>CM064066.1:25526363-28128419 GCA_032594955.1 Panicum miliaceum | reverse complement strand
GAGCATCCTGTAATCGATACACATCAGCCATCCAGTAACTGTCCTCTAAGGTATGAGCTCATTTCTATCATTCTCGACTACTGTCATGCCTCCCTTCTTTGGAAATGCTTGAACTGGGCTGAACCACTCACTATCTTGCATGGGGTAGATGATGCCCGCGTGCGGTACCTTTAGAACCTCTTTCTTCACTACCTCCCTCATCGCATCATTAAGCCATCGCTGGTGCTCTCTTGATGGCTTATGGTCCGGTTCCATTGGAATGCGATGGGTGCATAAGTTGGGGCTGATCCCCTTCAAGTCTTGCAGAGAATACCCGATGACGGATGTGGCAGAACCACCTGAATTAATCCGGCTCAAGTGTATTAACCATCACCATTAGGGCAATTTCGGTTAACCTTACACTTCAAACGGAGTAATCCACGGGTCTGTCGGGTATAACCTCCCGATACACCACGGTAATCGGATCGAGCGCCATACATACAAATGCTCACGCGACGATGAGCCCAGAGAATACCACATTCCAGCAATATTACAAAATTACCATAAGTGAAAATTACAGACCAAGTTTGAGTTTAGAAACAAGTACTTCAGTGATCATAACTAAGAAGTTCTTCAGAGTTTAAGTTGCAGCGGAAAATAAAATAACGAAAGCTACTCGACGATAAGGGATGTCTCGATGAAGCCCGTACGAGACGTCACTCGGTATTATCTTCGTTGGACGGGGGCGTATCCCATTCCACCGACCAACCAGGGGGAAGAGTACAAGGCCAAGTCAACCTAGCAATCAAGTCTTCGAAGGTTTCACCTGAAAACAAGCCACAAGCAAGGCTGAGTATACTAATACTCAGCAAGGCTTACCCGACTAATGGGGTATACTTAGCCGACTCCTAGACATGCGAGGCTTTTGGCTTGAGGGGTTTGTTTTGCCAAAAAGCATCTACAAGTGGGTCCTTACTTTCAACTTTTAGCTCAAAATTCTAGTTTCATTAACCATTCTAGATATGCGGCTATTCCCTAGCATTCATGGTGAAGCATTTTATCCAACAAGTTTATTCACCATCATTGTTGCTCTTCTTACTCTGTGGGTAAAAGTGGTTAAGCAGTCTCAATAGCCGTGAGAAACGGACGATTCGAATCGAATTTCTTAACCTTGCAAGGGAAACCTAAACACACGTCACGTGGTTACTCCCTAGAGTCACACGTGCAACCTTTCCCTTCAATTCCCGCTTCACGGAACAGGCCCACCGCCCTCGACTACACCTCCCCATGGACCACGGACGCAGCCGGGCCATGGCGGCCGATGCACCCGCCATTAGCTAGATGTGAACGAATTCAAGACAGTGGGGAGTATATTCCGGCCTCGGTTCAATCCAGTACTAAGCTTACCGATTACCATATTCTCGGCATGTGGTTAGTACGTTCAAAGACTTAACCATCACTTACCACACACTGCGGCCTTAGCATTTTTCACTAGACAGACGGGCCTCAATCATCAACATAAGCATCGTACCACAGCCCGTCCGTCGTCCTTATGATTGCAGCGTGTAGTAAATAATCAACTCCTAATTTCTCGCGAGTGACAGGAAATCACTCGACTTTTACCGAGTCCTATTAGCATAGCATTCTATCGGACCTTGCATCTAGTGTTCAGAGCATGGGTACCTAGGATCATGCAACTAAATTTTCATCCAACTCCTATAAACTTGATGCACAAGTAAAGTAGAGTAATAAGTTGCATAAGTTTAGAAAATAGGGTTCATGCTCCGGGGCTTGCCTTCTTGCGAAAAGTTAGTCCGGGGCTCTTCCGAACTTGGGCTCGGGTCTTCGGCAACTTCAGTTAGATTCACTTGAGCTTCACGCTGCTCACTCTCGGACGCGGGCACCAACTCGTACGTTCCGTCGGCGAGAGTCGTCGTTTCTACATGAATGCACAAGTTTAAGTTAAACGACATGATTTCCTTCACGATAAGGTTGCAGTTCATAAGACATAAGTTTTGCTGTGAAGTTATTTACTTTAACATTTCCTGGGCAATCGTTAATAGAGTTTATCTTAATCTATTTAACTTCGTTAAAGAAGAAGGGGTTGTGTTATATTGAAAACTTAGTTTCTTTTTAAACACAAACATGAGTTGAACACAATTACTAATCTAGTTAGCTTCTGGTAATAAAATTTTTATTCAAAGTACATTATGCAGAGGTAAGATCACTGTAAAAATTTCAGACATTTTTGTGTAGCATGTTAAATATGAAAAATGTAATACACAGCCACTGCTAGAATCTAGTTATTTTTATACAGAACAAACCATGCAAGTATTGATGCTACAAATTTTACAGGGTGTTGCTATAACCATATTTGTGCTACTGTAAATTTTTCAGATTTTATTGTACATTATTTAGAGCATAATAAATGGGACAAGCTACGCTCATGTTATAAAAGATTATTTTCTACAGGATGTTATACAGGGTTTCTATCTTTGAAACTTATTGTACAGGTTGATCTACTCTATGGTGTTTCATAGTAAAAAGATGAACATTTTTTTAAGGGCTTTACTAATTATTTTGAATTAGTGAAGTTTTCCTACCACAAATTCATGTGAACAGGTTACATATAGTAAAAATGTTTCTAAATTTTTCTATGGCCTCTAGGTATCACTACAACAACACAGAAAAAGTTTCATGACATTAAACATCACAGAACAGCAGGAATAATTAGTTCTATCACTTTATGGCATAAAGCAATGTTGGACAAAAAGTGTATCTAGAGATGGCTTTTGGTCCTGATCTTTTTACACAGTCCTAAACATTAAGCAAGTAACTCACTGCCCAAAAATTAGAGTCAGCTATGATCTACAACAGTGGGTACAAAAGAAGTCCATTAAACCTTCCATTTAATCTAGAGCAAAATATATTGAGAATCTGAGAAACTTTATGTAACAAAAGTTGTAGAGTTTCTTATAAGGATTCCAGAACAGTTGAGTTTGCATTTTTCTGAATTTTCTACGATTTTATACGAATTTTACAAGTTCACTGATTTGGTTAAAACTTTCTTTACAGAGGGGTCCCTGAAAACTAGCAGAAAACCCCCTAGAAAGATTTGGGCGTTTGCAATGTAGTCCCTGGTCGCAAATCACGGCGGGGAGCATCCTGTCCGGCCGAATTCCGGCGAGCTGGGTCGCCGGCGGCGAGGGCAAGGTGGGGGAGAACGGAGAGGGAACCAGGGCGCACCTATTGGTGGTCTTGGAGTGGCTTGGGATGGCCGGTGGCGGGCTGGCCGCGGAGAGCAGGGGCGGCGGCGGAGGGGCGGCGCGGACTGCGGCGCTCCGGCGAGGAGGGCGGTGGGGCTCGGGCTGGGAAGCTTCGCGCGGAGGTAGGAGAGCGATTTTGGGGCCTAGCTCGGGTCGAGGAGGGGCGGAGGAGGGAGTTCCACGGCGGCGGCGTGGGGCGGAGCTCGGCTCTGCTCTGCGGGGAAGAAGGAGGAACAGGGAGAGGAGGGAGGGGCGCTGCGCCGGGCTTTATAGCCGGTGGAGCTCGTGGGGGTGGGCGTGGCACGGCCGGGGCGCGAGGTGGAGGGACCGGCGAGGCTGGGCGCCATTGGGGGCGGCCGGCGGTGACCAGTGGCCAGAGGCGCGTCGTGCGCGTGGCGTGCGTGCGCTGGGCGCGTCCGGGGCGCGACGTCGCGTGTAGGCGACGCTGGCGGGCGGTTGGGGAGCTCGGGCGGCACGACGGGGGCACGCCGTTGGGTGGCGGGGCGGCGGCCAGTGGCTGGGCGGCGCGGCGGTGCAGCAGAGCCGCGGGTTGGGCAGGGGCATGCCGTGCGGGAGGGAGAAGAAAAGGCGCGGCCGCGGTTGGGCAGCGGGGGCGGCAGCAGGCAGGGCGTCGGGGGTTGGCTCGGCGTCTGGTGCTGCGCAGGCGTCGAGGGCCAGGTGGCCGGCGGCGGTCGGGCGAGCGCGCGGCGCAGCAGAGGAGGGAGGGGTGAGCGAGGGACCGAAGTGCAAGAATTTGAAAAACTTCAGGGGGCTGGGTGCAAACAGGGCGTTTTCTCCTCTTTCTGATTTGAATTTCAAAAACTTTTGAACACGAAAGTTGTTCAAAATAAAAAGTTCTACAATTTTGGTTTCAGGCAAAATCTCATTTGGCTTATGGTTTGAAAGTTAAATTTAAAAGTTCAAAAGTAACCCAAAGTGCTCAAATTAAATTTGAATTCCAACTGAACTCGTTTTAATTCTTTCCACCCTCTCATTAGTTGGTTTAAAACATAGAGTTAGGCTAATGACATTGATTTTGGAATTTTAATTACCAGGGTTGTCACAGCCTTCCCCCCTTAACAAGAATCTCGCCCCGAGATTCGGTAATTCTTAGTGTGGGCGTGGGTGCACCTACCAGTGGTTGAGATAAGAAACCCGGGGAAATGTTGGTTCAGGTAGCTCTCCGTTTCCCAGGTGGCTTCTTCTTCCGTGTGGCGATTCCATTGTATTTTATACATTCTAATCACTTTCCTCCTGGTCTCTCTTTCTTTTTGATCCAAAATCTTAACTG
The DNA here is from genome assembly GCA_032594955.1 of Panicum miliaceum. Taxonomy (NCBI): domain Eukaryota; kingdom Viridiplantae; phylum Streptophyta; class Magnoliopsida; order Poales; family Poaceae; genus Panicum; species Panicum miliaceum. Next base: position 28,123,883 of record CM064066.1, on the reverse strand, counting down.
GGTGTTCGACATACGAGAGGTCGGGCTCTAACGATATTTCTTGTTGTTCCACAATCTCAGTAGGGACTCGAATACACTTCTTGAGTTGAGATACGTGGAAGACATCATGGGTAGCCGTGAGCTGAGGGGGCAGTCGTAATTTGTAGGCTACGGGTCCGCAGCTCTCAATGATTTCGTAAGGACCAATATAACGGGGAGCTAGTTTGCCTTTGATTCCAAATCTTCGCACTCCCTTGGTGGGTGATACTCGAAGATAGACATGATCGCCAACTTCGAACTTTAGGGGCTTTCTCCTTTTGTCAGAATAGCTCTTTTGTCGGGCTTGTGCGGCTTTAAGATTTGCTTGTATTACTTTTACTTTCTCCTCTGCCTCGATTACCAGGTCGGGTCCAATTATTTGACGTTCTCCGGTTTGTGACCAGCTCAAAGGAGTTCGACACCTTCGTCCGTACAGGGCCTCAAATGGTGCCATTTTCAAACTCGTTTGATAGCTGTTGTTGTACGAGAACTCTGCTAGGGGTAGACATTTGTCCCAATTCTTGTCATAGTGAATGACGCAAGCTCTCAGCATGTCTTCAAGAATTTGGTTTACCCTTTCCGTTTGTCCGTCAGTCTGAGGATGGTATGCTGAGCTGCGAATTAGTTTGGTACCAAGAGATGTTTGCAGTTGTTCCCAAAAGCGTGCTACAAACTGAGGACCACGATCAGAAATAATTGTCTTAGGTATTCCATGTAGGCAAACAATACGATCGAGGTAAATCTCGGCATATTTCTTGGCGGTATAGGTGGTGTGTACCGGAAGAAAATGTGCCGTCTTCGTGAGTCTGTCCACGATAACCCATATGGAATCATGTTTCTGGGAAGTGTTTGGTAGTCCAACGATGAAGTCCATACTTATGTCTTCCCATTTCCATGATGGTATAGGTAATGGTTGAAGTGTACCGGCTACTTTCAAGTGGCTAGCTTTTACTCTCTGGCACGTGTCACATTCCGAGACATACGTAGCAATTTCCCTTTTCATTCTAGTCCACCAGAAGTTTTGCCTTAGGTCTTGATACATTTTGCTACTGCCGGGGTGGATAGAGAATTTGGAAAGGTGTGCCTCATCAAGAATTTGCTTGCGGAGTTCACGATTCTTCGGAACGACTATACGACTTTCGAACCATAGAACTCCCTTATGGTCCTGGCGGAAACACTTATACTTCTCCTCACCTAGAGAGAGTTTTTGTTTGATGATCTTGATTCCTTCATCATGTAGTTGTGCCATGACGATTTGGTCGTGAAGAGTGGGCTCAACTGAGGTGTGATTTAGAGCGCCTTGGGAAACCATTTCCAAGTTAAGCTTCCTCATGTCTGCACATAATGTCCCATGGTAGGACTCCATGGATAAGCAATGGCAATGGGACTTGCGGCTTAGTGCATCCGCGACTACATTAGCCTTACCGGGGTGATAGTGCATTTCCAGGTCATAATCTTTGATTAATTCTAGCCATCTTCGTTGTCTCATATTCAGATCGGCTTGTGTGAAGATGTACTTGAGACTCTTATGATCCGTGTAGATATTGCACTGTGTACCCATGAGATAGTGCCTCCATATCTTTAGAGCGTGAATGACGGCTGCGAGCTCAAGGTCATGCGTGGGATAATTCTGTTCGTGGGGCCGAAGGGCTCGTGAGGCATATGCAATCACTCGATTCTCTTGCATAAGCACACATCCTAGACCAGTACCCGATGCGTCACAATACACATCGAATGACTTGGTATTATCGGGTTGAGCTAACACAGGTGCAGTAGTCAGATGCTCTCTGAGAGTGTGGAAGGCTTCTTCACACTTCTCATTCCATACAAACTTTACTTCCTTCTTCAATAGTTCCGTCATAGGCTTAGCAATTCGAGAGAAATCCGGGATGAAGCGACGGTAGTAACCGGCTAAGCCGAGAAAACTGCGAATCTGATGAACAGAGGTAGGGGGTTTCCAATCCATCACCTCTTGTACCTTGCTGGGGTCAACAGCTATGCCTTCACTGGAGATCGTGTGACCTAAGAACTTTACAGTATCCAACCAAAACTCACACTTAGAAAACTTAGCATAGAGCTGATGGTCTCTGAGTCGCTGAAGAACAATGCGAAGGTGGTTGGCATGCTCTTCCTCATCCTTGGAATAGATAAGAATGTCGTCGATGAACACTACGACGAATTTGTCCAGTTCGGGCATGAATACCGAATTCATGAGATACATGAAGTAGGCAGGGGCATTTGTGAGTCCAAAGGACATGACCAAGAATTCATATAGTCCATATCGTGTGGAGAAGGCAGTCTTAGGAATATCACATGGGCGAATCTTGATCTGATGATATCCCGAACGAAGATCAATCTTGGAGAAGACTCTGGCTCCAGCTAATTGATCGAAGAGTACATCGATGCGAGGAAGGGGGTATTTATTTTTAACTGTTACCGCATTGAGAGGTCGGTAGTCCACACATAATCTCAAACTGTCATCCTTCTTCTTTACGAATAGGGCTGGACATCCCCAAGGTGACGCGCTAGGGCGAATAAAACCTTTGTCCAGTAGTTCTTGGAGTTGAAGTTTCAGCTCGGCCAATTCTTTAGGGGGCATCCTATACGGTCTTTTGGATATAGGTGCAGTGCCTGGTTGTAGTTCAATAACGAACTCAATATCCCTATCCGGTGGCATTCCGGGTAAGTCATCCGGAAAGACATCGGCATACTCGCATACCACTGGAATATTCTCTAGGTTGGTCCCTTCCATCACGAAAGCGCAAGAATTTGTGCACTCTCGTAACGGTAGGTAAAGGGTAGTGGCTCCGTGACTAGGTGAATTTATTTCAACGGCTCGGGAAGAAAGGTCCAATGTGACTCCATGCCTAGTCATCCAGTTCATTCCCAAAATAATATCCATGCCGTCAAGGGGTAAAAGTACGAGATCTGTGTTGATGACTTTACTTCCCAATTTTATCGGTACCAGCCTTATTATTTGGTTGGAAGCAATTTTTCCACCCGGTGTTGATATCATATACGACCCTTTGGTGTGCCAAATATTCAAGCCTACTTTTGCACCAAACTTTGCACTAATGAAACTATGTGATGCACCAGAATCAAACAACATGATTGCAGGCTTGTTATGGATGGAGAATGTACCCGTCATTACAGGTGCTCCTTCAGGAAGTTCTGCAAGGGTGGTGAAGTTGATCTGTCCTTGTTTGACCTGGAGGGTCTGCTTCTTGCCTTTGTTCTTATTGTTCTGGTTAGAGTCCTGGCCCTGATTTGGCAGCCTGGGTTGAGGGCATTCGCGAGCGAAATGACCGGAACTCCCGCATTTGAAACAACGATTCGCGGGGCTGGGTCGAAGAGGCTGTTGCAGAGTGGGCCTCGGACCATTCTGTGGAGGCATCGGGGGTCGTACCATGCCTGGCTGTTGTGGGGGCCTGATAATCCAACGCCCTGGCTGAGGGGCCTTCGGTGGAGCTGTAGGCGCAGCATTTCGCACCAAGCGATACCTCAGTGGCTGAGCGCCCGAGGGTCCAGCTAGAGCCTTCCTCTTCTTTTCAGCACGACGAGCCTCAATACAGTCCTCTTGAGTGATGGCCATGTTGACTAGCTCATTATATGTGTCGGCTTTGACAAGATTCAGTCGTTCCTTGAGTTTAGTACTCAGACCTCTACGGAAACGATCACGCTTCTTGGCATCTGTGTCTGCGTGATAGCCCGCGTATTGGCACAGATTGTTGAAGGCCTGAGCATACTGAAGTACAGTGTGGTTATCCTGAGTGAGAGCTAAAAACTCGTTTAGCTTTCTTTCTATGAGACCTTCGGGAATATGGTGTGCCCGGAACGCAGTCTTGAATTCATCCCAGGTGACAATGTGATCAGCGGGGAGCATAGCAAAATAGTGGTCCCACCATAGACGAGCCGTACCGCGAAGCTGCTGCGCGGCAAAGCGGGCCTTGTTTTCATCCGAACATGGGGCCACAAGTAGAGAAAACTTGGACTCGATTGTGTGAATCCAAGCATCCGCATCCAAGGGTTCCTCCGTCTCGTGAAACAAGGGAGGCTGGGTCCCTAGGAAATCCGTGTATCCTGCAACTTGGGGGTGGTGGGCATTTTGCCCACCCCGCGGGTTGTGTGGCTGTCCTTGCACGAGCTGGCGAAGCAACTCGGTTTGAGCGGCCATTACTTCAACCAAGCTGGGTGGTGGCGGCTGTGGTTGTGATCCACTTGCGCTAGCACCAAAACCATCCGGGTTACCACGGGTTGCTCCAACCATCTGAAAAGGCGAAGGTTCTTCATTAGCAACGTGATCCATGTTGCTTCCATGACTCAAAAAGATCTAACGCGGAATAGTAGACTTCCAAAGGTCCTGGATGGAATCACGGGCATAAAAACTGTCTGCCATAAGAACCTTATAACTCCTGGTAGGTTCATCCAAAGTTCCTCATATTTTGGCAGTGGATAGGGAATTTAGGGATGTACAACTTTGATATTCAGTTAAGATGCTAAATTGATGGCTAAGATGGTCAAACGATTCGCTCTTCGCTTCGCTGGTTGGCTGTTTTTCAGCAGAACGAGTTATAGTATCTGGCCTATAACTTCAAAAGTTCTGGTCCAAAAATTCTCAACTTTTACCAGAGCATTTCTAAGGTATTTGTGCACCACTTTTCTATTCAACACTTTGGCTGGATTAGGCTCTAAGATGGCTGTTCCCTTAAGGTCTTACTTCTCGGTCTACCCAGAATTTTCAGTGAACAGGGGGCCAATATTTCGTGCACCAGGGAAAATCTACCCAGCCAAAATTTACCAAATTTTAACAGCAGCTACTGGGATAAATTTGGAACAAGTTTTGTGTTGTACTCTTTTACAGAAAACTGTAGGAAGGGGGCCTAAAAATTTAAGAGGCAGAAGTGCTTATTCTGGACAGAAATCTGACATTCCGTGGTTTCTGTTATTTCTTACTATCCATGAGTTCAGAATTTTTGATTTTTGAACAGGGGATAGAACACGAAATTTTGAACAATTCTTTCCACATGAACTTTACCAGAAAAGGTCATTTTCTTGGGTCAATAAATCTTTCTTTTCGGTCATGGCAGATTTGTGATAGATTCGCTAGATAGTCCTTATGCAAACCTCCCTTAGATACGCAAGAACCTTACCACTCTTATACAACGCATTTTTGATTTCAGATACACATGTTCATGATGTATGCACGTCCTATTCGTCCTCACAAAATAAAATAATCGCCAAATAGCTTTGGTCTTACGAAGATAGTTTCGGTGGCTTACACCATACGGCTCTCGCTATAATAGCTAGTCGAGTCTTTCTACTCGTCCCTTAACTTATCGTAATCGCGGTTAGTGTACCTGCAGAAAATCGACAAGCATATATATATCATGAACCTTTCATGCCAGCACTCATGAAAGCGTCCGTAATCATTACCGTTTACTTATAGAAACGATATCTGTACAATTTCCGCCGTACAGACGACGTTAACATACGCTATCGAGATAGCGTATTCACGGGGGTACCGTCATGAGACGGGGGTATGAACAGCGATCGCCATACCCTGCGCCGAACCTTCTACTCCCAATATGTTCAACTAACAGTTGGCATATTGGCAGCACCTCAAGTAAGCCACTGCTTGAGGGCAGCGTTCGGTTCGCATCACCGACAGGAAGGCCAAGCTCTCTCAGTTGGCTGAGGATCCTTACCTTCTTACCTTAGCGACGAGTGCGTCGTTACAGAATTTAAAGTCGGTTGTGCATTAAAGTAAGTTTTGACAGAAAGTAATGTGCTGGAAGTCAATTGATAATATATATAGAAGTTAGATAGCCACCTAGTAAACTTTCCCATAATCCCTTAGGGCTTTACGAACTAGGCACCATCCTTAACGTACCAACGTATTTCGCAACACATCCTTCTAGTCAAGTTTTATGAAATAAGTTTTTACGGCTTGCCGCATTCTCTGGCGTATGTATTTTGGCTCTGGCGCCAGCTGTTGCCAGCTGTGGCACCAGTTACGGCTCTGATACCAGCTGTGGCAGAACCACCTGAATTAATCCGGCTCAAGTGTATTAACCATCACCATTAGGGCAATTTCGGTTAACCTTACACTGCAAACGGAGTAATCCACGGGTCTGTCGGGTATAACCTCCCGATACACCACGGTAATCGGATCGAGCGCCATACATACAAATGCTCACGCGACGATGAGCCCAGAGAATACCACATTCCAGCAATATTACAAAATTACCATAAGTGAAAATTACAGACCAAGTTTGAGTTTAGAAACAAGTACTTCAGTGATCATAACTAAGAAGTTCTTCAGAGTTTAAGTTGCAGCGGAAAATAAAATAACGAAAGCTACTCGACGATAAGGGATGTCTCGATGAAGCCCGTACGAGACGTCACTCGGTATTATCTTCGTTGGACGGGGGCGTATCCCATTCCACCGACCAACCAGGGGGAAGAGTACAAGGCCAAGTCAACCTAGCAATCAAGTCTTCGAAGGTTTCACCTGAAAACAAGCCACAAGCAAGGCTGAGTATACTAATACTCAGCAAGGCTTACCCGACTAATGGGGTATACTTAGCCGACTCCTAGACATGCGAGGCTTTTGGCTTGAGGGGTTTGTTTTGCCAAAAAGCATCTACAAGTGGGTCCTTACTTTCAACTTTTAGCTCAAAATTCTAGTTTCATTAACCATTCTAGATATGCGGCTATTCCCTAGCATTCATGGTGAAGCATTTTATCCAACAAGTTTATTCACCATCATTGTTGCTCTTCTTACTCTGTGGGTAAAAGTGGTTAAGCAGTCTCAATAGCCGTGAGAAACGGACGATTCGAATCGAATTTCTTAACCTTGCAAGGGAAACCTAAACACACGTCACGTGGTTACTCCCTAGAGTCACACGTGCAACCTTTCCCTTCAATTCCCGCTTCACGGAACAGGCCCACCGCCCTCGACTACACCTCCCCATGGACCACGGACGCAGCCGGGCCATGGCGGCCGATGCACCCGCCATTAGCTAGATGTGAACGAATTCAAGACAGTGGGGAGTATATTCCGGCCTCGGTTCAATCCAGTACTAAGCTTACCGATTACCATATTCTCGGCATGTGGTTAGTACGTTCAAAGACTTAACCATCACTTACCACACACTGCGGCCTTAGCATTTTTCACTAGACAGACGGGCCTCAATCATCAACATAAGCATCGTACCACAGCCCGTCCGTCGTCCTTATGATTGCAGCGTGTAGTAAATAATCAACTCCTAATTTCTCGCGAGTGACAGGAAATCACTCGACTTTTACCGAGTCCTATTAGCATAGCATTCTATCGGACCTTGCATCTAGTGTTCAGAGCATGGGTACCTAGGATCATGCAACTAAATTTTCATCCAACTCCTATAAACTTGATGCACAAGTAAAGTAGAGTAATAAGTTGCATAAGTTTAGAAAATAGGGTTCATGCTCCGGGGCTTGCCTTCTTGCGAAAAGTTAGTCCGGGGCTCTTCCGAACTTGGGCTCGGGTCTTCGGCAACTTCAGTTAGATTCACTTGAGCTTCACGCTGCTCACTCTCGGACGCGGGCACCAACTCGTACGTTCCGTCGGCGAGAGTCGTCGTTTCTACATGAATGCACAAGTTTAAGTTAAACGACATGATTTCCTTCACGATAAGGTTGCAGTTCATAAGACATAAGTTTTGCTGTGAAGTTATTTACTTTAACATTTCCTGGGCAATCGTTAATAGAGTTTATCTTAATCTATTTAACTTCGTTAAAGAAGAAGGGGTTGTGTTATATTGAAAACTTAGTTTCTTTTTAAACACAAACATGAGTTGAACACAATTACTAATCTAGTTAGCTTCTGGTAATAAAATTTTTATTCAAAGTACATTATGCAGAGGTAAGATCACTGTAAAAATTTCAGACATTTTTGTGTAGCATGTTAAATATGAAAAATGTAATACACAGCCACTGCTAGAATCTAGTTATTTTTATACAGAACAAACCATGCAAGTATTGATGCTACAAATTTTACAGGGTGTTGCTATAACCATATTTGTGCTACTGTAAATTTTTCAGATTTTATTGTACATTATTTAGAGCATAATAAATGGGACAAGCTACGCTCATGTTATAAAAGATTATTTTCTACAGGATGTTATACAGGGTTTCTATCTTTGAAACTTATTGTACAGGTTGATCTACTCTATGGTGTTTCATAGTAAAAAGATGAACATTTTTTTAAGGGCTTTACTAATTATTTTGAATTAGTGAAGTTTTCCTACCACAAATTCATGTGAACAGGTTACATATAGTAAAAATGTTTCTAAATTTTTCTATGGCCTCTAGGTATCACTACAACAACACAGAAAAAGTTTCATGACATTAAACATCACAGAACAGCAGGAATAATTAGTTCTATCACTTTATGGCATAAAGCAATGTTGGACAAAAAGTGTATCTAGAGATGGCTTTTGGTCCTGATCTTTTTACACAGTCCTAAACATTAAGCAAGTAACTCACTGCCCAAAAATTAGAGTCAGCTATGATCTACAACAGTGGGTACAAAAGAAGTCCATTAAACCTTCCATTTAATCTAGAGCAAAATATATTGAGAATCTGAGAAACTTTATGTAACAAAAGTTGTAGAGTTTCTTATAAGGATTCCAGAACAGTTGAGTTTGCATTTTTCTGAATTTTCTACGATTTTATACGAATTTTACAAGTTCACTGATTTGGTTAAAACTTTCTTTACAGAGGGGTCCCTGAAAACTAGCAGAAAACCCCCTAGAAAGATTTGGGCGTTTGCAATGTAGTCCCTGGTCGCAAATCACGGCGGGGAGCATCCTGTCCGGCCGAATTCCGGCGAGCTGGGTCGCCGGCGGCGAGGGCAAGGTGGGGGAGAACGGAGAGGGAACCAGGGCGCACCTATTGGTGGTCTTGGAGTGGCTTGGGATGGCCGGTGGCGGGCTGGCCGCGGAGAGCAGGGGCGGCGGCGGAGGGGCGGCGCGGACTGCGGCGCTCCGGCGAGGAGGGTGGTGGGGCTCGGGCTGGGAAGCTTCGCGCGGAGGTAGGAGAGCGATTTTGGGGCCTAGCTCGGGTCGAGGAGGGGCGGAGGAGGGAGTTCCACGGCGGCGGCGTGGGGCGGAGCTCGGCTCTGCTCTGCGGGGAAGAAGGAGGAACAGGGAGAGGAGGGAGGGGCGCTGCGCCGGGCTTTATAGCCGGTGGAGCTCGTGGGGGTGGGCGTGGCACGGCCGGGGCGCGAGGTGGAGGGACCGGCGAGGCTGGGCGCCATTGGGGGCGGCCGGCGGTGACCAGTGGCCAGAGGCGCGTCGTGCGCGTGGCGTGCGTGCGCTGGGCGCGTCCGGGGCGCGACGTCGCGTGTAGGCGACGCTGGCGGGCGGTTGGGGAGCTCGGGCGGCACGACGGGGGCACGCCGTTGGGTGGCGGGGCGGCGGCCAGTGGCTGGGCGGCGCGGCGGTGCAGCAGAGCCGCGGGTTGGGCAGGGGCATGCCGTGCGGGAGGGAGAAGAAAAGGCGCGGCCGCGGTTGGGCAGCGGGGGCGGCAGCAGGCAGGGCGTCGGGGGTTGGCTCGGCGTCTGGTGCTGCGCAGGCGTCGAGGGCCAGGTGGCCGGCGGCGGTCGGGCGAGCGCGCGGCGCAGCAGAGGAGGGAGGGGTGAGCGAGGGACCGAAGTGCAAGAATTTGAAAAACTTCAGGGGGCTGGGTGCAAACAGGGCGTTTTCTCCTCTTTCTGATTTGAATTTCAAAAACTTTTGAACACGAAAGTTGTTCAAAATAAAAAGTTCTACAATTTTGGTTTCAGGCAAAATCTCATTTGGCTTATGGTTTGAAAGTTAAATTTAAAAGTTCAAAAGTAACCCAAAGTGCTCAAATTAAATTTGAATTCCAACTGAACTCGTTTTAATTCTTTCCACCCTCTCATTAGTTGGTTTAAAACATAGAGTTAGGCTAATGACATTGATTTTGGAATTTTAATTACCAGGGTTGTCACAACGGATCGGTACTTCTCCAAGACTGTAATGAGCCATTGAGTCTCACTTTCTGTTAGCTTATCACTGATGATGATTGGCGTGCTTCTGTTGTTGTGGAGGAAAGCATACTTCAAACCAGAAGGCAGCGGCTTCAACTCAGGAAGAGGAGATTGTGGTTTCTCTTCTTCGTTGAGCTTACTCTGGCCGTCCGGATCAGTTTCCTAGGTGAAATGTCAGCAGCTAGCCCTCGCAGTCTATAGTTAATCGCGATTAGGTCCCTACAGCCTTGTTTTAGCCATAGTTTCCGCGTTTTAGATCCATTTTGATCCATTATTTTTGCCCTAAGCTTTCGTTTAGTAGTGTTGTTGTACCATAGTTCCTGGTTTTAAAATTAAATATTGATTTAATTTGATTAGTGTCCTCTCATCTAGTTTTTCCAATTAAAATCCAATTAGATCTATACTCTGGTTTCCATAATTAATGTAACTTGATTAATATCAACTCAAATGTGTTTTAATTATAATTTGTTTAGTTCAACATGAATCATAAAGTTATACGCTTAGATATTCTCACAAGTCTTCTTTGCTAATTAATTGTTTAATTAGAGTAATTTGAACATAGACAATTATAAATAAAATTTGACTAAGTTCTACTCCATTTTTACAGATGCAAAATATAACATGAGTTAACTATGATTAGGGATATTCTCGTTTGAATATATTTTACATTTTTTTCCAATTAAACTAAATGAAGCTTATAGTTCTTTTGTTTTCTTCTATAATACAAATCTTCCGATAGCTATTTCGTTTCAACTATAGCTCCGTTTTTCACGTTTCTTGGGCCCTCGTGACCGTAGCAATGAGTCCTATCCTTTTGTACGCTCTTTTTAAGCTTTCCTTTTGTTTGGTGTATTTGTTCTTAGTTGTTCTTATTTGTTTGTTTGCTTGTATGCTTAGGCCCAATGCTTGTGTGATGTTAGAAGGAGCGCGATCGAAGAGTTTTGAAGATTAAGAGTTTCAAGAACAAGAGTTTTAGACCCTGAGCAGCTATTCTTTGAAAGAAAGGCAACCACAATACTATATGGCTCTGGTCTTGGCTAATTAATTAGAAACTCTAGCTTGTGATGATCTTATCGAAAGGGCAAGAGGGGAGTGCGTTGATGGGGTATAGCCCGGTCCTCTTGGAGGCTTTATTTATTGTCCTTGGCTAAGGTACCACCTCACTAGGGAGGGTTATGACCACTGCGGCCTGAAACCTTAGCGGATCATTGCAAGTTAGGGAATCTTTGTAAAGGCCTCGTAGTGAATCCCTTGCCACTCACCTCGGAAGTGTTTAAGAGGCTAGCTACCTCGGGCAAATTGGGAGACACGAATTGTGGGTAAAGTGTACAACCTCTGCAGAGTGAAAACTGATATATCAGCCGTGCTCACGGTTAAGAGGGCTTTGGACCCTAACATGATTAATGAACTAGAAGATGAATTAAATCGTGAACCATGTATATGGTTTTGGATATGCTTATGCTGTATCTCTTCTCTCTCTTTTAATGTGGGTTTTGGTATGAACTTATAACTTAGTAATCAGGTGCTAATAAAACTGGACCAACTAAAATTGCTTATCGCAGTAAGACAGTCAGTCTTTCCTTGCTTTTGGCCATCATGTCGTATAATTCCCAACACTTGCTGAGTACCAACCATAAGTGTACTCATGCTTGTTATAATTGTTGCTAAGAAGAGAAAGTTGTCATGAAGTCTTTTGAAGATGATGCTGAGTTCTAGGCCTACGGAACCCCCGGTCGATTGCCTGTGAAGTTGAAGCCTTCGTTTCAAGGATAAGCTGTATAACTTTGATAGTCTTTTAGTCGTTTATTTATCTTTTTGTGATACTGTTGCTGATTATTCACTGATGAAGTCACTATATGTATGGAACTTGATCCTGGCATACATATAGTTATGCATTCGGTTTTTTCCTTAAAACCGGGTGTTACAAATACTTCCATGATATTCTCGATCAGGTCGGAGAAGATCACCATCATACACCTTTGAAATGAAGTAGGTGCATTGCAAAGACCAAACAACATTCGCCTGTATGCAAATGTGCCGTAGAGACAGGTGAAGGTAGTCTTACTCTGATCATCCAGATGAATAGGAATTTGATGATAACTAGAGTATCCATCAAGGTAGCAGAAGAATGAATGCTTTGCCAACCGTTCAAGCATCTCATCAATGAAGAGGAGAGGAAAGCAATCTTTCTAGGTAGCTTTGTTGAGCATCCTGTAATCGATACACATCAGCCATCCAGTAACTGTCCTCTAAGGTATGAGCTCATTTCTATCATTCTCGACTACTGTCATGCCTCCCTTCTTTGGAAATGCTTGAACTGGGCTGAACCACTCACTATCTTGCATGGGGTAGATGATGCCCGCGTGCGGTACCTTTAGAACCTCTTTCTTCACTACCTCCCTCATCGCATCATTAAGCCATCGCTGGTGCTCTCTTGATGGCTTATGGTCCGGTTCCATTGGAATGCGATGGGTGCATAAGTTGGGGCTGATCCCCTTCAAGTCTTGCAGAGAATACCCGATGACGGATCGGTACTTCTCCAAGACTGTAATGAGCCATTGAGTCTCACTTTCTGTTAGCTTATCACTGATGATGATTGGCGTGCTTCTGTTGTTGTGGAGGAAAGCATACTTCAAACCAGAAGGCAGCGGCTTCAACTCAGGAAGAGGAGATTGTGGTTTCTCTTCTTCGTTGAGCTTACTCTGGCCGTCCGGATCAGTTTCCTAGGTGAAATGAATGGCATCTTCTTCAATATTGGGCTGAGTTGTCCCTTCTTGAATGATGCTCATTGCTTCCTCCACTGGGTCTTGCTCTAGTCTAGCTTCTGCAATGGTGTTGCATGAACGAACTAGGTTGTCCGGGATTCTATCTTTGCCAACCTTAACCTCGAGGCTAGCTCGGTCTCTGTTTGGGTTGATAAATGGCTCTAGTGGCTGCCCAATCAAGATGAACTCTTCACCTTTAGGGATATCGAAGATGTGAAAATCTAAGAACACCTTGTTACATCCTATCCTCAAGGCGTAACGCGGAGGATTCCTGTGCTCTTCATGATCTGGCCGTCGATCCACTTCAGATGCTTACGAGAGAGAGCCAGGGGTTCTTCTGATGCAATGTGATCTGCCAAAGTCTTGGACATCACATTTGCCGTAACTTTCGAGTCGTAAAAGCCTTCTTGCGGTGCAGCGTCCCCAATAGTGCAGAGAGTATTCTGAAATTGCGGTAGATCTGTATGATGCTACTGCTGGATTCCACTTCCTCTGTCCATTCCTTGCTCATAATCGTAGTAAGACCCTCGATCTGCGGTGTAGCGTCTGGAATGAACGCCTCAGATCTTGAGCATATGCACTTGTGCTCCTACAGCAAGTTTGATGTGTTGCCCAATTCCATATATACTCTTCTTCTGTGAAGAGATCAGGGATGAACATTGGCATATCTCCAATGAGTGGCTCATGATCTGTGGACTTGCTCGGTTCGGTGATCTCCTCTATGTATGGTGGAGGTGGAGAGGATGCAGCTGATATGATATGAATTTGGTGATTCTCCTTGGGTTGATTAGCTAGCCCGGGTGGATCGTCGAAGACTCCCGTGTATTGAGCCACTATCCTGTAAATGACGGATCCCTTGGAGGCGACATTCATGAAATGTGCGCTCTCCGGCTTTAACCCAACAACGAAGTGCTGCATTAGCATCTCTTCTGGAATGTTGTGAAGTGGTCTAGAAGTTGCCATCTGCATGAATCTTGCCCACACTGCTCCAAGTGACTATTCGCCTTGCTTGAATGTCAGCAGTTGAATGCGAAGTGGCATCACTTTGGTAACAGGGAAGAAGAATAAGCAGAACTCATCCTTCAGCTCAATCCAATCTCCTCCAACTCTCCCTACCTTCCGGTTGTACCAAACTTTCGCTTCCCCCGTTAGAGAGAATGGGAATAGCTTCCACCGTAGGGTGTTTTGATTCATACCGGGTATGGTGAGAAGAGAGCAATTCTCCTTGAATTTCTGTAGGTGAGCATAGGGACATTCGTCCTTCCTACCAGAAAAGGACTATGCACGAACCATGGCTATGAGACTATGACGGATCTCATAACCATCAGATAAAATGGGGTGGCGAGATGGTGGCGGTTCCAAATACTCGTGATATGGAACTGCCGGATAACTAGGAGTAAACTCCATGTGGTGTGTGGAAAGATTGCGGAAAGTGTATGGCTGAAACAGCTCTAAAACTAGTGTTGCTACCGTTCCCCGGCAACGGCGCCAGAAAGCTTGTTGGCACTCCTTAGCCTATACGAACTAATCCGCAAGCCCATGGATACCAATGTAGCTTTCACCAGGGAGTTTACCTGGGATATCAAATCCAAGGAACGATAAGCGTGATAGACCTAAAATTATTCAACCGGACCCACCAGGGGAGAAGAGGTAAGAGGGTAGAGGGCTTAACTTCAGTTAGCCAACTCGTTGCCCAGATAACTTGCTATCTACTAGCTTGATCTGCTTCGGCGGCTGGAAGAGGAAGGACTTCAGAAAGGGTTGAGAGGGGAGTCCAACGGCAACCTACTACTAGTACTATGAAAACACCCAAACATGGTGGACTACGAGGGATGGAGGGGGCTATCACCACCTGCCGCCTACCACACTATTCCGTGGGGTGGAACACAACCCAAGGTAACTATCAAGTCTAAGTACAACGCCTAAATTATCGAGTCACTGACTTCCGCCTCACGTGAAGGATAGAAGAAACCCCAAATGGATAGAACTTGCTAACCACGTAGACAAGGGATCCCGCAAATCAACGAAAGTAAATAAACACATTACTGAAAGTAAGAGAAGAACTAGCGGGACACTGAAGATAAATGAGGAACTTACATGAAGAAGCTTTATTCCTCCAAGGTGGCTACAGACTCAGAGTAGGACCATGGAACCCGGCTCCTCTCCTAGGTTGGGTCTCACCCAAGCTCTCACCTCACTCTCTCCCTATTCTACACTAAGGTAGAGTGACTAAACCAAGAACTCAACTTCTCTCCAAGAATGGTGTGTTGAGAGTGGAGGTATGGGAAGCTATTTATAGCTCTTCAAGGTCAGTACTTGGACATGTGCTTAGCTTCCACGCAGGTACGGTGTTTGTGTAACTTCCACGCAAAAGGGGGGCACAAGGCGCTGCAGGGCCAGACCGGCTGGCCTCTCCTAGGCCGGCCGGCCTAGGACTGTTGCAGCGTGTCACCGCCCTTCTTGTGGACAATCCTGATCTCCTCCTGAGGTCGGTAATGGTTGCGTTGGTTTGAGGCTCGACAGTAAGAGGCCTGCCGGTCTGGTCAAGGCTGGTCGGTCTGGCTCTGGCTCCTCTCAGCCCTCCGTTGCACCGCCTTGTTGAGCAACGTGTGCATGTTACTCCAGGAGGCAGTTCGGAGCTTGAAGACCAGGGTAGACGCTGTATGTGGGCCCATCAATCCATGGCTCAAGCCATTCGACCATCGGATGTTTTGCTTGATGATGTGCCGATTAGTATTGCATGGACTTGTATTTGTAAACGTGGAGGTGAAGTTGGAGCCTGAAAGGCCACAGTGCCAACCTATCTGGGATTTCTCCCAAATTAGCCAAATTTTGCACAGTGAGCTCCTGAGATCAAATATGCAACAAAACTTATGGAACTCACTAGGACAAATAATTTTGGCATGATCTTGGCCTTATAAGCATGAAATCCAGAGAAATGTTGGCGGTAAAAATCATGGAAATCGACCGCCAACACCAGCGTTGCCTCCGCGCCTTCCTCACCATTTGCCACCATCTCCCTCGAGGTGCCACCGCCGCCCAATGTGGCATGGGCGCCAAGCACCCTGATGGAGGACGACCTCCTAGAGATGGAGGCACGCGGCCTCCTCCCGGATAGATCGATCTCCGGGTGAAAGTGCTGCCATGGCCAAGAATTCCCCACAGAGGACCGGACTGAGATGGTGGTCTTCCGATCCTTTTACGAGAAGGAGTTCGGCCTACCGGCGAGGTCGTTTTTCCGCGGGCTTCTTCGCTACTACGGGTTGGAGGCGATGCACCTCAAGCCCAACTCCATCATGCAGATCGCCATCTTCATCCATCTAGGCGAGGGCTTCGTGGGCATCACGCCCCACTTCAACCTCTGGCGGGCCGTTTATCACCTGAGGGCGTACCCGAAGAAGGGAACGCCTGATGTTGTGGGAGGGGCCGCCTTCTCGCTTCGCAAGGGCGGCAAGTACCTGGAGTCTAGCCTCAAAGACAGCAACAAGAAATAGGAAGAGGAATGATTCGTGGTGGTTAACCCAGCTCCTGGGCTTCCGTCTTGAACTGGCTTCCTATTGGTCCCCAATGCCACATGGGAGGAGAAGCCCTCCGACGAGGAGATGGTCCAGATGGAGGTCCTGCTGGCCGAGCTGCTGGAGCTCAAGGCTAGGAAGCTGACCGGGGCTGCAGTCGCCCTATCCTTCTCCAAGCGGCTCACCCAGCCGATCCAGGAGAGAGTCCACCCAGGCTATGAGTACTCGAGTCGTGATGACCCGACCCGGGTGATGAATCGCAAAGTCCCCGTGCAGAGGTGGTGAGCCAAGTCGCCTTCATCATAAGTGGGAAAGTTTGGGACAAGGGCTGCCTGAAGGCGTATGGCCTCAAGCGGCCTACCACCGAGGTGAGCATTCTTCGTGTCGAGTTGTTCTGCTTCATTCCAAGTTGTTTTCGCGTTGTTCGAGTCCTTTAAGCCTTAGAATTTGTGGATAATAGAACCCGCTGGGTTGTAACAGCACCCGAATCTTTGCAGGAGAGGGTGGTCGAGTTCTGGTGCCTGCACCGCTGCTGGAGGGTCAGTAGAGCAAAGCGATAGACCCGCCTGCCGGGCTTCCACAGCCGGCGGCGGGGGCCTTGGATTATTTTTTCAGTGTTTAACCTCCAAGCCCACCGAGGGATACCCGAGGTGGTAGATTGTAGGTGGGGTGTCACTGAGATAAGGAACTCAAAGGTGCAAGGAATACGAAACTTTAGATAGGTTCGAGTCGCAGTATGCGTAATACCCTATGTCCTATGTTGTGGTTTGTATTGCCTTAGATGATGTAATTTTTGGATGGGGTCCCTGCCCGCCCTTATATAGTCTGGGGGGACAGGGTTACATGGAAGTCCTAGCCAAAAATGAGCTTAGGAGTCCTACCCAAGTACTACTCGGGTAGTTTTCTTCTGTTCCGACTAGTTCTACTCTTGTACGAGTAGTTACAACTGGTGTAGGGTGTGGGCCATGTCCCATCCCTTATCCAAGAATATGTATGCCATGTGCGCAATCTCATGGCCCCGGTCTGACAAGCCCCCGAGCTCTTCATAGTCGAGTACCACGGGCTTCCAAGTACTTTTGAAGGCGTCATCGAGTTCTTCCAAACTTCGTCTTTAAGGTGTCTTCCGAGTACTTCCTTGGCTGTATCGAGGCTGTGAGGTGCTCATGCCCCGAGTAGTTTTCAATTCTTCTTTTATATGGGGTGCGATGAAACTCGCAATCCATATGGAGTAGCCCCCGAGCCTTAGGTTGAATCGAAGAATCAAGCTGAGGATCAAATTAGTCTTGAATCTTCTGCTCTTATCTTCCAAAAATTTGAAAACTGAGCCATCGATGACACATGTCCCGCAGCCCCGAGCCTTGAATCCAAATCTCAAGGATTGGAAAAAGGATCCAAAGAATCGTGGCATAGTTTGTGGAAAAAATAAGAATTTTACTTGACGGTTAAAATGAGTAAATTGGTTAAGAAATTTGAAAACCTTTTTTTCGGAATAACATCCCTGAAAAATGGTTAAGCAAATAACTTTCCCAAAGTAACCCGAAATTACCGCTCAAAACAAATCTTATCCCAAGGGAAAATAAACTTCGCATTCCACACAGTAATTGCAGGGCCACCGCTGGTTATTTAACTGCGCTGTAACTTAAGGTTTACTCACCCTTCACTTGCATTCTTACTGCTTTGGCCTTTCATCTTCCTCTGTCCTGCAGGAGCCGCTGCTCCTAGAATTAGATCTAGGTTAGTCCTAGCTTCCTCCCTATGCAGAAAGTAGTCCCAGAGAGCCCCTGCTTCCCCTCGAGCGCGTTTCCGCCACATCCGTCCTCAACCCCTGAGCGCATGCGAGTGAAAAAGCTTGTGACATCAAGAATCATGGGCAAGAAAGGCGTCTCCAAGGGGAAAGGGAAGGAATCCACACCCGTCGCCATCACTGGGGATGGGTGGAAAAAAAGTAAGTGCTCCAATGCCGATCTGAAATCGCTTGTAGATGAGGGACTGCTTCAGTCCTAGGAAATCATCCAGTGGCGTGCCGCCATTGGGGATAAGAGGCCGTACGAAGAGGCTTATGAAATAGTACTATTCTAGCACTTTATCAAGCGTGGGCTAGCGTTGCCGATGTCTGATTTCTTCCACGGCCTCCTTTTTCACTATGGCATCCAGCTTCACCACCTGAATCCCAACTCAATTCTCCACATAGCCATCTTTGTACATTTCTGTTAAGCTTTCTTAGTGAGGAACCCCATTTCGACTTGTTCTGTCATCTTTTCCATCTGAGAGCTCAACCCAGTGCTGACAAGATAGAAGTAGTCGGAGGAGCTGGTCTTCAACTGAGGCAGGGAATGGAAAAGGTGTACATCCCTTACAAGTTTCCATCTAGCCTATCTGGCTGGAAAGAATGCTGGTTCTACATTGGAAACCACACACCTTCACTCCCGAAGAGGACTACTGGAGTCCCAAAAATAACCGGAGGGTGGACGAAGAAAGCCCCTGAGCTGAGCCAAGTTAACGAGCTGCTTGCCGAAATTAAAAAATAACTGGAGTCATCGGAGTGTCAGTGATGTATTCTTGGATAGGCAGGCGAATTCAACCGTTGCAACAGCACACTCGCTTTGGCTTCGAGTACATAGGACTCAAAGATCCATCTCAGTTCTCTGCAGAGCTGATTCATCAAGCTAAAGCCTTGAGGCGGGTGAGCCGAGTACTTCTTGATGCCGGGATGGTGCCTTATATGCCATCCAACATGGTTACCATCAAAAGTCCTCCAAATCAGGTAAGGGTAAGTAGTCGTGTCTTTCTATCGAGTACTTCTCAGTCCTTGACGTTGACGTGTACTGACAATATCTTGAACCTGTTACAGGATGATATAAATCTGTATAGGAGCATGCCGCCAATGCTAGACATCAATCGCCCAAGCCACTTGATGGCTTCTACCCGTCCTCTTGCCATCACAGCAACAAGCGAGGAAGACGAGGGTGATGAAACTGACGATGACCGCCCCCTGCCTAAAGTGATCAAGGGAGAATCCATGAAGGCCTCCCAGGAAGGCGCAAGCTCTCCTGGTGGTGCTTTCTTGCCAAATCACCCTAAGGGACCAAGTGCCACCACCCAGAACCGCAAGGCTAGTGCTTCTCCAGGTAGCGCTGAAGATGAGATACCTAGGTGAGCATTCTTTCCTTGACCTTGGCGAGTACTTTTGTGCGATGTGCAGTTGCTGAGTTTTGTTGAATTTTCCCATTTTCTTGATTCTACTCTAGTAGCTCCTCAAACTCCAAGCACTCAAAGCGAAGGTTTGAGAATGCATTCGGGGATGATACTATGAGGGAGCAAAGCATGCCCTCTACCACAGTGGACCCATCAACAGATTCCAATGGGGCCGCGCCAGGGCAATCACCGCCCACGACTGGCCTTAGTTCAATGGTGACCATCGTGGTTGCCCCACCAAAGCAGACACTGCCCTTGGCTGGTGAAGCCGCGCTGACGAGTGTTTTAAGTGTTGTCCTAGCACCTAGACCACTCAGAAGGAAAAAGTTAGGAATAAAGAAGTCCGCACTATAAGTATCCAAGTGCTTTTTCCTTGTGGATTGTAGATTCGTTGTCGTAAAACATGTTGCTGCTTCTTGTATGTAGCCCTTCCTCTGCTCTGGGCTTGGAGTAGCCTAGCAACGCCACGGATGCCCCAGCCCCCGAGCTTGAGAAAGTAGTCGATGTGACGCCAAGAACCATGGCAGTTGTTGAGCCGTTGATACAACCTAAGTTCATGTCCCCTCGCTTGTTGGAGCCGAAGATGCCGGTGTGAGGGGCGTGCCGGAAGCTGAAGCGAAGTCGGAAAATGCAGAATAGGTCCTAGAAAACCCCGTGGGTAAGTTAAATTCATCATCCTTTCACTTGAGTTCTTTGCTTCCATGCTTGCTTATGAAGTAACGATGTGGCTGGGAGCCCACAACACCAGGATGCTTCAGGCAAGCAAGGCGCTGCAGGTAGTTCAACAGTTGGAGCCTTGATGCAGCCACCAAGTTGGGAAAGCGACATCCCACAGGAGCTAATTGATGACCCGATGCTGATATTGGAGCGCATGCAGGAGTTCAAAGATTCTTTCAAAGACTTGTACAGATTCTCCATGGTTAGTGTCTTGAACTTTCTATATTTGCTTTTGTCGAGTAGTCTTCTTTCTCAAACTTCTTCCTAATGTCGAGCAGACCATGGCCAATCGGTCACGCATCAAGTCAGACAAATCGCAGTCCAGGGAGCAAGAGGTTGAAGCGCAAGCAACAGAAAATGCTAAGGTATGGTATGAACTGGAACCTTGAAGCTGGAGCACACCCGGAAGGTCTGGATGCTGATGAAGGAGATTGAAAATCTCGAAGACAAGAACAGACTGCAGGCCAAGTCCCACAAAGGTGAATCTCTGTCGACTGCTTTATCTTGGTTTGCGATACATGGAAAGTAGTATTTGAAGAATCTTGTGTACCGTCGTTCAGATGACACGGAGAAGTTGATTAAGGCACTCCAAGATGCAGATTTACAACTCGTAGATTGCATGACGCAAATCAGGGATATGGCCACTGAGGAGGAGCTGAAAAAGAAAGAACTTGAAGAACTCAAGAATGCTGCCCAAGTAGTGGTCGACATCATGAATCTGTCGGAACAAGGGGTGATGAGCGACAGGATGTTGTTGGAGCGACTTTGCGAAACCCCCCAAAAGATTACCAGCTACGTCTCGGAACCACCAGGACCTGCGTGGAGCATGCCCTTGGACTCATAAAGTCACCTACTGGCCCAAGGCCAACTTGGAACCATTGGCGAGTGGAATGTCTGCCGACTGCACAGAAGACAAGTTCAAAGATCTTGTTGAAGAAGTGAAGCCGGTGGCCCAGAAGCTGGTTGATAGCTTAGATCAGGAGTAGATTCAGATGTAGAAACATTGAATACTTTGTCTTGGCTATGCATATCAGTAAATATGTTATTAGTTGATTGCCTGTTGATGTGTTCATGGTGCTGACTCGTAGAATAGGACCAAAAATCATAGGACTTAGAACAAAGTATTGGAAATGCCCATGTGGAACTACCCAGAGAGCAACGCTTCTGGAGGTAGTCGATGGTTGTGTGCTCAATAGTTAAACCCAATCAGGGATGTAGACGAACTAGGGTGAAATCGCATCATGCGATATCCTAGATTTTTGTAGGCATAGAAGCCTCTTCGACGGTATCGTAGTGACTTGGACCGTTAGTTCTAGCGAACTGTGTAGGCTAGTACACGAGGTAGTCAGGTTGTTTGCAAATATTCATTGTGTTGTGACCAGTGGGGCCGTTGTTGAGTAGTCGTGCCAGAAAGTACTCATGGCGTAGCCCCCGAGTATATTTGAAGACTTAGCGTACTTAGCGTATTGTTAGTACTCATGGCCACAACCCCCGAGTTCTTGCAATGTAGCTAAAGGAAAAGTAGTCATTTGAAGACTAGATCAACTCTTTATTGAAAACAAATGTTGTGCTGCAGCTAACAACTTTGGATACATGTTATCTAGGAGTTTGGGACCTTCTGGCCAACTGGGTATAGTAGTCGATATGACCATGGTCTTGTAACTTTGGTGACGATGAAGGGCCCTTTCCATCGCGAGTTGAGTTTGTGAAGCCCTGTCTTATCTTGGATGCGAGGGAGGACTAAATCACCGATGCTGAATGACCTCTCCTGTACATTGCGGTTATGGTAGCGTTGGATGCCTTGTAGATACCGAGCTGACTATAGCAGGGCATTGCATCTGACTTCTTCTACTGAGTCAAGCTCCAGATATCTTGCCTGATCAGCTTCGCCTTCCTCATACATCTCCAGTCTTGGAGATTTCCACATGATGTCCGTAGGGAGGATAGCTTCTGACCCATAGACGAGAAAAAACAGAGATTGACTTGTGGCTTTGCTTAGTTGAGTGCGAAGCCCCTAGACAACTGAAGAGAGCTCATGAATCCACTTGCCCCCTTTTTTGCTGTTCTTGTCGTAGAGTCTTTTCTTCATCCCATCGAGGATTAAGCCATTGGCGTGCTCAACCTGGCCATTGGCCCGCGGGTGAGCAACCGACACGTACTTTACCTTAATGGCGCTATTCTCGCAGAATTCCCAGAACTTGTGTGATTGAAAATTAGATCCCAGATCTGTGATGATAGTGTTGGGGAAGCCAAAGTGGTGGAGGATGTCGCAGATGAAGCTGACTACTCGATCTGCGGAGATCTTTGTAATCGGCTTGTACTCGATCCACTTTGTAAACTGGTCGATGGCCACCAACACATGGGTAAATCCTCCTGGCACCATAGTCAAAGGCCCAATCATATCCAGGCCTCAGCAAGCAAAAGGCCAGTATGGTGGTATGGTGATGAGGTTATGTGCCAGGACATGAGCTTGTCTGCCGAAGAATTAGAAATTGGTACACCGATGAACGAGATCTTCGGTGTCAGCCAAAGGTTTTGGCCGGTAATACCCATACCTAAATGCTTTCTCGACTAGCATCCTTGGCACTGCATGATTGCCAAAGACTCATTCATTAATTTCTTTTGTAGCATTTCTTTGCCTTCCTCAACTGGAATGCACTTCATAAGGATGCCTGATGCTGAACCACGCTTGTACAACTTGTCGCCGACCAGAACATAACCCTTGCTTCGCTTGATGATGCGTGCACCCTCGGCTCTTTTTGTGTCAACGCCAGGGGGTAGCTTCTGATCTTTGATAAAATCGATGAACGGTGTCTGCCAGTCAACATCGATCATCATGACCTCTCGATCGAGCTCAGAACGATGGTGCTTTGATCTGGTGCCTTGATGGATGGGTGACATAACTCGTGTACAAATACTCCTGGTGGGACATTTGCTCGATCGGAGCCTAGCTTCGAGAGCACATCTGCCCCCACGTTGTTGTCCCGAACTATGGCAGAACCACCTGAATTAATCCGGCTCAAGTTTATTAACCATCACCATTAAGGCAATCTCGGTTAACCTTACACTTCAAACGGAGTAATCCACTGGTCTGTCGGGTATAACCTCCCGATACAACCACGGTAGGGCGGATCGAATGCCATACATACAAACGCTCATGCGACGATGAGCCCAGAGAATACCACATTCCGGCAAATATTACAACATTATCATAAGTAAATATTACAGACCAAGTTTTAAATTTAGAAACCAAGTACTCCAATGATCATAAATAAGTTCTTCAGAGTTTTAAGTTGCAGCGGAAATAAACAACGGAAGCTACTCGACGATACAGGATGTCTCGATGAAGCCCGTACGAGACATCACTCGGCCTTATCTCCGTTGGACGGGGGTGCATCCCATTCCACCGACCAACCAGGGGGAAGAGTGCAGGGCCAAGTCAAGCTAGCAATCACATCTTCGAAGGTCTCACCTGAAAACGAGCCACAAGCAAGGCTGAGTATACTAATACTCAGCAAGACTTACCCGAGTAGTGAAATCTACTCCACCGACTCTAGATATGCAAGGCTTTTGGCTCAGGGGTTTGTTTTGCCGAAAAGCTTCTACAAGTGGGTCCTTACTTTCAGATTTTAGCTCAAGATTCTAGTTTCGTTAACCATTCTAGATAAGCAGCTATCCAAAAGCATACATGGTGAAGCATTAAATTTTCATCCAACCAGTTCATTCATCCTCATTGTTCCTCTTCTTACTCTGTGGGTAAAAATGGTTAAGCAGTCTCATTAGCCGTGAGAAACGGACGATTCGAATCGAATTTCTTAACCTTGCAAGGGAAACCCAAACACACGTCACGTGGTTACTCCCTAGAGTCACACGTGCAACTTTTCCCCTTTCTTTCCGGGTCGAGGATCGGGGCTACCCTCCGAGAGTACAAGAGCCCCACGCCACGGTTCGGCGCCGGGTCGTGACCACTCTCTGCACTCGCCATATGCACATGGGACCGAAGTTCAAAGGGTAGGATGCCGTCCCCTTGCCGGGCCAATCAGGTACTTAAGCTTACCGATTCCCATAATCTCGGCATGTGTTTAGTACGTTCAAAGACTTAACCATCACTACCACACCCTGCGGCCTTAGTATTTTTCACTAGATAGACGGGCCTCAATCGTAACCATCGTTCCATAGCCCGTCCGTGTCCTTATGATTGCAGCGTGTAGTAGACATTCAACTCCTATTTTCTCGCGAGTGACAGGAAATCACTCGACTTTTACCGGAGTCCTATTAGCACAGCATTCTATCGAACCTTACGTCTAGTTTTCAAGCAAGGGTTCCTAACATCATGCAACTAAGTTTTCATTCAACTCCTATAAACTTAATGCGCAAGCAGAGAGTAGTGAGTTGCATAATTTAGGAAAGAGATGGGTTATGCTCCGGGGCTTGCCTTCTTGCGAAAAGTTAGTCCGGGGCTCTTCCGAACTTGGGCTCGGGTCTTCAAGAGCTTCAGTTAGATTTACTTGAGCTTCACGCTGCTCACTCTCGGACGCGGGCACCAGCTCGTAAGTTCCGTCGGCGAGAGTCGTCGATTCTACATGAATGCACAAGTTTAAGCTGTGGTAATGGCAATCGATACGACTTAAGAGTAATTACTACAATGGATAGTTTCTGGTCATGAAATTTTGGATTTAGGCACATCAGGGAAAGATGTGCTTACTGTAAAATTTTCAGCCAATTTTATGTAACAGATTAATTATGAAAAATATATTACACAGTTGCTATTAGATAAAAAGTCTCCTAATTTTTCTCTGGCTTCTAGGTACCAATACACTAGCATAGAAAAAGTTTCATTGGGTGATTCATCACCTAACTGCAGGTATAAAATATATCTAGCCACCTAAGGTATGAAACTAAGTTTAATAAACAGTGTAGTTAGAGGTGGAATTTGGGCCTGATCTTTTTACACAGTCCTAAACATCAAGCAACTAACTTACTGCCCAAAATTTAGGGTCAGCATTGTTCTACAACAGTGGGTACAAAATAATTCCATTAAAGCTTCCATTTAGTATAGAGCAAAATATGTTGAGATCCTGAGAAACTTTCTGTAACAAAAGTGGTAGAGTTTGTTCTAAGGATTCCAGAACAGTCGAGTTTGCATTTTTCTAAATTTTCTACGATTTTATTCGAATTTTACAAGTTCACTGAATTTGAATCTAGATTTGAAACTTTCTTTTACAACTAGGTCCTTGCATCTTACGCACGGGTCCTTGCAATTGGGTCCTCGGGCGGCTCGGGTACGGCGGCCGGCCGAAATTCCGGCGAGGGGCTCGCCGGCGGCGAGGGGTGATGGTCGGGGAAGGTTTAGGGGTGCGAGGGCTACCTCGTGGGGGTGTTGTTCAGGTGGGGGACGGCCGGGAAAGGGCTCGCCGGCGTTGGAGCAGAGGCGGCGGCGGCGGTGGCGCGCGTCGACGGCGGTGCTCCGGCGGGCTTGGGGCGGCCTGGTCCGGCCAGCGAGCTTCAGTGGCGCGTGGGGAAGCTGCTCAGGGGCTTGGCTTGGACAGAGGAGGTCGGGGTCGAGCTGCCCACGGTGAGCAGGGGCGGCGGCGGCGGTGACCGTGCGGGCGGCGGCGCTCCGGTGGTCCTGGGCGGCGTTGGGTGGGTCGGCTAGCTTCAGGGGGATGATGTAGTGGTGGCTGGAGGCTCAATTTGGGCGGTGGGCGGCGGTGGAGGGCTGTCCACGGGCGGGCGGCGCTCGGCGGCGGCAATGGCGACGGCGGGGCGTTCTGTTTGCGGTGGCTCGCGCGCGTGGCCGGGGCGCGGCTTTTATAGGGGCAGGAGGGGGTGTGGAGGGGCCTGGGCTGTGGCAGAACCACCTGAATTAATCCGGCTCAAGTGTATTAACCATCACCATTAGGGCAATTTCGGTTAACCTTACACTTCAAACGGAGTAATCCACGGGTCTGTCGGGTATAACCTCCCGATACACCACGGTAATCGGATCGAGCGCCATACATACAAATGCTCACGCGACGATGAGCCCAGAGAATACCACATTCCAGCAATATTACAAAATTACCATAAGTGAAAATTACAGACCAAGTTTGAGTTTAGAAACAAGTACTTCAGTGATCATAACTAAGAAGTTCTTCAGAGTTTAAGTTGCAGCGGAAAATAAAATAACGAAAGCTACTCGACGATAAGGGATGTCTCGATGAAGCCCGTACGAGACGTCACTCGGTATTATCTTCGTTGGACGGGGGCGTATCCCATTCCACCGACCAACCAGGGGGAAGAGTACAAGGCCAAGTCAACCTAGCAATCAAGTCTTCGAAGGTTTCACCTGAAAACAAGCCACAAGCAAGGCTGAGTATACTAATACTCAGCAAGGCTTACCCGACTAATGGGGTATACTTAGCCGACTCCTAGACATGCGAGGCTTTTGGCTTGAGGGGTTTGTTTTGCCAAAAAGCATCTACAAGTGGGTCCTTACTTTCAACTTTTAGCTCAAAATTCTAGTTTCATTAACCATTCTAGATATGCGGCTATTCCCTAGCATTCATGGTGAAGCATTAATTTTCATCCAACAAGTTTATTCACCATCATTGTTCCTCTTCTTACTCTGTGGGTAAAAGTGGTTAAGCAGTCTCAATAGCCGTGAGAAACGGACGATTCGAATCGAATTTCTTAACCTTGCAAGGGAAACCTAAACACACGTCACGTGGTTACTCCCTAGAGTCACACGTGCAACTTTTCCCTTCAATTCCCGCTTCACGGAACAGGCCCACCGCCCTCGACTACACCTCCCCATGGACCACGGACGCAGCCGGGCCATGGCGGCCGATGCACCCGCCATTAGCTAGATGTGAACGAATTCAAGACAGTGGGGAGTATATTCCGGCCCCGGTTCAATCCAGTACTAAGCTTACCGATTACCATATTCTCGGCATGTGGTTAGTACGTTCAAAGACTTAACCATCACTTACCACACACTGCGGCCTTAGCATTTTTCACTAGACAGACGGGCCTCAATCATCAACATAAGCATCGTACCACAGCCCGTCCGTCGTCCTTATGATTGCAGCGTGTAGTAAACAATCAACTCCTAATTTCTCGCGAGTGACAGGAAATCACTCGACTTTTACCGAGTCCTATTAGCATAGCATTCTATCGGACCTTGCATCTAGTGTTCAGAGCATGGGTACCTAGGATCATGCAACTAAATTTTCATCCAACTCCTATAAACTTAATGCACAAGTAAAGTAGAGTAATAAGTTGCATAAGTTTAGAAAATAGGGTTCATGCTCCGGGGCTTGCCTTCTTGCGAAAAGTTAGTCCGGGGCTCTTCCGAACTTGGGCTCGGGTCTTCGGCAACTTCAGTTAGATTCACTTGAGCTTCACGCTGCTCACTCTCGGACGCGGGCACCAACTCGTACGTTCCGTCGGCGAGAGTCGTCGTTTCTACATGAATGCACAAGTTTAAGTTAAACGACATGATTTCCTTCACGATAAGGTTGCAGTTCATAAGACATAAGTTTTGCTGTGAAGTTATTTACTTTAACATTTCCTGGGCAATCGTTAATAGAGTTTATCTTAATCTATTTAACTTCGTTAAAGAAGAAGGGGTTGTGTTATATTGAAAACTTAGTTTCTTTTTAAACACAAACATGAGTTGAACACAATTACTAATCTAGTTAGCTTCTGGTAATAAAATTTTTATTCAAAGTACATTATGCAGAGGTAAGATCACTGTAAAAATTTCAGACATTTTTGTGTAGCATGTTAAATATGAAAAATGTAATACACAGCCACTGCTAGAATCTAGTTATTTTTATACAGAACAAACCATGCAAGTATTGATGCTACAAATTTTACAGGGTGTTGCTATAACCATATTTGTGCTACTGTAAATTTTTCAGATTTTATTGTACATTATTTAGAGCATAATAAATGGGACAAGCTACGCTCATGTTATAAAAGATTATTTTCTACAGGATGTTATACAGGGTTTCTATCTTTGAAACTTATTGTACAGGTTGATCTACTCTATGGTGTTTCATAGTAAAAAGATGAACATTTTATAAGGGCTTTACTAATTATTTTGAATTAGTGAAGTTTTCCTACCACAAATTCATGTGAACAGGTTACATATAGTAAAAATGTTTCTAAATTTTTCTATGGCCTCTAGGTATCACTACAACAACACAGAAAAAGTTTCATGACATTAAACATCACAGAACAGCAGGAATAATTAGTTCTATCACTTTATGGCATAAAGCAATGTTGGACAAAAAGTGTATCTAGAGATGGCTTTTGGTCCTGATCTTTTTACACAGTCCTAAACATTAAGCAAGTAACTCACTGCCCAAAAATTAGAGTCAGCTATGATCTACAACAGTGGGTACAAAAGAAGTCCATTAAACCTTCCATTTAATCTAGAGCAAAATATATTGAGAATCTGAGAAACTTTATGTAACAAAAGTTGTAGAGTTTCTTATAAGGATTCCAGAACAGTTGAGTTTGCATTTTTCTGAATTTTCTACGATTTTATACGAATTTTACAAGTTCACTGATTTGGTTAAAACTTTCTTTACAGAGGGGTCCCTGAAAACTAGCAGAAAACCCCCTAGAAAGATTTGGGCGTTTGCAATGTAGTCCCTGGTCGCAAATCACGGCGGGGAGCATCCTGTCCGGCCGAATTCCGGCGAGCTGGGTCGCCGACGGCGAGGGCAAGGTGGGGGAGAACGGAGAGGGAACCAGGGCGCACCTATTGGTGGTCTTGGAGTGGCTTGGGATGGCCGGTGGCGGGCTGGCCGCGGAGAGCAGGGGCGGCGGCGGAGGGGCGGCGCGGACTGCGGCGCTCCGGCGAGGAGGGCGGTGGGGCTCGGGCTGGGAAGCTTCGCGCGGAGGTAGGAGAGCGATTTTGGGGCCTAGCTCGGGTCGAGGAGGGGCGGAGGAGGGAGTTCCACGGCGGCGGCGTGGGGCGGAGCTCGGCTCTGCTCTGCGGGGAAGAAGGAGGAACAGGGAGAGGAGGGAGGGGCGCTACGCCGGGCTTTATAGCCGGTGGAGCTCGTGGGGGTGGGCGTGGCACGGCCGGGGCGCGAGGTGGAGGGACCGGCGAGGCTGGGCGCCATTGGGGGCGGCCGGCGGTGACCAGCGGCGCTATTGGGCAGGCGGCGGTGCACGGGGTGCTGTGTCGCGTGCGACTACGCGGGCAGGCGACTGGGCGAGCGAGATAGCGGCGTGGGCGTGCTACTGGCGAGCTGGGGCGGCACGACGGGGCACTGGTGGAGGGGGCGGCGGCCAGCGACTGGGCAGCACGGTGGCGCACCGGGGATTGGGCAGAGACACGGCGTGGGGGGAGGAGAAGAAGGCGCGGCCGTGGTTGGGCGAGCGGGGGCGGTGCAGCAGGACGCCGTGGGTTGGCTCGGCGCCTGGTGCCGCGCAGGCGTTGGGGGACAGGTGGCCGGCGGCGGTCGGGCGAGCGCGCGGCGCAGCAGAGGAGGGAGGGGTGAGCGAGGGACCGAAGTGCAAGAATTTGAAAAACTTCAGGGGGCTGGGTGCAAACAGGGCGTTTTCTCCTCTTTCTGATTTGAATTTCAAAAACTTTTGAACACGAAAGTTGTTCAAAATAAAAAGTTCTACAATTTTGGTTTCAGGCAAAATCTCATTTGGCTTATGGTTTGAAAGTTAAATTGAAAAGTTCAAAAGTAACCCAAAGTGCTCAAATTAAATTTGAATTCCAACTGAACTCGTTTTAATTCTTTCCACCCTCTCATTAGTTGGTTTAAAACATAGAGTTAGGCTAATGACATTGATTTTGGAATTTTAATTACCAGGGTTGTCACAGCCTTCCCCCCTTAACAAGAATCTCGCCCCGAGATTCGGTAATTCTTAGTGTGGGCGTGGGTGCACCTACCAGTGGTTGAGATAAGAAACCCGGGAAATGTTGGTCCAGGTAGCTCTCCGTTTCCCAGGTGGCTTCTTCTTCCGTGTGGCGATTCCATTGTATTTTATACATTCTAATCACTTTCCTCCTGGTCTCTCTTTCTTTTTGATCCAAAATCTTAACTGGGTGTTCGACATACGAGAGGTCGGGTTCCAACGATATTTCTTGTTGTTCCACAATCTCAGTAGGGACTCGAATACACTTCTTGAGTTGAGATACGTGGAAGACATCATGGGTGGCCGTGAGCTGAGGGGGCAGTCGTAGTTTGTAGGCTACGGGTCCGCAGCTCTCAATGATTTCGTAAGGACCAATATAACGGGGAGCTAGTTTGCCTTTGATTCCAAATCTTCGCACTCCCTTGGTGGGTGATACTCGAAGATAGACATGATCGCCAACTTCGAACTTTAGGGGCTTTCTCCTTTTGTCAGAATAGCTCTTTTGTCGAGCTTGTGCGGTTCTAAGATTTGCTTGTATTACTTTTACTTTCTCCTCTGCCTCGATTACCAGGTCGGGTCCAATTATTTGACGTTCTCCGGTTTGTGACCAGCTCAAAGGAGTTCGACACCTTCGTCCGTACAGGGCCTCAAATGGTGCCATTTTCAAACTCGTTTGATAGCTGTTGTTGTACGAGAACTCTGCTAGGGGTAGACATTTGTCCCAATTCTTGTCATAGTGAATGACGCAAGCTCTCAGCATGTCTTCAAGAATTTGGTTTACCCTTTCCGTTTGTCCGTCAGTCTGAGGATGGTATGCTGAGCTGCGAATTAGTTGGTACCAAGAGATGTTTGCAGTTGTTCCCAAAAGCGTGCTACAAACTGAGGACCACGATCAGAAATAATTGTCTTAGGTATTCCATGTAGGCAAACAATACGATCGAGGTAAATCTCGGCATATTTCTTGGCGGTATAGGTGGTGTGTACCGGAAGAAAATGTGCCGTCTTCGTGAGTCTGTCCACGATAACCCATATGGAATCATGTTTCTGGGAAGTGTTTGGTAGTCCAACGATGAAGTCCATACTTATGTCTTCCCATTTCCATGATGGTATAGGTAATGGTTGAAGTGTACCGGCTACTTTCAAGTGGCTAGCTTTTACTCTCTGGCACGTGTCACATTCCGAGACATACGTAGCAATTTCCCTTTTCATTCTAGTCCACCAGAAGTTTTGCCTTAGGTCTTGATACATTTTGCTACTGCCGGGGTGGATAGAGAATTTGGAAAGGTGTGCCTCATCAAGAATTTGCTTGCGGAGTTCACGATTCTTCGGAACGACTATACGACTTTCGAACCATAGAACTCCCTTATGGTCCTGGCGGAAACACTTATACTTCTCCTCACCTAGAGAGAGTTTTTGTTTGATGATCTTGATTCCTTCATCATGTAGTTGTGCCATGACGATTTGGTCGTGAAGAGTGGGCTCAACTGAGGTGTGATTTAGAGCGCCTTGGGAAACCATTTCCAAGTTAAGCTTCCTCATGTCTGCACATAATGTCCCATGGTAGGACTCCATGGATAAGCAATGGCAATGGGACTTGCGGCTTAGTGCATCCGCGACTACATTAGCCTTACCGGGGTGATAGTGCATTTCCAGGTCATAATCTTTGATTAATTCTAGCCATCTTCGTTGTCTCATATTCAGATCGGCTTGTGTGAAGATGTACTTGAGACTCTTATGATCCGTGTAGATATTGCACTGTGTACCCATGAGATAGTGCCTCCATATCTTTAGAGCGTGAATGACGGCTGCGAGCTCAAGGTCATGCGTGGGATAATTCTGTTCGTGGGGCCGAAGGGCTCGTGAGGCATATGCAATCACTCGATTCTCTTGCATAAGCACACATCCTAGACCAGTACCCGATGCGTCACAATACACATCGAATGACTTGGTATTATCGGGTTGAGCTAACACAGGTGCAGTAGTCAGATGCTCTCTGAGAGTGTGGAAGGCTTCTTCACACTTCTCATTCCATACAAACTTTACTTCCTTCTTCAATAGTTCCGTCATAGGCTTAGCAATTCGAGAGAAATCCGGGATGAAGCGACGGTAGTAACCGGCTAAGCCGAGAAAACTGCGAATCTGATGAACAGAGGTAGGGGGTTTCCAATCCATCACCTCTTGTACCTTGCTGGGGTCAACAGCTATGCCTTCACTGGAGATCGTGTGACCTAAGAACTTTACAGTATCCAACCAAAACTCACACTTAGAAAACTTAGCATAGAGCTGATGGTCTCTGAGTCGCTGAAGAACAATGCGAAGGTGGTTGGCATGCTCTTCCTCATCCTTGGAATAGATAAGAATGTCGTCGATGAACACTACGACGAATTTGTCCAGTTCGGGCATGAATACCGAATTCATGAGATACATGAAGTAGGCAGGGGCATTTGTGAGTCCAAAGGACATGACCAAGAATTCATATAGTCCATATCGTGTGGAGAAGGCAGTCTTAGGAATATCACATGGGCGAATCTTGATCTGATGATATCCCGAACGAAGATCAATCTTGGAGAAGACTCTGGCTCCAGCTAATTGATCGAAGAGTACATCGATGCGAGGAAGAGGGTATTTATTTTTAACTGTTACCGCATTGAGAGGTCGGTAGTCCACACATAATCTCAAACTGTCATCCTTCTTCTTTACGAATAGGGCTGGACATCCCCAAGGTGACGCGCTAGGGCGAATAAAACCTTTGTCCAGTAGTTCTTGGAGTTGAAGTTTCAGCTCGGCCAATTCTTTAGGGGGCATCCTATACGGTCTTTTGGATATAGGTGCAGTGCCTGGTTGTAGTTCAATAACGAACTCAATATCCCTATCCGGTGGCATTCCGGGTAAGTCATCCGGAAAGACATCGGCATACTCGCATACCACTGGAATATTCTCTAGGTTGGTCCCTTCCATCACGAAAGCGCAAGAATTTGTGCACTCTCGTAACGGTAGGTAAAGGGTAGTGGCTCCGTGACTAGGTGAATTTATTTCAACGGCTCGGGAAGAAAGGTCCAATGTGACTCCATGCCTAGTCATCCAGTTCATTCCCAAAATAATATCCATGCCGTCAAGGGGTAAAAGTA
Source organism: Panicum miliaceum (assembly GCA_032594955.1). Taxonomy (NCBI): domain Eukaryota; kingdom Viridiplantae; phylum Streptophyta; class Magnoliopsida; order Poales; family Poaceae; genus Panicum; species Panicum miliaceum. Next base: position 28,090,621 of record CM064066.1, on the reverse strand, counting down.
CGAGATCTGTGTTGATGACTTTACTTCCCAATTTTATCGGTACCAGCCTTATTATTTGGTTGGAAGCAATTTTTCCACCCGGTGTTGATATCATATACGACCCTTTGGTGTGCCAAATATTCAAGCCTACTTTTGCACCAAACTTTGCACTAATGAAACTATGTGATGCACCAGAATCAAACAACATGATTGCAGGCTTGTTATGGATGGAGAATGTACCCGTCATTACAGGTGCTCCTTCAGGAAGTTCTGCAAGGGTGGTGAAGTTGATCTGTCCTTGTTTGACCTGGAGGGTCTGCTTCTTGCCTTTGTTCTTATTGTTCTGGTTAGAGTCCTGGCCCTGATTTGGCAGCCTGGGTTGAGGGCATTCGCGAGCGAAATGACCGGAACTCCCGCATTTGAAACAACGATTCGCGGGGCTGGGTCGAAGAGGCTGTTGCAGAGTGGGCCTCGGACCATTCTGTGGAGGCATCGGGGGTCGTACCATGCCTGGCTGTTGTGGGGGCCTGATAATCCAACGCCCTGGCTGAGGGGCCTTCGGTGGAGCTGTAGGCGCAGCATTTCGCACCAAGCGATACCTCAGTGGCTGAGCGCCCGAGGGTCCAGCTAGAGCCTTCCTCTTCTTTTCAGCACGATGAGCCTCAATACAGTCCTCTTGAGTGATGGCCATGTTGACTAGCTCATTATATGTGTCGGCTTTGACAAGATTCAGTCGTTCCTTGAGTTTAGTACTCAGACCTCTACGGAAACGATCACGCTTCTTGGCATCTGTGTCTGCGTGATAGCCCGCGTATTGGCACAGATTGTTGAAGGCCTGAGCATACTGAAGTACAGTGTGGTTATCCTGAGTGAGAGCTAAAAACTCGTTTAGCTTTCTTTCTATGAGACCTTCGGGAATATGGTGTGCCCGGAACGCAGTCTTGAATTCATCCCAGGTGACAATGTGATCAGCGGGGAGCATAGCAAAATAGTGGTCCCACCATAGACGAGCCGTACCGCGAAGCTGCTGCGCGGCAAAGCGGGCCTTGTTTTCATCCGAACATGGGGCCACAAGTAGAGAAAACTTGGACTCGATTGTGTGAATCCAAGCATCCGCATCCAAGGGTTCCTCCGTCTCGTGAAACAAGGGAGGCTGGGTCCCTAGGAAATCCGTGTATCCTGCAACTTGGGGGTGGTGGGCATTTTGCCCACCCCGCGGGTTGTGTGGCTGTCCTTGCACGAGCTGGCGAAGCAACTCGGTTTGAGCGGCCATTACTTCAACCAAGCTGGGTGGTGGCGGCTGTGGTTGTGATCCACTTGCGCTAGCACCAAAACCATCCGGGTTACCACGGGTTGCTCCAACCATCTGAAAAGGCGAAGGTTCTTCATTAGCAACGTGATCCATGTTGCTTCCATGACTCAAAAAGATCTAACGCGGAATAGTAGACTTCCAAAGGTCCTGGATGGAATCACGGGCATAAAAACTGTCTGCCATAAGAACCTTATAACTCCTGGTAGGTTCATCCAAAGTTCCTCATATTTTGGCAGTGGATAGGGAATTTAGGGATGTACAACTTTGATATTCAGTTAAGATGCTAAATTGATGGCTAAGATGGTCAAACGATTCGCTCTTCGCTTCGCTGGTTGGCTGTTTTTCAGCAGAACGAGTTATAGTATCTGGCCTATAACTTCAAAAGTTCTGGTCCAAAAATTCTCAACTTTTACCAGAGCATTTCTAAGGTATTTGTGCACCACTTTTCTATTCAACACTTTGGCTGGATTAGGCTCTAAGATGGCTGTTCCCTTAAGGTCTTACTTCTCGGTCTACCCAGAATTTTCAGTGAACAGGGGGCCAATATTTCGTGCACCAGGGAAAATCTACCCAGCCAAAATTTACCAAATTTTAACAGCAGCTACTGGGATAAATTTGGAACAAGTTTTGTGTTGTACTCTTTTACAGAAAACTGTAGGAAGGGGGCCTAAAAATTTAAGAGGCAGAAGTGCTTATTCTGGACAGAAATCTGACATTCCGTGGTTTCTGTTATTTCTTACTATCCATGAGTTCAGAATTTTTGATTTTTGAACAGGGGATAGAACACGAAATTTTGAACAATTCTTTCCACATGAACTTTACCAGAAAAGGTCATTTTCTTGGGTCAATAAATCTTTCTTTTCGGTCATGGCAGATTTGTGATAGATTCGCTAGATAGTCCTTATGCAAACCTCCCTTAGATACGCAAGAACCTTACCACTCTTATACAACGCATTTTTGATTTCAGATACACATGTTCATGATGTATGCACGTCCTATTCGTCCTCACAAAATAAAATAATCGCCAAATAGCTTTGGTCTTACGAAGATAGTTTCGGTGGCTTACACCATACGGCTCTCGCTATAATAGCTAGTCGAGTCTTTCTACTCGTCCCTTAACTTATCGTAATCGCGGTTAGTGTACCTGCAGAAAATCGACAAGCATATATATATCATGAACCTTTCATGCCAGCACTCATGAAAGCGTCCGTAATCATTACCGTTTACTTATAGAAACGATATCTGTACAATTTCCGCCGTACAGACGACGTTAACATACGCTATCGAGATAGCGTATTCACGGGGGTACCGTCATGAGACGGGGGTATGAACAGCGATCGCCATACCCTGCGCCGAACCTTCTACTCCCAATATGTTCAACTAACAGTTGGCATATTGGCAGCACCTCAAGTAAGCCACTGCTTGAGGGCAGCGTTCGGTTCGCATCACCGACAGGAAGGCCAAGCTCTCTCAGTTGGCTGAGGATCCTTACCTTCTTACCTTAGCGACGAGTGCGTCGTTACAGAATTTAAAGTCGGTTGTGCATTAAAGTAAGTTTTGACAGAAAGTAATGTGCTGGAAGTCAATTGATAATATATATAGAAGTTAGATAGCCACCTAGTAAACTTTCCCATAATCCCTTAGGGCTTTACGAACTAGGCACCATCCTTAACGTACCAACGTATTTCGCAACACATCCTTCTAGTCAAGTTTTATGAAATAAGTTTTTACGGCTTGCCGCATTCTCTGGCGTATGTATTTTGGCTCTGGCGCCAGCTGTTGCCAGCTGTGGCACCAGTTACGGCTCTGATACCAGCTGTGGCAGAACCACCTGAATTAATCCGGCTCAAGTGTATTAACCATCACCATTAGGGCAATTTCGGTTAACCTTACACTTCAAACGGAGTAATCCACGGGTCTGTCGGGTATAACCTCCCGATACACCACGGTAATCGGATCGAGCGCCATACATACAAATGCTCACGCGACGATGAGCCCAGAGAATACCACATTCCAGCAATATTACAAAATTACCATAAGTGAAAATTACAGACCAAGTTTGAGTTTAGAAACAAGTACTTCAGTGATCATAACTAAGAAGTTCTTCAGAGTTTAAGTTGCAGCGGAAAATAAAATAACGAAAGCTACTCGACGATAAGGGATGTCTCGATGAAGCCCGTACGAGACGTCACTCGGTATTATCTTCGTTGGACGGGGGCGTATCCCATTCCACCGACCAACCAGGGGGAAGAGTACAAGGCCAAGTCAACCTAGCAATCAAGTCTTCGAAGGTTTCACCTGAAAACAAGCCACAAGCAAGGCTGAGTATACTAATACTCAGCAAGGCTTACCCGACTAATGGGGTATACTTAGCCGACTCCTAGACATGCGAGGCTTTTGGCTTGAGGGGTTTGTTTTGCCAAAAAGCATCTACAAGTGGGTCCTTACTTTCAACTTTTAGCTCAAAATTCTAGTTTCATTAACCATTCTAGATATGCGGCTATTCCCTAGCATTCATGGTGAAGCATTAATTTTCATCCAACAAGTTTATTCACCATCATTGTTCCTCTTCTTACTCTGTGGGTAAAAGTGGTTAAGCAGTCTCAATAGCCGTGAGAAACGGACGATTCGAATCGAATTTCTTAACCTTGCAAGGGAAACCTAAACACACGTCACGTGGTTACTCCCTAGAGTCACACGTGCAACTTTTCCCTTCAATTCCCGCTTCACGGAACAGGCCCACCGCCCTCGACTACACCTCCCCATGGACCACGGACGCAGCCGGGCCATGGCGGCCGATGCACCCGCCATTAGCTAGATGTGAACGAATTCAAGACAGTGGGGAGTATATTCCGGCCCCGGTTCAATCCAGTACTAAGCTTACCGATTACCATATTCTCGGCATGTGGTTAGTACGTTCAAAGACTTAACCATCACTTACCACACACTGCGGCCTTAGCATTTTTCACTAGACAGACGGGCCTCAATCATCAACATAAGCATCGTACCACAGCCCGTCCGTCGTCCTTATGATTGCAGCGTGTAGTAAACAATCAACTCCTAATTTCTCGCGAGTGACAGGAAATCACTCGACTTTTACCGAGTCCTATTAGCATAGCATTCTATCGGACCTTGCATCTAGTGTTCAGAGCATGGGTACCTAGGATCATGCAACTAAATTTTCATCCAACTCCTATAAACTTAATGCACAAGTAAAGTAGAGTAATAAGTTGCATAAGTTTAGAAAATAGGGTTCATGCTCCGGGGCTTGCCTTCTTGCGAAAAGTTAGTCCGGGGCTCTTCCGAACTTGGGCTCGGGTCTTCGGCAACTTCAGTTAGATTCACTTGAGCTTCACGCTGCTCACTCTCGGACGCGGGCACCAACTCGTACGTTCCGTCGGCGAGAGTCGTCGTTTCTACATGAATGCACAAGTTTAAGTTAAACGACATGATTTCCTTCACGATAAGGTTGCAGTTCATAAGACATAAGTTTTGCTGTGAAGTTATTTACTTTAACATTTCCTGGGCAATCGTTAATAGAGTTTATCTTAATCTATTTAACTTCGTTAAAGAAGAAGGGGTTGTGTTATATTGAAAACTTAGTTTCTTTTTAAACACAAACATGAGTTGAACACAATTACTAATCTAGTTAGCTTCTGGTAATAAAATTTTTATTCAAAGTACATTATGCAGAGGTAAGATCACTGTAAAAATTTCAGACATTTTTGTGTAGCATGTTAAATATGAAAAATGTAATACACAGCCACTGCTAGAATCTAGTTATTTTTATACAGAACAAACCATGCAAGTATTGATGCTACAAATTTTACAGGGTGTTGCTATAACCATATTTGTGCTACTGTAAATTTTTCAGATTTTATTGTACATTATTTAGAGCATAATAAATGGGACAAGCTACGCTCATGTTATAAAAGATTATTTTCTACAGGATGTTATACAGGGTTTCTATCTTTGAAACTTATTGTACAGGTTGATCTACTCTATGGTGTTTCATAGTAAAAAGATGAACATTTTATAAGGGCTTTACTAATTATTTTGAATTAGTGAAGTTTTCCTACCACAAATTCATGTGAACAGGTTACATATAGTAAAAATGTTTCTAAATTTTTCTATGGCCTCTAGGTATCACTACAACAACACAGAAAAAGTTTCATGACATTAAACATCACAGAACAGCAGGAATAATTAGTTCTATCACTTTATGGCATAAAGCAATGTTGGACAAAAAGTGTATCTAGAGATGGCTTTTGGTCCTGATCTTTTTACACAGTCCTAAACATTAAGCAAGTAACTCACTGCCCAAAAATTAGAGTCAGCTATGATCTACAACAGTGGGTACAAAAGAAGTCCATTAAACCTTCCATTTAATCTAGAGCAAAATATATTGAGAATCTGAGAAACTTTATGTAACAAAAGTTGTAGAGTTTCTTATAAGGATTCCAGAACAGTTGAGTTTGCATTTTTCTGAATTTTCTACGATTTTATACGAATTTTACAAGTTCACTGATTTGGTTAAAACTTTCTTTACAGAGGGGTCCCTGAAAACTAGCAGAAAACCCCCTAGAAAGATTTGGGCGTTTGCAATGTAGTCCCTGGTCGCAAATCACGGCGGGGAGCATCCTGTCCGGCCGAATTCCGGCGAGCTGGGTCGCCGGCGGCGAGGGCAAGGTGGGGGAGAACGGAGAGGGAACCAGGGCGCACCTATTGGTGGTCTTGGAGTGGCTTGGGATGGCCGGTGGCGGGCTGGCCGCGGAGAGCAGGGGCGGCGGCGGAGGGGCGGCGCGGACTGCGGCGCTCCGGCGAGGAGGGCGGTGGGGCTCGGGCTGGGAAGCTTCGCGCGGAGGTAGGAGAGCGATTTTGGGGCCTAGCTCGGGTCGAGGAGGGGCGGAGGAGGGAGTTCCACGGCGGCGGCGTGGGGCGGAGCTCGGCTCTGCTCTGCGGGGAAGAAGGAGGAACAGGGAGAGGAGGGAGGGGCGCTACGCCGGGCTTTATAGCCGGTGGAGCTCGTGGGGGTGGGCGTGGCACGGCCGGGGCGCGAGGTGGAGGGACCGGCGAGGCTGGGCGCCATTGGGGGCGGCCGGCGGTGACCAGCGGCGCTATTGGGCAGGCGGCGGTGCACGGGGTGCTGTGTCGCGTGCGACTACGCGGGCAGGCGACTGGGCGAGCGAGATAGCGGCGTGGGCGTGCTACTGGCGAGCTGGGGCGGCACGACGGGGCACTGGTGGAGGGGGCGGCGGCCAGCGACTGGGCAGCACGGTGGCGCACCGGGGATTGGGCAGAGACACGGCGTGGGGGGAGGAGAAGAAGGCGCGGCCGTGGTTGGGCGAGCGGGGGCGGTGCAGCAGGACGCCGTGGGTTGGCTCGGCGCCTGGTGCCGCGCAGGCGTTGGGGGACAGGTGGCCGGCGGCGGTCGGGCGAGCGCGCGGCGCAGCAGAGGAGGGAGGGGTGAGCGAGGGACCGAAGTGCAAGAATTTGAAAAACTTCAGGGGGCTGGGTGCAAACAGGGCGTTTTCTCCTCTTTCTGATTTGAATTTCAAAAACTTTTGAACACGAAAGTTGTTCAAAATAAAAAGTTCTACAATTTTGGTTTCAGGCAAAATCTCATTTGGCTTATGGTTTGAAAGTTAAATTGAAAAGTTCAAAAGTAACCCAAAGTGCTCAAATTAAATTTGAATTCCAACTGAACTCGTTTTAATTCTTTCCACCCTCTCATTAGTTGGTTTAAAACATAGAGTTAGGCTAATGACATTGATTTTGGAATTTTAATTACCAGGGTTGTCACATGGGCGGCGCGCGGGGCGGAGGCATGGCACGGCGCGGCACTGGGCACGGCGGGCGGCAGCAGAACGCCGGCGCGGCGTGCGGCGAGCGGGCGCGGGCGACTGGGCGGCCGGGATTTGGCGTGGGCGCGAGGGGATAGCGCGGGGCGTGGAGTGGTGGAGCAGCAGCTGCAGCGGCTCGGGCGGAGGGTGGGCGCAGTGACGGGTGGGGCGCGGGAGCCGGGGCGGCACGGCGGTGTGCGGTGGTTGGGCGCGGCGGGCGGCGAGGCGGAACACGGCAGCGGCTTGCGCACGCGCGGGCGGCTACTCGGCAGCGCGGCGTGGGGAGGGGGCAAAGCCGGCCGTGGCGGAGTGGCGCGGCGGCCACTGGCCTGGCGCCTCGCGCCGGTCAGGCGTCGCCGGCCACCTGGCGCGCGGCGGTCGGGCGGGGAGGAGAGAGAGGGGGGGCGCGAGGGGCCTGAATGCGAGAATTTGAAAAACTTCAGGGGGCTGGGTGAAAACCGGGCGTTTTCTCCTCTTTCTAACTTTAGGGGCTTTCTCCTTTTGTCAGAATAGCTCTTTTGTCGAGCTTGTGCGGCTCTAAGATTTGCTTGTATTACTTTTACTTTCTCCTCTGCCTCGATTACCAGGTCGGGTCCAATTATTTGACGTTCTCCGGTTTGTGACCAGCTCAAAGGAGTTCGACACCTTCGTCCGTACAGGGCCTCAAATGGTGCCATTTTCAAACTCGTTTGATAGTTGTTGTTGTACGAGAACTCTGCTAGGGGTAGGCATTTGTCCCAATTCTTGTGATAGTGGATGACGCAAGCTCTCAGCATGTCTTCAAGGATTTGGTTTACTCTTTCCGTTTGTCCATCAGTCTGAGGATGGTATGCTGAGCTGCGAATCAGTTTAGTGCCAAGAGACGTCTGCAGTTGTTCCCAAAAGCGTGCTACAAACTGAGGACCACGATCGGAAATAATTGTCTTAGGTATTCCATGTAGGCAAACAATACGATCGAGGTAAATCTCGGCATATTTCTTGGTAGGATAGGTGGTGTGTACCGGAAGAAAATGTGCCGTCTTTGTGAGTCTATCCACGATAACCCATATGGAATCGTGTTTCTGGGAAGTGTTTGGTAGTCCAACGATGAAGTCCATACTTATGTCTTCCCATTTCCAGGATGGTATAGGTAACGGTTGAAGTGTACCGGCTATCTTCAAGTGGTTAGCTTTTACTCTCTGGCACGTGTCACATTCTGAGACATACGTAGCAATTTCTCTTTTCATTCTAGTCCACCAGAAGTTTTGCCTTAGGTCTTGATACATTTTGCTACTGCCGGGGTGGATAGAGAATTTGGAAAGGTGTGCCTCATCAAGAATTTGCTTGCGGAGTTCACGATCCTTCGGAACGACTATACGACTTTCGAACCATAGAACTCCCTTATGGTCCTGGCGGAAACATTTATACTTCTCTTCACCTAGAGAGAGTTTTTGTTTGATGATCTTAATTCCTTCATCATGTAGTTGTGCCATGACGATTTGGTCGTGAAGAGTGGGCTCAACTGAGATGTGATCTAGAGTGCCTTGGGAAACCATTTCCATGTTAAGTTTCCTCATTTCTGCACACAATGTCTCATGGTAGGACTCCATGGATAAGCAATGGCAATGGGACTTGCGGCTTAGTGCATCCGCGACTACATTAGCCTTGCCGGGGTGATAGTGCACTTCAAGGTCATAATCCTTGATTAATTCTAGCCATCTCCGTTGTCTCATATTCAGATCGGCTTGTGTGAAGATATACTTGAGACTCTTATGATCTGTGTAGATATTGCACTGTGTACCCATGAGATAGTGCCTCCATATTTTCAGAGCGTGAATGACAGCTGCAAGCTCAAGATCATGAGTGGGATAATTCTGTTCGTGGGGCCGAAGGGCTCGTGAGGCATATGCAATCACTCGATTCTCTTGCATAAGCACACATCCTAGCCCAGTACCTGATGCGTCACAATACACATCGAATGACTTGGTATTATCGGGTTGAGCTAACACAGGTGCAGTAGTCAGATGCTCTCTGAGAGTGTGGAAAGCTTCTTCACATTTCTCATTCCATACAAACTTGACTTCCTTCTTTAACAGTTCAGTCATGGGCTTAGCAATTCGAGAGAAATCCGGGATGAAGCGGCGGTTGTAACCGGCTAAGCCGAGAAAACTGCGAATCTGATGAACCGAGGCAGGGGGTTTCCAATCCATCACCTCTTGTACCTTGCTGGGGTCAACAGCTATGCCTTCGCTGGAGATCGTGTGACCTAAGAACTTTACAGTATCCAACCAAAACTCACACTTAGAAAACTTAGCATAGAGCTGATGGTCTCTGAGTCGCTGAAGAACAATATGAAGGTGCTTGGCATGCTCTTCCTCATCCTTGGAATAGATAAGGATGTCGTCGATGAACACTACGACGAATTTGTCAAGTTCGGGCATGAATACCGAATTCATGAGATACATGAAGTAGGCAGGGGCGTTGGTGAATCCAAAGGACATGACCAAAAACTCATATAGTCCATATCGTGTGGAGAAGGCAGTCTTAGGAATATCGCACGGGCGAATCTTGATTTGATGATATCCCGAACGAAGATCAATCTTTGAAAAGACTCTGGCTCCAGCTAATTGATCGAAGAGTACATCGATACGGGGAAGTGGGTATTTATTTTTAACAGTTACCGCATTGAGAGGTCGGTAGTCAACACATAACCTCAAACTGTCATCCTTCTTCTTTACGAATAGGGCTGGACATCCCCAAGGTGACGCGCTAGGGCGAATGAAACCTTTGTCCAGTAGTTCTTGGAGTTGAATTTTTAGCTCTGCCAACTCTTTAGGGGGCATCCTATATGGTCTTTTGGATATAGATGTAGTTCCCGGTTGAAGTTCAATGATGAACTCAATGTCCCTATCCGGTGGCATTCCTGGTAAGTCATCCGGAAAAACGTCGGCATACTCGTTTACCACGGAAATATCCCCTAGCTTAAGTCCTTCCATCTTGTAAGCACAGGAATTCGTACAGTCTAGGAATGGTAGGTAAAGGGTAGTGGCTCCGTGGCTAGGTGAATTTATCTCAACGGCTCGGGAAGAAAGGTCCAGTGTGACTCCATGCATGGTCATCCAGTTCATTCCCAAAATAATGTCCATGCCGTCAAGAGGTAAAAGGACAAGGTCTGTGTCGATGGTTTTACTACCCAATTTGACTGGTACTTGTCTGACCATTTGGTTTGAAGCAATTTTACCACCCGGTGTTGATATCATATATGACCCTTTGGTGTGACAAACATCCAAGCCTACTTTTGCACCGAATTTTGCACTTATGAAACTATGCGATGCACCAGAATCAAATAATATAACTGCAGGCTTGTTATGGATAGAGAATGTACCCGACATCACTGGGGCTCCTTCAGGAAGCTCTGCAAGCGTGGTGAAGTTAATCCGTCCTTGCTTGACTTGCAGGGTCTGTCTCTTGCCCCTGTTCTTGGTGTTCGGGTTGGATCCTTGACCTTGGTTGGGCTGCCCAGACTGAGGGCATTCTCGTGCGAAGTGGTTGGAACTCCCGCATTTGAAGCAACGATTCGCGGGGCTAGGTCGAAGAGATTGTTGAAGAATGGGCCTCGGACCATTCTGTGGAGGCATCGGGGGTCGTACCATGCCTGGCTGCTGTGGGGGTCTGGCAATCCATCTCCCAGGTTGAGGGGCCCTAGGTGGAGCTGTGGGTGCGGCATTTTGCACGATGCGATACCTTGGTGGTTGGGCACTTGATGGTCCAGCGGGTGCCTTTCTCTTCTTCTCTGCCCGGTGTGCCATGATACAGTCTTCCTGGGTTATGGCCATATTGACCAATTCGTTGTAGTTGTCAGCCCTGGCTAGGTTCAGACGTTCCTTGAGCTTGGTATTCAGACCTCGGCAGAAACGATCACGCTTCATAGCATCCGTATCAGCGTGATAGCCCGCATACTGGCATAGGTTGTTGAACGCCTGGGCGTACTGCAGCACGGTGCGGGTGCCCTGGGTAAGTGCCAGGAACTCATTCAACTTCCTCTCCATGAGACCCTCGGGAATATGATGTGCCCGGAATGCGGTCTTGAATTCATCCCAGGTGACGAGGTGATCAGCGGGGAGCATAGCAAAATAGTGGTCCCACCATAGACGAGCGGTACCGCGAAGCTGTTGCGCGGCAAAACGAGCTTTGTTGGCTTTTGAGCATGGGGCCACAAGCAGTGTGAACTTGGATTCGATGGTGCGAATCCATGCATCTGCGTCCAGGGGTTCCTCGGTCTTATGGAACAAGGGCGGCTGGGTCCCCAGGAAATCCGTGTATCCTGCAGCTTGGGGTTGGTGAGCATTGTGCCCACCCCTCTGCTGGTGTTGTCCTTGCATGATCTGACGCAGCAGCTCGGTTTGAGCGGCCATTACTTCCACCAAACTGGGCGGGGGTGGTGGCGATTGTCGCGAGCGGCTGCCACCGGCACCAAAACCCTCGGGGTTGCCACGCGTTGATCCAACCATCTGAGACGTGAAAGGTTACCATTAGCAACGCGATCCATATTACTTCCTCAATTCATAAATGATCGGTGTAGTCATAGATTTCCGAAATCACAGCTAGAAGTATGGACAGAATCTCTGTTTGCTATGAGAAAAATCATAGCTTGCTGTGGGTCCATCAAAAACATCTCAAACTTTGGCAGTAGTCAGAGAATTTAGGAATGCACCACTTTGGTATTTAACTTCGGCGCTAGAACTATAGCTAAGGTGGTCGAAAGGCTCGTCCTTTGCCTTACTGTCTTAGCTGTTTTTCAGCAGATTGATCGGTACTGTTTCGCCTATAACTTAAACTAGCGAGGTCCAAGGGTGCTGAATTTTTGTGAGAACCATGATCACAAAATTCCTGACAGGTTTGGTATTCAACACTCAGCCAAGAAATGCAAGGAGACATGGATAAAAATTCCGACAAGTCTCAGCGATTGTGGATTTCATCGTTTACCAACTTACAACGAAATCACCCAAGTTTTATCGCCGTTCCTTACAAGTTGAGGGTATCCACATGGTTCAGGTGTACCCAACACAAAAGAGTTACTCAACTCCTAGTTAGCCTATTACAACACTTGCCAAAAGTTAGGCTACCCTATCGAGGAGTATGTGCAAAAGTCCTCCTAGGTCGTCCTCTAGAAATCATCCAAGTCGTTGACGGACGACTCGCTGTGAGCAGGAGAGTGAGCTCCCATCTGAGGTGCCTGTGGTACCTCACCCTCGAAATCCATACCGGAGATACCATCAATCTCCTGTGGCTCCTCCTCATCTTCCTCCATGTCCTCCTCATGGGGATGGTCATTCTGATCATGGTGCCACTGAATGTGCTCATTAGCATCCTCCAACTCAAGGCTCGGATCATGGAGCTGCTCCTCCAACTGTGCTATCGTGGCATCTCTCTCACCCATGAGAGTGTCCTGCTCCTGAATTTGGCCCTCAAGTTGGCCAATCTGAGCATCTCTGTCCTCAAGATCCTGACTGAGCTCCTTAATCTGCTCATCCCTGGTATCTGCCATCATGTGATAGGCCTGAGCAAGATCAGTGAGCTGCTCAAGCGCCTGACTCTGGAGAGTCTGAAGTCGGTAGAGTGCACTCATGCACCGCATGGAGGTATGGATAGTTTCCTGAGCGTGAAAGTCTACTAAGTACTGTGCGTGCTGCACCCTGTTGAGCCAAAAGGGGTCGTTGTCCTGGGCAGCAGGAAACAAACCAATGGGGGCGAGTGTGACAACCTCGGGACGCTGCGCACAAAAAGTGGTGAGCGCCCTCATGGCTGCAAGCTCCCAAGTATCGGCCAAGCGGCGACCAACAGCCTCAAGCTCCAAGGCGGGCCACTCCGGGTGTAGCGGGTGCGGAAAAACGGTCACGTTGACACGGCACTGGGTAACTCCATTTTCTGCAAACTCCAGTCCGGCGTAACGTGGGGGAATTAGATAGCCCGCGGTACGCAGAACATCCCACAAAATAGAGGGAAAGCCCTCCCAGTGGAGACACTGCGAGTGTACGCGTCCATCCTCATCCACCATCATAGCAACAGGCTCGGCCATCTGAACAAAAGATCAAATGGAGTGAGATAGCGAAAAACTGTGAACAGCACAAGGACAGATTCTGTATAGTGTGCAAAAATAACCATAACTTCCACAGTTCTAATCCAAAAATTCTCAAATTTCACCAGATTACTCCTAAGGTATTTGTGAACAACTTTGCTAGTCAACTCCAGAGCTAGATAGGTCTCTAAGATGGTCTTTCTTTTCAGGTTTCACCTTACTGTCTACCCAGAATTTTCAGTGAACAGAGGGCTGGAGTTTCGTGCATCAGGGAAAACCTACCCAGCCAAAATTTACCAAATTTTAACAGCAGCTACCTGGGTAAATTTGGAACAAGTTTTGTGTTGTACTCTTTTGTAGAAAACCGGAGGAAGGGGGCCTAAAAATTTAAGAGGCAGAAGTGGTTATTCTGGACAGAATCCTGACATTCCAAGGTTTCTGTTATTTCTTACTATCCATAAGTTCAGAATTTTTCATTTTTGAACAGGAGACAGAATACAAAATTTGGAACAATTCTTTCAACATGAACTTTACCAGAAAAGGTCATTTTCTTTGGTCAATAAACCTCTCTTTTCGGTCATGGCAGATTTGTGACAGATTCGCTAGATAGTCCTTACGCAAACCACGCTTAGATTCGCAAGAACCTTACCACTCTCATACAACGTATTTTTACTTTCCGATATATATGGTTATAATGCATGCACGTCCTATTCGTCCTCACAAAATAAAATAATTGCCAAATACTTTTGGTCTTACGAGGTTAGTTTCGGTGGCATACATGATACGGCTCTCACTATAATAGCTAGTCGAGTTTTCCTAACCGTTCTTTAACTTATCGTAATTGCAGTTAGTGTACCTGCAGAAGATTGACAAAGCATATATATTTCATGAACCTTTCATGCCAGCACTCATGAAAGCGTCCGTATTCATTACCGTTTACTTATAGAAACGATATCTGTACAATTTCCGCCGTACAGACGACGTTAACATACGCTATCGAGATAGCATATTCACGGGGGTACCGTCATGAGACGGGGGTATGAACAGCGATCGCCATACCCTGCGCCAAACCTTCTACTCCCAATATGTTCAACTAACAGTTGGCATATTGGCAGCACCTCAAGTAAGCCACTGCTTGAGGGCAGCGTTCGGTTCGCATCACCGACAGGAAGGCCAAGCTCTCTCAGTTGGCTGAGGATCCTTACCTTCTTACCTTAGCGATGAGTGCGTCGTTACAGAATTTAAGGTCGGTTGTGCATGAACGTAAGTTTTGACAGAAAGTAATGTGCTGGAAGTCAGTTGATCATATACAGAAGTTAGATAGCCACCTAGTAAACTTTCCCATAATCCCTTAGGGCTTTACGAACTAGGCACCATCCTTAACGTACCAACGTATTTCGCAACACATCCTTCTAGTCAAGTTTTAGTAAAATGAGTTTTTAAGGCTTGTCGCATTCTCTGGCGTATGTATTTTGGCTCTAGCGCCAGCTGTTGCCAGCTGTGGCACCAGCTACGGCTCTGATACCAGCTGTGGCAGAACCACCTGAATTAATCCGGCTCAAGTTTATTAACCATCACCATTAAGGCAATCTCGGTTAACCTTACACTTCAAACGGAGTAATCCACTGGTCTGTCGGGTATAACCTCCCGATACAACCACGGTAGGGCGGATCGAATGCCATACATACAAACGCTCATGCGACGATGAGCCCAGAGAATACCACATTCCGGCAAATATTACAACATTATCATAAGTAAATATTACAGACCAAGTTTTAAATTTAGAAACCAAGTACTCCAATGATCATAAATAAGTTCTTCAGAGTTTTAAGTTGCAGCGGAAATAAACAACGGAAGCTACTCGACGATACAGGATGTCTCGATGAAGCCCGTACGAGACATCACTCGGCCTTATCTCCGTTGGACGGGGGTGCATCCCATTCCACCGACCAACCAGGGGGAAGAGTGCAGGGCCAAGTCAAGCTAGCAATCACATCTTCGAAGGTCTCACCTGAAAACGAGCCACAAGCAAGGCTGAGTATACTAATACTCAGCAAGACTTACCCGAGTAGTGAAATCTACTCCACCGACTCTAGATATGCAAGGCTTTTGGCTCAGGGGTTTGTTTTGCCGAAAAGCTTCTACAAGTGGGTCCTTACTTTCAGATTTTAGCTCAAGATTCTAGTTTCGTTAACCATTCTAGATAAGCAGCTATCCAAAAGCATACATGGTGAAGCATTAAATTTTCATCCAACCAGTTCATTCATCCTCATTGTTCCTCTTCTTACTCTGTGGGTAAAAATGGTTAAGCAGTCTCATTAGCCGTGAGAAACGGACGATTCGAATCGAATTTCTTAACCTTGCAAGGGAAACCCAAACACACGTCACGTGGTTACTCCCTAGAGTCACACGTGCAACTTTTCCCTTTTCTTTCCGGGTCGAGGATCGGGGCTACCCTCCGAGAGTACAAGAGCCCCACGCCACGGTTCGGCGCCGGGTCGTGACCACTCTCTGCACTCGCCATATGCACATGGGACCGAAGTTCAAAGGGTAGGATGCCGTCCCCTTGCCGGGCCAATCAGGTACTTAAGCTTACCGATTCCCATAATCTCGGCATGTGTTTAGTACGTTCAAAGACTTAACCATCACTACCACACCCTGCGGCCTTAGTATTTTTCACTAGATAGACGGGCCTCAATCGTAACCATCGTTCCATAGCCCGTCCGTGTCCTTATGATTGCAGCGTGTAGTAGACATTCAACTCCTATTTTCTCGCGAGTGACAGGAAATCACTCGACTTTTACCGGAGTCCTATTAGCACAGCATTCTATCGAACCTTACGTCTAGTTTTCAAGCAAGGGTTCCTAACATCATGCAACTAAGTTTTCATTCAACTCCTATAAACTTAATGCGCAAGCAGAGAGTAGTGAGTTGCATAATTTAGGAAAGAGATGGGTTATGCTCCGGGGCTTGCCTTCTTGCGAAAAGTTAGTCCGGGGCTCTTCCGAACTTGGGCTCGGGTCTTCAAGAGCTTCAGTTAGATTTACTTGAGCTTCACGCTGCTCACTCTCGGACGCGGGCACCAGCTCGTAAGTTCCGTCGGCGAGAGTCGTCGATTCTACATGAATGCACAAGTTTAAGCTGTGGTAATGGCAATCGATACGACTTAAGAGTAATTACTACAATGGATAGTTTCTAGTCATGAAATTTTGGATTTAGGCACATCAGGGAAAGATGTGCCTACTATAAAATTTTCAGCCAATTTTATGTAACAGATTAATTATGAAAAATATATTACACAGTTGCTGTTAGATCCTTGTTCTTTTTGTACAGAACAATTGGTGCAGCAACTGAGTCTTAGATTTTTGCAGAGCTTTCACTTAAGCATGCAGAAGCTACTGTAATTTTTGTAGGATTTTTTATGCAGTATCCAGAGCATAGGAAATATGACATTACACACCTAGATTATTCAAGGATTCATTTTTACAGGACCCTACACAGGGTTTTTGCCCATGGAACTTTTTACACAGCAATCTCTACCATAGTGTGTCTCCTAGTAAAAATGTGAGAATTTTCCAAGCTAAGATACTATTTTCTTGATTTAATGTATGTTATTAGCACATAAATCAAATAAATAGGTTACTGTGAGATAAAAAGTCTCCTAATTTTTCTCTGGCTTTTAGGTACCAATCCACTAGCATAGAAAAAGTTTTATTGGGTGATTCATCACCTAACTGCAGGTATAAAATATATCTAGCCACCTAAGGTATGAAACTATGTTTAATAAACAGTGTAGTTAGAGGTGGAATTTGGGCCTGATCTTTTTACACAGTCCTAAACATCAAGCAACTAACTTACTGCCCAAAATTTAGGGTCAGCATTGTTCTACAACAGTGGGTAAAAAATAATTCCATTAAAGCTTCCATTTAATGTAGAGCAAAATATGTTGGGATTCTGAGAAACTTTCTGTAACAAAAGTGGTATAGTTTGTTCTAAGGATTCCAGAACAGTTGAGTTTGCATTTTTCTAAATTTTCTACGATTTTATTCGAATTTTATAAGTTCACTGAATTTGAATCTAGATTTGAAACTTTCTTTTACAACTAGGTCCTTGCATCTTACGCGCAGACCCTTCTGAAGATTTAAATTCTTGCAATTGGGTCCTCGGGCGGCTCGGGTACGGCGGCCGGCCGAAATTCCGGCCAGGGGCTCGCCGGCGGCGAGGGGTGAGGGTCGGGGACGGTTCAGGGGTGCGAGGGCTACCTCGTGGGGGTGTTGTTCAGGTGGGGGACGGCCGGGAAAGGGCTCGCCGGCGTTGGAGCAGAGGCGGCGGCGGCGGTGGCGCGCGTCGACGGCGGTGCTCCGGCGGGCTTGGGGCGGCCTGGTCCGGCCAGCGAGCTTCAGTGGCGCGTGGGGAAGCTGCTCAGGGGCTTGGCTTGGACAGAGGAGGTCGGGGTCGAGCTGCCCACTGTGAGCAGGGGCGGCGGCGGCGGTGACCGTGCGGGCGGCGGCGCTCCGGTGGTCCTGGGCGGCGTTGGGTGGTCGGCGAGCTTCAGGGGGATGATGTAGTGGTGGCTGGAGGCTCAATTTGGGCGGTGGGCGGCGGTGGAGGGCTGTCCACGGGCGGGCGGCGCTCGGCGGCGGCAATGGCGACGGCGGGGCGTTCTGTTTGCGGTGGCTCGCGCGCGTGGCCGGGGCGCGGCTTTTATAGGGGCAGGAGGGGGTGTGGAGGGGCCTGGGCGGCGCGCGGGGCGGAGGCACGGCACGGCGCGGCACTGGGCACGGCGGGCGGCAGCAGAACGCCGGTGCGGCGTGCGGCGAGCGGGCGCGGGCGACTGGGCGGCCGGGATTTGGCGTGGGCGCGAGGGGATAGCGCGGGGCGTGGAGTGGTGGAGCAGCAGCTGCAGCGGCTCGGGCGGAGGGTGGGCGCAGTGACGGGCGGGGCACGGGAGCCGGGGCGGCACGGCGTTGTGCGGTGGTTGGGCGTGGCGGGCGGCGAGGCGGAACGCGGCAGCGGCTTGCACACGCGCGGGCGGCTACTGGGCAGCGCGGCGTGGGGAGGGGGCAAAGCCGGCCGTGGCGGAGTGGCGTGGCGGCCACTGGCCTGGCGCCTCGCGCCGGTCAGGCGTCGCCGGCCACCTGGCGCGCGGCGGTCGGGCGGGGAGGAGAGAGAGGGGGGGCGCGAGGGGCCTGAATGCGAGAATTTGAAAAACTTCAGGGGGCTGGGTGAAAACCGGGCGTTTTCTCCTCTTTCTAATTTGAATTTCAAAAACTTTTGAACACGAAAGTTGTTCAGAATAAAAAGTTCTACAAGTTTGGTTTCAAGCAAAATCTCATTTGGCTTATGGTTTGAAAGTTAAATTTAAAAGTTCAAAAGTAACCAAATGTGCTCAAATTAAATTTGAATTCCAACTGAACTCGTTCTAATTCTTTCCACCCTTTCATTAGTTGGTTTAAGCATAGGGTTAGGCTAATGATACTGATTTTAGAAATGAAATTTTTACCAGGGTTGTCACACGAACCACATAATGGACCTCGAGTCCCGAGAACTTGTTCTCGAGCTTGTGTATTTCCATGACATATGCGTCCATGGTGTCCTTGTTGATGTCCCACTCCTTGTTGACTTGTTGGACACTAGCAAGGAGTCGCCGTAGACAAGTAATCGCTTGATGCCAAGGGAGACAGCTAGGCATAGCCAATGCAATAACGCCTCGTACTCGGCTTCATTGTTGGAGAACTCAAATAATATCTGGAACACATTTTGAGCTATTCACCCTTAGGTGAGATGAAACGAACTCTTGCGCCACCGCCTCCGAGCTTGAGAGAACCGTCAAAGTACATAACCCAATGCTCTGGCATGTTGGCTGGAGCTGCGACTTGATTTTCTCTCCACTCTGCCATGAAGTCAACTAGTGCTTGTGACTTGATAGCGGTGCGAGGCTTGAAATCGATGCTGAGAGGTCCCAGATCCACCGCCCACTTGGAGATGCGTCCAGTGGCGTCCCGATTGTGGAGTATATCCGCCAATGGGAAATCAGTGACAACCGAGATCTTGTATTCATCAAAGTAGTGGCAAAGCTGTAACACCCTAGGTGTTTAAAATCCTAAGCAAGAAAACCGAAACATAGCATCATGCATAACAAGCTAGAATTTTTGAAACAATGCTTTTAATTATGTGTGTGCATATGCATGTGTATGTATGTGTGTATGTGAGACTATTTCCTTTTGTGTTTATAATCTTTCATGCTCCACTTTTGCAAATTTTTCATATAGTATAAAAAAATACACTCATATTTTAGTCCCTTACAATTTTACTTAAATGGCCTTTTGCAAATTCAAATTTTTAAACTCATAAAAAAAGACTAGAAATTCAAATCCTAGTTGTCTTAAATTTAAATTAACTTTTAAACCATGGCTCTAATGAACTTTTTCCTGAAACAAAACTTGTAGATTATGGAATTCTCTACAACTTTTGTGTCCAAACATTTTGGAGTTTCCATGCAAAAGCTCGAGAAAAATTTAAGTCAAACTCAGTTGACCCTGGTCATTTCTCTTCTTTCTCTCTCCTTCCCTCTCCTCTCTCCCTTCCCTGCACCACCACCGGCAGAGGGCACCGGCCAGGTGGCCGGCGATGCCTGCCGGCCGCAAGCCGCCAAGAGCCCCGCCCGACCAGCCCGCGACCGCGGGATCGCCTCTCCCCACGGAAATCCCCCTCGCCCAAGCACGCGCTCGCCTCGCGGCTAGCGATGCCTAATGCCGCTCGATGACGAGGCTACAATGTTGTGCCTTGCCGCGCACCTGTTCCCTCGCCCCGGCCGCCCATGGCTCGAGTGCCGCACACCCAAGCCACACCTCCCCTCTCCCCTCTCCCTCGCTTGCCTATAAAAGGCAAGCCGGCTCCCCCTGCTCACGCCCGCCTCGCGCAGAGCTGCCACTGCCATGGCCGCCGCCTAGGTCCTCAACACCGAGTCCCATACTCGTACCTCCTCCATCCCAAAAAACCCACTGAACCGGTTTCCCGTGGGCCCCTAAAGCTTCCCAACTCGCAGCCCCACCACTCCGGCCGCCACCATCGCCAGAGCACCGGCTGTACCACTGCCGAAGCTGCTGCTCCAGCGGCCAGCCCATCTCCGATCGCCTCCACCCCCACCAAGGCCCTCCACAGGTTCACCTCAACCTCCTCATGCTCCCCCACCACTTTCCCACCGCCGGCGAGCCCTCCCTCGCTGGGAATTTCACCTCAACCATGGCAGCTCCGCCCAGGCACTACGTTGCAATCCCCATGTTCTTTTTAGGGTCTTTTCTGCTAGTTTTAGGGACCTATCTGCGAGAACTCGAGTAAACTTTTGTTTTCAAGAGCCTATTAATTGTAAAATCAATCTAAAATTATAGAAAAATCAGAAAAAATGCAAACTAAAATTTGTTGCGACCCTATTGATGAATCCTACAACTTTTGCATAGACGGATGACAAGTTACAAAACTATAACTTGATCTAAAACTAATCTTGTTTTAAATAGCACATAAATGTATCTCTTGATCTAGGAAAGTAGTGTGGAAGATTTTTAGACTGTAAGCTAGTCTCTGCTTGTTAGGACTTGTGTAAAAATCTCAAGGCCAGAACAACTCTCTACGAGTAGTTCTTGTTGGATCTTGTTTGATGTGCTATTTTGCTAGGATGTATGAGGACGCTTTTGTGAGTGCTGTCACTAAAGGTTCAATGTTATATTTTATCAATCTTCTGCAGGCACACTAACCGCGATTACGTTAAGCTAAGAATGGTTAGAAAAATTCAGCTAGTTAATATAAGGAGAGACGTATTATGTATGCCCTGAAATTAACCACGTAAGACCAAAGCTATTTGGCAACTGTTTTGCTTTGTGAGGACGAATACGATGTCCATGCATCATGATCATACATGAAAATTGAATGAAACATTGTCCTGGGTTTATAAGGGAGTAAGTTGCACTAGAGCATGTTTGAGCACTCACTTAAGGGCTATCTAGAAATCAATCTTTTTCTACCATATCTAGATAGAGGAATTAATTAGGCTTAGGAAATGACCTTATCTGAAAAAATGCTCAAAGAGAAGTTGCTTCCAATTTTGACCCCTTTCTACTGCTAAATTTTGAGAATTTTCGGACTAGTACTCAGTGGGCAACACTAGAAACTTCCACACCTCAGTTTTGAGCACTTCTATTACAAATAAATTCTTGGACCTTCTTAGTGAAGTTTTCTGCAGAAGTTTTCAACATCAAACTTGTTGCAAACTTACTCAATAATCTACTGTTTAAGTTTGGTAATTTTTGGCTGAGTAGATTTTCCCTGGTGATCCAAATACTAGCTCTTTCTCCACTGAAAATCTGGGTAAACTGCAACTGAAAAACTAGCCAAAGGGTTGACTAGAAAAGTTGTGCAAAAATATCTTAGGAAGGTTCTGGTAAAATTTGGGAGTTTTTGGATATCAACTTCTTAAGTTATGACTGTTTAGTACCCTGAGAACATAATGTGTTCGTTTACCTTGTGCACAATTTTTCCTATATCTCACCAATTTGATCTTTTGTTCAGATGGCTGACCCTGTTGTCATGGTCATGGATGAGGACGGATGCGTGCACTCCGAGTGCCTCCACTGAGATGGTTTTCCCTCCATTTTGAAGGATGTTATGAGTGCCACGGGCTATCCCATTCCTCCCCGCTATGTGGGACGGGAGTTCGTGGAGATGGGAGTTACTCGGTGCCAAGTGTCCCGTCTTGGAGATCGAGGCTATGGGTCGCCACCTTGCTGACACTTGGGAGACTGCCGCCATGAGGGCGATCACCACCTTTTCTGAGCAGCAACTCGTGGAGGTCCCCTTGGCTCCCATTGGCTCGTTCCCTGCTGTCCAGGACGACGATCCGATGTTGCTTGACAGGGTGCAGCACATGGACTACCTGGCGGACTTTCACGCTCAGGTGACCATCCTGACTTCTGTGCGGTGCATGAATGCACTATACCGTCTTCAGGCTCTTCTAAGTCAGGGGCTTGCGCAGGCCACTGACCTTGCTCAGGCCTACTACATGATGGCATACACAAGGGATGAGCAGATTTAGGAGCTTGCCGAGGATCTTGAGGATAGAGATGCTCGTATTGGCCAACTTGAGGGCCAATCCAGGAGCATGACATTGTCATGGGCGAGAGGGATGCCATGATTGAGTTCTTGGAGGAGCAGATCCATAATCTCAACATCGATTTGGAGGATGGCAATGAGCACATTGAGATGCACCATGCACAACAGGCAGCCCAGCATGCCCCACCGGATGAGATGGATGTGGATGGTGATGAGGAGCCCCAGGAGATGGAGGGTGTCTCCGAGATTGACTACGAGGTTGGTAGCCCGCTTCCACCACCACCACAGGGAGCTCACTCCCCCGTGCGCAGTGAATCGTCCGTCAACAACCTCGACGACTTCTAGATGATAACCTTGGAGGACTTTTGCACATACTCCTCGATAGTGTAGCCTAAATTTTTAATAGGCTAACTGAGAGTTGAGTACCTCTTTTGTAATGAGTGCAGCTCAACCGTATGAACACCCTAATCATGTAGGCCATGGTTAAGGACTTGGTGGTTTGGTTGTAAATGCTGGATCTGCTGTTGTAGAAACTTATCTGAATTATAATACATGTTTACTTGCATTTCATGGCTGTGTGATGAATACCAAAATTGTCATAAATTTCCTGATCTAGGTGCTCATAAATTTTCAGCATCATTGGACCTTTGTAGTCAGAGTTATAGGCAAAATACTATAGCTCAATCTGCTTAAAAACTGCCAAAACAGAGAAGTAGTCGAGGTAGTCGAAGATGTAGCTGTAGTAGTCGGAGGTGTAGTTGAAACAGTCGGAGATGTAGTCGAAGTAGTCAAAGATGTAGTCGTAGTAGTCGGAGGTGTAGTCGAAGCAGTGAAAGATGTAGTCGTAGTAGTCGAAGATGTAGTCGTAGTAGTTGGAGGTGTAGTTGAAGCAGCCAAAGATGTAGTCGTGGTAGTCGGAGATGTAGTCTAAGTAAGTTGGAGATGTAGTCATAGTAGTCAGAGATGTAGTTGAAGCATTCGGAGATGCAGTCGAGGTAGTGAAAGATGCAGTATAGTCGAAAATGTAGTCGTAGTAGTCGGAGGTATAGTTGAAGCAGTCGGAGATGTAGTCGAAGCAGTCGGAGATGTAGTCGAAGCAGTAGGAGATGTAGACGAAGCAGATAAAGATGTAGTCGAAGTAGTCATAGATGTAGTGAAAGTAGTCGGAGAAGTAGTCGTAGTAGTAGTCAATGTAGTCGGAGATGTAGTTGAAGCAGTCGGAGATGTAGTCGTAGTAGCCAGAGCTGGAGTCTTTTCAAAGATTGACCTTCGCTCTAGATATCATCAAATTAAAATCCGTCCAAGTGATATTCCTAAGACTGCTTTCTCCACACGATATGGACTCTTCGAGTTCCTAGTCATGTCTTTCGGGCTCACAAATGCTCCTGTCTTCTTCATGTATCTCATGAATTTGGTATTCATGCTCGAACTTGACAAGTTCGTTGTGGTCTTTATTGATGACATCCTTATTTATTCCAAGAATGAGGAAGATCATGCTAAGCACCTGCGCATTGTTCTCCAGCATTTTAGAGACCATCAGCTCTATGCTCAGTTTTTCATGTGTGAATTCTGACTGGATAGTGTAAAATTTTTTGGCCACACTATTTCCAGCGAAGGCATAGTCGTTGATCCTAGCAAAGTATAAGAGGTGATGAATTGAAACCTCCCACCTCCATCCATAAGATTCGTAGTTTTCTTGGTTTAGCTGGTTATTATCGCTGCTTTATTCCAGACTTCTCTAGAATTGCTAAGCTTATGACTAAACTATTGAAGAAAGGATTAAAGTTTGTGCAGAGCGAGAAATGTGAAAAAGCTTTCCACACTCTTCGAGAACACCTGACTACAGCCCCACTCTTAGCTCAACCTGATAACACCAAGCCATTCGATGCGTATTGTGACGCATCTGGTACTGGCCTTGGGTGTGTGCTTATGCAAGACAATTGAGTCATTGCCTATGCTTCACGAGCTCTTCGACCTCATGAACAGAATTATCCAACACATGATCTCGAGCTAGCAGCGGTCATTAATGCTTTAAAGATTTGGAGACATTATCTTATGGGCACTCATTGCAATATCTACACTGATCACAAAAGTCTCAAATATATCTTCACCCAAGCTGATCTGAATATGAGACAAAGAAGATGTTTGGAGTTAATCAAAGATTATGATCTCGAGGTGCATTATCACCTAGGCAAAGTCAATGTAGTAGTGGATGCACTCAGTCGCAAATCTCATTGCCATTGCTTAACTGCGAAATTCTATAATAAAACACTTTGTCATGAGATGGGAAAGCTCAACCTGGAAATGATTCCCCAAGGCACTTTAAATCATATCTCCGTTGAACCAACCCTTCATGATCAAATCAGCATGGCCCAATTAAATGATGAGGGAGTAAAGATCATCAAGCAAAAGCTTTCCCAAGGCGAAGAGAAATATAAATGTTTTCGCCAAGACAAGAATGGAGTTCTATGGTTTGAATCTCTCATAGCGGTTCCAAAGAATTATGAGCTCCGAAAACAAATTCTTGACATGCAAATCTTTCTAAGTTATCTATTCACTCGGGTAGTAGCAAAATGTATCAAGATCTTAGGCAAAACTTTTGGTGGACTAGAATGAAAAGGGAAATTGCAAAGTATGTCTCGGAATGTGACACATGTCAGAGGGTTAAAGCTAGCCACTTCAAAGTAGCCGGTACACTTCAACCCTTTCCTATACCATCATCGAAATGGAAAGACATAAGTAGGGATTTCATTGGTGGATTGCCCAACACCTCCCAAAAGCATGATTCCATATGGTTTATCGTGGATAGACTCACGAAAATAGCACATTTTATTCCGGTACACACTACCTACACTGCCAAGAAATATGCCAAGATTTACCTCGATCGCATCTTTTGCTTACATGGAGTACCCAAGATGATTATTTCAGATTGTGGTGCTCAATTCGTAACACATTTTTGGGAACACTTACAAGCTACTGTTGGCACCAAACTGATTCGAAGCTCAGCTTACCATCCTCAAATGGATGGGCAAACCGAAAGAGTGAACCAAATTCTTGAAGACATGCTTAGAGCTTGTGTCATCCATTATGACAAAAGTTGGGACAAATGCTTACTTCTAGTAGAGTTCTCATACAACAATAGCTATCAAGCAAGTTTGAAAATGGCACCGTTTGAGGCCTTGTATGGTCGAAGGTGCCGAACTCCTTTGAGTTGGTCCCAAACCAGAGAACGTAAAATATTTGGACCAGATTTGGTAATCAAGGCAGAGGAAAAAGTAAAATTAATACAAGAGAATCTAATAGTTGCACCGTCTAGGCAAAAGAGCTATTTTGATAAAAGGAGAAAGCCTTTGCAATTTGAGGTTGGTGATCATGTCTGCCTTCGGGTTTCACCAATCAAGGGTGTGCAAAGGTTTGGAGTGAGAGAGAAGTTAGCTCCCCGATATGTTCGTCCTTATGAAATCACGAAAATTTGTGGACCCGTGGCCTACCGAGTGCGACTAGCCTCACAGCTTGCAGCCATCCATGATATCTTTCATGTCTCTCAACTCAAAAAGTGTATCCGATTTCCTACCAAAATTGTTGAACAAAAGGAAATATTGGTAGAACCAGACCTCTCTTATGTTGAATATCCTATCAAGGTTCTTGATCAAAAGGAAAGGGTCACTAGAAGGAAAGTGGTTAAAATGTACAAAATCCAATGGAGTCATCATACCGAAGAGAAAGCTACTTGGGAAACTAAAAGCTATCTAAATCAAAATTTTCGCGGTTTTCTAAACTCACCCAAAGGTACACGCACTTTCCACACTAGGCGTACTTATCCGAATCTCGGGACGAGATTCTTTTTCAGGGGGGAAGGCTATAACACCCTAGGTGTTTAAAATTTTAAGCAAGAAAACCTAAACATAGAATCCTGCATAATAACCTAGAATCATTGAAACAATGCATTTAATTATGTGTGTGCATATGCATGTGTATGAATGTGTATGTGCATGTGTATGTATGTGTGTATGTGAGACTTTTTCCTTTTGTGTTTATAATTTTTCATGCTCCACTTTTCATGACAAATGTAGTATAAAAAAATATACTCATATTTTTAGTGCCTTACAAGTTTACTTAAACGGCCTTTTGCAAATTCAAATTTTTAAACTCATAAAAAAAGACTAGAAATTTAAATCCTACTTGTATTAAATTTAAAATAACTTTTAAACATTACTCTAATGAAATTTTTCCTGAAACAAAAGTTGTAGTATATGGACTTCTCTACAACTTTCGTGTCCAAACATTTTCGAGTTTCCTTGCAAAAGCTTGAGAAAAATTGAAGTTGTTGACACCGTTTTTTCGCATGTGTCACGTTCGGCGTCGGAAAGAAATAGGAGGGCCTTTGTGGAGTGAAGGACAAAAATTTGCCGATTCAGATGACTGAGAGGAGATAAATGGGGACCGGCCGATGGGTTGCCGATTGGAGGCTTGGCCGATTCTGCACAAGGGGTTCAACCGATTGCCGATTGAACATTACTGCCGATTGTGCCAGATTGGGTCAGTGGCGTTTTGTGGTCAATTAGGGTTTTGTGTCGAGTCCGACTCTTGCATGGGTCGATAAGATTGTTTAGGAAATTTATTTGTTTAGCGTCAAGTTTTGTGTTTGTCGTGATCGACAGGAGTCTGTATCACTGGATATAAATAGCGACCCTACGTGGTCTAAAGAAATTTTGTACACACCAACATAAACAAAAACCCTACTTTTTTCGCAACCTACTTTTCGTACTCGGCGACTTCGTCGAACCTTTTTTTCGTTTTTCCACGCGTTCTTTCGAGTTAGCAGGGCTGCATCGCTTCGATCTCCGGCTTGCTAGTAAGTTCCGCGTTTACCGAATATTTTCTAGACTTTAACTTCAGGCGCATCGCTGTTGTTTTATCTTGATTTATTCACAATTTATTGATACTTGCTAGATTTGCAAATTTTAACTCAAATCTTGTAGTTTTAGTTTTTATCACCAATTGATCCAGCTTGAAATAGTTTCTATCAGCTAGATTGGATCTATTAAAATATATTGTTTCACAGCGATTTAGATCTGTTTGAGGTCTTGGGGTCGGGAAGGATGGACCGAGGCGGCCTACCGACGGTGGCACAGAGCTGATGGCGGGGGCGTATGGCGGGGGCGACGGTCCAGTAAGGGAAATGGCGCGGGGAATCGCTTTGTAGCCTCTGGGTGAGGCGGAGAAGGTGGGGGAAGGGTTGTTTTGGGCAATGAGGGGGTGGATTGGCGCGTCCACGCACAGGGGGTGACTTGCCGGAGTTGGAGGTTGGGGCGACGAACTGAGGTGCCCCGGGGTGGCTTTTATACGCGCTGGGGAGGGAAAGGGTGGAGGAGTTGGGCGCGACAGAATGGAGGGAGGGGGCGCAGCCAGGATAGGGTCACGGCAAGGGCGCGGCTGCCGGCGCGTCGTGGCTCGCCCGTCGGGCATCGTCGGCCGCGTGGCGCGCATGGGCAGGCTGGGCGGGATACGGGAAGCGTAAATAGACTGTAGCAGGCTCGATCGGTGGGTGGTCGGCCCCGTTTGGGTTCTGCGCCTTGGCACGGCTCGCCGGGCAGGCATGCCTTGCCGCGTGGCGGCGCCTCACAGCCGGCGGGAGCAAAACAGGGGAGGGGAGAGAAGGCAGGAGGAGGGAGAGAGAAAGGGCCAGGACTCAAAGTGAAATTGTAAACACGAAAGTTGTAGGGAACTTGAAATTCTACAACTTTTGTTTTAGCCCCAAGTTCATTTAAGCTATGGTTCAAAAGTTATTTTGAATTTTCGAAAACAAGCATTTAAATGACCCATCATTTCATGTGAATTTTTGCACTGTTTGACTTTGAGTTCAACTAGACTTTTTTTGTTCTTGTTATAACCAAGATGCCATTAAAATTGCAGGTTCAAATGTGATCAATTTTTAAATTTACAAGGGTTTGATTGCACGGTTTCAATTGTTTATGCATGAACCCAAATTCATTGCCTGCAAGGTATATTTGACCGGTTGTTTCAAACTTTTCTTGCTCTTATGTGACCGATGTCCATGTTTTGGATCTTCATTTAATCTTTTAGACACCTAGAGTGTCACAAGGAGCTGGAATGTTGGGCTCTTGGATTGCAGCCGATTGGATATTGGAAGAAGTATCCTGGAAAAGAATTCATCATCACAGAGCGGAATAAGGGGTCGGAAAATCGGAAGTACTAATGAAATGTCATACCTGGAGAGCTGACATGTTTGTTGGATCGGAGGTGGTTGCCAATGAATCTGATATGATGATTTGGGTGTTTTGCGCTGGGTTGATTACTGGTTCATTTTCTGAAGTCCTTTCAGGTGATGCTCCAGGGACAGGGTCATTTGACTTAGGAAGTTAGCCTTGAGTCGTTTCAGCCGATTCTGGTTGACTTGGCACGTTTTCGGCTAAGTTTGGTTAGGGATTGAGAACTACCAGTGGAAATGTTCCTATCCCTGCTGATGGTTCAATCGGCTGATCTTGCGTCGTTTCAATCGGAGGAGTTGAATTCTCCGCCAATAAGACCTGCAGAGACAAAGAGTTAGTTCAAATGATGTGAATTTGAGCACATATTCGGAAAAGGATAATCGTCACCTGGAATGCATTTTTTGCAAGTGATGTCGCTTTTAAAACCTTTTCTCTTTCATGCTCGTCCGACACGTCTGACGGGTCAAGAGTGCGTTTTTTGCGAGATATTTTCTTGACGACGGTCTTCTGTTGGACTTTGCCTGTAGCAACATCCTTAAGGGAAGGCGCATTGAAGCCGATTGATGAGATAGCCGATGGTGGTGCATAAGGAATCGGCTTGTTGCCCCGACTCACACTCGGAGGGGTGATGCTAGTTCCCTTGAGAGAAAAAAGGGAAAAGACATTACTGAAAAATATTAAAGAAGAAGTAATAGCAATCGGAGGATAAGATCTTTACCTGATCGGAAATGTTGTGTGTGGGGTCAAGTTTTTGACAATATACCGTTGCCGGTTCACAGAAGAGGTGTTGACGATATTCTCACCACCATTGTTTAAATGGCTGAGTTGTGAAAGATACAAGACCCCAAGAATCCAGGTCAATTTTGGTGGCAACTGGAGCTAGACTCATAACTCGGCTGCATTTCAGGCTGGTAGACAATATTTCTCTTGGATTTACAACATCAGCGAAAAGACAGTTTAATTGGTACTTGACCAAAAGCCAATTGATGAGCAGCTATAGATGGGTAGTAGAACTCATATGATGTTGGATGTACTTTTCCTCCAAAGAAACCAGCGGGGAGAATTCCAGGTGTGATGGATGCAATAAGATTCTTCTTGCTGACTTCATCGGTTGTAGCCGTGTTGAAGTTGAACTTGAAGGGCAGCTCAAAGAGATTTTTGTCATCAAGATAGGCAAACAAAATGATTGCATTTTAGGTAAGACCATTATAGAAGGCCCTGAAGAAATTGGTTGTATGGCTTGGGGTATACTGAGTACTTGGGACGACTGACATAGCTTCACCGAAAGACGTGAATCGGTGAGTCTCAGGCTCTGCATCTTCTGGTTGCTCTTTTGGAAATCGAAGTTTATTAATATCATATTTCAAAACGGCCTTAAGGTGCAGGTTGAGCCATAAATTGATGAACCACCAAGGGCCACCCATGTTGCCGATAGGTTCTCCAGCCGATAATTTAACCGATACTTGGTGGAGTAGCTGGTACACTGATCCGAGGAGATGCTTCCCTAGAGGAACTGCATTCCCTGATGTTAGGGTTTCAGCTAAGGCAAGAGGATTTGTAGTGGGTCCTGCCGATTTCCCGCAGAAAACAGGTTTCTCGACCCACATGTTTAAGAAAGCGGTGTGCCCTCTGGTGTCAATCCTGCCTGTCTTGGCATATTTTAAAATGTAACCTTTCCAGCCACCAATACTTTTGCAATCCGTTCTAAACGAAGGCTTGTTAAGCGTCAAATTGGCAGTGGTGATATCTAAGCCAGTTAGCATCACTACATCGGCCAGAGTTAGCATCACTACATCAGACTAGAAATATGAGGCTGCTATGAGCATCGGCTCGTTCCTATCCATGTTTGACAAAGAAAGGGTAATGCATTGGCCAATGTCGTACTGATCCCAATCGGCTCTTTTTGAAGCGGCCATCCTGTGGTACCAATTCTTCCATCCGATGGTCACGTTAGGCCAAGACCTAAAAGTTTGGTTCCAATCATCTAGATTCATGGGGCTAGATTTGAAGAGGATCCTATTGGTTTCTGAGTTGATTAAATATGAAGTATCTGGATCACCCATGGGACCCAAACAGACGAATCCAGGTTTGTCACTTATGGGGATTGTGAGATTGTGCCTAAGATTCTGAAAATGAAAGAAATCGCTCTAAGAATAAAGAATGAAAAAGGAGGAAGAAGAAACGGGACTGTAGAGATGGAGAGCATACCTCGGGGATTGAATCAAGAGTAGCCATGGAAGAAATGCAGATTGGATCTGTAGAATCGCCAAGAAGAAGCGCTGTTCAAGCTTGACAATGAGGGGTCGTTACTCGAGAAATCGCTGCAGGCAAGAACAGATCTATGGAGTTTAGCTTGAAGAGGAACCGGCAAGAGGAAGGAGACGACGGTCGATATTTATAGTCTTGCTTTGGAGAGGGCATATATGGTATTTCAAAGCCGCCGTTTGCGAAAAGCATGGGATTCGAGGTATGCTCAGTTATGGAAAGCAATCATGGATTGAGAAAGAGTTTCGAAATAAAAAGATATTTTACTCCGAAACTGGCGGGCATGTGTTGACACCGTTTCTTGGCACGTGTCATGTTCGGCGTCGGAAAGAAGTAGGAGGGCCTTTGTGGAGTGAAGGAGGAAAATCAGCCGAGTCAGATGACTGAGGGGAGATAAATGGGGACCGGCTAATGGGGTTGCCGATTGAAGGCTTGGCCGATTTTGCACAAGGGGTTAAGCCAATTGCCGATTGAACATTACTGCCGATTGGGCCGGATTGGGCCAGTAGCATTTTGTGGTCAATTAGGGTTTTGTGCCGAGTTCAACTCTTGCATGGGTCGATAAGATTGTTTAGGAAATTTATTTCTTTAGCGTCAAGTTTTGTGATTGTCGTGATCGACAAGGAGTCTGTATCCTAGGATATAAATAGCGACCCTGCATGGTCTAAAGAAGTTTTGTACACACCAACATAAACAAAAATCCTAATTTTATCGCAACCTACTTTTCATACTCGGCGACTTCGTCGAACCTTTTTTTCATTTTTCCACGAGTTCTTTTGAGTTAGCAGGGCTGCATCGCTTCGATCTCCAGCTTCCTGGTAAGTTCCGTGTTTACCGAATATTTTCTAAACTTTAACATCGAGCGCATCACTATTGTCTCATCTAGATTTATTCACAATTTATTGATACCTTCTAGATCTGCAAGTTTTAACTCAAATCTTGTAGTTTTAGTTTTTATCAGCAATTGATCCAGCTTGAAATAGTTTCTATCGGCTAGATCGGATCTACTAAAATATATTGTTTCACAGCCGATTTAGATCTGTTTCGAGTGTTGTTTATCGAGCTTTGTTTAAGTTACTTTTTAGTAGCTTTTTACATCGCTCACGTTACCACAATTGGCTTCCCTAGCTGTTTGTCTTTGCCTGCATCGGCAGCTGTGCCGTTACAACCTATCGAAGAGATTCGGTACACCAGTCGTTTCGCCCCTGAATTTAATCTCTCGTTTCCTTATCAATCAACAGGTCAGATTGACTGGCACACCTGTTCTGGTTCAGAGAGCTAGTATGTGAAGGTCGTTGCACGATTTTTGCGTCAACAGAAGTCAAACTCAGTTGCCGGTCATCTCTCTTCTTTCTCTCTCCCTTCCCTCTCCTCTCTCCCTTCGCTGCGCCCCCACCAGCAGAAGCCGCTGGCCAGGTGGCTGTGATAACCCTGGTAAAATTTCATTTCTAAAATCACGGTCAGTAGCCTAACCCTATGCTTAACCAACTAATAAAAGGGTGAAAAGAATTAGAACGAGTTAAGTTGAAATTCAAATTGAATTGGGCACATTTGGATACTTTTGAATTTTTAAATTAACTTTCAAACCATAAGCCAAATGAGATGTTGCCTGAAACCAAACTTGTAGAACTTTTTATTCTGAACAACTTTCATGTTCAAAAGTTTTTGAAATTCAAATTAGAAAGAGGAGAAAACACCCTGTTTGCACCCAGCCCCCTGAAGTTTTTCAAATTCTTGCAATCAGGCCCCTCGCTCCCCCCCCCCCTCTCTCTCTCCTCCCCGCCCGACCGTGCGCCAGGTGGCCGGCGACGCCTGACCGGCGCGAGGCGCCAGGCCAGTGGCCGCCGCGCCACTCCCCCACGCCCGGCTTTGCCCCCTCCCCACGCCGCACTGCCCAGTGCGCGCCCCGCGCGTGCGCACGCCGCTGCCGCGCCCAACCGCCGCACTCCGCCGTGCCACCCCGGCTCCCGCGCCCCGCCCGTCGCTGCAGCAGCTCCTTCTCCAATCCGCGCGCCACGCTATCCCCTCTCTGCCACGCCAAATCCCGGCCGCCCAGTCGCCCGCGCCCGCTCGCCGCACGCCGCGCCGGCGCCCTGCTACCGCCCGCCGTGGCCAGTGCACGCCGTGCCGTGCCTCCGCCCCGCGCATCGCCCAGGCCCCTCCACTCCCTCCTGCCCCTATAAAAGCCGCGCCCCGGCCGCCCGCGCGAGCCACCGCAGCCAGAACGCCGTCGCCACCGCCATTGCCGCCGCCGAGCGCCGCCCGCTCGTGGACAGCCCTCCACAGCAGCCCCCTGCCCAAATTGAACCTCCAGCCACCACTACATCATCCCCCTGAAGCTCGCCGACCCGCCCAACGCCACCCAGAACCACCGGAGCGCCGCCGCCGCCGCCCCTGCTCGCCGTGGACAGCTCGACCCCGACCTTCTCCGCCCCAGCCAAACCCCTGAGCAGCTTCCCCACGCGCCACTGAAGCTCGCAGACCGGACTAGGCCGCCCCAAGCCCGCCGGAGCACCGCCGTGGACGCGCGCCACCGCCGCTGCCTCTGCTCCAACGCCGGCGAGCTATTCCCGGCCGTCCCCCACCTAAACAACACCCCCACGAGGTAGCCCTCGCACCTATGAACCTTCCCCGACCCTCACCCCTCGCCGCCGGCGAGCCCCTCCCCGGAATTTCGGCCGGCCGCCGTACCCGAGCCGCCCGAGGACCCAATTGCAAGAATTTAAAACTTTAGAAGGGTCTGCGCGTAAGATTCAAGGACCCAGTTGTAAAAGAAAGTTTCAAATCTAGATTCAAATTCAGTGAACTTGTAAAATTCGTATAAAATCGTAGAAAACTCAAAAAAATGCAAACTCAACTGTTCTGGAATCCTTAGAAGAAACTCTACAACTTTTGTTACGAAAAGTTTCTCAGGTTCTCAACATATTTTGCTCTACATTAAATGGAAGCTTTAAGGGACTTATTTTGTACCCACTGTTGTAAATCAGTGCTGCCCCTAAATTTTGGGCAGTAAGCTAGTTGCTTGATGATTAGAACTGTCTAAAAAGATCAGGCCCAAATTCCATCTCTAGCTACACTGTTTATTAAACTTAGTGTCATACCATAAGTGGCTAAATATTTTTTATCCCTGAAGTTAGGTTATGAATCACCTAATGAAACTTTTTCTATGCTGGTGTAATAGCACCTAGAGGCCAGAGAAAAATTGGGAGACTTTATATCTCAAAGGAACCTATTTATTCGATTTATGTGCTAATAAAATACCTTAAATCAAGAAAATAGTATCCTAGCTTGGACAATTCTCGAATTTTTACTAGGAGATTCTCAGTGGTAGAGGTTGCTGTGTAAAAAGTTTCATGGACAAAAACCCTGTGTAGGGTCCTGTAAAAATAAATCCTTGAATAACCAAGGTGTGTAATGTCACATTTACTATGCTCTGAAAACTGCATAATAAATTCTACAAAAATTACAGTAGCTCGTGCATGCTTAAATGAAAGATCAGTAAAACTCTTAGACTCAGATGTTGCACCATTTGTTCTGTACAAAAATAACAATGGGCTAACAGCAACTATGTAATATATTTTTCATAATTAATCTGTTACATGAAATTGTCTAAAAATTTTACTGTAAGCACATCTTTCCCTGATGTGCCTAAACCCAAAGTTTCATGACCAGAAACTATCCACTGTAGTAATTACACTTAAATCGTGTCGTTACCATCACCACTACTTAAACTTGTGCATTCATGTAGAATCGACGACTCTCGCCGACGGAACTTACGAGCTGGTGCCCGCGTCCGAGAGTGAGCAGTGTGAAGCTCAAGTGAATCTAACTGAAGCTCTTGAAGACCCGAGCCCAAGTTCGGAAGGGCCCCAAGCTAACTGCGAAGGCAAGCCCCAGAGCATAACCCATCTCTTTCCTAAATTATGCAACTCATTACTCTCTGCTTGTGCATTAAGTTTATAGGAGTTGAATGGAAACTTAGTTGCATGATGTTAGGAACCCATACTTGAAAACTAGACGTAAGGTTCGATAGAAGGCTGTGCTAATAGGACTCCGGTAAAAGCCGAGTGATTTCCTGTCACTCGCGAGAAAATAGGAGTTGAATGTTTACTACACGCTGCAATCATAAGGACAACGGACGGGCTATGGTACGATGTTTACGATTGAGGCCCGTCTGTCTAGTGAAAAATACTAAGGCCGCAGTGTGTGGTAGTGATGGTTAAGTCCTTGAACGTACTAAACACATGCCGAGATTATGGGAATCGGTAAGCTTAAGTACCTGATTGGCCCGGCAAGTGGGCAGCAACCTACCCTTTGAACTTCGGTCCCATGTGCATATGGCGAGTGCAGAGAGTGGTCATGACCCGGCGCCAAACCGTGGCGTGGGGCTCTTGTACTCTCGGAGGGTAGCCTCGATCCACGACCCGGAAAGAAAGGGGAAAAGTTGCACGTGTGACTCTAGGGAGTAACCACGTGACGTGTGTTTGGGTTTCCCTTGCAAGGTTAAGAAATTCGGTTCGAATTGTCCGTTTCTCACGGCTATTGAGACTGCTTAACCATTTTTACCCACAGAGTAAGAAGAGGAACAATGAGGATGAATGAACTGGTTGGATGAAAATTTAATGCTTCACCATGTATGCTTTAGATAGCTGCTTATCTAGAATGGTTAACGAAATTAGAATCTTGAGCTAAAAGTTGAAAGTAAGGACCCACTTGTAGAAGCTTTTCGGCAAAACAAACCCCTGAGCCAAAGAGCCTTGCATGTCTAGAGTCGGTGGAGTAGATTCCACTACACGGGTAAGTCTTGCTGAGTATTAGTATACTCAGCCTTGCTTGTGGCTCGTTTTCAGGTGAGACCTTCGAAGATAAGATTGCTAGCTTGACTTGGCCCTGCACTCTTCCCCCTGGTTGGTCGGTGGAATGGGATACGCCCCCGTCCAACGGAGATAATGTCGAGTGATGTCTCGTACGGGCTTCATCGAGACATCCTTATCGTCGAGTAGCTTTCGTTATTTTATTTTCCGCTGCAACTTAAACTCTTAAGAACTTCTTAGTTATGATCACTGAAGTACTTGGTTTCTAAACTCAAAACTTGGTCTGTAATATTTACTTATGATAATGTTGTAATATTTGCTGGAATGTGGTATTCTCTGGGCTCATCGTCGCGTGAGCATTTGTATGTATGGCGCTCGATCCGCTTACCGTGGTTGTATCGGGAGGTTATACCCGACAGACCAGTGGATTACTCCGTTTGAAGTGTAAGGTTAACCGAGATTGCCTTAATGGTGATGGTTAATACACTTGAGCCGGATTAATTCTGGTGGTTCTGCCACAGCTGGTATCAGAGCCGTAGCTGGTGCCACAGCTGGCAACAGCTGGCGCCAAAGCCAAAATACATACGCCAGAGAATGCGACAAGCCTTAAAATCTTATTTTCATAAAATTTGACTAGAAGGATGTGTTGCGAAATACGTTGGTACGTTAACGATGGTGCCTAGTTCGTAAAGCCCTAAGGGATTATGGGAAAAGTTACTAGGTGGCTATCTAACTTATGAAATAGTATCGACTGACTTCCAGCACATTACTTTCTGTCAAAATTTACTTTCATGCACAACCGACCTTAATTTCTGTAACGACGCACTCATCGCTGAGGTAAGAAGGTAAGGATCCTCAGCCAACTGAGGGAGCTTGGCCTTCCTGTCGGTGATGCGAACCGAACGCTGCCCTCAAGCAGTGGCTTACTTGAGGTGCTGCCAATATGCCAACGGTTAGTTGAACATATTGGGAGTAGAAGGTTTGGCGCAGGGTATGGCGATCGCTGTTCATACCCCCGTCTCATGACGGTACCCCCCGTGAATACGCTATCTCGATAGCGTATGTTAACGTCGTCTGTACGCGGAAATTGTACAGATATCGTTTCTATAAGTAAACGGTAATGAATACGGACGCTTTCATGAGTGCTGGCATGAAAGGTTCATGAAATATATATGCTTTGTCAATCTTCTGCAGGTACACTAACCGCGATTACGATAAGTTAAAGAACGGTTAGAAAAACTCGACTAGCTATTATAGTGAG
Source organism: Panicum miliaceum (assembly GCA_032594955.1). NCBI lineage: Eukaryota > Viridiplantae > Streptophyta > Magnoliopsida > Poales > Poaceae > Panicum > Panicum miliaceum. The sequence continues at coordinate 28,053,751 of CM064066.1, read as the reverse complement.
AGCCGTATCATGTATGCCACCGAAGCTATCTTCGTAAGACCAAAAGTATTTGGCAGTTATTTTATTTTGTGAGGACAAATAGGACGTGCATGCATCATGACCACATATATCTGAAATTGAAAATGCGTTGTATGAGAGTGGTAACGTTCTTGCGTAAATAAGCGTGGTTTGCATAAGGACTATCTAGCGAATCTGTCACAAATCTGCCATGACCGAAAAGAGCGATTTATTGACCTAAGAAAATGACCTTTTCTGGTGAAGTTCATGTTGAAAGAATTGTTCCAAATTTCGTTTTCTATCCCCTGTTCAAAAATCAAAAATTCTGAACTTATGGATAGTAAGAAATAACAGAAACCATGGGATGTCAGATTTCTGTCCAGAATATGCACTTCTGCCCCCTTAAATTTTTAGGCCCCCTTCCTGCGGTTTTCTGCAAAAGAATACAACACAAAACTTGTTCCAAATTTACCTAGGTAGCTGCTGTTAAAATTTGGTAAATTTTGGCTGGGTAGATTTTCCCTGATGCACGGAACTCTAGCCCTCTGTTCACTGAAAATTCTGGGTAGACAGAAAGGTAAAACCTGAAAAGAAAGACCCTCGTAGAGACCTATCTACGTCTGGAGTTGACTAGCAAAGTTGTTCACAAATACCTTAGGAGTGATCTGGTAAAATTTGAGAATTTTTGGATTAGAACTGTGGAGGTTATGGTTATTTTTGCACACTATACAGAATCTGTCCTTGTGCTGTTCACAGTTTTTCCCTATCTCACTCCATTTGATCTTTTGTTCAGATGGCCGAGTCTGTTGATATGATGATGGATGAGGATGGACGCGTACACTCGCAGTGTCTCCACTGGGAGGGTTTTTCCTCTATTTTGTGGGATGTTCTGCGTACCGCGGGCTATCTAATTCCCCCATGTTACGCCGGACTGGAGTCTGCAGAGAATGGAGTTACCCAGTGCCGTGTCAACGTAACTGTCTCTCCACACCCGCTACACCCGGAGTGGCCCGCCTTGGAGCTTGAGGCTGTTGGTCGCCGTTTGGCCGATACTTGGGAGCTTGCAGCCATGAGGGCGCTCACCACTTTTTGTGCGCAGCGTCCCGAGGTTGTCACACTCACTCCCATTGGTTTGTTTCCTGCTGCCCAGGACAACGACCCCTTTTGGCTCAACAGGGTGCAGCACGCACAGTACTTGGTAGACTTTCACGCCCAAGAAACTATTCATACCTCCGTGCAGTGCATGAGTGCACTCTACCGACTTCAGACTCTCCAGAGTCAGGCGCTTGAGCAGCTCACTGATCTTGCTCAGGCCTACCACATGATGGCAGATACCAGGGATGAGCAGATTAAGGAGCTCAGTAAGGATCTTGAGGACAGAGATGCTCAGATTGGCCAACTTGAAGGCCAAATTCAGGAGCAGGACACTCTCATGGGTGAGAGAGATGCCACGATAGCACAGTTGGAGGAGCAGCTCCATGATCTGAGCCTTGAGTTGGAGGATGCTAATGAGCACATTCAGTGGCACCATGATCAGAATGACCATCCCCATGAGGAGGACATGGAGGAAGATGAGGAGGAGCCACAGGAGATTGATGGTATTTCCGGTATGGATTTCGAGGGTGAGGTACCACAAGCACCTCAGATGGGAGCTCACTCTCCTACTCACAGCGAGTCGTCCGTCAACGACTTGGATGACTTCTAGATGACGACCTAGGAGGACTTTTGCACATACTCCTCGATAGGGTAGCCTAACTTTTGGCAAGTGTTGTAATAGGCTAACTAAGAGTTGAGTAACTCTTTTGTAATGGGTACACCTGAACCATGTGGATACCCTCAGCATGTAAGGAACGGCGATAAACTTGGGTGATTTCGTTGTAAGTTGGTAAACGATGATATCCACAATCGCTGAGACTTGTCGGAATTTTTATCCATGTCTCCTTGCATTTCTTGGCTGAGTGTTGAATACCAAACTTATGCTAAATTTTGTGATCGTGGTTCTCACAAAAATTCAGCATCATTGAACCTCGCTAGTTTAAGTTATAGGCGAAACAGTACCGATCAATCTGCTGAAAAACAGCTAAGACAGTAAGGCAAACGACGAGCCTTTCGACCACCTTAGCTATAGTTCTAGCGCCGAAGTTAAATACCAAAGTGGTGCATTCCTAAATTCTCTGACTACGGCCAAAGTATGAGATATTTTGGATGGACCCACAGCAAGCTATGATTTTTCTCGTAGCCAACAGAGATTCTGTCCATACTTCTAGCTGTGATTTCAGAAGTCTATGACTACACCAATCATTTATGAATCAGGGAAGTAATATGGATCGCGTTGCTAATGGTAACCTTTCACGTTTCAGATGGTTGGATCAACACGTGGCAACCCCGAGGGTTTTGGTGCCGGTGGCAGCAGATCGCGACAGTCGCCACCACCCCAGCCCAGTTTGGTGGAAGTAATGGCCGCTCAAACCGAGCTGCTGCGTCAGATCGTGCAAGGACAGCACCAGCAGAGGGGTGGGCACAATGCTCACCAACCCCAAGCTGCAGAGTACACGGATTTCCTAGGGACCCAGCCGCCCTTGTTCCATAAGACCGAGGAACCCCTGGACGCAGATGCATGGATTCGCACCATCGAATCCAAGTTCACGCTACTTGTGGCCCCATGCTCAGAAGCCAACAAAGCTCGTTTTGCCGCGCAACAGCTTCGCGGTACCGCTCGTCTGTGGTGGGACCACTATTTTGCTATTCTCCCCGCTGATCACATTGTCACCTGGGATGAATTCAAGACCGCATTCCGGGCACATCATATTCCCGAGGGTCTCATGGAGAGGAAGTTGAACGAGTTCCTGGCACTTACCCAGGGTACCCACAACGTGCTGCAGTACGCCCAGGCGTTCAACAACTTATGCCAGTATGCGGGCTATCACGCTGATACGGATGCCAAGAAGCGTGATCGTTTCCGCCGAGGTCTGAATACCAAGCTCAAGGAACGTCTGAACCTAGCCAGGGCTGACACCTACAACGAATTGTTGAATATGGCCATTACCCAGGAAGACTGTATCATGGCACACCGGGCAGAGAAGAAGAGAAAGGCACCCGCTGGACCTTCAAGTGCTCAGCCACCCAGGTATCGCATCGTGCAAACTGCCGCCCCCACAGCTCCACCAAGGGCCCCCCAGCCAGGGAGATGGATTGCCAGACCCCCACAACAGCCAGGCATGGTACGACCCCCGATGCCTCCACAGAACGGTCCGAGGCCCACTCCGCAACAATCTCTTCGACCTAGCCCCGCGAACCGATGTTTCAAATGTGGGAGTTCTAACCACTTCGCATGGGAATGCCCTCAGTCTGGACCGCCCAACCAAGGTCAGGGATCCAACCCGAACACCAAGAACAGGGGCAAGAGACAGACCCTGCAAGTCAAGCAAGGACGGATTAACTTCACCACGCTTGCAGAGCTTCCTGAAGGAGCCCCAGTGATGTCGGGTACATTCTTTATCCATAACAAGCCTGCAGTTATATTGTTTGATTCTGGTGCATCGCATAGTTTCATAAGTGCAAAATTCGGTGCAAAAGTAGGCTTGGATGTTTGTCACACAAAAGGGTCATATATGATATCAACACCGGGTGGTAAAATTGCTTCGAATCAAATGATCAGACAAGTACCAGTCAAGTTGGGTAGTAAAACCATCAACACAAACTTGATTCTTTTACCCCTGGACGGCATAGATCTTATTTTGGGTATGAATTGGATGGTTTTGCACAAAGTCACACTAGACCCCTCGTCCCGAGTTGTGAAAATAGATTCACCTAGTCACGGAGCCACTACCCTTTACCTACCATTCCTAGATTGCACGAATTCCTGTGCTTACAAGACGGAAGGACTTAAGCTAGAAGAAATTCCTGTGGTCAACGAGTATGCCGATGTTTTTCCGGATGACTTACCAGGAATGCCACCAGATAGGGACATTGAGTTCATCATTGAACTACAACCAGACACTGCACCTATATCCAAAAGACCATATAGGATGCCCCCTAAAGAATTGGCCGAACTGAAAATTCAACTCCAAGAACTACTGGACAAAGGTTTCATTCGCCCTAGCGCGTCACCTTGGGGATGTCCAGCCCTATTCGTAAAGAAGAAGGATGACAGTTTAAGATTATGTGTGGACTACCGACCTCTCAATGCGGTAACTGTTAAAAATAAATACCCACTTCCCCGTATCGATGTACTCTTCGATCAATTAGCTGGAGCCAGAGTCTTCTCAAAGGTTGATCTTCGTTCGGGATATCATCAGATCAAGATTCGTCCGTGCGATATTCCTAAGACTGCCTTCTCCACACGATATGGACTGTATGAATTCTTGGTCATGTCCTTTGGACTCACAAACGCCCCTGCCTATTTCATGTATCTCATGAATTCGGTATTCATGCCCGAACTGGACAAATTCGTCGTAGTGTTCATCGACGACATCCTTATCTATTCCAAGGATGAGGAAGAGCATGCTAAGCACCTGCGCGTTGTTCTTCAGCGTCTAAGAGACCATCAGCTCTATGCTAAGTTTTCGAAGTGTGAATTCTGGTTGGATACTGTAAAGTTCTTGGGTCACACGATCTCCAGCGAAGGCATAGCTGTTGACCCCGGCAAGGTACAAGAGGTGATGGATTGGAAACCCCCTACCTCTGTTCATCAGATTCGCAGTTTTCTCGGCTTAGCCGGTTACTACCGACGCTTCATCCCGGATTTCTCTCGAATTGCTAAGCCCATGACGGAACTGCTAAAGAAGGAAGTAAAGTTTGTATGGAATGAGAAATGTGAGGAAGCTTTCCACACTCTCAGAGAGCATCTGACTACTGCACCTGTGTTAGCTCAACCCGATAATACCAAGTCATTCGATGTGTATTGTGACGCATCGGGTACTGGTCTAGGATGTGTGCTTATGCAAGAGAATCGAGTGATTGCATATGCCTCACGAGCCCTTCGGCCCCACGAGCAGAATTATCCCACTCATGATCTTGAGCTTGCAGCGGTCATTCACGCTCTAAAAATATGGAGGCACTATCTCATGGGTACACAGTGCAATATCTACACGGATCATAAGAGCCTCAAGTATATCTTCACACAAGCCGATCTGAATATGAGACAACGAAGATGGCTAGAATTAATCAAGGATTATGACCTTGAAGTACACTATCACCCCGGCAAGGCTAATGTAGTCGCGGATGCACTAAGCCGCAAGTCCCATTGCCATTGCTTATCCATGGAGTCCTACCATGAAACGTTGTGTGCAGAAATGAGGAAGCTTAACATGGAAATGGTTTCCCAAGGCACTCTAGATCACATCTCAGTTGAGCCCACTCTTCACGACCAAATCGTCATGGCACAACTACATGATGAAGGAATTAAGATCATCAAACAAAAACTCTCTCTAGGTGAGGAGAAGTATAAATGTTTCCGCCAGGACCATAAGGGAGTTCTATGGTTCGAAAGTCGTATAGTCGTTCCGAAGAATCATGAACTCCGCAAGCAAATTCTTGATGAGGCACACCTTTCCAAATTCTCTATCCACCCCGGCAATAGCAAAATGTATCAAGACCTAAGGCAAAACTTCTGGTGGACTAGAATGAAAAGAGAAATTGCTACGTATGTCTCGGAATGTGACACGTGCCAGAGAGTAAAAGCTAGCCACTTGAAGGTAGCCGGTACACTACAGCCGTTACCTATACCATCCTGGAAATGGGAAGACATAAGTATGGACTTCATCGTTGGACTACCAAACACTTCCCAGAAACATGATTCCATATGGGTTATCGTTGATAGACTCACAAAGACGACACATTTTCTTCCGGTACACACCACCTATTCTACCAAGAAATATGCCAAGATTTACCTCGATCGTATTGTTTGCCTACATGGAATACCTAAGACAATTATTTCCGATCATGGTCCTCAGTTTGTAGCACGCTTTTGGGAACAACTGCAAACGTCTCTTGGCACTAAACTGATTCGCAGCTCAGCATACCATCCTCAGACTGACGGACAAACGGAAAGAGTAAACCAAATTCTTGAAGACATGCTGAGAGCTTGCGTCATTCACTATGACAAGAATTGGGACAAATGCCTACCCCTAGCAGAGTTCTCGTACAACAACAGCTATCAAACGAGTTTGAAAATGGCACCGTTTGAGGCCCTGTACGGACGAAGGTGTCGAACTCCTTTGAGCTGGTCACAAACCGGAGAACGTAAAATAATTGGACCCGACCTGGTAATCGAGGCAGAGGAGAAAGTAAAAGTAATACAAGCCAATCTTAAAGCCGCACAAGCCCGACAAAAGAGCTATTCCGACAAAAGGAGAAAGCCCCTAAAGTTCGAAGTTGGCGATCATGTCTATCTTCGAGTTTCGCCAACCAAGGGAGTGCAAAGATTCGGAATCAAAGGCAAACTAGCTCCCCGTTATGTTGGTCCCTACGAAATCATTGAGAGCTGCGGACCCGTAGCCTACAAATTACGACTGCCCCCTCAGCTCACGGCCACCCATGATGTCTTCCACGTATCTCAACTCAAGAAGTGTATTCGAGTCCCTACCGAGATTGTGGAACAACAAGAAATATCGTTGGAACCCGACCTCTCGTATGTCGAACACCCAGTTAAAATTCTGGATCAAAAAGAAAGAGAGACCAGGAGGAAAGTGATTAGAATATATAAAGTACAATGGAATCACCACACGGAAGAAGAAGCCACCTGGGAAACCGAGAGCTACCTAAACCAAAATTTCCCTGGGTTTCTTATCTCAACCACTGGTATGTGCACCCACGCCCACACTAAGAATTACCGAATCTCGGGGCGAGATTCTTGTTAAGGGGGGAAGGCTGTGACAACCCTAGTAAAAATTTCATTTCTAAAATCACGGTCAGTAGCCTAACCCTATGCTTAACCAACTAATAAAAGGGTGAAAAGAATTAGAACGAGTTAAGTTGAAATTCAAATTGAATTGGGCACATTTGGATACTTTTGAATTTTTAAATTAACTTTCAAACCATAAGCCAAATGAGATGTTGCCTGAAACCAAACTTGTAGAACCTTTTATTCTGAACAACTTTCATGTTCAAAAGTTTTTGAAATTCAAATTAGAAAGAGGAGAAAACGCCCTGTTTGCACCCAGCCCCCTGAAGTTTTTCAAATTCTTGTAATCAGGCCCCTCGCTCCCCGCCCCCCCTCTCTCTCTCCTCCCCGCCTGTGGCAGAACCACCTGAATTAATCCGGCTCAAGTGTATTAACCATCACCATTAGGGCAATTTCGGTTAACCTTACACTTCAAACGGAGTAATCCACGGGTCTGTCGGGTATAACCTCCCGATACACCACGGTAATCGGATCGAGCGCCATACATACAAATGCTCACGCGACGATGAGCCCAGAGAATACCACATTCCAGCAATATTACAAAATTACCATAAGTGAAAATTACAGACCAAGTTTGAGTTTAGAAACAAGTACTTCAGTGATCATAACTAAGAAGTTCTTCAGAGTTTAAGTTGCAGCGGAAAATAAAATAACGAAAGCTACTCGACGATAAGGGATGTCTCGATGAAGCCCGTACGAGACGTCACTCGGTATTATCTTCGTTGGACGGGGGCGTATCCCATTCCACCGACCAACCAGGGGGAAGAGTACAAGGCCAAGTCAACCTAGCAATCAAGTCTTCGAAGGTTTCACCTGAAAACAAGCCACAAGCAAGGCTGAGTATACTAATACTCAGCAAGGCTTACCCGACTAATGGGGTATACTTAGCCGACTCCTAGACATGCGAGGCTTTTGGCTTGAGGGGTTTGTTTTGCCAAAAAGCATCTACAAGTGGGTCCTTACTTTCAACTTTTAGCTCAAAATTCTAGTTTCATTAACCATTCTAGATATGCGGCTATTCCCTAGCATTCATGGTGAAGCATTTTATCCAACAAGTTTATTCACCATCATTGTTGCTCTTCTTACTCTGTGGGTAAAAGTGGTTAAGCAGTCTCAATAGCCGTGAGAAACGGACGATTCGAATCGAATTTCTTAACCTTGCAAGGGAAACCTAAACACACGTCACGTGGTTACTCCCTAGAGTCACACGTGCAACCTTTCCCTTCAATTCCCGCTTCACGGAACAGGCCCACCGCCCTCGACTACACCTCCCCATGGACCACGGACGCAGCCGGGCCATGGCGGCCGATGCACCCGCCATTAGCTAGATGTGAACGAATTCAAGACAGTGGGGAGTATATTCCGGCCTCGGTTCAATCCAGTACTAAGCTTACCGATTACCATATTCTCGGCATGTGGTTAGTACGTTCAAAGACTTAACCATCACTTACCACACACTGCGGCCTTAGCATTTTTCACTAGACAGACGGGCCTCAATCATCAACATAAGCATCGTACCACAGCCCGTCCGTCGTCCTTATGATTGCAGCGTGTAGTAAATAATCAACTCCTAATTTCTCGCGAGTGACAGGAAATCACTCGACTTTTACCGAGTCCTATTAGCATAGCATTCTATCGGACCTTGCATCTAGTGTTCAGAGCATGGGTACCTAGGATCATGCAACTAAATTTTCATCCAACTCCTATAAACTTGATGCACAAGTAAAGTAGAGTAATAAGTTGCATAAGTTTAGAAAATAGGGTTCATGCTCCGGGGCTTGCCTTCTTGCGAAAAGTTAGTCCGGGGCTCTTCCGAACTTGGGCTCGGGTCTTCGGCAACTTCAGTTAGATTCACTTGAGCTTCACGCTGCTCACTCTCGGACGCGGGCACCAACTCGTACGTTCCGTCGGCGAGAGTCGTCGTTTCTACATGAATGCACAAGTTTAAGTTAAACGACATGATTTCCTTCACGATAAGGTTGCAGTTCATAAGACATAAGTTTTGCTGTGAAGTTATTTACTTTAACATTTCCTGGGCAATCGTTAATAGAGTTTATCTTAATCTATTTAACTTCGTTAAAGAAGAAGGGGTTGTGTTATATTGAAAACTTAGTTTCTTTTTAAACACAAACATGAGTTGAACACAATTACTAATCTAGTTAGCTTCTGGTAATAAAATTTTTATTCAAAGTACATTATGCAGAGGTAAGATCACTGTAAAAATTTCAGACATTTTTGTGTAGCATGTTAAATATGAAAAATGTAATACACAGCCACTACTAGAATCTAGTTATTTTTATACAGAACAAACCATGCAAGTATTGATGCTACAAATTTTACAGGGTGTTGCTATAACCATATTTGTGCTACTGTAAATTTTTCAGATTTTATTGTACATTATTTAGAGCATAATAAATGGGACAAGCTACGCTCATGTTATAAAAGATTATTTTCTACAGGATGTTATACAGGGTTTCTATCTTTGAAACTTATTGTACAGGTTGATCTACTCTATGGTGTTTCATAGTAAAAAGATGAACATTTTTTTAAGGGCTTTACTAATTATTTTGAATTAGTGAAGTTTTCCTACCACAAATTCATGTGAACAGGTTACATATAGTAAAAATGTTTCTAAATTTTTCTATGGCCTCTAGGTATCACTACAACAACACAGAAAAAGTTTCATGACATTAAACATCACAGAACAGCAGGAATAATTAGTTCTATCACTTTATGGCATAAAGCAATGTTGGACAAAAAGTGTATCTAGAGATGGCTTTTGGTCCTGATCTTTTTACACAGTCCTAAACATTAAGCAAGTAACTCACTGCCCAAAAATTAGAGTCAGCTATGATCTACAACAGTGGGTACAAAAGAAGTCCATTAAACCTTCCATTTAATCTAGAGCAAAATATATTGAGAATCTGAGAAACTTTATGTAACAAAAGTTGTAGAGTTTCTTATAAGGATTCCAGAACAGTTGAGTTTGCATTTTTCTGAATTTTCTACGATTTTATACGAATTTTACAAGTTCACTGATTTGGTTAAAACTTTCTTTACAGAGGGGTCCCTGAAAACTAGCAGAAAACCCCCTAGAAAGATTTGGGCGTTTGCAATGTAGTCCCTGGTCGCAAATCACGGCGGGGAGCATCCTGTCCGGCCGAATTCCGGCGAGCTGGGTCGCCGGCGGCGAGGGCAAGGTGGGGGAGAACGGAGAGGGAACCAGGGCGCACCTATTGGTGGTCTTGGAGTGGCTTGGGATGGCCGGTGGCGGGCTGGCCGCGGAGAGCAGGGGCGGCGGCGGAGGGGCGGCGCGGACTGCGGCGCTCCGGCGAGGAGGGCGGTGGGGCTCGGGCTGGGAAGCTTCGCGCGGAGGTAGGAGAGCGATTTTGGGGCCTAGCTCGGGTCGAGGAGGGGCGGAGGAGGGAGTTCCACGGCGGCGGCGTGGGGCGGAGCTCGGCTCTGCTCTGCGGGGAAGAAGGAGGAACAGGGAGAGGAGGGAGGGGCGCTGCGCCGGGCTTTATAGCCGGTGGAGCTCGTGGGGGTGGGCGTGGCACGGCCGGGGCGCGAGGTGGAGGGACCGGCGAGGCTGGGCGCCATTGGGGGCGGCCGGCGGTGACCAGTGGCCAGAGGCGCGTCGTGCGCGTGGCGTGCGTGCGCTGGGCGCGTCCGGGGCGCGACGTCGCGTGTAGGCGACGCTGGCGGGCGGTTGGGGAGCTCGGGCGGCACGACGGGGGCACGCCGTTGGGTGGCGGGGCGGCGGCCAGTGGCTGGGCGGCGCGGCGGTGCAGCAGAGCCGCGGGTTGGGCAGGGGCATGCCGTGCGGGAGGGAGAAGAAAAGGCGCGGCCGCGGTTGGGCAGCGGGGGCGGCAGCAGGCAGGGCGTCGGGGGTTGGCTCGGCGTCTGGTGCTGCGCAGGCGTCGAGGGCCAGGTGGCCGGCGGCGGTCGGGCGAGCGCGCGGCGCAGCAGAGGAGGGAGGGGTGAGCGAGGGACCGAAGTGCAAGAATTTGAAAAACTTCAGGGGGCTGGGTGCAAACAGGGCGTTTTCTCCTCTTTCTGATTTGAATTTCAAAAACTTTTGAACACGAAAGTTGTTCAAAATAAAAAGTTCTACAATTTTGGTTTCAGGCAAAATCTCATTTGGCTTATGGTTTGAAAGTTAAATTTAAAAGTTCAAAAGTAACCCAAAGTGCTCAAATTAAATTTGAATTCCAACTGAACTCGTTTTAATTCTTTCCACCCTCTCATTAGTTGGTTTAAAACATAGAGTTAGGCTAATGACATTGATTTTGGAATTTTAATTACCAGGGTTGTCACAGCGCCCGACCGCGCGCCAGGTGGCCGGCGACGCCTGACCGGCGCGAGGCGCCAGGCCAGTGGCCACCGCGCCACTCCCCCACGCCCGGCTTTGCCCCCTCCCCACGCCGCGCTGCCCAGTGCGCGCCCGCGCGTGCGCCCGCCGCTGCCACGCCCAGCCTCGCCGCCCACCGCGCCCAACCGCCGCACCCCGCCGTGCCACCCCAGCTCCCGCGCCCCGCCCGTCGCTGCGTCTGCCCTCCGCCCGAGCCGCTGCAGCAGCTCCTTCTCCAATCCGCGCGCCACGCTATCCCCTCTCTACCACGCCAAATCCCGGCCGCCCAGTCGCCCGCGCCCGCTCGCCGCACGCCGCGCCGGCGCCCTGCTGCCGCCCGCCGTGGCCAGTGCACGTCGTGCCGTGCCTCCGCCCCGCGCATCGCCCAGGCCCCTCCACTCCCTCCTGCCCCTATAAAAGCCGCGCCCCGGCCGCCCGCGCGAGCCACCGCGGCCAGAACGCCATCGCCACCGCCATAGCCGCCGCCGAGCGCCGCCCGCTCGTGGACAGCCCTCCACAGCAGCCCCCTGCCCAAATTGAACCTCCAGCCACCACTACATCATCCCCCTGAAGCTCGCCGACCCGCCCAACGCCGCCCAGAACCACCGGAGCGCCGCCGCCCTCGCTGCCGCCGCCGCCGCCGCCCGTGCTCGCCGTGGACAGCTCGACCCCGACCTTCTCCGCCCCAGCCAAGCCCCTGAGCAGCTTCCCCACGCGCCACTGAAGCTCGCAGACCGGACCAGGCCGCCCCAAGCCCGCCGGAGCACCGCCGTCGACGCGCGCCACCGCCGCTGCCTCTGCTCCAACGCCGGCGAGCTATTCCCGGCCGTCCCCCACCTAAACAACACCCCCACGAGGTAGCCCTCGCACCTCTGAACCTTCCCCGACCCTCACCCCTCGCCGCCGGCGAGCCCCTCGCCGGAATTTCGGCCGGCCGCCGTACCCGAGCCGCCCGAGGACCCAATTGCAAGAATTTAAAACTTTAGAAGGGTCTGAGCGTAAGATTCAAGGACCCAGTTGTAAAAGAAAGTTTCAAATCTAGATTCAAATTCAGTGAATTTGTAAAATTCGTATAAAATCGTAGAAAATTCAGAAAAATGCAAACTCAACTGTTCTGGAATCCTTAGAAGAAGCTCTACAACTTTTGTTATGAAAAGTTTCTCAGGTTCTCAACATATTTTGCTCTACATTAAATGGAAGCTTTAAGGGACTTATTTTGTACCCACTGTTGTAAATCAGTGCTGCCCCTAAATTTTGGGCAGTAAGCTAGTTGCTTGATTATTAGGACTGTGTAAAAAGATCAGGCCCAAATTCCATTTCTAGCTACACTGTTTATTAAACTTAGTGTCATACCATAAGTGGCTAAATATTTTTTATCCCTGCAGTTAGGTTATGAATCACCTAATGAAACTTTTTCTATGCTGGTGTAATAGCACCTAGAGGCCAGAGAAAAATTGGGAGACTTTATATCTCACAGGAACCTATTTATTCGATTTATGTGCTAATAACATACCTTAAATCAAGAAAATAGTATCCTAGCTTGGAAAATTCTCAAATTTTTACTAGGAGATTCTAAGTGGTAGAGGTTGCTGTGTAAAAAGTTTCATGGACAAAAACCCTGTGTAGGGTCCTGTAAAAATAAATCCTTGAATAACCAAGGTGTGTAATGTCACATTTACTATGCTCTGAAAACTGCATAATAAATTCTACAAAAATTACAGTAGCTCCTGCATGCTTAAATGAAAGCTCTGTAAAACTCTTAGACTCAGATGTGGCACCATTTGTTCTGTACAAAAATAACAAACGGCTAATAGCAACTATGTAATATATTTTTCATAATTAATCTGTTACATGAAATTGTCTAAAAATTTTACTGTAAGCACATCTTTCCCTGATGTGCCTAAACCCAAAGTTTCATGACCAGAAACTATCCACTGTAGTAATTACACTTAAATTGTGTCGTTACCATCACCACTACTTAAACTTGTGCATTCATGTAGAATCGACGACTCTCGCCGACGGAACTTACGAGCTGGTGCCCGCGTCCGAGAGTGAGCAGTGCGAAGCTCAAGTGAATCTAACTGAAGCTCTTGAAGACCCGAGCCCAAGTTCGGGAGGGCCCCAAGCTAACTGCGAAGGCAAGCCCCGTAGCATAACCCATCTCTTTCCTAAATTATGCAACTCATTACTCTCTGCTTGTGCATTAAGTTTATAGGAGTTGAATGGAAACTTAGTTGCATGATGTTAGGAACCCATGCTTGAAAACTAGACGTAAGGTTCGATAGAAGGCTGTGCTAATAGGACTCCGGTAAAAGCCGAGTGATTTCCTGTCACTCGCGAGAAAATAGGAGTTGAATGTTTACTACACGCTGCAATCATAAGGACAACGGACGGGCTATGGTACGATGTTTACGATTGCGGCCCGTCTGTCTAGTGAAAAATGCTAAGGCCGCAGTGTGTGGTAGTGATGGTTAAGTCTTTGAACGTACTAAACACATGCCGAGATTATGGGAATCGGTAAGCTTAATTACCTGATTGGCCCGGCAAGTGGGCAGCAACCTACCCTTTGAACTTCGATCCCATGTGCATATGGCGAGTGCAGAGAGTGGTCATGACCCGGCGCCGAACCGTGGCGTGGGGCTCTTGTACTCTCGGAGGGTAGCCTCGATCCACGACCTGAAAAGAAAGGGGAAAAGTTGCACGTGTGACTCTAGGGAGTAACCACGTGACGTGTGTTTGGGTTTCCCTTGCAAGGTTAAGAAATTCGATTCGAATCGTCCGTTTCTCACGGCTATTTAGACTGCTTAACCATTTTTACCCACAGAGTAAGAAGAGGAACAATGAGGATGATTGAACTGGTTGGATGAAAATTTAATGCTTCACCATGTATGCTTTAGATAGCTGCTTATCTAGAATGGTTAACGAAACTAGAATCTTGAGCTAAAAGTTGAAAGTAAGGACCCACTTGTAGAAGCTTTTCGGCAAAACAAACCCCTGAGCCAAAAAGCCTTGCATGTCTAGAGTCGGTGGAGTAGATTCCACTACACGGGTAAGTCTTGTTGAGTATTAGTATACTCAGCCTTGCTTGTGGCTCGTTTTCAGGTGAGACCTTCGAAGACATGATTGCTAGCTTGACTTGGCCCTGCACTCTTCCCCCTGGTTGGTCGGTGGAATGGGATACGCCCCCGTCCAACGGAGATAATGTCGAGTGATGTCTCGTACGGGCTTCATCGAGACATCCTTATCGTCGAGTAGCTTTCATTATTTTATTTTCCGCTGCAACTTAAACTCTTAAGAACTTCTTAGTTATGATCACTGAAGTACTTGGTTTCTAAACTCAAAACTTGGTCTGTAATATTTACTTATGATAATGTTATAATATTTGCTGGAATGTGGTATTCTCTGGGCTCATCGTCGCGTGAGCATTTGTATGTATGGCGCTCGATCCGCTTACCGTGGTTGTATCGGGAGGTTATACCCGACAGACCAGTGGATTACTCTGTTTGAAGTGTAAGGTTAACCGAGATTGCCTTAATGGTGATGGTTAATACACTTGAGCCAGATTAATTCAGGTGGTTCTGCCACAGTGGCCGGCGATGCCTGCCGGCCGCAAGCCGCCAAGAGCCCCAGCCCGACCGGCCCGCGACCACATGATCGTCCCTCCCCACGGCAATCCCCCTCGCCCAGGCGCATGCTCTCCACGCGGCCGGCGATGCCTGACACTGCTCGACGACGAGGCTGCGACGCCGTGCCTTGCCGCGCGCCTGTTCCCTCGCCCCAGCCACCCATGGCCAGAGTGCCGTGCGCCCAGGCCGCGCCTCCCCTCTCCCTCGCTCGCCTATAAAAGGCATGCCGGCTCCCCCTGCTCGTGCCCGCCTCGCGTAGAGCTGCCACCGCCATGGCCGCCGCCTACACTACTAGATTTTTAACCTATTGGCACGGAAAGCATTGCAACAGGACTAATTCTGTTGCAATAGATCGGTGTTTTTACCACCATTTGGAGATTTTGTTGCAATACATTACCAATAATGCCACAAATATCTTTAGTTGCAATATGGTTATTTTTTGTTGCAATAGCTAGGTAATATTGCCACATTTGCGAGAGTGGGTTGCAATATCGGGAAATTCTTGCCACGAAAAACTTACGTTGCGATAATACTGAGCGTAGTTGCAATTAGTACTTATTGCCACCTGATATAAAAAGGTTGCGGTGAGTGCATGATATTGCCATAATTTTATAGCGTTGTTGTAATCTCTACATTCGTTGCAACAGCTTGGTCTATATTGCAACATTTTGTTAAATGGTTGCGATAAGTATACGTTCTTGCCACAATATGTTTCTGTTGTAATAATTTTGGCATTCGTTGCAAATGATTGATATATATGGCAATGAAAAATGGAATGATTGCAATTAGTTAAAAATATCACCACGAATTTCTTGTGTTGTAATAAAATTGATGTTCGTTGCAAAAGTTTGAACTATATTGCCATGAAAAACTGCGATAAGTATACGTTCTTGCCACAATATGTTTCTGTTGTAATAATTTTGGCATTCGTTGCAAATGATTGATATATATTGCAATGAAAAATGGAATGATTGCAATTAGTTAAAAATATCACCATGAATTTTTTGTGTTGTAATAAAATTGATGTTCGTTGCAAAAGTTTGAACTATATTGCCATGAAAAACTAAATATTTGCAATTAGTTGTTAATATTGCCACACATTCGGTGCTAAAATCTTGCCTTGTCATAAAGTTGAATTTTGTTGCATTAAGAAGTACTTGATTGCAACAAAATATGAGTAGTAGGTTCAAATAAGGTAGTAATGCATGCTGGATTATTTTTTAAAATTAGAATAAAATGTATGGAGTATGCTGGATTATTTTTAAAAATTAGAATAAAAATGTATGGAGTAGTAAGATTCGAACTCATGACCATTAGACTAAAATTAGTTAGGATCACTACTAGGCTATGACTGCTTTGTTGCATAATTGTTAGTAGGGTAACCCTTTTATCTAAGCTAATTTTTTGGTGGTACATTGTTATACTTTTGAATTTCGTTGCAAAACATATCACGTTTTTGCAACTAAACATTTGTCATTGCTTCAAAGAAGGTAATAATTCATGCTGGATTATATTTAAAAGTAGAAAAAATAATTATGCAGTAGTCGGATTTGAATTCATAACCATCAATTCGAAACAAATTATGATTACCACCAGGGTGTGTCTGATTTGATGTAGAAGTATTACTAGGGTTACCCTTTATCCAAAGCAAGTTTGTTTATGTCTCCAGATCACGTAACTATAGCCGCCGGCATCACAAATTAATTTGATTATGTCTCGATCTTCTATTTAGCTACTAGCGCCGCCATCACGTATCGCAAATTGTGTTGCCCTCACCCCCTGCAGGCTCCCGGCTGCGCTCACCCCTTTCAGGCTCCCATGTTGCCCAGACGATCGGCCGGCGAGGAGCCCCAAGGATCGGTCGGCGAGCAGACCAAAGCCTTTTAATTTTCATTGCAAAACATAGCTCTTTTCGCAATGAAAAAATTGACGTTGCTTGAAATAAGATAGTAATAATGCAAAAAAGAAAAAAATATAACGAATCCCCAAGAGGCCTGCACACGCGCATCGTCACAAGTCACAAGTCGTGATTTTTTTGTGCATAAATGTGCGTGCGCGAGGATTCAATCCCACACCCTCCAGCCTCACGCGTAGCTTTCTTACCATCCCACCTACGCATCACATATGATTGGGTGGGAGATACTTTTTTTAGGTAACCCGTGGAGAACCATTGAGTACCGGACCAAGAGACTAACCGGCACTAAATGTCACCCTTTAGTACTGGTTGGTGTTGGTCGGTATTTTCGTCCCGTACTAAAATAGCTTCGAGGGCTTTCAAATTTAGAGCCCGTACTAAAATGGCTCCGTACCACCTTTAGTACCGGGTAAAGAGTGACCGGTACTAAGCGTCCGGTACCGTGGATCTTCTGTTGCTACTCATATGTTGATTCACTGGTCGGGGCTTCCAGCATCATTGGCCACTTGGGAAGAAGGAAGAAGTGCTAGATTGTCATCGCCGGTTCCCAGATGCTCCAGCTTGGGGGCAAGCTGGATTTCAAGGCGGGGGCAATATCATGGGCCATATGAGCATGAGGAGCGAGTAGTAGTGGGCCGTATCGAGCCCGTGTATTCTCGTTGTACCCGACCACCTGAGAGTATAAAGGTACCGTCCGGCTTTCAGTTTGGGGCAGGAAATTGAACGGTGAACTTGTCCCCATTCTGTTCTTCTTCTCCCCTCCCTCCTGTATCTCTGAACTCCACCACATATTTCCCCAAATTTACCTAGATTAACGAGTTTATCCTGTTCGAACCCTAACACGTGGTCGGCGTGGTTGCCGCGGTGGCTGTGGTTGGCGTGGTGGCCGTACTCACCGCGGCCGCCGTTGTCTACATGGTGGCCATGCTCGCGGTGGTCGACGTGGTCGCTGCTCTAGCCGTGGCGTGGTGGCCAACCAGCCAGTCTGACCGAAAGGATATGGAACATTGCCAAAGAACAATACAAGGGATGGCGGTCCACACTCAGTTCTACGTACAGGGCATACGACAATTATGGTGATAGAATGATACACAAGCCTGAAAATGTCGACATTGTTGAGTGGCACTACTTGATCTTGTATTTCGGAAGTGAAACATTTCAGGTTCATTAGATATGTCTTTGTTTTCACAATTTCAGTTGGTAACAGTTTATTCTCCATTCACTGCACTTGCAATTCACTTTGTACTCACATGTTTGCAGAAGGTTAGGAGCTAGAACTCTAAAAACTGCAAGGAACAAAAGACAAAGCATATGACAGGATCCAAACCATTCTCACAATTTAGCTATGAGCAGGTAATGATATCATAAAATCATTTGTCCTTTTCTTTAATATGATGAAATATTCACGTGCTGCATTCTTGACATCTTAGAGGGACAAGGAAACCGGCGAAGAGCCAAATGACATGTCCCTTTGGATGAAAACTCATATGAAGAATGGTGAATGGTCAAACAATGCGTCTAAGGCTGTCTATGTGAGTACTAATTTTTTAAATATTCACTACGTGATTCATAGTCTTGTACAACATTCCTTAACTGAATATGAATACAATTTTCATACTACACTTAGGATCAAGCTGCAGAAAAAATCGCAGAAAGAGAATGCAGCTCGGAAAGAGCCTTCCTTACACAAGAAGAGGAAGACATTGTTTTCCAGTGTAAGGAAAGCATAGGATGCAAAACATCCAAACTTCATGGTCATGGATACTTGTCGAAATATCCAACAAGAAGTCAACTGATGACTGCTAGATTGGAAGAGCAAGCTCGTGCTTCAGCTGCAGCCAAACAGAAAAATATTGAGGTCCAAGGCGAGGTGGAAAAGTTAAAAGAACAAGTTGCAAATCTAGTAGCTGAAAGCGAAATGATCATCGAGGAAAGTAAGCGACAGATTCAAGAGGAGGACAAGAAGATGGAGGCACTTAAAGAAGCACTCAGACAAGAACTCAGGCAAGAGATGGCTTCTATGATGGCTGAACAGAGAGAAGAAACTTTGCAGCAGGTAACAATTTTTTTATCTCCTAACAGTCATGAATATTTGGTACATTGATTTTGACCCTCATTTTTTTATGAAGACTAACCCAAACAACATCCTCCCACCAGAAATGGCAAATGGGCCAGCAGTCAGTCACAAAGGTCGCAACACTTGGGCGTCGTCTGCTATTAACCGAAGCCTTTTCCAAAATAACAATGCGAATACTTTAATTTCTCCACAACATCTGAGGGCTGCTGCTGCTAAAACATGCTCACGGTCAAGGAACGACTCGGTAATAGTATGAACAAGTTGGAAGAATCTATTCTCAATTTTATTTCTATCCATGTTGAACTTGAATGAACCTATATATGCTGGTCTGTGCACTCTAGACTCATATATGATGTTGAATCTTGCACTCGTGTGATTTCTTTTGTTAGGATTGCAAAAACACTATAGGGTATATATATTGGCACAGATGGACATACTCTGTGCTAATATCCATTTCATCAAAACTTTTCTACCTTTTCCTCCACAAGGTTGTGTCAAAGACTGAAATGAAGTAGAAATTAAAAACTAGTGATAGTCTAACTTTTAATTTGCTACTAGATAGGATTTGGAACCAGCTATATTTATCTTGCGAATAATATGAACCAACTTCGAATTTGATTTACATGGACATTCTGAACCTATTCTTCAAATAATCTTCTGTTCACATGCTTGTTCAGTGGTACAATTCCAGAATGTACAGTCTCGGCTTGTTTTTTCTTACTTCTGTTCAGTCTCATTTTGACAGGAAGATAAAATTTGAGGTGCAGAGGTCAGACTGAGGACGTGCATGCTCAACTCGACCATGGAAAAAATGTTAAACCAACACTACTGAAGATTTTTTTGCGCTTCCATAAACATTATTGTAGAATACAATCTATTACCTGAGTGTACAAACTATTGCCACAGGAGGGAGAAGATGATGGGACTTATATGCAGAAAACAAAAACAGCGGGGGCCTGGGTGAAAAAGGAACTAAACCTCATTCTTCCCAAGGTCAAATCAAAAACATTAGAATACCATTTTTGTTCAACTTTTCAAGACAAACATTTTCTCTTTTATGATTATGTCCATTTGAGCAATGTATAAAAAGTTATTTTTAAATTCTGAAAATAAGTATTTAACTGACACGTCATTTCATGTGAATTTTTGCACCTGTTAGCCTTTGAGTTCAACTAGACTTTTGTTGCTCTTGATATGACAGATGTGCCATTAAATTTTTAGAGTTATTTGTGATCAACTTTGAAAGTTACAAGGGTTTGTTTGCAAGAGTTCACATGTATATGCATATATACATATACACATATTCATTTGCTTGAAACGTAGATTTTTATACGTTGTTTTATATCTTTCTTGATCTTTTATGCTTGATTTCATGGTTTGGATCTTTGTTTAGTCTTTTAGACACCTAGGGTGTCATAGCCAACCCCCCTTAAAAATAATCTCGTCCCGATATTCGGATAAAAACTAAGTGCGGAAAGTGTGTACCTTGGATGGAACCAAGAAAACCAGAAAACTTTTGATTGAGATAACTTTCAGTTTCCCATGTGGCTTCTTCTTCAGTGTGATGGTTCCACTGAGTTTTATACATTTTAATCACCGCCCTTCAGGTACTTCTTTCCTTCTGGTCAAGGATTTTCATGGGTTGCTCAACATAAGAGAGGTCTGGTTCCACCATGATTTCTTGTTGTTCAACAATTTTGGTAGGAACTCTGACACATTTCTTTAGTTGAGAGATATGAAAAACATCATGAATGGCTGCAAGCTGCAAAGGAAGTCGCAATCTATAGGCCACGGGTCCACATTCTTCAATGATTTCATACGGACCAAGATAACAAGGGGCTAATTTTACTTTTACTCCAAATTGTTGCACACCCTTGGTTGGTGAAACCCGAAGGTAGACATGATCACCAACGTCGAATTTCAAGGGTTTTCTCCTCTTGTCAAAATAGCGCTTTTGCCTAGATTGGGCTGCTTTAAGATTTCCTTGGATAACTTTTACTTTGTCTTCTGCCTCTACTACCAAGTCTGGTCCAAAGATTTTGCGCTCTCCGGTTTGTGACCAGCTTAACGGAGTTCAACACCTTCGTCCATACAATGCCTCGAATGGTGCCATCTTTAGGCTTGCTTAATAGCTGTTGTTATATGAGAACTCTGCTAAAGGTAAACATTTGTCCCAATTCTTGTCATAATGAATGACACAAGCTCTAAGCATGTCTTTGAGAAATTGATTTACTCTTTCAGTTTGGCCGTCGGTTTGAGGATGATAAGCTGATCTTTGGATTAATTTGGTACCAAGGGATTCTTGCAATTGTTCCCAAAAGCGTGCTACGAACTGAGTGCCGCGATCAGAATGATTGTCTTAGGTACACCGTGTAGACAAACAATTCGATCCAGATATATCTCAGCGTATCTCTTGGCATTATAAGTGGTATGTACGGGAATAAAATGAGTGGTCTTTGTAAGCCTATCTACAACAACCCATATAGAATCGTGTTTCTAAGATGTATTGGGCAAACCAACAATGAAGTCCATACTGATATCTTCCCATTTCCAGGATGGTATTGGCAGAGGTTGAAGGGTACCAGCTACTTTTAAGTGGCTAGCTTTCACTCGCTGACAAGTGTCACACTCTGCAACATATTGGGCAATTTCCCTCTTCATCCTGGTCCACCAGAAGTTTTGTTTAAGGTCCTGATACATTTTGCTACTGCCTAGATGAATAGAGAATTTGGAAAGATGTGCCTCATCAAGAATCTGCTTTCGGAGTTCGTGACTTTTCGGAACGACAATGCGACTTTCAAACCATAAAATTCCCTTGTGATCCTGATGAAAACATTTGTACTTCTCTCCTTGAGATAGTTTCTTCTTGATGATCTTAACACCATCATCGTGCAATTGTGCCATGATGATACGGTCATGAAGAGTGGATTCAATAGCGATGTGATTCAATGTTCCTTGAGGAATCATTTCCAACTAAGTTTCCACATTTCAGAGCATAAAGTCTCATTGTATGATGCGGCAGATAGACAATTGCAATGAGCTTTGCGGCTGAGTGCATCCGCTACTACATTAGCTTTGCCTAGATTGTAGTGCACCTCAAGATCATAATCTTTGATTAATTCCAACCATCGTCTTTGTCTCATATTCAGGTCGGCTTGTGTGAATATACACTAAGACTCTTATGATCGGTATAAATATTGCAATGGGTGCCCATAAGATAGTGCCTCCAAATCTTGAGAGCGTGAATGACAGCTACCAACTCAAGATCATGGGTTGGGTAATTCTTTTCATGGGGCCGAAATGCTCGTGAAGGATCGGCAATAACCCGATTGTCTTGCATAAGTACACAACCCAAACCCGTACCAGAAGCGTCACAGTAAACGCCAAATGGTTTGGTATTGTCAGGTTGAGCTAAGACTGGGTTTGTAGTCAAGTGTTCACGAAGAGTGTGGAAAGCTTTTTCACAATCTTCATCCCACATAAATTTTACTCCTTTCGTCAGCAGTTCGGTCATAGGTTTAGCAATCCTGGAGAAATCCGGAATGAAACGGCAATAATAACCGGCTAAACCAAGAAAACTACAAATTTGATGAACGGACGTGGGAGTTTTCCAATCCATCACCTCTTGAACTTTACTGGGGTCAACTGAGATACCGTTGCTGGAGATAGTATGGCCCAAAAATTTCACACTATTCAACCAGAATTCACACTTGGAGAACTTAGCATATAATTGATGGTCTCTAAGGCACTGGAGAACAATGTCCAAATGTTTAGCATGGTCCTCCTCATCCTTGGAATAAATAAGAATGTCGTCGATGAAAACCACGACAAACTTTTCAAGCTCCGGCATAAAAACCAAATTCATGAGATACATGAAGTAGGCAGGAGCATTTGTGAGACCAAAAGACATGACTAAGTACTCATATAGTCCATATTGAGTGGAGAAAGCGGTCTTTGGGATATCACATGGTTGAATCTTGATTTGATGATATCCAGAACGAAGATCAATCTTGGAAAAAAATTTTGCTCCAGACAATTGATCGAAAAGAACATCAATGCGAGGAAGTGGATATTTGTTTTTGATAGTCACCGCATTGAGAGGCCGGTAGTCTACACATAACCTCAAACTATTATCTTTCTTCTTCACAAATAGGGCTGGGCAACCCCAAGGTGAGGCACTTGGACGAATATAGCTTTTGTCTAGAAGTTCTTGCAGCTATATTTTTAATTCTGCTAATTCCATGGGTGGCATTCAATAGGGTCATTTAGAGATAGGTGTAGTGCCTGGCTGCAGTTCAATGACAAACTCTATATCTCGATCTGGTGGCATGCCGGGTAAGTCATCCGGGCAAACATCGGCATACTCGCGTACCACCGGGATTTCTTCTAATTCGGAGTGGACCTTAATGAGAGCACATGTGTGGCAGAACCACCTGAATTAATCTGGCTCAAGCGCGCTAACCATCACCATGAGGGCAATCAGGGCTAACTCGCACTTCAAACGGAATAATCCATTGGTCTGTCGGGTAACCTCCCGATACAACCACAGTTTTTGTCGATCGAAACCACACATACAAGTACTCACACGAAGGTGAGCCTAGAGGATACAACATTCCACAAGATTTTACACCACAGGGTTCATCATAAATTATTATTACAACGGATTTCAAATTCGTAAAACAAGGTACTTCAAATAATTGAGTTCTTCAGAGTTCAATGCAGCGGAAAAATAACGATAAACTACTCGACGATACACGATGTCTCGATGAAGCCCGTATGAGACATCACTCGGCATTATAATCGTTGGCCGGGGGCGTATCCCATTCCACCGATCAACCAGGAGGAAGGGTACACGGCCAAGTCAAACTAGCGATCATATCCTCGAAAGTATCACCTGAAAATGAGCCACAAGCAAGGCTGAGTATACTAATACTCAGCAAGGCTTACCCGACTATTGGTATATACTTAGCCGACTCCTAGACATGCAAGGCTTTTGGCTTGAGGGGTTTGTTTTGCCAAAAAGCATATACGAGTACGTCCTTACTTTCAAGTTTTAGCTCCAAGTTCTAGTTTTCTTTAACCATTCTAGGTAAGCAACTATCCAATATCATACATGGTGGAAGAATTAATTTGCATCCAACAAGATTAATCATCATCATTGTTCCTCTTCTTACTCTATGTGGTAAAAGGGTCGAGCAGTCTCAATAATCGCGGGAAACGGACGATTCGAATCGAATTTCTTAACCCTGCAAGGGAAACCTAAACACACGTCACGTGGTTACTCACAGAGTCACACGTGCAACTTTTCCCTTCAATTCCCGCTTCACGGAACAGGCCCACCGCCCTCGACTACACGTCCCCATGGACCCGGCCATGGCGGCACATGCACCCGCCATTAGCTAGATGTGAACGAATTCAAGACGGTGGGGAGTATATTCCGGCCTCGGTTCAATCTGGTACTTAAGCTTACCGATTACCATATTCTCGGCATGTGGTTAGTACGTTCAAAGACTTAACCACCACTACCACACACTGCGGCCTTAGCATTTTTCACTAAATAGACGGGGCCTCAATCATCAACATAAACATCGTACCATAGCCCCGTCCGTCGACCTTATGATTGCAGCATGTAGTAAACATTCAACTCCTATATTCTCGCGAGTGATAGGAAATCACTCGACTTTTACTGAGTCCTATTAGCATAGCATTCTATGGAACCTTACATCTAGTGTTCAGAGCATGGGTACCTAGGATCATGCAACTAAGTTCTCATTCAACTCCTATAAACTTAATGCACAAGTAAAGTAGAGTAATAAGTTGCATAATTTAGAAAATAGGGTTCATGCTCCGGGGCTTGCCTTCTTGGGTAAAGTTAGTCTGAGGCTCGTCCGAACTCGGGTTCGGGTCTTCGAAGGCTTCAGTTAGATTCACTTGAGCTTCACGCTGCTCAGTCTCGGACGCGGGCACCAGCTCGTACGTTCCGTCGGCGAGAGTAGTCGATTCTATATGAATGCACAAGTGTAAGTTGTAGCGATGGTACGTGATATTTATTTTCTTCAAGATAAAGTTTCCATCCACAAAAACATATATTTGGTTGTAAAGTTACTTAGTTATGATTTCTTGGGCAATCTTTAACACAAGGGGGTGCTGTTGTTTTGGAAATTTAATTTTTGAAGTATAAGCATGGATTAAGAACAAACATTGATCTAGGTAACTTCTGGTGATGACATTTTTATTCAGAGTACACTATGCAGAGATAAGACTACTGTAAAAATTTCAGAAATTTCTGTGCAGTAGATTAATTTTGAAAAATGTAATACACAACCACTACTAGAACCTAGTTATTTTTATACAGGACAAACCATGCAAGTATTGATGCCCAAAATTATACAGGGTGTTCAACTATCCATATATGTGTTACTATAAATTTTTCGTGTTTTATTGTGCAAGATACAAAGCATAATAAATAGGACAATATACACCTATTTTAATAAAGATTAATTCCTACAGGATGTTTTACAGTGTTTCTGTGTATGAAACTTTTTATACAGCAAGAGCTACTCTAAGGAGTCCTATAGTAAAAAGATGAACATCTTCCGAGCATAGACACTAATTATTTGAATTAGTGCATTTTTGCTACCACAAAATTATATAAATAGGTTACAGAAAGGAAAAAGGTTCTAAACTTTTTCTGTGGTATTTAGGCATCACTATAACTGCTCTGGAAAAGTTTCACAACATGAATCACAATATAACAGCTGTTACAAATTAGTTCTATTATTTCATGGCATCAATAAAGTTTAACAAAAAGTTTAGCTAGAGATGGGTTCTAGTCCCAATAATTTTACACTGGCTTACACATCAAGCAACCAATCTAATGTCCAAAAATCAGATTCAAAACTGGAATACAAAAGTGGGTACAATTAAAGTCTATTAAACATTCCATTTAATTTAGAGCAAGATTTAGCATGCAACTGAAGAAAAACATGTAACAAAAGTTTTAGATTTTCTTCTAAAAATTCTAGAACAGTTGAGTTTGTATTTTTCTGATTTTTCTATGATTTTATATGAATTTTACAATTTTGCTACTTTTGATTTCAAAGTTTAAACACATGTTTACAGTTATGCCCCTGGAAACTTGCTTGCAGACTCTTTTAAAGATTTTTCAATCGTTGCAATTGGGTCCCTGGGCGGCGCTGGCACGGCGGCCGGCCAAATTCCTGATATGGGGCTCGTCGGCGGCAAGGGAAAAAGGGTCGGGGAGATCCAGGGAGGTGAGAGCTACCTTGGGGTGGCCTTGGTCGGGGTTGGGGGTGGCCGGAGGTGGCTCGTCGGCATGGAGCAGAGGGGGGGTGGCGGTACGGAGCGTTGGCGATGGTGCTCCGGCGAGGAGGGGAGGTCGTCGGCTGGTCAATGAGCTTCGTGGCATCGAGGGGAAACCGTTTCGAGGCTTGGCTTGGACGGAGGAGCTTTGAAGTGGGCTGTCTACGGAGCAGCAGGGGAGCGGCAGCGGCGCGGGTGGTGCTGGCGGTGCTCCGGCGGTCGAGATGGCCGGGGAAGAGGCCGGTGAGCTTTAGTGGAGGGAGGGCAAGCTCGCTGGGTGATGGGTTTGGGCAGTGGGAGGCTGGAGGATGGGACTCCACGGGCTGGTGGTGCACGGTAGCGGCAATGGCAGCGGCAGCAGCGTTCTGGGGGTTGAGGCACGCGTGAGTGGCCTGGTGTCGCCTTTTTAGGCTGTAGGAGGGAGGGAGAGGACCGGGCAACGCTGGGGAGGGGCGGCACGACGGGGGCGTGTTACTTGTCGCGGTGGGCGGTGAGCAGAGCCGGCGTGGTGTGCGGCGGGCACGGGCAGGGGATTGGGCGCCGGGGATTTGGCGTGGGGGAGGGGGAGATCACGCGGCGCGCGGGTTGGGCGAGGAGCTGCAGCAGCTGGCTTGCTGAGCGGCGAGCGCTGCGATTGGCGGGACGCGGCGGGGACACGGGCACGGCGCGGCGTGTCCATTGGGCACGGCGGGCGGCGAGCGCAGGCGCGCGTCGCCGGCGTGCGCGTGGCGTGCGCGGACTAGGCATGGTCACGGCGTGGGGAGGAGCGCCGGTCAGGCATCACCAGCCAAGTGGCCAGCGGCGACTGCGCGGCGGGCGTAGGGTCGGGCGAAGCGGAGGGTCAGGCGAGCGAAGGGTCGGGTGGAACGGAGAAGAAGGGTCTGCAGCGACTGCGCGTCGAAGGGTCGGGCGGGGCGGAGAAAGAAGGGTCTGCAGTGAAAATAGAAAAAAAAGGTAGGAGCTGGTTTGCAAATTCAAGTGTTTCTCAAATTTTCGTGTTGCAACTCAAAAATCTTTGAACATGAAAGTTGTTCAAAATGAAAAGTTACACAAGTTTTGTTTCAGGCCAAAGTTCATTTGAGTTATAGTTCAAAAGTTATTTCAAAAAAAACTCAAAAAGTATGACTCGGAGGGCACGTCATTTCCTCGGCAAAAATTTGTATTCTCTCCTGGGCTTCAACTAGACTTTTGTTTATCATGTCAATAAGGATGTGCCTATTCAATTTCGTAGCCATGTTGGCATTGATGTGAAAGTTATTTAATTTGTTTGATTAACGTACATGTACTTATGCACATATACACATCTATTTTTAATTCAAAGCAAAACAAATTTATAATTCGTTTCTTTTTAAACTTTTCTTAGTTATTTATGCATCGCGTTAAGCTAATGAGGCTTATTTAGCAATTTAAACACCCGAGGTGTTACAACCTTCCCCCCTTAAAAAGAATCTCACCCCAAGATTCGGATAATAGGCTTAGTGTGGATAGTGTGTGTACCTTCGGTAGAGTTGAGAAAACCCGGGAAATTTTAATTTAGGTAGTTTTCAGTTTCCCATGTGGCTTCTTCCTCAGTGTGATGATTCCTTTGAATTTTATACATTTTAATCACTTTCCTTCTAGTGCTTCTTTCTTTTTGATCCATGATTTTGATAGGATACTCAATATATGAGAGGTCGAGCTCTACCACTACTTCTTGTTGTTTAATAACCTCGGTAGGGACTCGAACACACTTCTTGAGCTGAGACACGTGAAAGACATCATGGATGGCTGCAAGCTGAGGGGGCAGTCATATTCTATAGGCTACGGGTCCGCATCTCTCGATGATTTCATAGGGACCAACATAACGAGGAGATAGTTTTCCTTTGACTCCGAAT
This sequence comes from Panicum miliaceum, assembly GCA_032594955.1. Lineage (NCBI taxonomy): Eukaryota > Viridiplantae > Streptophyta > Magnoliopsida > Poales > Poaceae > Panicum > Panicum miliaceum. The sequence goes on along the minus strand of CM064066.1, from coordinate 28,025,684 downwards.
CGTTGTACACCCTTGGTTGGTGAAACTCGAAGGTAGACATGGTCACCAACTTCAAATCTCAGAGGCTTTCTTCTCCGCTCGAAATAGCTCTTTTGCCTGGATTGTGCGGCTCTAAGGTTTTCTTGTATTACTCTCACTTTTTCTTCTGCCTCGATTACCAAGTCTGGTCCAAATCTTTTGCGTTCTCCGGTCTAGGACCAACTCAAAGGGGTTCGACACCTTCGTCCGTATAAGGCCTCAAATGGTGCCATTTTCAAACTCGCTTGATAGCTATTGTTATATGAGAACTCTGCTAGGGAGAGGCATTTGTCCCAATTCTTGCCATAGTGAATGATGCCAGCTCTAAGCATGTCTTCGAGAATTTGGTTCACTCTTTCAGTTTGTCCGTCAGTTTGATGATGATAGGCTGAGCTTCGAATCAATTTAGTACCAAGAGAAGCTTGTAGTTGTTCCCAAAAGCGCGCTACAAACTGAGTACCACGATCGGAAATAATAGTCTTTGGTACTCCATGTAGGCAAACGATACGATCGAGATAAATCTCGGCATATTTCTTGGCAGTATAGGTTGGTGTGTACCGGAAGAAAATGTGCCATCTTTGTGAGCCTATCAACGATAACCCATATGGAATCATGTCTCTGTGCGGTACTTGGCAATCCAACAATGAAATCCATACTTGTGTCTTCCCATTTCCATGAGGGTATTGGCAAAGGTTGAAGTGTACCGGCTACTTTCAAGTGGCTGGCTTTTACTCTCTGACATGTGTTGCATTCTGAGACATATTTAGCGATTTCTCTTTTCATTCTAGTCCACCAGAAATTTTGCCTAAGATCTTGATACATTTTGCTACTGCCGGGGTGAATAGAAAATTTGGAAAGGTGTGCCTCATCAAGAATTTGCTTACGGAGCTAACCATAGAACTCCCTTATGGTCCTGGCAGAAACATTTGTATTTCTCTTCTCCTAGAGAGAGTTTTTGTTTGATGATCTTAACTCCTTCATCATGTAGTTTTCCATGATGATCTGGTCGTGAAGGGTGGGCTCAACTGAGATGTGATTCAGAGTGCCTTGGGAAATCATTTCCAAACTAAGCTTCCTCATTTCTGAACATAATGTCTCATTATAGAATTCCACTGATAGGCAATGGCAATGGGCCTTACGGCTGAGTGCATCCGCGACTACCTTGGCCTTGCCGGGGTGATAGTGCAGCTCGAGATCATAATCCTTGATTAATTCTAACCATCTTCTTTGTCTCATATTCAGATCGGCTTGGGTGAAGATATATTTGAGACTCTTTTGATCGGTGTAGATATTACAATGTGTACCCATTAGATAATGTCTCCATATTTTTAGAGCATGAATGACTGCTGCTAATTCGAGATCATGGGTCAGATAATTCTTCTCATGGGGCCGAAGGGCTCGTGAAGCATAGGCGATAACTCGATTTTCTTGCATAAGCACACAACCAAGACCAGTGCCAGATGCGTCACAGTAAACATCGAACGGCTTGGTGTTATCGGGTTGAGCTAACACAGGGGCTGTAGTCAAATGTTCTTTGATAGTGTAAAAAGCTTCTTCACATTTCTCATCCCACACAAACTTTACTCCCTTTTTCAATAGTTCGGTCATAGGCTTAGCAATCCTGGAGAAATCCGGAATGAAACGGCGATAGTAACCGGCTAAACCAAGAAAACTGCGAATCTGATGAACAGAGGTAGGAGGTTTCCAATCCATCACTTCTTGTACCTTGCTGGGGTCAACGGCTATGCCTTTGCTGGAAATAGTGTGACCCAAGAATTTCACACTATCTAACTAGAATTCGCACTTAGAAAACTTAGCATAGAGCTGATGGTCTCTGAGACGCTGAAGAACAATGTGCAGGTGCCTAGCGTGCTCTTCCTCATTCTTGGAATAGATAAGGATGTCGTCAATGAAAACTATGATGCATTTGTCGAGCTCGGGCATGAATACCAAATTCATGAGATACATGAAGTAGGCAGGGGCATTGGTGAGACCAAAGGACATGACCAAGAATTCATATAGTCCATATCATGTGAAAAAGGCGGTCATAGGAATATCGCATGGACGAATCTTTATCTGATGATATCCTGGACGGAGATCAATTTTTGAGAAAACTCTAGCTCCAGATAATTTGTCAAAGAGAACGTCGATGCGGGGAAGTGGGTATTTATTCTTAACGGTTACCGCATTGAGAGGACGGTAGTCCACACATAATCTTAAACTGTCATCCTTTTTCTTTACAAAAAGGGCTGGACATCCCCAAGGTGATGCGCTAGGACGAATGAAGCCTTTGTCTAGTAGTTCTTGGAGTTGTGTTTTCAGTTCGGCCAATTCCTTAGGTGGCATTCTATAGGGTCTTTTGGAGATAGGTGCGGTGCCTGGTTGCAGTTCAATAACGAACTCAACATCCCTATCTGGTGGCCTTCTTGGCAAATCATCCGAAAAAACGTCGGCATACTCGCATACCACTGGAATATCCTCTAGGTTGATTCCTTCCACCACGAAAGCACAAGAATTCGTGCACTCCCGGAACGGTAGGTAAAGGGTAGTGGTTCCGTGACTAGGTGAATTTATTTCAACAGCTCGGGAAGAAAGGTCCAATATGACTCCGTGCATAGTCATCCAATTCATACCCAAAATAATATCCATGCCTTCAAGGGGTAAGAGAACAATGTCTGTGTTGATGATTTTACTCCCCAATTTTATCGGTACCAGCCTTATTATTTGGTTGGAAGCAATTTTTCCACTCGGTGTTGATATCATATATGACCCTTTTGTGTGACAAACATCCAAGCCTACTTTTGCACCAAACTTTGCACTAATGAAACTATGTGATGCACGAGAATCAAACAATATAACTGCAGGCCTGTTATGGATAGAGAATGTACTGGTGCTCCATCAGGAAGTTCTGCAAGAGTGGTGAAATTGATTCGTCCTTGTTTGACCTGAATGGTCTGCCTCTTGCCTTTGTTCGTATTGTTCTGGTTAGAGCCTTGGCCCCGAATTGGCTGCCTAGGTCAAGGGCATTCTCGAGCAAAATGACTGGAATTTCCACAATTGAAACAACGATTGGCGATGTTTGGACGAAGGAATTGCTGAGTAGTTGGCCTTGGTCCAGTTTGCTGAGGCACAGGGGGTCGTACAACACCTTGTTGCTGCGGGGGCCTGACAATCCAACGTCCTAGCCGAGGGGCCTTCTGTGGAGCTGTAGGCGCAGCATTTTGCACTAAGCGATACCTTGGTGGCTGAGCTCCCGAGGGTCCAACTGGCGCCTTTCTCTTCTTCTCGGCACGGTGAGCCACAATACAATCCTCTTGGGTAATTGCCTTGATTACCAGCTCATTATATGTATCGGCCTTGACAAGGTTCAGTCGCTCCTTGAGTTTGGTACTCAATCCTCTGCGGAAACGATCCCGCTTCTTAGCATCCGTGTCTGCGTGATAGCCTGCGTACTGGCACAGATTGTTGAAGGCCTGAGCATACTGAAATACAGTGCGGGTACCCTGAGTGAGTGCCAGAAACTCATTTAGCTTTCTTTCCATAAGATCTTCTGGGATATGGTGTGCTCGGAACGCAGTTTTGAATTCATCCCAGGTGACGCCGTGATCAGCCGGGAGCATAGCAAAGTAATTGTCCCACCAAAGACGAGATGTACCGCGAAGCTGCTACGCGGCAAAGCGAGCCTTGTTTGCATTCGAACATGAGGCCACGAGTAGAGAAAATTTGGACTCGATTGTGCGAATCCAAGCGTCCGCATCCAAGGGTTCCTCCGTTTTGTGAAACAAGGGAGGCTAGGTCCCAAGGAAATCCGTGTAACCGGCAACTTGAGGTTGGTGAACATTGTGACCACCCCGCTGTTGGTGCTGTCCTTGCACGAGCTGACAAAGCAACTCGGTTTGAGCGGCCATTACTTCCACCAAACTGGGTGGTGGTGGTGGCTGTTGTTGTGATCCATTAGCACTAGCACCAAAACCTTCCGGGTTACCACGGGTTGCTCCAACCATCTGAAATGTGAATGTTTATCATTAGCAACGTGATCCATATTGCTTCCATGATTCAAAAGGATTAGCGCGGAAAAGTAGACTTCCGAAAGATCATGGATAGAACCGTGGACGGAATACTGTCTTCCATAAGAAACTTATAACTCCTGGTAGGTTCATCCAAAATTTCTCATATTTTGGCAGTGGGTAGGGAATTTAGAGATGTACAACTTTGGCATTCAGCTTAGACGCTAAATCGATGGCCAAGATGGTCGAAAGATTCACTCTTTGCTTCACTGGTTTGGCTGTTTTTCAGCAGAACGAGTTATATTATCTTGCCTATAACTCAAACTAGCAAAATCCAATAGTGCTGAAATTTTGTTGGAACTTAGACCACAAAGTTTAGGACAAGTTTGGTATTCAACACTCAGTCCAGAAATGTAAGGAGACATGGGTAAAAATTCCGACAAGTTTCTGCAATCGCAGATTCAACTGCTTTCCACTATCACAATAAAACCACCAAGTTTTTAGCCATGGCCTACATGATTAGAGTATCCAATGGTCAAGTTGTACCCATCACAAAAGAGGTACTCAACTCTTAGTTAGTCTATTACAACACTTGCCAAAAGTTAGGCTACACTATCGAGGAGTATATGCAAAAGTCCTCCTAGGTCATCGTCTAGAAGTCGTCGAGATTGTTGACGGACGTCTCGTTGTGAGTAGGAGAGTGAGCTCCCATCGGAGTTGGCTGCGGTGCCTCACCCTCAAAGTCCATACCTGAAACACCGTCAATCTCTTGTGGCTCCTCATCATCTTCCCCATAGCCACCACGTCGGGAGGGGCATTCTGATCATGGTGCCACTGAATGTGCTCATTAGCATTCTCCAACTCAAGGTTCAGATCATGGAGCTGCTCCTTGATAGTGTAGCGGGTGCGGAAAGATGGTCACGTTAACACGGCACTGGATAACTCCATTCTCCGGAAACTCCAGTCCTGCGTAACGTGGGGGAATTGGATAGCCCGCGGTGCTCAGAACATCCCACAAGATAGAGGGAAAGCCCTCCCAGTGGAGACACTGCGAGTGAACGTGTCCATCCTAATCCACCATCATGGCAACAAGCTCGGCCATCTGAACAAAAGATCAAATGGGTGAGATAGCGAAAAACTGTGAACAGCATAGTGAACAAGTTCTGGATAGTGCACTAAAATAGCCATAACTTCAACAGTTCTTGTCCAAAAATTCTCAACTTTTACCAGAATATTCATAAGGTATTTGTGAACAACTTTTCTAGTCAACTCCAGAGCTAGATCAGGCTCTAAGATGGTTTTTCTCTTAAGGTTTTACTTTACTGTCTACCCAGAAATTTCAGTGAATAGTGAGTCAATGTTTCGTGCACCAGGGAAAATCTACCTTGCCAAAAGTTACCAAATTTTAACACTAGCTGCCTGAGTAAATTTACAACAAGTTTTGTGCTGAACACTGTTGTAGAAAACTGTAGTAAGGGGGCATAAAAATTTATGTGGTAGAAGTGCTCATTTTGGGCAGAAAACTGACATCTCAAGGTCTTTGTTGTTTCTCATTATCTATATGTCCAGAATTTTTCATATTTAGACAGAAGGTGGAATACAATTTTTGGAAAAAAACTTTCAACATGAGTTTGTTCAGAAAGGATCATTTTCTAAGCTTAATAAATCCATCTTTTCAGATAAGCATGGATTAAGCACAAACACTGATCTAGGTAACTTCTGGTGATGAAATTTTTATTCAGAGTACATTATGCAGAGATAAGACTATTGTAAACATTTCAGAAATTTCTGTGCAATATATTAATTTTGAAAAATATAATACACAACCACTACTATAACCTAGTTATTTTTATACAGGACAAACCATGCAAGTATTGATGCCAAAAATTATACAGGGTGTTAATATATCCATATATGTGTTACTGTAAATTTTTTAGATTTTATTGTGCAAGATAAAAAGCATAATAAATAGGACAATATACACCTATTTTAATAATGATTAATTTCTACAGGATGTTTTACAGGGTTTCTATGTATAAAACTTTTTATATAGCAAGAGCTACTCTAAAGTGTCCTACAGTAACAAGTTGAACATTTTCTGAGCAAAGACACTAATTATTTGAATTAGTGCATTTTTCCTATCATAAAACTATATAAATAGGTTACAGAAAGGAAAAAGGTTCTAAACTTTTTCTGTGGTATTTAGGCATCACTATAACAGGTCTGGAAAAGTTTCACAACATGAATCACAATATAACAGCAGGTACAAATTAGTTCTATTATTTCATGGCATGAACAAAGTTTAAGAAAAAGTTTAGCTAGAGATGGGATCTGTGGCAGAACCACCTGAATTAATCCGGCTCAAGCGCACTAACCATTACCACAAGGGCAATCAGGACTAACTCGCACTTCAAACGGAATAATCCACTGGTCTGTCGGGTAACCTCCCGATCCAACCACGGTTTTTGCCAATTGAAACCACATATACATGTACTCACACGAAGGTGAGCCCAGAGAATACAACATTCCACAAATTTTACACCACAGGGTTCATCATAAATTATTATTACAACGGAGTTCAAATTCGTAAAACAAGGTAATTGAGGGTTCAAAATAATTGTGTTCTTCAGAGTTCAATGCAGCGGAAAAAATAACGATAACTACTCGACGATACATGATGTCTCAATGAAGCCCGTACGAGACATCACTCGGCATTATCACCGTTAGCCGGGGCCGTATCCCATTCCACCGACCAACCAGGAGGAAGGGTACACGGCCAAGTCAAACTAGCAATCATATCCTCCAAAGTCTCACCTGAAAACAAGCCACAAGCAACGCTGAGTATACTAATACTCAGCAAGGCTTACCCGACTAGTGGATTATACTTAGCCGACTCCTAGACATGCCAGGCTTTTGGCTTGAGGGTTTGTTTTGCCAAAAAGCATATACAAGTAGGTCCTTACTTTCAATTTTTAGCTCCAAGTTCTAGTTTTCTTTAACTATTCTAGGTAAGCAACTATCCAATATCATACATGGTGGAAGAATTAATTTGCATCCAACAAGATTAATCATCATCATTGTTCCTCTTCTTACTCTATGTCGTAAAAGGGTCAAGCAGTCTCAATAACCGCGAGAAACAGACGATTCAAATCGAATTTCTGAACCCTGCAAGGGAAACCTAAACACACGTCACGTGGTTACTCATAGAATAACACGTGCAACTTTTCCCTTCAATTCCCGCTTCACGGAACAGGCCCACCGCCCTCGACTACACATCCCCATGGACCTGGCCATGGCGGCACATGCATCCGCCATTAGCTAGATGTGAACGAATTCAAGACGGTGGGGAGTATATTCCGGCCTCGGTTTAATCCAGTACTTAAGCTTACCGATTACCATATTCTCGGCATGTGGTTAGTACGTTCAAAGACTTAACCACCACTACCACACACTGCGGCCTTAGCATTTTTCACAACACAGACGGGGCCTCAATCATCAACATAAACATCGTACCATAGCCCCGTCCGTCGACCTTATGATTGCAGCATGTAGTAAACATTCAACTCCTAAATTCTCGCCAGTGACAGGAAATCACTCGGCTTTTACCGGAGTCCTATTAGCATAGCATTGTATCGAACCTTACATCTAGTGTTCAGAGCATGGGTACCTAGGATCATGCGACTAAGTTTCCATTCAACTCCTACAAACGTAATGCACAAGTAAAGTAGAGTAATAAGTTGCATAAGTTTAGAAAAATGGGGTTCATGCTCCGGGGCTTGCCTTCCGTGGTAAAGTTAGTTTGGGGCTCGTCCGAACTCGGGTTCGGGTCTTCGAAAGCTTCAGTTAGATTCATTTGGGCTTCACGCTGCTCACTCTCGGACGCAGGCACCAGCTCGTACGTTCCGTCGGCGAGAGTAGTCGATTCTATATGAATGCACAAGTGTAAGTTGTAGTGATGATATATGACGATTATTTTCCTTCACGATAAAGTTGTAGTTCACAAAACATCGATTTGGTTGTGATGTTACTTAGTTAAGATTTCTTTGCGAAATTGTTAATAGAGTATAACTTAAACTATTAACTTCATTAAACAAGAAGGGATTGTGTTATATTGGAAACTAAATTTTCTAAGCACAACATGGATTAAACACAACTTCTGGACTAGGTAACTTCTGGTGATGAAATTTTTATTTGGAGCTCATTATGCAGAGGCAAAAGCACTATAAAAATTTAAGACATTTTCACGCAGCAGAATAATTATGAAAAATGTAATACTCAGCCACTACTAGAACCTAGTTATTTCTATACACAACAAACCATTCATGTATTGATGCTATAACTTTTACAGGGTGTTAACCTGTTCATGTACGTGTTACTGTAAATTTTTCAGATTTTATTGTGCAAGATATAAGGCATAATAAATAGGAAAATATGCACTTATGTTAATAAATATTAATTTCTACGGGATGTTTTACAGGGTTTCTATGTATGAAACTTTTTATACAGCAAGAGATACTATAAAGTGTCCTACAGTAAAAAGTTGAACATTTTCCAAGCTAAGAAACTAATTATCTTTATTTAGTGCATTTTTCCAACCAAAAAATTTTATAAATAAGTTACAGGTAGGAAAAAGGTTCTAAACTTTTTCTGTGGTATTCAGGCATCAGTATAACAGCTCTAGAAAAGTTTCACAACATGAATCATAATATAACAGCAGTTACAAATTAGTTTTATTATTTTATGTCATAAACAAGGTTTGACAAAAAGTTTAGCTAGAGATGGGTTTTGGTCCTAATATATTTGCACTGGCCTACACATCAAGCAACCAATCTACTGTCCAAAAATAAGGTTCAGAACTGGTCTACAACAGTGGGTTTATTTAAAGTCTATTTAACTTTCCATTTAATTTAGAGCAAGATATAGCAAACATCTGAAGAAGTGCATGTAACCAAAGTTGTAGTTTTCTTCTAACAATTCCAGAAAAGTTGAGTTTGCATTTTTTTAATTTTTCTACGATTTTACACAAATTTTACAAGCTCACTGTTTTTGAATTCAATGTTTAAACATAGGTTTATAGATATGCCCCTGGAAACTTGCGTGCAAACTCTTTTAAAGATTTCAATCGTTGCAATTGGGTCCCTAGGCGGCGCTGGCACGGCGGCCGGCCAAATTCCGGCGAGGGGGCTCATCGGCGGCGAGGGGAAAAGGGTTGTGGAGATCCAGGGAGGTGAGAGCTACCTCGGGGTTGGGGGTGGTCGGAGGTGGTTTGTCGGCGCGGAGCAGAGGGGTGGCGGCAGGGTGGAGCGTCGGTGACGGTGCTCCGGCGAGGAGGGGAGAGCGTGGGCTGGTCGATGAGCTTCGAGGCGTCGAGGGAAACCCGTTTCAAGGCTTCGCTTGGACGGAGGAGCTTCAGAGTAGGCTGTCCGCAGAGCAGCACGGGGAGCGGCGCTGGCGCGGGCGGCGCTGGCGGTGCTCCGGCGGTCGAGATGGCCGGGGAAGAGACCGGTGAGCTTTAGTGGAGGGAGGGCAAGCTCACTGGGCGATGGGTTTGGGCAATGGGGGGCTGGGGGATGGGACTCCACGGGCGGGTGGTGCACGGCGGCAGTAATGGTGGCGGCGGCGGCGTTCTGGTGTCTGGGCGCACGAGGGGGGCTCAGTGCGGTCTTATGTAGGCAGCAGAGAGGCGGGAGGAGGGGCGGGACTGGACTGCGAGGCGCGAGCGCTGGCGGCACGACGGGGGCGCGTTACTGGTCGCGGTGGGCGGCGAGCAGAGCCGGTGCGGCGTGCGGCGGGCGCGGGCAGGGGACTGGGCGCTGAGGATTTGGCGTGTGGTGCGAGAGATCACGTGGCGCGCGGGTTGGGCGAGGAGCGGCAGCAGCTGGCTTGCCAGGCGGCGAGCGCGGCGATTAGCGGGACGCGGCGGGAACACGGGCACGGTGCGGCTTGTCCATTGGGCGCGGCGGGCGGCGAGCAGAGGCGCGCGTCGCCGGCGTGTGCGGACTGGGGAGGAGTGCGGCGTGCGGGCGCGGTCAGGCATCGCCGGCCAAGTGGCCTGCGGCGACTGCGCGGCGGGTGGAGGGTCGGGCGAAGCGAGGGTCGAGTGAAGCGAGGGGTCGGGCGAAGCGAGGGGTCGGGCGAGCGTAGGGTCGGACGAGCGCAGGGGCTGGTTTTGAAATTCAAGTGTTTCTCAAATTTTCGTGTTGCAACTCAAAAATCTCTGAACATGAAAGTTGTTCAAAATGAAAAGTTACACAAGTTTTGTTTCAAGCCAAAGTTCATTTGAGTTCTAGTTTAGAAGTTATTTTAAAAACTCAAAAAGTATGATTTGGAGGGCACATCATTTCCTGGGAAAAAATTTGTATTCTCTCTTGAGCTTCAACTAGACTTTTGTTTATCCTGTCATCGATGGTGTGTCTATTAAATTTCATCGCCAAGTGCGTTGAGGTGAGAGTTATTTAATTTGTTTGGCTAAAGTACATGTATTTATGCACATATACACATCTATTTTTAATTCAAAGCAAAACCAATTTATAATTCGTTTCTTTTAAACTTTTATTAGTTATCTATGCATCGTGTTAAGCTAATAAGGCTTATTTCATAATTTAAACACCCGAGGTGTTACATATTCCGGTGAGGGGGCTCGTCGGCGGCGAGGGGAAAAGGGTCGGGGAGATCTAGGGAGGTGAGAGCTACCTCGGGGTGGCCTTGGTCGGGGTTGGGGGTGGCCGGAGCTGGCTCGTCGGCGATGGTGCGGAGCGTCGGTGATGGTGCTCCGGCGAGGAGGGGAATGCGTGGCCTGGTCGATGAGCTTCGCAGGGTCGAGGGGAAACCGTTTCGAGGCTTGGCTTGGACGGAGGAGCTTCGGAGTGGGCAATCCCCGGAGCAGTAGGGGAGCGGCGGTGGCGCGGGCGGCGCGGGCGGCGCTGGCGGTGCTCCGACGGTCGAGATGGTCGGGGAAGAGGCCGGTGACCTTCAGTGGAGGGAGGGCAAGCTCGCTGGGTGATGGGTTTGGGTAGTGGGAGGCTGGAGGATGGGACTCCATGGGCGGGTGGTGCAAGGCAGCGGTGGCGGCGTTCTGGTGGGTTGAGGCGCGCGCGAGTGGCCTTGTGTCGCCTTTTATAGGCTGCAGGAGGGAGAGGAGAGGACCGGGCAACGCTGGGGAGGGGCGGCATGATGGGGGCGCGTTACTGGTCGTGGTGGGCGGCGAGCAGAGCCGGTGCGGCGTGCGGCGGGCGCGGGCAGGGGATTGGGTGCCGGGGATTTGGCGTGGGGGAGGGGGAGATCACGCGGCGTGCGGGTTGGGCGAGGAGCTACAGCAGCTAGCTTGCTGGGCGGCGAGCACGGCGACTGGTGGGACGCGGCGGGGACACGGGCACAGCACAGACTGGCCATTGGGCGCGGCGGGCCGCGAGCAGAGGCGCGCGTCGCCGGCGTGCGCGGACTGGGCATGGTCGCGGCGTGAGGAGGAGCGCGTGCGAGCGGGGCACGGCCAGGCATTGCCTTGGCACCTAGCACCGGTCAGGCATCACCGGCCAAGTGGCCAGTGGCGACTGCATGGCGGGTGGAGGGTCGGGCGAAGCGGAGGGTCGGGCGAAGTGGAGGAGGAAGGGTCTGAAGTGAAAATAGAAGAAAAGGCAGGGGCTGGTTTGCAAAGTCAAGTGTTACTCAAATTTTTGTGTTGCAACTCAAAAATCTCTGAACATGAAAGTTGTTCAAAATGAAAAGTTACACAAGTTTTGTTTTAGGCCAAAGTTCATTTGAGTTCTAGTTTAGAAGTTATTTTAAAAACTCAAAAAGTATGATTTGGAGGGCACGTCATTTCCTGGGAAAAAATTTGTATTCTCTCCTGAGCTTCAACTAGACTTTTGTTTATCCTGTCATCGATGGTGTGTCTATTAAATTTCGCCGCCAAGTGCGTTGAGGTGAGAGTTATTTAATTTGTTTGGCTAAAGTACATGTATTTATGCACATATACACATCTATTTTTAATTCAAAGCAAAACCAATTTATAATTCGTTTCTTTTAAACTTTTCTTAGTTATCTATGCATCGTGTTAAGCTAATGAGGCTTATTTCATAATTTAAACACCCGAGGTGTTACATATTCCGGCTAGTCCTACTAAGGTACGAGTAGTTACAACAGATGTAGGGTGTGGGCCCTGTCCCATCCCTTATCCTAGAATATGTACGCCATGTGCGCAGTCCTTTGGCCCCGGGTCTGACAAGCCCTCGAGCTCTTCGTAGTCGAGTACTGTAGGCTTCTGAGTACTTCTGAAGGTGACTTCCGAGTACTTCCTTGGCTGCATCGAGGCTGTGAGGTGCTCATGCCCCGAGTAGTTTTCAAGTCTTCTTTTATATGGGGTGCGATTGAACTCGCACTCCATATAAAGTAGCCCCCGAGCCTTAGGTTGAATCGAAGAATCAGACTGAGGGTCAAATTAATCTTGAATCTTCTATCCTTATCTTCCAAACAATTTGAAAAATAAGCCATCGATGACATGTGTCCCGAAGCCCCCGAGCCTTTAATTCAAATTCCCATTTTTGGAAAAAAGGATCCCAAAGGTTGTGGCATGGGTTGTGTAAAAAATAAGAGTTTGAATTGATGGTTAAAATGGGTAAATTGGTTCCAAAATTCAAAAAACCCTTTTTTTGGGACTTTATCCTTGAAAAAATTATAAACAAAAAACTTTCCCAAAGTAACTTGAGATTACCGCACAGAAAACTTGGGCCCGCCATTGGTTATTTAACCGCGCGGTGACCTAGGGTTTTACTCACCCTTTCACTTGTGTGTTTTACTGCATGAGCCTTTCATCTTCCTCTAGCTCGCAGCCGCTTCCACTTCAAGAGTTAGATCTAGTTCATATGCGTTGCAAGAAGTCGTCGCCCAATTCATCCTTCTCCCCAAAAACCCTGCTCCGCCGCCTCTCTCATCGTAGCCCCCGAGTGCATGCGAGTGAAACATCTCGTGACCACAAGGATGGTCGGCAACAAGCGAGGTGCCTCCAAGGGGAAGGAAAAGGAGTGTAAGGCCGCCACCACCACCGGAAACTTCTGCCGAAGGTTCTGGCACGCGTGATGTCACGATGTACTTGATCGCCTCTTGGTCGCAGTCATACCACTTCTTCAAGTCGCCGCGGAATGTGAGTACCCCTGTCTTGCCTGGCATCTTTAGTAGCAAGTAGACGTAGTGAGGTACGGCCATGAATTTGGCCAGAGCCGGTCTGCCGAGGATGACCTGGTATGACAACTTGAAGTCGGCCACCTCGAACTTGATGTACTCCGTGCGGTAGTTGCCTTTGTCAAAAAGGTAACTGGCAGGACCACCGAACCGAGTGGTGTAGCCATGTTCCCTATGATGATACCGTAAAATGGAGCCTTGCTGGGGGTGAGCATCTTTGTGATGTCCAGTCCCATCTTCTTCAGTGCACTCGCGAAGAGCAGGTTGAGGCTGCTCCTGCCATCGATGAGTACTCGGGTCAACTGTGAGCCTGCCACGACAGGGTCTAGGACGAGCGGGAATTTTCCCAGCTCGGAGAAGCTGGTCCACTGGTTCTCCCTTGAGAAGGAGATTGGGACCTCTCTGTCTCTCAGTGGTTTCTGTATGGCCGGCTTGACAGAGAAGATCTCACGCAGAGTCAACTTCTGCGCACGCTTCAAGGGGAAGCCGCCATCTCCGCTGAAGATAACGTTGACGACGTTCTTTGGATCTTGGAAATCTTTGGCCCCCGACTTGTCGCCCTCGTCGTCGTCCTCCTGATGCTTCCGCTTGCTGTCTTGCGGACGCTGACGCACTCGAAGAACGAACGATTATACTTCGGGTGCATTGGGCATTGCTTGTGCAGGACTTTCTCAAACTGAGTTTGATTGTTCACGACATCTTGCCCCATGGATTGCGCTCAACAGCCGCAATTTCTTGGTCTGGCTTGCATTTTCGGGGGTTTCCCGAGTTGTTCCGCTGGCCTTTGTCGGAGTGGTTGTTTTTGTTGCCCTGCTTGTCATTGTTGCGCTTGGGGAAGCGCTCATTCTCCTCATCCTCCTGGTCGGCGCACCGTGCCATCATGTCATGGAGTTCTATGGCAGTAATCGGGCGATTGCGTCCGAAGTTGTGGTACGTGTGTTTCAAGGAAAAAAACATTATGGAAGCAGCGGATGGCGTCCTCGGCTGTGATGTTGGTGCTGGTGGCTCGCATCTCGAAGAAGCACCGAGCGTAGGACCTCAGGGTCTTGTTCATCTCCTGCTTATCCTGAGAGAAGTCATGATGAGTACGTACGGATCATGGATCCCTAGAAGTTGTGGATGAAGGCCCTCTTGAGATCCTCCTAGGAGTCGATGGAATTCGGCTTGAGACTCTCGAACTAAGTGAGAGGCGTGAATTACCGGGAAGTAGAGCGCCTTGGTGGAGTTGGATCCATCTGACACCTCGATGACAATGGAGTAACAGTGAATCCACTGGCGTGGGTCTTTGTTGCCGTCGTACTTGGGGATGCCGACTGGTTTGAAGTCCTTGGGGTAGGAACGATCGGTGATGTTGGAGGTGAACGTGGTGAAGCGGTCACTATCGTCGGCGTCGTAGTATCTGTCAGGTCGGTCCCTTCTCTTTGCCTCAATGATGCACCGCGCATCGTAACCATCATTAATCTTCTGCCTCAGATCAGCCGTAGGAGCGTTCTGTAAGCTAGCCTTAGGCTGGGCTTCGCCCTGAGGCCTTACGTTGTGCTGGCTGCGGGGTGGTCATGGAGGTTGCTGCACCTCTTGGTCGACGTTGAACTGCTGGCCTTGGCGATTGTCGTGGCCGCCCTGATTGTCCTGGTTGTGCCGGTGGTTGTCACCCCTTCGGGGTCCGGCTCCACCTCCGGGGGTGTGACTAACCTGTACAGAGTCACCGTGACGCTCGGATCTCGAGAGGATGTTCCGTGTCAAAGACATGGGGTTTTGCTCATCGAGTTGCACGAGCGCGCTGGGTCAGGTACTGCAGCCTTTGCACCTGGGGGTTTGGTGGTATTTGTTGAACTAGGAGTGTTGCCTCTACAATGGCGCCATCGGGGTGCGGACTCCCGATCTTCGGCCGCTGCGAAGGCGTTGTCGAGTTTCCTGCGGTACAACGGGTTGCGTGTGCGGTTTTCCGTGTTCCACCTGCGCTTGGCGTTCTTCGACTGCTGGATCCTCCTGTGCTCTTCGTTCTTGTCCTGGGGAGCGTCCGTCGTGCGCTCGTTGGCGGATACGTCTGCGAGTACTTCGGCATCGTACTCTAAACCTATCTCGTCATCCTCCGCGTTGCGGAGGGAAGCCATGCAGACTTGGCGATCCAGCAAGGTCTCAGCCGTATGACTGTACTCGACTAGCTCTATGCTGCTCTCTTCCTCTTCAATGAAGCGAGAAAGGGACTGGCCTTCCTAGAAAGGCAGTTCCTGCATGAAGGCCACAAGGCGGGAGTCATATTCGAGTAGCTCAGAGGGCTCCATGCCCTTCTAGTAGACAAACCGGCCTTGCGGCCTAGTAGTTATGGTCAGACCCAGGTGACTACCAAAAAGGTTTCCGGGTCGTCGTCCAAATCCGAGTAGTTGTCGAAAACAGGGGCCCCCGGCAAGCAGTGGCTCCCTCATCCCCGATCTTGAGCAGATGATCTAAGTTCTCCTCCAAGTCGGAGAGGGACTCAAACTGCATAGCCTGCTGGTAGACCGAGGCGGCATTGCGTAACCTGAATGAGAATCGGGTACGGCCCTCCTCAGATCGGGTTGAGTCCAATCCAGGAAGTCCTGGCACAGCACGAGTTGAAGTCGCGTCGAGAATGGACATCTTCTCGATCTCCCCGGTGAGATCGGGACCAGCATCTCATCGAGGTTGTCGATGAACTCGTCGAGATCACTGCATCAGGTTCCTACAGGGGCCTCCGGCTTGCTGGTCTCGGCTAGGTGGCTGTTGAAGTTACCTGAGCCGTTGGCGACGCAGATCCAGGAACCGAAGATGAACGTTGTGCCCTCATCGAGCACAGCGCTGGCGAAGTCAAAAGATGCCATCGAGTTCTCCGATGGATGCTCGATGAACACGCCTACCTGGCGCGATAGCTGTCGGTGTTTGACCTCCAAGTCCACCGAGGGATATCCCCGAGGTGGTAGATTGTAGGTGGGGTGTCGCCAAGATCAGGAACTCGAAGGTGCAAGGAACAAAAGATTTAGACAGGTTCGGGTCACCGAGAGTGTAATTTGTGGCAGAACCGCCTGAGTTATTCCGGCTCAAGTGCGTTAACCATCACCATGAGGGCAATCAGGGCTAACTCGTATTTCAAACGGAGTAACTTGATAGTCTGTTGGGTAACATCCCGATGCAACCACTGGAATTTTGATCGAAACAAAGCATACATAAAACCTGCACAAAGGCAAGCCCAGAGTTTACAACATTTCATAAATTTTAGATCACAGAATCTAACACTGAAATATTATTACAAACCGGGTTCGAATTCATAAAACAAAGTGCATCAGAGTTTAAAGTGCAGCGGAAAGATAACGATAATTCTACTCGACGATACAGGAGGTCACAATGAAGCCCGTACATGACCTCACTCGGCGTTATCATCGTTGGCCGGGGACGCATCCCACTCCACTGACCAACCAGGAGGCAGAGAACAAGGCCAAGTGAAACCAGCAATCATGTTTTCAAAGTTCTCACCTGAAAACATAGCCACAAGCAAGGCTGAGTATACTAATACTCAACAAGGCTTACCCGACTGTTTGGTATATACTTAGCCGACTCCTAGACATGCATGGCTCTAAGGCTTGAGGGTTTTATTTTGCTGAAAAGCAACAAAGAGTAGGTCCTTAATTTCAGATTTTAGCTTTCAAGATTCTAGTTCGATTAACAATTCTAGGTGAGCATCTATCTATCATCATACATGGTGGAAGCAATTAATTTAATCATCATCATTGTTCCTCTTCTTTGTCTATGTGATAAAAGGGTTAGCAGTCTCAATGGCCGCAAGAAACGAATGATTCCAATCGAATTTCTTAACCTTGCAAGGGGAAACCTAAACATACGCATGGGGCCCAGACGAGTCACCCATACAACTTTCCCCTTTCTTTTCGGGTTGTGGATCAGGGCCACCCCCCTCGAGTACAGAGGTCAACGAACCACAGAACGAAGCCGAGCCATGGCTGCTCTTACACTCACCATGTGCCCATGGGAATGAAGTCAAGAGGGTGAGGGTAAAGTCCACTCTCCGGTCCAATCAGGTACTTAAGCTTACCGATTACCATATTCTCTGCATGTGGTTAGTATGTTCAAAAACTTAACCACCACTACCACACACCATGACCTTAGCCAGTTTCGCTACACAGACGGGGCCTCAAACATCAACATGAACATCGTACCATAGACCCGTCCGTCGACCTTATGATTCCAACATAATTTAAACAGTCAACTCCTATTTTCTCGAGAGTGACAGGAAAAAAGTAAAAGGAGTAATAAGTTGCATAATTTGAAAATAATAGGATTCATGCTCCGGGGCTTGCCTTCCTGAGCAAAACTAGCCTTGGGCTCTTCCAAATTTCTGTTCAGGTCTTCAGTGATTTCAGTTAGATTAAGCTGAGCTTCTCGCTGCTCACTCTCGGACTCGGGCACCAACTCGTATGTTCCGTCAGTGAGAGAAGTCGATTATATACGAACACACATGTATGAGTTGTTTTAATGGTACAAGATAAATAACTATTTCACTCTAAAGTTGTAATTCAATATAAAGTTGTAATTCAACAAAACTCAAGTTAAGTTGTAAAGCACTTCATTTACATTTCCTTGGGCATTCATTTATCGAGTATTATCTAGATTAACTAACTTCATTAAGTAAGTGAGGGGTTTTGTCATTTCATAAACGGCCATTTTTCAAAAGTAAGCATGGATTATTAAAAAAAATAACTACTAGAGATAGTTTCTGGTATTGAGATTTTTATGCAGAGCACATTACTTAAATACAAACTCACTGTAAAATTTCCAGCCATTTTCATTTAGCAGATTAATCATGAAAAAAATACATTAAACAACTACTACTAGGATCAATATCCATTTATACCTAACAAACCAAGCAAAAACTGGTGCTCAATATTTTACTGTCTACTCCTAAACTTATGGTGAGTCTACTGTAAATCTTTAGGTTTTAGTGTGCAAGATACAAAGCATAAAAAATAAGTCAAGATACATCTACATTAATCAAGATTTATTTTTACGGACAGTTCCACAAAGTTTGTGTGTCTCAAAATTTTTCAACAAAATAATCTACTCCAAAATATCTTCTGGTAAAAATATCATAATTTTCTAAAGATAGAAACTATTTATACTGATTTAATGTGTTTATTCATTGCAAAAATTACTTGAGCAAGATCCAGTGGACCATAAAGCTCTAAACTTTTCCTATAGTATCTAGGCATCACTATAACACTACTGTAAAAGTTGAACTTCATGAATCACAATATAACACCTAGAACAAATAGATTTGTTTACATATGGCATAGAACAAGATCTAATAAAATCTATGGCTAGAGTTGTGATCTGGCCCAGAAATTTTTATACAGAGCTCATCTCCTAGATGCTAAACTACTATCCAAAAATCTCCACCAGTGCATGTCCATAACTTGAGATCCAATTAAGTGCTAATAAAACTAGTTCTTAATCTAGAGCTAAACATATACAGAAACTGCACATGAGCATATAAGCAAAGTGGTAGATCTTATTGCAAGGATTCCAAAACATTTTAGTTTGCATTTTTAGGATTTTCCTACATTTTTTAAACAAATTAATATGTTCACTATTTTTGAAAACAAAAAGAAAATAGGTCTCGCAGATAGGTCCCTAACTTTAGCAGAAAACCCCCTGGAAAGAGTTCAATCGTTGCAATGTCACCCCTAGCCGTGGTTCATGGCGGGGGAGGGCTTGTCCGGCCAGATTCCGGCTCGCTGGCTCGCTGGCGGCGAGGGAAGGGTGGTGGGGAAGCTTCAAGGCGACGAGGACTACCTGGGGAGGGGTTTGGTTGGGGTTGGGGATGGCCGGAGGTGAAGGCGCGATGGGAGCTGTGGGGCGGCGGTGTGGAGGCACAATGTCCACCAACCTCAGGCTGCGGGCTATACAGAGTTTCTGAACACTCAGCCCCCTCTGTTTCACAAGACGGAGGAGCCCACCCTTGGATGTGGGCGCTTGGATTCGCAATTGAATCCATGTTTTCTCTACTTGTGGTACCATGCATAGATGCAAACAAGGCCTGTTTTGCCATGCAACAAGTTCGCGGTACGGCACGTCTTTGGTGGGACAATTACTTCCCTATGCTCCCGGCTGATCATGTTATCACTTGGGAGGAATCCAAGAATGCATTCAGAGGTCACCATATTCCAGAAGGGCTTATGGAGAGGAAGTTGAATGAATTTCTAGCTCTTACTCAGGGTACCCGCACCGTACTCCAGTATGCCCAAGCTTTCAATAACCTTTGTCAGTACCCGGGCTATAACGCTAACACCGATGCTAAGAAGCGTGATCGCTTCCGCAGAGGCCTTAGTACCAAGCTCAAGGACCGCTTAAACCTCATCAAGGTAGACACTTATAATGAGCTGGTCAATCTGGCAATCACTCAGGAAGACTATATCTTGGCTCACCGTGCTGAGAAGAAGAGGAATGCACCAGCTTGACCCTCTAGTGCTCCACCACAAAGGTATCGCTTAGTGCAGAATGCTACGCCTAAAGCTCCTCAGAAGGCCCCTCAACAAGGGCGTTGGGTTATCAAGCCCCTACAGTAGCAGGGCATCACACGTTCCCCTGTTCCTCAGCAGACTGGCTCAAGACCGAATGCTCCACTACCAGTTCGTCCTAGCAACGCAAATTGTTGCTTTAATTGTGGGAGTTCTAGCCACTTTGCACGTGAATGCCCCTAGCCTAGGCAGCCAAATCAGGGGCAAGGTTCTAATCAGAACAATAAGAACAAGGGAAAAAGACAGACTATTCAAGTTTAGCAGGGAAGTATCAATTTCACTACACTTGCTGATCTTCCAGAAGGTGCACCAGTGATGTCGGGTACATTCTCTATCCACGACAACCCTGCAGTTATATTATTTGATTCCGGTGCATCACATAATTTTATTAGTGCAAAATTGGTACTGGATTTTTGCCACACAAAAGGGTCATACATGATATCAACACCGGGTGGTAAAATTGCTTCCAACCAAATCATAAGGCACGTACCGATCAAGTTGGGTACTAAAACTATCAAAACTAACCTTATCCTTTTGGCACTGAAAGGCATGGACAATATTTTGGGGATGAATTGGATGGCTCTGCACGGGGTTACATTAGATATTTCTTCTCGAGCCGTGGAAATAAATTCACCCAGTCACGGAGCCACTACTCTTTACCTACCTTCCCGGGAATGCATAAATTCTTGTGCTTTCACGATGGAAGGAGTCAACCCAGAAGATATTCCAGTGGCATGCGAGTTCGCCGATATTTTTTTGGATGACTTGCCAGGAATGCCACCAGATAGCGACATTGAGTTCATTATCAAACTGCAGCCAGGCACTGCACCTATCTCAAAAAGATCCTACAGAATGCCACCTAAGGAGTTGGCCGAATTAAAACTACAACTACAAGAACTTTTAGATAAAGGTTTCATTCGTTCAAGTGCATCACCTTGGGGTTGTCCAGCCCTCTTTGCGAAGAAAAAGGATGAGAGCTTGAGGTTGTGTGTGGACTACCAACATCTCAATGCAGGGACAATCAAAAATAAATATCCACTTCCCCGCGTTGATGTTCTCTTTGATCAACTAGCCAGAGCTAGAGACTTTTCAAAAATTGACCTTCGCTCTGGATATCATCAAATTAAAATCCATCCAAGTGACATTCCTATGACTGCTTCCTCCACACGATACGGACTCTTCGAGTATATAGTTATGTCTTTCGGGCTCACAAATGCTCCTGCCTACTTCATGTATCTCATGAATTCGGTTTTCACGGCCGAACTTGACAAGTTCGTTGTGGTCTTCATTGATGACATCCTGATATATTCCAAAAATGAGGAAGAGCTTGCAGAGCACCTGCGCATTGTTCTCCAACGTCTCAGAGACCATCAGCTCTATGCTAAGTTTTTCAAGTGTAAATTCTGGCTGGATAGTGTAAAATTTTTGGGCCACACTATTTCCAGCGAAGGCATAGCCGTTCATCCTAGCAAAGTACAAGAGGTGATGGATTGGAAACCTCCCACCTCCGTCCATCAGATTCGCAGTTTTCTTGGTTTAGCTAATTATTATCACCGCTTTATTCCAAACTTCTCCATAATTGCTAAGCCTATGACTGAACTATTGTAGAAAGGAGTAAAGTTTGTATGGAGCAAGAAATGTGAAAAAGCTTTCCACACTCTTCGGGAACACCTGACTACAGCCCCAGTCTTAGCTCAACCTGATAACACCAAGCCATTCAATATTTATTGTGACGCATCTGGTACTGGTCTTGGGTGTGTGCTTATGCAAGACAATCGAGTCATTGCCTATGCTTCATGAGCTCTTCGACCTCATGAACAGAATTATCCAACACATGATCTCGAGTTAGCAATGGTCATTCATGCTTTAAAGATTCGGAGACATTATCTTATGGGCACTAGTTGCAATATCTACACTGATCACAAAAGTCTTAGATATATCTTCACCCAAGCTGATCTGAATATGAGACAAAGAAGATGGTTGGAATTGATCAAATCTTGAGGTGCACTATCACCTAGGAAAGGCTAATGTAGTTGCAGATGCGCTAAGCTGCAAGGCTCATTGCAATTGCTTGTCCGTAGAATTCTATAATGGAACGTTGTGTCATGTGATGAGGAAACTCAATTTGGAAATGATTTCTCAAGGCACTTTAAACCACATTTCGATTGAACCAACCCTCCACGATCGAATCATCATGGCACAATTACATGAGGAAGCTGTTAAAATCATCAAGCAAAAACTATCTCAAGGAGAGGAGAAGTATAAATGTTTTTGCCAAGACCATAATGGTGTTCTATGGTTTGAAAGTCGCATAATCGTTCCGAAGAATCAAGAGCTCTAAAAGCAAATTCTTGACGAAGCCCAGCTTTCCAAATTCTTTATTCATCCGGGCAGTAGAAAAATGTATCAAGATCTTAGGCAAAACTTCTGGTGGACTAGAATGAAAAGAGAAATCGCTGAATATGTCTCAGAATGTGACACATGTCAGAGAGTAAAAGCTAGCCACTTGAAAGTAGCCGGTACAATTCAACCTTTGTGTTGACGCCAGATTTTGACACGTGTTGAATCGGCGTCAGGAGGAGAAGATTGGCCGATGCGGCAGATCTGAAGGCTACAGTAAGGAATCGGCCGATTGAGGTAACAGTTGGAAATCGGCCGATTGGTGATACAGCCTGCGCCAACAGGATGGGACTATTTCGGAGGGTCCTGGTCAAAAGTTGGTCAACAAGCACGCTAAGTCGGTCACGGAGCAATTGAAGGGAATCCTGATTGGATTAGGGAACGGCGGCGGAAGATTCTGCGGGAGTCCGTTTCCTTTTAAAGTTCTTATAGATATAGTAGTTTTCCTGTTGTTTAAATAAGGTTGTAACAAGTCGTGATCGACTAGGAGTCCTAGTTTTAGGGTATAAATAGGAGTCGTCAGGGTCTTGCAAAAAAAAAGGACATCAACACATCAATCAACAACAATACTTCTACTTTTCCAGCACTTTACTTTCAAGTCGGCGACTTCGCCAATGTTTTTCCTCTTTCACGAGTTCGTACGGATTGGTAGGGCTGCATCAACCTGATCTCCGGCCAATTGGTAGGTTCCGCTTATCGAGTAATATCCGAGCTTTAACTACGGGCGCATCGCTGTGGTTTCATTTGGATTTATTCACCAGTTATCGATATTTACTAGAATTGCAAGTTTTACCTGTTATTCTAGTATTATCACCAGTTATCCAGCTTGAGATCAGAGTAATCGGTTCCGTCATCGTTCTTCTTCAACTTATCATCACACAGCCGATTAGATCTATTTCAAGTGTTGCCTCTGTAGTAATCGTTTAGATTGCTCCAGCAGTTTTCTTTACAATTACTACACGATTATCGGCTGATCCATAGCCGATCATTTCTACAGCAAATCGGCCGATTCGCCGCCGACGCGCTCCTCAGGACAGATCGGAACTCCAGCCGATCGAAGCGCCTGGAATTTAATACTCTATTTCCTTGTCAATCAACAGGTCAGATTGACTGGCACGCCGCACGAACCGCACCAGGGCTATAACCCAAACAGGAGCTAAGCAGATTCTCCCGGGTCGTGTGTCCGACGCTGAAGACCATCGGCCGATTCCTATTCGGCCGATTTTAGCGCCAACACACTTTTGGCACGCCCGGTGGGACCTATCCTAGATCTGATATGTCGAAGAACACAGAAATCTCCGACAGTAACATCATTGAGGTCACAGAAGCGGATCTCAAGGACGACCAGAGGGAAGAATTGGCCAAACATCTAGAAGATTACAAGAAGATGTACCTCCAGTTGTTCAGTCATACCAGAAGCGGGGAGACTGTCAAGAAGACTCCTATTCTAGCTCCTCGCCACATCACCATTGCTGAGGACTCGGGCAAGATGTCAGAGATGATCCAATAGTCCGTTTATCAGGCATTCATTGACCAATCCTCAGTGATGACCAACACGGTGTATAACGCCGTCGTCAGCTCTCTGGCCAGCGGAGCAGTCCAAGGCTATCAGGGACCAGCATATGCCCCGCCAACCACTCTGCCAGCCAGAAGCTTACCATACATGTCCCAATCGGCTCCTCAGCCGATATTGACGCAACGCGAGGGGTACAACTCTCCATTGCCCCCAGCGTCTCCAAGATACAGCGGTGCACCATGTCTCCCATCACAGACACCATTTCAACCCGTCCAGATTGCTTCTGTGCAATCGCTGCCCACAAGCTCAGTACCTTGGGGAACATCGGCGACGACGTATTTTCCCGAGCCAACGAACAGGTGTGGAAGTTATTCAATCCAGGTGCCACACCAATCGGCCGCCCGGCCGACGGTTCCCTAGTATCAGCCGATCTCATCAGAAATCGGCAGGGGGCAAGCGCTGTAGAAGCGTTCAGAGGCGCGGCGCCAACGATGACATACGATGGGGGGGCGGATTCACTTCGCCATCGATTATCGGCTGCTCAGCAAAATTCGCCGATTCATCACCCAGCCGTGCCAGCTCTTCAGCACATGCCCGCACCGCGAACAGTTGTTCATCAGCAGCAGGTGGACTGGACAGCAAGAATAGCAGAAGTAATCCAGGATCAGTTTGGATTGAAGCCAAAAGTTCAAACTTACACCTACAAGACGCCATATCCATCGGCCTATGACTTGCTGCCGTTCCCACACCGCTACAAAGTTCCTGATTTCACCAAGTTCTCAGGGACGGACGATACATCCACTGTGGAGCATATCAACCGATTTATCATCCAGTGTGGGAAGGCGGCCACGCAAGATGCTCTGAGGGTGCGTTTGTTTTCATCGTCTTTGTCCGGATCGGCCTTCCAGTGGTTCACCACCTTGCCGCCAAATTCTATTATTACATGGACCGATCTGGAGAAACAGTTCCACAAGTACTTCTACGCAGGAGTACACGAGATGAAGCTCTCGGATTTGACCAGCCTCAGGCAGAGGAGCGATGAACCAGTGATGGGATATATACAGAGGTTCAGAGAAGTCAGGAACAAATGCTACAGTCTGGCTCTGACCGATGCACAGTTGGCCGATATCGCTTTTCATGGCCTCTTGCCGCAAATCAAAGAAAGATATGCTGCCCAAGAATTTGAAAGCCTGAGCCAAATCGTCCACCGATTGTCAGGACAAGAGGTCCGACCGTTTGAACAGCGGAGGAACTTCCAAAAGAAGGTGGCATACTTGTAAGGATCTAAATCCGACGGGGAAGAGGAAATCGGCCTAGCAGAATGGGTCAAAGGGAAAAAACCGATATCATGTCCTTTTGGGAAGAAGGAGCCAGAGACTTTCGGCTTTGACACGTCAAAGGCCGATAAAATTTTCGATTTATTGCTTCAGGAAGGACAGATTAAGCTATCTCCGCATCACACCATCCCTTCGGCCGATCAACTTAAGAAGATGAAGTACTGCAAGTGGCACAACGCCACTTCTCATGATACAAACGAATGCAAAGTCTTCCGTCAGCAGATACAATCGGCCATCAAGCAGGGGCGGCTTAAATTTGAGACTCCAGCTAAATCGGCAAAACCGATGAAGATAGATCAGCATCCCTTCCCGGCCAACATGGTTAACGCTGGAGGAAATTCAAGTCAAACCAAGGTGCTGACGTCAGAATCGGCGAGAAGAGGTCGCGCCGTCGATCCCAGGAGGCAGATCACGACGGAAGAAATCAAAAGGAACAGGCGGGGGCCAGAACAACCACGCAAGCCCGTTACCTCCCAGTTCTTACTCAGTAAGTATCGGCAGCAGCAAGAACAAGCAAGATACCAGGAAGAGATGATACGACGGCATGAAGATCACTGGCAATGTCCGTTCTTCATCCATTGCTGGGAGAACGACATCAGACTGTCGTCTGCCGATAACTGTCCGGAGTGTAACGGAGTGAGCTGCAACGATCGCCCGAAGCCACACTCCAGGGACAGAGGATCAGAGCCGATCAGCAGAAATCGGCGCGGACGAGAGGAACAACGCGTTTCGGTGCATGATCGGCTGGGGGGCAGAGTTGATCAGTACCACTGGTCAAAAAGCAAGATTGACCAACAAGATGTACTGGGGGGCAGGATCAGCGTGCATGATCGGCTGGAGGAGATGGCCGATGACAGGGTGTCGGATGAAAATCCCCTAGGAAGAGAACCAGATTGGGAACACGCCAGATCATCGGCCAAACCAGCAAATCCCAGGTGGTGTCCCGATGGCCTATCCAGATCCCAGAAACGGAGAATCCAACGCCTACGCCAGTGGGAGCATCAAGAAGAAGAACAGAGGCAGGTGCCAGAGAAAAGAAATGTTAAGTCTCGAGTGTGGCGCCCAAACAAAAGCGATCAAGAAACAAATAACCAAGAATTGGCAGCAGAAATCGATATGGTGTTCATACTGCCGATAGAGTTCATGGCGCCCAACGATTGAGACAAAGCGACAAGAACGGAGGAGGAACAAATGGCACAACTGGTGTTAGAGCCGATGACGGCTACGTTTGAGAAACCAGAAGGAGAAAAACGGCAGCATCTCAAAGCGCTGTTTCTCAAGGGCTATGTTGACGGAAGACCTGTCACCAGATTACTAGTAGATGGAGGCACTGCAGTTAACATCATGCCGTATGCCATGTTCCGCAAGCTAGGCAAGGGCGATGAAGACCTCACCAAGATGGACATGATGCTGAAGGATTTCGAAGGCAACGTGTCACCCGCCCGTGGAGCGCTCTGCGTCGACCTCACCATCGGCAGTAAGACCCTCCCCACCACTTTTTTCGTTATTAATGGCAAGGGTTCCTACAATATGCTGCTTGGTCGCGACTGGATACACACAAACTGCTGTGTCCCATCTACAATGCATCAATGCCTTGTGCAATGGGTTGGTGACAGCACAGAGATAGTCGCTGCCGATTCCGTCTACAGCGTTGCAGCGGCCGACATGCAACAGTGGAGCTGCGAGCACGTCAAGTGTATATCTGGCAGGACTTGGGACCCTGACTTCCTGAAAGTGTCCGATTTCGGTCTACAGCCGATCCAAGCAGTCGGCTCTGAAGATTCAGAATAAATGGATCAGCTCGTCCGAGAAGATGGGAAGTTTGGGCATGGGTTTACGTCGGCCGACTTATTGGAGATGGTAGATTTGGGAGATAGCAGCAAATCAAGGCCGACGTACATTAGTGCTAATTTGGATCCTGAGTACAAATGTAAATTGATAAGTTTATTAAAAGAGTTCAAGGATTGCTTTGCTTGGGAATATCACGACATGCCAGGACTAGACCGGTCTATTGTTGAACACCGGTTACCTATAAAATCAGGATATCGGCCATATAAGCAACCTGCACGACGGTGTAACCCCATGATTCTACCTGATATAAAGGCCGAAATTACAAAGTTGATTGAAGCAGGATTTATTCGGCAGTGCCGCTATGCCGAATGGATTTCTAATATTGTGCCCGTATACAAAAAGAATGGAAAGTTACGTGTGTGCATCGATTTTAGAAACTTAAATCAGGCTACGCCAATGGATGGATATCCGATGCCAACGGCTGATATCTTGGTAGATGCTGCCGCAGAACACAAAGTCATAAGTTTCATGGATGGGAATGCAGGGTACAATCAGATATTAATGGCCGAAGAAGATATCTCGAAAACGGCTTTCAGGTGCCCAGGTCATCTTGGTTTATTTGAATGGGTTGTTGTTGACGCCAGATTTTGACACGTATTGAATCGGCGTCAGAAGAAGAAGATCGGCCGATGCGGCAGATCTGGGAGCTACAGTAAGGAATCGGCCGATCGGGGTATCAGTTGAAAATCGGCCGATTGGTGGCGCAGCCCACACCGACAGGATAGGATTATTCCAGAAGATCCTGGTCAAAAGCTGGTCAACGAGGTATGCTAAGACGGCCGAAAAGCAATTGAAGAGGTTCTGACTGGATTAGGAAGCGGCGGCGGAAGATTCTGCGGGAGTCCGTTTCCTTTTTTAAAGTTATTATAGATATAGTAGTTTTCCTGTTTTAAAAAAGGTTGTAACAAGTCGTGATCGACCAGGAGTCCTAGTTTCAGGGTATAAATAGGAGTCGCTAGGGTTTTGCAAAGAGAACCAACATCAATCAACAAAATACTTCTACTTTTTACCAGTACTTTACCTTTCAAGTCGGCGACTTCGCCAATATTTTCTTCTTTTACGAGTTCGTACGGATTGGCAGGGCTGCATCAACCTGATCTCCGGCCAATTGGTAGGTTCCGATTATCGAGTAATATCCGAGCTTTAACTACGGGCGCATCGCTGTGGTTTCGTTTGGATTTATTCACAAGTTATCGATATTTACTAGAATTGCAAGTTCTACCTGTTATTCTAGTATTATCACCAGTTATCCAGCTTGAGATCAGGGTAATCGGCTTCGTCATCGTTCTCCTTCGATTCATCGCCATATAGCCGATTAGATCTGTTTCAAGTGTTGCCTCTATAATAATTGTTTAGATTGCTCCAGCAGTTTTTACAATTACCATACGATCATCGGCTGACTCATAGCCGATCATCTCTACAGCAAATCGGCCGATTCACCGCCGACGCGCTCCTCAGGAGAGATCGGAAATCCAGCCGATCGACGCGCCTAGAATTTAATACTCTATTTCCTTGTCAATCAACAGGTCAGATTGACTGGCACGCCGCGCGAACCGCACCAGGGCGATAACCCGAACAGGTGCTAAGCAGATTCTCCCGGGTCGTGTGTCCGACGCTGAAGACCCATCGGCCGATTCCTATCCGGCCGATTTTAGCGCCAACACACTTTTGGCACGCCCGGTGGGACCATCCAGGACCTGATATGTCAAACAACGCAGAAATCTCTGACAGCAACATCATTGGGGTCACAGAAGCTGATCTCAAGGACGACCAGAGGGAGGAATTGGCCAAACATCTAGAAGATTACAAGAAGATATACCTCCAGTCGTTCAGTCGTACCAGAAGCGGGGAAGCAGTTAGGAAGGCCCCTATTCCAGCACCTCGCCACATCACCATCGCTGAAGACTCGGGCAAGATGTCAGAGATGATTCAGCAGTCCGTATATCAAGCGTTCATTGACCAATCCTCGGTGATGAGCAACACGGTGTATAACACCGTCGTCAACTCTCTGGCCAGCGGAGCCGTTCAAGGTTATCAGGGACCGGCATATGCCCCTCCAACTACCCTGCCGGCCAGAAGCTTACCCTACACATCCCAATCGGCTTCTCAGCCGATGTTGACGCAGCGCGAGGGGTACAGCTCTCCACCACTTCCGGCGTCTCCAAGATATAGCGGTGCACCATGTCTCCCGTCGCGAGCGCCGCTTCAACCCGTCCAGATGGCTTCGGTGCAAACACTGCCTACAAGCTCAGTGCCTTGGGGGGCATCAGCCACGACGTATTTCCCCGAGCCAGCGGACGGGCATCGCACTTACCCGTTCCAGGTGCCGTACCAATCGGCAGCCCGGCCAACGGTCTCCCAGTACCAGCCGATTTTACCAGAGATCGGCAGGGGGGCATCAGCCACGACGCATTTTCCCGAGCCGGCGAACGGGCATGGCACTTATCCGTTTCAGGTGCCGTACCAATCGGCTGCCCGGCCGACGGTCTCCCAGTACCAGCCGATTTTACCAGAAGTCGGCAGGGGGTCAAGCACTGTGGAGGCATTCAGAGCCGCGGCGCCAGCAGCAACGTACGAAGGGGGTGCGGACGAGTTTCGCCAGCAGTTATCGGCCGTTCAGCAAACTTCGCCAATTCATGACCTGGCTGAACCAGCCCTTCAACACGTGCCCGCACCGCGAACAACTGTTCATCAGCAGCAGGTGGATTGGACGGCACGAATAGCAGAAGTAATTCAAGATTAGTTTGGGCTGAAGCCGAAAGTTCAAACTTATACTTACAAGACGCCGTATCCATCGGCCTATGACTCGTTACCGTTCCCACACCGCTACAAGGTTCCTGATTTCACCAAGTTCTCAGGGACGGATGACACATCCACTGTGGAGCACATCAACAGATTCATCATCCAGTGCGGTGAAGCTGCCACGCAAGACGCACTGAGGGTACGGTTATTTTCATCATCTCTATCCGGATCGGCCTTCCAGTGGTTCACCACATTACCGCCAAATTCTATCGTCACGTGGGTCGATCTGGAGAAACAATTCCACAAGTACTTCTATGCAGGGGTACACGAGATGAAGCTTTTGGATCTAACCAGCCTCAGGCAGAGGAACAATGAGCCGGTGACAGGGTATATACAGAGATTCAGAGAGATAAAAAACAAGTGCTACAGCCTGGCCCTGACCGATGCACAGTTGGCCGATATCGCTTTCCAGGGCCTCTTACCGCAAATCAGAGAAAGATATGCCGCCCAAGAGTTTGAGAGCCTGAGTCAAATCGTCCACCGACTGTCAGGGCAAGAGATCCGACCGTTTGAACGGCGGGGAAGCTTTCAGAAGAAGGTGGCGTATTTGGAGGGATCTGAATCTGACACAGAGGAGGAAATCGGCCTGGCGGAATGGGTAAAAGGGAAAAAACCAATATCCTGCCCCTTTGGCAAGAAGGAGCCAGAGACATTCGGCTTTGACACGTCAAAAGCCGATAAAATTTTTGATCTACTGCTTCAGGAGGGACAGATCAAGCTGTCGCAACATCATACCATCCCTACGGCCGATCAGCTGAAGAAGATGAAGTACTGCAAGTGGCACAACGCTACTTCTCATGACACCAACGAATGTAAAGTCTTTCGTCAGCAGATACAATCGGCCATTGAACAAGGGCGGCTCAAATTTGAGACTCCAACCAAATCGGCAATGCCGATGAAGATAGATCAGCATCCCTTCCCGGCCAACACGGTCAACGCTGGAGAAGAGTCAAGTCAAACCAAGGTGCTGACATGAGAATCGGCGAGAAGAGGTGGCGTCGTCGATCCCAAGAGGCAGATCACGACGGAAGAAATCAGAAGGGATAGGCGAGGACCAGAACGGCCACACAGGCCTGTCACCTCCCGATTTCTACTCAGTAAATATCGGCGGCAGCAAGAACAAGCACAACACCAAGAAGAGATGATACGCCGGCATGAAGATCACTGGCAGTGTCCCTTCTTCATCCACTGCTGGGAGAACGATATCAGACTGCCCTCTGCCGATAACTGTCCGGAGTGCAATGGATCAAACCGCAGCGATCACCCGAAGCCACACTCTAGGGACAGAGGATCAGAGCCGATCAACAGAAATCGGCGCGAAGAACGGCGCGTTTCGGTGCATGATCGGCTGGGGGGCAGAGTTGACCAGTACGGCAGGTCAAAAACCAAGATCGGCCAGCAAGATGGACTGGGGGGCAGGATCAGCGCGCACGATCGGCTGGAAGAGGTGGCCTATGATAGGGTATCAGACGAAGATCCCCTAGGGAAAGAACCAAAGTGGGAACATGCCAGATCATCGGCCAAACCAGTAAATCCCAGGTGGTGTCCTAACGGCTTATCCAGATCCCAGAAGCGAAGGATCCAACGCCTACGCCAGTGGGAACATCGAGAAGAAGAACAAAGACACGTGCCAGAAAGAAGGAATGTGAAATCTCGAATTTGGCGCCCAAAGAAAAATGATCAGGAAGCAAACAGCCAAGAATCGGCGGCCGAAATCAATATGGTTTTCATACTACCGATGGAGTTCATGGCGCCAAGCGATCGGGACAAAGTGACAAATACAGAGGAAGAGCAAATAGCACAACTGGTGTTAGAGCCAATGACGGCTATGTTTGAGAAGCCAGAGGAAGAAAAACGACAGCACCTCAAAGCGCTGTTTCTCAAGGGCTATGTCAACGGAAGACCCGTCACCAGACTACTGGTAGATGGAGGCGCGGCAGTCAACATCATGCCGTATGCCATGTTCCGCAAGCTGGGCAAGGGCGAGGACGACCTCACCAAGACGGACATGATGCTGAAGGACTTCGAAGGCAACGTGTCGCCTGCCCGCGGGGCATTCTGCGTCGACCTCACCATCGGCAGCAAGACCCTCCCCACTACTTTCTTCGTCATTAATGGCAAGGGGTCCTATAATATGCTGCTCGGTCGCGACTGGATACATGCAAATTGCTGTGTCCCATCTACTATGCATCAATGCCTTGTGCAATGGGTCGGCGACAGTACAGAGGTGGTAGCTGCCGATTCCATTTACAGCGTTGCAGCGACCGACACACAACAGTGGAGCTGCGAGCACGTCAAGTGTATATCTGGCAGGACTTGGGACACTGACTTCCTGAGAGTGTCCGATTTCGGTCTACAGCCGATCCAAGCAGTCGGCTCCGAAGATTCAGAATAAATGGATCAGCTCATCCGAGGAGATGGGAAGCTAGGACACGGGTTCACATCGGCCGATTTGTTAGAGATGGTAGATTTGGGAGATAGCAGCAAATCGAGGCCGACGTACGTTAGTGCCAATTTGGATCCTGAGTACAAATGCAAATTGATAAAATTATTGAAAGAGTTCAGGGATTGCTTTGCTTGGGAATATCACGAGATGCCAGGACTAGACCGGTCTATTGTTGAACACCGGTTACCTATAAAATCAGAATATCGGCCGTATCAGCAACCTGCACGACGGTGTAACCCCAAAATTCTACCTGACATAAAGGCCGAGATTACAAAGTTGATTGAGGCAGGATTTATTCGGCAGTGCCGCTACGCCGAATGGATTTCTAACATTGTGCCTGTATACAAGAAGAATGGAAAGTTGCGTGTGTGCATCGATTTCAGGAATTTAAATCAGGCGACGCCAATGGATGGTTATCCGATGCCAACGGCCGATATCTTGGTGGATGCTGCCGCAGGCCACAAAGTCATAAGTTTCATGGATGGGAATGCCGGGTACAATCAGATATTAATGGCCGAAGAAGATATTTCGAAAACGGCTTTTAGGTGCCCAGGCCATCTTGGTTTATTTGAATGGGTAGTTATGACTTTTGGTTTGAAAAACGCCGGCGCTACATATCAACGGGCCATGAACTACATCTTCCACAAACTCATTGGTTCATCAGTAGAAATTTATATAAATGACGTCGTGGTCAAGTCAAAAGGTCACCAGGATCATCTGGCCGATTTACAAGAAGTGCTGGAGTGCACAAGGAAGCATGGGCTGAAGATGAACCCAAACAAGTGTGCGTTTGGTGTATCGGCCGGACAATTCTTGGGATTTATGGTCCACGAGCGTGGGATAGAAGTCAGCTGCAAGACTATAGACGCCATCAATAAAGTAGTGGCCCCACAGAATAAAACTGAACTACAGTCCCTCATCGGCAAGGTCAATTTCATCAGAAGATTCATATCCAATCTATCGGGACGTATTCAGGCTTTTACTCCTTTGTTGAAATTAAAGCCCGACCAAGAGTTCACATGGGGAGAAGAGCAACGCAAGGCACTGGAGAGTATCAAGCAGTATCTGGTCTCACCTCCGGTGTTAGCCCCGCCACAGCCTGGTAAGCCGTTCAAGTTATATTTATCGGCTGATGAGCAGGCTATTGGATCGGCGTTGGTACAGGAGTTTGAGGGGAAAGAACGAGTGGTGTACTACGTCAGCAGAACGAGTGGATCGGCTGAATCTACACGCCAAATCCTGTTACCGGATTCCATGCCATAAACCTGATTCTAGAAAAAGATCAGATGCAGAGGGAAAGGTAACACAACTGATTACGAGGTTTACTCCTGTCGCAATGGGGAAGCTTAGAGAGAAGGATTAAAGAAAGAGTTTCGAAGAAAAAGTTATATTTTACTCCGAAACTGGGGGGCATGTGTTGACGCCAGATTTTGACACGTATTGAATCGGCGTCAGAAGAAGAAGATTGGCCGATGCGGCAGATCTAGGAGCTACAGTAAGGAATCGGCCGATCGGGGTATCAGTTGAAAATCGGCCGATTGGTGGCGCAGCCCACACCGACAGGATAGGATTACTCCAGAAGATCCTGGTCAAAAGCTGGTCAACGAGGTATGCTAAGACGACCGAAAAGCAATTGAAGAGGTTCTGACTGGATTAGGAAGCGGCAGCGGAAGATTCTGCGGGAGTCTGTTTTCTTTTTTAAAGTTATTATAGATATAGTAGTTTTCCTGTTTTAAATAAGGTTGTAACAAGTCGTGATCGACCAGGAGTCCTAGTTTCAGGGTATAAATAGGAGTCGCTAGGGTTTTGCAAAGAGAACCAACATCAATCAACAAAATACTTCTACTTTTTACCAGTACTTTACCTTTCAAGTCGGCGACTTCGCCAATATTTTCTTCTTTTACGAGTTCGTACAGATTGGCAGGGCTGCATCAACCTAATCTCCGGCCAATTGGTAGGTTCCGATTATCGAGTAATATCCGAGCTTTAACTACGGGTGCATCGCTGTGGTTTCGTTTGGATTTATTCACAAGTTATCGATATTTACTAGAATTGCAAGTTCTACCTGTTATTCTAGTATTATCACCAGTTATCCAGCTTGAGATCAGGGTAATCGGCTTCGTCATCGTTCTCCTTCGATTCATCGCCATATAGCCGATTAGATCTGTTTCAAGTGTTGCCTCTATAGTAATTGTTTAGATTGCTCCAGCAGTTTTTACAATTACCATACGATCATCGGCTGACTCATAGCCGATCATCTCTACAGCAAATCGGCCGATTCACCGCCGACGCGCTCCTCAGGACAGATCGGAAATCCAGCCGATCGACGCGCCTGGAATTTAATACTCTATTTCCTTGTCAATCAACAGGTCAGATTGACTGGCACGCCGAGCGAACCGCACCAGGGCGATAACCCGAACAGGAGCTAAGCAGATTCTCCCGGGTCGTGTGTCCGACGCTGAAGACCCATCGGCCGATTCCTATCCGGCCGATTTTAGCGCCAACAGTTGTTATGACTTTTGGGTTGAAGAACACCGGCGCTACGTATCAACGGGCCATGAATTACATCTTCCACAAGCTCATTGGTTCATCGGTGGAAATTTATATAGATAACGTCGTGGTCAAGTCAAAAGGTCACCAAGATCATCTGGCCAATTTACAAGAAGTACTGGAGTGCACAAGGAAGCATGGGTTGAAGGTGAACCCAAACAAGTGTGCATTTGGTGTATCGGCTGGGCAATTCTTAGGATTCATGGTCCATGAGCGCGGGATAGAAGTCAACCGCAAGACCATAGATGCCATCAACAAAGTGGTGGCCCCACAAAATAAAACTGAGCTACAGTCCCTCATCGGCAAGGTCAATTTTATCAGAAGATTCATATCCAACCTGTCAGGACGTATTCAGGCTTTTACCCCTCTGTTGAAATTAAAGCCCGACCAGGAATTCATATGGGGAGAAGGACAGCGCAAGGCACTGGAGAATATCAAGCAGTATCTGGTTTCACCTCCGGTGTTGGTTCCACCACAGCCTGGTAAGCCGTTCAAGTTATATTTATCGGCTGATGAACAAGCTATTGGATCGGCGTTGATACAGGAGTTTGAGGGGAAAGAACGAGTGGTATACTACGTCAGCAGAAGACTCTTAGACGCCGAAACAAGATATTCCTCGGTGGAGCGACTCTGCTTGTGTTTATACTTCTCATGTACCAAGCTCAGGCACTATTTGTTATCGGCAGAATGCATAGTCGTATGCAAGGATGATGTGGTGAAGTATATGCTATCATTGCCGATTTTGAAAGGACGGATTGGAAAATGGATCCTGGCTTTGTCAGAATTCGACTTAAGGTACGAATCGGCCAAAGCCGTCAAAGGTCAAGTGATGGCCGATTTCGTAGTTCAGCATTGTGGACCAGAAATCGCTACTGTTGAACCAGTTCCATGGACTCTGTATTTTGATGGTTCTTCGTGTGGGGTCGGATCAGGAATCGGCATTGTTCTTGTGTCGCCTCGGGGGGCAAGTTATAATTTCTCTCTGCCGATAGAAGCCTCCGCAACTAATAATCAGGCGGAATATCGAGCCATTCTGAAAGGCATCCAATTATTAAGGGAAGTCAGAGCTGATGAAGTCGAAATTTTTGGAGATTCCATGCTCATTGTGGATCAGTTGACGGGACGATCTGAGTGCAAGGATGATATCTTGAAGATTTATTATGAGGATTGCCTTCAAATTTTAAAAGAGTTCAAGTCTGCAATAATTGAGCATATCCCCAGGAATTATAATGAAGAGGCCAACAGTCTGGCCCAACATGCTTCCGGGTATCGGCCGATTCAGGGAGCGATGACGCTAGAGCTCGCGGCCGATGATTGGCGAAAGGAAATCGCCGATTACTTGAAAAATCCATCCCAAAAAGTGGATCGGCGAACACGTTTTCAGGCTACAAAATATGTGTTTCTTGAGGATGATTTGTTTTATCGGACGATTGATGGAGTTCTTCTCAAATGCTTGGGAACGGAAGAGGCAAAGGTTCTGATGGGAGAAATCCATGAGGGCGTGTGCGGAGCCCATCAATCGGCTCACAAAATTAAATGGATGGTCCGGAACAATGGGTATTACTGGCCGACCATCCTTGAGGATTGTTTCAAGTACTACAAAGGATGCCAAGACTGTCAGAAGTTTGGTAATGTACAGCGCGCGCCAGCATCGGCTATGAATCCAATAATTAAGCCGTGGCCTTTCAGGGGTTGGGGAATAGATCTCATCGGACAGATTCATCCTCCATCAAGCAAAGGGCATAAGTTCATATTGGTGTCCACAGATTATTTTACTAAATGGGTGGAGGCAGTTCCTTTAAGGAACGTGACATCGGCCGATATGATTGAATTTGTTAAAAGCTATATTATCTATCGATTTGGTATTCCTCAAACCATCACAACTGATCAAGGGACAATGTTTACCTCTGGAGAATTCGGAGAGTTCGCCGCCGATATGGGGATTAAATTATTAAACTCTTCTCCATACTATGCTCAAGCCAATGGCCAAGCAGAGTCATCTAATAAAGGGATAATCAAGCTAATCAAGAGGAAGATAGAAGAGCAACCCAAGAAATGGCATATGTCTTTGGCCGAATCTTTATGGGCATAAAGGATGGCTTCTCATGGAGCCACTAAGATATCCCCTTATCAGTTGGTTTATGGTCATGAGGCAGTCTTGCCATGGGAGATAAGGACAGGGTCAAGACGTATATCGTTACAAGATCAATTAACAGCCGATGATTATTCCTCTCTCATGAAAGACGAACTTGATGATTCAGCAGGTTTACGGTTGAGAGCCCTGATTAGTATAGAAGAGAACAAGAAAAGGGTGGCCAGATGGTATGATAAAAAGGTTAAAGTTAAGCAATTCTCTCAAGGAGATTTGGTGTGGAAGTTGGTGCTGCCGATAGGATCCAAAGATCCCAAATTCGGTAAATGGTCACCCACTTGGGAAGGGCCGTATAGAATCGGCCGATGTGCCCCTGGGAATGCATATATTCTGGAGACAGTCGAAGGGGAGGAATTCCCAAGAGCTTTAAACGGGTGATATCTAAAGAGGTACTATCCAAGAATTTGGGTAGATGCATAACTTGCAACAAAATATATCAAGATAACATGGCCGATTTCTCATCGGTTTTTGTCTACACATCTGGTGAAGGAAACATTGGGATTCATTATTGGATGAAAATGACAGATTACATGGCCGACATGGTACAAGTCACCCTTAGAATAAAAATACCAATGTGTCTACTGATTACGCCTACGCTGGATTTCTCTCTCGATGCGACCCAGTTTTATCATAAGGGTGAGCCTTTTCTCCTTCGGGTCCTCTGTAGTGGCTCCAGTTTCAGCTTGGTTGCAAAGTTCTTTCAGCAGGTGGGTCTTCTTCTCCTCCAGATCTTCCATGGCAACTTCGGTTTTAGCTTTACAAGGAAGTGGAAGACTTTTTTCAGAAGATGGTCGCTTACGGACCAAAAAGTGAGCATCTATGAGGTCCCAGTATTCTTGGACAACAGCAGGGACATGATCTCTGAGTTCCTCAGCGTGAGCTCTTATCAGATTTCTGTCTGCCTGTGATAGTGGCTCTTCTGAATGCATGATTTCTATCGCTCGTTCTAGACCGGGGCAAAGACGTTTTGGCTAAACAGAAATAAAAGGGGTTACCCGGCATCAGAGCGATTGAGATGTTTGAGAGAAAGGTAGAAGATAAGTTCATACCTGGTTGACAGAGGAAGAAGATGAAGAGGACGAAGAAGACATCTCGCCGTTCAGTTTGGGACAGTAAAAGAGGGAGAGAAGATAAGTGATGTGTATGACTCTGGAGATGGTGAATGGTTTACTTATAAATGAAGGGGAGATAGATGGATGGTGAGACATGTCCTATCGGAGTAAATACATACATAAATGCAAAGCTGACTGAAGAAGCAGTTCAAAATCAAATCGGCGCAGTGACATTGAAGGAGCAATAAATGTTTAACATATTCTTTACAACCCAAGGAAAGCGTCTATGGCTACAATAGCTCGTCGTCTAATTTGATCGGCCGAGTCTAGTACTCTCTGATCATCATCGGCCGATCCTGGTACTTCTGACAAACGGCGACAAAGCTTTATCGTTTCGCGGGCCATATGCTGCCTTTCTTGCTTCAGTTCGCTGATGATGGATGGGAGTTCTTGGAGCTTCTTTTCTTCAGCGGCTATCTCTTTGGTTATCTGTTCCATCTCCTTGGCCAGTTCTGCTCTCCTCCGTTTCAGCCGATCTATTGCGCCGACGATGTCCGGACGACAGTTTTCGAGGAAGTTGATCCTGTGGTGTACTTCCTGAGTCCGGTGCTTGTATGAATCGACCTCCTCCTGAGTTTTTGCCATCTGAGCACGATCGGCCATATGGCGCAGCGCCCTGGAAACCGGAATCTGCATGTGCTCTATATAGGCAGCATACGCTAAATTTTCTGATACTTCTTCCGGGATTCAACCTTTGATCTTGTTGAAAAGTCGTCGAATTGGCGACGCATCTTCTACCAATCGGTCGATGTCGTCTTGAAGGAGAATGCGCATACTTTCGAGCTTGGCGCGGACATCGTCGGAGGTGGAGCTCGATGGAATTGGGTGTGAAGCAATTTCTTCGTCATCGGCCAAGGAGACGGCAAAAGAGAAGATGCTGTTGTTGGGGGTATCTTGCTCCTGTGAGGAAATAAAGTAAAGGGTAGGCAAGCAGTGAAAGGAAATCGGCCGATTCTAATTGTAAGATTGTTACCTCCTTAAAGCGAATTTCTCTTGCCTGCGCTGGTGGGAGCGTCTCCCTTGTCTCAAGGACTGGTGCATTTGGCTCGTCGGAAGAGGAAGATTCAACGATTATATGCGCTACACTTGGACCAGCTTTCTGAAAAAGACATAAAAGAAGATCCTGTGAATATGCTATGGGAAATTGAAGTAAGATGGTGACAGAAATTTGCCATGCCTCTGTGGATCTCCCGGCCGATGCCTGTTGTGGGGTTGTAGTTGGCATACCCAAATCGGCCTGCATCAAGATCGGTTAAGTTTTCTGAGAATTAAGAATTTAAGGTAAGAGAATCGTTTACCTCGATGATAGGAGCTGTTGGAGTCTCGGTTCCCACTTGGGACGTGGCCGATTGTTGCGGAGACTGCGGTGGGATAACTTGTGCAGCCTGGCAGAGGAATAGAATTGATGTCAGTGGAAGATTTGGAGAATATATGAGATAAATAAGATTACCTGAACAGCTTCTACTAATAGTGATGCTGCAGCTGCCCCGACTTCAGCAGTGACTTGGGGATCGGCCATCTCGACAACCGGCAAAGGTAAAGGAATTGGAGTCTCGGCTGGTGTCACCACTACTTGGTCGGCCGATCCGATGCGGGAAGTCTCGGCCGATACCACTGCCATCTGGCTGGCCAATCCGATACGGGGAACTTCAGCCGATGCTATTGCCGTTTGATCGGCCGATCCAATGCGAACTCGCACCCGACGGCTGGTTATCTTTGATGTTGGCCTTTTTGGTGCTCGCTTCGATCGGCCAGTGGAGATATCTTTGACAGTTGGAGCATGGAAGCCGATAAGTGGATACGGCGTGTATTGGTGATGACTATCTATCGGCCGGCCGCTACGGCTCCGCATCGGAGGGACATGGCTTTCAGACTGAGGAGATGAACATGAGTTAATAACAAGATGACAATATAGAAGGAAATAGCATTGGAATTGGCTGAGAAAAAGGACGTACCGCTGCATTTGGATCAATGTTCTCTGGGTCCAGAATGTTGCAGTAAGACGATGGAGATTTACAGAAAAGGTGTTGCTTCCATTCTGCCCACCATAATTTGAATTGCTGGGTGGCAAAAGAGGCAACTGACCAATTATTCAGGTCAATAGTACTGGAATCGGGTACTAGATCGCACAGCCGACTGTAATCAAGACTTGAGGTCAGACCATCTCTGAATTTCGCCTGACCGGCGAAGTAGACCCGAATCGGCAGTTGGCCAAAACCCAGTTGCCTTGCCGCAGCCGATGGATTGTAGAATTCGTAGGTGGGAGAATCCTTTCCTGAGAAGAAATTGGCCGGCAGAATCCCCGGCTTGATCAAGATATCCATAAGCTCTCTGTCAAAAGTGTGGGTGGAGAAATCGTAGCTTATGGGTAATTCAAAAATCGGCTCCACTTCTTGATATGGGTGCCAGCTGATGGTTTCTTCACTAAGGCCATTATAAAAGCATCTGAAATACTCAGCTGTGCGGGTAGCAGTAAACTGACAACCGGGGAAGGCCGATACTGCTTCTCCAAAAGATCTGCAGCGGCGACGGACTGATGGATTCTCCTCTGACTCGATATTGGGGAAGGTCTTTGTCTCTATCCGTTGCTGAGAGACCTTGCTCATGTGTAAATTGAGCCAGAGGGTGATGAACCACCAAGGACCACCAGGGTTCCCTATCGGCTCCCCTTCGACAGCTTGGTGCCGATTTGGTGCATTAGGTAATACGCCGATCCCAGCAAATGTTTTCCAAGGTGGATGGCCGATCCTTGTGATAAAGCCTCTGCCAAAGCTTGAGTGTTTGAAGAGGGGCCAACTGCTCTGCCACAGAAGAAATGCTTTTCCAGCCACATCATCAAAAAGGCAGTATGCTCCCTCTGTGAGACTGTCCCGGTCTTCATATTTTTGCTAATATATCCTTTCCACCCGCCGATTCCTTTGGTCTCCAGCCGATGTGATGGCTTGAACAGATAATTGAAAGGGGTATCGGCGGAGGAGACATCGAGGCCGGTCAACAGCAGAACATCGGCCAAGGTCGGGGTCATAGGTCCGTTTCCGAAAAGGAACGCATTAAGTGCATCGGACCAAAAATAAGAGGCTGCCATGACCAGAGGTTTGTTTCTTTCCATCTGAGACAAAGATAAGTCTATGCACTGGCCGATTTTTAGTTCTTTCCACTGAACCTTCCAAGATCCGGCTACCCTCTGGTACCATTCTCTCCACCCGGGTGTTTCATTTGGCCAGGATCTGAAAGTGCCTACCCAGTGATCTAAATCCATAGATGATTGCTTAAAAGGGATTCTATGGGTTTCTAAGCTGATCAGGTCCGTTGGATCGGGGTTCCCCATAGGGCCCAAACAGATGAGGTCAGCGGACTCTGAGAGTGGAATGGTAATTCGGTGCCTAAGTGCCTAAAAAAGGGAAAAGGGGAAGAAACTGAGAGAGAGTCCGGAAAATACTGAAGCAGTAGAAAGGCAAAAAGGAGAAAATTTTGAACATTTACCTCTGGGATGGAGACCATCGTCGCCGATGAGACCGCTGGGGAAGCCGACGATTGGGCCGCCGCCGCCGAAGGAGTTGCCGATGGAGCCTCCGTGGATGGGGTGGTCGCCGATGGTGACGCCATTGGAGGGTTGGAGCAGACCGCGGTTGAGATCGCCAGAAAGGGGGAAGTGCTTGGAGATCAAGAGAGCTTGGAGGAAGACGAATGGTGGTTCGTTGGAAGAGAATGCTAGATTTGTGGGGAAGAGTGGACGGAGAAGGCCAGTACTTAAGAAAAATCAGGAGAGCGGGGGCAAAGATGGTATTTTTACCGCGCCGTCTACACGAGTTCCAGAGGAGCGGTCGTTTCGCGCGCTCAGTTCGAGGAAATTGCAATCATTGTGCCACGGAACGGAAGGAGATTTTACTGCGCCCGTTTCGGAGGAAAGGATTAAAGAAAGAGTTTCGAAGAAAAAGTTATGTTTTACTCTGAAACTGGGGGGCATGTGTTGACGCCAGATTTTGACACGTGTTGAATCGGCGTCAGGAGGAGAAGATTGGCCGATGCGGCAGATCTGAAGGCTACAGTAAGGAATCGGCCGATTGAGGTAACAGTTGGAAATCGGCCGATTGGTGATATAGCCTGCGCCAACAGGATGGGACTATTTCGGAGGGTCCTGGTCAAAAGTTGGTCAACAGGGCACGCTAAGTCGGTCACGGAGCAATTGAAGGGAATCCTGATTGGATTAGGGAACGGCGGCGGAAGATTCTGCGGGAGTCCATTTCCTTTTAAAGTTCTTATAGATATAGTAGTTTTCCTGTTGTTTAAATAAGGTTGTAACAAGTCGTGATCGACTAGGAGTCCTAGTTTTAGGGTATAAATAGGAGTCGTCAAGGTTTTGCAAAAAAAAAGGACATCAACACATCAATCAACAACAATACTTCTACTTTTCCAGCACTTTACTTCTACTTTACTTCGCCAATATTTTTCCTCTTTCACAAGTTCGTACGGATTGGCAGGGCTGCATCAACCTGATCTTCGGCCAATTGGTAGGTTCCGCTTATCGAGTAATATCCGAGCTTTAACTACGGGCGCATCGTTGTGGTTTCGTTTGGATTTATTCACCAGTTATCGATATTTACTAGAATTGCAAGTTTTACCTGTTATTCTAGTATTATCACCAGTTATCCAGCTTGAGATCAGAGTAATCGGCTCCGTCATCGTTCTTCTTCAACTTATCATCACACAGCCGATTAGATCTATTTCAAGTGTTGCCTCTGTAGTAATCGTTTAGATTGCTCCAGCAGTTTTCTTTACAATTACTACACGATTATCGGCTGATCCATTGCCGATCGTTTCTACAGCAAATCGGCCGATTCACCGCCGACCCTCTCCTCAGGACAGATCGGAACTCCAGCCGATCGAAGCGCCTGGACTTTAATACTCTATTTCCTTGTCAATCAACAGGTCAGATTGACTGGCACGCCGCGCGAACCGCACCAGGGCTATAACCCGAACAGGAGCTAAGCAGATTCTCCCGGGTCGTGTGTCCGACGCTGAAGACCATTGGCCGATTCCTATCCGGCCGATTTTAGCGCCAACACTTTGCCCATACCATCATCGAAATGGGAAGACATAAGTACGGATTTCATTGTTGGATTGCCCAACACCTCCCAAAAGCACAATTCCATATGGGTTATTGTGCATAGACTCACGAAGATGGCACATTTTATTCCAGTACACACTACCTACACTGCCAAAGAAATATGCTGAGATTTACCTCGATTGCATCTTTTGCTTACATGGAGTACCCAAGACGATTATTTCAGATCGTGGTGCTCAATTCATAGCACGTTTTTGGGAATACTTACAAGCTTCTCCTGGCACCAAACTAATTCGAATCTCAGCTTATCATCCTCAAACGGATGGGCCAACCGAGAGAGGAAATCAAATACTCGAAGACATGCTTAGAGTTTGCGTCATCCATTATGACAAA
This sequence comes from Panicum miliaceum, assembly GCA_032594955.1. Lineage (NCBI taxonomy): Eukaryota > Viridiplantae > Streptophyta > Magnoliopsida > Poales > Poaceae > Panicum > Panicum miliaceum. The sequence continues at coordinate 27,982,313 of CM064066.1, read as the reverse complement.
AGTTGGGACAAATGCTTACCTCTAGCAGAGTTCTCATACAACAATAGCTATCAAGCAAGTTTGAAAATGGCACCGTTTGAGGCCCTGTATGGTCGAAGGTGTCGAACTCCTTTTAGATGGTCCCAAACCGGAGAACGTAAAATATTTGGACCAGACTTGGTAATCGAGGCAGAGGAAAAAGTAAGAGTAATACAAAAAAATCTAAGGTTGCACAGTCTAGGAAAAGAGGTATTTTGATAAAAGGAGAAAGCCTTTGCAATTTGATGTTGGTGATCATGTCTACCCTCGGATTTCACCAACCAAGGGTGTCCAAAGGTTTGGAGTGAGGGAAATTAGCCCCCCGATATGTCAGTCCTTATGAAATCACCGAAATTTGTTGTGGCAGAACCACCTGAATTAATCCGGCTAAGTGTATTAACCATCACCATTAAGGCAATCTCGGTTAACCTTACACTTCAAACGGAGTAATCCACTGGTCTGTCGGGTATAACCTCCCGATACAACCACGGTAGAGCGGATCGAATGCCGTACATTCAAACGCTCATGCGACGATGAGCCCAGAGAATACCACATTCCAGCAAATATTACAACATTATCATAAGTGAATATTACAGACCAAGTTTTGAGTTTAGAAACCAAGTACTTCAATGATCATAATAATGAGTTCTTCAGAGTTTAAGTTGCAGCGGAAATAAAACAACGAAAGCTACTTCGACGATAAGGATGTCTCGATGAAGCCCGTACGAGACATCACTCGGCATTATCTCCGTTGGACGGGGGCGTATCCCATTCCACCGACCAACTAGGGGGAAGAGTGCAGGGCCAAGTCAAGCTAGCAATCATATCTTCGAAGGTCTCACCTGAAAACGAGCCACAAGCAAGGCTGAGTATACTAATACTCAGCAAGACTTACCCGTGTAGTGGAATCTACTCCACCGACTCTAGACATGCAAGGCTTTATGGCTCAGGGGTTTGTTTTGCCGAAAAGCATCTACAAGTGGGTCCTTACTTTCAACTTTTAGCTCAAGATTCTAGTTTCATTAACCATTCTAGATAAGCAGCTATCCAATAGCATACATGGTGAAGCATTAAATTTTCATCCAACCAGTTCATTCAACATCCTTGTTCCTCTTCTTACTCTGTGGGTAAAAATGGTTAAGCAGTCTCAATAGCCGTGAGAAACGGACGATTCGAATCGAATTTCTTAACCTTGTAAGGGAAACCCAAACACACGTCACGTGGTTACTCCCTAGAGTCACACGTGCAACTTTTCCCCTTTCTTTCCGGGTCGTGGATCGGGGCTACCCTCCGAGAGTACAAGAGCCCCACGCCACGGTTCGGCGCCGGGTCGTGACCACTCTCTGCACTCGCCATATGCACATGGGACCGAAGTTCAAAGGGTAGGATGCCGTCCCCTTCCCGGGCCAATCAGGTACTTAAGCTTACCGATTCCCATAATCTCGGCATGTGTTTAGTACGTTCAAAGACTTAACCATCACTACCACACACTGCGGCCTTAGCATTTTTCACTAGACAGACGGGCCTCAATCGTAAACATCGTACCATAGCCCGTCCGTGTCCTTATGATTGCAGCGTGCAGTAAACATTCAACTCCTATTTTCTCGCGAGTGACAGGAAATCACTCGGCTTTTACCGGAGTCCTATTAGCACAGCATTCTATCGATCCTTATGTCTAGTTTTCAAGCATGGGTTCCTAATATCATGCAACTAAGTTTTCATTCAACTCCTATAAACTTAATGCACAAGCAAGGAGTAATGAGTTGCATAATTTAGGAAAGAGATGGGTTAGGCTCCGGGGCTTGCCTTCGCAGTTAGCTTGGGGCTCTTCCGAACTTGGGCTCGGGTCTTCAAGAGCTTCAGTTAGATTTACTTGAGCTTCACGCTGCTCACTCTCGGACGCGGGCACCAGCTCGTAAGTTCCGTCGGCGAGAGTCGTCGATTCTACATGAATGCACAAGTTTAAGTCGTGGTGATGGTAAACGACACGATTTAAGTGTAATTACTACAGGGGATAGTTTCTGGTCATGAAACTTTGGATTTAGGCACATCAGGGAAAGATGTGCTTACTGTAAAATTTCCAGACAATTTTATGTAGCAGATTAATTATGAAAAATATATTACATAGTTGCTGTTAGATCATTATTCTTTTTGTACAGAACAAATGGTGCAACAAATGAATCAAAGATTTTTACAGAGCTTTCATTTAGGCATGAAGACGCTACTGTAATTTTTGTAGGACTTATTATGCAGTTTTCAGAGTATAGAAAAATATGACATTACACACCTAGGTTATTCAAGGATTTATTTTTACAGGACCCTACACAGGGTTTTTGTCCTTGAAACTTTTTACACGGCAACCACTACCACAGTGTATCTCCTAGTAAAAAGTTGAGAATTTTCCAAGCTAAGATACTATTTGCTTGATTTAATGTATTTGATTAGCACATAAATCAAATACTTAGGTTCCGGTGAGATATTAAGTCTCCCAATTTTTCTCTGGCATCTAGGTACCATTACACCAGTACAGAAAAAGTTTCATTAGGTGATTCATAACCTAACTGCAGGGATAGAAATATTTAGCCACTTAAGGCATGAAACTAAGTTTAATAAACAGTAAAGCTAGAGATGGAAATTGGGCCTGGTCTTTTTACACAGCCCTAAACATTAAGCAACTAACTCACTGCCCAAAATATAGGGTCAGTACTAATTTACAACAGTGGGTACAAAATAAGTCCATTAAAGCTTCCATTTAATGTAGAGCAAAATATGTTGAGTATCTGAGAAACTTTTTGTAATGAAAGTTGTAGATTTTATTCTAAGGATTCCAGAACAGTTGAGTTTGCATTTTTCTGAGTTTTCTACGAATTTATACGGATTTTACAAGTTCACTGAATTAGAATCTAGATTTGAAACTTTCTTTTACAACTGGGTCCTTGAATCTTACGTGCGGACCCTTCTAAAGATTTAAATTCTTGCAATTGGGTCCTCGGGCGGCTCGGGTACGGCGGCCGGCCGAAATTCCGGCGAGGGGCTCGCCGGCGGCGAGGGGTGAGGGTCGGGGAAGGTTCAGGGGTGCGAGGGCTACCTCGTGGGGGTCTTGTTCGGGTGGGGGACGGCCGGGAAGGGCTCGCCGGCGTTGGAGCAGAGGCGGCGGCGGCGCGGCACGCGTCGACGGCGGTGCTCCGGCGGGCTTGGGGCGGTGTGGTCTGGTCGGCGAGCTTCAGTGGCGCGTGGGGAAGCTGCTCAGGGGCTTGACTTGGGCGGAGGAGGTCGGAGTCGAGCTGTCCAAGGCGAGCAGGGGCGGCGGCGGCGGGTGACAGCGCGGGCGGCGGCGCTCCGGTGGTTCTGGGCGGCGTTGGGCGGGTTGGCGAGCTGCAGTGGGGTGATGTAGTGGTGGCTGGAGGTCCAATTTGGGCAGGGGGCGGCTGTGGAGGGCTGTCCACGGGCGGGCGGCGCTCGGCGGCGGCAATGGCGGCGGCGAGGCGTTCTGGTGGCTGGGGCTTGCGCGGGCGGCCGGGGCGGGGCTTTTATAGGGGCAGCAGGGCGCCGGTGCGGCGTGCGGCGGGCGGGCGCGGGTGACTGGGCGGCCGGGATTTTGGCGTGGGCGCAAGGAGATAGCGCGGCGTGCGGATTGGGGAGCAGCTGCTGCAGCGGCTCGGGCGGAGGGCAGGCGCAGCGACGGGCGGGGCGCGGGAGCCGGGGTGGCACGGCGGGGTGCGGCGGTTGGGCGCGGCGGGCGGCGAGGCTGGGCGCGGCACGGCGTGCGCACGCGCGGACGCTCACTGGGCAGCGCGGCGGTGGGGAGGGGGCAAAGCCGCGCGTGGGGGAGAGGCGCGGCGGCCACTGGCCTGGCGCCTCGCGCCGGTCAGGCGTCGCCGGCCACCTGGCGGGCTGTCGGGCGGGGAGGGGAGAGAGAGAGGGAGGGGCGAGGGCCTGAATGCAAGAATTTGAAAAGTTTCAGGGGGCTGGGTGCAAACAGGGCATTTTCTCCTTTTTCTAATTTGAATTTCAAAAACTTTTGAACACGAAAGTTGTTCAGAATAAAAAGTTCTACAAGTTTGGTTTCAGGCAACATCTCATTTGGCTTATGGTTTGAAAGTTAATTTAAAAATTCAAAGGTATCCAATTGTGCCCAAATTAAATTTGAATTTCAACTTAACTCGTTCTAATTCTTTTCACCCTTTTATTAATTGGTTAAGCATAGGGTTAGGCTAATGACATTGATTTTAGAAATGTAATTTACCAGGGCTGTCACAGCCTTCCCCCCTTAACAAGAATCTCGCCCCGAGATTCGGTAAATCTTAGTGTGGATAGGGGTGCACATACGAGTGGTTGAGATAAGAAACCCAGGGAAATTTTGGTTTAGGTAGCTCTCGGTTTCCCAGGTGGCTTCTTCTTCCGTGTGATGATTCCATTGAACTTTATACATTCTAATTACTTTCCTTCTGGTCTCTCTTTCTTTTTGATCCAAAATTTTAACTGGGTGTTCGACATACGAGAGGTCGGGTTCTAACGATATTTCTTGTTGTTCCACAATCTCGGTAGGGACTCGAATGCACTTCTTGAGTTGAGATACGTGGAAGACATCATGGGTGGCCGTGAGTTGAGGGGGCAGTCGTATTTTGTAGGCTACGGGTCCGCAACTCTCAATGATTTCGTAAGGCCTTTGATTCCGAATCTGTGCACTCCCTTGGTTGGCGAAACTCGAAGATAGACATGATCGCCAACTTCGAACTTTAGGGGCTTTCTCCTTTTGTCAGAATAGCTCTTTTGTCGGGCTTGTGCGGCTTTAAGATTTGCTTGTATTACTTTTACTTTCTCCTCTGCCTCGATTACCAGGTCGGGTCCAATTATTTTACGTTCTCCGGTTTGTGACCAGCTCAAAGGAGTTCGACACCTTCGTCCGTACAGGGCCTCAAATGGTGCCATTTTCAAACTCGTTTGATAGCTATTGTTATACGAGAACTCTGCTAGGGGTAGGCATTTGTCCCAATTCTTGTCATAGTGAATGACGCAAGCTCTCAGCATGTCTTCAAGAATTTGGTTTACTCTTTCCGTTTGTCCGTCTGTCTGAGGATGGTATGCTGAGCTGCGAATCAGTTTGGTACCAAGAGACGTTTGCAGTTGTTCCCAAAAGCGTGCTACAAACTGAGGACCACGATCGGAAATAATTGTCTTAGGTATTCCATGTAGGCAAACAATACGATCGAGGTAAATCTCGGCATTTTTCTTGGTAGAATAGGTGGTGTGTACCGGAAGAAAATGTGCCGTCTTTGTGAGTCTATCCACGATAACCCATATGGAATCATGTTTCTGGGAAGTGCTAGGTAGTCCAACGATGAAGTCCATACTTATGTCTTCCCATTTCCATGATGGTATAGGTAACGGTTGAAGTGTACCGGCTACCTTCAAGTGGCTAGCTTTTACTCTCTGGCACGTGTCACATTCTGAGACATACGCCGCAATTTCTCTTTTCATTCTAGTCCACCAGAAGTTTTTCCTTATGTCTTGATACATTTTGCTACTGCCGGGGTGGATAGAGAATTTGGACAGGTGCGCCTCATCAAGAATTTGCTTGCGGAGTTCATGATTCTTCGGAACGACTATACGACTTTCGAACCATAGAACTCCCTTATGGTCCTGGCGGAAACATTTATACTTCTCCTCACCTAGAGAGAGTTTTTGTTTGATGATCTTAATTCCTTCATCATGTAGTTGTGCCATGACGATTTGGTCGTGAAGAGTGGGCTCAACTGAGATGTGATCTAGAGTGCCTTGGGAAACCATTTCCATGTTAAGCTTCCTCATTTCTGCGCACAATGTCTCATGGTAGGACTCCATGGATAAGCAATGGCAATGGGACTTGCGGCTTAGTGCATCCGCGACTACGTTAGCCTTGCCGGGGTGATAGTGCACTTCAAGGTCATAATCCTTGATTAATTCTAGCCATCTCCGTTGTCTCATATTCAGATCGGCTTGTGTGAAGATATACTTGAGACTCTTATGATCAGTGTAGATATTGCACTGTGTACCCATGAGATAGTGCCTCCATATTTTCAGAGCGTGAATGACCGCTGCAAGCTCAAGATCATGAGTGGGATAATTCTGCTCGTGGGGCCGAAGGGCTCGTGAGGCATATGCAATCACTCGATTCTCTTGCATAAGCACACATCCTAGACCAGTACCCGATGCGTCACAATACACATCGAATGACTTGGTATTATCGGGTTGAGCTAACACAGGTGCAGTAGTCAGATGCTCTCTGAGAGTGTGGAAAGCTTCTTCACATTTCTCATTCCATACAAACTTTACTTCCTTCTTTAACAGTTCCGTCATGGGCTTAGCAATTCGGGAGAAATCCGGGATGAAGCGACGGTAGTAACCGGCTAAGCCGAGAAAACTACGAATCTGATGAACAGAGGTAGGGGGTTTCCAATCCATCACCTCTTGTACCTTGCTGGGGTCAACAGCTATGGCTTCGCTGGAGATCGTGTGACCTAAGAACTTTACAGTATCCAACCAGAATTCACACTTAGAAAACTTAGCATAGAGCTGATGGTCTCTTAGACGCTGAAGAACAATGTGCAGGTGCTTAGCATGCTCTTCCTCATCTTTGGAATAGATAAGGATGTCGTCGATGAACACTACGACGAATTTGTCCAGTTCAGGCATGAATACCGAATTCATGAGATACATGAAGTAGGCAGGGGCATTGGTGAGTCCAAAGGACATAACCAAGAATTCATATAGTCCATAGCGTGTGGAGAAGGCAGTCTTAGGAATATCGCATGGGCGAATCTTGATCTGATGATATCCCGAACGAAGATTAATCTTTGAGAAGACTCTGGCTCCAGCTAATTGATCGAAGAGTACATCGATACGAGGAAGTAGGTATTTATTCTTAACAGTTACCGCATTGAGAGGTCGGTAGTCCACACATAGTCTTAAACTGTCATCCTTCTTCTTTACGAATAGGGCTGGACATCCCCTAGGTGACGCGCTAGGGCGAATGAAACCTTTGTCCAGTAGTTCTTGGAGTTGAATTTTCAGTTCTGCCAATTCTTTAGGGGGCATCCTATATGGTCTTTTGGATATAGGTGCAGTGTCTGGCTGTAGTTCAATAACGAACTCAATGTCCCTATCTGGTGGCATTCCGGGTAAGTCGTCCGGAAAAACGTCGGCATACTCATTTACCACAGGAATATCATCTAGCTTAAGTCCTTCCATCTGGTAAGCACATGAATTCGTGCAATTTAGGAATGGTAGGTAAAGGGTAGTGGCTCCGTGACTAGGTGAATTTATCTCAACGGCTCAGGAAGAAAGGTCCAGTGTGACTCCATGCATAGTCATCCAGTTCATTCCCAAAATAATGTCCATGCCGTCAAGAGGTAAAAGGACAAGGTCTGTGTCGATGGTTTTACTACCCAACTTGACTGGTACTTGTCTGACCATTTGGTTTGAAGCAATTTTACCACCCGGTGTTGATATCATATATGACCCTTTTGTGTGACAAACATCCAAGCCTACTTTTGCACCGAATTTTGCACTTATGAAACTATGCGATGCACCAGAATCAAATAATATAACAGCAGGCTTGTTATGGATAGAGAATGTACCCGACATCACTGGGGCTCCTTCCGGAAGTTCTGCAAGCGTGGTGAAGTTAATCCGTCCTTGCTTGACTTGCAGGGTCTGTCTCTTGCCCCTGTTCTTGGTGTTCGGGTTGGATCCCTGACCTTGGTTGGGCGGTCCAGACTGAGGGCATTCTCGTGCGAAGTGGTTAGAACTCCCGCATTTGAAACATCGGTTCGCGGGGCTGGGTCGAAGAGATTGTTGCAGAGTGGGCCTCGGACCATTCTGTGGAGGCATCGGGGGTCGTACCATGCCTGGCTGCTGTGGGGGCCTGATAATCCAACGCCCTGGCTGAGGGGCCCTTGGTGGAGCTGTGGGTGCGGCATTTTGCACGATGCGATATCTTGGTGGCTGAGCACTTGAAGGTCTAGCGGGTGCCTTTCTCTTCTTCTCTGCCCGGTGTGCCATGATACAGTCTTCCTGGGTAATGGCCATATTGACCAATTCGTTGTAGGTGTCAGCCCTGGCTAGGTTCAGATGTTCCTTAAGCTTGGTATTCAGACCTCGGCGGAAACGATCACGCTTCTTGGCATCCGTATCAGCGTGATAGCCCGCATACTGGCATAAGTTGTTGAACGCCTGGGCGTATTGCAGCACGGTGCGGGTGCCCTGGGTAAGCGCCAGGAACTCGTTCAACTTCCTCTCCATGAGACCCTCGGGAATATGATGTGCCCAGAATGCGGTCTTGAATTCATCCCAGGTGACAATGTGATCAGCGGGGAGCATAGTAAAATAGTGGTCCCACCACAGACGAGCGGTACCGCGAAGCTGTTGCGCGGCAAATCGAGCTTTGTTGGCCTCTGAGCATGGGGCCACAAGTAGCGCGAACTTGGATTCGATGGTGCGAATCCATGCATCTGCGTCCAGGGGTTCCTCGGTCTTATGGAACAAGGGCGGTTGGGTCCCTAGGAAATCCGTGTATCCTGCAGCTTGGGGTTGGTGAGCATTGTGCCCACCCCTCTGCTGGTGCTGTCCTTGCACGATCTGACGCAGCAGCTCGGTTTGAGCGGCCATCACTTCCACCAGACTGGGCGGGGGTGGTGGCGATTGTCGCGATCTGCTGCCACCGGCACCAAAACCCTCGGGGTTGCCACGTGTTGATCCAACCATCTGAAACGTGAAAGGTTACCATTAGCAACGCGATCCATATTACTTCCTTGCTTCATAAATGATTGGTGTAGTCATAGACTTCTGAAATCACAGCTAGAAGTATGGACAGAATCTCTGTTTGCTACGAGAAAAATCATAGCTTGCTGTGGGTCCATCCAAAATATCTCATACTTTGGCAGTAGTCAGAGAATTTAGGAATGCACCACTTTGGTATTTAACTCCGGCGCTAGAACTATAGCTAAGGTGGTCGAAAGGCTCGTCCTTTGCCTTACTATCTTAGCTGTTTTTCAGCAGATTGATCGGTACTGTTTCGCCTATAACTTAAACTAGCGAGGTCCAATGATGCTGAATTTTTGTGAGAACCACGATCACAGAATTTAGCACAAGTTTGGTATTCAACAATCAGCCAAGAAATGCAAGGAGACATGGATAAAAATTCCGACAAGTCTCAGCGATTGTGGATTTCATCGTTTACCAACTTACAACGAATCACCCAAGTTTATCGCCGTTCCTTACATGCTGAGGGTATCCACATGGTTCAGGTGTACCCATCACAAAAGAGTTACTCAACTCCTAGTTAGCCTATTACAACACTTGCCAAAAGTTAGGCTACCCTATCGAGGAGTATGTGCAAAAGTCCTCCTAGGTCGTCATCTAGAAGTCATCCAAGTCGTTGACGGACGACTCGCTGTGAGCAGGAGAGTGAGCTCCCATCTGAGGTGCCTGTGGTACCTCCCCCTCGAAATCCATACCGGAGATACCATCAATCTCCTGTGGCTCCTCCTCATCTTCCTCCATGTCCTCCCCATGGGGATGGTCATTCTGATCATGGTGCCACCGAATGTGCTCATTAGCATCCTCCAACTCAAGGCTCAGATCATGGAGCTGCTCCTCCAACTGTGCTATCGTGGCATCTCTCTCACCCATGAGAGTGTCCTGCTCCTGAATTTGGCCCTCAAGTTGGCCAATCTGAGCATCTCTATCCTCAAGATCCTCACTGAGCTCCTTAATCTGCTCATCCCTGGTATCTGCCATCAGGTGGTAGGCCTGAGCAAGATCAGTGAGCTGCTCAAGCGCCTGACTCTGGAGAGTCTGAAGTCGGTAGAGTGCACTCATGCACCGCACGGAGGTATGGATAGTTACCTGGGCGTGAAAGTCTACCAAGTACTGTGCGTGCTGCACCCTGTTGAGCCAAAAGGGGTCGTTGTCCTGGGCAGCAGGAAACAAACCAATGGGAGTGAGTGTGACAACCTCGGGACGCTGCGCACAAAAAGTGGTGAGCGCCCTCATGGCTGCAAGCTCCCAAGTATCGGCCAAACGGCGACCAACAGCCTCAATCTCCAAGACGGGCCACTCCGGGTGTAGCGGGTGTGAAAAGACAGTCACGTTGACACGGCACTGGGTAACTCCATTCTCTGCAAACTCCAGTCCGGCGTAACGTGGGGGAATTAGATAGCCCGCGGTACGCAGAACATCCCACAAAATAGAGGGAAAGCCCTCCCAGTGGAGACACTGCGAGTGTACGCGTCCATCCTCATCCACCATCATATCAACAGGCTCGGCCATCTGAACAAAAGATCAAATGGAGTGAGATAGTGAAAAACTGTGAACAGCACAGGGACAGATTCTGTATAGTGTGCGAAAATAACCACAACTTCCACAGTTCTAATCCAATAATTCTCAATTTTTACCAGATTACTCCTAAGGTATTTGTGAACAACTTTGCTAGTCAACTCCAGAGCTAGATAGGGCTCTAAGATGGTCTTTATTTTCAGGTTTTGCCTTACTGTCTACCCAGAAATTTTCAGTGAACAATGGGCTAGAGTTTCGTGCACCAGGGAAACTCTACCTAACCAAAATTTACCAAATTTTAACAGCAGCTACCTAGGTAAATTTGGAACAGGTTTTGTGTTGTACTCTTTTGCAGAAAACTGTAGGAAGGGGGCCTAAAAATTTAAGAGGCAGAAGTGCTTATTCTGGACAGAAATCTGACATCCCATGGTTTCTGTTATTTCTTACTATCAATAAGTTCAGAATTTTTGATTTTTGAACAGGGGATAGAACACGAAATTTGGAACAATTCTTTCAACATGAACTTGACCAGAAAAGGTCATTTTGTTGGGTCAATAAATCGCTCTTTTCGGTCATGGCAGATTTGTGAAAGATTCGCTAGATAGTCCTTATGCAAACCACGCTTAGATACGCAAGAACCTTACCACTCTTATACAACGCATTTTCAATTTCAGATATATATGGTCATGATGCATGCACGTCCTATTCGTTCTCACAAAATAAAATAACTGCCAAATACTTTTGGTCTTACGAAGATAGTTTCGGTGGCATACATGATACGCCTCTCACTATAATAGCTAGTCGAGATTTTCTAACCGTTCTTTAACTTATCGTAATCGCGGTTAGTGTACCTGCAGAAGATTGACAAAGCATATATACATTTCATGAACCTTTCATGCCAGCACTCATGAAAGCGTCCGTATTCATTACCGTTTACTTATAGAAACGATATTTTTACAATTTCCGCCGTACAGACGACGTTAACATACGCTATCGAGATAGCGTATTCACGGGGGTACCGTCATGAGATGGGGGTATGAACAGCGATCGCCATACCCTGCGCCAAACCTTCTACTCCCAATATGTTCAACTAACAGTTGGCATATTGGCAGCACCTCAAGTAAGCCACTGCTTGAGGACAGCGTTCGGTTCGCATCACCGACAGGAAGGCCAAGCTCTCTCAGTTGGCTGAGGATCCTTACCTTCTTACCTTAGCGATGAGTGCGTCGTTACAGAAATTAAGGTCGGTTGTGCATGAAAGTAAGTTTTGACAGAAAGTAATGTGCTGGAAGTCAGTTGATAGTATTTCATAAGTTAGATAGCCACCTAGTAACTTTCCCATAATCCCTTAGGGTTTTACGAACTAGGCACCATCCTTAACGAACCAACGTATTTCGCAACACATCCTTCTAGTCAAGTTTTATGAAAATAAGTTTTTAAGGCTTGTCGCATTCTCTGGCGTATGCATTTCGGCTCTGGTGCCAGCTGTTACCAGCTGTGGCACCAGCTGCGGCTCTGATACCAGCTGTGGCAGAACCACCTGAATTAATCCGGCTCAAGTGTATTAACCATCACCATTAAGGCAATCTCGGTTAACCTTACACTTCAAACGGAGTAATCCACTGGTCTGTCGGGTATAACCTCCCGATACAACCACGGTAGAGCGGATCGAATGCCGTACATACAAACGCTCATGCGACGATGAGCCCAGAGAATACCACATTCCAGCAAATATTACAACATTATCATAAGTGAATATTACAGACCAAGTTTTGAGTTTAGAAACCAAGTACTTCAATGATCATAATAATGAGTTCTTCAGAGTTTAAGTTGCAGCGGAAAATAAAACAACGAAAGCTACTTCGACGATAAGGATGTCTCGATGAAGCCCGTACGAGACATCACTCGGCATTATCTCCGTTGGATGGGGGCGTATCCCATTCCACCGACCAACTAGGGGGAAGAGTGCAGGGCCAAGTCAAGCTAGCAATCATATCTTCGAAGGTCTCACCTGAAAACGAGCCACAAGCAAGGCTGAGTATACTAATACTCAGCAAGACTTACCCGTGTAGTGGAATCTACTCCACCGACTCTAGACATGCAAGGCTTTTTGGCTCAGGGGTTTGTTTTGCCGAAAAGCATCTACAAGTGGGTCCTTACTTTCAACTTTTAGCTCAAGATTCTAGTTTCATTAACCATTCTAGATAAGCAGCTATCCAATAGCATACATGGTGAAGCATTAAATTTTCATCCAACCAGTTCATTCAACATCCTTGTTCCTCTTCTTACTCTGTGGGTAAAAATGGTTAAGCAGTCTCAATAGCCGTGAGAAACGGACGATTCGAATCGAATTTCTTAACCTTGCAAGGGAAACCCAAACACACGTCACGTGGTTACTCCCTAGAGTCACACGTGCAACTTTTCCCCTTTCTTTCCGGGTCGTGGATTGGGGCTACCCTCCGAGAGTACAAGAGCCCCACGCCACGGTTCGGCGCCGGGTCGTGACCACTCTCTGCACTCGCCATATGCACATGGGACCGAAGTTCAAAGGGTAGGATGCCGTCCCCTTGCCGGGCCAATCAGGTACTTAAGCTTACCGATTCCCATAATCTCGGCATGTGTTTAGTACGTTCAAAGACTTAACCATCACTACCACACACTGCGGCCTTAGCATTTTTCACTAGACAGACGGGCCTCAAATGTAAACATCGTACCATAGCCCGTCCGTGTCCTTATGATTGCAGCGTGCAGTAAACATTCAACTCCTATTTTCTCGCGAGTGACAGGAAATCACTCGGCTTTTACCGGAGTCCTATTAGCACAACATTCTATCGATCCTTACGTCTAGTTTTCAAGCATGGGTTCCTAATATCATGCAACTAAGTTTTCATTCAACTCCTATAAACTTAATGCACAAGCAAGGAGTAATGAGTTGCATAATTTAGGAAAGAGATGGGTTAGGCTCCGGGGCTTGCCTTCGCAGTTAGCTTGGGGCTCTTCCGAACTTGGGCTCGGGTCTTCAAGAGCTTCAGTTAGATTTACTTGAGCTTCACGCTGCTCACTCTCGGACGCGGGCACCAGCTCGTAAGTTCCGTCGGCGAGAGTCGTCGATTCTACATGAATGCACAAGTTTAAGTCGTGGTGATGGTAAACGACACGATTTAAGTGTAATTACTACAGGGGATAGTTTCTGGTCATGAAACTTTGGATTTAGGCACATCAGGGAAAGATGTGCTTACTGTAAAATTTCCAGACAATTTTATGTAGCAGATTAATTATGAAAAATATATTACATAGTTGCTGTTAGATCATTATTCTTTTTGTACAGAACAAATGGTGCAACAAATGAATCAAAGATTTTTACAGAGCTTTCATTTAGGCATGAAGACGCTACTGTAATTTTTGTAGGACTTATTATGCAGTTTTCAGAGTATAGAAAAATATGACATTACACACCTAGGTTATTCAAGGATTTATTTTTACAGGACCCTACACAGGGTTTTTGTCCTTGAAACTTTTTACACGGCAACCACTACCACAGTGTATCTCCTAGTAAAAAGTTGAGAATTTTCCAAGCTAAGATACTATTTGCTTGATTTAATGTATTTTATTAGCACATAAATCAAATACTTAGGTTCCGGTGAGATATTAAGCCTCCCAATTTTTCTCTGGCATCTAGGTACCATTACACCAGTACAAAAAAAGTTTCATTAGGTGATTCATAACCTAACTGCAGGGATAGAAATATTTAGCCACTTAAGGCATGAAACTAAGTTTAATAAACAGTAAAGCTAGAGATGGATATTGGGCCTGGTCTTTTTACACAGCCCTAAACATTAAGCAACTAAATCACTGCCCAAAATTTAGGGTCAGTACTGATTTACAACAGTGGGTACAAAATAAGTCCATTAAAGCTTCCATTTAATGTAGAGCAAAATATGTTGAGTATCTGAGAAACTTTTTGTAATGAAAGTTGTAGAGTTTATTCTAAGGATTCCAGAACAGTTGAGTTTGCATTTTTCTGAATTTTCTACGAATTTATACGGATTTTACAAGTTCACTGAATTTGAATCTAGATTTGAAACTTTCTTTTACAACTGGGTCCTTGAATCTTATGTGCGGACCCTTCTAAAGATTTAAATTCTTGCAATTGGGTCCTCGGGCGGCTCGGGTACGGCGGCCGGCCGAAATTCCGGCGAGGGGCTCGCCGGCGGCGAGGGGTGAGGGTCGGGGAAGGTTCAGGGGTGCGAGGGCTACCTCGTGGGGGTCTTGTTCGGGTGGGGGACGGCCGGGAAGGGCTCGCCGGCGTTGGAGCAGAGGCGGCGGCGGCGCGGCACGCGTCGACGGTGGTGCTCCGGCGGGCTTGGGGTGGTGTGGTCTGGTCGGCGAGCTTTAGTGGCGCGTGGGGAAGCTGCTCAGGGGCTTGGCTTGGGCGGAGGAGGTCGGAGTCGAGCTGTCCACGGCGAGCAGGGGCGGCGGCGGCGGTGACAGCGCGGGCGGCGGCGCTCCGGTGGTTCTGGGCGGCGTTGGGCGGGTCGGCGAGCTGCAGTGGGGTGATGTAGTGGTGGCTGGAGGTCCAATTTGGGCAGGGGGCGGCTGTGGAGGGCTGTCCACGGGCGGGCGGCGCTCGGCGGCGGCAATGGCGGCGGCGAGGCGTTCTGGTGGCTGGGGCTCGCGCGGGCGGCCGGGGCGGGGCTTTTATACGGGCAGGAGGGGGTGTGGAGGTGCCTGGGCAACGCGCGGGCGGAGGTACGGCACGGCGTGCAGTGGCCACGGCGGGCGGCAGCAGGGCGCCGGCGCGGCGTGCGGCGGGCGGGCGCGGGTGACTGGGCGGCCGGGATTTTGGCGTGGGCGCGAGGAGATAGCGCGGCGTGCGGATTGGGGAGCAGCTGCTGCTGCGGCTCGGGCGGAGGGCAGGCGCAGCGACGGGCGGGGCGCGGGAGCCGGGGTGGCACGGCGGGGTGCGGCGGTTGGGCGCGGCGGGCGGCGAGGCTGGGCGCGGCACGGCGTGCGCACGCGCGGACGCTCACTGGGCAGCGCGGCGGTGGGGAGGGGGCAAAGCCGCGCGTGGGGGAGAGGCGCGGCGGCCACTGGCCTGGCGCCTCGCGCCGGTCAGGCGTCGCCGGCCACCTGGCGGGCTGTCGGGCGGGGAGGGGAGAGAGAGAGGGAGGGGCGAGGGCCTGAATACAAGAATTTGAAAAGTTTCAGGGGGCTGGGTGCAAACAGGGCGTTTTCTCCTCTTTCTAATTTGAATTTCAAAAACTTTTGAACACGAAAGTTGTTCAGAATAAAAAGTTCTACAAGTTTGGTTTCAGGCAACATCTCATTTGGCTTATGGTTTGAAAGTTAATTTAAAATTCAAAGGTATCCAATTGTGCCCAAATTAAATTTGAATTTCAACTTAACTCGTTCTAATTCTTTTCACCCTTTTATTAATTGGTTAAGCATAGGGTTAGGCTAATGACATTGATTTTAGAAATGTAATTTACCAGGGCTGTCACATTTGCGGACCCATGGCCTATAGAGTGCGACTACCCCCTCTGCTTGCAGCCATCCATGATATCTTTCATATCTCTCAACTCAAGAAGTGTATTTGAGTTCCGACCAAAATTGTGGAACAAAAGGAAATATTGGTTGAACCGGACCTCTCTTATGTTGAATATCCTATCAAAGTTCTAGATCAAAAGGAAAGGGTCAGTAGAAAAAAAGTGGTTAAAATGTATAAAATCCAATGGAGCCATCACACCGAAGAAGAAGCCACTTGGGAAACTGAAAGCTATTTAAACCAAAATTTCCGCGGATTTCTAAATTCGCCCAAAGTTACACGCACCTTCCACACTAAGTTATTTACTCGAATCTCGGGACGAGATTCTTTTTAAGGTCGGGAAGGCTATAACACGTTAGGTGTTTGAAATTGCTAAAACAAGCATCAGAAACACAACATCATGCTGTTGGCGCTAAAATCGGCCAGACGGGAATCAACCGATGGTCTTCAGCGTCGGACACACGACCCGGGAGATCTGCTTAGCTCCTGTTCGGGTTATCGCCCTGGTACGGTTCGCGCGGCGTGCCAGTCAATCTGACCTGTTGATTGACAAGGAAATAAGAGTATTAAATTCTAGGCGTTCCGATCGGCTGGAGTTCCGATCTGTCCTGAGATGTGCGTCGGCGAATCGGCCGATTTACTGTGAAGATGATCGGCTATGGATCAGCCGATAATCGCGTAATAATTGTAAAGAAGACTACTGAAGTGATCTAAACAATTATTACAGATGCAACACTTGGAATAGATCTAATCGGCTATATGACAATAAATCGAGGAAAAGTAATGACAGAGCCGATTACTCTAATCTCAAGCTGGATAACTGGTGATAATACTAGAACAACAAGTAAAACTTGCAATTCTAGCAAATATCGATAACTGGTGAATAAATCCAAACAAAACCATAGCGATGTGCCCGTAGTTAAAGCTCGGATATTACTCGATAAGCGGAACCTACCAATTGGCCGGAGATCAAGTTGATGCAGCCCTACCAATCCGTACGAACTCGTGAAAGAAGAAAAAGTGTTGGCGAAGTCGCCGACTTGAAAATAAATTGCTGGAAAAAGTAGAAGTATTGTTGTTGATTGATGTGTTGATTCCTGCAAACCCCTGACGACTCCTATTTATACCCTAAAACTAGGACTCCTGGTCGATTACGACTTGTTACAACCTTATTTAAAACAGGAAAACTACTATATCTGTAATATCTTTAAAAAGGAAACGGACTCCTGCAGAATCTTCCGTCGCCGTCTCCTAATCCAATCAGGACTTTTCCAATTGCTTCTTGACCGACTTAGCATCGCTCCTCTGACCAATTTTTGACCGGGACCCTCTGAAGTAGCCCCAACCTGTTGGCGCAAGCTGTATCACCAATCGGCCGATTTCCAACTGTTACCTCAATCGGCCGATTCCTCACCGTGGCCTTCAGATCTGCCGTATCGGCCAATCTTCTTCTCCTGACGCCGATTCAACACGTGTCAAAATCTGGCGTCAACACATGCCCCCCAGTTTCGGAGTAAAACATAACTTTTTCTTCGAAACTCTTTCTTTAATCTTCTTTTCCGAAACAGGCGCAGTAAAAATCTCCTTCCGTTCCGCGGTCTTCCGCACAATGATTGCAATTTCCTCGAACCGAGCGCGCGAAACGGCCGCTCCCCTGGAATTCGTGTAGACGGCGCGGCAAAAATACCGTATTTACCCTTGCCTTCCCGGTTTATCCTTAAGTATTGGCATTCTCTGCCTACTCTTCCTCACAAATCTAGCATCTCCTTCCAGCGAACCATTGTTCGTCTTCCTCCGAGCCCTCTCGATCTCCAACCGCCCCCTCCGGCAATCTCACTCGCGACCTGCTTCAACCTCCCAATGGCGTCACCATCGGCTCTATCGGCGACCCCCTCAGTGGCGGCGGCCCAATCGGCGGCTCCACTGGCAGCCCCATCGGCAACGATGATCTTCATCCCAGAGGTAAATACTTGAAATTTTCCCCTTTTGCTTTTTTACTGCTCCAGTATTTTCCGGATCCTTTCTCAGTTTTTTTTCCTTTTCTTCCTCTTTTAGGCACTTAGGCATCAGATCACCATCCCTCTTTCAGAATCCCCTGACCTTATCTGCTTAGGCCCCATGGGGAACCCTGATCCAACTGACCTGATCAATCTAGAGACTCATAGAGTCCCGTTCAAGCAATCACCCATGGACCTAGATCAGTGGGTAGGTACCTTTAGATCCTGGCCAAATGAGACCCCCGGCTGGAGAGAATGGTACCAAAGAATAGCCAGGTATAGGAGGGTTCAGTGGGATGAATAGAAAATCGGCCAATGCACAGACCTCTCCCTATCCCAGATGGAGAAAAATGAACCTTTGGTCATAGCAGCTTCTTACTTTTGGTCCGACGCACTTAATGCGTTTCTTTTTGGACATGGACCCATGACCCCAACTCTGGCCGATGTCCTGCTGTTGACCGGCCTTGACATCTCCTCCGCCGATATCCCTTTTAACTATCTGATTAAGCCATCACATCAGCTGGAAACCAAAGGAATCGGCGGATGGAAGGGGTACATCAGTAAAATTATAAAGACTGGGACAGTTTCAGAGAGAGAGCATACTGCATTCCTGATGATGTGGCTGGAAAAGCACTTTTTCTGTGGTAGAGCAGTTGGACCTTCTTCTAACACCCAAGCTTTAGCGGAAGCTCTGTCACAAGGATCGGCCATCCCCCTTGGAAAACATCTGCTGGGATCGGCCTACCACCTGATGCATCAAATCGGCACTAAGCTGTCAAAGGGGGAGCCGATTGGGAACCCTGGCGGTCCCTGGTGGTTCATCACCCTCTGGCTCAATTTATATATGAGCAAGGTCTCTCAGCAACGGTTAGAGACCAAAACTTTCCCCAATATTGAGTCAGAGGAGAATCCAACCGTCCGACGACGCTGCAGATCCTTTGGAGAGGCGGCATCGGCCTTCCCTGGCTGTCAGTTCACTGCTACCCGTACAGCTGAATATTTCAGATGCCTCTACAATGGCCTTAGTGAAGAGACTGACAGCTGGCATCCGTATCAGGCAGTGGAGCCGATTTTTGAACTACCCATCAGCTACGACTTCTCCACTCATACTTTTGACAGGGAGCTTATGGATATCTTGATCAAGCCAAGGATTCTGCCAGCCAATTTTTTCTCTGGAAAGGACTCTCCCACATATGAGTTCTACAATCCATCGGCTGCAGCAAGGCAACTGGGCTTTGGCCAACTGCCGATTCGGGTCTATTTTGCCGATCAAGCAAAATTCAGAGATGGACTGACTACAAGTCTTGACTACAATCGGCTGTGCGATCTAGTGCCAGATTCTAGCACTATTGACCTGAACAATTGGTCAGTGGCCCCTTTTGCCACTCAGCAATTTAAATTATGGTGGGCAGAATGGAAGCAATACCTTTTCTGCAAATCTCCATCAACTTATTGCAACATTCTGGACCCAGAAAACATCGACCCAAATGCAGTGGTATGTCTTTTCTCCCAGCCGATTTCAATGCTATCTCTTTCCATACTTTCACCTTGTCATTAAATCACATTTATCTTCTTAGTCTGAAAGCCAGGTCCCTCCGATGCGGAGCCGAAGCGGCAGGCCGATAGATAATCACCATCCATATACACCATATCCACTCATCGGCTTCCACGCTCCAACCATCAAGGACATTTCCACTGGCCAATCGAAACGAGCACCGAAAAGGCCAACCTCGAAGATAACAAGCCGTCGAGTGCGAGCTCGCATCGGATCGGCCGATCAAACGGTGGTAGCATCGGCCGAGACTCCGATTCCTTTATCCTTGCCAGCTACCAAGATAGCCGACCCTCAAGTCACAGCCGAAGTCGGGGCAGCTGCGGCATCACTACTAGTAGAAGCTGTTCAGGTGATCTTGTTTATTTCATATATCCTTTAAGTGCTCCACTAACACTAACTCTCTCTCTCTCTGCCAGGCTGCACAAGCTGTTCCATCGCAGTCTCCACAGCAATCGGCCACGTCTCAAGTGGAAGCCGAAACTCCAGCAGCTCCTCCCGTCGAGGTAAATGATCTCTTACTTTAATTTCTTGATATTCAGAGGACTTAACCGATCCTGATGCAGGCCGATTTGGGTATGCTGGCTACAACCCCACAACAAACATCGGCCGGAAGATCAACAGAGGCATGGCAACTATCTCATACCATCTTATTTCATTTACCCATATTATACTCACAAAATCTGTTTTCCATGCCTTTTCAGGAAGCTGGTCCGAGCAGAGCATTAATAGTTGTTGAATCTTCTTCTTCTGACGAGCAAATTGTACCAGCCTCTGAGATGAGGGAGACGCTCCCACTGGCGCAAGCAAGAGAAATTCGTTTTAAGGAGGTAACAAACTTACCACTGGAATCGGCCGATTCCCCTTTACTGCTTGCCAACCCTTCTCTTTATTTCCCACGGGAGCAAGACACCCCGAACAACAACATTTTCTCCTTTGCTGTTTCTTTGCCTGATGACGAAGAAATCGCTTCACACCCAATTTCATCGAGCTCTGCCTCCGATGATGTCCGCGCCAAGCTTGAAGGCATGCGGATTCTCCTTCAAAATGACATCGGCCGATTGGTAGAAGACGCTTCGCCGATTTGACGACTTTTCAACGATATCAAGGGTCGAATCCCGGAAGATACAACAGAAAGCTTGGAACGCGCTGCATATATAGAACATATGCAGACTGTGGTTTCCAGGGCCCTACTCCACATGGCCGATCGCGCCCAGCTGGCAAAAACCCGGGAGGAGGCCGATTCATACAAGCACCGGGCTCAAGAGGTACATCAAAGGATCAATTTCCTCGAGAGCTGTCGCCCGGATGTCGTCGGCACGATAGATCGGCTCAAACGAAGGAGAGCAGAGCTGGCCAAGGAGATGGAGCAGATAACCAAAGAGATAGCCGCTGAAGAAAAGAAGCTTCAAGAACTCCCATCCATCATCACTGAGCTGAAGCAAGAAAGGCAGCACTTGGCCCGTGAAACGATAAGGCTTCGTCGCCATATGTCAGAGGTTCCAGGATCGGCCGATGATGACCAGAGAGTACTAGATTCGGCCGATCAAATTAGGCAACGAGCTATCGCGGCCATAGATGCTTTTCTCGGGCTGTAAAGAATACTGTAAACATTTAATGCTCCTTTAATGCTACTGCGCCGATTTGCTCCTTTAATGTCACTGCGCTGACTTGATCTTGAACCGTTTCTTTTGCCAGCTTTGCATTTATGAATGCTTTTACTCTGATAGGACGTGTCTCACCATCTATCTACCTCTCTTTCCTTTATAAGTAGATCCTTCACCGTCTCTAGAGGCATGCGCATTACTTATCCTCTCTCTCTCTCCAACACTAGATCCTTATCCTCCCAAACCAAACAACAATATGTCTTCTTCGTCTTCTTCCTCTGTCAACCACGTATGAACTCTCTTCTGCCTTTCCCCTAGACATCTCAATCACTCTGATGTTGGGTAGTCTTTTCGTCTTTGTTTAGCCAAAACGTCTCAGCCCTGGTCTGGAACGAGCGATCGAAATCATGCATTCAGACGAACCACTGTCACAGGCAGACAAAGATCCGATAAGAGCTCATGCTGAGGAACTCAGAGATCATGTTCCTGCTGTTGTCCAGGAGTATTGGGACCTTATAGATGCTCACTGCTTGGTCCGTAAGCGGCCACCTTCTGAAAAGAGTCCTCCACTCCCTCATCGAGTCAAGACTGAAGCTACCATGGAGAGCCTGGAGGAGAAGAAGACCCGCCTCCTGATAGAACTTTGCGATCAAGCTGAGACTAGGGCCACCGTAGAAAATCCAAAGGAGAATAGGATCCGTCTTATGATAGAACTGGGCCGCATCAAGAGAGAAATCCAGAGCAGGCGTAATCAATAGAAGCATTGGTATTTTTACTCTAAGGGCGACTTGTACCATGTCGGCCATGTATCCTGTCGTTTTTATCCAATAATGAATTGGTCATAACGAATCACAATGTTTCTTTCTTCAGGCGATGTCATTTTTGCATCGGCTATGCACACGAAAACCGATGGAAATCGGCCATATTGTCTTGATATATCTTACCGCAAGTTATTCATCTATCCAAATGCTTGGATAGTATCTCTTCAGATATCGTCCATTTAAGGCTCTTGGGAACTCTTCCCCTTCAATTGTTTCCAGAATATATGCATTTCCAGGGGCGCATCGGCCGATTCTGTACGGCCCTTCCCAAGTGGGTGACCATTTACCGAATTTGGGATCTTTAGACCCTATCGGTAGCACCAACTTCCATACCATATCTCCCTGACAGAATTGTTTAACCTTGACCTTTTTGTCATACCATCTGGCCACCCTTTTCTTGTTTTCTTCTATACTAATTAAGGCCCTTAACCGCAGACCTACCGAATCATCAAGTTCGCCCTTCATGAGGAACGAATAGTCATCGGTCGTCAGTTGATCTTGAAGAGATATGCGTCTTGACCCCGTCCTTAATTCCCAAGGCAATACTGCTTCATGGCCGTAAACCAGCTGATAAGGGTGGCTCCGTGGCAAGCCATCCTATAAGCCCATAGAGATTCAGCCAACGACGTGTGCTATTTTTTGGGTTGTTCCTCTATTTTCCTCTTGATCAATTTGATTATTCCCTTGTTGGACGATTCTGCTTGGCCATTGGCTTGAGCATAATATGGAGAAGAATTTAATAATTTAATCCCCATATCGGCGGCAAACTCTCCGAATTCAGAAGTAAACATTGTTCCCTGGTCAGTTGTGATGGTTTGAGGAATACCAAATCGATAGATAATATGTTTCTTAATGAATTCAATCATATCGGCCGATGTCACGTTCCTTAAAGGAACTGCCTCCACCCACTTAGTGAAATAATCCGAGGCTACCAATATGAACTTATGCCCTTTGCTCGATGGAGGGTGAATCTGTCCGATGAGATCTATTCCCCAACCTCTAAACGGCCACGGCTTGATGACTGGGTTCATAGCCGATGCTGGCGCGCGCTGTATATTGCCAAACCTCTGACAGTCTTGGCATCCTTTATAATATTTGAAACAGTCCTCAAGAATAGTCGGCTAATAATACCCATTGTTTCTGATCATCCATTTCATTTTGTGAGCCGATTGATGGGCTCCACATACGCCTTCATGTATTTCTCCCATGAGAACCTTTGCTTCTTCAGTTCCCAGGCACTTGAGAAGAACTCCATCAATCGTCCGGTAAAATAGATCATCTTCAAGTAACACATACTTTGTAGCTTGAAAACGTATTCGCCCATCCGCTTTCCGGGAGGGATCCTTCAAGTAATCGGCGATTTCCTTTCGCCAGTCATTGGCCACGAGCTCTAACATCATCGCTCCCTGAATTGGCCGATACCCGGACGCATGTTGGGCCAGCCTGTTGGCCTCTTCATTATAACTTCTGGGGATATGCTCAATTATTGCCGACTTGAATTCTTTTAAAAGCTGAAGGCAATCTTCATAATAATTCTCAAGATATCATATTTACACTCAGATCGCCCTGTTAACTGATCCACAATGAGCATGGAATCTTCAAAAATTTTGACTGCATCAGCCTTGACTTCCCTTAACAATTGGATTCCTTTTAGAATGGCTCGATATTCCGCCTGATTATTGGTTGCGGATGCTTCTATCGGCAGAGAGAAATCATAACTTGCCCCCCGAGGCGATATAAGAATGATGCCGATTCCTGATCCGGCCCCACATGAAGAACCATCAAAATACAGAGTCCATGGAACCGGTTCAACGACGGCAATCTCTGGTCCACAATGCTGAGCTACGAAATCGGCCATTACTTGACCTTTGACAGCTTTGGCCGATTCATACCTTAAGTCGAATTCTGACAAAGCCAGGATCCATTTTCCAATCGGTCCTTTCAAAATCGGCAATGATAGCATATACTTCACCACATCATCCTTGCATATAACTATGCATTCTGCCGATAACAAATAGTGCCTGAGCTTGTTACACGAGAAGTATAAACATAAGCACAACCGCTCCACCGGGGAATATCTTGTTTCGGCGTCTAGGAGTCTTCTGGTGACGTAATATACCACTCGTTCTTTCCCTTCGAACTCCTGTACCAACGCCGATCCAATAGCCTGTTCATCAGCCGATAAATATATTTTGAACGACTTACCAGGCTGTGGCGGGACCAACACCTGAGGTGAAACTGGATATTGCTTAATATCTTCCAATGCTTTGTGTTGTTCTTCTCCCCATATAAATTCTTGATCGGGCTTTAATTTCAACAGAGGGGTAAAAGCTCGAATTCGCCCGGACAGGTTGGATATGAACCTTATGATAAAATTGACCTTGCCGATGAGGGACTGCAGCTCAGTCTTATTCTGTGGGGCCACAACTTTGTTGATGGCGTCTATGGTCTTCTGATTGACTTCTATTCCGCGCTCGTGAACCATGAACCCTAAGAATTGTCCGGCAGATACACCAAATGCACACTTGTTCAGGTTCATCTTCAACCCATGCTTTCTTGTGCATTCCAGTACTTCTTGTAAATCGGCCAGATGTTCTTGGTGACCTTTTGACTTGACCACGACATCATCTATATAAATTTCCACCGATGTACCAATAAGCTTGTGGAAGATATAGTTCATGGCCCGCTGATATGTAGCACCGGCGTTCTTCAACCCAAAAGTCATCACAACCCATTCGAATAAACCAAGATGACCTGGACACCTGAAAGCCGTTTTCGAGATATCTTCTTCGGCCATTAATATCTGATTGTACCCTGCATTACCATCCATGAAACTGATGATTTTGTGTCCTGCAGCAGCATCTATCAAGATATCAGCCGTTGGCATCGGATACCCATCCATTGGTGTGGCCTGATTTAAGTTCCTGAAATCGATGCACACACGCAGCTTTCCATTCTTTTTATACACGGGCACAATATTAGATATCCATTCGGCGTAGCGGTACTGCCGAATAAATCCTGCTTCAATTAACTTTGTGATCTCGGCCTTTGTAGAATCTTGGGGTTGCACCGTCGTGCAGGTTGCTGATATGGCCGATATCCTGACTTTATAGGTAACTGGTGTTCAACAATGGACCGGTCTAGACCTGGCATCTCATGATATTCCCAAGCAAAGCAATCCTTGAATTCTTTTAACAAACTTATCAATTTACACTTAAACTCAGGATCCAAATTAGCACTAATATACGTCGGCCTTGATTTGCTGCTATCTCCCAAATCTACCAACTCCAATAAATCAGCCGACGTAAATCCATGCCCAAGCTTCCCGTCTTCTCGGATGAGCTGATCCATCTATTCTGAATCTTCAGAGCCGACTGCTTGGATCGGCTGTAGACCGAAATCGGACACTTTCAGGAAGTCAGTGTCCCAAGTCCTGCCAGATATACATTTGACGTGCTCGCAGCTCCACTGTTGCGTGTCGGCCGCTGCGACGCTGTAGGCGGAATCGGCGGTGACTATCTCTGTACTGTCGCCGACCCATTGCACGAGGCATTGATGCATTGTAGATGGGACACAGCAGTTTGCGTGTATCCAGTCACGACAGAGCAGCATGTTGTAGGATCCCTTACCATTAATAACGAAAAAGGTGGTAGGAAGGGCCTTACTGCCGATGGTGAGGTCGACGCAGAGCGCTCCACGAGCGGGGGACACGTTGCCTTCGAAATCCTTCAGCATCATGTCCGTCTTGGTGAGATCTTCGTCGCTCTTGCCCAGCTTGCAGAACATGGCATACGGCATGATGTTGACTGCGGCGTCTCCATCTACTAGTAATCTGGTGACGGGTCGTCCGTTAACATATCCTTTGAGAAACAGCGCTTTAAGATGTTGCCGTTTTTCTTCTTCTGGTTTCTCAAAGGTAGCCGTCATCGGCTCTAACACTAGTTGCGCCATTTGCTCTTCCATCCTTGTCGCTTTGTCTCGATCGTCAGGCGCCATGAATTCCATCGGCAATATGAACACCATGTTGATGTCGGCTACCGATTCTTGATTGTCTGCTTCTTGACCGTTGTTTTTCTTTGGACGCCACACCCGAGACTTAACATTTCTTTTCTCTAGCACCTACCTCTGTTCTTCCTCTTGTTGCTCCCACTGGCACAGGCATTGGATCCTCCGTTTCTGGGATCTGGATAGGCCATCGAGACACCACCTGGGGTTTACTGGTTTGGCCGATGATCTGGCGTGTTCCCAATCTGGTTCCCTTCCTAGGGGGTCCTCGTCTGACACCCTGTCATCGGCCATCTCTTCCAGCCGATCGTGCACGCTGATCCTGCCCCCCAGTCCATCCTGTTGGTTGATCCTGCCTTTTGACCGGTGGTACTGGTCAACTCTGCCCCCCAGCCGATCATGCACTGAAATGCGTTGTCCCTCTTGTTCACGCCGATTTCTGCTGATCGGCTCTGATCCTCTGTCCCTAGAGCGTGACCTCGGGCGATCGTTGCAACTCAATCCGTTACACTCAGGACAGTTATCAGCTGACGGCAATCTGATGTTGTTCTCCCAGCAATGGATGAAGAACGGACATTGCCAGTGATCCTCATGCCGGAGTATCATCTCGACGTGGTATCTTGATTGTTCCTGCTGCTGCCGGTATTTGCTGAGCAAGAACTGGGAGGTGACGGGTTTGCGTGATCGTTCTGGCCCCCGCCTGTTCCTTTTGATCTCTTCCGCCGTAATCTGCCTCCTGGGATCGACGGCGCCGCCCCTTCTTGCCGATTCTGACGTCAGCACCTTAGTTTGACGTGAATTTCCCCCCGTGTCAACCATGTTAGCCGGGAAGAGATGCTGATCTATCTTCATCGGTTTTGCCGATTTAGCCGGGATTTCAAATTTGAGCCTCCCCTGTTCGATGGCCGATTGTATCTGCTATCGGAAGACTTTGCATTCATTCGTATCATGAGATATGGCGTTGTGCCACTTGCAGTACTTCATCTTTTTGAGCTGATCGGCCGTAGGGATGGTATGATACTGAGAAAGCTTAATCTTCCCTTCCTGGAGTAATAAGTCGAAAATTTTATCGGCTTTTGATGTGTCAAAGCCGAATGTCTCTGGCTCTTTCTTTCCGAAAGGGCATGATATTGGTTTTTTGCCCTTTACCCACTCTGCCAGGCCGATTTCCTCCTCCCCATCAGATTCAGATCCTTCTAAGTATGCCACCTTCTTCTGGAAATTCCTCCGCTACTCAAACGGACGAACTTCCTGTCCTGCCAATCGGTGCACGATCTGGCTTAGGCTTTCAAACTCCTGAGAAGCATACCTCTCCTTGATTTGTGGCAGGAGGCCTTGGAAAGCGATATCGACCAACTGTGCATCGGTTAGAGCCAGGCTGTAGCATTTATTCCTGACCTCTCTGAACCTCTGTATATATCCAGTCACTGGTTCATCGCTCCTCTGCCTGAGGCTGGTCAAATCTGAGAGCTTCATCTCATGTACTCCTGTGTAGAAGTACTTGTGGAACTGCTTCTCTAGATCGGCCCACGTAATAATAGAATTTGGTGGCAAAGTGGTGAACCATTGGAAGGCCGATCCAGACAGAGATGATGAAAACAGGTGCACCTTCAGCGCATCTTGCGTGGCGGCTTCTCCGCATTGGATGATGAATCTGTTGATATGCTCTATGGTGGATGTATCGTCCGACCCTGAAAACTTGGTGAAATCAGGCACCTTGTAACGGTGTGGAAACGGCAGCAGGTCATAGGCCGATGGGTATGGCGTCTTGTATGTGTAAGTCTGCACTTTCGGCTTCAACCCAAACTGGTCCTGAATCACTTCCGCTATTCTTGCCGTCCAGTCCACCTGCTGCTGATGAACGACCGTTCGCGGTGCCGGCATATGTTGAAGGACTGGTACGGCTGGGTGATGAGTCGAAGCATGCGGCGAATTTTGCTGAGCAACTGATAGTTGATGGCGAAGTGAATCTGTCGCTCCGTCGTATGTCATCAGTGGCGCCGTGCTTCTGAATGTTTCTGCAGCGCTTGCCCCCCTGCCGATTTCTGATGAGATCGGCTGATACTGAGGGACCGTCGGCCGGACGGCCGATTGGTGCGGCGCCTGGGTTGGATAGCTTCCATGCTCGGCTGATGGATCGGGGAAAGCCGTTGTCGCCGAAATCCCCCAGGGTACTCAGCTTGTGGGCAGCGATTGCACAGAAGCGATCTGGACGGGTTGAAACGGTGTCTGTGATGGGAAACATGGTGCACCGTTGTACCTTGGAGACGCTGGAGGAAACGAAGTGTTGTACCCCTCGCGTTGCGTCAATATCGGCTGAGGAGCCGATTGGGACGTGCATGGTAAGCTTCTGGCTGGCAGCGTGATCGGCGGGGCATACGCTGGCCCCTCATAGCCTTGAACTGCTCCGCTGGCCAGAGAGCTGATGACGGCGTTATACACCGTGTTGGTCATCACTGAGGACTGGTCGATGAACGCCTGGTAGACGGACTGTTGGATCATATCGGACATCTTGCCCGAATCCTCAGCAATGGTGATATGGCGGGGAACTGGAATAGGAGCTTTCTTGATAGCCTCCCCGCTTCTGGTACGACTGAACCACTGCAGATACATCTTGTTGTAATCTTCTAGATGTTTAGCTAACTCTTCCCTCTGGTCGTCCTTGAGATCCGCTTCTGTGACCTCAATGATGTTGCCGTCGGAAATTTCCGTGTTCTTCGACATATCGGATCTTAAGGTTGGTCCCACCGGGCGTGCCAAAAGTGTGTTGGCGCTAAAATCGGCCAGACAGGAATCGGCCGATGGTCTTCAGCGTCGGACACACGACCCGGGAGAATCTGCTTAGCTCCTGTTCGGGTTATTGCCCTAGTACGGTTCGCGCGGCGTGCCAGTCAATCTGACCTGTTGATTGACAAGGAAATAAGAGTATTAAATTCCAGGCGCTCCGATCGGCTGGAGTTCCGATCTGTCCTGAAGAGCGCGTCAGCGAATCGGCCGATTTGCTGTAAAGATGATCGTCTATGCATCAGCCGATAATCGCGTAATAATTGTAAAGAAGACTGCTGGAGCGATCTAAATAATTGTTACGGATGCAACACTTGAAATAGATTTAATCGGCTGTAAGATGATAAATTGAAGAAGAACGATGACGAAGCCGATTACTCTGATCTCAAGCTGGATAACTGGTGATAATACTAGAACAACAGGTAAAACTTGCAATTCTAGTAAATATCGATAACTGGTGAATAAATCCAAACGAAACCACAGCGATGCGCCCGTAGTTAAAGCTCGGATATTACTCGATAAGCGGAACCTACCAATTGGCCGGAGATCAAGTTGATGCAGCCCTGCCAATCCGTACGAACTTGTGAAAGAAGAAAAAGTATTGGCGAAGTCGCCGACTTGAAAATAAATCGCTGGAAAAAGTAGAAGTATTGTTGTTGATTGATGTGTTGATTCCTGCAAACCCCTGACGACTCCTATTTATACCCTAAAACTATGACTCCTGGTCAATTACGACTTGTTACAACCTTATTTAAAACAGGAAAACTACTATATCTGTAATATCTTTAAAAAGGAAATGGACTCCTGCAGAATCTTCCGCTGCCGTCTCCTAACCCAATCAGGACTTTTCCAATTGCTTCTTGACCGACTTAGCATCGCTCCGCTGACCAATTTTTGACCGGGACCCTCTGAAGTAGCCCCAACCTGTTGGCGCAAGCTGTATCACCAATCGGCCGATTTCCAACTGTTACCTCAATCTGCCGATTCCTCACCGTGGCCTTCAGATCTGCCGTATCGGCCAATCTTCTTCTCCTGATGCCGATTCAACACGTGTCAAAATCTGGCATCAACACATGCATAATGACCAAAAATAATTAAAATAATACATGTCATATATGTACGTATGCATGTATATGTATGTATGTATGTATGTATGTATGTATGTATGTATGTATGTATGTATGTATGTATGTATGTATGTATGTATGTATGTATGTATGTATGTATGTATGTATATGGGACTTTTCTGTTTTGTGGGTTTGAAATCTTCCATGCTGAACTTGACACAACAAATGTAGCATATAAACACATGCATATTTTTAGTGCCTAGCAAGTTCACTTAAAAGGCCAATTGCAAATTCAAATTTTACAATTCAGGAATAGGAATTCAAATCCTAGTACTAGTAAATTTAAAATAACTTTTAAACCATTACTCAAACAAACTTTTGCCCGAAGCAAAAGTTGTAGATTTTGAAATTTTACACAACTTTCATATTCCAAGTTTTTCAAACTTCAATTGAAATTTTTAAGAACAATTTAAATTTAACCCGGCTATTTTCTCTCTCTATTCTCTCTCTCCTCTCCCTCCCCTATTCTCTCCCGTCGAGGGGCAGCGGCCGCCGGCCACCTGGCCGACGATGCCTGACCGGTGCTAGGCACCAAGCCAGTCGCCGGCCAAGCCTCCCGGCAAGCCAGCTGCCACAACTGGGGCCCAATCGCATCGCGCGCCATCTTCTCTCCCCTATGCCGAATCCCTCTCGCCCAACACTGCTGCTGCTCCGGCGGCACCCCATGTCGGCGCCCTTCGCACCGCCCCGGCGCTCAATGGCCGCGCTCACCCTCCGCCAGCCTCCCCACTCCCTCTTCCTCTCCTGCTGGCCTAAAAAAGCCACCCCGGGCCGTCCCTGCTTGCGCACGAGCTCTGCACAGCGGCTACCATTGCCGCCCGCACCACCCTCACGATGAGCTCCTGCCTCCAGCCTCCCTCTGCCGCCATCAACCCCCAGGATAGGTTCCCCTCGACCCACTGAAGCTCCCTAGCCCAGTCTCCGTTGGTCCCCCTCGTCAGAGCTCACCAGAGCCGAGCTTGCCCCCGCCGCCGAGCACGGCCACCGCCGACAGCCCAACTCCGGTCACCAGAGCACCAACTGAAGCCATCACAAGGTAGCCCTTCACTCTTGCTCCCTGCCCCCTTTCCCCTCACCGCCAGCGGGCCTCCTCGCCGGAATTTGACTGCCAACCATGGCAGCCGCGTCCAGGGACTACATTGCAATCGCCAAGTTTTTTTAGGGTCCTTTCTGCTAGATCCAGGGACCTATCTGCGAGAACTCGAGTTAACTTTTGTTTTCAAGAGGCTGTCCATTGTAAAATCAATCTAAAATCATAGAAAATAACAAAAAATGCAAACTAAAATTTTGTTGTGACCCTCGTGATGAATACTACAACTTTTGCACAGAAGGATGACCGGTTACAAACTATAACTTGATCCAAAATTAATCTTGTTTTAAATAGCCCATAAATGTATCTCTTGATTTAGGACAGTACTGCAGATGATTTTTGGATTGTAAGCTAGTCTCTGCTTGTTAATACTTGTGTAAAAATCTTAAGGACAGAACAAGTCTCTAGGAGTAGTTCTTGTTGGATCTTGTTTGATGTGCTATTTTGCTAAAGTTATTTGTTCATGCTGTTCTACTGATATGTTAGGGTTGAAACTTTTACAGTAGAGTAACCTTGATGCATAAATGCTATGGATAAAGTTTGGAACCTTTTACTTCTGTCTAACTTGCTCATATGATTTTAGTTAAGAAAAACAACATTAAATCAAAGTGACTAGTTTTGCTTCTTAGAAAAATAAAAACTTTTAACCAGAGACTAACTTTGAGTAGATAACCATGCTAGAAAAGTTTGGAGTTCAGAAGCTCAGTAGATCTGTAAGTAAAATTGAATCTTGATTATTTTAGATTTATATTACTATAATTTCTATGCTTTGTATGTTGCTCATAAAAATATGATAAACTTACAGAAGTTTAAATATTGGATAATAAACACTCTGTAAAATTTTGATCACAACTACTTGCATATTGGGGCCTGCATAAAAGAGTATAGGTTCCAGCAGTAGCTGTTTATTTTATTTTTAGTGTTTAATATACTGCATAAAAAGAGCTGAAAATTTATAGTAATTTGTCCACTAAGAAATGTGCTCTGCATAAAATGTTCAAGAACAGAACCTATGTCTAGCTTTACTTAAAGAGTGCCACATGTTGCCTTGTGTTGGGTAGAGAAAAAGAAAAATGGTTGTAAGTTAATAACTTATGAAAACACCCCTCTCACCTAATGAAGCAAGTAAAGTTAATTAATACTCTATAAATGACTGGCTAAGGAAATGTAAATAAAATTCTTTACAAATTTATAATGAAATATTTTTTTAATCTTTACCATCAAAATAACTCATGCATATGCATTATATGTAGACACTAACGCTCTCGCCGACGGAACATACAAGCTGGTGCCCGAGTCCGAGAGTGAGCAGCGCGAAGCTCAAGTTAATCTAACTGAAATTGCTGAAGACCCAAACCAAAGTTCAGAAGAGCCCAAGGCTAGCTTTGCTCAGAAAGGCAAGCCCTGGAGCATAACCCCTATTTTTAAACTTATGCAACTTTTACTTATATATGGTATTCTGCATTAAGTTTGTAGGAGTGGATTGAAACCCTAGATGCATGATCCTAGGCACCTGTGATATGAACACTAGTCTGTGTCGGTCACTAGATTCCCATGATAATAGGACTCCGGTAAAAGTCGACTGATTTCCTATCACTCACGAGATATAGGAGTTGCTTGTTTACTTATGTTGGAATCATAAGATCGACGGACGGGGCTAGGTTATGATATTCCTGTCATGATTGAGGCCCCATCTGTTTAGCAAAAATACTAAGATCGTGGTGTGTGGTAGTGGTGGTTAAGTTTTTGAACATACTAACCACATGCCGAGAATATGGTAATCAGTAAGCTTAAGTACCTGATTGAACCGCGGCGTGGAACATACCACCCCATCGTCTTAACTTCATTCCCATGCGGCCACATGGTGAGTGCAGAGCGCGGCTCTGTACTCGAGGGCGGTGGCCCTGTTCCATGAATTGGGAATAAAGGGGAAAAGTTGCGCGTGTGACTCCGGGAGTTACTACGTGATATGTGTTTAGGTTTGCCTTGCAAGGTTAAGAAATTCGATTCGAATCGTCCATTTCTTGTGGCCATTGAGACTGCTTGACCCTTTTACCAAATAGAGTAAGAAGAGGAACAATGATGATGATTAATCCGGTTGGTTGTTCAATTAATTATTTCCACCATGCGTGATCTGGATAGTTGCATACCTAGAATGGTTAATCAACTAGAACATGATGCTAAAACTTGAAAGCAAGGACTCACTCTTAGATGTTTTTGGCAAAAACAGCCCTCAGCCAAAAGCCTTGCATGTCTAGGAGTCGGCTAAGTATGTACCACTAGTCGGGTAAGCCTTGCTGAGTACTAGTACACTCAGCCTTGCTTGTGGCTTTGTTTTCAGGTGAGACCTTTGAGGACATGGTTGCTAGTTTGACTTGTCCGTGTACTCTTCCTCCTTTTTGGTCGGTGGAACGGAATGCATCCCCGGCCAACGATGATAACGTTGAATGATGTCAAGTACAGGTTTCATCATGATATCTTGTATCGTCGTTAACAACTTTCACTTATTTTCTGCTGCACTGTTGAACTCTGAAAGTACTTGTTTATGAGTATTTTCAAACTTGGTTTGTAATAATATTTTCTTTTGAACTCTATGATGTAAAATTCATGGATTGTTGTAATCTCTGGGCTCACCTTCATGTGGGTTGTATGTATGCATAGTTTCGATCGAAATTCCAGTGGTTGCATTGAGATCTTACCCGAAAGACTATCGTTTTACTCCATTTTAAATGCGTGTTAGCCCGGATTGCCTCTATGGTGATGGTTAGCGCACTTAAGCTGGATTAATTCAGGCGGTTCTGCCACAGAAAAGTGGAGCATGAAAGATTATAAACACAAAAGGAAAAAATCTCGCATACACTCTTACATACACATGCACATTTAGATTCATACACATGCATATGCACACACATAATTAAATGCATTGTTTCAATGATTCTTGGTTATTATGCATGATGCCATGTGTTAGGTTTTATTGCTTAGGATTTTAAACACCTAGGGTGTTACAGCCTTCCCCCCTTAAAAAGAATCTCGTCCCAAAATTCGGATAAATAAGCTTAGTGTGGAAAGTGCGTGTACCTTTGGTTTAGTTTAGAAAACCTCAAAAAAATTTATTTAGATAGCTTTCAGTTTCCCATGTTGCTTCTTCTTCGGTATGATGACTCCATTGGATTTTGTACATTTTAACCACTTTCCTTCTAGTGACCCTTTCCTTTTGATCAAGAACCTTGATAGGATACTCCACATAGGAGAGGTCCGGTTCTACCAATATTTCCTTTTGTTCAACAATTTCGGTCGGAACTTGAATACACTTCTTGAGTTGAGAGACATGAAAGATATCATGGATGGCTGCAAGTGGAGGGGGTAGTCGCTATAGGCCACGGGTCCGTAAATTTCGGTGATTTCATAAGGACCGACATATCCGGGGGCTAATTTCTCTCTCACTCCAAACCTTTGCACACCCTTGGTTGGTGAAACCCGAAGGTAGATATGATCACCAACTTCAAATTGCAAAGGCTTTCCTTTTATCAAAATAGCTAGACTGTGCAACTCTTAGATTCTCTTGTATTACTCTTACTTTTTCCTCTGCCTCGATTACCAAGTCTGGTCCAAATATTTTATGTTCTCCGGTTTGGAACCAACTCAAAGGAGTTCGACACCTTTGACCATACAAGGTCTCAAACGGTGCCATTTTCAAACTTACTTGAAAGCTATTGCTGTATAAGAACTCTGCTAGAGGTAAGCATTTGTCCCAACTTTTGTCATAATGGATGACACAAGCTCTAAGCATGTCTTCGAGTATTTGATTTACTCTCTCAGTTTGCCCATCCGTTTGAGGATGATAAGCTGAGCTTCGAATCAGTTCGGTGCCAAGAGAAGCTTGTAAGTGTTCCCAAAAGCGTGCTATGAATTGAGCACCACGATCTGGAATAATCGTCTTGGGTACTCCATGTAAGCAAATGATGCGATCGAGGTAAATCTCGGCATATTTCTTGGCAGTGCAGAGGGGGCTGAGTGCCCAAGAAATCCAGGTAACCGGCAGCTTGAGGTTGGTGGACATTGTTTTCACCCCGCTGCTGCTGCTGCTGGAGCTGCTGCCCTTGAACAAGCTGGCGGAGCAACTCAGTTTGGACGGCCATCAATTCCGCCAGATTGGGTGGTGGTGGCGGTTGCCGCGGTTGTCCGCTACCACTAGCACCAAACCCATCAGGGTTACCACGTGTTGCTCCAACCATCTGAAATGCGGATGTTTTTCATTTGCAAGGTTATTCGTAATACTTCTAAAGTTCAATAGGATAAGTGCGGAAAGGTGCATAATTCGAAAGATCATAGCTACAATGTGGACAGGATACAGTTTGTTACAAGAAAATTAATAGCTCCCATTCTGTGCGTCCAAATCCTTTCAAAGTTTACCAGTTACTAGGAAATTTAGGGTTCTACAACTTTGATATTCAACTCAGAGGCTAAATCGATGGTTAAGATGGTCGAAAAAGTCCATCTTTGCTTCTCTGTTTTGGCTGTTTTTCAGCAGATCGAGCTATAGTATTTTGCCTATAACTCTAGCTAAAAAAAGTCCAATGAAGCTGAAAATTTATGAGCACCTAGATCATAAAATGTATGACAACTTTGGTATTCATCACACAGCCCAGAAATGCAAGGAAACATGGATTAAAATTCAGACAAGTTTCTGCAACAGCAGATCCAGCATTTACAACCAAACCACCAAGTCCTTAACCATGGCCTACACGATTAGGGTGTTCATACGGTCGAGCTGCACTTATTAAAAAGAGAGGTACTCAACTATCAGTTAGCCTATTACAACACTTTGCCAAAAGTTAGGCGACACTATCGAGGAATATGTACAAAAGTCCTCCAAGGTTATCATCTAGAAGTCGTCGAGGTTGTTGACGGACGACTCGCTATGCACGGGGGAGTGAGCTCCCTGTGGTGGTGGCAGCGGGCTCCCAATCTCGTAGTCAATCTCGGAGACACCCTCCATCTCTTGGGGCTCCTCATCACCATCCACATCCATCTCTTCCGGTGGGGCATGTTGGGCTGCCTGTTGTGCATGGTGCATCTCAATGTGCTCATTGGCATCTTCCAACTTGATGTTGAGATCATGGATCTGCTCCTCCAAGAACTAAATCATGGCATCTCTCTCACCCATGAGAGTGTCATGCTCCTACACTTAGCCCTCGAGTTGGGCAATGGTAGCATCCCTACCTCCAATCTCCTCAGTAAGCTCCTGAATCTGCGCATCCCTCAGGTCCACCATCATGTGAGAGGCCTGAGCAAGGTCTGTGAGCTGAGCTAGCCCCTGACTCCGCAAAACCCGGAGATGATACAGTGCATTCATGCACCATGCTGAAGTGAGGATGGTCTCAGGGGGTAAAGGCCTGCCAGCAAGCCCATGTGCGCTAGCCTATCGAGCCAAAAGGGATCACCCTCCTGGGCAGCAGGGAA
This sequence comes from Panicum miliaceum, assembly GCA_032594955.1. Classification (NCBI taxonomy): domain Eukaryota; kingdom Viridiplantae; phylum Streptophyta; class Magnoliopsida; order Poales; family Poaceae; genus Panicum; species Panicum miliaceum. Next base: position 27,945,987 of record CM064066.1, on the reverse strand, counting down.
TAAACCCACGGAAGCAAGAATAATCTCCACGGGGTGCTGCTCAGAAAAGGTGATAAGCGTCAGCATAGTGGTCGTCTCCCACGTGTCGGTCAAGCGGTAACCCACCGCCTCGATCTCCAAGGCAGGCCACTCGGGGTGTACCGGGTGCGGAAGAAGGGTCATGTGCACTTGGCACTGAGGGAAACCCGTCTCCACAAACTCCCGCCCCATGTAGCGAGTGGGAGTAGGCTAGCCCACGGCATTCAGAACGCCCCACAAAATGGAGGGGAAACCCTCCCAGTGAGGCACTCCGAGTGCACGTGTCCTTCCTCATCCACCCCCATAACAACGGGGTCGGCCATCTGAACAAAAGATCAAATGGGTGAGACAACGAAAAACTGATGGACAGATAGTAACCGGATTCTGGATAGTGTATTAAAATAGCCATAACATAAAAGGTTGATGCTCAGAAATTCTCAAATTTTACCAGAAAATTCCTAAGATAATTGTGCCTTTTCTAGTCAACCCTTGGGCTAGATCATACCCTAAGATGGTCATATCCTTAAATTTTTCCCGTACTGTCTACCCAGAATTTTCAGTGGACAGAGAGCTAGTGTTTTGTCTACCAGAAAATATGTAATCAACAAAAAGCCACGAAATTTTAACAGTAGATTCTTGATCAAGTTTACAACAAGTTTGGTGTTGAACATTTCTGCAGAAGAATTCTCTAAGAGGGTTGAAAAATTTAGGTGTCAGAAGTGCTCAAAATAGGCAGAAAGACTGAGGTGTGGAAGTTTATAGTGTTGCCTACTGAGTTCTAATACAAAAATTCCCAAATTTTGACAGCAAATAGTAGACAAGTTTTGGAGCAAATTTATCAATGTGCACAAATGTAAACCTTATCGTTCTCAACCATTTCACGACCAATTTGATTCAGTTTCAATGTAGCATGATGCATGCATGTCCTATCCGTCCTCGCAAAATAAAACAATTGCCAAATAACTTTGGACTTACGGGGTTAGCACCGGTGGCATGGCACAATTTACGGCTCTCCCTATATTAGCTAGCCAAATTCTAACCATTCTTAACTTAACATAAGCGTGGTTAGTGTACCTGCAGAAGATCAATACAATATAACATTGAACCTTTCATGCCAACACTCACGAAAGCGTCCTCATACATTACCGCTCACTATAGTAGCGGCATCCAAGCGTTCAACACTTCACTGCATGGATAGTGCTTCATACGTTACCGGGGTAATGTATTCACTTCCCGTATAAATCGCCTTATGGGACGTCCGTACGTCGAATCCACCGTACGTGCGGCATATTTTACTCCCAATATAAGTAACGAATAGTTGGTATATTGGCAGCACCTCAAATAAGCCACTGCTTGAGGGCAGCATTCGGTTCGCGTCACCAACATGAGGGTCAAGCTCTCTCAGTTGACTGAGGATCCTTACCTTCTTACTGTAACACCTTAGGTGTTTAAATTATGAAATAAGCCTCATTAGCTTAACACGATGCATAAACAACTAAGAAAAGTTTAAAAGAAATGAATTATAAATTGGTTTTGCTTAGAATTAGAAATAGTTGTGTATATGTGCATAAGTACATGTACTTTAATCAAGCCATTTAAATAACTTTCACATTGAGGCAAACATGGCTACAAAAATTGAATAGGCACATCGTTATTGACTTGATTAAACAAAAGTCTAGTGGAAGCCTAGGAGAGAATGCAATGTTTTGCCCGGGAAATGACGAGCCTCCGAATTATACTTTTTGAGTTTTTAAAATAACTTCTAAACTATAACTCAAATGAACTTTGGCCTGAAACAAAACTTGTGTAACTTTTCATTTTGAACATGTTCAAGGATTTTTGAGTTATAACACAAAAATTTGAGAAACACTTGAAATTGCAAACCAGTCCCTGCTTTTTCTTCTATTTTCACCGCAGACCCTTCTTCTCCGCCTCGCCCGACCCTACGTTCGCCCGACCCTTTGCTCACCCGACCCTTTCACTCGCCCGACCCTACATTCGCCCGACCCTTTGCTCGCCCGACCCTTTCACTCGCCCGACCCTACGTTCGCCCGACGCGCAGCTGCTTCGCCCGACCCTTTCGCTTCGCCCGACCCTCAGTTTCGCCCGACCCCTCGCTCCGCTCGACCCTCCGCAGCCGCGCAGTCGCCGCAAGCCACTTTGCCGGTGATGCCTGACAGTGCTAGGCTCCAAGCCAAAGCCTGGCCGCGCCTGCACGCCGCGCTCCTCCCCAGTCCGCGCATGCCGCGCGCGCGCCGGCGACGCGCGCCTCAGCTCGCCGCCCGCCGTGCCCAATGGGCCAGTCGCGCCATGCCCGTGTCCCCGCCGCGTCCCGCCAGTCGCCGCATTCGCCGCCCGGCAAGACAGCTGCGGCAGCTCCTCGCCCAACCCGCGCGCCGCATGATCTCCAGCCCCCCACGCCAAATCCTCAGCGCCCAATCCCGTGCCCACGCCCACCGCACGCCGCGCCGGCTCTGCTCGCCGCCCACCGCGGCCAATCACGCGCTTCTGTTGTGTCGCCCACGCCCGCGCCTCGGAGTCAAAGTCCCACCCCTCCTCCCGCCTCTCTCTGCCTACAAAAGGCCGCACTGAGTCCCTCTCGCACGCCCAGACACCAGAACGCCGCCGCCGCCACCATTACCGCCGTCGTGCCCAGCTCACGATGGAGCTCGCCTCTCCGGCCACCCCTCGCCAGAGCTTAGTCTCCCACCACCACCACAGCACCCCACCGCAGCTCATTGCCCCACCCATCGTCGCCCAGAACCGCCGGAGCACCGCCAGCGTCGCCCGCACCGCCGTCGCTCCTTGCTGCTCCGTGGATATCCCACACCGAAGCTCCTCCGTCCCAACCAAGCTTCAAAACGGGTTCCCCTCGACGCCGCCAAGCTCAACGACCAGCCCACGCTCTCCCCTCCTCGCCGGAGCACCGTCGCCGACGCTCCGTCCCGCCACCGCCCCTCTGCTCCTCGCCGACGAGCCACCTCCGGCCACCCCCAACCCCGACCAAGGCCATCCCGAGGTAGCTCTCACCTCCCTGGATCTCCCCGACCCTTTTCCCCTCGCCGCCAACGAGCCCCCTCGCCGGAATCTGGCCGGCCGCCATGCCAGCGCCGCACAAGGACCCAATTGCAACGTTTGAAATCTTTACAAGAGTCTGCATGCAAGTTTCCAGGGGCATACCTGTAAACCTGTGTTTGAACTTTGAATTCAAAAGCAGCAAAATTGTAAACTTCATATAAAATCGTAGAAAAATCGGAAAATTACAACCTCAACTGTTCTGGAATCTTTAGATGAAAATCTACAACTTTTGTTACATGCATTTCTTCAGTTGCTTGCTAAATATTGCTCTAAATTAAATGGCACATTTAATGGACTTTAATTGTACCCCATGTTGTAGACAAAGGTTGAACATGAGTTTTAGATAGCAGTTTGGTTGCTTGATTTGTAGGCTAGTGTAAAAATATTAGAACCAGAACCGTCTCTAACTAAACTTTTTGTAAACCTTGTTTATGGCATGCAATAAAAAAACTAATTTATAACTGTTGTTATATTGAGTTTCATGTGGTGAAACTTTTCCAAAAATGTTAGATTGATACCTAAATACCACAGAAAAAGATTAGAACCTTTTTCCTTTTTGTAACCTATTTATATAATTTTGTGGTAGGAGAAATGCACTAATTCAAATAGTTAGTTTTTGTGCTTGGAAAATGTTCAAGTTTTTACTATAGCACACCTTAGAGTAGCTCTTGCTGTATAGAAAGTTTCATATACAGAAACCCTGTAAATCATCCTGTAGAAATTAATCTTTACTAAAGTATGTGTATTTTGTCCTATTTATTATGCTTTGTATCTTGTACAGTAAAATCTGAAAACTTTACAGTAACTCACATGTGGATAGATTAACACCCTGTAAAACTTTTAGCTTCAATACATGAATGGGTTGTCCTGTATAAAAATAACTAAGTTCTAGCAGTAGTTGTGTATTACATTTTTCGTAATTATTCTGCTACATGAAAATGTCTAAAATTTTTACAGTGCTTTTGTCTCTGCATAATGTGCTCTAAATAATAATTTCATCACCAGAAGTTACCTAATCCAGAAGTTGTATTTAATCCATCTTGTGCTTAGAAAATTAAGTTTCCAATATAACACAACCCCTTTTGTTTAATGAAGTTAGTAGTTTCAGTTATACTCTATTAACAATTGCCCAAAGAAATCTTAACTAAGTAACTTCCCAACCAAATCGATATTTTGTGGACTACAACTTTATCATGAAGAAAAAATAATCGTCTTATACCATCACTATAACTTACACTTGTGCATTCATATAGAATCGACTACTCTCGCCGACGGAACGTACGAGCTGGTGCCCGCGTCCGAGAGTGAGCAGCGTGAAGCTCAAGTCAATCTAACTGAAGCTCTCGAAGACCCGAGCCCAAGTTCGGACGAGCCCCAAGCTAGCTTTACCCAAGAAGGCAAGCCCCGGAGCATGAACCCTATTTTTCCTAAACTTATGCAACTTATTACTCTACTTTACTTATGCATTAAGTTTATAGGAGTTGGATGAAAACTTAGTCGCATGATCCTAGGTACCCAGGCTCTAAACACTAGATGTAAGGTTCGATAGAATGCTATGCTAATAGGACTCGGTAAAAGTCGAGTGATTTCCTGTCACTCGCGAGAAAATAGGAGTTGAATGTTTACTACATGCTGCAATCATAAGATCGACGGACGGGGCTATGGTACGATGTTTATGTTGATGATTGAGGCCCCATCTATCTAGTGAAAAATGCTAAGGCCGCAGTATGTGGTAGTGGTGGTTAAGTCTTTGAACGTACTAACCACATGCTGAGAATATGGTAATCGGTAAGCTTAAGTACTGGATTGGACCGAGGCCGGAATATACTCCCCACCGTCTTGAATTCGTTCACATCTAGCTAATGGCAGGTGCATGTGCCGCCATGGCCCGGCGTCGTACCGTGGTCCATGGGGACGTGTAGTCGAGGGCGGTAGGCCTGTTCCGTGAAGCGGGAATTGAAGGGAAAAGTTGCACGTGTGACTCTGTGAGTAACCACGTGACGTGTGTTTAGGTTTCCCTTGCAAGGTTAAGAAATTCGATTCAAATCGTCCGTTTCTCACGGTTATTGAGACTGCTTGACCCTTTTACCACATGGAGTAAGAAGAGGAACAATGATGATGATTAATCTTGTTGGATGAAAAAAATTAATCCTTCCACCATGAATGATATTGGATAGTTGCTTACCTAGAATGGTTAAAGGAAACTAGAACCTGGAGCTAAAATTTGATAGTAAGGACCTACTTGTATATGCTTTTCGGCAAAAAAACCCCTCAAGCCAAAAGCCTTGCATGTCTAGGAGTCGGCTAAGTATATTACACTAGTCGGGTAAGTCTTGCTGAGTATTAGTATACTCAGCCTTGCTTGTGGCTTATTTTCAGGTGAAACTTTCGAGGACATGATCACTAGTTTGACTTGGCCTTGTACCCTTCCTCCTGGTTGGTCGGTGGAATGGGATACGCCCCCGGGCACCAACTCGGGCACCAACTCGTACATTCTGTCAGCGAGAGAAGTTGATTCTATATGAATGCACATGTATGAGTTGTTTTAATGGTACAAGATAAATAACTATTTCACTATAAAGTTGTAATTCAACAAAACTCAAGTTAAGTTGTAAAGAACTTCATTTACATTTCCTTGGGCAGTCATTTATCGAGTATTATCTAAATTAACTAACTTCATTAAGTAAGTGAGGGGTATTGTCATTTCATAAACGACCATTTTTCAAAAGTAAGCATGGATTATTAAAAATCAACTACTAGATATAGTTTCTGGTGTTGAGATTTTTATGCAGAGCACATTACTTAAGTACAAACTCACTGTAAAATTTCCAGCCATTTTCGTTCAGCAGATTAATCATGAAAAAAATACATTAAATAGCTACTTCTAGGATCAAGATCCATTTATACCGAACAAACCATGCAAAAACTGGTGCTCAACATTTTAATGAGTACTCCTAAACTTATGGTGAGTCTACTGTAAATTTTTCAGGTTTTAGTGTGCAAGATATAGAGCATAGAAAATAAGTCAAGATACATCTACATTAATCAAGATTTATTTCTACAGGCAGTTTCACAAAATTTCTGTGTCTCAAACATTTCCAACAAGATAACCTACTCCAAAACGTCCTCTGGTAAAAATATCATAATTTTCTAAGTACAAAAACTATTTATACTGATTAAATGTGTTTATTCATTGCAAAAATTACTTGAGCAAGATCCAGTGGAACATAAAGCTCTAAACTTTTCCTACAGTATCTAGGCATCACTATAACACTACTGTAAAAGTTGAACATCATGAATCATAGTATGACACCTAGAAAAAATAGATTTATTTACACATGTCATAGAACAAGATTCCAAGATACTAAACTACTGTCCAAAAATCTGCACCAGTGCATGTCCCTAACTTGAGATCCAATTAAGTGCTAATGAAACTAGTTCTAAATCTAGAGCTAAACATATATAGAAACTGCACATCGGCATGTAAGCAAAGTGGTAGATCTTGTTGCAAGGATTCCAAAACATTTTTGTTTGCATTTTTTGGATTTTCCTAAAAATTTTAAACGAATTTACAAGTTCACTATTTTTGAAAACAAAAAGAAAACTGGGTCTCGCAGATAGGTCCCTGACTTTAGCAAAAAACCCCCTAGAAAGAGTTCAATCGTTGCAATGTCACCCCTGGCCGTGGTTCATGGCAGGGGAGGGCTTGTCCGGCCAGATTCCGGCGAGCTGGCTCGCCAGCGCTGAGAGAAGGGTGGTGGGGAAGCTTCAGGGCAACGAGGACTACCTGGGGAGGGGTTTGGTTGGGGTTGGGGGCGGCTAGAGGTGAAGGTGCGACGATAGCAGTGGGGCGGTGGCGTGGAGGTGGCTCGCCAGCGGCCATCCGGCGAGGGAGAGGCAGCATGGACGGGTCGAGGGCAACCCGTTCAGAGCCTCGGTTTAGGCAGAGGAGGAGTGTAGCGGCGGGACGGTGGTGAGCTTGAGCTCGGCATAGCAATGGCGAGGGTGGGGCTCGGCGCGCATGCTCGGGGGAGGGGCCGGCCTTTTATAGGGGGCAGGAGGAAGGGGAGGTGGAGGCGCGGCCTGGGTGCGCGGCACTCAGGCCATGGGCGGCCGGGGCAAGGGAACAGGCACGCAGCAAGGCATGGTGTTGCAGCCCCGTCGTCTTGTGGCGTCAGGCATCGATGGCCGCGTGGCGAGTGCGCGCTTGGGCGAGGGGGATTGCCGTGGGGAGGGGTGATCGCATGGTCGCGAGCCGGTTGGTGGCCTGTCGGGGGCGCAGCCCCTTGGCGCCTAGCGTCAGCCAAGCAGCGCCGGCCAGGTGGCGCTGGCGTGCTGCCATGGTCGGGGAAAAACAGGGGAGGGAGAGAGAAGAGAGAGAGAGGGGTAGAAATAGAAAGAGAGTCAACCAAGTTAGAGTTAGAATTTTCTCAAAACTTTCAGTTGAAACTCGAAAAATATTTAACACGAAAGTTGTAGGGAATTTAAAAATATACAACTTTTATTTTAGCCAAAAGTTCATTTGAGCCACGGTTTAAAATTTATTTTAAATTCAAGACTACTAGGATTTGAATTCATTTCTTGTGTTTAATTTTGAATTTGCAAATGGTCCTTTAGGTAAAATTGTAAGACACTAAAATATTAGTGTGTTTTTATACTACATTTGTCATGGAAAGTGGAGCATGAAAGATTATAAACACAAAAGGAAAAAATCTCACATACACACATACATACACATTCATACACATGCATATGCACACACATAATTAAATGCATTGTTTCAATGATTCTTGGTTATTATGCATGATGCCATGTGTTAGGTTTTCTTGCTTAGGATTTTAAACACCTAGGGTGTTACAGTAACACTCTACATCCTGTGTGGTGGTTGGCATTTCCTTAGGTGTTGATGTGTTTCGAGGTGGTCCTTGCCCGCCCTTATATAGTCTGGGGGACAGGGTTACATGAAAATCCTAGCCAGATACGAGCTTAGGAGTCCTAACCGAGTACTAGGGTAGTTTTCTTCTGTTCCAACAAGTCCTACTATGATACGAGTAGTTACAACTGATGTAGGGCGTGGGCCATGTCCCATCCCTTATCCTAGAATATGTACGCCATGTGCGCAGTCCTGTGGCCCCGGATCTAACATAGAGCTCAAGTATGAAAGTGTGTGTGTTGTGTGATGGTGTGTCTCATTTAGGAGCCCCTCCCCTCATATATATAGGTGTGACCGTGGGGTGCTCCTGTCGTGCAACCAGCTGAAGCTCTGCAGAACCGACGTTGAGGACCAATGGGGAGGCGTCACATCAAAGAAGTAAGGCGGTGGAGCTGGTTCTGGTTCGGCCGAACCACCTGGTTCGGATGAACCAGGATGAGCCCCAACCGACCTCAGCTTTGGACAGGTGGCTGATAAGTGGCCCCCTGGTCACTGGTTGATGAGTTGGCACTATCCTAAGTTAGTTGCATGCTCCGGTGGGCCCTCTGATCCATAGGAGGCTGAACAACGCGTTCTGATTGGCCGAAGAGGTGTTGCCTTGGATTGAGAGTGCGTTTCCTTGCTCTTGAGGCTGTCATGTGGGTCCTTCAATCCTCGTGCTTTCTCGTGATTGCTTGGTGTTTTGTGCCTTGGATTTGAAAGGTGTGTTTTCCCTCCATTTTAGCTCAAATTCCTGCATAGCTATATTTTCTAGGGGACATGTGGAATTGACATTATTTTGAATAAATATGCATGCAAGGAAGGTTAGTTCTCATGATTTTCAGATCAAATTGATGGTCGAAAATGGTCCATAACGAGCGTCAACAGAACCCCCACACTTAGTCTTTGCTCGTTCTTGAGTAAAGGTTAGGACTAAGGTGGAACACCAATTCTTTTGATATGATACATGTATACAGATTATTCCAAGCTTCACCTTTACCTATGAATCTTGATGTGTCTACCATAACGGTTTGGGTAGTTGAAGAGTGGAATGGTGTTGACTTTAGTCTCCTCCAATTCTTTGTTGTATGACTGGGTGGTTGAAAGATTTTTGAAATGACCAACCTTTGCTTTAATCCTCCATAGGATCTCTCAAGTCACTCAGTGTGTATGTATCCTCACCAAGGCATTGCCTCTTTTCGTCTTACTTCTAAAGATAGCTTATGTGGATCTCATGGTAGGAGATTTTGAAGCATGCACTTGTTTCACATATATTGCAAAATCAAAGATTGGATCCATGGGGATGACACATCATACAAGTTGATCAAGACTGTGGAAGTGAATGGAAAGAGGATGATGAAAATAAAGGACTCCTTTTATGAATCTCTCTTTCCTTTATTTGGAGGACATTGGACATGGCTATCTTTTTCTTGGACCTTCATGTGTCCAAAAAAGAAAATTTCACCATGCTTTTGAGCATGTATTTTCCCATATATCTATATATTGTTTTTTTTCATATAGCCCATGCCTCTTTTAATGAGTATTTTGTGGATGGATAGAATGGAATAGCTAACTTCCAGTGTAGAAGTTTAGCATATGGAGTGTACGTGATCTTGATCAAGCAAGTATGAAAAGACATCTCACTAGGGTCACAAAATTTGATGAAGCTGAATGTAACAACAAGGCACATATGTAAATGGTTTCCTTCATGAAGTTCGACATATGGCTTTGGTAGGACAAACACAGGGAGTTTGTAAAGCTATGGAGGGTTCTCTTTTTGAAATAAAATTTCCCAGACATAAACACAGAAAGCAAGGATTCCTTCATCAAACCATATCTCACTTTTCAACAACTTTACAATTATAGGTTCCCTAGGATATGATTCACATGTTCAAGATTAGCAAGGAAGAAAATATATGCAAGCCAATCAAACTTGAAGTATGCAATCAGAGAGTACCATTGAGTTTAATTTTAGTAATTAGCAAAGGATTTCATTTAAAATCATGGATCAGGGAGATTTGTGGGGTCGAGTGCACAAACCGTCGCGAGGGGTCTAGGCCTTTTGCATGCTGGTTCTTTCGGTCTTGTGCACGTGTCTGTGGGTGATCTCGAGCTTATGTGTGTCAAAACTCCAAGAGATCTCCCCCACACTTGTTCTTGTACTTGGTGCTTTATTCAAAAACAAAAAGGTGGAAACAACAAGGGACTCTACTGATTCGAGAACCAGGGAGCCTTACTTTTTTCGAACTCAAATATATATATATATATATTCAATTTTATTTTCACCATGAGACTTACTCAAACAAGGCTGAATTAGAATTACATCAACATCAGCGAAAAAGGATATACTTATGATAGACCCTTAAAGGGTGATATGTACCTCCTTCTTATATTGCGCAACATGAATCCAATGCCTTGGCTTACCTTTCCATTTGAATTCAGCTCAATGACTCACCCATTTGGATTTGAAGATTTTTTCTGCAGGGGTTAGTCCACATATACAACCAATGTCCATGAAATTATTAAATGTAAGGTTCATCAATCAAACTTGACACCATGTCTAGTTTGACTGAAGAAGACATTTTAACCTAAGCACCATGCCTAATTTAAAAGGCCTATGAATGTATGTTGGAGCATATATTCAAACTAGAGTAGATGAGCACGGATAAAGGAAGCATAAAAATATGATCAAGCTATATTCAAGCAGAGATAAACATGAGTATGAGAATGGTGAACCTCGGGCTACCTCCCGGAAGGGCTTTGTTTAAAGTCAAAAGCAGGACATACCTGAGGGTACTTACCATGGCGTTTTGTTTGATGGAGAATTCTGAATCGCCGTCGTGATAACTCCTCTCTTATTTTTCTTTTTTTAGTTGGTCATGATTCAAGAACTAACACCATCTTCAAACCAAGATAAGAATTGGTACGAAAGGAACTTACTTGGGGTACTCACATACCTCCCCCACACTTGTAGTTTGCATTGTTGGGCAACACATTTTCAAGTGTGTAGAGTTCAAGCTTCCCTTTATAATCGTTCCCTCACCAAGAATTACCGTGGTGTTGTAGTCGGTGTAGCTCTCATGTTCTTAGGCGTCACCTGTCCATCGTTCTTTTTAATCTCCATCTGAAATGGTTAGTGACCAAAAATACCCGAAGGAGAGCTTATCCTAGAGACATGATCTTGCCTTTATTCGGAAGGGAAATGATAATCCGGGCTATCTCCCAGCAGTGCTTTGTTTATGGTCACAAGCTCAACCATGGGAACGTCCTCTTGAAGCTATCGTTGGTGGTGTGTTCCCCTCTCAGCACCAATTATTGATTACTGTAGAAGCTTTAGCTGCAAGGTTAGTGCCATAGTGCATCCACTAAATTTGCAATGCTTATGATAAACATGTGCATCTACAACCAACCTCCTAAACTTTTTGCAAGAGAGGACCTTAAGGTGGTTGTAGTCCTCGTACGTGCTCGGGGCACAAAGAATGGTTGACTGTGGAGAGGCATTGAATGAACATGGTTCTTGTTGTATTTCAAGAATGAATCTCCCATGCTTATCCATCGAATCCTTTCCTTCGGACTCAAGAGTCAGCGCCTCACAAAATTTCATGGCCCATGCATTCTCCATCTCAAGAGATTCATCGTGAATGATTATGGTTGGATCTCGATCATAGTCGAGAACAACGTACTCCGGGCCAGCGGAAAGAGGCTCAAACTCGATCGAGGGTGATGATGATCTTTCATCTTCACCAAGGTGAAGGATTTCTTCCAAGTCGTACTCTTCGGAAGTGGCAGGTTTTGCAGCTTCAAAGAGAACAGGCTCGGACGATATAAATGGAGATCCAACATCACCTTCTCGAGCGGGTTTTGCTCAGGATGAGGCTTCGCCAAAGAATTTTCTAAATAGGAGGTAGCAGTGGCAGAAGCGATTTCCCTAAGCTTTTCATCTAGGCTCCCTTGAGATGCATCGAGAAGTTTTTCTAGCGTGTAGCCTAGGAGAAGATCAAAATCGATGACATCATAGATGTGGAAATCTAAGCGCACCTCGATTTTGTCTATGGTGATCGGCACATCCTTGCGATCCCCCGACATTCAAAGATGAATCCCGAGGGACTTCTGAGGTATTTGTCGATCGGGGTTAGAGGCTTGTTACCCACGAGGGTGTTTACGAGGTACTTAGATATGTTGCAAGCCTCGGCAGCAGAATCATGAAGAGCTTCTATGGCATTTTCCCTCATAGTACATGGGATGGTTGTGGAAGTTGAGCTGATCCGGATTGCTTCGGAGGTATGCTTCACCTCCTTCGACCAATCCATTATGGTTGCATGGTGGAAAACTTCATCAAGGGTCTCATAAAGACGATGTCGTAGGCTTCTCGTGCCTAAGATGATTCGAGATGTTTCTAATGTTCCTCGAAGGATCATCCTCGAATCGGGGAAAGAACTCCGAAGGTTGAATTTCTTCTTCCTTCGGTGTTCGTGGTTCGGGAGAGGACTCAACAGACGAATCTTGGGATGTGAAAAGTGAAAGCTCAGATTTTGCTATTGAGAGACTCTCATGGCTCGACTCGGGTTCCTCTCGGTGGGGTTCGTTATGATCGGTAGGAAAGGAAGAGTTTTCTAAGAGGCGATCTAGGATCTCTCTTCCTTCCGTCAGAGTTTTGTGTGCAAACAAACCTCCAGCAGCGATGTTGAGGTCTAGGGCAGATTTTATGTCTAAACCCGAGCAAAAGATGTCTAATGATACATCATCAGGCATAGACAAGTCTGGGCTAGATGCCAAAAGGTATGAGAATCTAGCCCATGCTGAACCTATGGACTCCTTCTCTAATTGCTCAAAGTTGAGGATGTCAATCGGTAGGGAGTCTATGCGTTCCGTAATAACAAAAGTCTACTCGAAGTTCTTCCCAATCACCGTACATACTCCCCATCGTGCGGGTGTACCATTGCTCTGCCCTCTCTATGAGAGAGAAAGGAAACAACTTCCACCGCAAGGTTTCCTGTGTCATGCCTGGGATTACCAGGCGCGAGCACAGTTCCTCAAACTCTTGCAAATGATCGTAGGGATCTTCATTAATTGCTCTAGAGAAGGATCGATTCCAAACCATGGCTATAAAGCCAGGACGAAGTTCATAGCCAGATGAAGGGATTTGTTTTGAAGATTGTGATGGCTCGTAGAACTCGCTCTTTGAGGTAGAGAGCTGTTGAATGGATAGCTTCTCCATGGATAGCGAGCGTAGAGATAGAATCAAAGAAAAAAAAGATACGAGGGCAAACTAGGTCCGAATAGAATATAGCTACCATTTCCGGCAACGGCGCCAGAAAGCTTGTTGGGTATTTTTACGATCACAAATAAATTTGCAAGCGCACAGATACCGTTGTAGCTTTCACCCAGGAGTATTCCAGGGTATCGTATCCACTGAGGAACGTGTATATATTCTCAAACGTTCAGGTTCATCCAAGGACACCACACAGGCTAGAGGCAAGGGACAGAGAGGATTCCTAGGCTAAGCATCAAAGGTAAGATAGAACTATCCTAGTTGTTTGCGTCGGGATACTGGCTTCCCACAGGACAAAACCAGGTGAGCTCTGGTAATACGGCACTGGGATATACCCGAACGGGAAAGATTACGCTGGATAGACAAGGCTGTCACCACCTGCTACCTACCTCATCTAACCATGGGATATACCACAACCAAAGGGTAAGTATAGTCTAGACACCATGTCTACACTATCGTTACTAACTCTAGCCTTAGCTTTAGACTAGAACACCCACTAAACTAGTGAACTATTGATCCGGCAAATAACTAAGGAACAAAAACTATTACTTAACTAAGAAACTAAGCACAGAAGAAGTCACGAACACTTACTTTGATTAATAAGCATCCGTCGAGGTACAAGCTGGAGGAGAGTGCCGACAACCCCAGCACTTCCTCGACTTCACCTTACTCTCTCCCTATCTCCTAACACTTTTAGAAATGAGCCTAGAGCTCAAGTATGAAAGTGTGTGTGTTGTGTGATGGTGTGTCTCATTTAGGAGCCCCTCCCCCCATATATATAGGTGTGTCCATGGGGTGCTCCTGCCGTGCAACCAACTGAAGCTCTGCAGACCGACGTTGAGGACCAATAGGGAGGCGCCACGTCAAAGAAGTAAGGCGGTGGAGCTAGATCTGGTTGCACTATTACTAGACAAGTGGTTCAGCCAAACCAGGATGAGCCCCAACCGACCTCAGCTTTGGATAGGTGGCTGACAAGTGGGGCCGCTAGTCCCTGGTTGATGAGTTGGTGTTGTCCTAAGTCGGTTGCATGCTCTTGTGGGCCCTCTGATCCATGGGAGACTGAACGGCGCATTCTGATTGGCCGTAGAGGTGTTGCCTTGGATTCAGAGTGTGTTTTCTTGCTCTTGAGGCTGTCATGTGGGTCCTTCAAACCTCGTGCTTTCTCGTGATTGCTTGGTGTTTTGTGCCTTGGATTTGAAGGTGTGTTTTCCCTCCATTTTAGCTCAAATTCCTGCATAGCTATATTTTCTAGGGGACATGTGGAATTGACATTATTTTGAATAAATATGCATGCAAGGAATGTTAGTTCTCATGATTTTCAGATCAAATTAATGGTCGAAAATGGTCTGTAACGAGCGTCAATAGAAGTCTCTTGGAGACTTGTCAACTGGTTCTTCGCGATCACGCCTGGGTGAAAGTGCATTTTGCCCCTATGTGGGTTTTGGTGTTGATGACATACAAAATTAAGGAGCTAATGAGTTTATCGAGTTATGGACAGGTTAAAATTCAATGAAATGAAAAAGAGCAAGAAAAGACGCCAAATTTGCTTAATGGATGGTGTTGGACTTAAAAGAAGACCTTTACTTATTTTATATTTTGAATTTGAGTTTAGGAAGTACCGTACTATTAAGAGGGATGTGAACGGATAGCATGAAGGTGTGAAAGTGCTTATTTGAGATGCTAACCATCAAGGAGAGACACAAAATCACACACTTGTGCACCTAGTTTTCTGACTGTTTCAGTGTGTGTCGGAAGTTCCGACCCTGTGTCGGAAGTTTCAACACTTTTCGGAAGAAGCAGGATTCTTCCGACAAGGGGTCCTCGGCCAGCTATTTTTAAATGGTCAGAAGTTTCGACCCTATGTCGGAAGTTTCGACAATCACTTAACCAGTGCACTAACGGCTAGTTTTTGGGGCTTGGGTATTTATAGCCCCTCAGCCCCTCCTTCATTTGCTGCTGACCTAACCAAAGACAAACACCTCCAAGAGCATTTACCACTCCTCTCCAATCCCTCCTTGAGATAATCCTTTAGTTGATTTGAGCTAGGGCTTGGGTGAGAGAAAGATTGAGGTGTGAGACTCAACCATTTAAGAGAGAAGGCAGCCAAGTTCATCTCAAGAGCACTTGAAGCAACTTCATCCTTCAATTCGTGTTTTTTACTCTTGAAGCTTGCTTCTAGACGGTTTGGTGTCACCCGTGGAGCGTCCTCTCGTGTGTGTGCGCCCCGGGAAGTTGTATTACCCTATCCTTTGTGAATTTCATAGTAAGTGACTCAATCCTCCTTTGTGGTTGATTGAATGAGGTAAAGGGTTAGTGGAAGACCCGGCTCTTTGTGAGCTCCTCAACGGAGACGTAGCTTCCTTTGTGGAAGTGAACTTCGGGAACAAATATCTTGTGTCTTGTGCTTATTGAATTTATTTAGTTCTTATTGACCTAGAGTTTGTTTTGTGCCGATCTACGTACTCAAGATGTTGTGCTTGCAAAGATCACCTGCAGAAGTCTCCTAGTATCATTGTGCAACTTTTGATTCAGCCAGATGTCAGACCCGGGTACACGGGACTGTACACGTGGCATATTTCTCTTAGGATACGGGATGGGACATAGCCCACGCCCTACATCTGTTGTAACTACTCGTAATGCAGTAGGATTACTCGTAGAGTAGTTAGACCAGTCGGACATGGTAGGAAACTACCCGAGAAGTACTCGGGTAGGACTCCTGGGCTTGTACCCGACTAGGACTTCCATGTGAACCTGTCCCCCCAGACTATATAAGGGCGCATAGGGACCCCCTCGGGAACAATCATCATCAAAGGCAATACAAACCACACAGGACGTAGGGTATTACGTTATCAGCGGCCCGAACCTGTCTAAAACCTTGCCCTCCTTTGCACCTTCGAATTCCTGATCTCGACGACACCCTACCTACAAACTCACCACCTCGGGGTCATCCCTCGGTGGGCGTGGCGGTAAAACACCGACACCAGGTTCTTCAGTTTCAAGTTTAATTTTTGAATTTCGTATTAGAACTTTAGTTTTGTCAGAAGTTTCGACACATTTAATTGCTATGAAATTTTTTAGGTTTTTTGGGTACGCCTATTCACCCCCGCAAGCATCACCAAGATCCTTTCACTGGGCGAGTCGCTTCGGCATCCTCGGCTGTGGGAGCCTTTGGAGCCGCCTGCCTTGTCCCGGTCGTTGTAGCAAGGACGCTTGGAGTTGTTGGCCACCACACTATTGTAGAGTGCATGCCACTCGCGGGCTGTTTGGTTGGCATCCATGTGCCAGGGGCACTTGCCATCTAGGAGCCGATCCAAGTCCTCCTGGTTGAGAGAGGTGCGCTGTCAGGGTCGATCTGCCACGATGACTGTGTTCTCAGAGCCACGCTTGCGGTCCTGGTTCTTGGCATCCTTGTGCCAGGGGCACTTGCCATCTAGGAGCTAATCCAAGTCCTCCTGGTTGAGAGAGGTGCGCTGTCAGGGTCGATCTGCCACGATGACTGTGTTCTCAGAGCCACGCTTGCGGTCCTGGTTCTTGGACAACTCGGGGCGGTCATGGTTCTTGTTGGAGTTATGCCGGGAGGGCGACCGTTGTGGCGCTGGCGATCATCATGGCGTGGCTTGGGGCGATCATCA
Organism: Panicum miliaceum; assembly: GCA_032594955.1. Taxonomy (NCBI): domain Eukaryota; kingdom Viridiplantae; phylum Streptophyta; class Magnoliopsida; order Poales; family Poaceae; genus Panicum; species Panicum miliaceum. The sequence goes on along the minus strand of CM064066.1, from coordinate 27,929,075 downwards.
GAGTTGTGCCGGTCCTTGTGGTGACGATGCGCATTTTTAGCATCCTCCATGTCGGCGTGCTTGTTGACGACCGTCATCATCCTCGAGACCGTCTTGGGGTTGCTCTCGAACATCTTGCTGCTAGAGCTCGATGTTGTGCAACCCTTGGTAGAAGTAGTGGATAACGTCCCTATCATCAACCTCCGTAATCGTGTTACGTTAGCAAAGTACCTTTTATTGTAGTCACGAAGGGACTCATTGAGTTGCTGAGTGACACTGCCCAGATCCCATCTAGTTTTGGGACCCGGGCAGGAAGCCTGGAAATGGTTGATGAAGGCCATGCAGAGATCTTGCCAGCTATTGATGGAGCCGGGTCAAAGTCCCTCAAGCCAGTTCAAAGCCTGGCAGCTCATCATGACCGAGAAGTAGGTCTCAATGATGTCGTTGTTGCAGTTGGCGGCTCGTACGGCGATGGAGTAGGTGCAGAGCCATGTCCTGAGGTTGGAGTCACCGTCGAACTTGTATAAAGATGGCGGGAACCGCCCTTGGAGGCTATAAAAGGAGGCCTCCCCTCCCCTCATTCACACACACCACCAAGACCTCCAACACCTTCACTAGAAGATGTAGCGCTCCACTCCATGGCGAAGCCCTCCTTAGGCTAGTGCTTGGAATAGGGAGAGAGAGAGGGGGGGGAGAGGAAGTAGCTCGGAGGAGTGCTGAGTCTCTCAGCACTCTACTCCGGCCATGTACCTCTACGGATGCTGGCTTCCTCTGGTATGAGTAAGTTAGTATTTGTGATTCCTATCTTGCATAATACTTATATTTGAGTGAGATCAGTTCTCTTACTTGTGGGTTCATCGCTCTATATTTATACAGAGTGTCGTAGTTTGCTACGGGAATTTAGACGTAGTTAGACTATGGTAGTAATCAGTAGCGTAGACATGGTGTCTAGGCTAAGGGTTACCTTCGTTTACTTATATCCCACGGTTTGTTAGAGGTAGGCCGCAGGTGGTGACAGCCTTGTTGGTCCTTCGTAATTCTCCATGTTCGGATATAGCGTAGAGCCGTTGCTCGGAGTCTCTTGACCATTTCAGGGGAAAGTTGGTGCCCGAAGCGGTATTTCTGCTCGAGAGATCGACATTTAACTCATATCTAGTGCTACCTCAGGAATCCTCTCCATCCTCACCACTTATCTTGGTGTGTCCTTGGACCGACTAAGTTAGAAGTTAGTGCAAACATGTTCCCTTGGATTTGATACCCTTGACTACTCTCGGGTAAAAGCTACAACGGTATCCGTGCGCTTGCGAATTTATTCGCAATCGTTAAAATACCCAACAAGCTTTCTAGCGCCGTTGCTGGGGAACGGTTGCTGTATCTTTCTTCAAACCTAGTTCATCCTCGTATCTTTATATTTTCTTTTCCAAAAAAAATCATATCCTTTGTTTTTCCTTACCTCTATCCTCACCCCCGCTACCCAGTTCATGCTTGTTTCTTTTGTTTTTCCTTACCTCTACCTTCACCCCCACTACCCTTCGAAGGTTATACTCGTGCACACCTTCTGACCCTTTAGGGTGAGTCTTTAGAGCCATTCTTTCTAGACCTAGTTCCTCATCTGGCTACAAGGTTCATCCCTCACTCATAGAGATAGTTCAGAAAAAATCCTTCTTAGGGATAAGCTGTGAGAACCCCTACGATCACTTACAAGAGGAGGAATCGTTAGGCACAGCATGGGTTTGTTACTCTGCTCTTAATTCTCCCAGTCTTGTCCATACCCGAGCACGTGTTGCTTCAACACTTTCGGTTTGGACTTTCCAAGGACGCTGACCTACAGCTTGACACTCTCTCCGAAGGCTCGTTTTTGCTTAAAGATCCGACTGAAGGGGAGGAAATCTTGGATCATATCCGAGAAACTACTCCCCTGATCGATCTGCATAATGATGCCCCGTTAGGAGGAGAGCGCATTGAGCAACCGAGGACTATCATCAGAAAAATTCGAGCTTTCATTATATCTACAATTCTGCTGAAGGTACCTCTCCTGAACAATAGAAATTTTGGGAAAGAGCACTTCGTGAGATTCACTTATGGTGCTTTGTTCTTAATTTTCCTCGAGATCATGTCTCGAGGAAGGTTGTGGAAGGAGTGGTTGAAAGAATAGGATCATTCTTTATGACTCATCTATTTCAACCACAATTTCTTGGAAGAGGGACTATAAGAAAGCTCATCTTGTTCCCGTGTCAAGATAACATTCGAGGTGTTCCGTATACACCAAGGAATATGCCTCCACATTGACCACTGTATCATAGCCATCGGGCTCATCTTTTTGGTCAAAGATCATAGGGGCCACGCCAATCGAATCGAGTGAAGCAAACTCATATCCTCATCATCGATCGATGCCAATCAAATCAAGTGATTCAAAACTCACATCTTATTCCTTGATTTTGTTTGATGCCCAATAGAAGCCACCATCACACTTCATATCATTTGGACTTCTATTAGAAGCTTAGGATGGATTGCTTTGCCACCACATTCGTCTTTGATGAAACACGAGGCTTTCCACCTAAGGAGGGTATGAGTTGAAAGAAACTCATTTCCCTCGTGACCCAAACTCGGAATCATTCCTATGGCCCATGGAGTTACACATCCTCTTTCACCATGGGGCCATGAACATTCCTGAGTTGCTCTATCTGGAGATCAAGCCACTCAGTCCAGGAGCATGAAGTTTTGTTCTGATTCATCACAAGGATCATGCTCATCCGAGATATCTCTAAGATTTATCATCCTTTGTGCCAAGACACTGCAAGTCATACGATCACCTCAAGGTTTCCCACCATAGACGCCCTTTTAGGATGGTTGTATTTGGTTCTACTTATCATAATATCTATGTAGGGCTTGTAGTTGTTTTTGTGCACTAACCTTACAGCTTGAACAATGATAAATCAACAAATGGTGTTGAAGCTGGGAACTACATCACCATTTGATAGCTGCAGGATGAATCCCACATGGTCGAGCTTGTGACCATAAATAAAGCACTGCCGGAAGATAGCCTGGATTATCTTAAAAAGATAAATAAATATAAAAAGGTTTTCTCCCAAACAATAAAAGCAAGAACATGTTTCTAAGACAGTATGCACCTTCGGGTATTCTTTGTCCTAACCATTTCAGGTTAAGATTAAGAAGAGCAGGGGACATACGACGCCCGAGAATTATAAGAGTTGCATCAATTGTATACCTTGAAACTCTTTGGCGATGGAACACACTTGAAAGGAGACATTGACATTGCACACTTGACTTTTACACAAAAGTTCAAGTGTGGGAGGAAATCAGTGATCGTCTCATTGCAAGTTCCATCCATACCAAAGGCTATCCTAGTTCAAAAATTGATGTCAGCTCTGCCTTGCTAAAGAAAAAGGAGTGAAAAAGAGAGAGAGAGAAAAAGACAAGATGAAAAAAAGCAAAGAGAGAAGGAAAAAAAAAGAGAGAGAAGCTAAAAAAAGAGGGAGAAAAAAATGAATGATGAAAAAAAAGGGATAAGAAGAGAAGGAGAGAGAGAGCCGGCAAGCCCTACATAGATCAAAGGACGCCATTTATGCGTGCCTGCAAGCTGTGGCATTACACCTTGGTAGAGATCATTTTGCCGCTTCGCTCCACCTTTCCTTGGTCTCGCATTTGCATGCAAGCCTGGGCTTAGTCTAGTTCCGATCCCGACTTTGCATAGCCCCACTCTTGCAGCGGCTGCACACATCCAAGCAAGAGGAATTCTCCTCTTCTTTTCCAGGCCTCTGCTACTTGACTCCGCTTGGCACCTGCTCATATGCATAAAAGGAGACGTACTCTACGTCTCCAATCCTACAGGATTGTGCCAACAAATCATGCCTCCAAGGAACACGATTCCCAAGCATGAGGCATGACTACCACTCGCCTGAGTTGGCACGATCAAAGTGCCTCCCTCCGCTATAGTCCACAGCAAAATGGAGGACCGATCAACAACCATTTGTGATCACGCCACCGCTGCAGCAATTTCGAGACATCTGTCCTATATGCTGGCAATAAAGTACACAGGTATGTCAAAGGTAAAATTCACCAATCCCTTACTCATTTTTTTATCCCTATTTGAGCATAGCTTGATCATGCAAATTCATGCTTCCTTTGTCTTTGACGTATGCTTTGGTTTCATTGTATTTAATTAGTACATCCATAGGCTATTTAAATTAAGCATGGTGCTTAGTTTAAATAGCCTTCTTTAATCAAAATTAGACATGGTGTCGAATTTTGATTGATGAACGTCAATGCTAATATTTTTAGAGTTTGGATGCATATCCTTTGTGGACTAATCCCTGCAGAAAAAATTTCAAAATTGATGGGTAAGTCCTCAAGCTGAACTCATATTGGAGGTAAACCAAGGCCCGAGGCACACTTCAATAAAATTTGCACAACATGCAAAGGAGGCATAAGTCACTTTCCAAGGTGTACTGTGAGTACTTTGATAAAATGTCACTTGTTATATCCCAGCCTTGCTTGAGCTTTGCTGCAAAGATAAAATTGGTGAATAAAAAAAATTCTTGAGAAAAAATAAGAAAATAAAATAAACATGTCAAACAATTTTTGAGACCCCCGCTCTGCATGCCCAATTTGCCATGATAAAAAACTCAAAAATAAATAAAATAATAACAACAAAAAAAGAAGAGAAGGAATTGGAGGCGCCATACTCTCTTTATGGGCCTTGATTGAATAAAGTTTTAGACTCCCCGATGATTCAAAACCGGCAAAGTCCTCACTTGTTTCCACCTTTGTTTTTCTTTTGAATAAAAATAGGTAAAAAAACAAGTGTGGGGGAGAGCCACAAACTCTCTAGCGCTGCCATGATGCACCAACACCCACAAACAGAGCACACCACGCTGCACCAGCACGTATGCGAAAGGGGAACCAGAGCCAGGCCCACAGGGGTTTGTCCGAACCCAAGGTTTGGCCAACCCATGAGGTCGCCCGCTCAAGCCCATCTTCGTCCACCGCGTTAGTTTGTGTCTCTAATCTCCCTAATCTCCGTGATCCATGAGTTTTGATGAATTTTAAATCTGATCCTTTAAATCAATCTCAAATAAAAAAATGAATCAACATGCTCCACCTGCTCTACATGCTTTCTATGGTTGGCCTGCGTAAGTTCTATTCCATGCTTATCATCTTAATGCTTGTGAAAAAATATCTTTAGGACATCACGCTCATCTATGTAGTTGATGTGTGTGATATGGTTTGAGGATCCGATCTTCGCTCTTAATGCTTAAGTGCTTGGAAAAATTTATTTGAAAAAACATAAAAAGCCTTTGCAAGCTTCTCTTTGATTTGCCAAAGTCCTACCAAAGCCTTATTATGAGTTACCTAGAAAACCTTATGCATATGTTGTTTGTCTCTGCATTGAGCTTTGTCAAATTGTTGTGACCCTTGAGAGAATTCTTTTCATGCTTTCATGATCAAGATTCATGTGCACACCATATAACCCTTGCTATGCTCAAATGAGAGTTAGCATTGCACCATCCATCCACTCCACAAATAAAGCTCCACTTGTGTCGTGACTTCTCTCTCCAAAAGTATCCTTACAAAAGAGACATGGGGCTATCAAAAAAAATATATGGACACATGAGGGTCCAAGCATTAAAAAGTAGGGTTGGACACACGAAGGAAAAAAAATAAAATAAAAAAGGGAAGAAAAAAAAAGAGAAAAGATAGCCATGTTCTCAAAAAATTTACAAAGGGAGAGAGATCATACAAAATAAGTTTCCATCCACCATTTACCATCCACTATATCCATACACATGCACATCTTGATCTGATTGTATGACTAGTTTTCCTCCTTGGATCCGGTTTTTGACTTTGCAATATATGTGATGCAAGTATGCCTTATCCATCATACCTACCTTGAGCTCCACATATAGCCACAGCTAGAAGTAGGATAAAGAAAAGGCATGTCAAATGCCTTGGTGAGGATATATACACATTGAGCAATCTGAGAGAATCAAATGAGGAGCTAAGCAAGGTTTGTTTTGAAAACTCATTGAAAAATCCCAAGCTACTTGACATAAAGAGTTGAGGTGACTTGATTCAAAACCGTTCAATTCCTCAACTACCCAAGATGGCATGATAGACACCTCAAAGTTCACAAGTGCAAGATAAGGTATGGAATATCTCTTATGCTCGCTTCATACCTTTAGAAGTTTCATTTCACCTTAGTCCTTTGTCCTTCACTCGAGAACGAGCAAAGGCTAAGTGTGGGGGTGTTGTTGACAGCTCTTAAATGCAAAATATATGACTCCAACTCCTGCATGAACACATAAATAATGAACATCAACAGTAGTGGTAGGAGTTATTACTAACGAATTCCACAAGTGTTGGTGAACCATTGATTTCAGGAAGTCATGTCTGCAATTGGAGGAAGATGTGCTCAAAACAAACTCAAGGAGTAAAGAAACACACCTCCGACCAATTAGAGGCTATCACACGGATTCAAGGGCCCACAAATCAGACCAAACGGGCGAGCCAAGGCTCAAATCACCAAGGATCCTTGCCTGGGCTGTCGGTGTTTCACCGCCACGCCCACCGAAGGATACCCCCGAGGTGGTGAGTTTGTAGCTAGGGTGTCGACAAGACCAGAAACTCGAAGGTGCAAGGAACACAAAGTTTACACAAGTTCGGGCCACCGAGAGCGTAATACCCTACGTCCTATGTGGTTTGTATTGCCTTAGGTGGTGATCAGGTGATCTCCTGTTTGGAGGGGGTCCCTACCCGCCCTTATTTAGTTTGAGGGGACAGGGTTACATTGAAGTCCTAGTCGGATACGAGCCCACGAGTCCTACCCGAGTACTTTTCGGGTAGTTTCCTACTGTCTCCGACTAGTTTTACTACTGTATGAGTAGTCATACTATGGTATGAGTAGTTACAATAGATGTAGGGCGTGGGCCATGTCCCATCCCTTATCCTAGGATATGTACGCTATGTGCACAGTCCTGTGGGCCCGGGACTGACAAGCCCCCGAGCTCTTCGTAGTCGCGTTCTATAAGCATCCGAGTACTTCTAAAGGCGTCTTCGAGTTCTCCCGAACTCCATCTTGAAGGTGCCTTCCAAGTACTTCCTTGGCTGCATCGAGGGCGTGAGGTGCTCATGCCCCGAGTAGTTGTCAAGTCTTCTTTTATATGGGGTGCGATTGAACTCACACTCCATATAGAGTAGCCCCCGAGCCTTCGGTTGACTCGTAGAATCAGGCCGAGGGTCAATTTAGTCTCGAGTCTTCTGTCCTAATCTTCCAAAAGATTTGAAAAATAAGTCGCTGATGACATGTGTCCATGCAGCCCCAGAGCCTTGATGGTTAAGATGGGCAAATTGGTCCAGAAATTTGAAAACTGCTTTTTTGGAATGACTTCCCTAAAAAAATAGTTAAATAAATAACTTATCCAAAAAGCACCCTAAATTACTGCTTAAATCAAACCTTGTTCACTGAGAGCCGTGTCGTATCCAGCCCCCGAGCCATGGAGCTAGACGAGTCGCGCAAGATACACCTAGTAGTAGGTGGCGCCAGCCCCCGAGCCTAGGCATTGGCCAAGTTGCCGCTGGATCTTGAACTATCGATGAAGCTGACTAGTCGGAGTTGATTCCGACTAGTTGTGTAGGCGAGATGAGTAGTCGAAGTAGTCGAACACGCGTAAAATTAGTCGGAAACTAGTAGACGCAGTGTCATGGGAGCAAGGCCCCTTCAGTAACATAGAGTACTAGTCGAGAACTAGTAATCTGATCTGTCAAACCTGGGTACACGGGACTGTCCACGTGGCACACTTCTCCTGGGATACGGGATGGGACATGGCCCACACCCTACATCTGTTGTAACTACTCGTAATGCATTAGGATTACTCGTACAGTAGTGAAACTAGTCGGACACGGTAGGAAACTATCCGAGAAGTACTCGGGTAGGACTCCTGGGCTTCTACCCGACTAGGACTTCCATGTAAACCTATCCCCCCAGACTATATAAGGGCGTAAAAGGATGCCCTCGGGAACAATCGTCATCAAAGGTAATACAAACGACACAGGACGTAGGTTATTACGCTCTTAGCGACACGAACCTGTCTAAACTTTGTGTTCCTTTGCACTTTCGAGTTCCTGATCTCGGCGACACCCTACCTACAAACTCACCACCTCGGGGGTATCCCTCGGTGGGCGTGGCGGTAAAACACCGACAGCTGGCGCGCCAAGTAGAGGAGTTCATCGAGCATCCACCGGAGAATTCGATGGCATCCTTCAACTTCACCAACGTTGTGCTCGACGAGGGCACAACCTTCATCTTCGGCTCCTGGATCTGCGTCGCCAACGGTTTGGGTGGCTTTAACAGCCACCTAGCCAACTCCAAGGAGCTGGAGGCCTCTTCATCAACTCCAAGCAGCGATCTCGATGACTTCATCGACAACCTCGAGGATATGCTGCTTCCCAATCTGGCCCAGCAGATAGATGAGATGTCCGTTTTCAATGCGACTTCCACTCGTGACGCACCAGATCTACTCGGGTCGGATTCAAACCGATCTGAAAAGTCCACATGATCTAAATCCCTCTCCGACTTGGAGGAGGATTTGGATCTGCCGCTCAAAATCAAGGACGTGGGTGCCACCGCTTGCCGGGGGGGCCCATTTTCGACACCTACTCGGACTCCAATGAACAGTACTCCCCGCGCAGTACTACACCTTCAATCCAGTTTTGAAAAGAACTCGGGAGACGAGGGAGTCACCGCTTGCCGAGCGGACCCCGCCCTTGAAAACCACTTGCAACCCGACGGCCACACCGATTCATTTTTGGGCAGCCTTCTGGGTTTAACCATCACATCGACGCCGGAAGGACGTTTCGTGTACTGGAAGGGCTTTGAGCCCTCCGAACTACTCGATTACGAATCCCACCTTGTGACCTTCACGCAGGAACTACCCTTCGACCTCTCTCTCCTATTGCGGAAGAAGGAGAAAGTAGCACAGAGCTACTCGAGTACAGCCTTAGGGCTAACCACTCGCCGGATCATCAAGTCTGCATGGCCTCCATTCGCAACGCGGAGGAAGACGAGCTGGGCACCCAGTACGACAACTAACAACTCGACGTCTCGGCCAACGAGCCTAGAGTTGACGCTCCCCAAGATGAAGACGAGGAGCACCGAAGGATCCGGCGGGTAAAGAACGCCAAGCGCACTCAATGCAGGCGTAATGTGCAGAATCGCGCCCGCGAACCAAGGGATCTCAACAACGCTTTTGCAGAAGTCGTGGATCGCGAGTATCGTACGCCGATTGGCGCCATCGCAGAAGTAGCACTCCTAGCTCAACAACTCGCATCCAATCCTCAAATACAAAGGCTTCAGTACCTGACCCAGCGCGCGCTCGTGCAACTCGATGGGCAATATCCAGTGTCTTCCACTCGGAATCAGCTCTTGACATTTGAGCGCCATGGTGATACCGCGCTGGTTAGTCACACCCCTGGAAGAGGACCCGGGAGCCGGAGGAACGATAACCGCCAGTGCAACAAGGGCCACCCGTCCGCGCGTGGCAACAATGAACAAGAAGTACAACAACCCACTCGCAACCAGCGTGGGGCAAGGCACCACGGCCAAGATCCACTCGAGGCCAACCTCCATGATGCTCCCACGGTCGACCTCAGGCAGAAAATCAATGAAGGCCAGACGTGAGGCTTGCTATTGAAGCGAGGAGAAGGGACCGCACCGGCAGGCACCATGACGACGACGACAGCAACCGCTTCCCCGCCTTCACCACCAGCATCACCAACAAGTCCTATCCAAAGGACTTCAAACCAATCGGAATCCCCAAATATGACGGAAAGCGAAAGGATAAGGAGGATGATAAAGGAGGTGACAAGTCGGGGGCTTAAGACTTCCAGGATCCGAAGAACATCGTCAACGTCATCTTCGGCGGAGACGGCGGATTCTCCTCCAAGCGCGCGCAGAAGCTAACCTTGCGCGAAATACTCTCTATGGAGCCAGCCATGACAAGGCCTCTGAGATACAGCAAGGTCCCGATCTCTTTTTCCAGGGACGATCAATGGACCAGCTTCTCCGAGCCTGGAAAATTCCCGTTTGTCCTAGACCCTGTCGTGGCGGGCTCACAGCTAAACCGAGTACTCATCGATGGTAGGAGCGGCTCAACCTTCTTTTCGCGAGTACTCTCAAGAGGATGGGGCGGGACATCTCCAAGATGCTCACTCCCAGCAAAGCTCCTTTCTACAGCATCGTCCTGGGTAACGCGGCTACACCACACGGGTCGGTGGTCCTGCCGGTCACCTTCGGGACAAAAGACAACTACCGCACCGAGTACATCAAGTTCGAGGTGGTAGATTTCAGCTCGTCGTACCATGCCATCCTCGGCAGACTGGCACTAGCCAAATTCAAGGCCATGCCCCACTACATCTACCTGCTACTCAAGATGCCAGGCAAGACAGGCGTACTCACACTCCGTGGCGACCTGAAGAGGTCATACGACTGCGACCAGGAGGCGATCGAGTACGCCACAACTTCACGCGTGCCAAAGCCGTCTGCAGAAGTACTCGCGGCCGCGCTGAAGCTGACCAACACAGAGATGGAGATCTCCAACCATCGGCCCAGCCAGTCAAGGGTTAAAATGAACCCCAGCGACGTCGGCATCAAGACCATCCAGATGCAAGAAGGCAACCCGTCCAAGACCGCTTTGATCGGGGGCGGCTTAGGCGTCAAATAGGAAAGCGCGCTCATCAACTTCCTTAGGGCTAACCGGGACATATTCGCGTGGAAACCAGCGGATATGCCAGGAGTGCCCAAGGAGTTGATTGAGCATTGCCTAAAAGTCGACCCTAATGCCACCCCAAAAAAGCAACGACTACGACGCTTCGCCCCCGACAAGAGGGAGGCCATCAAGAAAGAGCTAGCAAAACTACTCGCGGCTAGTTTTATTAAAGAAGTATACCACCCCGAGTGGTTAGCTAACCCTGTACTGGTATTGAAAAAGAATAATAATGAATGGAGGATGTGTGTGGATTATACTGATCTGAATAAACACTACCCGAAGGACCCCTTCGCGCTCCCACGCATCGACCAAGTCATCGACTCTATGGCTGGCTGTGTCTTGCTCTCCTTTCTCGACTGCTACTCGGGCTATCATCATATAGCTCTCAAGGAGGAAGACTAGATCAAAATGGCGTTCATCACCCCCTTTGGAGCATATGCTTACACTACGATGTCATTCGGGTTGAAGAACACAAGAGCCACCTACCAACGGGCCATCCAACTGTGCCTCGCGGACCAGCTGCACCGCAACGTCGAAGCTTACATGGATGACGTGGTCATTAAGACCAGATCCCATGATGAGTTCATCTCTGATCTAGAGGAGACCTTCAACAGCCTGCGACAGTTTCGTTGGAAGCTTAACCCGACAAAGTGTGTCTTTAGCGTGCCTCAAGGAAAACTACTCGGGTCCATTGTAAGTCATCGTAAGATCAAAGCAAATCCAGAGAATATCAACGCCATCACAGCCATGGATACTCCAAGAACGATCAAGGACGTCCAAAAGCTCACAGGCTACATGGCAGCTTTGAATCGATTCATCTCCCGACTTGGAGAAAGGGGACTACCCTTCTTCAAATTACTCAAGCTCCACGACAAGTTCAAGAGGACTGAAGAGGCAAACCAGGTGCTGCAAGATCTCAAGCACCATTTGCAGTCGCCTCCCATTCTAATGGCTCCCCAACCAGGCGAGAATCTGTTACTCTACATCACCGCGACTACTCACGTCGTCAGCACGGCAATCGTGGTGGAACGCCAGGAGGAAGGCCACGCCTTTGGGGTGCAGCGACCAGTTTACTTCATCAGCGAAGTCCTCTCTGCATCTAAGGTTCGTTACCCAACAGGTCTGTCACCAAGCAAAGCCACAGGTCTGTCACCTTTCTTTCTCGTATACGGGTCTGAAGCCATATTACCAACTGACGTGATGTGGAAGTCTCCACGAATGGAGATGTTTTAAAAAGGCGAGGCTGACACTTCAAGACATCCTGAACTCGACTCAGCTGAGGAAATCCGATGCAATGCATTGTTGCAGTCGGCCCGCTACTTACAAGGAGTTCATCGTTACCACGACAGGAACGTTCAACGACGCTCTTTCAACGTTGGAGATATGGTTCTTCGACGAATCCAGGATGATACTGGACTACACAAGCTTAACTCATGATGGGAAGGACCTTTCATTGTGCACAAGGTTACAGGCCCTGGATCTTATCGGTTACAGTACCCGGATGGCCAGGAGGTACCAAATTCTTGGAATATTTAACATCTACGTCAGTTTCATCCTTGATTAGCTGGGGACATCTTCTATTGGTGCCTGGAGATTGATACTACCAGTACAACTCCGTTTTACCGGTTTACGACTGGTACTACGTGCAAGTTTATTGAAGGGGCCTCGCTCCCATACTTCCAGTACCTAATTACTAGTTTCCCGCTAGTTTCTTGGGTTTCTGAAGGGCCTTTGTGCTCATACTTCCAGTACAACTCCGTTTTACTGGTTTACGATTGGTATTAAGTGCAAGTTTACTGAAGGGGCCTCGCTCCCTTACTTCCACTAACATATTACTTGTTTTTTACTTGTACACTATGTTATTGAAGGGGCCTTGCTCCCATGACAAGAAGTTTACCAGTTTACGACTAGCTCTGCACATGTTCGACTACTTCGACTACTTGTCTTGAGTACAATCCTAGTTAGGATCCACTCTAACTAGATGCCTTCATTGACTGATCAAGTACCAGTGGCTACTTGCTCAATGCCTGGACTCAGGGGCTAGCGCCATCGTTCTGCTACGACTACTTTATGCTTATCATCTAGCTCAATGCCTCAGAAGTACTCGGACGCCTGCAGTATTCGGCTACGAAGAGCTCGGGGGCATGTCAGACCTGGGTACACGGGACTGTCCACGTGGCACACTTCTCTTGAGATACGGGATGGGACATGGCCCATGCCCTACATCTGTTGTAACTACTCGTAATGCAGTAGGATTACTCGTATAGTAGTGAAACTAGTCGGACACGATAGGAAACTACTCGAGAAGTACTCGGGTAGGACGCCTGGGCTTGTACCCGACTAGGACTTCCATGTAAACCTGTCCCCCCAGACTATATAAGGGCGGACAGGGACCCCCTCGGAAACAATCATCATCAAAGGTAATACAAACCACACAGGACGTAGGGTATGACGCTCTCAGCGACCCGAACCTGTCTAAAACCTTGCGTTCCTTTGCACCTTCGAGTTCCTGATCTCGGCGACACCCTACCTAAAAACTCACCTCCTCGGGGTATCCCTCGGTGGGAGTGGCGGTAAAACATCGACATGATCATTACTGAAGTATGGGGGTGAAGCCCCTTCAGTAACATAGAGTACTAGTCGTGAACTAGTAATAGGACCGTTACCGGAAGCATGGGAGCGAGGCCCCTTCAGTAACATTGAATACTAGTCGGAAACTAGTAATCTGACCGTTACTGGAAGCATGGGAGCGAGGCCCCTTCAGTAACATAGAATACTTGTCGGCAACTATTAATCTGTGCATTACTGGAAGTGTGGCAAAACCGCCCGAATTAACCCGGCTCAAATGCACTAACCATCACCCTTGTAGATGAACTGGCCACCATGCACTTCAAACGGATTCATCCGATAGTCTGTCGGGTAGATCCCGATGCAACCACTCAATATTTCGATCGAAACCAAGCATACACATAACTCGCACGAAGGCAAGTCCAGAGAGTACAACATTCCACAGATTTTAAAAGCACAAGTCGAACATGAATTATTACAAGTCAAAAATACCACTTGAGTAGTTTTGAAGTTCAACATACACACTTTATTCAGAGTTTTACTGCGGCGGAAAGAAAATCACGATCAACTATCATCGGCAGGGTCATTACTAGTCGGGGAAGGATCCCATTCCACTGTCCAACCAGCCCGCAAAGCACTCGGCCAAGCCAAACCGGCTACCATATCTTTCACAGACATACCTGAAAACATTGCCACAAGCAAGGCTGAGTATACTAATACTCAGCAAGGCTTACCCGACTAGTGGTATGGAAATACCGACTACTAATCATGCAAGGCTCTAAGGTTCTAGGTTTTTCTTTTTGCTGAAAAGCAACAACGAGTAGGTCCTTAATTTCATATTTTAGCTTTCCATATTCTAGTTCATTTAACCAGTCTAGATGAGCATCTAATTCTAATCAAACATGGTGGAAAACAATTAATCATCCAACAAATTTCATCATATCCATAGTTCCTCTTGTTACTCTATGTGGCAAGAGTGTTAAGCAGTCTCAATCACCGCGAGAAACGGACAATTCGAATCGAATTTCTTAACCTTGCAAGGGAAACCTAAACACACGTCACGTGGTTACTCCAAGAGTCACCGGCCTTGAGTACAAGAAGTCCATGAACCATTGATTTCAGGAAGTCATGTCTGTAATTGGAGGAAGATGTGCTCAAAACAAACTCAAGGAGTAAAGAAACACACCTCCGACCAATTAAAGGCTATCACACGGATTCAAGGGCCCACAAATCAGACCAAACGGGCGAGCCAAGGCTCAAATCACCAAGGATCCTTGCCTGGGCTGTCGGTGTTTCACCGCCACGCCCACCGAAGGATACCCCCGAGGTGGTGAGTTTGTAGCTAGGGTGTCGACAAGACCAGAAACTCGAAGGTGCAAGGAACACAAAGTTTACACAAGTTCGGGCCACCGAGAGCGTAATACCCTACGTCCTATGTGGTTTGTATTGCCTTAGGTGGTGATCAGGTGATCTCCTGTTTGGAGGGGGTCCCTACCCGCCCTTATTTAGTTTGGGGGGACGGGGTTACATGGAAGTCCTAGTCGGATACAAGACCAAGTGTCCTACCCGAGTACTTTTCGGGTAGTTTCCTACTGTCTCCGACTAGTTCTACTACTGTATGAGTAGTCCTACTACGGTACGAATAGTTACAATAGATGTAGAGCGTGGGCCATGTCCCATCCCTTATCCTAGGATATGTAAGCTATGTGCATAGTCCCGTGGGCCCGGGTCTGACATGGGCCCACATGTCTGCTAGCCAGAGGACGGCAGAGCTGGGGAGGCTCAACCTGGGGTCGGCGGAACCCCAGGGTCAGCCAAACCCAAATGGACTCCCGTCCAGGTGCATTTTGCCGTGGAGTACCCCCTACGCTTCCTCAAGGCCGTGGCTAAGGTTTCCATATATAAAGATGGCGGGAACCTCCCTTGGAGGCTATAAATGGAGGCCTCCCCTCCCCTCATTCACACACACCACCAAGACCTCCAACACCTTCACTTGAAGATGTAGCGCTCCACTCCATCATGAAGCCCTGCCTAGGCTAGTGCTTAGAATAGGGGGAGAGAGAGGGAGAGAGAGAGGAAGTAGCTCGGAGGAGTGCTAAGTCTCTCAGCACTCTACTCCGGCCATGTACCTCTACGGTTGCTGGCTTCCTCTCGTATGAGTAAGTTAGTATTTGTGATTCCTGTCTTGCATAGTACTTATATTTGAGTGAGATCGGTTCTCTTACTCGCGGTTCGTTGCTCTGTATTTATACAGAGTGCCATAGTTTGCTACGGAAATTCAGACGTAGTCAGACTTCGGTAGTAATCAGTAGCATAGACGTGGTGTCTAGGCTAAGGGTTACCTTGGTTTGCCTTATATCCTATGGATTGTTAGAGGTAGGCCGCAGATGGTGACAACTCTGTTGGTCCTTCGTAATCCTCCATGTTCGGATATAGCGTAGAGCCGTTGGCCGGAGTCTCCTGACCATTTTAGGGGTAAGCCGGTGCCCGAAGCGAGTATTTCTGCCCGACAGATCGACCTTTAACTCATATCTAGTGCTACCTTAGGAATCCTCTCCATCCTCGCCACTTATCTTGGTGTGTCTTTGGACCGACTAAGTTAAAGTTACTGCGCACACGTTCCCTTGGATTCGATACCCTTGAATACTCTCGCGTGAAAGCTACAACGGTATCCGTGCGCTTGCGGATTTATTCGTAGTCGCTAAAATACCCAACAGTACCTTCACCGGTGTTCCCGTTCGGCCTGGTCGCGCTCCTGATGACGGTTGTTGACGACCGGACGGAGATCTCGATTGTTGTTGTTGAGGTTGGCCCGGAGGTCGGGCTGATCAACCTCGCTATCGTTGGGGTGGTGGCCGGTCGAGTGGCGGGAGTTGCTGGGCTGGGCCCGAAGGGCCGAGTAATCCTTCCTTAGGCGTTGGGCCTATGCCACCGCGACGTGGAGATGAGTCTAAGCCTACTCGAGCTCCGATGATGGGGGAAGCATCGAGTATCTCGAACATGGCGGCCAGATTGGCCGAAAGGGTGGAGAAGATCTGTTGTCTGATGAAGTCGTTGTCGAGGTTCCGCGGAGTTGGTGCAATCAGTCGAGGTGCCGCAACCCTGGGGTGGCGACCTTCCGTAGTACGAAGATCTGCTTAGGCCAGGCCGATGGTCTCCTCGTTCCGACGCCGCTGACGATCGATGCTGTGGCTGCGCCGGAGGTTTCGGTCCTCCGAGTTTTCCCCTTCGACAGAGTCTTCATCGGAAGAAACAACCGAGATTCGACGGTTGTCGAGTGGATCTGGAGAGTTGATGCGGTTGGGTGGGAGGGTGAAGAGAGCCTCCTAATAATCATTGTCCGGTCCTGGGACCAGATCGGATCTGACCTGGTCTACTCTGGGTTGAACCAGATCGGAAAAGTGGAGACTTTCCATGGACACTCGGATCTAATCCGAATAAACCGTGGAGTTGATGCGGAGTCCGAAAGATACCTAACGGTCGAATGTCGGAGCGCAGCATCGGTGAGCTCGATGCACTCTGCAATGGAGCGGCCGACGCGATCTACTCCGGAGAGAATATCATCGATGTCGATCATAGGGCGACGAGTCACCCTAACATGGCTCTAAGTCGGGTCGTCGATAGAGAGCTCATCAACCCAGCAAGTGATGGAGCCGGAAAGGATCAGATCGGATCTGAAACCCTCAGAGCTTTCTGCCTCGGATGACAAGGCGAAGGTGAGTGGAGTCCTAGGAGTCGTCATCTTGGGGAAATCACCGAAGATGATGGAGTGGCCGGCGGCGGTCTGGATCTGCAGCATCACTTGCGCGGAGAAGAAGACGCCGGAGTTGTTGGCCATCAAGTTCGCCAAGAGGACTCTAAAAATCCCCCTACCTGGCGCGCCAACTGTCGGATTTGTACTCCGGCAAGTCCACCCGAGGTATGCCCAAGCAATAGATTTGTAGGTAAGGGAGATCACAGAGCCAAGAACTTGATGGTAACACAAAGACGCAAGGGTTTTAGACAGGTTCAGGTCGCCGATAGCATAACACCCTACATCATGTGTTCTGGATTGTATTGACTGGTTTAGGGTTTGTTGAATGAGTAGGCTAATTGCGTTGTTTTTTATGGGTACCCCCACGGCTCCCTTATATAGTCGAGTAGACGTGGGTTACAAGTAAGGTCAAGATCTACTCGGGTTGTTTATAAGGAAACGGGTCGATTAAGATACATGATATCGCAGCTATCTGAGTCGGCCCAGATGCTGATCCCTAAGGACCCTGCCCGCCGTCCAGCCGAGCGCCTATACCCCGAGTCATTTCGCAGAGTCGTTCCCTGAAGAACCGGACCCCACTCGGCAAGGAGGTACCTGGGTCTACCCCCATCAACTTGTGTTAGTGTTATATGCATGATTGAATGATGTAATGTTATTTTGAGGAACTGCCAGGAGCATACCGGTCGGACCGGTCTGTGCAACCGGTCGGACCGGTTGGCACTTGGACAGAGCCATTTTTTCTTCATTCTTGTCGAAGTGAAATATCATGTCATGTGCGTCACATATTGTATTTGTTGACACATACACCTTGTTTTTGCACCCAATGGATTTTGAGATATAGGTGGAGCTTCCATTCTTTTCTTACTTATGTGCACTTGGTATATGAAGCCATGTTTTGGAATTCAATTAAAAAGCACATATTAAGGGGGAGCTCATGATATATTTGAGAATTTGAAACTCTTTGTTTGATTCATTTATAAGCTTTAATCGGGTTATCATCAATCACCAAAAAGGGGGAGATTGAAAGTCCATCTAGACTCTTAATGGGTTGTTGAGAAATTGAATGACAATGCAATTAAAGGAATTTATTTGTGAATGAAGTCTTTGTGTTGGCTGATGTGATATGCAATCAAATAAAGTAATATATTGAAGAATGACAAGCAATATGCAAAGAGAAATAGAAACAAATGGTTATGAATATCTATATTGGTTTCTATCTATGGCTTGGCATCATGAAAAATGGTTTGCTAAATATGTGTGATTGCAAAAGAAAGAAAAGTATATGATGACATGGATTTAAAGTTGGTTACTGATTGTTGATAGTAAAACAAAGCCAAGCTCAATGAAGGCAAGATAGGATGAAGGAATCAAGTAAGTGACTATGCAGCGAGGAACTAAGCAAAGTGTGGCCAAGTGACGACTTGGATCATGATATCTTTGCTAGGGTGAAGTAGCTAGTACTTGAAGGATTTTGAAGCATCAAGTCAAGCCTTGGAAGAGCAAAGCAATGTGAAGCATCAAATCTTTATTGAATCATATGGTCAAGTGGCTTAGAGATCAAGATAAAAAATATTAATCACGAAAGTTTCTAAGTTACTGGCTCAAGTTAGAAGTGCTCAAGATGATAAGCAATGTTGGTCCCAAGGTTGAGAAAGATAAAGTATGACAAGAACAAAGTAATTCAAGCTCGAGCGATTGAATTAAATTTCATATTTAATCTTGAGTATAGGTATGTCTTACTATTAGGAGGGATGCAACATTGGTTGATTGACAATATCCAAAAGTGCTCATAGGTTTACCCATGTGAGAATCGTTGAGAGAAACCCCTGATTACTAACTGTGAGCAACCTGGTCGACCACATTTTAGGTTAGTCCACCAGGTGAAGCCCTCTGTTTTGGAAGTGTTTTTACTCAGGCTCACACCAGTCTGAGCGGTGTGAGGGATCGGTCTGACCGATCTGCGTGCTAACGGCTAGTTGAGTTTGAAATCCGGTCCGACCGGTTTGCCTTTGATAGAACAACTGCTACTTTTGGGAAGTTGGCTATTTATACCCTTTGGTCCCCTTCTTTCGTGGGCTACTGGTTCATTCTGGTTTCTGAACTTCCCAAACCTATTTCTTTGACCAGCAAGCTCTCCCCAACCTCTCTTTGTGAGTTGTGCTAACTAGGTTGCAAATCCTTGAGTTGGGTTGAGAGATTGAGAGTATGAGAGCACTAGAGAGCATTAAATAGCTTGAGCACTTGTGGCTGATGTCAAGGCAACTCGTGAAGCATTTGTTACTCTTGGAGGTGAAGCCTCCTAGACTGCTAGACGTCGCCGGCTAGCTCCCAAGCTTGTGGTGAGCAACAGCAAGTTTGTGAAGGTGGGATCTTGCCTCCGCAAGGGAAAAGATCACATCTAGTGGAAACGAGGAGCGGTTGAAATAGACCGAGCTCAAGAGACCGAGTTGAAATAGACTCAAGCTCAATGAGTTCCTCAACGGAGACGTAGGGTTCACATCGGTGAATCCGAACTTCGAAAAATAAATTCTCGTGTCTACATTTGATTTGTCTTGATTCTTTACTTTGTAGCACTTACTTGTTAATTCTGCATCAATCTACTTGGTTGTGCTTATTCTGTGTGTAGTGGCTTGGTAGAAACATACAGAAGCACTCCACCAAGTTTGGTTCGTGCTAGAGCTCTAGGAGGGAAGTATCTCTATTTTTCGTATGCATTCTGTCTTGAACCAGTCTGACTGTTGTCCAACCGGTCTGACTAGAGCCTACTCACCGCCCTCTATGCTATGTTAGGCTCAAGAGGTTGGAAAGTCATCCCATGGAAAGCTCTCCTAAGATATTCTTGCCAATGAGCACTAAAAAAGATATGATGTTGTAGAAGTAGTTCTCTAACATTATCCATATTGCTCTTCGATGTCGTAGATGAATGAAATAGGAAACACAATGTTACGACTCCTCTCACATTTATTCAGTGTTTGAAACATTGATTTCTGACATTAAAAATTGTTAAATTCAATACACTTGAAATTTAGCAACTTTCAGAAAATAATAGGTGTAGAAATAAAGTAGTATCGATTGAGCTAAGAGCTATGTATCTAGTTTGAGAGATTTCATCTTAATAATATCAACTAATGCAATATTCATAACTATAGATATAGTAGAGAACATGCACCTTAAAATGCATCCACATAAACTATAGATAAAGGTGATCTAAATTCTGACTTTCTTTTAATTTATTATTACCATAGTGCTAAAATGATGATCATTTTATTACTGGTTGGAACAATGTCGATCATTTCCTGAAAATTGATAAAATTGGCTAAGGTCCAGGTCCTTGACCCGATCCGGTCCACGCATAAGTCTGCCAGCCATTGGCCGGCCATCGACACGAAGCTAACGTGTTATACGCAATACAAAACGAAAATCCCAATCCACCCACGGGTCCCCTCGTCTGGCGTCGATCCCTCTCCTCCGACTCGCCCAGTCGCCCCTCGCTCTCGTGCTCTCCACCCGCTTCACCGCGAAACCCTAGTTCCGCCACATGCACCGCGGCGGCGACCGCTCCGGCGGTCCCTCGGGCGGCGGCGACCGCTCCGGAGGCCGGTTCCAGCGGGGCCCCTCCCGCTGGTCGGGCGGCGGTGGCGGCGGAGGGGGTAGCCCGCCCCATCGCTACTCCTCGCGCAGCGGGGGAGATGGCAGTGGTGGAGGAGGCGGTGGCGGTGGCGGGAGGTTTCACCCGTACCGTGGCTCTTCCGACTATTCTGGCAGCGGAGGCGGAGGCGGAGGCGGAGGCGGGGGTGGAGGGTACAGAGGCGGCGGTGGGGACGATTTCGGCGAGCAGAGGCACCGCTACGGCGGCGGCAACCGAGGCGGAGGCCGTGGGGATTTCCAAGGTTAGTTCCAAAATCACGTGGGCCTTTTGGATGCTATACGCAATTGTTAGGGTTGTGCTGTCCCCAGATGGGGAATTTGAGGTTGCTTGAGCACGACTAGGGTTTTGGTCCTGATAGGGTGGCTGATTTGTGACCTCCTTAGCATATGGACGCAAATTCAATCAACCTTCTTAGAAATTCTTGGTAAAACAGGCAAGTCGATGTTGAGACTTAACAAAGCTGCGCGAAACTTGGAGTGCATAGCATGAATCCGTTGGATAATATAGTACTAGTACTCTAGCAGCATGTGCTGTAATAATGAGAAAAACACCCAACTATTTGAGTGGACGACTGTTGAGTGTTTTGGATATATTGGGTGCACCTTGTCTACATGTGAAGGGAGGGACAGCCACAGTTCTACTTCGATGTATGGCTAACTTTCCTAGCATTTCAAGTTAGGATTTTCTCTAGGTTTATTCTTGAGATAATCTGTAGTAAATTTGTAGTAACTTGGCACATTGATTGGACAGACCTGTTTATTCCAACATTTGATATTCAACTAATTAGATTGTAGAAGTGTCAATTATTGACTAATGTTACCATTTGTCCTCAAACATCTCAAAACTTAAGTTAAGAGTTAGGTTACTTGACTTTTCTTCTACTTTAAAGCTTGCTTTTCCATTTAGAGTAATACAACAAATTATATTGGTAGAAAATGGTAGAATTTATTATTCTATGGTAGGAATAGCTTGTGGCAAAGTGCTGTATGTGAATGAGGTCAAGTGGACACAGATTTCTTAATCATAGGCAAACCCTTTCTTTTGCTTATATTGATATTGCTTAAAATTTTCCTGCAGATCATGATAGCAGAAGTAATTACGTCAAACTTTTTGTTGGGTCTGTTCCGAGGACAGCAACTGAAGAAGATGTCAGTATTACTTTCATGCTATTATCTCTTCTTTCTTGCATAGTAAATTCTTAATGTTCTGCTAGCATATTTTTTACTTTACATTATTCCTGAGCTGATGATATAATTTTGTTTGTACTCATGTTTAGTGTTGTGTTATTATTTATCACTATGCACAAAACAATCTAGAGGTTTCAAATTTAGAAGTTCTCTAGTTAGCTTACAAGATAAAAGATGTGAAAGCATTGTTTGTCATATATATTTCAGCTCATAAATATTCAAATTTAAAATGGAATAAAGCTGCATCTAGCCAGTTATTGCCTGCTCCATTTTTTTGGGGTCGTTGTCTGTTTGGCTAACAAGTGATTGAATTAAGCTAGAAAAGTACTCATATTTCCTGTAAATGATGCTTGTTATTTAGATTTTTATTTATTGTGTTGCTCAGTATGTGACAGATTCTTGTGTCCTCAGGTCCGTCCTTTATTTGAGGAGCATGGAGATGTTCTTGAAGTTGCTTTAATCAAGGATAGGAAGACCGGTGAACAACAAGGTGCGCTATGACTTTGTTTTTCCCTCATATTATCACAATGCGAGTATCTCTTTTGTTTTCAGGTTTCTGAGAGGTTATAGGAGCAACAAGGTTGCATCTTATCTCAGTTAGATTTGGCGGTTGTTGACTTTCATTTCCTGCGCTTCCATTCTGTTCGTCTCCTGTGGATTCAGTAGAAGACTAGAATGGAAGCAACTGACTGTCCGCTGATTACTGCAACCTAACTAGCCTCAACTCTACTGCTACACAAGGCAGCAGATTCAGTACCAAAAACTGTGTTTATATGATATTGACCTTCGGATCTCCTGTGTCACTCTAGCAATTAGGGTGTAGTTTCACCTTTGCATCTATGTGCTTGATTGTGATGCAAGAACAGATAACCTTATAATGAATCAATACAAAATTTCCATCCTTTGCCTTTCATGGTTTAAGATTTTATTATCCATGTAATCATGAATTGCATAGTGTGGAATCCCATAATGTGAGTGATTGAATCCTGTGAAAAGGTGATTGGATGATGCGGTATAGCTGCATATTGCTATCACAATTGATGACAGCTGGTGTGGTGTTGATGACCCTGTACTGTTTGGAAATGATCACACGTGTTGTGCATCGTCAATCTAGATTCATCTGAATTCATCTGATTCAATGGTATATTGTCATGGGTGGTCTGAAAACCTGATCCGATGAAGATGATGAATCTTGTGAGTTCTGGGTTTGAACTGGATATTCTGGCTGTATGCAACTCATTGATGTGCGTGTAAATTTGGGATGCGCTTAGTGTTTCCATGACTGTATGATGTTGCTTGGCACAACTGTTATGAATTTTCTGTTCGCACGAAATATCTACAATGTAATCTTCGAAATAATGATTCCAGCTGTATGGCAACCTTGGTCTGATATGGTTGGCAATGGTGTTTCTAAGTTATGTAACTTGGAGTTGATGACACATGCTGGTATACCAGTGCTGTGCGTATTGCATCTAATGTAAGCATGGACACTTACCGAATGGGAATTCATCTATTCTGTGTGATGATCGTCACTCCAAAGTACTTGACTTGTAGACACATTATCTGTGTAACTGCTGTCTATGAAGGGCTGATGTTTAGTATTCTCAATGGGATCAGTTGACATGCAGCTGATGAGGATGCTCCAGAAAGTCCTTGTGCTTGAACTATCTTATTGGTCTTTTGTTGCTGTTGGAATTGTTGCTGCTTATGTTGTTATCATAGGGAAAATTGAAATTGAACTGATTCTGGATCCATAACTTATGTTATAAACGTGCATCTGGATTTCAAAGCCTTTGTCATACATGATTTGATTACGCCCTTTTAAGTGAGACACTCTGCAGTAAGATCATAGCATATGTATCTCATAATTATTCTGATATAGACTGCAGCATCGTGGATATGGTAGATGGGTGAAATTTGTTGCTCATTATTGTTTGTGCTGTCATGTTCTGCAAGTAGTAATGTCTCGTCTTCTGACAGATTATACTCATTTAATGGACTAACTTTATACTTTGTACCTAGAGGGTTTTCATGCATGCTATCAGATGTTTGAATTGACATCACACTTTTTGGCTGTTTCTTTTCATCCCTACTTATCCATTTGTGTTGGCTGAATTATATCTTCCTGGAAAGCCTTTTGGGCCATTGGCGATTTGCTTATTATACCATTTTCTTTCAAGAGTGATGTTGCGTGTTGGCTGAATTATATCTTTCTAGAAAGCCTTTTGGGCCATTTGCGAATCCTCTTATTATATTGTTTTATTTCAAGATTGATGTTGCGTGTATTCTCTAGACTATTTGAGTATCCTTTTATTATTTACCATGCACCTTGCGGTTCTTTTCATTTTTCTCCTCAATGCACGTTCATGAGATGCACAGCTGTAAAAGCTTTCCAATGCTGGTGATCTAGCTTGCTCAAAGGTCATGCCATTTTGGTGGCTTGTTTTATATATTTACTTACAGCACAACTTGTATCACAGCTTAGGATTTATGGATATCCTCGTGCTTTCTGATGTCCGAATCACACTTCTTTTCTTTGATCTAAGTAATGCCTTTAGGTGTTACAAAAATTGCAGCACAACTTGTAGTCAACTGTAGCATGGTAAATTGCCGTACCTGATGAATAGTTGCATGACTTCGATAGCGGAGAGTGCCTGTTGGTGCTGCAAATGTAGTGTTGCCCTAATTGATACTTTGATGTGGTCTGCGAAATATTTATACCTTTTTGTTTACCCCTTACCTGAATGATGCTTACTCTTGAAATGTGAAATGGTCTAAGTTGTTTTTCTTGACTGTTTAAAACTAAAAAAAATGTTATTTGCCTCCTTAAATTCAACATATCTCCTTTTTGCCTGCTGTTCACTGACTACTATTATGGCCGATATAGTAGATCACAGTACAGAAAATAGTAACTGACTCTAAATAATCTGCATTTTTTACATTCGCAGGTTGTTGTTTTGTTAAATATGCTACTTCTGAGGAAGCAGAGAGCGCCATCAGGGGTCTGCACAACCAGTACACTTTGCCTGGAGTACGTACTTCATTGACGGCTATTCGTTAAGCTCAGTTTCTTTATTTTGCAATTATTGAATGTGATTCTGTTTATGTCAGGCAATGGGCCCTGTTCAAGTTAGATATGCTGATGGTGAAAGGGAACGACATGGTAATGCTTGGTTTACCATGTGACCTATCTGCATTTTTTGTTATTACTGGTTTTGAGGCAACCTTAACAGTTCTACCTGTTTTATACTCAACCTCTCAAAATTCTTTGATTGTTGTGTTTAAAACTTCAAACAGCGCATCTTCAACACTAGTGCCAGCTTCTCTAAGATTTGCACATACCTCTATATGCCGCTTATCGCAAAGCACTTTATTTTTTGTAGCATATACAGACAAATTTATTGTGTTTCCTCAATCTTGATAGGTTTTACAATTACATGTACGCTAGTTCTTGATCACTTTTGCTGTGATTTATGTTCTGATTCTCCATTTTTTCTGTATCTGAAATATATCATTTCACTTTTAGGATTCTTTGTTATTTTGTTGTGTTCAAGTTGCCTAGCTTGTTTGTTTTTCTTCTTGCGATCTTTTGTTGTACTTATTGGGTGAATTCATTGGTTTCTTTGAACAAATTTGCTAGGGGCCATTGAGCACAAATTATTTGTCGCGTCCCTCAATAAGCAAGCAACTCCAAAGGAGATTGAAGAGGCAAGTATTTTGCACTCCTTATTTTCCTTAGCAATGTAAGAGTCCTTTTACTGTTCTGTAAACACTTCCCACCCTTGGTCCTAGGTGGGGTAGTGCAGTTTGTTTGGACCATTTCTCTCCTTAATACAAAGATACGCAGCTTCCTGCTTGTTCGAGAAAAAAACAAAACTTTTCTTGTCTGAGATGTAGAATCTACTTCTTGCTATCCATTACCAACCTGTGATAACATTTTTTATTCTTAAATATTTATGCACCAACAGTACTTGAATATATGACACCATTGACTTTTTTCATTCATTCGACTATTCGTCTTTTCTGCAAATATTTATGCAAATAGATACATCTATAAGCTAAATCTGAAGTACTGTTGATGATCAACGTAGTGGTACTGATTTAATTTTATTTAACTAATTCATTAAATAAATATTGTTGGTCAAAGTTTGGGCAAGAAGTCAATGGTGTCATATATTTAAGAACAGAGGGAGTACTTAGCTACATTGAGGACATTATTAACACAAATGTAGTTGTTTGCGTTTCTAAGATTGATGACAAATGCATTTTCTTCAGTTAAGAAACATTTTGAACCATATCTATGTTTAATATGTTTCTCAGATCTTTGCCCCATATGGTCATGTGGAAGATGTTTACATTATGAGAGATGGCATGAGGCAGAGCCGAGGTTTGTGAATTGTTTGCTTTAATATTTAACTCTTCTCATTTCTAGTTTTAAGAGCCTGCTTGGTTGGATACCAAAATGTTGGCATGCCAAAATATAGGCATGCCAATTTTTTTACCAAAACCTTGGCAAGTTCAGAATAGCACTTGGTTATGTGGGCTACTTTTTGGCCTTCAACCAAATGAGTGTGAAAATTTATATGCTTGCCCACATTTTTGGCATGCCAATATTTTGGAAGCGAACCAATCAGGCCCTAACTCTTTCCATTCCAAGTTCTGACTTTTGGCCTATGTAATATAAAGGTTGCGGCTTTGTCAAATTCTCATCAAAAGAGCCAGCAGTGTCAGCTATGAATGCCCTTAATGGGACTTACATAATGAGGGTAAATTTCTGTGTAAGGCTGACATTCTGTTTTTCGCTTTCTGGATATTTATGGCGTATTTTCTGTGTTAGGGGTGCGAGCAACCATTAGTCATTAGATTTGCTGATCCTAAGAGGCCTAGACCTGGAGAATCGAGGTGATTAGCAAACTGTGACCGTTTGCATATCATATTTTATTTTATATACCTGAAATAATTATAATCATCATCATTTCTGCTGTCTGATTTGCCTTTCTGGTTAGGAGTGGCCCTGCATTTGGAGGTCCTGGTTTCAGTCCTCGATCGGATGCAGCCCTTGTTATCAGGTTTCAGTTTCACTACTTATTCACTTTACTTATTTTTGCACAAGGACAACTAAATTAGGTTGTTAATGAGATGAACCATGTGTGGTCTTTCCTTGCACATGAGTTGCTGACACATGGGAATTTTACTGATGTACATACCAAAGATTGTAGGGATGGCAATGGGTTGGGTCAGGTGCGGGTGGAGAAAAACCCACCCATAGTGAGACCCATCACACCTAGCTGCATCCATAATAGTCTAGCAAGATGGCAAGCCAAACTTCCACCTCGTAGTACATGATACATCAACAATTCAACATCAAAAGTTCAATACATTAGTATAGTTCAATACTTATGCAGGGGTTAGCATCAAGACGTTAAGGGATTTTGGGCGCCCAATGGGCACCCATGGGTGAAATCCTACACCATCCCCAACCCCGCCTAAATATGGGTTTGATCGGGTCTACACCCATGGGTGAAATTCTACATCCACACCTGCACCCATTAGGTGCCAAACCCGTGGGCACTTGCACCCATGTGTGTGACTGCCATCCCTAGATTGTATGTAGAAACACTCAGAAAAAGAACACATGTGGCAGCTCTGAAATAATCTGCAAAGATGTTTAACGTAGGGATAAATAAGATATGATGGTATATAGACAACAATGGAATATCTGAATGTGAAACAACTGTTAACTTTTATCATTTTTCTGCCTTGTTGAAGAGTCTAATAGTCTTGTCCTAATTAATCATAATCATATCTTCTACTCCCTCCGTCCCAAATTATAGGTCGTTTTGACTTTTCTAGATACATAGCTTTTGCTATTCACCTAGATATACGCTATAATACGCTATAATAAAAGTTATGTATCTAGAAAAGCCAAAACAACCTATAATTTGGAAAGGAGGGAGTAGTTGAGAAGTTTTAGAATTTCATCTGAGTTTGCTTATTGCTATTCATTTTTTATTATCCAGGCCGACAGCCAATCTTGATGAACCAAGGGGTCGGCATATGCCTCCTGACTCTTGGCGTCCATCAAGTCCAAGGTCAATGGCACCTAATCAATACAATAATTTTGGATCTGACAATCCCTTGGCACTAAGTGGTGGCGCTGTAACATCAGCAGATACTGTATGTTTCAAGTCAATCCTTTGTTGTGATTTTATTTTTAGTTAGTTCATTTCCTAATCTTCTTTTCTCAAAACATGACAGGCTGCTTTTCGACCTCCGATGTTCCCTGGAAATGGTTCCTTATCAACTCAGACAGCTGCGCCAACTTCATCGCATATGGTACAACTAGTCATATTATGACTTCCGTTTAATGGTTTTTCTTCCATCGAAATTGTTATATCATAGTGACGGGGGCTCTATGCTTTCTAGGGCGTGAACCCTCCCATGGTACAAGGGCATCACCTGGGAGGCCAACAAATCCCAACCATGCAAAAGCCACCTGGTCCACCACAGAATTTCCCTGTGCAATTGCAGAATGCTCAGCAAGGACAGCCTCTGCAGGGGCCTATTCCACAGATTGGGCAGCTTCAGGTCCCACAATCCACGGGACCTGTTTCATTTGGCCAGAATATGCCATCTATGCAATTGGTTGGCCAACCTCCAGCATCACAGCCATTGATGCAACAGAATGCTTCTCTAGGTGCTTTACAGGCTCCTTCATCTGTACAGTCCAATCCCATGCAAGCTGTTCCTGGCCAGCAGCAACTTCCCACCAGTGTTGCTCCCCAAATGCTCCAGCAGTCGATGCAGCAGATGCCTTCACAAGCACCACAGTTGCTGCTTCAACAGCAAGCCACTTTGCAGTCTAGTTATCAGTCTTCACAGCAGGCGATTTATCAGTTGCAGCAACAGCTGCAACTAATGCAGCAGCAAACTAACCTAAATCAGCAAGCCCCAGCACAGGTTGCTAAACAGCAGGTACTTTCCTTATACCGACTTGATTAGACATATGATATAAAACCATGCTGCATATATGCTTCCCTTGTCGCTGTCTTCCCCTGTAATAAATTATATCTGTTTTCTGTTTTTTGTTGGATCTATTACATATTGTAAAGTTGAAATGTATTCAAACTACATAATTTTGCAGTCTGGACGGCCAGTGCAATCCAGCACCTTTGGTGCTCCAGGTGCCATTATTCCGACAAATATTAATGCAATTCCACAGCAGGTTGGTTCACCTGCAGTTTCTTTAACCTGCAACTGGACGGAGCATACCTCCCCTGAAGGTTTTAAGTACTACTACAATAGCGTTTCTCGTGAGAGTAAGGTGAGGAATGGTGCCAATCATGTGATATTTTAGCAAAATTTGTGGTTTATTCTTACGGGCTATTGTGTCCTGCAGTGGGAGAAGCCTGAAGAGTATGTGCTGTATGAGCAGCAGCAGCAGCAACAGCAGAAACTGCTTTTGGTTCAACAGCACCAACAAAATATTGCTGCACAGCAACTGCAGTCACCACCACAGGGTCAGTCACTTCCATCCATGCAACCAATTCAACAACTTCCCCAGGCACAAGGACAAGCACAAATGCAGATGAAACAGAAGGTGCACATGCAGTTCCTTCTGTCATATTTTTGGCTTGTGGATTTTTTTAGCACTGTCTACAGTTTTATATCAGTATTTTGCTTGTGTGCAAACATGCTTGAAGATAACATTTTTGTCTTGGATGAACTGGGATTGTCCAGATGGATCTGGCTTGTTTCTTGGGGCAGCATTTTTTCTCTATAGCTCCCGTCCTATTAGATTCAAGTAGATTGCTATTGAACTTCATGTAAGCTTTTATTTTGCAATCCTCTGTTCAGCACACAGGATGCAAAAGAGGATAAGGATGTATCAGTTGTATAAATTGAGCTATCAGCTCTGTATTTAGATGCCTTTCTGGTTAAATTATGATAGAATCTGAAGATGCCAGATTGCCAGTTTTGGAACATTTGTCTTTTGGCCTTCGTTTTCCATTTTGGTGCAGTATGTGCTATAATAATTTTTACAATGTCTGAAGTTGTGGAGCTCAAAACTTGTATGCAGGAATTAAATTACTCTCAATTACAGGCAGCTGGTTCCATTGATCCGAGTAGGATTCAGCAGGTAGTCTATTGCATTACTTAAATGTTCGCTTAGCACTGTGACTGCTTATTCATATTTCCAGTCACATCACTTATTTTGGATACATAATTTTAGGGCATTCAAGCTGCACAAGAACATGCTTGGAAATGTTAGGGCTGCAGGTATGAATCACCCTTCTTCCTTCCCTATTGTCAACGTACCCTTGAATTGAAACATGTGGGGGGCTTTCCCTTTATGATCTTGGTAGGACATTATGTCTGATCATTGGGTTGTGCTTATACATTGCCTGCCTGGATTTTTGCTTCATTTTTCAGGTCATGACAACAAAAAGCGCTAGTCAAGACTCGGAATTGAGCTCAGCCCCTGTGCCACCCGTCGGTAACAGCGGCTTTGTTTATCCTGCACAGCCAGGCGCCCATCCGATCTGTGTAACTCTGGATTTAGATTAGACTTGATATGTAGATGGTAGATCCTGTATGTGTACATTGTTGCGACCCAGGCCATGTATCCCCTGTTAGCGAGTCATGTTCTCCAGCGGGTATCCCCACGTGGCGGAGGTCTTTTCCTGGGTCCCTTTCATTTGTGTTCTCTCCTTACCATTGTGGTATGATTTGCGATGTTGTGGCATTACGTTTGGCGATCTGATTGTCTCTGCCTGGTTCTGTGTTGTGTTACTGATACGAGGCACCGTGCAACTCCGGCTGATATTGCACTGGGTCGCAGTCCATTTCAGATATCATGCGGGAACATTTGCATGATGGCCGGGTCCCAAGTGCACGTTTTGCCTTCGCCTTGTGTTTCTATGGGCCATGGTGTGTAGAAATTCACCATTGGATCAGCAAATTGGCATATGGGACCCTGACGTTGCGTTCTTTTTTCGTTGCGTTCTTTTTTCTTTCCCTACCTGGCGCTTTGTTTTCACTTCCCACGTTAGGCCTTCATGTTGGCAAATGCTTAGCTACCGACAAGTGGCAACTCCCAATCACGAATTCACGTAGCACTTTCAAAAAATGCGTGGAAGGTCTGAATAATGTTTTAATGTGTGTATAGACAAAAAAAATTGAGCTTGAACGAAAACTTCTACAAAGATAAATAAAAGTGATAATAAGCATGTGAATGGTTGCATTGCTCACAGCATGTTACTAAAATTGGCCTTTGACCGTGCCCAGCTACCTTGTTTGGATGCCGGCCAAAATTAGGCATGCTCTGAATTCCGTGCCCATACTTGCGCTTGCCCCGGCTAAATCGTGGGCGGCCAAATCGGCGACCAAAGTTTGGCCGGCCGATGCTTTGGCACGGAGACTAGGGCCGACATTCAAACGGACTTTGTACGTTTAGAAATGCTACCGTAGTCGGTACACACTGTAATTCCTAACCCGGCGGGAATTGAGATGCCCTCAATTCAGTGAGAATCATATACGGCAATCTCATATTCCTCTTCCTATTTGTTGCAAAACAAATAGGTGGGCCTTTAGCCCTTTTAGCAGGTGCAAGTTTAGTTCTCTCTTTTCCCTCAAAAAAGAAAAGTTCTCCCTTCGCGCCTCCCCGTAGTACCGATGGCAGGTTTGCTCGGTGGAGCGCCTGCCGCCTGCGTTTGAGCCTGGCTCGACGCAGGCTCACAGCAGAGTTTTTCCCAGGTTTTTTATTTGCCTCCAACGTCTTTGGACCAAAGGGAAGCAACATGCTCTTCGCATGCGAAGGTCAGTTTTTCATGGATCTTCTTTAAAGAGAAAGAACATGCTCTTCGCATACGAAGGTCAGTTTTTCATGGATCTTCTTTAAAGACAGTGTGTACTTGTAGATCTAGCGTAGGATGCGACTTTGTATGTGCGTATATATGCGTTGTGTTGTACATTTAGATATTACAATTTGCACCACAGTACGAACAGTCGCTTGAAAAAAAAAGAAATTAGAGAAGAATCTAAGTATCCTTCTCGAGACAGCATGTCGCATTGGAGAACCACGCTAGCTCTACTTTTGTACTACTATCACAAGGGACAAAACAGTTTAAAAAAAATCTTCTGTCCCGCCCCCCTTATTTTTTATCGCCGCTTTTTTCAGGCATAGAAGTAATAATGGGCCGCCTGACCCGACGAACCCAAACCGACCCGTCCAAAAAAAATCTGACCCGAACCGACCCGAGAAGTGCACAGGCCGGGCACGGGCCTGTTTTTATTGACCCAGCCAGAAATTCGGGTCGGGCTCGGGTCGCAATTTTAGCCCACGGGCCGGCCTGATGACCCGACATTATATTAAGAAACCCCTCTTTCCTGTGCAGCCCATAGAACTTTGGTGGCCCAGCCCAACAAAAGGACACATAAATAGCTGATTCTAACCCTAATTTCCCATCTACCCTTCCCTCCCCACCCCCTCACACCCGCAGCCCCTTCCTTCGCCGCCATCTAAACTGCCCTGCCCCAATTCCTCCCCTCCCGTCTCCTCTGCGGGGAGTGCTGGTGGCCAGGGCGCGGCCCGGAGCGGGCGGCCGGTCGCGACCAGGTGCGGCCGGCGGGCGGCACGGTGCGACCAGGTGCGGCGGCGGGCATCCAGGTGCGGCGGCAGCGGCAGGCAGCCAGTTGCGGCGGCGGGTGGCCAAGGATTGTCGGGCCGTCGGGCCGTGCACCGGGCGGGCATGGGCTAAGATTTTTGGCCCGATGCTCGGGTCGGGTTGGGTGCGGGCTGACAGAAAAGAATGTCGGGTTTCTGTTGGCCAGACCCGAACCCGGCCCGGCCCGATCTATGATCGGGCCTAGCCCACACAATATTAGAATTAGATCCATGCCATGCATTTTCCTCGCCTAAATTGCAGCCAAAAGTTGTGCTGAAAGCGACACTTGTAAACATATATTCCAAATCTCTTGTGACGTGGGAGCACAATGAAAGAGACCTGCTTGCCGTGGCCAATCAAATATCGGTACCTCAATAATTGAGAAAGTTTGAGATGAGTCCAACAATACCTACGACTCGATCTTTGCAGATATACTCGGAACCAAGTATTTTGTATCGAGAAGAATGAAAATCGTTTAAATTCAAACAAATGAAAGCTTGGATCATTTCAACTAAAGGACGACATGAACAACTAGTGAGCTATATATAGCCGTTCATAGAACATCTCCAACAGAAACTGCTTTAAATGAACACAAATAAAGGTTATAAATAACAAAAACACCGAGCGGTTGGATCGTCATCTTCAGGTGGTATACTAAGGCTTGTCATTCTTCGGTAAGAAGCTTGTCATGCCAAAGTATTCCAGGACTGTTTGAAAATTAGACCATTTGCTTTACTCTATGGCTAGCTTACTCAATGGCCGTTTGGCCTTTTTGGCATCACTAGTTCTGGCCGTTGTTGAGGCATATGATGCTAAAAAAGAAGATTCTTGGCGTTGTTGCAATCCCAGGGCCTTAGATTTCCTTTTTTTTTTCTTCCAGCTAATTTATCTTTTTAGCGAGGATCGGAGTACACATATATATATATTTCTTTATATAGATACAAGTAAGTGTAAGTGAACATGGATTTCTAGCAATTTCTCTTAGCCTCTAAACACAACTAGCTGAAGTATGGCATTTAGGTTATTAGATAGGCGGCAAATCTACTCTGTTGGTTTGGAAGTAGAAGATCAGAGGTGACGAGATCGGCATTACAACATCTCAAACAGATTACTCATCTCTCTTCCCAATACCAAAACAATACCAAAAGACTACTCTTTTGATGATTGGAGGTGCTCCAACAGATTACCTGTCGGTGTTGCGATCACCGTCTAGTAATTTGCGCCGAGCTTCTCCGTGGCCCGATGGCTAACAATCGAAGGCAAGGATTTAGACCGGTAACAATCGAAGGCAAGGGTTTAGACTAGTTCGGGCAATTGCTCTACGTCCAGTATAGGTGGTGTTCTTCGTGTTCCTCACGTTCGAATGCTAGGTGGTTACAACGGGGCACTTGCAAGGGATTTGTGTGATCTGAGAGAGAGAGTGTGTCTACGTGAGAAGACCCAGCTCCACCTTATATGTCTGGTGGGCTGGGATAAAATGCGTGAGAGAGGGGGTGCCTCCCCCCGTTAAGCGTCTCGAGGGTGAGGTCAGCTATCCTACACGTGTCCCGTCCGGGACCCTTGGTTGAACACGCCCCGCCACTTCCCGAAGCCAGGTCTCGTCTGCCCGGTCCGCGGCGCCGCCTGACACGTTCTTGGTCCTGTTCGCCATCCACATGGCAGGGGGTGGCACCGTCATCCTTGCGGCACGCCTCTCCTGATGCGCCGGGGGCGGGCCTCTCATCTGGTCGGCAGGTCCAACCTCCCTCGCCCCGGCTGGGGGGTCGGGCACCTCTATTACCGTTGCTGCCGGGTCTGTGGCAGGGCCCGCTAGCTCGACGTGCCTGCCTCACCCTACGCCTGATGGCGAAGGGTATCCCGGTACGAACTATCCCATCAAGCTGATGGAGGGGCAGCGCGGCCGGCGTAAGCGCCGGTCGCAGCGTCATGAT
The DNA here is from genome assembly GCA_032594955.1 of Panicum miliaceum. Classification (NCBI taxonomy): domain Eukaryota; kingdom Viridiplantae; phylum Streptophyta; class Magnoliopsida; order Poales; family Poaceae; genus Panicum; species Panicum miliaceum. The sequence goes on along the minus strand of CM064066.1, from coordinate 27,894,556 downwards.
GGCCCGGTTGACTGGGGGCGCCCCGCAAGTCCTCCAGTCCGTAGGCGGCGTCCCTACCCGGCTGTAGGGTGAGGGGCGCGCATGCACATCTTGTCAAATCCGGCGGAGTTAATGGCGCCTCTCGCCTTCCCTAGGAGATCTTTAGCATGAGCTCCTTCCTAGGATCGGATCGGGCCTCCCGACCCCTACGGTGATGTTTTGGGTCGGGAGGGCGCCACGTGTCCCGCGCTCCGCTGTTGCCAGGCTGTGGAAACTTCCTTTGTTGGTGGGCCGACGCCGTCCGCGCCTTCCGCCCTGCTGGGCTGGGCCGCTTGGTGGCGACCGGCTAATCCTCGCTTGGTCTCTTAAAGGCTGTGCTTTGGGGCACCAGTGGTACTTAACCCCATAATTAGCCCCCGAGCCTCGGAGAGCCACGTCGAGGCTTTGCTCCATTCGGGTGTCATCCTCTTGAGCTCGGTGCACGCCGGGTCGAGTGTATTTCCGCTGGGTTCGCGCGAGAGGACTCAGTGGGTCTAGCCCTCGAGCCCCTAGAGGAGTCCTGGGACTCGTGCAGGGGGTTAGCAGCTGGTGCTTGGTCCCGTATCCAGGTCGATGCGACTAGGGCAATTTGCCCCAGCCAGAAACATATGGGTGCGCACGAGCGCACCCACTGGGTGTAGTCCCTGAGCCTCTAAGCGAGCTAAGGACTCGCGCAGAGGGTTAGCTGGTGTGTTTGAGCCGGTTTCCAGTGATTGGCATTTTGACCCGAGTTCTTCTCGTCAGGTCTTGTCGCTGCTGGTCGCAGTAGGGGGCAGCTTTGCTGACATCGAGATTCCTGGCGTGGATTCGCCGTCTGTGCCCGTCCTTGCTGGCTTCAAGGCTCGCGCGTCGCCCGCCGCATGGATTTTCCTCAGCTGTCATTCGCTCGTCTTGGCTTGTCCAGCATCGTCCGGCCCGGCTGACTGTTGATGACTGGGATGGGGGCAGGTAGGCATATAAACGCCGGGTCGCTAGGTCACGGCCCGTCCTTGTCCTGAGGCGCGCCCTGCCCGGTCGCGGCTATAAATCGCGGCGCCGGGCTCCTGCTTGCTCATCGAGCTTGGCGAATACTGCTTCCAATGTTATCCTAAACTCTAAACGGTAAACAGTCGGTCACCCTTTGTTTAGCGTTTAGGCAGTTTAAACGGAGTTAAACGGCCTAAATGGTTTGGCATAGTAACACTAAAATATACATATTTATGAACGTCAATGTCAAATATGCTAGAAAGTCTACATATTTGCACATGTAAAAAGTAAGTATGCTACCAAATAATCTTTTTGGAAGAAATCTAAATCCCACAACACTTCATATACTTACGATGCTAAATAGTTCAGTATTGATTGTGGTAGTTGTAATATTCCTATTGACTAAATTATGAATTAAATAGTCATTTAGCTCATTTAATCACGTTTAACTTGACCCTGTTTAGACAGTTTAGACGGTTTTTAACGGTTTAAACGGTCCAACTGTTTAATTCACCGTTTAGGGCCTAAACGACATGGGTGACCTTTATTTATCGTTTAAACAACGTTTAAACGGACTAAACGGCCGTTTAGGCGAACAGAGACTGCTTCTGATGGCGTGTGTTGTAGATCTAGGACTCTAGAGCTTAGGACTGGCTTGTTCAAGCTGGAGCCAGGTCCTTCATTGGTTCCTGCTTGAGGATTGGCTGCGAGCGGTGGAGCATCAGGGACGAGAACTCAGTCCTCCAGACCCATGGTGAGGCCATCGTGAGGCGGTTTCCCTGGTTCCGGCGTCGGCGTCCTTGGAGAGCGAGGGAGGATATGAACTTCCACATGAAATCATTTGGTAAGTGGCGGTTCCTTATGACCTTCCCGTTGGGAGGCACAAGTGGACTTCACCGCGCTTGCCTCGATTTTGTGGAAAGGCACAAGATCTGCTCAATGTCGCATGGACCGACTCGACGGATGCAGCTATCGAGGTTCACGGCCCCGAGCCTCTGTTTCTCATGCTCCCCATTTCCATTGTCGGGGCATTCCTGCTAGTAGAGGATGAGCCGTGATGCAGTCATCCATCATGGCTTGCGCCCGTGCAGAAGCAGACCCGCGACAACTTTCGGCGTTACCCTAACTGGTAGCGCCTATGTTTTTTGTTCTTGTACATGGCCCTTCGCCGATTATCATGTATTCGAATGTCCCTTGTAATCGAATAAATGAGTTGACTTGTCGTGTCATTTCTCTTTGCGTGATTTGTTGATGTTTTCGCTAAGGGTTGGACCCGTTGCCAAACCATCACCCCCGTACCTCCGCAGATGAGACGTGCACCGTTTCCTAAATTTGTTGTCGGTGTTTAACCTCCAAACCCACCGAGGGATATCCCCGAGGTGGTAGATTGTAGGTCGGGTGTTGCCGAGATCAGGAGTTGGAAGGTGCAAGGAACACAAGATTTAGACACGTTCGAGCCGCTGAGAGCGTAATACCCTACATCCTGTGTGGTGGTTGGTATTGCCTTAGGTGTTGATGTGTTTCTAGGGGGTCCCTGCCTGCCCTTATATAGTCTGGGGGGATAGGGTTACATGGAAATCCTAGCCAGATACAAGCTTAGGAGTCCTACCCGAGTACTGCTCGGGTAGTTTCCTTCAGTTCCGACTATTCCTACTACGGTACGAGTAGTTACAACTGATGTAGGGCATGCGCCATGCCTCATCCCTTATCCTAGAATATGTACGCCATGTGCGCAATTCCGTGGCCCCGAATCTGACAAGCCCCCGAGCTCTTCATAGTCGAGTACTATAGGCTTCCGAGTACTTCTGAAGGCATCTTCGAGTTCTTCTGAACTTCGTCTTGAAGGTGTCTTCCAAGTATTTCCTTGGCTGTATCTGTTGGCGCTAAAATCGGCCAGGAATCGGCCGATGGTCTTCAGCGTCGGACACACGACCCGGGAGAATCTGCTTAGCTTCTGTTCGGGTTATTGCCCTGGTGCGGTTCGCGCGGCGTGCCAGTCAATCTGACCTGTTGATTGACAAGGAAATAAGAGTATTAAATTCAGGGCGTTCCGATCGGCTGGGATTCCGATCTGTCCCTAAGAGCGCGTCGGCGAATCGGCCGATTTGCTATGAAGAAGACCGGCTATGGATTAGCCGATAATCACGCAATAATTGCAAAGAAAACTGTTGGAGCGACTTAAACAATTATTGCAAATGCAACACTTGAAATAGATCTAATTGGCTATATAACGATGAACGAGAAAGAGCGATGATGAAGCCGATAACTCCAATTTCAAGCTGGATAACTGGTGATAATACTAGAACAACAAGTAAAACCTATAATTCTAGTAAATATCGATAACTAGTGAATAAATCCAAACGAAACCACAGCGATGCGCCCGAGGTTAAAGCTCAGATGTTATTCGATAAGAGAAACCTACCAATTGGCCGGAGATCAAGTTGATGCAGCCCTGCCAATCCGTACGAACTCGTGAAAGAAGAAAAAGTATTGGCGAAGTCACCGACTTGAAAGTAAAGTACTAGGAAAAAGTAGATGTGTTTGGTTGATTGATTGTTGATATCTTACAAAGCCCTGACGACTCCTATTTATACCCTAGAACCAGGACTCCTGGTCGATTACGACTTGTTACAATCTTATTTTAAACAGAAAAACTACTATATCTATAATATTTTTATAAAGGAAACGGACTCCCGCAGAATCTTCCGCCGCCGTCTGCTAATCCAATCAGGACTTTTTCCATTGCTTCTCGACCGAATCAGCATCGCTCCGTTGACCAACATCCGGTCACTTTTGACAGGGATCCTCTGTTGTGGTTCCAATCTGTTGGCGCAAGTTGCATCACCAATCGGTCGATTCTCAACTGTTACCTCAATCGGCCGATTCTTTACTGTAGCCTTTAGATCTGCCGCATCGGCCAATCTCTTCTCCTGACGCCGATTCAACACGTGTCAAAATCCGGCGTCAACACATGCCCCCCAGTTTCGCAGTAAATCATAACTTTTACTTCGAAACTCTTTCTTTAATCTTTTTCTCCGAAACGGGCGCAGTAAAAATCTCCTTCCGTTTCGCGGTCTTCTACATAATGATTGCAATCTTCTCGGACCGGGCGTTCGAGACAACTGTTCCCTTGGAATTCGTGTAGACGGCGCGGCAAAAATCCCGCCTTTGCCCTTTCTCCCTCGGATTGTCCTTAAGTATCGGCATTCTCCGCCTTCTTTTCTCCATGAGCCTAGTAATCTCCTCTTGTGAACCACTATTCATCTTCTTCTTGAGCCCTCTCGATCTCCTACCGCTCCCCCAGCGATCTCGCCTGCGACCTGCTCCAACCTCCCAATGGCGGCACCATTAGCAACTTCTCCAACCACGGAGGTTCCGTCGGCAACCCCCTCAGCGACAGCGGCCCCATCGGTGGCTCAACTGGCGGCTCCATCAGCGACGATGAGCTTCATCCCGGAGGTAATCATCCTGAAACTTTCCTCTTTTACTCTTTTACTGCTCAAGTATTTTCTAGACCCATTCTCAGTTTTTCCATTTTTCCTTCTTCTTAGGCATTTAGGCACCAGATTACTATTCCTCTTTCCGAATCCTCCGAACTTATCTGCTTAGGCCCCATGGGGAATCCAGATCCAACCGACTTAATCAATCTAGAAACTCATAGAATTCCGTTCAAGCAATCGCCCATGGATTTAGGTCAGTGGGCAGGTGCCTTTAGATCTTGGCCGAATGAGACCCCTGGCTGGAGAGAATGGTACCACAGAGTGGCCAAGTCTAGGAGAGTTCAGTGGGATGAACTGAAAATCGGCCAGTGCATTGATCTCTCTCTGTCCCAGATGGAGAAAAATGAGCCCTTAGTAATAGCGGCCTCTTACTTCTGGTCCGATGCACTCAACGCATTCCTTTTTGGACATGGACCCATGACTCCAACCTTGGCCGATGTCCTATTGTTGACCGGCCTTGATATCTCCTCTTCTGACACCCCCTTTGATTACCTGATCAAACCATCTCATCGGCTAGAAACCAAAGGAATCGGCGGATGGAAGGGGTATATCAGCAAGAATATGAGGACTGGGACGGTTACAGAGAGAGAACATACGGCATTTCTGATGATGTGGCTAGAGAAACATTTTTTCTGTGGCAGAGCAGTCGGTCCTTCATCCAATACCCAAGCTCTGGCAGAAGCTCTGTCACTAGGATCGGCCATCCCTCTTGGGAAGCATCTATTAGGATCAGCCTATCATATGATGCATCAAATCGGCGTCAGACTGTCAAAAGGGGAGCCGATTGGGAATCCTGGCGATCCCTGGTGGTTTATCACGCTCTGGCTCAACTTATATATGAGCAAAGTTTCCCAGCAACAAATAGAAACCAAGACTTTTCCCAATATTGAGTCAGAGGAAAACCCCACCATTTGACGACGCTGCACATCTTTTGGAGAAGCGGCATCGGCCTTCCCTGGCTGTCAATTCACTGCTGCCCGAATGGCCGAATATTTCAGATGCTTCTACAACGGCTTCAGTGAAGAGACTACCAGTTGGTATCCATATCACATAGTAGGGCCGATTTTCGAGCTTCCTGTCTGCTACGATTCATCCTCTCATACCTTTGATAGTGACCTTATGGATATCCTGATCAAGCCAGGGATTTTACCGGCCAATTACTTCTCTGGAAAGGATTCCCCCACTTATGAATTTTATAATCCATCGGCCGCAGCAAGGCAACTGGGCTTTGGTCAGCTGCCCATTCAGGTCTACTTTGCCGGTCAAGCAAAATTTCGAGATGAACTGACCAAGAGCCTTGACTACAATCGGCTGTGCAACTTAGTGCCAGATTTCAGCACTATCAATCTGAACGACTGGACAGTTGCCCCTTTTGCCGTTCAACAATTCAAACTGTGGTGGGCAGAATGGAAGCAATACCTCTTCTGTCTATCTCCATCGACATATTGCAACAGTTTGGATCCAGAAAACATCGATTCAAGTGCAGCGGTACGTCCTTTCTCCCAACCGATTTCAATACTGTCTTTTTCCATACTGGACAGTTGCCCCTTTTACCGTTAACTTGTATTTATCTCTTCAGTCTGAAAGCCAAGTTCCTCCGATGCGGAGCCGAAGCGGCAGGCCGATAGAGAGCGATCGTCCATATATGCCATATCCACTCATCGGCTATCATGCTCCAACCATCAAGGACATCACCAGTGGCCGATGGAAACGAACGCCGAAAAGGCCAACCTTGAAGACAACAAGTCGTCGAGTGCGTGCTCGCATTGGACCGACTGACCAATCGGTGGTAGTATCAGCTGAAACTCCAACTCCCCCAGCCTTGCCGACTACCGAGATGGCCGATCCCCGAATCACCGCAGAAGTCGGAGCGGCTGCGGCATCACTGCTAGTGGAAGCTGTTCAGGTAATCTCGCACATGTCGCCCTAGTGCAATCTCCACAGCAATATTAACTTCCCCCTTCTGCCAGGCTGCACAGGCCGCCCCAGTGCAATCTCCACAGCAATCGGCCACATCCCACGCGGAAGCCGAAACACCAGCGACCCTCCTCATCGAGGTAGATAATCTCTTAACTCAACTTCTCGACATTCAGAAAACTAACTGACTCTGATGCAGACCGATTTGGGTGCGTCGGTCGAACTTCCTCAACAAACATCGGCCGAAAGACCAACAGAAGTATGGAAAATATCTCATATCATCCTATTCAATTGTCCGTAGTATACTCACAAAATCTATTTGTCATACCTTTCCAGGAAGCTGGCCCAAGCAGAGCATTAATAGTGGTCGAGTCCTCTTCTTCTGACGAGCCGATCGTACCAGTTCTTGAGACGAGGGAGGCACTCCCATCGGTAATAAACTTAACACCGGAATCGGCCGATTCCCTTTTATTGCTTGCTAATCCTTGTTTTTATTCTTCCGCAGGAACAAGACACTCCCAACACTAGCCTTTTCTCCTTTGTGGTCTCCTTGCCCGACGATGAAGAAGTCGCTTCATGCCAAGTTCCATTGGGCTCGATTTCTGATGATGTCCGCGCCAAGCTCGAGAGCATGCGGACCCTCCTCCAAGATGATATCGGCCGATTAGTGGGAGATGCCTCACCAATTCGGTGGCTTCTCAATGACATCAGAGGCCGAATTCCGGAGGAAACAACAGAAACTTTGGAACCTGCTGCATATATAGAATCGATACAGACCTCAGTCTTCAGGGCCCTGCGTCATATGGCCGATCGTGCCCAGCTAGCAAAGACCCGGGAGGAAGCCAATTCCTACAAGCACCAAGCCCAAGAGGTACACCAACGGATCAACTTCCTCAAGAGCTCTCGCCCGGATATCGTCGGCACGATAGATCGCCTTAAACGGAGGAGAGCAGAGTTAGCCAAAGAGATGGAGCAAGTAACCAAAGACATAGCTACTGAAGAAAAGAACCTTCAAGAGCTCCCATCCGTCATCGCCGGGCTGAAACAAGAAAGACAGAACCTGGCCTGTGAAGCGATAAGACTTCATCGCCATATGCCAGAAATTCCCGGATCGGCCGACGACGACCAAAGAGTATTAGACTTGGCCGATCAGATTAGGCAACGAGCTATCGTGCCATAGATGCCCTCCTTGGGTTGTAAAGAATGTTGTAAACATTTAATACTCCTTTAATGTTAATGCGCCGATTTGGTCTTGGACCACTTCTTTTGACAGCTTTGCATTTATGAATGCTTTTACTCTGATAGGACGTGTCCTGCCATCTATTTACCTCCTTCTCTCTATAAGTATGAGATCCCACACCCTTTCCAGAGGCATATGCATTACCCATCTTCTCCTCCTCCAATAACTGGATCTTTATCCTCCCAAACTGGACATCAAGATGTCTTCTTCGTCTTCTTCCTCCTCTGTCAACCAGGTACGAACCCTCCTCTATTTCTCCCCTTGACATCCCAATTGCTCTGATGCTGGGTAGCTTTTTATCTCTCTTTAGCCAAAACGTCTCAGTCCCAGCCTGGAACGAGCGATTGAGGTTATGCATTCAGACGAACCACTGTCGCAGGCGGACATAGATCTGATAAGAGCTCACACTGAAGAACTTAAAGGTCACATTCCTGCTGATGTCCAGAAGTATTGGGACCGTATAAACGCTCACTGCTCCAAGCGATTGCCAACTGAAAAGAGTACTCTACTCCCTCATCAAGTTGAGACTGAAACCACCATGGAGAATCTGAAGGAGAAGAAGACCCGCCTTCTGATAGAACTGGGCCGCATCGAGAGAGAAATCAAGAGCAAGCGTAATCAATAGATATATTGGTATTTTTATTCTAAGGGCGACTTGTACCATGTCGGCCATGTACTCTGTTGTTTTTATCGAATAATGAATTGGTCAGACCAAATGGAAAATATCTTCCTCCTCAAGGTGATGTCATTTCTGCATCGGCTATGTAGACAAAAGCCGATAGGAGTCGGCCATGTTGTCTTGATGTATCTTACTGCAAGTTATGCATCTACGCAAATGCTTGGATAGTACCTCTTCAGATACCTTCCATTTAAAGCTCTTGGGAATTCTTCCCCTTCAATAGTTTCTAGAATATATGCATTTCCCGGAGCACATCGGCCGATTCTATACGGCCCTTCCCAAGTGGGCGACCATTTACCGAATTTGGGATCCTTAGACCCTATCGGCAGCACCAACTTCCATACCAGATCTCCTTGGGAGAATTGTTTAACTTTGACCTTTTTGTCATACCATCTGGCCACCCTTTTCTTGTTTTCTTCGATGCTAATCAGGGCCCTCAACCGCTGACTCGCCAAGTCATCGAGCTCATCCTTCATGAGAAAGGAATAGTCATTGGCCGTCAACTGATCTTGAAGCAATATACACCTTGACCCCGTCCTTAATTCCCAAGGCAAGACTGCCTCGTGACCATATACCAGCTGATAAGGAGATATCTTAGTGGCTCCATGGCAAGCCATCCTATAAGCCCATAGAGATTCAGCCAAAGACATATGCCACTTTTTGGGTTGTTCCTCTATCTTCCTCTTGATCAACTTAATTATCCCCCTATTGGACGATTCGGCCTGGCCATTGGCTTGAGCATAGTACGGAGAAGAATTTAATAATTTAATCCCCATATCGGCGATGAATTCTCCAAATTCTCCAGAGGTGAACATTGTTCCCTGAACAGTTGTGATAGTCTAAGGAATACCGAATCGATAAACAATATGGTTCTTAACGAACTCGATCATATCGGCCGATGTCACATTCCTTAAAGAAACTGCCTCCACCCACTTAGTAAAATAATCGGTGGCCACCAATATAAACTTATGCCCTTTACTCGATGGAGGGTGAATCTGTCCGATGAGATCTATTCCCCAACCTCTGAATGGCCACGGTTTGATTACTGGATTCATAGCCGAAGCTGGCGCGCGCTGCACATTGCCAAACTTCTGACAGTCTTGGCATTCTTTATAATATTTGAAACAATCCTCAAGAATCGTTGGCCAGTAATACCCATTGTTTCTGATCATCCACTTATCTAGTGAGCCGATTGATGGGCTCCACATACGCCTTCATGGATGTCCCCCATCAGGACTTTTGCTTCTTCTGTTCCCAAGCATTTGAGAAGAACCCCATCAATCATCCGGTAAAACAAATCATCTTCAAGTAACACATATTTTGTGGCCTGGAAGCGCACTCGCCGATCCACCTTCTGGGACGGATCCCTCAAGTAATCGGCAATCTCCTTTCGCCAGTCATCGGCCGCGAGCTCTAAATTCAAAGCTCCTTGAATCGGCCGATATCCGGACACGTGTTGGGCCAGTCTGTTGGCCTCTTCATTATAACTTCTAGGGATATGCTCAATTATTGCAGAATTGAATCCCTTTAACAGCTGGAGGCAATCTTCATAGTAAATCCTTAAAATATCATCTTTGCATTCAGATTTCCCCGTTAACTGATCTACGATGAGCATGGAATCCCCAAAAATTTTGACTGCATCAGCCTTGACTTCCCTTAATAATTGGATACCCTTTAGGACGGCTCGGTATTCCGCCTTATTATTAGTTGCGGACGCTTCTATCGGCAGAGAGAAATCATAACTTGCCCCCCGAGGCGATACAAGAACGATGCCAATTCCCGATCCGGCCCCACACGAAGAACCATTGAAATACAGAGTCCACGGAACCGGTTCAACGATAGCAATTTTCGGTCCACAATGTTGGGCTACGAAATCAGCCATGACTTGACCTTTGAAAGCTTTGGCCGTTTCGTACCTTAAGTCAAACTCTGACAGAGCGAGGATCCATTTTCCAATCCATCCTTTCAAAATCGGTAGTGATAGCATATACTTCACCACATCATCTTTGCATACAACTATGCACTCCGCCGATAACAAATAATGCCTAAGCTTGGTACACGAGAAGTATAAACACAGGCACAGCCGTTCCACTAGGGAATATCTTGTTTCGGCGTATAGGAGTCTTCTGCTGACATAATATACCACTCGTTCTTTCCCTTCGAACTCCTGTACCAACGCCGATCCAATAGCTTGTTCATCAGCCGATAAGTACAATTTGAACGGCTTACCAGGCTGTGGCGGGACTAACACCGGAGGTGAAATCAGATATTGCTTGATATCTTCGAACGCTCTATGTTGTTCTTCTTCCCACATGAATTCCTAGTCGGGCTTCAATTTCAACGAAGGGGTAAAAGCACGAATACGCCCGGACAGGTTGGATATGAATCTTCTGATAAAATTGACCTTGCCGATGAGGGATTGCAACTCAGTTTTATTCTGTGGGGCTACAACTTTGTTGATGGCGTCTATGGTCTTCCAGCTAACCTCTATCCCGCGCTCATGGACCATGAATCCCAAGAATTGCCCGGCCGATACACCGAATGCACACTTGTTCGGGTTCATTTTCAACCCATGCTTCCTTGTGCATTCCAGTACTTCTTGTAAATCGACCAGATGTTCCTGATGACCTTTTGACTTGACCACAACATCATCGATGTAAATTTCCACTGATGCACCAATGAGTTTGTGAAAGATATAGTTCATGGCCCGCTGATATGTAGCACCGGCGTTCTTTAACCCAAAGGTCATTACAACCCACTCGAATAAACCAAGGTGACCCGGACACCTGAAAGCCATTTTTGAGATATCTTCTTCGGACATTAATATCTAATTGTACCCAGCGTTACCATCCATGAAACTGATGACTTTGTGTCCTGCGGCAGCATCTATCAAGACATCGGTCGTCGGCATTGTATATCCGTCCATTGGTGTAGCCTGATTTAGGTTCCTGAAGTCGATGCATACGCGCAGCTTTCTGTTTTTCTTATACACGGGCACAATATTAGAAATCCATTCGGCGTATCGGCACTGCCGAATAAATCCTGCTTCAATCAATCTTGTGATCTCGGCCTTTATATCAGGTAGGATTTTGGGGTTGCACCGTCGTGCAGGCTGCTGATATGGCCGATATCCTGATTTTATAGGTAATCGGTGCTCAACAATGGACCGGTCTAGACTAGGCATCTCATGGTATTCCCAAGCAAAGAAATCCTTGAATTCTTTTAATAAACTTATCAATTTACACTTATATCCAGGATCCAACTTAGCACTAATATACGTCGGCCTTGATTTGCTACCATCTCCCAAATCCACCATCTCTAGTGAATCGGCCGACGTAAACCCATGCCCAAGCTTTCCGTCTTCTCGAGCGAACTGATCCATCTATTCTGAATCTTCAGAGCCGACTGCTTGGATCGGCTGTAGACCAAAATCGGACACCTTCAGGAAATCAGTGTCCCAAGTCCTGCCAGATATACACCTGACGTGCTCACAGCTCCACTGCTGCGTGTCGGCCGCTGCAACGCTGTAGGCGGAATCGGCGATGACTATCTCTGTACTGTCGCCGACCAATTGCACGAGGCACTGGTGCATTGTAGATGGGACACAGCAATTCACATGTATCCAGTCGCGACCGAGGAACATGTTGTAGGACCCCTTACCATTAATAACGAAAAAGGTAGTAGGAAGGGTCTTACTGCCGATGGTGAGGTCGACGCAGAGCGCTCCACGGGCGGGAGACACGTTGCCCTTGAAGTCCTTGAGCATCATGTTCGTCTTGGTCAGGTCTTCATTGCTTTTGCCTAACTTGCGGAACATGGCATACGGCATGATGTTGACTGCGGCGCCTCCATCCACTAGTAGCCTGGTAACGGGTCGTCCGTTAACGTACCCTTTGAGAAATAATGCCTTGAGATGTTGCCGTTTCTCGTCTTCTGGTTTCTCAAAGGTGGCCGTCATCAGCTCTAATACCAATTGCACCATCTGCTCTTCCACCCTTGTTGCCTTGTCTCGATCGGCAGGCGCCATGAACTCCATCGGCAATATGAATACTATGTTGACATCAGCTGCCGATACTTGACTGTCCGCTTCCTTGCTATTGTTTTTCTTGGGGCGCCAGACCCGAGACTTGACGTTTCTCTTTTCCAGCGCCTGCCTCTGCTCTTCTTCTTGTTGCTCCCATTGGCGCAGGCGTTGGATTCTCCGCTTCTGAGATTTGGACAATCCTTCAGGGCACCATCTGGGGTTCACTGGTCTGGCCGACGATTTGGCGTGCTCCCAATCTGGTTCCCATCCTAAAGGGTTTTCGTCTGACACCCTGTCATCAGCCATCTCTTCCAGCCGATCGTGTACGCTGGTCCTACCCCCCAGTTGCTCCTGCCGGTTGATCATGCCTTTCGACCGGTGATACCGGTCAACTCTGCCCCCAAGCCGATCATGCACTGAAAGGCGTCGTCCTTCTTGTTTGCGCCGATTTCTGCTGATCGGCTCAAATTCTCTGTCTCTGGAGCGTGATCTTTTGAACGGGCGATCATTGCGGCTCAATCCGTTGCACTCAGGACAGTTATCGGCATAGGGCAATCGGAGGTCGTTTTCCCAGCAGTGGATGAAGAACGGACATTGCCAATGATTCTCGTGTCGGCGTACCATCTCCTCGTGGCATCTTGACTGTTCTTGCTGCCGCCGATATTTGCTGAGCAATAATTGGGAAGTGATGGGTCTACGTGATCGTCCCGATCCTTCGCCTTTGTCTTCAGCCCGCTTTTTCCCTTTGACTTCATCCACCATGACCTGCTTCCTAGGATCTATGACGCCGCTTCTTCTTGCCGATTCTAATGTCAGCACATTGGTTTGAAGTGAGTTTCTTCCCGTGTCAACCATGTTGGCTGGGAAAGGATGCTGGTCAATCTTCATCGGCTTCGCCGGCTTTGCCGGGGTCTCAAACTTGAGTCTTCCCTGCTCGATGGCCGAATGTATCTGCTGGCGGAAGATCTTGCATTCATTCGTGTCATGAGACGTGGCGTTATGCCACTTGCAGTATTTCATCTTCTTGAGCTGATCGGCTGAAGGAATGGTATGGTATGGTGATAGCTTGATCTGCCCTTCCTGAAGTAGTAAGTCAAAAATCTTATCGGCCTTTGTTGTATCAAAGCCGAATGTCTCTGGTTCTTTCTTTCCGAAAGGGCACAATATTGGCTTCTTGCCTTTTACCCATTCTGCTAGGCCGATTTCTTCCTCTCCCTCCGATTCAGATCCTTCCAGATACGCCACCTTCTTCTGGAAATTCCTCCGCTGCTCAAACGGACGGACTTCCTGACCTGCCAATCGGTGAACGATCTGGCTTAGGCTTTCAAATTCCTGTGAGGCATACCTTTCCTTGATTTGTGGCAAGAGGCCTTGGAAAGCGATATCGGCCAATTGGGCGTCGGTCAGAGCCAGGCTGTAGCATTTGTTCCTGATTTCTCTGAACCTCTGTATGTATCCAGTTACTGGTTCGTCGCTCCTCTGCCTAAGGCTGGTCAAATCTGAGAGCTTCATCTCATGTACTCCTGCGTAGAAGTACTTATGGAACTGCTTTTCTAGATCGGCCCAAGTAACAATGGAGTTAGGTGGTAAAGTGGTGAACCATTGGAAGGCCGATCCAGACAGAGACGATGAAAACAGACGCACCCTCAGAGAATCTTGCGTGGCGGCTTCCCCGCACTGGATGATGAATCTGTTAATGTGCTCTACGGTAGATGTGTCGTCCAGCCCCGAATAGGGGAAACGGCAGCAGGTCGTAAACCGATGGGTATGGCGTCTTGTATGTATAAGTCTGCACTTTCGGCTTCAACCCAAATTGGTCCTGAATTACCTCCGCTATTCTTGCCATCCAATCCACCTGCTGCTGATGAATAGCCGTTCGAGGTGCCGGCATATGTTGGAGGATCGGCGGTGGTACGGCCGGGTGATGGATCGAAGCATGCAGCGAATTCTGTTGCGTCATGGCTGGCTGAGCAGTTGACAGCTGATGGCAAAGTGAATCTACCGCCCCGTCGTACATCGTCATTGGTGTCGTGCTTCGGAGTGTCTCTACAGCGCCTGCCCCCCTGCCGATTTCTGACGGGGCTAGTTGATACTGAGGGACCGTCGGCCGGACGACCGAGTGGAACGGCGCATGGATTGGATAGCTCCCATGTCCGGTTGATTGATCGGGAAAAGCCATCATTGCTGATGCCCCCAGGGTGCTGAGTTTGTGGGCAACGAATGCACAGAAGCAATCTGGACAGGCTGAAGTGGCCCTTACGATGGGAAACATGGTGCACCGTTATACCTTGGAGACGCTGGAGGCAACGGAGTGTTGTATCCCTCACGTTGCGTTGACATCGGCTGAGGAGCCGAGTGGGATGTGACTGGTGAGCTTCTGGCTGGAGGTGCAATAGGCGGGGCATACGCTGGCCCCCTAAAATCCTTGAGCTGCTCCGCTGACAAAAGAGCTGATGATGGCGTTATAAACCGTGTTGGTCATCACCGAGGATTGGTCGATGAAAGCCTGATAGACGGACTGTTGGATCATATCGGACATCTTGCCCGAATCCTCAGCGATGGTGATGTGGCGGGGAACAGGAGCTTTCTTGACTGCTTCCCCGCTTCTGGTACGACAGAACGACTGCAGATACATATTTTTGTAATCTTCCAGATGTTTAGCCAATTCTTCCTT
This sequence comes from Panicum miliaceum, assembly GCA_032594955.1. Classification (NCBI taxonomy): domain Eukaryota; kingdom Viridiplantae; phylum Streptophyta; class Magnoliopsida; order Poales; family Poaceae; genus Panicum; species Panicum miliaceum. The sequence goes on along the minus strand of CM064066.1, from coordinate 27,879,538 downwards.
CTGGCCATCCTTGAGATCCGCTTCTGTGACCTCAATGATATTGCTCTCGGAAACCTCTGCGTTCTTAGACATATTGGTTCTTGAAGTTGGTCCCACCGGGTCTGCCAAAAGTGTGTTGGCGCTAAAATCGGCCAGGAATCGGCCGATGGTCTTCAGCGTCGGACACACGACCCGGAAGAATCTGCTTAGCTCGTGTTCGGGTTATTGCCCTGGTGCGGTTCGCACGGCGTGCCAATCAATCTGACCTGTTGATTGACAAGGAAATAAGAGTATTAAATTCAGGGCGTTCCGATCGGCTGAAATTCCGATCTGTCCCTAAGAGCGCGTCGGCGAATCGGCCGATTTGCTATGAAGATGACCGGCTATGGATTAGCCGATAATCACGCAATAATTGCAAAGAAAACTGCTGGAGCGACTTAAACAATTATTGCAGAAGCAACACTTGAAATAGATCTAATCGGCTATATAACGATGAACGAGAAAGAGCGATGATGAAGCCGATAACTCCAATTTCAAGCTGGATAACTGGTGATAATACTAGAACAAAAAGTAAAACCTATAATTCTAGTAAATATCGATAACTAGTGAATAAATCCAAACGAAACCACAGCGATGCGCCCGAGGTTAAAGCTCAGATGTTATTCGATAAGCGGAACCTACAAATTGGCCGGAGATCAAGTTGATGCAGCCCTGCCAATCCGTACGAACTCGTGAAAGAAGAAAAAGTATTGGCGAAGTCGCCGACTTGAAAGTAAAGTACTAGGAAAAAGTAGATGTGTTTGGTTGATTGAATGTTGATATCTTACAAAGCCCTGACGACTCCTATTTATACCGTAGAACCAGGACTCCTAGTCGATTACGACTTGTTACAATCTTATTTTAAACAGAAAAACTACTATATCTATAATATTTTTATAAAGGAAACGGACTCCCGCAGAATCTTCCGCCGTCGTCTCCTAATCCAATCAGGACTTTTTCCATTGCTTCTCGACCGAATCAGCATCGCTCCGTTGACCAACATCAAGTCACTTTTGACCGGGATCCTCTGTTGTGGTTCCAATCTGTTGGCGCAAATTGCATCACCAATCGGCCGATTCCCAACTGTTACCTCAATTGGCCGATTCTTTACTGTAGCCTTTAGATCTGCCGCATCGGCCAATCTCTTATCCTGACGCCGATTCAACACGTGTCAAAATTCAGCGTCAACAGTATCGAGGTTGTGATGTGCTCATGCCCCGAGTAGTTTTCAAGTCTTGTTTTATATAGGGTGCAATTGAACTCGCACTCCATAAGGAGTAGCCCCCGAGTCTTAAGATGAATCGAAGAATCAGGCTCAGGGTCAAATTAGTCTTGAATCTTTTGTCCTTATCTTCCAAACAATTTGAAAAATAAGCCATCGATGACACATGTACCGGAGCCCCCGAGCCTTTAATCCAAATTCCCAGTTCTGAAAAAATAGATCCCAAAGGTCGTGGCATGGGTTGTGTAAAAAATAAGAGTTTGAATTGACGGTTAAAATGGGTAAATTGGTTTGGAATTTCAAAAACCCCTTTTTTCGGGACGTTATCCCTGAAAAAATGGTTAAACAAATAACTTTCCCAAAGTAACCCGAGATTACCAGTCAAAACAAATCGTATCCTGTAAAAAACTCTTCGCATTCCGCATAGGGAACTTGGGCCTGCCGCTGGTTATTTAACCGCGCGGTGACCTATTTCACTTGTGCTTTTTACTGCTCGAGCCTTTCATCTTCCTCTGTCTCTCAGCCGCCGTCACTTCCAGAGTTAGCTCTAGGTCATTTGCATTGCAAGAAGTAGTCGCCCAGTTCATCCTTCTCCCCAAAAGCCCTGCTCCACCGCCTCTCTCATCGTAGCCCCCGAGCGCATGCAAGTGAAGCACCTCGTGACCACAAGGATGGCCGGCAACAAGCAAGGTGCCTCCAAGGGGAAGGAAAAGGAGTGTAAGGCCGCCACCACCACCGGAGACGGGTGGAAACCAAGTAAGTGCTTCGAAGCTGATCTTCAGGCCCTCTTTGATGAGGGTCTTCTCCAGAGCAAGGAAGTCATCCAGTGGCGCCCTGCCACTGGGGACAAAAGGCCATATGGAGGAGTTGATGAGATTGTTCTTTTACAATACTTCGTCAAGAGAGGATTAGCCCTCCCGACTTTTGACTTTTTCCGTGGTCTCCTCTTTTACTACGAAATCCAGTTGCTTCATCCTAATCCCAACTCCATCCTTCAAATTTCCATCCTTCCAGTATTCTTAGGAATAGAGCCGCACTTCGATCTCTTCACCTATCTTTTCCACCTCAAGTCCCAACCCAACAATAATGTCCCGTACGAGGTCGGTGGTGCTGGGCTGCAGCTGAGGTAAGAGATGGAGAGAGAAGTGGTTCTACATTGGAAACCACGCGCCTTCCTTGCCAGAGAGGACCGCGGGAGCACTTAAGATCACGCGCAAGTGGTCCAAGCCCTGCGGGGATGAAAGCTAGATCCCAAAATTGCTTGGTATGATAAAAAAGCAAAGGGATGCGGGCGTTACTGCCGTAGTGGTGATGTTCTCATGGATCGGCAGGTGGATCCAGCAACTGCAGAAGCGGGCAAAGTTTGTCTTCGACTATCTTGGAGTCTTAGACCCTTCTCGGTTTTGTGCAGAACCGATTCAACGATCAGAGGCCGTAGTTCGAGTGAGCCGGGTACTCATGGGCGTTGAGACAGTGCCCTATGTCCTGAAGATATACTCTGCTAAGGATCCTCCAAAGCATGTAAGTATCTGTATCCTTTTGTACTACAATTTTGTCTTGAGTGATACTAACTCATATGTCAATTTTGTTGTAGTAGGATGTGGATGCATATAGAAGTATGCCGCCGATGCCGGAAATCACACGTCTGCGGCATCTGCAGCCATCGGCGTACCAGAAGCCGATCTTTTGTCCTTCCTATGATCCAGTCAGTACAGACGATGACTAGGACAGTGACAATGGTCGCACCTTGGCTGAAGTGATAAAAGGCCAGGGTAAGAAGACCGCCCAGGAGAGCTTCCACTCTCCTGGTAATGATCTTTTGCCCAGCCATCCGCGGGGACCAAGAGCCACCTCTCGGAAGTGCAAGGCGAGCGCCTCACCATCTGGCGATGACATCGGAGCATCCAGGTGAGTGCTTGTCATTGCATTCCGAGTACTTTTCCTGCTTTCACTTGGGCGTTTTTTGATTGAATTTCCCCATTCTTCTTGATTTTTGTTGGTAGCTCCCCGAACCCCCAAATGTACTAGGGGTGCAGTTGAAGACGACATCGGGGATGAGACTATAAGGGGACAGGGCATGCCCACCATTGCAGTGGACCCATCAAGTGGTACTGCTGAAGCCGCGCAGGAGGGACCGCCGCCCTCGACTGGCGAACCTGCGGCGATGAGTGCTCTAGGTACTGGACCAATGCCCCGAGTACTTAAGAAGAAAGTATTGTCGATAAAGAAGTCTGCACTGTAAGTATCCGAGTGCTTTTCCTTTGTGCATTGTAGGTTCTTATCTATCTGATAACAACTCATAATGTTGTTTCCCTATGTAGGTCGTCCTCTGCTCTGGGCTTGGAGCAGCCTGGGAGTGTCGCGGATGCCCAAGCCCCCGAGCCAGAGAAGGTGGTTGATGTGACACCGACGGCCACGAAAGTTGTTCAACCGTTGCAGCAGCCAGGTGCCCGTGCCCCCTCACCCACAGGAACTGAATGTGCCTGTGAAAGGGAGGTGCCAGTCACTGAAGCAGAGCCGGCAGGTAGGTTGTGTTGATCTGCATTTCACCCGAGTTCTTTGTTTCTTGCATGTTTGCTTATGGAGTAACCATGTGACAGGGAGCCCGCAGCCGCAGCACCATGACCCTGTCGAGCGAGGCACTGCGAGTAGTTCAACAGTTGTAGCTCTAACATGGCCGTCAATTTTTGAGAGTGGCATCGCATTGGAGCTCATCGATGACCCTATGCTCGTAAATGAACGATGAAAGAGTTCAATGATTCATTCCGCGATTTGTTCCGGTTCTCCACGGTTAGTGCCCTGAGCTATCCATGTTTGCTGTTGTCAAGTAGTATTGCTTCTCAAACTTCTTCTCAATGTCAAATAGACCATGGCCAACCGATCCATCAAGTCAGAAAAATTGCAAGACGTGGAGATCAAATTCTAGCAGTTGCAGACCAGGGAGCAAGAGATCGAAGCACAAGCAACAGAAAATGCTAAGGTGCGGTGTGAACTGGATACCTTGAAGCTCGAGCACACCCGGGAGGTCTGTCTGCTGACGAAAGAAATTGAAAATCTGAAGGACAGAAACAGACTACAGGCCAAGTCTTACCCAAGTAATACTCTGTCGACTGCTTTATCCTTGCTTTTCATAAGTGAAGAGTAGTATCTGAAGTAGTAGAAGTGCTTCTCCATCTCCTTTTGCTTGCAAAACTTAATAATATCATATGAAATAAGGATGACGAGATCACTGACTTGAAGAATCTTGTGTACCGTCGTTCAGATGACGCGGAGAAGTTGATTCAAGCCCTCCAAGATGCAGATGTACAACTTGTGGAGTGTATGACATAGATCAGGGAGATGACCGCTGCAAAAGATCAAAACAAGAGGGAACTTGAAGAGCTCAAGGGTGCTGCCCAGGTTGTGGTCGACTTGGTGGATCCGCCAGAAGAAGGGGTGGTGAGCAACAAGACGTTGTTGGAGCGACTTCGCGAAACCCCCCAAAAATTTCCAGTTATGTATCAAAGATCACCAAGACCTACGTGGAGCACATCCTAGGACTCTTCAAGTCCTATTGGCCCAAGGCCAACCTGGAGCCGCTAGCGACTGGGATGTCTGCAGACTGCACTGAAGACAAATTCAAGGAACTTGTTGAAGAGGTGAAGCCGGTAGCCGAGAAACTAGTAGATAGCTTAGAGCAAGAGTAGGTTCAGATGTGCAAACATTGAATACTCTATCATAGCTATGTATAACTGTAAATATATGTACTAGATGCTTGCCTGGTGATGTGTTCAGTGTGCTGACTCATAGAGTAGGACCAAAAATCGTAGGACTTAGAAAAAGTAGATGCACCCATATAGAGCTACCCAGAAGGCAACGCTTCTAGAGGTAGTCAGTGGTTGTGCGTTCAAAAGTTAAACCCAAATAGGGATGTAGACAAACTAGGGTGAAATCACGTTGTGCGATGTCCTAGATTGTTTTGTAGGCGTAGAAGCCTCTCCAACTATATCTTAGTAACTAGAGCCATTAGTTCTGGTGAACTGTGTAGGGTAGTACTCGAAGTAGTCGGTAGTGTTCACAAGTACTCAGTGTTTGGCAACCCGTAGGGCCATTGCGAAGTAGTCCTGTCAAAAAGTACTCGTGGCTTAGCCCCCGAGTATAATTGAAGACTTATCATAGTTAGCATATTGTTAGTACTGGTGGCTGCAGCACCCGAATTCTTTCAATGTAGCTAAAGAAAAAGTAGTCCTTTTGTGGTAGAACCGCCTGAATTAATCCGGCTTAAGTGCGCTAACCATCACCATAGAGGCAATCCGGGCTAACACGCACTTAAAATGGAGTAAAACGACAGCCTGTCGGTTAACATCCCGATGCAACCACTGGAATTTCGATCGAAACAATGCATACATACAACCCCCACGAAGGTGAGCCCAGAGATTACGACAATCCACAAACAACTCCTATATCTCGCAAGTGATAGGAAATCACTCGACTTTTACCAGAGTCCTATTAGCATGGCAATCTAGCGACCGACACAGACTAGTGTTCATATCATAGGTGCCTAGGATCATGCATCTAGGGTTTCAATCCACTCCTACAAACTTAATGCACAATACCATATATAAGTAAAAGTTGCATAAGTTTAAAAATAGGGGTTATGCTCCGGGGCTTGCCTTCCTGAGCAGTGCTAGCCTTGGGCTCTTCCGAACTTCAGTTAGATTAACTTGAGCTTCGCACTGCTCACTCTCGGACTCCGTTACCAGCTCGTAGGTTCTGCAAGCGAGAGTCGTCGATTCTATATGAATGCATATTTATGAGCCGTCGGCCAATAGAACCTAGATCTGAAAGCCTTCGCACACGTGCCTTCGTGGATCTCCTAGACTATTTCTCTGCCTTCCTCAGTGCGGACACACTTCATGAGTAAGCCTAATGCTGATCCATGCTTGTATAGGTTGTCTCCGACAAGAACGTACCCTTTGCTCCGTCTTAAGATACGTGCAGCCTCGGCGCTCTTCTTGTCAACACCAGGGGGGCAGTTTGTGCTCCTTGATGAAGTCGATAAAAGTCACCTACCAGTCAACCTTGATCATCATGACCTCTCAATCGGGTTCTGTTTGACCCTGAACGATGGTTGTCGGTGTTTTACCGCCAAAGCCCACTGAGGGATACCCCCGAGGTAGTAAGTTGTAGGTGAGCTGTCGTCGAGATCAGGAACTCGAAGGTGCAAGGAACACAAAGTTTAGATAGGTTCGGACCGCCGAGAGTGTAATACCCTACGTCCTGTGTGGTGGTTTGTATTGCCTTAGGTGTTGATATATTTGGAGGGGGTCCCTGCCTGCCCTTATATAGTTTGGGAGGACAGGATTACATGGAAATCCTAGCCAGATACGAGCTCAGGAGTCCTACCCGAGTACTTTCGTGTAGTTTCCTTATGTTTCGTCTAGTTCTACTATGGTATGAGTAGTTCTACTACGGTACGAGTAGTTACAATTGGTGTATGATGTGGGCCATATCCCACCCCTGTCCTATAATATGTACGCCATGTGCGCAGTCCCATGGCCCCGGATCTGACAAGCCCTCGAGCTCTGCGTAGTCGAGTACTGCAGGCTTCCGAGTACTTCTAAAGGCATCTTCGAGTTCTCCCGAACTCCATCCTGAAGGTGTCTTCCGAGTACTTCCTTGGCTGCATCGAGGCTGTGAGGTGCTCATGCCCTGACTAGTTGTCAAGTCTTCTTTTATATGGGTACGATTAAACTCGCACTCCATATGGAGTAGCCCCCGAGCCTTAGGTTGAAAAGAATCAGGCCGAGGGTCAAATTAGCCCTGAATCTTTTGTCCTTATCTTCCAAAAGATCTAAAAAATAAGTCGCTGATGACACGTGTCCCGCGGCCCCCGAGCCTTGAATTCAAATCCTCAAGGTTTTGGAAAAAAGGATCCAAAGAATCGTGGCATGCAATATATGATGGTAAGGATTTGATGGTTAAGATGAACAAATTGGTTTAGAAAAAACCGCTTGTTTGTAATGAATTCCCTGAAAAAAATGGTTAAACAAATAACTTATCTAAAAACTGCCATATATTACCGCTCAAATCAAACCTTTTTCCTTGAGTCAATGGCTAGATAAGACCTCTGGGTTAAAAATTTGAAAAACCACTTATTTCGAAACAAAATCCCCAAAGTAATGGTTAAACAATTATCTTCCCGAGATAAATCTTCAAAAGCCTCTTAAATCGGGTTCTTCTAGAATCTTCCGAGTAGTTTTGCGACATTCAGCCTCCGAACGTGAGAGCATAAATGATACGCCGAAAGCAGGCTGAGTGCCCTGTCAAGCCCAGCCCCCGAGCATGGGAGCTAGAGAAGTCGAGGTTGCTGACGGTGCGTAAAACTAGTCGGGAACTAGAAAACTTAGTGTTATGGGAGTGAGGCCCCTTCAGTAAACTACACGTACTACTAGTCGAGAACTAGTAAACGGAGTAGTACTAGAAGTATGGGAGCGAGGCCCCTTCAGTAAACTACGCGTAGTACTAGTCTAGAACTAGTAAACGGAGTAGTACTGGAAGTATGGGAGCGAGGTCCCTTCAGTAAACTACTCGTTGTACTAGTCGAGAACTAGTAAACGGAGTAGTACTGGAAGTATGGGAGCGAGACCCCTTCAGTAAACTATACGTAGTAATAGTCGAGAACTAGTAAACGGAGTGTTACTGGAAGTATGGGAGCGATGTCCCTTCAGTAAACCATGCTGCGATGCAGCTGACAACTCGGGAAACAAGTTGGCTAAGGGTGAAAACGGCGTAGATGCTCGATATTCCAGGAGTTTGGGACCTCCTGGCCATCAACGTATTGTAAGTGATACAAACCTGGTCCTGTAACCTTGAGCATGATCAAGGGTCTCTCCCATCGCGAATCAAGCTTGTGCAGCCCGGTTTCATCCTGGATGCGGCGAAGGACCAAATCTCCAACATTGAAAGATCTTTTTCGTATGTTCTGGTCATGGTAACGACGAATGCCTTGTAAGTAGCCGGCCGACTGAACCAAAACATTGCATCTGACCTCTTCTGCCGAGTCAAGTTTGAGATATCTTGCATCATCAGCCTCGCCTTCTTTGTACATCTCCAGTTGAGGAGATTGCCATATGACATCAGCCAGTAATATAGCTTCAGACCTGTAGATGAGGAAGAAAGGTGACTGTTCTGTGGCTTTGCTTGGTTGTGTGCGAAGCCCCCAAACTACTGATGAGATCTCATTGATCCACTTGCCGCCCTTTTTGCTGTTCTCGTCATAGAGTCTTTTCTGCAGGCCATCAAGGATCATGCCATTGGCACGCTGAACCTAGCCGTTGGCCCGCGGGTGAGCCACTAAAACATACTTGACCTCAATGGCGCTGCATTCGCAGAAATCCCAAAACTAATGCGAGTGGAAATTGGATCCTAGATCCGTGATGATAGTGTTGGGAAAGCCGAATCGGTGCAAGATGTCACAGATGAAGCTAACCAATCAATCTGCAGAGAGCTTTGAAATTGGCTTGTACTTGATCCAGTTCATGAACTTTTCGATGGCTACCAACACGTGAGTAAAACGTCCTGACGTAGTTGTCAAGGGCCCTATCATGTCGACGCCCCAGCATGCGAACGTCCATGAAGGTGGTATGGTAATAAGGTTGTGGGCCGGGATGTGGGGTTGCTTGCTGAAGAACTGGCAGTTTCTACATTAGCAAATGAGTGCTTTGGCGTCTACAAAAGCAGTCGGCCAGTAGAACCCCAATCTCAAGGCTTTCCCGACTTGCGTGCGATAAGCAGCATGGTTTCCGTATGCGCCTTCGTGAATCTCCTGGAGTATTTCTCTGCCATCCTCCGTGCGGACACACTTCATGAGTATGCCTGATGCTGATCCACGCTTGTATAAGTTGTCCCCGACTAGAACATACCATTTGCTACGCCTTAGGATGCGTGCGGCCTCAGCGCTTTTTGGGTCAACGCCAGGAGGTAGTTTGTGCTCCTTGATGAAGTCAAGAAAAGTCACCCGCCAGTCGACCTCGATCATCTAGACCTCTTGGTCGGGTTCTATTGGACCCTGAGCGATGGTGCTTCGATCTGGAGTCTTGATGGATGGGTGATGCAACTCGTGGACGAAAACTCTGGTGGTCCATTAGCTCGATCGGAACCCAGTTTTGAAAGGACATCCGCTCCCACGTTATTGTCGTGAATCACATGATGAATTTCCAAACCCGAGAACTTGTTCTCAAGCTTGCGTATTTCCGTGACATACGCGTCCATGGTGCCCTTGTTGATATCTGACTCTTTGTTGACTTGTTGGATCACCAGCAGGGAGTCGCTGTAAACAAGTAGTCGCGTGTTGCCCAGAGAGACTACCAGGCGTACCCCATGCAGTAGTGCCTCATACTCGGCTTCGTTGTTCGAGACCTCAAATAATATTTGGAATACATATTTGAGTTGTTCTCCTGTTGGACTGATGAAGAGTACTCCCGCGCCACCGCCTCCGAGCTTGAGTGATCCGTTGAAGTACATCACCCAATGCTCTAGCAAGTTGGCTAGGCCTTCCACTTGGTTTTCTCGCCATTCTGCCATAAAGTTGACTAGTGCGTGCGACTTGATGGCAATTCGGACCTTGAAGTTGAGAGTAAGAGCCCCCAGTTTCACAGCCCACTTGGAGATGCGCCTGGTGGCGTCCCGATTGTGGAGAATATCCGCCAATGAGAAATCAGTGACCACCAAGATGTGTGCGTCGAAATAGTGGTGAAGCTTCCTGGAGGTGATGAGTATAGCGTAGAGTAGTTTCAGAATTTTTGGGTAACGAACCTTGGATTCAGAAAGAACTTTGCTGACGAAGTAGACCGGCCGCTGCACACAGAAGGCATGGCCTTCCTCCTAGCGTTCCACCATGATTGTCGTGCTGATGATGTGAGTAGTCACGGCGATGTAGACTAATAGGATCTCGCCTGGTTGTGGAGCCGTCAAGAAGGGGGGCGACTGCAGATGATGCTTAAGGTCTTCTAGTGCTTGCTTCGCCTCCTCGGTCCACTAGAACTTGTCGTGTCGTTTGAGCAATATGAAGAAGGGTAATCCCCGTTCTCCAAGTCGCGAGATAAATCTATTCAGGGTCGCCATACAGCCTATGAGCTTCCGGACATCCTTGATCGTCCGTGGGGCGTCCATGTCTGTAATGGCGGTGATCTTCTCCGGGTTCGCTTCAATTCCTCGGTGACTAATGATGAAATCGAGTAGTTTCCCGTGTGGTACGCCGAAGACGCACTTGGTTGGATTGAGCTTCCACCAAAACTTCCGTAAGCTGTTGAAGGTTTACTCGAGATCAGGATAAACTCGTCGTGGACTCTGGTCTTGATGACCACGTTGTCCACGTAGGCTTAAACATTGCGATGTAGTTGATAAGCAAGGCATAATTGGATAGCCCGCTGATAGGTGGCTCCTGCGTTCTTCAACCCGAAGGACACAATTGTGTAGGCATATGCTCCAAAGGGGGTGATGAATGTTGTCTTGATCTGGTCTTCTTCCTTGAGAGCAATTTGATGGTAACCCGAGTAGCAATCGAGGAAAGAGAGTGGGACGCAGCCAGCCATAGAGTCAATGACTTAGTCGATGCGTGGGAGCGCGAAGGGATCCTTCGGGCAGTGTTTGTTGAGATCAATGTAATCGACACACATCCTTCATTCATTATTATTCTTTTTCAGAACTAGTACAGGGTTGGCTAACCACTCGAGGTGGTAGACTTCTTTAATGAAACCAGCTGCGAGTAGTTTTGCTAACTCCTTCTTGATGGCCTCCCTCTTGTCTGGGGCAAAGCATCGTAGTCGCTGCTTTTCCGGAGTGGCTTTGGGGTCGACTTTTAGGCAATGCTCAATCAACTCCTTGGGCACGCCCGGCATATCCGCTGGTTCACGCGAATATGTCACTGTTGGCCCTAAGGAAGCCGATGAGCGCGCTTTCCAATTTGTCATTCAAGCTGCCTCCAATCAAAGCAGTCTTGGATGAGTCGCCTTCTTGCAGTTGGATGGCCTTGATGCCGACGTCGCTGGGGTTGGGTTTTACCCTTGACTGGCTAGGCCTCTGATTGGGGATCAGTCGGTGTAGGCGAGCAGGGGATGGGAGGAAGGGGTGACTTTGTAGGCGAGCAGGGGATGGGAGGAAGGAGTGGGGAGGCCGCGACGCGCAGCAAGCGAGGGAATCCGGGCGCAGGTCGACGGTGTCGCCACGGCATCGTCGTCGAGCTGTTGTCGGGCATCCGGTGCCGCGTGGCGGCCAAGCAGGGCGGGCGGTGGCGTGCAGGGGAAGGGAAAGGTGGTGAAGGCAGCGGCCGGTCGATGGGGAGGCCTTGGCGCGGCGTGGCCGGCAGGAATCAGCGGCCGCGTGGCGCCGGCGGCCTGCCATGGTCGGGAGAAGCAGAGGAGGGAGGGAGAGAAGAGAGAGAAGAGAGAAAGAGAGTCAACAGTGTTTTGACTCATATTTTTCTCAAAATTTTCAATTGCAACTTGAAACACTTTGAATATGAAAGTTGTAGAGAATTTGAAAAAATACAACTTTTGTTTTAGTCCAAAGTTCATTTGAGCTTTGGTTTGAAAGATATTTTAAATTTTCGAAAACCAGGATTTGAGTGACTTGTCGTTTCATGTTCAAAATTTCAAATTTTCATCATGATCTCAACTAGACTTTGATTTAACATGACAAGAGGGTGGTGTCTAACCATTTTATTATGCATTATTGGTTTGATTCGAAAGTTATAAAGAGGTACTTTGTACACACATACACATGCATATACACTCATTCACACATACACATGTATAGTTCAATTAAAATACTTTTGGTTATATTTCTCATGGTCAAAGATGCATGATGCATTTTCCACGGTCTCTTGCTTAGCAATTTAAACACCTAGGGTGTTACAATCGTGTGCGTTCAAGGCATCGTTGCATGCAGCGCTGGTACGTCGCCCCGGCATTCTTGAGACTGAAGGGCATCGTCACGTAGCAGTATGTGCCAAACATGTCGGATGGCTTACATGCGAAGATGTCCCGATTGTTGCATATGAAGTCGGCAAGTTCACTTTCCTATTTGTCGGTTAGGCCGTCCCCGATCCGGACCATCTTGCTGACATCCTCGGGGTCGACCTGAACCGGCTAGGTGTCATACGTGGGCTTGAAGGTTCCCGCGGAGAACTTGCTCTTCGCCAAGCGGGAGACACCTCCGTGGTGGCGAGCTAGATGCTCTTGAGCTCGAGCGATCTGCCCGCCACCGTGCCCAAGTCGCAGCTCTCCTGCTCCCAGAGGTGGGCTTGCAGGAGGCTCCCTCCCACTGTGATGACCCCCTTTGGCCCGAGGATCTAGAGCTTGAGGTAGGTGTAGTTGGAGATGGCCATGAACTTCGCGTAGCACGGCCAACCCAGAATCGCATGGTACGACCCTAGGAAGTCGGCCACCTCGAAGGTGAGCGTCTCAATACAAAAGTTCGCGTTGCTCCCAAAGGTGACGGGCAGGTCGACCTGCCCGAGCTGTATCGCCTACATGCCGGGGACCACTCCATGGAATGGCCCTCCCGTGGGTCGGATGCACGACAGCGCCAGCCCCATGGCGTCGTAGGTTTTGGCGTAGAGGATGTTCAGGCTGCTTCTGCCATCCATGAGGACCTTGGTCAGCCGTGTCTTGCCAACGATGGGGTTGACGATGAGAGGGAACCGGCCCGGCTACGAAATTTTGTTGGGGTGGTCGGCTCTGTCGATGATGATTGCCGCCTCCGAACACCTGAGGTAGGTCGGGACAGCTTCACGCACCGAGGTGGCGGTGTTAACCTCCTGAGCTGTCAGCTTGTGCCGACGCTTCGACTCGTAAGCTGCAGGCCCCCCGAAGATCATGAGACATCCCTCCGGCCTCGGGAAAACGTCCTCCTTGTTTCCCTCGCTGGGCTCGCCCCGTTTGCCCTTGGGGGTGGACGCGAGTTTGCCCTTGAGGTACCACTTCATGAGGTCATAGTTCTTGTAGAGGTGCTTGAAGGGGAAACCGTGGTTCGGGCACGGTCCCTCCATCATCTTCTCGAAGTTGCCATTGTTCTTGCCAGTGTCGGGCCGGCCCGTCTTCTTCTTGCAGTTCTTCTTGTTCGGTCGTAGTGACGAACTCGACGTCGCGGCGCTTGCACTTCTTCTTGTTCTGCCCGCGCCGCGCCTGGTTGGCTTCGTCCCCGTCCGCGAGGTCGGCCTTACTGTTGTCCTTTCTAAAATTAGCTCAAACCGCCTCCTCGCCCGAGGCGTTGATGGTAGCGATGTCGAACAGCTTTTGCATCGAGCATGGTTGGTTGCGCCCGAGCTCATGCACGAGCGACTCGTTCGTCGTCCCCGCTATGAAGGCGCCGATCACGTCGGTGTCCTCCACGTCAGGGAGGTCGTTACATTGCTTGTAGAAGCGGCGGATGTACTAGCAGAGAGTCTCTCCTGCCTTCTGCCTGCAGTTCCTCAGGTCCTAAGAGTTTCCCGGGTGTACGTAGGTGCCCTAGAAGTTGCCGATAAAGACGCCTCTGAGGTTGCTCTAGAGTCGATGCACCCATCGGCAGGTACTCGATCCAGGCAGGGGCGCTGTCGGCGAGATAGAGGGGGGGTACTGGATGATGAAAAGCTCATCATCGCTCCCCCGTCAGGCATGCCATGCTTCGTCTCATAGTTCCATATTTTTTTACAAATTTTTCTGAATTTAGAACTCAAATTTTGACTTTTGGTCAAATTTCCTCCAAATTTGACTTTTTCCCATAATAGCTCATTTGACTTCAAATCTCTTACTCATTAACTTAATGACCATCAAGGGATCTTAAACACCCTGGGTGTTACAGCGTGCCCGCCTCACCCTACGCCTGACGGCGGAGGGTGACCCGTACAAACTGTCCCATCAAGCTGACGGAGGGGGAGCGGGGCCGGCGTAAGCGCCGGTCACGACATCATGATGGCCCAGTTGACCGGGGGCTCCCCGCCGGTCCTCCAGTCCATAGGCGGCGTCCCTACCCTGTCTGTCATGCGAGGGGCGCGCATGCACGTCTTGTCGAATTCGGCGGAGTTGATGCCGCCTCGCGCCTTTCCCAGGAGCTCTTGAGCCCGGGCTCCTTCCCGGGATCGGCTCGGGCCTCCCGCCCCCTGCGGCGACTTGTGTGTCGGGAGGGCGCCCGCCACGTGTCTCGCGCTCCGCTGTTGCCAGGCCATGGCAACTTCCTTTGTTTGTGGGTTGGTGCCGTCCGCACCTTCCGCCTTGCTAGGCCGGGCCGCCTGGTGGCGACCGGCTAATCCTCTCTTGGGCCTTTAAAGGCCGTGCTTTAGGGTACCCGTGGTATTTAATCCTGTTATTACCAATCCAATCCCCATTAAAAAAGGTTTTGGTAATCACCAAAATACACCTCATATCTAAATGTGGGGTCATCCTATACTCTATCCTTGGTGATTAGATTTTGATAGTTTGCTGCAACAATTATTACTAAAAATGTAAAAATAATTATTAGTTATGAAAAGAGTTCTTTTAGGAAAGGAATAAGATATCAGTAATCTGCTAAATATGGTTTTAGAATCACCAATTATATGGTGCTATAGCTATACTGATATGGTACCATGCTCTGATTGTTTGCCTTGAGAAAATGAATTGGAAAACACTACATGCAGCCACCTCATTACTTTAGGTGCATATCCGGGCCCACACGGCAGTGACCGCTGCGCAGCCACACGGAAGCCTCTACCGGAGGCGCCAGTTCCCACCACCCTCCACCTCCCTTCTCCACCTCGAGTCCTTGACCACCCTTGTCTCCTCCCTCTCCAAAGATATTTCCTTCCATTTTTTCGTCTCTCCTTCCTCCCCACCTGCTCCGCTCCTTCGCTCGTGCTCCGCTGCTCTTGCCTGGATTCTTCCGATCTGAGCACCCCCTAATCTCCCCAAAATTTTGATCATATATCAGACAGATAGATTCCCTGCTCAGTTCAGATTTCTTTGTCCTCTTCTTCTTGCCTTGTTCCGCAGATTTTGGTGTACAATTGCTCCACGGTCTTGTACTTTTCGGTCTTGCTTGATCTGCTGGTTCTTTTCCTGCTGCTTGTCCTTTTCTCCGTGCAAGAGCTCAGCTCTTGCCTCTTCTTCTTCAGCTTCCATCAAAAGTTTGTTCTTTCTTTTGTGTTGGTGAAGAGAAAGGGGGCGGTGGAGGTGATGAGATAGCGAACTTGGACTCCGATTCTTGGCTTAATTCGCTTCCCATAGATGAGATCCTTGTGAGTTGTAAGGTCAAATCCATTCTCAGTAGTCAGCACCGATGTCTCCTTCTGCTCTTCTACTTGCTCTCGCCGTCCTTCTCCTCCGGTGCTGCTCGCCTCCGGCTCTTGCTTTCGTCGCTGAGCCTGCGCTTTCACGAGCTGCTTGTGGAGACGACCAACTTGTCGTCTTGGATGCCTCTGATGGGCTCGTCAACATGTCGGTCAATGGGGTTCTAGTGGAGGACAGCGTTCTTGCCTGCCAGAAGCTCCGCTTCTACTTTCGGAGTGGTTGCCTCCGCTGTGGCGTGGTGTCAGATGCGTGGAGGGTTGCGGTTAAGCAGTACTGTGGTGAAGGGAGCGAATCCAGCCACGGTAAGTTGGTTCTTGGCTACTCTTAGGTGCTTAAGTCAGATAATAAGTGAGCAATTGCTGCCCTACTAGTACATAACTGTGCAAATTGGAGTTTGCAACTCCATCAATTATTTCACTTAGGACGTGTAATAAAGAAGATATGCTTCTGATGTGTATCTCTGGAACAATATTTAGAATGTAGGCCGTTTTGTGGCAGTGTTCGTGCTGTTACAACGGCCAGTGGGGCCTAATCCCAAAAAAAAACTAGACGGGAAGGTACAGACTGCACCCCCACTTTGATTTTAAGAAGAAAGCGAGACTCGAACCCGGGCTGGCTGGGCCTAATCCCACCTAACAATAGTTCCCATTTGTACCTTCTGGTATGGGTCTATGTTTGGAAAGTACATTAGGATGGTGCATGTAATGAGATATATTTTGAAGTATGAAAGGGCCGAAGTGATAGGTTTAGGGTACCCTCAGTCAGCATCTGCATTCTGACCTTCCTCAACATTATTCTTTTTAAGAAGTTTTGATGTGGTTGGCACATTTTTAAGCTTGCAACATGCAGATAAAAAAATGTTTACTCAGTCATTTCTCCTCATTTGGTTTGTTGTCACCTGTAGCAACTTCACATCAAAATGTCCCGAGGAAGCTATTGAGGCAGTCCACAGAAAATAGCTCAAGAAATGATTATGACCCATGTGGAGGTTTGAGCTTGCATGAAAATAATCAGGACACCGGTGATTCTTCAGAAAATGATGATCACCTCCTTGCTGTGCCGGGTGTGATTCTTCTATGCTGTGGTCTCATGTTTCCGTGCTTCCATGCTGAAAGAAAAGAAACCAGTAGGCATGATACTGCAAGTATTCAGCGCAATGCAAGTGAGTTGGTCTTATCTGCACTTCTCTAAACCAGTTCCGGTTGTCTGCTCTCCTCAAACTCAAAAAGTTCTTATTATCTTCTGAAGGGGTGTTTGAGTGTGGTCTGTGGCGAGTCCTGACTAAAATTGAATTAGGGAAACTTGAATTTGATGTTGTCTGGCTCACTTGTCCATGTCATACTCTTGTGCTACATTAGGAAACAAAACATTATGACAATTTTTCTTGAAAAACTTAAACTGGTGTACGATTACAATAGTTTCACCCATTTACCTTTTTCTACTGTCTTTCCCTTCATGTCGAATAGAAATTACTCCTTATGGTGCTATTGTTATTTGACAAAGGGTTCTCTCTCTTATGAAGTTGTAGCAAAATTTAAGTGCACTGTCATGTTTATCAGGAATTGAGATGTATGATAGTGAATGGAAAATCAGCGTATAATAACTTCAACAACTGCTGCTTATACATTTTATAGATATCGGGATAACTCACTCTGCCTGCATAGGTATACCTAATGTTTATTATTATCAGTAGTTTGTCAAGTATGACGAATGTAGATCGAACTAACTCATAATCATTATACGTCTTTGCCATTTTCAAGATAAGTGAGATTTACAGTTACCGGCCAAAACTCCTTCCACAGTTCAACAAGTATGCCCATTTTTAGTAGTCCATCTATGTACTCTCGTCCAACTCGATGGTTGACTTGGATGAGGTGGCATGTAGTTAGTTTCTTGAAATTGATATGATTGTTGGTAACAAAGGTAACAAATAGGAAAAGCTCTGTCCTAGTTTGCCAATCTGCTGATTCTGTAAACCATGTAAGCTTTGATGTTACTGTCTCAGTTCTGAAGTGCACCGCTTGGCTCCTTTTGTTCTATTATTCGCAATATCAATCTTGAACAATGGGATAGCAATGACATTATATATCATATTATATAGCACTGTAACAATATTGGAACATTGTCCTTACGGATGAGTTATGTCTTTTGATCTTTTCAGTTGAATCAGTTTCGTCTTATGAAGTAAGCATGTCATCTGAGAAAGTCCCACCGACTCCGCATCGAATACCTCCAAGTCCTTCTAGATTTGCACCATCTCCACAAGTAGCTAGAGTTGGATCTGTCAACTTAAGCATCCAGCAGATCCTCAGGGCAACTCAGAACTTCTCACCTTCCTTTAAGTTAGGTGAAGGAGGATTTGGGATGGTCTACAGGGCTGTATTGCCAGATGGCACCGTTGTTGCAGTCAAGAGGGCTAAAAAGGTAGTCCAATTTTATTTCATGTCTTATTGCTTGTTTCTACTTAAATTGCATTGTTTATTCTTGTTCATGTCTTTTTTCACTATATTGAGTTAATTCTATTCCTCATCAAAATTTTCTGTTTTTTCATGTTTATTGCATTATATTTTGTTAAATTTAGAACTTTGTATAACTTTTATTTGTAGCCAGCTCAATAGTTCATAGAGTTTTGGTAGTTTGTCTAACTCTGGCAACAATGAATAAAGTTCAATTTTTCTTTTCCTTTTTGGGGTGTGTTGTTTACTGTTTTTCTTTTCCGCTATGCATAACATGCTCTGCTGTAAATTACAGGATCAATTTGCAGGTCCTAGGGATGAGTTTAGCAATGAAGTAGACTTGCTTGCTAAGATAGACCACCGAAATTTGGTGAGGTTACTGGGCTTTACTGACAAAGGAAATGAGCGTATTATCATCACTGAGTATGTTCCAAATGGCACTCTAAGAGAACATCTAGATGGTAATTGTGCTTCCCTTTATGTTTTCTTCACTTCTCAGTCCATTTTGAGAGCTTGTGCTTTCCATTTTGTTTTCTACACCTCTCAGCCCATTTTAAGAGCTTGTATATTACATGTATTACTCTATTCTGCAGGTCAACATGGCAGAGTCCTGGATTTTAATCAGCGCCTAGAAATTGCAATCGATGTTGCTCATGCACTTACTTATCTCCATCTGTATGCAGGTAGGCTTTCCACTGACTACATGCTTAATTACATAAATACTGATGCAATGTCCACCATTTTGCCTCAGAAACAGGCTAACAGATGGAGCAGCATTTCTGTTACAAATGTCATTATCGTTTCCCAGTTATTTGATTGGAATGGCTAGTTCTTTTGATGAGAGATTTAAAACATTTAGTTCAGGAAAAAACATTTGATTCCATGATTTTTTGTTGTATTATGCTGACTAAAAGATAGCATATTTTTGTAATTTGCGGCACTGGTGATGTCCAATACCAACCATTTTTTATTTCAAATAAATTTTGTTTTGTGATATTCATGAAAGGGACTAAGAAATTCTACATTGTTAACAGAGAAGACGATAATTCACCGTGATGTGAAGTCATCAAATATCCTACTGACAGATAGCTACCGGGCGAAGGTGTCTGACTTTGGATTTGCAAGGAGTGGTCCTAGTGACACGGAGAAGACGCACATATCAACAAAAGTGAAAGGCACAGCTGGGTACCTGGATCCTGAATACCTGAGAACATACCAGCTAACTCCAAAGAGTGATGTCTTCTCCTTTGGCATATTGCTTGTGGAGATTCTTTCTGCTCGCCGACCCGTAGAGCTGAAGCGAACTCCTGAAGAGAGGATCACTATTAGATGGGTATGTATGGCAATTTCTTTCATTTCCTATATTGCCACAATCTATGCTTATACAAGGTGTGAAATTGATCTAAAATGAAACACTAGCATTAAATTATCAGTTTATAACCGTTTGGTTGAAGGGACATGCTTCCTTTATATTGTGAACATAGAAGACCATCCTTTTTTCATGTGACTCAGCTTCAGAGCGACGCTAACATCAGAGTAGTTTTGGTGGGATAAGTCCACCTTTGAGAGTTTGGGGTTGCAAAATAAACTGTTACATTCTTAAAAGGTTTAAAACTATTTTTTTTTTTTGGGGGGGGGGGGGGGGGGGGGGGGTTGAAAGTGGACCTTTTCCCTTTCTGCAATTTGTAGCTGAGTAATGAGTAATGGCATTGTTTATCTGTTTTGACATTTTCACTATCTTGACAATCTGATATAACTGAATGCATGAGACTTTGCGTTTGTGCTGGGAATGCAGACTTTCAAGAAATTTAATGAAGGCAACAGGAGAGAGATATTGGACCCATTGCTGGAGGACCACGTTGATGATGAGGTGCTTGAGAAGCTCCTTAGCTTGGCGTTCCAATGTGCTGCTCCGACACGGGATGACCGCCCGACCATGAAGGAAGTTGGGGAGCAGCTGTGGGAAATAAGGAAAGAGTACGGGAAGAGCATCAGGAAGGTGTGAAGATCATGGACAATTTTACCTGTTTCTAGGTTCCCTTCAATCACAAGCCCAAGCGTGCTAATTCTTGGGACCTGATGGGTGTATGTATCTGGTGACATGTTTCTGACCTGACA
Organism: Panicum miliaceum; assembly: GCA_032594955.1. Classification (NCBI taxonomy): domain Eukaryota; kingdom Viridiplantae; phylum Streptophyta; class Magnoliopsida; order Poales; family Poaceae; genus Panicum; species Panicum miliaceum. The sequence goes on along the minus strand of CM064066.1, from coordinate 27,859,436 downwards.
AATGTTGTCTGAACAATGTACAGATTTTGATGACACCAGTGTCAATTTGTATCAGTCTATCGGTTTGCTGTGTACTTTTCCATGGAGTTACAATTCTTTCAGTGAATGTGTAACATTTCTTGATTCACATTGATGTGGCATTCGGATGCATGTAACCACACAATAAACTGCAAATGGTTTACCTAAGTTAAATACATGAGGGGTTCGAGTAGTTACTGGCAAAAAGTAAATGAATAATTCCTCCATCCCATGAAAAGTGTAATCCCGTGTTTGAAAAAAATTTCAAAAAAATTTCACAAAAAGTGCAATTCTAGAGATTGGATCTCAACAACCTGCCTAATTAATTAAGTGCTCTACCTAATTAAGTGCTCAGATTTAATTTGCATGCCAAAACTAACCGCATGTGGCAAACAAATGAGGGCATTTGAGTCTTTTCACGCCACCACTAATCTGTTCAAAAATAACTAGAATTGCACTCTTCATGGGACGGAGGGAGTGTGTGTCGAGCATTATTTAAAAGATATATTCGTATAAGGAATTTTATGGTGGTTGGAAAAAAAATAGAAGCCGTCCATCCAGTGAGATCGAACTGTTAAAACATACAGCGTAACACGGAAAAGGTACTGAAAAATATCAAATTGGTGGGATCAGTACCAAATGTAGTAGAACCGTCTATTTTAATTTAAATATTTTAATTTAATAAAGGGTAAATTGGTAAATTATGTTTCTCTATTTTCTCTCATCCGAGAAAAGAATTTGGTTCCTAGACTAGAAGTTTCACTCTCGTTCTCGTGTGGGTTTGACCGCCGGGCAGATGCCGAATCGAGCTCCGATGCTTGCCTCGCATCCGGACGGTACGGCGTGTGCCGAGGGCGGGCCAAGACGGCGTGGCGTGGCTGGGATGGCTCCGATCCGACCCTGGTACAGCGGACGGATCCGACCGTTCACCCGCCCGATTCCGTCGCCCTAGAGCAGTGGGCCGCTGCCTCCCATCCAACCTCAAATCCAGCCGACTTCGGACAGCCCCACCGCCGGTGAGCCCTCAAGCAGAATCCCCTCGTCGTTCTCTTTCGATTCCTCCGCTCCCCATGATCTCTCATGCACCGAATCGACGGGAATTTGGAGACGACGAGGATCGGCGGTGGGGCTTCTGCACATCGCGGCGAAGCTCATGGTGGTGGCGCTCCGGCGATGGAGGGGCAACGAGGAGGGCAGAGGAGGTGCGCGATGACCAGGAGGTGCCCGTGATGGTGGTGGTGGTGCTCCGTGCTGCGTGAGCTGTCCCTTGGCGCGGCGGAATGGCGGCATGCGGCGTGGGCGAGGCGCCGACTGGGGGCGAGCGCAGGCGCCGAGGTGTCAGTGTTCCCGTACTTCCGTATCGTGTCCGGATTCCAGCCCATCTCCGTCGACGGCCGCCGCGCCACCGTCGTCGTCCCCAACGACCCTGACCTCGTCGACATCCTCGCCACCAACGGCGTCGACATCTCCGTCTTCAAGGGCGAGGCCGCCGGGCCCGGCGGCTTCCTCGCCTTCCTCGGCAACCTCCTCTTCCCCTTCCTCGCCTTCGCGGGGCTCTTCTTCATCTTCCGCTGCGCGCAGGGTCGACTCATTCTGCTGCATTTACAATGGTCGCTTGATTGGTAACACTCAGCGTGGCAGCGTCCCTGCCAGTGCTAACACACCCTGCAGTGCATGCATGTTCATAATCTTGGAAAAGTCACTCCTGGAGAAAGAATTCACAGTGCAATTCGTTACTGTTTGCAGAAATGCAGAAAAGGCTGTGTATTTTAACAGTGCTCGTTGGCTTGTAACTTGTAGTATCAACATAATTTAGTGGTTCCACAATTTGCTTTTTCGTGATTTGCAAATGCAATTTAATGGCGATGTTATGACCATTGCTACATTTGCGCCTGGCTTGCTCGCCATATGCGCACAGGAGGGCCTGATTGGTTCCCTTCCCAGCTGAGCCTGGGTCGCACCAGGTGAACCAGGCCACGGTTGGCCAGGCCTCGTGCATGCAAGGTAAGTCTAATTGGTTGCAAGCTTTTCCCAGCCAGGCCACAAGCAGCATGTGATTGGTTGCATGGACGTCAGACCAAAAGCAGGCAAATTAGGCCGCCGCAGCATGCTTCCTGCGCCCGCGCGAGCCAGGCCGCGCGGAAACGCCGGTTTTTCTCGCACCGCGCGAGCCAGGCTGAGAGGCGCCAAATGCATCTCGGGGGCCTGGCCCAGTACCTGATACAGGCATCCAATCGCAGGCTGATTGCATCCGGCGAGCCTGGACGAAGCAAGGGTGTTCCTTACAGCAACAAGAGTAACAAGACGGGTTTGTCTCCTGAATGTTCATGTTCCTGAAATATACAAAGCAAATCTCAAAAAAAGAAATATACAAAGCAAATGATCAAATGTCAGTCATACATTTGATCTATATAGATGACATGAATGGCTTTTGCACTTCAGGGGAAAACAGCTCCCCAAAACAGGTTTTTGCACTTCTCCCTGAAAACAGGTATAAGAAGCAGAATAGCAGGTGAGCACAATAATAAGCTTACAATGCATTTCAGTTGAAGAGTTTAAGATATATACAAGAATGTTAACAGATTTGAACTTTTCCTAACAGAAGTTATTCTTATTTTGTGCAATGATTCAACTAAACAAGTTACAAGTGCATAAAAATGGGTCAATTAAACAGGGAAAAATAATTAGATACAGTGGTGCAGATACACGAGGTTATCAGTGTTGTGGCTGCATAACAAACTAATACTATTTACTAGTATGTGCAGCACAGGAACCTGAGAGTCCTAGAACTTGTTAACGATACTTAATTTTACTCTAAGGAAACAGTACTGTAGGCACAATAAACTGACGATATCTAAAGGCTAAAGCAATGGCCATGGCGGACAGGACTCCAGGCAGCCGACCTGAGCCAACCTTGCCAGAATTCAGGCGCGCGGGAGACCACAACAAGGGGGGGAAACGAGAGAGGACACCGAGGGGATTCCGTTTGTGGGCTTACTTGCGGCGATGACGCCCTGCTCGGCAGGAAATCGGCGGCGGTCGTCGGCCGGCACGGCTGCTGGGGGATGGGGGCCGGCGTCGGGGCTTCAGCTGGACCGGGGCGGTCGAATCGCCTCACCGGAGCGTGGCTGCGCCAGCGAGCCCCCCGCACGGTAGCGCTGCACGCGACAGAGGGGCGAGGCAGATGCGCGAGGCGCGAGTTTCTCCTCCGAGCGGAAGATCAGGACGGCGGCCGGAGCTCGAGCTGACTGGGCGCCGGCGGCGGCCTAACCTACAACCGTGGCGAGGGAGGCGGCGGGCGCTCGGAGGAGCGGGGAAACGGCGGCGGCGGGCGCCCGGGGAGGGGGAAACGGCGGGCGGCGTGCGCTCGACGAGATGTACGGAGATGGGAGAGACGAGCAGCGATGGTTTTCAGTTTTTTTTCAACGTGTACAGGTGGATTCCACATGGGAAAAATGATAAAGACTGAAATATCCTTTAATTATTTTTCAATTTCATTAATTAATCTGTCTCAGATCAACGGTTAGAAAAATTGGAGAAAAAAATACCATCAAGTACTGCTAATACCTCCCAATCACCGGAACATACCTCCGTTCGTATACATATTAGTCTAATGCATTTTAAACAATTATTAGCCCGGGCATGAATATGCTGATATCTCTAGCTGTCATGATGGTGATTGGACGCCCTACATGATGCAGATCGGCGTGTGGTCGTGGGCTTGAAATTTCGATGGTCTTCACAAATATGACCATGCTCAGGATGAGTCACGTTATGATCCTCGTTTTGCTATCGCTACACGTCGTTTAAGTGGCCTTAAAAGTGCATTCACTAAGAGCCTATTTGGATATATTAAAATTAAATGTTAATCTTTAGCAACTATTAGCACTTATATCCTATGCTAAAGTTTTTGAGTCTTGTTTACAGTTTAGCGCACCCTATTAGTACTCCTATTTGATAAGTTAGCGATATAGTTGGATCCAAACACCATCTAACACTGATTGGTTAAATACCTCGAAGTTTAGTTCGAAGATCTAGGAAAGAATCCACTCATTTCTATATGAAGTGTGCAAGATTTCAATATGAGCGGTTTTAAAGTGTACTTTGTAGACTATATGAACATATATTTTTTGAAAAAACAACTTGCTCGTTTAAAGAAAATATAACTATTTTTTTCACGTCAAAGTCAGTATTTCTACCAACTCTCTGAATGCTCTGCTTGTTTCAATTTTTAGAAATTCAACCACAGATACCTAGTAGAACCTAAGAGGGGTTGCGGCCTCGCCGGAACGGTGGATTCCGTGTATGGATGAAAACTGATTGGAACAGGTGGGAAATACTCGCGCTCATATTTCTGTTACCACATTTTCTGATCGGAAACGGAAGCAAGATAGCTGCATATACGAAGATGGATAAATACGAATGGAAATGCGATGGAAACGACCAGGAACCGGGAATTTAAGCTGGAATCACGATTATAGCTTCAAGCATGAAGCTGCTGACCCTGACCTTCTGTGCTGCTGTGTGCTGTACTGCTTAGTGTTGACTGGTTGTTGTTGCTGGGCACTGAGCAGCCACAGTGTGCACGCCAGCATTAATGCACCACAAACACAGCCTACAGCGGCACACCAGTACACCACTAGTTCATCAGCACTAAGCAATGTCCACAATTAAACAAATATACGTCACACAAGAGAATTACACAAATAAGTTCAATTCACTCTCCATATCTCCACATGAACAAACAACAAACAATAAGTCGACAACCAGTACAATACAAAAGTAGTCTATAAACCAAAGGACACGTGGAAATCCACGAACTCTCTATCTCTACTGCTAAAAAGCACTTACTGTCCACGTCTCACCCCGTGCCTCTGCCGGCAGAACCACGGGCCGCCTCTCAGCCCCGCCCCGCGCTTCCCACCCACGCGTCTCCCGATGGTTCCTCTCTCCCCACCCCGACGACCTCGCCCTTGCTCCGCCACGCCGCCCTCCCCTCGCGCCGGACTCCAACTCGCTCCGCCCTCCCCCTTGCGCCGGCCTTCCTGAGACGGCCCGCAGTCCCACAGAAGAACACCCCACCGCCTCAGCTCCCAATCCGAAGCCTCCCTCCACCGCCGCCACCAACCTCTAGGCTCGCGCAGGCCAAGTGGGGAGCAGAGCAGGGCGGGCGCGTGGCAGCGGCGGTCCTCCTGCTCGCCGTCGTCGCGCCGAACTCCCCGTTCGCTCGAGCCGCTCGCCCCCGCAACGCCGACATCGCGACGCCGCCCTCCCATCGCGCCGCCGCTGCGCGCAGCCGCGCCGTCGCCTTAGCACGCCCGTCCCCCCGCGCCGCCGCCATCGCGATGTCCAGCCGTCCCCGCCCTGTCGCGCTACCGCTACACCGTGGTCCCACCAACCCACGCCGACCGACGTTTCCTCTCCCGATCACGGCCTCCCCCACCCGTCGTCGTCGACGTGCGACGCTGTGGCCGCCGGATCTCCGCGTGGGGAGGCGGCAGCGCGGCGCCTCCGGCCTCCCCCGCCGCGAATCCCGACTCCCGCCGCCCCGCCGTGAATCCGCCGCCCTGCCCCGGTTCTGTGAATCCCTCCTGTTCCCCTGCCTGCTCGCCCTGTTGCTCCTCCGCACCGTGCTTGACCCGGACCCCGACGCGGCCGCGCTGCTCCCCCTCCGTTTCCGGCATGACGACACCTTCAAGATCCTCCAGGTGAGTCGATCGCTCAGCCCAGCTCAGGCCCTTACTCTCCGCTCCCTCGTCTCGATGCTGATGCTGATCGATCTCACTCGCTGTTGGCTGCTGCTGCTGCTGCTGCTAGGTGGCGACCATGCTCTTTGGGAACGGCGCCGCAACATGCTGCCGACGTGGCGCCGGACGGCGGCGGCGCGCACTGCTCGGACCTCAACACCACGCAGTTTCTGCGCCAGGTCATCGAGGCGGAGAGGTCCGACCTCATCGCCTTCACAAGTGCGGCTCTGTCTCCTCCTCCTCCTCAAGAGCTGCACCTCCTCCTCAGAGCTGCAGCTGTTGTGCTCCAAAGCTTGCAGCCTTGGCTAAGCAGCTGAGCTAGCCTTGCCGCGCTCAGCTCACCTCGCTAGGTTGCACACAGTAGGATTGCAGGCGAGGCGGGGGAACTCGATTTGAGCAGCGCTGACCTCGTGAGTGGATCGGAGGAGCCGAGTTTGGCCATCGCCGACCTCGATTATGCATGGAGGAGCTCAATTTGGTGGTTGTCGAGCTCAACTCTGCACAGTGGAACTCGATTTCGTGGTCCTCGAGCTCGGTCAAATTGTGAGCTTGCTCCCGTGGGCGAGATTGCAAGCAGGATATGTTCCGCTTCCGCCCAATCTCATGTAGATGCAGGCATGGCCGTTGGTACTGCCCATATATAGTAGTGGCAATATATAACAATCAGTTAACACAGATGGGGATGTCAAAGTGGCATGGAGCAGCTTCAGTGGCGCAGGACCATCCTCATGGCAGCACATAGTAGCGGTGGAGCCGGACCATCATCAAGGCGGCGCTTAGCAGTCACCGCTATGGATCCGGGCTGTCATCAAGGCTGCACTGGGGAGCCGCAGCAGCGGTTCTGAGCCATCGCACAATAGCAAGCACAAGCAGTTGTCCAGCAGCAAGCTGCAACCTGCAAGCATAAGCAGAGCTATTGCAATGGCGTTGTACACAGACGCAGCATTAAGGTTCTTCACTAACTGATGTTTGTTCCTGGCTTCCTGCTCACAGTTGTACTGCTTTGTGATATAGATTTCATGCAAGACCAGTGACTTTCAAAAAGTTTTTGCTCAATTTAATTGAGCCGTGGACATCTTTTTCAATTTGTAAATTGATAATATTTCTTTGTCTTATGCCCGTGCATCCTCTGTGTTCGACAAAATGTTTGAATGTGCTTTCATTTTTTTAGAAGGATTTTGATTGGATGCTAAGTAGGGCAAATTGGGGCTGATATTTTCTTAACTGCAAAACACATATCCTTGCCACTCGACTGAAGTACTCATTACTCATCAATTTTTTTGGTAATTTGCCAGAGCAAATTGGTAATTTGCCGGAGCAAATGGCTTCTGGCCAGCTCATGCTAGAATGTATTCTTCTGCAGGTGGATAAGCAGATGAAGGTGAAGCAGATGGGGAAGGAGCAGGTGCCAATAGCACATCAGACTTATGCCTAAAGGATAGCAGGTTCGGAGTTCTCTTGTCTCCTCTTTTAATCTGATCAACCATTTTGATTAACCATTTTGCTGATGAATCATTTAATAATTACAGGTACCAATTGTGAATTTCTATCAGATTATCATGATAATTGAAATTCTATAATTTATACTGCAATTAAGGTGCAACATATTGCGAAACACAATATATAGGGTTAATTTTTGATATATTCTTTCTTTCTCAATTACTTAGCAGTGCCTAAATTATATCAGTGGTTGCAAGATTGATCAGCCGCGTGCAAGTAAAGAGAAGTCTGTTGCATTTGGTACTCATAATTCTCTAACTGTAGTGCTGAGGATTTTCCTTTAAATTCCATAACTGTTGTTAGCTATTTCTGTTTTCCAGCTGCAGAGTCATGCTTTCATAATAGATAATTAACTGAGAATGTACCAAGAAGTGCACATAGGTAATTTGGTCCTATATGAGCTTATATGCAGATCGATGCTCCATTATTTCACTAAAAGCATTATTTTATGGTCTCATATTCCTACCATCTGGAAAGCTGTACAATGCGTCTTCAGAGCACTTCCATTTCAATGTATTCTTTTTTACCCTTGTGTGTACATGATATAGTTATTTGTCAGAAAGAAGTGCATGAAACGAATTTGATCTAATTGCTAGAAGTCAACAAAATTTGAATGATTATAGCCTGATCCTTCAACTTTCGGAGCACTAGCTTTTCAGAGAAATCTGGGACCATGGTATGAATAAACTACATGGCAACACTAGCCTACATGAACTTATCTGAATATGTTTTAACTTCAAAATTGATTATATAAAATGATTCTTTAGGATAGATGTAGTAGATTACTTTCCTGAGTGATTGATGCATCTTACTGATCATATCAGGCTGAGGTAACTGCTAATTTCCTCATGCTTATATGGAGAATTTGGATTGTTAAAAATAATATCTTACACCGTTGGGTGCAAAAATTTCAATAGATGGTTTTGTTGTCTTTCTAACATGCTGTATGGAATCACTATATCAAATCCGCCAACTGTGATTAAGCAGAAAAGCAGTGCAATCTGATTAGGACTGAAGTGCCAACTGTGATAAAGCAGAAAAGCCATGTTCAGAGATGGATTCCACAAGCTACGGATACTTTCAGAATTAATGTTGCCGGCCGTGGGAATCATCATTAGGGACCATGAGGGGAAACTTAAACTAATAGCTTGGAGAGGATTCTATTTCACTGCAGGGACCCAAAGGAGCCAGAGGCTACTGCATGATGGAAGGGTATTTGTTTGGACCAACGCTGGCATGATATCCCCGTGGTTCTTGAAACAGATTGTGCAAAAATGGCGAGCAAGCTCCAAGCGACATTGCTGGACATATCCTTAGTGCGCCCCTTGAGGAAAGGCGACAGCTAGAGCATGAGTTAGAGTTTGTCCTTTTCTTCTATCTTCCAGAGTGCGTGAGGACTCCTATCTGTAATGATATTTTCTTAACATTAATAAATCTCTTATTCTGCAAAAAAGCTTGTTCATTGAAATATAAAGTTTGTTTTTAAGGTTTAGAAATTTATTAGGAATGCAGTGCCAATTGATATTGGGGTTGCAAACTTAGGCTTCTATTATATTGCCCGTAGGTTGGAGAATGGACAATGGGATGGATACATCATAAGACAAATTAGACAAGTTAGGGTGTAGTTCGTATTCTAGGGAGTATGTATGAAGGGTCACGTTTGTTCATTAAAAATGTCTGCAAAATTCTAAAATGTTTGGATTGGTTTGCATATATGATTATATTGTTTAAGGTAATATATATACTTCATCGTTACATGCTGTTGCAAATATTTTATAAGACAAATATTAATGCTCATATATGAAATTGGTTTCACCCATAGCAATACATGGATATAATTGCTATGGGTATAAAACTAGTATACTAATAAAAAGTACGTAGTGTCCATGTTACCCCGCAGCCCTGCCGGCAGAACCACGGACGGCCGAGCCCCACATCCACCCCCTCCCACCCGACGCCGCCTCTCACTCCCCCACCCGACCAGGCAACACGCCACCCGCCCGCTCGCCGACGCGACGCCCCATCGCGACTCCCCCGTTCCCGACGCGCCGCCCCACCGCGCCGCCGCCGCCGTGACTCGGCCGTCCTCCCCTGGAAGCCGGTGGCGGTTACTGCGATGGCTGACCGGCGGGCAGCGGCGGAGGCCGGAAACGAGGCCCTGACGGCGCAAATCGGCAGATCCGGCGATGGGCTACCCGATCTCGCAGGTGGCGCTGCTCCGATCCGTGCCCATGCGTTCTCCACCTCCACCTCCGTCGGGCTCTGTCGGAGGCCACACCTCCTCCACCTCCGCCTCCGCCTCCGTCTCCTCCACCCCGGGCGCGGGATCGACCCCTCTCGATCTGCGCCCGGCGAATCCAATCAGGGCTCACCACCACACCCGCATTGGGGTCCCTGCCTCCGCCGCCGCCGCCGCCGGTCCCATTGATCCGGCTATCGTAGGGTTTGGCTGGGACCTCGGGTCGGGGAGGGGGGGGGGGGGGTGGGGGGCAGGGTGATCCTTCTTTCTGTTTGGATTTCGCTTTCCTCTGTGGGGTTTGGTTGCTGGTGCGGTTGCCTAGGAGGAGGAGGACATGGATTTGGCGTCGGTCAACGAGGAGCTGGCCGAGATCGACGGACAGATCGGCGATATCCTCCGAGCATTGCAGTAAGCTCAAACCATCTGACTTGCTGCGTTTTTATCGCTTGCAGTTTGCTCTTGCTCATGCCCTTCACAAATGCTTGTTAGATCTCAGTTTGCTTGCCGCGTTTTCGTGAGCGGAGCACAGGTTTGGAGATCAAATTATTGATCTGTAGAGGGGAAAAATCGTTCCTTTTCCTGATGTCTTCTGGTCTACTACTTTATCTCTGTAGAAATGGTAGCATAATGTGATTGAACTGATGCGTTGCTTAATTCGTCTGCAGGAATGGGTTCCAAAAGCTGGACAACATCAAGGATGCCAGCCGCTGCAGCAGACAGCTTGAAGAGCTTATGCGAGATTGCAAAAGGTACTCAGTCTTTTTCACTTCCCTTTCTGTACTACGTAGCTTTTAGCAACATTTTTTTTTGAAAACTATTTTAGCAACATCCCCTAAATAGAATATGGCATATGGAAAGGCTAAACACAAATACCTCGCTTTGCATGAGTAGAGAAGTGGCAGTGCGACACTACTTACCTCAGACCAACATCAATTTAGTTTTTTTCTATGTAGAAATCATTTACGTATTTCTTAACCAGTATACTGCACTGTGTCTACCTGGTTTCGGTATTTCTGCTGGTCATGACTCTACAATTTCTGTATTTTGAGTTACAGTAATGGGGCCAAACAATAGTTTGTAGGAAAACAGATATCTGATTTCTTAATTCCGATGTTGTAGAGTAGCTTCATGAAAGCTGACAGTTTGCTCTTTTTATGCGGTTTTGTAGATTTATCAAAGACTTTGAGCGAGTAAGCAAAGATGAGGCAGGGCGTACTAATCCGGAGACTGCAAAAATGCTGCATGACAGAAAGCAGTCAATGGTATTGTTACTGTAAATTGTTCCATCTATGTGAATTTATACACCTCGGTCTGATCCTCTAACTTTCACTAAATTAGGGTTTGTCTTTTTTGTAGATCAAAGAATTAAACTCTTATGTTGATCTTAATTAAGAAACAGTGAGTGTTGACCTATATCACTGCATCTTAATTATCTTTCTTATAAACTTTGAAGAATGCATATCTAAGAATCTAAGATGCAGTGCCATTTGAATGTGAGGTTAACAACAATACCATCTCGTAGCCACATGTCACACAAATCACTGTACTCGATGGAGGGGCAAACTACTTTATTTCCAGAAGTTCATCTTGTCCACCAATCTGTCTCCTTTCCATACACATGAAAGTTATGCTGGGACTTAGATAGCCAGAAAGGAAAAATATTTCATGTAGATTTCTCTGTTCAGACAAAAAAACAGCTGATTTCAGCTGTATGCTTTCTTGCCAGTCCTACAATGTTTATATAGACACTTCTGTGCATCTTATATCCATTTCATTTTCAGATAACATGGAGCTTTTCTGGTCTATTCTTATTGTTAGGGGCAGACTCCAAAACTCCAATCAGAACCACCCTCGCAGTTGACAAGAAGGTAAGACCCCCTCCCCCTCCCTCCGTACTATGTTCTTGTTGCTGTTTTTCGGACGGATCTTTGTCAGTTAAGCCTGTTTCCGTTTCATAGATGGGCATATATGTTGTTCAGGTCGGCAGATGGGCATATGTGTGATGTTATGCCCAAACCAAATCTTGTTAACCTCACATTCAAATGGCACAGTCATTTTACTTCCTATTGCAGATGTGCTTTCTGAATATACTGGCTATTTTTTTTGGAAAGAAAAGAAAAACTATGTGAAGCTATTTTTGCAAGGGCTGTTGAGAATTAGGATTTGATGGTGCCATTAGCCACAACGAAAAACTCGAGTCCTGGCCTCCTAGCTTGGCTCGCTGATGTAGAACACATCAATACATCATCATAAGAAGGCAACCAAGGTCCTCAGTTCTTTTGCATATTCCTACTAAGTTTAGGTTGGCAACCGAAGGATCGCGTAACTGGCCTTTGTTGATCTTCAAATTGTACCTGTGGTAGTTGACTTATGCAAGGTAAGTTTGTACCCTGATCTAACATTATCCAACTTAAATAAATTTTAGCTTTCTATCTCATATTTTCTTTTTTGTAAAGGTTTATAGGGTTTGACTTCTTGGTTTAGTGTTGAGATGTTCCTTTACTTCATGTGTAAATTGATAGTTTCCTTTTTAACATAAATAATGCATCTCCCCTCTCATTGAACCATTGCCCGTTGCCTTGTAAGAGGGTGTCGAGTTACCAACATTTACATTTCACCAGTTGAGATTGATCCTATTCCTCGTGGAGAAAGCTCACGTTCTGTGAGTTCATGTTATCTATTCTGGGCAATGGCTATCTAAGTTTACCTGTCGAGTGTTTTTGGGACATGATCGGGAATTGTATGACGCTAATCATAAACATCATCGTTCCATTCAGGTTGTACTGCTTCAATTGCACGACAGGTAAACTCGTACGATTAATAAATACACAAGTTATATCTACATAGTACTTAGATGTACCAATTTTGTTTCGTTTGACAGTGTATTTAATGATCAACTTAATGCACATGTGTGATGGATATTTCCTTTCATCAAGGATACACATGGTTGGTATTATTTATTCAATTAGTCGTTCTTCAAACATAATCAAATTCTATTCTAATGATGGTGTACCTATTTTCACACAGAATGCATTTGTACTTAGAAAGTGGTTTTTGATTGAGATGGCGAAATCTCTACCACTATTAAAAACATAGTGTCCCGGTAGCAATTTGGTCCGGCCGACATCGAACACGGTGAATGAGGGAAAGGGGGCTGGCGGCTGTGCTCGGCTCGTGCATGCCTCTCGGGCGGCGGCGGTAGTGCCGCGCGGTTCCATACATGAAGTTCTACGAGATTATCTTGGACGCTACATTAACCTCAAATGGAAAAACATGAATTGTTATAACATTATCTAGGTGATTCTTAGAAAATTGTGTAAGAAGTTTAAGACATTTGATGTATTTTGCTACTAGAATTTATGGCTTAGACAATATGTCTGTTGTCTTCTTACCTTCTTACCGTATTTCTTTAAAATTATTTTATTTTATTAAAAAATTGTGTGCTCGTAGCATCGCACGAGCCTTTACCTAGTAACAAAATAATACATAGTGCCACTAAGAGGCAAAAGTTCTGAAGTAATTCACCAATCACCATGACATTGATATATCATAAGATTTCTTTCACAGCTCACCATCTTCATTCATTACATCTAGATGACTTTCCACCTCTTAATCCTGTATAAGGCTATTCATTCATTCACGATTAATTGCAGATATAAGGCTATGTTATTGTTCTCAAGTTATTGCCAAAATGGATATGTAGACTAGCCAAATAGCTCATCATCTAGAGGATGACTAGGACAGAGAGGAATGGTCTCTAGAGGTTTTAGATCAGCCACAATTGAAGGAATATATTTGGAATCTGAAAATCAAAAGAAAGAGACATGGATTAGTTCATCACATATATTTGGAACATTCTAATTAAACACATTCTAATTAAACAACAGATTTAGTACCTTGCTTATATCTAGTCTTTGGTGCAGGTCAGTGCTTGCACCATTTTAGGGTCAAGATGATTACGGTAAGGATCAATAACTCACTAAATGCAGACTCGAAAGCAACCATTGACACTTCTATGGCCAACATATCGTGAGCAATTTCTGACAAAATATGGTACTTAGTTTTCTTTGTTCTTCCAGTATGCTATGAACTTCTCTCACTCATTTGAGCCATTTCCGTCAGGTCAGTCCCACAGATACCGTTGTAGCATTTCACCTATGGGTATTTAGGGTACCGTTATTTGTTTTTCCGCAGAGAAGGCGGCGGTTAAAATGATTACTATGTTCATGATTATATCTTAATTGATATACTAAAATTCAAATATGTTAAGTGATAATAAAGAGGTAGTGTGACACGCAAGAAGAACCAAACTCAGATAAAGATAACTAAGTGGAGAGAGAAAAAAGAAAGCTAAAGGATGCTTATGTACTTCTATGCTAAGATTACACAACTTATACTATACACACATATACATGGATAGGACTTAGTTCTAGGCACCTAGCGACTACCGAGAGATCAAAATGGGCAAGAAGACCAGCCTGTTACGGCGATTTACAAACTCTTATGTCATACCCGAACGTGGAGGATCACAAAAGATGGACATGGCTGTCACCATCCTGTGGCAGAACCGTCCGAATTAACCTGGCTCAAGTGCACTAACCATCATCCTTGTAGATGAACTGGCCCCTATGCACTTCAAACGGATTAATACGACAGTCTGTCGGGTTGATCCCGATGCAACCACTCAATATTTCGATCGAAATCAAGTATACACATAACTCGCACGAAGGCAAGTCTAGAGATTACAGCATTCCACAAATTTTAAAAGCACAAGTCGGACATTAATTATTACAAGTCGAAAGATACCACTCGAGTACTTTTAAAGCTCAACATACAAACTTTATTCAAAGTTTTACCGTAGCGGAAAGAAAAACACGATCAACTAGCGTCAGCAGGGTCATTACTAGTCGGGAAAGGATCCCATTCCACAGTCCAACCTGTCGGCAAAGCACTCGGCCAAGCCAAACCAACTACCAAATCTTCAACAGACATACCTGAAAATATTGCCACAAGCAAGGCTGAGTATACTAATACTCAGCAAGGCTTACCCGACTAGTGGTATGGAAATACCGACAACTAATCATGCTAGGCTCTAAGGTTGTAGGGTTTTCTTTTTGCTGAAAAGCAACAAACAGTAGGTCCTTAATTTCATATTTTAGCTTTTCATATTCTAGTTCATTTAACCAGTCTAGATGAACATCTAATTCTAATCAAACATGGTGGAAAAATAATTAATTATCTAACAAGTTTCATCATAACCATAGTTCCTCTTGTTACTCTATGTGGCAAGAGTGTTAAGCAGTCTCAATTACCACGAGAAACAGACGATTCGAATCGAATTTCTTAACCTTGCAAGGGAAACCTAAACACACGTCACGTGGTTACCCCAAGAGTCACACGTGCAACTTTTCCCCTTTATCCCCGTTTTATGGATCAGGGCCACCGGCCTCGAGTACAAAAGGTCCATGAACTACGGCGACGCCGGAGCATGACCCTCTTGCACTCACCATTGGGCCCATGGGACAGAGTCAAGACGGTAGAGCCTGTCCACGCACCGGTTCAATCGAGTATTTAAGGTTACCGATTACCATATTCTCGGCATGTGGTTAGTACTTGCTAATGCTTAACCACTGCTACCACACACTGCGATCTTAGCATTTTTCACTACTCAGACGGGGCTTCAACCACGAGTACTTTACCACAGCCCCCCGCCTGCCAACCTTATAGTTGCAGTATGCGGTAAACATTTAACTCCTATAATTTCTTGCGAGTAGCAGGAAACTACTCGACTTTTACCGTACCTATTAGCATAGCATCTACTCGATCTTCTTGTTCTAGTAGTCATTGCAAGGGTACCTATGATCATGCAGCTAGGGTTCCAATCAATTCCTATGAACTTAAATGCACAATAAAAGGAATAAAAGTTGCATAATTTAAAAACTGGGATCATGCACCGGGGCTTGCCTTCTTGTGAAAAACTAGCCTGGGGCTCTTCCGAACGTTGGTCCGGGTCTTCAGCGGCTGCTGCTGGATTACCCTGAGCTTCTTGCTGCTCACTCTCGGACTCAGGCACTGGATTGTAGATCCTGTCGGCGAGAGTAGTCGAGTCTATATGAATGCACAAGTATGAGTGGTTTTACTGGTACAAGATTGCTTTATAAAGTAGTTAAAACTTAAGTTAAGTAGTCAAGTACTTTATTTGCTTTTTCCTAGGCAGTCATTTATCGAGTACTTATCTGTATTAACTGACTCCATTAAGTGAGCGGGTGGTTGTGCATGTTGTACGGCCATTTTTAACACGAAGCATTGGTTGACCCAAACTACTCGCAGGGGTAGTTTCTGGGTTGCAGAACTACTCGTAAAAGTAGCTCTAGAGTTGGGATTTTTATGTAGAGTTTGTTACTTAAGTATAACCTTACTGTAACAGATTTAGCCATTTTTATTCAGCATGTTACTCATGAAAAACTTATTAAACAGTTATTTATGATTAAGATCTACTTGCACAGAACGACCATGCAAGAAACTGGTGTTCCACATTTTACTGAACAAATTTACTTGCATGAATAGCTTACTTCACTTTTTTGAAGAGTTTTCTTGTGCAAGAAATAGAGGTTAACAATTAGTTTTAAAAGGGATCTAGCTTATAACAAAAGTGCTCTAAACCATTGGTTGTGCTTGGATTTAAAGCATGAAATTTTTATAACAGATTAAACTTTTAGCACTGAAGCTACCATCCACATTTCATGAGGAGTTCTTTCTTGAATCTCTTGGAAAATTAAAAGAATTTAAAACTTGATTTAAATTCACATCTAAAAACATGTGGAAACAGATCCAAAGTCCTGCTACAAAGTTGTAGATCTCAACTTAAGGATTTCAGAACATCATAGCTTGTATTTTTAGGATTTTTCTGTGAGTTGTTATGCATCTTCAAAGTTAATAGATTGGTTTTGAAATTCTTGTTCCAGGTTCACAGATGAGTTCCTGAGATTTACAGAAAACTTCTCAGAAAGATTGCAATCAACGCAGATGGGTTCTTGGTACAGGGGAACGGCTACTGCCGGCCAAAATCCGGCGACTAGGGTGGCTGATGGTGAGGGGTGAAGGTGGGAATGCAAGAGAGAAACAAACTGCACCTTTTTTAGGTATTGGGTGGGAAAGGGATGGACCGAGGCGGTCTGCCGACGGTGGCACAGAGCCGCCGGCGGGGTGGATGGTGGGGGCGACGGTCCGGTGAGGGAAACGACGCGTGGAACGGCTGTGCAGCTCTTGGGTGAGGTGGATAAGGTGGGGGAAGGGTTGTTTTGGGCAATGCAGGGGTGGATTGGTGCGTCCAGGCACGGGTGACTGCTTGCCGGAGTTGGAGGTTGGGGGCGACGAACAGAGGTGCCTCGGAGTGGGCTTTTATAGGCGCGGGAGGGGGAATGGCGGCCTGTGCTTGAGCCGCAGGCGGTAGACAAGACAGGGGGCGAAATCGGGGCGGATGGCCCAGCTGGCGCCAGCGGAGGCTCGCCGTAGCGCCAGCAGCGCCTGTGACAGAGGAAATACGCCGCGTGGTGGCTTCGTGAGGGGATAGTGCAAGATTTGGTGGGGCTTCGGAAGATTTCCAATGTGCTGGCAGGACCGCATGACCAGCGGGCTCGGTTGCGCCGGTTCGCGCCGGTTTGCTGGCCTGCCGGCGATGGGACAGGGCAGGGGAGGAGAGAGGAGGGAGAAGATGATGGGACTGATTTGCAGTAAACAAAAATAGTGGGGGCCTGAGTGAAAAAGAAGCTAAAACTCATTCTCCCCAGGGTCAAAACAAAAACCTTTGAATACTAAAATTGTTCAGCTTTGAAAGACAAACATTTTCTCTATTATGACTAAGTTCAACTGAGCAATGTATAAAAAGTTATTTTGAATTTCTAAAAATAGGTATTTAAATGACACGTCATTTTATGTGGATTTTTGCACTGTTAGCTTTTGAGTTCAACTAGACTTTTGTTGCTTCTGTTATGACAGACGTGCCATTAAATTTTCAGAGTCATTTGCTATCAATTTTTAAAGTTACAAGGGTTTGCTTGCACGGGTTCAATTGTTTATACACATATTCATTTGCCGGCAAGGTATTTTTGAATAGGTTGTTTTATACTTCTCTTGCTCATTTGTGACTGATTCCATGGTTTGGATCTTTGTTTAGTCTTTTAGACACCTAGGGTATCACACATCTACTACTAGAGAATTGGTCTTTGCAAACGGGGCTTCACGGCCAGTTTGAATCAAACCGGCGATGATAGTGTATCACCGCCGGGTCCCTTCGAAGCTGGCAGTCATGATAGTGGATATCACTGCTGGTTCATATTACGAATTGGTAGTGATAGGTTCAAATAGCATCACCGCCGGTTCATGATACGACTCGACGGTGATGCCTTTTCAACCCTATCTATTTCTCTCTGCCTAAATCACTCCCTCCCATTTCATTCCTATCCCGGTCCTTCTCTCTCTCCCTCCCCTCCCCCTTCCCTGCTTTCCCACACCTCATCCCTCCCCTCCCCTCCTCTCCTGCCGTTGGGTCCCCTCCTCCCTTGTCGTCGGTTCCCCTCCGTTCCCACGACGCCTCCCCCTCCTCTCCCATGGACCGCCAACCCCTCCTCTCCACGGCGTGGTGCGCGGGCCGCGGGGCCGTGGCGCACCGTGGCGTGGAGCGGGTCCGGGGCGGAGGCGTGCGACATCGTGCGACACGAGTAGCTTTTTTTGTTTTTTAGACGGGAATCACCGTCAGTTCTAGAATTGGTGGTGATGGCCCTTCCAGGATCGGCCGATGATCTTCAGCGTCGGACAAACGACCCGGGAGAATCTGCTTAGCTCCTGTTCGGGTTATTGCCCTGGTGCGGTTCGCGCGGCGTGCCAGTCAATCTGACCTGTTGATTGACAAGGAAATAAGAGTATTAAATTCCGAGCGTTCCGATCGGCTGGGGTTCCGATCTGTCCCTTAGAGCGCGTCGGCGAATCGGCCGATTTGCTATGAAGATGACCGGCTATGGATCAGCCGATAATCACGTAATAATTGCAAAGAAAACTGCTGGAGCGACTTAAACAATTATTATAGATGCAACACTTGAAATAGATCTAATCGGCTATATGACGATGAACGAAGAAGAGCGACGATAAAGCCGATAATTCCAATCTCAAGCTGGATAACTGGTGATAATACTAGAACAACAGGTAAAACCTATAATTCTAGTAAATATCGATAACTGGTGAATAAATCCAAACAAAACCACAATGATGCGCCCGAGGTTAAAGCTCAGATGTTAGTCGATAAGCGGAACCTACCGATTGGCCGGAGATCGAGTTGATGCAGCCCTGCCAATCCGTACGAACTCATGAAAGAAGAAAAAGTATTGGCGAAGTCGCCGACTTGAAAGTAAAGTACTATGAAAAAAGTGGATGTGTTTTGTTGATTGATTTGTTGTGTTTTTACAAAGCCCTGACGACTCCTATTTATACCCTAGAACCAGGACTCCTGATCGATTACGACTTGTTACAATCTTATTTTAAACAGAAAAACTGCTATATTTATAATATTTTTATAAAGAAAACGGACTCCCGCAGAATCTTCTGCCGCCGTTTCCTAATCCAATCAGGACTCTTTTCATTTGCTTCTTGACCGAATCAGCATCACTCCGTTGACCAACATAAGGCTACTTTTGACTGGGATCCTCTGTTGTGGTTCTAGTCTGTTGACGCAAGTTGCATCGCCAATCGGTCGATTCCCAACTGTAACTTCAATCGGCCGATTCTTTACTGTAGCCTTTAGATCTGCCGCATCGGCCAATCTCTTCTCCTGACGCCGATTCAACACGTGTCAAAATCTGGCGTCAACACATGCCCCCCAGTTTCGGAGTAAAACATAATTTTTACTTCGAAACTCTTTTCTTTAATCTTTTTCTCCGAAACGGGCGCAGTAAAAATCTCCTTCCGTTTCGCGGTTTTCTAGATGATGATTGCAATTTTCTCGGACCGAGCGCTCGAGACAACTGTTCCCCTGGAATTCGTGTAGATGGCGCGACAAAAATCCCGCGTTTGCCCTTTCTCTCTCGGATTGTCCTTAAGTACTGGCATTCTCCGCCTTCCTTTCTCCACGAGCCTAGTAATTTCCTCCAGCGAACCACTGTTCATCTTCTTCCTGAGCCCTCTCGATCTCCAACCGCTCCCTCCAGCGATCTCACCTGCGACCTGCTCCACCCTTCTAATGGCGGCGCCATCGGCAACTTCTCCAACTACGGAGGTTCCGCCGGCAACGCCTCAGCGTCGGCAGCTCCATCGGCAGCTCCATTGGCGGCTCCATCGGCGACGATGAGCTTCATCCCGGAGGTAATCATCCGAAACTTTTATTCTTTTACTGCTCAAGTATTTTCTAGACCCATTCTCAGTTTTTCCCCTTTTTCCTTCTTTTTAGGCATTTAGGCACCAGATTACTATTCCCCTTTCCGAATCCTCCGAACTCATCTGCTTAGGTCCTATGGGAAATCCAGATCCAACCGACTTGATCAACCTAGAAACCCACAGAAATCCGTTCAAGCAATCGCCCATGGATTTAGGTCAGTGGGCAGGTGCCTTTAGATCTTGGCCGAATGAGACCCCTGGCTGGAGAGAATGGTACCATAGAGTAGCCAAGTCTAAGAGAGTTCAGTGGGATGAACTGAAAATCGGCCAATGCATTGATCTCTCTCTGTCCCAGATGGAGAAAAATGAGCCCCTAGTAATAGCGGCCTCTTACTTCTGGTCCGACGCACTCAACGCGTTCCTTTTTGGGCATGGACCCATGACTCCAACCTTGGCCGATGTTCTGATGTTGACCGGCCTTGATATCTCCTCTCCTGACACCCCATTTGATTATCTGATCAAACCATCTCATCGGCTAGAAACCAAAGGAATCGGCGGATGGAACGGGTATATCAGCAAGAATATGAGGACTGGGACGATTTCAGAGAGAGAACATACGGCGTTTCTGATGATGTGGCTAGAGAAACATTTTTTCTGTGGCAGAGCAGTTGGTCCTTCATCTAATACCCAAGCCCTGGCAGAAGCTCTGTCACTAGGATCGGCCGTCCCCCTTGGGAAGGATCTGTTGGGATCGGCCTATCATATGATGCACCAAATCGGCATCCGACTGTCAAAAGGGGAGCCGATTGGCAATCCTGGTGGTCCCTGGTGGTTTATCACCCTCTGGCTCAACTTATATATGAGCAAGGTCTCCCAGCAACAAATAGAGACCAAAACTTTTCCCAATATTGAGTCGGAGGAAAACCCCACCATTCGACGACGCTGTACATCTTTTGGAGAAGCGGCATCGGCCTTCCCTTGTTGTCAATTCACTGCCACCCGAACGGCCGAATACTTCAGATGCTTTTACAACAGCTTCAGTGAAGAGACTATCAGTTGGTATCCATATCAGACAGTAGGGCCAATTTTTGAGCTTCCTGTCTGCTACGATTCATCCACCCATACTTTTGATAGTGATCTTATGGATACCCTAATCAAGCCAGGGATTTTACCGGCCAATTTCTTCTCTAGAAAGGATTCCCCCACCTATGAGTTTTATAATCCATCGCCGCAGCAAGGCAACTGGGCTTTAGTCAACTGCCGATTCAGGTTTACTTTGCCGATCAAGCAAAATTTCGAGATGAACTGACCAAGAGCCTCGACTACAATCGGCTGTGCAACTTAGTGCCAGACTCCAGTACTATCAACCTGAACAACTGGACGGTGGCCCCTTTTGCCGTTCAACAATTCAAACTGTGGTGGGCAGAATGGAAGCAACACCTCTTCTGTCTATTTCCATCAACATATTGCAACAGTTTGGATCCAGAAAACATTGTTTCAAGTGCAGCGGTATGACCTTTCTTCTAACCGATTTCAATATTGTCTCTTTCCATGCTACAATCTTACCGTTAACTTGTGTTTATCTCTTCAGTCTTAAAGCCAAGTTCCTCCGATGCGGAGCCGAAGCAGTAGGCCGATAGAGAGCGATCGTCCATATACATCATATCCACTTATCGGCTATCACGCTCCGACCATCAAGGACATCACCAGCGGCCGATGGAAACAAACGTCGAGAAAGCCAACCTTGAAGAAAACAAGCCGTCGAGTGCGAGCCCGCATAGGACCGACTGACCAATCGGCGGTAGTATCGGCTGAAACCCCAACTCCTCCAGCCTTGCCGACTACCGAGATGGTCGATCCCCAAACTGCCGCAGAAGTCGGAGCGGCTGCTGCATCACTGCTAGTGGAAGCTGTTCAGGTAACCTCGCATACTTCACATATCTTTAAGTGTTCTATCAATATTAACTTCTCCCTTCTACCATGCTACACAGACCACTCCAGTGCAATCCCCACAGCAATCGGCCACATCCCAAGCGGATCTCTCTTGCTTGCGCCGATGGGAGTGCCTCCCTCGTCTTAGGAACTGATACGATCGGCTCATCAGAAGAAGAGGACTCAACCACTATCAATGCTCTGCTTGGGCCAGCTTCCTGAAAAGGTATGGGAAATAGATTCTATGAGTATACTGCAGATAATTGAATAGGATGATATGACCGGAATCGGCCGATCCCCTTTTTCTGCTTGCTAACCCTCGTCTTTATTCTTCCACAGGAACAAGACACTCCCAATAATAGCCTTTTCTCCTTCGCGGTTTCCTTGCCTGACGATGAAGAAGTCGCTTCACGCCAAGTTCCGTCGAGCTCAATTTCTGATGATCTCCGCGCCAAGCTCGAGAGGATGCGGATCCTCGTCTAGGATGATATCGGCCGATTAGTGGAAGATGCTTCGCCGATTCAGCGACTTCTCAATGACATCAGGGGCCGAATTTCAGTGGAAGCGACAGAGACTCTACACCCTGCTGCATTCAAAGAGTGGATGCAGATTCCGGTGTTCAGGGCCCTGCGTCATATGGCCGATCGTGCCCAGCTAGCAAAGACCCGGGAGGAAGCCGATTCCTACAAGCACCGAGCCCAAGAAGTACACCAACGGATCAACTTCCTTGAGAGCTCCCGCCCGGATATCGTCGGCACAATAGATCGCCTCAAACGGAGGAGAGCAGAGCTAGCCAAAGAGATGGAGCAGCTAACCAAAGACATAGCTGCTGAAGAAAAGAAACTTCAAGAGCTCCCATCCGTCATCGCCAGGCTGAAACAAGAAAGACAGAACCTGGCTTGTGAAGCGATAAGACTTCATCGCCGTATGCCGGAAATTCCCGGATCGGCCGACGACGATCAAAGAGTATTAGACTCGGCCGATCAGATTAGGCAACGAGCTATTGCGACTATAGATGCCCTCCTTGGGTTGTAAAGAATCTTGTAAACATTTAATGCTCCCTTAATGTTGATGCGCCGATTCGATCTTGGACCGCTTCTTTTGGCAGCTTTGCATTTATCAACACTTTTACTCTGATAGGACGTGTCCCACTATCTCTTTACCTCCTTCTCTCTATAAGTACGAGATCCCACACCGTCTCCAGAGGCATATGCGTTACCCATCTTCTCCCCGTCCAATAACTGGATCTTTATCCTCCCAAACTGGACATCAAGATGTCTTCTTCATCTTCCTCCTCCTCTGTCAACCAGGTACGAACCCTCCTCTATTTCTCCCCTTGACATCTCAATCGCTCTGATGCTGGGTAGCTTTTTATCTCTCCTTATCCAAAATGTCTCAGTCCCAGTCTGGAACGAGCGATCGAAGTTATGCATTCGGACGAACCATTGTCGCAGGCAGACGTAGATCTGATAAGAGCTCACTCTGAAGAACTTAAAGGTCATGTTCCTGCTGATGTCCAGAAGTACTGGGACCGTATAAACGCTCACTGCCCCAAGCGACTACCAACTGAAAAGAGTACTCCACTCCCTCATCAAGTTGAGACTGAAGCCACCATGGAGAATCTGAAGGAGAATACCACCTGCCTTCTGATAAAACTGGGCCGGATCGAGAGAGAAATCAAGAGAAAGCGTAATCAATAGATATATTGGTATTTTTATTCTAAGGGCGACTTGTACCATATCGGCCATGTACTCTGTTGTTTTCATCAAATAATGAATTGGTCAGACCAAACCAAAAATATTTCCTCCTTAAGGCGATGTCATTTTTACATCGACTATGTAAACAACAGCCGATAGGAGTCGGCCACGCCGTCTTGATGCATCTTACTGCAAGTTATGCATCTACCTAAATGCTCGGATAGTACCTCTTCAGATATCTTCCGTTTAAAGCTCTTGGGAATTCTTCCCCTTTGATAGTTTCTAGAATATATGCATTTCCCGGAGCACATCGGCCGATTCTATACGGCCCTTCCCAAGTGGGCGACCATTTATAATATTTGAAACAATCCTCAAGAATCGTCGGCCAGTAATACCCATTGTTTCTGATCATCCATTTCATCTTGTGAGCCGATTGATGGGCTCCACATACGCCTTCATGGATTTCCCCCATCAGGACCTTTGCTTCTTTTGTTCCCACGCATTGGAGAAGAACCCCATCAATCGTCCAGTAAAACAAATCGTCTTCAACTAACACATGTTTTGTGGCCTGGAAACGCACTCGCCGATCCACCTTCTGGGACGGATCCCTCAAGTAATCGGCAATCTCCTTTCGCCAATCATCGGCCACGAGCTCTAAAATCAAAGCTCCTTGAATCGGCCGATATCATGACGCGTGTTGGGCCATCCTATTGGCCTCTTCATTATAATTTCTGGGGTTATGCTTAATTATTGCAGACTTGAATTCCTTTAACAGCTGGAGGCAATCTTCATAATAAATCC
This sequence comes from Panicum miliaceum, assembly GCA_032594955.1. Classification (NCBI taxonomy): domain Eukaryota; kingdom Viridiplantae; phylum Streptophyta; class Magnoliopsida; order Poales; family Poaceae; genus Panicum; species Panicum miliaceum. The sequence continues at coordinate 27,835,137 of CM064066.1, read as the reverse complement.
TCAAGATATCATCTTTGCATTCAAATTTCCCCGTTAACTGATCTACGATGAGCATGGAATCTTCAAAAATCTCGACTATATCAGCTCTGACTTCCCTTAATAATTGGATACCTTTTAGGACGGCTCGATATTCCGCCTAGTTATTGGTTGCGGATGCTTCTATCGGCAGAGAGAAATCATAACTTGCCCCCCGAGGCGATACAAGAACGATGCCGATTCCCGATCCGGCCCCACATGAAGAACCATCGAAATACAAAGTCCATGGAATTGGTTCAACGATAGCAATTTCCGGTCCACAATGTTGGGCTACGAAATCAGCCATGACTTGACCTTTGACAGCTTTGGCCGATTCGTACCTTAAGTCAAACTCTGACAGAGCCAAGATCCATTTTCCAATCCGTCCTTTCAAAATCGGCAGTGATAGCATATACTTCACCACATCATCTTTGCATACAACTATGCACTCCGCCGATAACAAATAGTGCCTGAGCTTGGTACACGAGAAGTATAAACACAGGCACAGCCGTTCCACCGGGGAATATCTTGTTTCGGCGTCTAGGAGTCTTCTGCTGACATAATATACCACCCGTTCTTTCCCTTCGAACTCCTGTACCAACACCGATCCAATAGCTTGTTCATCAGCCGATAAGTATAATTTGAACGGCTTACCAGGCTATGGCGGGACTAACACCGGAGGTGAAATCAGATATTGCTTGATATCTTCTAACGCTCTGTGTTGTTCTTCTCCCCACATGAATTCATGGTCGGGCTTCAATTTCAACAAAGGAGTGAAAGCTCGAATACGCCCAGACAGGTTGGATATGAATCTTCTGATAAAATTGACCTTGCCTATGAGGGATTGCAGCTCAGTTTTATTCTGTGGGGCTACAACTTTGTTGATGGCGTCTATGGTCTTCCGGTTAACCTCTATCCCGCGCTCATGGACCATGAATACTAAGAATTGTCCCGCCGATACACCGAATGCACACTTGTTCGGGTTCATTTTCAACCCATGCTTCCTTGTGCACTCCAGTACTTCTTGTAAATCGGCCAGATGTTCCTGATGACCTTTTGACTTGATCACAACATCATCTATGTAAATTTCCATCGATGCACCAATGAGCTTATGAAAGATATAGTTCATGGCCCTCTGATATGTAGCACCGGCGTTCTTTAATCCAAAGGTCATTACAACCCACTCGAATAGACCAAGGTGACCCGGACACCTGAAAGATATTTTCGAGATATCTTCTTCGGCCATTAATATTTGATTGTACCCAGCATTACCATCCATGAAACTGATGACTTTGCGGCAGCATCTATCAAGACATCGGCCGTCGGCATTGGATATCCGACCATTGGTGTAGCCTGATTTAGGTTCCTGAAGTATACGCACAGTTTTCCGTTTTTCTTATACACGGGCACAATATTAGAAATCCATTCGGCGTAACGGCACTGCCGAATAAATCCTGCTTCAATCAACCTTGTGATCTCGGCCTTTATATCAGGTAGAATTTTGGGGTTGCACCGTCGTGTAGGCTGCTAATATGGCCGATATCCTGATTTTATAGGTAACCGTTGTTCAACAATGGACCGGTCTAGACCAGGCATCTCATGGTATTCCCAAGCAAAGCAATCCTTGAATTCTTTTAATAAACTTATCAATTTACACTTATATCCAGGATCCAAATTAGCACTAATATATGTCAGCCTTGGTTTGCTACCATCTCCCAAATCCACCACCTCTAATGAATCGGCCGAGGTAAACCCATGCCCAAGCTTTCCGTCTTCTCGGACGAACTGATCCATCTATTCTGAATCTTCAGAGCCGACTGCTTGGATCGGCTGTAGACCGAAATCGGACACCTTGAGGAAATCAGTGTCCCAAGTCCTGCCGGATATACACCTGACGTGTTCACAGCTCCACTGTTACGTGTCGGCCGTTACGACGCTATAGGCGGAATCAACGATGACTATCTCTGTACTATCGCCGACCCATTGCACGAGGCATTGGTGCATTGTAGATGGGACACAACAATTCGCATGTATCCAGTCGTGACCGAGCAACATGTTGTAGGACCCCTTACCATTAATAACGAAAAAGTTAGTAGGAAGGGTCGACACAGAGCGCTCCACGGGCGGGAGACACGTTGCCTTCGAAGTCCTTGAGCATCATGTCAGTCTTGGTCAGGTCTTCATCACTTTTGCCTAACTTCCGGTACATGGCATATGGCATGATGTTGACTGTGGCGCCTCCATCCACTAGTAGCCTGGTAACGGGTCGTCCGTTAACGTGCCCTTTGAGAAATAATGCCTTGAGATGTTGCCGTTTCTCGTCTTTTGGTTTCTCAAAGGTGGCCGTCATCGGCTCTAATACCAATTGCGCCATCTGCTCTTCCACCCTTGTCGCCTTGTCTCGATCGGCAGGCGCCATGAACTCCATCGGCAATATGAACACCATGTTGACATCAGCTGCCGATTCTTGACTGTCCGCTTCCTTGCTGTTGTTTTTCTTGGGGCGGCAGACCCGAGATTTGATGTTTCTCTTTTCCTGCGCCTGCTTCTGCTCTTCTTCTTGTTGCTCCCATTGGCGTAGGTGTTGGATTCTCCGCTTCTGAGATTTAGACAATCCTTCAGGGCACCATCTGGGGTTCACTGGTTTGGCCGACGATTTGGCATGCTCCCAATCTGGTTCCCTTCCTAGGGGGTTTTCGTCCGACACCCTGTCATCAGCCATCTCTTCCAGCCGATCGTGTAAGCTGGTCCTACCCCCCAGTCGCTCCTGCTGGTTGATCCTGCCTTTCAACCGGTGATACCGGTCAACTCTGCCCCCCAGCCGATCATGCACTGAAAGGCGCCGTTCTTCTCTTTCGCGCCGATTTCTGCTGATCGGCTCTGATTCTCTGTCTCTGGAATGTGATCTTTTGAACGGGCGATCGTTGCGGCTTAATCCGTTGCACTCAGGACAGTTATCGGCTGATGGCAATCGGAGGTCGTTTTCCCAGCGATGGATGAAGAACGGATATTGCCAATGATCCTCGTGTCGGCGTATCATCTCCTCGTGGCATCTTGACTGTTCCTGCTGCCGCCGATATTTGCCCTTCCTGAAGTAGTAAGTCAAAAATCTTATCGGCTTTTGTCGTATCAAAGCCGAATGCTTCTGGTTCTTTCTTTCCAAAAGGGCACGATATTGGCTTCTTGCCTTTTACCCATTCTGCTAGGCCGATTTCTTCCTCTCCCTCCGATTCAGACCCTTCCAAATATGCCACCTTCTTCTGGAAATTCCTCCGCTGCTCAAACGGACAGACCTCCTGACCTGCCAATCGGTGAACGATCTGGCTTAGGCTTTTAAATTCTTGTGAGGCATACCTTTCCTTGATTTGTGGCAAGAGGCCTTGGAAAGCGATATCGGCCAACTGGGCATCGGTGAAAGCCAGACTGTAGCATTTGTTCCTGATTTCTCTGAACCTCTGTGTGTATCCAGTTACTGGTTCGTCGCTCCTCTGCCTGAGGCTGGTCAAATCTGAGAGCTTCATCTCATGTACTTCTGTGTAGAAGTACTTATGGAACTGCTTTTCTAGTTCGGCCCAAGTAACAATGGAATTAGGTGGTAAAGTGGTGAACCACTGGAAGGCCGATCCAGACAGAGATGATGAAAATAGACGCACCCTCAGAGCATCTTGCATGGCGGCTTCCCCGCACTGGATGATGAATCTGTTAATCTGCTCCACGGTAGATGTGTCGTCCAGCCCCGAAAACTTTGTAAAATCAGGAACCTTGTACCGGTGGGGAAACGGCAGCAGGTCGTAGGCCGATGGGTATGGCGTCTTGTATGTATAAGTCTGCACTTTCGGCTTCAACCCAAATTGGTCCTGAATTACTTCAACTATTCTTGCCGTCCAATCCACCTGCTGCTGATGAACAGCCGTTCGAGGTGCCGATATATGTTGGAGGATTGGCGGTGGTACGACCGGGTGATGGATCGAAGCATGCGGCGAATTCTGTTGCGTCATGGCCGTCTGAGCAGTTAACAGTTGATGGCGCAGCGAATCCGCCGCCCCGTCGTACATCGTCATCGGTGCCGTGCTTCGGAGTGCCTCTACAGCGCCTGCCCCCCTGCCGATTTCTGACGGGGATGGTTGATACTGAAGGACCGTCGGCCGGACGGCCGAATGGAACGGCGCCTGGATTGGATAGCTCCCATGTCCGGTTGATTGATCGGGAAAAGCCGTCGTTGCCGATGCCCCCCAGGGTACTGAGTTTGTGGGCAACGATTGCACAGAAGCAGTCTGGACAGGCTGAAGCGGTGCTTGCGATGGGAAACATGGTGCACCGTTATACCTTGGAGACACTGGAGGCAACGGAGTGTTGTATCCCTCGCGTTGCGTCGACATCGGCTGAGGAGCCGAGTGGGACGTGCCTGGTGAGCTTCTGGCTGGAGGTGCAATAGGCGGGGCATACGCTGGCCCCTGATATCCTCGGGCTGCTCCGCTGACCAGAGAGCTGATGACGGCGTTATACATCGTGTTGGTCATCACCGAGGATTGGTCGATGAAAGCCTGATAGATGGACTACTTGATCATATCGGACATCTTGCCCGAATCGTGAGCGATGGTGATGTGGCGGGGAACAGGAAGAGGAGCTTTCTTGACTGCCTCCCCGCTTCTGGTGCGACTGAACGACTGCAGATACATCCTTTTGTAATCTTCCAGATGTTTAGCCAATTCTTCTTTCTGGTCATCCTTGAGATCCGCTTCTTTGACCTCAATGATATTGTTCTCGGAAACTTCTGCGTTCTTTGACATATTGGGTCTTGAAGTTGGGTCCCACCGGGCGTGCCAAAAGTGTGTTGGCGCTAAAAATCGGCCCGGAATCGGCCGATGATCTTCAGCGTCGGACACACGACCCGGGAGAATCTGCTTAGCTCCTGTTCGGGTTATTGCCCTGGTGCGGTTCGCGCGGCGTGCCAGTCAATCTGACCTGTTGATTGACAAGGAAATAAGAGTATTAAATTCCGGGCGTTCCGATCGGCTGGGGTTCCGATCTGTCCCTAAGAGCGCGTCGGCGAATCGGCCGATTTGCTATGAAGATGACCGGCTATGGATCAGCCGATAATCACGTAATATTTGCAAAGAAAACTGCTGGAGCGACTTAAACAATTATTACAGATGCAACACTTGAAATAGATCTAATCGGCTATATGATGATGAACCAGGAAGAGCGACGATAAAGCCGATAATTCCAATCTCAAGCTGGATAACTGGTGATAATACTAGAACAACAGGTAAAACCTATAATTATTGTAAATATTGATAACTGGTGAATAAATCCAAACGAAACCACAGCTATGCGCCCGAGGTTAAAGCTCAGATGTTATTCGATAAGCGGAACCTACCGATTGTCCGGAGATCGAGTTGATGCAGCCCTGCCAATCCGTACGAACTCGTGAAAGAAGAAAAAGTATTGGCGAAGTCGCCGACTTGAAAGTAAAGTACTATGAAAAAAGTAGATGTGTTTTGTTGATTGATTTGTTGTGTTTTTACAAAGCCCTGACGACTCCTATTTATACCCTAGAACCAGGACTCCTGATCGATTACGACTTGTTACAATCTTATTTTAAACAAAAAAACTGCTATATTTATAATATTTTTATAAAGAAAACTGACTCCCGCAGAATCTTTTGCCGCCGTCTCCTAATCCAATCAGGACTATTTTCATTTGCTTCTTGACCGAATCAGCATCACTCCGTTGACCAACATAAGGCTACTTTTGACCGGGATCCTCTGTTGTGGTTCCAGTCTGTTGGCGCAAGTTGCATCGCCAATCGGCCGATTCCCAACTGTAACCTCAATCGGCCGATTCTTTACTGTAGCCCTTAGATCTGCCGCATCGGCCAATCTCTTATCCTGACGCCGATTCAACACGTGTCAAAATCTGGCGTCAACAATGATATTGATATAAACTATAAAAAGGACATATGACTAGCAGAGCAGCATAAGAACCACATATAAGCATAGCTATAGAAGATACCTTTTAAATAACTCCAATTCTTACAAGAGAGAAAAGGTACAAGAGAGAAAAGGTACAAGAGTCATACTCAATTCTCTAAGAGGACTTGGGAACCCGAGAGTAGAGCTACTTCTGGCCTAAACTCCGCTAGGCTAAGGACTAATTGCTAGAGTTACAAGAATGATTGCTTCTTGGTGTGTGTTGAAGTGGAGGCCATACCCCTCCTTATATAGGGTCCTTGAGGCGGTTCTGGTGTTATCCTCATGGGACTGGTCACAAACTTTGTAGGGGAGGCACCGGAAAGAAGCATGTGGTGGTTGGAAGCCAAATGTGGTTCGGTTGAACCAAAGGCTCGGCCGACCCCTAGCAACCGCCTGTTGGCTGGGACACTGCTAAGTGGGCCCTAAGGTAGGTGCGTGGTGATTTCCTATAAGTTACATCGGTTTGCCTTCATGTGTGGGCCCTTTGATCCATGTGATGTCCACATGGGAATCCGTGATTTGTTGGAGTTGTGGTTCTTCACCTTTAGGGTGTATTTTATGCTCATATAGTATTCAATCTCATGCATGCAAATAATCTCCAGGTACAAGTGGAACTATATTATTCTAATTAAATATGTGTGTGAGAAATGCTAGTTCTCCTTTATTATCTAAGTAGATGGTTGGATAGTGTGAAGTTCTTGGGTCACACTATTTCCAGCAAAGGCATAGCCGTTGACCCCAGCAAGGTACAAGAAGTGATGGATTGGAAACCTCCCACCTCTGTTCATCAGATTTGCAGTTTTCTTGGTTTAGCCGGCTACTATCGCCGTTTCATTCCAGATTTCTCCAGGATTGCTAAGCCTATGACTGAACTATTGAAAAAGGGAGTAAAGTTTATGTGGGATGAGAAATGTGAAGAAGCTTTCCACACTCTCAGAGAACGCTTGACTACAGCCCCTGTGTTAGCTCAACCCGATAACACCAAGCCATTCGATGTTCACTGCGACGCATCTGGCACTGGTCTTGGTTGTGTGCTTATGCAAGAAAATCAAGTTATCGCCTATGCTTCACGAGCCCTTCGACCCCATGAGCAGAATTATCCGACCCATGATCTCGAGTTAGCAGCAGTTATTCATGCTCTAAAAATATGGAGATATTATCTCATGGGCACTCGTTGTAATATCTACACCGATCACAAGAGTCTCAAATATATCTTCACCCAAGCCAATCTGAATATGAGGCAAAGGAGATGGCTACAATTAATCAAGGATTATGATCTCGAGGTGCACTATCACCCCGGCAAGGCTAATGTAGTCGCGGATGCGCTCAGCCGCAAGGCCAATTGCCTTTGCTTATCATTGGAAAACTATAATGAGTGATTATATTCGGAATTGAGAAAGCTTAATTTGGAGATGATCTCCCAGGGCGCTCTGAATCACATCTCAGTCGAGCCCACTTTTCATGACCAGATCATCATGGCACAACTACACGATGAAGGAGTTAAGATTATCAAACAAAAACTCTCTCTAGGAGAAGAGAAATACAAATGTTTCCGCCAGGACCATAAGTGAGTTCTATGGTTCGAAATTCGCATAGTCGTTCCGAAGAATCATGAACTCCGTAAGAAAATTTTGGATGAGGCACACCTTTCCAAATTTTGCATTCACCCTGGCAGTAACAAAATGTATCAAGACCTTAGGCAAAATTTCTGGTGGACTAGGATGAAAAGAGAAATCGCTAAATATGTCTCAGAATGCGACACATGTCAAAGAGTAAAAGCCAGCCACTTGAAAGTAGCCGGTACACTTCAACCGTTGCCTATACCCTCATGGAAATGGGAGGACATAAGTATGGATTTCATTGTTGGATTGCCAAATACCGCACAGAAACACGATTCCATATGGGTTATCGTTGATAGGCTCACAAAGACGGCACATTTTCTTCCGGTACACACCACCTATACCGCCAAGAAATTTGCTAAGATTTATCTCGATCGCATTGTTTGCCTACATGGAGTGCCGAGGACTATTATTTCTGATCGTGGTACTCAGTTTGTAGCACATTTTTGGGAACAATTGCAAGCTTCTCTTGGTACTAAATTGATTCGAAGCTCAGCTTATTGTAACAACCCTGATAAATTACATTTCTAAAGCAATGTCATTAGCCCAACCCTATGCTTAACCAACTAATAAAAGGGTGAAAAGAATTAGAACAAGTTAAGTTGAAATTCAAATTGAAATTGGGCACATATGAATACCTTTAAATTTTTAATTTAACTTTCAAACCACAAGCCAAATGAGGTGTTGCCTGAAACCAAACTTGTAGAACTTTTTATTCTGAACAACTTTCATGTTCAAAAGTTTTTGAAATTCAAATTAGAAAGTGGAGAAAACACCCTGTTTACAACCAGCCCCCCTGGAAATTTTCAAGCTTCACAGAATGGCCCTTCTTCCCCCTCCTCTCTCTCCCCTCCCCGCCCGACATCCCGGCCAGGTGGCCGGCGATGCCTGACCGGCGCAAGCCGCCAGGCCAGTGGCTGCCGGCCCTCGCCCCCAAGCGCGGCTTTACCCCCCACCACTGCGCTGCCCAGCCCCAGCTTAATCAACCCTATGCTTAATCAACTAATAAAAGGATTAAAACCAACCCTATGCTTAATCAACTAATAAAAGGATTAAAACAAGTTAAGTTGAAATTCAAATTTAATTTGGGCACATATGAATACCTTCGAATTATTAAATTAACTTTCAAACCATAAGCCAAATGAGATGTTGCCTGAAACCAAACTTGTAGAACTTTTTATTCTGAACAACTTTCATGTTCAAAGGTTTTTGAAATTCAAATTAGAAAGTGGAGAAAACATCCTGTTTGCAACCAGCCCCTTGGAACTTTTCAAATTCTCGCACATAGGTCCCTCCCTCACCTCCCCCTCGTCTGCTGCACCGCCTCCCTTGCCCGACAGCCGCCGGCCACCTGGCCATCGATGCCTGCGCGGCAATAGGCGCCAAGCCAACCCCCGGCGCCCTGCAGCACCGCCCCCGCTCGCCCAACCGCGGCCGCGTCTTCTCCTCCCCCCCCCCCGCACGCCACGGGCACGACGGCCAGTTGTGCTTCTGCTCGCCGCCCAGTCGCTGGCCGCCGCCCAGGCACCCAACGGCATGCCCCCGTCGTGCCGCCCGGCCCAGCTCTGCCTGGACCTCTCCTCCCTCCTTCGTGTCTCTCTAAAAGGCCACCCGCGCACTGGTGCTCGCACACAGAACAGCGCCACCATTGCTGCCCATACCGCTGCTCCGCCGCCGGCCACCACCGCCCCACGCGGAACCGCCGTCCCGGCCCCCCTCCACCCAAACCAAACTCTGAAACGGATTTCCCTCGATGCACTGAAGCTCCCCAGCTCGAGCCCCGCCGCCCAGCTCGCCGGAGTTCGCCAGAATCCCGGCCGCACCTCGACAGAGCCGCTGCTCCACGTCGCGGCACCCCTTCCCGGCCGCCCCAACTCGCACAAAACCCACCCAAAGGTAGCCCCCAACCTCCTCTTGCTCCTCCCCCACCTTGCCCTCGCCGCCGGCGACTGAGCCCGCTGGATTTCGGCCGGACAGGATGTTCCCCGCCATGAATCGCGACCAGGGACCACATTGCAATCGCCCAAATCTTCCTAGGGGGTTTTCTGCTAGTTTTCAGGGACCCCTCTGTAAAGAAAGTTTTAACCAAATCGGTGAGCTTGTAAAATTTGTATAAAATCATAGAAAAATCAAATAAATGCAAACTAAACTGTTCTGGAATCCTTAGAAGAAACTTCACAACTTTTGTTACGTAAAGTTTCTCAGATTCTCAATATATTTTGCTCTACATTAAATGGAAGTTTTAATGGACTTCTTTTGTACCTACTGTTGTAGATCAATGCTGACCCTAAATTTTGGGCAGTGAGTTAGTTGCTTGATGTTTAAGACTGTGTAAAAAGATCAGGCCCAAATTCCATCTCTATCTACACTGTTTATGAAACTTAGTTTCATACCATGTTTGGATGGAATTAATTGTCCCTGCAGTTAGGTTATGAATCATCTAATGAAACATTTTCATACTGGTGTAATGGTACCTAAATGCCATAGAAAAATTTAGAGACTTTTTATCTCACAGGAACCTATTTATTTGATTTATGTGCTGATAACATACATTAAATTAAGAAAATGGTATCCTAGCTTGGAAAATTCTCATATTTTTACTAGAAGATACTCAGTGGCAGAGGTTGCTATGTAAAAAGTTTCATGGACAAAAACTCTGTGTAGGATCCTGTAAAAATAAATCCTTGATTAACCTAGGTGTGTAATGTCATATTTGCTATCCTCTGAAAACTTCATAATAAATCCTATAACAGTTACAGTAGCTCCTGCATGACTAAATGAAAGCCCTGTAAAAATCTTAGTCTTAGTTTTTGCACCTTTTGCTCTGTACAAAAAGAACAAGAATCTAGCAGCAACCATGTATTATATTTTTCATAATTAATCTGCTGCATGAAAATATCTGAAAATTTTACAGTAAACTTATCTTTCCCTGATGTGCCTAGATCCAAGATTTCATGACCAGAAACTACTCTCTGTAGTAGTTACACTTAAATCATGTTTCCATGAGGAACATGAGTTCCCATGAACACCCACCCCACCTTGCTTAACGAAGTTACTTATTGTACTTTTCTACTCTATTAACAATTGCCCACAGAAATCTCAACTAAGTAACATCACAACCCAATCGCTATTTTGTGAACTACAACTTTGACGTGAGTGAACATAATCGTCATATACCCTCACTATAACTTATATTGGTGCATTCATATAGAATCGACGACTCTCGCCGACGGAACGTACCAGCTGGTACCCGCGTCCGAGAGTGAGCAACGTGAAGCTCAAGTAAATCTAACTGAAGCTCTTGAAGACCCGAGCCCAAGTTCGGAGGAGCCCCAAGCTAACTGTTCACAAGAAGGCAAGCCCCGGAGCATGAACCCTATTTTTCTAAACTTATGCAACTTATTACTCTACCTTACTTGTGCATTAAGTTTATAAGAGTTGGATGAAAACTTAGTTGCATGATCCTAGGTGCCCATGCTCTGAACACTAGATGCAAGGTTCGATAGAATGCTATGCTAATAGGACTCGGTAAAAGTCGAGTGATTTCCTGTCACTCGCGAGAAATTAGGAGTTGATTGTTTACTACACGCTGCAATCATAAGGACAACGGACGGGCTATGGTACGATGTTTACGATTGAGGTCCGTCTGTTTAGTGAAAAAAATGCTAAGGCCGCAGTGTGTGGTAATGGTGGTTAAGTCTTTGAACGTACTAACCACATGCCGAGAATATGGTAATCGGTAAGCTTAAGTACTGGATTGAACTGAGGCCGGAATATACTCCCCACTGTCTTGAATTCGTTCACATCTAGCTAATGGTGGGTGCATCGGCCGCCACGGCCCGACGTACCGAGGTCTGTGGGGAGGTGTAGTCGAGGGCGGTGGGCCTGTTCCATGAAGCGGGAATTGAAGGGAAAAGTTGCACGTGTGACTCTTGGAGTAACCACGTGACGTGTGTTTAGGTTTCCCTTGCAAGGTTAAGAAATTCGATTCGAATCGTCCGTTTCTCACGGCTATTGAGACTGCTTAATCACTTTTACCCACAGAGTAAGAAGAGGAACAATGATGATGAATAAATTTGTTGGATGAAATTTAATGCTTCACCATGAATGATATTGGATAGCTGCTTATCTAGAATGGTTAATGAAACTAGAATCTTGAGCTAAAAGTTGAAAGTAAGGACCCACTCATAGATGCTTTTCGGCAAAACAAACCCCTGAGCCAAAAAGCCTTGCATGTCTAGAGTCGGTGGAGTAGATTCCACTACACGGGTAAGTCTTGCTGAGTATTAGTATACTCAGCCTAGCTTGTGGCTCGTTTTCAGGTGAGACCTTCGAAGATATGATTGCTAGCTTGACTTGGCCGTGTACTCTTCCCCCTGGTTGGTCGGTGGAATGGGATACGCCCCCGGCCAATGGAGATAATGCCGAGTGATGTCTCGTACGGGCTTCACCAAGACATCCTGTATCGTCGAGTAGCTTTCGTTATTTTATTTCCGCTGCAACTTAACTCTGAAGAACTCATTAGTTATGATCACTGAAGTACTTGGTTACTAAACCCAAACTTGGTTTGTAATATTCACTTATGATAATTTTTATATTATCTGCTGGAATGTGGTATTCTCTGGGCTCATCGTCGCATGAGCATTTGTATGTATGGCATTCGATCCGCTTTACCGTGGTTGTATCGGGAGGTTACCCGACAGACCAATGGATTACTCCGTTTGAAGTGTAAGGTTAACCGAGATTGCCCTAATGGTGATGGTTAATACACTTGAGCCGGATTAATTCAGGTGGTTCTGCCACAGTGGCTTGTATCGGGAGGTTACCCGACAGAAGTTGAGCCGTAAGAACCGTGGTTGTATCGGGAGGTTACCCGACAGACCAGTGGATTATTCCGTTTGAAGTGCGAGTTAGCCTTGATTGCCATCGTGGTGATGAATAGCGCGCTTGAACCGGATTAATTCAGGTGGTTCTGCCACAGCTGGTATCAGAGCTGTAGCTGGTGCCACAGCTGGTAACAGCTGGCACCAGAGCCGAAATGCATACGCCAGAGAATGCGACAAGCCTTAAAAACTCGTTTTCCTAAAACTTGACCACAAAAATTATGTTGGAAAATGCGTTGGTTCGTTAAGGATGGTGCCTAGTTTGTAAAGCCCTAAGGGATTATGGGAAAGTTACTAGGTGGCTATCTAACTTCTATATATTATCAACTGACTTCCAGCACATTACTTTCTGTCAAAACTTACTTTCATGCACAACCGACCTTAAATTCTGTAACGACGCACTCATCGCTAAGGTAAGAAGGTAAGAATCCTCAGCCAACTGAGAGAGTTTGGCCTTCCTGTCGGTGATGCGAACCGAACGCTGCCCTCAAGCAGTGGCTTACTTGAGGTGCTGCCAATATGCCAACTGTTAGTTGAATATATTGGGAGTAGAAGGTTTGGCGCAGGGTATGGCGATCGCTGTTCATACCCCCGTCTCATGACGGTACCCCCGTGAATACGCTATCTCGATAGCGTATGTTAACATCGTCTGTACGGCGGAAATTGTACAGATATCGTTTCTATAAGTAAACGGTAATGAATACGGACGCTTTCATGAGTGCTGGCATGAAAGGTTCATGAATTATATGTGCTCTATCAATCTTCTGCAGGTACACTAACCGCGATTACGATAAGTTAAAGAACGGTTAGAAAATCTCGACTAGCTATTATTGTGAGAGGCGTATCATGTATGCCACCGAAACTATCTTCGTAAGACCAAAAGTTATTTGGCAATTATTTTATTTTGTGAGGACGAATAGGATGTGCATGCATCATGACCATATATATATCTGAAATTGAAAATGCGTTGAATGAGAGTGGTAAGGTTCTTGCGTATCTAAGCGTGATTTTGCATAAGGACTATCTAGCGAATCTGTCACAAATCTGCCATGACCGAAAAGAGAGATTTATTGATCAGAGAAAATGACCTTTTCTGGTAAAGTTCATGTTGAAAGAATTGTTCCAAATTTTGTGTTCTATCTCCTGTTCAAAAATGAAAAAAAAAATTCTGAACTTATGGATAGTAAGAAATAACAGGAACCATGGAATGTCAGATTTCTGTCCAGAATAAGCACTTCTGCCCCTTAAATTGTTAGGCCCCCCTTCCTACAGTTTTCTGCAAAAGAGTACAACACAAAACTTGTTCCAAATTTACCCAGGTAGCTGCTGTTAAAATTTGGTAACTTTTGGCCGGGTAGATTTTCCCTGATGCACGAGACTCTAGCCCTCTGTTTACTGAAAATTCTGGGTAGAAAGACAGAGAAGTGAGACCTTAAGGGAACAACCATCTTAGAGCCTAATCCAGCCAATGTGTTGAATAGAAAAGTGGTGCACAAATACCTTAGGAGTGTTCTGGTGAAATTTGAGAATTTTTGGATATGAACTGTGGAAGTTATGATTATTTTTGCACTCTATACAGAATCTGTCCCTGTGCTTTTCACACGTTTTCCTGGCACTCACCCAGGGCACCCACACCGTGCTGCAATACGCCCAGGCGATCAACAATCTATGCCAGTATGCGGGCTATCACGCTGATACGGATACTAAGAAGCGTGACCGTTTCCGCAGAGGACTAAGCACCAAGCTCAAGGAGCGTCTGAACCTAGTCAGGGCTGACACCTACAACGAATTGGTCAATATGGCCATTACCCAGGAAGACTGTATCATGGCACACCGGGCAGAGAAGAAGAGAAAGGCACCCGCTGGACCTTCAAGTGCTCAGCCACCAAGGTATCGCATCATGCAAAATGCCGCACCCACAGCTCCACCAAGGGCCCCTCAGCCAGGGAGATGGATTGCCAGACCCCCACAGCAGCCAGGCATGGTACGACCCCCGATGCCTCCACAGAATAGTCCGAGGCCCAATCTTCAACAGTCTCTTCGACCCAGCCCCGCGAATCGTTGTTTCAAATGCGGGAGTTCCAACCACTTTGCACGAGAATGCCCTCAGTCTGGGCCGCCCAACCAAGGTCAGGGATCCAACCCGAACAACAAGAACAGGGGCAAGAGACAGACCCTGCAGGTCAAGCAAGGACGGATTAACTTCACCACGCTTGCAGAGCTTTCTGAAGGAGCCCCAGTGATGTCGGGTACATTCTCTATCCATAAGAAGCCTGCAGTTATATTGTTTGATTCTGGTGCATCGCGTAGTTTCATAAGTGCAAAATTCGGTGCAAAAGTAGGCTTGGATGTTTGTCACACAAAAGGGTCATATATGATATCAACACCGGGTGGTAAAATTGCTTCGAATCAAATGATCAGACAAGTACCAGTCAAGTTGGGTAGTAAAACCATCAACACAAACTTGCTTCTTTTACCCCTTGACGGCATAGATCTTATTTTGGGTATGAATTGGATGATTTTGCACAAAGTCACACTAGACCCCTCGTCCCGAGCTGTGGAAATAAATTCACCTAGTCACGGAGCCACCACCCTTTACCTACCATTCCTGGATTGCACGAATTCCTGTGCTTACATGATGGAAGGACTTAAGCTAGAGGATATTCCTGTGGTAAACGAGTATGCCGACGTTTTTCCGGATGACTTACCAGGAATGCCACCTGATAGGGATATTGAGTTCATCATCGAACTGCAACCGGGCACTGCACCTATATCCAAAAGACCATATAGGATGCCCCCTAAAGAATTGGCAGAGCTGAAAATTCAACTCCAAGAACTACTGGACAAAGGTTTCATTCGCCCTAGCGCGTCACCTTGGGGATGTCCAGCCCTCTCCGTAAAGAAGAAGGATGACAGTTTGAGGCTATGCGTTGACTACCGGCCTCTCAACACAGTAACCATTAAGAATAAATACCCACTTCCTCGTATCGATGTACTCTTCGATCAATTAGCTGGAGCCAGAGTCTTCTCAAAAATTGATCTTCGTTCGGGATATCATCAGATCAAGATTCGCCCGTGCGATATTCCTAAGACTGCCTTCTCCACACGATATGGACTATATGAATTCTTGGTCATGTCCTTTGGACTCACAAATGCCCCTGCCTACTTCATGTATCTCATGAATTCGGTATTCATGCCCGAACTTGACAAATTCGTCGTAGTGTTCATCGACGACATCCTTATCTATTCCAAGGATGAGGAAGAGCATGCCAAGCACCTTCGCATTGTTCTTCAGCGACTCAGAGACCATCAGCTCTATGCTAAGTTTTCTAAGTGTGAATTTTGGTTTGATACTGTAAAGTTCTTGGGTCACACGAAGGCATAGCTGTTGACCCCAGCAAGGTACAAGAGGTGATGGATTGGAAACCCCCTACCTCTGTTCATCAGATTCGCAGTTTTCTCGGCTTAGCCGGTTACTACCGTCGCTTCATCACGGATTTCTCTCGAATTGCTAAGCCCATGACTGAACTGTTAAAGAAGGAAGTAAAGTTTGTATGGAATGAGAAATGTGAAGAAGCTTTCCACACTCTCAGAGAGCATCTGACTACTGCACCTGTGTTAGCTCAACCCGATAATACCAAGTCGTTCGATGTGTATTGTGACGCATCGGGTACTGGTCTAGGATGTGTGCTTATGCAAGAGAATCGAGTGATTGCATATGCCTCACGAGCCCTTCGGCCCCACGAGCAGAATTATCCCACTCATGATCTTGAGCTTGCAGCTGTCATTCACGCTCTGAAAATATGGAGGCACTATCTCATGGGTACACAGTGCAATATCTACACTGATCATAAGAGTCTCAAGTATATCTTCACACAAGCCGATCTGAATATGAGACAACGAAGATGGCTAGAATTAATCAAGGATTATGACCTTGAAGTGCACTATCACCCCGACAAGGCTAATGTAGTCGCGGATGCACTAAGCCGCAAGTCCCATTGCCATTGCTTATCCATGGAATCCTACAATGAGACATTGTGTGCAGAAATGAGGAAGCTTAACAGGGAAATGGTTTCCCAAGGCACTCTAAATCACATCTCAGTTGAGCCCACTCTTCACGACCAAATCGTCATGGCACAACTACATGATGAAGGAGATAAGATCATCAAACAAAAACTCTCTCTAGGTGAGGAGAAGTATAAATGTTTCCGCCAGGACCATAAGGGAGTTCTATGGTTCGAAAGTCGTATAGTCGTTCCGAAGAATCATGAACTCCGCAAGCAAATTCTCGATGAGGCACATCTTTCCAAATTCTCTATCCACCCCGGCAGTAGCAAAATGTATCAAGACCTAAGGCAAAACTTCTGGTGGACTAGAATGAAAAGAGAAATTGCTACGTATGTCTCAGAATGTGACACGTGCCAGAGAGTAAAAGCTAGCCACTTGAAAGTAGCCGGTACACTTCAACCGTTACCTATACCATCCTAGAAGTGGGAAGACATAAGTATGGACTTCATCGTTGGACTACCAAACACTTCCCAGAAACATGATTCCATATGGGTTATCGTTGATAGACTCACAAAGACGGCACATTTCCTTCCGGTACAAACCACCTATTCTACCAAGAAATATGCCGAGATTTACCTCGATCGTATTGTTTGCCTACATGGAATACCTAAGACAATTATTTCTGATCGTGGTACTCAGTTTGTAGCACGCTTTTGGGAACAACTGCAAACATCTCTTGGTACTAAACTGATTCGCAGCTCAGCATACCATCCTCAGACTGACTGACAGACGGAAAGAGTAAACCAAATTCTTGAAGACATGCTGAGAGCTTGCGTCATTCACTATGACAAGAATTGGGACAAATGTCTACCCCTAGCAGAGTTCTCGTACAACAATAGCTATCAAACGAGTTTGAAAATGGCACCATTTGAGGCCCTGTACGGACGAAGGTGTCGAACTCCTTTGAGCTGGTCAAAAACCGGAGAACGTAAAATAATTGGACCCGACCTGGTAATCGAGGCAGAGGAGAAATTAAAAGTAATACAAGCAAATCTTAAAGCCGCACAAGCCCGGCAAAAGACCTATTCCGACAAAAGGAGAAAGCCCCTAAAATTCGAAGTTGGCGATCATGTCTATCTTCGAGTTTCACCAACCAAGGGAGTGCAAAGATTCGGAATCAAAGGCAAACTAGCTCCCCGTTATGTTGGTCCTTACGAAATCATTGAGAGCTGCGGACCCGTAGCCTACAAATTACGACTGCCCCCTCAGCTCACGGCCACCCATGATGTCTTCCACGTATCTCAACTCAAGAAGTGTATTCGAGTCCCTACCGAGATTGTGGAACAACAAGAAATATTGGTAGAACCCGACCTCTCGTATGTTGAACACCCGGTTAAAATTTTGGATCGAAAAGAAAGAGGGACCAGGAGGAAAGTGATTAAAATGTATAAAGTTCAATGGAATCATCACACTGGAGAAGAAGCCACCTGGGAAACCGAGAGCTACCTAAACCAAAATTTCCCTGGTTTTCTTATCTCAACCACTGGTATGTGCACCCCTGTCCACACTGAGATTTACCGAATCTCGGGGCGAGATTCCTGTTAAGGGGGGAAGGCTGTAACAACCCTGATAAATTACATTTCTAAAGCAATGTCATTAGCCCAACCCTATGCTTAACCAACTAATAAAAGGGTGAAAAGAATTAGAACAAGTTAAGTTGAAATTCAAATTGAAATTGGGCACATATGAATACCTTTGAATTTTTAAATTAACTTTCAAACCACAAGCCAAATGAGGTGTTGCCTGAAACCAAACTTGTAGAACTTTTTATTCTGAACAACTTTCATGTTCAAAAGTTTTTGAAATTCAAATTAGAAAGTGGAGAAAACACCCTGTTTACAACCAGGCCCCCTGGAAATTTTCAAACTTCACAGAATGGCCCTTCTTCCCCCTCCTCTCTCTCCCCTCCCCGCCCGACATCCCGGCCAGGTGGCCGGCGATGCCTGACCGGCGCAAGCCGCCAGGCCAGAGGCTGCCGGCCCTCGCCCCCAAGCCCGGCTTTACCCCCCACCGCCGCGCTGCCCAGCCCAAGCTCGCCATGCGCGCCACGCCAGCCGCGCCTCTGCTCGCCGCCCGCCGCGCCCAACGGCCGCGCCGCGCTGTGCCGCACCGCTCGCCGCGACCCGCCCGTCGCTGAGCTTGCCGCCCGCCCGAGCCGCTGCTGCAGCTGCCCTCCAACCCCGTGCCGCGCTATCTCCTCGCTCCCCCACGCAAAATCCCCGGTGCCCAGTCGCGCGCTCCCACCCTCCGCACGCCGCGCCGGTGTCCAGACGCCGCCCACCGTGGCCAGTGGCACGCCATTGCCGTGCCATCATCCCCGCGCGTCGCCTGGCACTCCTCCCTCCCTCGTGTCCCTATAAAAGCCGCCCCAGGCCGCCCGCGCGAGCTACCAGCAACCAGAGAACACCCGCCGCCGCCATTGTCGCCGCCGTCCCTGGCCATCGCGGACAGCTCGACCCCGACCCCCTCCGCCCAAGCCAAGCACCGGAGAAGCTTTCCCACGCGCCACTGAAGCTCCTCGACCCGTGCTCACCGCCCCAAGCCCGCCGGAGCACCGCCGTCGACGTGCCTCACCAACGCCGCCCCTGCTCCAACGCCGACGAGCCCCTCCCGGCCGTCCCCCACCCGACCAAGACCCCCACGAGGTAGCCCTCGCACCCCTGGTCCTTCCCCGGCTCTCACCCCTCGCCGCCGGCGAGCCCCTCGCCGGAATTTTGGCCGGCCACCGCACCCGAGCCGCCTAAGGACCCAATTGCATCGATTGAATTCTTTAGAAGGTTCTGCCCGTAAGATTTCAAGGACCCAGATGTAAGAGAAAGATTCAAACCTAGATTCAAAATCAGTGAACTTGTAAAATTTGTATAAAATCGTAGAAAATTCAGAAAAATGCAAACTCAACTGCTCTGGAGACCTTAGGTTAAGCTTCACAACTTTTGTTACATGCATCACCTTAGATTCTAGCTAAATCATGCTTTAAATAAAATGGAAAGATTAATGGCTTTTATTCATAGACTTGTCTTGAGACAAGTGCTGGCCCTGAAAAATTTACAGTGAGGAAATTACCTGATAAATAGGCCACCCTAAAAAGATCAAGCTCAGAATCTACTTCTAGATATACTTCTTGGTAAGTGTAGTTTCATGCCATGATTGGCTAAATATCTTTATCTCGGTTGTTAGATTGTGATTCACCTAATGAAACTTTTTCTATACTGGTGTAATGGTACCTAGATGCCATAGAAAAATTTAGAGACTTTTTATCTTAGAGGAACCTATTTATTTGATTTATGTGCTAATAACATACATTAAATCAAGAAAATAGTATCTTAGCTTGCAAAATTCTCGTATTTTTACTAGAAGATACTCGGTGGTAGAGGATGCTGTGTAAAAAGTTTCATGGACAAAAACCCTCTGTAGGATCCTGTAAAAAATAAATCCTTGAATAACCTAGGTGTGTAATGTCATATTTACTATGCTCTGAAAACTGCATAATAAATCCTATAAAAATTACAGTAGCTCCTTCTTGATGGAATGAAAGCCCTGTAAAAATATTAGTCTCAGTTTTTGCACCATTTGTTCTGTACAAAAAGAACAAGAATCTAGCAGCAATCATGTATTATATTTTTCATAATTAATCTGCTGCATGAAAATATCTGAAAATTTTACAGTAAGCTTATCTTTCCCTGATGTGCCTAGATCCAAGGTTTCATGACCAGAAACTACTCACTGTAGTAGTTACACTTAAATCATGTTTCCATGAGGAACATAAGTTCCCATGAACACCCACCCCACCTTACTTAACAAAGTTACTTATTGTACTATTCTACTCTATTAACGATTGCCCACGAATGATAAAGTAACTCACTTCACAACAAAACTCATGTTTTACAGACTGCAACTTTATCGTGAAGGAAATCATGTCGGTTACCATCACCACTACTTACACTTGTGCATTCATGTAGAAACGACTACTCTCGCCGACGGGACTTACGAGCTGGTGCCCGAGTCCGAGAGTGAGCAGCGAGAAGCCCAGGCAAATTTAACTGAAGCAGTTGAAGACCCGGGTCAACGTTCAGACGATCCCCGGACTAACTTTGCACAAGAAGGCAAGCCCCGGAGCATAAACCTATTCCTTTCCTAAATTATGCAACTCATTACTCTCTTGCTTGTGCATTAAGTTTATAGGAGTTGAATGAAAACTTAGTTGCATGATGTTAGGAACCCATGCTTGAAAACTAGATGTAAGGTTCGATAGAATGCTGTGCTAATAGGACTCCGGTAAAAGCCGAGTGATTTCCTGTCACTCGCGAGAAAATAGGAGTTGAATGTTTACTACACGCTGCAATCATAAGGTCAACGGACGGGCTATGGTACGATGTTTACGATTGAGGCCCGTCTGTTTAGTGAAAAATGCTAAGGCCGCAGTGTGTGGTAGTGGTGGTTAAGTCTTTGAACGTACTGAACGCATGCCGAGAATATGGTAATCGGTAAGCTTAAGTACCTGATTGGCCCGG
Organism: Panicum miliaceum; assembly: GCA_032594955.1. Taxonomy (NCBI): domain Eukaryota; kingdom Viridiplantae; phylum Streptophyta; class Magnoliopsida; order Poales; family Poaceae; genus Panicum; species Panicum miliaceum. The sequence continues at coordinate 27,814,066 of CM064066.1, read as the reverse complement.
CAAGTGGACGACAACCTACCCTTTGAACTTGGGTCCCATGTGCATATGGCGAGTGCACGAGTGGTCACGACCCGGCGCCGAACTGTGGCGTGGGGCTCCTGTACTCTCGGAGGGTAGCTCCGATCCAAAACCCGGAAAGAAAGGGGAAAAGTTGCATGTGTGACTCTGGGAGTAACCACGTGACGTGTGTTTAGGTTTCCCTTGCAAGGTTAAGAAATTCGATTCGAATCGTCCGTTTCTCACGGCTATTGAGACTGCTTAATCCCTTTTACCACACAGAGTAAGAAGAGGAACAATGATGATGAATAAACTTGTTGGATGAAATTTAATGCTTCACCATGAATGATATTGGATAGCTGCTTATATAGAATGGTTAATGAAACTAGAATCTTGAGCTAAAAGTTGAAAGTAAGGACCCACTCGTATATGCTTTTCGGCAAAACAAACCCCTGAGCCAAAAAGCCTTGCATGTCTAGAGTCGGTGGAGTAGATTCCACTACACGGGTAAGCCTTGCTGAGTATTAGTATACTCAGCCTTGCTTGTGGCTTGTTTTCAGGTAAAACTTTCGAGGACATGATTGCTAGTTTGACTTGGCCTTGTACCCTTCCTCCTGGTTGGTCGGTGGAATGGGATACGCCCCCGGCCAACGGTGGTGATACCGAGTGATGCCTCGTACGGGCTTCATCGAGACATCCTTTATCGTCGAGTAGTTGTCGTTACCTTTTCCGCTGCTTGAACTCTGAAGAACTCATTTATTTCGAAATCCGAAGTACCTTGTTTTACGAATTTGAACTCTATTGTAATGATAATTTATGATGAACTCCATGGTGTAAAAATGTGGAATGTTGTATACTCTGGGCTCACCTTCGTGTGAGTACATGTATGTGTGGCTGTAACAACCCTGATAAATTACGATCCTAAGGCAATGTCATTAAACCAACCCTATGCTTAATCAACTAATAAAAGGATTAAAACAAGTTAAGTTGAAATTCAAATTTAATTTTGGCACATATGAATACCTTCGAATTATTAAATTAACTTTCAAACCATAAGCCAAATGAGATGTTGCCTGAAACCAAACTTGTAGAACTTTTTATTCTGAACAACTTACATGTTCAAAGGTTTTTGAAATTCAAATTAGAAAGTGGAGAAAACATCCTGTTTGCAACCAGCCCCTTGGAACTTTTCAAATTCTCGCACATAGGTCCCTCCCTCACCTCCCCCTCCTCTGCTGCACCGCCTCCCTTGCCCGACAGCCGCCGGCCACCTGGCCATCGATGCCTGCGCGGCAATAGGCGCCAAGCCAACCCCCGGCGCCCTGCAGCACCGCCCCCGCTCGCCCAACCGCGGCCGCGTCTTCTCCTCCCCCCCGCACGCCACAGGCACGACGGCCAGTTGTGCTTCTGCTCGCCGCCCAGTCGCTGGCCGCCGCCCAGGCACCCAACGGCATGCCCCCGTCGTGCCGCCCAGCCCAGCTCTGCCTGGACCTCGCCTCCCTCCTTCGTGTCTCTCTAAAAGGCCACCCGCGCACTGGTGCTCGCACACAGAACAAGGCCACCATTGCTGCCCATACCGCTGCTCCGCCGCCGGCCACCACCGCCCCACGCGGAACCGCTGTCCCGGCCCCCCTCCACCCAAACCAAACTCTGAAACGGATTCCCCTCGACGCACTGAAGCTCCCCAGCCCGAGCCCCGCCGCCCAGCTCGCCGGAGTTCGCCGGAATCCCAGCCGCACCTCGACGGAGCCGCTGCTCCACGCCGCAGCACCCCTTCCCGGCCGCCCCAACTCGCACAAAACCCACCCAAAGGTAGCCCCCAACCTCCTCTTGCTCCTCCCCCACCTTGCCCTCGCCGCCGGCGACTGAGCCCGCCGGATTTCGGCCGGACAAGATGTTTCCCGCCATGAATCGCGACCAGGGACCACATTGCAATCGCCCAAATCTTCCTAGGGGGTTTTCTGCTAGTTTTCAGGGACCCCTCTGTAAAGAAAGTTTTAACCAAATCAGTGAGATTATAAAATTTGTATAAAATCATAGAAAAATCACATAAATGCAAACTAAACTGTTCTGGAATCCTTAGAAGAAACTCCACAACATTTGTTACGTAAAGTTTCTCAGATTCTCAATATATTTTGCTCTACATTAAATGGAAATTTTAATGGACTTCTTTTGTACCTACTGTTGTAGATCAATGCTGACCCTAAATTTTGGGCAGTGAGTTAGTTGCTTGATGTTTAAGACTGTGCAAAAAGATCAGGCCCAAATTCCATCTCTATCTACACTGTTTATGAAACTTAGTTTCATACCATGTTTGGATGGAATTAATTGTCCCTGCAGTTAGGTTATGAATCACCTAACAAAACATTTTCTATACTGGTGTAATGGTACCTAAATGCCATAGAAAAATTTAGACACTTTTTATCTCACAGGAACCTATTTATTTGATTTATGTGCTAATAACATACATTAAATTAAGCAAATGGTATCCTAGCTTGGAAAATTCTCATATTTTTACTAGAAGATACTCCGTGGTAGAGGTTGCTGTGTAAAAAGTTTCATGGACAAAAACCCTGTGTAGGATCCTGTAAAAATAAATCCTTGATTAACCTAGGTGTGTAATGTCATATTTGCTATGCTCTGAAAACTGCATAATAAATCCTATAACAATTACAGTAGCTCCTGCATGACTAAATGAAAGCCCTGTAAAAATCTTAGTCTTAGTTTTAGCACCTTTTGCTCTGTACAAAAAGAACAAGAATCTAGCAGCAACCATGTATTATATTTTTCATAATTAATCTGCTGCATGAAAATATCTGAAAATTTTACAGTAAACTTATCTTTCCCTGATGTGCCTAGATCCAAGATTTCATGACCGGAAACTACTGTCTGTAGTAGTTACACTTAAATCATGTTTCCATGAGGAACATGAGTTCCCATGAACACCCACCCCACCTTGCTTAACGAAGTTACTTATTGTACTTTTCTACTCTATTAACAATTGCCCACAGAAATCTCAACTAATTAACATCACAACCCAATCGCTATTTTGTGAACTACAACTTTGACGTGAGTGAACATAATCGTCATATACCCTCACTATAACTTATATTGGTGCATTCATATAGAATCGACGACTCTCGCCGACGGAACGTACCAGCTGGTACCCGCGTCCGAGAGTGAGCAACGTGAAGCTCAAGTAAATCTAACTGAAGCTCTTGAAGACCCGAGCCCAAGTTCGGAGGAGCCCCAAGCTAACTGTTCACAAGAAGGCAAGCCCCGGAGCATGAACCCTATTTTTCTAAACTTATGCAACTTATTACTCTACCTTACTTGTGCATTAAGTTTATAAGAGTTGGATGAAAACTTAGTTGCATGATCCTAGGTGCCCATGCTCTGAACACTAGATGCAAGGTTCGATAGAATGCTATGCTAATAGGACTCGGTAAAAGTCGAGTGATTTCCTGTCACTCGCGAGAAATTAGGAGTTGATTGTTTACTACACGCTGCAATCATAAGGACAACGGACGGGCTATGGTACGATGTTTACGATTGAGGTCCGTCTGTTTAGTGAAAAAAATGCTAAGGCCACAGTGTGTGGTAGTGGTGGTTAAGTCTTTGAACGTACTAACCACATGCCGAGAATATGGTAATCGGTAAGCTTAAGTACTGGATTGAACTGAGGCCGGAATATACTCCCCACTGTCTTGAATTCGTTCACATCTAGCTAATGGCGGGTGCATCGGCCGCCACAGCCCGACGTACCGAGGTCTGTGGGGAGGTGTAGTCGAGGGCGGTGGGCCTGTTCCGTGAAGCGGGAATTGAAGGGAAAAGTTGCACGTGTGACTCTTGGAGTAGCCACGTGACGTGTGTTTAGGTTTCCCTTGCAAGGTTAAGAAATTCGATTCGAATCGTCCGTTTCTCACGGCTATTGAGACTCCTTAATCACTTTTACCCACAGAGTGTGACAACCCTGGTAATTAAAATTCCAAAATCAATGTCATTAGCCTAACTCTATGTTTTAAACCAACTAATGAGAGGGAGGAAAGAATTAAAACGAGTTCGGTTGGATTTCAAATTTAATTGGAGCACATTGGGTCACTTTTGAACTTTTAAATTTAACTTTCAAACCATAAGCCAAATGAGATTTTGCCTGAAACCAAAGTTGTAGAACTTTTTATTTTGAACAACTTTCGTGTTCAAAAGTTTTTGAAATTCCAATCAGAAAGAGGAGAAAACGCCCTGTTTGCACCCAGCCCCCTGAAGTTTTTCGAATTTTTGCACTTCGGTCCCTCGCTCCTCTGCCGCACCGCGCGCGCTCGCCCGCCCGCCGCGCGCCAGGTGGCCGGCGTCGCCTGACCGGCGCGAAGCGCCAGGCCAGTGGCCGCCGCGCCACCCCGCCACGGCCGGCTTTGCCCCGCCCCCACGCCGCGCGGCCAGTGAACGCCCGCGCGTGCTGCCGCGCCCAGCCCGCCGCCCGGCCGCCCAGTAGCCGCGCTCCGCCGTGCCGCCCCGGCCCCCGCGCCCCGCCAGCTGCCGCGCCTGCCCTCCGCCCGAGCCGCTGCAGCAGCTGCTTCCCCACTCCACGCCCGGCACTATCTCACCCCGCTCACGCCATATCGCGGCCGCCCAGTCGCCCGCGCCCGCTCGCCGCACGTCGCGCCGGCGTTCTGCCGCCGCCCGCCGCACCCAGTGCACGCCGTTGCCGTGCCCCGCCCCGCGCGTCGCCCAGGCACCTCCGCACCCCCTCCTGTCCCTATAAAAGCCCCGCCCCGACCACGCGCGCGAGCCACCGCAGCCCAGAACGCCTCGCCGTCGCCATCGCCGCCGCCGAGCACCACCCGCCCGTGGACAGCCCTCCGCCGCCGCCCACTGCCCAAACTGAGCCCCCAGCCACCACTACATCACCTCACCGCAGCTCGCCGACCCACCCAACGCCACCCAGAGCCACCGGAGCGCCGCCGCCCGCGCTGCCGTCATCGCCGCCGCCCCTGCTCGCCGTGGACAGCACGACCCCGACCCCCTCCGTCCAAGCCGAGCCCCTGAGTAGCTTCCCCACGCGCCACTGAAGCTCACCGACCGGACCACGCCGCCCCAAGCCCGCCGGAGCACCGCCGTCGACGCGAGCCGCGCCGCCGCCGCCTCTGCTCCAACGCCGGCGAGCCCTTCCCGGCCGTCCCCCACCGGAACAACACCCCCACAAGGTAGCCCTCGCACCCCTAAACCTTCCCCGACCCTCGCCCCTCGCCGCCGGCGAGCCCCCTCGCCGGAATTTCGGCCGGCCGCCGTACCCGAGCCGCCGAGGACCCAATTGCAAGGATTTAAATCTTTAGAAGGGTCTGAGCGTAAGAATCAAGGACATAGTTGTAAAAGAAAGTTTCAAACCTAGATTCAAATTCAGTGAAATTGTAAAATTCGTATAAAATCGTAGAAAATTCAGAAAAATGCAAAATCAACTGTTCTGGAATCCTCAGAACAAACTCTACCACTTTTGTTACAAAAGTTTTCCCAGAATCTCAAAATATTTTGCTCTACATTAAATAGAAGCTTTAATGGACTTATTTTTTACCCACTGTTCTATAACAATGCTGACCCTAAATCTTGGGCAGTGAATTAGTTGCTTCATGATTAGGACTGTGTAAAAAGATCAGGTCCAAATTCCATCTCTAGCTCTACTGTTTGTTAAACTTAGTTTTAATTCATGTGTAAGTAAAATGTTTTATCCCTGCAGTTAGGTGGTGAATCACCCAATGAAACTTTTACTATGCTAATGTATTGGTACCTAGAAGCCAGAGAAAAATTAGGAGAATTTTTATCTCACAGTAACCTACTTATTTGATTTATGTGCTAATAACATACATTAAATCAATAAAATAGTATCTTAGCTTGGAAAATTCTCAAATTTTTACTGGGCGATACACTATGGTAGAGGTTTCTGAGTAAAAAGTTCCATGGACAAAACCCTGTGTAGGGTCCTGTAAAAATGAATCTTTGAATAGCCTAGGTGTAGAATGTCATATTTTCTATGCTCTGAATACTGCATGATAAATCCTACAAAACTTACAGTAGCTTCTGCATGCTTAAGTGAGAGCCCTGTAAAAATCTTAGACTCATTTGTTGCACCAATTGTTCTGTACAAAAAGAACAAGGATCTAACAGCAACTATGTAATGTATTTTTCATAATTAATCTGTTACATAAAATTGGCTGAAAATTTTACAGTAAGCACATCTTTCCTTGATGTGCCTAAATCCAAAATTTCATGACCAGAAACTATCCATTGTAGTAATTACTCTCAAATCGTAATCAAGCACCATTTCCACGACTTAAACTTGTGCACTCATGTAGAATCGACGACTCTCGCCGACGGAACTTACGAGCTGGTGCCCGCGTCCGAGAGTGAGCAGCGTGAAGCTCAAGCAAATCTAACTGAAGCTCTTGAAGACCCGAGCCCAAGTTCGGAAGATCCCCAAGCGAACTGCGAAGGCAAGCCCCGGAGCATAACCCATTCTTTCCGAAATTATGCAACTCATTGCTCGTTGCTTGTGCATTAAGTTTATAGGAGTTGGATGAAAACTTAGTTGCATGATATCAGGAACCCTTGCTTGAAAACTAGACGTAAGGTTCGATAGAATGCTGTGCTAATAGGACTCCGGTAAAAGACGAGTGATTTCCTGTCACTCGCGAGAAAATAGGAGTTGAATGACTACTACACGCTGCAATCATAAGGACACGGACGGGTTATGTAACGATGGTTACGATTGAGGCCTGTCTATCTAGTGAAAAATGCTAAGGCCGCAGGGTGTGGTAGTGATGGTTAAGTCTTTGAACGTACTAAACACATGCCGAGATTATGGGAATCGGTAAGCTTAAGTACCTGATTGGCCCGGCAAGGGGACGGCATCCTACCCTTTGAACTTCGGTCCCATGTGCATATGGCGAGTGCAGAGAGTGGTCACGACCCGGCGCCGAACCGTGGCGTGGGACTCTTGTACTCTCGGAGGGTAGCCCCGATCCACGACCCGGAAAGAAAGGGGAAAAGTTGCACGTGTGACTCTAGGGAGTAACCACGTGACGTGTGTTTGGGTTTCCCTTGCAAGGTTAAGAAATTCGATTCGAATCGTCCGTTTCTCACGGCTATTGAGACTGCTTAACGCCCTTTACCCACAGAGTAAGAAGAGGAACAATGATGATGAATGAACTGGTTGGATGGAAAATTTAATGCCTCACCATGTATGCTTTAGATAGCTGCTTACCTAGACTGGCTAACGAAACTAGAATCTTGAGCTAAAATATGAAAGTAAGGACCCACTTGTAGATGCTTTTCGGCAAAACAAACCCCTGAGCCAAAAAGCCTGGCATGTCTAGAGTCGGTGGAGTAGTTTCCACTACACGGGTAAGTCTTGCTGAGTATTAGTATACTCAGCCTTGCTTGTGGCTCATTTCAGGTGAGACCTTCAAAGACATGATTGCTAGCTTGACTTGGCCCTGCACTCTTCCCCCTGGTTGGTCGGTGGAATGGGACGCGCCCCCGTCCAACGGAGATAATGCCGAGTGATGTCTCGTACGGGCTTCATCGAGACATTCTTTATCGTCGAGTAGTTTCCGTCGTTTATTTCCGCTGCAACTTAAACTCTGAAGAACTTATTTGTGATAATTGAAGTACTTGGTTTCTAAACTCGAAACTTGGTCTGTAATATTCACTTATGCTAATGTTGTGATATTTGCTGGAATGTGGTATTCTCTGGGCTCATCGTCGCATGAGCATTTGTATGTATGGCGCTCGATCCGTTCACCGTGGTTGTATCGGGAGGTTATACCCGACAGACCAGTGGATTACTCCGTTTGAAGTGTAGGGTTAACCGAGAATGCCTTAATGGTGATGGTTAATACACTTGAGCCGGATTAATTCAGGTGGTTCTGCCACAGCTGGTATCAGAGCCGTAGCTGGTGCCACGCTGACAACAGCGGACACCAGAGCCGAAATACATACGCCAGAGAATGCGACAAGCCTTAAAAACTCATTTTACTAAAACTTGACTAGAAGGATGTGTTGCGAAATACGTTGGTACGTTAAGGATGGTGCCTAGTTCGTAAAGCCCTAAGGGATTATGGGAAAGTTACTAGGTGGCTATCTAACTTCTATATAGAGTATCAACTGACTTCCAGCACATTACTTTCTGTCAAAACTTACTTTCATGCACAACCGACCTTAATTTCTGTAACGACGCACTCATCGCTAAGGTAAGAAGGTAAGGATCCTCAGCCAACTGAGAGAGCTTGGCCTTCCTGTCGGTGATGCGAACCGAACGCTGCCCTCAAGCAGTGGCTTACTTGAGGTGCTGCCAATATGCCAACTGTTAGTTGAACATATTGGGAGTAGAAGGTTTGGCGCAGGGTATGGCGATCGCTGTTCATACCCCCGTCTCATGACGGTACCCCCGTGAATACGCTATCTCGATAGCGTATGTTAACGTCGTCTGTACGGCGGAAATTGTACAGATATCGTTTCTATAAGTAAACGGTAATGAATACGGACGCTTTCATGAGTGCTGGCATGAAAGGTTCATGAAATATATATATGCTTTGACAATCTTCTGCAGGTACACTAACCGCGATTACGACAAGTTAAGGGACGAGTAGAAAGACTCGACTAGCTATTATAGGAGAGCCGTATTGTGTAAGCCACCGAAACTATCTTCGTAAGACCAAAGCTATTTGGCAATTGTTTTATTTGTGAGGGCGAATAGGACGTGCATACATCATAACCATGAGTATCTGAAATCAAAAATACGTTGTGTGAGAGTGGTAAGGTTCTTGCGTATCTAAGCGTGGTTTGCATAAGGACCATCTAGCAAAACTGTCCGAATTCTGCCGTGACCAAAAAGAGCGATTTATTGGCCAAAGAAAATGACCATTTCTGATAAAGTTCATGTTGAAGAAATTGTCCCAAATTTTGTGTTCTATCTTTTGTTCAAAAACGAAAAATTCTGAACTTATGGATAGTAAGAAATAACAGAAACCTTGGAATGTCAGAATTCTGTCCAGAATAAGCCCTTCTGCCTCTTAAATTTTTAGGCCCCCTTCCCGCGGTTTTCTGCAAAAGAGTACAACACAAAACTTGTCCCAAATTTACCCAGGTAGCTGCTGTTAAAATTTGGTAAAAATTTTGGCTGGGTAGATTTTCCCTGGTGCACGAAACTCTAGCCCTCTGTTCACTGAAAATTCTGGGTAGACAGTAAGGTAAAACCTGAAAAGAAAGACCATCTTAGAGACCTAATTAGCTCTGTAGTTGACTAGCAAAGTTGTTCACAAATACCTTAGGAGTGATCTGGTGAAATTTGAGAATTTTGGGATTAGAACTGTGGAAGTTATGGTTATTTTTGCACACTGTACCGAATCTGTCCTTGTGCTGTTCACAGTTTTTCACTATCTCACTCCATTTGATCTTTTGTTCAGATGGCCGAGCCTGTTGATATGATGGTGGATGAGGATGGACGCGTACACTCGCAGTGTCTCCACTGGGAGGGCTTTCCCTCTATTTTGTGGGATGTTCTGCGTACCGCGGGTTATCTAGTTCCCCCACGTTACGCCGGACTGGAGTTTGCAGAAAATGGAGTTACCCAGTGCCGTGTCAACGTGACTATCTTTCCGCACCCGCTACACCCGGAGTGGCCCGCCTTGGAGCTTGAGGCTGTTGGTCGCCGTTTGGCCGATACTTGGGAGCTTGCAGCCATGAGGGCGCTCACCACTTTTTGTGCGCAGCGTCCCGAGGTTGTCACACTCGCTCCCATTGGATTGTTTCCTGCTGCCCAGGACAACGACCCCTTTTGGCTCAACAGGGTGCAGCACGCACAGTATTTTGTAGACTTTCATGCCCAGGAGACTATCCATACCTCCGTGCGTTGCATGAGTGCACTCTACCGGCTTCAGACTCTCCAGAGTCAGGCACTCGAGCAGCTCACTGATCTTGCTCAGGCCTACCATATGATGGCAGATACCAGGGATGAGCAGATAAAGGAGCTCAGTCAGGATCTTGAGGACAGAGATGCTCAGATTGGCCAACTTGAGGGCCAAATCCAGGAGCAGGACACTATCATGGGGGAGAGAGATGCCACGATAGCACAGTTGGAGGAGCAGCTCCATGATCTGAACCTTGAGTTGGAAGATGCTAATGAGCACATTCAGTGGCATCATGATCAGAATGACCATCCCCATGAGGACGACATGGAGGAGGATGAGGAGGAGCCACAGGAGATTGATGGTATCTCCGGTATGGATTTCGAGGGTGAGGTACCACAGCCACCTCAGATGGGAGCTCACTCTCCTGCTCACAGCGAGTCGTCCGTCAACGACTTGGATGATTTCTAGAGGACGACCTAGGAGGACTTTTGCACATACTCCTCGATAGGGTAGCCTAACTTTTGGCAAGTGTTGTAATAGGCTAACTAGGAGTTGAGTAACTCTTTTGTGTTGGGTACACCTGAACCATGTGGATACCCTCAGCATGTAAGGAACGACGATAAACTTGGGTGATTTCGTTGTAATTGGGTAAACGATGGAATCCACAATCGCTGAGACTTGTCGGAATTTTTATCCATGTCTCCTTGCATTTCTTGGCTGAGTGTTGAATACCAAACTTGTGCTAAATTTTGTGATCTAGGTTCTCACAAAAATTCAGCATCATTGGATCTCGCCAGTTTAAGATATAGGCGAAACCGTACCAATCAATCTGCTGAAAAACAGCTAAGACAGCAAGGCAAAGGACGAGCTTTTCGACCACCTTAGCCATAGTTCTAGCACCGAAGTTAAATACCAAAGTGGTGCATTCCTAAATTCTCTGACTACTGCAAATATTTGAGATGTTTTGGATGGACCCACAGCAGGCTATGATTTTTCTCGTAGCAAACAGAGATTCTGTCCATACTTCTAGCTATGACTTCGGAAGTCTCTGACTACCCAATTATTTATGAGTCAAGGAAGTAATATGGATCGCGTTGCTAATGGTAACCCTTCACATTTCAGATGGTTGGATCAACACGTGGCAACCCCGAGGGTTTTGGTGCCGGTGGCAGCCGCTCGCGACAATCGCCACCACCCCCGCCCAGTTTGGTGGAAGTGATGGCCGCTCAAACCGAGCTGCTGCGTCAGATTGTGCAAGGACAACACCAGCAGAGGGGTGGGCATAATGCTCACCAACCACAAGCTGCAGGATACACGGATTTCCTGGGGACCCAGCCTCCCTTGTTCCATAAGACCGAGGAACCCCTGGACGCAGATGCATGGATTCGCACCATAGAATCCAAGTTCACACTACTTGTGGCCCCATGCTCAGAGGCCAACAAGGCTCGTTTTGCCGCGCAACAGCTTCGCGGTACCGCTCGTCTGTGGTGGGACCACTATTCTGCGATGCTCCCGGCTGATCATGTGGTCGACTGGGATGAATTCAAGACCGCGTTCCGGGCACATCATATCCCCGAGGGTCTCATGGAGAGGAAGTTGAACGAGTTCCTGGCACTCACCCAGGGCACCCGCACCGTGCTGCAGTACGCCCAGGCGTTCAACAATTTGTGTCAGTATGCGGGCTATCACGCTGATACGGATGCCAAGAAGCGTGATCGTTTCCGCCGAGTCCTGAATACCAAGGTCAAGGAACGTCTGAACCTAGCCAGGGCTGACACCTACAACGAGTTGGTCAATATGGCCATTACCCAGGAAGACTGTATCATGGCACACCGGGCAGAGAAGAAGAGAAAGGCACCCGCAGGACCATCAAGTGCCCAACCACCAAGGTATCGCATCGTGCAAAATACCGCACCCACCGCTCCACCAAGGGCCCCGCAGCCAGGAAGATGGATTGCCAGACCCCCACAGCAGCCAGGCATGGTACGACCCCCGATGCCTTCACAGAATGGTCCGAGGCCCATTCTTCAACAGTCCCTTCGACCTAGCCCCGCGAATCGCTGTTTCAAATGCGGAAGTTCCAGCCACTTCGCACGAGAATGCCCTCAGCCTGGACAGCCCAACCAAGGTCAAGGATCCAACCCGAACACCAAGAACAGGGGCAAGCGACAGACCCTGCAAGTCAAGCAAGGACGGATTAACTTCACCACGCTTGCAGAGCTTCCTGAAGGAGCCCCAGTGATGTCGGGTACATTCTCTATCCATAACAAGCCTGCAGTTATATTATTTGATTCTGGTGCATCGCATAGTTTCATAAGTGCAAAATTCGGTGCAAAAGTAGGCTTGGATGTTTGTCACACCAAAGGGTCATATATGATATCAACACCGGGTGGTAAAATTGCTTCAAACCAAATGATCAGACAAGTACCAGTCAAATTGGGTAGTAAAACCATCGACACGGACCTTGTCCTTTTACCCCTTGACGGCATGGACATTATTTTGGGAATGAACTGGATGGCTATGCATGGAGTCACACTGGACCTTTCTTCCCGAGCCGTGGAGATAAATTCACCTAGTCACGGAGCCACTACCCTTTACCTACCATTCCTAGATTGTACTAATTCCTGTGCTTATAAGATGGAAGGACTTCAGCCAGATAATATTCCTGTGGTAAACGAGTATGCCGATGTTTTCCCGGAGGACTTACCAGGAATGCCACCGGATAGGGACATTGAGTTCGTTATTGAACTACAACCAGGCACTGCACCTATATCCAAAAGACCGTATAGGATGCCCCCTAAAGAATTGGCCGAGCTGAAAATTCAACTCCAAGAACTACTGGACAAAGGTTTTATTCGCCCTAGCGCGTCACCGTGGGGATGTCCAGCCCTATTCGTAAAGAAGAAGGATGACAGTTTGAGATTATGTGTGGACTACCGACCTCTCAATGCGGTAACTATTAAAAATAAATACCCACTTCCTCGCATCGATGTACTCTTCGATCAATTAGCTGGAGCCAGAGTCTTCTCAAAGATTGATCTTCGTTCGGGATATCATCAGATCAAGATTCGCCCGTGCGATATTCCCAAGACTGCCTTCTCCACACGATATGGACTATATGAATTTTTGGTCATGTCCTTTGGACTCACCAATGCCCCTGCCTACTTCATGTATCTCATGAATTCGGTATTCATGCCCGAACTTGACAAATTCGTCGTAGTGTTCATCGACGACATTCTTATCTATTCCAAGGATGAGGAAGAGCATGCCAAGCACCTTCGCATTGTTCTTCAGCGACTCAGAGACCATCAGCTCTATGCTAAGTTTTCTAAGTGTGAATTCTGGTTGGATACTGTAAAGTTCTTAGGTCACACGATCTCCAGCGAAGGCATAGCTGTTGACCCCAGCAAGGTACAAGAGGTGATGGATTGGAAACCCCCTACCTCTGTTCATCAGATTCGCAGTTTTCTTGGCTTAGCCGGTTACTATCGTCGCTTCATCCCGGATTTCTCTCGAATTGCTAAGCCCATGACTGAACTGTTAAAGAAGGAAGTAAAGTTCGTATGGAATGAGAAATGTGAAGAAGCTTTCCACACTCTCAGAGAGCATCTGACTACTGCACCTGTGTTAGCTCAACCCGATAATACCAAGTCATTCGATGTGTATTGTGACGCATCGGGTACTGGTCTAGGATGTGTCCCTTCGGCCCCACGAACAGAATTATCCCACTCATGATCTTGAGCTGGCAGCCGTCATTCACGATCTGAAGATATGGAGGCACTATCTCATGGGTACACAGTGCAATATCTACACGGATCATAAGAGTCTCAAGTATATCTTCACCCAAGCCGATCTGAATATGAGACAATGGAGATGGCTAGAATTAATCAAGGATTATGACCTTGAAGTGCACTATCACCCCGGCAAGGCTAACGTAGTCGCTGATGCACTAAGCCGCAAGTCCCATTGCCATTGCCTATCCATGGAGTCCTACCATGAGACATTGTGCGCAGATATGAGGAAACTTAACTTGGAAATGGTTTCCCAAGGCACTCTAGATCACATCTCAGTTGAGCCCACTCTTCACGACCAAATCGTCATGGCACAACTACATGATGAAGGAATTAAGATCATCAAACAAAGACTCTCTCTAGGTGAAGAGAAGTATAAGTGTTTCCGCCAGGACCATAAGGGAGTTCTATGGTTCGAAAGTCGTATAGTCGTTCCGAAGAATCGTGAACTCCGCAAGCAAATTCTTGATGAGGCACACCTCTCCAAATTCTCTATCCACCCCGGCAGTAGCAAAATGTATCAAGACCTAAGGCAAAACTTCTAGTGGACTAGAATGAAAAGGGAAATTGCTACGTATGTCTCGGAATGTGACACGTGCCAGAGAGTAAAAGCTAGCCACTTAAAGGTAGCCGGTACACTTCAACCGTTACCTATACCATCATGGAAATGGGAAGACATAAGTATGGACTTCATCGTTGGACTACCAAACACGTCCCAGAGACATGATTCCATATGGGTTATCGTTGATAGACTCACGAAGACGGCACATTTTCTTCCGGTACACACCACCTATTCTACCAAGAAATATGCCGAGATTTACCTCGATCGTATTGTTTGCCTGCATGGAATACCTAAGACGATTATCTCCGATCGTGGTCCTCAGTTTGTAGCACGCTTTTGGGAACAACTGCAAACGTCTCTTGGCACCAAGCTGATTCGCAGCTCAGCATACCATCCCCAGACCGATGGACAAACGGAAAGAGTAAACCAAATTCTTGAGGACATGCTGAGAGCTTGTGTCATTCATTATGACAAGAATTGGGACAAATGCCTACCCCTGGCAGAGTTCTCGTACAACAACAGCTATCAAACGAGTTTGAAAATGGCACCATTTGAGGCCCTGTATGGACGAAGGTGTCGAACTCCTTTGAGCTGGTCACAAACCGGAGAACGTAAAATAATTGGACCCGACCTGGTAATCGAGGCAGAGGAGAAAGTAAAGGTAATACAAGCAAATCTTAGAGCCGCACAAGCTCGACAAAAGAGCTATTCTGACAAAAGGAGGAAGCCCCTAAAGTTCGAAATTGGCGATCGTGTCTATCTTCGAGTTTCACCAACCAAGGGAGTGCGAAGATTTGGAATCAAAGGCAAACTAGCTCCCCGTTATATTGGTCCTTACGAAATCATTGAGAGCTGCGGACCCGTAGCCTACAAATTACGACTGCCCCCTCAGCTCACGGCCACCCATGATGTCTTCCACGTATCTCAACTCAAGAAGTGTATTCGAGTCCCTACCGAGATTGTGGAACAACAAGAAATATCGTTGGAACCCGACCTCTCGTATGTCGAACACCCAGTTAAGATTCTGGATCAAAAAGAAAGAGAGACCAGGAGGAAAGTAATTAGAATGTATAAAATACAATGGAATCACCACACGGAAGAAGAAGCCACCTGGGAAACGGAGAGCTACCTGAACCAACATTTCCCTGGGTTTCTTGTCTCAACCACTGGTATGTGCACCCACGCCCACACTAAGAATTACCGAATCTCGGGGCGAGATTCTTGTTAAGGGGGGAAGGCTGTGACAACCCTGGTAATTAAAATTCCAAAATCAATGTCATTAGCCTAACTCTATGTTTTAAACCAACTAATGAGAGGGAGGAAAGAATTAAAACGAGTTCGGTTGGATTTCAAATTTAATTGGAGCACATTGGGTCACTTTTGAACTTTTAAATTTAACTTTCAAACCATAAGCCAAATGAGATTTTGCCTGAAACCAAAGTTGTAGAACTTTTTATTTTGAACAACTTTCGTGTTCAAAAGTTTTTGAAATTCCAATCAGAAAGAGGAGAAAACGCCCTGTTTGCACCCAGCCCCCTGAAGTTTTTCGAATTTTTGCACTTCGGTCCCTCGCTCCTCTGCCGCACCGCGCGCGCTCGCCCGCCCGCCGCGCGCCAGGTGGCCGGCGTCGCCTGATCGGCGCGAAGCACCAGGCCAGTGGCCGCCGCGCCACCCCGCCACGGCCGGCTTTGCCCCGCCCCCACGCCGCGCGGCCAGTGAACGCCCGCGCGTGCTGCCGCGCCCAGCCCGCCGCCCGGCCGCCCAGTAGCCGCGCTCCGCCGTGCCGCCCCGGCCCCCGCGCCCCGCCAGCTGCCGCGCCTGCCCTCCGCCCGAGCCGCTGCAGCAGCTGCTTCCCCACTCCGCGCCGGGCACTATCTCACCCCGCTCACGCCATATCGCGGCCGCCCAGTCGCCCGCGCCCGCTCGCCGCACGTCGCGCCGGCGTTCTGCCGCCGCCCGCCGCGCCCAGTGCACGCCGTTGACGTGCCCCGCCCCGCGCGTCGCCCAGGCACCTCCGCACCCCCTCCTGTCCCTATAAAAGCTCCGCCCCGACCACGCGCGCGAGCCACCGCAGCCCAGAACGCCTCGCCGTCGCCATCGCCGCCGCCGAGCATCACCCGCCCGTGGACAGCCCTCCGCCGCCGCCCACTGCCCAAACTGAGCCCCCAGCCACCACTACATCACCTCACCGCAGCTCGCCGACCCACCCAACGCCACCCAGAGCCACCGGAGCGCCGCCGCCCGCGCTGCCGTCGTCGCCGCCGCCCCTGCTCGCCGTGGACAGCACGACCCCGACCCCCTCCGTCCAAGCCGAGCCCCTGAGTAGCTTCCCCACGCGCCACTGAAGCTCACCGACCGGACCACGCCGCCCCAAGCCCGCCGGAGCACCGCCGTCGACGCGAGCCGCGCCGCCGCCGCCTCTGCTCCAACGCCGGCGAGCCCTTCCCGGCCATCCCCCACCTGAACAACACCCCCGCAAGGTAGCCCTCGCACCCCTGAACCTTCCCCGACCCTCGCCCCTCGCCGCCGGCGAGCCCCCTCGCCGGAATTTTGGCCGGCCGCCGTACCCGAGCCGCCGAGGACCCAATTGCAAGGATTTAAATCTTTAGAAGGGTCTGAGCGTAAGAATCAAGGACCTAGTTGTAAAAGAAAGTTTCAAACCTAGATTCAAATTCAGTGAACTTGTAAAATTCGTATAAAATCGTAGAAAACTCAGAAAAATGCAAACTCAACTGTTCTGGAATCCTCAGAACAAACTCTAACACTTTTGTTACAAAATTTTTCCCAGAATCTCAAAATATTTTGCTCTACATTAAATAGAAGCTTTAATGGACTTATTTTGTACCCACTGTTCTAGAACAATGCTGACCCTAAATCTTGGGCAGTGAATTAGTTGCTTGATGATTAGGACTGTGTAAAAATATCAGGTCCAAATTCCATCTCTAGCTCTACTGTTTGTTAAACTTAGTTTTAATTCATGTGTAAGTAAAATGTTTTATCCCTGCAGTTAGGTGGTGAATCACCCAATGAAACTTTTACTATGCTAATGTATTGGTACCTAGAAGCCAGAGAAAAATTAGGAGAATTTTTATCTCAAAGTAACCTACATATTTGATTTATGTGCTAATAACATACATTAAATCAAGAAAATAGTATATTAGCTTGGAAAATTCGCAAATTTTTACTGGGAGATACACTATGGTAGAGGATTCTGTGTAAAAAGTTCCATGGACAAAAACCCTGTGTAGGGTCCTGTAAAAATGAATCTTTGAATAGCCTAGGTGTAGAATGTCATATTTGCTATGCTCTGAATACTGCATGATAAATCCTACAAAAATTACAGTAGCTTCTGAATGCTCAAGTGAGAGCCCTGTAAAAATCTTAGACTCATTTGTTGCACCAATTGGTCTGTACAAAAAGAACAAGGATCTAACAGCAACTATGTAATGTATTTTTCGTAATTAATCTGTTACATAAAATTGGCTGAAAATTTTACAGTAAGCACATCTTTCCTTGATGTGCCTAAATCCAAACTTTCATGACCAGAAACTATCCATTGTAGTAATTACTCTCAAATCGTAATCAAGCACCATTTCCACGACTTAAACTTGTGCACTCATGTAGAATCGACGACTCTCGCCGACGGAACTTACGAGCTGGTGCCCGCGTCCGAGAGTGAGCAGCGTGAAGCTCAAGCAAATCTAACCGAAGCTCTTGAAGACCTGAGCCCAAGTTCGGAAGATCCCCAAGCGAACTGCGAAGGCAAGCCCCGGAGCATAACCCATTCTTTCCGAAATTATGCAACTCATTGCTCGTTGCTTGTGCATTAAGTTTATAGGAGTTGGATGAAAACTTAGTTGCATGATATCAGGAACCCTTGCTTGAAAACTAGACGTAAGGTTCGATAGAATGCTGTGCTAATAGGACTCCGGTAAAAGACGAGTGATTTCCTGTCACTCGCGAGAAAATAGGAGTTGAATGACTACTACACGCTGCAATCATAAGGACACGGACGGGTTATGTAACGATGGTTACGATTGAGGCCCGTCTGTCTAGTGAAAAATGCTAAGGCCGCAGGGTGTGGTAGTGATGGTTAAGTCTTTGAACGTACTAAACACATGCCGAGATTATGGGAATCGGTAAGCTTAAGTACCTGATTGGCCCGGCAAGGGGACGGCATCCTACCCTTTGAACTTCGGTCCCATGTGCATATGGCGAGTGCAGAGAGTGGTCACGACCCGGCGCCGAACCGTGGCGTGGGACTCTTGTACTCTCGGAGGGTAGCCCCGATCCACGACCCGGAAAGAAAGGGGAAAAGTTGCACGTGTGACTCTAGGGAGTAACCACGTGACGTGTGTTTGGGTTTCCCTTGCAAGGTTAAGAAATTCGATTCGAATCGTCCGTTTCTCACGGCTATTGAGACTGCTTAATCACTTTTACCCACAGAGTAAGAAGAGGAACAATGATGATGAATAAATTTGTTGGATGAAATTTAATGCTTCACCATGAATGATATTGGATAGCTGCTTATCTAGAATGGTTAATGAAACTAGAATCTTGAGCTAAAAATTGAAAGTAAGGACCCACTTGTAGATGCTTTTCGGCAAAACAAACCCCTGAGCCAAAAAGCCTGGCATGTCTAGAGTCGGTGGAGTAGTTTCCACTACACGGGTAAGTCTTGCTGAGTATTAGTATACTCAGCCTTGCTTGTGGCTCATTTCAGGTGAGACCTTCGAAGACATGATTGCTAGCTTGACTTGGCCCTGCACTCTTCCCCCTGGTTGGTCGGTGGAATTGGACGCGCCCCCGTCCAACGGAGATAATGCCGAGTGATGTCTCGTACGGGCTTCATCGAGACATTCTTTATCGTCGAGTAGTTTCCGTCGTTTATTTCCGCTGCAACTTAAACTCTGAAGAACTTATTTGTGATAATTGAAGTACTTGGTTTCTAAACTCGAAACTTGGTCTGTAATATTCACTTATGCTAATGTTGTGATATTTGCTGGAATGTGGTATTCTCTGGGCTCATCGTCGCATGAGCATTTGTATGTATGGCGCTCGATCCGTTCACCGTGGTTGTATCGGGAGGTTGTACCCGACAGACCAGTGGATTACTCCGTTTGAAGTGTAGGGTTAACCGAGAATGCCTTAATGGTGATGGTTAATACACTTGAGCCGGATTAATTCAGGTGGTTCTGCCACACAGAGTAAGAAGAGGAACAATGATGATGAATAAATTTGTTGGATGAAATTTAATGCTTCACCATGAATGATATTGGATAGCTGCTTATCTAGAATGGTTAATGAAACTAGAATCTTGAGCTAAAAGTTGAAAGTAAGGACCCACTCGTAGATGCTTTTCGGCAAAACAAACTCCTGAGCCAAAAAGCCTTGCATGTCTAGAGTCGGTGGAGTAGATTCCACTACACGGGTAAGTCTTGCTGAGAATTAGTATACTCAGCCTTGCTTGTGGCTCGTTTTCAGGTGAGACCTTCGAAGATATGATTGCTAGCTTGACTGGGCCGTGTACTCTTCCCCCTGGTTGGTCGGTGGAATGGGATACGCCCCCGGCCAATGGAGATAATGCCGAGTGATGTCTCGTACGGGCTTCACCGAGACATCCTGTATCGTCGAGTAGCTTTCGTTATTTTATTTCCGCTGCAACTTAACTCTGAAGAACTCATTAGTCATGATCACTGAAGTACTTGGTTACTAAACCCAAACTTGGTTTGTAATATTCACTTATTATAATTTTTATATTATGTGCTGGAATGTGGTATTCTCTGGGCTCATCGTCGCATGAGCATTTGTATGTATGGCATTCGATCCGCTTTACCGTGGTTGTATCGGAAGGTTACCCGACAGACCAATGGATTACTCCGTTTGAAGTGTAAGGTTAACCGAGATTGCCCTAATGGTGATGGTTAATACACTTGAGCCGGATTAATTCAGATGGTTCTGCCACAGCTAGTATCAGAGCCGTAGCTGGTGCCACAGCTGGTAACAGCGGGCACCAGAGCCGAAATGCATACGCCAGAGAATGCAACAAGCCTTAAAAACTCGTTTTCCTAAAACTTGACCACAAAAATTGTGTTGGAAAATGCGTTGGTTCGTTAAGGATGGTGCCTAGTTCGTAAAGCCCTAAGGGATTATTGGGGAAGTTACTAGGTGGCTATCTATTTTCTATATATTATCAACGTACTTCCAGCACATTACTTCTGTCAAAACTTACTTTCATGCACAACCGACCTTAAGTTCTGTAACGACGCACTCATCGCTAAGGTAAGAAGGTAAGAATCCTCAGCCAACTGAGAGAGATTGGCCTTCCTGTCGGTGATGCGAACCGAACGCTGCCCTCAAGCAGTGGCTTACTTGAGGTGCTGCCAATATGCCAACTGTTAGTTGAATATATTGGGAGTAGAAGGTTTGGCGCAGGGTATGGCGATCGCTGTTCATACCCCCGTCTCATGACGGTACCCCCGTGAATACGCTATCTCGATAGCGTATGTTAACGTCGTCTGTACGGCGGAAATTGTACAGATATCGTTTCTATAAGTAAACGGTAATGAATACGGACGCTTTCATGAGTGCTGGCATGAAAGGTTCATGAATTATATGTGCTCTATCAATCTTCTGCAGGTACACTAACCGTGATTACGATAAGTTAAAGAACGGTTATAAAATCTCGACAAGCTATTATAGGGAGAGGCGTATCATGTATGCCACCGAAACTATCTTCGTAAGATCAAAAGTATTTGGCAATTATTTTATTTTGTGGGGACGACTAGGACGTGCATGCATCATGACCATATATATCTGAAATTGAAAATGCGTGGTATGAGAGTGGTAAGGTTCTTGCGTATCTAAGCGTGATTTTGCATAAGGACTATCTAGCGAATCTGTCACAAATCTGCCATGACCGAAAAGAGAGAATTATTGATCAGAGAAAATGACCTTTTCTGGTAAAGTTCATGTTGAAAGAATTGTTCCAAATTTTGTGTTCTATCTCCTGTTCAAAAATGAAAAATTCTGAACTTATGGATAGTAAGAAATAACAGAAACTATGGAATGTCAGATTTCTGTCCAAAATAAGCACTTCTGCCCCTTAAATATTTAGGCCCCCTTCCTACAGTTTTCTGCAAACGAGTACAACACAAAACTTGTTCCAAATTTACCCAGGTAGCTGCTGTTAAAATTTGGTAAATTTTGGCCGGGTATATCTTCCCTGGTGCACGAAATGTTGGCCCACTGTTTACTGAAATTTCTGGGTAGACAGAGAAGTGAGACCTTAAGGGAACAGCCATCTTAGAGCCTAATCCAGCCAAAGTGTTGAATAGAAAAGTGGTGCACAAATACCTTAGGAGTGTTCTGGTGAAATTTGAGAATTTTTGGATATGAACTGTGGAAGTTATGATTATTTTTGCACTCTATACAGAATCTGTCCCTGTGCTTCTCACACTTTTTCTTGGCCTCACCCATTTGATCTTTTGTTCAGATGGCCGAGACAGCTGCCATGATGGTGGATGAGGATGGACGCGTTCACTCACAGTGTCTCCACTGGGAGGGCTTTCCCTCTATTTTGTGGGACGTGTTGAGCACCGTGGGCTATCCAATTCCCCCACGTTACGCCGGACTGCAGTTTGCAGAGAATGGAGTTACCCAGTGCCGTGTCAACGTGACCATTTTTCCGCACCCGCTACACCCAGAGTGGCCCGCCTTGGAGATTGAGGCTGTTGGTCGCCGTTTGGCCGATACTTGGGAGCTTGCAGCCATGAGGGCGCTCACCACTTTTCGTGCGCAGCGTCCCGAGGTTGTCACACTCACTCCCATTGGTTTGTTTCCTGCTGCCCAGGACAACGACCCTTTTTAGCTTGACAGGGTGCAGCATTCACAGTACTTGGTGGACTTTCAAGCCCAGGAGACCATCGATACCTCCGTGCGGTGCATGAATGCACTCTACCGACTTCAGACTCTCCAGAGTCAGGCGCTGGAACAGCTCACTGATCTCGCACAGGCCTACCACATGATGGCAGATACCAGGGATGAGCAGATTAAGGAGCTCAGTAAGGATCTTGAGGACAGAGATGCTCAGATTGGCCAACTTGAGGGCTAAATTCAGGAGCAGGACACTCTCATGGGTGAGAGAGATGATATGATAGTACACTTGGAGGAGCAGCTCCATGATCTGAACCTTGAGTTGGAGGATGCTAATGAGCACATTCAGTGGCACCATGATCAGAATGACCATCCCCATGAGGAGGACATGGAGGAAGATGAACAGGAGCCACAGGAGATTGATGGTATTTTGGGAATGGACTTTGAGGGTGAGGCACTGCAGGCACCTCAGATGGGGGCTCACTCTCCTACTCACAGCGAGTCGTCCGTCAACGACCTGGATGATTTCTAGATGATGACCTAGAAGGACTTTTGCACATACTCCTCGTTAGGGTAGCCTAACTTTTGGCAAGTGTTGTAATAGGCTAACTAGGAGTTGAGTACCTCTTTTGAGATGGGTACAACTTGACCATTGGATGCTCTAATCATGTAGGCCATGGCTAAAAACTTGGTTTGATTGTGATACTGGAAGGCAGTTGAATCTGCGATTGCAGAAACTTGTCGGAATTTTTACCTATGTCTCTCTACATTTCTGGGCTGAGTGTTGAATACCAAACTTGTCCTAAATTCTGTGATCTAGGTTCTCACAAAATTTCAACCCTATTGGATCTTGCTAGTTTAAGTTATAGGCCAGATACTATAACTTGTTCTGCTGAAAAACAGCCAAAACAGGGAAGCAAAGAGTGAATCGTTTGACCATCCTAGCCATCGATTTAGCATCTTGGCTGAATACCAAAGTGGTACATCTCTAAATTCCCTATCCACTGCCAAAATATGAGAAACTTTGGATGAGCCTACCTGGAGATATAAATTTCTTATGGCAGGCAGTTTTATGCCTACGATTCTATCCATGACCTTTTGGAAGTCTACTATTCCGCGTTAGATCTTTTTTTGTCATGGAAGCAATATGGATCACGTTGCTAATGAAGAACATTCGCCTTTTCAGATGGTTGGAGCAACCCGTGGTAACCCGGATGGTTTTGGTGCTAGCGCAAGTGGATCACAACCACAGCCACCACCTAGTTTAGTGGAAGTAATGGCCGCTCAAACTGAGTTGCTTCATCAGCTTGTCAAGGGGCAGGAAGCGATTTTTCAATGCCTGCAGCAACAACACCATAAAGGGATGGGTGCAATGTCCACCATCCTCAGGTTGCTGGCTATCCAGAGCTCAATAACAAGATGATGGACACAAGAGACGTTTACTCAGACTCCTTATTGCCCCCATCACAACTTCCGATGAAACTTAAGGATCACCAAGTAAAGTGTCGGACTCTCAAACATGACCCATGCGGCATAGACTTGGCTGGATGGGAAATTACCTGCACAGAATTCATCCCACGAGGCCGACGTCAAGTTAGCAAAACTACTGACGCTGGTACAGTCCTTCGAACACAAACTCGCTCACCTGTTCCGGAAAAGATAGACCATGCCAAATGCACCACACCCAAGGGAGGTTCATTAGGTATGCCAGTAGCAATATCTTCAGATAACAAACAACCCGGTCGTCCAAGTGACAAAAACCGTTGCTTCATTTGTAGCAGTGCTAACCATTTTGCTCGAGAATGCCCTCAGCCTAGGCAGCCAAATCAGGGCCAAGGTTCTAGCCAAACCCATCAGAACAAGCGTAAAAGACAGAGGAACAAGAGCAAAGGACAAATTGATCAGCTTGAAGCGCTCCCTAAAGGTGCACCCTTAATGACACGCACATCCTCTATTTAACAACAAGCCTGCAGATATATTGTTTGATTCTGGTGCATCGCATAGTTTCATAAGTGCAAAATTCGGTGCAAAAGTAGGCTTGGATGTTTGTCACAGAAAAGGGTCATATATGATATCAACACCGGGTGGTAAAATTGCTTCGAATCAAATGATCAGACAAGTACCAGTCAAGTTGGGTAGTAAAACCATCAACACAAACTTTGTTCTTTTACCCCTTGACGGCATAGATCTTATTTTGGGCATGAATTGGATGATTTTGCACAAAGTCACACTAGACCCCTCGTCCCGAGCTGTGGAAATAAATTCACCTAGTCACGGAGCCACCACCCTTTACCTACCATTCCTGGATTGCACGAATTCCTGTGCTTACATGATGGAAGGACTTAAGCTAGAGGATATTCCTGTAGTAAACGAGTATGCCGACGTTTTTCCGGATGACTTACCAGGAATACCACCGGATAGGGATATTGAGTTCGTCATCGAACTGCAACCGGGCACTGCACCTATATCCAAAAGACCATATAGGATGCCCCCTAAAGAATTGGCAGAGCTAAAAATTCAACTCCAAGAACTACTGGACAAAGGTTTCATTCGCCCTAGCGCGTCACCTTGGGGATGTCCAGCCCTATTCGTAAAGAAGAAGGATGACAGTTTGAGGCTATGCGTTGACTACCGGCCTCTCAACACAGTAACCATTAAGAATAAATACCCACTTCCTCGTATCGATGTACTCTTCGATCAATTAGCTGGAGCCAGAGTCTTCTCAAAAATTGATCTTCGTTCGAGATATCATCAGATCAAGATTCGCCCGTGCGATATTCCTAAGACTGCCTTCTCCACACGATATGGACTATATGAATTCTTGGTCATGTCCTTTGGACTCATAAATGCCCCTGCCTACTTCATGTATCTCATGAATTTGGTATTCATGCCCGAACTTGACAAATTCGTCGTAGTGTTCATCGACGACATCCTTATCTATTCCAAGGATGAGGAAGAGCATGCCAAGCACCTTCGCACTGTTCTTGAGCGACTCAGAGACCATCAGCTCTATGCTAAGTTTTCTAAGTGTGAATTCTGGTTGGATACTGTAAAGTTCTTGGGTCACACGATCTCCAGCGAAGGCATAGCTGTTGACCCCAGCAAGGTACAAGAGGTGATGGATTGGAAACCCCCTACCTCTGTTCATCAGATTCGCAGTTTTCTCGGCTTAGCCGGTTACTACCGTCGCTTCATCCCGGATTTCTCTCGAATTGCTAAGCCCATGACTGAACTGTTAAAGATGGAAGTAAAGTTTGTATGGAATGAGAAATGTGAAGAAGCTTTCCACACTCTCAGAGAGCATCTGACTACTGCACCTGTGTTAGCTCAACCCGATAATACCAAGTCGTTCGATGTGTATTGTGACGCATCGGGTACTGGTCTAGGATGTGTGCTTATGCAAGAGAATCGAGTGATTGCATATGCCTCACGAGCCCTTCGGCCCCACGAGCAGAATTATCCCACTCATGATCTTGAGCTTGCAGCTGTCATTCACGCCCTGAAAATATGGTGGCACTATCTCATGGGTACACAGTGCAATATCTACACTGATCATAAGAGTCTCAAGTATATCTTCACACAAGTCGATCTGAATATGAGACAACGAAGATGGCTAGAATTAATCAAGGATTATGACCTTGAAGTGCACTATCACCCCGGCAAGGCTAATGTAGTCGCGGATGCACTAAGCCGCAAGTCCCATTGCCATTGCTTATCCATGGAATCCTACAATGAGACATTGTGTGCAGAAATGAGGAAGCTTAACATGGAAATGGTTTCCCAAGGCACTCTAAATCACATCTCAGTTGAGCCCACTCTTCACGACCAAATCGTCATGGCACAACTACATGATGAAGGAATTAAGATCATCAAACAAAAACTCTCTGTAGGTGAGGAGAAGTATAAATGTTTCCGCCAGGACCATAGGGGAGTTCTATGGTTCGAAAGTCGTATAGTCGTTCCGAAGAATCATGAACTCCGCAAGCAAATTCTCGATGAGGCACACCTTTCCAAATTCTCTATCCACCCCGGCAGTAGCAAAATGTATCAAGACCTAAGGCAAAACTTCTGGTGGACTAGAATGAAAAGAGAAATTGCTACGTATGTCTCAGAATGTGACACGTGCCAGAGAGTAAAAGCTAGCCACTTGAAAGTAGCCGGTACACTTCAACCGCTACCTATACCATCCTGGAAATGGGAAGACATAAGTATGGACTTCATCGTTGGACTACCAAACACTTCCCAGAAACATGATTCCATACGGGTTATCATTGATAGACTCACAAAGACGGCACATTTTCTTCCGATACACACCACCTATTCTGCCAAGAAATATGCCGAGATTTACCTCGATCGTATTGTTTGCCTACATGGAATACCTAAGACAATTATTTCTGATCGTGGTACTCAGTCTGTAGCACGCTTTTGGGAACAACTGCAAACGTCTCTTGGTACTAAACTGATTCGCAGCTCAGCATACCATCCTCAGACTGACGGACAAACGGAAAGAGTAAACCAAATTCTTGAAGACATGCTGAGAGCTTGCGTCATTCGCTATGACAAGAATTGGGACAAATGCCTACCCCTAGCAGAGTTCTCGTACAACAATAGCTATCAAACGAATTTGAAAATGGCACCATTTGAGGCTCTGTACGGACGAAGGTGTCGAACTCCCTTGAGCTGGTCACAAACCGGAGAACGTAAAATAATTGGACCCGACCTGGTAATCGAGGCAGAGGAGAAAGTAAAAGTAATACAAGCAAATCTTAAAGCCGCACAAGCCCGGCAAAAGAGCTATTCCGACAAAAGGAGAAAGCCCCTAAAATTCGAAGTTGGCGATCATGTCTATCTTCGAGTTTCACCCACCAAGGGAGTGCAAAGATTCGGAATCAAAGGCAAACTAGCTCCCCGTTATGTTGGTCCTTACCAAATCATTGAGAGCTATGGACCCGTAGCCTACAAATTACGACTACCCCCTCAGCTCACGGCCACCCATGATGTCTTCCACGTATCTCAACTCAAGAAGTGTATTCGAGTCCCTACCGAGATTGTGGAACAACAAGAAATATTGGTAGAACCCGACCTCTCGTATGTCGAACACCCGGTTAAAGTTTTGGATCGAAAAGAAAGATTGACCAGGAGGAAAGTGATTAAAATGTATAAAGTTCAATGGAATCATCACACTGAAGAAGAAGCCACCTGGGAAACCGAGACCTACCTAAACCAAAATTTCCCTGGTTTTCTTATCTCAACCACTGGTATGAGCACCCCTGTCCACACTAAGATTTACCGAATCTCGGGGCGAGATTCTTGTTAAGGGGGGAAGGCTGTAACAACCCTGATAAATTACGTTCCTAAGGCAATGTCATTAAACCAACCCTATGCTTAATCAACTAATAAAAGGATTAAAACAAGTTAAGTTG
Source organism: Panicum miliaceum (assembly GCA_032594955.1). Lineage (NCBI taxonomy): Eukaryota > Viridiplantae > Streptophyta > Magnoliopsida > Poales > Poaceae > Panicum > Panicum miliaceum. The sequence goes on along the minus strand of CM064066.1, from coordinate 27,786,516 downwards.
AAATTCAAATTTAATTTGGGCACATATGAATACCTTCGAATTATTAAATTAACTTTCAAACCATAAGCCAAATGAGATGTTGCCTGAAACCAAACTTGTAGAACCTTTTATTCTGAACAACTTTCATGTTCAAAGGTTTTTGAAATTCAAATTAGAAAGTGGAGAAAACATCCTGTTTGCAACAAGCCCCTTGGAACTTTTCAAATTCTCGCACATAGGTCCCTCCCTCACCTCCCCCTCCTCTGCTGCACCGCCTCCCTTGCCCGACAGCCGCCGGCCACCTGGCCATCGAAGCCTGCGCGGCAATAGGCGCCAAGCCAACCCCCGGCGCCCTGCAGCACCGCCCCCGCTCGCCCAACCGCGGCCGCGTCTTCTCCTCCCCCCCGGACGCCACGGGCACGACGGCCAGTTGTGCTTCTGCTCGCCGCCCAGTCGTTGGCCGCCGCCCAGGCACCCAACGGCATGCCCCCGTCGTGCCGCCCGGCCCAGCTCTGCCTGGACCTCTCCTCCCTCCTTCGTGTCTCTCTAAAAGGCCACCCGCGCACTGGTGCTCGCACACAGAACAGCGCCACCATTGCTGCCCATACTGCTGCTCCGCCGCCAGCCACCACCGCCCCATGCGGAACCGCCGTCCCGGCCCCCCTCCACCCAAACCAAACTCTGAAACGGATTCCCCTCGATGCACTGAAGCTCCCCAGCTCGAGCCCCGCCGCCCAGCTCGCCGTAGTTCGCCGAAATCCCGGCCGCACCCCGACGGAGCCGCTGCTCCACGCCGCAGCACCCCTTCCCGGCCGCCCCAACTCGCACAAAACCCACCCAAAGGTAGCCCCCAACCTCCTCTTGCTCCTCCCCCACCTTGCCCTCGCCGCCGGCGACTGAGCCCGCCGGATTTCGGCCGGACAGGATGTTCCCCGCCATGAATCACGACCAGGGACCACATTGCAATCGCCCAAATCTTCCTAGGGGGTTTTCTGCTAGTTTTCAGGGACCCCTCTGTAAAGAAAGTTTTAACCAAATCAGTGAGCTTGTAAAATTTGTATAAAATCATAGAAAAATCACATAAATGCAAACTAAACTGTATAAAATCATAGAAAAATCATAGTTGCTTGATGTTTAAGACTGTGTAAGAAGATCAGGCCCAAATTCCATCTCTATCTACACTGTTTATGAAACTTAGTTTTATACCATGTTTGGATGGAATTAATTGTCCCTGCAGTTAGGTTATGAATCACCTAATGAAACATTTTCTATACTGGTGTAATGGTACCTAAATTCCATAGAAAAATTTAGAGACTTTTTATCCCACAGGAACCTATTTATTTGATTTATGAACTAATAATATACATTAAATTAAGAAAATGGTATCCTAGCTTGGAAAATTCTCATATTTTTACTAGAAGATACTCAGTGGTAGAGGTTGCTGTGTAAAAAGTTTCATGGACAAAAACCTTGTGTAGGATCCTGTAAAAATAAATCCTTGATTAACCTAGGTGTGTAATGTCATATTTTCTATGCTCTAAAAACTGCATAATAAATCCTATAAAAATTACAGTAGCTCTTGCATGATTAAATGAAAGCCCTGTAAAAATCTTAGTCTTTGTTGTTGCACCTTTTGCTCTGTACAAAAAGAACAAGAATCTAGCACCAACCATGTATTATATTTTTCATAATTAATCTGCTGCATGAAAATATCTGAAAATTTTACAGTAAACTTATCTTTCCCTGATGTGCCTAGATCCAAGATTTCATGACCAGAAACTACTCTCTGTAGTAGTTACACTTAAATCATGTTTCCATGAGGAACATGAGTTCCCATGAACACCCACCCCACCTTGCTTAACGAAGTTACTTATTGTACTTTTCTACTCTATTAACAATTGCCCACAGAAATCTCAACTAAGTAACATCACAACCCAATCGCTATTTTGTGAACTACAACTTTGACGTGAGTGAACATAATCGTCATATACCCTCACTATAACTTATATTGGTGCATTCATATAGAATCGACGACTCTCGCCGACGGAACGTACGAGCTGGTACCCGCGTCCGAGAGTGAGCCACGTGAAGCTCAAGTAAATCTAACTGAAGCTCTTGAAGACCCGAGCCCAAGTTCGGAGGAGCCCCAACCTAACTGTTCACAAGAAGGCAAGCCCCGGAGCATGAACCCTATTTTTCTAAACTTATGCAACTTATTACTCTACCTTACTTGTGCATTAAGTTTATAAGAGTTGGATGAAAACTTAGTTGCATGATCCTAGGTGCCCATGCTCTGAACACTAGATGCAAGGTTCGATAGAATGCTATGCTAATAGGACTCGGTAAAAGTCGAGTGATTTCCGGTCACTCGCGAGAAATTAGGAGTTGATTGTTTACTACACGCTGCAATCATAAGGACAACGGACGGGCTATGGTACGATGTTTACGATTGAGGTTCGTCTGTTTAGTGAAAAAAATGCTAAGGCCGCAGTGTGTGGTATTGGTGGTTAAGTCTTTGAACGTACTAACCACATGCAGAGAATATGGTAATCGGTAAGCTTAAGTACTGGATTGAACTGAGGCCGGAATATACTCCCCACTGTCTTGAATTCGTTCACATCTAGCTAATGGCGGGTGCATCGGCTGCCACCGCCCGACGTACCGAGGTCTGTGGGGAGGTGTACTCGAGGGCGGTGGGCCTGTTCCGTGAAGCGGGAATTGAAGGGAAAAGTTGCACGTGTGACTCTTGGAGTAACCACGTGACGTGTGTTTAGGTTTCCCTTGCAAGGTTAAGAAATTCGATTCGAATCGTCCGTTTCTCACGGCTATTGAGACTGCTTAATCACTTTTACCCACAGAGTAAGAAGAGGAACAATGATGATGAATAAATTTGTTGGATGAAATTTAATGCTTCACCATGAATGATATTGGATAGCTGCTTATCTAGAATGGTTAATGAAACTAGAATCTTGAGCTAAAAGTTGAAAGTAAGGACCCACTCGTAGATGCTTTTCGGCAAAACAAACCCCTGAGCCAAAAAGCCTTGCATGTCTAGAGTCAGTGGAGTAGATTCCACTACACAGGTAAGTCTTGCTGAGTATTAGTATACTCAGCCTTGCTTGTGGCTCGTTTTCAGGTGAGACCTTCGAAGATATGATTGCTAGCTTGACTTGGCCGTGTACTCTTCCCCCTGGTTGGTCGGTGGAATGGGATACGCCCCCGGCCAATGGAGATAATGCCGAGTGATGTCTCGTACGGGCTTCACCGAGACATCCTGTATCGTCGAGTAGCTTTCGTTATTTTATTTCCGCTGCAACTTAACTCTGAAGAACTCATTAGTTATGATCACTGAAGTACTTGGTTACTAAACCCAAACTTGGTTTGTAATATTCACTTATGATAATTTTTATATTATCTGCTGGAATATGGTATTCTCTGGGCTCATCGTCGCATGAGCATTTGTATGTATGGCATTCGATCCGCTTTACCGTGGTTGTATCGGGAGGTTACCCGACAGACCAATGGATTACTCCGTTTGAAGTGTAAGGTTAACCGAGATTGCCCTAATGGTGATGGTTAATACACTTGAGCCGGATTAATTCAGGTGGTTCTGCCACAGTGGCTTCGATCCGTAAGAACCGTGGTTGTATGGAGAGGTTACCCGACAGACCAGTGGATTATTCCGTTTGAAGTGCGAGTTAGCCTTGATTGCCCTCTGTTGACGCCAGATTTTGACACGTATTGAATCGGCGTCAGGAGAAGAAGGTTGGCCGATGTAGAAGATCTGAGAGCTACAGTAAGGAATCGGCCGATCGGGGTAACAGTTGAAAATCGGCCGATTGGCGGCGCCGCCTATGCCAACAGGATAGGATTATTCCAGAAGATCCTAGTCAAAAGCTGGTCAACGCGGCATGCTAAGTCGGCCGGAAAGCAATTGAAGAGGTCCTGATTGGATTAGGAAGCGGCGGCGGAAGATTCTGCGGGAGTCCGTTTCCTTTTTAAAGTTATTATAGATATAGTAGTTTTCCTATTTTAAATAAGGTTGTAACAAGTCGTAATCGACCAGGAGTCCTAGTTTCAGGGTATAAATAGGAGTCGCTAGGGTTTTGCAAAGAAAAAACCAACATCAATCAACAAAATACTTCTACTTTTTACCAGTACTTTACCTTTCGAGTCGGCGACTTCGCCAATATTTTCTTCTTTTACGAGTTCGTACGGATTGGCAGGGCTGCATCAACCTGATCTCCGGCCAATTGGTAGGTTCCGATTATCGAGTAATATCCGAGCTTTAACTACGGGCACATCGCTGTGGTTTCGTTTGGATTTATTCACAAGTTATCGATATTTACTAGAATTGCAAGTTCTACCTGTTATTCTAGTATTATCACCAGTTATCCAGCTTGAGATCAGGGTAATCGGCTTCGTCATCATTCTCCTTCGATTCATCGCCATATAGCCGATTAGATCTGTTTCAAGTGTTGCCTCTATAGTAATTGTTTAGATTGCTCCAGCAGTTTTTACAATTACCATACGATCATCGGCTGACTCATAGCCGATCATCTCTACAGCAAATCGGCCAATTTACCGCCGACGCGCTCCTCAGGACAGATCGGAAATCCAGCCGATCGACGCGCCTGGAATTTAATACTCTATTTCCTTGTCAATCAACAGGTCAGATTGACTGGCACGCCGCGCGAACCGCACCAGGGCGATAACCCGAACAGGAGCTAAGCAGATTCTCCCGGGTCATGTGTCCGACGCTGAAGACCCATCGGCCGATTCCTATCCGGCCGATTTTAGCGCCAACACACTTTTGGCACGCCTGGTGGGACCATCCAGGACCTGATATGTCAAACAACGCAGAAATCTCTGACAGCAACATCATTGGGGTCACAGAAGCTGATCTCAAGGACGACCAGAGGGAGGAATTGGCCAAACATCTAGAAGATTACAAGAAGATATACCTCCAGTCGTTCAGTCGTACCAGAAGCGGGGAAGCAGTTAGGAAGGCCCCTATTCCAGCACCTCGCCACATCACCATTGCTGAAGACTCGGGCAAGATGTCAGAGATGATTCAGCAGTCCGTATATCAAGCGTTCATTGACCAATCCTCGGTGATGAGCAACACGGTGTACAACACCGTCGTCAACTCTCTGGCCAGCGGAGCCGTTCAAGGTTATCAGGGACCGGCATATGCCCCTCCAACTACCCTGCCGGCCAGAAGCTTACCCTACACATCCCAATCGGCTTCTCAGCCGATGTTGACGCAGCGCGAGGGGTACAGCTCTCCACCACTTCCGGCGTCTCCAAGATATAGCGGTGCACCATGTCTCCCGTCGCGAGCGCCGTTTCAACCCGTCCAGATGGCTTCGGTGCAAACACTGCCTACAAGCTCAGTGCCTTGGGGGGCATCAGCCACGACGTATTTCCCCGAGCCAGCGGACGGGCATCGCACTTACCCGTTCCAGGTGCCGTACCAATCGGCAGCCCGGCCAACGGTCTCCCACTACCAGCCGATTTTACCAGAAATCGGCAGGGGGGCATCAGCCACGACGCATTTTCCCGAGCCGGCGAACGGGCATGGCACTTATCCGTTTCAGGTGCCGTACCAATCGGCCGCCCGGCCGACGGTCTCCCAGTACCAGCCGATTTTACCAGAAGTCGGCAGGGGGTCAAGCACTGTGGAGGCATTCAGAGCCGCGGCGCCAGCAGCAACGTACGAAGGGGGTGCAGACGCGTTTCGCCAGCAGTTATCGGCCGTTCAGCAAACTTTGCCGATTCATCACCTGGCTGAACCAGCCCTTCAACACGTGCCCGCACCGCGAACAACTGTTCATCAGCAGCAGGTGGATTGGACGGCAAGAATAGAAGAAGTAATTCAAGATCAGTTTGGGCTGAAGCCGAAAGTTCAAACTTATACTTACAAGACGCCGTATCCATCGGCCTATGACTCGTTACCGTTCCCACACCGCTACAAGGTTCCTGATTTCACCAAGTTCTCAGGGACGGATGACACATCCACTGTGGAGCACATCAACAGATTCATCATCCACGGTTATTTTCATCATCTCTATCCGGATCGGCCTTCCAGTGGTTCACCACTTTACCGCCAAATTCTATCGTCACGTGGGCCGATCTGGAGAAACAATTCCACAAGTATTTCTATGCGGGAATACACGGGATGAAGCTTTCGGATCTAACCAGCCTCAGGCAGAGGAACAATGAGCCGGTGACAGGGTATATACAGAGATTCAGAGAGATCAAAAACAAGTGCTACAGCCTGGCCCTGACCGATGCACAGTTGGCCGATATCGCTTTCCAGGGCCTCTTACCGCAAATCAGAGAAAGATATGCCGCCCAAGAGTTTGAGAGCCTGAGTCAAATCGTCCACCGACTGTCAGGGCAAGAGATCCGACCGTTTGAACAGCGGGGAAGCTTTCAGAAGAAGGTGGCGTATTTGGAGGGATCTGAATCTGACGCAGAGGAGGAAATCGGCCTGGCGGAATGGGTAAAAGGGAAAAAACCAATATCCTGCCCCTTTGGCAAGAAGGAGCCAGAGACATTCGGCTTTGACACGTCAAAAGCCGATAAAATTTTTGATCTACTACTTCAGGAGGGACAGATCAAGCTATCGCAACATCACACCATCCCTACGGTCGATCAGCTGAAGAAGATGAAGTACTGCAAGTGGCACAATGCTACTTCTCATGACACCAACGAATGTAAAGTCTTTCGTCAGCAGATACAATCAGCCATTGAACAAGGGCGGCTCAAATTTGAGACTCCAACCAAATCGGCAATGCCGATGAAGATAGATCAGCATCCCTTCCCGGCCAACACGGTCAACGCTGGAGAAGAGTCAAGTCAAACCAAGGTGCTGACATCAGAATCGGCGAGAAGAGGTGGCGTCGTCGATCCCAAGAGGCAAATCACGACGGAAGAAATCAGAAGGGATAGGTGAGGACCAGAACGGCCACACAGGCCTGTCACCTCCCGATTTCTACTCAGTAAATATCGGCGGCAACAAGAACAAGCACAACACCAAGAAGAGATGATACGCCGGCATGAAGATCACTGGTAGTGTCCCTTCTTCATCCACTGCTGGGAGAACGATATCAGACTGCCCTCTGCCGATAACTGTCCGGAGTGCAATGGATCAAACCGCAGCGATCGCCCGAAGCCACACTCTAGGGACAGAGGATCAGAGCCGATCAACAGAAATCGGTGCGAAGAACGGCGCGTTTCGGTGCATGATCGGCTGGGGGGCAGAGTTGACCAGTACGGCAGGTCAAAAACCAAGATCGGCCAGCAAGATGGACTGGGGGGCAGGATCAGCGCGCACGATCGGCTGGAAGAGGTGTCCTATGATAGGGTATCAGACGAAGATCCCCTAGGGAAAGAACCAAAGTGGGAACACGCCAGATCATCGGCCAAACCAGTAAATCCCAGGTGGTGTCCTGACGGCTTATCCAGATCCCAGAAGCGAAGGATCCAACGCCTACGCCAGTGGGAACATCGAGAAGAAGAACAAAGACACATGCCAGAAAGAAGGAATGTGAAATCTCGAATTTGGCGCCCAAAGAAAAATGATCAGGAAGCAAACAGCCAAGAATCGGCGGCCGAAATCAATATGGTTTTCATACTGCCGATGGAGTTCATGGCGCCAAGCGATCGGGACAAAGTGACAAATACAGAGGAAGAGCAAATGGCACAACTGGTGTTAGAGCCGATGACGGCTATGTTTGAGAAGCCAGAGGAAGAAAAACGACAGCACCTCAAAGCGCTGTTTCTCAAGGGCTATGTCAACGGAAGACCCGTCACCAGACTACTGGTAGATGGAGGCGCGGCAATCAACATCATGCCGTATGCCATGTTCCGCAAGCTGGGCAAGGGCGAGGACGACCTCACCAAGATGGACATGATGCTGAAGGACTTCGAAGGCAACGTGTCGCCTGCCCGCGGGGCATTCTGCGTCGACCTCACCATCGGCAGTAAGACCCTCCCCACTACTTTCTTCGTCATTAATGGCAAGGGGTCCTATAATATGCTGCTCGGTCGCGACTGGATACATGCAAATTGCTGTGTCCCATCTACTATGCATCAATGCCTTGTGCAATGGGTCGGCGACAGTACAGAGGTGGTAGCTGCCGATTCCATTTACAGCGTTGCAGCGGCCGACACACAACAGTGGAGCTGCGAGCATGTCAAGTGTATATCTGGCAGGACTTGGGACACTGACTTCCTGAGAGTGTCCGATTTCGGTCTACAGCCGATCCAAGCAGTCGGCTCCGAAGATTCAGAATAAATGGATCAGCTCATCCGAGGAGATGGGAAGCTAGGACACGGGTTCACGTCGGCCGATTTGTTAGAGATGGTAGATTTGGGAGATAGCAGCAAATCGAGGCCGACGTACGTTAGTGCCAATTTGGATCCTGAGTACAAATGCAAATTGATAAAATTATTGAAAGAGTTCAGGGATTGCTTTGCTTGGGAATATCACGAGATGCCAGGACTAGACCGGTCTATTGTTGAACACCGGTTACCTATAAAATCAGGATATCGGCCGTATCAGCAACCTGCACGACGGTGTAACCCCAAAATTCTACCTGACATAAAGGCCGAGATTACAAAGTTGATTGAGGCAGGATTTATTCGGCAGTGCCGCTACGCCGAATGGATTTCTAACATTGTGCCTGTATACAAGAAGAATGGAAAGTTGCGTGTGTGCATCGATTTCAGGAATTTAAATCAGGCGACGCCAATGGATGGTTATCCGATGCCAACGGCCGATATCTTGGTGGATGCTGCCGCAGGCCACAAAGTCATAAGTTTCATGGATGGGAATGCCGGGTACAATCAGATATTAATGGCCGAAGAAGATATTTCGAAAACGGCTTTTAGGTGCCCAGGCCATCTTGGTTTATTTGAATGGGTAGTTATGACTTTTGGTTTGAAAAACGCCGGTGCTACATGTCAACGGGCCATGAACTACATCTTTCCACAAACTCATTGGTTCATCAGTGAAAATTTATATAGATGACGTCGTGGTCAAGTCAAAAGGTCACCAGGATCATCTGGCCGATTTACAAAAAGTGCTGGAGTGCACAAGGAAGCATGGGCTGAAGATGAACCCAAACAAGTGTGCGTTTGGTGTATCGGCCGGACAATTCTTGGGATTTATGGTCCACGAGCGTGGGATAGAAGTCAGCTGCAAGACTATAGACGCCATCAATAAAGTAGTGGCCCCACAGAATAAAACTGAACTACAGTCCCTCATCGGCAAGGTCAATTTCATCAGAAGATTCATATCCAATCTATCGGGACGTATTCAGGCTTTTACTCCTTTGTTGAAATTAAAGCCCGACCAAGAGTTCACATGGGGAGAAGAGCAACGCAAGGCACTGGAGAGTATCAAGCAGTATGTGGTCTCACCTCCGGTGTTAGCCCCGCCACAGCCTGGTACGCCGTTCAAGTTATATTTATCGGCTGATGAGCAGGCTATTGGATCGGCGTTGGTACAGGAGTTTGAGGGGAAAGAACGAGTGGTGTACTACATCAGCAGAAGACTTTTAGACGCCGAAACAAGATATTCTTCGGTGGAGCGATTATGCTTGTGCTTGTACTTTTCATGTACTAAACTCAGGCACTATTTGCTATCGGCAGAATGCATAGTCGTTTGCAAGGATGATGTGGTGAAGTATATGCTATCATTGCCGATTTTGAAGGGGCGGATTGGAAAATGGATCCTGGCTTTGTCAGAATTCGATCTAAGGTACGAGTCGGCCAAAGCCGTTAAAGGTCAAGTGATGGCCGATTTCGTAGTACAGCATTGTGGACCAGAAATTACCACCGTCGAACCAGTTCCATGGACTCTATATTTTGATGGTTCTTCGTGTGGGGTCGGATTAGGAATCGGTATCGTTCTTGTGTCGCCTCGGGGGGCAACTTATGATTTCTCTCTGCCGATAGAAGCTTCTGCAACCAACAACCAGGCGGAGTATCGAGCTGTTCTGAAAGGCATCCAATTGTTAAGGGAAGTCAGGGCGGATGCAGTCGAGATCTTTGGGGACTCCATGCTCATTGTGGATCAGTTAACAGGACGATCCGAATGCAAGGACGACATCTTGAGGATTTATTATGAAGATTGTCTTCAACTGTTGAAAGGCTTCAAATCTGCAACAATTGAGCACATCCCCAGGGATTATAATGAAGAAGCCAACAGACTGGCTCAACATGCTTCTGGGTATCGGCCGATTCAGGGAGCGATGACGCTAGAACTCGCGGCCGATGACTGGCGGAAGGAGATCGCCGATTATTTGAAAAATCCATCCGAAAAGGTGGATCGGCGAACACGTTTTCAGGCTACAAAGTCTGTGTTGCTTGAGGATGACTTATTTTTTCGGACGATTGATGGAGTTCTTCTCAAATGCCTGGGAACAGAAGAGGCAAAGACTCTAATGGGAGAGATCCATGAAGGTGTGTGTGGAGCTCATCAATCGGCTCACAAAATGAAGTGGATGATCAGGAACAACAGATATTACTGGCCGACCATCCTGGAAGATTGTTTCAAGTATTACAAAGGATGCCAAGACTGTCAGAGGTTTGGCAATGTGCAGCGCGCACCAGCGTCGGCTATGAATCCAATAATTAAGCCGTGGCCGTTCAGAGGTTGGGGAATAGATCTCATCGGACAGATTCATCCTCCATCTAGCAAAGGGCATAAGTTCATATTGGTGGCTATAGATTATTTTACCAAATGGGTGGAGGCAGTTCCTCTGAGGAACGTGACATCAGCCGATATGATTGAGTTTGTTAAAAGCCATATTATATATCGATTCGGTATTCCTCAAACCATCACAACTGATCAAGGGACAATGTTCACTTCTGGAGAATTCGGAGAGTTCGCCGCCGATATGGGGATTAAATTATTAAATTCCTCGCCATACTATGCTCAAGCCAATGGCCAAAGCGGAGTCATCTAACAAGGGGATAATCAAGCTAATTAAGAGGAAGATAGAAGAACAACCCAAGAAGTGGCATATTTCTTTGGCTGAATCTTTATGGGCGTACAGGATGGCTTGTCATGGGGCCACTAAAATATCCCCTTATCATTTGGTTTATGGCCATGAAGCAGTCTTACCATGGGAGATAAGGACAGGGTCAAGACGCATATCGCTACAAGATCAGTTAACGGCAGATGATTATTCCTTTCTCATGAAAGATGAACTTGACGATTCGGCGGGTTTGCGGTTAAGAGCTCTAATCAGCATAGAGGAGAACAAGAAAAGGGTGGCCAGATGGTATGACAAGAAGGTCAAAGTCAAACAGTTCTCTCAGGGAGATCTGGTATGGAAGCTGGTGCTGCCGATAAGATCTAAGGATCCCAAATTCGGTAAGTGGTCACCCACTTGGGAAGGGCCGTATAGAATCGGCCGATGTGCTCCCGGAAATGCATACATTCTGGAAACGATAGAAGGGGAGGAATTCCCAAGAGCTCTGAATGGACGATATTTGAAAAGGTACTATCCAAGCATTTGGGTAGATGCATAACTTACAGCAAGATATATCAAGATTACATGGCCGACATGGTGTAAGTCGCCCTTAGAATAAAAACACTACTGGTTACGCCTGCGTTGGACTTCTCTTTCGACGCGACCTAATCTTATCATGAGGGAGAGCCTTTCATCTTTCAAGTCCTTTGTAGTTACTCCAGCTTCAGCTTGGTCGCAGAGTTCTTTCAGCAGGCGGGCCTTCTCCTCTTCCAAATCTTTCATGGTGGCTTCGGTCTTAGCTTCAGCAAGAGGGTGAGAAGATGAAGAACTCTCGTCAGAGGATGGCATTTGTTCAAAGCAGACGAGATCCATATGGTCCAAGATTGATCGGACATTGGCAGGAACATGATCTTTGAGTTCTTCAGAATGAGCTTTTATCAGATCTATATCAGCTTGAGACAATGGTTTGCCTGAATACATGATTTCGATCGCTCTTTCCAAACCGGGGCTGAGACGGTTCGGCTGAAAGAAGGAATAGACAAATATGTTGGAACAAAGTAAGGTATCTCAGGAAGGGATGGAGAGGAAATTGATACCTGATTAACGGAAGAGGAGGATCGAGAAGACATTTTAATGCTTGACCAAAGACGGCGAGCGGTGGGTTTCAGAAGGAAAAGAAGACAAGCCAGATGAACATTTTTGGAAATAATACGAAGAATCGTATTTATAGAAAGGAAGAGACAGAGGGTTGGCAAGACGTGTACCGTCGGAGTAAAGGCATCAGTAAATGTAAAGCTGCCGGGGAAGACGGTCAAAGTCTGAATCTACACGCCAAATCCTGTTACCGGATTCCATGTCATAAACCTGATTCTAGAAAAAGATCAGATGCAGAGGGAAAGGTAACACAACTGATTCCGAGGTTTACTCCGGTCGCAATGGGGAAGCTTAGAGAGAAGGATTAAAGAAAAAGTTTCGAAGAAAAAGTTATATTTTACTCCGAAACTGGGGGCATGTGTTGACGCCAGATTTTGACACGTATTGAATCGGCGTCAGGAGAAGAAGGTTGGCCGATGTAGAAGATCTGAGAGCTACAGTAAGGAATCGGCCGATCGGGGTAACAGTTGAAAATCGGCCGATTGGCGGCGGCGCCTATGCCAACAGGATAGGATTATTCCAGAAGATCCTAGTGAAAAGCTGGTCAACGCGGCATGCTAAGTCGGCCGGAAAGCAATTGAAGAGGTCCTGATTGGATTAGGAAGCGGCGGCGGAAGATTCTGCGGGAGTCCATTTCCTTTTTAAAGTTATTATAGATATAGTAGTTTTCCTGTTTTAAATAAGGTTGTAACAAGTCGTAATCGACCAGGAGTCCTAGTTTCAGGGTATAAATAGGAGTCGCTAGGGTTTTGCAAAGAAAAAACCAACATCAATCAACAAAATACTTCTACTTTTTACCAGTACTTTACCTTTCGAGTCGGCGACTTCGCCAATATTTTCTTCTTTTACGAGTTCGTACGGATTGGCAGGGTTGCATCAACCTGATCTCCGGCCAATTGGTAGGTTCCGATTATCGAGTAATATCCGAGCTTTAACTACGGGCGCATCGCTGTGGTTTCGTTTGGATTTATTCACAAGTTATCGATATTCACTAGAATTGCAAGTTCTACCTGTTATTCTAGTATTATCACCAGTTATCCAGCTTGAGATCAGGGTAATCGGCTTCATCATCGTTCTCCTTCGATTCATCGCCATATAGCCGATTAGATCTGTTTCAAGTGTTGCCTCTATAGTAATTGTTTAGATTGCTCCAGCAGTTTTTACAATTACCATACGATCATCGGCTGACTCATAGCCGATCATCTCTACAGCAAATCGGCCAATTTACCGCCGACGCGCTCCTCAGGACAGATCGAAAATCCAGCCGATCGACGCGCCTGGAATTTAATACTCTATTTCCTTGTCAATCAACAGGTCAGATTGACTGGCACGCCGCGCGAACCGCACCAGGGCGATAACCCGAACAGGAGCTAAGCAGATTCTCCCGGGTCGTGTGTCCGACGCTGAAGACCCATCGGCCGATTCCTATCCGGCCGATTTTAGCGCCAACACCCTCGTGGTGATGAATAGCGCGCTTGAACCGGATTAATTCAGGTGGTTCTGCCACAGCTGGTATCAGAGCTGTAGCTGGGGCCACAGCTGGTAACAGCTGGCACCAGAGCCGAAATGCATACGCCAGAGAATGCGACAAGCCTTAAAAACTCGTTTTCCTAAAACTTGACCACAAAAATTGTGTTGGAAAATGCATTGGTTCGTTAAGGATGGTGCCTAGTTCGTAAAGCCCTAAGGGATTATGGGAAAGTTACTAGGTGGCTATCTAACTTCTATATATTATCAACTGACTTCCAGCACATTACTTTCTGTCAAAACTTACTTTCATGCACAACCGACCTTAAATTCTGTAACGACGCACTCATCGCTAAGGTAAGAAGGTAAGAATCCTCAGCCAACTGAGAGAGTTTGGCCTTCCTGTCGGTGATGCGAACCGAACGCTGCCCTCAAGCAGTGGCTTACTTGAGGTGCTGCCAATATGCCAACTGTTAGTTGAATATATTGGGAGTAGAAGGTTTGGCGCAGGGTATGGCGATCGCTGTTCATACCCCCGTCTCATGACGGTACCCCCGTGAATACGCTATCTCGATAGGGTATGTTAACATCGTCTGTACGGCGGAAATTGTACAGATATCGTTTCTATAAGTAAACGGTAATGAATACGGACGCTTTCATGAGTGCTGGCATGAAAGGTTCATGAATTATATGTGCTCTATCAATCTTCTGCAGGTACACTAACCGCGATTACGATAAGTTAAAGAACGGTTAGAAAATCTCGACTAGCTATTATAGTGAGAGGCGTATCATGTATGCCACCGAAACTATCTTCGTAAGACCAAAAGTTATTTGGCAATTATTTTATTTTGTGAGGACGAATAGGACGTGCATGCATCATGACCATATATATATCTGAAATTGAAAATGCGTTGAATGAGTGTGGTAAGGTTCTTGCGTATCTAAGCGTGATTTTGCATAAGGACTATCTAGCGAATATGTCACAAATCTGCCATGACCGAAAAGAGAGATTTATTGATCAGAGAAAATGACCTTTTCTGGTAAAGTTCATGTTGAAAGAATTGTTTCAAATTTTGTGTTCTATCTCCTGTTCAAAAATGAAAAAAAAATTCTGAACTTATGGATAGTAAGAAATAACAGGAACCATGGAATGTCAGATTTCTGTCCAGAATAAGCACTTCTGCCCCTTAAATTGTTAGGCCCCCCTTCCTACAGTTTTCTGCAAAAGAGTACAACACAAAACTTGTTCCAAATTTACCCAGGTAGCTGCTGTTAAAATTTGGTAACTTTTGGCCGGGTAGATTTTCCCTGATGCACGAGACTCTAGCCCTCTGTTTACTGAAAATTCTGGGTAGAAAGACAGAGAAGTGAGACCTTAAGGGAACAACCATCTTAGAGCCTAATCCAGCCAAAGTGTTGAATAGAAAAGTGGTGCACAAATACCTTAGGAGTGTTCTGGTGAAATTTGAGAATTTTTGGATATGAACTGTGGAAGTTATGGTTATTTTTGCACTCTATATAGAATCTGTCCCTGTGCTTTTCACACGTTTTCCTGGCACTCACCCAGGGCACCCACACCGTGCTGCAATACGCCCAGGCGATCAACAATCTATGCCAGTATGCGGGCTATCACGATGATACGGATACTAAGAAGCGTGACCGTTTCCGCAGAGGACTAAGCACCAAGCTCAAGGAGCGTCTGAACCTAGTCAGGGCTGACACCTACAACGAATTGGTCAATATGGCCATTACCCAGGAAGACTGTATCATGGCACACCGGGCAGAGAAGAAGAGAAAGGCACCCGCTGGACCTTCAAGTGCTCAGCCACCAAGGTATCGCATCATGCAAAATGCCGCACCCACAGCTCCACCAAGGGCCCCTCAGCTAGGGAGATGGATTGCCAGATCCCCACAGCAGCCAGGCATGGTACGACCCCCGATGCCTCCACAGAATGGTCCAAGGCCCACTCTTCAACAGTCTCTTCGACCCAGCCCCGCGAATCGTTGTTTCAAATGCGAGAGTTCCAACCACTTTGCACGAGAATGCCCTCAGTCTGGGCCGCCCAACCAAGGTCAGGGATCCAACCCGAACAACAAGAACAGGGGCAAGAGACAGACCCTGCAGGTCAAGCAAGGACGGATTAACTTCACCACGCTTGCAGAGCTTTCTGAAGGAGCCCCAGTGATGTCGGGTACATTCTCTATCCATAACAAGCCTGCAGTTATATTGTTTGATTCTGGTGCATTGCGTAGTTTCATAAGTGCAAAATTCGGTGCAAAAGTAGGCTTGGATGTTTGTCACACAAAAGGGTCATATATGATATCAACACCGGGTGGTAAAATTGCTTCGAATCAAATGATCAGACAAGTACCAGTCAAGCTGGGTAGTAAAACCATCAACACAAACTTGGTTCTTTTACCCCTTGATGGCATAGATCTTATTTTGGGTATGAATTGGATGATTTTGCACAAAGTCACACTGGACCCCTCGTCCCGAGCTGTGGAAATAAATTCACCTAGTCACGGAGCCACCACCCTTTACCTACCATTCCTGGATTGCACGAATTCCTGTGCTTACATGATGGAAGGACTTAAGCTAGAGGATATTCCTGTGGTAAACGAGTATGCCGACGTTTTTCCGGATGACTTACCAGGAATGCCACCTGATAGGGATATGGAGTTCATCATCGAACTGCAACCGGGCACTGCACCTATATCCAAAAGACCATATAGGATGCCCCCTAAAGAATTGGCAGAGCTGAAAATTCAACTCCAAGAACTACTGGACAAAGGTTTCATTCGCCCTAGCGCGTCACCTTGGGGATGTCCAGCCCTATTCGTAAAGAAGAAGGATGACAGTTTGAGGCTATGCGTTGGCTACCGGCCTCTCAACACAGTAACCATTAAGAATAAATACCCACTTCCTCGTATCGATGTACTATTCGATCAATTAGCTGGAGCCAGAGTCTTCTCAAAAATTGATCTTCGTTCGGGATATCATCAGATCAAGATTCGCCCGTGCGATATTCCTAAGACTGCCTTCTCCACACGATATGGACTATATGAATTCTTGGTCATGTCCTTTGGACTCACAAATGCCCCTGCCTACTTCATGTATCTCATAAATTCGGTATTCATGCCCGAACTTGACAAATTCGTCGTAGTGTTCATCGACGACATCGTTATCTATTCCAAGGATGAGGAAGAGCATGCCAAGCACCTTCGCATTGTTCTTCAGCGACTCAGAGACCATCAGCTCTATGCTAAGTTTTCTAAGTGTGAATTTTGGTTTGATACTGTAAAGTTCTTGGGTCACACGAAGGCATAGCTGTTGACCCCAGCAAGGTACAAGAGGTGATGGATTGGAAACCCCCTACCTCTGTTCATCAGATTCACAGTTTTCTCGGCTTAGCCGGTTACTACCGTCGCTTCATCCCGGATTTCTCTCGAATTGCTAAGCCCATGACTGAACTGTTAAAGAAGGAAGTAAAGTTTGTATGGAATGAGAAATGTGAAGAAGCTTTCCACACTCTCAGAGAGCATCTGACTACTGCACCTATGTTAGCTCAACCCGATAATACCAAGTCGTTCGATGTGTATTGTGACGCATCGGGTACTCGTCTAGGATGTGTGCTTATGCAAGAGAATCGAGTGATTGCATATGCCTCACGAGCCCTTCGGCCCCACGAGCAGAATTATCCCACTCATGATCTTGAGCTTGCAGCTGTCATTCACGCTCTGAAAATATGGAGGCACTATCTCATGGGTACACAGTGCAATATCTACACTGATCATAAGAGTCTCAAGTATATCTTCACACAAGCCGATCTGAATATGAGACAACGAAGATGGCTAGAATTAATCAAGGATTATGACCTTGAAGTGCACTATCACCCCGGCAAGGCTAATGTAGTCGCGGATGCACTAAGCCGCAAGTCCCATTGCCATTGCTTATCCATGGAATCCTACAATGAGACATTGTGTGCAGAAATGAGGAAGCTTAACAGGGAAATGGTTTCCCAAGGCACTCTAAATCACATCTCAGTTGAGCCCACTCTTCACGACCAAATCGTCATGGCACAACTACATGATGAAGGAATTAAGATCATCAAAAAAAAACTCTCTCTAGGTGAGGAGAAGTATAAATGTTTCCGCCAGGACCATAAGGGAGTTCTATGGTTCGAAAGTCGTATAGTCGTTCCGAAGAATCATGAACTCCGCAAGCAAATTCTCGATGAGGCACATCTTTCCAAATTCTCTATCCACCCCGGCAGTAGCAAAATGTATCAAGACCTAAGGCAAAACTTCTGGTGGACTAGAATGAAAAGAGAAATTGCTACGTATGTCTCAGAATGTGACACGTGCCAGAGAGTAAAAGCTAGCCACTTGAAAGTAGCCGGTACACTTCAACCGTTACCTATACCATCCTGGAAGTGGGAAGACATAAGTATGGACTTCATCGTTGGACTACCAAACACTTCCCAGAAACATGATTCCATATGGGTTATCGTTGATAGACTCACAAAGACGGCACATTTCCTTCCGGTACACACCACCTATTCTACCAAGAAATATGCCGAGATTTACCTCGATCGTATTGTTTGCCTACATGGAATACCTAAGACAATTATTTCCGATCGTGGTACTCAGTTTGTAGCACGCTTTTGGGAACAACTGCAAACGTCTCTTGGTACTAAACTGATTCGCAGCTAGCATACCATCCTCAGACTGACGGACAGACGGAAAGAGTAAACCAAATTCTTGAAGACATGCTGAGAGCTTACGTCATTCACTATGACAAGAATTGGGACAAATGTCTACCCCTAGCAGAGTTCTCGTACAACAATAGCTATCAAACGAGTTTGAAAATGGCACCATTTGAGGCCCTGTACGGACGAAGGTGTCGAACTCCTTTGAGCTGGTCACAAACCGGAGAACGTAAAATAATTGGACCTGACCTGGTAATCGAGGCAGAGGAGAAAGTAAAAGTAATACAAGCAAATCTTAAAGCTGCACAAGCCCGGCAAAAGAGCTATTCCGACAAAAGGAGAAAGCCCCTAAAATTCGAAGTTGGCGATCATGTCTATCTTCGAGTTTCACCAACCAAGGGAGTGCAAAGATTCGGAATCAAAGGCAAACTAGATCCCCGTTATGTTGGTCCTTACGAAATCATTGAGAGCTGCGGACCCATAGCCTACAAATTACGACTACCCCCTCAGCTCACGGCCACCCATGATGTCTTCCACGTATCTCAACTCAAGAAGTGTATTCGAGTCCCTACCGAGATTGTGGAACAACAAGAAATATTGGTAGAACCCGACCTCTCGTATGTCGAACACCCGGTTAAAATTTTGGATCGAAAAGAAAGAGGGACCAGGAGGAAAGTGATTAAAATGTATAAAGTTCAATGGAATCATCACACTGGAGAAGAAGCCACCTGGAAAACCGAGAGCTACCTAAACCAAAATTTCCCTGGTTTTCTTATCTCAACCACTGGTATGTGCACCCCTGTCCACACTGAGATTTACCGAATCTCGGGGCGAGATTCCTGTTAAGGGGGGAAGGCTGTAACAACCCTGATAAATTACATTTCTAAAGCAATGTCATTAGCCCAACTCTATGCTTAACCAACTAATAAAAGGGTGAAAAGAATTAGAACAAGTTAAGTTGAAATTCAAATTGAAATTGGGCACATATGAATACCTTTGAATTTTTAAATTAACTTTCAAACCACAAGCCAAATGAGGTGTTGCCTGAAACCAAACTTGTAGAACTTTTTATTCTGAACAACTTTCATGTTCAAAAGTTTTCAACCAGGCCCCCTGGAAATTTTCAAACTTCACAGAATGGCCCTTCTTCCCCCTCCTCTCTCTCCCCTCCCCGCCCGACATCCCGGCCAGGTGGCCGGTGATGCCTGACCGGCGCAAGCCGCCAGGCCAGTGGCTGCCGGCCCTCGCCCCCAAGCGCGGCTTTACCCCCCACCGCCGCGCTGCCCAGCCCAAGCTCGCCACGCGCGCCACGCCAGCCGCGCCTCTGCTCGCCGCCCGCCGCGCCCAACGGCCGTGCCGCGCCGTGCCGCACCGCTCGCCGCGACCCGCCCGTCGCTGAGCTTGCCGCCCGCCCGAGCCGCTGCTGCAGCTGCCCTCCAACCCCGTGCCGCGCTATCTCCTCGCTCCCCCACGCAAAATCCCCGGTGCCCAGTCGCGCGCTCCCGCCCTCCGCACGCCGCGCCGGTGTCCAGACGCCGCCCACCGTGGCCAGTGGCACGCCATTGCCGTGCCATCATCCCCGCGCGTCGCCTGGCACTCCTCCCTCCCTCGTGTCCCTATAAAAGCCGCCCCAGGCCGCCCGCACGAGCTACCAGCAACCAGAGAACACCCGCCGCCGCCATTGTCGCCGCCGTCCCTGGCCATCGCGGACAGCTCGACCCCGACCCCCTCCGCCCAAGCCAAGCATTGGAGAAGCTTTCCCACGCGCCACTGAAGCTCCTCGACCCGTGCCCACCGCCCCAAGCCCGTCGGAGCACCGCCGTCGACGTGCCACACCAACGCCGCCCCTGCTCCAACGCCGACGAGCCACTCCCGGCCGTCCCCCACCCGACCAAGACCCCCACAAGGTAGCCCTCGCACCCCTGGTCCTTCCCCGGCCCTCACCCCTCGCCGCCGGCGAGCCCCTCGCCGGAATTTTGGCCGGCCACCACACCCGAGCCGCCTAAGGACCCAATTGCATCGATTGAATTCTTTAGAGGGTTCTGCCCGTAAGATTTCAAGGACCCAGATGTAAGAGAAAGATTCAAACCTAGATTCAAAATCAGTGAACTTGTAAAATTTGTATAAAATCGTAGAAAATTCAGAAAAATGCAAACTCAACTGCTCTGGAGACCTTAGGTTAAGCTTCACAACTTTTGTTACATGCATCACCTTAGATTCTAGCTAAATCATGCTTTAATTAAAATGAAAAGATTAATGGCTTTTATTCATAGACTTGTCTTGAGACAAGTGCTGGCCCTGAAAAATTTACAGTGAGGAAATTACCTGTTAAATAGGCCACCCTAAAAAGATCAAGCTCAGAATCTACTTCTAAATATCTTTATCTCTGTTGTTAGATTGTGATTCACCTAACGAAACTTTTTCTATGCTGGTGTAATGGTACCTAGATGCCATAGAAAAATTTAGAGACTTTTTATCTCACAGGAACCTATTTATTTGATTTATGTGCTAATAACATACATTAAATCAAGAAAATAGTATCTTAGCTTGGAAAATTCTCATATTTTTACTAGAAGATACTCAGTGGTAGAGGATGCTGTGTAAAAAGTTTCATGGACAAAAACCCTGTGTAGGATCCTGTAAAAAGTAAATCCTTGAATAACCTAGGTGTGTAATGTCATATTTACTATGCTCTGAAATCTGCATAATAAATCCTATAAAAATTACAGTAGCTCCTGCTTGACGAACTGAAAGCCCTGTAAAAATCTTAGTCTCAGTTTTTGCACCATTTGTTCTGTACAAAAAGAACAAGAATCTAGCAGCAACCATGTAGTATATTTTTCATAATTAATCTGCTGCATGAAAATATCTGAAAATTTTACAGTACGCTTATTTTTCCCTGATGTGCCTAGATCCAAGGTTTCATGACCAGAAACTACTCACTGTATTAGTTACACTTAAATCATGTTTCCATGAGGAACATAAGTTCCCATGAACACCCACCCCACCTTGCTTAACGAAGTTACTTATTGTACTATTCTACTCTATTAACAATTGCCCACGAATGATAAAGTAACTCACTTCACAACAAAACTCATGTTTTACAGACTGCAACTTTATCGTGAAGGAAATCATGTCGTTTACCATCACCACTACTTACACTTGTGCATTCATGTAGAAACGACTACTCTTGCCGACGGGACTTACGAGCTGGTGCCCAAGTCCGAGAGTGAGCGGCGAGAAGCCCAGGCAAATTTAACTGAAGCAGTTGAAGACCCGGGTCAACGTTCAGACGATCCCCGGACTAACTTTGCACAAGAAGGCAAGCCCCGGAGCATAAACCTATTCCTTTCCTAAATTATGCAACTCATTACTCTCTTGCTTGTGCATTAAGTTTATAGGAGTTGAATGAAAACTTAGTTGCATGATGTTAGGAACCCATGCTTGAAAACTAGATGTAAGGTTCGATAGAATGCTGTGCTAATAGGACTCCGGTAAAAGCCGAGTGATTTCCTGTCACTCGCGAGAAAATAGGAGTTGAATGTTTACTACACGCTGCAATCATAAGGTCAACGGACGGGCTATGGTACGATGTTTACGATTGAGGCCCGTCTGTTTAGTGAAAAATGCTAAGGCCGCAGTGTGTGGTAGTGGTGGTTAAGTCTTTGAACGTACTGAACGCATGCCGAGAATATGGTAATCGGTAAGCTTAAGTACCTGATTGGCCCGGCAAGTGGACGACAACCTACCCTTTGAACTTCGGTCCCATGTGCATATGGCGAGTGCACGAGTGGTCACGACCCGGCGCCGAACCGTGGCGTGGGGCTCCTGTACTCTCGGAGGGTAGCTCCGATCCACAACACGGAAAGAAAGGGGAAAAGTTGCACGTGTGACTCTGGGAGTAACCACGTGACGTGTGTTTAGGTTTCCCTTGCAAGGTTAAGAAATTCGATTCGAATCGTCCGTTTCTCACGGCTATTGAGACTGCTTAATCCCTTTTACCACACAGAGTAAGAAGAGGAACAATGATGATGAATAAACTTGTTGGATGAAATTTAATGCTTCACCATGAATGATATTGGATAGCTGCTTATCTAGAATGGTTAATGAAACTAGAATCTTGAGCTAAAAGTTGAAAGTAAGGACCCACTCGTATATGCTTTTCGGCAAAACAAACCCCTGAGCCAAAAAGCCTTGCATGTCTAGAGTCGGTGGAGTAGATTCCACTACACGGGTAAGCCTTGCTGAGTATTAGTATACTCAGCCTTGCTTGTGGCTTGTTTTCAGGTAAAACTTTCGAGGACATGATTGCTAGTTTGAGTTGGTCTTGTACCCTTCCTCCTGGTTGGTCGGTGGAATGGGATACGCCCCCGGCCAACGGTGGTGATACCGAGTGATGCCTCGTACGGGCTTCATCGAGACATCCTTTATCGTCGAGTAGTTGTCGTTATCTTTTCCGCTGCTTGAACTCTAAAGAACTCATTTATTTCGAAATCCGAAGTACCTTGTTTTACGAATTTGAACTCTATTGTAATGATAATTTATGACGAACTCCATGGTGTAAAAATGTGGAATGTTGTATACTCTGGGCTCACCTTCGTGTGAGTACATGTATGTGTGGCTTCGATCCGTAAGAACCGTGGTTGTATCGGGAGGTTACCCGACAGACCAGTGGATTATTCCGTTTGAAGTGCGAGTTAGCCTTGATTGCCCTCGTGGTGATGAATAGCGTGCTTGAACCGGATTAATTCAGGTGGTTCTGCCACACTTATCATCCTCAAACTGACGGACAAACGGAAAGAGTAAACCAAATTCTCGAAGACATGCTTAGAGCTTGCGTCATTCACTACGACAAGAGTTGGGACAAATGCCTATCCCTAGCAGAGTTCTCATATAACTATAGCTATCAAGCGAGCTTGAAAATGGCACCATTTGAGGCCTTATACGGACAAATGGCACCATTTGAGGCTTTGAGTTGGTCACAGACTGGAGAACGCAAAATATTTTGACCAGACTTGGTAATCGAGGTAGAAGAAAAAGTGAAAGTAATTCAAGAAAACCTCAAAGCCGTACAATCCAGACAAAAGAGCTATTTTGACAGAAGGAGAAAGCCACTGAAATTCGAAGTTGGTGACCACGTCTACCTTCGAGTTTCACCAACAAAGGGTGTCCAACAATTCAGAGTCAAAGGAAAACTGCCTCCCCGTTACGTTGGTCCCTACGAAATCATCGAGAACTGTGGACCCGTAGCCTATAGAATTCGACTGCCCCCTCAGCTTGCAGCCATCCACGATGTCTTTCACGTATCTCAACTCAAGAAGTGTGTTCGAGTCCCTACCGAGGTTATTAAACAACAAGAGATCTTAGTAGAGCCCGACCTCTCATACCTTGAGTACCCTATCAGAATCATGGATCAAAAAGAAAGGAGCACTAGGGGGAAAGTGATTAAAATGTACAAAATTCAATGGAATCATCACGCTGAGGAAGAAGCCACATGGGAAACTGAAAGTTTTCTAAAACAGAATTTCCCGGGTTTTCTCAACTCCACCGAAGGTACACACCCCCTCCACCCTAAGCCTATTGTCCGAATCTCGGGACGAGATTCTTTTTAAGGGGGGAAGGCTATAACACCCCAGGTGTTTAATTTATGAAATAAGCCTCTTTAGCTTGACGCGGTGCATAAATAATTAGGAGAAGTTTCAACGAAATAAGTTTCTAAAATAACTTCTAAACTAGAACTCATACAAACTTTGGCCTGAAATGAAACTTGTGGAACTTTTCATTTTGAACAACTTTCGCGTTGAAGGATTTTCGAGTTGCAACACAACCATTTGGGAAACACTTGGATTTGCGAACAAGCCCCTGCCTTTTCTTCTATTTTCGCTGCAGACCCTTCCGTCTCGCCCGACCCTCCGACGCGCAGCCACTCGCCCAACCCTCGCGTCGCCCGACCATTTTCGTTTCGCCCGACCCCTCGCGTTCGCTCGACCCTCGCCGCCGCGCAGTCGCCGCAGGCCACTTGGCCGGCGATGCCTGACCACGCTAGGTGCCAAGCCAATGCCTGGCCGTGCCCGCACGCCGCGTTCCTCCCCAGTTCGCGCACGCCATGCACGCGCCGCCGACCCGCGCCCCTGCTCGCCGCCCGTCGTGCCCAATGGACGAACCGCGCCGTGCCCGTGTCTCTGCAGCGTTCCGCCAGTCGCCGCGCTCGCCGCCCGGCAAGGCAGCTGCTGCACCTCTTCGCCCAACCCGCGCGCCGCGTGATCTCCAGCTTCGCACGCCAACTCCTCAGCGCCCAGTCCCCTGCACGTTCCTGCCGCACGCTGCGCTGGCTTCTGTTCGCCGCCCGCCGCGGCCAGTCGCGCGCCCCCGTCGTGCCGCCCGCACCCAAGTCTCACAGTCAAGTCCCGCCCCTCCTCCCGCCCCTCTGCTGCCTACAAAAGGCTGCGCTGAGTCCCCCTCGCGCGCTCAAACACCAGAACGCCGCCGCCGCCACTATTAACGCCGTCGTGCTCAACTCACCGTGGAGCTCACCTCTCCGGCCACCCTTTGCCAGAGCTGAGTCATCCACCACCACCACAGCACCCCACCGCAGCTCACTGCACCACCCATCATCGCCCAGAGCCACTGGAGCACCGCCAGCGCCGCCCGCGCCGCCGCCGCTCCTTGCTGCTCCGTGGACAGCCCACGCCGAAGCTCCTCCATCCAAGCCAAGCTTCGAAACGGGTTCCCCTCGACGCCGCGAAGCTACTCGACCAGCCCACACTGTTCCCTTCCCGCCGGAGCACCGCCTCCGACGTTCCGCCCCGTCGCCGCCCCTCTGCTCCGCGCCGACGAGCCACCTACGGCCACTCCCAACCAAGACCAAGGCCACCCCAAGGTAGTTCTCACCTCCCTGGATCTCCCCGACCATTTTTTCCCTCGCCGCCGACGAGCCCCCTCGCCGGAATCTGGATGGCCGCCATGCCAGCGCCGCCCAGGGACCCAATTGCTTCGATTGAAATCTTTAAACGAGTATGAATGCAGTTTCCAGGGGCATATCTATAAACCTGTGTTCAAACTTTAAATTCAAACACAGCGAACTTGTAAAATTCATATAAAATTGTAGAAAAATCAGAAAAATACAAACTCCACTGTTCTGGAATCTTTAGATGAAAATCCACAACTTTTGTTACATGAAAGTCTTCAGTTACATACTAAATCTTACTATAAATTAAATGGAAGGTTTAATAGACTTTAAATGTACCCCCTGTTGTAAGCAAAGTCTAAATCTGAAAATTTTACAGTAACACACTTATGGATAGATTAACACCCTGTAAAAGCTTTAGCTTCAATACTTGAATGCCTTGTCCTGTTTAAAGATAACTAGGTTCGAGCAGTGGTAGTGTTATGCATTTTTCATAATTAATCTGCTGCTTGAAAATGTCTGATATTTTTGCAGTGCTTTTGTCTCTGCATAATGTGCTCTAAATAAAAATTTCATCACCATAAGTTACCTAATCCAGAAGTTGTGTTTAATCCATGTTGTGCTTAGAAAATTAAGTTTCTAATATATCACAGCCCCCTTTTGTTCAATGAAGTTAATAGTTTAAGTTATACTCTTTTAACAATTGCCCACAGAAATCTCAACTAAGTAACTTCACAACCAAATTGATGTTTTGAGAACTGCAACTTTGACGTGAATGAAAATAATCATCATATATCGTCACTATAACTTATATTGGTGCATTCATATAGAATCTACGACCCTCGCCGACGGAACATACGAGCTGGTGCCCGTGTCCGAGAGTGAGCAGCGTGAAGCTCAAGTCAATCTAACTGAAGCTCTCGAAGACCCGAGCCCAAGTTCGGACAAGCCCCAAGCTAGCTTTCCACAAGAAGGCAAGCCCCGGAGCATGAACCCTATTTTTCTGAACTTATGCAACTTATTACTCTACCTTACTTGTGCATTAAGTTTATAGGAGTTGGATGAAAACGTAGTTGCATGATCCTAGGTACCCATGCTCTGAACACTAGATGCAAGGTTCGATAGAATGCTATGCTAATAGGACTCGGTAAAAGTCGAGTGATTTCGTGTCACTCGCGAGAAATTAGGACTCGATTGTTTACTACATGATGCAATCATAAGGTCGACGGACGGGGCTATGGTACGATGTTTATGTTGATGATTGAGGCCCTGTCTGTTTAGTGAAAAATGCTAAGGCCGCAGTGTGTGGTAGTGGTGGTTAAGTCTTTGAACGTACTAACCACATGCCGAGAATATGGTAATCGGTAAGCTTAAGTACTGGATTGAACCGAGGCCGGAATATACTCCCCACTGTCTTGAATTCGTTCACATCTAGCTAATGGCGGGTGCATTTGCTGCCACGGCCCGACGTACCGAGGTCTGTGGGGAGGTGTAGTCGAGGGCGGTGGGCCTGTTCCGTGAAGCGGGAATTGAAGGGAAAAGTTGCACGTGTGACTCTGGGAGTAACCACGTGACGTGTGTTTATGTTTCCCTTGCAAGGTTAAGAAGTTCGATTCGAATCGTCCGTTTCTCGTGGTTATTGAGACTGCTTGACCCTTTTACCACATAGAGTAAGAAGAGGAACAATGATGATGATTAATCTTGTTGGATGCAAAATAATTCTTCCACCATGCATGATATTTGATAGTTGCTTACCTAGAATGGTTAAAGAAAGCTAGAACTCGGATCTAAAATCTGAAAGTAAGGACCTACTGATATATGCTTTTCGGCAAAACAAACCCCCCTCAATCCAAAAGCCTTGCATGCTTAGGAGTCGGCTAAGTATATACCAATATTCGGGTAAGCCTTGCTGAGTATTAGTATACTCAGCCTTGCTTGTGGCTTGTTTTCAGGTGAAACCTTCGAGGATTTGATTGCTAGTTTGACTTGGCCTTGTACCATTTCTCCTGGTTGGTCGGTGGAATGGGATACGCCCCCGGCCAATGGTGATGATGCCGAGTGATGTCTCGTACGGGCTTCATCGAGACATCCTTTACCGTCGAGTAGTTGTCGTTATCTTTTCCGCTGTTTGAAATCTGAAGAACTCATTTATTTTGAACTCTGAAGTACCTTGTTTAAGAATGTGAACTCCATTGTAATGTTAATTTATCATGAACCCTGTGGTGTAGAAGTGTGGAATGTTGTATATTCTGGGCTCACCTTCGTGTGAGTACCTGTATGTGTGGTTTCGATCGGCAAAAATCGTGGTTGTATCGGGAGGATACCCGACAGACCAATGGATTATTCCGTTTGAAGTGCGAGTTAGCCTGGATTGCCCTTATGGTGATGGTTAGCGCGCTTGAGCCGGATTAATTCAGGTGGTTCTGCCATACCTGTGCACCTACAGAATGTACCGGGGGTGGGCCCTCGAAACATTTTTCCCGAGGAGGCTGGGTTGGCAGGTCTCCCACGTGTCCTGATTGTCATTGGTGTCAGACCCGGGCCCACGGGACTGCTCACATGGCCTACGTCATACAAGATAAGGGGTGGGACATGGCCTATGCCCAACACCAGTTGTAACTACTTGTAGCGTAGTAGAACTACTTATACAGTAGTAAAACTAGTCGGAACAGAAGAAAACTACCCGAATACTACTCGGGTAGGACTCCTGAGCTCATATCTGACTAGGACTCCCATGTAACCCTGTTCCCCCAAACTATATAAGGGCTGGCAGGGACCCCCTCCAAAAAACAGATCACCCGATCACCACCTAAGGCAAGACAAACCACACAGGATGTAGGGTATTACGCTCTCGGCGGCCCAAACCAGCTAAACTTTGTATTCCTTGCACCTTCGAGTTCCTGATCTCGGCGACACCCTACCTACAAACTCACCACCTTGGGGGTATCCCTCGGTGGGCATGGCGGTAAAACATCCACAGCTGCTACGCAGATAGGGGTGTTCATCGAGCATCCACCGGAGAACTCGATGGCATCTTTCAGCTTCACCAGCACCGTGCTCAATGAGGGCACAACTTTCATCTTCAGCTCGTGGATCTACGTCGCCAATGGCTTGGGTAGCTTCAACAGCCACCTAGCCGACTCTAGGAAGCCAGAGGCCTTTGCTGCAACTCGACGCAGCAACCTCGACGAGTTCATCGACAACATCGACGAGTTGCTGCTCCCTGATCTCGCCAGGGAGACCGAGAGGATGTCCGTTTTCGACGTGACTTCAACTCGCGCTGCACCAGGACTACTTGAATCGGATTCAAACCGATCTGAGGAGGCTACATAGTCCAAGTCCTTACCCAACTTGGAGGAGGACTTGGATCATCTTCTCAAGCTTGGAGACGAGGGAGCCACCGCCTGTCGGGGGCTCCCGTTTTCGACAACTAATCGGACTCAGACACAAAGTATTCGTCGACTAGTACTACACCTACAAGTCAAAGCAGAGGAGGACTCGAGGAAGAGGGAGCCACCACTTGTTCGGGGGCCTGCGTTCTCGACAACCACTCGCAACCTGATGACCACCTCGAATCCTTTCCGGGTAGTCTTCTGGGTTTGACCATGACGTCTACGCCGCAAGGCCGGTTCGTGTACTGGAAGGGCTTAGAGCCCTCTAAACTACTCGAATACGACTCCAGCCTTGTGGCCTTCATGCAGGAACTACTTTTTCAGGAAGACAAAGGTATCACAGATTGCATTACACTGGCAGAATCCACCCTTCGGCGTATCAAACCCAGGGAGCTGGAAGATTCGACTACTCCGCTCAACTTCAGCTCGTGTCACAACATCGACACGCTTCAGAGATGACCTCGACTACTTGGCTCGCGCCGCAGTTACGACCGCTTCGACAAATCGGCAGCGCCAACGACTACTTCAACTACTCGTCTCGACTAGAAACTAGTTGGGGACGAGTCTTAAACTACTCCGCACGGTCAACAACTAGTCGGAATCAGCTCTGACTAGTCGGCTTCATCGACAAATCGCCCATGGACCAAAGCTACGCTTCACCGCCTACTTTTTGCGCAACGCACACTCTCTTCATCGGCAAACTTGAAATCCCCAAGCCATGTCTAGTTTGGTCTAAGGCGGTTCAACCCAGGACTTTCTCCGCATTGGAAGAGGATTTGGATCATCTACTACTACTCGGAGAAGGAGAAGCCACCGTGCGTCGGGGAGCTAGTGTTTCTGACAATTACTCGGATTCAGCTGCTCATATGACCCGAGGTCTGGTAAGGGGATAAGATTGGTCGGGCAAGTTTGGGCATCGGAAGGGCATGAAACCCTCCAGGTTTCTCAAATCAAGTCCACCATGATCCATTACCACATCCGGCGAACTCCCTTTTCAAGAAGGCAGACCCCTCCCTCCTTTCGACGACGAAGACGAGGGCCAGGTGGTGCGGAGTGCCAAATGCTTTGCCCCCAATCGAGAAGTGTTCATGATTCACGCCGGCGTGGACTGTGAAGGCTTAGAGCGGGTCCAGCTAGATGACTACGACGGCTACCTCCTCGATCCACTCGACTAAGACGTGAACGTAACAATGGATAGTGAATTCCCAGACATCATCAAGGCACCGCGCGGTCGAGACAAACCAACAGGGGAGCGGCAACCTCTACGACTCCTCCACGGGCGACCTCTACACTATCATCAACGTTGGCCGGGATTCCCGCAATGTCATCATTGCTAGGCACCAGGAGCGCGAAGAAGTGGCAGCCTACATGCCCACACATTATCAACTCCATCTCGACTACCTGGAGACAACTCAGAAGCGCAAGCCAGAAGCTGAGGAACAATCCACCCATAGAAAGAAGGCTCTCAGTTCGAAGGAACGATTCAAGGAAGCCCTCCATGTGCGATGCCCTTGGCACCCGAAGAGCAAGCATTCCGCGTTTGAATGTCAATCTCTCTGAAGGGCTCTTGGAGCTCCGCCACTCAACAAAGACTACGAAGAAAGGCGACGGGACTACCCGAATAATGATTTATTCATAAATTAAGTACCCAATTCAAGGAGGTTTTCTAAGGGTCTTTTAGGTAATTCGTTTGTTTAAACCATTGTTTTGGGACTATATCTCGAAACAAGGGGTTGCGTACACCAAAAAGCACCCCTTTTATCACTTAATCAGGGTCGCCATTTATGTTTATTATTTGGGTTAATTATGACCTCCTCGCTATACTACTCTAAGACGTGCCCAATGAACGTCCAGCCTAATTAGTGCAACCTTTTTCCCGCTGATCTCTTATCACCTATTCCTCATGTCACGAGCCTTTTTTACCAACGCTCGGGGGCTAAGGATAGGGCCAGTGGGGATGGGCTCTAGAAAGAAGATAATGATTCAATGTTTTGAAGGCTAAACTCAGGGAACGCTGTC
Organism: Panicum miliaceum; assembly: GCA_032594955.1. Classification (NCBI taxonomy): domain Eukaryota; kingdom Viridiplantae; phylum Streptophyta; class Magnoliopsida; order Poales; family Poaceae; genus Panicum; species Panicum miliaceum. The sequence goes on along the minus strand of CM064066.1, from coordinate 27,755,897 downwards.
ACACCCAAGCCATGCGACTGCCAAAAGTGGTCGCCTCGTATGGCGATGACTAGTGGGACCCGTTATTTAGCCAAATAAAGCACCTACGTGATTATCTATCAAATACTTCCAGTAACGCTCAGATTACTAGTTCCTGACTAGTTTTCTATGTTACTGAGGGGTCTTGCTCCCAAACTTCCAGTAAACACTCCGTTTACTAGTTTTTGACTAGTATTACCGTAGTTTACTAAAGGGGCCCTGCTCCCGTACAACCTCGCCAACGGTCTCGGCGGAAATCAATTTTCTGACCAGAAGCAGCCTGAAGCACCCGTACCACCCGCATGGATGTCAACCGTGCAATCGACGACTTGATCGACAACCTGGAACCCCTCGAACCAAGTCTGCCTCGGTCCGAGGCCCTGTACCACAAGTCCTTCTTTGAGTTAGAGGAGGATTTGGATTGTTTACCACAAGTCGGAGGAGGACTGCCACTGTCCATCGAAGGTCTCCTGTCTTCGCTGACTACTCGGATTTCATCAACGACGCACCACCCTTATCAAATGGCCACCAGGGCCTGAGGGCGCTTCCAACTTGGTCGGGCGGGCCCAGGCATTGGAAGGGCACGGAGTCCTCCAAGCTACCCAGCTCAGCCGACCTTTCTATGCTTCCAACTTGGTCGGGCAAGCCCGGGCATCGGAAGGGCACGAAGTCCTCCAAGCTATCCGGCTCCGCCCACCTTTCTGCGTTTTCAACTTGGTCGGGCGGGCTCGGGCATCAGAGGGGCACGGAGTCCTCCAAGCTACCCGACCCCAACCCACTTTTCTGCGCCACCAACCAACCCCGACAACCTGTCGGGCCTAGAACCGTTCCAGGAAGGCAGGACCCTTGATTCCTCTGATGAAGAAGAGGGATGGATCACCAAAAGCTCCTCGCCAGATCGCGAGGTCTTTATGGTTTTCATTGAAGAAATCCCATTCACGGAGGCGGACACATCGGATTGCATCCAACTCGATGACTACTTCACCTTTGTGAGGGCACTCGGCGACCCGCCGCCGACTACTTCGGTTACAAAACTAGTCAGGAGTGGGACCCGCTCCATTAGTGACTAGTTGGAATTGATTCCGACTAGTCGGGTCTGATCAACAAACCGTCGCGGCTCCATCAATGAGCGATACGGCTTCATCGGCAATTACCCACGAATCAAGATCGACAACTATCTACGCTCGTCTTGTTTCTACGCTCGGGGGCTGGGCGCAACAAGGCGGCTGCCCATGTGAAGACTGAGACCCGATTCAAGGTTTTACGGAGATCTTTAGGGAACTTATTTAACCACTGTCTTGAGTTTTGTCTTGAAACAAGGAATTTTTTCCCAAAGAATTCGTTCAACCACTCCGCCAGGGAATCAATGAATTTACCCAAAACAGGGCTTGTCCGTCCATCCATATTTCAGCGCCGCACGAACTGTCTTGACCCGGCCCAAGGAATTCCTTCAGGCCAACCGAGTCATCTTCACACGACGACCATTTTCCTAACAACACATGTGAAGGATTGCGTCGTCACTTCCTTTGGGCCAACCGAGACATCTTCGCATGGCAACATACGACATGTCTTGGCCCGCCCAAGGAACTTGTCAAGATCAAGTGAAGGACCTCGTCGTCACTTCGTTCGGGTCAACCGAGACATCTTCGCATGGCAACATACGACTTGTCTTGGCCCGCCCAAGGAACTGATATCAAGTGAAGGACCTCGTCGTCAGTTCCATTGGGCCAATAGAGACATCTTCACATGGAAACATACGACTTGTCTTGGCCCGCCCAAGGAACTTATCAAGATCAAGTGAAGGACCTCGTCGTCACTTCCTTTGGGCCAACCGAGACATCTTCGCATGGAAACATACGACTTGTCTTGGCCCGCCCAAGGAACTGATCACCCCACATGAAGGACCTCATCGTCAATTCCTTCGGGCCAACCGTGACGTTTTCGCATGGCAACATGTGAATTCTCATGGTCCGCCCAAGGAATCGATTGAAGCTACCAGCAAGATTTATTTTTTCCTTGCTAACTGACCACTAGTCACTTTCACATACTTCCAGTACTACTCTATTTTACTGGTTCACGACTAGTACTACGTGCAAGTTTACTGAAGGGACCTCGCTCCCATATTTCCAGTAACGCTCAGATTACTAATTTCCGACTAGTATTCTATGTTACTGAAGGAGCTTCGCTCCCGTACTTCCAGTAACACTCCGTTTACTAGTTTTTGACTGGTACTACGCGTAGTTTACTGTATAGGCTTCGCTCACTCCGTTTACTAGTTTTTGACTGGTACTACGCGTAGTTTACTGTATAGGCTTCGCTCCCATACTTCCACTAACACTCCGTTTACTAGTTTTCGACTAGTACTACGCGTAGTTTACTGTAGGGGCCTCGCTCCCATACTTCTACTAACGCTCAGATTACTAGTTCTCTACTAGTATTCTATATTATTGAAGGGGCCTCGCTCCCACACTTTCAGTACTACTCCATTTACTGGTTCACGACTGGTATTACGTGCAAGTATACTGAAGGGGCCTCGCTCCCATACTCCCAGTACTACTCCGTTCTACTGGTTCACGATTGGTACTACGAGCATGTTTACTGAAGGAACCTCGCTCCCATACTTCCAGTAACACTCAGATTACTAGTTTCCGACTAGTTTTTGACTAGTACTCTATGTTACTGAAGGGGCCTCGCTCCCATACTTCCAGTAACGCTCAGACTACTAGTTTCCGACTAGTACTCTATGTTACTGAAGGGGCCTCGCTCCCATACTTCCAGTACTACTCCATTCTACTGGTTCAGGACTGGTACTACGTGCATGTTACTGAAGGGGCTTTGCTCTCATACTTCCAGTAATGCTCATACTACTAGTTTTCGACTAGTATTCTATGTTACTGAAGGGGTCTCACTCCCATACTTCCAGTACTACTCCGTTCTACTGGTTCACAACTGGTGCTACATGCATGTTTACTGAATGGGCCTCGCTCCCATACTTCCAGCAACGCTCAGATTACTAGTTTCCGACTAGTATTCTATGTTACTGAAGGAGCCTCACTCCCATACTTCCAGTAACGCTCAGATTACTAGTTTCTAACTAGTATTCTATGTTACTGAAGGGGTCTCTCTCCCATACTTCCAGTAACGCTCAAACTACTAGTTTTCAACTAGTACTCTATGTTATTGAAGGGGCATCACTCCCATACTTGTAGTAACGCTCAAACTACTAGTTTCCGACTAATACTCTATGTTACTGAATGGGCCTCGCTCTCATACTTCCAGTACTACTCCATTCTACTGGTTCACGACTGGTACTACGTGCATGTTACTGAAGGGGCCTTGGTCTCATAGTTCTAGTAATGCTCAGACTACTAGTTTCCGACTAGTATTCTATATTACTGAAGAGGCCTCGCTCTTATACTTCCACTACTACTCCGTTTACTAGTTCGCGACTAGTTATACATGGAGTTTACTGCATGGGCATTGCTGCTATACACTGCGTTTTTACACGTCGTCAGCTACTTCGACTACTCGTCTCGCCTACAAAACTAGTCGGAATCGACTCCGATTAGTCGGCTTCATCGACAGTTCAAGATCCAGTAGTAACTTGGCCAATGCCTAGCCTCGGAGGCTGGTGCCGTCGACTACTAGGTGTATCTTGTGCGACTCATCTAGCTCCCAGGCTCTGGGGCTGGGTACGACACGGCTCTGAGCGAACAAGGTTTGATTTGAGCGGTAATTTAGGGCGCTTTTTGGAGAAGTTATTTGTTTAACCATTTTTCCGGGGAAGTCATTCGAAAAAAGCGGTTTTCAAATTTCTTAACCAATTTGCCCATCTTAACAATCAAATCTTTACCGTCATATATTACATGCCATAATTCTTTGGATCCTTTATTCAAAACCCTGAGGATTTGGATTCAAGGCTGGGGGCTCCAGGGACACGTGTCATCAGCAACTTATTTTTCAAATCTTTTGGAAGATAAGGACAGAAGACTCAAGAAAAAATTGACCCTCAGCCTGATTCTATGAGTCAACCTAAGGCTCGGTGGCTACTCCATATGGAGTGCGAGTTCAATCACACCCCATATAAAAGAAGACTTGACAACTACTCGGGGCATGAGAACCTCACAACCTCGATGCAGCCAGGGAAGTACTCGAAAGACCCTTCAAGATGGAGTTCGGGAGAACTCGAAGACGCCTTCAGAAGTACTCGGAAGCCTGCAGTACTCGACTATGAAGAGCTCGGGGGCTTGTCAGACCTAGGCCCACGAGACTGCGCACATGGTCTACATCTTACAGGATAAGATGTAGGAGATGGCCCACGCCCTACACCAGTTGTAACTACTCGTAGCATAGTAGAACTGCTCATACAGTAGTAAGACTAGTCGGATAAAGTATGAAACTACCCGAAAAGTACTTGAGTAAAACTCCTGGGGTCTTATCCGACTAGGACTTCCATGTAACCCTACCCCCCCCCATACTATATAAGGGTGGACAAGGACCCCCTCCAAATATCAGATCATCCGATCACCACCATAGGCAATACAAACCACACATGACATAGGGTATTACGCTCTCGGCAGCCCGAACCTGTCTAAACTTTGTGTTCCTTGCACCTTCGAGTTCCTGATCTCGGCGACACCCTACCTACAAACTCACCACCTCGGGGGTATCCCTCGGTGGACGTGGCGGTGAAACACCAACAATGGGCCCGACATCCTTGCAAATCACCCTCACCCTCACCTTGCCCAACGAGGTGGGTTGGGTTCATGCCGCGTGTGTTCCTCGATTCGCGCAGCTAAGGTGATTTGTCGCCCACCACCATCATTGCAGCATCAGCATGCTAGATCTTGGGAAATGGATGCAGAAAGACCAACTGTCACCCGCCTCCTTGGTTGCCACACCGCCGCACACAGACAATGGAGAGTGGGCTAGTGGAGGTCTTGGGATGGTCGCTCCACGCCCTCTCTGCTAGGGAACCGGAACTTCCGCATGTCTTCGGTATATTCGAAGAATGATGGCGATTGAACCGTTTCTCTCGCCATCCTCTGCTCGTTGCGCTGCTCCCTTCAGCCACCATGGATTTTAGACTATATTTATTCTGAATGTATTAGAAAATTTTAGTGCCTAAGGGGTGGTAGATATAGCATTACATTGAGTTTGGGACTAATGAACACCACCGTGGATTTTAGACTATATTTATCCATGGAAGCCCTTTCATATCCTTTATGTAAAATTTATCTTAGATTTCTCCGCCTTTGGCAAATTTATCTTTATGATATGAGTGATAATATGTATGGTGGATTTTTTGTAGAGTAGGAGTATTTCAATACATGTTGACTAGTAAATTATGGTTGAACTCATGCATTCACATACGTCTTCTTCTCATCAAACGCAATAACTATGAGAATTTGTTAAAACATGCTGTTGACGCCAGATTTTGACACGTGTTGAATCGGCGTCAGGAGAAGAGATTGGCCGATGCGGCAGATCTAAAGGCTACAGTAAAGAATCGATTGATTGAGGTTACGGTTGGGAATCGGCCGATTGGCGATGCAACTTGCGCCAAGAGATTGGAACCACAATGTGACGACCCTGGTTTTTGCAATTCCAAAAATAATCAATGACATTAGCCTAACTCCATGTTTTAAACCAACTAATGAGAGGGTGGAAAGAATTAAAACGGGTTCAGTTGGAATTCAAATTTAATTTGGGCACATTTGGACACATTTGAAACTTTTAAAATAACTTTAAAACCATAAGCCAAATGAAATTTTGCCTGAAACCAAAGTTGTAGAACTTTTTATTTTGAGCAACTTTCGTGTTCAAAAGTTTTTGAAATTCAAATCAGAAAGAGGAGAAAACGCCCTGTTTGCACCCAGCCCCCTGAACTTTTTCGAATTTTTGCACTTCGGTCCCTCGTTTCTCCCCCTCTGCTCTGCCGCGCCGCGCGCGCTCGCCCGCCCGCCGCGCGCCAGGTGGCCGGCGTCGCCTGACCGGCGCGAAGCGCCAGGCCAGTGGCCGCCGCACCACCCCGCCACGGCCGGCTTTGCCCCGCCCCGACGCCGCGCGGCCAGTCCCCGCCCGCGCGTGCTGCCGCGCCCAGGCCGCTGTGACAACCCTGGTAATTAAAATTCCAAAATCAATGTCATTAGCCTAACTCTATGTTTTAAACCAACTAATGAGAGGGTGGAAAGAATTAAAACGAGTTCAGTTGGAATTCAAATTTAATTTGAGCACTTTGGGTTACTTTTGAACTTTTAAATTTAACTTTCAAACCATAAGCCAAATGAGATTTTGCCTGAAACCAAAATTGTAGAACTTTTTATTTTGAACAACTTTCGTGTTCAAAAGTTTTTGAAATTCAAATCAGAAAGAGGAGAAAACGCCCTGTTTGCACCCAGCCCCCTGAAGTTTTTCAAATTCTTGCACTTCGGTCCCTCGCTCACCCCTCCCTCCTCTGCTGCGCCGCGCGCTCGCCCGACCGCCGCCGGCCACCTGGCCCTCGACGCCTGCGCAGCACCAGACGCCGAGCCAACCCCCGACGCCCTGCCTGCTGCCGCCCCCGCTGCCCAACCGCGGCCGCGCCTTTTCTTCTCCCTCCCGCACGGCATGCCCCTGCCCAACCCGCGGCTCTGCTGCACCGCCGCGCCGCCCAGCCACTGGCCGCCGCCCCGCCACCCAACGGCGTGCCCCCGTCGTGCCGCCCGAGCTCCCCAACCGCCCGCCAGCGTCGCCTACACGCGACGTCGCGCCCCGGACGCGCCCAGCGCACGCACGCCACGCGCACGACGCGCCTCTGGCCACTGGTCACCGCCGGCCGCCCCCAATGGCGCCCAGCCTCGCCGGTCCCTCCACCTCGCGCCCCGGCCGTGCCACGCCCACCCCCACGAGCTCCACCGGCTATAAAGCCCGGCGCAGCGCCCCTCCCTCCTCTCCCTGTTCCTCCTTCTTCCCCGCAGAGCAGAGCCGAGCTCCGCCCCACGCCGCCGCCGTGGAACTCCCTCCTCCGCCCCTCCTCGACCCGAGCTAGGCCCCAAAATCGCTCTCCTACCTCCGCGCGAAGCTTCCCAGCCCGAGCCCCACCGCCCTCCTCGCCGGAGCGCCGCAGTCCGCGCCGCCCCTCCGCCGCCGCCCCTGCTCTCCGCGGCCAGCCCGCCACCGGCCATCCCAAGCCACTCCAAGACCACCAATAGGTGCGCCCTGGTTCCCTCTCCGTTCTCCCCCACCTTGCCCTCGCCGCCGGCGACCCAGCTCGCCGGAATTCGGCCGGACAGGATGCTCCCCGCCGTGATTTGCGACCAGGGACTACATTGCAAACGCCCAAATCTTTCTAGGGGGTTTTCTGCTAGTTTTCAGGGACCCCTCTGTAAAGAAAGTTTTAACCAAATCAGTGAACTTGTAAAATTCGTATAAAATCGTAGAAAATTCAGAAAAATGCAAACTCAACTGTTCTGGAATCCTTATAAGAAACTCTACAACTTTTGTTACATAAAGTTTCTCAGATTCTCAATATATTTTGCTCTAGATTAAATGGAAGGTTTAATGGACTTCTTTTGTACCCACTGTTGTAGATCATAGCTGACTCTAATTTTTGGGCAGTGAGTTACTTGCTTAATGTTTAGGACTGTGTAAAAAGATCAGGACCAAAAGCCATCTCTAGATACACTTTTTGTCCAACATTGCTTTATGCCATAAAGTGATAGAACTAATTATTCCTGCTGTTCTGTGATGTTTAATGTCATGAAACTTTTTCTGTGTTGTTGTAGTGATACCTAGAGGCCATAGAAAAATTTAGAAACATTTTTACTATATGTAACCTGTTCACATGAATTTGTGGTAGGAAAACTTCACTAATTCAAAATAATTAGTAAAGCCCTTATAAAATGTTCATCTTTTTACTATGAAACACCATAGAGTAGATCAACCTGTACAATAAGTTTCAAAGATAGAAACCCTGTATAACATCCTGTAGAAAATAATCTTTTATAACATGAGCGTAGCTTGTCCCATTTATTATGCTCTAAATAATGTACAATAAAATCTGAAAAATTTACAGTAGCACAAATATGGTTATAGCAACACCCTGTAAAATTTGTAGCATCAATACTTGCATGGTTTGTTCTGTATAAAAATAACTAGATTCTAGCAGTGGCTGTGTATTACATTTTTCATATTTAACATGCTACACAAAAATGTCTGAAATTTTTACAGTGATCTTACCTCTGCATAATGTACTTTGAATAAAAATTTTATTACCAGAAGCTAACTAGATTAGTAATTGTGTTCAACTCATGTTTGTGTTTAAAAAGAAACTAAGTTTTCAATATAACACAACCCCTTCTTCTTTAACGAAGTTAAATAGATTAAGATAAACTCTATTAACGATTGCCCAGGAAATGTTAAAGTAAATAACTTCACAGCAAAACTTATGTCTTATGAACTGCAACCTTATCGTGAAGGAAATCATGTCGTTTAACTTAAACTTGTGCATTCATGTAGAAACGACGACTCTCGCCGACGGAACGTACGAGTTGGTGCCCGCGTCCGAGAGTGAGCAGCGTGAAGCTCAAGTGAATCTAACTGAAGTTGCCGAAGACCCGAGCCCAAGTTCGGAAGAGCCCCGGACTAACTTTTCGCAAGAAGGCAAGCCCCGGAGCATGAACCCTATTTTCTAAACTTATGCAACTTATTACTCTACTTTACTTGTGCATCAAGTTTATAGGAGTTGGATGAAAATTTAGTTGCATGATCCTAGGTACCCATGCTCTGAACACTAGATGCAAGGTCCGATAGAATGCTATGCTAATAGGACTCGGTAAAAGTCGAGTGATTTCCTGTCACTCGCGAGAAATTAGGAGTTGATTATTTACTACACGCTGCAATCATAAGGACGACGGACGGGCTGTGGTACGATGCTTATGTTGATGATTGAGGCCCGTCTGTCTAGTGAAAAATGCTAAGGCCGCAGTGTGTGGTAAGTGATGGTTAAGTCTTTGAACGTACTAACCACATGCCGAGAATATGGTAATCGGTAAGCTTAGTACTGGATTGAACCGAGGCCGGAATATACTCCCCACTGTCTTGAATTCGTTCACATCTAGCTAATGGCGGGTGCATCGGCCGCCATGGCCCGGCTGCGTCCGTGGTCCATGGGGAGGTGTAGTCGAGGGCGGTGGGCCTGTTCCGTGAAGCGGGAATTGAAGGGAAAGGTTGCACGTGTGACTCTAGGGAGTAACCACGTGACGTGTGTTTAGGTTTCCCTTGCAAGGTTAAGAAATTCGATTCGAATCGTCCGTTTCTCACGGCTATTGAGACTGCTTAACCACTTTTACCCACAGAGTAAGAAGAGCAACAATGATGGTGAATAAACTTGTTGGATAAAATGCTTCACCATGAATGCTAGGGAATAGCCGCATATCTAGAATGGTTAATGAAACTAGAATTTTGAGCTAAAAGTTGAAAGTAAGGACCCACTTGTAGATGCTTTTTGGCAAAACAAACCCCTCAAGCCAAAAGCCTCGCATGTCTAGGAGTCGGCTAAGTATACCCCATTAGTCGGGTAAGCCTTGCTGAGTATTAGTATACTCAGCCTTGCTTGTGGCTTGTTTTCAGGTGAAACCTTCGAAGACTTGATTGCTAGGTTGACTTGGCCTTGTACTCTTCCCCCTGGTTGGTCGGTGGAATGGGATACGCCCCCGTCCAACGAAGATAATACCGAGTGACGTCTCGTACGGGCTTCATCGAGACATCCCTTATCGTCGAGTAGCTTTCGTTATTTTATTTTCCGCTGCAACTTAAACTCTGAAGAACTTCTTAGTTATGATCACTGAAGTACTTGTTTCTAAACTCAAACTTGGTCTGTAATTTTCACTTATGGTAATTTTGTAATATTGCTGGAATGTGGTATTCTCTGGGCTCATCGTCGCGTGAGCATTTGTATGTATGGCGCTCGATCCGATTACCGTGGTGTATCGGGAGGTTATACCCGACAGACCCGTGGATTACTCCGTTTGAAGTGTAAGGTTAACCGAAATTGCCCTAATGGTGATGGTTAATACACTTGAGCCGGATTAATTCAGGTGGTTCTGCCACAGCTGGTATCAGAGCCGTAACTGGTGCCACAGCTGGCAACAGCTGGCGCCAGAGCCAAAATACATACGCCAGAGAATGCGGCAAGCCGTAAAAACTTATTTCATAAAACTTGACTAGAAGGATGTGTTGCGAAATACGTTGGTACGTTAAGGATGGTGCCTAGTTCGTAAAGCCCTAAGGGATTATGGGAAAGTTTACTAGGTGGCTATCTAACTTCTATATATATTATCAATTGACTTCCAGCACATTACTTTCTGTCAAAACTTACTTTAATGCACAACCGACTTTAAATTCTGTAACGACGCACTCGTCGCTAAGGTAAGAAGGTAAGGATCCTCAGCCAACTGAGAGAGCTTGGCCTTCCTGTCGGTGATGCGAACCGAACGCTGCCCTCAAGCAGTGGCTTACTTGAGGTGCTGCCAATATGCCAACTGTTAGTTGAACATATTGGGAGTAGAAGGTTCGGCGCAGGGTATGGCGATCGCTGTTCATACCCCCGTCTCATGACGGTACCCCCGTGAATACGCTATCTCGATAGCGTATGTTAACGTCGTCTGTACGGCGGAAATTGTACAGATATCGTTTCTATAAGTAAACGGTAATGATTACGGACGCTTTCATGAGTGCTGGCATGAAAGGTTCATGATATATATATGCTTGTCGATTTTCTGCAGGTACACTAACCGCGATTACGATAAGTTAAGGGACGAGTAGAAAGACTCGACTAGCTATTATAGCGAGAGCCGTATGGTGTAAGCCACCGAAACTATCTTCGTAAGACCAAAGCTATTTGGCGATTATTTTATTTTGTGAGGACGAATAGGACGTGCATACATCATGAACATGTGTATCTGAAATCAAAAATGCGTTGTATAAGAGTGGTAAGGTTCTTGCGTATCTAAGGGAGGTTTGCATAAGGACTATCTAGCGAATCTATCACAAATCTGCCATGACCGAAAAGAAAGATTTATTGACCCAAGAAAATGACCTTTTCTGGTAAAGTTCATGTGGAAAGAATTGTTCAAAATTTCGTGTTCTATCCCCTGTTCAAAAATCAAAAATTCTGAACTCATGGATAGTAAGAAATAACAGAAACCACGGAATGTCAGATTTCTGTCCAGAATAAGCACTTCTGCCTCTTAAATTTTTAGGCCCCCTTCCTACAGTTTTCTGTAAAAGAGTACAACACAAAACTTGTTCCAAATTTATCCCAGTAGCTGCTGTTAAAATTTGGTAAATTTTGGCTGGGTAGATTTTCCCTGGTGCACGAAATATTGGCCCCCTGTTCACTGAAAATTCTGGGTAGACCGAGAAGTAAGACCTTAAGGGAACAGCCATCTTAGAGCCTAATCCAGCCAAAGTGTTGAATAGAAAAGTGGTGCACAAATACCTTAGAAATGCTCTGGTAAAAGTTGAGAATTTTTGGACCAGAACTTTTGAAGTTATAGGCCAGATACTATAACTCGTTCTGCTGAAAAACAGCCAACCAGCGAAGCGAAGAGCGAATCGTTTGACCATCTTAGCCATCAATTTAGCATCTTAACTGAATATCAAAGTTGTACATCCCTAAATTCCCTATCCACTGCCAAAATATGAGGAACTTTGGATGAACCTACCAGGAGTTATAAGGTTCTTATGGCAGACAGTTTTTATGCCCGTGATTCCATCCAGGACCTTTGGAAGTCTACTATTCCGCGTTAGATCTTTTTGAGTCATGGAAGCAACATGGATCACGTTGCTAATGAAGAACCTTCGCCTTTTCAGATGGTTGGAGCAACCCGTGGTAACCCGGATGGTTTTGGTGCTAGCGCAAGTGGATCACAACCACAGCCGCCACCACCCAGCTTGGTTGAAGTAATGGCCGCTCAAACCGAGTTGCTTCGCCAGCTCGTGCAAGGACAGCCACACAACCCGCGGGGTGGGCAAAATGCCCACCACCCCCAAGTTGCAGGATACACGGATTTCCTAGGGACCCAGCCTCCCTTGTTTCACGAGACGGAGGAACCCTTGGATGCGGATGCTTGGATTCACACAATCGAGTCCAAGTTTTCTCTACTTGTGGCCCCATGTTCGGATGAAAACAAGGCCCGCTTTGCCGCGCAGCAGCTTCGCGGTACGGCTCGTCTATGGTGGGACCACTATTTTGCTATGCTCCCCGCTGATCACATTGTCACCTGGGATGAATTCAAGACTGCGTTCCGGGCACACCATATTCCCGAAGGTCTCATAGAAAGAAAGCTAAACGAGTTTTTAGCTCTCACTCAGGATAACCACACTGTACTTCAGTATGCTCAGGCCTTCAACAATCTGTGCCAATACGCGGGCTATCACGCAGACACAGATGCCAAGAAGCGTGATCGTTTCCGTAGAGGTCTGAGTACTAAACTCAAGGAACGACTGAATCTTGTCAAAGCCGACACATATAATGAGCTAGTCAACATGGCCATCACTCAAGAGGACTGTATTGAGGCTCATCGTGCTGAAAAGAAGAGGAAGGCTCTAGCTGGACCCTCGGGCGCTCAGCCACTGAGGTATCGCTTGGTGCGAAATGCTGCGCCTACAGCTCCACCGAAGGCCCCTCAGCCAGGGCGTTGGATTATCAGGCCCCCACAACAGCCAGGCATGGTACGACCCCCGATGCCTCCACAGAATGGTCCGAGGCCCACTCTGCAACAGCCTCTTCGACCCAGCCCCGCGAATCGTTGTTTCAAATGCGGGAGTTCCGGTCATTTCGCTCGCGAATGCCCTCAACCCAGGCTGCCAAATCAGGGCCAGGACTCTAACCAGAACAATAAGAACAAAGGCAAGAAGCAGACCCTCCAGGTCAAACAAGGACAGATCAACTTCACCACCCTTGCAGAACTTCCTGAAGGAGCACCTGTAATGACGGGTACATTCTCCATCCATAACAAGCCTGCAATCATGTTGTTTGATTCTGGTGCATCACATAGTTTCATTAGTGCAAAGTTTGGTGCAAAAGTAGGCTTGAATATTTGGCACACCAAAGGGTCGTATATGATATCAACACCGGGTGGAAAAATTGCTTCCAACCAAATAATAAGGCTGGTACCGATAAAATTGGGAAGTAAAGTCATCAACACAGATCTCGTACTTTTACCCCTTGACGGCATGGATATTATTTTGGGAATGAACTGGATGACTAGGCATGGAGTCACATTGGACCTTTCTTCCCGAGCCGTTGAAATAAATTCACCTAGTCACGGAGCCACTACCCTTTACCTACCGTTACGAGAGTGCACAAATTCTTGCGCTTTCGTGATGGAAGGGACCAACCTAGAGAATATTCCAGTGGTATGCGAGTATGCCGATGTCTTTCCGGATGACTTACCCGGAATGCCACCGGATAGGGATATTGAGTTCGTTATTGAACTACAACCAGGCACTGCACCTATATCCAAAAGACCGTATAGGATGCCCCCTAAAGAATTGGCCGAGCTGAAACTTCAACTCCAAGAACTACTGGACAAAGGTTTTATTCGCCCTAGCGCGTCACCTTGGGGATGTCCAGCCCTATTCGTAAAGAAGAAGGATGACAGTTTGAGATTATGTGTGGACTACCGACCTCTCAATGCGGTAACAGTTAAAAATAAATACCCTCTTCCTCGCATCGATGTACTCTTCGATCAATTAGCTGGAGCCAGAGTCTTCTCCAAGATTGATCTTCGTTCGGGATATCATCAGATCAAGATTCGCCCATGTGATATTCCTAAGACTGCCTTCTCCACACGATATGGACTATATGAATTCTTGGTCATGTCCTTTGGACTCACAAATGCCCCTGCCTACTTCATGTATCTCATGAATTCGGTATTCATGCCCGAACTGGACAAATTCGTCGTAGTGTTCATCGACGACATTCTTATCTATTCCAAGGATGAGGAAGAGCATGCCAACCACCTTCGCATTGTTCTTCAGCGACTCAGAGACCATCAGCTCTATGCTAAGTTTTCTAAGTGTGAGTTTTGGTTGGATACTGTAAAGTTCTTAGGTCACACGATCTCCAGTGAAGGCATAGCTGTTGACCCCAGCAAGGTACAAGAGGTGATGGATTGGAAACCCCCTACCTCTGTTCATCAGATTCGCAGTTTTCTCGGCTTAGCCGGTTACTACCGTCGCTTCATCCCGGATTTCTCTCGAATTGCTAAGCCTATGACGGAACTATTGAAGAAGGAAGTAAAGTTTGTATGGAATGAGAAGTGTGAAGAAGCCTTCCACACTCTCAGAGAGCATCTGACTACTGCACCTGTGTTAGCTCAACCCGATAATACCAAGTCATTCGATGTGTATTGTGACGCATCGGGTACTGGTCTAGGATGTGTGCTTATGCAAGAGAATCGAGTGATTGCATATGCCTCACGAGCCCTTCGGCCCCACGAACAGAATTATCCCACGCATGACCTTGAGCTCGCAGCCGTCATTCACGCTCTAAAGATATGGAGGCACTATCTCATGGGTACACAGTGCAATATCTACACGGATCATAAGAGTCTCAAGTACATCTTCACACAAGCCGATCTGAATATGAGACAACGAAGATGGCTAGAATTAATCAAAGATTATGACCTGGAAATGCACTATCACCCCGGTAAGGCTAATGTAGTCGCGGATGCACTAAGCCGCAAGTCCCATTGCCATTGCTTATCCATGGAGTCCTACCATGGGACATTATGTGCAGACATGAGGAAGCTTAACTTGGAAATGGTTTCCCAAGGCGCTCTAAATCACACCTCAGTTGAGCCCACTCTTCACGACCAAATCGTCATGGCACAACTACATGATGAAGGAATCAAGATCATCAAACAAAAACTCTCTCTAGGTGAGGAGAAGTATAAGTGTTTCCGCCAGGACCATAAGGGAGTTCTATGGTTCGAAAGTCGTATAGTCGTTCCGAAGAATCGTGAACTCCGCAAGCAAATTCTTGATGAGGCACACCTTTCCAAATTCTCTATCCACCCCGGCAGTAGCAAAATGTATCAAGACCTAAGGCAAAACTTCTGGTGGACTAGAATGAAAAGGGAAATTGCTACGTATGTCTCGGAATGTGACACGTGCCAGAGAGTAAAAGCTAGCCACTTGAAAGTAGCCGGTACACTTCAACCATTACCTATACCATCATGGAAATGGGAAGACATAAGTATGGACTTCATCGTTGGACTACCAAACACTTCCCAGAAACATGATTCCATATGGGTTATCGTGGACAGACTCACGAAGACGGCACATTTTCTTCCGGTACACACCACCTATACCGCCAAGAAATATGCCGAGATTTACCTCGATCGTATTGTTTGCCTACATGGAATACCTAAGACAATTATTTCTGATCGTGGTCCTCAGTTTGTAGCACGCTTTTGGGAACAACTGCAAACATCTCTTGGTACCAAACTAATTCGCAGCTCAGCATACCATCCTCAGACTGACGGACAAACGGAAAGGGTAAACCAAATTCTTGAAGACATGCTGAGAGCTTGCGTCATTCACTATGACAAGAATTGGGACAAATGTCTACCCCTAGCAGAGTTCTCGTACAACAACAGCTATCAAACGAGTTTGAAAATGGCACCATTTGAGGCCCTGTACGGACGAAGGTGTCGAACTCCTTTGAGCTGGTCACAAACCGGAGAACGTCAAATAATTGGACCCGACCTGGTAATCGAGGCAGAGGAGAAAGTAAAAGTAATACAAGCAAATCTTAAAGCCGCACAAGCCCGACAAAAGAGCTATTCTGACAAAAGGAGAAAGCCCCTAAAGTTCGAAGTTGGCGATCATGTCTATCTTCGAGTATCACCCACCAAGGGAGTGCGAAGATTTGGAATCAAAGGCAAACTAGCTCCCCGTTATATTGGTCCTTACGAAATCATTGAGAGCTGCGGACCCGTAGCCTACAAATTACGACTGCCCCCTCAGCTCACGGCTACCCATGATGTCTTCCACGTATCTCAACTCAAGAAGTGTATTCGAGTCCCTACTGAGATTGTGGAACAACAAGAAATATCGTTAGAGCCCGACCTCTCGTATGTCGAACACCCAGTTAAGATTTTGGATCAAAAAGAAAGAGAGACCAGGAGGAAAGTGATTAGAATGTATAAAATACAATGGAATCGCCACACGGAAGAAGAAGCCACCTGGGAAACGGAGAGCTACCTGAACCAACATTTCCCCGGGTTTCTTATCTCAACCACTGGTAGGTGCACCCACGCCCACACTAAGAATTACCGAATCTCGGGGCGAGATTCTTGTTAAGGGGGGAAGGCTGTGACAACCCTGGTAATTAAAATTCCAAAATCAATGTCATTAGCCTAACTCTATGTTTTAAACCAACTAATGAGAGGGTGGAAAGAATTAAAACGAGTTCAGTTGGAATTCAAATTTAATTTGAGCACTTTGGGTTACTTTTGAACTTTTAAATTTAACTTTCAAACCATAAGCCAAATGAGATTTTGCCTGAAACCAAAATTGTAGAACTTTTTATTTTGAACAACTTTCGTGTTCAAAAGTTTTTGAAATTCAAATCAGAAAGAGGAGAAAACGCCCTGTTTGCACCCAGCCCCCTGAAGTTTTTCAAATTCTTGCACTTCGGTCCCTCGCTCACCCCTCCCTCCTCTGCTGCGCCGCGCGCTCGCCCGACCGCCGCCGGCCACCTGGCCCTCGACGCCTGCGCAGCACCAGACGCCGAGCCAACCCCCGACGCCCTGCCTGCTGCCGCCCCCGCTGCCCAACCGCGGCCGCGCCTTTTCTTCTCCCTCCCGCACGGCATGCCCCTGCCCAACCCGCGGCTCTGCTGCACCGCCGCGCCGCCCAGCCACTGGCCGCCGCCCCGCCACCCAACGGCGTGCCCCCGTCGTGCCGCCCGAGCTCCCCAACCGCCCGCCAGCGTCGCCTACACGCGACGTCGCGCCCCGGACGCGCCCAGCGCACGCACGCCACGCGCACGACGCGCCTCTGGCCACTGGTCACCGCCGGCCGCCCCCAATGGCGCCCAGCCTCGCCGGTCCCTCCACCTCGCGCCCCGGCCGTGCCACGCCCACCCCCACGAGCTCCACCGGCTATAAAGCCCGGCGCAGCGCCCCTCCCTCCTCTCCCTGTTCCTCCTTCTTCCCCGCAGAGCAGAGCCGAGCTCCGCCCCACGCCGCCGCCGTGGAACTCCCTCCTCCGCCCCTCCTCGACCCGAGCTAGGCCCCAAAATCGCTCTCCTACCTCCGCGCGAAGCTTCCCAGCCCGAGCCCCACCGCCCTCCTCGCCGGAGCGCCGCAGTCCGCGCCGCCCCTCCGCCGCCGCCCCTGCTCTCCGCGGCCAGCCCGCCACCGGCCATCCCAAGCCACTCCAAGACCACCAATAGGTGCGCCCTGGTTCCCTCTCCGTTCTCCCCCACCTTGCCCTCGCCGCCGGCGACCCAGCTCGCCGGAATTCGGCCGGACAGGATGCTCCCCGCCGTGATTTGCGACCAGGGACTACATTGCAAACGCCCAAATCTTTCTAGGGGGTTTTCTGCTAGTTTTCAGGGACCCCTCTGTAAAGAAAGTTTTAACCAAATCAGTGAACTTGTAAAATTCGTATAAAATCGTAGAAAATTCAGAAAAATGCAAACTCAACTGTTCTGGAATCCTTATAAGAAACTCTACAACTTTTGTTACATAAAGTTTCTCAGATTCTCAATATATTTTGCTCTAGATTAAATGGAAGGTTTAATGGACTTCTTTTGTACCCACTGTTGTAGATCATAGCTGACTCTAATTTTTGGGCAGTGAGTTACTTGCTTAATGTTTAGGACTGTGTAAAAAGATCAGGACCAAAAGCCATCTCTAGATACACTTTTTGTCCAACATTGCTTTATGCCATAAAGTGATAGAACTAATTATTCCTGCTGTTCTGTGATGTTTAATGTCATGAAACTTTTTCTGTGTTGTTGTAGTGATACCTAGAGGCCATAGAAAAATTTAGAAACATTTTTACTATATGTAACCTGTTCACATGAATTTGTGGTAGGAAAACTTCACTAATTCAAAATAATTAGTAAAGCCCTTATAAAATGTTCATCTTTTTACTATGAAACACCATAGAGTAGATCAACCTGTACAATAAGTTTCAAAGATAGAAACCCTGTATAACATCCTGTAGAAAATAATCTTTTATAACATGAGCGTAGCTTGTCCCATTTATTATGCTCTAAATAATGTACAATAAAATCTGAAAAATTTACAGTAGCACAAATATGGTTATAGCAACACCCTGTAAAATTTGTAGCATCAATACTTGCATGGTTTGTTCTGTATAAAAATAACTAGATTCTAGCAGTGGCTGTGTATTACATTTTTCATATTTAACATGCTACACAAAAATGTCTGAAATTTTTACAGTGATCTTACCTCTGCATAATGTACTTTGAATAAAAATTTTATTACCAGAAGCTAACTAGATTAGTAATTGTGTTCAACTCATGTTTGTGTTTAAAAAGAAACTAAGTTTTCAATATAACACAACCCCTTCTTCTTTAACGAAGTTAAATAGATTAAGATAAACTCTATTAACGATTGCCCAGGAAATGTTAAAGTAAATAACTTCACAGCAAAACTTATGTCTTATGAACTGCAACCTTATCGTGAAGGAAATCATGTCGTTTAACTTAAACTTGTGCATTCATGTAGAAACGACGACTCTCGCCGACGGAACGTACGAGTTGGTGCCCGCGTCCGAGAGTGAGCAGCGTGAAGCTCAAGTGAATCTAACTGAAGTTGCCGAAGACCCGAGCCCAAGTTCGGAAGAGCCCCGGACTAACTTTTCGCAAGAAGGCAAGCCCCGGAGCATGAACCCTATTTTCTAAACTTATGCAACTTATTACTCTACTTTACTTGTGCATCAAGTTTATAGGAGTTGGATGAAAATTTAGTTGCATGATCCTAGGTACCCATGCTCTGAACACTAGATGCAAGGTCCGATAGAATGCTATGCTAATAGGACTCGGTAAAAGTCGAGTGATTTCCTGTCACTCGCGAGAAATTAGGAGTTGATTATTTACTACACGCTGCAATCATAAGGACGACGGACGGGCTGTGGTACGATGCTTATGTTGATGATTGAGGCCCGTCTGTCTAGTGAAAAATGCTAAGGCCGCAGTGTGTGGTAAGTGATGGTTAAGTCTTTGAACGTACTAACCACATGCCGAGAATATGGTAATCGGTAAGCTTAGTACTGGATTGAACCGAGGCCGGAATATACTCCCCACTGTCTTGAATTCGTTCACATCTAGCTAATGGCGGGTGCATCGGCCGCCATGGCCCGGCTGCGTCCGTGGTCCATGGGGAGGTGTAGTCGAGGGCGGTGGGCCTGTTCCGTGAAGCGGGAATTGAAGGGAAAGGTTGCACGTGTGACTCTAGGGAGTAACCACGTGACGTGTGTTTAGGTTTCCCTTGCAAGGTTAAGAAATTCGATTCGAATCGTCCGTTTCTCACGGCTATTGAGACTGCTTAACCACTTTTACCCACAGAGTAAGAAGAGCAACAATGATGGTGAATAAACTTGTTGGATAAAATGCTTCACCATGAATGCTAGGGAATAGCCGCATATCTAGAATGGTTAATGAAACTAGAATTTTGAGCTAAAAGTTGAAAGTAAGGACCCACTTGTAGATGCTTTTTGGCAAAACAAACCCCTCAAGCCAAAAGCCTCGCATGTCTAGGAGTCGGCTAAGTATACCCCATTAGTCGGGTAAGCCTTGCTGAGTATTAGTATACTCAGCCTTGCTTGTGGCTTGTTTTCAGGTGAAACCTTCGAAGACTTGATTGCTAGGTTGACTTGGCCTTGTACTCTTCCCCCTGGTTGGTCGGTGGAATGGGATACGCCCCCGTCCAACGAAGATAATACCGAGTGACGTCTCGTACGGGCTTCATCGAGACATCCCTTATCGTCGAGTAGCTTTCGTTATTTTATTTTCCGCTGCAACTTAAACTCTGAAGAACTTCTTAGTTATGATCACTGAAGTACTTGTTTCTAAACTCAAACTTGGTCTGTAATTTTCACTTATGGTAATTTTGTAATATTGCTGGAATGTGGTATTCTCTGGGCTCATCGTCGCGTGAGCATTTGTATGTATGGCGCTCGATCCGATTACCGTGGTGTATCGGGAGGTTATACCCGACAGACCCGTGGATTACTCCGTTTGAAGTGTAAGGTTAACCGAAATTGCCCTAATGGTGATGGTTAATACACTTGAGCCGGATTAATTCAGGTGGTTCTGCCACAGCCGCCGCCCGCTCGCCCAGTGGCCGCGCTCCGCCGTGCAGCCCCGGCCCCCGCGCCCCGCCAGCTGCCGCGCCTGCCCTCCGCCCGAGCCGCTGCAGCAGCTGCTCCCCAATCCGCACGCCGCGCTATCTCCTCGCGCCCACGCCACAATCGCGGCCGCCCAGTCGCCCGCGCCCGCTCGCCGCACGCCGCGCCGGCGTTCTGCCGCCGCACGCCGCGCCGGCGTTCTGCCGCCGCCCGCCGCAGCCAGTGCACGCCGCGCCGTGCCTCCGCCCCGCACGCTAACCAGGCCCCTCCTGTCCCTATAAAAGCGCCACCCCGGCCACGCGCGCGAGTCCCCGGCCACCAGAACGCCTCGCCGCCGCCATCGCCGCCGCCGAGCGCCGCCCGTCCGTGGACAGCCCACTGCCGCCGCCCACTGCCCAAACTGAGCACCCAGCCACCACTACATCACCTCACCGCAGCTCGCCGACCCACCCAACGCCACCCAGAGCCACCGGAGCACCGCCGCCCGCGCTGCCGTCGCCGCCGCCGCCCCTGCTCGCCATGGACAGCACGACCCCGACCCCCTCCGTCCAAGCCGAGCCCTTGAGTAGCTTCCCCACGCGTCACTGAAGCTCACCGACCGGACCACGCCGCCCCAAGCCCGCCGGAGCACCGCCGTCGACGCGAGCCGCGCCGCCGCCGCCTCTGCTCCAACGCCGGCGAGCCCTTCCCGGCCGTTCCCCACCTGAACAACACCCCCACAAGGTAGCCCTCGCACCCCTGAACCTTCCCCGACCCCCGCCCCTCGCCGCCGGCGAGCCCCCTCGCTGGAAATTTCGGCCGGCCGCCGTACCCGAGCCGCCGAGGACCCAATTGCAAGAATTTAAATCTTTAGAAGGGTCTGAGCGCAAGATTCAAGGACCTAGTTGTAAAAGAAAATTTCAAACCTAGATTCAAATTTAGTGAACTTGTAAAATTCGTATAAAATCGAAGAAAATTCAGAAAAATGCAAACTCAACTGTTCTGGAATCCTCAGAACAAACTCTAGCACTTTTGTTACAAAAATGTTCTCAGAATCTCAAAATATTTTGCTCTACATTAAATAGAAGCTTTAATGGACATATTTTATACCCACTGTTCTAGAGCAATGCTGACCCTGAATTTTGGGCAGTGAATTAGTTGCTGGATGATTAGGACTGTGTAAAAAGATCAGGCCCAAATTCCATCTCTAGATTTACTGTTTGTTAAACTTAGTTTTATACCATGTGTAAGAAGAATGTTTTATCCCTGCAGTTAGGTGGTGAGTCAACCATTGAAATTTTTCCTATGCTAATGTATTCGTAACTAGAAGCCAGAGAAAAATTAGGAGACTTTTTATCTCACAGTAACCTATTTATTTGATTTATGTGCTAATAACATACATTAAATCAAGAAAATAGTGTCTTAGCTTGGAAAATCCCCAAATTATTACTGGGAGTTACACTGTGGTAGAGGTTGCTGTGCAAAAAGTTTCATGGACAAAAACCCTGTGTAGGGTCCTGTAAAAATGAATCTTTAAAAAGCCTAGGTGTAGAATGTCATATTTTCTATGCTCTAAATACTGCATGATAAATCCTACAAAAATTACAGTAGCTTCTGCATACTTAAGTGAGAGCTCTGTAAAAATCTTAGACTCATTTGTTGCACCAATTCTTCTGTACAAAAAGAACAATTATCTAACAGCAACTATGAAATACATTTTTCAGAATTAATCTGTTGCATAAAATTGGCTGAAAATTTTACAGTAAGCACATCTTTCCTTGATGTGCCTAAATCCAAAATTTCATGACCAGAAACTATCCCTTGTAGTAATTACTCTCAAATCGTAATCAAGTGCTATTTCCACGACTTAAACTTGTGCACTCATGTAGAATCGACGACTCTCGCTGACGGAACCTACGAGCTGGTGCCCGCATCCGAGAGTGAGCAGCGTGAAGCTCAAGCAAATCTAACTGAAGCTTTTGAAGACCCGAGCCCAAGTTCGGAAGATCCCCAAGCGAACTGCGAAGGCAAGCCCCGGAGCATAACCCATTCTTTCCGAAATTATGCAACGCATTACTCTTTGCTTGTGCATTAAGTTTATAGGAGTTGGATGAAAACTTAGTTGCATGATGTCAGGAACCCTTGCTTGGAAACTAGATGAAAGGTTCGATAGAATGCTGTGCTAATAGGACTCCGGTAAAAGTCGAGTGATTTCCTGTCACTCGCGAGAAAATAGGAGTTGAATGACTACTACACGCTGCAATCATAAGGACACGGACGGGTCATGTAACGATGGTTACGATTGAGGCCCGTCTGTCTAGTGAAAAATGCTAAGGCCGCAGGGTGTGGTAGTGATGGTTAAGTCTTTGAACGTACTAAACACATGCCGAGATTATGGGAATCGGTAAGCTTAAGTACCTGATTGGCCCGGCAAGGGGACGGCATCCTACCCTTTGAACTTCGGTCCCATGTGCATATGGCGAGTGCAGAGAGTGGTCACGACCCGGCGCCGAACCGTGGCGTGGAGCTCTTGTACTCTCGGAGGGTAGCCCCGATCCACGACCCGGAAAGAAAGGGGAAAAGTTGCACGTGTGACTCTAGGGAGTAACCACGTGACGTGTGTTTGGGTTTCCCTTGCAAGGTTAAGAAATTCGATTCGAATCGTCCGTTTCTCACGGCTATTGAGACTGCTTAACCATTTTTACCCACAGAGTAAGAAGAGGAACAATGATGATGAATGAACTGGTGGGATGAAAAATTAAATGCTTCACCATGTATGCTTTAGATAGCTGCTTACCTAGACTGGCTAACGAAACTAGAATCTGGAGCTAAAAGTTGAAAGTAAGGACCCACTTGTAGATGCTGTTTCGGCAAAACAAACCCCTGAGCCAAAAAGCCTGGCATGTCTAGAGTCGGTGGAGTAGTTTCCACTACTCGGGTAAGTCTTGCTGAGTATTAGTATACTCAGCCTTGCTTGTGGCTCATTTCAGGTGAGACCTTCGAAGATATGATTGCTAGCTTGACTTGGCCCTGCACTCTTCCCCCTGGTTGGTCGGTGGAATGGGATGCGCCCCCGTCCAACGGAGATAAGGCCGAGTGATGTCTCGTACGGGCTTCATCGAGACATCCTGTATCGTCGAGTAGTTTTCGTTGTTTATTTCCGCTGCAATTTAACTCTGAAGAACTTATTTATGTTAATTGAAGTACTTGTTTTCTAAACTCAGAACTAGGTCTGTAATATTGACTTATGCAAATGATGTAATACTTGCTGGAATGTGGTATTCTCTGGGCTCATCGTCGCATGAGCATTTGTATGTACGGCGCTCGATCCGTTCACCGTGGTTGTATCGGGAGGTTATACCCGACAGACCAGTGGATTACTCCGTTTGAAGTGGAAGGTTAACCGAGGATGCCTTAATGGTGATGGTTAATACACTTGAGCCGGATTAATTCAGGTGGTTCTGCCACACACAACAGAGGATCCCAGCCAAAAGTAGCCTTATGTTGATCAACGGAGTGATGCTGAGTCGGTCAAGAAGCAAATGAAAAGAGTCCTGATTGGATTAGGAGACGGCGGTGGAAGATTCTGCAGGAGTCCGTTTCCTTTATAAAAAAATTATAGATATAGCAGTTTTTCTATTTAAAATAAGATTGTAACAAGTCGTAATCGATCAGGAGTCCTGGTTCTAGGGTATAAATAGGAGTCGTCAGGGCTTTGTAAGGAACAACAAATCAATCAACAAAACACATCTACTTTTTCACAGCACTTTACTTTCAAGTCGGTGACTTCGCCAATACTTTTTCTTCTTTCACGAGTTCGTACGGATTGGCAGGGCTGCATCAACTTGATCTCCGGCCAATTGGTAGGTTCCGCTTATCGAATAACATCTGAGCTTTAACCTCGGGTGCATCGCTGTGGTTTCATTTGGATTTATTCACCAGTTATTGATATTTACTAGAATTATATGTTTTACCTGTTGTTCTAGTATTATCACCAGTTATCCAGCTTGAGATTGGAACTATAGGCTTTATCATCGCTCTTCCTCGCTCATCGTCATATAGCCGATTAGATCTATTTCAAGTGTTGCATCTGTAATAATTGTTTAAGTCGCTCTAGCAGTTTTCTTTGCAATTATTACATGATTATCGGCTGATCCATAGCCGGTTATCTTCATAGCAAATCGGCCGATTCGCCGACGCGCTTTAAGGGACAGATCGGAACCCCAGCCGATCGGAACGCCCGGAATTTAATACTCTTATTTCCTTGTCAATCAACAGGTCAGATTGACTGGCACGCCGCGCGAACCGCACCAGGGCAATAACCCGAATAGGAGCTAAGCAGATTCTCCCGGGTCGTGTGTCCGACGCTGAAGATCATCGGCCGATTCCGGGCCGATTTTTAGCGCCAACACACTTTTGGCACGCCCGGTGGGACCCAACTTCAAGACCCAATATGTCAAAGAACGCAGAAGTTTCCGAGAACAATATCATTGAGGTCACAGAAGCGGATCTCAAGGACGACCAGAAGGAAGAATTGGCTAAACATCTGGAAGATTACAAAAGGATGTATCTGCAGTCGTTCAGTCGCACCAGAAGCGGGGAGGCAGTCAAGAAAGCTCCTCTTCCTATTCCCCACCACATCACCATCGCTGAGGATTCGGGCAAGATGTCCGATATGATCCAATAGTTAGTCTATCAGGCTTTCATCAACCAATCCTAGGTGATGACCAACACGGTGTATAACGCCATCATCAGCTCTCTGGTCAGCGGAGCAGCTCAAGGATATCAGGGGCCAGCGTATGCCCCGCCTATTACACCTCCAGCCAGAAGCTCACCAGGCACGTCCCACTCGGCTCCTCAGCCAATGTCGACGCAACGCGAAGGATACAACACTCCGTTGCCTCCAGTGTCTCCAAGGTATAACGGTGCACCATGTTTCCCATCGCAAGCACCGCTTCAGCCTGTCCAGTTTGCTTCTGTGCAATCGCTGCCCACAAACTCAGTGACCTGGGGGGCATCGGCAATGACGACTTTTCCCGATCAATCAACCGGACATGGGAGCTATCCAATCCAGGCGCCATTCCATTCGGCCGTCCGGCCGACGGTCCCTCAGTATCAACCAGCCCTGTTAGAAATCGGCAGGGGGGCAGGCGCTGTAGAGGCACTCTGAAGCACGGCACCGATGACGATGTACGATGGGGCGGCGGATTCGCTTCGCCATCAACTGTCAACTGCTCAGACGGCCAAGACGCAACAGAAATCGCAGCATGCTTCGATCCATCACCCGGCCGTACCACCGCCAATCCTCCAACATATGCCGGCACCTCGAACGGCTGTTCATCAGCAGCAGGTGGATTGGACGGCAAGAATAGTGGAGGTAATTCAGGACCAATTTGTGTTGAAGCCGAAAGTGCAGACTTATACATACAAGACGCCATACTCATCGGCCTACGACTTGCTGCCGTTTCCCCACCGGTACAAGGTTCCTGATTTTACCAAGTTTTTGGGGCTGGACGACACATCTACCGTGGAGCACATTAACAGATTCATCATCTAGTGCGGGGAAGCCACCATGCAAGATGCTCTAAGGGTGCGTCTGTTTTCATCGTCTCTGTCTGGATCGGCCTTCGAGTGGTTCACCACTTTACTAGCTAATTCCATTGTTACTTGGGCCGATCTAGAAAAGCAGTTCCATAAGTACTTCTACGCAGGAGTACATGAGATGAAGCTCTCAGATTTGACCAGCCTCAGGCAGAGGAGCAACGAACCAGTAACTGGATACATACAGAGGTTCAGAGAAATCAGGAACAAATGCTACAGTCTGGCTCTAACCGATGCCCAGCTGGCCGATATCGCTTTCCAAGGCCTCTTGCCACAAATCAAGGAAAGGTATGCCTCACAAGAATTTGAAAGCCTAAGCCAGATCGTTCACCGATTGGCAGGTCAGGAAGTCCGTCCGATTGAGCAGCGGAGGAATTTACAGAAGAAGGTGGCATATCTGGAAGGGTCTGAATCGGAGGGAGAGGAAGAAATCGGCCTAGCAGAATGGGTAAAAAGGCAAGAAGCCAATATCGTGCCCTTTTGGAAAGAAAGAACTAGAAGCATTCGGCTTTGATACGACAAAGGCCGATAAGATTTTCGACTTACTACTTCAGGAAGGGCAAATCAAGCTATCACCATACCATACCATTCCTTCGGCCGATCAGCTCAAAAAGATGAAATACTGCAAGTGGCACAATGCCACGTCTCATGACACGAATGAATGCAAGATCTTCTGTCAGCAGATACAATCGGCCATCAAGCAGGGAAGACTCAAGTTTGAAACCCCGGCAAAGCCGGCGAAGCCGATGAAGATTGACCAGCATCCTTTCCCAGCCAACATGGTTGACACGGGAAGAAACTCACTTCAAACCAAGGTGCTGACGTCGGAATCAGCAAGAAGAAGCGGCGCCGTAGATCCCAGGAAACAGGTCATGGTGGATGAAGCCAAAGGGAAAAGGCGGGCTGGAGACAATGGCGAAGGATCGGGACGATCACATAGACCCATCACTTCCCAATTCTTGGTTAGCAAATATCGGCGGCAGCAGGAAGAGTCAAGATACCACGAGGAGATGATACGCCGACACGAGGATCATTGGCAATGTCCGTTCTTCATCCATTGCTGGGAAAACGACCTCCGATTGCCATCAGCCGATAACTGTCCTGAGTGCAACGGATTAAGCCGCAACGATCGTCCGTTCAAAAGATCACGCTCCAGAGACAGAGAATCAGAGCTGATCAGCAGAAATCGGCGCGAACGAGAAGGACGACGCCTTTCAGTGCATGATCGGCTGGGGGGCAGAGTTGACCGGTATCACCGGTCGAAAGGCAGGATCAACCAGCAGGAGCGACTGGGGGGTAGAACCAGCGTACACGATCGGCTGGAAGAAATGGCTGATGACAGGGTGTCGGACGAAAATCCCCTAGGAAGGGAACCAGATTGGGAGCACGCCAAATCGTCGGCCAGACCAGTGAACCCCAGATGGTGCCCTGAAGGATTGTCTAAATCTCAGAAGCGGAGAATCCAACGCCTGCGCCAATGGGAGCAACTAGAAGAAGAGCAGAGGCAGGCGCTGGAAAAGAGAAACGTCAAGTCTCGGGTCTGGCGCCCCAAGAAAAACAACAGCAAGGAAGCGGACAGTCAAGAATCGGCAGCTGATGTCAACATGGTATTCATATTGCCGATGGAGTTCAAGGCGCCTGCCGATCGAGACAAGGCGACAAGGGTGGAAGAGCAGATGGCGCAATTGGTATTAGAGCCGATGACGGCCACCTTTGAGAAACCAGAAGACGAAAAACGGCAACATCTCAAGGTATTATTTCTCAAAGGGCACGTTAACGGACGACCTGTTACCAGGCTACTAGTGGACGGAGGCGCCGCAGTCAACATCATGCCATATGCCATGTTCCGGAAGTTAGGCAAAAGTGATGAAGACCTGACAAAGACGGACATGATGCTCAAGGACTTTGAGGGCAACGTTTCTCCCGCCCGTGGAGCACTCTGCGTCGACCTCACCATCGGCAGTAAGACCCTTCCTACTACCTTTTTCGTTATTAATGGTAAGGGGTCCTACAACATGCTGCTCGGTCGCGACTCGATACATGCGAATTGCTGTGTCCCATCTACAATGCACCAATGCCTCATGCAATGGGTCGGCGACAGTACAGAGATAGTCATCGCCGATTCCGCCTACAGCGTCGCAGCGGCCGACACGCAACAGTGGAGCTGTGAACACGTCAGGTGTATATCCGGTAGGACTTGGGACACTGATTTCCTGAAGGTGTCTGATTTCGGTCTACAGCCGATCCAACTAGTCGGCCCTGAAGATTCAGAATAGATGGACCAGTTCGTCCGAGAAGACGGAAAGCTTGGGCATGGGTTTACGTCGGCCGATTCTTTAGAGATGGTGGATTTGGGAGATGGTAGCAAACCAAGGCCGACGTACATTAGTGCTAACTTGGATCCTGGATATAAGTGTAAAATGATAAGTTTATTAAAAAAATTCAAGGATTGCTTTGCTTGGGAATACCATGAGATGCCTGGTCTAGACCGGTCCATTGTTGAACACCGGTTACCTATAAAATAAGGATATCGGCCATATCAGCAGCCTGCACGACGGTGCAACCCCAAAATTCTACCTGATATAAAGGCCGAGATCACAAGGTTGATTGAAGAAGGATTTATTCGGCAGTGCCGTTACGCCGAATGGATTTCTAATATTGTGCCCGTGTATAATAAAAACGGAAAACTGCGCGTATGCATCGACTTCAGGAACCTAAATCAGGCTACACCAATGGACGGATATCCAATGCCGACGGCCGATGTCTTGATAGATGCTGTTGCAGGACACAAAGTCATCAGTTTCATGGATGTTAATGCTGGGTACAATCAAATACTAATGGCCAAAGAAGATATCTCGAAAACGGCTTTCAGATGTTAAAGGAATTCAAGTCTACAATAATTGAGCATATCCCTAGAAATTATAATGAAGAGGCCAATAGGCTGGCCCAACATGCGTCTGGATATCGGCCGATTCAAGGAGCTTTGATTTTAGAGCTCGTGGCCGATGATTGGCAAAAGGAGATTGTCGATTACTTGAGGGATCCGTCCCAGAAGGTGGATCGGCGAGTGCGTTTCCAGGCCACAAAACATGTGTTACTTGAAGACGATTTGTTTTACCGGACGATTGATGGGGTTCTTCTCAAATGCCTGGGAACAGAAGAAGCAAAGGTCTTGATGGGGGAAATCCATGAAGGCGTATGTGGAGCCCATCAATCGGCTCACAAGATGAAATGGATGATCAGAAACAATGGGTATTACTGGCCAACGATTCTTGAGGATTGTTTCAAATATTATAAAGGATGCCAAGACTGTCAGAAGTTTGGCAATGTGCAGCGCGCGCCAGCTTCGGCTATGAATCCAGTAATCAAGCCATGCTCGTTCAGAGGTTGGGGAATAGATCTCATCGGACAGATTCACCCTCCATCGAGCAAAGGGCATAAGTTTATATTGGTAGCCACCGATTATTTTACTAAGTGGGTGGAGGCAGTTCCTTTAAGGAACGTGACATCGGCCGATATGATCGAGTTCATTAAGAACCATATTGTTTATCTATTCGGTATTCCTCAGACTATCACAACTGATCAAGGAACGATATTCATCTCTGGAGAATTTGGAGAATTCGCCCCCGATATGGGGATTAAATTATTAAATTCTTCTCCATACTATGCTCAAGCCAATGGCCAGGCCGAATCGTCTAATAAGGGGATAATCAAGTTGATCAAGAGGAAGATAGAGGAACAACCCAAAAAGTGGCACATGTCTTTGGCTGAATCTCTATGGGCTTATAGGATGGCGTGCCACGGAGCCACTAAGATATTTCCTTATCAGCTGGTATATGGTCACAAGGCAGTCTTGCCTTGGGAATTAAGGACGGGGTCAAGGCGTATATCGCTTCAAGATCAGTTGACGGCCGATGACTATTCCTTCCTCATGAACGATGAACTCGATGACTCGGCGGGTCAGCGGTTGAGGGCCCTGATTAGCATCGAAGAAAACAAGAAAAGGGTGGCCAGATGGTATGACAAAAAGGTCAAAGTTAAACAATTCTCCCAAGGAGATTTGGTATGGAAGTTGGTGCTGCCGATAGGGTCTAAGGATCCCAAATTCGGTAAATGGTCGCCCACTTGGGAAGGGCCGTATAGAATCGGCCGATGTGCTCCGGGAAATGCATATATTCTAGAAACTATCGAAGGGAAAGAATTCCCAAGAGCTTTAAACGGAAGATATCTGAAGAGGTACTATCCGAGCATTTGGGTAGATGCATAACTTGCAGTAAGATGCATCAAGACGGCGTGGTCGGCTCCTATCGGCTGTTGTCTACATAGCCGATGTAAAAATGACATCGCCTTAAGGAGGAAACATTTTTGGTTTGGTCTGACCAATTCATTATTCGATGAAAACAACAGAGTACATGGCCGACATGGTACAAGTCGCCCTTAGAATAAAAAATACCAATATATCTATTGATTACGCTTTCTCTTGATTTCTCTCTCGATCCGGCCCAAATTTATCGGAAGGCGGGTGGTCTTCTCCTTCAGATTCTCCATGGTGGCTTCCGTCTCAACTTGATGAGGGAGTGGAGTACTCTTTTCAGTTGGCAGTCGCTTGGGGCAGTGAGCGTTTATACGGTCCCAGTACTTCTGGATATCAGCAGGAACATGACCTTTTAGTTCTTCAGAGTGAGTTCTTATCAGATCTACGTCTGCCTGCGATAGTGGTTCGTCTGAATGCATAACTTCGATCGCTTATTCCAGACTGGGACTGAGACGTTTTGGCTAAAGAGAGATAAAAAGCATCAGAGCGATTGAGATGTCGAGGGGAGAAATACAGGAGGGTTCGTACCTGGTTAACAGAGGAGGAGGAAGATGAAGAAGACATCTTGATGTCCAGTTTGGGAGGATAAAGATCCAGATTTTGGAGGGGGAGAAGATGGGTAATGTATATGCCTCTGGAGACGGTATGGGATCTCATACTTATAGAGATAAGGAGGTAAAGAGATAGTGGGACACGTCCTATCAGAGTAAAAGCGTTCATAAATGCAAAGCTGCCAAAGGAAGCGGCCCAAGATCGAATCGGCGCATCAACATTAAGGGAGCATTAAATGTTTACAAGATTCTTTACAACCCAAGGAGGGCATCTATAGTCGCAATAGCTCGTTGCCTAATCTGATCGGCAGAGTCTAATACTCTTTGATCGTCGTCGGCCGATCCGGGAATTTCTGGCATACGGCGATGAAATCTTATCGCTTCACAGGCCAGGTTTTGTCTTTCTTGTTTGAGCCGGGCGATGACGGATGGGAGCTCTTGAAGTTTCTTTTCTTCAGCAGCTATGTCTTTGGTTACCTGCTTCATCTCTTTGGCTAGCTCTGCTCTCCTCCGTTTGAGGTGATCTATTGTGCCGATGATATCCGGGCAAAAGCTCTCAAGGAAGTTGATCCGTTGGTGTACTTCTTGGGCTCGGTGCTTGTAGGAATCGGCTTCCTCCCGGGTCTTTGCTAGCTGGGCACGATTGGCCATATGACGCCGGGCCCTGAACACCGGAATCTGCTTCCACTCTATGAATGCAGCAAGGTGTAGAGTCTCTGTCGCTTCCTCCAGAATTCGGCCCCTGATGTCATTGAGAAGCCGCCGAATCGGCGAAGCATCTTCCACTAATCGGCCGATATCATCCTGGAGGAGGATCCGCATGCTCTCGAGCTTGGCGCGGACATCATCAGAAATTGAGCTCTCGAGCTTGGCGTGAAGCGACTTCTTCATCATCAGGCAAGGAAACCGCAAAGGAGAAGAGGCTATTATTGGGAGTGTCTTGTTCCCGCGGAAGAATAAAGACAAGGATTAGCAAGTAGTAAAAGGGGATCGGCCGATTCCGGTGATAAGTTTATTACCTCCTTGAAGCGGATCTCTCTTGCTTGCACCGATGGGAGTGCCTCCCTCGTCTCAGGAACCGGTACGATCGGCTCATCAGAAGAAGAGGACTCAACCACTATCAATGCTCTGCTTGGGCCAGCTTCCTGAAACGGTATGGGAAATAGATTCTATGAGTATACTGTGGATAATTGAATAGGACGGTATGAGATATTTACCATACCTCTGTTGGTCTTCCGGCCGATGTTTGTTGTGGGGGTACAGTCGACGCACCCAGATCGGTCTGCATCAGAGTCAGTTAGTTTGCTGAATGTCGAGAAATTGAGTTAAGAGATTATCTACCTCGATGAGAAGGGTCGCTGGTGTTTCGGCTTCCGCTTGGGATGTGGCCGATTGCTGTGGGGATTGCACTGGAGCGGTCTGTGCAGCCTGGCAGAAGGGAGAAGTCAATATTGATAGAGCACTTAAAGATATGTGAAGTATGCGAGGTTACCTGAACAACTTCCACTAGCAGTGATGCAGCAGCCGCTCCGACTTTTGCGGCAGTTTGGGGATCGACCATCTCGGTAGTCGGCAAGGCCTGAGGAGTTGGGAGTGTGATAGCCGATAAGTGGATATGATGTATATGGACGATCGCTCTCTATCGGCCTACCGCTTCGGCTCCGCATCGGAGGAACTTGGCTTTCAGACTGAAGAGATAAACACAAGTTAACGGTAAGATTGTAGCATGGAAAGAGACAATATTGAAATCGGTTAGAAGAAAGGTCATACCGCTGCACTTGGATCAATGTTTTCTAGGTCCAAACTGTTGCAATATGTTGATGGAGATAGACAGAAGAGGTGTTGCTTCCACTCTACCCACCACAATTTGAATTGTTGAACGGCAAAAGGGGCCACCGTCCAGTTGTTCAGGTTGATAGTACTGGAGTCTGGCACTAAGTTGCACAGCCGATTGTAGTGGAGGCCTTTGGTAAGTTCATCTCGAAATTTTGCTTGACCAGCAAAGTAAACCTGAATCGGCAGTTGACCAAAGCCCAGTTGCCTTGCTGCGGCTGATGGATTATAAAACTCATAGGTGGGGGAATCTTTTCAAGAGAAGAAATTGGCCGGTAAAATTCCTGGCTTGATCAGGATATCCATAAGATCACTATCAAAAGTGTGGGAGGATGAGTCGTAGCAGTCAGGAAGCTCGAAAATTGGCCCTACTATCCGATATGGATACCAACTGATAGTCTCTTCACTGAAGCCGTTGTAGAAGCATCTGAAGTATTCGGCCGTTCGGGTGGCAGTGAATTGACAGCCAGGGAAGGCCGATGCCGCTTCTCCAAAAGATGTACAACGTCGTCGAATGGTGGGGTTTTCCTCTGACTCAATGTTAGGAAAAGTCTTGGTCCCTATTTGTTGCTGGGAGACCTTGCTCATATATAAGTTGAGTCAGAGGGTGATAAACCACCAGGGACCACCAGGATTGCCAATCGGCTCCCCTTTTGACAGTCTGATGCCGATTTGGTGCATCATATGCTAGGCCGATCCTAACAGATGCTTCCCAAGGGGGACGGCCGATCCTAGTGACAGAGCTTCTGCCAAGGCTTGGGTATTAGATGAAGGACCAACTGCTCTGCCGTAGAAAAAATGTTTCTCTAGCCACATCATCAGAAACGCCGTATGTTCTCTCTCTGAAATCGTCCCAGTCCTCATATTCTTGCAGATATACCCCTTCCATCCGCCGATTCCTTTGGTTTCTAGCCGATGAGATGGTTTGATCAGATAATCAAAGGGGGTGTCAGGAGAGGAGATATCAAGGCCGGTCAACATCAGAACATCGGCCAAGGTTGGAGTCATGGGTCCATGTCCAAAAAGGAACACGTTGAGTGCGACGAACCAGAAGTAAGAGGCCGCTATTACTAAGGGCTCGTTTTTCTCCATCCGGGACAGAGAGAGATCAATGCACTGGCCGATTTTCAGTTCATCCCACTGAACTCTCTTAGACTTGGCAACTCTATGGTACCATTCTCTCCAGCCAGGGGTCTCATTCGGCCAAGATCTAAAGGCACCTGCCCACTGACCTAAATCCATGGGCGATTGCTTGAACGGAATTCTGTGAGTTTCTAGATTGATCAAGTCGGTTGGATCTGGATTCCCCATGGGGCCTAAGCAGATGAGTTCGGAGGATTCGGAAAGAGGAATAGTAATCTGGTGCCTAAATGCCTAAGAAGAAGGAAAAATGGAAAAACTGAGAATGGGTCTAGAAAATACTTGAGCAGTAAAAGAGTAAAAGAGGAAAGTTTCAGGATGATTACCTTCGGGATGAAGCTCATCGTCACCGATGGAGCCGCCAATGGAGCTGCCGATGGAGCTGCCGATGCTGAGGGGGTTGCCGGCGGAACCTCCGTAGTTGGAGAAGTTGCCGATGGCGCCGCCATTAGAGGGGTGGAGCAGGTCGCAAGCGAGATCGCCGAAGGGAGCGGTTGGAGATCGAGAGCGCTCAGGAAGAAGATGAACAGTGGTTCGCTTGAGGAAATTACTAGGCTCGCGGAGAAAAGAAGGCGGAGAATGCTAGTACTTAAGGACAATCTGAGAGAGAAAGGGCAAAGGCGGGATTTTTGCCGCGCCGTCTACACGAATTCCAGGGGAACAGTTGTCTCGAGCGCCCGGTCCGAGAAAATTGCAATCATTATGCAGAAGACCGCGAAATGGAAGGAGATTTTTACTGCGCCTGTTTCGGAGAAAAAGATTAAAG
This sequence comes from Panicum miliaceum, assembly GCA_032594955.1. NCBI lineage: Eukaryota > Viridiplantae > Streptophyta > Magnoliopsida > Poales > Poaceae > Panicum > Panicum miliaceum. Next base: position 27,721,315 of record CM064066.1, on the reverse strand, counting down.
AAAAGAGTTTCGAAGTAAAAATTATGTTTTACTCCGAAACTGGGGGGCATGTGTTGACGCCAGATTTTGACACGTGTTGAATCGGCGTCAGGAGAAGAGATTGGCCGATGCGGCAGATCTAAAGGCTACTGTAAAGAATCGGCCGATTGAGGTTACGGTTGGGAATCGGCCGATTGGCGATGCAACTTGCGCCAACAGATTGGAACCACAATAGAGGATCCCAGTCAAAAGTAGCCTTATGTTGATCAACGGAGTGATGCTGAGTCGGTCAAGAAGCGAATGAAAAGAGTCCTGATTGGATTAGGAGACGGCGGAGGAAGATTCTACGGGACTCCGTTTCCTTTATAAAAATATTATAGATATAGCAGTTTTTCTATTTAAAATAAGATTGTAACAAATCGTAATCGATCAGGAGTTCTGGTTCTAGGGTATAAATAGGAGTCGTCAGGGCTTTGTAAGGAACAACAAATCAATCAACAAAACACATCTACTTTTTCACAGCACTTTACTTTCAAGTCGGCGACTTCGCCAATACTCTTTCTTCTTTCACGAGTTCGTACGGATTGGCAGGGCTGCATCAACTTGATCTCCGGCCAATTGGTAGGTTCCGCTTATCGAATAACATCTGAGCTTTAACCTCGGGCGCATCGTTGTGGTTTCATTTGGATTTATTCACCAGTTATCGATATTTACTAGAATTATAGGTTTTACCTGTTGTTCTAGTATTATCACCAGTTATCCAGCTTGAGATTGGAACTATCAGCTTTATCATCGCTCTTCCTCCCTCATCGTCATATAGCCGATTAGATCTATTTCAAGTGTTGCATCTGTAATAATTGTTTAAGTCGCTCCAGCAGTTTTCTTTGCAATTATTACGTGATTATCGGCTGATCCATAGCCGGTTATCTTCATAGCAAATCGGCCGATTCGCCGACGCGCTTTAAGGGACAGATCGGAACCCCAGCCGATCGGAACGCTCGGAATTTAATACTCTTATTTCCTTGTCAATCAACAGGTCAGATTGACTGGCACGCCGCGCGAACCGCACCAGGGCAATAACCCGAATAGGAGCTAAGCAGATTCTCCCGGGTCGTGTGTCCGACGCTGAAGATCATCGGCCGATTTTTAGCGCCAACACATGCATTCATATCTCATCTTAGATTGATTAATTTGAACACTTATTTTTGCATTACATAATGTGATTATATATTGGTTTCATCATGCAATACACAAAACACAGTTTATATCTCATTGATGGGAAGGTTTGCTTCTTTTATATTGAATGTTTTCTTTCCGTGGCAGAGGGAGAGGCATGCAGGAAGGATTTTTATTTATTTTTAACCCTTCAAAAAATCTTGGGTACACCTAGTTTTCTAAAAACATCATGGAAGAGGGGGAGAGAGGCATGAAGGATTTTTTAATTTATTTTTAACCCTTTTCTTGTTTATATTTTAAAAATAACCTACCTGAATAAATATTCCTTTCGGTTGCGCCGGTCCGCATGGCATGACAAAAAACACGCTGTCACGCCATATGCAATGGTGTGATAAGGTGTGCCATGTTGGAGTGCACAAGAAGGGTCTACAAATTCATATTCCACGTATCAAACATCACACACCACTCTAGTTGGCGTGACAAGATACTCTTGTCACGCCACTCCCGCCGGCATGACAAGGTACCACATTTGAAAAATCATATCTTTTTCATACGAACTCGAATGAAGATATCTTTTATATAAAAATTGTAGTGCTTGATGAGATCTACAACTTTGTAGCATGGAGGTTTTTAATCTGAAGTCATTAACATGCTTAAGTAATTTATTTAAACTTTACTCAACATATTAAGCACATGTATCTTTTTCAGGTCATCTCCAACTTACATTGTTTATCACGGTTTCACCAAATAAATTATGTATAGCATTTGGTCTATGAAATGACATAGAATAACTATTAATAATTTGATAAAGTCTAGTACAATAAAAAAGAAATATATAATTGTTAACATATTGTAACAATGTGTTAATGACAGTTAAAAGCTAGATCAAGTACCTCGATGGATAAAGAACCTAAAATTATTGGCTTTGATAATGTTAAAGTACTTTAAACAAAGAAATAAACTCATCATATCAAGAGTTCAAATTTGGATAAAATTTAAATTTCAAATTTCAAATTTGAAAATGAGTTAATGTTGGCCAAATATTAAAGTTTGTAATTTGAATGTGCTAATTATGATGGAAATAATCCAAGGTTGAAATTTGGATTTAAATACTCTAAATAAGCAATTAAAGTTGAAAGAAAGAGTCAATTGTAACAATTAGCTGAATTTTCTAAGTATTGGACATGTTATCAAGTAGCGATGTTGAGGGGTTTGAATTTTTAATTTTCTACTAAACACTTGATAAAGGCCCAATACAAAAGTTATAATACAGGTCATGTATCTTAGTACGGAATAAGAACAGCTTTAAAATTCAGAGTAAAAAGTGGTTAAACACCGAGTCTAAGTTGCAAGTTATGTTAAATTCAACCTTGTTTGGAAAATAGTGTCTTCAAATAAGTGATGAATGGGCAAATGTCAGTTGAAAATTCAGAATATTTCATACGACAACTTTGGACAACATGACCTTGAGGTTGTAGTGGAAGCTCTCACAAAAAAAACCTTTGTTGTTGTGCTCTTCTCCTCCATGGTCATTTTTGCCATGAGTTCCCGCTCCAGCCAAGAAAAGATCACAAGCAAGCTTCATGACAAAATATTAAAAATTTACGGATCTACTCTAGTGAGATTTTACAATAAATTGTTGGTGTTTCTTATGCCTAAAGGAATTGATATTCTGCAAATGCAAAGGATTACCGCTGTAGCATTTCACCTTGGAGTATTTCAGGGTCTCATAAATTTCCTCAGGGAAGCATTATGGTTAAAGAGTATCAAAGAATCGAATGATAAACTTTACTAGTTATATCAACCAACTAACTTAGGAAGGTTAAACTGGATATGATAGATAAAGGTCTGACAATAACCGTGGCACACGAGACTCTAACCTTAGAGCGGTAGGTAGTAGCTGGGAGGACAACAAACGAGAAAGACTCCTAAAATACTTCTAAACTACTGCCTCACTAGACTAGAACTTGCTTCTAACTGGATAACGGGAAACCAAAGCTTACTTCCGGGGGCCTCAACTAGGAACTTAGAAAGGGATGAGAAGGGAGTTCCCAACAATTGACAACTACTCCTATGAGAATACCCGTTTGTGGTGGACTGCAAGGGACGGACGGGGTTATCACCGCCTGCTACCTACTATACAGTTTCGTGGGACACACTTCAAGCTAGCACTTAGCCTAGACAACACGTCTATTCTTAATGCTAGGATTTCTCTTAAAGTGTTCAAGAGAAATCCCCCCTCAACCTAGAGAATTGACTTGAGCTCCCTAGTCCGGGCGAGAATGCCCATAAGGTAAGATCCCGATAAACAAGATAGAAAACTAAGCGTAAGTTAGAGGTAAAACGCTTCCGCAACTCAACAAAAGATAACTTGGAAAGATAAATAAATGCGGAAAGTAAAGCTGACTCAAAAAATAAAGAAGATAACTTATATTGATAAATGTCAAAGAAAAAGATACAAAAGCTATACCAGACTTTCAATAACGACTCCGGAATTCCGAGACAAGCTCGACTCGACTCTAACTTTGAGACTACTACTACCTAACTCTAGAAAGTGAAAGAGAGTGAGAGCTCCTTTGGTGTGTGTCTACAAGTGATGGGTGCACACCTATTTATAGTGTAGAGCTGAAGGGAATGACGTCGGCGAAGCGATTGGGGAGTTGGCGCCTAGTGTGGCCGGCCAACCTAGGGGAGGCTGTCCAGCAATTAGATTCCACCGCCTTTGTTGTGTGTGGCTCTGATTGCGTCTGGAAGGCAGTTACTCCAATGACCTGAGGCAGTACTCTATCTTGGCACGCGAAATTGTATGTCGGCCGGCCTAGGTGGGTCCGGCCGACCTGGGACATTTTCCCGGAATGTATGATCCACCGCATCTGCTCTTGGATGCTCAGAATTGATCTCCCACACGCTGAGTTGGTGAAGTTTGTGCGCGTTTCTCATGAGTGTGGGCCATTCAATCCAAGGGAGAGGTCTTTCAGTCCATCTGACCTAACCGATGATTGATGCATGGCTCCGCGGTAAGGTAAGTATGTTTTCTCACCCGTGGATCAATGATGTGGCAAGAGGTGGAGGTGCTAGGTTGGCCGGCCTAGGGGAGGCCGAGGCCGACCTGGGATTTTCCCTGTTTTGCCTGACATTCCTGCCACTTGTCCATGCAATCACAACTTTACCAAAACTTTTGAAACTTTATGTGACACCATAGGTATTTAAAATGCTAAAACAAGGGTCATGAATTTAGCATCATGCAAAATAAACAATAACAATTCAAATCATGCATTTCTTTTAGGAATACATGTGCATGTATGTGCATATAAGGTTTTTCATAAATATGTTCATAACCATATGTTGGCGCTAAAATCGGCTAGACAGGAATCGGCCAATGGTCTTCAGCGTCGGAGACACGACCCGGGAGATCTGCTTAGCTCCTGTTCGGGTTATCGCCCTGGTACGGTTCGCGCGGCGTGCCAGTCAATCTGACCTGTTGATTGACAAGGAAATAAAAGTATTAAATTCCAGGCGCTCCGATCGGCTGGAGTTCCGATCTGTCCTGAAGAGCGCGTCGGCGAATCGGCCGATTTGCTGTGAAGATGATCGGCTATGGATCAGCCGATAATCGCGTAATAATTGTAAAGAAGACTCCTGGAGCGATCTAAACAATTATTACAGAGGCAACACTTGAAATAGATCTAATCAACTGTAACATGACAAATCGAAGAAGAATGATGACGAAGCCGATTACTCTGATCTCAAGCTGGATAACTGGTGATAATACTAGAAAAACAAGCAAACTTGCAATTCTAGTAAATATCGATAACTGGTGAATAAACCCAAACGAAACCACAGCGATGCGCCCGTGGTTAAAGCTCAGATATTACTCGGTAAGCGGAACCTACCAATTGGCCAGAGATCACGTTGATGCAGCCCTACCAATCTGTACGAACTCATGAAAGAAGAAAAAGTATTGGCGAAGTCGCCGACTTGAAAGTAAAGTACTAGTAGAAAGTAAAAGTGTTTTGTTGATTGATGTGTTGATATTCTGCAAACCCCTGACGACTTCTATTTATACCCTAAAACTAGGACTCCTGGTCGATTACGACTTGTTACAACCTTATTTAAAACAGGAAAACTACTATATCTATAATATCTTTAAAAGGAAATGGACTCCCGCAGAATCTCCCGCCGCCGTCTCCTAATCCAATCAGGATCTTTCCAATTGCTTCCTGACCGACTTAGCGTCTCTCTGTTGACCAACTTTTGACCGGGACCCTCTGAAGTAACCCCAACCTGTTGGCGCAAGCTGTATCACCAATCGGCCGATTTCCAACTGTTACCTCAATCGGCCGATTCCTTATTGTAGCCTTCAAATCTGCCGCATCGGCCAATCCTCTTCTCCTGACGCCGATTCAACACGTGTCAAAATCTGGCGTCAACACATGCCCCCCAGTTTCGGAGTAAAACATAATTTTTTCTTCGAAACTCTTTCTTTAATCCTTTTCTCCGAAACGGGCGCAATAAAAATCTCCTTCCATTCCGCGGTCTTCCGCATAATGATTGCAATTTCCTCAGACCGAGCGCGCGAAATGACCGCTCCCCTGGAATTCGTGTAGACGGCGCGGCAAAAATACCGCCTTTACCCTTGCTCTCCCGGATTATCCTTAAGTATTGGCCTTCTCCGCCTACTTTCCCCACAAACCTAGCATCTTTTCTCAGCGAACCACTGTTCGTCTTCCTCCGAGCCCTCTTGATCTCCAACCGCCCCCTCCAGCAACCTCACTCGCGATCTGCTTCAACTTCCCAATGGCGTCACCATCGGCGACCGCTCCAACCACGGAGGCTCTGTCGGCGATCCCCTCAGCGGCGGTGGCCCAATCGGCGGCTCCACTGGCAGCCCCATCGGCAACGATGATCTTCATCCCAGAGGTAAACACTTGAAATTTTCCCTTTTTGCTTTTATACTGCTCCAGTATTTCCCGGATCCTTTCTCAGTTTTTTCCCCTTCTCTTCCTCTTTTAGGCATTTAGACACCAGATCACCATCCCTCTTTCAGAATCCCCTGATCTTATCTGCTTAGGCCCCATGGGGAACCCCGATCCAACTGACCTGATCAATCTAGAGACTCACAGAGTCCCATTCAAGCAATCACCCATGGACCTAGATCAGTGGGTAGGCGTTTTTAGGTCCTGGCCGAATGAGACCCCCGGCTGGAGAGAATGGTACCAAAGAATAGCCAGGTCTAGGAGAGTTCAGTGGGATGAACAAAAAATCGGCCAATGCATAGACCTTTCTCTGTCCCAGATGGAGAAAAATGAACCTTTGGTCATAGCAGCTTCTTACTTCTGGTCCGGCGCACTCAATGCGTTTCTTTTTGGACATGGACCTATGACCCCAACTTTGGCTGATGTCTGGTTGTTGACCGGCCTTGACATCTCCTCCGTCGATGTCTCCTTTAACTATCTGATTAGGCCATCACATCGGCTGGAAACCAAAGGAATCGGCGGATGGAAGGGGTACATCAGTAAAAATATGAAGACCGGGACAGTTTCAGAGAGAGAGCATACTGCATTCTTGATGATGTGGTTGGAGAAACACTTTTTCTGTGGCAGAGCAGTTGGACCTTCTTCTAACACCCAAGCTTTAGCGGAAGCTCTGTCACTAGGATCGGCCATCCTCCTTGGAAAACATCTGCTGGGATCGGCCTACCACCTGATGCACCAAATCGGCACTAAGCTGTCAAAGGGGAGCCGATTGGGAACCCTGGCGGTCCCTGGTGGTTCATCACTCTCTGGCTCAATTTATATATGAGCAAGGTCTCTCAGCAACGAATAGAGACCAAAACTTTCCCCAATATTGAGTCAGAGGAGAATCCAACCGTCCGACGACGCTGCAGATCCTTTGGAGAGGCGGCATCGGCCTTCCCTGGCTGTCAGTTTACTGCTGCCCGTACAGCTGAATATTTCAGATGCTTCTACAATGGCCTTAGTGAAGAGACTGTCAGCTGGCATCCATATCAGGCAGTAGAGCCGATTTTCGAACTTCCCATCAGCTACGACTTCTCCACTCATACTTTTGACAGGGAGCATATGGATATCTTGATTAAGCCAGGGATTTTGCCAGCCAACTTCTTCTCTGGAAAGGACTCTCCCACATATGAATTCTACAATCCATCGGCTGCAGCAAGGCAACTGGGTTTTGGCCAACTGCCGATTCGAGTTTACTTCGCCGGTCAAGCAAAATTCAGAGATGGACTGACTAGAAGTCTTGACTACAATCGGCTGTGCGATCTAGTGCCAGATTCTAGCACCATTGACCTGAACAATTGGTCAGTGGCCCCTTTTGCCACTCAACAATTTAAATTATGGTGGGCAGAATGGAAGCAATACCTTTTCTGCAAATCTCCATCAACATATTGCAACATTCTGGACCCTGAAAACATCGACCCAAGTGCAGCGGTATGTCCTTTCTCCCAGCCGATTTCAATGCTATCTCTTTCCATGCTCTCATCTTATCATTAACTTACATTTATCCTCTTAGTCTGAAAGCCAGGTCCCTCCGATGCGGAGCCGAAGCGGCAGGCTGATAGAGAACAAGCATCCATATACACCATATCCACTCATCGGCTTTCGTGCTCCAACCATCAAGGATATTGCCACTGGCCGATCGAGACGAGCACCGAAGAGGCCAACCTCGAAGACAACAAGCCGTCGAGTGCGAGCCCGCATCGGATCGGCTGACCAAACGGCGGTAGCATCGGCCGAGACTCCGATTCCTTTATCCTTGCCAGCTACCGAGATAGCCGATCCTCAAGTCACCGCCGAAGTCGGAGCAGCTGCAGCATCACTTTTTATCCATAGCATACTCACAGGATCTGTTTTCCATACCTTTTCAGGAAGCTGGTCCAAGCGGAGCATTAATAGTTGTTGAATCTTCTTCCCCTAACGAGCCGATTGTACCAGCCCCTAAGACGAGGGAGGCGCTCCCACCGGCGCAAGCAAGAGAAATTCGTTTTCAGGAGGTAACAAACTTGCCATTGGAATCGGCCGATTCCCCTGTACTGCTTGCTAACCCTTCTCTTTATTTCCCCACAGGAGCAAGACACCCCGAACAACAGCATTTTCTCCTTTGCCGTTTCTTTGCCTGATGATGAGGAAATCGCTTCACACCCGATTCCATCGAGCTCTGCTTCCGATGATGTCCGCGTCAAGCTCGAAAGCATGCGGATTCTCCTTCAAGACGATATTGGCCGATTGGTAGAAGATGCTTCGCCGATTCGACGACTTTTCAACGATATCAAGGGTCGAATCCCGGAAGAAACAACAGAAAGCTTGGAGTGTGCTGCATATATAGAACATATGCAGACTCCGGTTTCCAGGGCCCTGCGCCATATGGCCGATCAAGCCCAGCTGGCAAAAACCCGGGAAGAGGCCGATTCATACAAGCACCGGGCTCAAGAGGTACATCAACGGATCAATTTCCTCGAGAGCTATCGCCCGGATGTCGTCGGCACGATAGATCGGTTCAAACGGAGGAGAGCAAAGCTGGCCAAGGAGATGGAGCAGATAACCAAGGATATAGCCGCTGAAGAAAAGAAGCTTCAAGAGCTGCCGTCCGTCATCACTAGGCTGAAGCAAGAAAGGCAGAACTTGGCCCGTGAAGCGATAAGACTTCATCGCCATATGTCAGAAGTTCTCGGATCGGCCGATGGTGACCAGAGAGTACTAGATTCGGCCGATCAAATTAGGCAACGAGCTATCGCGGCCATAGAATACTATAAACATTTAATACCCCTTTAATGTTATTGCGCCGATTTGGTCCTTTAATGTCACTGCGCTGACTTGATCTTGGACCACTTCTTTTGCCAGCATTGCATTTATGAATGCTTTTACTCCGATGGGACGTGTCTCACCATTTATCTACCTCTCTTTCCTTTATAAGCAGATCCTTCACCGTCTCCAGATGCATACGCATTACTCATCTTCTCTCTCTCTCCAACACCAGATCTTTATCCTCCAAACCGAACAACAAGATGTGTTCTTCGTCCCCTTCATCTTCTTCCTCTGTAAACCAGGTATGATCTCTCAACTGCCTTTCCCCGAGACATCTCAATCGCTCTGATGTTGGGTAGTCTTTTTGTGGCAGAACCACCTGAATTAATCCAGCTCAAGTGTATTAACCATCACCATTAGGGCAATCTCGGTTAACCTTACACTTCAAACGGAGTAATCCATGGGTCTGTCGGGTAACCTCCCGATACAACCACGGTAAAACGGATCGAATGCCATACATACGAATGCTCATGCGACGATGAGCCCAGAGAATACCACATTCCAGCAGTATTACAAAAATTATCATAGGTGAATATTACAAACCAAGTTTGAGTTTAGAAACCAAGTACTTCAGTGATCATAACTAATAAGTTCTTCAGAGTTTAAGTTGCAGCGGAAAATAAAACAACGAAAGCTACTCGACGATACAGGATGTCTCGGTGAAGCCCGTACGAGACATCACTCGGCATTATCTCCATTGGACGGGGGCGTATCCCATTCCACCGACCAACCAGGGGCAAGAGTGCAGGGCCAAGTCAAGCTAGCAATCATATCTTCGAAGGTCTCACCTGAAAACGAGCCACAAGCAAGGCTGAGTATACTAATACTCAGCAAGACTTACCCGTGTAGTGGAATCTACTCCACCGACTCTAGACATGCAAGGCTTTTTGGCTCAGGGGTTTGTTTTGCCGAAAAGCATCTACAAGTGGGTCCTTACTTTCAACTTTTAGCTCAAGATTCTAGTTTCATTAACCATTCTAGATAAGCAGCTATCCAATATCATTCATGGTGAAGCATTAATTTTTCATCCAACAAATTTATTCATCATCATTGTTCCTCTTCTTACTTTGTGGGTAAAGGGGGTTAAGCAGTCTCAATAGCCATGAGAAACGGACGATTCGAATCGAATTTCGTAACCTTGCAAGGGAAACCTAAACACACATCACGTGGTTACTCCCAGAGTCACACGTGCAACTTTTCCCCTTTCTTTCCGGGTCGTGGATCGGGGCTACCCTCCGAGAGTACAAGAGTCCCACGCCACGGTTCGCCGCCGGGTCGTGACCACTCTCTGCACTCGCCATATGCACATGGGACCGAAGTTCAAAGGGTAGGATGCCGTCCACTTGCCGGGCCAATCAGGTACTTAAGCTTACCGATTACCATATTCTCGGCATGTGGTTAGTACGTTCAAAGACTTAACCACCACTACCACACACTGCGGCCTTAGCATTTTTCACTAAACAGACGGGCCTCCATCGTAATCAGCGTACCATAGCCCGTCCGTTGTCCTTATGATTGCAGCGTGTAGTAAACATTCAACTCCTATTTTCTCGCGAGTGACAGGAAATCACTCGGCTTTTACCGGAGTCCTATTAGCACAGCATTCTATCGAACCTTACATCTAGTTTTCAAGCATGGGTTCCTAACATCATGCAACTAAGTTTTCATTCAACTCCTATAAACTTAATGCACAAGCAAAAGAGTAGCGAGTTGCATAATTTAGGAAAGGAAATGGGTTATGCTCCGGGGCTTGCCTTCTTGCGAAAAGTTAGTCCGGGGATCGTCTGAACGTTGAACCGGGTCTTCAACTGCTTCAGTTAAATTTGCCTGGGCTTCTCGCTGCTCACTCTCGGACTCGGGCACCAGCTCGTAAGTCCCGTCGGCGAGAGTAGTCGTTTCTACATGAATGCACAAGTTTAAGTAGTGGTAATGGTAAACGACGTGATTTCCTTCACGATAAAGTTGCAGTTTGTAAAACATGAGTTTGTCGTGAAGTGAATTACTTTATCATTTGTGGGCAATCGTTAATAGAGTAGAATAGTACAATGAGTAACTTCGTTAAGCAAGGTGAGGTGGGTGTTCATGGGAACTTATGTTCCGCATGGAAACATGATTTAAATGTAACTTCTACAGTGAGTAGTTTCTGGTCATGAAATCTTGGATCTAGGCACAACAGGGAAAGATATGCTTACTGTAAAATTTTCAGACAATTTCATGCAGCAGATTAATTATGAAAAATGTAACACATGGTGGCTGCTAGATCCTTGTTCTTTTTGTACCCAACAAATGGTGCAAAAACTGAGTCTAAGATTTTTACAGGGCTTTCATTTAATCATGCAGGAGCTACTGTAATTTTCATAGGATTTATTATGCAGTTCTCAGAGCATAGTAAATATGACATTACACACCTAGGTTAATCAAGGATTTATTTTTACAGGATCCTGCACAGGGTTTTTGTCCATGAAACGTTTTACACAGCATCCTTTACCACTGGGTAGCTTCTAGTAAAAATAAGAGAATTTTCCAAGCTAAGATACTATTTGCTTAATTTAATGTATTTTATTAGCACATAAATCAAATAAATAGGTTCCTGTGAGATAAAAAGTTTCCCAATTTTTCTCTGGCATCTAGGTGCCATTACACCAGTATAGAAAAAGTTTCATTAGGTGATTCATAACCTAACTGCAGGGATAAAAATATTTAGCCACTTATGGTATGAAACTAAGTTTAATAAACAGTGTAGATAGATATGGAATTTGGGCCTGATCTTTTTGCACAGTCCTAAACATCAAGCAACTAACTCACTGCCCAAAATTTAGGGTCAGCATTGATCTACAAAAGTGGGTACAAAAGAGGTCCATTAAAACTTCCATTTAATGTAGAGCAAAATATATTGAGAATCTGAGAAACTTTACATAACAAAAGTTGTAGAGTTTCTTCCAAGGATTCCAGAACAGTTGAGTTTGCATTTTTCTGAATGTTATACGATTTTATACGAATTTTACAAGTTCACTGAATTTGAATCTAGATTTGAAACTTTCTTTTACAACTGGGTCCTTGAATCTTACGTGCAGACTCTTCTAAAGATTTCAATTATTGCAATTGGGTCCTCGGGCGGCTCGGGTACGGTGGCCGGCCAAAATTCCGGCGAGGGGCTCGCCGGCGGCAAGGGGTGAGGGTCGGGGAAGGATCAGGGGTGCGAGGGCTACCTCGTGGGGGTCTTGTTCGGGTGGGGGACGGCCAGGAATAGCTCGCCGGCGTTGGAGCAGGGGCAGCGGCGGCGGCGGCACGCGTTGACGGCGGTGCTCCGGCGGGCTTGGGGCAGCCTGGTCCGGACGGGGAGCTTCAGTGGCGCGTGGGGAAGCTGCTCAGGTGCTTGGCTTGGGCGGAGGAGGTCGGAGTCGAGCTGTCCGCGGTGAGCAGGGGCAGCGGCGGCGGTGCTCCGGCGGTCCTGGGCGGTGTTGGGCGGGTCGGCGAGCTTCGGTGGGATGATGTAGTGGTGGCTGGCACTTCAATTTGGGCAGGGGGCGGCTGTGGAGGGCTCTCCACGAGCGGGCGGAGCTCGGCGGCGACAATGGCGGCGGCGAGCGTGCTCTGGCTGCTGGTGGCTCGCGCGCGCGGCCTGGGGCGGTTTTTATAGGGGCAGGAGGGAGGTAGGGGTGCCGGGCGACGTGCGGGGGCGAAGACACGGCAAGGGCATGCCACTGGCCACGGTGGGCGGCAGCAGGACACCGGCACGGCGTGCGGCGGGCGGGAGCACGCGACTGGCGGCCGGGGATTTGCGTGGGAGCGAGGAGATAGCGCGGCGCGGGGATTGGGGGATAGCTGCAGCAGCGGCTCGGGCGGAAGGCAAGCGCAGCGACGGGCGGGTCGCGGCGGGTGGGACGGCACGGCGCGGCGCGGCGGTTGGGCAGCGGCGGGCGGCGAGCAGAGGCACGGCACAGCGTGGCGCACGCGCGAGCGCGGACTGGGCAGTGCGGCGGTGGGGGGGGGGGGGGGGCAAAGCCGGTTCTGGGGGCGAGGCACGGCGGCCACTGGCCTGGCGGCTCGCGCCGGTCAGGCGTCGCCGGCCACCTGGCCGTGCTGTCGGGCGGGGAGGGGAGAGAGAGAGAGAGCGAAGGACCTTTTTGCGAGAATTTGAAAAGTTCCAGGGGGCTGGGTGCAAACAGGATGTTTTCTCCTCTTTCTAATTTGAATTTCAAAAACTTTTGAACATGAAAGTTGTTCATAAAAAAAAGTTCTACAAGTTTGGTTTCAGGCAACATCTCATTTGGCTTATGGTTTGAAAGTTAATTTAAAAATTCAAAAATATTCATATGTGCCCAATTTCAATTTGAACTTCAACTTAACTTGTTCTATTTCTTTTCACCCTTTTATTAGTTGGTTAAGCATAGGGTTGGGCTAATGACATTGCTTTGGAAATGTAATTTATCAGGGTTGTTACAGCCTTCCCCCCTTAACAAGAATCTCGCCCCAAGATTCGGTAAATCTTAGTGTGGACAGGGGTGCACATACCAGTGGTTGAGATAAGAAAACCAGGGAAATTTTGGTTTAGGTAGCTCTCGGTTTCCCAGGTGGCTTCTTCTTTAGTGTGATGATTCCATTGAACTTTATACATTTTAATCACCTTCCTCCTGGTCCCTCTTTCTTTTTGATCCAAAATTTTAACTGGGTGTTCGACATACGAGAGGTCGGGTTCTAACAATATTTCTTGTTGTTCCACAATCTCGGTAGGGACTCGAATACACTTCTTGAGTTGAGATACGTGGAAGACATCATGGGTGGCCGTGAGCTGAGGGGGCAGTCGTAATTTGTAGGCTACGGGTCCGCAGCTCTCAAGGATTTCGTAAGGACCAACATAACGGGGAGCTAGTTTGCCTTTGATTCCGAATCTTTGCACTCCCTTGGTTGGTGAAACTCGAAGATAGACATGATCGCCAACTTCAAATTTTAGGGGCTTTCTCCTTTTGTCGGAATAGCTCTTTTGTCGGGCTTGTGCGGCTTTAAGATTTGCTTGTATTACTTTTACTTTCTCCTCTGCCTCGATTACCAGGTCGGGTCCAATTATTTTACGTTCTCCGGTTTGTGACCAGCTCAAAGGAGTTCGACACCTTCATCCGTACAGGGCCTCAAATGGTGCCATTTTCAAACTCGTTTGATAGCTATTGTTGTACGAGAACTCTGCTAGGGGTAGACATTTGTCCCAATTCTTGTCATAGTGAATGACGCAAGCTCTCAGCATGTCTTCAAGAATTTGGTTTACTCTTTCCGTTTGTTCGTCAGTCTGAGGATGGTATGCTGAGCTGCGAATCAGTTTGGTACCAAGAGACGTTTGCAGTTGTTCCCAAAAGCGTGCTACAAACTGAGTACCACGATCAGAAATAATTGTCTTAGGTATTCCATGTAGGCAAACAATACGATCGAGGTAAATCTCGACATATTTCTTGGTAGAATAGGTGGTGTGTATCGGAAGGAAATGTGCCGTCTTTGTGAGTCTATCAACGATAACCCATATGGAATCATGTTTCTGGGAAGTGTTTGGTAGTCCAACGATGAAGTCCATACTTATGTCTTCCCATTTCCAGGATGGTATAGGTAACGGTTGAAGTGTACCGGCTACCTTCAAGTGGCTAGCTTTTACTCTCTGGCACGTGTCACATTCTGAGACATACGTAGCGATTTCTCTTTTCATTCTAGTCCACCAGAAGTTTTGCCTTAGGTCTTGATACATTTTGCTACTGCCGGGGAGGATAGAGAATTTGGAAAGGTGTGCCTCATTGAGAATTTGCTTGCGGAGTTCATGATTCTTCGGAACGACTATACGACTTTCGAACCATAGAACTCCCTTATGGTCCTGGCGGAAACATTTATACTTCTCACCTAGAGAGAGTTTTTGTTTGATGATCTTAATTCCTTCATCATGTAGTTGTGCCATGACGATTTGGTCGTGAAGAGTGGGCTCAACTAAGATGTGATCTAGGGTGCTTTGGGAAACCATTTCCATGTTAAGCTTCCTCATTTCTGCACACAATGTCTCATTGTAGGATTCCATGGATAAGCAATGGCAATTGGACTTGCGGCTTAGTGCATCCGCGACTACATTAGCCTTGCCGGGGTGATAGTGCACTTCAAGGTCATAATCCTTGATTAATTCTAACCATCTTCGTTGTCTCATATTCAGATCGGCTTGTGTGAAGATATACTTGAGACTCTTATGATCCGTGTAGATATTGCACTGTGTACCCATGAGATAGTGCCTCCATATTTTCAGAGCGTGAATGACAGCTGCAAGCTCAAGATCATGAGTGGGATAATTCTGTTCGTGGGGCCGAAGGGCTCGTGAGGCATATGCAATCACTCGATTCTCTTGCATAAGCACACATCCTAGACCAGTACCCGATGCGTCACAATACACATCGAACGACTTGGTATTATCGGGTTGAGCTAACACAGGTGCAGTAGTTAGATGCTCTCTGAGAGTGTGGAAAGCTTCTTCACATTTCTCATTCTATACAAACTTTACTTCCTTCTTCAATAGTTCCGTCATGGGCTTAGCAATTCGAGAGAAATCCGGGATGAAGCGACGGTAGTAACCGGCTAAGCCGAGAAAACTACGAATCTGATGAACAGAGGTAGGGGGTTTCCAATCCATCACCTCTTGTACCTTGCTGGGGTCAACAGCTATGCCTTCACTGGAGATCGTGTGACCCAAGAACTTTACAGTATCCAACCAGAATTCACACTTAGAAAACTTAGCATAGAGCTGATGGTTTCTTAGACGCTGAAGAACAATGTGAAGGTGCTTGGCATGTTCTTCCTCATTCTTGGAATAGATAAGGATGTCGTCGATGAACACTACGACGAATTTGTCAAGTTCGGGCATGAATACCGAATTCATGAGATACATGAAGTAGGCAGGGGCATTGGTGAGTCCAAAGGACATGACCAGGAATTCATATAGTCCATATCGTGTGGAGAAGGCAGTCTTAGGAATATCGCACGGGCGAATCTTGATCTGATGATATCCCGAACGAAGATCAATTTTTGAGAAGACTCTGGCTCCAGCTAATTGATCGAAGAGTACATCGATACGGGGAAGTGGGTATTTATTTTTAACAGTTACCGCATTGAGAGGTCGGTAGTCAATGCATAACCTCAAACTGTCATCCTTCTTCTTTACGAATAGGGCTGGACATCCCAAAGGTGACACGCTAGGGCGAATGAAACCTTTGTCCAGCAGTTCTTGGAGTTGAATTTTCAGCTCTGCCAATTCTTTAGGGGGCATCCTATATGGTCCTTTGGAGATAGGTGCAGTGCCTGGTTGTAGTTCAATGATGAACTCAATATCCCTATCTGGTGGCATTCCGGGTAAGTCATCCGGAAAAACGTCGGCATACTCGTTGACCACAGGAATATTCTCTAGCTTAAGTCCTTCCATCTTGTAAGCACAGGAATTCATGCAATCTAGGAATGGTAGGTAAAGGGTAGTGTGATGTGGACATCACCAGAATGGATACACCCACATGTAATAAACACACATGGAAGGTATGGAGGACCAAAGAAGTTGATTGGGGACCAAGCCTAAGTCTTCCCAATGTTCTCCATCAGGCCACCACGTCACTTTTGGTGCAAGGAAGGAAAGAGTCCATGTCCAACACGTTTTGGAGGCTGGATTCGGACTGCAGAACAGCACCAACTTGTGACGGACACCATGGTCGCATACGGACTCGGATAGGGACGTTCAAGTACTTCGTGGAAAGCTTATGAAGGCTAGTTTCATATGGATCCGGACTCAAGTCCATATCTCTCGTGATTCGTCCGCAATGACCAAAATACTACCGACTGGTTTTCTGTCTAAAGGTGCTGCGACATCTTAATTTGGCCCGATGGGCTTTGTATCAAGTCGGGTCCATTAGGGACGCGTCCTAGGGTTGGAGTGCGACTCAAACACCCTCTTGGTCGTCCTCCTAGGTATTAATAAGGGTTAGAGCCGCCATGAACAGATTGGGGGGTTTTTGTTTTGTTGAAAGTTTAGCCATTGCTACTTCCTTGTAGACGCGTGTGTCGACTAGACCATCCGTTCTACTCGATTCGGAACCCCACCTTGTTGATTCCAGATTGGTTATTATCTCCATATTTGCAATTGAGTTGCTTGTTCTACTTGTTCTTGCTGGTTCTTCGATTGCTTGTAGGACAGGTGCCCTAGTGGCCGGGTGTCGCGCTCCACAAGATCGCGGCAGCCATTGGAGGTGGTGTATCGGTTGCTAAGGCGCAGCGTCCTTGGAAGGCTGTAGTCGGGCCGTGAACGTCGCCTCCATCTCAAATCGAGTTATCCCCCGCCTCTCATCGAAAGATCGGGAACAAACCCTAGCGGGTTCACATCAGTTGGTAATCAGAGCAAGGTTTATCGGTGAGAGATTTATCTTTGCTATTTTTTTTCCTATAGTCCAGAAAAACCAAAAAAGAAGGTAGATTAGTTTGCCGGCAATCCTATAAACCCTTTGAGCCTTTGCTGGTACTACTTAGTTAGGGCTTGTTGATTTTTCGGTTGCGTCGTGTTGCTGGTCTTAGTTTAGTCCTTTAGAGTTTCGAGTTCTTGTCACCTCTTTTTGTCTCGGAGTTTCAATTCATCAGTGGAAGAAAACTTTCATTGTTTCTGTGTCCGGTCTCCGATTTGCGAGTTTTAGTACAATCTGGAAAGCGTAACTCGTGATCTTTCCAACGGATCTGACCTGGGTCACAAACTCCATCTAAGTGCTCCAGAATCGACTTGGAGATTTGTGCGTCTGGCTGCGTGAAACAAGTTTTGTCAATCTGAGTTGGTAGCAACTATATGCAGTAATCCTGTTGCGTTGTTTGTCAAACAAAGGATTTTAGTCCTCTACAAAAAAAGAAGAAGAAAAAAAGAAAACAAAGTGAAAAAAAAACAGAAAAGAAAAGAAAAGAAACGAAAAAGAAGAAAGGGGCTGATCCATCTTTTGTGTTCCTGCTGTTTCGGTTGGTGCTTTGTGACTTCATTTGTGTCCAGGCTCGCGCCTCTAGTACGGTCTATGCTAGGACCAGCACGGTACCACCGTTGAACAATTATTCAGCTTGCTTTTCTGACTAACGTGGTGCTAGTATTTTCCCTTGATCAGCCCACCTACAGCTCCACATACTCGACTATAGCTTGACAGTTTTCTGTTGCTAAGGCACCGATACACTTCTTTCAAGGTGCTTGACTTGTTGGTTGCCGACTCATCCTGTTTTGCTTGGTAAGAACTGGTAAGAGCTCGTATTAAACAAGTTGAGTTTGAGAGAATTACAACCGACACATTCTAGTAGTTGACAGGAGGATACATATTATTTTTGTGTTCTTGTTTTCTACTGATCATGGCAGGTGATACAGTGATTTTTGAGCGGAGCAAACAACAACAAAATATTCTGGACATTATTCAATGCTTGCCTTTATATCCTGGTGAGTTTGATCCTAAAGCTTACATTGATTGGGAGCTAAAAGTAGATAATGAATTTGATGAGCATGACCTGTCGGAGAAACAAATGATTTATATTGCCTCTAATATTTTAACAGAAAATGCTTTGCTAGAATGGAAATATATTTGTAGGCATAACATTATTCCGCAAACTTGGAAAGAATTCAAAATATATTTTAGAGATGCCTATATTCCTGCATATTATGTTGATCATTTGCTTACCAAACTAGAGAAATTAAAACAGGGTAGTAGGACTGTGAAACAATACTACCATGATTTTAAAATTTGTATCATGTTTGGTGGATTGGATGAATGCATGGAAGATGTTATGAATAGGTTCATGAGAGGGCTCAATTCTGAAATTCGAAACTTGTTAATTGGCAAGTCCTATTGCTATATCGGTCAATTGTTTTGTCTTGCTCTCCATGCTGAAAAAGAAATTCTTTCATTTGTGAATACTTGCAAGAATGATGTGACTCATAGTGTCCAAACTTTGTCCACTCTACATGCTAACAAAGAGCAACGAATAGTGGAACCTGCTGCTGATTCAACTTTTTCACAAGATGAATTACTTGTTGTTTCTTATGATAAAGAGGACTTGTGTGCTAATACTTCTTTTACTCATATACCAGAATTAATGAATAAGTGTGATATTTTTGGTTTGGAACCATACGAATGTGCTGTAGATAATCCTTCTCATCCTATTACTTGTGTACAAGATGAACTGAAATTGTTGTCTTCTTTAAATACTTTGGGTTATATTGAATTTAATATTCTGTGTAATCTAAATTGTCTAAAAGAGAAGGTTCAATTAGATTCTAATTTGCCAAGTTTAAATCATTGTTCGCTTCATGCAATTGGAAAAAATGACATCAAAGGAGAATATTTGGTGCATAAAGTGTATATCTGTTCTAATCTGAAATATCCTTTTGGGCTACAATACCATGAGCAAATAGGGGGCTGCATTAACACTAATAATATCTTGCAAAGTTTTTCTAGTTTTTCTCTTATGCAACAGGATCAGCCTGAAGAACGGGAGCATTGTTTGTTGTGCCCATGCAGCATAGTCGTCGCTCCATGTTCCAACAACAAAGCAAGCACCTTTAAATGCCGTTGGAGCAAGTCGAGGACGACTTGCAGCCAAGAAGGGGAGAATGATGTGGACATCACCAGAATGGATACACCCACATGTAATAAACACACATGGAAGGTATGGAGGACCAAAGAAGTTGATTGGGGACCAAGCCTAAGTCTTCCCAATGTTCTCCATCAGGCCACCACGTCACTTTTGGTGCAAGGAAAGAAAGAGTCCATGTCCAACACGTTTTGGAGGCTGGATTCGGACTGCAGAACAGCACCAACTTGTGACGGACATCATGGTCGCATACGGACTCGGATAGGGACGTTCAAGTACTTCGTGGAAAGCTTATGAAGGCTAGTTTCATATGGATCCAGACTCAAGTCCATATCTCTCGTGATTCGTCCGCAATGACCAAAATACTACCGACTCGTTTTCTGTCTAAAGGTGCTGCGACATCTTAATTTGGCCCGATGGGCTTTGTATCAAGTCGGGTCCATTAGGGACGCGTCCTAGGGTTGGAGTGCGACTCAAACACCCTCTTGGTCGTCCTCCTAGGTATTAATAAGGGTTAGAGCCGCCATGAACAGATTGGGGGGTTTTTGTTTTGTTGAAAGTTTAGCCATTGCTACTTCCTTGTAGACGCGTGTGTCGACTAGACCATCCGTTCTACTCGATTCGGAACCCCACCTTGTTGATTCCAGATTGGTTATTATCTCCATATTTGCAATTGAGTTGCTTGTTCTACTTGTTCTTGCTGGTTCTTCGATTGCTTGTAGGACAGGTGCCCTAGTGGCCGGGTGTCGCGCTCCACAAGATCGCGGCAGCCATTGGAGGTGGTGTATCGGTTGCTAAGGCGCAGCGTCCTTGGAAGGCTGTAGTCGGGCCGTGAACGTCGCCTCCATCTCAAATCGAGTTATCCCCCGCCTCTCATCGAAAGATCGGGAACAAACCCTAGCGGGTTCACATCATAGTGGCTCCGTGACTAGGTGAATTTATCTCAACGGCTCGGGAAGAAAAGTCCGGCGTGACTCCATGCATAGTCATCCAGTTCATTCCCAAAATAATATCCATGCCGTCAAGGGGTAAAAGAACAAGGTCTGTGTCGATGGTTTTACTACCCAACTTGACTGGTACTTGTCTGACCATTTGGTTTGAAGCAATTTTACCACCCGGTGTTGATATCATATATGACCCTTTTGTGTGACAAACATCCAAGCCTACTTTTGCACCGAATTTTGCACTTATGAAACTATGTGATGCACCAGAATCAAACAATATAACTGCAGGCTTGTTATGGATAGAGAATGTACCCGACATCACTGGGGCTCCTTCAGGAAGCTCTGCAAGCGTGGTGAAGTTAATCCGTCCTTGCTTGACCTGCAGGGTCTGTCTCTTGCCCCTGTTCTTGGTGTTCGGGTTGGATCCCTGACCTTGGTTGGGCAGTCCAGACTGAGGGCATTCCCGTGCGAAGTGTTAGAACTCCCGCATTTGAAACATCGGTTCGCGGGGCTAGGTCGAAGAGATTGTTGCGGAGTGGGCCTCGGACCGTTCTGTGGAGGCATCGGGGGTCGTACCATGCCTGGCTGTTGCGGGGGTCTGGCAATCCATCTTCCTGGCTGAGGGGCCCTAGGTGGAGCTGTGGGTGCGGCATTTTGCACGATGCGATACCTTGGTGGCTGAGCACTTGAAGGTCCAGCGGGTGCCTTTCTCTTCTTCTCTGCCCGGTGTGCCATGATACAGTCTTCCTGGGTAATGGCCATATTGACCAATTCGTTGTAGGTGTTAGCCCTGACTAGGTTCAGACGCTCCTTGAGCTTGGTGGTTAGTCCTCTGCGGAAACGGTCACGCTTCTTAGCATCCGTATCAGCGTGATAGCCCGCATACTGGCATAGATTGTTGAACGCCTGGGCGTACTGCAGCACGGTGCGGGTGCCCTGGGTAAGTGCCAGGAACTCGTTCAACTTCCTCTCCATGAGATCCTCGGGGATATGATGTGCCCGGAACGCAGTCTTGAATTCATCCCAGGTGACAATGTGATCAGCGGGGAGCATAGCAAAATAGTGGTCCCACCACAGACGAGCCATACCGCGAAGCTGTTGCACGGCAAAACGAGCTTTGTTGGCCTCTGAGCATGGGGCCACAAGTAGTGTGAACTTGGATTCAATGGTGCGAATCCATGCGTCTGCGTCCAAGGGTTCCTCTGTCTTATGGAACAAGGGCGGCTGGGTCCCCAGAAAATCCGTATATCCTGCAACTTGGGGGTGGTGGACGTTTTGCCCACCCCGCTGGTGGTGTTGCTGTCCTTGCACCAGCTGACGCAGCAGCTCGGTTTGAGCGGCCATCACTTCCACCAAACTGGGCGGGGGTGGTGGCGATTGTCGCGGTCTGCTGCCACCGGCACCAAAACCCTCGGGGTTGCCACGTGTTGATCCAACCATCTGAAACGTGAAAGGTTACCATTAGCAACGAGATCCATATTACTTCCTCGATTCATAAATGATTGGTGTAGTCATAGACTTCCGAAATCACAGCTAGAAGTATGGATAGAATTTCTGTTTGCTACGAGAAAAATCATAGCTTGCTGTGGGTCCATCCAAACATCTCATACTTTGGCAGTAGTCAGAGAACTTAGGGATGCACCACTTTGGTATTTAACTCACAGCTCAGAAATGTAAGGAGACATGGATAAAATTTCCGACAAGTTTCAACGATTGTGGATTTCATCATCTACCAACTTACAACGAATTCACCCAAGTTTATCGCCGTTCCTTACATGCTGAGGGTATCCACATGGTTCAGGTGTACCCATCACAAAAGAGTTACTCAACTCCTAGTTAGCCTATTACAACACTTGCCAAAAGTTAGGCTACCCTATCGAGGAGTATATGCAAAAGTCCTTCTAGGTCATCATCTAGAAGTCATCCAGGTCGTTGACAGACGACGCGCTACTGGTAGGAGAGTGAGCTCCCATCTGAGGTGCCTGTGGTACCTCACCCTCGAAATCCATACCGGAGGCACTGTCAACCTCCTGTGGCTCCTCTTCATCTTCCTCCATAGCCTCCTCATGGGGATGGTCATTCTGATCATGGTGCCACTGAATGTGCTCATTAGCATCCTCCAACTCAAGGTTCAAATCATGGAGCTGCTCCTCCAAGTGTGCTATCATGCCACCTCTCTCACCCATGAGAGTGTCGTGCTCCTGAATTTGGCCCTCAAGTTGGCCAATCTGAGCATCTCTGTCCTCAAGATCCTTACTGAGCTCCTTAATCTGCTCATCCCTGGTGTCTGCCATCATGTCGTAGGCCTGAGCAAGATCAGTGAGCTGCTCAAGCGCCTGACTCTAGAGAGTCTAAAGTCGGTAGAGTGCATTCATGCACCGCACGGAGGTATGGATAGTTTCCTGGGCGTGAAAGTCTACCAAGTACTGTGCGTGCTGCACCCTGTTGAGCCAAAAGGGGTCGTTGTCCTGGGCAGCAGGAAACAAACCAATGGGAGCGAGTGTGACAACCTCGGGACGCTGCGCACAAAAAGTGGTGAGCGCCCTCATGGCTGCAAGCTCCCAAGTATCGGCCAAACGGCGACCAACAGCCTCAATCTCCAAGGCGGGCCACTCCGGGTGTAGTGGGTGCGGAAAAATGGTCACGTTGACACGGCACTGGGTAACTCCATTCTCTGCAAACTCCAGTCCGGCGTAACGTGGGGGAATTGGATAGCCCGCGGTGCGCAGAACATCCCACAAAATAGAGGGAAAGCCCTCCCAGTGGAAACACTACGAGTGAACGCGTCCATCCTCATCCACCACCATAGCAACAGGCTCGGCCATCTGAACAAAAGATCAAATGGAGTGAGATAGTGAAAAACTGTGAACAGCACAGGGACAGATTCTGTATAGTGTGCAAAAATAACCATAACTTCCACAGTTCTCATCCAAAAATTCTCACATTTCACCAGAACACTCCTAAGGTATTTGTGCACCACTTTGCTAGTCAACTTCAGACCTAGATAAGTCTCTAAGATGGTTTTTATTTCCAGGTTTTACTTCTCTGTCTACCCAGAAATTTCAGGGAACAGTGGGCCAATGTTTCGTGCACCAGAGAAAATCTACCCAGCCAAAATTTACCAAATTTTAACAGCAGCTACCTGGATAAATTTGGAACAAGTTTTGTGTTGTCCTCTTTTGCAGAAAACCGTAGGAAGGGGGCCTAAAAATTAAAGGGGCAGAAGTGCTTATTCTGGACAGAAATCTGACATTCCAAGGTTTTTGTTGTTTCCTAATACCCATATGTCCAAAATTTTTCATATTTAGACAGGAGGTAGAACACAAAATTTGGAACAATTCTTTCAACATGAACTTTACCAGAAAAGGTCATTTTCTTTGATCAATAAATCTCTCTTTTCGGTCATGGCAGATTTGTGACAGATTCGCTAGATAGTCCTTATGCAAAATCACGCTTAGATACGCAAGAACCTTACCACTCTCATACAACGTATTTTCAATTTCAGATATATATGGTCATGATGCATGCACGTCCTATTCGTCCTCACAAAATAAAATAATTGCCAAATACTTTTGGTCTTACGAAGTTAGTTTCGGTGGCATATATGATACGCCTCTCACTATAATAGCTAGTCGAGATTTTCTAACTGTTCTTTAACTTATCGTAATCGCGGTTAGTGTACCTGCAGAAGATTGATAGAGCACAAATATTTCATGAACCTTTCATGCCAGCACTCATGAAAGCGTCCGTATTCATTACCGTTTGCTTATAGAAATGATATTTGTACAATTTCCGCCGTACAGACGACGTTAACATACGCTATCGAGATAGCGTATTCACGGGGGTACCGTCATGAGATGGGGGTATGAACAGCGATCGCCATACCCTGCGCCAAACCTTCTACTCCCAATATATTCCACTTAACAGTTGGCATATTGGCAGCACCTCAAGTAAGCCACTGCTTGAGGGCAGCGTTCGGTTCGCATCACCGACAGGAAGGCCAAGCTCTCTCAGTTGGCTGAGGATTCTTACCTTCTTACCTTAGCGATGAGTGCGTCGTTACAGAATTTAAGGTCGGTTGTGCATGAAAGTAAGTTTTGACAGAAAGTAATGTGCTGGAAGTCAGTTGATAATATATAGAAGTTAGATAGCCACCTAGTAACTTTTCCATAATCCCTTAGGGCTTTACGAACTAGGCACCATCATTAACGAACCAACGCATTTTCCAACACATCCTTCTAGTCAAGTTTTATGAAAATGAGTTTTTAAGGCTTGTCGCATTCTCTGGCGTATGTATTTTGGCTCTGGTGCCAGCTGTTACCAGCTGTGGCACCAGCTACGGCTCTGATACCAGCTGTGGCAGAACCACCTGAATTAATCCGGCTCAAGTGTATTAACCATCACCATTAGGGCAATCTCGGTTAACCTTACACTTCAAACGGAGTAATCCATGGGTCTGTCGGGTAACCTCCCGATACAACCACGGTAAAACGGATCGAATGCCATACATACGAATGCTCATGCGACGATGAGCCCAGAGAATACCACATTCCAGCAGTATTACAAAAATTATCATAGGTGAATATTACAAACCAAGTTTGAGTCTAGAAACCAAGTACTTCAGTGATCATAACTAATAAGTTCTTCAGAGTTTAAGTTGCAGCGGAAAATAAAACAACGAAAGCTACTCGATGATACAGGATGTCTCGGTGAAGCCCGTATGAGACATCACTCGGCATTATCTCCATTGGACGGGGGCGTATCCCATTCCACCAACCAACCAGGGGGAAGAGTGCAGGGCCAAGTCAAGCTAGCAATCATATCTTCGAAGGTCTCACCTGAAAACGAACCACAAGCAAGGCTGAGTATACTAATACTCGGTAAGACTTACCCGTGTAGTGGAATCTACTCCACCGACTCTAGACATGCAAGGCTTTTTGGCTCAGGGGTTTGTTTTGCTGAAAAGCATCTACAAGTGGGTCCTTACTTTCAACTTTTAGCTCAAGATTCTAGTTTCATTAACCATTCTAGATAAGCAGCTATCCAATATCATTCATGGTGAAGCATTAATTTTTCATCCAACAAATTTATTCATCATCATTGTTCCTCTTCTTACTCTGTGGGTAAAGGGGGTTAAGCAGTCTCAATAGCCGTGAGAAACGGACAATTTGAATCGAATTTCTTAACCTTGCAAGGGAAACCTAAACACACGTCACGTGGTTACTCCCAGAGTCACACGTGCAACTTTTCCCCTTTCTTTCCGGGTCGTGGATCGGGGCTACCCTCCGAGAGTACAAGAGTCCCACGCCACGGTTCGCCGCCGGGTCGTGACCACTCTCTGCACTCGCCATATGCACATGGGACCGAAGTTCAAAGGGTAGGATGCCGTCCACTTGCCGGGCCAATCAGGTACTTAAGCTTACCGATTACCATATTCTCAGCATGTGGTTAGTACGTTCAAAGACTTAACCACCATTACCACACACTGCGGCCTTAGCATTTTTCACTAAACAGACGGGCCTCCATCGTAATCATCGTACCATAGCCCGTCCGTTGTCCTATTTTCTCGCGAGTGACAGGAAATCACTCGGCTTTCACCGGAGTCCTATTAGCACAGCATTCTATCGATCCTTACAACTAGTTTTCAAGCATGGGTTCCTAACATCATGCAACTAAGTTTTCATTCAACTCCTATAAACTTAATGCACAAGCAAAAGAGTAGCGAGTTGCATAATTTAGGAAAGGAAATGGGTTATGCTCCGGGGCTTGCCTTCTTGCGAAAAGTTAGTCCGGGGATCGTCTGAACGTTGACCCGGGTCTTCAACTGCTTCAGTTAAATTTGCCTAGGCTTCTCGCTGCTCACTCTCGGACTCGGGCACCAGCTCGTAAGTGAATTACTTTATGATTCGTGGGCAATCGTGAGTTTGTCGTGAAGTGAATTACTTTATGATTCGTGGGCAATCGTTAATAGAGTAGAATAATACAATGAGTAACTTCGTTAAGCAAGGTGAGGTGGGTGTTCATGGGAACTTATGTTCCGCATGGAAACATGATTTAAATGTAACTTCGACAGTGAGTAGTTTCTGGTCATGAAATCTTGGATCTAGGCACAACAGGGAAAGATATGCTTACTGTAAAATTTTCAGACAATTTCATGCAGCAGATTAATTATGAAAAATGTAACACATGGTGGCTGCTAGATCCTTGTTCTTTTTGTACCGAACAAATGGTGCAAAAACTGAGTCTAAGATTTTTACAGGGCTTTCACTTAATCATGCAGGAGCTACTGTAATTTTCATAGGATTTATTATGCAGTTCTCAGAGCATAGTAAATATGACATTACACACCTAGGTTAATCAAGGATTTATGTTTACAGGATCCTGCACCGGGTTTTTGTCCATGAAACTTTTTACACAGCATCCTCTACAACTGAGTAGCTTCTAGTAAAAATAAGAGAATTTTCCAAGCTAAGATAATATTTTCTTAATTTAATGTATGTTATTAGCACATAAATCAAATAAATAGGTTCCTGTGAGATAAAAAGTTTCCCAATTTTTCTCTGGCATCTAGGTACCATTACACTAGTATAGAAAACGTTTCATTAGGTGATTCATAACCTAACTGCAGGGATAAAAATATTTAGCCACTTATGGTATGAAACTAAGTTTAATAAACAGTGTAGATAGAGATGGAATTTGGGCCTGATCTTTTTACACAGTCCTAAACATCAAGCAACTAACTCACTGCCCAAAATTTAGGGTCAGCATTGATCTACAACAGTGGGTACAAAAGAGGTCCATTAAAACTTCCATTTAATGTAGAGCAAAATATATTGAGAATCTGAGAAACTTTACGTGACAAAAGTTGTAGCGTTTCTTCCAAGGATTCCAGAACAGTTGAGTTTGCATTTTTCTGAATTTTCTACGATTTTATACGAATTTTACAAGTTCACTGAATTTGAATCTAGATTTGAAACTTTCTTTTACAACTGGGTCCTTGAATCTTACGTGCAGACCCTTCTAAAGATTTCAATTATTGCAATTGGGTCCTCGGGCGGCTCGGGTACGGTGGTCGGCCAAAATTCCGGCGAGGGGCTCGCCGGCGGCGAGGGGTGAGGGTCGGGGAAGGATCAGGGGTGCGAGGGCTACCTCGTGGGGGTCTTGTTCGGGTGGGGGACGGCCGGGAATAGCTCGCCTGCGTTGGAGCAGGGGCGGCGGCGGCGGCGGCACGCGTCGACGGCGGTGCTCCGGCGGTCTTGGGGCGGCCTGGTCCAGATGGGGAGCTTCAGTGGCGCGTGGGGAAGCTGCTTAGGTGCTTGGCTTGGGTGGAGGAGGTCGGAGTCGAGTTGTCCGCGGTGAGCAGGGGCGGCGGCGGCGGTGACAGCGCGGCCGGCGGCGCTCCGGCGGTCCTAAGCGGTGTTGGGCGGGTCAGCGAGCTTCGGTGGGATGATGTAGTGGTGGCTGGCACTTCAATTTGGGCAGGGGGCGGCTGTGGAGGGCTGTCCACGAGCGGGCGGAGCTCGGCGGCGACAATGGCGGTGGCGAGCGTGCTCTGGCTACTGGTGGCTTGCGCGGGCGGCCTGGGGCGGCTTTTATAGGGGCAGGAGGGAGGTAGGGGTGCCGGGCGATGTGCGGGGGCGGAGACATGGCAAGGGCGTGCCACTGGCCACGGTGGGCGGCAGCAGGACACCGGCGTGGCGTGCGGCGGGCGGGAGCACGCGACTGGCGGCCGGGGATGTGCGTGGGAGCGAGGAGATAGCGCGGCGCGGGGATTGGGGGACAGCTGCAGCAGCGGCTCGGGCGGAAGGCAAGCGCAGCGACGGGCGGGTCGCGGCGGGTGGGACGGCGCGGCGCGGTGCGGCGCGGCGGTTAGGCAGCGGCGGGCGACGAGCAGAGGCACGGCACGGCGTGGCGCACGCGCGAGCGCGAGCGTGGACTGGGCAGCGCGGCGGTGGGGGGGGGGGGGGGGGGGGACAAAGCCGGTTCTGGGGGCGAGGCACGGCGGCCACTGGCCTGGCGGCTCGCGCCGGTCAGGCGTCGCCGGCCACCTGGCCGTGCTGTCGGGCGGGGAGGGGAGAGAGAGAGAGAGCGAAGGACGTTTTTGCGAGAATTTGAAAAGTTCCAGGGGGCTGGGTGCAAACAGGATGTTTTCTCCTCTTTCTAATTTGAATTTCAAAAACTTTTGAACATGAAAGTTGTTCAGAAAAAAAAGTTCTACAAGTTTGGTTTCAGGCAACATCTCATTTGGCTTATGGTTTGAAAGTTAATTTAAAAATTCAAAAGTATTCATATGTGCCCAATTTCAATTTGAACTTCAACTTAACTTGTTCTAATTCTTTTCACCCTTTTATTAGTTGGTTAAGCATAGGGTTGGGCTAATGAAATTGCTTTGGAAATGTAATTTATCAGAGTTGTTACACTTTTCATCTCTGTTTAGCCAAAACGTCTCAGCCCTTGTCTGGAAGGAGCGATCGAAATCATGCATTCAGACGAACCACTATCGCAGGCAGACAAAGATCTGATAAGAGCTCATGCTGAGGAACTTAGAGATCATGTTCCCGCTGTTGTCCAGGAGTATTGGGACCTTATAGATGCTCACTGCTTGGTCCGTAAATGACCACCCTCTGAGAAGAGTCCTCCACTCCCTCATCATGTCAAGACTGAAGCTGCCATGGAGAATCTGGAGGAGGAGAAGACCCGCCTCCTGATAGAACTTTGCGATCAAGCTGAGACTGGTGCCACCGTAGAGAATCCAAAGGAGAATAGGACCCACCTTCTGATAGAACTGGGTCGTGTCGAGAGAGAAATCCAGAACAGGCGTAGTCAATAGATATATCGGTATTTTTATCCTAAGGGCGACTTGTACCATGTCGGCCATGTACTCTGTCGTTTTTATCCAATAATGAACTGGTCAAAACGAATTACAATGTTTCTTTCTTCAGGTGATGTCACCTTTGCATCGGCTATGCAGACGAAAGCCGATGGAAATCGGCCATGTTGTCTTGATATATCTTACTACAAATTATGCATCTACCCAAATGCTTGGATAGTACCTCTTCAGATATCGTCCGTTTAAAACTCTTGGGAACTCTTCCCCTTCAATAGTTTCTAGAATATATGCATTTCCAGGGGCACATCGGCCGATTCTGTACGACCCTTCCCAAGTGGGTGACCATTTACCGAATTTGGGATCATTGGATCCTATCGGCAACACCAACTTCCATACCAAATCTCCCTGAGAGAATTGTTTAACTTTGACCTTTTTGTCATACCATCTGGCCACCCTTTAATTGTTCTCCTCTATACTGATCAGGGCCCTCAACAGCAGACCTGCCGAATCATCAAGTTCTTCCTTCATGAGGAAGGAATAGTCATCGGCCGTCAACTGATCTTGAAGCGATATACGCCTTGACCCCATCCTTAATTCCCAAGGCAAGACTGCCTCATGACCATAAACCAGCTGATAAGGAGATATCTTAGTGGCTCCATGACAAGCCATCCTATAAGCCCATAAAGATTCAGCCAAAGACATATGCCACTTTTTGGGTTGTTCTTCTATCTTTCTCTTGATTAGCTTGATTATCCCTTTATTGGACGATTCTGCTTGGCCATTGGCTTGAGCATAATATGGAGAAGAATTTAATAATTTAATCCCCATATCGGCGGCAAACTCTCCGAATTCTCCAGAAGTAAACATTGTTCCCTGGTCAGTTGTGATGGTTTGAGGAATACCAAATCGATAGATAATACAGTTCTTAACAAACTCAATCATATCGGCCGATGTCACGTTCCTTAAAGGGACTGCCTCCATCCACTTAGTAAAATAATCTGTGGCTACCAATATGAACTTATGCCCTTTGCTCGATGGAGGTTGAATCTGTCCGATGAGATCTATTCCCTAACCTCTGAACGGCCACGGCTTGATCACTGGATTCATAGCTGATGCTGGCGCGCGCTGTATATTGCCAAACCTCTGACAGTCTTGGCATCCTTTATAATATTTGAAACAGTCCTCAAGAATAGTTGGCCAGCAATACCCATTGTTTCTAATCATCCATTTCATTTTGTGAGCCTATTGATGGGCTCCACATACGCCTTCATGGATTTCTCCCATCAGGACCTTCGCCTCTTCTGTTCCCAGGAACTTGAGAAGAACTCCATCAATCGTTCGGTAAAACAAATCATCTTCAAGCAACACATATTTTGTAGCTTGAAAACGTATTCGCCGATCCACTTTCCGGGAAGGTCCTTTCACCAGTCATCGGTCGCAAGCTCTAACATCATAGCTCCCTGAATCGGCCGATACCCGGATGCATGTTGGACCAGCCTGTTGGCCTCTTCATTATAATTTCTGGGGATATGCTCAATTATTGCAGACTTGAATTCTTTTAAAAGCTGAAGGCAATCTTCATAATAAATCCTCAAGATATCATCCTTGCACTCAGATCGCCCTGTTAGCTGATCCACAATGAGCATGGAATCTCCAAAAATTTCGACTGCATCAGCCTTGATTTCCCTTAATAATTGGATGCCCTTCAGAACAGCTCGATATTCCGCCTGATTATTGGTCGCGGAAGCTTCTATCGGCAGAGAGAAATCATAACTTGCCCCCCGAGGCGATATAAGAATGATGCCGATTCCTGATCCGGCCCCACATGAAGAACCATCGAAGTATAGAGTCCATGGAACCGGCTCGACGATAGCAATTTCTGGCCCACAATGCTGAGCTACGAAATCGGCCATGACTTGACCCTTGACAGCTTCGGCCGATTCGTACCTCAAGTCAAATTCTGACAGAGCCAGGAGCCATTTTCCAATCCGCCCTTTCAAAATCGGCAATGATAGCATATATTTCACAACGTCATCTTTGCATATAACTATGCATTCTGCCGATAAAAAATAGTGCCTGAGCTTGGTACATGAGAAGTATAAACACAAGCACAACCGCTCCACCGGTGAATATCTTGTCTCAGCGTCCAGGAGTCATTTGCTGACATAATATACCACCCGTTCTTTCCCTTCGAACTCCTGTACCAACGCCGATCCAATGGCCTGTTCATCAGCCGATAAATATAATTTGAACGGCTTACCAGGCTGTGGTGGGACTAACACCGGAGGTGAAACCAGATATTGCTTAATATCTTCCAATGCTCTGTGTTGTTCTTCTGCCCATACAAATTCCTGATCGGGCTTTAATTTCAACAAGGGAGTAAAAGCTCGAATACGCCCTGACAGGTTGGATATGAATCTCCTGATAAAATTAACCTTGCCGATGAGGGACTGTAGCTCAGTTTTACTCCGTGGGGCCACAACTTTGTTGATGGCATCTATGGTCTTCCGGTTGACTTCTATCCCACGCTCATGAACCATAAATCCTAAGAATTGCCCGGCCGATACGCCAAATGCACACTTGTTCGGGTTCATCTTCAACCCATGTTTCCTTGTGCACTCCAGTACCTCTCGTAAATCAGCCAGATGTTCTTGGTGACTTTTTGACTTGACCACGACGTCATCTATATAAATCTCCACCGATGCACCAATAAGCTTGTGGAAGATATAGTTCATGGGCCGCTGATATGTAGCACCGGCGTTCTTTAACCCGAAGGTCATTACAACCCATTCAAATAAACCAAGATGACCTGGACACCTGAAAGCCGTCTTCGAGATATCTTCTTCGGCCACTAATATCTGATTGTACCCGGCATTACCATCCATGAAACTGATGACCTTGTGTCCTGCAGCGGCATCTATCAAGATATCGGCCGTTGGCATCAGATATCCATCCATTGGTTTGGCCTGATTTAAATTCCTGAAATCGATGCACACGCGCAACTTTCCATTCTTCTTATACACGGGCACAATATTAGAAATCCATTCGGCGTAGCGGCACTGCCGAATAAATCCTGCTTCAATTAACTTTGTGATCTCGGCCTTTATATCAGGTAGGATCTTGGGGTTGCACCGTCGTGCAGGTTGCTGATATGGCCGATATCCTGATTTTATAGGTAACCGGTGTTCAACAATGGACCGGTCTAGACCTGGCATCTCATGATATTCCCAAGCAAAGCAATCCTTGAATTCTTTTAATAAACTTATCAACCTACACTTGTACTCAGGATCCAAATTAGCACTAATATACGTCGGCCTTGATTTGTTGTTATCTCCCAAATCTACCATCTCCAATGAATCGGCCGACGTAAATCCATGCCCAAGCTTCCCATCTTCTCGGACGAGCTGTTCCATCTATTCTGAATCTTCAGAGCCGACTGCTTGGATCGGCTGTAGACCGAAATCGGACACCTTCAGGAAGTCAGTGTCCCAAATCCTGCCAGATATACACCTGACGTGCTCGCAGCTCCATTGTTGCGTATCGGCCACTGCGACGCTGTAGGAGGAATCGGCGGTGACTATCTCCGTACTGTCGCCAACCCATTGCACGAGGCATTGATGCATTGTAGATGGGACACAGCAGTTTGCATGTATCCAGTCGCGACCGAGCAACATGTTGTAGGATCCCTTACCATTAATAACGAAAAAGGTGGTAGGAAGGGTCTTACTGCCGATGGTGAGGTCGACGCAGAGCGCTCCACGGACGGGAGACACGTTGCCTTCGAAATCCTTTAGCATCATGTCCGTCTTTGTGAGATCTTCATCGCTCTTGCCTAGCTTGCGGAACATGGCATACGGCATGATGTTGACTGTGGCGCCTCCATCTACTAGTAATCTGGTGACAGGTCGTCCGTTAACATAGCCTTTGAGAAACAACGCTTTAAGATGTTGCCGTTTTTCTTCTTCTGGTTTCTCAAAAGTAGCCGTCATCGGCTCTAACACTAGTTGCGCCATTTGCTCTTCCATTCTTGTCGCTTTGTCTTGATCATCAGGCGCCATGAATTCCATCGGCAATATGAACACCATGTTGATGTCGGCTCCCGATTCTTGATCGTCCGCTCTCTGGCTGTTGTTTCTCTTGGGGCGCCAAACCCGAGACTTAACGTTTCTTTTCTCCACCGCCTGCCTCTGCTCTTCTTCCTGTTGCTCCCACTGGCACAGGCGTTGGATCCTCCGTTTCTGGGATCTGGATAAGCCATCGAGACACCACCTGGGGTTTACTGGTTTAGCCGATGATCTGGCGTGTTCCCAATTTGGTTCCCTTTCTAGGGGGTTTTCATCTGACACTCTGTCATCAGCCATCTCTTCCAGCCGATCATGCGCGCTGATTCTGCCCCCCAGTCCATCCTGTTGGTTGATCCTGCCTTTTGACCGGTGATA
Organism: Panicum miliaceum; assembly: GCA_032594955.1. Classification (NCBI taxonomy): domain Eukaryota; kingdom Viridiplantae; phylum Streptophyta; class Magnoliopsida; order Poales; family Poaceae; genus Panicum; species Panicum miliaceum. Next base: position 27,687,516 of record CM064066.1, on the reverse strand, counting down.
CTGGTCAACTCTGCCCCCCAGCCGATCATGCACTGAAATGCGTTGTCCCTCTTGTTCGCGCCGATTTTTGCTGATCGGCTCTGATCCTCTGTCCCTAGAGCGTGATCTTTTAAATGGGCGATTGTTGCAACTTAATCCGTTGCACTCAGGACAGTTATCGGCTGACGGCAATCGAATGTCGTTCTCCCAGTAGTGGATGAAGAACGGACATTGCCAGTCATCTTCGTGCCGGCGCATCATTTCGTCGTGATATCTCGACCGTTCCTGCTGCGATGGTTCTGGCCCCTGCCTGTTCCTTTTGATTTCAGCCGCTGTGACTTGCTTCCTGGGGTCTATGGCGCCGCTCCTTCTTGCCGATTCTGACGTCAGCACCTTGGTTTGAAGTGGAGTTTTCCCCGTGTCCACCATGTTACCCGGGAAAGGATGCTGGTCTATCTTCATCGGCTTTGCCGATTTAGCCGGGGTTTCAAACTTGAGCCTCCCCTGCTCGATGGCCGATTGTATCTGCTGACGAAAGATCTTGCATTCATTTGTATCATGAGACGTGGCGTTGTGCCATTTGCAGTACTTCATCTTTTTGAGCTGATCGGCCGAAGGGATGCTATGATACTGAGATAGCTTGATCTGCCCTTCCTGTAGTAATAAGTCGAAAATCTTATCGGCTTTTGATGTGTCAAAGCCAAATGTTTCTGGTTCTTTCTTTCCGAAAGGGCATGATATTGGCTTTTTGCCTTTTACTCATTCTGCCAGGCCGATTTCCTCCTCCTCATCAGATTCAGACCCTTCTAGGTACGCCACCTTCTTCTGGAAATTCTTCCGCTGCTCAAACGGACGGACTTCCTGTCCAGCCAATCGGTGAACGATCTGGCTTAGGCTTTCAAATTCCTGCGAAGCATACCTTTCCTTGATTTGTGGCAGGAGGCCTTGGAAAGCGATATCAGCCAACTGTGCATCGGTTAGAGCCAGACTGTAGCATTTGTTCCTGACCTCTCTGAACCTCTGTATATATCCAGTTACTGGTTCATCGCTCCTCTGCCTGAGGCTGGTCAAATCTAAGAGCTTCATCTCATGAACTCCTGCGTAGAAGTACTTATGGAACTGCTTCTCCAGATCGGCCCAAGTAACAATAGAATTTGGTGGCAAAGTGGTGAACCACTGGAAGGCCGATCCGGACAGAGACGATGAGAATAGACGCACCCTCAGAGCATCTTGCGTGGCGGCTTCACCGCACTGGATGATGAATCTGTTGATGTGCTCAACGGTGGATGTGTCGTCCAGCCCCGAAAACTTGGTGAAATCGGGTACCTTGTAGCGGTGTGGGAACGGCAGCAAGTCATAGGCCGATGGGTATGGCGTCCTGTATGTGTAGGTCTGCACTTTTGGCTTCAACCCAAACTAGTCCTTAATCACCTCTGCTATTCTTGCCGTCTAGTCCACCTGCTGCTAATGAATGACCGTTCGCGGTGCCGGCATATGTTGAAGGGCTGGTGGTGGTGCAGCTAGATGATGGATTGAAGTATGCGGCGAATTTTGCTGAGCAGCTGACAGTTGATGGCGAAGTGAATCCGCCGCCCCGTCATACATCATCATCGGCGCCGTGCTTCTGAGTGCTTCTACGGCGCCTGCCCCCCTGCCGATTTCTGTTGAGATTGGCTGGTACTGAGGGACTGTCGGCCGGACGGCCGATTGGGGCGGCGCCTGGATTGGATAGCTTCCATGCCCGGTTGATGGATCGGGGAAAGCCGTCGTCATCGATGTTCCCCAGGGTACTGAGCTTGTGGGCAGCGACTGCACAGAAGCAATCTGGACAGGTTGAAACGGTGCCTGTGATGGGAAACATGGCGCACCGCTGTATCTCGGAGACGCTGGAGGCAACGGAGTGCTGTACCCCTCGCGTTGCGTCAATATCGGCTGAGGAGCCGATTGGGACGCGCCTGGTAAGCTTTTGGCTAAAAGCGTAATTGGCGGGGCATATGCTGGCCCCTAATAGCCTTGAACTGCTCCGCTGGCCAGAGAGCTGATGACGGCGTTGTACACCGTGTTGGTCATCACCGAGGATTGGTCGATGAACGCCTAGTAGATGGACTGTTGGATCATATCGGACATCTTGCCCGTGTCCTCAGCAATGGTGATGTTGCGGGGAACTAGAATAGGAGCTTTCTTGACAGCTTCCCCGCTTCTTGTACGACTGAACGACTGCAGATACATCTTCATGTAATCTTCTAGATGTTTAGCTAATTCTTCCCTCTGGTCGTCCTTGAGATCCGCTTCTGTGACCTCGATGATGTTGCTGTCGGAAATTTCTGCGTTCTTCGACATATCAGATCTTAAAGTTGTCCCACCGGGCGTGCCAAAAGTGTGTTGGCGCTAAAATCGGCCAGATGAGAATCGGCCGATGGTCTTCAGCGTCGGACACACGACCCGGGAGATCTGCTTAGCTCCTGTTCGGGTTATCGCCCTGGTGCGGTTCGCGCGGCGTGCCAGTCAATCTGACCTGTTGATTGACAAGGAAATAAGAGTATTAAATTCCAGGCGCTCAGATCGGCTGGAGTTCCGATTTGTCCTGAAGAGCGCGTCGGCGAATCGGCCGATTTGCTGTAAAGATGATCGGCTATGGATCAGCCGATAATCGTGTAATAATTGTAAAGAAGACTCCTGGAGAGAACTAAAAAATTATTACAGAGGCAACACTTGAAATAGATCTAATCGGCTGTAAGGTGACAAATCGAAGAAGAATGATGACGAAGCCGATTACTCTGATCTCAAGCTGGATAACTGGTGATAATACTAGAACAACAGGTAAAACTTGTAATTCTAGTAAATATCGATAACTGGTGAATAAATCCAAATGAAACCACAGCGATGCGCCCGTAGTTAAAGCTCGGATATTACTCGATAAGCGGAACCTACCAATTGGCCGGAGATCACGTTGATGTAGCCCTGCCAATCCGTACGAACTCGTGAAAGAAGAAAAAGTATTGGCGAAGTCGCCGACTTGAAAGTAAAGTACTAGTAGAAAGTAAAAGTGTTTTGTTGATTGATGTGTTGATATTCTGCAAACCCCTGACGACTCCTATTTATACCCTAAAACTAGGACTCCTGGTCGATTACGACTTGTTACAACCTTATTTAAAACAGGAAAACTACTATATCTATAATACCTTTAAAAGGAAATGGACTCCCGCAGAATCTCCCGCCGCCGTCTCCTAATCCAATTAGGACCTTTCCAATTGCTTCCTGACCGACTTAGCGTCGCTCTGTTGACCAACTTTTGACCGGGACCCTCTGAAGTAACCCCAACCTGTTGGCGCAAGATGTATCACCAATTGGCCGATTTCCAACTGTTATCTCAATCGGCCGATTCCTTACTGTAGCCTTCAGATCTGCCGCATCGGCCAATCCTCTTCTCCTGACGCCGATTCAACACGTGTCAAAATCTGGCGTCAACACCATACATGCTCAACTTGTCATAAAAAAAACGTAGCATAAAAACACAGTCATATTTTAGTACCTTACAAAGTGTACTTCAAACACCATTTGCAAATTTAAATTTTAAACACATGAGATGAATAGGAATTTAAATCCTAGTAGTCTTAAATTTAAAATAACTTCTAAACTAAAGCTCAAATGAAGTTTGATCCAAAACAAAAGTTGTAGATTTTCAAATTCCCTACAAATTTCATGTTCAAAGTTTTAAAGTTTCTGTTCGAAATTTTCAAGAAAAGTTAATTTGAATCCTGGCCCTTTTCTCTCTCCCTCCCTCTCTCTTGTCTCCTCCCCTACTCTGCTCCGACCGGTAGAAAAGCACCGCCACGCGGTGGGGCATCTCTGCGCCGGCAAGCCGCGACTGGCCACCGACTGGGCTAGGTGCCGGCGATTTGCCGCGCCCCATATCCCGCCCCTGCCCAGCTCGCACGCGCCACACGGCCGGAGAAGCCCGACGCCGCTCCCTTGCTAGCCCCTTGTCGCGGTCTTGTCCCGGCCGCACCTCCCTCGGCTTGGCCGCGCGCAGCCCCTCCTCCCCTTCCCTGTGCGCCTATAAAAGGGCTGCACCGAGCCCCTGCTCATGCACGTCCGAGCTCCACCACCACCATGCCATTAGTGCCGCCGCTCGACCTCGCCGTCGAGCCCCACCTTCTGCTCCACTTCCACCCGAGTCAAGCCCCTGAATCAGTTCCCCATGGCCCCCTGAAGCTCCGGACCTCCCCACGCTGCCCTTGCTCTGCCAGACAGCCACCGGCAAGCCACCTCCACGCCGCCGCCCCACTGCTCCCGCGGGCAACCCTCCTCCGGCCATCTCCAGCCCCAACCGAGCCCACCTACAGGTAGCCCTCGCCGCTCTCGTGCTTCCCCACCCCTTTCCCCTCGCCGCCGGCGAGCTCCCTCGTTGGAGTTTCACCCCCAACCATGGCAGCCGCGCCCAGGGATGACAGTGCGATGATTGAGTTCTTTTTAGGATCCTTTCTGCTAAAGTTAGGGACCTATCTGCGAGACCCTGTTTTCTTTTTGTTTCCAAAAACAGTGAACTTGTAAATTTGTAGAAAAATCCTAAAAATCCAAACTAAAATGTTTGGAATCCTTGCAACAAGACCTACCACTTTGATTACGTGACCATGTGCAGTTTCTGTATATTTTTAGCTCTAGATTAAGAACTATTTTTCTGCTCCACTAGATCTTGCTCAAGTAATTTTTGCAATGAATAAACACATTAAATCACTATAAATAGTTCCTGTGCTTGGACAAATATGAAACTTTTACCAGAGGCTATATGTGAGTAGATAATCATGCTCGAAAAGTTTGATGTTCAGCTGCTCAGTAGATCTGCCAATAAAAAAGAATCTTGATGCATGTAGATATAAATTGCTGTATTTTTTTTATGATCTGCTAGTTGCGTAATAAAATCTAGAAAAATTACAGTAGGATCACTATAGGTGTGAGAAAAATATGTAAAAGTTTGAGCACCAGTACTTTCTTGGTTTGATCTGCATAAATGCATTAAGGTTCTAGAAGTAGTTGTTTACTGTATGTTTGATTAAAAATCTGATAGGTAAAAATGGCTGAAATTTTTACAGTGAGTTTGTCACTAGGAGATGTGCTCTACACAAAAATTTCAAGTACAGAACCTATGTCTATGTATAGTTAAGAACCCCACATGTTTGCCTTATGATTGCTTGCTTAAAAATTAAAATTTCTGCATGTTAAGAAATGACAAAAAAACCCCACTCACTTAGTGAAGTAAGTTTAGTTATTACTTGATAACTGATTGCCGAAGAAAATGTTAGTAAGATGTTCTATAAAGTATCTTGGAGTTTTGTTGGATTGCAACTTTATCGTGAAATATTGTTTGTTGTTTCTATCATTAAAATCACTCATATATATGCATTCATATAGAATCGACTACTCTCGCTGATGGAATGTACGAGCTGATCCCCGAGCCCGAGACTGAGCAACGCGAAGCTCAAATCAATCTAACTGAAGTCATCGAAGACCCGAACCAAAGTTCGGAAGAGCCCAAAGCTAGCACTGCTCAGGAAGGCAAGCCCCGGAGCATAACCCCTATTTTGAAACTTATGCAACTTTTACTTATATATGGTATTGTGCACTAAGTTTGTAGGAGTGGATTGAAACCCTAGATGCATGATCCTAGGTACCTATGATATGAACACAAGTCTGTGTCGGTCACTAGATTGCCATGCTAATAGGACTCCGGTAAAAGTCGAGTGATTTCCTATCACTTGCGAGATATAGGAGTTTTTTGTTTACTTATGTTTGAATCATAAGGTCGACGGACGGGGCTATGTTACGATATTCCTGTTGATGATTGAGGTCTTGTCCGTTTAGAAAAAATGCTAAGGTCACGGTGTGTGTTAGTGGTGGTTAAGTTTTTCAATGTACTAACCACATGCCGAGAATATGGTAATCAGTAAGCTTAAGTACCTGACTGGACCGGCGAGTGGACTTTACCCTCACTCTCCTGACTTCATTTCCGTGGGCACATGGTGAGTGCAAGAGTAGCCACGGCCCGGCTTCGTTCCGTGGTTCGTGGACCTCTGTACTCGAGAGGGGCGGCCCTAATCCACAATCCGGGAAGAAAGGGGAAAAGTTGTATGGGTGACTCGCCTGGGCCCCATGTGTATGTTTAGGTTTCCCCTTGCAAGGTTAAGAAATTCTATTTGAATTGTCTGTTTCTCGCGGTCATTGAGACTGCTTAACCCTTTTACCACATAGAGTAAGAAGAGGAACAATGATGATGATTAATCTTGTTGGATGCTTAATTAATTATTTTCCACCATGCGTGATTTGGATAGCTGCTTACCTAGAATGGTTAATAAACTAGAACTTGATGCTAAAACTTGGAAGCAAGGACTCAATGTTAGATGCTTTTTGGCAAAAACAACCCCTCAGCCAAAAGCCTTGCATGTCTAGGAGTCGGCTAAGTATATACCAATAGTCGTGTAAGCCTTGCTAAGTATTAGTATACTCAGCCTTGCTTGTGGCTTTATTCTCAGGTGAGACCTTTGAGGACATGGTTGCTAGTTTGACTTGGCCGTGTACTCTTCCTCCTAGTTGGTCAGTAGAATGGGATGCGTCCCCGGCCAACGATGATATCGCTGAATGATGTCATGTACGGGCTTCATCCTGATATCTTGTATCGTCGTTAGTGTGGCAGAACCACCTGAATTAATCCGGCTCAAGTGTATTAACCATCACCATTAAGGCAATCTCGGTTAACCTTACACTTCAAACGGAGTAATCCACTGGTCTGTCGGGTATAACCTCCCGATACAACCACGGTAAGCGGATCGAGCGCCATACATACAAATGCTCACGTGACGATGAGCCCAGAGAATACCACATTCCAGCAAATATTACAACATTATCATAACTAAGAAGTTCTTCAGAGTTTAAGTTGCAAATTCTTTCCATCCTTTCATTAGTTGGTTTAAACATAGAGTTAGGCTAATGACATTGATTTTGGAAATGTAATTACCAGGGTTGTCACAGCCGTAACCATCGTTCCATAGCCCGTCCGTGTCCTTATGATTGCAGCATGTAGTAGACATTCAACTCCTATTTTCTCGCGAGTGACAGGAAATCACTCGGCTTTTACCGGAGTCCTATTAGCACAGCATTCTACCGAACCTTACATCTAGTTTTCAAGCATGGGTTCCTAACATCATGCAACTAAGTTTTCATTCAACTCCTATAAACTTAATGCACAAGCAAAGAGTAATGAGTTGCATAATAAGGAAAGAAATAGGTGATGCTCCGGGGCTTGCCTTCGCAGTTAGCTTGGGGCTCTTCCGAACTTGGGCTCGGGTCTTCACGAGCTTCAGTTAAATTCACTTGAGCTTCATGCTGCTCACTCTCGGACGCGGGCACCAGCTCGTAAGTTCCGTCGGCGAGAGTCGTCGATTCTACATGAATGCACAAGTTTAAGTCGTGGTAATGGTAATCGACATGATTTAAGTGTAATTACTATAGTGGATAGTTTCTGGTCATGAAACTTTGGATTTAGGCACATCAGGGAAATATGTGCTTACTGTAAAATTTTCAGACAATTTCATGTAGCAGATTAATTATGAAAAATATATTACATAGTTGCTGTTAGACTTTTGTTCTTTTTGTACAGGACAAATGGTGTAACAACTGAGTCTAAGATTTTTACAGAGCTTTCATTTAAGCATGCAGGAGCTACTGTAATGTTTGTAGGATTTATTATGCAGTATTCAGAGCATAGAAAATATGACATTACACACCTAGGTTATTCAAGGATTCATTTTTACAGGACACTACAGAGGGTTTTTGTCCATGCAACTTTTTACACAGCAACCTCTACCACAGTGTATCTCTTAGTAATAATTTGAGAATTTTCCAAGCTAAGATACTATTTCCTTGATTTAATGTAGGTTATTAGCACATAAATCAAATAATTAGGTTCCTGTGAGATATAAAGTCTCCCAATTTTTCTCTGGCATCTAGGTACCATTACACCAGCATAGAAAAAGTTTCATTAGGTGATTCATAACCTAAAAGCAGGGATAAAAATATTCTACCTAATCATGGTATTAAACTAAGTTTAATAAACAGTAAAGCAAGAGATGGAATTTGGGCCTGGTCTTTTTACACAGCCCTAAAAATTAAGCAACTAACTCACTGTCCAAATTTTAGGGTCAACGTTGATCTACAGCCATGGGTACAAAATAAGTTCATTAAAGCTTCCATTTAAGGTAGAGCAAAATATGTGAAGAATCTGAGAAACTTTTTGTAACAAACGTTTTAGAGTTTATTCTAAGGATTCCAGAACAGTTGAGTTTGCGTTTTTCTGAATTTTATACGATTTTATACAAATTTTACAAGTTCACTGAATTTGAATCTAGATTTGAAACTTTCTTTTACAAGTCGGTCCTTGAATCTTACGTGCAGACCCTTCTAAAGATTTAAATTCTTGCAATTGGGTCCTCGGGCGGCTCGGGTACGGCGGCCGGCCGAAATTCCGGCGAGGGGCTCGCCGGCGGCGAGGGGTGAGGGTCGGGGAAGGTTCAGGGGTGCGAGGGCTACCTCGTGGGGGTGTTGTTCAAGTGGGGGACGGCCGGGAATGGCTCGCCGGCGTTGGAGCAGAGGCGGCGGCGGCGCAGCACGCGTCGACGGCGGTGCTCCGGCGGGGTTGGGGCGGCCTGGTCCGGTCAGCGAGCTTCAGTGGCGCGTGGGGAAGCTGCTCAGGGGCTTGGCTTGGACGGAGGCGGTCGGGGTCGAGCTGCCCACGGCGAGCAGGGGCGGCGGCGGCGGCGGCGCTCCGGTGGTCCGGGGCGGCGTTGGGTGGGTCGGCGAGCTTCAGTGGGGTGATGTAGTGGTGGCTGGAGGCTCAATTTGGGCAGGGGGCGGCGGTGGAGGGCTGTCCACGGGCGGGCGGCGCTCGGCAGCGGCAATGGCGACGGCGAGGCGTTCTGGGTGCGTGGCTCGCGCGGGCGGCTGGGGCGCGGCTTTTATAGGGGCAGGATGGGGGTATGGAGGGCCTGGGCGATGCGCAGGGCGGAGGCACGGCACGGCGCGGCACTGGCCACGGCGGGCGGCAGCAGAACGCCGGCGCGGCGTACGGCGAGCGGACGCGGGCGACTGGGCGGCCGGGATTTGGCGTGGCAGAGAGGAGATAGCGCAGCGCGCGGAGTGGGTAAGCAGCTACTGCAGCGGCTCGGGCGGAGGGCAGACGCAGCGACGGGCGGGGCGCGGGAGCCGGGGTGGCACGGCGGGGTGCGGCGGTTGGGCGCGACGGGCGGCGAGGCGGGGCGCGGAAGCGGCGTGCGCACGCGCGGGCGTGTACTGGGCAGCGCGGCGTGGGGAGGGGGCAAAGCCGGGCGTGGGGGAGTGGCGCGGCGGCCACTGGCCTGGCGCTTCGCACCGGTCTGGCGTCGCCGGCCACCTGGCGCGCGGCGGTCGGGCGGGGAGGAGAGAGAGGGGGGGGGGGGGGAGCGAGGGGCCTGATTGCGAGAATTTGAAAAACTTCAGGGGGCTGGGTGCAAACAGGGTGTTTTCTCCTCTTTCTAATTTGAATTTCAAAAACTTTTGAACATGAAAGTTGTTCAGAATAAAAAGTTCTACAAGTTTGGTTTCAGGCAACATCTCATTTGGCTTATGGTTTGAAAGTTAATTTAAAAGTTTCAAATGTGTCCAAATGTGCCCAAATTCGATTTGAATTTCAACTTAACTCGTTCTAATTCTTTACACCCTTTTATTAGTTGGCTGAGCATAGGGTTAGGCTAATGACATTGATTTTAGAAATGTAATTTACCAGGGTTGTCACAGCCTTCCCCCCTTAACAAGAATCTCGCCCCGAGATTCGGTAAATCTTAGTGTGGATAGGGGTTGCACGTACCAGTGGTTGAGATAAGAAAACCAGGGAAATTTTGGTTTAGGTAGCTCTTGGTTTCCCAGGTGGCTTCTTCTTCCGTGTGATGATTCCATTGAACTTTATACATTTTAATCACTTTCCTCCTGGTCTCTCTCTCTTTTTGATCCAAAATTTTAACTGGGTGTTCGACATACGAGAGGTCGGGTTCTAACGATATTTCTTGTTGTTCCACAATCTTGGTAGGGACTCGAATACACTTCTTGAGTTGAGATACGTGGAAGACATCATGGGTGGCCGTGAGCTGAGGGGGCAGTCGTAATTTGTAGGCTACGGGTCCGCAACTCTCAATGATTTCGTAAGCACCAACGTAACGGGGAGCTAGTTTGCCTTTGATTCCGAATCTTTGCACTCCCTTGGTTGGCGAAACTCGAAGATAGACATGATCGCCAACTTCGAACTTTAGGGGCTTTCTCCTTTTGTCAGAATAGCTCTTCCGTCGGGCTTGTGCGGCTTTAAGATTTGCTTGTATTACTTTTACTTTCTCCTCTGCCTCGATTACCAGGTCGGGTCCAATTATTTTACGTTCTCCAGTTTGTGACCAGCTCAGAGGAGTTCGACACCTTCGTCCGTACAGGGCCTCAAACGGTGCCATTTTCAAACTCGTTTGATAGCTGTTGTTGTACGAGAACTCTGCTAGGGGTAGGCATTTGTCCCAATTCTTGTCATAGTGAATGACGCAAGCTCTCAGCATGTCTTCAAGAATTTGGTTCACTCTTTCTGTTTGTCCATCAGTCTGAGGATGGTATGCTGAGCTGCGAATCAGTCTGGTACCAAGAGACGTTTGCAGTTGTTCCCAAAAGCGTGCTACAAACTGAGGACCACGATCAGAAATAATTGTCTTAGGTATTCCATGTAGGCAAACAATACGATCGAGGTAAATCTCGGCATATTTCTTGGTAGAATAGGTGGTGTGTACCGGAAGAAAATGTGCCGTCTTTGTGAGTCTATCCACGATAACCCATATGGAATCGTGTTTCTGGGAAGTGTTTGGTAGTCCAACGATGAAGTCCATACTTATGTCTTCCCATTTCCATGATGGTATAGGTAACGGTTGAAGTGTACCGGCTACCTTCAAGTGGCTAGCTTTTACTCTCTGGCACGTGTCACATTCCGAGACATACGTAGCAATTTCTCTTTTCATTCTAGTCCACCAGAAGTTTTGCCTTAGGTCTTGATACATTTTGCTACTGCCGGGGTGGATAGAGAATTTGGAAAGGTGTGCCTCATCAAGAATTTGCTTGCGGAGTCCACGATTCTTCGGAACGACTATACGACTTTCGAACCATAGGACTCCCTTATGGTCCTGGCGGAAACATTTATACTTCTCCTTTCCTAGAGAGAGTTTTTGTTTGATGATCTTAATTCCTTCATCATGTAGTTGTGCCATGACGATTTGGTCGTGAAGAGTGGGCTCAACTGAGATGTGATCTAGAGTGCCTTGGGAAACCATTTCCATGTTAAGCTTCCTCATTTCTGCACACAATGTCTCATGGTAGGACTCCATGAATAAGCAATGGCAATGGGACTTGCGGCTTAGTGCATCCGTGACTACATTAGCCTTGCCGGGGTGATAGTGCACTTCAAGGTCATAATCCTTGATTAATTCTAGCTATCTTCGTTGTCTCATATTCAGATCGGCTTGTGTGAAGATATACTTGAGACTCTTATGATCCGTGTAGATATTGCACTGTGTACCCATGAGATAGTGCCTCCATATCTTCAGAGCGTGAATGACGGCTGCAAGCTCAAGATCATGAGTGGGATAATTCTGTTCGTGGGGCCGAAGGGCTCGTGAGGCATATGCAATCACTCGATTCTCTTGCATAAGCACACATCCTAGACCAGTACGTGATGCGTCACAATACACATCAAACGACTTGGTATTATCGGGTTGAGCTAACACAGGTGCAGTAGTCAGATGCTCTCTGAGAGTGTGGAAAGCTTCTTCACATTTCTCATTCCATACAAACTTTACTTCCTTCTTTAACAGTTCAGTCATGGGCTTAGCAATTCGAGAGAAATCCGGGATGAAGCGGCGGTAGTAACCGGCTAAGCCGAGAAAACTGCGAATCTGATGAACAGAGGTAGGGGGTTTCCAATCCATCACCTCTTGTACCTTGCTGGGGTCAACAGCTATGCCTTCGCTGGAGATCGTGTGACCTAAGAACTTTACAGTATCCAACCAGAATTCACACTTAGAAAACTTAGCATAGAGCTGATGGTCTCTTAGACGTTGAAGAACAATGTGCAGGTGCTTTGCATGCTCTTCCTCATCCTTGGAATAGATAAGGATGTCGTCGATGAACACTACGACGAATTTGTCCAGTTCAGGAATGAATACCGAATTCATGAGATACATGAAGTAGGCAGGGGCATTGGTGAGTCCAAAGGACATGACCAAGAATTCATATAGTCCATATCGTGTGGAGAAGGCAGTCTTAGGGATATCGCACGGGCGAATTTTGATTTGATGATATCCCGAACGAAGATCAATCTTTGAGAAGACTCTGGCTCCAGCTAATTGATCGAAGAGTACATCGATACGGGGAAGTGGGTATTTATTCTTAACAGTTACAGCATTGAGAGGTCGGTAGTCAACGCATAACCTCAAACTGTCATCCTTCTTCTTTACGAATAGGGCTGGACATCTGATGCATCCGGCCCAGGTGGGGTTGGCCGAGGCTCAATAAATTAAGGTTGCCCGGACCCCAACAGTTCTTAGGCACACCAATTCGGGGAAAGGCCCAATCTCCCTAAAAGACTAGTCCAATAGGGGAAGGGTGGCTCTCCCTTTTAAGGTGGCTTCCTCCTCCCAAGCTAAGCAAGGTGGGATTATTCAGAGGCTCACACGGTCGCCGCCCGACTACAACTGGGCCGTTCGGCCCCCTTTGTTGCGTCTTTGCCAGCGGGTAATAGTGGAGGATGTCCTCATCATTCCCACCCCCTTAAACAAGGGCCCAGCTCTGATACCAAATGATGCATCCGGCCCAGGTGGGGTTGGCCGAGGCCCAATAAATTAAGGTTGCCCGGACCCCAACAGTTCTTAGGCACACCAATTCGGGGAAAGACCCAATCTCCCTAAAAGACTAGTCCAATAGGGGAAGGGTGGCTCTCCCTTTTAAGGTGGCTTCCTCCTCCCAAGCTAAGCAAGGTGGGATTATTCAGAGGCTCACACGGTCGCCGCCCGACTACAACTGGGCCGTTCGGCCCCCTTTGTTGCGTCTTTGCCAGCGGGTAATAGTGGAGGATGTCCTCATCAACATCCCCAAGGTGACGCGCTAGGGCGAATGAAACCTTTGTCCAGTAGTTCTTGGAATTGAATTTTTAGCTCTGCTAACTCTTTAGGGGGCATCCTATATGGTCTTTTGGATATGGGTGCAGTGCCTGGTTGTAGTTCAATGATGAAGTCAATGTCCCTATCCGGTGGCATTCCGGGTAAGTCATCCGAAAAAACGTCGGCATACTCGTTGACGACAGGAATATCTTCTAGCTTAAGTCCTTCCACCTTGTAAGCACAGGAATTCGTGCAATCTAGGAATGGTAGGTAAAGGGTAGTGGCTCCGTGACTAGGTGAATTTATCTCAACGGCTCGGGAAGAAAGGTCCAGTGTGACTCCATGCATAGTCATCTAGTTCATTCCCAAAATAATGTCCATGCCGTCAAGAGAAAAAAGGACAAGGTCTGTGTCGATGGTTTTACTACCCAATTTGACTGGTACTTGTCTGACCATTTGGTTTGAAGCAATTTTACCACCCGGTGTTGATATCATATATGACCCTTTGGTGTGACAAACATCCAAGCCTACCTTTGCACCGAATTTTGCACTTATGAAACTATGCGATGCACCAGAATCAAATAATATAACTGCAGGCTTGTTATGGATAGAGAATGTACCCGACATCACTGGGGCTCCTTCTGGAAGCTCTGCAAGCGTGGTGAAGTTAATCCGTCCTTGCTTGACTTGCAGGGTTTGTCTCTTGCCCCTGTTCTTGGTGTTCGGGTTGGATCCCTGACCTTGGTTGGGCTGCCCAGACTGAGGGCATTCTCGTGCAAAGTGGTTAGAACTCCCGCATTTGAAGCAACGATTCGCGGGGCTGGGTCGAAGAGACTGTTGAAGAATGGGCCTCGGACCGTTCTGTGGAGGCATCGGGGGTCGTACCATGCCTGGCGGCTGTTGGGGTCTGGCAATCCATCTCCCTGGCTGAGGGGCCCTTGGTGGAGCGGTGGGCGCGACATTTTGCACGATGCGATACCTTGGTGGTTGAGCACTTGATGGTCCAGCGGGTGCCTTTCTCTTCTTCTCTGCCCAGTGTGCCATGATACAGTCTTCCTGGGTAATGGCCATATTGACCAATTCGTTGTAGGTGTCAGCCCTGGCTAGGTTCAGACGTTCCTTAAGCTTGGTGTTCAGACCTCGGCGGAAACGATCACGCTTCTTGGCATCCGTATCAGCGTGATAGCCCGCATACTGGCATAGGTTGTTGAACGCCTGGGCGTACTGCAGTACGGTGCGGGTGCCCTGGGTGAGTGCTAGGAACTCGTTCAACTTCCTCTCCATGAGACCCTCGGGGATATGATGTGCCTAGAACGCGGTCTCGAACTCATCCCAGTCGACCACATGGTCAGCCGGGAGCATCGCAGAATAGTGGTCCCACCACAGTCGAGCGGTACCACGAAGCTGTTGCGCGGCAAAACGAGCTTTGTTGGCATCTGAGCATGGGGCCACCAGTAGTGTGAACTTGGATTCGATGGTGCGAATCCATGCGTCTGCATCCAGGGGTTCCTCGGTCTTATGGAATAAGGGCGGCTGGGTCCCTAGGAAATCCGTGTATCCTGCAGCTTGGGGTTGGTGAGCATTGTGCCCACCCCTCTGCTGGTGCTGTCCTTGCACGATCTGACGCAGCAGCTCGGTTTGAGCGGCCATTACTTCCACCAAACTGGGCGGGGGTGGTGGCGATTGTCGCGAGCGGCTGCCACCGGCACCAAAACCCTCGGGGTTGCCACGTGTTGATCCAACCATCTGAAACGTGAAAGGTTACCATTAGCAACGCGATCCATAATACTTCCTCGATTCATAAATGATTGGTGTAGTCAAAGACTTCCGAAATCAAAGCTAGAAGTATGGACAGAATCTCTGTTTGCTACGAGAAAAATCATAGCTTGCTGTGGGTCCATCTAAAACATCTCATACTTTGGCAGTAGTCAGAGAACTTAGGAATGCACCACTTTGGTATTTAACTTTGGCGCTAGAACTATAGCTAAGGTGGTCGAAAGGCTCGTCCTTTGCCTTACTGTCTTAGCTGTTTTTCAGCAGATTGATCGGTACTGTTTCGCCTATAACTTAAACTAGCGAGGCCCAATGATGCTGAATTTTTGTGAGAACCACGATCACAAAATTTAGCACAAGTTTGGTATTCAACACTCAGCCAAGAAATGCAAGGAGACATGGATAAAAACTCCGACAAGTCTCAGCGATTGTGGATTTCATCGTTTACCAACTTACAACGAATCACCCAAGTTTATCGCCGTTCCTTACATGCTGAGGGTATCCACATGGTTCAGGTGTACCCATTACAAAAGAGTTACTCAACTCTTAGTTAGCCTATTACAACACTTGCCAAAAGTTAGGCTACCCTATCGAGGAGTATGTGCAAAAGTCCTTCTAGGTCGTCATCTAGAAGTCATCCAAGTCGTTGACAGACGACTCGCTGTGAGCAGGAGAGTGAGCTCCCATCTGAAGTGCCTGTGGTACCTCACCCTCGAAATCCATGCCGGAGGCACTGTCAACCTCCTGTGGCTCCTCTTCATCTTCCTCCATGTCCTCCTCATGGGGATGGTCATTCTGATCCTGATGCCACTGGAGATGCTCAATAGCATCCTCGAACTCCAAGTGTACTATCATGTCATCTCTCTCACCCATGAGAGTGTCCTGCTCCTGAATTTGGCCCTCCAGTTGGCCAATCTGAGCATCTCTGTCCTCAAGATCCTTACTGAGCTCCTTAATCTGCTCATCCCTGGTATCTGCCATCATGTGGTAGGCCTGAGCAAGATCAGTGAGCTGCTCAAGCGCCTGACTCTGGAGAGTCTGAAGTCGGTAGAGTGCACTCATGCACCGCACGGAGGTATGGATAGTTTCCTGGGCATGAAAGTCTACCAAGTACTGTGCGTGCTGCACCCTGTTGAGCCAAAAGGGGTCGTTGTCCTGGTCAGCAGGAAACAATCCAATGGGAGCGAGTGTGACAACCTCGGGACGCTGCGCACAAAAAGTGGTGAGCGCCCTCATGGCTGCAAGCTCCCAAGTATCGGCCAAACGGCGACCAACAGCCTCAAGCTCCAAGGCGGGCCACTCCGGGTGTAACGGGTGCGGAAAGTAGTCACGTTGACACGGCACTGGGTAACTCCATTCTCTGCAAACTCCAGTCCGGCGTAACGTGGGGGAATTAGATAGCCCGCGGTACGCAGAACATCCCACAAAATAGAGGGAAAGCCCTCCCAGTGGAGACACTGCGAGTGTACGCGTCCATCCTCATCCACCATCATAGCAACAGGCTCGGCCATCTGAACAAAAGATCAAATGGAGTGAGATAGGAAAAAACTGTGAACAGCACAAGGACAGATTCTGTATAGTGTGCAAAAATAACCATAACTTCCACAGTTCTAATCCAAAAATTCTCAATTTTCACCAGATCACTCCTAAGGTAATTGTGAACAACTTTGCTAGTCAACTCCAGAGCTAGATAGGTCTCTAAGATGGTCTTTGTTTCAGGTTTTACCTCTCTGTCTACCCAGAATTTTCAGTGAACAGAGGGCTAGAGTTTCGTGCACCAGGGAAAATATACCCAGCCAAAATTTACCAAATTTTAACAGAAGCTACCTGGGTAAATTTGGAACAAGTTTTGTGTTGTGCTCTTTTGCAGAAAACCGCAGGAAGGGGGCCTAAAATTTTAAGAGGCAGAAATGCTTATTCTGGACAGAATTCTGACGTTCCAAGGTTTCTGTTATTTCTTATTATCCAGAAGTTCAGAATTTTTGATTTTCGAACAGAAGATAGAACACAAAATTTGGCACAATTATTTCAACATGAACTTCTCCAGAAAAGGTCATTTTCTTGGGTCAATAAATCGCTCCTTTCGGTCATGGCAGATTTGTGACAGATTCGCTAGATAGTCCTTATGCCAAATCACGCTTAGATATGCAAGAACCTTACCACTCTCGTACAACGCATTTTCGATTTCAGATACATATGGTCATGATGCATGCACGTCCTATTCGTCCTCACAAAATAAAATAACTGCCAAATACTTTTGGTCTTACGAAGATAGTCTCGGTGGCATACACAATACGGCTCTCGCTATAATAGCTAGTCGAGCCTTTCTAATCGTTCCTTAACTTATCGTAATCGCGGTTAGTGTACCTGCAGAAGATTGACAAAGCATATATATTTCATGAACCTTTCATGCCAGCACTCATGAAAGCGTCCGTATTCATTACCGTTTACTTATAGAAACGATATCTGTACAATTTCCGCCGTACAGACGACGTTAACATACGCTATCGAGATAGCGTATTCACGGGGGTACCGTCATGAGACGGGGGTATGAACAGCGATCGCCATACCCTGCGCCAAACCTTCAACTCCCAATATGTTCAACTAACAGTTGGCATATTGGCAGCACCTCAAGTAAGCCACTGCTTGAGGGCAGCGTTCGGTTCGCATCACCGACAGGAAGGCCAAGCTCTCTCAGTTGGCTGAGGATTCTTACCTTCTTGCCTTAGCGATGAGTGCGTCGTTACGGAATTTAAGGTCGGTTGTGCACAAAAGTAAGTTTTGACAGAAAGTAATGTGCTGGAAGTCAGTTGATAATATATATAGAAGTTAGATAGCCACCTAGTAAACTTTCCCATAATCCCTTAGGGCTTTACGAACTAGGCACCATCCTTAACGCACCAACGTATTTTGCAACACATCCTTCTAGTCAAGTTTTAGTAAACGAGTTTTTAAGGCTTGTCGCATTCTCTGGCGTATGTATTTTGGCTCTGGCGCCAGCTGTTGCCAGCTGTGGCACCAGCTACGGCTCTGATACCAGCTGTGGCAGAACCACCTGAATTAATCCGGCTCAAGTGTATTAACCATCACCATTAAGGCAATCTCGGTTAACCTTACACTTCAAACGGAGTAATCCACTGGTCTGTCGGGTATAACCTCCTGATACAACCATGGTAGAGCGGATCGAATGCCATACATACAAAAGCTCATGCGACGATGAGCCCAAAGAATACCACATTCCAGCAAATATTACAAAACTACCATAAGTAAATATTACAGACCAAGTTTTGAGTTTGGAAACCAAGTACTTCAATGATCAAACTAAGAAGTTTTTCAGAGTTTAAGTTGCAGCGGAAAATAAACAACGAAAGGTACTCGACGATACAGGATGTCTCGATGAAGCCCGTACGAGACATCACTCGGCATTATCTTCGTTGGATGGGGGCGTATCCCATTCCACCGACCAACCAGGGGGAAGAGTGCAGGGCCAAGTCAAGCTAGCAATCATATCTTCGAAGGTCTCACCTGAAAACGAGCCACAAGCAAGGCTGAGTATACTAATACTCAGCAAGACTTACCCGAGTAGTGGAATCTACCCCACCGACTCTAGATATGCAAGGCTTTTGGCTCAGGGGTTTGTTTTGCCGAAAGCTTCTACAAGTGGGTCCTTACTTTCAACTTTTAGCTCAAGATTCTAGTTCCGTTAACCATTCTAGATAAGCAGCTATCCAAAAGCATACATGGTGAAGCATTTAATTTTCATCCAACCAGTTCATTCATCCTCATTGTTCCTCTTCTTACTCTGTGGGTAAAAATGGTTAAGCAGTCTCAATAGCCGTGAGAAACGGACGATTCGAATCGAATTTCTTAACCTTGCAAGGGAAACCCAAACACACGTCACGTGGTTACTCCCTAGAGTCACACGTGCAACTTTTCCCCTTTCTTTCCGGGTCGTGGATCGGGGCTACCCTCCGAGAGTACAAGAGCCCCACGCCACGGTTCGGCGCCGGGTCGTGACCACTCTCTGCACTCGCCATATACACATGGGACCGAAGTTCAAAGGGTAGGATGCTGTCCCCTTGCCGGGCCAATCAGGTACTTAAGCTTACCGATTCCCATAATCTCGGCATGTGTTTTGTACGTTCAAAGACTTAACCATCACTACCACACACTGCGGCCTTAGCATTTTTCACTACACAGACGGGCCTCAATCGTAACCATCGTTCCATAGCCCGTCCGTGTCCTTATGATTGCAGCGTGCAGTAAACATTCAACTCCTATTTTCTCGCGAGTGACAGGAAATCACTCAGCTTTTACCGGAGTCCTATTAGCACAGCATTCTATCGATCCTTATGTCTAGTTTTCAAGCATGGGTTCCTAATATCATGCAACTAAGTTTTCATTCAACTCCTATAAACTTAATGCACAAGCAAGGAGTAATGAGTTGCATAATTTAGGAAAGAGATGGGTTAGGCTCCGGGGCTTGCCTTCGCAGTTAGCTTGGGGCTCTTCCGAACTTGGGCTCGGGTCTTCAAGAGCTTCAGTTAGATTTACTTGAGCTTCACGCTGCTCACTCTCGGACGCGGGCACCAGCTCGTAAGTTCCGTCGGCGAGAGTCGTCGATTCTACATGAATGCACAAGTTTAAGTCGTGGTGATGGTAATCGACATGATTTAAGTGTAATTACTATAGTGGATAGTTTCTGGTCATGAAACTTTGGATTTAGGCACATCAGGGAAATATGTGCTTACTGTAAAATTTTCAGAAAATTTCATGTAGCAGATTAATTATGAAAAATATATTACATAGTTGTTGTTAGACTTTTGTTCTTTTTGTACAGGATAAATGGTGCAACAACTGAGTCTAAGATATTTATACAGCTTTCATTTAAGCATGAAGGAGCTACTGTAATTTTTGTAGGATTTATTATGCAGTATTCAGAGCATAGAAAATATGACATTACACACCTAGGTTATTCAAGGATTCATTTTTACAGGACACTACAGAGGGTTTTTGTCCATGCAACTTTTTACACAGCAACTTCTACCACAGTGTATCTCTTAGTCAAAAGTTGAGAATTTTCCAAGCTAAGATACTATTTCCTTGATTTAATGTAGGTTATTAGCACATAAATCAAATAATTAGGTTCCTGTGAGATATAAAGTCTCCCAATTTTTCTCTGGCATCTAGGTACCATTACACCAGCATAGAAAACGTTTCATTAGGTGATTCATAACCTAACAGCAGGAATAAAAGTATTCTACCTAATCATGGTATGAAACTAAGTTTAATAAACAGTAAAGCTAGATATGGAATTTGGGCCTGGTCTTTTTACACAGCCCTAAACATTAAGCAACTAACTCACTGTCCAAATTTTAGGGTCAGCGTTGATCTACAGCCATGGGTACAAAATAAGTTCATTAAAGATTCCATTTAAGGTAGAGCAAAATATGTGGAGAATCTGAGAAACCTTTTGTAACAAAAGTTGTAGAGTTTATTCTAAGGATTCCAGAACAGTTTAGTTTGCATTTTTCTGAATTTTCGTCAATTTTATACGAATTTTACAACTTCACTGAATTTGAATCTAGATTTGAAACTTTCTTTTACAACTGGGTCCTCGAATCTTAGGTGCAGACCCTTCTAAAGATTTAAATTCTTGCAATTGGGTCCTCGGGCGGCTCGGGTACGGCGGCCGACCGAAATTCTGGCGAGGGGCTCGCCGGCGGCGAGGGGTGAGGGTCGGGGAAGGTTCAGGGGTGCGAGGGCTACCTCGTGGGGGTGTTGTTCAGGTGGGGGACGGCCGGGAATGGCTCCCCGGCGTTGGAGCAGAGGCGGCGGCGGCGCGGCACGCGTCGACGGTGGTGCTTCGGCGGGCTTGGGGCGGCCTGGTCCGGTCAGCGAGCTTCAGTGGCGCGTGGGGAAGCTGCTCAGGGGCTTGGCTTGGACGGAGGAGGTCGGGGTCGAGCTGCCCACGACGAGCAGGGGCGGCGGCGGTGGCGGCAGCGCGGGCGGCGGCGCTCCGGTGGTCCTTGGCGACGTTGGGTGGGTCGGCGAGCTTCAGTGGGGTGATGTAGTGGTGGCTGGAGGCTGAATTTGGGCAGGGGGCGGCGGTGGAGGGCTGTCCACGGGCGGGCGGCGCTCGGCGGCGGCAATGGCGGCGGCGAGGCGTTCTGGGTGCGTGGCTCGCGCGGGCGGCCGGGGCACGGCTTTTATAGGGGCAGGAGGGGGGTGTGGAGGGCCTGGGCGATGCGCGGGGCGAAGGCACGGCACGGCGCGGCACTGGCCACGGCGGGCGGCAGCAGAACGCCGGCGCGGCGTGCGGCGAGCGGACGCGGGCGACTGGGCGGCCGGGATTTGGCGTGGCAGAGAGGCGATAGCGCAGCGCGCGGAGTGGGTAAGCAGCTGCTGCAGCGGCTCGGGCGGAGGGCAGACGCAGCGACGGGCGGGGCGCGGGAGCCGGGCTGGCACGGCGGGGTGCGGCGGTTGGGCGCGACGGGCGGCGAGGCGGCCAGACCGGCGCGAGGCGCCAGGCCAGTGGCCGCCGCGCCACTCCCCCACGCCCGGCTTTGCCCCCTCCCCACGCCGCGCTGCCCAGTGCGCGCCCGCGCGTGCGCACGCCGTTGCCGCGCCCAGCCTCGCCGCCCACCGCGCCCAACCGCCGCACCCCGCCGTGCCACCCCGGCCCCCGCGCCCCGCCCGTCGCTGCGTCTGCCCTCCGCCCGAGCCGCTGCAGCAGCTCCTTCTCCAATCCGCGCGCCACGCTATCCCCTCTCTGCCACGCCAAATCCCGGCCGCCCAGTCGCCCGCGCCCGCTCGCCGCACGCCGCGCCGGCGCCCTGCTGCTGCCCGCCGTGGCCAGTGCACGCCGTGCCGTGCCTCCGCCCCGCGCATCGCCCAGGCCCCTCCACTCCCTCCTGCCCCTATAAAAGCCGCGCCCCGGCCGCCCGCGCGAGCCACCGCAGCCAGAACGCCGTCGCCACCGCCATTGCCGCCGCCGAGCGCCGCCCGCTTGTGGACAGCCCTCCACAGCAGCCCCCTGCCCAAATTGAACCTCCAGCCACCACTACATCATCCCCCTGAAGCTCGCCGACCCGCCCAACGCCGCCCAGAACCACCGGAGCGCCGCCGCCGCCGCCGCCCTTGCTCGCCGTGGACAGCTCGACCCCGACCTTCTCCGCCCAAGCCAAGCCCCTGAGCAGCTTCCCCACGCGCCACTGAAGCTCGTAGACCGGACCAGGCCGTCCCAAGCCCGCCGGAGCACCGCCGTCGACGCGCGCCACCGCCGCCGCCGCCTCTGCTCCAACGCTGGCGAGCTATTCCCGGCCGTCCCCCACCTGAACAACACCCCCACGAGGTAGCCCTCGCACCCCTGAACCTTCCCCGATCCTCACCCCTCGCCGCCGGCGAGCCCCTCGCCGGAATTTCGGCCGGCCGCCGTACCCGAGCCGCCCGACGACCCAATTGCAAGAATTTAAATCTTTAGAAGGGTCTGCGCGTAAGATTCAAGGACCCAGTTGTAAAAGAAAGTTTCAAATCTAGATTCAAATTCAGTGAACTTGTAAAATTCGTATAAAATCGTAGAAAATTCAGAAAAATGCAAACTCAACTGTTCTGGAATCCTTAGAAGAAACTCTACAACTTTTATTACAAATGGTTTCTCAGGTTCTCAACATATTTTGCTCTACATTAAATGGAAGCTTTAAGGGACTTATTTTGTACCCACTGTTGTAAATCAGTGCTGCCCCTAAATTTTGGGCAGTAAGCTAGTTGCTTGATGATTAGTACTGTGTAAAAAGATCAGGCCCAAATTCCATCTCTAGCTACACTGTTTATTAAACTTAGTGTCATACCATAAGTGGCTAAATATTTTTATCCCTGCAGTTAGGTTTTGAATCACCTAATGAAACTTTTTCTATGCTGGTGTAATAGCACGTAGAGGTCAGAGAAAAATTGGGAGACTTTATATCTCACAAGAACCTTTTTATTCGATTTATGTGCTAATAAAATACCTTAAATCAAGAAAATAGTATCCTAGCTTGGAAAATTCTCAAATTTTTACTAGGGGATACTCAGTGGTAGAGGTTGCTGTGTAAAACGTTTCATGGACAAAAACCCTGTGTAGGGTCCTGTAAAAATAAATCCTTGAATAACCAAGGTGTGTAATGTCACATTTACTATGCTCTGAAAACTGCATAATAAATTCTACAACAATTACAGTAGCTCCTGCATGCTTAAATGAAAGCTCTGTAAAAATCTTAGACTCAGATGTTGCACCATTTGTTCTGTACAAAAATAACAAAGGGCTAACAGCAACTATGTAATATATTTTTCATAATTAATCTGTTACATGAAATTGTCTAACAATTTTACTGTAAGCACATCTTTCCCTGATGTTCCTAAACCCAAAGTTTCATGACCAGAAACTATCCATTGTAGTAATTACACTTAAATCGTGTCGTTACCATCACCACTACTTAAACTTGTGCATTCATGTAGAATCGACGACTCTCGCCGACGGAACTTACGAGCTGGTGCCCGCGTCCGAGAGTGAGCAGCGTGAAGCTCAAGTGAATCTAACTGAAGCTCTTGAAGACCCGAGCCCAAGTTCGGAAGGGCCCCAAGCTAACTGCGAAGGCAAGCCCCGGAGCATAACCCATCTCTTTCCTAAATTATGCAACTCATTACTCTCTGCTTGTGCATTAAGTTTATAGGAGTTGAATGGAAACTTAGTTGCATAATGTTAGGAACCCATGCTTGAAAACTAGACGTAAGGTTCGATAGAAGGCTGTGCTAATAGGACTCCGGTAAAAGCCGAGTGATTTCCTGTCACTCGCGAGAAAATAGGAGTTGAATGTTTACTACACGCTGCAATCATAAGGACAACGGACGGGCTATGGTACGATGTTTACGATTGAGGCCCGTCTGTCTAGTGAAAAATGCTAAGGCCGCAGTGTGTGGTAGTGATGGTTAAGTCTTTGAACGTACTAAACACATGCCGAGATTATGGGAATCGGTAAGCTTAAGTACCTGATTGGCCCGGCAAGTGGGCAGCAACCTACCCTTTGAACTTCGGTCCCATGTGCATATGGCGAGTGCAGAGAGTGGTCACGACCCGGCGCCAAACCATGGCGTGGGGCTCTTGTACTCTCGGAGGGTAGCCTCGATCCATGACCCGGAAAGAAAGGGAAAAAGTTGCACGTGTGACTCTAGGGAGTAACCACGTGACGTGTGTTTGGATTTCCCTTGCAAGGTTAAGAAATTCGATTCGAATCGTCCGTTTCTCACGGCTATTGAGACTGCTTAACCATTTTTACCCACAGAGTAAGAAGAGGAACAATGAGGATGAATGAACTGGTTGGATGAAAATTTAATGCTTCACCATGTATGCTTTAGATAGCTGCTTATCTAGAATGGTTAACGAAACTAGAATCTTGAGCTAAAAGTTGAAAGTAAGGACCCACTTGTAGAAGCTTTTCGGCAAAACAAACCCCTGAGCCAAAAAGCCTTGCATGTCTAGAGTCGGTGGAGTAGATTCCACTACACGGGTAAGTCTTGCTGAGTATTAGTATACTCAGCCTTGCTTGTGGCTCGTTTTCAGGTGAGACCTTCGAAGATATGATTGCTAGCTTGACTTGGCCCTGCACTCTTCCCCTTGGTTGGTCGGTGGAATGGGATACGCCCCCCTCCAACAGAGATAATGTCGAGTGATGTCTCGTACGGGCTTCATCGAGACATCCTTATCGTCGAGTAGCTTTCGTTATTTTATTTTCCACTGCAACTTAAACTCTGAAGAACTTCTTAGTTATGATCACTGTAGTACTTGGTTTCTAAACTCAAAACTTGGTCTATAATATTTACTTATGATAATGTTGTAATATTTGCTGGAATGTGGTATTCTCTGGGCTCATCGTCGCGTGAGCATTTGTATGTATGGCGCTCGATCCGCTTACCGTGGTTGTATCGGGAGGTTATACCCGACAGACCAGTGGATTACTCCGTTTGAAGTGTAAGGTTAACCGAGATTGCCTTAATGGTGATGGTTAATACACTTGAGCCGGATTAATTCAGGTGGTTATGCCACAGCTGGTATCAGAGCCGTAGCTGGTGCCACAGCTGGCAACAGCTGGCGCCAAAGCCAAAATACATACGCTAGAGAATGCGACAAGCCTTAAAAACTTATTTTCATAAAATTTGACTAGAAGGATGTGTTGCGAAATACGTTGGTACGTTAAGGATGGTGCCTAGTTCGTAAAGCCCTAAGGGATTATGGGAAAAGTTACTAGGTGGCTATCTAACTTATGAAATATTATCGACTGACTTCCAGCACATTACTTTCTGTCAAAACTTACTTTCATGCACAACCGACCTTAATTTCTGTAACGACGCACTCATCGCTGAGGTAAGAAGGTAAGGATCCTCAGCCAACTGAGGGAGCTTGGCCTTCCTGTCGGTGATGCGAACCGAACGCTGCCCTCAAGCAGTGGCTTACTTGAGGTGCTGCCAATATGCCAACGGTTAGTTGAACATATTGGGAGTAGAAGGTTTGGCGCAGGGTATGGCGATCGCTGTTCATACCCCCGTCTCATGACGGTACCCCCGTGAATACGCTATCTCGATAGCGTATGTTAACGTCGTCTGTACGGCGGAAATTGTACAAATATCGTTTCTATAAGTAAACGGTAATGAATACGGACGCTTTCATGAGTGCTGGCATGAAAGGTTCATGAAATACATATGCTTTATCAATCTTCTGCAGGTACACTAACCGCGATTACGATAAGTTAAAGAACGGTTAGAAAAACTCGACTAGCTATTATAGTGAGAGCCGTATCATGTATGCCACCGAAACTATCTTCGTAAGACCAAAAGTATTTGGCAGTTATTTTATTTTGTGAGGACGAATAGGACGTGCATGCATCATGACCACATATATCTTAAATTGAAAATGCGTTGTATGAGAGTGGTAAGGTTCTTGCGTAAATAAGCGTGGTTTGCATAAGGACTATCTAGCGAATCTGTCACAAATCTGCCATGACCGAAAAGAGCGATTTATTGACCCAAGAAAATGACCTTTTCTGGTGAAGTTCATGTTGAAAGAATTGTTCCAAATTTCGTGTTCTATCCCCTGTTCAAAAATCAAAAATTCTGAACTTATGGATAATAAGAAATAACAGAAACCATGGGATGTCGGATTTCTGTCCAGAATAAGCACTTCTGCCCCCTTAAATTTTTAGGCCCCCTTCCTGTGGTTTTCTGCAAAAGAATACAACACAAAACTTGTTCCAAATTTACCCAGGTAGCTGCTGTTAAAATTTGGTAAATTTTGGCTGGGTAGATTTTCTCTGATGCACGGAACTCTAGCCCTCTGTTCACTGAAAATTCTGGGTAGACAGAAAGGTAAAACCTGAAAAGAAAGGCCCTCTTAGAGACCTATCTAGCTCTGGAGTTGACTAGCAAAGTTGTTCACAAATACCTTAGGAGTGATCTGGTGAAATTTGAGAATTTTTGGATTAGAACTGTGGAAGTTATGGTTATTTTTGCACACTATACAGAATCTGTCCTTGTGCTATTCACAGTTTTTTCCTATCTCACTCCATTTGATCTTTTGTTCAGATGGCCGAGTCTGTTGATATGATGGTGGATGAGGATGGACGCGTACACTCGCAGTGTCTCCACTGGGAGGGCTTTCCCTCTATTTTGTGGGATGTTCTGCGTACCGCGGGCTATCTAATTCCCCCACGTTACGCCGGACTGGAGTTTGCAGAGAATGGAGTTACCCAGTGCCGTGTCAACGTAACTGTCTCTCCACACCCGCTACAGCCGGAGTGGCCCGCCTTGGAGCTTGAGGCTGTTGGTCGCCGTTTGGCCGATACTTGGGAGCTTGCAGCCATGAGGGCGCTCACCACTTTTTGTGCGCAGCGTCCCGAGGTTGTCACACTCACTCCCATTGGTTTGTTTCCTGCTGCCCAGGACAACGACCCCTTTTGGCTCAACAGGGTGCAGCACGCACAGTACTTGGTAGACTTTCACGCCCAAGAAACTATTCATACCTCCGTGCGGTGCATGAGTGCACTCTACCGACTTCAGACTCTCCAGAGTCAGGCGCTTGAGCAGCTCACTGATCTTGCTCAGGCCTACCACATGATGGCAGATACCAGGGATGAGCAGATTAAGGAGCTCAGTAAGGATCTTGAGGACAGAGATGCTCAGATTGGCCAACTTGAAGGCCAAATTCAGGAGCAGGACACTCTCATGGGTGAGAGAGATGCCACGATAGCACAGTTGGAGGAGCAGCTCCATGATCTGAGCCTTGAGTTGGAGGATGCTAATAAGCACATTCAGTGGCACCATGATCAGAATGACCATCCCCATGAGGAGGACATGGAGGAAGATGAGGAGGGGCCACAGGAGATTGATGGTATTTCCGGTATGGATTTCGAGGGTGAGGTACCACAGGCACCTCAGATGGGAGCTCACTCTCCTACTCACAGCGAGTCGTCCGTCAACGACTTGGATGACTTCTAGATGACGACCTAGGAGGACTTTTGCACATACTCCTCGATAGGGTAGCCTAACTTTTGGCAAGTGTTGTAATAGGCTAACTAAGAGTTGAGTAACTCTTTTGTAATGGGTACACCTGAACCATGTGGATACCCTCAGCATGTAAGGAACGGCGATAAACTTGGGTGATTTCGTTGTAAGTTGGTAAACGATGAAATCCACAATCGCTGAGACTTGTCGAAATTTCTATCCATGTCTCCTTGCATTTCTTGGCTGAGTGTTGAATACCAAACTTGTGCTAAATTTTGTGATCGTGGTTCTCACAAAAATTCAGCATCATTGGACCTCGCTAGTTTAAGTTATAGGCGAAACAGTACCGATCAATCTGCTGAAAAACAGCTAAGACAGTAAGGCAAAGGACGAGCCTTTCGACCACCTTAGCTATAGTTCTTGCGCCGAAGTTAAATACCAAAGTGGTGCATTCCTAAATTCTCTGACTATGGCCAAAGTATGAGATATTTTGGATGGACCCACAGCAAGCTATGATTTTTCTCGTAGCCAACAGAGATTCTGTCCATACTTCTAGCTCTGATTTCAGAAGTCTATGACTACACCAATCATTTATGAATCAGGGAAGTAATATGGATCGCGTTGCTAATGGTAACCTTTCATGTTTCAGATGGTTGGATCAACACGTGGCAACCGAGGGTTTGGGTGCCGGTGGCAGCAGATCGCGACAGTCGCCACCACCCCCGCCCAGTTTGGTGGAAGTAATGGCCGCTCAAACCGAGCTGCTGCGTCAGATCGTGCAAGGACAGCACCAGCAGAGGGGTGGGCACAATGCTCACCAACCCCAAGCTGCAGAGTACACGGATTTCCTAGGGACCCAGCCGCCCTTGTTCCATAAGACCGAGGAACCCTTGGACGCAGATGCATGGATTCGCACCATCGAATCCTAGTTCACGCTACTTGTGGCCCCATGCTCAGAAGCCAACCAAGCTCGTTTTGCCGCGCAACAACTTCGCGGTACCGCTCGTCTGTGGTGGGACCACTATTTTGCTATGCTCCCCGCTGATCACATTGTCACCTGGGATGAATTCAAGACCGCATTCCGGGCACATCATATTCCCGAGGGTCTCATGGAGAGGAAGTTGAACGAGTTCCTGGCACTTACCCAGGGTACCCGCAACGTGCTGCAGTACGCCCAGGCGTTCAACAACTTATGCCAGTATGCGGGCTATCACGCTGATACGGATGCCAAGAAGCGTGATTGTTTCCGCCGAGGTCTGAATACCAAGCTCAAGGAACGTCTGAACCTAGCCAGGGCTGACACCTACAACGAATTGGTCAATATGGCCATTACCCAGGAAGACTGTATCATGGCACACCGGGCAGAGAAGAAGAGAAAGGCACCCGCTGGACCTTCAAGTGCTCAGCCACCCAGGTATCGCATCGTGCAAACTGCCGCCCCCACAGCTCCACCAAGGGCCCCCCAGCCAGGGAGATGGATTGCCAGACCCCCACAACAGCCAGGCATGGTACGACCCCTGATGCCTCCACAGAACGGTCCGAGGCCCACTCCGCAACAATCTCTTCGACCTAGCCCCGCGAACCGATGTTTCAAATGCGGGAGTTCTAACCACTTCGCACGGGAATGCCCTCAGTCTGGACCGCCCAACCAAGGTCAGGGATCCAACCCGAACACCAAGAACAGGGGCAAGAGACAGACCCTACAAGTCAAGCAAGGACGGATTAACTTCACCACACTTGCAGAGCTTCCTGAAGGAGCCCCAGTGATGTCGGGTACATTCTCTATCCATAACAAGCCTGCAGTTATATTGTTTGATTCTGGTGCATCGCATAGTTTCATAAGTGCAAAATTCGGTGCAAAAGTAGGCTTGGATGTTTGTCACACAAAAGGGTCATATATGATATCAACACCGGGTGGTAAAATTGCTTCGAATCAAATGATCAGACAAGTACCAGTCAAGTTGGGTAGTAAAACCATCAACACAAACTTGATTCTTTTACCCCTGGACGGCATAGATCTTATTTTGGGTATGAATTGGATGGTTTTGCACAAAGTCACACTAGACCCCTCGTCCCGAGTTGTGAAAATAGATTCACCTAGTCACGGAGCCACTACCCTTTACCTACCATTCCTAGATTGCACGAATTCCTGTGCTTACAAGATGGAAGGACTTAAGCTAGAAGAAATTCCTGTGGTCAACGAGTATGCCGATATTTTTCCGGATGACTTACCAGGAATGCCACCAGATAGGGACATTGAGTTCATCATTGAACTACAACCAGGCACTGCACCTATATCCAAAAGACCATATAGGATGCCCCCTAAAGAATTGGCCGAACTGAAAATTCAACTCCAAGAACTACTGGACAAAGGTTTCATTCGCCCTAGCGCGTCACCTTGGGGATGTCCAGCCCTATTCGTAAAGAAGAAGGATGACAGTTTAAGATTATGTGTGGACTACCGACCTCTCAATGCGGTAACTGTTAAAAATAAATACCCACTTCCCCGTATCGATGTACTCTTCGATCAATTAGCTGGAGCCAGAGTCTTCTCAAAGGTTGATCTTCATTCGGGATATCATCAGATCAAGATTCGCCCGTGCGATATTCCTAAGACTGCCTTCTCCACACGATATGGACTGTATGAATTCTTGGTCATGTCCTTTGGACTCACAAACGCCCCTGCCTATTTCATGTATCTCATGAATTCGGTATTCATGCCCGAACTGGACAAATTCGTCGTAGTGTTCATCGACGACATCCTTATCTATTCCAAGGATGAGGAAGAGCATGCTAAGCACCTGCGCATTGTTCTTCAGCGTCTAAGAGACCATAAGCTCTATGCTAAGTTTTCGAAGTCTGAATTCTGGTTGGATACTGTAAAGTTCTTGGGTCACACGATCTCCAGCGAAGGCATAGCTGTTGACCCCGACAAGGTACAAGAGCTGATGGATTGGAAACCCCCTACCTCTGTTCATCAGATTCGCAGTTTTCTCGGCTTAGCCGGTTACTACCGACGCTTCATCCCGGATTTCTCTCGAATTGCTAAGCCCATGACGGAACTATTGAAGAAGGAAGTAAAGTTTGTATAGAATGAGAAATGTGAGGAAGCTTTCCACACTCTCAGAGAGCATCTGACTACTGCACCTGTGTTAGCTCAACCCGATAATACCAAGTCATTCGATGTGTATTGTGACGCATCGGGTACTGGTCTAGGATGTGTGCTTATGCAAGAGAATCGAGTGATTGCATATGCCTCACGAGCCCTTCGGCCCCACGAGCAGAATTATCCCACTCATGATCTTGAGCTTGCAGCGGTCATTCACGCTCTGAAAATATGGAGGCACTATCTCATGGGTACACAGTGCAATATCTACACGGATCATAAGAGCCTCAAGTATATCTTCACACAAGCCGATCTGAATATGAGACAACGAAGATGGCTAGAATTAATCAAGGATTATGACCTTGAAGTACACTATCACCCCGGCAAGGCTAATGTAGTCGCGGATGCACTAAGCCGCAAGTCCCATTGCCATTGCTTATCCATGGAGTCCTACCATGAGACGTTGTGTGCAGAAATGAGGAAGCTTAACATGGAAATGGTTTCCCAAGGCACTCTAGATCACATCTCAGTTGAGCCCACTCTTCACGACCAAATCGTCATGGCACAACTACATGATGAAGGAATCAAGATCATCAAACAAAAACTCTCTCTAGGTGAGGAGAAGTATAAATGTTTCCGCCAGGACCATAAGGGAGTTCTATGGTTCGAAAGTCGTATAGTCGTTCCGAAGAATCGTGAACTCCGCAAGCAAATTCTTGATGAGGCACACCTTTCTAAATTCTCTATCCACCCCGGCAGTAGCAAAATGTATCAAGACCTAAGGCAAAACTTCTGGTGGACTAGAATGAAAAGAGAAAGTGCTACGTATGTCTCGGAATGTGACACGTGCCAGAGAGTAAAAGCTAGCCACTTGAAGGTAGCCGGTACACTACAGCCGTTACCTATACCATCCTGGAAATGGGAAGACATAAGTATGGACTTCATCGTTGGACTACCAAACACTTCCTAGAAACATGATTCCATATGGGTTATCGTTGATAGACTCACAAAGACGGCACATTTTCTTCCGGTACACACCACCTATTCTACCAAGAAATATGCCGAGATTTACCTCGATCGTATTGTTTGCCTACATGGAATACCTAAGACAATTATTTCCGATCGTGGTCCTCAGTTTGTAGCACGCTTTTGGGAACAACTGCAAACGTCTCTTGGCACTAAACTGATTCGCAGCTCAGCATACCATCCTCAGACTGACGGACAAACGGAAAGAGTAAACCAAATTCTTGAAGACATGCTGAGAGCTTGCGTCATTCACTATGACAAGAATTGGGACAAATGCCTACCCCTAGCAGAGTTCTTGTACAACAACAGCTATCAAACGAGTTTGAAAATGGCACCGTTTGAGGCCCTGTACGGACGAAGGTGTCGAACTCCTTTGAGCTGGTCACAAACCTGGTAATCGAGGCAGAGGAGAAAGTAAAAGTAATACAAGCCAATCTTAAAGCCACACAAGCCCGACAAAAGAGCTATTCTGACAAAAGGAGAAAGCCCCTAAAGTTCGAAGTTGGAGATCATGTCTATCTTCGAGTTTCGCCAACCAAGGGAGTGCAAATATTCGGAATCAAAGGCAAACTAGCTCCCTGTTATGTTGGTCCCTACGAAATCATTGAGAGCTGCGGACCCGTAGCCTACAAATTACGACTGCCCCCTCAGCTCACGGCCACCCATGATGTCTTCCACGTATCTCAACTCAAGAAGTGTATTCGAGTCCCTACCGAGATTGTGGAACAACAAGAAATATCGTTGGAACCCGACCTCTCGTATGTCGAACACCCAGTTAAAATTCTGGATCAAAAAGAAAGAGAGACCAGGAGGAAAGTGATTAGAATGTATAAAGTACAATGGAATCACCACACGGAAGAAGAAGCCACCTGGGAAACCGAGAGCTACCTAAACCAAAATTTCCCTGGGTTTCTTATCTCAACCACTGGTATGTGCACCCACGCCCACACTAAGAATTACCGAATCTCGGGGCGAGATTCTTGTTAAGGGGGGAAGGCTGTGACAACCCTGGTAAAATTTCATTTCTAAAATCAAGGTCAGTAGCCTAACCCTATGCTTAACCAACTAATAAAAGGGTGAAAAGAATTAGAACGAGTTAAGTTGAAATTCAAATTGAATTGGGCACATTTGGATACTTTTGAATTTTTAAATTAACTTTCAAACCATAAGCCAAATGAGATGTTGCCTGAAACCAAACTTGTAGAAATTTTTATTTTGAACAACTTTCATGTTCAAAAGTTTTTGAAATTCAAATTAGAAAGAGGAGAAAACGCCCTGTTTGCACCCAGCCCCCTGAAGTTTTTCAAATTCTTGCAATTAGGCCCCTCGCTCCCCCCCCCCCCTCTCTCTCTCCTCCCCGCCCGACCGCGCGCCAGGTGGCCGGCGACGCCTGACCGGCGCGAGGCGCCAGGCCAGTGGCCGCCGCGCCACTCCCCCACGCCCGGCTTTGCCCCCTCCCCACGCCGCGCTGCCCAGTGCGCGCCCGCGCGTGCGCACGCCGCTGCCGCGCCCAGCCTCGCCGCCCACCGCGCCCAACCGCCGCACCCCACCGTGCCACCCCGGCTACCGCACCCCGCTCGTCGCTGCGTCTGCCCTCCGCCCGAGCCGCTGCAGCAGCTCCTTCTCCAATCCGCGCGCCACGCTATCCCCTCTCTGCCCCGCCAAATCCCGGCCGCCATGTCGCCCGCGCCCGCTCGCCGCACGCCGCGCCGGCGCCCTGCTGCCGCCCGCTGTGGCCAGTGCACGCCGTGCCGTGCCTCCGCCCCGCGCATCGCCCAGGCTTCTCTACTCCCTCCTGCCCCTATAAAAGCCGCGCCCCGGCCGCCCGCGCGAGCCACCGCAGCCAGAACGCCGTCGCCACCGCCATTGCCGCCGCCGAGCGCCGCCCGCTCGTGGACAGCCCTCCACAACAGCCCCCTGCCCAAATTGAACCTCCAGCCACCACTACATCATCCCCCTGAAGCTCGCCGACCCGCCCAACGCCGCCTAGAACCACCGGAGCGCCGCCGCCCGCGCTGCCGCCGCCGCCGCGGCCCCTGCTCGCCGTGGACAGCTCGACCCCGACCTTCTTCGCCCAAGCCAAGCCCCTGAGCAGCTTCCCCACGCGCCACTGAAGCTCGCAGACCGGACCAGGCCGCCCCAAGCCCGCCGGAGCACCACCGTCGACGCGCGCCGCCGCCACCGCCGCCTCTGCTCCAACGCCGGCGAGCTATTCCCGGCCGTCCCCCACCTGAACAACACCCCTACGAGGTAGCCCTCGCACCCCTGACCGACCCTCACCCCTCGCCGCCGGCGAGCCCCTCGCCGGAATTTCGGCCGGCCGCCGTACCCGAGCCGCCTGAGGACCCAATTGCAAGAATTTAAATCTTTAGAAGGGTCTGCGCGTAAGATTCAAGGACCCAGTTGTAAAAGAAAGTTTCAAATCTAGATTCAAATTCAGTGAACTTGTAAAATTCGTATAAAATCATAGAAAATTCAGAAAAATGCAAACTCAACAGTTCTGGATTCCTTAGAAGAAACTCTACAACTTTTGTTACGAAAAGTTTCTCAGGTTCTCAACATATTTTGCTCTACATTAAATGGAAGCTTTAAGGGACTTATTTTGTACCCACTGTTGTAAATCAGTGCTGCCCCTAAATTTTGGGCAGTAAGCTAGTTGCTTGATGATTAGGACTGTGTAAAAAGATCAGGCCCAAATTCCATCTCTAGCTACACTGTTTATTAAACTTAGTGTCATACCATAAGTGGCTAAATATTTTTATCCCTGCAGTTAGGTTCTGAATCACCTAATGAAACTTTTTCTATGCTGGTTTAATAGCACGTAGAGGCCAGAGAAAAATTGGGAGACTTTATATCTCACAGGAACCTATTTATTCGATTTATGTGCTAATAACATACCTTAAATCAAGAAAATAGTATCCTAGCTTGGAAAATTCTCAAATTTTTACTAGGGGATACTCAGTGGGAGAGGTTGCTGTGTAAAACGTTTCATGGACAAAAACCCTGTGTAGGGTCCTGTAAAAATAAATCCTTGAATAACCAAGGTGTGTAATGTCACATTTACTATGCTCTGAAAACTGCATAATAAATTCTACAGAAATTACAGTAGCTCCTGCATGCTTAAATGAAAGCTCTGTAAAAATCTTAGACTCAGATGTTGCACCATTTGTTCTGTACAAAAATAACAAAGGGCTAACAGCAACTATGTAATATATTTTTCATAATTAATCTGTTACATGAAATTGTCTAACAATTTTACTGTAAGCACATCTTTCCCTGATGTGCCTAAACCCAAAGTTTCATGACCAGAAACTATCCACTGTAGTAATTACACTTAAATCGTGTCGTTACCATCACCACTACTTAAACTTGTGCATTCATGTAGAATCGACGACTCTCGCAGACGGAACTTACGAGCTGGTGCCCGCGTCCGAGAGTGAGCAGCGTGAAGCTCAAGTGAATCTAACTGAAGCTCTTGAAGACCCGAGCCCAAGTTCGGAAGGGCCCCAAGCTAACTGCGAAGGCAAGCCCCGGAGCATAACCCATCTCTTTCCTAAATTATGCAACTCATTACTCTCTGCTTGTGCATTAAGTTTATAGGAGTTGAATGGAAACTTAGTTGCATGATGTTAGGAACCCATGCTTGAAAACTAGACGTAAGGTTCGATAGAAGGCTGTGCTAATAGGACTCCGGTAAAAGCCGAGTGATTTCCTGTCACTCGCGAGAAAATAGGAGTTGAATGTTTACTACACGCTGCAATCATAAGGACAACGGACGGGCTATGGTACGATGTTTACGATTGAGGCCCGTCTGTCTAGTGAAAAATGCTAAGGCCGCAGTGTGTGGTAGTGATGGTTAAGTCTTTGAACGTACTAAACACATGCCGAGATTATGGGAATCGGTAAGCTTAAGTACCTGATTGGCCCGGCAAGTGGGCAGCAACCTACCCTTTGAACTTCGGTCCCATGTGCATATGGCGAGTGCAGAGAGTGGTCACGACCCGGCGCCGAACCGTGGCGTGGGGCTCTTGTACTCTCAGAGGGTAGCCTCGATCCACGACCCGGAAAGAAAGGGGAAAAGTTGCACGTGTGACTCTAGGGAGTAACCACGTGACGTGTGTTTGGGTTTCCCTTGCAAGGTTAAGAAATTCGATTCGAATCATCCGTTTCTCATGGCTATTGAGACTGCTTAACCATTTTTACCCACAGAGTAAGAAGAGGAACAATGAGGATGAATGAACTGGTTGGATGAAAATTTAATGCTTCACCATGTATGCTTTAGATAGCTGCTTATCTAGAATGGTTAACGAAACTAGAATCTTGAGCTAAAAGTTGAAAGTAAGGACCCACTTGTAGAAGCTTTTCGGCAAAACAAACCCCTGAGCCAAAAAGCCTTGCATGTCTAGAGTCGGTGGAGTAGATTCCACTACACGGGTAAGTCTTGCTGAGTATTAGTATACTTAGCCTTGCTTGTGGCTCGTTTTCAGGTGAGACCTTCGAAGATATGATTGCTAGCTTGACTTGGCCCTGCACTCTTCCCCCTGGTTGGTCGGTGGAATGGGATACGCCCCCGTCCAACGGAGATAATGTCGAGTGATGTCTCGTACGGGCTTCATCGAGACATCCTTATCGTCGAGTAGCTTTCGTTATTTTATTTTCCGCTGCAACTTAAACTCTGAAGAACTTCTTAGTTATGATCACTGAAGTACTTGGTTTCTAAACTCAAAACTTGGTCTGTAATATTTACTTATGATAATGTTGTAATATTTGCTGGAATGTGGTATTCTCTGGGCTCATCGTCGCGTGAGCATTTGTATGTATGGCGCTCGATCCGCTTACCGTGGTTGTATCGGGAGATTATACCCGACAGACCAGTGGATTACTCCGTTTGAAGTGTAAGGTTAACCGAGATTGCCTTAATGGTGATGGTTAATACACTTGAGCCGGATTAATTCAGGTGGTTCTGCCACAGATTTGGACGCACAGAATGGGAGTTATGAAGTTTCTTGTAACAAACTGTATCCTGTCCACATTGTAGCTATGATCTTTCGAATTATACACCTTTCCGCACTTATCCTATTGAACTTTAGAAGTATTATGAATCACCTTGCTAATGAAAAACATCCGCATTTCAGATGGTTGGAGCAACATGTGGTAACCCTGATGGGTTTGGTGCTAGTAGTAGCGGACAACAGCGGCAACCGCCACCACCACCACCCAATCTGGCGGAAGTGATGGCCGCCCAAACTGAGTTGCTCTGCCAGCTTGTTCAAGGGTAGCAACGCCAGCTGTAGCAGCAGCAGCAGGGTGGAAACAATGTCCACCAACCTCAGGCTGCCGGTTACCTGGATTTCTTGGGCACTCAGCCCCCTCTGTTTAACAAGACAGAGGAGCCCTTGGATGCGGACGCTTGGATTCGCACAATTGAATCCAAGTTTTCTCTACTTGTGGTACCTTGCACTGATGCAAACAAGGCCCATTTTGCCGCGCAACAACTTCACGGTACGACACGTCTGTGGTGGGACAGTTACTTTGCTATGCTCCCGGCTGATCATGTTGTTACTTGGGAGGAATTCAAGAATGCATTCAGAGTCCACCATATTCCAGAAGGGCTTATGGAGAGGAAGTTGAATGAATTTCTGGCTCTTACCCAGGGTACTCGCACCATGCTCCAGTATGCTCAGGCCTTCAACAATCTCTGTCAGTATGCAGGCTATCATGCTGACACCGATGCTAAGAAGCAGGATCGTTTCCGCAGAGGCTTGAGTACTAAGCTCAAAGATCGTCTGAACCCCATCAAGGTAGACAATTATAATGAGCTGGTCAACTTGGCTATACTCAGGAGGACTGTATCATGGCTCATTGTGCAGAGAAGAAGAGGAAAGCACCAGCTGGATCCTCTAGTGCTCCGCCACAGAGGTATCGTTTGGTGTAGAATGCTACTTCTAAACCTCCTCAGAAGGCCCCTCAACAAGGGCGTTGGATTTTCAGGCCCCCACAGCAGCAGGGCGTTGCACGACCCCCTGTGCCTCAGCAGGCTGGCCCAAGGATGATTGCTCAGCAGCCAGCTCGTCCAAGCAATGCAAATCGTTGTTTCAATTGTTGGAGTTCCACTCACTTCGCTCGAGAATGCCCCCAGGCCAGACAGCCAAATCAGGGCCAAGGCTCTAACCAGAATAATAAGAACAAAGGCAAGAGGCAGACTATTCAGATCAAGCAAGGGCGGATTACTTTCACCACTCTTGCAGAACTTCCAGAAGGAGCACCAGTGATGTCGGTACATTCTCTATCCACAACAAGCCTGCAATTATATTATTTGATTCTGGTGCATCCCATAGTTTTATTAGTGCAATATTTGGTGCAAAAGTGGGCTTGGAGTTTTGTCACACAAAAGAGTCATACATGATATCAACACCGGGTGGTAAAATTGCTTCCAACCAAATCATAAGGCACGTACCGATCAAGTTGGGTAGTAAAACTATCAAACCCGAGTCAAGCCCCTGAATCGGCTCCCCATGGCCCCCTGAAGCTCCCCGACCTCTCCATGCTGCCCCTGCCTCGCCGGACGGCCGCCGGCGAGCCACCTCCATGCCGCTGCCCCACTGCTCCCGTGGGCAACCCTCCTTCGGCCATCTCCAGCCCCAACCGAACCCACCTACATGTAGCCCTTGCCGCCCTCGTGCTTCCCCACCCCTTTCCCCTCGCCGCCGGCGAGCTCCCTCGTCGGAACATCACCCCCAACCAAGGCAGCTGTGCCCAGGGATGACACTGCGACGATTGGGTTCTTTTTAGGGTCCTTTCTGCTAAAGTTAGGGACCTATTTGCGAGAACTTGTTTTCTTTTTCTTTTCAAAAATAGCGAAATTGTAAATTCATTTATAAATCATAGCAGAATCTTAAAAATGCAAACTAAAATGTTTTGGAATCCTTGTAACAAGTCCTACCACTTTGCTTAGGTGACCATGTGCAGTTTCTATATATTTTTAGCTCTAGATTAAGAAATAGTTTTATTAGCACTTAATTGGATATCAAGTTATGGACCTGAACTGGTGGAGATTTTTGGACCGTAGTTTAGTATCTAGGAGATGAGATCTATATAAAAATTTCAGGGCCAGATCACAACTCTAGCTATAGGTTTTATTAGATCTTGTTCTATGCCATGTGTAAATAAATCTATTTGTTGTAGGTGTTATACTGTCATTCATGAAGTTCAACTTTTAAAGTAGTGTTATAGTGATGCCTAGATACTGTAGGAAAAGTTTAGAGCTTTATGCTCTAATGGATGTTGCTCAAGTAATTTTTGCAATAAATAAACACATTAAATCACTATAAATAGTTCTTGTGCTTGGACAAATATGAAACTTTTACCAGAGGCTATATGTGAGTAGATAATCATGCTCAAAAAGCTTGATGTTCAGATGCTTAGTAGATCTGCCAATAAAAATGAATCTTGATGCATGTAGATATAAATTGCTGTATTTTTTTATGATCTGCTAGTTGTTTAATAAAATCTAAAAAATTTATAGTAGGATCACTATAGGTGTGAGACAAATCTGTAAACTTTTGAGCACCAGTACTTTCTTGGTTTGATCTGCATAAATGCATTTAGGTTCTAGCAGTAGTTGTTTACTGTATGTTTCATGAAAAATCTGCTAGGTAAAAATGGTTGAAATTTTTACAGTGAGTTTTTCACTAGGAGATGTGCTCTGCACAAAAATTTCAAGTACAGAACCTATGTCTATCTATAGTTAAGAACCCCACATGTTTTCCTCATGCTTGCTTGCTGAAAAATAAAATTTCTGCATGTCAAGAAATTACAAGAAAATCCCACTCACTTATTGAAGTAACTAAGTTTAGTTATTACTTGATAAATGACTGCCCAAGAAAATGTTAGTAAGATATTCTATAAAGTAACTTGGAGTTTTGTTGGATTGCAACTTTGTCGTGAAATATTGTTTGTTGTTTCTATCATTAAAATCACTCATACATATGCATTCATATAGAATCGAGTACTCTCGCTAATGGAACGTACGAGCTGATCCCCGAGCCCGAGAGTGAGCAGCGTGAATCTCAAATCAATCTAACTGAAGTCATCGAAGATCGGAACCAAAGTTCGGAAGAGCCCAAGGTGAGTTGTAGGTGGGGTGTCGCCGAGATCAGGAACTCGAAGGTGCAAGGAACACAAAGTTTAGACAGGTTCGGGCCGCCGAGAGCGTAATACCCTACATCCTGTGTGGTGGATTGTATTGCCATAGGTGATGTCTGTTTGGAGGGGGACCTTGCCCGGCCTTATATAGTCTTGGGGGACAAGGTTACATGAGAATTTTAGCCAGATACGAGCTCAGGAGTCATACCCGAGTACTAGTCGGGTAGTTTCCTTTCCTTCCGACTAGTTCTACTATTGTACGAGTAGTTAGAACGGATGTAGGGCGTGAGCCATGTTCCATCCCTTATCCTAGAAAATGTACGCCATGTGCGCAGTCCCATTGCTCCGGGTCTAACAAGCCCCCGAGCTCTTCATAGTCGAGTGCTGTAGGCTTCTAAGTACTTCTGAAGGTGTCTTCGAGTTCTCCCGAACTCCATCTTGAAGGCGTCTTCTGAGTACTTCCTTGGCTGCATCGAGACCGTGAGGTGCTCATGCCCTGAATAGCTGTCAAGTCTCCTTTTATATGGGGTGCGATTAAACTTGCACTCCATATGGAATAGCTCCCGAGCCTTACGTTGAATCGAAAAATCAGGCTGATGGTCAAATTAGTCTTAAATCTTCTGTGCTTATCTTCCAAAAGATTTAAAAAATAAGTCGCTGATGAGACGTGTCCCGCAGCCCCCAAGCCTTGAATCCAAATCCCCAAGGTTTGAAAAAAAGGATCCAAATAATCGGGGCATGCAATATATGACGATTAGAATTTGATGGTTAAGATGGGCAAATTGGTTCAGAAATTCAAAAACCACTTTTTTCGGAATAAATTCCCTAAAAAAATGGTTGAATAAATAACTTCTCCAAGAAGAGCCCTAAATTACCGCTCAAATCAAACCTTTTTCCTTGATTTAATGGCTAGATAAGACCTTTGGGTTAAAAATTTGAAAAACCCCTTATTTTGGAATAAAATCCCTAAAATAATGGTTAAACAATTATCTTCCCGAAATAAATCCTCGAAAGCCTCTTAAATCGGGTTCTTCTACGAATCTTCCGAGTGGTTTTGCAGCGTCCAGCCTCTGAGCGTGAGAGCTTAAAGGATCCGCCATAAGCACGCTGAGTGCCTTGTCAAGCCTCGCCCCCGAGCATGGGAGCTAGAAAAGTCGGTGTTAGACCTCGGCCCACGGGACTGCGCACATGGCCTACATCTTATAGGATAAAGGGTGAGATATGGCCCACACCCTACACCAGTTGTAACTACTCGTAGCGTAGTAGAACTACTCATACAGTAGTAAAACTAGTTGGATACAGTAGGAAACTACCCAAAAAGTACTCGGGTAGGACTCCTGGGCTCTTATCCGACGAGGACTTCCATGTAACCCTATCCCCCAAGACTATATAAGGGCGGACAAGGACCCTCTCCAAATATCAGATCACCCGATCACCACCTAAGGCAATACAAACCACACAGGACGTAGGGTATTACGTTCTCGACGGCTCGAACCTATCTAAACTTTGTGTTCCTTGCACCTTTGAGTTCCTGATCTCGGCGACACCCTACCTACAAACTCACCACCTTGGGGGTATCCCTCAGTAGGCGTGGCGGTAACCGACAGCTGGCACGCCAGGTAGAGGTGTTCATCGAGCATCCACCAGAGAACTCGATGGCATCTCTCAGCTTCACCAGTAGCATGCTCGACGAGGGCACTACTTTCATCTTCGACACCTGGATCTGCATCACCAACGGCTTGGGTGACTTCAACAGCCACCTAGTCGACTCTAGGAAGCCGGAGGCCTTTACTCCAACTCGACACAGTGACCTCGACAAGTTCATCGACAACCTCGACGAGTTCCTCGACAACCTCGATGAGTTTATGCTCCCCGATCTAGTCCGGCAGATCGAAAAGATGTCCGTTTTGGACGCGACTTCCACTCATGCTGCACCAAAACTAGTCGGATCGGACTCAAACCGATCTGAGGGGACCACACAATCCAAGTCCCTCTCCGACTTGGAGAAGGACATAGATCGTTTGCTCAAGCTCAAGGATGTGGGAGCCACCGCCTGTTGGGGGGACCTGTTTTCGACAACTACTCGGACTCCAACGAAGCGTACTCATCGATTAGTACTACACCTTCAAGCCAAAACTGAGGAGGACTCGAAGATGATGGAGGCCCTGCTTGTCGGGGCCCCCCCGCTCTCGACAACCACTCACAACCCGATGACCACCCCGATTCCTTTTCGGGTAGTCACCTAGGTTTGACCATAACATCTACGCCACAAGGCCGTTTCGTGTACTAGAAGGGCTTAGAGCCCTCTGAACTACTCGACTACGACTCTCGCCTTGTGGCCTTCATGGAGGAACTGCCCTTCCAGGAGGGCAAACCTCTCTCTCCCATCTCGGAAGAGGGAGAGGGTAGCACGGAGCTACTCGAGTACAGCCATACGACTAACAACTCGCCGGATCGTCAAGTCTACATGGCTTCCTTCGCAATGCGGATGACGATGAGCCGAGTCCCAAGTACGACGATGAACTACTCGCGGACGTGTCTGCCGATGAGCGTACGACGGACGCCCCCAGGATGAGAACGAGGAGCACAGAAGGATCCGGCGGTTGAAGAACGCCAAGTGCGCCCAGCGCAGGTGGAACGCGGAAAACCGCGCTCGCAACCCAATGTACCAAAGGAACCTCAACAACGCTTTTGCAGCAGCTGTGGATCGGGAGTATCGTACACCGATTGGCTCCATTGCAGAAGCATCACGCATCACACCTAACTCAACAATTACCATCCAACCGCCAGATACAAAGGCTGCAGTATCTAACCCAGCGCGCGCTCGTGCAACTCGATGGGAAACATCCAGTGTCTTCCACTCAGAACATGCCCTCGAGGTCTGAGCACAATGGTGACACCGTGCAGATTAGTCACACCCTTGCAGGAGGCCCCAGGTACCGGAGGAACGGCAATCGCCAGAGCAACCAGAGCCTGCAGTCCGCGTGTGGCAACGTCGAGCAGGAGGTACAACATTCCACTCGCCCACCTTGCAACCGGCGCAATGCAAGGCCTCAAGATGAAGCTCCACCCGAGGCTAGCCTTCACGACGCTCCCACGATTGATCTTAGGTAGAAGATCAATGATGGCCGTGACGCGCGGTGCATCATTGAGGCAAGGAGAAGGGACCGTCCTGACAGGTACCACGACGACGACGATAATGACCGCTTCCCCACCTTCACCTCCAACATCACTGAGAAATCCTACCCAAGGATTTTAAACCAGCCGGGATCCCCAAGTATGATGGCAAGCAAGACCCGCGCCAATGGATTCGATGCTACTCAGTTGCCATCGAGGTCTCCGGGGGATCCAACTCCACCAAGGCACTCTATTTCCCGGTGGCCTTGGAATCTGCCTGTGACACCCTAGGTATCTAAAAGATTAAGCAAAAATCCAAACTTTGAAACCAGTCACAAAAGAGCAAGAAAAGTATGAAACCACCTATCAACTATACCTTGTAGCCAAAGGAATATGTGGATATGTATATATGCATGAAACAATTGAACCCGTAAAAGCAAACCCTTTTAACTTTCAAAATTTATAACAAATGACTCTGAAAATTTAATGGCACGTCTATCATAACAGGAGCAACAAAAGTCTAGTTGAACTCAAAAGCTAACAGTGCAAAAATCCACATAAAATGACGTGTCTTTAAATACCTGTTTTTGGAAATTCAAAATAACCTTTTGTGCACTACCCAAATGAAGATGGTCATAAAAGAGAAAATGTTTGTCTTGAAAAGTTGAGTAAAATTGGTATTCAAATGTTTTTGTTTTGACCTCGAGAAGGATGAGTTTTAACATCTTTTTCCACCCAGACCCCTGCTGTTTTGTTTTTCAAACATCAGTCCCATCTTCTTCTCCCTCCTCTCTCCTCCTCTGCCCTGTCCCATCGCCAGCAGGCCAGCTGGCCGGCGCAAATCGGTGCAACCGAGCCCGCCGGTCATGTGGTCCTGCCAGCAACCGAATGATCTCCAGCTGGCCCACAAAATCTCGCTCTCCCCCCTCCATAACTCTCCACGCGGCAACATACCTCTGTCGCAGGCGCTGCTGGTGCCACGGCGAGCCCCCGCTGGCACTAGCTGGGCCATCCGCCCCCGGTTTTGCCCCTGTCACATCTTCCCCCTGTGGCTCAAGCACAGGCCGCCATTCCCCATCCCGCGCCTATAAAAGCCTACCCCGAGGCACCTCTAATCGTCGCCCCCAACCTCCAACTCCGGCGAGCAATCACCCATGCATGGATGCACCAATCCACCCCCACATTGCCCAAAACAACCCTTCCCCTACCTTCTCCACCTCAGCTCGAAGCTGCACAACCGTTCCCCGTGCCGTTTCCCTCACCGGACCATCGCAGCCACCATCTGCCCCGCCGTCGGCTCTGTGCCACCGTCGGCAGGCCGCCTCGGTCCATCGCTTTCCCACCCAAGACCTCAACCAGGTGCGGTTTGTTTCTATCTTGCATCTACCACCTTCGCCCCTCACCATCGGCCACCCTAGTCGCCGGATTTTGGCCAGCAGTAGCCATTTCCCCTGTAGCAAGGACCCATCTGCGTCGATTTCAATGTTCTGAGAAGTTTTCTGTAAATCTCAGGGACCCATCTGTGAACCTGGAACAAGAACTTGAAAACCAATCTACTAACTTTGAAGATGCAAAACAACTCACAGAAA
The DNA here is from genome assembly GCA_032594955.1 of Panicum miliaceum. NCBI lineage: Eukaryota > Viridiplantae > Streptophyta > Magnoliopsida > Poales > Poaceae > Panicum > Panicum miliaceum. The sequence continues at coordinate 27,643,045 of CM064066.1, read as the reverse complement.
GATCTTAAAAACACAAACTAAGATGGAATCCTTAAGCTAAGATCTAAAACTTTGTAAGAGACCTTGGAACTGTTTCCACACACTTTTAGCTATAGATTTAAACTAAGTTTAAATGGCTTTTATTTTGTTCCAAGAGTTTCAGGGAAGAATTGCTCATGAAATGTTAATTGTAGCTTCAGTGCTATGAGTTTAGTCTTTCATAAAAATCTCATGCTCTGAATCCAAGCACAACCAGTGGTTTCAAGTACTTTTGTTATAGGCTAGATCCTTTTGAACTAAAATTTTAACCTCTATTTCTTGAACAAGAAAACTCTTAAAAAATGTGAAGTAAACTACTCATGCAAGTAAATTTGTTCAGTAAAATGTGGAACACCAGTTCTTGCATGGTCGTTCTGTGCAAGTAGATCTTAATCATAAAAATAACTGTTTAATAAGTTTTTCATGAGTAACCTGCTAAATAAAAATGGCTAAATCTGTTACAGTAAGGTTATACTTAAGTAACAAACTCTACACAAAAATCCCAACTCTGGAGCTACTTTTACGAGTAGTTCTGCAACCCAGAAACTACCCCTGCGAGTAGTTTGGGTCAACCAATGCTCCCTGTTAAAAATGGCCGTACAACATGCACAACCCCCAGCTCACTTAATGAAGTCAGTTAATACAAATAAGTACTCAATAAATGACTGCCCAGGGAAAAGAAAATGAAGTACTCGGCTACTTAACTTAAGTTTTGACTACTTTATAATGCAATCTTGTACCAGTGAAACCACTCATACATGTGCATTCATATAGACTCGACTACTCTCGCCGACGGGATCTACAATCTGGTGCCCGAATCCGAGAGTGAGCAGCACGAAGCTCAGGTGAATCTAACAACAATCGTTGAAGACCCGGACCAACGTTCGGAGGAAGCCCCGACTAGTTTTGCACAAGAAGGCAAGCCCCGGTGCATGATCCCAGTTTTTAAATTATGCAACTGTTGTTCGTTTGGCCTGTGCATTTAAAGTTCATAGGAGTTGATTGGAACCCTAGCTGCACGATCTTCGGTACCTTTGTAATGGCTACTAGAACAGGAAGATCGAGTAGATGCTATGCTAATAGGTACGGTAAAAGTCGAGTAGTTTCCTGCTACTCGCGAGAACTATAGGAGTTGATTGATTTACCGCATACTGCAACTATAAGGTTGGCAGGCGGGGCTGTGGTAAAGTACTCATGGTTGAGGCCCCGTCTGAGTAGTGAAAAATGCTAAGGTCGCAATGTGTGGTAGTGGTGGTTAAGCTTTTGAAAGTACTAACCATATGCCGAGAATATGGTAATCGGTAAGCTTAAGTACTCGATTGAACCGGTGCGTGGATAGGTTCCACCATCTTGACGCTGTGCCATGGGTCCAATGGTGAGTGCAAGAGGGGTCATGTTCCGGCATCGTCCGTGGTTCCTGGACCTTTTGTACTCGAGGTCGGTGGCCCAGATCCATAAAACGGGAATAAAGGGGAAAAGTTGCACGTGTGACTCTGTGAGTAACCACGTGATGTGTGTTTAGGTTTCCCTTGCAAGGTTAATAAATTCAATTCGAATCGTCCATTTCTCGCGGTGATTGAGACTGCTTAATACTTCTGCCACATAGAGTAATAAGAGGAACTGTGGTTATGATGAAACTTGTTGGATGAATAATTATTTTTCACCATGTTTGATTAGAAATAGATGCTCATCTAGACTAGTTAAATGAACTAGAATATGGAAAGCTAAAATATGAAATTAAGGATCTACTCTTTGTTGCTTTTCAGCAAAAAGAAAACCCTAGAACCTTAGAGCCTTGCATGATTAGTAGTCGGTATTTCCATACCACTAGTCGGGTAAGCCTTGCTGAGTATTAGTATACTCAGCCTTGCTTGTGGCAATATTTTCAGGTATGTCTGTTGAAGAATTGGTAGCTGGTTCAGCTTGGCCGAGTGCTTTGCCGACTGGTTGGACGGTGGAATGGGATCCTTCCCCGGCTAGTAATGACCCTACCGACGCTAGGTGATCGTGTTTTTCTTTCCGCTGCAGCAAAAATCTGAATAAAGTTTTGTGTTGAACTTTGAAAGTACTCGAGTGGTATTTTCGACTTGTAATAATTCATGTCCGGTTGGTGCTTATAAAATCTGTGGAATGTTGTAATTTCTGGACTTGCCTTCGTGCGAGTTATGTGTATGCTTGGTTTCGATCGAAATATTGAGTGGTTGACTATTGGATTAATCCGTTTGAAGTGCATGGTGGCCAGTTCATCTACAAGGATGATGGTTAGTGCGCTTGAGCCGGTTAATTCGGGTGGTTCTGCCACACTGCCCCCTCACTTGGCTCGAAAGCCTCAAACCAAACTCCATCGACTCTTGGGAGGACCTCAAGTGGGCCTTCATCGACAACTTCCAGGGATCCATGATCAGAGGAGGCACTCGCCACGATCTGTCCCAGGTCAAGTAGGAGATGAACGAGACCCTGAGGTCCTACACCCAGTGTTTCTTTGAGATACGCGCCACCATCGCCAAAATCACCGACAAGGACGTCATTTGCTGCTTCTAGAACCGACTCTTCTCGAAGCACACGTACCACGACATCAGACGCCACCGCCCGACTATTGCCGTGGAGCTACGTGACATGATGGCATGGTGGGTTGACTAGGAGGACGAGGAGAACGACCGCTTCCCCAAGTGCAACAACGACAAACAGGGCAATGGCAACAACCACTTCGACAAGGGCCAGCGGAACCACTCGGGGAACCCCCGAAAGCGCAAGCCAGACCAAGAAGTCCCGATTGTTGAGCGCAATCCACGTGGCAAGAAGTCGGGGAGCAAAGAAGCACCATTTGAGAAAGTCCTGCACAAACAATGCCCGATGCACCCAAAGTCAGCCTCCGTAAGCGCGCAGAAGCTGACCCTCCAAGCGCGTGCAGAAGCTTCCCCTCAAAGCGCGTGCAGAAGCTAACCCTGCGTGAAATCCTCTCTGTAGAGCCCGCCATACAGAAGCCTCTAAGATACAGCGAGGTCCCGATCTCCTTTTCCAGGGATGATCAGTGGACCAGCTTCTCCGAGCCGGGAAAATTCCCGCTCGTCCTAGATCCTGTCATGGCGGGCTCACAGCTGACCTGAGTACTCATCGATGGCGGGAGCAGCCTCAACTTGCTCTTCGTGAGTACTCTGAAGAAGATGGGGCTGGACATCTCCAAGATGCTCTCCCCTAGTAGAGCTCCATTCTATGGCATCATCCCGGGAAACGCGGCTACACTCGGTTCAGTGGTCCTGCGAGTCACCTTTGGGACGAAGGACAACTACCGCACGAAGTACATCAAGTTCGAGGTGGCTGACTTTGAGTCTTCATATCACGCCATCCTCAGCAGATCGCCATTGGCCAAATTCATGGTCATGCTTCACTATGTCTACCTACTACTCAAGATGCCAGGCAAGACAGGCGTGGAAACCAGTGAATATGCCAGGGGTGCCCAAGGATTTGATCAAGCATTGCCTAAAAGTCGACCCCAAAGTCACTTCGAGGAAGCAACGACTACGATGCTTCGCTCCTGACAAGAGGGATGCCATCAAGAAGGAGCTAGCAAAACTACTCGCGGCTGGTTTTATTAAAAAAGTATACCACCCCAAGTGGTTAGCCAACCCTGTACTAGTCTTGAAAAAGAATAACAATGAATAGAGGATGTGTGTGGATTACACTAATCTCAACAAACACTGCCCGAAGGATCCCTTCGCGCTTCCACGCATCAACCAAGTCATCGACTCTACGGCTTGCTACGTCCTGTTCTCCTTCCTTGACTTTTACTCGGGTTATCACCAGATCGCTCTCAAGGAAGAAGATCAGGGCAGGTAGGGTCCCCCTCCAAACATACATCACCTAAGGCAATACAAACCACCACACAGAACGTAGGGTATTACACTCTCGGCGGCCCGAACCTATCTAAACTTTGTGTTCCTTGTACCTTTGAGTTCCTGATCTCGGCGACACCCTACCTACAAACTCACCACCTCGGGGGTATCCCTCGGTTGGCGTGGCGATAAAACACCGACAGTCGGCGAAGGTACGCCAAGTAACCTTATTGCGCCCAGCCCTCGAGCCTAGGAGCTAGATGAGCAAACAAAAAGCACGCTGAACATCTTGTTCGTACTTGAGACGAGGAGTCGAGGTTGTTGATGGTGCGTAAAACTAGTCAGGAACTAGTAAACACAGTGTTATGGGAGCTAGGCCCCTTTAGTAAACTACTCGTAGTACTAGTCGAGAACTAGAAATGGAGTGTTACTGGAAGTACAGGAGCTAGGCCCCTTCAGTAAACTACATGTAGTACTAGTTGGGAACTAGTAAACTGAGTGATACTGGAAGTATGGGAGCGAGACCCCTTTAGTAAACTACGCATAGTACTAGTCGCGAACTAGTAAACGGCGTGATACTAAAAGTATGGGAGCGAGGCCCCTTCAGTAAACTACACATAGTACTAGTCGAGAACTAGTAAAAAGAGCATTACTGGAGGTGTGGGAGCGAGGCCCCTCCAGTAAACTATGCGTAGTACTAGTCGAGAGCTAGTAAACGGAGTGTTACTGGAAGTGTGGGAGAGAAGGCCCTTCAGTAAACTACGCATAGTACTAGTCGAGAACTAGTAAACGGAATATTACTGGAAGTGTGGGAGTGAGGCCCCTTTAGTAAACTACGCGTAGTACTAGTCGAGAACTAGTAAACGGAGTGTTACTGGAAGCGTGGGAACGAAGCCCCTTCAGTAAACTTCGCGTAGTACTAGTCGAGAACTAGTAAAAAGAGTATTACTGGAAGTATGGGAGCGAGGCCCCTTCAGTAAACTACGCGTAGTACTAGTCGAGAACAAGAAAACAGAGTGTTACTAAAAGTATGGGAACGAGGCCCCTTCAGTAAACTATGCATAGTACTAGACGAGTACTAGTAAATGGAGTATTATTCGAAGTGTGGGAGCGAGGCCCCGTCAGTAAACTACGCGTAGTACTAGTCGAGAACTAGTAAACGGAGTGTTACTGGAAGCGTGGAAACGAGGCCCCTTCAGTAAACTACGCGTAGTCCTAGCCGAGAACTAGTAAATAGAGTGTTACTGGAAGTGTGGGAATGAAGCCCCTTCAGTAAACTTCGTGTAGTACTAGTCGAGAACTAGTAAATGAATTGTTATTGGATGTATAGGAGTGAGGCCCTTCAGTAAACTACGCATAGTACTAGACGAGAACTAGTAAACGGAGTATTACTGGAAGTGTGGGAGCGAGGCCCCATCATTAAACTACGCGTAGTACTAGTCGAGAACTAGTAAACGGAGTGTTACTAGAAGCGTGGGAGCGAGGCCCTTTCAGTAAATTTCGCATAGTACTAGTCGAGAACTAGTAAATGGAGTATTACTAGAAGTATGGGAGCGAGGCCCCTTCAGTAAACTACGCGTAGTATTCGTCGCGAAGTAGTAAACGGAGTGATACTAAAAGTATGGGAGCGAGGCTATCAGTGTTTTACTGCCACGCCCACCGAGGGATACCCTCGAGGTGGTGAGTTTGTAGGTAGGGTGTCGCCGAGATCAGAAACTCGAATGTGCAAGGAACACAAGGTTTAGATAGCTTCGGGCTACCGAGAGCATAATACCCTACGTCCTGTGTGGTTTGTATTGACTTTGGTGGTGATCGGGTGATCTCCTGTTTGGAGGGGGTCCCTGTCCGCCCTTATATAGTCTGGGGGATAGGTTTACATGGAAGTCCTAGTCGGGTAGAAGCCCAGGAGTTCTACTCGAGTACTTTTCGGGTAGTTTCCTACCCTGTCCGACTAGTTTCACTACTCTATGAGTAGTTCTACTACACTACAAGTAGTCACAACAAATGTAGGGCGTGGGCCATGTCCCATGCTGTATCCTAGGAAAAGTACGCCACGTGCACAGTCCCGTGTGCCCGGTCTGTTAAGCCCCCGAGCTCTTCGTAATCGAGTACTGCAGGCGTCCGAGTACTTCTGAAGGCATCTTCAAGTTCTCCTGAGCCTTAGGTTGACTCGTAGAATAAGGCTGAGGGTCAATTTAATCTTGAGTCTTCTGTCCTTATCTTCCAGCAGATTTGAAAAGTAAGTTGCTGATGACACGTGTCCCGCAGCCCCCGAGCCTTGAATCCAAATCCCCAAGTTTTGGTATAAAGGATCCAAAGAATCGTGGCGTGCAATGTATGACAATAGAGATTTGATGGTTAAGATGGGCAAGTTGGCTCAGTAATTCAAAAACTGCTTTTTTCGGGAAGCATTCCCTGAAAAAATGGTTAAGCAAATAACTTCACCAAAAAACGCCCTAAATTACCACTAAAATCAAATCTTCATTGCTCAGAGCCGTGTCGTATCCAGCCTCCGATCCTGGGAGCTAGATGGGTCGCATAGTATATGCCTATTAGTTGGTGGCGCCAGCCCCTGAGCGTAGGTATTTGCCAATTGCCTCTGGATCTTGAACTGTCGATGAAGCCAACTAGTCGGAGATGATTCCGACTAATCTTTTAGATGAGACAAGTAGTCGATGTAGTCGCCAGCATGTCACCAAGCACAGTCGATTCCGACTAGCTTGTAGGCAAAATGAGTAGTCGAAGTAGTCGCTAGCGTGTCGCCGTGCATTCTTCACGAAGTCCAGCAGTCGCCGACGGTTGTTGATGAACCCAACTAGTCGGAGTCGAATCCGACGAGTGGTCGGTGTAGTCAGCGACGTGTAGTCGAGCGTTCTTGCGAAATCGGAGTAGTCGTTGGCGATTGTTGATGAAGCCAACTAATCGGAGTTGAATCCGACTCGCCCAGCAGCACGATCTAGATCAGGTCCCCTGCAAGGAACATAAAAGTAGTTTGTAACTAATATACATGAAATTGTGTTGGGAGCAATGCTCTTGCAGTAAACTCCATGTATAACTACTCAAAAACTAGTAAACGGAGAAATACTGAAAATATGGGAGCGAGGCCCCTTTAGTAACATAAAGTACTAGTTGGAGGCTAGTAGTCTGAACATTACTGGAAGTATGGGATTAAAACCCCTTCAGTAACATAAAATACTAGTCGATAACTAGTAATTAGAGCGTTACTGGAAGTATGGGAGCGAGGCCCCTTTAGTAAACTTGCACAGATACCAGTCGTGAACCAGTAAACGGAGTTGTACTGGAAGTACGGGAGCGAAGCCCCTTCAGTAACATAGAATACTAGTCGAAAACTAGTAATCTTTTACTGGAACTATGGGAGCGAGGCCCCTTCCATAATCTTGCACGTAATACCAGTTGAAAACCAGTATAACTTTAGTAACATAAAGTACTAGTCGGAGGCTAGTAGTCTGAACGTTACTGGAAGTATGGGATTAAAACCCCTTCAGTAACATAAAATACTAGTCGATAACTAGTAATCAGAGCGTTACTGGAAGTATGGGAGCGAGGCCCCTTTAGTAAACTTGCACAGATACTAGTCGTGAACCAGTAAACGGAGTTGTACTAGAAGTACGGGAGCGAAGCCCCTTCAGTAACATAGAATACTAGTCGAAAACTAGTAATCTGTTACTGGAACTATGGGAGCGAGGCCCCTTCAATAATCTTGCACGTAATACCAGTTGAAAACCAGTATAACAGAGTTATACTAGAAGTATGGGAGCGATGCCCCTTCAGTAACATAGCATACTAGTCGGAAACTTGTAGTCGGTTACTGGAAGTATGGGAGCGAGGCCCCTTCAGTAAACTTGCACGTAATACTGGTCGTAAACCAGTATAACGGAGTTATACCCGAAGTATGGGAGCGATCTCCCTTCAGTAACATAGCATACTAGTCGGAAACTAGTAGTCTATTACTGGAAGTATGGGAGCGAGGCCCCTTCAGTAAACTTGCACGTAATACCAGTCGTGAACCAGTAAACAGAGTTATACTGGTAGTATAGGATCGAGGCCCCTTCAGCAAACTTGCACGTAATACCAATCATAAACTAGTATACTAGTCAGAAACTAGTAATCAGAGCGTTATTGGAACTATGGGAGCGAGGCCCCTTCAGTAAACTCGCACGGATACCAGTCGTGAATCAGTAAACGGAGTTATACTGGAAGTATGTGAAGGTGACTGGAAGTCAATTAGCGAGGGAGAGATGAATCTTGCTGGTAGCTTCGGTCGTATCCTTGGGCGGACCATGAGAATTCGCATGTTGACTTGTGAAAACATCACGGTTGGCCCTAAGGGATTGATGACGAGATCCGTCACATGGGGCAATGAGTTCCTTGGGCGGGCCAAGACAAGTCTTAAGTGCCATGCAAAGATGTCTCGGTTGTCCCAAAGGAGGTGACGATGGGGTCCTGCACTTGATCTTGATCAGTTCCTTAGGCGGGCAAGACAAGCTATGTGTTGCCATGCAAAGATGTCTCAGTTGGCCCAAAGGAAGTGACAACACAATCCTGTACGTGCATTGTTACTAAAGTAGTCGTTGAGCAAGGATGACTCGGCTAGCCCAAAGGAACTCCTTGGGTGGGCCAAGACAAGTTGTATGTTGCCGTGCTCAAATGTCTTGGTTAGCCCGAAGGAACTCCTTGGGCGGGCCAAAACAAGTCGCATGTTGCCATGCGAAGATGTCTCGGTTAGCCCGAAGGAATTCCTTGGGCGGGCCAAGACAATTCATACTGCGCTGAAGTAAGGATGAATGAACATGCTCTATTTTGGGTAAACTCCTTTTTCCCCTGATCGAGTGGTTGAATGATTTCTTTAGGAGAAAACCCCTTGTGTCGAGATAAAACTCAAGACAATGGTTAAACAAATTCCCTAAAGATCTCCGTAAAACCTCCTTGAATCGGGTCTCAGTCATCTCGTGGGTGATTGGCGATCTTGATTCGTTGGTGATTGCCGACGAAGTCGTGTCGCTTGTTGATGAAGCTGCGCTGGTTTGTTGATGATCCCGACTAGTCGGAATCAATTCCAACTAGTCACTGGTGGTGTGAGTCCCGCTCCCGACTAGTTTTGTAGTTGAAGTAGTCATCAGCGGGTCGCCGAGTGCTCTCGCGATGGCGAAGTAGTCGTCGCCGAGTTGAGGGTACAGCCTTATTGGAACGGTGCTAGGCCCGACAGGTTGTCGAGGTTGATGGCGCAAAAAGATGGGCTAAGCCGGGTAGCTTGGAGGACTCCGTGCCCTTCCGATACCCGAGCCTGCCCGACCAGGTTGAAAACACAGAAAGGTGGGCTGAGTCGGGTAGATTGGAGGACTCGTGCCCTTCCAATGCCCGGGCCTGCCCGACCAAGTTGTAGGCGTAGAAAGGTGGGCTGAGCCGGGTAGCTTGAAGGACTAATGCCGTTCCTACGCCCAAGTCCGCCCAACCAAGTTGTAGGCGCAGAAAAGTGGGCTGAGCTGGGTAGCTTGGAGGACTCGTGCCCTTCCAATTCCCGGGCCCGCCCGACCAAGTTGGAGGCGCAGAAAGGTGGGATGAGCTGGGTAGATTGGAGGACTCGTGCCCTTTTAATGCCCTGGCTCGCCCGACCAAGATGGAGGCGCTATCAGGACGTGATGGCCGTTTGGTAAAGGTAGTACGTTGTTGATGAAGTCCGAGTAGTCGGCGGGAACAGGAGCCCTTCGATGGATGCTGGCTGGTGCTCCTCCAAGTTGTAGTAGACAGTCCAAATCCTCCTCCGACTTGTAGTAGATGATCCAAATCCTCCTCCGACTCTTAGTAGACGATCCAAATCCTCCTCCGACTTGGCGAAGAACTTTTGGTACAGAACCTCCGAACGAGGCAGATTTGGTTCAAGAGGTTATGGGTTGTGGATCAAGTCATCGATTGCACAGTTGATTTCCATGCGGGTGGTGCGCGTGCTTCAAGCTGCTTCAGGTCAGAAAAAATTGAATTTCGACGAGACCGTTGGCGAGGTCTTATGGGAGCAAGGCCCCTTCAGTAAACTACGCGTAATACTAGTCGAAAACTAGTAAACGGAGAGTTACTGGAAGTTTGGGAGCAAGGCCCCTTCACTAACATAGAAAACTAGTCGAGAACTAGTAATCTGGGGGTTACTAGTAGTTTGGGGGCGAGGTCACTTCAGTAACATAGAAAACTAGTTGGGAACTAGTAATCTGGGGGTTACTGGTAGTTTGGGGGCGAGGTCCCTTCAGTAACATAGAAAACTAGTCAGGAACTAGTAGTCTGAGCGTTACTAGAAGTATTTGATAGACAATAGCGTAGGTGCTTTGTTTGACTAATTAACAGGTTCCACTAGTCGTTGCCAAACGAGGCAACCACTTTTGGCAGTCACATGGTTCGGCTGTGACAGGTTTCCCTGCATTTAGCGAGGGAGTCGTGATTAACCCGAATAATGAACATAAATAGCAACCCTGACTAAGAGGTAAAAAGGGGTGCTTTTAGGCATACGAAACCCCTTGTTTCGAGATATAATCCTGAAACACTGGTTTAAACAAACGCAACACCTAAAAGACCCTCAGAAAACCTCTTTGAGCCGGTTACTTAATTATGAGTAAATCATTAGTCGGGTAGTCCCGTCGCCTTTCTTCGTAGACTTGGCGGAGCTCCAAGGGCCCTTCGAAGGGTTTGACATTCAAACGCAGAAAATTTGCTCTTCGAGGGCCACGGGCATTGCCCGTGGAGGGCTTCCTCCAATCGTTCCTTCGAACTGAGAGTCTTCTTTCTGCGAGTGGATTGTTTCCCAGCTTCTGCCTTGTGCTTCCGAGTTGTCTCTAGGTAGTCGAGAGGGAGCTGATAGCGGGTGGGGTTGTAGGCTTCCACTTCTTCGTGATCCTACTGCCTGGCAATGATGACATTGCGGGCATCCTGACCAGCGTTGATGATGGCACGAAGGTCGCCCGTGGAGGAGTCGTGGAGGTTACCTGTGGCAGAACCACCTGAATTAATCCGGCTCAAGTGTATTAACCATCACCATTAAGGCATCCTCGGTTAACCTTACACTTCAAACGGAGTAATCCACTGGTCTGTCGGGTATAACCTCCCGATACAACCACGGTGAACGGATCGAGCGCCGTACATACAAATGCTCATGCGACGATGAGCCCAGAGGATACCACATTCCAGCAAGTATTACATCATTTGCATAAGTCAATATTACAGACCTAGTTCTGAGTTTAGAAAACAAGTACTTCAATTAACATAAATAAGTTCTTCAGAGTTAAATTGCAGCGGAAATAAACAACGGAAACTACTCGACGATACAGGATGTCTCGATGAAGCCCGTACGAGACATCACTCGGCCTCATCTCCGTTGGACGGGGGCGCATCCCATTCCACCGACCAACCAGGGGGAAAAGTGCAGGGCCAAGTCAAGCTAGCAATCATGTCTTCAAAGGGCTCACCTGAAAACGAGTCACAAGCAAGGCTGAGTATACTAATACTCAGCAAGACTTACCCGTGTAGTGGGAACTACTCCACCGACTCTAGATATGCAAGGCTTTTTGGCTCAGGGGTTTGTTTTGCCGAAAAGCATCTACAAGTGGGTCCTTACTTTCAACTTTTAGCTCAAGGTTCTAGTTTCGTTAGCCAGTCTAGGTAAGCAGCTATCTAAAGCATACATGGTGAAGCATTAACTTTCCATCCAACCAGTTCATTCATCATCATTGTTCCTCTTCTTACTCTGTGGGTAAAAATGGTTAAGCAGTCTCAATAGCCGTGAGAAACGGACGATTCGAATCGAATTTCTTAACCTTGCAAGGGAAACCCAAACACACGTCACGTGGTTACTCCCTAGAGTCACACGTGCAACTTTTCCCCTTTCTTTCCGGGTCGTGGATCGGGGCTACCCTCCGAGAGTACAAGAGCCCCACGCCACGGTTCGGCGCCGGGTCGTGACCACTCTCTGCACTCGCCATATGCACATGGGACCGAAGTTCAAAGGGTAGGATGCCGTCCCCTTGCCGGGCCAATCAGGTACTTAAGCTTACCGATTCCCATAATCTCGGCATGTGTTTAGTACGTTCAAAGACTTAACCATCACTACCACACCCTGCGGCCTTAGCATTTTTCACTAGACAGACGGGCCTCAATCGTAACCATCGTTACATAACCCGTCCGTGTCCTTATGATTGCAGCGTGTAGTAGTCATTCAACTCCTATTTTCTCGCGAGTGACAGGAAATCACTCGACTTTTACCGGAGTCCTATTAGCACAGCATTCTATCGAACCTTACATCTAGTTTTCACGCAAGGGTCCCTGACATCATGCAACTAAGTTTTCATCCAACTCCTATAAACTTAATGCACAGCAAGGAGTAAAGAGTTGCATAATTTCGGAAAGAATGGGTTATGCTCCGGGGCTTGCCTTCGCAGTTCGCTTGGGGATCTTCCGAACTTGGGCTCGGGTCTTCAAAAGCTTCAGTTAGATTTGCTTGAGCTTCACGCTGTTCACTCTCGGACGCGGGCACCAGCTCGTAGGTTCCGTCGGCGAGAGTCGTCGATTCTACATGAGTGCACAAGTTTAAGTCGTGGAAATAGCACTTGGTTACGAATTGAGAGTCATTACTACAAGGGATAGTTTCTGGTTATGAAATTTTGGATTTTGGCACATCAAGGAAAGATGTGCTTACTGTAAAATTTTCAGCCAATTTTATGTAACAGATTAATTCTGAAAAATAGATTTCATTGTTGCTGTTAGATACTTGTTCTTTTTATACAGATCAATTGGTGCAACAATTGTGGCTAATATTTTTACAGGGCTCTCACTTGAGCATGCAGAAGCTACTGTAATTTTTGTAGGATTTATCATGCAGTATTTAGATCATAGAAAATAGGACATTCTACACCTAGGCTTTTTAAAGATTCATTTTTACAGGACCCTACACAGGGTTTTTGTCCATGAAACTTTTTACACAGCAACCTCTAACCTAGTGTAACTCCCAGTAATAATTTGGGGATTTTCCAAGATAAGATACTATTTTCTTGACTTAATGTATGTTATTAGAACATAATTCAAATAAATAGGTTACTGTGAGATAAAAAGTCTCCTAATTTTTCTCTGGCTTCTAGGTACCAATACATTAGCATAGGAAAAATTTCAATGGGTGACTCACCACCTAACTGCAGGGATAAAATATTCTTCTTACACATGATATGAAACTAAGTTTAACAAACAGTAAATCTAGAGATGGAATTTGGGCCTGATCTTTTTACACGGTTCTAATCATCCAGCAACTAGTTCACTGCCCAAAATTCAGGGTCAGCATTGTTCTAGAACAGTGGGTATAAAATATGTCCATTAAAGCTTCTATTTAATGTAGAGCAAAATATTTTGAGATTCTGAGAAAATTTTTGTAACAAAAGTGGTAGAGTTTGTTCTTAGGATTCCAGAACAGTTGAGTTTGCATTTTTCTGAATTTTCTACGATTTTATACGAATTTTACAAGTTCACTGAATTTGAATCTAGGTTTGAAATTTTCTTTTACAACTAGGTCCTTGAATCTTACGCTCAGACCCTTCTAAAGATTTAAATCCTTGCAATTGGGTCCTCGGCGGCTCGGGTGCGGCGGCCGGCCGAAATTCCGGCGAGGGGGGCTCGCCGGCGGCGAGGGGCGGGGGTCGGGGAAGGTTCAGGGGTGCGAGGGCTACCTCGTGGGGGTGTTGTTCAGGTGGGGGACGGCCGGGAAGGGCTCGCCGGCGTTGGAGCAGAGGCGGCGGCGGCGCGGCTCGCGTCGACGGCGGTGCTCCGGCGGGCTTGGGGCGGCGTGGTCCGGTCGGTGAGCTTCACTGGTGCGTGGGGAAGCTACTCCGGGGCTCGGCTTGGACGGAGGGGGTCGGGGTCGTGCTGTCCACGGCGAGCAGGGGCGGCGGCGGCGACGGCAGCGCGGGCGGCGGTGCTCCGGTGGCTCTGGGTGGCGTTGGGCGGGTCGGCGAGCTGCGGTGAGGTGATGTAGTGGTGGCTGGGTGCTCGGTTTGGGCAGTGGGCGGCTGTGGAGGGCTGCCCACGGGCGGGTGGTGCTCGGCGGCGGCGATGGCGCGGCGAGGCGTTCTGGTGGCGGGGCTTCGCGCGGGCGGTCGGGGTGGCGTTTTTGTAGGGGCAGGAGGGGGCGTGGAGATGCCTGGGTGACGCGCGGGGCGGGGCGCGGCAGCGGCGTGCACTGGGCGCGGCGGGCGGCGGCAGAACGCTGGCGCGGCGTGCGGCGAGCGGGCGCGGTGACTGGGCGGCCGCGATTGTGGCGTGGGCGCGGTGAGATAGTGCCGGGCGCGGAGTGGGGAAGCAGCAGCGGCAGCGGCTCGGGCGGAGGGCAGGCGCGGCGACTGGTGGGGCGCGGGGGCCGGGGCGGCACGGCGGAGCGCGGGTACTGGCCGGGCGGGCGGCGGCCGGGGCGCGGCAGCACGCGCGGGCGGGGACTGGGCGGCGCGGCGTCGGGGCGGGGGAAAGCCGGCCGTGGCGGGGTGGTGCGGCGGCCACTGGCCTGGCGCTCCGCGCCGGTCAGGCGACGCCGGCCACCTGGCGCGCGGCGGGCGGGCGCGTGCGCGCGGCGCGGCAGCAGAGGGGGGAGACGCCAGGGACCAAAATGCAAGAATTCGAAAAAGTTCAGGGGGCTGGGTGCAAACAGGGCGTTTTCTCCTCCTTCTGATTTGAATTTCAAAAACTTTTGAACACGAAAGTTGTTCAAAACAAAAAGTTCTACAACTTTGGTTTCAGGCAAAATTTCATTTGGCTTATGGTTTTAAAGTTATTTTAAAAGTTTCAATTGTGTCCAAATGTGCCCAAATTTAATTTGAATTCCAACTGAACCCGTTTTAAATTCTTTCCACCCTCTCATTAGTTGGTTTAACACATGGAGTTACACTTATGTCATTTATTTTGGATTTGCAATTACCAGGGTTGTCACAGCCTTCCCCCCTTAACAAGAATCTCGCCCCGAGATTCGGTAGGTCTTAGTGTGGGCGTGGGTGCACATACCAGTGGTTGAGGCAAGAAACCCAGGGAAATGTTGGTTCAGGTAGCTTTCCGTTTCCCAGGTGGCTTCTTCTTCCGTGTGGCGATTCCATTGTATTTTATACATTCTAATCACTTTCCTCCTGGTCTCTCTTTCTTTTTGATCCAAAACCTTAACTGGGTGTTCGACATACGAGAGATCGGGTTCCAACGATATTTCTTGTTGTTCCACAACCTCGGTAGGGACTCGAATACACTTCTTGAGTTGAGACACGTGGAAGACATCATGGGTGGCCGTGAGCTGAGGGGGCAGTCGTAATTTGTAGGCTACGGGTCCGCAGCTCTCCATGATTTCGTAAGGACCAATATAACGGGGGGCTAGTTTGCCTTTGATCCCAAATCTTCGCACTCCTTTGGTTGGTGAAACTCGAAGATAGACATGATCGCCAACTTCGAACTTTAGGGGCTTTCTCCTTTTGTCAGAATAGCTCTTTTGTCGGGCTTGTGCGGCTTTAAGATTTGCTTGTATTACTTTTACTTTCTCCTCTGCCTCGATTACCAGGTCGGGTCCAATTATTTTACGTTCTCCGGTTTGTGACCAGCTCAAAGGGGTTCGACACCTTCGTCCGTACAGGGCCTCAAATGGTGCCATTTTCAAACTCGTTTGGTAGCTGTTGTTGTATGAGAACTCTGCCAGGGGTAGGCATTTGTCCCAATTCTTGTCATAATGAATGACACAAGCTCTCAGCATGTCCTCAAGAATTTGGTTTACTCTTTCCGTTTGTCCATCGGTCTGAGGATGGTATGCTGAGCTGCGAATCAGCTTAGTGCCAAGAGACGTTTGCAGTTGTTCCCAAAAGCGTGCTACAACTGAGGACCACGATCAGAGATAATTGTCTTAGGTATTCCATGCAGGCAAACAATACGATCGAGGTAAATATCGGCATATTTCTTGGTAGAATAGGTGGTGTGCACCGGAAGAAAATGTGCCGTCTTCGTGAGTCTATCAACGATAACCCATATGGAATCATGTTTTTGGGAAGTGTTTGGTAATCCCACGATGAAGTCCATACTTATGTCTTCCCATTTCCATGATGGTATAGGTAACGGTTGAAGTGTACCGGCCACCTTTAAGTGGCTAGCTTTTACTCTCTGGCATGTGTCACATTCCGAGACATACGTAGCAATTTCCCTTCTCATTCTAGTCCACCAGAAGTTTTGCCTTAGGTCCTGATACATTTTGCTACTGCCGGGGTGGATAGAGAATTTGGAGAGGTGTGCCTCATCAAGAATTTGCTTGCGGAGTTTACGATCCTTCGGAACGACTATCCGACTTTCGAACCATAGAACTCCCTTATGGTCCTGGCGGAAACACTTATACTTCTCTTCACCTAGAGAGAGTTTTTGTTTGATGATCTTGATTCCTTCATCATGTAGTTGTGCCATGACGATTTGGTCGTGAAGAGTGGGCTCAACTGAGATGTGATTTAGAGTGCCTTGGGAAACCATTTCCAAGTTAAGCTTCCTCATGTCTGCACATAATGTCTCATGGTAGGACTCCATGGATAAGCAATAGCAATGGGACTTGCGGCTTAGTGCATCCGCGACTACATTAGCCTTACCGGGGTGATAGTGCACTTCAAGGTCATAATCTTTGATTAATTCTAGCCATCTTCGTTGTCTCATATTCAGATCGGCTTGTGTGAAGATGTACTTGAGACTCTTATGATCCGTGTAGATATTGCACTGTGTACCCATGAGATAGTGCCTCCATATCTTCAGAGCGTGAATGACGGCTGCAAGCTCAAGGTCATGCGTGGGATAATTCTGTTCGTGGGGCCGAAGGGCTCGTGAGGCATATGCAATCACTCGATTCTCTTGCATCAGCACACATCCTAGACCAGTACCTGATGCGTCACAATACACATCGAATGACTTGGTATTATTGGGTTGAGCTAACACAGGTGCAGTAGTCAGATGCTCTCTGAGAGTGTGGAAGGCTTCCTCACACTTCTCATTCCATACAAACCTTACTTCCTTCTTCAATAGTTCCGTCATGGGCTTAGCAATTCGAGAGAAATCCGGGATGAAGCGACGGTAGTAACCGGCTAAGCCGAGAAAACTGCGAATCTGATGAACAGAGGTAGGGGGTTTCCAATCCATCACCTCTTGTACCTTGCTGGGGTCAACAGCTATGCCTTCGCTGGAGATCGTGTGACCTAAGAACTTTACAGTATCCAACCAGAATTCACACTTAGAAAACTTAGCGTAGAGCTGATGGTCTCTGAGTCGCTGAAGAACAATGCGAAGGTGCTTGGCATGCTCTTCCTCATCCTTGGAATAGATAAGAATGTCGTCGATGAACACTACGACGAATTTGTCAAGTTCGGGCATGAATACCGAATTCATGAGATACATGAAGTAGGCAGGGGCATTGGTGAGTCCAAAGGACATGACTAAGAATTCATATAGTCCATATCGTGTGGAGAAGGCAGTCTTAGGAATATCGCACGGGCGAATCTTGATCTGATGATATCCCGAACGAAGATCAATCTTTGAGAAGACTCTGGCTCCAGCTAATTGATCGAAGAGCACATCGATGCGAGGAAGTGGGTATTTATTTTTAATTGTTACCGCATTGAGAGGTCGGTAGTCCACACATAATCTCAAACTGTCATCCTTCTTCTTTACGAATAGGGCTGGACATCCCCAAGGTGACGCGCTAGGGCGAATAAAACCTTTGTCCAGTAGTTCTTGGAGTTGAATTTTCAGCTCGGCCAATTCCTTAGGGGGCATCCTATATGGTCTTTTGGATATAGGTGCAGTGCCTGGTTGTAGTTCAATAACGAACTCAATATCCCTATCCGGTGGCATTCCTGGTAAGTCATCCGGGAAAACATCGGCATACTCGTTCACCACCAGAATCTCATCTAGCTTAAGTCCTTCCATCTTATAAGCACAGGAATTCGTGCAATCTATGAATGGTAAGTAAAGGGTAGTGGCTCCGTGACTAGGTGAATTTATCTCAACGGCTCGGGAAGAAAGATCCAGTGTGACTCCATGCATAGCCATCCAGTTCATTCCCAAAATAATGTCCATGCCGTCAAGGGGTAAAAGGACAAGGTCCGTGTCGATGGTTTTACTACCCAATTTGACTGGTACTTGTCTGACCATTTGGTTTGAAGCAATTTTACCACCCGGTGTTGATATCATATATGACCCTTTTGTGTGACAAACATCCAAGCCTACTTTTGCACCGAATTTTGCACTTATGAAACTATGCGATGCACCAGAATCAAATAATATAACGGCAGGCTTGTTATGGATAGAGAATGTACCCGACATCACTGGGGCTCCTTCTGGAAGCTCTGCAAGCGTGGTGAAGTTAATCCGTCCTTGCTTGACTTGCAGGGTCTGTCTCTTGCCCTTGTTCTTGGCGTTCGGGTTGGATCCTTGACCTTGGTGGGGCTGTCCAGGCTGAGGGCATTCGCGTGCGAAGTGGCTGGAACTCCCGCATTTGAAACAGCGATTTGCGGGGCTAGGTCGAAGAGACTGCTGAAGAATGGGCCTCGGACCATTCTGTGAAGGCATCGGGGGTCGTACCATGCCGGGCTGCTGTGGGGGTCTGGCAATCCATCTACCTGGCTGCGGGGCCCTTGGTGGAGCTGTAGGTGCGGTATTTTGCACGATGCGATACCTTGGTGGTTGGGCACTTGATGGCCCTGCGGGTGCCTTTCTCTTCTTCTCTGCCCGGTGTGCCATGATACAGTCCTCCTGGGTAATGGCCATATTGACCAACTCGTTGTAGGTGTCCGCCCTGGCTAGGTTCAGACGTTCCTTGAGCTTGGTATTCAGACCTCGGCGGAAACGATCACGCTTCTTGGCATCCGTATCAGCGTGATAGCCCGCATACTGGCATAGGTTGTTGAACGCCTGGGCGTACTGCAACACGGTGCGGGTGCCTTGGGTGAGTGCCAGGAACTCATTCAACTTTCTCTCCATGAGACCCTCTGGGATATGATGTGCCCGGAACGCGGTCTTGAATTCATTCCAGTCGACCACATGGTCAGCCGGGAGCATCGCAAAATAGTGGTCCCACCACAGACGAGCGGTACCGCGAAGCTGTTGCGCGGCAAAACGGGCCTTGTTGGCCTCTGAGCATGGGGCCACAAGTAGTGTGAACTTGGATTCTATGGTGCGAATCCATGCATCTGCGTCCAGGGGTTCCTCGGTCTTATGGAACAAGGGAGGCTGGGTCCCTAGGAAATCCGTGTATCCTGCAGCTTGTGGTTGGTGAGCATGGTGCCCACCCCTCTGCTGGTGTTGCCCTTGCACAATCTGACGTAGCAGCTCGGTTTGAGCGGCCATTACTTCCACCAAACTGGGCGGGGGTGGTGGCGATTGTCGCGAGCGGCTGCCACCGGCACCAAAACCCTCGGGGTTGCCACGTGTTGATCCAACCATCTGAAACGTGAAAGGTTACCATTAGCAATGCGATCCATGTTACTTCCTTGATTCATAAATAACTGGTGTAGTCATAGACTTCCGACGTCATAGCTAGAAGTATGGACAGAATCTCTGTTTGCTACGAAAAAAAAAATCATAGCCTGCTGTGGGTCCATCCAAAACAATTCAAACTCTTGCAGTAGTCAGAGAATTTAGGAATGCACCACTGTGGCATTTAACTTCGGTGCTAGAACTAGGGCTGAGGTGGTTGGAAAGCTCGTCCCTTGCCTCGCTGTCTTAGCTGTTTTTCAGCAGATTGATCGATACGGTTTCGCCTATATCTTAAACTAGTGAGGTCCAACGATGCTGAATTTTTGTGAGCACCCAGATCACAAAATTTAGCACAAGTCTGGTATTCAACACTCAGCCAACAAATGCAAGGAGACATGGGTAAAAATTCCGACAAGTCTCAGCGGTTGTGGATTTCATCGTTTACCGAATCACAACGAAATCACCCAAGTTTATCGCCGTTCCTTACATGTTATGGGTATCCACATGGTTCAGGTATACCCAACACAAAAGAGTTACTCAACTCCTAGTTAGCCTATTACAACACTTGCCAAAAGTTAGGCTACCCTATCGAGGAGTATGTGCAAAAGTCCTCCTAGGTCGTCCTCTAGAAATCATCCAAGTCGTTGACAGACGACTCGCTGTGAGCCGGAGAGTGGGCTCCCATCTGAGGTGCCTGTGGTACCTCACCCTCGAAATCCATACCTGAGATACCATCAATCTCCTGTGGCTCCTCCTCATCCTCCTCCATGTCGTCCTCATGGGGATGGTCATTCTGATCATGATGCCACTGAATATGCTCATTAGCATCCTCCAACTCAAGGTTCAGATCATGGAGCTGCTCCTCCAACTGTGCTATCGTGGTATCTCTCTCACCCATGAGAGTGTCCTGCTCCTGGATTTGGCCCTCAAGTTGGCCAATCTGAGCATCCCTGTCCTCAAGATCCTGACTGAGCTCCTTTATCTGCTCATCCCTGGTATCTGCCATCATATGGTAGGCCTGAGCAAGATCAGTGAGCTGCTCGAGTGCCTGACTCTGGAGAGTCTGAAGTCGGTAGAGTGCACTCATGCACCGCACGGAGGTATGGATAGTCTCCTGGGCATGGAAGTCTACCAAATACGGTGCGTGCTGCACCCTGTTGAGCCAAAAGGGGTCGTTGTCCTGGGCAGCAGGAAACAATCCAATGGGAGTGAGTGTGACAACCTCGGGACGCTGCGCACAAAATGTGGTGAGCGCCCTCATGGCTGCAAGCTCCCAAGTATCGGCCAAACGGCGACCAACAGCCTCAAGCTCCAAGGCGGGCCACTCCGGGTGTAGCGGGTGCGGAAAGATAGTCACGTTGACACGGCACTGGGTAACTCCATTTTCTGCAAACTCCAGTCCGGCGTAACGTGGGGGAATTAGATAGCCCGCGGTACGCAGAACATCCCACAAAATAGAGGGAAAGCCCTCCCAGTGGAGGCACTGCGAGTGCACGCGTCCATCCTCATTCACCATCATCTCAACAGGCTCGGCCATCTGAACAAAAGATCAAATGGAGTGAGATAGCGAAAACTGTGAGCAGCACAAGGACAGATTCTGTATAGTGTGCAAAAATAATCATAACTCCCACAGTTCTCGTCCAAAAATTCTCAAATTTCACCAGGTCACTCCTAAGGTATTTGTGAACAACTTTTCTATTCAACACTTTGGCTGGATTAGGCTCTAAGATGGCTGTTCCCTTAAGGTCTTACTTCTCGGTCTTCCCAGAATTTTCAGTGAACAGGGGGCCAATATTTCGTGCACCAGGGAAAATCTACCCAGCCAAAATTTACCAAATTTTAACAGCAGCTTCTGGGATAAATTTGGAACAAGTTTCGTGTTGTGCTCTTTTGCAGGAAACCGCAGGAAGGGGGCCTAAAAATTTAAGAGGCAGAAGTGCTTATTCCGGACAGGATTCTGACATTTCGAGGTTTCTGTTGTTTCTTTTTATCTATAAGTTCAGAATTTTTCATTTTTGAACAGAAGATAGGGCACAAGATTTGGAACAATTTCTTCAACATGAACTTTATCAGAAATGGTCGTTTTCTTTGGTCAAGAATTCGCTCTTTTCGGTTGTGGCAGATTTGGGACAGTTTTCTCTAGATAATCCTTATGCAACCATGCTTAGATACGCAAGAACCTTTCCACTCTCACACAACGCATTTGTGATTTCAGATACACATGTTCATGATGTATGCACGTCCTATTCGTCCTCACAAAATAAAATAATCGCCAAATAGCTTTGGTCTTACGAAGATAGTTTCGGTGGCTTACCCAATACGGCTCTCGCTATAATAGCTAGTCGAGTCTTTCTAATCGTTCCTTAACTTATCGTAATCGCGGTTAGTGTACCTGCAGAAAATCGACAAGCATTTATATCTCATGAACCTTTCATGCCAGCACTCATGAAAGCGTCCGTATTCATTACCGTTTGCTTATAGAAACGATATCTGTACAATTTCCGCCGTACAGACGACGTTAACATACGCTATCGAGATAGCGTATTCACGGGGGTACCGTCATGAGACGGGGGTATGAACAGCGATCGCCATACCCTGCGCCGAACCTTCTACTCCCAATATGTTCAACTAACAGTTGGCATATTGGCAGCACCTCAAGTAAGCCACTGCTTGAGGGCAGCGTTCGGTTCGCATCACCGACAGGAAGGCCAAGCTCCCTCAGTTGGCTGAGGATCCTTACCTTCTTACCTTAGCGACGAGTGCGTCGTTACAGAATTTAAGGTCGGTTGTGCATGAAAGTAAGTTTTGACAGAAAATAACGTGCTGGAAGTCAGTTGATACTATATATAGAAGTTAGACAGCCACCTAGTAACTTTCCCATAATCCCTTAGGGCTTTACGAACTAGGCACCATCCTTAACGTACCAACGCATTTCGCAACACAACCTTCTAGTCAAGTTTTAGTAAAATGAGTTTTTAAGGCTTGTAGCATTCTCTGGCGTACGTATTTCGGCTCTGGTGTCCGCTGTTGCCAGCTGTGGCACCAGTTACGGCTCTGATACCAGCTGTGGCAGAACCACCTGAATTAATCCGGCTCAAGTGTATTAACCATCACCATTAAGGCATCCTCGGTTAACCTTACACTTCAAACGGAGTAATCCACTGGTCTGTCGGGTATAACCTCCCGATACAACCACGGTGAACGGATCGAGCGCCGTACATACAAATGCTCATGCGACGATGAGCCCAGAGGATACCACATTCCAGCAAGTATTACATCATTTGCATAAGTCAATATTACAGACCTAGTTCTGAGTTTAGAAAACAAGTACTTCAATTAACATAAATAAGTTTTTCAGAGTTAAATTGCAGCGGAAATAAACAACGGAAACTACTCGACGATACAGGATGTCTCGATGAAGCCCGTACGAGACATCACTCGGCCTCATCTCCGTTGGACGGGGGCGCATCCCATTCCACCGACCAACCAGGGGGAAAAGTGCAGGGCCAAGTCAAGCTAGCAATCATGTCTTCAAAGGGCTCACCTGAAAACGAGTCACAAGCAAGGCTGAGTATACTAATACTCAGCAAGACTTACCCGTGTAGTGGGAACTACTCCACCGACTCTAGATATGCAAGGCTTTTTGGCTCAGGGGTTTGTTTTGCCGAAAAGCATCTACAAGTGGGTCCTTACTTTCAACTTTTAGCTCAAGGTTCTAGTTTCGTTAGCCAGTCTAGGTAAGCAGCTATCTAAAGCATACATGGTGAAGCATTAACTTTCCATCCAACCAGTTCATTCATCATCATTGTTCCTCTTCTTACTCTGTGGGTAAAAATGGTTAAGCAGTCTCAATAGCCGTGAGAAACGGACGATTCGAATCGAATTTCTTAACCTTGCAAGGGAAACCCAAACACACGTCACGTGGTTACTCCCTAGAGTCACACGTGCAACTTTTCCCCTTTCTTTCCGGGTCGTGGATCGGGGCTACCCTCCGAGAGTACAAGAGCCCCACGCCATGGTTCGGCGCCGGGTCGTGACCACTCTCTGCACTCGCCATATGCACATGGGACCGAAGTTCAAAGGGTAGGATGCCGTCCCCTTGCCGGGCCAATCAGGTACTTAAGCTTACCGATTCCCATAATCTCGGCATGTGTTTAGTATGTTCAAAGACTTAACCATCACTACCACACCCTGCGGCCTTAGCATTTTTCACTAGACAGACGGGCCTCAATCGTAACCATCGTTACATAACCCGTCCGTGTCCTTATGATTGCAGCGTGTAGTAGTCATTCAACTCCTATTTTCTCGCGAGTGACAGGAAATCACTCGACTTTTACCGGAGTCCTATTAGCACAGCATTCTATCGAACCTTACATCTAGTTTTCACGCAAGGGTCCCTGACATCATGCAACTAAGTTTTCATCCAACTCCTATAAACTTAATGCACAGCAAGGAGTAAAGAGTTGCATAATTTCGGAAAGAATGGGTTATGCTCCGGGGCTTGCCTTCGCAGTTCGCTTGGGGATCTTCCGAACTTGGGCTCGGGTCTTCAAAAGCTTCAGTTAGATTTGCTTGAGCTTCACGCTGTTCACTCTCGGACGCGGGCACCAGCTCGTAGGTTCCGTCGGCGAGAGTCGTCGATTCTACATGAGTGCACAAGTTTAAGTCGTGGAAATAGCACTTGGTTACGAATTGAGAGTCATTACTACAAGGGATAGTTTCTGGTTATGAAATTTTGGATTTTGGCACATCAAGGAAAGATGTGCTTACTGTAAAATTTTCAGCCAATTTTATGTAACAGATTAATTCTGAAAAATAGATTTCATTGTTGCTGTTAGATACTTGTTCTTTTTATACAGATCAATTGGTGCAACAATTGTGGCTAATATTTTTACAGGGCTCTCACTTGAGCATGCAGAAGCTACTGTAATTTTTGTAGGATTTATCATGCAGTATTTAGATCATAGAAAATAGGACATTCTACACCTAGGCTTTTTAAAGATTCATTTTTACAGGACCCTACACAGGGTTTTTGTCCATGAAACTTTTTACACAGCAACCTCTAACCTAGTGTAACTCCCAGTAATAATTTGGGGATTTTCCAAGATAAGATACTATTTTCTTGACTTAATGTATGTTATTAGAACATAATTCAAATAAATAGGTTACTGTGAGATAAAAAGTCTCCTAATTTTTCTCTGGCTTCTAGGTACCAATACATTAGCATAGGAAAAATTTCAATGGGTGACTCACCACCTAACTGCAGGGATAAAATATTCTTCTTACACATGATATGAAACTAAGTTTAACAAACAGTAAATCTAGAGATGGAATTTGGGCCTGATCTTTTTACACGGTTCTAATCATCCAGCAACTAGTTCACTGCCCAAAATTCAGGGTCAGCATTGTTCTAGAACAGTGGGTATAAAATATGTCCATTAAAGCTTCTATTTAATGTAGAGCAAAATATTTTGAGATTCTGAGAAAATTTTTGTAACAAAAGTGGTAGAGTTTGTTCTTAGGATTCCAGAACAGTTGAGTTTGCATTTTTCTGAATTTTCTACGATTTTATACGAATTTTACAAGTTCACTGAATTTGAATCTAGGTTTGAAATTTTCTTTTACAACTAGGTCCTTGAATCTTACGCTCAGACCCTTCTAAAGATTTAAATCCTTGCAATTGGGTCCTCGGCGGCTCGGGTGCGGCGGCCGGCCGAAATTCCGGCGAGGGGGGCTCGCCGGCGGCGAGGGGCGGGGGTCGGGGAAGGTTCAGGGGTGCGAGGGCTACCTCGTGGGGGTGTTGTTCAGGTGGGGGACGGCCGGGAAGGGCTCGCCGGCGTTGGAGCAGAGGCGGCGGCGGCGCGGCTCGCGTCGACGGCGGTGCTCCGGCGGGCTTGGGGCGGCGTGGTCCGGTCGGTGAGCTTCACTGGTGCGTGGGGAAGCTACTCCGGGGCTCGGCTTGGACGGAGGGGGTCGGGGTCGTGCTGTCCACGGCGAGCAGGGGCGGCGGCGGCGACGGCAGCGCGGGCGGCGGTGCTCCGGTGGCTCTGGGTGGCGTTGGGCGGGTCGGCGAGCTGCGGTGAGGTGATGTAGTGGTGGCTGGGTGCTCGGTTTGGGCAGTGGGCGGCTGTGGAGGGCTGCCCACGGGCGGGTGGTGCTCGGCGGCGGCGATGGCGCGGCGAGGCGTTCTGGTGGCGGGGCTTCGCGCGGGCGGTCGGGGTGGCGTTTTTGTAGGGGCAGGAGGGGGCGTGGAGATGCCTGGGTGACGCGCGGGGCGGGGCGCGGCAGCGACGTGCACTGGGCGCGGCGGGCGGCGGCAGAACGCCGGCGCGGCGTGCGGCGAGCGGGCGCGGTGACTGGGCGGCCGCGATTGTGGCGTGGGCGCGGTGAGATAGTGCCGGGCGCGGAGTGGGGAAGCAGCGGCGGCAGCGGCTCGGGCGGAGGGCAGGCGCGGCGACTGGTGGGGCGCGGGGGCCGGGGCGGCACGGCGGAGCGCGGGTACTGGCCGGGCGGGCGGCGGCCGGGGCGCGGCAGCACGCGCGGGCGGGGACTGGGCGGCGCGGCGTCGGGGCGGGGGAAAGCCGGCCGTGGCGGGGTGGTGCGGCGGCCACTGGCCTGGCGCTCCGCGCCGGTCAGGCGACGCCGGCCACCTGGCGCGCGGCGGGCGGGCGCGTGCGCGCGGCGCGGCAGCAGAGGGGGGAGACGCCAGGGACCAAAATGCAAGAATTCGAAAAATGTTCAGGGGGCTGGGTGCAAACAGGGCGTTTTCTCCTCCTTCTGATTTGAATTTCAAAAACTTTTGAACACGAAAGTTGTTCAAAACAAAAAGTTCTACAACTTTGGTTTCAGGCAAAATTTCATTTGGCTTATGGTTTTAAAGTTATTTTAAAAGTTTCAATTGTGTCCAAATGTGCCCAAATTTAATTTGAATTCCAACTGAACCCGTTTTAAATTCTTTCCACCCTCTCATTAGTTGGTTTAACACATGGAGTTACGCTTATGTCATTTATTTTGGATTTGCAATTACCAGGGTTGTCACATTACCGCTCCCCTGCTGGTTCGTTTTGACGACGCGATGCCTGCGTTGGGCGAGCTTCGCATTGATGAGCCTTCGGCGTTCCTTCTTGATGTTATCTGCGTCTTCCACCATGATGTTGGATGAGGACTCACTATCCATTGTTACGTTCACATCTTTGTCGAGTGGATCCAGGAGGTAGTCATCGCAGTCGTCTAGCTGGACCCGCTCTAGGCCTTCACAGCTCTCGTCGACGTGAATCATAAGTACTTCTCGATTGGGGGCGAAGCGTTTGGCACTCCACAACACCTAGCCCTCTTCTTCGTCGTCAGAAGGAGGGAGGGGTCTGCCTTTTTGGAAAGGTAGTTTGCCGGGGGTGGCAATGAATCGTGGTGGGCTTGATTTGAGAGACCTAGAGGGTTTCATGCCCTTCCGATACCCAAACCTGCCCGACCAATCTGATGCCCTTACCAGACCCCAGGTCACATGAGTAGCCGAATCCGAGTAGCTGTCAGAAATAATAGCCCCCGACGCGCGGTGGCTTCTCCTTCTTCGAGTGGTGGTAGACGATCCAAATCCTTTTCCATTGCGGAGAGGGTCCTGCGTTGAACCGCCTTGAACTTATTTTGATCCGTGTGTGATTTGTCGATGGAGCCAACTAGTCAGAGCTGATTCCGACTAGTTTTTGACCATGCGGTGCTAGTCGCCGAGTAATTTGTGGCTCATTCCCGACTAGTTTCTAGTCGAGATGAGTTGTTGAAGTTGTCGTTGGTTCTGCCGATTTGTCAAAGCAGTCGTGACTGCGGCGCTAGTCGAGAAGTCGAGGTCGTCGCTGCAACTGAATGATTTCATGTACGGGCTTCATCATGATATCTTGTATCATCGTTAGAACTATCATTTATTTTCCACTGCACTGTTAAACTCTTGAATGTAAAATTTGTGAATTGTTGTAATCTCTGGGCTCACCTTCTTGTGGATTGTATGTTTGCATTGTTTCGATCGAAATTCCAGTGGTTGCATCGGGATGTTACCCGACAGACTGTCGTTTTACTCCGTTTTAAGTGCGTGTTAGCTCGGATTGCCTCTATGGTGATGGTTAGCGCACTTAAGCCGGATTAATTCAGGCGGTTCTGCCACACTTTATTAGTTTAAGCAAAATATCTATGGAACATAGTGTAAAGGTCTATTTTAGTCTCGAAAGTTGACGGTTAAGGCGTGATTCAATGGTCGTCAACAAAGATAGCCAGCAAGTCCAAAAAAGCTTTAAGTGTTCTTGGAATCATTTTATTTGGCTAAGTGGTACTAGGGCAAAATAAATCACATGTTATAATGAAGTCTAAAGTAAGCCAATTTTGAGTAAAATTTGGCTAATGTTGAGGATTTGAGAATTTGAGAGGACAACTGTGTAAAATATGTTTAAATGAGTGGCTAAGATCAATATTGAGCTAAATCTTATCTATTTGCAAAACTTACTAGTATTAGTGTTGTAATAATTTCGCACCTCTATTTAATTATGTAAAAGCAGTATGTGTGATGTCTGTGCAAATGATCCGAAGTGCATGGATGATGTGACAGTTGATAAGCGGATATTTTGGAAAACACCCAAGGCTTACACACCATTTCATGAGCGTTGGCCGGATTGTCTTGCTAAATGATGATCGAGTGCTTTTGAGAAGATTTAAATTGGTTGGTTTCGCCACATACATTCACACTCCGTGTATCATTAATCTTGTAGGAGGAAAACCCTCTAAAGAGAAATAAAAAGCACCCATATTTTATCATCATAGACATATTTTATCATCATAATCCTTGATCAAGGTACTTAATCTAGCTTAAACCTATAATTATACCTAGCTAGAGTGTTACATAATGATGGGGTCACAGGCATCAGGTACCCCAAATTACGGCCCTCAAGGGCCTAAGCAAGGGTTAGCCGGACAATGTCAGGCGGCCCGGCCCAGTAAAGCATTGAATGCAGCCGGAGGACGCCAAGCAGCGCAAAGCGGAGCCCAAGCTCGGGAGCAGCCGGGCACGGGTCACATGGAGCCCTCCCGACTCCTTGCGCCGATGCAGGGGCCATGAGGACGGATCGGCCTCGGTAGGAAGCCCGAGCGCATGGCTTCCAGGGGAAGGCGCGGCGGGGCATTAATTCCTCAAGATATGATAAGACGTGCGCGTATCTCTTCCCCGACAGCTATGGGAGGGGCGCTGCCTACGGACTAGAGGACCGGCGGGAGACCCCGGGTCTGACGGGCCATCATGACGTCGCGACCGGCGGGCGCGCCGGTCGCACCACCACTCCGTCAGCACGATGCGACGGATTGTGCCGGGTCCCTTCCGCGGCCAGGAGTAGGGAAGGTAGGAACACCGAGCTAGCGGGCCCTACCACAAACCCGGTGGCCGCCGAACCCATGTGCCTAACCTTCCGGCCAGCGAGCAGGAGGAGGGAGCCTGCCAAATCAGCGAGAGGCCCGCCCCCGGCGCTTCGCGGGGACGGGACACGAAGAGAACAGCGCTATCCCCTGACAGGGGGAGGAGGATGTGACCAA
Source organism: Panicum miliaceum (assembly GCA_032594955.1). Lineage (NCBI taxonomy): Eukaryota > Viridiplantae > Streptophyta > Magnoliopsida > Poales > Poaceae > Panicum > Panicum miliaceum. The sequence continues at coordinate 27,614,123 of CM064066.1, read as the reverse complement.
GGACGTGTCATGCACCCCGCGGACCGGATGAACGGGACTTGACTTCAGCAGGCGGCGGAGCACGAACAGACACGGGCCCCGGTAGGACACATGTATGGCAGCTGACCCCAGGGGAAAGAGCACCCCCTCTCTCACGCAACGTAACCCAGCCCGCCAAGTATATAAGGCGGAGCTGGGCCTTCTCTAAAAAGGATCACGCAATCATGCAGCACACACACACACACACACACCGCTTCCAAGCGCTATCAGGGATAGATCCCCAGGTACCCGCAAGGAAGCTACTCGCAAGGAAAACAAAGTCGGACTCCTACTAGGATTCCTCTATAATCCTACTAGGACTCTACCCTATAATCCTACCTTGTAACCGACTAGTATCCTGCCCTCTAGAGTATATAAAGGAGGGCACGGGTACCTAGATCGACAGAGAAGCCAACAATCAACTCAACACCCAAGCTCAGGGCACAATATACAGTACCCCAAGTAGGACATAGGGCATTACGCTAATCTGGCGGCCCAAACCTATCTAAATCTGTGTCTTGTGTCCTCGCGTTAACCTTAAAGTTCCAGATCCGGTGATCCCTCACCAAATAAACTCCTACCTTAGGGTATCCCAATGTAGGCTGGCGGTAAAAGCACCGACAGTTGGCGCCCACAAAAATTTGGGGTAGATCCTCGAATCAATGGGCGAGCTTGAAGGACCTCTTCATCAAGATTATCCACTCCACGTGTTGCTTCAATTTGTTGAGTTCGAGATCAGATCTTTGAGCGAATGACTACATCAACATCAACATGCTGCTTCTACCTCGGCTTCGTGAGGACGCTCGCGACCCGCTGACAACTACTTCGACTACTCATCTTGACTAGAGAACTAGTCAGGAGCGGGCGTCACGCCATCAATAACTAGTCGGAATCGACTGCGACTAGTGGGGCTCCATCAACAACTGTCGCGGTTTCATCGACAACTGCCACGGCTTCGTCGACAATCGTCCACCTATCAAGCTTATTCACTTTTACCTTTTTTGACTTGTTCTTCACAGGATTGGCTACTCTTTTGGGTACGCCTCTCGATGGGAATTACCCTCGGGGGCTACACCATTATCGACTACTTCTAGGGTTTGCTGACTAACAGCCCACACACTTGGTACATCGAGTTCGTAGGGCGCCGCCCACGCGCTTGGTACACCGAGTTGTGTCAGGCTCATAGCGGCTACACCCTACGGATATGCGCACTGCAACACGCGCTCTCGGCAACTACTTTATGCCAACGAGCATTCTTTTCGTCGATGCTGATTTCTTATTTCTGCACGCTGTTTTCTCTTAACGGTCACTAATCTACTCGAGTATCACATGGCTTAATCCATGAAACCTTGGCTCTTCTGTCACGCCTAACGCCTCTACGCGTACACGAGACAAAGATCTCATACACGCTATGAGCAATGGCTAAAATAGGACCAGGTGCTTAAATGTAACAGGCGGACTACTCAGGAGATTTACATGGCCTAAACAAGAGCTTAACACAACAAGTTTACTTTTACACCGAATAAATTTCGGTATCTTCGCATTATGCTACATAATGTGTACATTGTCCTTTTCAAATTGAGCTTCGGCAGCAACTCCAGTTTGTTTGGTACATCTATGATGGCTTCTCTAGCTCCCAGGTCCGGTGATCCCTCACCAAATAATCTCCTACCTTAGGGTATCCCTAGGTAGGCTGGCAGTAAAAACACCGACAAGCGCCCGTTGTAAGCACCCAGCATTCGAACATAAGGACATTAAGTCAGCCACCCTATACTGGACGTAGGGCTTTTACCTGAACCAGTCTAAATCCTTGCCTTCAATTGCTAGCCATCGAGCCACCGAGAAGCGCGGCGCAAATTACTAGCCCGTGATCGAAACACCGACAGTTGGCATGCCAAGTAGGGGAAGTCGCGCACTCTCATCGCCACGTGATCGCTCGATGGCGGCCCAGCGCGTTAATGCGACAACTGGAGCCCGCGAGGACTCCGTCTGCTTCGGGGGCCTGGAGTTTGCCTCTGGCTGCGCTGGAGGACTCAGGCCTTCTGTCCCAACCAGGCCATCCGCTACGGAAGCCTAGAGTTCGTGGCCGACCGGCTCAGCAACCTCCACCTCAGCGGTGTGGGAAACGAGGCACGGGTGGTGCCTACCCCGCCCGCGGTGGGATTTGCTGTCATCAAGGGAGGCGCCCTCGCGGTGGACCCTGACGCCCTAGCGCAGAACATCGACGCCCACCTCGGGCCCGAGCCCGAGCCCGAGGAGTGCCGATGTTCTTTCTATGCGCTGGCGAACGTTCTCTCCAGACAACGGGAGACGAGCCCATGCCCCAGGGACCCCAGCGTGCCTCTCCCATTTGGGCTGAGGAACGTGGCAACGCTCTTGGAGCAGGAGATCACGGAGAGCATGCGGTGGGTGCGCCCCCCGAGCTCGTGGTTTGTTAGGACCGCGGACTACGCCCCCGTGTTGGTGCACGACCTCTTTGAGGGGGAGTTGTGGGACTCAAGTTTTGAGTCCTCGCCCGGCGAGTGCAATCAACCCTCGTGGCAGTGCAGCATGGTGCACGCTGCGGGAATGGATCTGATGGGAGGGGCGGGCAACAAGCCCAGCTGTGACAACCCTGATAAAATACATTCTAAATCAATGTCATTAGCCTAACCCTATGCTTAACCAACTAATTAAAGGGTGCAAAGAATTAGAACAAGTTAAGTTGAAATTCAAGTTGAATTTGGGCACATGTGAATACTTTTGAATTTTTAAATTAACTTTCAAACCATAAGCCAAATGAGATGTTGCCTGAAACCAAACTTGTAGAACATTTTATTCTGAACAACTTTTGCTTTTGAAATTCAAATTAGAAAGAGGAGAAAACGCCCTGTTTGCACCCAGCCCCCTGAAACTTTTCAAATTCTCGCGTTTAGGCCCCTCGCTCCTCTCTCTCTCTCCCCTCCCCGCCCGACAGCGCCGCCAGGTGGCCGGCGACGCCTGACCGGCGCGAGCCGCCCGGCCAGTGGCCGCCGTGCCTCGCCCCCACGCATGGCTTTGCCCCCCCCCCCCCCCACCGCCGCGCTGCCCAGTCCGCGCCCGCGCGTGCGCCTGCCGTGCCGTGCCCCGGCTCGCCGCCCGCCGCGCCCAACCGCCGCATTGCGCCGTGCCGTCCCGACCCCCGCGCCCCGCACATCGCTGCGCCTGCCTCCCGCCTGAGCCGCTGCTGCAGCTGTGTCCCCAATCCGCACGCCGCGCTATCTCCTCGCTCCCACGCCAAATCCCCGGCCGCCAGTCGCTCGCCTCCGCCCGCCGCACGCCGCGCCGGCGTCCGGCTGCCGCCCGCCGTGGCCAGTGGCACGCCCTTGCCGTGCCTCCGCCCCGCGCGTCGCCCAGGCACCCCCACCCCCTCCTGCCCCTATAAAAGCCGCGCCCCCGGCCGCCCGCGCGAGCCACAGCAGCCAGAGCACCTCACCGCCGCCATTACCGCCGCCGAGCTCCGCCCGCTCGTGGACAGCCCTCCATAGCCGCCCCCTGCCCAAATTGGAGTGCCAGCCACCACTACATCATCTCACTGAAGCTCGCCGACCCGCCCAACACCGCCCAGGACCGCCGGAGCGCCGCCGCCCGCGCTGTCACCGCCGCCGCCGCCCCTGCTCATCGCGGACAGCTCGACTCCGACCTCCTCCGCCCAAGCCAAGCACCCGAGCAACTTCCCCACGCGCCACTGAAGCTTCCCGTCCAGACCAGGCCGCCCCAAGCCCGCCGGAGCACCGCCGTCGACGTGTGCCGCCGCCGCCGCCTCTGCTCCAACGCCGGCGAGCTATTCCCGGCCGTCCCCCACCCGAACAAGACCCCCACGAGGTAGCCCTCGCACCCCTGATCCTTCCCCGACCCTCACCCCTCGCCGCCGGCGAGCCCCTCGCCGGAATTTTGGCCGGCCACCGTACCCGAGCCTCCCGAGGACCCAGTTGCAAGAATTTAAATCTTTAGAAGGGTCTGCACGTAAGATTTAAGGACCCAGTTGTAAAAGAAAGTTTCAAATCTAGATTCAAATTCAGTGAAATTGTATAATTCGTGTAAAATCGTAGAAAATTCAGAAAAATGCAAACTAAACTGTTCTGGAATCCTTAGAATAAACTCTACAACTTTTGTTACAAAACGTTTCTCAGATTCTCAACATATTTTGCTCCACATTAAATGGAAGTTTTAATGGACTTCTTTTGTACCCACTGTTGTAGATCAAGGCCGACCATAAATTTTGGGCAGTAAGTTAGTTGCTTGATGTTTAGGACTGTGTAAAAAGATCAGGCCCAAATTCTATCTCTATCTGCACTGTTTATTAAACTTAATTTCATACCATAAGTGGCTAAATATTTTTATCCCTGCAGTTAGGTTATGAATCACCTAATGAAACTTTTTCTATACTGGTGTAACGGTACCTAGATGCCAAAGAAAAATTGGGAGACTTTTTATCTCACAGGAACCTATTTAATTGATTTATGTGCTAATAACATGCATTAAATTAAGAAAATAGTATCCTAGCTTGGAAAATCCTCATATTTGTACTAGAAGATACTCAGTGGTAGTGGTTGCTGTGTAAAAAGTTTCATGGACAAAAACCCTGCGTAGGGTCCTGTAAAAATAAATCCTTGATTAACCTAGGTGTGTAATGTCATATTTACTATGCTCTGAAAACTGCATAATAAATACTATAAAAATTACAGTAGCTCCTGCATGATTACATGAAAGCCCTGTAAAAATCTTAGACTCAGTTTTTGTACCTTTTGTTCTGTACAAAAAGAACAAGGATCTAGCAGCCACCATCTGTTATATTTTTCATAATTAATCTGCTGCTTGAAATTGTCTGGAACTTTTACAGTAAGCACATTTTCTCTGATGTGCCTAGATCCAAGATTTCATGACCAGAAACTACCCACTGTAGTAGTTACACTTAAATCATGTTTCCATGAGGAACATAAGTTCCCCATGAACACCCACCCCACCTTGCTTAACAAAGTCACTTATTGTACTAATCTACTCTATTAACGATTGCCCACGAATGATAAAGTAACTCACTTCACAACAAACTCATGTTTTACAAATTGCAACTTTATCGTGAAGGAAATCAAGTCGTTTACCATCACCAATACTTAAAACTTGTGCATTCATGTAGAAACGACTACTCTCGCCGACGGAATGTACGAGCTGGTGCCCGCGTCCGAGAGTGAGCAGCAAGAAGCCCAGGAGAATTTAACTGAAGCAGTTGAAGATCCGGGTCAACGTTCAGACGATCCCCGGACTAACTTTTCGCAAGAAGGCAAGCCCCGGAGCATAACCCATTTCCTTTCCTAAATTCTGCAACTCACTACTCTTTTGCTTGTGCATTAAGTTTATAGGAGTTGAATGAAAACTTAGTTGCATGATGTTAGGAACCCATGCTTGAAAACTAGACGTAAGGTTCGATAGAATGCTGTGCTAATAGGACTCCGGTAAAAGCCGAGTGATTTCCAGTCACTCGCGAGAAAATAGGAGTTGAATGTTTACTACACGCTGCAATCATAAGGACACGGACGGGCTATGGAACGATGGTTACGATTGAGGCCCGTCTGTTTAGTGAAAAATTTGCAAAGGCTGCAGTGTGTGGTAGTGATGGTTAAGTCTTTGAACGTACTAAACACATGCCGAGAATATGGTAATCGGTAAGCTTAAGTACCTGATTGGCCCGGCAAGGGGACGGCATCCTACCCTTTGAACTTCGGTCCCATGTGCATATGGCGAGTGCAGAGAGTGGTCACGACCCGGCGCCGAACCATGGCGTGTGGCTCTTGTACTCTCGGAGGGTAGCCCCGATCCACGACCCGGAAAGAAAGGGGAAAAGTTGCACGTGTGACTCTGGGAGTAACCACGTGACGTGTGTTTAGGTTTCCCTTGCAAGGTTAACAAATTCGATTCGAATCGTCCGTTTCTCACGGCTATTGAGACTGCTTAACCCCCTTTACCCACGGAGTAAGAAGAGGAACAATGATGATGAATAAACTTGTTGGATGAAATTTAAATGCTTCACCATGAATGCTATTGGATAGCTGCTTATTTAGAAGGGTTAATGAAACTAGAATCTTGAGCTAAAAGTTGAAAGTAAGGACCCACTTATAGATGCTTTTTCAGCAAAACAAACCCCTGAGCCAAAACGCCTTGCATGTCTAGAGTCGGTGGAGTAGATTCCACTACGCGGGTAAGTCTTGCTGAGTATTAGTATACTCAGCCTTGCTTGTGGCTCGTTTTCAGGTGAGACCTTCGAAGATATGATTGCTAGCTTGACTTGGCCCTGCACTCTTCCCCCTGGTTGGTCGGTGGAATGGGATACGCCCCCGTCCAACGGAGATAATGCCGAGTGATGTCTCGTACGGGCTTCATCGAGACATCCCTTTCGTCGAAGTAGCTTTCGTTGTTTTATTTTCCGCTGCAACTTAAACTCTGAAGAACTTATTAGTTATGATCACTGAAGTACTTGGTTTCTAAACTCAAACTTGGTCTGTAATATTCACTTATGGTAATTTTGTAATATTTGCTAGAATGTGGTATTCTCTGGGCTCATCGTCGCATGAGCATTTGTATGTATGGCATTCGATCCGCTCTACCGTGGTTGTATCGGGAGGTTATACCCGACAGACTAGTGGATTACTCCGTTTGAAGTGTAAGGTTAACCGAGATCGCCCTAATCGCGATGGTTAATACACTTGAGCCGCATTAATTCAGGTGGTTCTGCCACAGCTGGTATCAGAGCCGTAGCTGGTGCCACAGCTGGCAACAGCTGGCACCAGAGCCGAAATGCATACGCCAGAGAATGCGACAAGCCTTAAAAACTCGTTTTCATAAAACTTGACTAAAAGGATGTGTTGCAAAATACGTTGGTGCGCTAAGGATGGTGCCTAGTTCGTAAAGCCCTAAGGGATTATGGGAAAGTTACTAGGTGGCTATCTAACTTATGAAATATTATCAACTGACTTCCAGCACATTACTTTCTGTCAAAACTTACTTTCATGCACAACCGACCTTAAATTCTGTAACGACGCACTCATCACTAAGGTAAGAAGGTAAGAATCCTCAGCCAACTGAGAGAGCTTGGCCTTCCTGTCGGTGATGCGAACCGAACGCTGCCCTCAAGCAGTGGCTTACTTGAGGTGCTGCCAATATGCCAACTGTTAGTTGAATACATTGGGAGTAGAAGGTTTGGCGCAGGGTATGGCGATCGCTGTTCATACCCCCGTCTCATGACGGTACCCCCGTGAATACGCTATCTCGATAGCGTATGTTAACGTCGTCTGTACGGCGGAAATTGTACAAATATCGTTCCTATAAGTAAACGGTAATGAATACGGACGCTTTCATGAGTGCTGGCATGAAAGGTTCATGAAATATATATATGCTCAATCTTCTGCAGGTACACTAACCGCGATTACGATAAGTTAAGGAACGGTTAGAAAGACTCGACTAGCTATTATAGTGAGAGCCGTATTGTGTATGCCACCGAAACTATCTTCGTAAGACCAAAAGTATTTGGCAATTATTTTATTTTGTGAGGACGAATAGGACGTGCATGCATCATGACCATATGTATCTGAAATTGAAAATACGATGTATGAGAGTGGTAAGGTTCTTGCGTATCTACGCGTGGCTTGCATAAGGACTATCTAGCGAATCTGTCCCAAATCTGCCATGACCGAAAAGAGAGATTTATTGATCAGAGAAAATGACCTTTTCTGGTAAATTTTATGTTGAAAGAATTGTTCCAAATTTCGTGTTCTATCCCCTGTTCAAAAATCAAAAATTCTGAACTTATGGATAGTAAGAAATAACAGAAACCATGGAATGTCAGAATTCTGTCCAGAATGAGCACTTCTGCCTCTTAAATTTTAGGCCGCCTTCCTGCGGTTTTCTGCAAAAGAGTACAACACAAAACTTGTTCCAAATTTACCCAGGTAGCTGCTGTGAAAGTTTGGTAAATTTTGGCTGGGTAGATTTTCCCTGGTGCACGAAACTCTAGCCCTTTGTTCACTGAAAATTCTGGGTAGACAGTAAGGTAAAACCTGAAAAGAAAGACCATCTTAGAAACCTATCTAGCTCTGGGGTTGACTAGCGAAGTTGTTCACAAATACCTTAGGAGTGATCTGGTGAAATTTGAGAATTTTTGGTTGAGAACTGTGGAAGTTATGGTTACTTTTGCACACTATACAGAATCTGTCCCTGTGCTGTTCACAGTTTTTCACTATCTCACACCATTTGATCTTTTGTTCAGATGGCCGAGCCTGTTGCTATGATGGTGGATGAGGATGGACGCGTACACTCGCAGTGTCTCCACTGGGAGGGCTTTCCCTCTATTTTGTGGGATGTTCTGCGCACCGCGGGCTATCTAATTCCCCCACGTTACGCCGGACTGGAGTTTGCAGAGAATGGAGTTACCCAGTGCCGTGTCAACGTGACCGTTTTTCCGCACCCGCTACACCCGGAGTGGCCCACCTTAGAGATTGAGGCTGTTGGTCGCCGTTTGGCCGATACATGGGAGCTTGCAGCCATGAGGGCGCTCACCACTTTTTGTGCGCAGCGTCCCGAGGTTGTCACACTCGCTCCCATTGGTTTGTTTCCTGCTGCCCAGGACAACGACCCCTTTTGGCTCAACAGGGTGCAGCATGCACAGTACTTGGTAGACTTTCACGCCCAGGAAACTATCCATACCTCCGTGCGGTGCATGAATGCACTCTACCGACTACAGACTCTCCAGAGTCAGGCGCTTGAGCAGCTCACTGATCTTGCTCAGGCCTACCACATGATGGCAGATACCAGGGATGAGCAGATTAAGGAGCTCAGTAAGGATCTTGAGGATAGTGATGCTCAGATTGGCCAACTTGAGGGCCAAATTCAGGAGCAGGACACTCTCATGGGTGAGAGAGATGCCATGATAGCACACTTGGAGGAGCAGCTCCATGATCTGAGCCTTGAGTTGGAGGATGCTAATGAGCACATTCAGTGGCATCATGATCAGAATAACCATCCCCATGAGGGGGAGATGGAGGAAGATGAGGAGGAGCCACAGGAGATTGATGGTATTTCAGGAATGGACTTCGAGGGTGAGGTACCACAGGCACCTCAGATGGGAGCTCACTCTCCTACTCACAGCGAGTCGTCCGTCAACGACTTGGATGACTTCTAGATGACGACCTAGAAGGACTTTTGCACATACTCCTCGATAGGGTAGCCTAACTTTTGGCAAGTGTTGTAATAGGCTAACTAGGAGTTGAGTAACTCTTTTGTGATGGGTACACCTGAACCATGTGGATACCCTCAGCATGTAAGGAACGGCGATAAACTTGGGTGATTTCGTTGTAAGTTGGTAAACGATGAAATCCACAATTGCTGAGACTTGTCGGAATTTTTACCCATGTCTCTCTACATTTCTAGGCTGAGTGTTGAATACCAAACTTGTCCTAAATTATGTGATCTAGGTTCTCACAAAATTTCAACCCCATTGGATCTTGCTAAGTTAAGTTATAGGCCAGATACTATAACTTGTTCTGCTGAAAAACAGCCAAAATAGGGAAGCAAAGAGTGAATCGTTGGACCATCCTAGCCATCGATTTAGCATCTGGGCTGAATACCAAAGTGGTACATCTCTAAATTCCCTAACTACTGCCAAAGTATGAGATGTTTTGGATGGACCCACAGCAAGCTGTGATTTTTCTCGTAGCAAATAGAAAATTCTATCCATACTTCTAGCTGTGATTTCGGAAGTCTATGACTACACCAATCATTTATGAATCGAGGAAGTAATATGGATCGCGTTGCTAATGAAGAACATTCGCCTTTTCAGATGGTTGGATCAACATGTGGCAACCCCGAGGGTTTTGGTGCCGGTGGCAGCAGACCGCGACAATCGCCACCACCCCCGCCCAGTTTGGTGGAAGTGATGGCCGCTCAAACCGAGCTGCTGCGTCAGCTGGTGCAAGGACAGCACCAGCAGCGGGGTGGGCACAATGTTCACCAACCCCAAGCTGCAGGATATACGGATTTTCTGGGGACCCAGCCGCCCTTGTTCCATAAGACAGAGGAACCCTTGGACGCAGACGCATGGATTCGCACCATCGAATCCAAGTTCACACTACTTGTGGCCCCATGCTCAGAGGCCAACAAGGCCCGCTTTGCCGCGCAGCAGCTTCGCGGTACGGCTCGTCTATGGTGGGACCACTATTTTGCTATGCTCCCCGCTGATCACCTTGTCACCTGGGATGAATTCAAGACTGCGTTCCGGGAACACCATATCCCCGAGGGTCTCATGGAGAGGAAGTTGAACGAGTTCCTGGCACTCACCCAGGGCACCCGCACCGTGCTACAGTACGCCCAGGCGTTCAACAACCTATGCCAGTATGCGGGCTATCACGCTGATACGGATGCCAAGAAGCATGATCGTTTCCGCCGAGGTCTGAATACCAAGCTCAAGGAGCGTCTGAACCTAGTCAGGGCTGACACCTACAACGAATTGGTCAATATGGCCATTACCCAGGAAGACTGTATCATGGCACACCGGGCAGAGAAGAAGAGAAAGGCACCCGCTGGACCTTCAAGTGCTCAGCCACCAAGGTATCGCATTGTGCAAAATGCCGCACCCACAGCTCCACCTAGGGCCCCTCAGCCAGGAAGATGGATTGCCAGACCCCCGCAACAGCCAGGCATGGTACGACCCCCGATGCCTCCACAGAATGGTCCGAGGCCCATTCTTCAACAGTCTCTTCGACCCAGCCCGGCGAATCGCTGTTTCAAATGCGGGAGTTCTAACCACTTCGCACGAGAATGCCCTCAGTCTGGACCGCCCAACCAAGGTCAGGGATCCAATCCGAACACCAAGAACAGGGGCAAGAGACAGACCCTGCAGGTCAAGCAAGGACGGATTAACTTCACCACGCTTGCAGAGCTTCCTGAAGGAGCCCCAGTGATGTCGGGTACATTCTCTATCCATAACAAGCCTGCAGTTATATTGTTTGATTCTGGTGCATCGCATAGTTTCATAAGTGCAAAATTCGGTGCAAAAGTAGGCTTGGATGTTTGTCACACAAAAGGGTCATATATGATATCAACACCGGGTGGTAAAATTGCTTCAAACCAAATGGTCAGACAAGTACCAGTCAAGTTGGGTAGTAAAACCATCGACACAGACCTTGTTCTTTTACCCCTTGACGGCATGGATATTATTTTGGGAATGAACTGGATGACTATGCATGGAGCCACGCTGGACTTTTCTTCCCGAGCCGTTGAGATAAATTCACCTAGTCACGGAGCCACTACCCTTTACCTACCATTCCTAGATTGCACGAATTCCTGTGCTTACAAGATGGAAGGACTTAAGCTAGAGAATATTCCTGTGGTCAACGAGTATGCCGACGTTTTTCCAGATGACTTACCCGGAATGCCACCAGATAGGGATATTGAGTTCATCATTGAACTACAACCAGGCACTGCACCTATCTCCAAAAGACCATATAGGATGCCCCCTAAAGAATTGGCAGAGCTGAAAATTCAACTCCAAGAATTGCTGGACAAAGGTTTCATTCGCCCTAGCACGTCACCTTGGGGATGTCCAGCCCTATTCGTAAAGAAGAAGGATGACAGTTTGAGGTTATGCGTTGACTACCGACCTCTCAATGCGGTAACTGTTAAAAATAAATACCCACTTCCCCGTATCGATGTACTCTTCGATCAATTAGCTGGAGCCAGAGTCTTCTCAAAAATTGATCTTCGTTCGGGATATCATCAGATCAAGATTCGCCCGTGCGATATTCCTAAGACTTCCTTCTCCACACGATATGGACTATATGAATTCCTGGTCATGTCCTTTGGACTCACCAATGCCCCTGCCTACTTCATGTATCTCATGAATTCGGTATTCATGCCCGAACTTGACAAATTCGTCGTAGTGTTCATCGACGACATCCTTATCTATTCCAAGAATGAGGAAGAACATGCCAAGCACCTTCACATTGTTCTTCAGCGTCTAAGAAACCATCAGCTCTATGCTAAGTTTTCTAAGTGTGAATTCTGGTTGGATACTGTAAAGTTCTTGGGTCACACGATCTCCAGTGAAGGCATAGCTGTTGACCCCAGCAAGGTACAAGAGGTGATGGATTGGAAACCCCCTACCTCTGTTCATCAGATTCGTAGTTTTCTTGGCTTAGCCGGTTACTACCGTCGCTTCATCCCGGATTTCTCTCGAATTGCTAAGCCCATGACGGAACTATTGAAGAAGGAAGTAAAGTTTGTATAGAATGAGAAATGTGAAGAAGCTTTCCACACTCTCAGAGAGCATCTGACTACTGCACCTGTGTTAGCTCAACCCGATAATACCAAGTCGTTCGATGTGTATTGTGACGCATCGGGTACTGGTCTAGGATGTGTGCTTATGCAAGAGAATCGAGTGATTGCATATGCCTCACGAGCCCTTCGGCCCCACGAACAGAATTATCCCACTCATGATCTTGAGCTTGCAGCCGTCATTCACGCTCTGAAGATATGGAGGCACTATCTCATGGGTACACAGTGCAATATCTACACGGATCATAAGAGTCTCAAGTATATCTTCACACAAGCCGATCTGAATATGAGACAACGAAGATGGCTAGAATTAATCAAGGATTATGACCTTGAAGTGCACTATCACCCCGGCAAGGCTAATGTAGTCGCGGATGCACTAAGCCGCAAGTCCCATTGCCATTGCTTATCCATGGAGTCCTACCATGAGACATTGTGTGCAGAAATGAGGAAGCTTAACATGGAAATGGTTTCCCAAGGCACTCTAGATCACATCTCAGTTGAGCCCACTCTTCACGACCAAATCGTCATGGCACAACTACATGATGAAGGAATTAAGATCATCAAACAAAAACTCTCTCTAGGAGAGGAGAAGTATAAATGTTTCCGCCAGGACCATAAGGGAGTCCTATGGTTCGAAAGTCGTATAGTCGTTCCGAAGAATCGTGGACTCCGCAAGCAAATTCTTGATGAGGCACACCTTTCCAAATTCTCTATCCACCCCGGCAGTAGCAAAATGTATCAAGACCTAAGGCAAAACTTTTGGTGGACTAGAATGAAAAGAGAAATTGCTACGTATGTCTCGGAATGTGACACGTGCCAGAGAGTAAAAGCTAGCCACTTGAAGGTAGCCGGTACACTTCAACCGTTACCTATACCATCATGGAAATGGGAAGACATAAGTATGGACTTCATCGTTGGACTACCAAACACTTCCCAGAAACACGATTCCATATGGGTTATCGTGGATAGACTCACAAAGACGGCACATTTTCTTCCGGTACACACCACCTATTCTACCAAGAAATATGCCGAGATTTACCTCGATCGTATTGTTTGCCTACATGGAATACCTAAGACAATTATTTCTGATCGTGGTCCTCAGTTTGTAGCACGCTTTTGGGAACAACTGCAAACGTCTCTTGGTACCAAACTGATTCGCACCTCAGCATACCATCCTCAGACTGACGGACAAACGGAAAGGGTAAACCAAATTCTTGAAGACATGCTGAGAGCTTGCGTCATTCACGATGACAAGAATTGGGACAAATGCCTACCCCTAGCAGAGTTCTCGTACAACAATAGCTATCAAACGAGTTTGAAAATGGCACCATTCGAGGCCCTATACGGATGAAGGTGTCGAACTCCTTTGAGCTGGTCACAAACCGGAGAACGTAAAATAATTGGACCCGACCTGGTAATCGAGGCAGAGGAGAAAGTAAAAGTAATACAAGCAAATCTTAAAGCCGCACAAGCCCGACAAAAGAGCTATTCTGACAAAAGAAGAAAGCCCCTAAAATTCGAAGTTGGCGATCATGTCTATCTTCGAGTTTCACCAACCAAGGGAGTGCAAAGATTCGGAATCAAAGGCAAACTAGCTCCCCGTTATGTTGGTCCTTACGAAATCCTTGAGAGCTTCGGACCCGTAGCCTACAAATTACGACTGCCCCCTCAGCTCACGGCCACCCATGATGTCTTCCACGTATCTCAACTCAAGAAGTGTATTCGAGTCCCTACCGAGATTGTGGAACAACAAGAAATATTGTTAGAACCCGACCTCTCGTATGTCGAACACCCAGTTAAAATTTTGGATCAAAAAGAAAGAGAGACCAGGAGGAATGTATAAAGTTCAATGGAATCATCACACTGAAGAAGAAGCCACCTGGGAAACCGAGAGCTACCTAAACCAAAATTTCCCTGGTTTTCTTATCTCAACCACTGGTATGTGCACCCCTGTCCACACTAAGATTTACTGAATCTCGGGGCGAGATTCTTGTTAAGGGGGGAAGGCTGTGACAACCCTGATAAAATACATTCTAAATCAATGTCATTAGCCTAACCCTATGCTTAACCAACTAATTAAAGGGTGCAAAGAATTAGAACAAGTTAAGTTGAAATTCAAGTTGAATTTGGGCACATGTGAATACTTTTGAATTTTTAAATTAACATTCAAACCATAAGCCAAATGAGATGTTGCCTGAAACCAAACTTGTAGAACATTTTATTCTGAACAACTTTCATGTTCGAAAGTTTTTGAAATTCAAATTAGAAAGAGGAGAAAACGCCCTGTTTGCACCCAGCCCCCTGAAACTTTTCAAATTCTCGCGTTTAGGCCCCTCGCTCCTCTCTCTCTCTCCCCTCCCCGCCCGACAGCGCCGCCAGGTGGCCGGAAAAGCCTGACAGGCGCGAGCCGCCAGGCCAGTGGCCGCCGCGCCTCGCCCCCACGCACGGCTTTGCCCCCCCCCCCCCCCCCCCACCGCCGCGCTGCCCAGTCCGCGCCCGCGCGTGCGCACGCCGTGCCGTGCCCCGGCTCGCCGCCCGCCGCGCCCAACCGCCGCGTCGCGCCGTGCCGTCCCGACCCCCGCGCCCCGCCCATCGCTGCGCCTGCCTCCCGCCTGAGCCGCTGCTGCAGCTGTGTCCCCAATCCGCACGCCGCGCTATCTCCTCGCTCGCACGCCAAATCCCCGGCCGCCAGTCGCTCGCCTCCACCCGCCGCACGCCGCGCCGGCGTTCTGGTGCCGCCCGCCGTGGCCAGTGGCACGCCCTTGCCGTGCCTCCGCCCCGCGCATCGCCCAGGCACCCCCACCCCCTCCTGCCCCTATAAAAGCCGCGCCCCCGGCCGCCCGCGCGAGCCACAGCAGCCAGAGCACCTCGCCGCCGCCATTACCGCCGCCGAGCTCCGCCCCCTCGTGGACAGCCCTCCACAGCCGCCCCTGCCCAAATTGGAGTGCCATCCACCACTACATCATCCGACTGAAGCTCGCCGACCCGCCCAACACCGCCCAGGACCGCCGAAGCGCCACCGCCCGCGCTGTCACCCGCCGCCGCCGCCCCTGCTCACCGCGGACAGCTCGACTCCGACCTCCTCCGCCCAAGCCAAGCACCCGAGCAGCTTCCCCACGCGCCACTGAAGCTTCCCGTCCAGACCAGGCCGCCCCAAGCCCGCCGGAGCACCGCCGTCGACGCGTGCCGCCGCCGCCGCCTCTGCTCCAACGCCGGCGAGCTATTCCCGGTCATCCCCCACCCGAACAAGACCCCCACGAGGTAGCCCTCGCACCCCTGATCCTTCCCCGACCCTCACCCCTCGCCGCCGGCGAGCCCCTCGCCGGAATTTTGGCCGGCCACCGTACCCGAGCCTCCCGAGGACCCAATTGCAAGAATTTAAATCTTTAGAAGGGTCTGCACGTAAGATTTACGGACCCAGTTGTAAAAGAAAGTTTCAAATCTAGATTCAAATTCAGTGAATCCTTAGAATAAACTGTTCTGGAATCCTTAGAATAAACTCTACAACTTTTGTTACAAAAAGTTTCTCAGATTCTCAACATATTTTGCTCCACATTAAATGGAAGTTTTAATGGACTTCTTTTGTACCCACTGTTGTAGATCAAGGCCGACCCTAAATTTTGGGCAGTGAGTTAGTTGCTTGATGTTTAGGACTGTGTAAAAAGATCAGGCCCAAATTCCATCTCTATCTGCACTGTTTATTAAACTTAGTTTCATACCATAAGTGGCTAAATATTTTTATCCCTGCAGTTAGGTTATGAATCACCTAATGAAACTTTTTCTATACTGGTGTAATGGTACCTAGATGCCAGAGAAAAATTGGGAGACTTTTTATCTCACAGGAACCTATTTAATTGATTTATGTGCTAATAACATGCATTAAATTAAGAAAATAGTATCCTAGCTTGGAAAATCCTCATATTTTTACTAGAAGATACTCAGTGGTAGAGGTTGCTGTGTAAAAAGTATCCTATGCTATGAAAACTGCATAATAAATCCTATAAAAATTACAGTAGCTCCTGCATGATTAAATGAAAGCCCTGTAAAAATCTTAGACTCAGTTTTTGCACCTTTTGTTCTGTACAAAAAGAACAAGGATCTAGCAGCCTCCATGTGTTATATTTTTCATAATTAATCTGCTGCTTGAAATTGTCTGAAAATTTTACAGTAAGCACATCTTTCTCTGATGTGCCTAGATCCAAGATTTCATGACCAGAAACTACCCACTGTAGTAGTTACACTTAAATCATGTTTTCCATGAGGAACATAAGTTCCCCATGAACACCCACCCCACCTTGCTTAACAAAGTCACTTATTGTACTAATCTACTCTATTAACGATTGCCCACGAATGATAAAGTAACTCACTTCACAACAAACTCGTGTTTTACAAACTGCAACTTTATCGTGAAGGAAATCAAGTCATTTACCATCACCACTACTTAAACTTGTGCATTCATGTAGAAACGACTACTCTCGCCGACGGAACGTATGAGCTGGTGCCCGCGTCCGAGAGTGAGCAGCAAGAAGCCCAGGCGAATTTAACTGAAGCAGTTGAAGACCCGGGTCAACGTTCAGACGATCCCCGGACTAACTTTTCGCAAGAAGGCAAGCCCCGGAGCATAACCCATTTCCTTTCCTAAATTATGCAACTCACTACTCTTTTGCTTGTGCATTAAGTTTATAGGAGTTGAATGAAAACTTAGTTGCATGATGTTAGGAACCCATGCTTGAAAACTAGACGTAAGGTTCGATAGAATGCTGTGCTAATAGGACTCCGGTAAAAGCCGAGTGATTTCCTGTCACTCGCGAGAAAATAGGAGTTGAATGTTTACTACACGCTGCAATCATAAGGACACGGACGGGCTATAGAACGATGGTTACGGTTGAGGCCCGTCTGTTTAGTGAAAAATTTGTTAAGGCCGCAGTGTGTGGTAGTGATGGTTAAGTCTTTGAACGTACTAAACACATGCCGAGAATATGGTAATCGGTAAGCTTAAGTACCTGATTGGCCCGGCAAGGGGACGACATCCTACCCTTTGAACTTCGGACCCATGTGCACATGGCGAGTGCAGAGAGTGGTCACGACCCGGCGCCGAACCGTGGCGTGGGGCTCTTGTACTCTCGGAGGGTAGCCCCGATCCACGACCCGGAAAGAAAGGGGAAAAGTTGCACGTGTGACTCTGGGAGTAACCACGTGACGTGTGTTTAGGTTTCCCTTGCAAGGTTAAGAAATTCGATTCGAATCGTCCGTTTCTCACGGCTATTGAGACTGCTTAACCCCCTTTACCCACGGAGTAAGAAGAGGAACAATGATGATGAATAAACTTGTTGGATGAAATTTAAATGCTTCACCATGAATGCTATTGGATAGCTGCTTATCTAGAAGGGTTAATGAAACTAGAATCTTGAGCTAAAAGTTGAAAGTAAGGACCCACTTATAGATGCTTTTTCGGCAAAACAAACCCCTGAGCCAAAAAGCCTTGCATGTCTAGAGTCGGTGGAGTAGATTCCACTACGCGGGTAAGTCTTGCTGAGTATTAGTATACTCAGCCTTGCTTGTGGCTCGTTTTCAGGTGAGACCTTCGAAGATATGATTGCTAGCTTGACTTGGCCCTGCACTCTTCCCCCTGGTTGGTCGGTGGAATGGGATACGCCCCTGTCCAACGGAGATAATGCTGAGTGATGTCTCGTACGGGCTTCATCGAGACATCCCTTTCGTCGAAGTAGCTTTCGTTGTTTTATTTTCCGCTGCAACTTAAACTCTGAAGAACTTATTAGTTATGATCACTGAAGTACTTGGTTTCTAAACTCAAACTTGGTCTATAATATTCACTTATGGTAATTTTGTAATATTTGCTGGAATGTGGTATTCTCTGGGCTCATCGTCGCATGAGCATTTGTATGTATGGCATTCGATCCGCTCTACCGTGGTTGTATCGGGAGGTTATACCCGACAGACCAGTGGATTACTCCGTTTGAAGTGTAAGGTTAACCGAGATCGCCCTAATCGCGATGGTTAATACACTTGAGCCGGATTAATTCAGGTGGTTCTGCCACACCAACCACCCGCCGGTGCTGCGCACGCCGGAGGAGCAGGTCGCTTACAAGCGGGAAAGGGCCAAGTGTGCGCAAGCCCGCAAAGCGGACAAGGAGCGCGAGCACGACGCGCGCGCGACCAATGCACGACCGACGATCATGCGGCGCGCCAGTGGTGCGCGTGGCAGGGCCAGGGCAGTCTAT
This sequence comes from Panicum miliaceum, assembly GCA_032594955.1. Taxonomy (NCBI): domain Eukaryota; kingdom Viridiplantae; phylum Streptophyta; class Magnoliopsida; order Poales; family Poaceae; genus Panicum; species Panicum miliaceum. The sequence continues at coordinate 27,595,524 of CM064066.1, read as the reverse complement.
AGTAGAATCCTGCACGATGAGCATGGTACGCCCTATTTCCGTCGAGCAAGCTAGAACGTCGCCGCTGCGGCAGCGATGATGTGAGAAGTACCGCCTCAGGCGAGCCCGGACGGGCTTCCCGCCATGGACGTGCTCTGCATGCTGCTTGAAGCGGCATGCCGACAACTCCAAGGATAGAAGATGCTCAGCGGCCAGCAGCTACTGGAGTCCCAACGGGCGAGTCGCGTCAAGCGCGCTCCGTGGAGACCCACCACAGGATGCGGGGGCCTGCGGTGGGCGCCACCAGTCCCAGAGCTGTGCGGTGCCCCCGGTGCGGAGCAGGCTGCGGGGCAACATCGGTGCCCACTACATCATCAATGCCTGCAACCGCGAGCATGAGGAGGCAGCGCTTGCCAGCCCTCGCGCCTGCGAGGACCGTGGCTGGAGGTGCGGCAGCGATGACGATGACCGCAGCCTGACCCCCGTGTCAGACCCGGGCACACGGAACTGTCCACGTTGCACACTTCTCCTAGTATATGGGATGGGACATGGCCCACGCCCTACATCTGTTGTAACTACTCGTAATGTAGTAGGATTACTAGTACAGTAGTGAAACTAGTCGGACACGGTAGGAAACTACCCGAGAAGTACTTAGGTAGGACTCCTGGGCTTGTACCCGACTAGGACTTCCATGTAAACCTGTCCTCTCAGACTATATAAGGGCGGACAAGGACCCCCTCGGGGACAATCACCATCAAAGGCAATACAAACCACACAGGACGAAGGGTATTACGCTCTCAGCGGCCTGAACCTGTCTAAACCTTGAGTTCCTTTGCACCTTCGAGTTCCTGATCTCGGTGACACCCTACCTACAAACTCACCACCTTGGGGGTATCCCTCAGTGGGCATGGCGGTAAAACACTAACAGCTGGCGCGCCAGGCAAGGTTGTTTCGTGTACTGGAACGGCTTTAAGCCCTCTGAACTACTCGATTACGAGTCCCGACTTGTGGCCTTCACCCAGGAACTGCCCATCCAGGAGGGTAGACCTCTCTCTCCCATTGCGGAAGGAGAAACTAGCACAGATCTACTCGAGTACAGCCTTACGGCTAACCACTCGCCAGATTGTCAAGTCTGCATGGCTTCCCTTCGCAACGCGGAGAACGATGAGCTGGACCCCAATACGACAACGAGCAACTCGCGGACGTCTTAGTCGACGAGCCCACAACTGATGCTCCGCAGGATGAAGACTAGGAGCACCGAAGGATCCGGCGGGTAAAGAACGCCAAGCACGCCCAACGCAGGCGCAACGCGCAGAATCGCGCTCATGAACCAAGGGATCTAAACAACACTTTTGTAGCAGTCGCGGATCGGGAGTACCGTACGCCGATTGGCGCCATCGCAGAAGCAGCCCTCTTAGCTCAACAACTACCTCCCAATCCTCAGATACAAAGGCTGCAGTATGAGCGCGCTCGTGCAACTCGATGGGCAAAATCCAGTGTCTTCCACTCGGATTCCACCCTCGAGGTCTAAGCGCCATGGCAAAACTGTGCCGGTCAGTCGCACCCCCGAAGGAGGCCTTGGAAGCTGGAGGAACGACAACCGCCAGCGCAACGAGAGCCACCCGTCCGCGCATGGCAATGAGCAAGAGGTGCAACATCCCACTCGCAACCAGCATGGTGCAAGGTATCAAGGCCAAGATCCAGTCGAGGCCAACCTTCACGACGCCCCCACGATCGACCTCAGGCAGAAGATCAATGAAGGCCGTGACGCGTGGCGTGTTATTCAACCAAGGCGAAGGGACCGCACCGGCATCACCGACAAGTCCTATCCAAAGGACTTCAAACCAGTCGGAATCCCCAAGTACGATGGTAAGCAGAACCCGCACTAGTGGATTCGATGCTACTCCATTGCCATTGAAGTTTTAGGGGGATCCAACTCCACAAAAGCTCTCTACTTCCCGGTGGCTCTGGAGTCCGCACCCCTCACGTGGCTCGAGAGCCTTAAGCCGAACTCCATCGACTCGTGGGAGGACCTCAAGCGGGCCTTCATCGACAACATCCAAGGATCCATGATCAGGGCGGGCACTCGCCACAATCTATCCCAGGTGAAGCAAGAGATGAACGAGACTCTGAGGTCCTACACCTAGCATTTCTTCGAGACGCGCGCCACCATTGCCAACATCACCGACGAAGACGTATCCGCTGCTTCCAGAATGGGCTCTTCTCAAAGCACACGTACCACGACTTCCGGTGCAGCCGCCCGACTACTGCTGTGGAGCTGCGTGACATGATGGCACGGTGGGCTAACCAGGAGGACGAGGAGAACGACCGCTTCCCCATGCGCAACCACGACAAGCAAGGCAATGGCAATGGCCACTTCGACAAAAGCCAGAGGAACCACTCGGGGAACACCCGAAAGCGCAAGCCAGACCAAGAAGTCGCGGCCGTTGAGCGCAATCCGCGTGGCAAGAATCGGGGAACAACCAAACACAATACAAGAAAGTCATGCACAAACAGTGCCCGATACACCCGAAGTTGCGACACATGCTCTTCGAGTGCATCACCATCCGCAAGTCACTCAATGCACCACCCCTCCCTCAGGGAGGAAAGCGAAAGGACCAGGAGGATGATGAAGGAGGTGACAAGTCGGGAGCTCAAGACTTCCAGGATCCGAAGAACGTCTTCAACGTCATCTTCGGTGGAAACGGCGGATTCCCCTCCAAGCGCGCGCAGAAGTTAACCCTCCGCGAAATACTCTTTGTGGAGCCGGCCATGACAAGGCCTCTGAGATACAGCGAGGTCCTGATCTCCTTTTCCAGGGACGATCAATGGACCAGCTTATCCGAGCCGGGAAAATTTCCACTCGTCCTAGACCCTGTCGTGGCGGGCTCACAGCTAACCCGAGTACTCATCAACGGCGGGAGCGGCCTCAACCTGCTTTTCGCGAGTACTCTGAAGAAGATGGGACTGGACATCTCCAAGATGCTCACTCCCAGCAAAGCTCCTATCTATGGCCTCGTCCTGGGTAACGTGGCTACACCACTCGGGTTAGTGGTCCTGCCAGTCCCCTTTGGGATGAAAGACAACTACCGCTTGCGTACATCATGCTCGAGGTGGCGGATTTTGACTCGTCATACCATGCCATCCTTGGCAGACCGGCAAGATAGGTGTAGGTCTACCTGCTACTCAAAATGCCAGGCAAGACAGGTGTACGCACACTCCATGGCAACCTGAAGAAGTCATACGACTGCGACCACGAAGCAATCGAATATGCCACGACATCACGCGTGCCAGAGCCGTCTGCAGAAGTACTCGCGGCCTCGCTGAAGCTAACCAATTCAAAGATAGAGATCTCCAACCAGCGGCCCAGCCAGTCGAGGGTTAAACCCAACCCCAGCGACGTCGGCATCAAGGCCATCCAACTACAAGAGGGCGACCCGTCCAAGACTGCTTTGATCGGGGGTGGCTTAGGCAACAAATAGGAAGGTGCGCTTGTCAGCTTCCTTAGGGCCAACCGTGACATATTCGCGTGGAAACTAGCGGATATGCTAGTGGTGCCCAAGGAGTTGATCAAGCACTGCCTAAAAGTCGACCCTAAAGCCACTCTGTAGAAGCAACGACTACCACACTTAACCCCCGACAAGTGGGAGGCCATCAAGAAAGAGCTAGCAAAACTACACGCGGCTGGTTTTATTAAAGAAGTGTACCACCCCGAGTGGTTAGCTAACCCTGTACTAGTCTTAAAAAAGAAAAATAATGAATGGAGGATGTGTGTGGATTATACTGATCTCAATAAACACTACCCGAAGGACCCCTTCGCGCTCCCACTAATCGACCAAGTCATCGACTCTACGGCTGGCTGCATCTTGCTCTCCTTCCTCGAGTACTACTCGGGCTACCATCAGATCAGATCAAAATGGCGTTCATCACCCCATTTGGAGCAAACGAATACACTACAATGTCATTCGGGTTTAAGAACGCAGGAGCCACCTACCAACGGGCCATTCAATTGTGCCTTGCGGACCAGCTACACCGCAACGTTGATGCTTACGTGGATGACGTGGTCATCAAGACCAGATCCCACGATGAGTTCATCACTGATCTCGAGGAAACATTCAACAGCTTGCGACGGTTTCGATGGAAGATTAACCCGACGAAGTGCGTCTTTGGTGTGCCACAAGGAAAACTACTCGGGTTCATTGTTAGTCATCAAGGAATTGAAGCAAACCCGGAGAAGATCAATGCCATCATAGCCATGGACGCTCCAAGGACGATAAAGGACGTCCAGAAGCTCACAGGTTGCATGGCAGCTTTGAATCGATTCATCTCCCGACTTGGAGAAAGGGGCCTTCCCTTCTTCAAATTGCTCAAGCTCCACGACAAGTTAAAGTGGACCGAGGAGGCAAACCAGGCGCTGCAAGATCTCAAGCACCATTTGCAGTCGCCACCCATCCTGACGGCTCCCCAACAAGGCGAGAACGTGCTACTCTATATCGCCGCGACTACTCATGTTTTCAGTACGGCCATCGTGGTGGAACGACAGGAAGAAGGCCACGCCTTTGGGGTGCAGCGACCAGTTTACTTCATCAGCGAAGTCCTCTTTGAATCTAAGGTTCGTTACCCGATGATTCAGAAAATACTTTACGGTATACTCATCACTTCTAGGAAGCTTTGCCACTACTTCGATGCATACAATATCCTGGTGGTCTCCGACTTCCCATTGGCGGATATCCTCCAAAATCGGGACGCTACCGGGCGCATCTCCAAGTGGGCAGTGGAGCTGGGAGCTCTTACACTCGACTTCAAGCCCCGGACAGCCATCAAGTCGCAAGCACTGGTCGATTTCATGGCAGAGTGGCAAAAAAACCAAGTGGCAGCCCGAACCAACCAGCCAGAGCCATTGGGTCATGTACTTTGACAGCTCACTCAAGCTCGGTGGCGGTAGTGCGGGACTACTTTTCATCAGCCCGAGAGGAGAACAGCTCAAGTACATGTTTCAAATACTATTCGAGGTTTCTAACAACAAAGCCGAGTACGAGGCATTATTGCACGAGCTATTCCTGGCAGTCTCCCTGGGCATCAAGCGACTACTCGTCTACCGCGACTCCTTACTGGTGGTTCAACAAGTCAACAAGGAGTGGGACATCAACAAGGACACCATGGACACGTACGTTACGGAAATACGCAAGATCGAGAATAAGTTATCGGGGTTGGAAATTCACCATGTGATTCGCGACAACAATGTGGGCGCGGATGTGCTCTCCAAACTGGGTTCTTATCGAGCTAATGTCCCACTAGGAGTTATCATTCACGAGTTGCATCACCCTTCCATCAGGGCACCATACTCAAGTTCTATCGCTCAGGGTCCCAAGGAACCTGACCGAGAGGTCTTGATGATCGAGGTCGACTGGAGGGTGGCCTTCATCGACTACATCCAGGAGCACAAACTAGCCCCCAGCGTCAACCCAAAAAGCGCTGAAGCTAATCGCATCCTACGGCGCGGCAAAGGGTATGTTCTAGTCGGGGGTAACCTGTACAAGCGTGGATCAGCATCAGGCATACTCATGAAGTGTGTCCGCACGGAGGAGGGCAAATAGATACTCCAAGAGATTCACGAAGGTGTGTGTGGGAACCACGCAGCTTCTCGCACACTAGTCAGCAAGGCGTTTCGATCTGGTTTCTACTGGATGACTGCTTTGGCATATGCTGAAGCACTCGTACGCCGGTGCACCAACTGCCAATTCTTTGGCAAACAGCCTCATGTTCTGGCTCATAACCTCATCACTATACCACCCTCATGGCCGTTTGCATGTTGGGGCCTGGACATGATAAGGCCCTTAACAACTTCGCCAGGAGGTTTCACACATGTGTTGGTGGCCATCGACAAGTTTACCAAGTGGATCGAGTGCAAGCCAATCGCAATGCTCTCGGCGGATCGAGTGGTTCCCTTCATCTGTGACATCTTACATCGTTTTGGCTTCCCCAACACCATCATTACAGATTTGGGATCCAATTTCCACTCGCATCAGTTCTGGGATTTCTGTGAACGCAGTTCCATTGAAGTCAAATATGTTTCAGTGGCTCACCTGCGGGCCAATGGCCAGGTTGAGCGTGCCAATGTCTTGATTCTTGATGGATTGAAGAAAAGACTCTATGACGAGAACAACAAAAAGGGCGGCAAGTGGATCGATGAGACCTCATCAGTAGTCTGGGGGCTTCGCACACAATGAAGCAAAGCCACAGGACTGTCACCTTTCTTTCTCGTATATGGGTCTGAAGCTATATTACCAGCTGACATGATGTGGAAGTCTCCACAACTGGAGATGTTTGAAGAAGGCGAGGCTAACACTGCAAGACATCTCGAGCTTGACTCTGCAAAGGAAATCTGATGCAACGTATTGTTCCAGTCGGCTCGCTACTTACAAGGAGTTCATCGTTACCATGATAGGAACGTTCAACGACGCTCTTTCAACGTTGGAGATATGGCTCTTCGATGAATCCAGGATGATACCGGACTACACAAGCTTAACTCACGATGAGAAGGACCTTTCATTGCGCACAAGGTTACAGGCCTTGGATCTTATCGCTTACAGTATCCTGATGGACAGGAGGTACCAAATTCTTGGAATATTGAGCATCTATGTCATTTTCATCCATGATCAACTAGGGACATCTTTTATTGATGCCTGGAGATGGATACTTCCAGTATAACTCCATTTTACTAGTTCACGACTGGTATTACGCGCAAGTTTGCTGAAGGGGCCTCGCTCCCATATTTCCAGTACCTAATTACTAGTTTCCGACTAGTCTCTTGGGTTATTGAAGAGACTTTGTGCTCATACTTCCAGTACAACTCCGTTTTACTGGTTTATGACTGGTACTACACGCAAGTTTGCTGAAGGGGCCTCGCTCCCTTATTTCCAGTAACATATTACTAGTTTTCAACTTGTACACTATGTTATTGAAGGGGCCTCACTCCCATGACAAGAAGTTTACTAGTTTACGACTAGCTATGCACCTATTCAACTATTTTGACTACTTGTCTTGACTACAACCCTAGTCGGGATCGACTCCGACTAGATGGCTTCATTGACTGTTCAAGCACCAGCGGCTACTTGCTCGATGCCTGGGTTCAGGGCCTGACATCACCGATTGCTTTCATCCTTGATCAAGGGACAACTCTCAAGCTTACACATTGGACGCTGTAAAACTATTCGACAATACCCGATCCAAGAGGCTTTTTAAGATTTATCTTGGGTAGATGTTTGTTAACCATTATTTCAGGGATGTTATTCTGAAATAAGAGGTTTGTTCAAATTATTACCCAGAGGTCTTATTTAGTCATTGGCTCAGGGCACAAAGATCGATTTGAGAGGTAATTTTGGGTGTTTGTTGGGGATGTTATTTGTTTCACCATTTGTTTAGGGAATTCATCCTGAAAAAAGAGGTTTTCAAATTTACTACACCAATTTGCCCAAGTTCACCATCAAATCTTTGCCATCATTTATTGCATGCCACGATTCTTTGGATCCTTTATTCCAAAATCTTGGGGATTTGGACTCAAAGCTCGTGGGCTGCGAGACATGTCTCATCAGCGATAAGGATAGAAGACTCAAGATTAAATTGACCCTCAGCCTGATTCTACGAGTCAACCTAAGGCTCGGGGGCTAGGCCATATGGAGTGCGAGTTTAATCGCACCCCATATAAAGAAGACTAGACAACTACTCGGGGCATCAGCACCTCACAGCCTCGACGCAGTCAAGGAAGTACTCGGAGGACACCTTCACGATGAAGTTCGGGAGAACTCGAAGACGTCTGAAGTACACGGCTACGAAAAGCTCGGGGCTTGTTAGACACGGGCACACGGGACTATCCACGTGGCACACTTCTCCTAGGATACGGGATGAGACATGGCCCACGCCCTACATCTGTTGTAACTACACGTAATGCAGTAGGATTACTAGTATAGTAGTGAAACTAGTCGGACACGGTAGGAAACTACCCGAGAAGTACTCGGGTAGGACTCCTAGGCTTGTACCCAACTAGGACTTTCATGTAAACCTGTCCCCTCAGACTATATAAGGGCGGATAGGGACCCCCTCGGGGACAATCACCATCAAAGGCAATACAAACCACACAGGACGTAGGGTATTACGCTCTCGGCGGCCTGAACCTGTCTAAACCTTGTGTTCCTTTGCACCTTCGAGTTCCAGATCTCGGCGACACCTTACCTACAAACTAACCACCTCGGGGGTATCCCTCGGTGGGCGTGGTGGTAAAACACCGACACCCCCAGCGACGGGAGCCTCGAGAATTCGGAAGGTCCATTCGACAGGCTCCATTCCCGGCACGCTTTCGGCCGCCGGCGAACATCACCAAGATTGCAGGGGACACCTAGTATTTGGTTGGTGGACTACCACATGGCGTGTTCATCATCTAGTACCTCCCCCTCCACCTCACTGAGAGCGTATGCGCATGGATCGAGCACCTGCCGGCAGGCTGCATCGACTCCTGGAGCGATCTACGCCGAGTGTTCGTCGGCAACTTTCAGGGCACATTAATGCACCTAGATAACTCCTAGGACCTCCAAAACTGCAAGCAGAAGGCAGGAGAAACTCGCGCGAGTACATTCGCTGCTTCTAAAAGAAATGTAATGACCTCCCTGACGTGGAGGACACCGACGTGATTGGCGCCTTCATAGCGGGGATGACAAATGAGTCGCTCATGCACAAGCTCAGGCGCAATTGACCGCGCTCAATGCGGAAGCTGTTGGACATCGCGACCAGCCACGCCTTGGGCGAGGAGACCGTTAGAGCCAACTTCGGCAAGGACGATAGCAGAGCCGACCCCTAGGAGGGGTACAAGGCAAGCCAGGTGCAGCGCGGGTAAAATAAGAAGAATCGCAAGCGCCGCGACGTTGAGTTCATCGCTGCTGCCGATCGCAGAGGCAAGCAAAAGACGGGCCGGGCCGACGCCGGCAAGAATTTTGGGAGCTTTGAGAAGAAGATGGAGGGGCCGTGCCTGGACCACGACTTCCCTGTCAAGCACCTCTTAAAACACTGCGACCTCTTGAAGCGTTACCTCAAGGGAAAGCTCGCGCCGGCCCCCAAGGGCAAGCAGGGCAAGCCCAGCGAGGGAAACAAGGAGGAGGGTGCGTTCCCAAGGCCGGAGGGGTGCCTGATGACCTTCGGTAGGCTCGCGGCCTATGAATCGAAGCGCAAGCACAAGCTGATGGCTTGGGAGGTGAATGCGGTGATTTCCACGCACGAAGCTATCCTGACCTACCTCAAGTGGTCGGAGGCGGAAATTACCTTCGACCGAGCCAACCAACCGAACAAAACCCTGCAGCCGGGCCACTTCCCACTCATGGTGGACCCCATAGTCGGCAAGATGCACGTGACCAAAGTCCTGATGGATGGTGGGAGCAGTCTGAACATCCTCTACGCCAAAACCTACAACGCCATGGGGTTGGCGTGGTCCTTCATCCGACCCACGAGAGTGCCGTTCCACGGAGTGGTGCCCGGCATACAAGCGATACCTCTCGGGCTGGTGGACCTGCCTGTCACCTTCGAGAGCAGTGCGAACTTTCGCACAAAGACACTCACCTTCGACGTGGCCAACTTCCCGGGGTCGTACCTCATGATCCTGGGCCGGCCGTGCCACGCGAAGTTCATGGCCATCCCGAACTACACGTACCTGAAGCTCAAGATCCTCGGACCCAAGGGAGTCATCACCGTGGGGGGAAGCGTCCAGCAGGCCCACCTCTGTGAGCAAGAGAGCTACAATCTAGTCGCAGCGGCCGTCTGGTCGCTCGAGCTCTGGAGTATCCAGCTCGCCACCACGGAGGTGGCTGAAAACATCTAGGTCCCTAATTTGGATTTTGGTAATTAATGACAATGGTTGTGGACTAACAATTTCATTTGAAAATTCAGTATAGATTAGTCCAGGAGATGATTTGAGCCTCTATATGTGTGCTATGGAGATATTCTTTGTGAATGCATGGTGGATGGCTCAAGGCAAAGGTATAAGATAGGGCTTTTCCATTTTACCGGTCAAGAGGTGATTAGAGGATGATATTTGACCGGATTAATAGGCTAGATAGCCGTACTATCATGAGGGGTCAATTTCATTTGCTTGATGGTTCTATAGTGCCACTCTGCTCAAACAATTGCATTGCATGCATATAGGAAAATCGTGTTTTAAAAAGTGGAAAGACCGGAGAGGAAACGCTTGCTGGAAATGGCTAATTACGCTTGAGAGGCGGACGGTCTACCATTTGTACGGCAGACCGTTCCATGACTTAGCCAAAATTCGAGTTGTCTGGTCGAGCTGAAGTTTTCAATGGCGGACGGTTCGGCCCTAGGGGGTGGAGGGTCCGCCGGCTAATGCGAGTGAATCGATAGAAACTTCAAAGTTTCTAGTGGACTTTTCACGTTGAACGGCGGACTATCCGGCCCTGGGGGCGGACAGTCCGCCGGCTGATGCTGCGCGATGACAGAAACTTTGTTGTTTTTGTGTGTTCTTTAACCATGTATGGCGAGCGGTCCGGCCCTGGGGGGTGGACGGTCCGCCGTCTAAAATTTGAATCGCGACAGAAACTTGACAGTTCTGTGTTCGTTGAACTACGGATGGTCCGCGGCTTGTGAGGTGGATGGTCCGCCCGGGCTATAACGGTCAGTTCTGACACAGTTTGACTTTGAATATAGCCGTTGGTTTGAATGGCAGACCATCCGGTCCTTGCGAGGCGGACGATCCGCGAATGCCCTGTTTTCACAGGATTTGAATGTAACGGCTAGCCACGGCTATAACGGTCAGTTCTGACACAGTTTGACTTTGAATATAGCCGTTGGTTTGAATGGCAGACTGTCCGGTCCTTGCGAGGCGGACGATCCGCGAATGCCCTGTTTTCACAGGATTTGAATGTAATGGCTAGCCACGGGGGAAGGAGCTATATATACCTCATGCCCGGCCGTGGGTGAAGCTTCTTGGTATTTTGAAAAGCTTCTTTGACATATTTGAGCCTTCCTCCTCCTCTCTCTCACTCACTTGGCTTTGAGGTTGCATCTTCGTGAGATTGAGAGCATCCTAGTGCATTGCATCAAGAGTTTGAGCTTTGTGGCACTAGGGAGTCTTCAAGCAAGCGTCATCAACTTGTTACTCTTGGAGGTTGCCACCTCCTAGATGGCTTGGAGCTGTGGAACCGTTGAGCCCTTCAAGGAGATTGTGAAGGAGCCCCGGTTGTTCTTGTGAGAGGTCTTGTGCTCACCTCGCCGGAGCGGTGAAGGGCAACTCTAGTGGAATCGAGGTTTGGAGAGGTTCATTGACCCAAGTCGGCTCATACATCAAGTGTGACCTGATAGAGGAGCGGTGTTGATGCCAGATTTTGACAAGTGTTGAATCGGCGTCAGGAGAAGAAATTGGCCGATGCGGCAGATCTAAAGGCTACAGTAAAGAATCGGCCGATTGAGGTTACAGTTGGGAATCGGCCGATTGGCGATGCAACTTGCGCCAACAGATTGGAACCACAACAGAGAATCCCGATCAAAAGTGGCCTAATGTTCGTCAACGAAGTGATGCTGATTCGGTCAAGAAGCAAATGAAAAGAATCCTGATTGGATTAGGAGACGGCGGCAAAAGAATTTGCGGGAGTCCGTTTCCTTTATAAAAATATTACAGATATAGCAGTTTTCTGTTTTAAGATTGTAACAAGTCGTAATCGATCAGGAGTCCTGGTTCTAGGATATAAATAGGAGTCGTCAGGGATTTGTAAGAAACAACAAATCAATCAACAAAACACATCTACTTTTTTCATAGTACTTTACTTTCAAGTCGGCGACTTCGCCAACACTTTTTCTTCTTTCACGAGTTCGTATGGATTGGCAGCACTGCATCAACTCGATCTCCGGCCAATCGGTAGGTTCCGCTTATCGAATAACATCTGAGCTTTAACCTCAGGCGCATCGTTGTGGTTTCATTTGGATTTATTCACCAGTTATCGATATTTACTAGAATTATAGGTTTTACCTGTTGTTCTAGTATTATCACCAGTTATCCAGCTTGAGATTGGAACTATCGGCTTTATCATCGCTCTTCCTCATTCATCATCATATAGCCAATTAGATCTATTTGAAGTGTTGCATCCGTAATAATTGTTTAAGTCGCTCCAGCAGTTTTCTTTGCAATTATTATGTGACCACCGGCTGATCCATAGCCGGTCATCTTCATAGCAAATCGGCCGATTCGCCGACGCGCTTTAAGGGACAGATCGGAACCCCAGCCGATCGGAACGCCCGAAATTTAATACTCTTATTTCCTTGTCAATCAACAGGTCAGACTGACTGGCACGCCGCGCGAACCGCACCAGGGCAATAACCCGAACAGGAGCTAAGCAGATTCTCCCGGGGCGTGTGTCTGACGCTGAAGATCATCGGCCGATCCCTGGCCGATTTTTAGCGCCAACACACTTTTGGCACGCCTGGTGGGACACAACTTCAAGACCCAATATGTCAAAGAACGTAGAAGTTTCCGAGAACAATATCATTGAGGTCACAGAAGCGGATCTCAAGGACGACCAGAAAGAAGAATTGGCTAAACATCGGGAAGATTACAAAAGGATGTATCTGCAGTCGTTCAGTCGTACCAGAAGCGGGGAGGCAGTCAAGAAAGCTCCTTTTCCTGTTCCCCGCCACATCACCATCGCTGAGGATTCAGGCAAGATGTCCGATATGATCCAGCAGTCCGTCTATCAGGCTTTCATCGACCAATCCTCGGTGATGACCAACACGGTGTATAACGCCGTCATCAGCTCTCTGGTCAGTGGAGCAGCTCAAGGATATCAGGGGCCAGCGTATGCCCCGCCTATTGCACCTCCAGCTAGAAGCTCACCAGGCACGTCCCACTCGGCTCCTCAGCCGATGTCGACGCAACGCGAGGGATACAACACTTCGTTGCCTCCAGTGTCTCAAAGGTATAACGGTGCCCCATGTTTCCCATCGCAAGCACCGCTTCAGCCTGTCCAGATTGCTTCTGTGCAATCGCTGCCCACAAACACAATACCCTGGGGGGCATCGGCAACGACGGCTTTTCCCGATCAATCAACCGGACATAGGAGCTATCCAATCCAGGTGCCGTTCCATTCGGCCGTCCGACCGACGGTCCCTCAGTATCAACCAGCCCCGTCAGAAATCGGCAGGGGGGCAGGCGTTGTAGAGGCACTCTGAAGCATGGCACCGATGACAATGTACGACGGGGCGGCAGATTCACTTCGCCATCAACTGTCAACTGCTCAGACGGCCATGATGCAATAGAATTCACCGCATGCTTCGATCCATCACCCGGCTGTACCACCGCCAATCCTCCAACATATGCCGGCACCTCGAACGGCTGTTCATCAGCAGCAGGTGGATTGGACGGCAAGAATAGCGAAAGTAATTCAGGACCAATTTGGGTTGAAGCCGAAAGTGCAGACTTATACATACAAGACGCCATACCCATCGGCCTACGACCTGCTGCCGTTTCCCCACCGGTACAAGGTTCCTGATTTTACCAAGTTTTCGGGGCTGGACGACACATCTACCGTGGAGCAGATTAACAGATTCATCATCCAGTGCGGGGAAGCCGCCACGCAAGATGCTCTGAGGGTGCGTCTGTTTTCATCGTCTCTTTCTGGATCGGCTTTCCAGTGGTTCACCACTCTACCACCTAATTCCATTGTTACTTGGGCCGATCTAGAAAAGCAGTTCCATAAGTACTTCTACGCAGGAGTACATGAGATGAAGCTCTCAGATTTGACCAGCCTCAGGCAGAGGAGCGACGAACCAGTAACTAGATACATACAGAGGTTCAGAGAAATGAGGAACAAATGCTATAGTCTGGCTCTAACCGATGCCCAGTTGGCCGATATCGCTTTCCAAGGCCTCTTGCCACAAATCAAGGAAAGATATGCCTCACAAGAGTTTGAAAGCCTAAGCCAGATCGTCCACCGATTGGCAGGTCAGGAAGTCCGTCCGTTTGAGCAGCGGAGGAATTTCCAGAAGAAGGTGGCATATCTGGAAGGGTCTGAATCGGAGGGAGAGGAAGAAATCGGCCTAGCAGAATGGGTATAAGGCAAGAAGCCAATATCGTGCCCTTTTGGAAAGAAAGAACCAGAAGCATTCGGCTTTGTTACGACAAAGGCCGATAAGATTTTTGACTTACTACTTCAGGAAGGGCAAATCAAGCTATCACCATACCATACCATTCCTTCGGCCGATCAGCTCAAAAAGATGAAATACTGCAAGTGGCACAACGCCACGTCTCATGACACGAATGAATGCAAGATCTTCCGTCAGCAGATACAGTCGGCTATCGAGCAGGGATGACTCAAGTTTGAGACCCCGGCAAAGCCGGCGAAGCCGATGAAGATTGACCAGCATCCTTTCCCAGCCAACATGGTTGACACGGGAAGAAACTCACTTCAAACCAAGGTGCTGACGTCGGAATCGGCAAGAAGAAGCGGCGCCGTAGATCCCAGGAAGTAGGTAATGGTGGATGAAGTAAAAGGGAAAAGGCTGGCTGAAGACAAGGGTGAAGGATCGGGACGATCACATAGACCCATCTCTTCCCAATTCTTGCTCAGCAAATATCGGCGGCAGCAGGAACAGTCAAGATGCCACGAGGAGATGATACGCCGACACGAGGATCATTGGCAATGTCCGTTCTTTATCCATTGCTGGGAAAATGACCTCCGATTGCCATCAGCCGATAACTGTCCTGAGTGCAACGGATTAAGCCGCAACGATCGCCCGTTCAAAAGATCACGCTCCAGAGATAGAGAATCAGAGCCGATCAGTAGAAATCGGCGCGAACGAGAAGGACGGCGCCTTTCAGTGCTTGATCGGCTGGGGGGCGGAGTTGACCGGTATCACCGGTCGAAAGGCAGGATCAACTAGCAGGAGCGACTAGGGGGTAGGACCAGCGTACACGATCGGCTGGAAGAGATGGCTGATGACAGGGTGTCGAACGAAAACCCCCTAGGAAGGGAACCAGATTGGGAGCACGCCAAATCATCGGCCAGACCAGTGAACCCCAGATGGTGCCCTGAAGGATTGTCTAAATCTCAGAAGCGGAGAATCCAATGCCTGCGCCAATGGGAGCAACAAGAAGAAGAGCAGAGGCAGGCGCTGGAAAAGAGAAACGTCAAGTCTCGAGTCTGGCGCCCCAAGAAAAACAACAGCAAGGAAGCGGACAGTCAAGAATCGGCAGCTGATGTCAACATGGTATTCATATTGCCGATGGAGTTCATGGCGCCTGCCGATCGAGACAAGGCGACAAGGATGGAAGAGCAGATGGCGCAATTGGTATTAGAGCCAATGACGACCACCTTTGAGAAACCAGAAGACAAAAAACGGCAACATCTCAAGGCATTATTTCTCAAAGGCGCCGCAGTCAACATCATGCCATATGCCATGTTCCGGAAGTTAGGCAAAAGTGATGAAGACCTGACCAAGACGAACATGATGCTCAAGGACTTCGAAGGCAACGTGTCTCCCGCCCGTGGAGCGCTCTGCGTCGACCTCACCATCGGCAGTAAGACCCTTCCTACTACCATTTTCGTTATTAATGGTAAGGAGTCCTACAACATGTTGCTCGGTCGTGACTGGTTACATGCGAATTGCTGTGTCCCATCTACAATGCACCAATGCCTCGTGCAATGGGTTGGCGACAGTAAAGATTCAGAATAGATGGATCAGTTCGTCCGAGAAGACGGAAAGCTTGGGCATGGGTTTACGTCAGCCGATTCATTAGAGATGGTGGATTTGGGAGATGGTAGCAAACCAAGGCCGACGTATATTAGTGCTAACTTGGATCCTGGATATAAGTGTAAATTGATAAGTTTATTAAAAGAATTCAAGGATTGCTTTGCTTGGGAATACCACGAGATGCCTGGTCTAGACCGGTCCATTGTTGAACACCGGTTGCCTATAAAATTAGGATATCGGCCATATCAGCAGCCTGCACGACGGTGCAACCCCAAAATTCTACTTGATATAAAGGCTGAGATCACAAGGTTGATTGAAGCAGGATTTATTCGGCAGTGCCATTACGCCGAATGGATTTCTAATATTGTGCCCGTGTATAAGAAAAACGGAAAACTGCGCGTATGCATCGACTTCAGGAACCTAAATCAGGCTACACCAATGGATGGATATCCAATACCGACGGCCGATGTCTTGATAGATGCTGCCGCAGGACACAAAGTCATCAGTTTCATGGATGGTAATGCTGGGTACAATCAAATACTAATGGCCGAAGAAGATATCTCGAAAATAGCTTTCAGGTGTCCGGGTCACCTTGGTTTATTCGAGTGGGTTGTAATGACCTTTGGGTTAAAAAACGCCGGTGCTACATATCAGCGGGCCATGAACTATATCTTTCACAAGCTCATTGGTGCATCGATGGAAATTTACATAGATGATGTTGTGGTTAAGTCAAAAGGTCATCAGGAACATCTGGACGATTTACAAGAAGTACTGGAGTGCACAAGGAAGCATGGGTTGAAAATGAACCCGAACAAGTGTGCATTCGGTGTATCGGCGGGACAATTCTTAAGATTCATGGTCCATGAGCGCGGGATAGATGTTAACCGGAAGACCATAGACGCCATCAACAAAGTTGTAGCCCCACAGAATAAAACTGAGCTGCAATCCCTCATAGGCAAGGTCAATTTCATCAGAAGATTCATATCCAACCTGTTCGGGCGCATTCAAGCTTTCACTCCTTTGTTGAAATTGAAGCCCGACCAGGAATTCGTGTGGGGAGAAGAACAACACAGAGCGTTAGAAGATATCAAGCAATATCTGATTTCTCCTCCGGTGTTAGTCCCGCCATAGCCTGGTAAGCCGTTCAAATTATACTTATCGGCTGATGAGCAAGCTATTGGATCGGCATTGGTACAGGAGTTCGAAGGGAAAGAATGGGTGGTATATTATGTCAGCAGAAGATTCCTGGATGCCGAAACAAGATATTACCCGGTGGAACGGCTGTGCCTGTGTTTATACTTCTCGTGTACCAAGCTCAGCCACTATTTGTTATCGGCAGAGTGCATAGTTGTATGCAAAGATGGTGTGGTGAAGTATATGCTATCACTGCCGATTTTGAAAGGACGGATTGGAAAATGGATCCTGGCTCTGTCAGAGTTTGACTTAAGGTACGAATCGGCCAAAGCTGTCAAGGGTCAAGTCATGGCTGATTTCGTAGCCCAACATTGTGGACCGGAAATTGTTATCGTTGAACCGGTTCCATGGACTCTGTATTTCGATGGTTCTTCGTGTGGGGCCGGATCGGGAATTGGCATCGTTCTTGTATCGCCTCGGGGGGCAAGTTATGATTTCTCTCTGCCGATAGAAGCATCCGCAACCAATAACCAGGCGGAATATCGAGCCGTCCTAAAAGGTATCCAATTATTAAGGGAAGTCAGAGCTGATGCAGTCGAGATTTTTGGAGATTCCATGCTCATCGTAGATCAGTTAACGGGGAAATCTGAATGCAAAGATGATATCTTGAGGATTTATTATGAAGATTGCCACCAGATGTTAAAGGAATTCAAGTCTGCAATAATTGAGCATATCCCCTTTAATTATAATGAAGAGGCCAATAGGCTGGCCCAACATGCGTCTGGATATCGGCCGATTCAAGGTGCTTTGATTTTAGAGCTCGTGGCTGATGATTGGCGAAAGGAGATTGCCGATTACTTGAGGGATCTGTCCCAGAAGGTGGATCGGCGGGTGCGTTTCCAGGCCACAAAATATGTGTTACATGAAGACGATTTGTTTTACCGGATGATTGACGGGGTTCTTCTCAAATGCCTGGGAACAGAAGAAGCAAAGGTCCTGATGGGGGAAATCCATGAATGCGTATGTGGAGCCCATCAATCGGCTCACAAGATGAAATGGATGATTAGAAACAATGGGTATTACTGGCCAACGATTCTTGAGGATTGTTTCAAATATTATAAAGGATGCCAAGACTGTCAGAAGTTTGGCAATGTGCAGCGCGCGCCAGCTTCGGCTATGAATCTAGTAATCAAGCCCTGGCCGTTCAGAGGTTTGGGAATAGATCTCATCGGACAGATTCACCCTCCATCGAGCAAAGGGCATAAATTTATATTGGTAGCCACCGATTATTTTACTAAGTGGGTGGAGGCAGTTCCTATAAGGAACGTGACATCGGCCGATATGATCGAGTTCGTTAAGAACCATATTGTTTATCGATTTGGTATTCCTCAGACTATCACAACTGATCAAGGAACGATGTTCACCTCTGGAGAATTTGGAGAATTCGCCGCCGATATGGGGATTAAATTATTAAATTCTTCTCCGTACTATGCTCAAGCCAATGGCCACGCCGAATCGTCCAATAAGGGGATAATCAAGTTGATCAAGAGGAAGATAGAGGAACAACCCAAAAAGTGGCACATGTCTTTGGCTGAATTTCTATGGGCTTATAGGATGGCTTGCCACGGTGCCACTAAGATATCTCTTTATCTTCTTGTAACACCCAAAAATATAGGAATCAAAATTCTAAAAGTATTTTTATAAAAGTCATAAAATAAAATTGTGCATGCATCTTTATTTCTTTTATTCTCCTATTCTTTCTTTCAGCCCAGCCCATTCCTTCTTCTCTCCTTCCTTTCTTTTCTCGTGGCCCAACTCCGCGGCCCAATCTGCTCACCCGACCCTTTCTTTCACCGACGTCTAGGCCCCACCTGTCGGCGCCTTCTTCCACCTTCCTTTCTTCTTCCTCTGCTCCGCATCGCTCCCGCTCCTCTGTTTCCTTTCTCCGCCGCGACAGCAGGCGCGCCGCGCCGTCGTTCGCGCCCCTTCTCCTTCCTTCTTCCTTTCTTACCCCGAGTCCGGATCGACTCCACGCCTTCGCCCTCGTTTCTCTTTCCTTCCCCGCGATGCAGGCTTACCTTACTAGCCGCAGTTCCACCCATTCCCTTGCAAGAGCCGCCGCCTTCCTTATTTCCGGCCAATCCGCCCCTATAAAATTCCGCCGGAGCCCCACTTTGCAACCAGAGCCATCCTCAAACCCTCTCTACTACTCAACACCGTCGCACGCCGCTGGAAGTCGCACACCGGAGGAACGCCGCCGCCCCGTGTCGCCGCCTCTCCGTCGACTCGCCGTTCCGCAGCTTCTCCGTCGTCTTCAACTCTCGCCAGAGCTCCGCTAGTTGGTGAGCATCAAGCCGCACCAGATTCCTCTCTCTCCCTTGCTCCGCCGCAAACCCGATTTCTCGCCGCACCCCTGTTTCCGTTCGCCGCCGCACTCGCTCACCACTGATTCAACCGACCCTTACCCCGCCGATTCGCCCGACCAATACCTCGCCGATTCGCCCGACCCTTACTCCGCCGATTCGCCCGACCCGCCGCTCGATTCCGATCCAACGAACCAGATTCATCCGACCCTAGCTGTTTCCAGAACTTTAGCAGAAAGACCCCTAGGTTTTCCAGAAATCAACCCGTAGTCCAGAACAGTAGAAAAATAATTAGAGTTGAGCCTTTTCTTCTTCTGTTCCGACCCCTGACTTTTCTAGAATTAGTACCCACCGTCTAGAACCTATAGTTTTGCACCCCGACCCTCTGTATAAGGTTTAATTATGTTTTAGCCCCAATTTCTCAGATTTAGCCCCTGGAAGTTCAAAACTCTCACATTTAGGCCCTAGATCACTGTTTTAGCCATATCTTCATCGTTTTAACTCTGATTTCAGCGATTCTTGCGTCCTCATGATCCTTGCATCATGAACTACAACATTAGCATGTTTTTACTTTCTGTTTATACTGTTTGATTGTATTGTTTCTTATTTATTTGTGTATGCTTGTTTGTGTGATCGCGTAGACAACGTGACGTTCGAGCAAAACCAAGAGCAAGCTTACGAGGAAGAGAATCAGCAACTGTTTGAGGAAGGCAAGTGGATTTCCCCCTCTACATAATCTATTTGATCCCAACAACAGCATGATAATTCACTTTACTTTAATGTTGCTTGCATAAACATGATGGGTTACCTATGCTAAGGACATACCTAGTCTTTTACCCCAAACCTTGAAACACCTGGGTTTACTATTCATGTTGGGTAGTCACGCTTAGTTGCAAACTTTGGGATTGGTATTGGTTTACTCTTTTGTCCATGTTGATCACGTTTCATATTATTGTTATACCGCGTTAATTCAAGATCAACTTTGTTGAATGGGAACATGGAGAACCACCCAAGAAAACAGTGCAACCACAAAGTCATATGGCTCTGATCTTAGCCAATTAATTAGATGTGTAGTTTGCTGGTGGCCTTACCGAAAGGGCAAGGAGGGGGTCGGTGATAGGGGTCATAGCCCGGTCCTCTTGGGGTAGCTGCCTTTGCTAAGGAGCTGACCATTAGGGAGGTTTATGGACCACACTGCTACTGAAACTCTAGCGGGCTGCCTAGCTCTCGACATGTCTTTGTAAAGGCTTCGTAGTGTACCCTCGCCACTCACCTCGGAAGTGTTTAAGGGCCTTGCAAACCCGGGCGACTCAAGGAAACATGATTTGTGGGTAAAGTGTACAACCTCTGCAGAGTGTAAAACTGTTATAACAGCCGTACTCACGGTTAAGAGTGGCTTGGACCCTCACATGATAATAAAACTTGAAGATTAATTAAATTGTGGTTCATGGTTTATGTTATTGTTGATGGTATCTTTATGTTTCTACTAAAGTGGGTTGGTATGAACTTAAACCTAGTTAAAAAGGTGCTTGTTAATACTTGACCAACTAAAAGCGACCACTGCGGCAAACCTTAGCCTATCCTTGATGGCCTTGCATTTTCACCCCACTTGCTGAGTACCAACCATAAGAGTACTCACCCTTGCCCCTGCTGTTCAGAAGAGAACTTTGAAGAGGAGAACTTCGACGACTTCGAGGAGTTCTAGGCTCTGCGTTCACCAGTCATCGCCTGTGGAAGACGGAGTTGTTGGAGACTTCGTATAGGGTATAACGGTTTATCGTTTAAAGACATTTGTGTCTCTTTTATACGGAGTGTAATATTGTTAAATACTTTATTTAGTTACATTTTGAGCATTGTCTTTGATATATTACACTTTCCGTCTAACATATGTGTGTGAACATGATCCTGGCACACATATGAGATGCATCTGGTTCTTTCTAGAATCGGGTGTAACAGAAGTGGTATCAGAGCTATGTTGACTGTAGGACGCTAGCCTTGATAGAAATGGTCGAAATTAAGGATTTATCTTCTAGCAAGCCATGTCAGCATCAAAAAAAAATTGTTTACTTTATATTTTCGCATAAAAATCTATGTTTACATAAACCTTCTATCATTTTCCTTCTTAAAGAAAAATATTCTGAATTTTACTCCCGCTCTGCCAGATGGCCAGAACTTAGCAGACTGCTCGCAAGCGCACCGGAGGTCGCCAAGTTCGCATTGCCCCAGCTGAGCCAGCTCCTCCCACCCCAGTTCCAGCCCCTGTTGAAGAGGAGGAAGGTATGAAGGAAGAACCCGAGGAGGCCTACTACTTTGTGGATGGTGATGATGGCCGCATCATGGCGATTGATGAAGAAGGAAATCAGTTCACACCACCGGCATCACCAGTCGTTGAGGCATCGCCACCACCCCCAGTTGTCCCAGCTCCAGCTCCCGCCCCAGCACCGGTCGTTGCTAAAGGAAGCCCGGGTAACTTCGAGGATATTAGAAGAGATGATGACGAGGACAACGACAACAATGAAGACAACGACGACCAGAGTGATGAAACTCCAGGGATGAGGCAACTCTGCTGTGTTCGCACTTCGGACAGAGAACCCGGCCACTTATCTCTGGTGCTACAAGGTGTTCTTCAAGAGTTGGGCAACCGCGTGAGACCTCACTACCACACGCGCCACTACATCGACCCTGCGCTCGACGACTACTTCCTCTCTCGCGTCCACATCAGGATGGAAAGTGCCAGAGGCCTGAGGACTCTCACTGCACACGACTCCGCCACACCACACGCTACTTACGACGCCGCCGTCAGCAGTGCCGCCAGGAGAGCTCTATGGTCCATCTGCCACACCTACCGCCAGGAGCTTCAGAACACGGAGTATCGCCACCTTCCTCGCCGCCTCAGCGGAACTGAAGAGACTGTGATTACTCTGGGTGAAGATGACGAAGATCGTCTCAACACTCTTGCTCGAGTCATTGCCGCTCTCAACACTGAGCTGGAAAGTGTCATCACTGAGCTGGACGATACTTAGGACAAGCTACTGGAGGCCTATGAAAAGATCCGCATACTGGAAGCTCGACTTGAGGGAAGAGCGCCGCCACCCCCACCGATGGATGAACCCCGCTTCCCCGCGTTGTCACCACCCCACAGGAAGCTTCGTCATGGCGAACCCGGCTCCATAACTCGCCCCGAGGAATAGGCACTTAGGCTCTTAGGCTAGTATCTCTTAAAGTTCTCGTTAGAATCATTTTCGCTTGAGAGGACGACAATGCAATGATGATTGCTTGAGAACAAATGTTTGCTTTGAGTGCTATAAGAATTGCTTGATATAATCTATCCATTAATATCAGTTGGAGTCTTATAAATCCATATTTTGTTAAGATATTATTTTCTATCTATATCTAGTACACCTGTCTTATCCAGGGTTTATTCCCTAACGGTCAGATGGTGAACACCAGGATAGGTGGAGGACAGAATATCCCTATCTCTAGGCGTGCTCGCGCAGTCAACCGACAGAGTCAGTTGCCACCATCGCCCAATCCAACAATGGAGCAATTCTTGGCAGCACAGATGCAGGTGTTGCAGAACCTCACTGCCACCATCCAGAACATACAAGCTCAGCAGAATCAGCAAGCATCGCAGCAAAACCCGCCACCAAGAGACAAACACAGAGAATTCATGAGCCACCACCCTCCTACCTTTTCTCACTCTATGGACCCCTTGGATGCTGATGATTGGTTGAAGGTCATCACTAAGAAGCTGGACATCACGCAATGCAGTGACCGTGAAAGGGTCCTGTATGCTGCAGGACGTCTGGAAGGTGCAGCCGCTGATTGGTGGGATGCTTTCACTGCTGCTCATGCTAATGCCAACACTATCACCTGGGAGGAGTTCAGAACCAACTTTCGCAGCCACCATATTCCAGCAGGATTAATGAAACTCAAGCAGAAGGAGTTCCTGAACCTGAAGCAAGGCAACATGACTGTTAGTGAGTACCGGGACAAATTCACTCAGTTGTCTCGTTACGCGCCCCATGAGGTGGATAGTGACGCGAAGAGGCAGGAGCGCTTCTTGGAAGGACTGATAGGGCCGCTCAACTATCAGCTGCATAGTCACACTTTCCCAAACTTCCAGACTCTGCTAGACAAAGCCATTGGTCTGGAGAGCAAGCGCAAGGAGCTTGGGGAACACAAGCGAAAACATCAGTCCCAGGGACAATCCAGCAGCAACACCCGTCCCCGCTACAACACACCCTAGGGATTTCAGTCGCGCTTTGGAGGACAAGGTGGAGGATATCCGCAGAATCAACAGAATCAATGAACTCCACAGCAGCCTCAACGCTACAACCAGCAGACTCAGCGCAACTCCAACCCGCAACCGTACCGTCCAGGCTATGCCACAGGTGCACCAGTGCAGACCAACAATCCAGTCACCCCGGTCCAACCTAATGGTTGTTTCAAATGTGGAGAACTGGGTCATTATGCTAAGAACTGCCCGAAGCGTAACATGCAAACTCCTCAGAATCAGAGGAACAGTGGACAAAGACAGACTCCTCAGCAGCAGCAGTCGTGCAACAGCAACCAGACACCATTGGGCAACAAAGGACAACAGAACTGCGTACGAGGAAAGGTGAATCATGTGGCTGCAGAAACAGCTGAAGAGGCTCCCGATGTTGTGCTCGGTACGTTTCTTGTTAATTCTGAACTAGCATCAGTTTTATTTGATTCTGGAGCATCACATTCATTCATTACTGAGCAATTCGCTGCAAATCATAATTTACCAATGAGCCCTATGAAACAAATATTTCTAGTAAGCTCCCCGGGCAAGGAATTGAAAGCTAGTCACTTATGCCCAAGGGTCAGCATGAATATTATGGGGATAAAATTCGTAGCCAATTTAATAGTCCTAAAGACTAACAGCATCGACGTGATCCTCGGAATGGATTGGTTATCAGGATGTGATGGTGTCATTCAGTGTCGTAAGAGATCAGTGCTCTTAACCAGCCTTCAAGAAGATAAAATAGAGTTTGTGGCATCAGCTCCACCCAGTAGAGTTGGGACAGTGAACCAAATGAAGGGAATGCCTCTGGAAGATATCAGAGTTATCAGTGAGTACCCCGACGTCTTCCCGGAAGATTTACCAGGTATGCCACCTGTTCGTGACATTGAGTTCAGTATTGATCTTTTACCTGGTACTGCACCTATCTCTAAAAGACCCTATAGAATGGATGTTAAGGATCTAAGTGAACTAAAGAAACAAATAGAAGAGATGTTAGCTAAGGGATTTATCCGTCCTAGCTCATCCCCATGGGGAGCACCCGTGATCTTTGTCGATAAGAAAGATGGCAGCAGAAGAATGTGTGTAGACTACAGGTTGCTGAATGATGTGACGATCAAGAATAAGTATCCACTGCCCAGGATTGATGATTTGTTTGATCAGATGAGAGGTGCCAAGGTTTTCTCCAAGATTGATGTGAGATCAGGATATCATCAGCTAAGGATCCGACCAGAGGATATACCCAAGACAGCCTTCACTACCAGATATGATCTGTACAAGTTCACTGTGATGTCGTTTGGATTGACCAACGCACCAGCGTACTTCATGCACCTGATGAACAAGGTTTTTATGGACAAGTTTGTGGTTGTGTTCATTGATGACATCTTGGTGTATTCACAGAACGAGGAAGAACATGAAGAGCACTTGAGGATGGTGCTACAGAAACTCCGACAGAATCAGTTATATGCCAAGCTGAGCAAATGTGATTTTTGGTTGAGAGAAGTTTCTTTCCTTGGACATGTTATCACAGATGGAGGAATAGCAGTAGACCCAAGTAAAGTTCAAGATTTACTGAATTGGAATCCACCGAAGTCTGTGCTGGAAATCAGAAGTTTCCTCGGACTTGCAGGTTATTACCGCCGATTTATTGAGGGATTCTCAAAGATTGTGAAACCTATGACTTCTCTGTTGGAAAAAGGGAAAGAATTTAAGTGGGATGCTACATGCCAGGAGTGTTTTGAAGAGCTGAAAACAAGATTGATCACTTCCCCTGTGTTGACAATGCCGGATATCCACAAAGGGTTCGATGTGTATTGCGACGCTTCACGAATGGGACTTGGATGTGTGTTAATGCAAGAAGGCAAAGTTGTGGCTTATGCTTCAAGACAGTTGAGAAAGCATGAGCAGAACTATCCTACCCATGACTTGGAATTGGCTGCCGTCGTGCACGCATTGAAGATTTGGAGGCACTACATGATCGGAAACAAGTGCCAGATCTTCACGGACCATAAGAGTCTGAAGTATATCTTCACGCAACAGGATCTTAACCTAAGACAACGCAGATGGCTAGAATTAATCAAAGACTATGATTTGGATATTCAGTATCATCCTGGCAAGGCTACTGTTGTGGCAGACGCCCTAAGCCGGAAAGGACAAGCTAATATGATGGTTGCTCGATTGATGCCTCAGGAATTATGTTGGGAGATGGCACGTCTGAAATTGGGAATTGTCACACAAGTGGAAGCCATAACCATGGAGATGGAACCTACATTAGAACAGGAGATCAGAAAAGGACAGTTGACAGATGCTAAGATCAAAGAGATCAAGATTCAAATCGGTTTAGGCAAGACTAAGGATTTCACCGAAGATGAACAAGGAACTGTTTGGTTCAGAAAGAGGATCTGTGTACCCGAAATTGATCACCTTCGTGAACTTATTTTGAAGGAGGCACATGATTCTGCTTATTCCATTCATCCTGGAAGTACCAAAATGTATCAAGACTTGAAAGAAAGGTATTGGTGGTATGGTTTGAAAAGAGACGTAGCAACTCACGTAGCTTTGTGTGATGTGTGCCAGAGAGTGAAGGCAGAACACTAGAGACCAGCAGGATTACTCCAGCCATTGAAAGTACCTGAATGGAAATAGGAAGAGATTGGTATGGATTTCATTGTAGGGTTACCTCGTACTCGTGATGGGTACGACTCGATATGGGTTATTGTGGACAGATTGACAAAAGTCGCACATTTCATCCCAGTCAAAACAACATACACTGGAGCCAAGTTAGCAGAACTATACATGTCATGAATTGTGTGTCTGCATGGTGTTCCAAAGAAGATAGTGTCTGATCGAGGTACTCAGTTCACGTCGCGTTTCTGGCAGAAATTACATGAATCCATGGATACAAAGCTCAATTTCAGTTCTGCATATCATCCGCAAACAGACGGTCAGACTGAGTGAACGAATCAAGTATTAGAGGATATGTTGAGAGCATGTGCCCTCAAGCATGGAGGTAGTTGGGATAAAAGTTTTACATATGCAGAATTCTCCTACAATAACAGTTATCAAGCAAGTCTCCAGATGGCCCCATTTGAAGCATTATATGGGAGAAAATGCAGGACACCATTGTATTGGAATCAGACCGGAGAAAGTCAGGTTTTTGGACCAGAGATTCTTCAAGAAGCGGATAGACAAGTCCAGATAATCCGGGATAATCTCAAGACTGCCCAGTCACGACAGAAAAGTTATGCTGATACACGAAGAAGGGAATTGACATTTGAAGTTAGAGATTTTGTGTATTTGAAGGTATCACCCATCAGAGGTTTACGTAGGTTCAAAGTGAAAGGAAAGTTGTCACCGCGTTATATTGGTCCTTTTCAGATCCTGGAAAGGAAAGGTGAAGTGGCATATCAATTGGAGTTACCGGCACGATTGTCAGATGTCCATGATGTGTTTCACGTATCACAGCTAAAGAAATGTTTGAGAGTGCCTGAGAAGCAGTTACCGTTGGAGGAACTTGATGTACAAGAAGATTTGACTATTGCAGAACATCCAGTTAAAATCTTGGAAACATCTCAGAGGGTTACCCGGAACAAGGTGATCAAAATGTGCAAAGTACAGTGGAATCATCACTCAGAGGATGAGGCTACTTGGGAAAGAGAAGATGAACTGATTGCAGAATTCCCTCAGCTGTTCCCTAATCCTCCAAATCTCGAGGATGAGATTATCTTTAAGGGGGGTAGGTTTTGTAACACCCAAAAATATAGGAATCAAAATTCTAAAAGTATTTTTATAAAAATCATAAAATAAAATTGTGCATGCATCTTTATTTCTTTTCTTCTCCTATTCTTTCTTTCAGCCCAGCCCATTCCTTCTTCTCTCCTTCCTTTCTTTTCTCGTGGCCCAACTCCGTGGCACAATCCGCTCACCCGACCCTTTCTTTCACCGACGTCTAGGCCCCACCTGTCGGCGCCTTCTTCCACCTTCCTTTCTTCTTCCTCTGCTCCGCATCGCTCCCGCTCCTCTGTTTCCTTTCTCCGCCGCGACAGCAGGCGCGCTGCGCTGTCGTTCGCGCCCCTTCTCCTTCCTTCTTCATTTCTTACCCCGAGTCCGGATCGACTCCACGCCGTCGCCCGCATTTCTCTTTCCTTCCCCGCGATGCAGGCTTACCTTACTAGCCGCAGTTCCGCCCTTTCCCTTGCAAGAGCTGCCGCCTTCCTTTTTTCCGGCCAATCCGCCCCTATAAAATTCCGCCGGAGCCCCGCTTTGCAACCAGAGCCATCCTCAAAACCTCTCCACTACTCAACACCGTCGCACGCCACTGGAAGTCGCACATTGGAGGAACGCCGCCGCCCCTTGTCGCCGCCTCTCCATCGACTCGCCGTTCCGCAGCTTCTCCACCGTCTTCAACTCTCTCCAGAGCTCCGCGAGTTGGTGAGCATCAAGCCGCACCAGATTCCCCTCTCTCCCTTGCTCCGCCGCAAACCCGATTTCTCGCCGCACCCCTGTTTCCGTCCGCTGCCGCACTCGCTCACCGCCGATTCAACCGACCCTTACCCCGCCGATTCGCCCAACCATTACTCCGCCGATTCGCCCGACCCACCGCTCGATTCCGTTCCAACGAACCAGATTCATCTGACCCTAGCTGTTCCCAGAACTTTAGCAGAAAGACCCCTAGGTTTTCCAGAAATCAACCCGCAGTCCAGAACAGTAGAAAAATAATTAGAGTTGAGCCTTTTCTTCTTCTGTTCCGACCCCTAACTTTTCTAGAATTAGTATCCACCGTCAAGAACCTATAGTTTTGCACCCCAACCCTCTGTATAAGGTTTAATTATGTTTTAGCCCCAATTTCTCAGATTTAGCCCCTGGAAGTTCAAAACTCTCGCATTTAGGCCCAAGATCACTGTTTTAGCCATATCTTCATCGTTTCAACTCTGATTTCAGCGATTCTTGCGTCCTCATGATCCTTGCATCATGAACTACAACATTAGCTTCTTTTTACTTTCTGTTTATACTGTTTGATTGTATTGTTTCTTATTTATTTGTGTATGCTTGTTTGTGTGATTGCGTAGACAACGTGACGTTCAAGCAAAACCAAGAGCAAGCTTACGAGGAAGAGAATCAGCAGCTGTTTGAGGAAGGCAAGTGGATTTCCCCCTCTGCATAATCTATTTGATCCCAACAACAGCATGATAATTCACTTTACTTTAATGTTTCTTGCATAAACATGATGGGTTACCTATGCTAAGGACATACCTAGTCTTTTACCCCAAACCTTGAAACACCTGGGTTTACTATTCATGTTGGGTAGTCACGCTTAGTTGCAAACTTTGGGATTGGTATTGGTTTACTCTTTTGTCGATGTTGATCACGTTTCATATTGTTGTTATACCGCGTTAATTCAAGATCAACTTTGTTTAAGGGAACATGGAGAACCACCCAAGAAAACAGTGCAACCACAAAGTCATATGGCTCTGATCTTAGCCAATTAATTAGATGTGTAGTTTGCTGGTGGCCTTACCGAAAGGGCAAGGAGGGGGTCGGTGATAGGGGTCATAGCCCGGTCCTCTTGGGGTAGCTGCCTTTGCTAAGGAGCTGACCATTAGGGAGATTTATGGACCACACTGCTACTGAAACTCTAGCGGGCTGCCTAGCTCTCGACATGTCTTTGTAAAGGCTTCGTAGTGTACCCTCGCCACTCACCTCGGAAGTGTTTAAGGGCCTTGCAAACCCGGGCGACTCAGGGAAACACGATTTGTGGGTAAAGTGTACAACCTCTGCAGAGTGTAAAACTGTTATAACAGCTGTACTCACGGTTAAGAGTGGCTTGGACCCTCACATGGTAATGAAACTTGAAGATTAATTAAATTGTGCTTCATGGTTTATGTTATTGTTGATGGTATCTTTATGTTTCTACTAAAGTGGGTTGGTATGAACTTAAACCTAGTTAAAAAGGTGCTTGTTAATACTTGACCAACTAAAAGCGACCGCTGCTACAAACCTTAGCCTATCCTTGATGGCCTTGCATTTTCACCCCACTTGCTGAGTACCAACCATAAGGGTACTCACCCTTGCCCCTGCTGTTCAGAAGAGAACTTTGAAGAGGAGAACTTCGACGACTTCGAGGAGTTCTAGGCTCTGCGTTCACCAGTCATCGCCTGTGGAAGACGGAGTTGTTGGAGACTTCGTTTAGGGTATAACGGTTTATCATTTAAAGACATTTGTGTCTCTTTTATACGGAGTGTAATATTGTTAAATACTTTATTTAGTTACATTTTGAGCATTGTCTTTGATATATTACACTTTCCGTCTACCATATGTGTGTGAACATGATCCTGGCGCACATATGAGATGCATCTAGTTCTTTCTAGAATCGGGTGTGACACAGCTGGTATATGGTCATGAGGCAGTCTTGCCTTGGGAATTAAGGTCGGGGTCAAGGCGTATATCGCTTCAAGATCAGTTGACGGCCGATGACTATTCCTTCCTCATGAAGGATGAGCTCGATGACTCGGCGGGTCAGCGGTTGAGGGCCCTGATTAGCATCAAAGAAAACAAGGAAAGGGTGGCCAGATGGTATGACAAAAAGGTCAAAGTTAAACAATTCTCCCAAGGAGATTTGGTATGGAAGTTGGTGCTGCCGATAGGGTCTAAGGATCCCAAATTCGGTAAATGGTCGACCACTTGGGAAGGGCCGTATAGAATCGGCCGATTTGCTCCGGGAAATGCATATATTCTAGAAACTATCGAAGGGGAAGAATTCCAAAGAGCTTTAAACGGAAGATATCTGAAGAGGTACTATCCGAGCATTTGGGTAGATGCATAACTTGCAGTAAGATGCATCAAGACGGCGTGGCCGACTCCTATCGGCTGTTATCTACATAGCCGATGTAAAAATGACATCGCTTTAAGGAGGAAACATTTTTGGTTTGGTCTGACCAATTCATTATTCGATGAAAACAATAAAGTACATGGCCGACAGGGTACAAGTCACCCTTAGAATAAAAAATACCAATATATCTATTGATTACGCTTTCTCTTGATTTCTCTCTCGATCCGACCCAGTTCTATCAGAAGGCGGGTGGTCTTCTCCTTCAGATTCTCCATGGTGGCTTCAGTCTCAACTTGATGAGGGAGTGGAGTACTCTTTTCAGTTGGCAATCGCTTGGGGCAATGAGCGTTTATACGATCCCAGTACTTCTGGACGTCAGCAGGAACATGACCTTTAAGTTCTTCAGAGTGAGCTCTTATCAGATCTACGTCTGCCTGCGACAGTGGTTCGTCTGAATGCATAACTTCGATCGCTCATTCCAGACTGGGACTGAGACGTTTTGGCTAAAGAGAGATAAAAAGCTACCTAGCATCAGAGCGATTGAGATGTCAAGGGGAGAAATAGAGGAGGGTTCGTACCTGGTTGACAGAGGAGGAGGAAGATGAAGAAGACATCTTGATGTCCATTTGGGAGGATAAAGATCCAGTTATTGGAGGGGGAGAAGATGGATAATGCATATGCCTTTGGAGACAGCGTGGGATCTCGTATTTATAGAGAGAAAGAGGTGAAAAGATAGTGGGACACGTCCTATCAGAGTAAAAGCATTCATAAATGCAAAGCTGCCAAAGGAAGCGGTCCAAGATCGAATCGGCGCATCAACATTAAGGGAGCATTAAATGTTTACAAGATTCTTTACAACCCAAGAAGGGCATCTATAGTCGCAATAGCTCGTTGCCTAATCTGATCGGCCGAGTCTAATACTCTTTGATCGTCGTTGGCCGATCCAGGAATTTCTGGCATACGGCGATGAAGTCTTATCGCTTCACAGGCTAGGTTCTGTCTTTCTTGTTTCAGCCCGGCGATGATGGATGGGAGCTCTTGAAGTTTCTTTTCTTCAGCAGCTATGTCTTTGGTTATTTTGATCCATTTCTTTGGCTAGCTCTGCTCTCCTCTGTTTGAGGCGATCTATTGTGCCGACGATATTCGGGCGGGAGCTCTCAAGGAAGTTGATCCGTTGATGTACTTCTTGGGCTCGGTGCTTGTAGGAATCGGCTTCCTCCCGGGTCCTTGCTAGCTGGGCACGATCGGCCATATGACGCAGGGCTTTGAACACCGGAATCTGCATCCACTCTGTGAATGCAGCAGGATGTAGAGTCTCTGTCGCTTCCTCCGGAATTCGGCCCCGATGTCATTGAGAAGCCGCCGAATCGGCGAAGCATCTTCCACTAATCGGCCGATATCATCTTGGAGGAGGACCCGCATGCTCTCGAGCTTGGCGCGCACATCATCAGAAATTGAGCTCGACGGAACTTGGCGTGAAGCGACTTCTTCATCGTCAGGCAAGGAAACCGCGAAGGAGAAAAGGCTATTATTGGGAGTGTCTTGTTCCTGCGGAAGAATAAAGACAAGGATTAGCAAGCAGTAAAAGGGGATCGGCCGATTCCGGTGATAAGTTTATTACCTCCTTGAAGCGGATCTCTCTTGCTTGCGCCGATGGGAGTGCCTCCCAAATCTCAGGAACCGGTACGATCGGCTCATCTGAAGAAGAGGACTCAACCACTACCAATGCTCTGCTTGGTCCAGCTTCCTGAAAAGGTATGGGAAATAGATTCTATGAGTATACTGCGGATAATTGAATAGGATGATATGAGATATTTGCCATACTTCTGTTGGTTTTTCGGCCGATGTTTGTTGAGGGAGTACAGTCGACGCACCCAGATCGGTCTGCATTAGAGTCAGTTAGTTTTCTGAATGTCGAGAAATTGAGTTAAGAGATTATCTACCTCGATGAGGAGGGTCGCTGGTGTTTCGGCTTCCGCTTGGGATGTGGCCGATTGCTGTGGGGATTGCACTGGAGCAGTCTGTGCAGCCTGGCAGAAGGGAGAAGTTAATAGAGCACTTAAAGATATGTGAAGTATGCGAGGTTACCTGAACAGCTTCCACTAGCAGTGATGCTGCAGCCGCTCCGACTTCTGAAGCAGTTTGGGGATCGACCATCTCGGTAGTCGGCAAGGCTGGAGGAGTTGGGGTTTCAGCCGATACTACCGCCGATTGGTCAGTCGGTCCTATGCGGGCTCGCACTCGACGGCTTGTGTTGGCGCTAAAATCAGCCAAGGAATCGGCCAATGGTCTTCAGCGTCGGACACACGACCCGGGAGAATCTGCTTAGCCCTGGCGACTCCTATTTATACCCTAAAACCAGGACTCCTGGTCGATTACGACTTGTTACAACCTTATTTCAAACAGGAAAACTACTATATCTATAATATCATTAAAAGGAAACGGACTCCCGCAGAATCTTCCGCCGCCGTCTGTTGACCATTGCCTCTTGACCGAATCAGCATCGCTCTGTTGACCAACATCAGGCTACTTTTGACCGGGATCCTCTGTTGTGGCTCCAATCTATTGGCGCAAGCTGTACCACCAATCTGCCGATTTCCAACTGTTACCTCAATCGGCCGATTCTTTACTGTAGCCTTTAGATCTGCCGCATCGGCCAACCTGTCCTCCTGACGCCGATTCAATACGTGTCAAAATCTGGCGTCAACACATGCCCCCAAGTTTCGGAGTAAAACATAATTTTTACTTTGAAACTCTTTTCTTTAATCTTTTTCTCTGAAACGGGCGCAGTAAAAATCTCCTTCCATTTCGCGGTCTTCTGCATAATGATTGCAATTTCCTCGGACCGAGCGCGTGAGACGACTGCTCCTCTGGAATTCGTGTAGACGGCGCGGCAAAAATCCCGCCTTTACCCTTTCTCTCTCGGATTATCCTTAAGTACTGGCATTCTCCGCCTAGTTTTCTCCACGAGCCTAGTCTTTTCCTCCAGCGAACCACTGTTCATCTTCCTCCCAAGCCCTCTCGATCTCCAACCGCTCCCTCCGGCAATCTCGCTTGCGACCTGCTCCAACTTCCCAATGGCGTCACCATCAGCAACCTCTCCAACCACGGAGGCTCTGTCGGCAACCCCCTCAGCGGCGGCGGCCCCATCGGCGGCTCAACTGACGGCTCCATCGGCGACGATGAGCTTCATTCCAGAGGTAATTATCCGAAATTTTCCCCTTTTGCTCTTCTACTGTTCAAGTATTTCCTGGTCCCATTCTCAGTTTTTTCCTTTTTCATTCTTTTTTAGACATTTAGGCACCAGATTACCATTCCCCTCTCAGAATCCTCCGATCTTATCTTCTTAGGCCCCATGGGGAATCCCAATCCAACTGACCTAATCAACCTAGAGACTCACAGAGTCCCGTTCAAGCAATCGCCCATGGATTTAGATCAGTGGGCAGGTGCCTTTAGGTCCTAGCCGAATGAGACCCCTGGCTGGAGAGAATGGTACCATAGAGTAGCCAGGTCTAGGAAAGTCCAGTGGGATGAACTGAAAATCGGCCAATGCATAGACCTCTCTCTGTCCCAGATGGAGAAAAATGAGCCCTTGGTCATAGCAGCTTCTTACTTCTGATCCGACGCACTCAATGTGTTCCTTTTTGGACATGGACCCATGACTCCAACTTTGGCCGATGTCCTGTTGCTGACCGGCCTTGACATCTCCTCCTCTTATACCCCCTTTGACTATCTGATTAAACCATCACATCAGCTAGAAACCAAAGAAATCGGCGGATGGAAGGGGTACATCAGCAAAAATATGAGGACTGGGACAGTTTCAGAGAGAGAGCATACTGCGTTCCTGATGATGTGGCTGGAGAAACATTTTTTCTGTGGCAGAGCAGTTGGCCCTTCTTCTAACACCCAAGCCTTGGCAGAAGCTCTGTCATTAGGATCGGTCGTTCCCCTTGGAAAGCATCTGTTGGGATCGGCCTACCACATGATGCACCAAATCGGAACTAGGCTGTCAAAAGGGGAGCCGATTGGGAACCCTGGCGGTCCCTGGTGGTTCATCACTCTCTGGCCCAACCTTTATATGAGCAAGGTCTCTCAGCAACGAATAAAGACCAAAACTTTCCCCAACATTGAGTCAGAGGAAAACCCAACCGTCCGACGACGCTGCAGATCTTTTGGAGAAGCGGCATCAGCCTTCCCTGGCTGTCCATTTACTGCTGCCCGAACGGCCGAATACTTCAGATGCTTCTACAACGGCTTCAGTGAGGAGACTGTCAGTTGGTATCCCTATCGGACAGTAGAGCCGATTTTCGAACTTCCCATCTGCTACGACTCGTCCACTCATACTTTTGATAGGGAACTTATGGATACCCTGAGTAAGCCAGGGATTTTGCCGGCCAACTTCTTCTCTGGAAAGGACTCTCCCACATATGAGTTTTATAATCCATCGGCTGCAGCAAGGCAACTGGGCTTTGGTCAACTGCCGATTCGGGTCTACTTTCCCGGTCAAGCAAAATTCAGAGATGAACTGACCAAGAGTCTTGACTACAATCGGCTGTGCAACTTAGTGCCAGATTCTAGCACCATTGACCTGAACAATTGGACAGTGGCCTCTTTTGCTGTTCAGCAATTCAAACTATGGTGGGCAGAATGGAAGCAATACCTCTTCTGCAAATCCCCATCAACATATTGCAACATTTTGGACCCAGAAAACATTGACCCAAGTGCAGCGGTATGTCCTTTGTCCTAGCCGATTTCAATGTTGTCTCCTTCCATACTACCATCTTACCATTAACTCATATTTATCTTCTTAGTCTGAAAGCCAAGTCCCTCCGATGCGGAGCCGAAGCGGCAGGCCGATAGAGAGCGATCATCCATATACGCAATATCCGCTCATCGGCTTTCATGCTCCAACCATCAAGGACATCGCTACTGGCCGATTGAAACGAACACCGAAAAGGCCAACCTTGAAGACAACAAGTCGTCGAGTGTGTGCCCGCATCGGACCGACTGACCAATCGGCGGTAGTATCGGCTAAAACTCCGATTCCTCTATCCTTGCCGACCACCGAGATGGCCGATCCTCAAGTTACCGCAGAAGTCGGAGCAGCTGCGGCATCACTGCTAGTGGAAGTTGTTCAGGTAATCTTGCTTATTTGATATATCTTTAAGTGCTCCACCAACACTAACTTTTTCTTTCTATCAGGCTGCACAAGCTGCTCCAGTGCAATCCCCACAGCAATCGGCCACATCCCAAGCGGAAGCCGAAACTCCAGCAACTCTTCTCATCGAGGTAGATAATCTCTTAACTCAATTTCTCGACATTCAAAGGACTTTAACTGATCCTGATGCAGGCCGATTTGGGTACGTCGACTGTAGCCCCACAACAAACATCGGCCGGAAGACCAACAGAGGCATGGCAAATATCTCATATCATCTTATTTCAATTACCCATAGTATACTCATAGGGTCTATTTTCCATACCTTTTCAGGAAGCTGGTCCAAGCAGAGCATTAATAGTTGTTGAGTCCTCTTCCTCTGACGAGCCGATTGTACTGGTCCCTGAGACGAGGGAGGCGCTCCCATCGGCGCAAGCAAGAGAGATCCACTTCAAGGAGGTAATAAACTTATCACCGGAATCGGCCAATTCCCTTTTACTGCTTACTAATCCTTTTCTTTATTCTCCCGCAGGAACAAAATACCCCGAATAACAGTATTTTCTCCTTCGCCGTCTCTTTGCCTGATGATGAAGAAATCGCTTCATGCCAAATTCCGTTGAGCTCTATTTCTGATGATGTCCGCGCCAAGCTCGAGAGCATGCGGATTCTCCTCCAAGATGATATCGGCCGATTAGTAGAAGATGCTTCGCCGATTCGGCGGCTTTTCAGTGACATCAAGGGTCGAATCCCGGAAGAAACAACAGAAAGCTTGGAACCTGTTGCATATATAGAATATATGCAAACCCCAGTTTCCAGGGCCCTGCGCCATATGGCCGATCGTGCCCAGCTAGCAAAGACCCGGGAAGAAGCTGACTCGTACAAGCACCGAGCCCAAGAGGTACATCAACGGATCAACTTCCTCGAGAGCTCTCGCCCGGATATCGTCGGCACGATAGATCGCCTCAAACGGAGGAGAGCAGAGCTAGCCAAAGAGATGGAGCAAGTAACCAAAGACATAGCTGCCGAAGAAAAGAGACTTCAAGAGCTCCCGTCCGTCATCGCTGGGCTGAAGCAAGAAAGGCAGAACTTGGCCTGTGAAGCGATAAGGCTTCGTCGCCATATATCAGAAGTTCCCGGATCGGCCGACGATGACCAAAGAGTACTAGACTCGGCCGATCAGATTAGGCAACGAGCTATCGCGGCCATAGATGCTTTCCTCGGGTTGTAAAGGATGTTGTAAACATTTAATGCTCCTTTAATGTTACTGCGCCGATTTGATCCTGGACCTCTTCCTTTGGCAGATTTGCATTTATGAATGCTTTTACTCCGATAGGACGTGTCCCGCTATCTTTTTTCTTCCTTCTCTTTATAAGTACGAGATCCCACGCCGTCTCCAGAGGTATATGCATTACCCATCTTCTCTCCCTCCAACAACTGGATCTTTATTCTCCCAAACTGAACATCAAGATGTCTTCTTCTTCTTCGTCCTCTGTCAACCAGGTACGAACCTTCCTCTATTTCTCCCCTTGACATCTCAATCGCTCTGATGTTGGGTAGCTTTTCATCTTTGTTTAGTCAAAACATCTCAGCCCCAGTCTGGAACGAGCGATCGAAGTTATGCATTCAGACGAACCATTGTCGCAGGCAGACATAGATCTGATAAGACCTCATTCTGCAGAACTTAAAGACCATGTTCCTGCTGTTGTCCAGAAGTATTGGGACCTTATAGACGCTCACTGCCTAGCCCGTAAGCGACTACCATCTGAAAAGAGTCCTCCACTCCCTCATCAAGTCGAGACTGAAACCGCCATGGAGAATCTGGAGGAGAAGAAGACCCGCCTCCTGATAGAACTATGCCATCAAGTTGAGGCTGGAGCCACCATGGAGAATCCGAAGGAGAATAGGACCCGCCTTCTGATAGAACTAGGCCGGATCGAGAGAGAAATCTAGAGCAAGCGTAATCAATAGATATATCGGTATTTTTTTTCTAAGGGCGACTTGTATCATGTCGGCCATGTACTCTATTGTTTTCATCGAATAATGAGCTGGTCAAACCGAATCACAATGTTTCTTTCTTAAGGCGATGTCATTCCCACATCGGCTGTATGGACAAACGCCGATAGGGATCAGCCATGTCGTCTTGATATATCTTACTGCAAGTTATGCATCTACCCAAATGCTTGGATAGTACCTTTTCAGATATCGTCCATTTAAAGCTCTTGGGAATTCAGACCCTTCAATAGTTTCCAGAATATATGCATTTCCAGGGGCACATCGGCCGATTCTGTACGACCCTTCCCAAGTGGGTGACCATTTACCGAATTTGGGATCCTTAGACCCTATCGGCAGCACCAACTTCCATACCAAATCTCCTTGGGAGAACTGTTTAACCTTGACCTTTTTGTCATACCATCTGGCCACCCTTTTCTTGTTTTCTTCTATGCTAATCAGGGCCCTCAAACGCTGACCTGCCGAGTCATCGAGCTCATCCTTCATGAGGAAGGAATAGTCATCGGCCATCAACTGATCTTGAAGCGATATACGCCTTGACCCTGCCCTTAACTCCCAAGGCAGGACTGCCTCGTGACCATATACCAGCTGATAAGGAGATATTTTAGTGGCTCCGTGGCAAGCCATCCTATAAGCCCATAGAGATTCAGCCAAAGACATGTGCCACTTTTTGGGTTGTTCCTCTATCTTCCTCTTCATCAACTTGATTATCCCTTTATTGGACGATTCGGCCTGGCCATTGGCTTGAGCATAGTATGGAGAAGAATTCAATAATTTAATCCCCATATCGGCGGCGAATTCTCCACGCTCTCCAGAGGTAAACATCGTCCCTTGGTCAATCGTGATAGTCTGAGGAATACCGAATCGATAAATGATATGGTTCTTAACGAATTCGATCATATCGGCCGATGTCACGTTCCTTAAAGGAACTGCCTCCACCCACTTAGTAAAATAATCTGTGGCTACCAATATGAACTTATGCTCTTTACTCAATGGAGGGTGAATTTGTCCGATGAGATCTATTCCCCAACCTCTGAACGGCCATAGCTTGATTATTGGATTCATCGCCGATGCTGGCGCACGCTGTACATTGCCAAACTTCTGACTGTCTTGGCATCCTTTATAATATTTGAAACAATCCTCAAGAATTGTTGGCCAATAATACCCATTGTTTCTGATCATCCACTTCATCTTGTGAGCCGATTGATGGGCTCCACATACGCCTTCATGGATTTCCCCCATTAGAACTTTTGCTTCTTCTGTTCCCAGGCATTTGAGAAGAACTCCATCAATCATTCGGTAAAATAAATCATCTTCAAGCAACACATATTTTGTAGCTTGAAAACGTATTCGCCGATCCACTTTCCGGGAAGGATCCTTCAATTAATCGGCGATTTCCTTTCACCAGTCATCGGTCGCGAGCTCTAACAACATAGCTCCCTGAATCGGACGATACCCGGATGCATGTTGGACCAGCCTATTGGCCTCTTCATTATAATTTCTGGGGATATGCTCAATTATTGCAGACTTGAATTCTTTTAAAAGCTGAAGGCAATCTTCATAATAAATCCTCAAGATATCATCCTTGCACTCAGATCGCCCTGTTAGTTGATCCACAATGAGCATGGAATCTCCAAAAATTTCGACTGCATCAGCCTTGATTTCCCTTAATAATTGGATGCCCTTCAGAATGGCTCGATATTCCGCCTGATTATTGGTCGTGGAAGCTTCTATCGGCAGAGAGAAATCATAACTTGCCCCCCGAGGCGATATAAGAACGATGCCGATTCCTGATCCGGCCCCACACGAAGAACCATCGAAGTATAGAGTCCATGGAACCGGTTCGACGACAGCAATTTCTAGCCCACAATGCTGAGCTACGAAATCGGCCATGACTTGACCCTTGAAAGCTTTGGCCGATTCGTACCTTAAGTCGAATTCTGACAGAGCCAGGATCCATTTTCCAATTCGCCCTTTCAAAATCGGCAATGATAGCATATATTTCACCACATCATCTTTGCATATAACTATGCATTCTGCCGATAACAAATAGTGCCTGAGCTTGGTACACGAGAAGTATAAACACAAGCACAGCCGCTCCACCGGGGAATATCTTGTTTCGGCATCCAGGAGTTGAACTCCACCCGTTCAATGGACTCTGCATAATATACCACCCGTTCTTTCCCTTCGAACTCCAGTACCAACGCCGATCCAATAGCTTGTTCATCAGCCGATAAATATAATTTGAACGGCTTACCAGGCTGTGGCGGAACTAACACCGGAGGTGAAATCAGATATTGCTTGATATCTTCCAATGCTCTGCATTGTTCTTCTCCCCATACAAATTCATGATCGGGCTTTAATTTCAACAAAGGGGTAAAAGCTCAAATACGCCCTGACAGGTTGGATATGAATCTTCTGATAAAATTGACCTTGCCAATGAGGGACTGCAGTTCAGTTTTGTTCTGCGGAGCCACAACTTTGTTGATGGCGTCTATGGTCTTCCGGTTGACCTCTATCCCGCGCTCATGGACCATGAATCCTAAGAATTGCCCGGCCGATACGCCAAATGCACACTTGTTCAGGTTCATTTTCAACCCATGCTTCCTTGTGCACTCCAGTACTTCTTGTAAATCGGCCAGTTGTTCTTGATGACCTTTTGACTTGACCATGACATCATCTATATAAATTTCCACCGATGTACCAAAAAGCTTGTGAAAGATATAGTTCATGGCCTGCTGATATGTAGCACTAGCGTTCTTTAACCCAAAGGTCATTACAACCCACTCGAATAAACCAAGGTGACCTGGACACCTGAAAGCCATTTTCGAGATATCTTCTTCGGCCATTGATATCTGATTGTACACGGCATTACCATCCATGAAACTGATGACTTTGTGTCCTGTGGCAGCATCTGTGGCAGAACCACCTGAATTAATCCGGCTCAAGTGTATTAACCATCACCATTAAGGCATCCTCGGTTAACCTTACACTTCAAACGGAGTAATCCACTGGTCTGTCGGGTATAACCTCCCGATACAACCACGGTGAACGGATCGAGCGCCGTACATACAAATGCTCATGCGACGATGAGCCCAGAGGATACCACATTCCAGCAAGTATTACATCATTTGCATAAGTCAATATTACAGACCTAGTTCTGAGTTTAGAAAACAAGTACTTCAATTAACATAAATAAGTTCTTCAGAGTTAAATTGCAGCGGAAATAAACAACGGAAACTACTCGACGATACAGGATGTCTCGTTGAAGCCCGTACGAGACATCACTCGGCCTTATCTCCGTTGGACGGGGGCGCATCCCATTCCACCGACCAACCAGGGGGAAGAGTGCAGGGCCAAGTCAAGCTAGCAATCATGTCTTCAAAGGGCTCACCTGAAAACGAGTCACAAGCAAGGCTGAGTATACTAATACTCAGCAAGACTTACCCGTGTAGTGGGAACTACTCCACCGACTCTAGATATGCAAGGCTTTTTGGCTCAGGGGTTTGTTTTGCCGAAAAGCATCTACAAGTGGGTCCTTACTTTCAACTTTTAGCTCAAGGTTCTAGTTTCGTTAGCCAGTCTAGGTAAGCAGCTATCTAAGGCATACATGGTGAAGCATTAAACTTTCCGTCCAACCAGTTCATTCATCATCATTGTTCCTCTTCTTACTCTGTGGGTAAAAATGGTTAAGCAGTCTCAATAGCCGTGAGAAACGGACGATTCGAATCGAATTTCTTAACCTTGCAAGGGAAACCCAAACACACGTCACGTGGTTACTCCCTAGAGTCACACGTGCAACTTTTCCCCTTTCTTTCCGGGTCGTGGATCGGGGCTACCCTCCGAGAGTACAAGAGCTCCACGCCACGGTTCGGCGCCGGGTCGTGACCACTCTCTGCACTCGCCATATGCACATGGGACCGAAGTTCAAAGGGTAGGATGCCGTCCCCTTGCCGGGCCAATCAGGTACTTAAGCTTACCGATTCCCATAATCTCGGCATGTGTTTAGTACGTTCAAAGACTTAACCATCACTACCACACCCTGCGGCCTTAGCATTTTTCACTAGACAGACGGGCCTCAATCGTAACCATCGTTACATAACCCGTCCGTGTCCTTATGATTGCAGCGTGTAGTAGTCATTCAACTCCTATTTTCTCGCGAGTGACAGGAAATCACTCGACTTTTACCGAAGTCCTATTAGCACAGCATTCTATCGAACCTTACATCTAGTTTTCACGCAAGGGTTCCTGACATCATGCAACTAAGTTTTCATCCAACTCCTATAAACTTAATGCACAAGCAAGGAGTAAAGAGTTGCATAATTGTGGAAAGAATGGGTTATGCTCCGGGGCTTGCCTTCGCAGTTTGCTTGGGGATCTTCCGAACTTGGGCTCGGGTCTTCAAAAGCTTCAGTTAGATTTGCTTGAGCTTCACGCTGCTCACTCTCGGACGCGGGCACCAGCTCGTAGGTTCCGTCGGCGAGAGTCGTCGATTCTACATGAGTGCACAAGTTTAAGTCGTGGAAATAGCACTTGGTTACGATTTGAGAGTCATTACTACAAGGGATAGTTTCTGGTTATGAAATTTTGGATTTAGGCACATCAAGGAAAAATGTGCTTACTGTAAAATTTTCAGCAAATTTTATGTAACAGATTAATTCTGAAAAATATATTACATTGTTGCTGTTAGATACTTGTTCTTTTTGTACAGATCAATTGGTGCAACAATTGTGGCTAAGATTTTTTACAGAGCTCTCACTTGAGCATGTAGAAGCTACTGTAATTTTTGTAGGATTTATCATGCAGTATTCAGAGCATAGAAAATATGACATTCTACACCTAGGCTTTTTAAAGATTCATTTTTACAGGACCCTACATAGGGTTTTTGTCCATGAAACTTTTTACACAGCAACCTCTAACCTAGTGTAACTCCCAGTAATAATTTGGGGATTTTCCAAGATAAGATACTATTTTCTTGACTTAATGTATGTTATTAGAACATAATTCAAATAAATAGGTTACTGTGAGATAAAAAGTCTCCTAATTTTTCTCTGGCTTCTAGGTACCAATACATTAGCATAGGAAAAATTTCAATGGGTGACTCACCACCTAACTGCAGGGATAAAATATTTTACTTACACATGAATTAAAACTAAGTTTAACAAACAGTAAATCTAGAGATGAAATTTGTGCCTGATCTTTTTACACAGTCCTAATCATTCAGCAACTAGTTCACTGCCCAAAATTTAGGGTCAGCATTGTTCTAGAACAGTGGGTATAAAATATGTCCATTAAAGCTTCTATTTAATGTAGAGCAAAATATTTTGAGATTCTGAGAAAATTTTTGTAACAAAAGTGGTAGAGTTTGTTCTTAGGATTCCAGAACAGTTGAGTTTGCATTTTTCTGAATTTTCTACGATTTTATACGAATTTTACAAGTTCACTGAATTTGAATCTAGGTTTGAAATTTTCTTTTACAACTAGGTCCTTGAATCTTACGCTCAGACCCTTCTAAAGATTTAAATCCTTGCAATTGGGTCCTCGGCGGCTCGGGTGAGGCGACCGGCCGAAATTCCGGCGAGGGGGGCTCGCCGGCGGCGAGGGGCGGGGGTCGGGGAAGGTTCAGGGGTGCGAGGGCTACCTTGTGGGGGTGTTGTTCAGGTGGGGGACGGCCGGGAAGGGCTCGCCGGCGTTGGAGCAGAGGCGGCGGCGGCGCGGCTCGCGTCGACGGCGGTGCTCCGGCGGGCTTGGGGCGGCGTGGTCCGGTCGGTGAGCTTCACTGGTGCGTGGGGAAGCTACTCCGGGGCTCGGCTTGGGCGGAGGGGGTCGGGGTCGTGCTGTCCACGGCGAGCAGGGGCGGCGGCGGCGACGGCAGCGCGGGCGGCGGTGCTCCGGTGGCTCTGGGTGGCGTTGGGCGGGTCGGCGAGCTGCGGTGAGGTGATGTAGTGGTGGCTGGGTGCTTGGTTTGGGCAGTGGGCGGCTGTGGAGGGCTGCCCACGGGCGGGTGGTGCTCGGCGGCGGCGATGGCGCGGCGAGGCGTTCTGGTGGCGGGGCTTCGCGCGGGCGGTCGGGGTGGCGTTTTTGTAGGGACAGGAGGGGGCGTGGAGATGCCTGGGTGACGCGCGGGGCGGGACACGGCAGCGGCGTGCACTGGGCGCGGCGGGCGGCGGCAGAACGCCGGCGCGGCGTGCGGTGAGCGGGCGCGGTGACTGGGCGGCCGCGATGGTGGCGTGGGCGCGGTGAGATAGTGCCGGGCGCGGAGTGGGGAAGCAGCAGCGGCAGCGGCTCGGGCGGAGGGCAGGCGCGGCGACTGGTGGGGCGCGGGGGAAAGCCGGCCGTGGCGGGGTGGTGCGGCGGCCACTGGCCTGGCGCTCCGCGCCGGTCAGGCGACGCCGGCCACCTGGCGCGCGGCGGGCGGGCGCGTGCGCGCGGTGCGGCAGCAGAGGGGGGAGACGCCAGGGACCAACATGCAAGAATTCGAAAAAGTTCAGGGGGCTGGGTGCAAACAGGGCGTTTTCTCCTCTTTCTGATTTGAATTTCAAAAACTTTTGAACACGAAAGTTGTTCAAAACAAAAAGTTCTACAACTTTGGTTTCAGGCAAAATTTCATTTGGCTTATGGTTTTAAAGTTATTTTAAAAGTTTCAATTGTGTCCAAATGTGCCCAAATTTAATTTGAATTCCAACTGAACCCGTTTTAAATTCTTTCCACCCTCTCATTAGTTGGTTTAACACATGGAGTTACGCTTATGTCATTGATTTTGGATTTGCAATTACCAGGGTTGTCACAGCCTTCCCCCCTTAACAAGAATCTCGCCCCGAGATTCGGTAGTTCTTAGTGTGGGCGTGGGTGCACATACCAGTGGTTGAGGCAAGAAACCCAGGGAAATGTTGGTTCAGGTAGCTTTCCGTTTCCCAGGTGGCTTCTTCTTCCGTGTGGCGATTCCATTGTATTTTATACATTCTAATCACTTTCCTCCTGGTCTCTCTTTCTTTTTGATCCAAAACCTTAACCGGGTGTTCGACATACGAGAGATCGGGTTCCAACGATATTTCTTGTTGTTCCACAACCTCGGTAGGGACTCGAATACACTTCTTGAGTTGAGACACGTGGAAGACATCATGGGTGGCCGTGAGCTGAGGGGGCAGTCGTAATTTGTAGGCTACGGGTCCGCAGCTCTCCATGATTTCGTAAGGACCAATATAACGGGGAGCTAGTTTGCCTTTGATCCCAAATCTTCGCACTCCTTTGGTTGGTGAAACTCGAAGATAGACATGATCGCCAACTTCGAACTTTAGGGGCTTTCTCCTTTTGTCAGAATAGCTCTTTTGTCGGGCTTGTGCGGCTTTAAGATTTGCTTGTATTACTTTTACTTTCTCCTCTGCCTCGATTACCAGGTCGGGTCCAATTATTTTACGTTCTCCGGTTTGTGACCAGCTCAAAGGGGTTCGACACCTTCGTCCGTACAGTGCCTC
The DNA here is from genome assembly GCA_032594955.1 of Panicum miliaceum. Taxonomy (NCBI): domain Eukaryota; kingdom Viridiplantae; phylum Streptophyta; class Magnoliopsida; order Poales; family Poaceae; genus Panicum; species Panicum miliaceum. The sequence goes on along the minus strand of CM064066.1, from coordinate 27,550,571 downwards.
AAATGGTGCCATTTTCAAACTCGTTTGGTAGCTGTTGTTGTAAGAGAACTCTGCCAGGGGTAGGCATTTGTCCCAATTCTTGTCATAATGAATGACACAAGCTCTCAGCATGTCTTCAAGAATTTGGTTTACTCTTTCTGTTTGTCCATCGGTCTGAGGATGGTATGCTGAGCTGCGAATCAGCTTAGTGCCAAGAGACGTTTGCAGATGTTCCCAAAAGCGTGCTACAAACTGAGGACCACGATCGGAAATAATTGTCTTAGGTATTCCATGCAGGCAAACAATACGATCGAGGTAAATCTCGGCATATTTCTTGGTAGAATAGGTGGTGTGCACCGGAAGAAAACGTGCCGTCTTCGTGAGTCTATCAACGATAACCCATATGGAATCATGTTTCTGGGAAGTGTTTGGTAGTCCCACGATGAAGTCCATACTTATGTCCTCCCATTTCCATGATGGTATAGGTAACGGTTGAAGTGTACCGGCCACCTTTAAGTGGCTAGCTTTTACTCTCTGGCACGTGTCACATTCCGAGACATACGTAGCAATTTCCCTTCTCATTCTAGTCCACCAGAAGTTTTGCCTTAGGTCCTGATACATTTTGCTACTGCCGGGGTGGATAGAGAATTTGGAGAGGTGTGCCTCATCAAGAATTTGCTTGCGGAGTTCGCGATTCTTCGGAACGACTATACGACTTTCGAACCATAGAACTCCCTTAGGGCCCTGGCGGAAACACTTATACTTCTCCTCACCTAGAGAGAGTTTTTGTTTGATGATCTTGATTCCTTCATCATGTAGTTGTGCCATGACGATTTGGTCGTGAAGAGTGGGCTCAACTGAGATGTGATTTAGAGTGCCTTGGGAAACCATCTCCAAGTTAAGCTTCCTCATGTCTGCACATAATGTCTCATGGTAGGACTCCATGGATAAGCAATGGCAATGGGACTTGCGGCTTAGTGCATCCGCGACTACATTAGCCTTACCGGGGTGATAGTGCACTTCAAGGTCATAATCTTTGATTAATTCTAGCCATCTTCGTTGTCTCATATTCAGATCGGCTTGTGTGAAGATGTACTTGAGACTCTTATGATCCGTGTAGATATTGCACTGTGTACCCATGAGATAGTGCCTCCATATCTTCAGAGCGTGAATGACGGCTGCAAGCTCAAGGTCATGCGTGGGATAATTCTGTTCGTGGGGCCGAAGGGCTCGTGAGGCATATGCAATCACTCGATTCTCTTGCATCAGCACACATCCTAGACCAGTACCTGATGCGTCACAATACACATCGAATGACTTGGTATTATTGGGTTGAGCTAACACAGGTGCAGTAGTCAGATGCTCTCTGAGAGTGTGGAAGGCTTCCTCACACTTCTCATTCCATACAAACTTTACTTCCTTCTTCAATAGTTCCGTCATGGGCTTAGCAATTCGAGAGAAATCCGGGATGAAGCGACGGTAGTAACCGGCTAAGCCGAGAAAACTGCGAATCTGATGAACAGAGGTAGGGGGTTTCCAATCCATCACCTCTTGTACCTTGCTGGGGTCAACAGCTATGCCTTCGCTGGAGATCGTGTGACCTAAGAACTTTACAGTATCCAACCAGAATTCACACTTAGAAAACTTAGCGTAGAGCTGATGGTCTCTGAGTCGCTGAAGAACAATGCGAAGGTGCTTGGCATGCTCTTCCTCATCCTTGGAATAGATAAGAATGTCGTCGATGAACACTACGACGAATTTGTCAAGTTCGGGCATGAATACCGAATTCATGAGATACATGAAGTAGGCAGGGGCATTGGTGAGTCCAAAGGACATGACCAAGAATTCATATAGTCCATATCGTGTGGAGAAGGCAGTCTTAGGAATATCGCACGGGCGAATCTTGATCTGATGATATCCCGAACGAAGATCAATCTTTGAGAAGACTCTGGCTCCAGCTAATTGATCGAAGAGCACATCGATGCGAGGAAGTGGGTATTTATTTTTAATTGTTACCGCATTGAGAGGTCGGTAGTCCACACATAATCTCAAATTGTCATCCTTCTTCTTTACGAATAGGGCTGGACATCCCCAAGGTGACGCGCTAGGGCGAATGAAACCTTTGTCCAGTAGTTCTTGGAGTTGAATTTTCAACTCTGCCAATTCTTTAGGGGGCATCCTATACGGTCTTTTGGATATAGGTGCAGTGCCTGGTTGTAGTTCAATAACGAACTCAATATCCCTATCCGGTGGCATTCCTGGTAAGTCATCCGGGAAAACATCGGCATACTCGTTCACCACCAGAATCTCATCTAGCTTAAGTCCTTCCATCTTATAAGCACAGGAATTCGTGCAATCTATGAATGGTAAGTAAAGGGTAGTGGCTCCGTGACTAGGTGAATTTATCTCAACGGCTCGGGAAGAAAGATCCAGTGTGACTCCATGCATAGCCATCCAGTTCATTCCCAAAATAATGTCCATGCCGTCAAGGGGTAAAAGGACAAGGTCCGTGTCGATGGTTTCACTACCCAATTTGACTGGTACTTGTCTGACCATTTGGTTTGAAGCAATTTTACCACCCGGTGTTGATATCATATATGACCCTTTTGTGTGACAAACATCCAAGCCTACTTTTGCACCGAATTTTGCACTTATGAAACTATGCGATGCACCAGAATCAAATAATATAACGGCAGGCTTGTTATGGATAGAGAATGTACCCGACATCACTGGGGCTCCTTCTGGAAGCTCTGCAAGCGTGGTGAAGTTAATCCGTCCTTGCTTGACTTGCAGGGTCTGTCTCTTGCCCTTGTTCTTGGCGTTCGGGTTGGATCCTTGACCTTGGTTGGGCTGTCCAGGCTGAGGGCATTCTCGCGCGAAGTGGCTGGAACTCCCGCACTTGAAACAGCGATTCATGGGGCTAGGTCGAAGAGACTGCTGGAGAATGGGCCTCGGACCATTCTGCGGAGGCATCGGGGGTCGTACCATGCCTGGCTGCTGTGGGGGTCTGGCAATCCATCTTCCTGGCTGCGGGGCCCTTGGTGGAGCTGTGGGTGCGGTATTTTGCACGATGCGATACCTTGGTGGTTGGGCACTTGATGGTCCTGCGGGTGCCTTTCTCTTCTTCTCTGCCCGGTGTGCCATGATACAGTCCTCCTGGGTAATGGCCATATTGACCAACTCGTTGTAGGTGTCCGCCCTGGCTAAGTTCAGACGTTCCTTGAGCTTGGTATTCAGACCTCGGCGGAAACGATCACGCTTCTTGGCATCCGTATCAGCGTGATACCCCGCATACTGGCATAGGTTGTTGAACGCCTGGGCGTACTGTAACACGGTGCGGGTGCCCTGGGTAAGTGCCAGAAACTCATTCAACTTCCTCTCCAAGAGACCCTCGGGAATATGATGTGCCCGGAACGCGGTCTTGAATTCGTTCCAGTCGACCACATGATCAGCCGGGAGCATCGCAAAATAGTGGTCCCACCACAGTCGAGCGGTACCGCGAAGCTGTTGCGCGGCAAAACGAGCCTTGTTGGCCTCTGAGCATGGGGCCACAAGTAGTGTGAATTTGGATTCTATGGTGCGAATCCATGCATCTGCGTCCAGGGGTTCCTCGGTCTTATGGAACAATGGAGGCTGGGTCCCTAGGAAATCCGTGTATCCTGCAGCTTGTGGTTGGTGAGCATGGTGCCCACCCCTCTGCTGGTGTTGCCCTTGCACAATCTGACGTAGCAGCTCGGTTTGAGCGGCCATTACTTCCACCAAACTGGGCGGGGGTGGTGGCGATTGTCGCGAGCGGCTGCCACCGGCACCAAAACCCTCGGGGTTGCCACGTGTTGATCCAACCATCTGAAACGTGAAAGGTTACCATTAGCAATGCGATCCATGTTACTTCCTTGATTCATAAATAACTGGTGTAGTCATAGACTTCCGACGTCATAGCTAGAAGTATGGACAGAATCTCTGTTTGCTACGAGAAAAAAAATCATAGCCTGCTGTGGGTCCATCCAAAACAATTCAAACTCTTGCAGTAGTCAGAGAATTTAGGAATGCACCACTGTGGCATTTAACTTCGGTGCTAGAACTAGGGCTGAGGTGGTTGGAAAGCTCGTCCCTTGCCTCGCTGTCTTAGCTGTTTTTCAGCAGATTGATCGATACGGTTTCGCCTATATCTTAAACTAGTGAGGTCCAACGATGCTGAATTTTTGTGAGCACCCAGATCACAAAATTTAGCACAAGTCTGGTATTCAACACTCAGCCAACAAATGCAAGGAGACATGGGTAAAAATTCCGACAAGTCTCAGCGGTTGTGGATTTCATCGTTTACCGAATCACAACGAAATCACCCAAGTTTATCGCCGTTCCTTACATGTTATGGGTATCCACATGGTTCAGGTATACCCAACACAAAAGAGTTACTCAACTCCTAGTTAGCCTATTACAACACTTGCCAAAAGTTAGGCTACCCTATCGAGGAGTATGTGCAAAAGTCCTCCTAGGTCGTCCTCTAGAAATCATCCAAGTCGTTGACAGACGACTCGCTGTGAGCCGGAGAGTGGGCTCCCATCTGAGGTGCCTGTGGTACCTCACCCTCGAAATCCATACCTGAGATACCATCAATCTCCTGTGGCTCCTCCTCATCCTCCTCCATGTTGTCCTCATGGGGATGGTCATTCTGATCATGATGCCACTGAATATGCTCATTAGCATCCTCCAACTCAAGGTTCAGATCATGGAGCTGCTCCTCCAACTGTGCTATCGTGGTATCTCTCTCACCCATGAGAGTGTCCTGCTCCTGGATTTGGCCCTCAAGTTGGCCAATCTGAGCATCTCTGTCCTCAAGATCCTGACTGAGCTCCTTTATCTGCTCATCCCTGGTATCTGCCATCATATGGTAGGCCTGAGCAAGATCAGTGAGCTGCTCAAGTGCCTGACTCTGGAGAGTCTGAAGCCGGTAGAGTGCACTCATGCACCGCACGGAGGTATGGATAGTCTCCTGGGCATGGAAGTCTACCAGATACTGTGCGTGCTGCACCCTGTTGAGCCAAAAGGGGTCGTTGTCCTGGGCAGCAGGAAACAATCCAATGGGAGTGAGTGTGACAACCTCGGGACGCTGCGCACAAAATGTGGTGAGCGCCCTCATGGCTGCAAGCTCCCAAGTATCGGCCAAACGGCGACCAACAGCCTCAAGCTCCAAGGCGGGCCACTCCGGGTGTAGCGGGTGCGGAAAGATAGTCACGTTGACACGGCACTGGGTAACTCCATTTTCTGCAAACTCCAGTCCGGCGTAACGTGGGGGAATTAGATAGCCCGCGGTACGCAGAACATCCCACAGAATAGAGGGAAAGCCCTCCCAGTGGAGACACTGCGAGTGCACGCGTCCATCCTCATTCACCATCATCTCAACAGGCTCGGCCATCTGAACAAAAGATCAAATGGAGTGAGATAGCGAAAACTGTGAGCAGCACAAGGACAGATTCTGTATAGTGTGCAAAAATAATCATAACTCCCACAGTTCTCGTCCAAAAATTCTCAAATTTCACCAGGTCACTCCTAAGGTATTTGTGAACAACTTTTCTAGTCAACTCCAGAACTAATTGGGTCTCTAGGATGGTCTTTCTTTTCAGGTTTTACCTTACTGTCTACCCAGAATTTTCAGTGAACAGAAGGCTAGAGTTTCGTGCCCCAGGGAAAATCTACCCAGCCAAAATTTACCAAATTTTAACAGCAGCTTCTGGGATAAATTTGGAACAAGTTTTGTGTTGTACTCTTTTGCAGAAACCCGCAGGAAGGGGGCCTAAAAATTTAAGAGGCAGAAGTGCTTATTCCGGACAGAAATCTGACGCTCCAAGGTTTCTGTTATTTCTTATTATCCATAAGTTCAGAATTTTTCATTTTTGAACAGAAGATAGGGCACACGATTTGGAACAATTTCTTCAACATGAACTTTATCAGAATGGTTATTTTCTTTGGTCAATAATTCGCTCTTTTCGGTCGTGGCAGATTCGGGACAGTTTCTCTAGATAATCCTTATGCAACCATGCTTTAGATACGCAAGAACCCTACCACTCTCATATATCGCATTTTTGATTTCCGATACACATGTTCAGGATGTATGCACGTCCTATTCGTCCTCACAAAAAAAAATAATCGCCAAATAGCTTTGGTCTTACGAAGATAGTTTCGGTGGCTTACACAATACGGCTCTCGCTATAATAGCTAGTCGAGTCTTTCTAATCGTTCCTTAACTTATCGTAATCGCGGTTAGTGTACCTGCAGAAAATCGACAAGCATTTATATATCATGAACCTTTCATGCCAGCACTCATGAAAGCGTCCGTATTCATTACCGTTTACTTATAGAAACGATATCTGTACAATTTCCGCCGTACAGACGACGTTAACATACGCTATCGAGATAGCGTATTCACGGGGGTACCATCATGAGATGGGGGTATGAACAGCGATCGCCATACCCTGCGCCGAACCTTCTACTCCCAATATGTTCAACTAACAGTTGGCATATTGGCAGCACCTCAAGTAAGCCACTGCTTGAGGGCAGCGTTCGGTTCGCATCACCGACAGGAAGGCCAAGCTCCCTCAGTTGGCTGAGGATCCTTACCTTCTTACCTTAGCGACGAGTGCGTCGTTACAGAATTTAGGGTCGGTTGTGCATGAAAGTAAGTTTTGACAGAAAGTAATGTGCTGGAAGTCAGTTGATAATATATATAGAAGTTAGATAGCCACCTAGTAACTTTCCCATAATCCCTTAGGGCTTTACGAACTAGGCACCATCCTTAACGTACCAACGCATTTCGCAACACAACCTTCTAGTCAAGTTTTAGTAAAATGAGTTTTTAAGGCTTGTAGCATTCTCTGGCGCATGTATTTCGGCTCTGGTGTCCGCTGTTGCCAGCTGTGGCACCAGCTACGGCTCTGATACCAGCTGTGACAGAACCACCTGAATTAATCCGGCTCAAGTGTATTAACCATCACCATTAAGGCATCCTCGGTTAACCTTACACTTCAAACGGAGTAATCCACTGGTCTGTCGGGTATAACCTCCCGATACAACCACGGTGAACGGATCGAGCGCCGTACATACAAATGCTCATGCGACGATGAGCCCAGAGGATACCACATTCCAGCAAGTATTACATCATTTGCATAAGTCAATATTACAGACCTAGTTCTGAGTTTAGAAAACAAGTACTTCAATTAACATAAATAAGTTCTTCAGAGTTAAATTGCAGCGGAAATAAACAACGGAAACTACTCGACGATACAGGATGTCTCGTTGAAGCCCGTACGAGACATCACTCGGCCTTATCTCCGTTGGACGGGGGCGCATCCCATTCCACCGACCAACCAGGGGGAAGAGTGCAGGGCCAAGTCAAGCTAGCAATCATGTCTTCAAAGGGCTCACCTGAAAACGAGTCACAAGCAAGGCTGAGTATACTAATACTCAGCAAGACTTACCCGTGTAGTGGGAACTACTCCACCGACTCTAGATATGCAAGGCTTTTTGGCTCAGGGGTTTGTTTTGCCGAAAAGCATCTACAAGTGGGTCCTTACTTTCAACTTTTAGCTCAAGGTTCTAGTTTCGTTAGCCAGTCTAGGTAAGCAGCTATCTAAGGCATACATGGTGAAGCATTAAACTTTCCGTCCAACCAGTTCATTCATCATCATTGTTCCTCTTCTTACTCTGTGGGTAAAAATGGTTAAGCAGTCTCAATAGCCGTGAGAAACGGACGATTCGAATCGAATTTCTTAACCTTGCAAGGGAAACCCAAACACACGTCACGTGGTTACTCCCTAGAGTCACACGTGCAACTTTTCCCCTTTCTTTCCGGGTCGTGGATCGGGGCTACCCTCCGAGAGTACAAGAGCTCCACGCCACGGTTCGGCGCCGGGTCGTGACCACTCTCTGCACTCGCCATATGCACATGGGACCGAAGTTCAAAGGGTAGGATGCCGTCCCCTTGCCGGGCCAATCAGGTACTTAAGCTTACCGATTCCCATAATCTCGGCATGTGTTTAGTACGTTCAAAGACTTAACCATCACTACCACACCCTGCGGCCTTAGCATTTTTCACTAGACAGACGGGCCTCAATCGTAACCATCGTTACATAACCCGTCCGTGTCCTTATGATTGCAGCGTGTAGTAGTCATTCAACTCCTATTTTCTCGCGAGTGACAGGAAATCACTCGACTTTTACCGAAGTCCTATTAGCACAGCATTCTATCGAACCTTACATCTAGTTTTCACGCAAGGGTTCCTGACATCATGCAACTAAGTTTTCATCCAACTCCTATAAACTTAATGCACAAGCAAGGAGTAAAGAGTTGCATAATTGTGGAAAGAATGGGTTATGCTCCGGGGCTTGCCTTCGCAGTTTGCTTGGGGATCTTCCGAACTTGGGCTCGGGTCTTCAAAAGCTTCAGTTAGATTTGCTTGAGCTTCACGCTGCTCACTCTCGGACGCGGGCACCAGCTCGTAGGTTCCGTCGGCGAGAGTCGTCGATTCTACATGAGTGCACAAGTTTAAGTCGTGGAAATAGCACTTGGTTACGATTTGAGAGTCATTACTACAAGGGATAGTTTCTGGTTATGAAATTTTGGATTTAGGCACATCAAGGAAAAATGTGCTTACTGTAAAATTTTCAGCAAATTTTATGTAACAGATTAATTCTGAAAAATATATTACATTGTTGCTGTTAGATACTTGTTCTTTTTGTACAGATCAATTGGTGCAACAATTGTGGCTAAGATTTTTTACAGAGCTCTCACTTGAGCATGTAGAAGCTACTGTAATTTTTGTAGGATTTATCATGCAGTATTCAGAGCATAGAAAATATGACATTCTACACCTAGGCTTTTTAAAGATTCATTTTTACAGGACCCTACATAGGGTTTTTGTCCATGAAACTTTTTACACAGCAACCTCTAACCTAGTGTAACTCCCAGTAATAATTTGGGGATTTTCCAAGATAAGATACTATTTTCTTGACTTAATGTATGTTATTAGAACATAATTCAAATAAATAGGTTACTGTGAGATAAAAAGTCTCCTAATTTTTCTCTGGCTTCTAGGTACCAATACATTAGCATAGGAAAAATTTCAATGGGTGACTCACCACCTAACTGCAGGGATAAAATATTTTACTTACACATGAATTAAAACTAAGTTTAACAAACAGTAAATCTAGAGATGAAATTTGTGCCTGATCTTTTTACACAGTCCTAATCATTCAGCAACTAGTTCACTGCCCAAAATTTAGGGTCAGCATTGTTCTAGAACAGTGGGTATAAAATATGTCCATTAAAGCTTCTATTTAATGTAGAGCAAAATATTTTGAGATTCTGAGAAAATTTTTGTAACAAAAGTGGTAGAGTTTGTTCTTAGGATTCCAGAACAGTTGAGTTTGCATTTTTCTGAATTTTCTACGATTTTATACGAATTTTACAAGTTCACTGAATTTGAATCTAGGTTTGAAATTTTCTTTTACAACTAGGTCCTTGAATCTTACGCTCAGACCCTTCTAAAGATTTAAATCCTTGCAATTGGGTCCTCGGCGGCTCGGGTGAGGCGACCGGCCGAAATTCCGGCGAGGGGGGCTCGCCGGCGGCGAGGGGCGGGGGTCGGGGAAGGTTCAGGGGTGCGAGGGCTACCTTGTGGGGGTGTTGTTCAGGTGGGGGACGGCCGGGAAGGGCTCGCCGGCGTTGGAGCAGAGGCGGCGGCGGCGCGGCTCGCGTCGACGGCGGTGCTCCGGCGGGCTTGGGGCGGCGTGAACCGGTCGGTGAGCTTCACTGGTGCGTGGGGAAGCTACTCCGGGGCTCGGCTTGGGCGGAGGGGGTCGGGGTCGTGCTGTCCACGGCGAGCAGGGGCGGCGGCGGCGACGGCAGCGCGGGCGGCGGTGCTCCGGTGGCTCTGGGTGGCGTTGGGCGGGTCGGCGAGCTGCGGTGAGGTGATGTAGTGGTGGCTGGGTGCTTGGTTTGGGCAGTGGGCGGCTGTGGAGGGCTGCCCACGGGCGGGTGGTGCTCGGCGGCGGCGATGGCGCGGCGAGGCGTTCTGGTGGCGGGGCTTCGCGCGGGCGGTCGGGGTGGCGTTTTTGTAGGGACAGGAGGGGGCGTGGAGATGCCTGGGTGACGCGCGGGGCGGGACACGGCAGCGGCGTGCACTGGGCGCGGCGGGCGGCGGCAGAACGCCGGCGCGGCGTGCGGTGAGCGGGCGCGGTGACTGGGCGGCCGCGATGGTGGCGTGGGCGCGGTGAGATAGTGCCGGGCGCGGAGTGGGGAAGCAGCAGCGGCAACGGCTCGGGCGGAGGGCAGGCGCGGCGACTGGTGGGGCGCGGGGGAAAGCCGGCCGTGGCGGGGTGGTGCGGCGGCCACTGGCCTGGCGCTCCGCGCCGGTCAGGCGACGCCGGCCACCTGGCGCGCGGCGGGCGGGCGCGTGCGCGCGGTGCGGCAGCAGAGGGGGGAGACGCCAGGGACCAAAATGCAAGAATTCGAAAAAGTTCAGGGGGCTGGGTGCAAACAGGGCGTTTTCTCCTCTTTCTGATTTGAATTTCAAAAACTTTTGAACACGAAAGTTGTTCAAAACAAAAAGTTCTACAACTTTGGTTTCAGGCAAAATTTCATTTGGCTTATGGTTTTAAAGTTATTTTAAAAGTTTCAATTGTGTCCAAATGTGCCCAAATTTAATTTGAATTCCAACTGAACCCGTTTTAAATTCTTTCCACCCTCTCATTAGTTGGTTTAACACATGGAGTTACGCTTATGTCATTGATTTTGGATTTGCAATTACCAGGGTTGTCACAGCATCTATCAAGATATCGGCCATCGGCATTGGATATCCGTCCATTGGTGTGGCCTGATTTAGGTTCCTGAAGTCGATGCACACGCGCAGTTTTCCATTTTTCTTATACACGGGCACAATATTAGAAATCCATTCGGCGAAGCGGGACTGCCGGATAAATCCTGCTCCAATTAACTTTCTGATCTCGGCCTTAATATCAGGTAGGATCTTGGGGTTGCACCATCGAGTAGGTTGCTGATGTGGCTGATATCCTGATTTTATAGGTAACCGGTGTTCAACAGTGGACCGGTCTAGACTTGGCATCTCATGGTATTCCCAAGCAAAGCAATCCTTGAATTCTTTTAATAAACTTATCAATTTACACTTATACCCAGGATCCAAGTTAGCACTAATATACGTCGGCCTTGATTTGCCACTATCTCCCAAATCCACCATCTCCAATGAATCGGCCGACGTAAACCCATGCCCAAGCTTCCCGTCTTCTCGGACGAGCTGATCCATCTATTCTGAATCTTCAGAGCCGACTGCTTGGATCGGCTATAGACCAAAATCGGACATCTTCAGGAAATCAGTGTCCCAAGTCCTGCCAGATATACACCTGACGTGTTCACAGCTCCATTGTTGCGTGTCGGCCACTGCGACGCTGTAGGCGGAATCGGCGGTGACTATCTCTATGCTATCGCCGACCTATTGCACGAGGCATTGGTGCATCGTAAATGGAACACAGCAGTTTGCATGTATCCAGTCGCGACCGAGCAGCATGTTGTAGGACCCCTTACCATTAATAACGAAAAAGGTAGTAGGAAGGGTCTTACTGCCGATGGTGAGCGCTCCACGGGCTGGGGACACGTTGCCTTCGAAGTCCTTGAGCATCATGTCCGTCTTGGTCAGATCTTCATCACTCTTGCCTAGCTTGCGGAACATGGCATACGGCATGATGTTGACTGCGGCGCCTCCATCCACTAGCAGTCTGGTGATGGGTCGTCCGTTAACGTAGCCTTTGAGAAACAGCGCCTTAAGATGTTGCCATTTTTCTTCTTCTGGTTTCTCAAAAGTAGCCGTCATCGGCTCTAACACCAGTTGCGCCATTTGCTCTTCCACTCTTGTCACTTTGTCTCGATCGTCACGCGCCATGAATTCCATCGGCAATATAAACACCATGTTGATGTCAGCTGCCGATTCTGGATTGTCCGCTTCCTGGCTGTTGTTTTTCTTGGGGCCAGAGACTTGACGTTTCTCTTTTCCGGCACCTGCCTCTGCTCTTCTTCTTGTTGCTCCCACTGGTGCAGGCGTTGGATCCTTCATTTCTGGGATCTGGATAGGCCATCAGGACACCACCTGGGGTTTACTGGTTTGGCCGATGATCTGGCGTGCTCCCAATCTGGTTCCCTTCCTAGGGGATTTTCATCTGACGCCCTATCATCAGCCATCTCTTCCAGCCGATCGTGCACGCTGATTCTGCCCCCCAGTCCATGCTGTTGGTTGATCTTGCCTTTCGACCGGAGATACCGGTCAACTCTGCCCCCCAGTCGATCATGCACTGAAAGGCGTTGTCCTTCTTGTACGCGCCGATTTGTGCTGATCGGCTCTGATCCTCTGTCTCTGGAGCGCGATCTTTTGAACGGGCGATCATTGCAGCTTAATCCGTTGCACTCAAGACAGTTATCGGCTGATGGCAATCGGAGGTCGTTTTCCCAGCAATGGATGAAGAACGGACATTGCCAGTGATCCTCGTGACGGCGTATCATCTCGTCGTGGTATCTTGATTGTTCCTGCTGCCACCGATATTTGCTGAGCAAGAACTGGGAGGTGACGGGTCTGCGCGATCGTTCTGATCCTTCACCCTTGCCTTCAGCCCGCTTTTTCCCTTTGACTTCAGCCGCCGTGACTTGCTTCCTAGGGTCTACGGCGCCGCTCCTTCTTGCCGATTCCGACGTCAGCACCTTGGTTTGAAGTGAATTTCTTACCGTGTCAACCATGTTAGCCGGGAAAGGATGCTGGTCTATCTTCATCGGCTTTGCCGGTTTGGCCGGGGTTTCGAACTTAAGCCTCCCCTGCTCGATGGCCGATTGTATCTGCTGACGAAAGATCTTGCATTCATTCGTGTCATGAGACGTGGCGTTGTGCCACTTGCAGTACTTCATCTTCTTGAGCTGATCGGCCGAAGGGATGGTATGATACTGAGATAGCTTGATCTGCCCTTCCTGGAGTAATAAGTGGAAAATCTTATCGGCTTTTGATGTGTCAAAACCGAATGTCTCCGGTTCATTCTTTCCGAAAGGGCATGATATTGGCTTTTTGCCTTTCACCCATTCTGCTAGGCCGATTTCCTCCTCCCCATCAGTTTCAGACCCTTCTAGGTATGCCACCTTCTTCTGGAAATTCCTTCGCTGCTCAAACGGACAGACTTCCTTTCCTGCCAACCGGTGAACTATCTGGCTTAGGCTTTCAAATTTTTGCGAAGTATACCTTTCCTTGATTTGTGGGAGGAGGCCTTGGAAAGCGATATCGGCCAACTGTGCATCGGTCAGAGCCAGACTGTAGCATTTATTCCTGACTTCTCTGAACCTCTGTATATATCCAGTTACTGGTTCATCACTCCTCTGCCTGAGGCTGGTCAAATCTGAGAGCTTCATCTCATGTACTCCTGCGTAGAAGTACTTATGGAACTGCTTCTCCAGATCGGCCCAAGTAACAATAGAATTTGGTGGCAAAGTGGTGAACCACTGGAACGCCGATCCATACAGAGACGATGAAAATAGACGCACCCTCAGAGCATCTTGCGTGGCGGCTTCCCCACACTGGATGATGAATCTGTTAATGTGCTCCATGGTGGATGTGTCGTCCAGCCCCGAAAACTTGGTGAAATCGGGCACCTTGTAGCGGTGTGGAAACGGCAGCAAGTCATAGGCCGATGGGTATGGCGTCTTGTATGTGTAAGTCTGCACTTTCGGCTTCAAGCCGAATTGATCTTGAATTAACTACTCTATTCTCGCCGTCCAATCCACCTGCTGCTGATGAACTGCCGTTCGAGGTGCCGGCATATGTTGTAGGACTGGCGGTGGTACGGCCGGGTGATGGATCGAAGCATGCGGCGTATCTTGTTGCGTCATGGCCGTCTGAGCAGTTGACAGTTGATGGCGAAACGAATCCGCCGCCTCGTCGTACCTCGTTATCGGTGCCGTGCTTCTGAGTGCCTCTACAGTGCCTGCCCCCCTGCCGATTTCTGACGGGACTGGTTGATACTGAGGGACTATTGGCCGGACGGCCGATTGGAACGGCGCCTGGATTGGATAGCTCCCGTGTCCGTTTAATAGATCAGGAAAAACCGTTGTTGCTGGTGCCCCCTAGGGTACTGAGTTGGTGGGCAACGATTGCACAGAAGCAATCTGGACAGGTTGAAGCGGTGCTTGCGATGGAAAGCATGGTGTACCGCTATACCTTGGAGACGCTAGAGGAAATGAAGTGTTGTAGCCTTCGTGATGTGTCGACGTCGGCTGAGGAGCCGATTGGGACGTGCCTGGTAAGCTTCTGGCTGGAAGTACAATCGGCGGGGCATACGCTGGCCCCTGATAGCCTTGAACTGCTCCGCTGGCCAGAGAGCTGATGATGGTGTTGTACACCGTGTTGGTCATCATCAAGGACTGGTCGATGAACGCCTGCTAGACGGACTGTTGGATCATATCGGACATCTTGCCGGAGTCCTCAGCAATGGTGATGTAGCGGGGAACTGGAATAGGAGCTTTCTTGGCTGTCTCCCCACTTCTGGTACGGTTGAACGACTGCAGATACATCTTCTTATAATCTTCTAGATGTTTAGCCAATTCTTCCTTCTGGTCGTCCTTGAGATCTGCTTCTGTGATCTCAATGATGTTGCTTTCGGAAACTTCTGCAATCTTCGACATATAGGATCTTGAAGTTGGTCCCACTGGGCGTGCCAAAAGTGTGTTGGCGCTAAAATCGGCGATGGTCTTCAGCGTCGGACACACGACCCGGGAGAATCTGCTTAGCTCCTGTTCGGGTTATTGCCCTGGTTCGCGCGGCGTGCCAGTCAATCTGACCTGTTGATTGACAAGGAAATAAGAGTATTAAATTCCAGGCGCTCCGATCGGCTGGGGTTCCGATCTGTCCTGAAGCGCGCGTCGGCGAATCGGCCAATTTGCTGATGAATATAATCGGCTATGGATCAGCCGATGATCGCGTAATAATTGCAAAGAAACTGCTGGAGCAACTTAAACAATTATTACAGATGCAACACTTGAAATAGATCTAATCGGCTATATGACAATAAATCGAAGAAGAGTGATAACGAAGCCGATATTTCCAATCTCAAGCTGGATAACTGGTGATAAAACTAGAACAACAGGTAAAACTTGCAATTCTAGTAAATATCGATAATTGGTGAATAAATCCAAACGAAACCACAGCGATGCGCCCGTAGTTAAAGCTCGGATGTTACTCGGTAAGCGGAACCTACCAATTGGCCGGAGATCAAGTTGATGCAGCCCTGCCAATCCGTACGAACTCGTGAAGGAAGAAAAAGTATTGGCGAAGTCGCCGACTTGAAAGTAAAGTACTAGTAAAAAGTAGAAGTGGTTTGTTGATTGATATGTTGATATGATGCAAAGCCCTGGCGACTCCTATTTATACCCTAAAACCAGGACTCCTGGTCGATTACGACTTGTTACAACCTTATTTCAAACAGGAAAACTACT
Organism: Panicum miliaceum; assembly: GCA_032594955.1. Classification (NCBI taxonomy): domain Eukaryota; kingdom Viridiplantae; phylum Streptophyta; class Magnoliopsida; order Poales; family Poaceae; genus Panicum; species Panicum miliaceum. The sequence goes on along the minus strand of CM064066.1, from coordinate 27,535,061 downwards.
ATATCTATAATATCTTTAAAAGGAAACGGACTCCCGCAGAATCTTCCGCTGCCGTCTCCTAATCCAATCAGGACTTTTCCCATTGCGTCTTGACCGAATCAGCATCGCTCTATTGACCAACATCAGGCTACTTTTGACCGGGATCCTCTGTTGTGGCTCCAATCTATTGGCGCAAGCTGTACCACCAATCGGCCGATTTCCAACTGTTACCTCAATCGGCCGATTCTTTACTGTAGCCTTTAGATCTGCCGCATCGGCCAACCTGTCCTCTTGACGTCGATTCAATACGTGTCAAAATCTGGCGTCAACAGCTTGTTTTCTTCAAAGTTGGCTTTCTCGACGTTTGTTTCCATCGGCTGCTAGTGATGTCCTTGATGGTCGGAGCGTGATAGCCGATAAGTGGATATGATGTATATGGACGATCGCTCTCTATCGGCCTACCGCTTCGGCTCCGCATCGGAGGAACTTGGCTTTCAGACTGAAGAGATAAACACAAGTTAACGGTAAAATTGTAGCATGGAAAGAGACAATATTGAAATCGGTTAGAAGAAAGGTCATACCGCTGCACTTGAATCAATGTTTTCTGGGTCCAAACTGTTGCAATATGTTGATGGAGATAGACAGAAGAGGTATTGCTTCCATTCTGCCCACCACAGTTTGAATTGTTGAACGGCAAAAGGGGCCACCGTCCAGTTGTTCAGATTGATAGTACTGGAGTCTGGCATTAAGTTGCACAGCCGATTGTAGTCGAGGCTCTTGGTCAGTTCATCTCGAAATTTTGCTTGACCGGCAAAGTAAACCTTAATCGGCAGTTGACCAAAGCCTAGTTGCCTTTCTGCGGCCGATGGATTATAAAACTCATAGGTGGGGGAATCCTTTCCAGAGAAGAAATTGGCCGGTAAAATCCCTGGCTTGATCAGGATATCCATAAGATCACTATCAAAGGTATGGGAGGATGAATCGTAGCAGACAGGAAGCTCAATAATCGGCCCTACTGTCTGATATGGATACCAACTGATAGTCTCTTCACTAAAGCCGTTGTAGAAGCATCTGAAGTATTCGGCCGTTCCGGAGGCAGTGAATTGACAGCCAGGGAAGGCCGATGCCGCTTCTCCAAAAGATGTACAGCGCCGTCGGATGGTGGGGTTTTCCTCTGACTCAATGTTAGGAAAAGTCTTGGTCTCTATTTGTTGCTGGGAGACCTTGCTCATATATAAGTTGAGCTAGAGGGTGATAAACCACCAGGGACCACCAGGATTGCCAATCGGCTCCCCTTTTGACAGTCTGATGCCGATTTGGTGCATCATATGATAGGCCGATCCCAACATATGCTTCCCAAGGGGGACGGCCGATCCTAGTGACAGAGCTTCTGCCAAGGCTTGGGTATTAGATGAAGGACCAACTGCTCTGCCACAGAAAAAATGTTTCTCTAGCCACATCATCAGAAACGCAGTATGTTCTCTCTCTGAAATCGTCGCAGTCCTCATATTCTTGCTGATATACCCCTTCCATCCGCCGATTCCTTTGGTTTCTAGCCGATGAGATGGTTTGATCAGATAATCAAAGGGGGTGTCAGAAAAGGAGATATCAAGGCCGGTCAACATCAGAACATCAGCCAAGGTTGGAGTCATGGGTCCATGCCCAAAAAGGAACGCGTTGAGTGCGTCGGACCAGAAGTAAGAGGCCGCTATTACTAAGGGCTCGTTTCTCTCCATCTGGGACAGAGAGAGATCAATGCACTGGCCAATTTTCAGTTCATCCCACTGAACTCTCTTAGATTTGGCTACTCTATGGTACCATTCTTTCTAGCCAGGGGTCTCATTCGGCCAAGATCTAAAGGCACCTGCCCGCTGACCTAAATCCATGGGCGATTGCTTGAACGAAATTCTGTGGGTTTCTAGGTTGATCAGGTCGGTTGGATCTGGATTCCCCATGGGACCTAAGCAGATGAGTTCAGAGGATTCCGAAAGAGGAATAGTAATCTGGTGCCTAAATGCCTAAAAAGAAGGAAAAAGGGGAACAACTGAGAATGGGTCTAGAAAATACTTGAGCAGTAAAAGAGTAAAAGAGGAAGGTTTTGGATGATTACCTCCGGGATGAAGCTCATCGTCGCCGATGGAGCCGCCAATGGAGCTGCCGATGGAGCTGTCGATGCTGAGGGGGTTGCCGGTGGAACCTCCGTAGTTGGAGAAGTTCCCGATGGTGCCGCCATTAGAGGGGTGGAGCAGGTCGCAGGAGAGATTGCCGGAGGGAGCGGTTGGAGGTCGAGAGGGCTCAGGAAGAAGATGAACAGTGGTTCGCTGGAAGAAATTACTAGGCTCGTTGAGAAAGGAAGGCGGAGAATGCCAGTACTTAAGGATAATCCGAGAGAGAAAGGGCAAAGGCGGGATTTTTGCCGCGCCGTCTACACGAATTCCAGGGGAACACTTGTCTCGAGCACCCGGTCCGAGAAAATTGCAATCATTATGCAGAAGGCCACGAAATGGAAGGAGATTTTTACTGCGCCCGTTTTGGAGAAAAAGATTAAAGAAAAGAGTTTCGAAGTAAAAATTATGTTTTACTCCGAAACTAGGGGCATGTGTTGATGCCAGATTTTGACACGTGTTGAATCGGCGTCAGGAGAAGAAATTGGCCAATGCGGCAGATCTAAAGGCTACAGTAAAGAATCGGCTGATTGAGGTTACAGTTGGGAATCGGCCGATTGGCGATGCAACTTGCGCCAACAGATTGGAACCACAACAGAGAATCCCGGTCAAAAGTGGCCTAATGTTGGTCAACGGAGTGATGCTGATTCGGTCAAGAAGCAAATGAAAAGAGTCCTGATTGGATTAGGAGACGGCGGCAGAAGATTTTGCGGGAGTCCGTTTCCTTTATAAAAATATTATAGATATAGCAGTTTTTCTATTTTAAGATTGTAACAAGTTGTAATCGATCAGGAGTCCTGGTTCTAGGGTATAAATAGGAGCCGTCAGGGCTTTGTAAGAAACAACAAATCAATCAACAAAACACATCTACTTTTTTATAGTACTTTACTTTCAAGTCGGCGACTTCGCCAACACTTTTTCTTCTTTCACAAGTTCGTACGGATTGGCAGGGCTGCATCAACTTGATCTCCGGCCAATCGGTAGGTTCCACTTATCGAATCACATCGGAGCTTTAACCTCGGGCGCATCGCCGTGGTTTCGTTTGGATTTATTCACCAGTTATCGATATTTACTAGAATTATAGGTTTTACCTGTTGTTCTAGTATTATCACCAGTTATCCAGCTTGAGATTGGAACTATCGGCTTTATCATCACTCTTCCTCGTTCATCGTCATATAGCCGATTAGATCTATTTCAAGTGTTGCATCCATAATAATTGTTTAAGTCGCTCCAGCAGTTTTCTTTGCAATTATTACGTGATCATCGGCTGATCCATAGCCGGTCATCTTCATAGCAAATCGGCCAATTCACCGATGCACTTTAAGGGACAGATCGGAACCCCAGCCGATCGGAACGCCTAGAATTTAATACTCTTATTTCCTTGTCAATCAACAGGTCAGATTGACTGGTACGCCGCACGAACCGCACCAGGGCAATAACCCGAACAGAAGCTAAGCAGATTCTCCCGGGTCGTGTGTCCGACGCTGAAGATCATCGGCCGATCCCTGGCCGATTTTTAGCGCCAACAAGCGGTTGGAGCTTTGAATCCACCTCAACGTGGATTAGGGGTGACCGGCAAGTCATTGACACCACGGGAAAAAATTTGATCTCTTGTGTGCTTGGTTATTTCTCTTGCTCAAGCTATTTCATGCAATTTACTTTGAGCATTTATGTGACAACCCTGGTAAAATTTCATTTCTAAAATCAAGGTCAGTAGCCTAACCCTATGCTTAACCAACTAATAAAAGGGTGAAAAGAATTAGAACGAGTTAAGTTGAAATTCAAATTGAATTGGGCACATTTGGATACTTTTGAATTTTTAAATTAACTTTCGAACCATAAGCCAAATGAGATGTTGCCTCAAACCAAACTTGTAGAACTTTTTATTCTGAACAATTTTCATGTTCAAAAGTTTTTGAAATTCAAATTAGAAAGAGGAGAAAACGCCCTGTTTGCACCCAGCCCCCTGAAGTTTTTCAAATTCTTGCAATTAGGCCCCTCGCTCCCCCCCCCACCTCTCTCTCTCCTCCCCGCCCGACCGCGCGCCAGGTGGCCGGCGACGCCTGACCGGCGCGAGGCGCCAGGCTAGTGGCCGCCGCGCCACTCCCCCACGCCCGGCTTTGCCCCCTCCCCACGCCGCGCTGCCCAGTGCGCGCCCGCGCGTGCGCACGCCGCTGCCGCGCCCAGCCTCGCCGCCCACCGCGCCCAACCGCCGCACCCCGCCGTGCCACCCCAGCTCCCGCGCCCCGCCCGTCGCTGCGTCTGCCCTCCGCCCGAGCCGCTGCAGCAGCTCCTTCTCCAATCCGCGCGCCACGCTATCCCCTCTCTGCCACGCCAAATCCCGGCCGCCCAGTCGCCCGCGCCCGCTCGCCGCACGCCGCGCCGGCGCCCTGCTGCCGCCCGCCGTGGCCAGTGCACGCCGTGCTGTGCCTCCGCCCCGCGCATCGCCCAGGCCCCTCCACTCCCTCCTGCCCCTATAAAAGCCGCGCCCCGGCCGCCCGCGCGAGCCACCGCAGCCAGAACGCCGTCGCCACCGCCATTGCCGCCGCCGAGCGCCGCCCGCTCGTGGACAGCCCTCCACAGCAGCCCCCTGCCCAAATTGAACCTCCAGCCACCACTACATCATCCCCCTGAAGCTCGCTGACCCGCCCAACGCCGCCCAGAACCACCGGAGCGCCGCCGCCCGCGCTGCCGCCGCCGCCGCCCGCCCCTGCTCGCCGTGGACAGCTCGACCCCGACCTTCTCCGCCCAAGCCAAGCCCCTGAGCAGCTTCCCCATGCGCCACTGAAGCTCGCAGACCGGACCAGGCCGCCCCAAGCCTGCCGGAGCACCACCGTCGACGCGCGCCACCGCCGCCGCCGCCTCTGCTCCAACGCCGGCGAGCTATTCCCGGCCGTCCCCCACCTAAACAACACCCCCACGAGGTAGCCCTCGCACCCCTGAACCTTCCCCGACCCTCACCCCTCGCCGCCGGCGAGCCCCTCGCCGGAATTTCGGCCGGCCGCCGTACCCTAGCCGCTCGAGGACCCAATTGCAAGAATTTAAAACTTTAGAAGGGTCTGCGCGTAAGATTCAAGGACCCAGTTGTAAAAGAAAGTTTCAAATCTAGATTCAAATTTAGTGAACTTGTAAAATTCGTATAAAATCGTAGAAAATTCAGAAAAATGCAAACTCAACTGTTCTGGAATCCTTAGAAGAAACTCTACAACTTTTGTTACGAAAAGTTTCTCAGGTTCTCAACATATTTTGCTCTACGTTAAATGGAAGCTTTAAGGGACTTATTTTGTACCCACTGTTGTAAATCAGTGCTGTCCCTAAATTTTGGGCAGTAAGCTAGTTGCTTGATGATTAGGACTGTGTAAAAAGATAAGGCCCAAATTCCATCTCTAGCTACACTGTTTATTAAACTTAGTGTCATACCATAAGTGGCTAAATATTTTTATCCCTGCAGTTGGGTTATGAATCACCTAATAAAACTTTTTCTATGCTGGTGTAATAGCACCTAGAGGCCAGAGAAAAATTGGGAGACTTTATATCTCACAGGAACCTATTTATTCGATTTATGTGCTAATAACATACCTTAAATCAAGAAAATAGTATCCTAGCTTGGCAAAATTCTCAAATTTTTACTAGGGGATACTCAGTGGTAGAGGTTGCTGTGTAAAATGTTTCATGGACAAAAACCCTATGTAGGGTCCTGTAAAAATAAATCCTTGAATAACCAAGGTGTGTAATGTCACATTTACTATGCTCTGAAAACTGCATAATAAATTCTACAAAACTTACAGTAGCTCCTGCATGCTTAAATGAAAGCTCTGTAAAAATCTTAGACTCAGATGTTGCACCATTTGTTCTGTACAAAAATAACAAAGGGCTAATAGCAACTATGTAATATATTTTTCATAATTAATCTGTTACATGAAACTGTCTAAACATTTTACTGTAAGCACATCTTTCCCTGATGTGCCTAAACCCAGAGTTTCATGACCAGAAACTATCCACTGTAGTAATTACACTTAAATCGTGTCGTTACCATCACCACTACTTAAACTTGTGCATTCATGTAGAATCGACGACTCTCGCCGACGGAACTTACGAGCTGGTGCCCGCGTCCGAGAGTGAGCAGCGTGAAGCTCAAGTGAATCTAACTGAAGCTCTTGAAGACCCGAGCCCAAGTTCGGAAGGGCCCCAAGCTAACTGCGAAGGCAAGCCCCGGAGCATAACCCATCTCTTTCCTAAATTATGCAACTCATTACTCTCTGCTTGTGCATTAAGTTTATAGAAGTTGAATGGAAACTTAGTTGCATGATGTTAGGAACTCATGCTTGAAAACTAGACGTAAGGTTCGATAGAAGGCTGTGCTAATAGGACTCCGGTAAAAGCCGGGTGATTTCCTGTCACTCGCGAGAAAATAGGAGTTGAATGTTTACTACACGCTGCAATCATAAGGACAACGGACGGGCTATGGTACGATGTTTACGATTGAGGCCCGTCTGTCTAGTGAAAAATGCTAAGGCCGCAGTGTGTGGTAGTGATGGTTAAGTCTTTGAACGTACTAAACACATGCCGAGATTATGGGAATCGGTAAGCTTAAGTACCTGATTGGCCCGGCAAGTGGGCAGCAACCTACCCTTTGAACTTCGGTCCCATGTGCATATGGCGAGTGCAGAGAGTGGTCACGACCCGGCGCCGAACCGTGGCGTGGGGCTCTTGTACTCTCGGAGGGTAGCCTCGATCCACGACCCGGAAAGAAAGGGGAAAAGTTGCACGTGTGACTCTAGGGAGTAACCACGTGACGTGTGTTTGGGTTTCCCTTGCAAGGTTAAGAAATTCGATTCGAATCGTCCGTTTCTCATGGCTATTGAGACTGCTTAACCATTTTTACCCACAGAGTAAGAAGAGGAACAATGAGGATGAATGAACTGGTTGGATGAAAATTTAATGCTTCACCATGTATGCTTTAGATAGCTGCTTATCTAGAATGGTTAACGAAACTAGAATCTTGAGCTAAAAGTTGAAAGTAAGGACCCACTTGTAGAAGCTTTTCGGCAAAACAAACCCCTGAGCCAAAAAGCCTTGCATGTCTAGAGTCGGTGGAGTAGATTCCACTACACGGGTAAGTCTTGCTGAGTATTAGTATACTCAGCCTTGCTTGTGGCTCGTTTTCAGGTGAGACCTTCGAAGATATGATTGCTAGCTTGACTTGGCCCTGCACTCTTCCCCCTGGTTGGTCGGTGGAATGGGATGCGCCCCCGTCCAACGGAGATAATGTCGAGTGATGTCTCGTACGGGCTTCATCGAGACATCCTTATCGTCGAGTAGCTTTCGTTATTTTATTTTCCGCTGCAACTTAAACTCTGAAGAACTTCTTAGTTATGATCACTGAAGTACTTGGTTTCTAAACTCAAAACTTGGTCTGTAATATTTACTTATGATAATGTTGTAATATTTGCTGGAATGTGGTATTCTCTGGGCTCATCGTCGCGTGAGCATTTGTATGTATGGCGCTCGATCCGCTTACCGTGGTTGTATCGGGAGGTTATACCCGACAGACCAGTGGATTACTCCGTTTGAAGTGTAAGGTTAACCGAGATTGCCTTAATGGTGATGGTTAATACACTTGAGCCGGATTAATTCAGGTGGTTCTGCCACAATTTACATTCCTAGAGATTGAATTAATACTTGTCACCCTAGGTTGCAAACCTTCATCTAGTATAGAGTTAAGTAAAAATAGGATTTCTCTTGTGTTACTAATCAAATCTTATTAGTGTTGTGATTTTAGTTCAAACCGCCTATTCACCCCCCTTTATTCGGTATCCTAGATCCTATAGCGGCAGCCAACTCGGCTAAGGGGAAATCCTCTACGGGGACCAATCAAGCCCACGGAGGACACCAAGCTAGTCCAGGTTAATCCCGAGGGCACCGGCAAGACGGTTTGGATTGGGGCTGGCCTGACCAACTAATAGGAAAGCGCGCTCGCCGACTTCCTACATGACAATCGGTATATCTTCGCATGGAAGCCCTCGGGCATGCCGGGGAAGGCTTTGGGCGAGGAGATCGCTCGACAACTCACGGCCGGGTTCATCAAGGATGTTTTCCACCCCGAATGGATAGCGAACCCCGTTCTTGTGCGAAAGAAGGACGGAACGTGGCGCATGTGCGTCGACTACACGGGCCTGAACAAGGCTTGTCCCAAGGTGCCCCACCCGCTACCGTGCATTGATCAAGTGGTCGAGTCAACCATGGGGTGCGAAACCCTGTGTTTCCTGGACGTGTACTCAGGGTACCACCAGATCGGGATGAAGGTGTCCGACCAGCTCTGAACTTTGTTCATCACCCCGTTTGGAAAGTATTGCTGTGGCAGAACCACCTGAATTAATCCGGCTCAAGTGTATTAACCATCACCATTAAGGCATCCTCGGTTAACCTTACACTTCAAACGGAGTAATCCACTGGTCTGTCGGGTATAACCTCCCGATACAACCACGGTGAACGGATCGAGCGCCGTACATACAAATGCTCATGCGACGATGAGACCAGAGGATACCACATTCCAACAAGTATCACATCATTTGCAGAAGTCAATATTACAGACCTAGTTCTGAGTTTAGAAAACAAGTACTTCAATTAACATAAATAAGTTCTTCAGAGTTAAATTGCAGCGGAAATAAACAACGGAAACTACTCGACGATACAAGATGTCTCGATGAAGCCCGTACGAGACATCACTCGGCCTTATCTCCGTTGAACGGGGGCGCATCCCATTCCACCGACCAACCAGGGGGAAGAGTGCAGGGCCAAGTCAAGCTAGCAATCATGTCTTCAAAGGGTTCACCTGAAAACGAGTCACAAGCAAGGCTGAGTATACTAATACTCAGCAAGACTTACCCGAGTAGTGGGAACTACTCCACCGACTCTAGACATGCCAGGCTTTTTGGCTCGGGGGTTTGTTTTGCCGAAAAGCAACTACAAGTGGGTCCTTACTTTCAACTTTTAGCTCAAGATTCTAGTTTCGTTAGCCAGTCTAGGTAAGCAGCTATCTAATGCATACATGGTGAAACATCAAATTTTCCATCCAACCAGTTCATTCATCATCATTGTTCCTCTTCTTACTCTGTGGGTAAAAATGGTTAAGCAGTCTCAATAGCCGTGAGAAACGGACGATTCGAATCGAATTTCTTAACCTTGCAAGGGAAACCCAAACACACGTCACGTGGTTACTCCCTAGAGTCACACGTGCAACTTTTCCCCTTTCTTTCCGGGTCGTGGATCGGGGCTACCCTCCGAGAGTACAAGAGCTCCACGCCACGGTTCGGCGCCGGGTCGTGACCACTCTCTGCACTCGCCATATGCACATGGGACCGGAGTTCAAAGGGTAGGATGCCGTCCCCTTGCCGGGCCAATCAGGTACTTAAGCTTACCGATTCCCATAATCTCGGCATGTGTTTAGTACGTTCAAAGACTTAACCATCACTACCACACCCTGCGGCCTTAGCATTTTTCACTAGACAGACGGGCCTCAATCGTAACCATCGTTACATAACCCGTCCGTGTCCTTATGATTGCAGCGTGTAGTAGTCATTCAACTCCTATTTTCTCGCGAGTGACAGGAAATCACTCGACTTTTACCGGAGTCCTATTAGCACAGCATTCTATCGAACCTTACATCTAGTTTTCCAAGCAAGGGTTCCTGACATCATGCAACTAAGTTTTCATCCAACTCCTATAAACTTAATGCACAAGCAAAGAGTAATGAGTTGCAAAATTTCGGAAAGAATGGGTTATGCTCCGGGGCTTGCCTTCGCAGTTCGCTTGGGGATCTTCCGAACTTGGGCTCGGGTCTTTAAAAGCTTCAGTTAGATTTGCTTGAGCTTCGCGCTGTTCACTCTCGGACGCGGGCACCAGCTCGTAGGTTCCGTCGGCGAGAGTTGTCGATTCTACATGAGTGCACAGTTTAAGTCGTGGAAATAGCACTTGATTACGATTTGAGAGTCATTACTACAAGGGATAATTTCTGGTCATGAAATTTTGGATTTAGGCACATCAAGGAAAGGTGTGCTTACTGTAAAATTTTCAGCCAATTTTATGTAACAGATTAATTCCGAAAAATAGATTTCATTGTTGCTGTTAGACACTTGTTCTTTTTGTACAGAACAACTGGTGTAACAAATGAGTCTAAGATTTTTACAGAGCTTTCACTTAAGCATGCAGAAGCTACTGTAATTGTTGTAGGATTTATTATGCAGTAGTCAGAGCATAGAAAATATGACATTCTACACCTAGGCTTTTTAAAGATTCATTTTTACAGGACCCTAAATAGGGTTTTTGTCCATGAAACTTTTTACACAGCAACCTCTACCCTAGTGTAACTCCCAGTAATAATTTGGGGATTTTCCAAGCTAAGATACTATTTTCTTGACTTAATGTATGTTATTAGCACATAATTCAAATAAATAGGTTACTGTGAGGTAAAAAGTCTCCTAATTTTTCTCTGGCTTCTAGGTACCAATACATTAGCATAGGAAAAATTTCAATGGGTGACTCACCACCTAACTGAAGGGATAAAATATTTTACTTACACATGAATTAAAACTAAGTTTAACAAACAGTAAATCTAGAGATGGAATTTGTGCCTGATCTTTTTACACAGTCCTAATCATCCAGCAACTAGTTCACTGCCCAAAATTTAGGGTCAGCATTGTTCTAGAACAGTGGGTATAAAATATGTCCATTAAAGCTTCAATTTAATGTAGAGCAAAATATTTTGAGATTCTGAGAAAATTTTTGTAACAAAAGTGGTAGAGTTTGTTCTGGGGATTCCAGAATAGTTGAGTTTGCATTTTTCTGAATTTTCTACGATTTTATACGAATTTTACAAGTTCACTGAATTTGAATCTAGGTTTGAAATTTTCTTTTTACAACTAGGTCCTTGAATCTTACGCTCAGACCCTTCTAAAGATTTAAATCCTTGCAATTGGGTCCTCGGCGGCTCGGGTGCGGCGGCCGGCCGAAATTCCGGCGAGGGGGCTCGCCGGCGGCGAGGGGCGGGGGTCGGGGAAGGTTCAGGGGTGCGAGGGCTACCTTGTGGGGGTGTTGTCCAGGTGGGGGACGGCCGGGAAGGGCTCGCCGGCGTTGGAGCAGAGGCGGCGGCGGCGCGGCTCGCGTCGACGGCGGTGCTCCGGCGGGCTTGGGGCGGCGTGGTCCGGTCGGTGAGCTTCAGTGACGCGTGGGGAAGCTACTCCGGGGCTCGGCTTGGACGGAGGGGGTCGGGGTCGTGCTGTCCACGGCGAGCAGGGGCGGCGGCGGCGACGGCAGCGCGGGCGGCGGTGCTCCGGTGGCTCTGGGTGGCGTTGGGCGGGTCGGTGAGCTGCGGTGAGGTGATGTAGTGGTGGCTGGGTGCTCGGTTTGGGCAGTGGGCGGCTGTGGAGGGCTGCCCACGGGCGGGTGGTGCTCGGCGGCGGCGATGGCGCGGCGAGGCGTTCTGGTGGCGGGGCTTCGCGCGGGCGGTCGGGGGTGGCGTTTTTGTAGGGACAGGAGGGGGCGTGGAGATGCCTGGGTGACGCGCGGGGCGGGGCACGGCAGCGGCGTGCACTGGGCGCGGCGGGCGGCGGCAGAACGCCGGCGCGGCGTGCGGCGAGCGGGCGCGGTGACTGGGCGGCCGCGATGGTGGCGTGGGCGCGGTGAGATAGTGCCGGGCGCGGAGTGGGGAAGCAGCTGCTGCAGCGGCTCGGGCGGAGGGCAGGCGCGGCGACTGGTGGGGCGCGGGGGCCGGGGCGGCACGGCGGAGCGCGGATACTGGCCGGGCGGGCGGCGGCCGGGGCGCGGCAGCACGCGCGGGCAGGGACTGGGCGGCGCGGCGTCGGGGCGGGGGAAAGCTGGCCGTGGCGGGGTGGCGCGGCGGCCACTGGCCTGGCGCCTCGCGCCGGTCAGGCGACGCCGGCCACCTGGCGCGCGGCGGGCGGGCGAGCGCGCGCGGCGCGGCAGAGCAGAGGGGGAGGCGCCAGGGACCGAAATGCAAAAATTCGAACAAGTTCAGGGGGCTGGGTGCAAACAGGGCGTTTTCTCCTCTTTCTGATTTGAATTTCAAAAACTTTTGAACACGAAAGTTGTTCAAAATAAAAAGTTCTACAACTTTGGTTTCAGGCAAAATCTCATTTGGCTTATGGTTGTAAAGTTATTTTAAAAGTTTCAAATGTGCCCAAATGTGCCCAAATTTAATTTGAATTCCAACTGAACCCGTTTTAAATTCTTTCCACCCTCTCATTAGTTGGTTTAACACATAGAGTTAGGCTAATGACATTGATTTCGGAATTTTAATTACCAGGGTTGTCACAGCCTTCCCCCCTTAACAAGAATCTCGCCCCGAGATTCGGTAATTCTTAGTGTGGGCGTGGGTGCACATACCAGTGGTTGAGACCAGAAACCCAGGGAAATGTTGGTTCAGGTAGCTTTCCGTTTCCCAGGTGGCTTCTTCTTCCGTGTGGCGATTCCATTGTATCTTATACATTCTAATCACTTTCTTCCTGGTCTCTCTTTCTTTTTGATCCAGAATCTTAATTGGGTGTTCGACATACGAGAGATCGGGTTCTAACGATATTTCTTGTTGTTCCACAACCTCGGTAGGGACTCGAATACACTTCTTGAGTTGAGATACGTGGAAGACATCGTGGGTGGCCGTGAGCTGAGGGGGCAGTCGTAATTTGTAGGCTACGGGTCCGCAGCTCTCCATGATTTCGTAAGGACCAATATAACGGGGAGCTAGTTTGCCTTTGATCCCAAATCTTCGCACTCCTTTGGTTGGTGAAACTCGAAGATAGACATGATCGCCAACTTCGAACTTTAGGGGCTTTCTCCTTTTGTCAGAATAGCTCTTTTGTCGGGCTTGTGCGGCTTTAAGATTTGCTTGTATTACTTTTACTTTCTCCTCTGCCTCGATTACCAGGTCGGGTCCAATTATTTTACGTTCTCCGGTTTGTGACCAGCTCAAAGGGGTTCGACACCTTCGTCCGTACAGTGCCTCAAATGGTGCCATTTTCAAACTCGTTTGGTAGCTGTTGTTGTAAGAGAACTCTGCCAGGGGTAGGCATTTGTCCCAATTCTTGTCATAATGAATGACACAAGCTCTCAGCATGTCTTCAAGAATTTGGTTTACTCTTTCTGTTTGTCCATCGGTCTGAGGATGGTATGCTGAGCTGCGAATCAGCTTAGTGCCAAGAGACGTTTGCAGATGTTCCCAAAAGCGTGCTACAAACTGAGGACCACGATCGGAAATAATTGTCTTAGGTATTCCATGCAGGCAAACAATACGATCGAGGTAAATCTCGGCATATTTCTTGGTAGAATAGGTGGTGTGCACCGGAAGAAAATGTGCCGTCTTCGTGAGTCTATCAACGATAACCCATATGGAATCATGTTTCTGGGAAGTGTTTGGTAGTCCCACGATGAAGTCCATACTTATGTCCTCCCATTTCCATGATGGTATAGGTAACGGTTGAAGTGTACCGGCCACCTTTAAGTGGCTAGCTTTTACTCTCTGGCACGTGTCACATTCCGAGACATACGTAGCAATTTCCCTTTTCATTCTAGTCCACCAGAAGTTTTGCCTTAGGTCCTGATACATTTTGCTACTGCCGGGGTGGATAGAGAATTTGGAGAGGTGTGCCTCATCAAGAATTTGCTTGCGGAGTTCGCGATTCTTCGGAACGACTATACGACTTTCGAACCATAGAACTCCCTTAGGGTCCTGGCGGAAACACTTATACTTCTCCTCACCTAGAGAGAGTTTTTGTTTGATGATCTTGATTCCTTCATCATGTAGTTGTGCCATGACGATTTGGTCGTGAAGAGTGGGCTCAACTGAGATGTGATCTAGAGTGCCTTGGGAAACCATTTCCATATTCAGCTTCCTCATGTCTGCACATAATGTCTCATGGTAGGACTCCATGGATAAGCAATGGCAATGGGACTTGCGGCTTAGTGCATCCGCGACTACATTAGCCTTACCGGGGTGATAGTGCACTTCAAGGTCATAATCTTTGATTAATTCTAGCCATCTTCGTTGTCTCATATTCAGATCGGCTTGTGTGAAGATGTACTTGAGACTCTTATGATCCGTGTAGATATTGCACTGTGTACCCATGAGATAGTGTCTCCATATCTTCAGAGCGTGAATGACGGCTGCAAGCTCAAGGTCATGCGTGGGATAATTCTGTTCGTGGGGCCGAAGGGCTCGTGAGGCATATGCAATCACTCGATTCTCTTGCATAAGCACACATCCTAGACCAGTACCTGATGCGTCACAATACACATCGAATGTCTTGGTATTATCGGGTTGAGCTAACACAGGTGCAGTAGTCAGATGCTCTCTGAGAGTGTGGAAGGCTTCCTCACACTTCTCGTCCCATACAAACTTTACTTCCTTCTTTAACAGTTCAGTCATGGGCTTAGCAATTCGAGAGAAATCCGGGATGAAGCGACGGTAGTAACCGGCTAAGCCGAGAAAACTGCGAATCTGATGAACAGAGGTAGGGGGTTTCCAATCCATCACCTCTTGTACTTTGCTGGGGTCAACAGCTATGCCTTCGCTGGAGATCGTGTGACCTAAGAACTTTACAGTATCCAACCAGAATTCACACTTAGAAAACTTAGCATAGAGCTGATGGTCTCTGAGTCGCTGAAGAACAATGCGAAGGTGCTTGGCATGCTCTTCCTCATCCTTTGAATAGATAAGAATGTCGTCGATGAACACTACGACGAATTTGTCAAGTTCGGGCATGAATACCGAATTCATTAGATACATGAAGTAGGCAGGGGCATTGGTGAGTCCAAAGGACATGACCAAGAATTCATATAGTCCATATCGTGTGGAGAAGGCAGTCTTAGGAATATCGCACGGGCGAATCTTGATCTGATGATATCCCGAGCGAAGATCAATTTTTGAGAAGACTCTGGCTCCAGCTAATTGATCGAAGAGCACATCGATGCGAGGAAGTGGGTATTTATTTTTAACTGTTACCGCATTGAGAGGTCGGTAGTCCACACATAATCTCAAACTGTCATCCTTCTTCTTTACGAATAGGGCTGGACATCCCCAAGGTGACGCGCTAGGGCGAATGAAACCTTTGTCCAGCAGTTCTTGGAGTTGAATTTTCAGCTCTGCCAACTCTTTAGGGGGCATCCTATATGGTCTTTTGGATATAGGTGCAGTGCCTGGCTGTAGTTCAATAACGAACTCAATATCCCTATCCGGGGGCATTCCGGGTAAGTCCTCCGGGAAAACATCGGCATACTCGTTTACCACAGGAATATTATCTGGCTTAAGTCCTTCCATCTTATAAGCACAGGAATTAGTACAGTCTAGGAACGGTAGGTAAAGGGTAGTGGCTCCGTGACTAGGTGAATTTATCTCAACGGCTCGGGAAGAAAGGTCCAGTGTGACTCCATGCATAGCCATCCAGTTCATTCCCAATATAATGTCCATGCCGTCAAGGGGTAAAAGGACAAGGTCCGTGTCAATGGTTTTACTACCCAATTTGACTGGTACTTGTCTGATCATTTGGTTTGAAGCAATTTTACCACCCGGTGTTGATATCATATACGACCCTTTGGTGTGACAAACATCCAAGCCTACTTTTGCACCGAATTTTGCACTTATGAAACTATGCGATGCACCAGAATCAAATAATATAACGACAGGCTTGTTATGGATAGAGAATGTACCCGACATCACTGGGGCTCCTTCAGGAAGCTCTGCAAGCGTGGTGAAGTTAATCCGTCCTTGCTTGACTTGCAGGGTCTGTCTCTTGCCCCTGTTCTTGGCGTTCGGGTTGGATCCTTGACCTTGGTTGGGCTGTCCAGGCTGAGGGCATTCTCGTGCGAAGTGGCTGGAACTCCCGCATTTGAAACAGCGATTCGCAGGGCTAGGTCGAAGAGACTGCTGAAGAATGGGCCTCGGACCATTCTGTGGAGGCATCGGGGGTCGTACCATGCCTGGCTGCTGTGGGGGTCTGGCAATCCATCTTCCTGGCTGCGGGGCCCTTGGTGGAGCTGTGGGTGCGGTATTTTGCACGATGCGATACCTTGGTGGTTGGACACTTGATGGTCCCGCGGGTGCCTTTCTCTTCTTCTCTGCCCGGTGCGCCATGATACAGTCTTCCTGGGTAATGGCCATATTGACCAACTCGTTGTAGGTGTCAGCCCTGGCTAGGTTCAGACGTTCCTTGAGCTTGGTACTCAGACCTCGGCGGAAACGATCACGCTTCTTGGCGTCCGTATCAGCGTGATAGCCCGCATTCTGACATAAGTTGTTGAACGCTTGGGCGTACTGCAGCACGGTGCGGGTGCCTTGGGTGAGTGCCAGGAACTCATTCAACTTCCTCTCCATGAGACCCTCGGGGATATGATGTGCCCGGAACGCGGTCTTGAATTCATCCCAGTCGACCACATGATCAGCCGGGAGCATCGCAAAATAGTGGTCCCACCACAGTCGAGCGGTACCGCGAAGCTGTTGCGCGGCAAAACGAGCTTTGTTGGCTTCTGAGCATGGGGCCACAAGTAGTGTGAACTTGGATTCTATGGTGCGAATCCATGCATCTGCGTCCAAGGGTTCCTCGGTCTTATGGAACAAGGGAGGCTGGGTCCCCAGGAAATCCGTGTATCCTGCAGCTTGTGGTTGGTGAGCATTGTGCCCACCCCTCTGCTGGTGTTGCCCTTGCACAATCTGACGCAGCAGCTCGGTTTGAGCGGCCATCACTTCCACCAAACTGGGCGGGGGTGGCGGCGATTGTCGCGAGCGGCTGCCACCGGCACCAAAACCCTCGGGGTTGCCACGTGTTGATCCAACCATCTGAAACGTGAAAGGTTACCATTAGCATCGCGATCCATATTACTTCCTTGATTCATGATTAATTGGTGTAGTCATAGACTTCCGAAGTCTGAGCCAGAAGTATGAACAAAATCTCTGTTTGCTACGAAAAAAAATCATAGCCTGCTGTGGGTCCATCCAAAACATCTCAAACATTTGTGGTAGTCAGAGAATTTAGGACTGCACCACTTTGGTATTTACTTCGGTGCTAGAACTATGGCTAAGGCGGTCGAAAAGCTCGTCCTTTGTCTTGCTGTCTTAGCTGTTTTTCAGCAGATTGACCGGTACGGTTCCGCCTATATCTTAAACTAGCGAGGTCCAATGATGCTGAATTTTTGTGAGAACCTAGATCACAAAATTTAGCACAAGTCTGGTATTCAACACTCAGCCAAGAAATGCAAGGAGACATGGGTAAAAATTCCGACAAGTCTCAGCGATTGTGGATTCCATCGTTTACCAACTTACAACGAAATCACCAAGTTTTATCGCCGTTCCTTACAGGCTGAGGGTATCCACATGGTTCAGGTGTACCCAACACAAAAGAGTTACTCAACTCCTAGTTAGCCTATTACAACACTTGCCAAAAGTTAGGCTACCCTATCGAGGAGTATGTGCAAAAGTCCTCCTAGGTCGTCCTCTAGAAATCATCCAAGTCGTTGACAGACGACTCGCTGTGAGCCGGAGAGTGGGCTCCCATCTGAGGTGCCTGTGGTACCTCACCCTCGAAATCCATACCTGAGATACCATCAATCTCCTGTGGCTCCTCCTCATCCTCCTCCATGTCGTCCTCATGGGGATGGTCATTCTGATCATGATGCCACTGAATATGCTCATTAGCATCCTCCAACTCAAGGTTCAGATCATGGAGCTGCTCCTCCAACTGTGCTATCGTGGTATCTCTCTCACCCATGAGAGTGTCCTGCTCCTGGATTTGGCCCTCAAGTTGGCCAATCTGAGCATCTCTGTCCTCAAGATCCTGACTGAGCTCCTTTATCTGCTCATCCCTGGTATCTGCCATCATATGGTAGGCCTGAGCAAGATCAGTGAGCTGCTCGAGTGCCTGACTCTGGAGAGTCTGAAGCCGGTAGAGTGCACTCATGCACCGCACGGAGGTATGGATAGTCTCCTGGGCATGGAAGTCTACCAAATACTGTGCGTGCTGCACCCTGTTGAGCCAAAAGGGGTCGTTGTCCTGGGCAGCAGGAAACAATCCAATGGGAGTGAGTGTGACAACCTCGGGACGCTGCGCACAAAATGTGGTGAGCGCCCTCATGGCTGCAAGCTCCCAAGTATCGGCCAAACGGCGACCAACAGCCTCAAGCTCCAAGGCGGGCCACTCCGGGTGTAGCGGGTGCGGAAAGATAGTCACGTTGACACGGCACTGGGTAACTCCATTTTCTGCAAACTCCAGTCCGGCGTAACGTGGGGGAATTAGATAGCCCGCGGTACGCAGAACATCCCACAAAATAGAGGGAAAGCCCTCCCAGTGGAGACACTGCGAGTGCACGCGTCCATCCTCATTCACCATCATCTCAACAGGCTCGGCCATCTGAACAAAAGATCAAATGGAGTGAGATAGCGAAAACTGTGAGCAGCACAAGGACAGATTCTGTATAGTGTGCAAAAATAATCATAACTCCCACAGTTCTCGTCCAAAAATTCTCAAATTTCACCAGGTCACTCCTAAGGTATTCGTGAACAACTTTTCTAGTCAACTCCAGAACTAATTGGGTCTCTAAGATGGTCTTTCTTTTCAGGTTTTACCTTACTGTCTACCCAGAATTTTCAGTGAACAGAAGGCTAGAGTTTCGTGCACCAGGGAAAATCTACCCAGCCAAAATTTACCAAATTTTAACAGCAGCTTCTGGGATAAATTTGGAACAAGTTTTGTGTTGTACTCTTTTGCAGAAAACCGCAGGAAGGGGGCCTAAAAATTTAAGAGGCAGAAGTGCTTATTCCGGACAGAATTCTGACATTTCGAGGTTTCTGTTATTTCTTATTATCCATAAGTTCAGAATTTTTCATTTTTGAACAGAAGATAGGGCACAAGATTTGGAACAATTTCTTCAACATGAACTTTATCAGAAATGGTTATTTTCTTTGGTCAATAATTCGCTCTTTTCGGTCGTGGCAGATCCGGGACAGTTTTCCCTAGATAATCCTTAAGCAACCATGCTTAGATACGCAAGAACCTTTCCACTCTCACACAACGCATTTTTGATTTCAGATACACATGTTCATGATGTATGCACGTCCTATTCGTCCTCACAAAATAAAATAATCGCCAAATAGCTTTGGTCTTACGAAGATAGTTTCGGTGGCTTACACAATACGGCTCTCGCTATAATAGCTAGTCGAGTCTTTCTAATCGTTCCTTAACTTATCGTAATCGCGGTTAGTGTACCTGCAGAAAATCGACAAGCATTTATATATCATGAACCTTTCATGCAAGCACTCATGAAAGCGTCCGTATTCATTACCGTTTACTTATAGAAACGATATCTGTACAATTTCCGCCGTACAGACGACGTTAACATACGCTATCGAGATCGCGTATTCACGGGGGTACCGTCATGAGACGGGGGTATGAACAGCGATCGCCATACCCTGCGCCGAACCTTCTACTCCCAATATGTTCAACTAACAGTTGGCATATTGGCAGCACCTCAAGTAAGCCACTGCTTGAGGGCAGCGTTCGGTTCGCATCACCGACAGGAAGGCCAAGCTCTCTCAGTTGGCTGAGGATCCTTACCTTCTTACCTTAGCGACGAGTGCGTCGTTACAGAATTTAAGGTCGGTTGTGCATGAAAGTAAGTTTTGACAGAAAGTAATGTGCTGGAAGTCAGTTGATAATATATATAGAAGTTAGATAGCCACCTAGTAACTTTCCCATGATCCCTTAGGGCTTTACGAACTAGGCACCATCCTTAACGTACCAACGCTTTTCGCAACACAACCTTCTAGTCAAGTTTTAGTAAAATGAGTTTTTAAGGCTTGTAGCATTCTCTGGCGTATGTATTTCGGCTCTGGTGTCCGCTGTTGCCAGCTGTGGCACCAGCTACAGCTCTGATACCAGCTGTGGCAGAACCACCTGAATTAATCCGGCTCAAGTGTATTAACCATCACCATTAAGGCATCCTCGGTTAACCTTACACTTCAAACGGAGTAATCCACTGGTCTGTCGGGTATAACCTCCCGATACAACCACGGTGAACGGATCGAGCGCCGTACATACAAATGCTCATGCGACGATGAGACCAGAGGATACCACATTCCAACAAGTATCACATCATTTGCAGAAGTCAATATTACAGACCTAGTTCTGAGTTTAGAAAACAAGTACTTCAATTAACATAAATAAGTTCTTCAGAGTTAAATTGCAGCGGAAATAAACAACGGAAACTACTCGACGATACAAGATGTCTCGATGAAGCCCGTACGAGACATCACTCGGCCTTATCTCCGTTGAACGGGGGCGCATCCCATTCCACCGACCAACCAGGGGGAAGAGTGCAGGGCTAAGTCAAGCTAGCAATCATGTCTTCAAAGGGTTCACCTGAAAACGAGTCACAAGCAAGGCTGAGTATACTAATACTCAGCAAGACTTACCCGAGTAGTGGGAACTACTCCACCGACTCTAGACATGCCAGGCTTTTTGGCTCGGGGGTTTGTTTTGCCGAAAAGCAACTACAAGTGGGTCCTTACTTTCAACTTTTAGCTCAAGATTCTAGTTTCGTTAGCCAGTCTAGGTAAGCAGCTATCTAATGCATACATGGTGAAACATCAAATTTTCCATCCAACCAGTTCATTCATCATCATTGTTCCTCTTCTTACTCTGTGGGTAAAAATGGTTAAGCAGTCTCAATAGCCGTGAGAAACGGACGATTCGAATCGAATTTCTTAACCTTGCAAGGGAAACCCAAACACACGTCACGTGGTTACTCCCTAGAGTCACACGTGCAACTTTTCCCCTTTCTTTCCGGGTCGTGGATCGGGGCTACCCTCCGAGAGTACAAGAGCTCCACGCCACGGTTCGGCGCCGGGTCGTGACCACTCTCTGCACTCGCCATATGCACATGGGACCGGAGTTCAAAGGGTAGGATGCCGTCCCCTTGCCGGGCCAATCAGGTACTTAAGCTTACCGATTCCCATAATCTCGGCATGTGTTTAGTACGTTCAAAGACTTAACCATCACTACCACACCCTGCGGCCTTAGCATTTTTCACTAGACAGACGGGCCTCAATCGTAACCATCGTTACATAACCCGTCCGTGTCCTTATGATTGCAGCGTGTAGTAGTCATTCAACTCCTATTTTCTCGCGAGTGACAGGAAATCACTCGACTTTTACCGGAGTCCTATTAGCACAGCATTCTATCGAACCTTACATCTAGTTTTCCAAGCAAGGGTTCCTGACATCATGCAACTAAGTTTTCATCCAACTCCTATAAACTTAATGCACAAGCAAAGAGTAATGAGTTGCAAAATTTCGGAAAGAATGGGTTATGCTCCGGGGCTTGCCTTCGCAGTTCGCTTGGGGATCTTCCGAACTTGGGCTCGGGTCTTTAAAAGCTTCAGTTAGATTTGCTTGAGCTTCGCGCTGTTCACTCTCGGACGCGGGCACCAGCTCGTAGGTTCTGTCGGCGAGAGTCGTCGATTCTACATGAGTGCACAGTTTAAGTCGTGGAAATAGCACTTGATTACGATTTGAGAGTCATTACTACAAGGGATAATTTCTGGTCATGAAATTTTGGATTTAGGCACATCAAGGAAAGGTGTGCTTACTGTAAAATTTTCAGCCAATTTTATGTAACAGATTAATTCCGAAAAATAGATTTCATTGTTGCTGTTAGACACTTGTTCTTTTTGTACAGAACAACTGGTGTAACAAATGAGTCTAAGATTTTTACAGAGCTTTCACTTAAGCATGCAGAAGCTACTGTAATTTTTGTAGGATTTATTATGCAGTATTCAGAGCATAGAAAATATGACATTCTACACCTAGGCTTTTTAAAGATTCATTTTTACAGGACCCTAAATAGGGTTTTTGTCCATGAAACTTTTTACACAGCAACCTCTACCCTAGTGTAACTCCCAGTAATAATTTGGGGATTTTCCAAGCTAAGATACTATTTTCTTGACTTAATGTATGTTATTAGCACATAATTCAAATAAATAGGTTACTGTGAGGTAAAAAGTCTCCTAATTTTTCTCTGGCTTCTAGGTACCAATACATTAGCATAGGAAAAATTTCAATGGGTGACTCACCACCTAACTGCAGGGATAAAATATTTTACTTACACATGAATTAAAACTAAGTTTAACAAACAGTAAATCTAGAGATGGAATTTGTGCCTGATCTTTTTACACAGTCCTAATCATCCAGCAACTAGTTCACTGCCCAAAATTTAGGGTCAGCATTGTTCTAGAACAGTGGGTATAAAATATGTCCATTAAAGCTTCTATTTAATGTAGAGCAAAATATTTTGAGATTCTGAGAAAATTTTTGTAACAAAAGTGGTAGAGTTTGTTCTGAGGATTCCAGAATAGTTGAGTTTGCATTTTTCTGAATTTTCTACGATTTTATACGAATTTTACAAGTTCACTGAATTTGAATCTAGGTTTGAAATTTTCTTTTTACAACTAGGTCCTTGAATCTTACGCTCAGACCCTTCTAAAGATTTAAATCCTTGCAATTGGGTCCTCGGCGGCTCGGGTGCGGCGGCCGGCCGAAATTCCGGCGAGGGGGCTCGCCGGCGGCGAGGGGCGGGGGTCGGGGAAGGTTCAGGGGTGCGAGGGCTACCTTGTGGGGGTGTTGTCCAGGTGGGGGACGGCCGGGAAGGGCTCGCCGGCGTTGGAGCAGAGGCGGCGGCGGCGCGGCTCGCGTCGACGGCGGTGCTCCGGCGGGCTTGGGGCGGCGTGGTCCGGTCGGTGAGCTTCAGTGACGCGTGGGGAAGCTACTCCGGGGCTCGGCTTGGACGGAGGGGGTCGGGGTCGTGCTGTCCACGGCGAGCAGGGGCGGCGGCGGCGACGGCAGCGCGGGCGGCGGTGCTCCGGTGGCTCTGGGTGGCGTTGGGCGGGTCGGCGAGCTGCGGTGAGGTGATGTAGTGGTGGCTGGGTGCTCGGTTTGGGCAGTGGGCGGCTGTGGAGGGCTGCCCACGGGCGGGTGGTGCTCGGCGGCGGCGATGGCGCGGCGAGGCGTTCTGGTGGCGGGGCTTCGCGCGGGCGGTCGGGGGTGGCGTTTTTGTAGGGACAGGAGGGGGCGTGGAGATGCCTGGGTGACGCGCGGGGCGGGGCACGGCAGCGGCGTGCACTGGGCGCGGCGGGCGGCGGCAGAACGCCGGCGCGGCGTGCGGCGAGCGGGCGCGGTGACTGGGCGGCCGCGATGGTGGCGTGGGCGCGGTGAGATAGTGCCGGGCGCGGAGTGGGGAAGCAGCTGCTGCAGCGGCTCGGGCGGAGGGCAGGCGCGGCGACTGGTGGGGCGCGGGGGCCGGGGCGGCACGGCGGAGCGCGGATACTGGCCGGGCGGGCGGCGGCCGGGGCGCGGCAGCACGCGCGGGCGGGGACTGGGCGGCGCGGCGTCGGGGCGGGGGAAAGCCGGCCGTGGCGGGGGTGGCGCGGCGGCCACGGGCCTGGCGCCTCGCGCCGGTCAGGCGACGCCGGCCACCTGGCGCGCGGCGGGCGGGCGAGCGCGCGCGGCGCGGCAGAGCAGAGGGGGAGGCGCCAGGGACCGAAATGCAAAAATTCAAACAAGTTCAGGGGGCTGGGTGCAAACAGGGCGTTTTCTCCTCTTTCTGATTTGAATTTCAAAAACTTTTGAACACGAAAGTTGTTCAAAATAAAAAGTTCTACAACTTTGGTTTCAGGCAAAATCTTATTTGGCTTATGGTTGTAAAGTTATTTTAAAAGTTTCAAATGTGCCCAAATGTGCCCAAATTTAATTTGAATTCCAACTGAACCCGTTTTAAATTCTTTCCACCTTCTCATTAGTTGGTTTAACACATAGAGTTAGGCTAATGACATTGATTTCGGAATTTTAATTACCAGGGTTGTCACAATTGCTACGTGACGATGCCTTTCAGCCTAAAAAATGCCGAGTCGACCTACCAGCGTTGCATGCAGCGCTGCCTTGATGACCTCGTCGGAGATGTCATCGAGGTCTACATCAACGACATCGTGGTCAAGTCCAAGAAGACCAACCACTTGGTCGACAATTTGGAGCGAACCTTCGCGCGACTCCGGTCTTACAAGGTCAAACTCAACCCCGAGAAATGCATTTTCGGGGTCCTAAAGGGGAAGCTACTCGGCTTCATCGTCTCCGAGTGTGGGATCAAGGCCAATCCAGAGAAGATCGCGGCCATACGGAGCCTGGGCCCGATAACCAACCTCAAGGGCGCCCAGAAGCTGATGGGCTACTCGTAGAGACTTGTTCTTGCCTTGAGATTTTTACACAAGTCTTAACAAGTAGAGACTAGCTTACATTCCAAAAATCATCTACATTACTATTCTAGATCAAGAGATACATTTATGGGCTATTTAAAACAAGATTAATTTTAGATCAAGTTATAGTTTATAACTAGTCAACCCTCTGTGCAAAAGTTGTAGGATTCATCAAAAGGGTCATAAAAAATTTTAGTTTGCATTTTTCAGATTTTCCTATGATTTTAGATTGATTTTACAAGTCATAGCCTCTTGAAAATAAAAGTACTCGAGTTCTCGCAGATAGGTCCCTGGATCTAGCAGAAAGGACCCTAAAAAGAACTTGGCGATTGCAATATAATCCCTGGGCGGGGCTGGGTGTTTCTCGACTGAAATCCGGCGAGGAAACTAGTCGCGGCGAGGGGAAAGGGGTGGGGGAGCATGAGGAGGTCGAGGAAAAGCTGTTGGTGTGCTCGGTTGGTTCTAGGGTGGTCGGAGTTGGGCTACCAGTTATGAGCAGGAGCTCCGGCGAGATGCGGGCGGTGGGCGGCGGTGGTACGGCGAGGGAGGGCGGCATGGGGGAAGTCAGGGAGAAGCAGCAGGTCGAGGGTGACCCGTTTAGAGCCTCGGTTTGGGCAAAGGAGGAGCGGAAAGTGGGGCTCGATGGCAAGGTCGAGTGGCGGCGCTAATGGCGCGGTGGTGGTGGTACTTGGACACGTGTGAGCAGGGGCTCGGTGCAGCCCTTTTATAGGCGCACTGGGAAGGGGAGGTGGAGCTAGGTGCGACACAATGGAGGGAGGCGCGGCCAGGACAAGGCCGCTGCGTCGCCGGCGCGTCGTGCCTCGGCCGTCGGGCATGGGTGGATTTGGGGTAGGGGAGGGCGATTTGGCCTCGGGCCGATCGGGGCCTATCGGGGTGCTATCCTTTGGCGGCTTGCAGCCGGCAGGCATCGCCGGCCAGGTGGCCGGCGGCCGCTGCCCCTCGACGGGACAGAACAGGGGAGGGGAGAGAAGAAGGGTCGGAACTCAATTTAAATTTTTCTCAAAATTTCAAACAGAAACTTGAAAAACTTTGAAAACAAAAGTTGTAGGGAATTTGAAAATCTATGACTTTCATTTTGTATCAAAGTTAATTTGATCTTTAGTTTAGAAGTTATTTTAAATTTAAGACTACTAGGATTTGAATTCATATTCTTTTTATGAGTTTTAAATTTGAATTTGCGAAAGGCCGTTTAAGTAAGCTTGTAAGGCAATAAAATATAAGTGTGTTTTTATACTACATTTTTCATAAAAAGTGGAGTGTGAAAAGGTTATAAACACAAAAGGAAACAAATCTCCCATACACACATACATACACATGCACATACACATTCATACACATGCATATGCACACACATAATTAGATGCATTGTTTCAATGATTCTTGGTTATTATGCATGATGCCATGTTTAGATTTTCTTGCTTAGGGTTTTAAACACCTACAGTGTTATAACCACCTGCGAGAGTTTGAGCAATTGTGCTCGTGCCTAACCATTGAGGGAATGGCACAAGAAACACTTCGGTGAAAGTTGTTTCCTTTCTCCCTTGATGAGAGAGCGAAACAATGGTATGCCCATAACGTAGGGAAGGTAAACAGAGAGTCGGATGAACTAAGGGACAGGTTATGTCTTGCGTTCTTCCCTATTTCTCGCATTGCTTGCCTACGAAAACAGATCCTCGACTTTCATCAAAACGAGAAGGAAACCATAGGAGCAGCCTGGGCCAGGTTTTTAAAGCTAACCCATGCTGGCCCAGACTTGTCTATCCCTGACCATGTGTTTCTAGAACACTTCTGGTTAGGGCTTAGCAAGGAGACTGCCGTACAACTTGGTATCACTGCCAGAGGATCGTTCACCCATAAAACCACTGCAGAAGGAGAAGCCCTTCTAGAACGCATCCTAGAAAACACCTCCTTCACCGAATCCCTCCCGGTAGTGAAGCCCTCAAGCCACAAGGAGGTCCCACTGATCGAGTCAGCACCTTTAGTTATGACCTACCCAGACTCAACCACCGAGCCTTCCCCCGAACCAAAAACCACAGAGAAATAAGAAATTCAACCTCCAGTGTTTCCCTTCGAATTCAAGGAAGATTTGTTTGAAGATTTCATAAACACCTCCAATTACTTTCACCAAAAGAGACCCCCAGTTCCAGTTGGTCCTTTCAAACCTCTCGATAAGGCTTTCCTTAAAGAGATGGTCAGAGACCTAACCGCTGTCATGAGCAACGAATAGGTACAAGAGGGAGAGCTATCTTCTGAAGCACTTTAGATCCTAGCCCCTCCTTAACCATTAAATGCCATATCCAAGGAACTTTGGGAAAAGTTTTATACAGTCTCATGGTTGGAGCGAACATCATGTCTGCCTCCTATGCGTGTGCTTACTAGAAGGTTCCATCCTAGAAGGGATTGGGATTTTGCATGTTGTTTGCTTACTCCACGATGACGTTGAGGTCGCCCTTGATTTCCATGTGTTCGATGTCCATGACTTCAACATTTTAATCGGGCATCCCGTCGAAAAAGTGTTCCTAAAAGTACCCACACTAGGAACTCTCAATGTTAGAGTAGGGAGAGAAATTTTTTGAATTCTGATTTCTAGGAAAAAGAATACTCGAGCAGAATTTCTCCTCCAGTCAGACCCGATTGAGGAAGTGATGGCCATCTCACTTTTTGAACCTTCCGAGCCATCCTTAGAAAAAGATGTTGAACTCTTCATCCAAGAAGAGGATGATTTAGAAGAAACCCTAGATCTCCCAACTCACGAACGGCCAACACAACCACCAATCGAGTTGAAACCCCTTCCTTCTAGCCTACGCTATGCTTTCTTGAATGGTGACACGGAGTGTCCCGTCATCATTAGCGATACACTCGCCGGTAAGGAGACAACCACGCTGTTAGCCATCTTAGAGAAGCATAGGCCTGTTTTTGGTTACTCGCTCCAGGACCTTAAGGGAATCATCACTACCCTCTGCACTAATCGCATTCCTTTGGACCCAGCCAGCACACCTTCTTAGGAGCCTCAGCGTAGGCTTAACAATGCGATGAGGGAGGTCGTCAAGGAGGTTCTCAAGCTTCTGCACGTGTTGGCACTCCTTAGCTTATACGAACTAATCCGCAAGCGCACGGATATCGATGTAGCTTTCACCATGGAGTTTACCTGGGATATTGAATACAAGGAACGATAAACATGACCAGACCTAAAACTATTCCACCGGACCCACCAAGGGAGAAGAGGTAAGAGGGTAGACGGTTTAACTTTAGTTAGCCAACTCATTACCCAGATAACTTGCTATCTACTAGCTTGATCTGCTGCGGCGGCTGGAAGAGGAAGGACTTCAGAAAGGAGTGAGAGGGGAGTCTGATGGCAACCTGCTACTACCGCTATGAAAACACCCGAACGTGGTGGACTACGAGGGACGGACAGGGCTATCACCACCTGCCGCCTACCACATTGTTCCGTGGGGTGGAACACAACCCAAGGTCACTATCAAGTCTAAGCACCACGCCTAACTTATTGAGTCACCGACTTCCGCCTCACGTTAAGACTGGAAGAAACCCCAAATGGATAGAACTTGCTAACCACGTAGACAAGGGATCCCGCAGATCAACGAATGTAAATAAATTACTGAAAGTAAGAGAAGAACTAGCAAGAAACTGAAGATAAACGAGGAACTTATTTGAATAAGCTTTATTCCTCCGAGGTGGCTACAGAGTCGGTGTAGGACCAAGGGAACCCGGCTCCTCTCCTAGCTTGGCTCTCACCCAAGTTCTCACCTCACTCTCTCCCTATTCTACACTAATGTAGAGTGACTAAACTAAGAACTCAACTTCTCTCCAAGAATGGTGTGTTGAGAGTGGAGGGGGAAGCTATCTATAGCTCTTCATGGTTGGTACTTGGACATGTGCTTAGCTTGCACGCAGGTACGGTGGTTGTGTAACTTCCACATGAAGGGATGCACGTGGCGTTGCAGGGCCAGGTCGGCCGGCCTAGTGATGCATTCGGCCCAGGTGGGGTTGGCCAAGGCCCAATAAATTAAGGTTTCCCGGACCCCAACAGTTCTTAGGCACACCAATTAGGGGAAAGGCCCAATCTCCCTAAAAGACTAGTCCAATAGGGGAAGGGTGGCTCTCCCTTTTAAGGTGGCTTCCTCCTCCCAAGCTAAGCAAGGTGGGATTATTCAGAGGCTCACACGGTCGCCGCCCGACTACAACTGGGCCACTCGGCCCCCTTTGTTGCGTCTTTGCCAGCGGGTAATAGTGGAGGATGTCCACATCATTCCCACCCCCTTAAAAAAGGGCCCAGCTCTGATACCAAATGATGGCGACCCACTAGTGTTTGATCCCGATCTTTCGATGAGAGGCGTGGAAAACTCGATTGGTCGATGCAGGCGACGTTCACGGCCCGACTACAGCCTTCCAAGCTGCGCCTTAGCAACCGATACACCCCCTCCAATGGCTGTCGCGATCTTGTGGAGCGCGGCAACTGGCCACTAGGGCACTCGTCCTGCAAACAATCGAAGAACTAGCAAGAACTAGTATGACAAGTACTGAATTTACTAGATGTAAATGAAGGTTTCACATGCAATCACAATAATGGTGGGGTTCCGAAGACAAGAAGACGGGCGGCTGATCCAGCACGCGCGCTTGCAAGCAAGTAGCGAAGGCTAAACTTGATCTAAACAAAACCCAAGCATCCTTGGTGGCGGCTAAGGGGTATAAGTACGTGGGAGGATGACCACAGGGGTGCTGGGGTCGTACTCCAACCCTAGGACGCGTCCGTAATGGACTCAACTTGATACACGGCCTATTGGGCCAAAACAGGGTGACGCAGTACCATGTGCAGAAAAGGACTCTGTATTAAGTTTACGATTGCGGCCGACTCATAATAGATATGGATATGAGGCCGGATCTGTTTGAAAGAAGACTTCATAAGCTTTCCACGAAGTACTTGAACGCCCCAATCCGAGTTTATATGCGACCGTGGTGTCCATCATAAGTTGGTACTGTTCTGCAGTCCGAATCCAGCCTGCGCGAATCCGTTTCCCTTTCGGTCGCCTCCTTGGTTCCTAAGCAAAACAAAAGTACACGGGTCTCCATGGTCTAAACATGATGTACATGAGCTTAGATTGGAACTCATCTGATGATTAAGTTGATGCGCACGAGCACGAGTAATAGGACCAGCAATAGGTACTTGTGTCGGAGTGGATGTATCGTTGACGTTGATGTCCTCATCACCTAAAAATGTTGCCGCGTGTCACCACCCTTCTTGTGGATGCTCCTGATCTTCTTCTGAGGTCGGTAGTGGTTGCGTTGGTTTGAGGCTTGACAGTTAGAGGCCAGCTAGCCTAGTGAAGGCCAGTTGGCCTGGCTCTGGCTCCTCTCAGCCCTCCGTTGCACCGCCTTGTTGATTAACGCGTGCATTTTACTCAGGGAGGCGGTTCGGAGCTTGAAAATCAGGGTAGATGCTGCATGTGGGCCCATCAATCCATGGCTCAAGCCGTTCGACTGTCGGATGCTTTGCTTGATGATGTGCCAGTCAGGATTGCTTGTTGTTGGCGCTAAAATCGGCAAGGAATCGGCCGATGGTCTTCAACGTCGAACACACGACCCGGGAGAATCTGCTTAGCTCCTGTTCGGGTTATTTGCCCTGGTGCGGTTCGCGCGGCGTGCCAGTCAATCTGACCTGTTGATTGACAAGGAAATAAGAGTATTAAATTCAGGGCGCTCCGATCGGCTGGAGTTCCGATCTGTCCCTAAGAGCGCGTCGGCGAATCGGCCGATTTGCTATGAAGATGATCGGCTATGGATCAGCCGATAACCACGTAATAATTGCAAAGAAGACTGCTGGAGCGACTTAAACAATTATTACAGATGCAACACTTGAAATAGATCTAATCGGCTGTATGACGATAAATCGAGGAAAAGCGATTATAAAGCCGATAACTCTAATCTCAAGCTGGATAACTGGTGATAATACTTGAACAACAGGTAAAACCTATAATTCTAGTAAATATCGATAACTGGTGAATAAATCCAAACGAAACCACAGTGATGCGCCTGTAGTTAAAGCTCAGATGTTACTCGATAAGCGGAACCTACCAATTGGCCGAAGATCAAGTTGATGCGGCCCTGCCAATCCGTACGAACTCGTGAAAAAAGAAAAAGTATTGGCGAAGTCGCCAACTTGAAAGTAAAGTGCTGGGAAAAAGTAGAAGTGTTTTGTTGATTGATTTGTTGATATGATACAAAGCCCTGGCGACTCCTATTTATACCCTAAAACCAGGACTCCTGTTCGATTACAACTTGTTACAATCTTATTTTAAACAGAAAACTACTATATCTAGAATATCTATAAAAGGAAACGGACTCCCGCAGAATCTTCCGCCGCCGTCTCCAAATCCAATCAGGACTTTTTCCATTGCTTTTTGACCGAATCAGCATTGCTCCGTTGACCAACATCAGTCCACTTTTGACCGAGATCCTCTGTTGTGGTTCCAATCTGTTTGGCACAAGTTGCATTGCCAATCGGCCGATTCCCAACTGTAGCCTCAATCGGCCGATTCTTTACTGTAGCCTTTAGATCTGCTGCATCGGCCAATCTCTTCTCCTGACGCCGATTCAACACGTGTCAAAATCTGGCATCAACACATGCCCCCCAGTTTCGGAGTAAAACATAATTTTTACTTCGAAACTCTTTCTTTAATCCTTTTCTCCGAAACGGGCGCAGTAAAAATCTTCTTCCGTTCCGCGGTCTTCTACATAATGATTACCATTTTCTCGGACCGGGCGCTCGAGACAACTGTTCCCCTGGAATTCGTGTAGACGCGCGGCAAAAATCCCGCCTTTGCCCTTTCTCTCTCGGATTGTCCCTAAGTACCGGCATTCTCCGCCTTCCATTCTCCATGAGCCTAGTAATCTTCTCCTGCGAACAACTGTTCATCTTCTTCTTGAGCCCTCTCGGTCTCCAACTGCTCCCCCAGCGGCACTATCAGCAACTTCTCCAACCACGGAGGTTCCGTCGGCATCCCCCTCAGCAACGGCGGCCCGATCGGCGGCTCAACTGGCAGCTCCATCGGCGACGATGAGCTTCATCCCGGAGGTAATCATCTGAAATTTTCCCCTTTTGCTTTTCTACTGCTCCAGTATTTTTTGGATCCATTCTCAGTTTTTTCCCCTTTTTCCTCCTTTTTAGGCATTTAGGCACCAGATTACCATTCCTCTTTCAGAATCCTCCGATCTTATCTGCTTAGGCCCCATGGGGAATCCCAATCCAACTGACCTGATCAACCTAGAGACTCACAGAGTCCCGTTCAAGCAATCGCCCATGGATTTAGGTCAGTGGGCAGGTGCCTTTAGGTCTTGGCCGAATGAGACCCCTGGCTGGAGAGAATGGTACCATAGAGTAGCCAGGTCTAGAAAAGTTCAGTGGGATGAACTGAAAATCGGCCAGTGCATAGACCTCTCTCTGTCCCAGATGGAGAAAAACGAGCCCTTGGTCATAGCAGCTTCTTATTTCTGGTCCGACGCACTCAATGCGTTCCTTTCTGGACATGGACCCATGACTCCAACTTTGGCCGATGTCCTGTTGTTGACCGGCCTTGACATCTCCTCCTCTGATACCCCCTTTGACTATCTGATTAAGCCATCACATCGGCTAGAAACCAAAGGAATCGACGGATGAAAGGGGACATCAACAAAAATATGAGGACTGGGACAGTTTCAGAGAGAGAGCATACTGCGTTCCTGATGATGTGGCTTGAGAAACATTTTTTCTGTGGCAGAGCAGTTGGCCCTTCTTCTAATACCCAATCCCTGGCAGAAGCTTTGTCACTAGGATCGGCCGTTCCCCTTGGAAAGCATCTGTTGGGATCGGCCTACCACATGATGCACCAAATCGGCACTAGACTGTCAAAAGGGGAGCCGATTGGGAATCCTGGCAGTCCCTGGTGGATCATCACTCTCTGGCTCAACTTATATATGAGCAACGTCTCTCAGCAACAAATAGAGACCAAAACTTTCCCCAATATTGAGTCAGAGGAAAACCCAACCATCTGACGACGCTGCACATCTTTTGGAGAAGCGGCATCGGCCTTCCCTGGCTGTCAATTCACTGCTGCCCGAACGGCCGAATACTTCAGATGCTTCTACAACGGCTTTAGTGAAGTGACTGTCAGTTGGTATCCATATCAGATAGTAGGGCCGATTTTCGAGCTTCCCGTCTGCTATGACTCGTCCACTCATACTTTTGATAGGGAACTTATGGATACCCTGATTAAGCCAGGGATTTTGCTGGCCAACTTCTTCTCTGGAAAGGACTCTCCCACATATGAGTTCTATAATCCATCGGCTGCAGCAAGGCAATTGGGCTTTGGTCAACTGCCGATTCAGGTCTACTTTGCCGAAAAAGCAAAATTCAGAGATGAACTGACCAAGAGCCTTGACTATAATCGGCTGTGCGACTTAGTGCCACACTCCAGCACTATCAACCTGAACAACTTGACAGTGGCCCCTTTTGCCATTCAGCAATTCAAACTGTGGTGGGCAGAATGGAAGCAATACCTCTTCTGCACACCTCCATCAACATATTGCAACATTCTGGACCCAGAAAACATCGACCCAAGCGCAGCAGTATGTCCTTTCCCCCAGCCGATTTCAATACTGTCTCTTTCCATACTACTCTCTTACCGTTAACTTGTATTTATCTCCTCAGTCTGAAAGCCAAGTCCCTCCGATGCGGAGCCGAAGCGGCAGGCCGATAGAGAGCGATCGTCCATATACGCCATATCCACTCATCGGCTATCACGCTCCAACCATCAAGAACATCGCCACTGACCGATGGAAACGAACACCGAAAAGGCCAAGCTTGAAGACAACAAGCTGACGAGTGCGTGCCCGCATCGGACCGACTGACCAATCGGCGGTCGTATCGGCTGAAACTCCGACTCCTCCATCCTTGCCGACTACCGAGATGGCCGATCCTCAAGTCACCGCAGAAGTCGGAGCAGTTGCGGCATCACTGCTAGTGGAAGCTGTTCAGGTAATCTTGCACACTTCATATATCTTTAAGTGCTCCACTAATACTAACTTTTTCTTTCTGTCAGGCTGCACAGCCCGTTCCAGTGCAATCTCCACAGCAATCGGCCACATTCCAAGCGGAAGCCGAAACTCCAGCGACCCTTCTCATCGAGGTAGATAATCTCTTAATTCAATTTCTCGACATTCAGAAGACTAACTGATTCTGATGCAGGCCGATTTGGGTGCATCGGTCGAACTTCCTCAACAAACATCGGCCGAAGGACCAATAGAAGTATGGCAAATATCTCATATCATCCTATTCCATTATCGTAGTATACTCATAGGATTTATTTGTCATACCTTTCCAGGAAGCCGTCCCAAGCAGAGCATTAATAGTGGTCGAGTCCTCTTCCTCTGACGAGCCGATCGTGCCGGTTCCTGCGACGAGGGAGGTACTCCCATCGGCGCAAGCAAGACAGATCCGCTTCAAGGAGGTAACAAACTTATCACTTGAATCGGCTGATCCCCTTTTACTGCTCGCTGGTCCTTGTCTTTATTCTTC
The DNA here is from genome assembly GCA_032594955.1 of Panicum miliaceum. Classification (NCBI taxonomy): domain Eukaryota; kingdom Viridiplantae; phylum Streptophyta; class Magnoliopsida; order Poales; family Poaceae; genus Panicum; species Panicum miliaceum. The sequence continues at coordinate 27,501,026 of CM064066.1, read as the reverse complement.
CGCAGGAACAAGACACTCCAAATAATAGCCTTTTCTCCTTTGCGGTCACCTTGCCTGATGATGAAGAAATCGCTTCACGCCAAGTTCCGTCGAGCTCTATCTCTGATGATGTCCGCGCCAAGCTTGAGAGCATGCGGATTCTCCTCCAAGATTATATCGGCCGATTGGTGGAAGATGCTTCACCGATTCGGCGGCTTCTTAGTGACATCAAAGGCCGAATCCCGGAAGAAACAACAGAAAGCTTGGAACCTGCTGCATATATAGAATCCATACAAACCTCAGTCTTCAGGGCCTTGCGCCATATGGCCGATCGTGCCCAGCTAGCAAAGACCCGGGAGGAAGCTGATTCGTACAAGCATCGAGCCCAAGAGGTACACCAACGGATCAACTTCCTCGAGGGCTCTCGCCCGGATATCGTCGGCACGATAGATCGCCTCAAATGGAGGAGAGCAGAGCTAGCCAAAGAGATGGAGCAAGTAACCAAAGACATAGCTGCTGAAGAAAAGAAGCTTCAAGAGCTCCCATCCATCATCACTGGGCTGAAATAAAAAAGATAGAACTTGGCCTGTGAAGTGATAAGACTTCATTGCCATATGTCAGAAGTTCCCGGATCGGCCGATGACGACCAAAGAGTACTTGACTCGGCCGATCAGATTAGGCAACAAGCTATCGCGGCCATAGATGCTTTTCTTGGGTTGTAAAGAATGCTGTAAACATTTAATGCTCCTTAAATGCTACTGCGCCGATTTGATCCTGGACCACTTCCTTTGGTAGATTTGCATTTATGAATGCTTTTACTCCGCTATGACGTGTCCCACTATCTTTTTACCTCCTTCTCTTCATAAGTACGAGATCCCACACCGTCTCCAGAGGCATATGCATTACCCATCTTCTCTCCCTCCAACAACTGGATCTTTATTCTCCCAAACTGAATATCAAGATGTCTTCTTCTGTTCCCAGGCACTTGCGAAGAACTCCATCAATCGTTCGGTAAAATAAATCATCTTCAAGTAACACATATTTTGTGGCCTGGAAACGCACTCGCCGATCCACCTTCTGGGATGGATCCCTTAAGTAATCGGCAATCTCTTTTTGCCAGTCATCGGCCGCGAGCTCCAAAATCATAGCCCCCTGAATCGGCCGATATCCGAACATGGGTTGGGCCAGCCCATTATAATTTCTGGGGATGTGCTCAATTATCGCACACTTGAATTCTTTTAACAACTGGAGACAATCTTCATAATAAATCCTAAAAATATCATCCTTGCATTCAGATCTCCCCGTTAACTGATCTACGATGAGCATGGAATCTCCAAAAATCTCGACTGCCTCAGCTTTGACTTCCCTTAAAAATTGGATACCTTTTAGCACGGCTCGATATTCTGCCTGGTTATTGGTTGCGGATGCTTCTATTGGCAGAGAAAAATCATAACTTGCCCCCCGAGGCGATACAAGAAGCGGATCCGATTCCTGATCCGGCCCCACACGAAGAACCATCGAAATATAGAGTCCACGGAACCGGTTCAACGACAGCTATCTCTGGCCCGCAATGCTGAGCTACGAAATCGGCCATGACTTGACCCTTGACAGCTTTGGCCGATTCGTACCTTAAGTCAAATTCTGACAGAGCCAGGATCCATTTTCCAATCCGTCCTTTCAAAATCGGCAGTGATAGCATATATTTCACCACATCATCTTTGCATACCACTATGCACTCTGCCGATAGCAAATAGTGCCTGAGCTTGGTACACGAGAAGTATAAACACAGGCACAGCCGTTCCACCTGGGAATATCTTGTTTTGGTGTCTAGGAGTCTTCTGCTGACATAATATACCACTCGTTCTTTCCCTTCGAACTCCTATACCAATGCTGATCCAATAGCTTGATCATCAGCCGATAAGTATAATTTGAACGGCTTACCGGGCTGTGGCGGGACTAACACCAGAGGTGAAACCAGATATTGCGTGATATCTTCTAACGCTCTGTGTTGTTCTTCTCCCCACACGAATTCTTGGTCGGGCTTCAATTTCAGCAAAGGGGTGAAAGGTCAAATACGCCCGGACAGGTTGGATATGAATCTTCTGATAAAAATGACCTTGCCGATGAGAGACTGCAGCTCAGTTTTATTCTATGGGGCCACAACTTTGTTGATGGCGTCTATGGTCTTCTGGTTGAACTCTATCCCGCGCTCATGGACCATGAATCCTAAGTATTGCCCGGCGGATACACCAAATGCACACTTGTTTGGGTTCATTTTTAACCCATGCTTCCTTGTGCACTCCAGTACTCCTTGTAAATCGGCCAGATGCTCTTGATGACCTTTTGACTTGACCACAACATCGTCGATGTAAATTTCCACCGATGCACCAATGAGCTTGTGAAAGATATAGTTCATGGCCCGCTGATATGTAGCGCTGGCGTTCTTTAACCCAAAAGTCATTACAACCCACTCGAATAAACCCAGGTGACCCGGACACCTGAAAGCCGTTTTGGAAATATCCTCTTCGACCATTAATATTTGATTGTACCCCGCATTACCATCCATGAAACTGATGACTTTGTGTCCTGCGGCAGCATCTATCAAGACATCGGCCGTTGGCATCGGATATCCATCCATTGGTGTGGCCTGATTTAGGTTCCTGAAATCGATGCACACGCGCAACTTTCCATTCTTTTTATACACAGGTACAATATTAGAAATCCATTCGGCGTAGCGCCACTACCGAATAAATCCTGCTTCAATCAACTTTGTGATCTCGGCCTTTATATTAGGCAGAATTTTGGGGTTGCATCGGCGTGCAGGCTGCTGATATGGTCGATACCCTGATTTTATAGGTAACCGGTGTTCAACAATGGACCGGTCTAGACCAGGCATCTCATGGTATTCCCAAGCAAAGCAATCCTTGAATTCTTTTAATAAACTTATCAATTTACACTTATATCCAGGATCCAAGTTAGCACTAATGTACGTCGGCCTTGGTTTGCTACTGTCTCCCAAATCCACCATCTCCAACGAATCGGCCGACGTAAACCCATGCCCAAGCTTTCCATCTTCTTGGACGAGCTCATCCATCTATTCTGAATCTTCAGAGCCGACTGCTTGGATCGGCTGTAGACCGAAATTGGACACCTTCAGGAAGTCAGTGTCCCAAGTCCTGCCAGATATACATCTGACGTGTTCACAGCTCCACTGTTGCATATCGGCCACTGCGACGCTGTAGGCGGAATCGGCGTTGACTATCTCTGTACTGTCGCCGACCCAATGCACGAGGCATTGGTGCATTGTAGATGGGACACAGCAATTCGCATGTATCCAGTCGCGATCGAGCAGCATGTTGTAGGACCCCTTACCATTAATAACGAAAAAGGTAGTAGGAAGGGTCTTACTGCCGATGGTGAGGTCGACGCAGAGCGCTCCACGGGCGGGAGACACGTTGCCCTCGAAGTCCTTGAGCATCATGTCCCTCTTGGTCAGGTCTTCATCGCTCTTGCCTAACTTGCGGAACATAGCATACGGCATGATGTTGACTGCGGCGCCGCCATCCACTAGTAGTCTGGTAACGGGTTGTCCGTTAACATATCCTTCGAGAAACAACGCCTTAAGATGTTGCCATTTTTCTTCTTCTTGTTTCTAAAAAGTGGCCGTCATCGGCTCTAACACCAATTGCGCCATTTGTTCTTCGACCCTTGCCGCCTTGTCTCGATCGGCAGGCGCCAAGAACTCCATCGGCAATATGAATACCATGTTGATATCGGCTGCCGATTCCTGACTGCCCGCTTCCTTGCTGTTGTTTTTCTTGGGGCGCCAGACCCAAGATTTGACATTTCTCTTCTCCACCGCCTGCCTCTACTCTTCTTCTTGTTGCTCCCACTGGCGCAGGCGTTGGATCCTCCATTTCTGGGATTTGGATAGACCATCAGGGCACCACCTGGGGTTTACTGGTTTGGCCGATGATCTGGCATGCTCCCAATCTGGTTCCCTTCCTAGGGGATTTTCATCTAACACCCTGTCCTCAGCCATCTCTTCCAGCCGATCGTGGACGCTGACTCTACCCCCCAGCCGATCATGCACTGAAAGGCGCTGTCCTTCTTGTTCGCGCCAATTTCTACTGATCGGCTCTGATCCTCTGTCTCTGGAGCATGATCTTTTAAACGGGCGATTGTTGTGGCTTAAATCGTTGCACTCAGGACAGTTATCGGCTGACGGCAATCGGAGGTCGTTCTCCCAGCAATGGATGAAGAACGGACATTGCCAGTGATCCTCGTGCCAGCGTATCATCTCGTCGTGGTATCTTGACCGTTCCTTCTGCGGCCGATATTTGCTGAGCAAGAATTGGGAGGTGACGGGTCTGCGCGATCATTCTGATCCTTCGCCCTTGTCTGGAGCCCGCCTTTTCCCTTTGACCTCATCCGCCGTGACCTGCACCTTGGTTTGAAGCGAATTTCTTCCCGTGTCAACCATGTTAGCCGGGAAAGGATGCTGTTCTATCTTCATCGGCTTTGCCGGTTTGGCCGAGGTTTCAAATTTGAGCCTTCCCTGCTCGATGGCCGATTGTATCTGCTGACAAAAGATCTTGCATTCATTCGTGTCATGAGACATGGCATTGTGCCACTTGCAGTACTTCATCTTCTTGAGTTGATCGGCCGAAGGGATGGTATGGTACTGAGATAGCTTGATCTGCCCTTCCTGGAGTAATAAGTCGAAAATCTTATCGGCTTTTGATGTGTCAAAGCCGAATGTCTCTGGTTCTTTCTTTCCGAAAGGGCACGATATTGGCTTTTTGCCTTTCACCCACTCTGCTAGGCCGATTTCTTCCTCTCCATCAGATTCAGACCCTTCTAGGTATGCCACCTTCTTCTGGAAATTCCTCTGCTGCTCAAACGGACGGACTTCCTGTCCTGCCAATCGGTGGACGATCTGGCTTAGGCTTTCAAATTCTTGCGAAGCATACCTTTCCTTGATTTGTGGCAGGAGGCCCTGGAAAGCGATATCGGCCAACTGGGCATCGGTCAGAGCCAGACTGTAGCATTTGTTCCTGATTTCTCTGAACCTCTGTATGTATCCAGTTACCGGCTCATCGCTCCTCTACCTAAGGCTGGTCAAATCTGAGAGCTTCATCTCATGTACTCCTGCGTAGAAGTACTTATGGAACTGCTTCTCCAGATCGGCCCAAGTAACAATAGAATTCGGTGGCAAAGTGGTGAACCACTGGAAGACCGATCCAGACAAAGACGATGAAAATAGACGCACCCTCAGAGCATCTTGCGTGGCGGCTTCCCCACACTGGATGATGAATCTGTTAATGTGCTCCACGGTGGACGTGTCGTCCAGCCCCGAAAACTTGGTGAAATCGGGCACCTTGTACCGGTGGGGAAAGGGCAGCAGGTCGTAGGCCGATGGGTATGGTGTCTTGTATGTGTAAGTCTGTACTTTCGGCGTCCAGTCCACCTGCTGCTGATGAACGGCCGTTCGAGGTGCCGGCATATGCTGGAGGATTGGCGGCGGTTCGGCCGGGTGATGGATCGGAGCATGCGGCGAATTCTGTTGCGTCATGACCGTCTGAGCAGTTGACAGTTGATGGCGAAGTGAATCCGCCGCCCCATCGTACATCGTCATCGGCGCCGTGCTTCGGAGTGCCTCTACAGTGCCTGCCCCCTGCCGATTTTTGACGGAACTGGTTGATACTGAGGGACCGTCGGCCGGACAGCCGATTGGAACGGTGCCTGGGTTGGATAGCTCCCATGTCCGGTTGATAGATCGGGAAAAGCCGTCATCGCCGATGCCCCCCAGGGTAATGAGTTTGTGGGCAACGATTGCACAGAAGCAATCTGGACAGGCTGAAGCGGTGCTTGCGATGGGAAGCATGGTGCATCGCTATACCTTGGAGATGCTGGAGGCAACGGGGTGTTGTATCCCTCGCGTTGCGTCGATGTCAGCAGAGGAGCCGATTGGGACGTGCCTGGTAAGCTTCTGGCTGGAAGTGCAATCAGTGGGGCATACGTTGGCCCCTGATATCCTTGAACTGCTGCGCTGGCCAGAGAGCTGATGATGGCGTTATACACCGTGTTGGTCATCACCGAGGATTGGTCGATGAACGCCTGGTAGACGGACTGTTGGATCATATTGGACATCTTGCCCGAATTCTCAGCAATGGTGATATGGCGGGGAACTGGAAGAGGAGCTTTCTTGACAGCCTCCCCGCTTCTGGTACGACTGAATGACTGCAGATACATCCTCTTGTAATCTTCTAGATGTTTAGCCAATTCTTCCTTCTGGTCGTCCTTGAGATCCGCTTCTGTGACCTCGATGATGTTGCTTTCGGAAACTTCTGCGTTCTTCCACATGTCGGATCTTGAAGTTTGTCCCACTGGGCGTGCCAAAAGTGTGTTGGCGCTAAAATCGGCCAGGAATCGGCCGATGGTCTTCAACGTCGGACACACGACCCGGGAGAATCTGCTTAGCTCCTTTTCGGGTTTTTTGCCCTGGTGCGGTTCGCGCGGCGTGCCAGTCAATCTAACCTGTTGATTGACAAGGAAATAAGGGTATTAAATTCAGAGCGCTCCGATCGGCTGGAGTTCCGATCTGTCCCTAAGAGCGCGTCGGCGAATCGGCCGATTTGCTATGAAGATGATCAGCTATGGATCAGCCGATAACCACATGATAATTGCAAAGAAGACTGCTCGAGCGACTTAAACAATTATTACAGATGCAACACTTGAAATAGATCTAATCGGCGGTATGACGATAAATCGAGGAAAAGCGATGATAAAGCCGATAACTCCAATCTCAAGCTGGATAACTGGTGATAATACTAGAACAACAGGTAAAACCTATAATTCTAGTAAATATCGATAACTGGTGAATAAATCCAAATGAAACCACAGCGATGCGCCCGTAGTTAAAGCTCGGATGTTACTCGGTAAGCGGAACCTACCAATTGGCTGGAGATCAAGTTGATGCAGCCCTGCCAATCCGTACGAACTCGTGAAAGAAGAAAAAGTATTGGCGAAGTCGCCGACTTGAAAGTAAAGTACTAGGAAAAAAGAAGAAGTGTTTTGTTGATTGATGTTTTCATCTGATACATAGCCCTGGCGACTCCTATTTATACCCTAAAACCAGGACTCCTGGTCGATTACGACTTGTTACAATCTTATTTTAAACAGAAAAACTACTATAACTATAATTTCTTTAAAAGGAAACGGACTCCCGCAGAATCTTCCGCCGCCGTCTCCTAATCCAATCAGGACTTTTTCCATTGCTTCTTGACCGAATCAGCATTGCTCCATTGACCAACATCAGGTCACTTTTGACCGGGATCCTTTGTTGTGGTTCCAATCTGTTTGGCACAAGTTGCGTTGCCAATCGGCCGATTCTTTACTGTAGCCTTTAGATCTGCAGCATCGGCCAATCTCTTCTCCTGACGCCGATTCAACACGTGTCAAAATCTGGCATCAACAATTGTACTTGTATTTTTAAACGTGTAGGTGAAGTTTGAGCCTGAAAGGCCATAATGCCAGGCCGGCCGGCCGGCCTGGGATTTCTCCCATACCAGCCAAATTTCGCACAATGAGCTCCTGAGATCAAATATGCAACCTGCACTTGATCATTTTGGCATGGGTGCAGGCTGCACAACTCAGGTTTGCTTTGTTTCGTGCTCATCTTCGTCCAGAGACTCGTTGGCGTGCTGTTTTTCTCTGTTCTCTGTGCACTTAACTGAAGATCAGAACTGGGGTGTGGTTGACACACAAGTGTGAACCAACCACTAGAGACATGATGCTAAACAAGCAAACCTTTTATTTTATTGAAATTAAATTGGGGTGCTGCTGGAATTACAAAGTTGGAAACAAAATTTGGAAAGGGAAAAATTAAAGTTCAGCACCTATTCCTAAACTAGCCTACACCCTCTAATCTCTCGGGTCCGGGGACCTATAGAGGTCCTCGTTCCCGGTCACCTTGGCAAGGCACTTAATCTTGGAATACATGCCTTTTCGAACGGTGTCCACCTTGTCATCAAGATCCATTCGTCCGATCTCAGACTCGGCCACGCGCTCATCCATGTTTTTCAACTTGAGCTGGAGTGCGCCGAGTTGTCTCCTCAACGCGGCGATGTTGCCATCTTCATCATCTTCCACATGATCGTCGATGTCCTCATCATCACCATGGTAGGCGTCGCTGGCGGGACTATACTCTGGTGATGCTGGTGGCACCAACTGCAGGGCCGCGACATGAGTGACGTGCGCTCCTAAAGTTGATGGCACGAGGCGCTTGTCGACCACCTTTCTGGGGGAAAGAACCCCGTGGTTGGTCGTGTCGGCGTCTTCACGCGAGTGCGTGCATTGACCCCCACACCTGGGCTCCCAGAGGGGTATCCCACGCAAGGTGGCGGCGAACGGCGTGAAGGCGAGGCCGGCCGGCCTCCCCTATGTGACAACCCTGGTAATTAAAATTCCGAAATCAATGTCATTAGCCTAACTCTATGTGTTAAACCGACTAATGAGAGGGTGGAAAGAATTTAAAACGGGTTCAGTTGGAATTCAAATTAAATTTGGGCACATTTGGGCACGTTTGAAACTTTTAAAATAACTTTACAACCATAAGCCAAATGAGATTTTTCCTGAAACCAAAGTTGTAGAACTTTTTATTTTGAACAACTTTCGTGTTCAAAAGTTTTTGAAATTCAAATCAGAAAGAGGAGAAAACGCCCTGTTTGCACCCAGCCCCCTGAACTTGTTCGAATTTTTGCATTTCGGTCCCTGGCGCCTCCCCCTCTGCTCTGCCGCGCCGCGCGCGCTCGCCCGCCCGCCGCGCGCCAGGTGGCCGGCGTCGCCTGACCGGCGCGAGGCGCCAGGCCAGTGGCCGCCGCGCCACCCCGCCACGGCCGGCTTTCCCCCGCCCCGACGCCGCGCCGCCCAGTCCCCGCCCGCGCGTGCTGCCGCGCCCCGGCCGCCGCCCGCCCGGCCAGTATCCGCGCTCCGCCGTGCCGCCCCGGCCCCCGCGCCCCACCAGTCGCCGCGCCTGCCCTCCGCCCGAGCCGCTGCAGCAGCTGCTCCCCACTCCGCGCCCGGCACTATCTCCTCGCGCCCACGCCACAATCGCGGCCGCCCAGTCGCCGCGCCCGCTCGCCGCACGCCGCGCCGGCGTTCTGCCGCCGCCCGCCGCGCCCAGTGCACGCCGCTGCCGTGCCCCGCCCCGCGCGTCGCCCAGGCATCTCCGCGCCCCCTCCTGACCCTATAAAAGCCCCGCCCCGACCGCCCGCGCGAGCCCCCGGCCGTCAGAACACCCCGCCGCGCCATCGCCGCCGCCGAGCACCACCCGCCCGTGGGCAGCCCTCCACAGCCGCCCACTGCCCAAACTGAGCGCCCAGCCACCACTACATCACCCCACCGCAGCTCACCGACCCACCCAACGCCGCCCAGAGCCACCGGAGCACCGCCGCCCGCGCTGCCGTCGCCGCCGCCGCCCCTGCTCGCCGTGGACAGCACGACCCCGACCCCCTCCGTCCAAGCCGAGCCCCGGAGTAGCTTCCCCACGCGTCACTGAAGCTCACCAACCGGACCACGCCGCCCCAAGCCCGCCGGAGCACCGCCGTCGACGCGAGCCGCGCCGCCGCCGCCTCTGCTCCAACGCCGGCGAGCCCTTCCCGGCCGTCCCCCACCTGAACAACACCCCCACAAGGTAGCCCTCGCACCCCTGAACCTTCCCCGACCCCCGCCCCTCGCCGCCGGCAAGCCCCCTCGCCGGAATTTCGGCCGGACCGCCGCACCCGAGCCGCCGAGGACCCAATTGCAAGGATTTAAATCTTTAGAAGGGTCTGAGCGTAAGATTCAAGGACCTAGTTGTAAAAAGAAAATTTCAAACCTAGATTCAAATTCAGTGAACTTGAAAAATTCGTATAAAATCGTAGAAAATTCAGAAAAATGCAAACTCAACTATTCTGGAATCCTCAGAACAAACTCTCAGAATCTCAAAATATTTTGCTCTACATTAAATAGAAGCTTTAATGGACATATTTTATACCCACTGTTCTAGAACAATGCTGACCCTAAATTTTGGGCAGTGAACTAGTTGCTGGATGATTAGGACTGTGTAAAAAGATCAGGCACAAATTGCATCTCTAGATTTACTGTTTGTTAAACTTAGTTTTAATTCATGTGTAAGTAAAATATTTTATCCCTGCAGTTAGCTGGTGAGTCACCCATTGAAATTTTTCCTATGCTAATGTATTGGTACCTAGAAGCCAGAGAAAAATTAGGAGACTTTTTACCTCACAGTAACCTATTTATTTGAATTATGTGCTAATAACATACATTAAGTCAAGAAAATAGTATCTTAGCTTGGAAAATCCCCAAATTATTACTGGGAGTTACACTAGGGTAGAGGTTGCTGTGTAAAACGTTTCATGGACAAAAACCCTATTTAGGGTCCTGTAAAAATGAATCTTTAAAAAGCCTAGGTGTAGAATGTCATATTTTCTATGCTCTGAATACTGCATAATAAATCCTACAAAAATTACAGTAGCTTCTGCATGCTTAAGTGAAAGCTCTGTAAAAATCTTAGACTCATTTGTTACACCAGTTGTTCTGTACAAAAAGAACAAGTGTCTAACAGCAACAATGAAATCTATTTTTCGGAATTAATCTGTTACATAAAATTGGCTGAAAATTTTACAGTAAGCACACCTTTCCTTGATGTGCCTAAATCCAAAATTTCATGACCAGAAATTATCCCTTGTAGTAATGACTCTCAAATCGTAATCAAGTGCTATTTCCACGACTTAAACTGTGCACTCATGTAGAATCGACGACTCTCGCCGACGGAACCTACGAGCTGGTGCCCGCGTCCGAGAGTGAACAGCGCGAAGCTCAAGCAAATCTAACTGAAGCTTTTAAAGACCCGAGCCCAAGTTCGGAAGATCCCCAAGCGAACTGCGAAGGCAAGCCCCGGAGCATAACCCATTCTTTCCGAAATTATGCAACTCATTACTCTTTGCTTGTGCATTAAGTTTATAGGAGTTGGATGAAAACTTAGTTGCATGATGTCAGGAACCCTTGCTTGGAAAACTAGATGTAAGGTTCGATAGAATGCTGTGCTAATAGGACTCCGGTAAAAGTCGAGTGATTTCCTGTCACTCGCGAGAAAATAGGAGTTGAATGACTACTACACGCTGCAATCATAAGGACACGGACGGGTTATGTAACGATGGTTACGATTGAGGCCCGTCTGTCTAGTGAAAAATGCTAAGGCCGCAGGGTGTGGTAGTGATGGTTAAGTCTTTGAACGTACTAACCACATGCCGAGATTATGGGAATCGGTAAGCTTAAGTACCTGATTGGCCCGGCAAGGGGACGGCATCCTACCCTTTGAACTTCGGTCCCATGTGCATATGGCGAGTGCAGAGAGTGGTCACGACCCGGCGCCGAACCGTGGCGTGGAGCTCTTGTACTCTCGGAGGGTAGCCCCGATCCACGACCCGGAAAGAAAGGGGAAAAGTTGCACGTGTGACTCTAGGGAGTAACCACGTGACGTGTGTTTGGGTTTCCCTTGCAAGGTTAAGAAATTCGATTCGAATCGTCCGTTTCTCACGGCTATTGAGACTGCTTAACCATTTTTACCCACAGAGTAAGAAGAGGAACAATGATGATGAATGAACTGGTTGGATGGAAAATTCGATGTTTCACCATGTATGCATTAGATAGCTGCTTACCTAGACTGGCTAACGAAACTAGAATCTTGAGCTAAAAGTTGAAAGTAAGGACCCACTTGTAGTTGCTTTTCGGCAAAACAAACCCCCGAGCCAAAAAGCCTGGCATGTCTAGAGTCGGTGGAGTAGTTCCCACTACTCGGGTAAGTCTTGCTGAGTATTAGTATACTCAGCCTTGCTTGTGACTCGTTTTCAGGTGAACCCTTTGAAGACATGATTGCTAGCTTGACTTGGCCCTGCACTCTTCCCCCTGGTTGGTCGGTGGAATGGGATGCGCCCCCGTTCAACGGAGATAAGGCCGAGTGATGTCTCGTACGGGCTTCATCGAGACATCTTGTATCGTCGAGTAGTTTCCGTTGTTTATTTCCGCTGCAATTTAACTCTGAAGAACTTATTTATGTTAATTGAAGTACTTGTTTTCTAAACTCAGAACTAGGTCTGTAATATTGACTTCTGCAAATGATGTGATACTTGTTGGAATGTGGTATCCTCTGGTCTCATCGTCGCATGAGCATTTGTATGTACGGCGCTCGATCCGTTCACCGTGGTTGTATCGGGAGGTTATACCCGACAGACCAGTGGATTACTCCGTTTGAAGTGTAAGGTTAACCGAGGATGCCTTAATGGTGATGGTTATTACACTTGAGCCGGATTAATTCAGGTGGTTCTGCCACACCCTAGGCCGGCCGGCTTGAGGCTTGCGCCTCCGGATTGCAGGCAGTGAGGGGAAGGCCTCGGGCATCGCCCAAGGCTCGATAATGCGGAGGCTACTGGAGGACGCCCGGCTATGGTTGGATTTGGAAGGTGCCGAAGGGGAAGAAGTGGGCAAGGGTGCCGATTTCAGTGTCGTGGGTGAGGATTGCGAGGCCATGGCGGTGATCTTACTGAGTTTCAAAGTAAGGAAGGCTGAAGGGTTTTTGAGGAAGAAGAAGGGGGAGCCTTTCGATTTAAAACGATGCTCCTCCTTCCCATTCTCTCGAAGATGCGAAGGAGATCCCGGATAATGCCGATTCAAATTCGTACGTTTGAATCCAGGCTCAAGGCTAGGCCGGCCGGCCTGGGGTAGGGTGGCCGGCCCCACCTTGTCAAGTGTGGCCTTCGGTCTTCTCGAAGCATGTAACAACCCTGATAAATTACCTTTCTAAATCAGTGTCATTAGCCTAACCCTATGCTTAACCAACTAATCAAAGGGTGAAAAGAATTAGAACAAGTTAAGTTGAAATTCAAATTGAATTTGGGCACATTTGGATACTTTTGAATTTTTAAATTAACTTTCAAACCATAAGCCAAATGAGATGTTGCCTGAAACCAAACTTGTAGAACTTTTTATTCTGAACAACTTTCATGTTCAAAAGTTTTTGAAATTCAAATTAGAAAGAGGAGAAAACACCCTGTTTGCACCCAGCCCCCTGAAACTTTTCAAATTCTCGCGTTTAGGCCCCTCGCTCCTCTCTCTCTCTCCCCATCCCGCCCGACAGCGCCGCCAGGTGGCCGGCGACGCCTGACCGACGCGAGCCGCCAGGCCAGTGGCCGCCGTGCCTCGCCCCCACGCACGGCTTTGCCCCCCCCCGCCACGCTGCCCAGTCCGCGCCCGCGCGTGCGCACGCCGTGCCGTGCCCCGGCTCGCCGCCCGCCGCGCCCAACCGCCGCGTCGCGCCTTGCCGTCTCGACCCCCGCACCCCGCCCATCGCTGCGCCTGCCTCCCGCCTGAGCCGCTGCTGCAGCTGTGTCCCCAATCCGCACGCCGCGCTATCTCCTCGCTCCCACGCCAAATCCCCGGCCGCCAGTCGCTCGCCTCCGCCCGCCGCACGCCGCGCCGGCGTCCTGCTGCCACCCGCCGTGGCCAGTGGCACGCCCTTGCCGTGCCTTCGCCCCGCGCGTCGCCCAGGCACCCCCACCCCCCTCCTGCCCCTATAAAAGTCGCGCCCCCGGCCGCCCGCGCGAGCCACAGCAGCCAGAGCACCTCGCCGCCGCCATTACCGCCGCCGAGCTCCGCCCGTTCGTGGACAGCCTCCCACAGCCGCCCCCCGCCCAAATTGAAGTGTCAGCCACCACTACATCATCCCACTGAAGCTCGCCGACCCGCCCAACACCGCCCAGGACCGGCGGAGCGCATCCGCCCGCGCTGTCACCGCCGCCGCCGCCCCTGCTCACCGCGGACAGCTCGACTCCGACCTCCTCCGCCCAAGCCAAGCACCCGAGCAGCTTCCCCACGCGCCACTGAAGCTTCCCGTCCAGACCAGGCCGCCCCAAGCCCGCCGGAGCACCTCCGTCGACGCGTGCCGCCGCCGCCGCCGCCTCTGCTCCAACGCCGGCGAGCTATTCCCGGCCGTCCCCCACCCGAACAAGACCCCCACTTGGTAGCCCTCGCACCCCTGATCCTTCCCCGACCCTCACCCCTCGCCGCCGGCGAGCCCCTCGCCGGAATTTTGGCCGGCCACCGTACCCGAGCCGCCCGAGGACCCAATTGCAAGAATTTAAATCTTTAGAAGGGTCTGCACGTAAGATTTAAGGACCCAGTTGTAAAAGAAAGTTTCAAATCTAGATTCAAATTCAGTGAACTTTTAAAATTCGTGTAAAATCGTAGAAAATTCAGACAAATGCAAACTAAACTGTTCTGGAATCCTTAGAAGAAACTCTACAACTTTTGTTACGAAAAGTTTCTCAGATTCTCAATATATTTTGCTCTACATTAAATGGAAGTTTTAATGGACGTCTTTCGTACCCATTGTTGTAGATCAATGCTGACCCTAAATTTTGGGCAGTGAGTTAGTGGCTTGATGTTAAGGACTGTGTAAAAAGATCAAGCCCAAATTCCATCTCTATCTGCACTGTTTATTAAACTTAGTTTCATACCATAAGTGGCTAAATATTTTTATCCCTGCAGTTAGGTTATGAATCACATAATGAAACTTTTTCTATACTGTTGAAATGGTACCTAGATGCCAGAGAAAAATTGGGAGACTTTTTATCTCACAGGAACCTACTTAGTTGATTTATGTGCTAATAACATGCATCAAATTAAGAAAATAGTATCTTAGCTTGGAAAATTCTGTAAGTTTTACTAGAAGATACTCAGTGGTAGAAGATGCAGTGTAAAAAGTTTCATGGACAAAAACCCTGTGCAGGATCCTGTAAAAATAAATCCTTGATTAACCTAGGAGTGTAATGTCATATTTACTATGCTCTGAAAACTGCTTAATAAATCCTATAAAAATTACAGTAGCTCCTGCATGATTACATGAAATCCCTGTAAAAATATTAGACTCAGTTTTTGCACCATTTGTTCTGTACAAAAAGAATAAGGATCTAGCAGCCACCATGCGTTATATTTTTCATAATTAATCTGCTGCATGAAATTGTCTGAAAATTCTACAGTAAGTATATCTTTCCCTGATGTGCCTAGATCCAAGATTTCATGACCAGAAACTACTCCCTGTAGTAGTTACACTTAAATCATGTTTCCATGAGGAGCATAAGTTCCCATGAACACCCACCCCACCTTGCTTAACGAAGTTACTTATTGTACTAATCTACTCTATTAACGAATGCCCACGAATGATAAAGTAACACACTTCACAACAAACTCGTGTTTTACAAACTCCAACTTTATCGTGAAGGAAATCAAGTCGTTTACCATCACCACTACTTAAACTTGTGCATTCATGTAGAAACGACTACTCTCGCCGACGGAACGTACGAGCTGGTGCCCGCGTCCGAGAGTGAGCCGCGTGAAGCTCAAGTAAACCTAACTAAAGCTCTTGAAGACCCGAGCCTAACTTCGGAAGAGCCCCAAGCTAACTGTTCACAAGAAGGCAAGCCCCGGAGCATAACCCATTTCTTTTCCTAAATTATGCAACTCACTACTCTTTTGCTTGTGCATTAAGTTTATAGGAGTTGGATGAAAACTTAGTTGCATGATGTTAAGAACCCATGCTTGAAAACTAGATGTAAGGTTCGCTAGAATGCTGTGCTAATAGGACTCCGGTAAAAGCCGAGTGATTTCCTGTCACTCGCGAGAAAATAGGAGTTGAATGTTTACTACACGCTGCAATCATAAGGACAACGGACGGGCTATGGTACGATGTTTACGATTGAGGCCCGTCTGTTTAGTGAAAAATTTGCTAAGGCCGCAGTGTGTGGTAGTGATGGTTAAGTCTTTGAACGTACTAAACACATGCCGAGAATATGGTAATCGGTAAGCTTAAGTACCTGATTGGCCCGGCAAGGGGACGGCATCCTACCCTTTGAACTTCGGTCCCATGTGCATATGGCGAGTGCAGAGAGTGGTCACGACCCGGCGCCGAACCGTGGCGTGGGGCTCTTGTACTCTCGGAGGGTAGCCCCGATCCACGACCCGGAAAGAAAGGGGAAAAGTTGCACGTGTGACTCTAGGGAGTAACCACGTGACGTGTGTTTAGGTTTCCCTTGCAAGGTTAAGAAATTCGATTCGAATCGTCCGTTTCTCACGGCTATTGAGACTGCTTAACCCCCTTTACCCACGGAGTAAGAAGAGGAACAATGATGATGAATAAACTTGTTGGATGAAATTTAATGCTTCACCATGAATGCTTTTGGATAGCTGCTTATCTAGAATGGTTAATGAAACTAGAATCTTGAGCTAAAAGTTGAAAGTAAGGACCCACTTGTAGATGCTTTTCGGCAAAACAAACCCCTGAGCCAAAAAGCCTTGCATGTCTAGAGTCGGTGGAGTAGATTCCACTACGCGGGTAAGTCTTGCTGAGTATTAGTATACTCAGCCTTGCTTGTGGCTCGTTTTCAGGTGAGACCTTCGAAGATATGATTGCTAGCTTGACTTGGCCCTGCACTCTTCCCCCTGGTTGGTCGGTGGAATGGGATACGCCCCCGTCCAATGGAGATAATGCCGAGTGATGTCTCGTACGGGCTTCATCGAGACATCCTTATCGTCGAAGTAGCTTTCATTGTTTTATTTTCCGCTGCAACTTAAACTCTGAAGAACTTATTAGTTATGATCACTGAAGTACTTGGTTTCTAAACTCAAACTTGGTCTGTAATATTCACTTATGGTAATTTTGTAATATTTGCTGGAATGTGGTATTCTCTGGGCTCATCGTCGCATGAGCATTTGTATGTATGGCATTCGATCCGCTCTACCGTGGTTGTATCGGGAGGTTATACCCGACAGACCAGTGGATTACTCCGTTTGAAGTGTAAGGTTAACCGAGATCGCCCTAATAGCGATGGTTAATACACTTGAGCCGGATTAATTCAGGTGGTTCTGCCATAGCTGGTATCAGAGCCATAGCTGGTGCCACAGCTGGCAACAGCTGGCACCAGAGCCGAAATGCATACGCCAGAGAATGCGACAAGCCTTAAAAACTCGTTTTCATAAAACTTGACTAAAAGGATGTGTTGCAAAATACGTTGGTGCGCTAAGGATGGTGCCTAGTTCGTAAAGCCCTAAGGGATTATGGGAAAGTTCCTAGGTGGCTATCTAACTTATGAAATATTATCAACTGACTTCCAGCACATTACTTTCTGCCAAAACTTACTTTCATGCACAACCGACCTTAAATTCTGTAACGACGCACTCATCGCTAAGGTAAGAAGGTAAGAATCCTCAGCCAACTGAGAGAGCTTGGCCTTCCTGTCGGTGATGCGAACCGAACGCTGCCCTCAAGCAGTGGCTTACTTGAGGTGCTGCCAATATGCCAACTGTTAGTTGAACATATTGGGAGTAGAAGGTTTGGCGCAGGGTATGGCGATCGCTGTTCATACCCCCGTCTCATGACGGTACCCCCGTGAATACGCTATCTCGATAGCGTATGTTAACGTCGTCTGTACGGCGGAAATTGTACAGATATCGTTTCTATAAGTAAACGGTAATGAATACGGACGCTTTCATGAGTGCTGGCATGAAAGGTTCATGAAATATATATATGCTCAATCTTCTGCAGGTACACTAACCGCGATTACGATAAGTTAAGGAACGGTTAGAAAGACTCGACTAGCTATTATAGTGAGAGCCGTATTGTGTATGCCACCGAAACTATCTTCGTAAGACCAAAAGTATTTGACAATTATTTTATTTTGTGAGGATGAATAGGACGTGCATGCATCATGACCATATGTATCTGAAATTGAAAATACGATGTATGAGAGTGGTAAGGTTCTTGCGTATCTACGCGTGGCTTGCATAAGGACTATCTAGCGAATCTGTCCCAAATCTGCCATGACCGAAAAGAGTGATTTATTGATCAGAGAAAATGACCTTTTCTGGTAAATTTCATGTTGAAAGAATTGTTCCAAATTTCGTGTTCTATCCCCTGTTCAAAAATAAAAAATTCTGAACTTATGGATAGTAAGAAATAACAGAAACCATGGAATGTCAGAATTCTGTCCAGAATGAGCACTTCTGCCTCTTAAATTTTTAGGCCCCCTTCCTGCGCTTTTCTGCAAAAGAGTACAACACAAAACTTGTTCCAAATTTACCCAGGTAGCTGCTGTGAAAGTTTGGTAAATTTTGGCTGGGTAGATTTTCCCTGGTGCACGAAACTCTAGCCCTCTGTTCACTGAAAATTCTGGGTAGACAGTAAGGTAAAACCTGAAAAGAAAGACCATCTTAGAAACCTATCTAGCTCTGGGGTTGACTAGCAAAGTTGTTCACAAATACCTTAGGAGTGATCTGGTGAAATTTGAGAATTTTTGGTTGAGAACTGTGGAAGTTATGGTTATTTTTGCACACTATACAGAATCTGTTCCTGTGCTGTTCACAGTTTTTCACTATCTCACACCATTTGATCTTTTGTTCAGATGGCCGAGCCTGTTGCTATGATGGTGGATGAGGATGGACGCGTTCACTCGCAATGTCTCCACTGGTAGGGTTTTCCCTCTATTTTGTGGGACGTGTTGAGCACCGCGGGCTATCTAATTCCCCCACGTTACGCCGGACTGGAGTTTGCAGAGAATGGAGTTACCCAGTGCCGTGTCAACGTGACTATCTTTTCGCACCCGCTACACCCGGAGTGGCCCGCCTTGGAGATTGAGGCTGTTGGTCGCCGTTTGGCCGATACTTGGGAGCTTGCAGCCATGAGGGCGCTCACCACGTTTTGTGCGCAGCGTCCCGAGGTTGTCACACTCGCTCCCATTGGTTTGTTTCCTGCTGCCCAGGACAACGACCCCTTTTGGCTCAACAGGGTGTAGCACACACAGTACTTGGTAGACTTTCACGCCCAGGAAACTATCCATACCTCCGTGCGGTGCATGAATGCACTCTACCGACTACAGACTCTCCAGAGTCAGGCGCTTGAGCAGCTAACTGATCTTGCTCAGGCCTACCACATGATGGCAGATACCAGGGATGAGCAGATTAAGGAGCTCAGTAAGGATCTTGAGGACAGTGATGCTCAGATTGGCCAACTTGAGGGCCAAATTCAGGAGCAGGACACTCTCATGGGTGAGAGAGATGCCACGATAGCACACTTGGAGGAGCAGCTCCATGATCTGAGCCTTGAGTTGGAGGATGCTAATGAGCACATTCAGTGGCATCATGATCAGAATGACCATCCCCATGAGGAGGACATGGAGGAAGATGAGGAGGAGCCACAGGAGATTGATGGTATTTCAGGAATGGACTTCGAGGGTGAGGTACCACAGGCACCTCAGATGGGAGCTCACTCTCCTACTCACAGCGAGTCGTCCGTCAACGACTTGGATGACTTCTAGATGACGACCTAGAAGGACTTTTGCACATACTCCTCGATAGGGTAGCCTAACTTTTGGAAAGTGTTGTAATAGGCTAACTAGGAGTTGAGTAAATCTTTTGTGATGGGTACACCTGAACCATGTGGATACCCTCAGCATGTAAGGAACGGCGACAAACTTGGGTGATTTCGTTGTAAGTTGGTAAACGATGAAATCCACAATCGCTGAGACTTGTCGGAATTTTTACCCATGTCTCTCTACATTTCTAGGCTGAGTGTTGAATACCAAACTTGTCCTAAATTCTGTGATCTAGGTTCTCACAAAATTTCAACCCCATTGGATCTTGCTAAGTTAAGTTATAGGCCAGATACTATAACTTGTTCTACTGAAAAACAGCCAAAATAGGGAAGCAAAGAGTGAATCGTTTGACCATCCTAGCCATCGATTTAGCACCTTGGCTGAATACCAAAGTGGTACATCTCTAAATTCCCTATCCACTGCCAAAATATAAGAAACTTTGGATGAACCTACCAGGAGTTACAAAATTCGTATGGCAGACAGTTTTTATGCCCATGATTCTATCCATGACCTTTTGGAAGTCTACCATTCCGCGTTAGATCTTTTTGGAGTCATGGAAGCAATATGGATCACGTTGCTAATGAAGAACATTCGCCTTTTCAGATGGTTGGATCAACACGTGGCAACCCCGAGGGTTTTGGTGCCGGTGGCAGCAGACCGCGACAATCGCCACCACCCCCACCCAGTTTGGTGGAAGTGATGGCCGCTCAAACCGAGCTGCTGCGTCAGCTGGTGCAAGGACAGCACCAGCAGCGGGGTGGGCATAATGTTCACCAACCCCAAGCTGCAGGATATACGGATTTTCTGGGGACCCAGCCGCCCTTGTTCCATAAGACGGAGGAACCCTTGGACGCAGACGCATGGATTCGCACCATCGAATCCAAGTTCACACTACTTGTGGCCCCATGCTCAGAAGCCAACAAAGCTCGTTTTGCTGCGGAACAGCTTCGCGGTACCACTCGTCTGTGGTGGGACCACTATTTTGCGATGCTCCCGGCTGATCATGTGGTCGACTGGGACGAATTTAAGACCGCATTCCGGGCACATCATATCCCCGAGGGTCTCATGGAGAGGAAGTTGAACGAGTTCCTGGCACTCACCCAGGGCACCCGCACCGTGCTGCAGTACGCCCAGGCGTTCAACAACCTATGCCAGTATGCGGGCTATCACGCTGATACGGATGCCAAGAAGCGTGATCGTTTCCGCCGAGGTCTGAATACCAAGCTCAAGGAGCATCTGAACCTAGTTAGGGCTGACACCTACAACGAATTGGTCAATATGGCCATTACCCAGGAAGACTGTATCATGGCACACCGGGCAGAGAAGAAGAGAAAGGCACCCGCTGGACCTTCAAGTGCTTAGCCACCAAGGTATCGCATCGTGCAAAATGCCGCACCCACAGCTCCACCTAGGGCCCCTCAGCCAGGAAGATGGATTGCCAGACCCCCGCAACAGCCAGGCATGGTACGACCCCCGATGCCTCCACAGAATGGTCCGAGGCCCATTCTTCAACAGTCTCTTCGACCCAGCCCCGCGAATCGCTGTTTCAAATGCGGGAGTTCTAACCACTTCGCACGAGAATGCCCTCAGTCTGGACTGCCCAACCAAGGTCAGGGATCCAACCCGAACACCAAGAACAGGGGCAAGAGACAGACCCTGCAGGTCAAGCAAGGACGGATTAACTTCACCACGCTTGCAGAGCTTCCTGAAGGAGCCCCAGTGATGTCGGGTACATTCTCTATCCATAACAAGCCTGCAGTTATATTGTTTGATTCTGGTGCATCGCATAGTTTCATAAGTGCAAAATTCATTGCAAAAGTAGGCTTGGATGTTTGTCACACAAAAGGGCCATATATGATATCAACACCGGGTGGTAAAATTGCTTCAAACCAAATGGTCAGACAAGTACCAGTCAAGTTGGGTAGTAAAACCATCGACACAGACCTTGTTCTTTTACCCCTTGACGGCATGGATATTATTTTGGGAATGAACTGGATGACTATGCATGGAGTCACGCTGGACCTTTCTTCCCGAGCCGTTGAGATAAATTCACCTAGTCACGGAGCCACTACCCTTTACCTACCATTCCTAGATTGCACGAATTCCTGTGCTTACAAGATGGAAGGACTTAAGCTAGAGAATATTCCTGTGGTCAACGAGTATGCCGACGTTTTTCCGGATGACTTACCTGGAATGCCACCAGATAGGGATATTGAGTTCATCATTGAACTACAACCAGGCACTGCACCTATCTCCAAAAGACCATATAGGATGCCCCCTAAAGAATTGGCAGAGCTGAAAATTCAACTCCAAGAACTACTGGACAAAGGTTTCATTCGCCCTAGCGCGTCACCTTGGGGATGTCCAGCCCTATTCGTAAAGAAGAAGGATGACAGTTAGAGGTTATGCGTTGACTACCGACCTCTCAATGCGGTAACTGTTAAAAATAAATACCCACTTCCCCGTATCGATGTACTCTTCGATCAATTAGCTGGAGCCAGAGTCTTCTCAAAAATTGATCTTCGTTCGGGATATCATCAGATCAAGATTCGCCCGTGCGATATTCCTAAGACTGCCTTCTCCACACGATATGGACTATATGAATTCTTGGTCATGTCCTTTGGACTCACCAATGCCCCTGCCTACTTCATGTATCTCATGAATTCCGTATTCATGCCCGAACTTGACAAATTCGTCGTAGTGTTCATCAACGACATCCTTATCTATTCCAAGAATGAGGAAGAACATGCCTAGCACCTTCACGTTGTTCTTCAGCGTCTAAGAAACCATCAGCTCTATGCTAAGTTTTCTAAGTGTGAATTCTGGTTGGATACTGTAAAGTTCTTGGGTCACACGATCTCCAGTGAAGGCATAGCTGTTGACCCCAGCAAGGTACAAGAGGTGATGGATTGGAAACCCCCTACCTCTGTTCATCAGATTCGTAGTTTTCTCGGCTTAGCCGGTTACTACCGTCGCTTCATCCCGGATTTCTCTCGAATTGCTAAGCCCATGACGGAACTATTGAAGAAGGAAGTAAAGTTTGTATGGAATGAGAAATGTGAAGAAGCTTTCCACACTCTCAGAGAGCATCTGACTACTGCACCTGTGTTAGCTCAACCCGATAATACCAAGTCGTTCGATGTGTATTCTGACGCATCGGGTACTGGTCTAGGATGTGTGCTTATGCAAGAGAATCGAGTGATTGCATATGCCTCACGAGCCCTTCGGCCCCACGAACAGAATTATCCCACTCATGATCTTGAGCTTGCAGCTGTCATTCACGCTCTGAAAATATGGAGGCACTATCTCATGGGTACACAGTGCAATATCTACACGGATCATAAGAGTCTCAAGTATATCTTCACACAAGCCGATCTGAATATGAGACAACGAAGATGGCTAGAATTAATCAAGGATTATGACCTTGAAGTGCACTATCACCCCGGCAAGGCTAATGTAGTCGCGGATGCACTAAGCCGCAAGTCCCATTGCCATTGCTTATCCATGGAATCCTACAATGAGACATTGTGTGCAGAAATGAGGAGGCTTAACATGGAAATGGTTTCCCAAGGCACTCTAAATCACATCTCAGTTGAGCCCACTCTTCACGACCAAATCGTCATGGCACAACTACATGATGAAGGAATTAAGATCATCAAACAAAAACTCTCTCTAGGTGAGGAGAAGTATAAATGTTTCCGCCAGGACCATAAGGAGTTCTATGGTTCGAAAGTCGTATAGTCGTTCCGAAGAATCGTGAACTCCGCAAGCAAATTCTCGATGAGGCACACCTTTCCAAATTCTCTATCCACCCCGGAAGTAGCAAAATGTATCAAGACCTAAGGCAAAACTTCTGGTGGACTAGAATGAAAAGAGAAATTGCTACGTATGTCTCAGAATGTGACACGTGCCAGAGAGTAAAAGCTAGCCACTTGAAAGTAGCCGGTACCCTTCAACCGTTACCTATACCATCCTGGAAATGGGAAGACATAAGTATGGACTTCATCGTTGGACTACCAAACACTTCCCAGAAACATGATTCCATATGGGTTATCGTTGATAGACTCACAAAGACGGCACATTTCCTTCCGGTACACACCACCTATTCTACCAAGAAATATGTCGAGATTTACCTCGATCGTATTGTTTGCCTACATGGAATACCTAAGACAATTATTTCTGATCGTGGTACTCAGTTTGTAGCACGCTTTTGGGAACAACTGCAAACGTCTCTTGGTACCAAACTGATTCGCAGCTCAGCATACCATCCTCAGACTGACGGACAAACGGAAAGAGTAAACCAAATTCTTGAAGACATGCTGAGAGCTTGCGTCATTCACGATGACAAGAATTGGGACAAATGCCTACCCCTAGCAGAGTTCTCGTACAACAATAGCTATCAAACGAGTTTGAAAATGGCACCATTCGAGGCCCTATACGGACGAAGGTGTCGAACTCCTTTGAGCTGGTCACAAACCGGAGAACGTAAAATAATTGGACCCGACCTGGTAATCAAGGCAGAGGAGAAAATAAAAGTAATACAAGCAAATCTTAAAGCCGCAGAAGCCCGACAAAAGAGCTATTCTGACAAAAGGAGAAAGCCCCTAAAATTCGAAGTTGGCGATCATGTCTATCTTCGAGTTTCACCAACCAAGGGAGTGCAAAGATTCGGAATCAAAGGCAAACTAGCTCCCCGTTATGTTGGTCCTTACGAAATCGTTGAGAACTGCGGACCCGTAGCCTACAAATTACGACTGCCCCCTCAGCTCACGGCCACCCATAATGTCTTCCACGTATCTCAACTCAAGAAGTGTATTCGAGTCCCTACCGAGATTGTGGAACAACAAGAAATATTGTTAGAACCCGACCTCTCGTATGTCGAACACCCAGTTAAAATTTTGGATCAAAAAGAAAGAGAGACCAGGAGGAAAGTGATTAAAATGTATAAAGTTCAATGGAATCATCACACTGAAGAAGAAGCCACCTGGGAAACCGAGAGCTACCTAAACCAAAATTTCCCTGGTTTTCTTATCTCAACCACTGGTACGTGCACCCCTGTCCACACTAAGATTTACCGAATCTCGGGGCGAGATTCTTGTTAAGAGGGGAAGGCTGTAACAACCCTGATAAATTACCTTTCTAAATCAGTGTCATTAGCCTAACCCTATGCTTAACCAACTAATCAAAGGGTGAAAAGAATTAGAACAAGTTAAGTTTAAATTCAAATTGAATTTGGGCACATTTGGATACTTTTGAATTTTTAAATTAACTTCCAAACCATAAGCCAAATGAGATGTTGCCTGAAACCAAACTTGTAGAACTTTTTATTCTGAACAACTTTCATGTTCAAAAGTTTTTGATATTCAAATTAGAAAGAGGAGAAAACACCCTGTTTGCACCCAGCCCCCTAAAACTTTTCAAATTCTCGCGTTTAGGCCCCTCGCTCCTCTCTCTCTCTCCCCTCCCCGCCCGACAGCGCCGCCAGGTGGCCGGCGACGCCTGACCGGCGTGAGCTGCCAGAACAGTGGCCGCCGCGCCTCGCCCCCACGCACGGCTTTGCCCCCCCCCCCCCCCCCCCCACCGCCGCGCTGCCCAGTCCGCGCCCGCGCGTGCGCACGCCGTGCCATGCCCCGGCTCGCCGCCCGCCGCGCCCAACCGCCGCGTCGCGCCGTGCCGTCCCGACCCCCGCGCCGCGCCCATCGCTGCGCCTGCCTCCCGCCTGAGCCGCTGCTACAGCTGTGTCCCCAATCCGCACGCCGCGCTATCTCCTCGCTCCCACGCCAAATCCCCGGCCGCCAGTCGCTCGCCTCCGCCCGCCGCACGCCGCGCCGGCGTCCTGCTGCCGCCCGCCGTGGCCAGTGGCACGCCCTTGCCGTGCCTCCGCCCCGCGCGTCGCCCAGGCACCCCCACCCCCCCTCCTGCCCCTATAAAAGCCACGCCCCCGGCCGCCCGCGCAAGCCACAGCAGCCAGAGCACCTCGCCGCCGCCATTACCGCCGCCGAGCTCCGCCCGTTCGTGGACAGCCTCCCACTGCCACCCCCTGCCCAAATTGAAGTGTCAGCCACCACTACATCATCCCACTGAAGCTCGCCGACCCGCCCAACACCGCCCAGGACCGCCGGAGCGCCGCCGCCCGCGCTGTCACCGCCGCCGCCGCCCCTGCTCACCGTTGACAGCTCGACTCCGACCTCCTCCGCCCAAGCCAAGCACCCGAGCAGCTTCCCCACGCGCCACTGAAGCTTCCTGTCCAGACCAGGCCACCCCAAGCCCGCCGGAGCACCACCGTCGACGTGTGCCGCCACCGCCGCCTCTGCTCCAACGCCGGCGAGCTATTCCCGGCTGTCCCCCACCCGAACAAGACCCCCACGAGGTAGCCCTCGCACCCCTGATCCTTCCCCGACCCTCACCCCTCGCCGCCAGCGAGCCCCTCGCCGGAATTTTGGCCGGCCACCGTACCCGAGCCGCCCGAGGACCCAATTGCAAGAATTTAAATCTTTAGAAGGGTCTGCACGTAAGATTTAAGGACCCAGTTGTAAAAGAAAGTTTCAAATCTAGATTCAAATTCAGTGAACTTGTAAAATTCGTGTAAAATCGTATAAAATTCAGAAAAATGCAAACTAAACTGTTCTGGAATCCTTAGAAGAAACTCTACAACTTTTGTTACGAAAAGTTTCTCAGATTCTCAATATATTTCGCTCTACATTAAATGGAAGTTTTAATGGACGTCTTTCGTACCCATTGTTGTAGATCAATGCTGACCCTAAATTTTGGGCAGTGAGTTAGTTGCTTGATGTTTAGGACTGTGTAAAAAGATCAGGCCCAAATTCCATCTCTATCTGCACTGTTTATTAAACTTAGTTTCATACCATAAGTGGCTAAATATTTTTATCCCTGCAGTTAGGTTATGAATCACCTAATGAAACTTTTTCTATACTGTTGAAATGGTACCTATATGCCAGAGAAAAATTGGGAGACTTTTTATCTCAAAGGAACCTATTTAGTTGATTTATGTGCTAATAACATGCATCAAATTAAGAAAATAGTATCTTAGCTTGGAAAATTCTCTAATTTTTACTAGAATATACACAGTGATAGGGGATGCAGTGTAAAAAGTTTCATGGACAAAAACCCTGTGCAGGATCCTGTAAAAATAAATCCTTGATTAACCTAGGAGTGTAATGTCATATTTACTATGCTCTGAAAACTGCTTAATAAATCCTATAAAAATTACAGTAGCTCCTGCTTGATTACATGAAAGCCCTGTAAAAATCTTAGACTCAGTTTTTGCACCATTTGTTCTGTACAAAAAGAATAAGGATCTAGCAGCCACCATGCGTTATATTTTTCATAATTAATCTGCTGCATGAAATTGTCTGAAAATTCTACAGTAAGCATATCTTTCCCTGATGTGCCTAGATCCAAGATTTCATGACCAGAAACTACTCGCTGTAGTAGTTACACTTAAATCATGTTTCCATGAGGAGCATAAGTTCCCATGAACACCCACCCCACCTTGCTTAACGAAGTTACTTATTGTACTAATCTACTCTATTAACGAATGCCCACGAATGATAAAGTAACACACTTCACAACAAACTCGTGTTTTACAAACTGCAACTTTATCGTGAAGGAAATCAAGTCGTTTACCATCACCACTACTTAAACTTGTGCATTCATGTAGAAACGACTACTCTCGCCGACGGAACGTACGAGCTGGTGCCCGCGTCCGAGAGTGAGCCGCGTGAAGCTCAAGTAAACCTAACTGAAGCTCTTGAAGACCCGAGCCCAACTTCGGAAGAGCCCCAAGCTAACTGTTCACAAGAAGGCAAGCCCCGGAGCATAACCCATTTCTTTTCCTAAATTATGCAACTCACTACTCTTTTGCTTGTGCATTAAGTTTATAGGAGTTGGATGAAAACTTAGTTGCATGATGTTAAGAACCCATGCTTGAAAACTAGATGTAAGGTTCGCTAGAATGCTGTGCTAATAGGACTCCGGTAAAAGCCGAGTGATTTCCTGTCACTCGCGAGAAAATAGGAGTTGAATGTTTACTACACGCTGCAATCATAAGGACAACGGACGGGCTATGGTACGATGTTTACGATTGAGGCCCGTCTGTTTAGTGAAAAATTTGCTAAGGCCGCAGTGTGTGGTAGTGATGGTTAAGTCTTTGCACGTACTAAACACATGCCGAGAATATGGTAATCGGTAAGCTTAAGTACCTGATTGGCCCGGCAAGGGGACGGCATCCTACCCTTTGAACTTCGGTCCCATGTGCATATGGCGAGTGCAGAGAGTGGTCACGACCCGGCGCCGAACCGTGGCGTGGGGCTCTTGTACTCTCGGAGGGTAGCCCCGATCCACGACCCGGAAAGAAAGAGGAAAAGTTGCACGTGTGACTCTAGGGAGTAACCATGTGACGTGTGTTTAGGTTTCCCTTGCAAGGTTAAGAAATTCGATTCGAATCGTCCGTTTCTCACGGCTATTGAGACTGCTTAACCCCCTTTACCCACGGAGTAAGAAGAGGAACAATGATGATGAATAAACTTGTTGGATGAAATTTAATGCTTCACCATGAATGCTTTTGGATAGCTGCTTATCTAGAATGGTTAATGAAACTAGAATCTTGAGCTAAAAGTTGAAAGTAAGGACCCACTTGTAGATGCTTTTCGGCAAAACAAACCCTGAGCCAAAAAGCCTTGCATGTCTAGAGTCGGTGGAGTAGATTCCACTACGCGGGTAAGTCTTGCTGAGTATTAGTATACTCAGCCTTGCTTGTGGCTCGTTTTCAGGTGAGACCTTCGAAGATATGATTGCTAGCTTGACTTGGCCCTGCACTCTTCCCCCTGGTTGGTCGGTGGAATGGGATACGCCCCCGTCCAATGGAGATAATGCCGAGTGATGTCTCGTACGGGCTTCATCGAGACATCCTTATCGTCGAAGTAGCTTTCATTGTTTTATTTTCCGCTGCAACTTAAACTCTGAAGAACTTATTAGTTATGATCACTGAAGTACTTGGTTTCTAAACTCAAACTTGGTCTGTAATATTCACTTATGGTAATTTTGTAATATTTGCTGGAATGTGGTATTCTCTGGGCTCATCGTCGCATGAGCATTTGTATGTATGGCATTCGATCCGCTCTACCGTGGTTGTATCGGGAGGTTATACCCGACAGACCAGTGGATTACTCCGTTTGAAGTGTAAGGTTAACCGAGATCGCCCTAATAGCGATGGTTAATACACTTGAGCCGGATTAATTCAGGTGGTTCTGCCACAAAGCATCTCTCCCTCACTACTATTTCTAGTTTATGGGTGCACAACAGGCTAGAAAAGGGGAAAAGAAAGAAAAGGAAGAAAAGGGAAGAAATCTAGCCTAAGAAAGGCGCATTTAAGGTCCGACGATGACCATAGACGAGGGCTCTAGCTCGGATAACTCGTAGTTGTCTAATTCTTCGAGTTCTGATATTTCAGGCTCGAGGAATATTTTCAGTCTTTGGCCATTGGCCTTGAAAATATTCCCGTCATTGTTCTGGAGGGTTATAGCGCCATGATCGGCAGCAATAGTTACTAAGTAAGGTCCTTCCCACTTACTTCTAAGCTTACCATGACCAAACAAACAAATGCGAGAGTTAAAGAGCAGTGCCTTATCTCCCACTTTGAAGTGCTTGATCTTGATTTGCTTATCGTGCCATCGCTTCGTTCGCTCCTTGTAGAGCTTGGAGCTGTGGTAGGCCTTCCCCTCCATTCATCGAATTCAGCTAGTTGGATTTGTCTCTTGACTCCAGCTGATTGGAGATCCATATTCCATCTCTTGATCGCCCAGTGGGATTTGAACTCAAGTTCAACTGGCAAATGGCAAGTTTTGCCATAAATCAGTCGGTACGGTGTCATCCCTATCGGGGTCTTGAATGCTGTTCCATATGCCCAGAGTGCCTTGGGTAACTTGCTCTTCCATTCCTTCCCCATGGCATTAACTGTCTTCTGCAGATGGTTCTTGATTTGTTTGTTGGACGTTTCTGCTTGACCACTTGTCTAGGGATGGTATGGAGTTGCAACCCAGTGATCTACTCCCAACTCGCTGAGACACTTCCTGAATGTTCTATCAATGAAGTGTGAACCTCCATCACTGATCACAACTCTAGGAACTCCGAAGCGAGGAAATATGATTTCCAGGAACATTTTCTTCGAGTTCCTTGAGTCGGCCGCAACACAGGGAAGTGCTTCAACCCATTTGGACACGAAGTCCACTGCCACCAAGATGTATTCACACTGCTCTATTGCAGGAAAAGGACCCATGAAGTCGATTCCCCATACGTTGAAGATCTCCACTTGGAGGTTGGCCTTCAGTGCCATAGCATCTCGAAAATGGATGTTCCCGTTTTCTGATATCTTGGGCATCGCCGCACAAACTCCTTGGCGTCACCATACATGTTTGGCCAGAAGAATCCACTCTGCCAAACTTTAGCATGGGTCTAGAATGCTCCGTAGTGCCCTCCATATGGCGAGGAGTGACAACGCTCTAGAATATTGCGGGTCTTACATAGCGGGATGCAGCGGCGGAGTATACCATCAGCACAGACCTTAAATAAATAGGGGTCATCCCATAAGTGATATCTACTGAGGTGAATCAACTTCTTCTTGTCTTCTCCTGGAGGTATATACCCAGTCACCATGAAATTCACTAAGTTGGCATACCAAGGACTGGACATAGTGACCTTCAGAAGAGTATCATCTCTCAAGTAGTCATACAATTGGTAAATCTGATACTTTGACTTGCATCCATGAGAGATGATCAGCCACATAGTTATCTGCTCCTTTCTTATCCTTGATTTCCAAATCAAATTCTTGTAAGAGCAGAATCCAACGGATGAGTCGTGGCTTGGCATTCTTCTTGGTTAGGAGGTACTTCAGTGCAGCATGATCCATGTATACTATCACCTTGGCACCAACCAGGTAGGATCTGAACTTTTCAATGGCGAATACCACTGCTAGAAGTTCCTTCTCCGCTGTTGCATAGTTCAGCTGGGGTCCGGTCAATGTCTTGCTTGCATAAGATATGGCATAATGCTGCTTATCCTTGCATTGACCCAGCACTGCGCTGACGGTGTAGTCACTTGCATAGCACATGATCTCGAATGGAAGATTCCAATCCAGTGGTTGTATGACGGGTGCGGACACTAGTGCCTTCTTAAGGGTGTAGAAGGCTATGAGGCAATCCTCATCGAAGTTGAATGGGGTCTCTTTGGCAAGAAGACTTGTCAAAGGCCTGGCTATATGGGAGAAGTCCTTGATGAACCTCCAATAAAAGCCTACGTGCCCTAGAAAACTCCGAACTCCCTTGATGTTCGTCGGGGGTGGCAACTGCTCGATCACCTCGATTTTTGCCCGATCCACTTCTATCCCTTTTTCTGACACTTTATGTCCAAGGACAATCCCTTCTCTGACCATGAAGTGACACTTCTCCCAATTAAGGACTAAGTGTGTTTTGGCATCTCTTGAGAACTTTATCCGAATTCTCAAGGCACTCCTCAAAGCTCTTGCCATAGACTGAGAAGTCATCCATGAATACTTCTATGATATTCTCGATCAGGTCGGAGAATATCATCATCATACACCTTTGAAATGAAGCAGGTGCATTGCAAAGACCAAACGTCATTCGCCTGGAGGCGAACATGCCGTAAGGACAGGTGAAGGTAGTCTTACTCTGATCATCCGAATGAATAGGAATTTGATGATAACCAAAGTATCCATCAAGGTAGCAGAAGAATGAATGCTTTGCCAACCGTTCAAGCATCTCATCAATGAAGGGGAGAGGAAAGTTATCTTTCCGGGTAGCCTTGTTGAGCATCCGGTAAACGATACACATCTGCCATCCAGTAACTGTCCTCTAAGGTATGAGCTCATTTCTCTCATTCTGGACTACTGTCATGCCTCCCTTCTTTGGAACTACTTGAACTGGGCTGACCCACTCACTGTCTTGCACGGGGTAGATGATGCCTGCGTGCAGTAGCTTCAGAACCTCTTTCTTCCCTACCTCCCTCATCGCATCATTAAGCCATCGTTGATGCTTTCTTGACATCTTATGGTCCGATTCCATTGGAATGCGATGGGTGCATAAGTTGGGGCTGATCCCCTTCAAGTCTTGCAGAGAATACCTGATGACAGATTGGTACTTCTCCAAGACTGGAACGAGCCGCCGGTTTCACTCTCTATCAGCTTATCACTAATGACGACTAGCATACTTCTGTTGTTGTGGAGGAAAGCATACTTCAGAACAGAAGGTAGTGGCTTCAACTCAGGAAGAGGAGGTTGCGGTTTCTCTTCTTCGTTGAGCTTACTCTGGCCATCCGGATCTGTTTCCTGGGTGAAGTGAATGGCATCTTCTTCAATATTGGGCTGAGTTTTCCCTTCTTGAATGATGCTTATTGCTTCCTCCACTGGGTCTTGCTCCGGTCTAGCTTCTGCAATGGTGTTGCATGAACGAACTAGGCTGATCGGGATTCTGTTTTTGGCAACCTTAACCTTGAGGCTTGCTCGGTCTCTATTTGGGTTGACAAGTGGTTCTATTGGCTGCCCAAGCAAGACAAACTCTTCACCTTCAGGGATATCGAAGATGTGAAAATCCAAGAAGACCTTGTTACGTCCCATCTTCAAGGGCGTAACGCGGAGGATTTCTGTGCTCTTCACGATCTGACCGTTGATCCACTTCAGGTGCTTACGAGAGAAAGCCAAGGGTTCTTCTAATACAATGTGATCTGCCAAAGTCTTGGACATCATATTTGCCCCAACTTTCGGGTCGTAAAAGACTTCTTCCAGTGCAGCGTCCCCAATAGTGCAAAGGAGATCTGTATGATGCTACTGTTGGATTCCACTTCCTCTGTCCATTTTCTTGCTCATAATCGCAGTAAGACCCTCAATCTGTGGTGTGGCGTCTGGAATGAATGCCTCAAATCTTGAGCATATGCACTAGTGCTCCTTCAGCAAGTTTGATGTGTTGCCGAGTTCCACATACTCTTCTTTTGTGAAGATATCAGGGATGAACATTGGCATATCTTCAATGAGTGGCTCATGATCTGTGGACTTGCTCGGTTTGGTGATCTCCTCTATGTTTGGTGGAGGTGGAGAGGATGCAGCTGATATGATATGAACTTGCTGATTCTCCTTGGGTTGACCAGCTGGCTTGGGTGGATCATCGAAGACTCCTGTGTACTGAGTGCTGTCAAGGACTTTCTCCAGAATAGTCCATACTTCAGCCACGGTATTCTACATGACAGATCCCTCGGAGGTGACATTCATGAAATGCACGCCCTCCGGCTTCAACCCACCAACAAAGTGCTGCATTAGCATCTCTTCTGGAATACTGTGAGGTGGTCCAGAAGTTGCCATCTGCATGAATCTTGCCCACGCTGCTCCAAGCGGCATCACTTTGGTAACCGGGAAGAAGAACAAGTAGAACTCATCCTTCAGCTCTATCCAATCTCCTCCAACTCTCCCTGCCTTCCGGTTGTACCAAACTTTCGCTTCCCCCGTCAGAGAGAACGGGAATAGCTTCCACCGTAGGGTGTTTTGATTCATACCAGGTATGGTGAGAAGAGAGCAATTCTCCTCGAATTCCTGCAGGTGCGCATAGGGACATTCGTCCTTCCCATCAGAAAAGGACTATGCACAAACCATGGCTATGAGACTGGGACGGATCTCATAACCATCAGATAAAATGGGGTGGCGACTTGGTGGCGGTTCCAAATACTCGCAAGATGGAACTGTCGGATAACTAGGAGTAAACTCCATGTGTTGTGTGGAAAGGTTGTGGAAAGTGTACGGCTGAAACAGCTCTAAAACTAGTGTTGCTACCGTTCCCGGCAACGGCGCCAGAAAGCTTGTTGGCATTCCTTAGCCTATACGAACTAATCCGCAAGCGCACGGATACCGATGTAGCTTTCACTAGGGAGTTTACCTGGGATATCGAATCCAAGGAACGATACCAGACCAAAACTATTCAATCGGACCCACCAGGAGAGAAGAGGTAAGAGGGTAGAGGGTTTAACTTCCGTTAGCCAACTCGTTACCCAGATAACTTGCTATCTACTAGCTTGATCTGCTTCGGCTGCTGGAAGAGGAAGGACTTCAGAAAGGGGTGAGAGGGGAGTCCAACGGCAACCTGCTACTACTTCTATGGAAACACCCGAACGTGGTGGACTACGAGGGACGGACAGGGCTGTCACCACCTGCCACCTACCACACTGTTCCGTGGGGTGGAACACAACCCAAGGTAACTATCAAATCTAAGCACCACGCCTAAACTATCGAGTCACTAACTTCCGCCTCACGTTAAGGCTAGAAGAAACCCCAAATGGATAGAACTTGCTAACCACGCAGACAAGGGATCCCGCTGATCAACAAAAGTAAATAAACAA
Source organism: Panicum miliaceum (assembly GCA_032594955.1). Lineage (NCBI taxonomy): Eukaryota > Viridiplantae > Streptophyta > Magnoliopsida > Poales > Poaceae > Panicum > Panicum miliaceum. The sequence continues at coordinate 27,467,145 of CM064066.1, read as the reverse complement.
ATTACTGAAAGTAAGAGAAGAACTAGCGAGACACTGAAGATAAATGAGGAACTTACTTGAATAAACTTTATTCCTCCGAGGTGGCAATAGAGTTGGAGTAGGACCGAGGGAACCTGGCTCCTCTCCTAGCATGGCTCTCACCCAAGCTCTCACCTCACTCTCTCCCTATTCTACACTAAGGTAGAGTGACTAAACCAAGAACTCAACTTCTCTCCAAGAATGGTGTGTTGAGAGTGGAGGTATGAGCACCTATTTATAGCTCTTCAAGATCGGTACTTGGACATGTGCTTAGCTTCCACGCAGGTACGACGGTTGTGTAACTTTCACGAGAAGGGGGGGGGGGGCACGTAGCGATGCAGGGATAGGCTGGCCAGCCTCTCCTAGGCTGACCGGCCTAGGAATGTTGCCGCGTGTCACCACCCTTCTTGTGGACGCTCCTAATCTTCTCTTGAGATCGGTAGTGGTTGCGTCGGTTTGACGCTCGGCAGTTAGAGGTCGGCTGGCCTGGTTGAGGCCGGCCGGCTTGGTTGTGGCCGGCCGTCCTGGCTCTGGCTCCTCTCAACCCTCCATTGCACCGTCTTGTTCATCAACGCGTGCATGTTACTCAAGGAGGCAGTTCGGACCAGGGTTGACGCTGCATGTTGGCCTATCAATCCATGGCTCAAGCCATTCGACCGTCGGATGTTTTGCTTGATGATGTGCCGGTCAGGATTGCTTGGACTTGTATTTGTAAATGTGCAGGTGAACTTTGAGCTTGAAAGGCCACAGTGCCAGGCCGGCCAGCCTAGGGGAGGTTGGCTAGCCTAGGATTTCTCCCAAATCGGCCAAATTTCACACAGTGAGCTCCTGAGATCAAATATGCAACAAAACTTGTGGAACTCATTAGGATAAATAATTTTGGCATGATCTTGATCTTATAAGCATGAAATACAGAGAAATGTTGGCGGTAAAAATCATGGAAATCGACTGCCAACAGCATGCCGGGATATTCTATCCCGTACCTCATAGCGAGTGGGTGAGCCCCATTTAAGTAGTGCCAAAGAAGGGAGGAATGACGGTCTTTGAGAATAGTAAAAATGAGCTAATCCCACAATGAACCGTCACGGAGTGGAGGATTTGCATAGATTACTGTAAGCTTAACTCGGCAACCAAGAAAGATCTCTTCCCACTGCCCTTCATTAACGAAATGTTAGAGCGGCTAGCGAAGCACTCTTTCTTCTGTTTCCTTGATGGGTATTCGGGTTATCACCATATCCCCATCTACCCCGATGATCAGAGCAAAACCACTTTCACTTGCCCTTATGGAATGTATGCTTACTGAAGGATGTCGTTTGGGCTTTGCAATGCACCCTCATCGTTCTAAAGTTGCATGATGTCAATCTTCTCTGACATAATCGAAGAGATTATAGAGGTCTTCATGGACAATTTCTCCATTTACGTGAAGACCTTCGATCGTTGTCTCGAGGACTTGGACAAGGTTTTGCAGAGATGCCAAGAGAAGGATCTGGTGCTAAATTGGGAAAAGTGTCATTTCATGGTCCGAGAAGGCATCGTACTCGGGCACCTTGTGTCCGAAAGAGGAATTGAGGTGGACAGAGCCAATACTGAAGTCATAGAAAAGCTTCCACCTCTAGTAAACGTAAAAGGGATCCCTAGCTTCCTAGGTCATGTGGGGTTCTACTGATGGTTCATTTAGGACTTCTCTGAGATCACTAGACCTCTCACGAACCTGCTAGCTAAGGACCACCTTTTGAGTTTACCGATGAGTGTTTAAAATCCTTTCATATTTTAAAAGAAGCACTCTACAGCACCAATCATTCAACCCCCTGATTGGACGCTCCCTTTCAAAATAATATGTGATTCAAGTGATTATGTTGTTGGAGCGGTCCTTGGCCAAATCAAAGATAAAAGGCATCATGCAATAGCTTATGCAAGTAAAACCCTAACAGGAGCTCAATTAAATTATGCTACCACTGAAAAAGAGCTCCTGGCCGTTGTTTTTGCAATCGATAAATTTAGATCTTATTTGGTTGGTGCAAAAGTTAAAGATTTTACCAATCATGCCGCTTTGAAATACTTGCTCACCAAGAAGGATGCTAAACCATGATTGCGAAGATGGATCTTGCTACTCCAAGAATTTGATCTAGAAATGAAAGATAAGAAAGGAGTAGAAAATACTGTTGCCGATCATTTGTCGCGTATGCCTATCTCTAACACGCAGGATCTTCCCATCAATGATTTCCTACGCGATGAAATGTTGTTGAAGGTAACAGACTCCAACCCGTGGTATGCAAACATTGTCAATTTCATGGTTTCAGGATACGTACCACCTGGAGAAAACAAGAAGAAGCTATTGTACAAGAGCAGACGCCACCTATTGGACAATCCATACCTTTACGGGGTATGCACAGATGGCCTGCTCCGAAGATGCGTCCTGACAGCTGAAGGGGTCCAAATCATTTAGAAGTGCCAAGCCGCACCATATGGAGGCCACTTTGGTGTATTTCGCACTTCGGAGAAAATAGGGCAAAGTGGATTCTATTGGCCATTGATGTATGAGGACACCTGACAGTTCATACGACGATGCCAGAAGTGCCAGATGCATGGTGGCATCACCACTCGCGATGAAATGCCCCTAAAGTACAACCTTCAAGTCGAACTATTCGATGTGTGGGGCATCAACTTCATGGGACCATTCCCAAAGTCCAAGGACTGCGAGTACATCCTGGTCGCCGTTGACTATGTGTCCAAGTGGGTGGAAGCACTACCATACAGGGCAGCCGATGCAAAGCACGCCCGCAAGATGTTCCCCGAAATCATTTTCCCTCGCTTTGGCACTCCCAGGATGGTCATAACTGATGGAGGATCACATTTTATTGTCAAAACCTTCCGAAGGTTTTTGAGAGAGCTTGGGGCACAACATAACATCGCAACTCTGTACCATCCACAGACCAGCGGCCAAGCAGAAATGTCCAATAAGCAGATCAAGAACATTCTTCAAAAGACGGTGAGTGAAATGGGGAAGGGATGGAAAAATAGGCTGCCTAATGCACTTTGGGCATACAGGACAGCATTCAAGACCCCCATAGGCATGTCACCGTACCACCTGGTTTATGGAAAAACGTGCATTTACTAGTTGAGTTGGAGCACAAGGCCCACTGGGCAATCCGGAACATGGAAAGTAAGGTATCAGGGAGAAACATGAAGATCCAACTATCCTAGTTAGAGGAATGGAGAGAAAAAGCATATCACAGTGCCAAGATATACAAAGATAGAACAAAGAGATTGCTTGACAAGAGGATCAGGCCCAAGGAATTCAAAGCTGGAGACAGAGTGCTTCTGTTTAACTCCAGGGTGAAGCTCTTCGGGCACGAAAAACTACGCAGCAAATGGATAGGACCATATACCATTGTCAACACATCTCCACACGGGGCAATCACGAAGTAGTAGATGGTCATCATTTAAAAGTTTTCCTTACGCTTTCTGATCTAAACGAAGTAGTAGATGTCATTAATTTGGTTGATTTTGATAGCATACATCTTCTGGACCAAAATGAGTGTTTGAAATTCAATAAAATCTGCACTCCCCGGTTTTCAAACTGGCAGAGTCTTTGCCTTTAGTTTGTCTTTGTCTCAAATAAAACAGGCACAGAACAAGTGTGGGGGGAAGATCTCCGAAATCACAACATAGGCCGGCACCATACAACACGCCAAGGATGAAGACCTGGTGGCCCACAAAGGGGTCGGCCGACCCCAAGGGTTGACCGAACCCATGTGGGGCCCATCCAGCCCCTACTTCATCCAGCACGCTGGTTTGCACTTCAAACTCGCACACCTCCCTACTTAAATAAAAATTGACTCTGATTAATCCAATATAAAAATAATAAAGAGGCCCTTGCACTTCATGATAAACATGCATACTCTTTATTCCTAGTCTTTTGCCTTGTGCTTGTGAACAAAAATTTTATAGGGTACCCATGCTATCTAATGATTGACTTTTGTGACATGGTTGGATGAATGGAACCAAACTCTTCCTTGCAAAGTACTTGGGTTATCTTTTATGAATAGTTTTTTTTCAAAAAAATGCTCTAACTCGGCTCCTTAGTTGTTAAATTCCACCAAAGCCAAAGAATGATCACCTTGCAAAAACCTAAGGATCATGCTGCTTGTCTTTCATTTGAGCTTTGTCAAACTCTGTGACCCTTGCTAGAAACCTTTCATGATTTCATGATCAGGATCACGTACACTCCACTAATTTATATGCCGACTTCTACACTAGAAGTTGCGCAAAAACATGCCATCCATCCAATCTCTTAAATAAAGACTCCATGCATAATATGACTTTCTCCAAAGTACATAAGAAAGGTATGGGTTATGCAAAAGAAGAAAAAAATGATGGAGAAATAAAAGCATGCTCAAAAGCATGATTTGGACATATGCAAGTCCAAGAAGAAAAAAAAGAAAAAAGAGAGAAAGATAGCCTATATCCCAAAAAAAGGGGAGAAAGTCACACCAAATAAAAAAAAGAAGTCTAGTTCATACAAAAATCCACAAAATTTCCACACACTTGCACATCCTGATCAGACTGCATGATTTGTTTCTTCTCGGATCCAGCTTTTGACTTAGCAACATATGAAAAGCAAGTATGCCTCTTTATCCCTCCCCTGAGCTCCACATATGCCTGATTAGAGGTAGGTGAATAAAAAGGCATCACTTCCCTTGGTAAGAGTTTCCAAACACAAAGAGAGATTCGAGAGAACAATTTGAGGAGCAAAGCTAACTCTTGTTTCAAAAGTAAAAACCCAAGTTTCTAAACAAGGAAGGCTAAGAGACCTGAAGTCTGCACCATTCCAAACCTCAATCATCAAGATAAGTTTGATAGACACTCAAAAAGTACACAGGTTCAGAAAAAAGCTTGGAATAACTTGTATGCAGGTTACACTCAATGGAATTGCATCCACCTTAGTCCTTCAACCTTTACTCGAGGACGAGCAAAGGGCTAAGTGTGGGGTTGTTCTTGACGGTCCTTAAGTTGAAAATAAACCATCAACCTCTGCATCGATCAGTACTAATTAAACACCAAAACATAGAATAGGGATTTAACTCTAACCATTTTCACAAGCTTTGGTGAATTATGATATGCAGGCACCCATGAGCAAATACAAGGAGAAAACACCAAAGGACGCAGAAGAATGCACAAAAGATCCTATACTGCGTTGCAAACGGATTCAAGGGCCCACCTGGCAGACCAAACGGGCGCGCCAAGGCACAAATCACCAAGGATCACCACCAGGGCCCATGTATCAGCCAACCAGAGGAAGGTGGAGCCGGGGAGGCTCCACCTGGGGTCGGCCGAACCCTAGAACCTGGACGGCTTCCCGGCTGCCCAACCTTTGGCGAGAAGATCGTCCTTATCTCTTTAGAGGCGGTGGCTAAGGTTTCCATACGAAGAGATGGCGGGAACCGCCCTTGGAGGCTATAAAAGGAGGCCTCCCCCCCCCCCCCCCCCCCCCCCCCCCCCCACATTCACACACACCAGTTTGGAGGAGAGGAAGAGAAGGGAGGACTCCACCTTTTAAAGCTACTTAGTAGAGTAGGTTAGGGAGTGTGTGGAGGAGAAGTCTAGGAGGAGAGCCGGAGTTGTCGGCCTCCCTCTGCTTGTACCTGGCGGATACGAACCTCTTTTGAGTAAGTATTCAGGTTCGTCTATGGTGGTGAGTTTTCTTTAAAGCTAAGTCTTTGTTATCATTTGCTTGTGGGATCATTGTCCATTCTTGAACAGTTGTTAATAGCTTAAAGACTTGAGTTTTAACACGGAGTCTGGCTGGGGCTAGAAGCAGTAATCAATAGCATAGACGTGGTGTCTATGTTTGAAGTTACCTTTGTTTGCTACCCTTCTCCACGGTCTAAGAGGTAGGCGGCAGGTGGTGACAGACCTGTCTGTTCGTTTCTCTCCATGTTCGGTTTGGGCATAGATCCAATAGCCGGAGGCACTTGGCAGACCAGGTGTAAATCGGTGCCCGAAGCAAGCAAGTAATAGCTAAGCTTGTCTTTCCTAAGAGTCTCTATCCTTAGTCAACCACACTACCCAAGAACATCCTATCTTCTTCCTTTTCCTTGGGTAAATTAGCTAGAAGACTGTTACACTTCCTTTCCCTAAGAAATATACGATACCCTGAATACTCTCTAGGTGAAGTGCTACAGCGGTATATCTGTGCCCTTGCGGATTCTATTCGTGAACGTTAAGAAATATCAACAATTTTATCAAAGAGGTGTTCCACCCACAATGGTTAGCTAATCCTATCCTTGTAAAGAAGAAGAAGAATAATAATGAATGGAGGATGTGTGTTGATTATACCGATCTTAACAAGCACTGCCCAAAGGTCATTGATTCCACCGCCTGTTGCATTCTACATTGCTTCCTTGATTGCTACTCTTGCTACCATCAGATTTCCCTTAAGGAAGAAGACCAGATCAAGACTACTTTCATCTCCTCTTATGGTGCGTATGCTTATACGACCATGTCCTTTGGGTCGAAGAACGCAGGCGCAACGTACCAGCGGGCAATTCAGCTATGCTTTGCCGACCAGCTACACCGCAATGTGGAGGCCTACGTGGATGATGTGGTCATCAAGACCAAAACCATGATAACTTCATTGCAGACCTAGAAGAAACCTTCAATAGCCTACGCAAGTTCCGGTGGAAGCTCAACCCGACAAAGTGCGTCTTTGGTGTACCATCGGGCAAACTACTCGGGTTTATCATCAGTCACCGAGGAATTGAGGCTAACCCGGAGAAAATCATTGCCATCACTAACATGGGGGCTCTAGCCACAGTCAAAGAAGTCCAGAAGCTCACAGGGTGCATGCCAGCCCTGAACAGATTCATCTCACGTCTTGGGGAACGGGGACTACCCTTCTTCAAGTTATTGAAGCGGCAAGACAAGTTTAAGTGGATAGAGGAGGCAGAGCAGGCACTACAGGACCTTAAACATCACCTACAGTCGCCCCCCATCCTCACGGCTCCATTACCAGGCGAGAACTTGCTACTATACATCGCTGCGACTACTCATGTGATCAACACAGCCATCGTGGTGGAGCGGTCTGAGGAGGGCCATGCATTTGGTGTGCAGAGGCCGGTGTATTTCATCGGCGAAGTACTCTCTGAATCAAAGGTCTGTTACCCATCAATTCAGAAACTTCTCTACGCAATACTCGTTACATCAAGGAAGCTCCGCCACTACTTCAACGAATACCAGATCTTAGTTGTCAATGATTTCCCATTGGCGGATATTCTCCATAATCAGGACGCCACTGGACACATCTCCAAGTGGGCAATGGAGCTGGGGGCTCTCTCCATTGACTTCAAGTCACGCACAACCATCAAGTCGCAGCCACTAGTCAATTTCATGACAAAGTGGTGGGAAAATTAGATTCTGACTCCAGTTGACAGGCCAGAGCATTGGATAATGTATTTCGACGGCTCTCTCAAGCTCGAAGGCGATGGTGCTAGACTACTCTTCATATCTCCAAAGGGTGAGCAAATCAAGTATGTTATTCAAATCCTTTGTAAAGTGTCCATCAACAAGGCTGAGTACGAGGCGCTTCTACATGGGCTCCACCTGGCGATCTCCCTCGGCATCAAGCGAATACTTGTCTACGGGGACTCCTTATTGGTTGTTCACAAGTCAACAAGAAGTGGGACTGCAACAAACAAGCTATGGATGCATACGTAATGGAAGTACGAAGGCTGGAAAATAAGTTCTCAGGGCTGGAGATTCATCATGTGATCCGAGACAACAATGTTGGAGCAGACGTACTATCCTAGCTGGGTTCTACCCGCGCTCAGGTTCCAGCAGGCATATTTGTCCAAGAGCTTAAGCACCCATCCATCAAGGCTCCAGCTCAAGGCACCACTGATCCAGGTCCACACGAACCAGATCGGGAGGTCATGATACTGGGAGAAGATTGGAGGGAACCTTACATCGACTTCATCAAGGACCAGAAACTACCCGTGGGCGTCTCTGAAAGGAGCGCAGCAACTTGTCGCATCATGAGACGGAGCAAGGATTTGTTATGGTTAACGACAAGCTTTACAAGCATAGTGCACGTTCAGGCGTTCTCATGAAGTGTGTCACAGCCGAGGATGGCTATAACATTCTTCGCGAAATTCATGATGGATCCTACGGCAATCATGCAGCCCAAAGAAACTAGTCGGGAAGGCATACAGGGCAGGCTTTTACTAGCCCACAACGGTATCAGACGCTGAACATCTAGTCTGCAGATTCCCCAATTGCCAGTTCTTCGAAAAGCAGTCACATATCCCGTCTCATAATCTTATCACCATCCCATCATCTTGGCCATTTGCTTACTAGATCCTTGATATGATCGGGCCACTAACAATAGCGCAGGAGGTTTCACTCATGTGTTGGTAGCCATTGATAAGTTTACAAAGTGGATTGAATACAAGCCGATTACCAAGATCACACGTGATAGATCAATCGACTTCATCTGCGATATCCAGCATCGGTTCGGCTTCCCCAACACTATTATTACCGATCTAGGTACTAATTTCACAGTACACCAGTTCTGGGAATTCTGCGAGAATGCAGCCATTGAGGTTAAATATGTGTTAGTTGCGCACCAAGAGCCAATGTCAGGTTGAGAGGGCCAATGGCATGATCCTAGATGGTTTGAAGAAGAGACTCTACAACGAGAATAGCAAAAAAGGTGGCAAGTGGATCAATGAGCTTCCACATGTCATCTGGGGCCTATGGACTCGGCCTTCCAAAGCCATAGGACATACCCTTTTCTTTCTTGTCTACGGATCAGAAGCAATCCTCCCTGCGGACATCATGTGTAAATCTCAAGAGTAGAAATGTATGACAAAGGCGAAGCTGATGAAGCAAGGCAGTTAGAATTGGACTCGGTTGAAGAAGCAAGATGCAATGCCCTTCTCCAGTCCGCTTGTTACCTTCAAGGAGTTAGACGCTACCACAATCGCAATGTCCAGGAGAGATCATTAAGCATTGGTGACTTAGTCCTCCATTGCATCCAAGACGAGATAGGGCTGCATAAGCTAAACTCGTGATGGGAAGGGCCTTTCATCGTATCAAAAGTTACAAGGCCAGGGTCGTACCGATTACAATACTCTGATGGCCAAGAGATCCCAAACTCCTATAACATAGAGCATCTACGGAATTTCTATCCATAAGTGTAATTTATACACAACTTGTCAGTTGCATGACAACATGATTATTAATAAAGAGTTGTTATTGTCCCAAAATGACTACTTTTTAATTCAAAAGATGGATTGTAAAACTTGGAGGCTTTAAGCCACAAGTACTAACAATAATCTTTTCCAAGTCCAAAAGGGTTTACTCGGGGGTTGTGCCATGAGTTCTCCTAATTCGACTATTAAATAGTACATGAGACTAAGACATGAGTAATACTTCTGCAATAAATTCCAGTAACGGCTACAACTACCTCTCTTATGTAGATAGTAGCTACGGAAGCGATTTCTGAAGGGGTTACCAAGCTCATACTACCAGTTAGGCCCCGAATACCTACCACGAGCAATAAGTGCCAAATAAGTGAAGAGGCCATTGAGCTCGTAATTCCAAACAAGTCAAAGTACTGCACTATCGAACGTTATCTGATTAGTTTGATGAATTCCCGCGAGGAATATGTGATCGAACGGCAAGTTATCGACTACATCCAAAAGTGTAATACTTTGAGTAGCGTGACCCAAGCGTAGCAATTTCATCTAAGACCTATAATCCTCAATACTACATGATGGTATTTTTAATAGATCAAAAGGCAACAAATAAATAAATATATTTACAAACATGCAACAGAGTGGATTGTTCAGAACATCTCAATGATTTCTAGTCCTGCTCTAGGCTTTCAACTGTCCTTTGGGCCACTGGTTCAACTTCTTTCAAATAAACTTTGAGTTGTTCTTCAAAACAGTCTGCAGCCATGCCATCTGCCAGCGGCTCCACATTGGCCTTTGGCTAGAAAGACTTGACATGTCCAAGCACATGCCCCACATAGGTCTTGGTGGTCTCGGAGACGTAGCCGGCAATCTTTCACGGTGATGCTCCAGCAAAGTCCTATTGTCGACTACTCCTTCTTCCGGAGGGTCCACCACGTTGACGACCACTTGTGCAGCTTCTTGGAGATCTCTAAGTTGTTTCTGCCTCAACTCTTTTTCTTCGGCCATGGATTTGATCTTCTGCATACATTGCACAAGCTGTTGGTCAGCATCTTCGAGTTATTTGGCCAAGAGCTTCACGTCATCTGAACGACGGTACAAAAGATTATTCGTGTCAGTCAGTAGTTCTTCTTTGTACTTTAACATACTTTTTAGTTCTACGGGCACAAGACAAGAAGAAGTACTCATGCAACTTCAGAGACTACCATTCGACTACATTACACTGGGCAACAGTACACGACAGGGAATTACCTTGATGGTCTAGGCTTTGTTCTTCACTTCAAGGTTTTTGATTTCCTGCTTGAGAAGCCAGACTTCACGTGTGCGCTCCAACTTTATTTCATCCAGCTGACATTGCACTTCAACCCTCTTCTGGATCTGCTCTTCAATCTGCGTGTCTTTGGCTTGTAGTTGGCCCAGTCCATCTTCCACGGCCCTCAACTTGTCTGACTTCAGTCGACATTGGTTGGCCATCCTCTACTCAAGAAAAAGAAGTAAGCAAGTCAGCAGATGACAACATTATGTAACGAAAGTCATACCATGGAGAACTTGTATAAATCCTTGAAGGTATCCTGGAAATGCTTCAGCTTTTCGTTGGTCAGCATTGGATCGTCGACAAGCTTTGTTGGCACAACATGTTGCCACCCATGTGGTGTCACCAGGATGGGGCCTGAAGAAGTACCCGCAGTTTCTGCATCTTCAACATTTGGTTGCTACTGCTGGGTACCTAAGACCTCACCCGCGGTAATCAGTTGAGCTGATTAGTACTCGCGGGTGGGTCAGTTGAGCTGATTAGTACTCGCGGGTGGGGCGGCATGTTCTGCTCACCTGTCAACATCTTGGGGGCTGGCTCATCTATCCCAGACTTGTTTTCCTTGGCTGGCTCAGAACCTGAAACATCCCTTTCAGCCTCAGCACTTGATAGCGCAGAAGTTTCCTCGGGTACTGAAGACTGGACGATAGTCATAGTACCCGGCGTGCTAATCAACGCTGCAACATCTGGCTCTTTCTTTGCCTCGGGGGCTGGACTAGCCGAGGCATGACCAGGATAATCTAAGCCCAGAGCAGAGGATTTCCTACGCATAACGGAGAAGCTGTCACATTCAGTTTCTTTATTTTGAGCACTTTAGGTGCTGGAGCGGCACCCAAAGTACTCGTGGTTGCAAGTTTGCAAACCGAAGCGAAAGTCTGCAATGGCAGGGCACCTGCCACATCTCCAACGACATTCAATGATGGCTCCACTACAATAGAGGGCATGCTCTGCCTTGTTGTAGCATCATCGCTGGCAGCTTTGTCTTGTGCCCCGTGCTTTGAGAACTTGGGGTCAGAAGCATCAGCACTAGAGAAAATGAAAAAAGGGGAGAGTGTTCAAAAACTAGCACTAGGAGAACTCAAGAAAATTACTCGTAATGGACGACAAAACTCTTACCTTGATGGTTCATCATTGTTGATTGTGATGATGGCTGCCTTGCGTTTTCGGGCAGTGACCCTTGGTCCCTTGGGATGACTAGGCAGGAGTCCACCACCAGGCAAGGTTGTATCTTCCTGGGAGGTACTCGTGCCCGACTTCTTCAGGAGGTCTGTCAGAGGAATATCATTGTCAGTATCATCACCTTCTTCATCGGTCAGTGGGTCTTCATGGTGTACGGCACCGAGGCCGTGCGCCTGACCGACCTCTACTACGGCACGCCTAGGGTCAATGCGTACGATGAAAGAAGGTCGGAGGAATCACTGCAGGACGCGCTCGACCAGCTCGGCTCGGCTCGGCGTTCGGACGCCGCTAAAATATCTTGAACCTCTATTTTGCGCAATGTCTTCTGGGCGGGCCGTGCAGACCCGCGCATGCAGTCCACACAACCCACTCGCTGGGGCTACATACATGCCCATGTACATACATTCTCATGTGACATGCTAAACAACTTTTTTTTCACAAACAATTTGCTCAACGTCCGAGCCGTGTGATCTTTCTCTCGAGTTGTTCGCGACAGAACCACGTTGCCATCGCATGAAAGCGAGTCCAGCGGGCCAGCCCCCAAAACTCCAGCATGCGCACAACAAAGAAAATGCAACAACAAAAGATAATGAAGCACGCTCGGAAAGCATGCGAAAACAACGCTAACTAAATAATAAAATATTGTTTTGGCCATCACGGCCCGTTAAGTCTGTTACAAACCACCAAAACCCCAAACAAAATGTTTCTTGCAGATCATCACGGGAAATTATTGGGGGAGCACGGCAGGATGCCATGATATCGGAATGGCTAAGCAGGCGGGCTAGCTGCTATGCGAGGGGGGCCGTCCCTGCAGTCAGGCGATCGAGGTCCTCCTCTGATCGACCTCTCGCACGCCCTCATAATGCGAAGCCGTGGCCGCGAACGCCGGGAGCCGTCCCCGGACTGCCTCGAGCTGAGCCGAGCCGAGTCACCGTGATGAGGACATCACTCCTACGGATATACATGAGGCTTCTTCGCTGGACATCCAAACCATTCAAGGTCCAATCACAAGAACTCGCGCGCGACAATTAAATTTAGAGGTGAGCTCGCTCCTAAGTGTTTCTCTTAATAGTTTCGAGAATAGTTTGCTACCTAATGTTTATATTGTGATTAGAAACCAAGGAGAAGATAAGATGACACATGGAGAGGAGCATGGAGTCGTGGAGGGACAGCAAGGGACGTCCAAGCTACGTGGAGGCCCAATACAACTCAACTTCGAGTCTACCTCGGAGTCCAGGAGCAGTTTGACTTGAATTGGACGCCCAGGTCGCATCCGAAGTACGATTTCGACAATCTACATATGGGTGGAAAGAAAATTTGATAGAGCTTCCAATGGAGTTGGTTTGAGGCCCAAATTCATTATGAGTCGTCGGGAATCGTCCGAGGAAGTTGGCGTCCAGAATCTGTCCCGGTGCTGCGTCACCGTATTTTGGCCTTTGGGCCGTGTATCGTCGTCGAGTCCTTTAGGGTTGCGTCCAGGTACTTGGACACGACCCTAAACCCTATATATCAGTAGCCGCCGCCCTTGTTAGGATTCGGGTTTTACTTAGATTATTCTGTCAAGAACAGTTTCGCCGTACTCGGCTTGTGAGACCCCAACTCGTGAGCTAATCATCCATCTGCAATTGGTTTGCAATCTTCCTTGTTCTTGCTTGTGTTCTTCGATTCGCAGGCAGGGATTAGCCTTCTTGGCGAGGTCGACCATGTATTCGCCGGTCGATAACCTGAGGAGACGTGGTGCTACGATTGCGGGGTTTCGGGACGTGTTGCCGGAAGCCGGATCGATTCGTGTCGCGACTCCACCAAATCGAGAGTTATCAGAACCTTTCGGAAGATCGGGAACCCTCGTTCACATCATTTGGTATCAGAGCTGGGCCCTTGTTTAAGGGGGTGGGAATGATGAGGACATCCTCCATTATTACCCGCTGGCAAAGACGCAACAAAGGGGGCCGAGTGGCCCAGTTGTAGTCGGGCGGCGACCGTGTGAGCCTCTGAATAATCCCACCTTGCTTAGCTTGGGAGGAGGAAGCCACCTTAAAAGGGAGAGCCACCCTTCCCCTATTGGACTAGTCATTTAGGAAGATTGGGCCTTTCCCCGAATTGGTGTGCCTAAGAACTGTTGGGGTCCGGGCAACCTTAATTTATTGGGCCTCGGCCAACCCCACCTGGGCCGGATGCATCATTACGTCAGGTTCGCTCTTACCTTTGTTTTCGCCTTTGTCCTATAGTCCACAGAACAGCCGCAAAACAAAAAAAATTTGTAGTTAGGTTTTTCCCGTCCTAGACCGTGTTTAGCCTTTTGCATAATTCTCTTTCAGAGTCCGCAGTGCTGAGTTTGTGTCCTATACTCGTCTTTTTGTGCTGGTTGAGTCCATGTCTTTGGTTCGGTTTTGTGCATCCACTTTCCCCGGCTAACATCCCACAGAAAGTTTCCCACCGATTCGCATCCGTTTCACCAACGCCATCACAAAAACCTAATTCGGAGGGTCCTCCTTAAAACAGGCATAACTTTCGGCTCGGACCTCCGATTGAGGTGTTCTTTTTTTTCCCGGAAAGATCTCAAAATTTTGCACATACGATTCACCGGCTTTGCCGGTCACAAAAAATTCAAAAAACTCAAAAAAAATTCAGAAGGTCCTTGATTCGAGCTCTGAAGTTCCATCTACAGTTTTTGGGAACAATCGTGATTTTCTCCAGATCACGTCTTACCTCTGATTGAGTTGATCATTTGTGGTGTACCTATTTTTGTGCCCCTGGTTGTGAAAAAAAAAGAAGAAAAATAAAAGCAAAAAAAACAAAAAATTGATTTCTACTAGTGCTAAAAGACAAAATAGGGAAGCACATAGAGAGGGTACAATTGTTGTTTTATGTGCTGTGGCTGGTTCATTGCTATTTTTCTCTCATTGCTGATCATCCTTTTCATCTTACCTCCTTGTTTGTTGGCACTACTGACTAAGGACTCGGTTAGACCAGCACCTAAGGACAAGTACCTTTGGACATTTATTCAGCATTGCTATCTGCTAGTGAATTGTGTTCCACTTACATATTTTTGGCCTTCCTAGAACTCCACATACTACTTCTGTGCAGCACCGGTTCTTAACCCTTGCAATCGTGGCCTACGCCTTCCAGGTATCCTTTGCCTTGCTGGTAAGAACTTTGTAAGAGCTTGGTAAGGTGTTTCTGTGACAACCCTGGTAATTACATTTCCCAAAATCAATGTCATTAGCCTAACTCAATGTTTAAACCAACTAATAAAAGGGTGGAAAGAATTTGAACGAGTTCAGTTGGAATTCAAATTTAATTTGAGCACATTTGGTTATTTTTGAACTTTTAAATTTAACTTTCAAACCAGAAGCCAAATGAGATTTTGCCTGAAACCAAAGTTGTAGAACTTTTTATTCTGAACAACTTTCGTGTTCAAAAGTTTTTGAAATTCAAATCAGAAAGAGGAGAAAATGCCCTGTTTGCACCCAGCCCCCTGAAACTTTTCGAATTCTTGCATCCAGGCCCCTCGCCCCCCCCCCCCCCCCCTCTCTCTCCTCCGCGCCCAACCGCCGCGCGCCAGGTGGCCAGCGTCGCCTGACCGGCGCGGGGCACCAGGCCAGTGGCCGCCGCACCACCCCGCCACGGCCGGCTTTGCCCCGCCCCCACGCCGCGCGGCGGGTAAGCGCCCGCGCGTGCTGCCGCGCCCAGCCCGCCGCCCGGCCAGTCCCCGCGCTTCGCCGTGCCGCCCCGGCCCCCGCGCCCCGCCAGTCGCCGCGCCCGCCCTCCGCCCGAGCCGCTGCCGTTGCTGCTCCACCACTCCGCGCCCCGCGCTATCCCACCGCGCCCGCGCCGTATCTCGGCCGCCCAGTCACCGCGCCCGCGCTGCCGCACGTCGCGCCGGCGTTCTGCCGCCGCCCGCCGCGCCCAGTGCGCACCGTGCCGTGCCCCCGCCCCGCGCGCTGCCCAGGCCTCTCCGCACCCCCTCCGGCCGCTATAAAAGCCGAGCTCCGACCGCCCCGCGCGAGCCACGCACCAGAACGCACTCGCCGTCGCCATCGCCGCCGCCGAGCGCCGCCCGCCCGTGGACAGCTCTCCCCCGCCGCCCACCGCCCAAACTGACGCTTCAACCACCACTACATCATCCCCCTGAAGCTCGCCGACCCGCCCAACGCCGCCCAGAGCCACCGGAGCGCCGCCGCCCGCGCTGCCGCCGCCGCCGCCGCCCCTGCTCGCCGTGGACAGCACGACCCCGACCCCCTCCGTCCAAGCCGAGCCCCTGAGCAGCTTCCCCACGCGCCACTGAAGCTCGCCGACCGGACCACACCGCCCCAAGCCCGCCGGAGCACGCCGTCGACGCGAGCCGCGCCGCCGCCGCCTCTGCTCCAACGCCGGCGAGCCCTTCCCGGCCGTCCCCCACCTGAACAACACCCCCACAAGGTAGCCCTCGCACCCCTGAACCTTCCCCGACCCTCGCCCCTCGCCGCCGGCGAGCCCCCTCGCCGGAATTTCGGCCGGCCGCCGTACCCGAGCCGCCCAAGGACCCAATTGCAAGAATTTAAATCTTTAGAAGGGTCTGCGCGTAAGATTCAAGGACCTAGTTGTAAAAGAAAGTTTCAAATCTAGATTCAAATTCAGTGAACTTGTAAAATTCGTATAAAATCGTAGAAAATTCAGAAAAATGCAAACTCAACTGTTCTGGAATCCTCAGAACAAACTCTACCACTTTTTTTACAAAAGGTTTCTCAGAATCTCAACATATTTTGCTCTACATTAAATAGAAGCTTTAATGGACTTATTTTGTACCCACTGTTCTAGAACAATGCTGACCCTAAATTTTGGGCAGTAAGTTAGTTGCTTGATGATTAGGACTGTGTAAAAAGATCAGGCCCAAATTTCATCTCTAGCTTTACTGTTTATTAGACTTAGTTTCATATCATGTTTAAGTAAAATGTTTTATCCCTGCAGTTAGGTGGTGAATCACCCAATGAAACTTTTTCTATGCTAATATCTTAGTACCTAGAAGCCAGAGGAAAATTAGGAGACTTTTTATCTCATAGTAACCTACTTATTTGATTTATGTGCTAATAGCGTACATTAAATCAAGAAAATAGTATCTTAGCTTGGAAAATTCGCAAATTTTTACTGGGAGATACACTATGGTACAGGTTGCTGTGTAAACAATTCCAGGGACAAACACCCTGTGTAGGTCCTGTAAAAATGAATCCTTGAATAGCCTAGGTGTAGAATGTCATAATTTCTATGCTCTGAATACTGCATGATAAATCCTACAAAAATTCCAGTAGCTTCTGCATGCTTAAGTGAAAGCTCTGTAAAAATCTTAGACTCATTTGTTACACGAATTGTTCTGTACAAAAAGAACAAAATTCTAACAGCGATTATGTAATATATTTTTCATAATTAATCTGTTGTATAAAATTAGCTGAAAATTTTACAGTAAGCACATCTTTCCTTGATGTGCCTAAATCTAAAATTTCGTGACCAGAAACTATACATTGTAGTAATTACTCTCAAATCGTAATCAAGCACCATTACCACGACTTAAACTTGTGCATTCATGTAGAATCGACGACTCTCGCCGACGGAACTTACGAGCTGGTGCCCGCGTCCGAGAGTGAGCAGCGTGAAGCTCAAGCGAATCTAACTGAAGCTCTTGAAGACCCGAGCCCAAGTTCGGAAGATCCCCAAACGAACTGCGAAGGCAAGCCCCGGAGCATAACCCATTCTTTCCGAAATTATGCAACTCATTACTCTTGCTTGTGCATTAAGTTTATAGGAGTTGGATGAAAACTTAGTTGCATGATATCAGGAACACTTGCTTGAAAACTAGACGTGAGGTTCGATAGAATGCTGTGCTATTAGGACTCCGGTAAAAGTCGAGTGATTTCCTGTCACTCGCGAGAAAATAGGAGTTGAATGACTACTACACGCTGCAATCATAAGGACACGGACGGGCTATGGAACGATTGTTACGATTGAGGCCCGTCTGTCTAGTGAAAAATGCTAAGGCCGCAGGGTGTGGTAGTGATGGTTAAGTCTTTGAACGTACTAAACACATGCCGAGATTATGGGAATCGGTAAGCTTAAGTACCTGATTGGCCCGGCAAGGGGACGGCATCCTACCCTTTGAACTTCGGTCCCATGTGCATATGGCGAGTGCAGAGAGTGGTCACGACCCGGCGCCGAACCGTGGCGTGGGGCTCTTGTACTCTCGGAGGGTAGCCCCGATCCACGACCCGGAAAGAAAGGGGAAAAGTTGCACGTGTGACTCTAGGGAGTAACCGCGTGACGTGTGTTTGGGTTTCCCTTGCAAGGTTAAGAAATTCGATTCGAATCGTCCGTTTCTCACGGATATTGAGACTGCTTAACCATTTTTACCCACAGAGTAAGAAGAGGAACAATGATGATGAATGAACTAGTTGGATGAAAAATTTAATGCTTCACCATGTATGCTTTAGATAGCTGCTTATCTAGACTGGCTAACTAAACTAGAATCTTGAGCTAAAAGTTGAAAGTAAGGACCCACTTGTAGATGCTTTTCGGCAAAACAAACCCCTGAGCCAAAAAGCCTTGCATGTCTAGAGTCAGTGGAGTAGTTTCCACTACACGGGTAAGTCTTGCTGAGTATTAGTATACTCAGTCTTGCTTGTGACTCGTTTTCAGGTGAGCCCTTCGAAGACATGATTGCTAGCTTGACCTGGCCCTGCACTCTTCCCCCTGGTTGGTCGGTGGAATGGGATGCGCCCCCGTCCAACGGAGATAAGGCCGAGTGATGTCTCGTATGGGCTTCATCGAGACATTCTGTATCGTCGAGTAGTTTCCGTCGTTTATTTCCGCTGCAACTTAACTCTGAAGAACTTATTTATGTTAATTGGAGTATTTAGTTTCTAAACTCAGAACTTGGTCTGTAATATTTACTTATGGTAATGTCGTAATATTTGCTGGAATGTGGTATTCTCTGGGCTCATCGTCGCGTGAGCGTTTGTATGTATGGCGCTCGATCCGATTACCGTGGTTGTATCGGGAGGTTATACCCGACAGACCAGTGGATTATTCCGTTTGAAGTGTAAGGTTAACCGAGATTGCCTTAATGGTGATGGTTAATACACTTGAGCCGGATTAATTCAGGTGGTTCTGCCACAGCTGGTATCAGAGCCGTAGCTGGCGCCACAGCTGGCAACAGCTGGCGCCGGAGCCGAAATACATACGCCAGAGAATGCGACAAGCCTTAAAAAAAACTCATTTTACTAAAACTTGACTAGAGGGATGTGTTGCGAAATGCGTTGGTACGTTAAGGATGGTGCCTAGTTCGTGAAGCCCTAAGGGATTATGGGAAAAGTTTACTAGGTGGCTATCTGACTTATGAAATGATATCAACTGACTTCCAGCACATTACTTTCTGTCAAAACTTACTTTCATGCACAACCGACCTTAAATTCTGTAACGACGCACTCATCGCTAAGGTAAGAAGGTAAGGATCCTCAGCCAACTGAGAGAGCTTGGCCTTCCTGTCGGTCATGCGAACCGAACGCTGCCCTCAAGCAGTGGCTTACTTGAGGTGCTGCCAATATGCCAACTGATAGTTGAACATATTGGGAGTAGAAGGTTTGGCGCAGGGTATGGCGATCGCTGTTCATACCCCCGTCCCATGACGGTACCCCCGTGAATACGCTATCTCGATAGCGTATGTTAACGTCGTCTGTACGGCGGAAATTGTACAGATATCGTTTCTATAAGTAGACGGTAATGAATACGGACGCTTTCATGAGTGCTGGCATGAAAGGTTCATGAAATATATATGCTTTGTCAATCTTCTGCAGGTACACTAACTGCGATTACGATGAGTTAAGGGACGAAGAGAAAGACTCGACTAGCTATTATAGGAGAGCCGTATTGTGTATGCCACCGAAACTATCTTCGTAAGACCAAAGCTATTTGGCAATTATTTTACTTGTGAGGACGAATAGGACGTGCATGCATCATGACCACATATATCTGAAATCGAAATGCGTTGTATGAGAGTGGTAAGGTTCTTGCGTATCTAAGCGTGGTTTGCATAAGGACTATCTAGCGAATCTGTCACAAATCTGCCATGACCAAAAAGAGCGACCTATTGACCCAAGAAAATGACCTTTTCTGGAGAAGTCCATGTTGAAACAATGGTTCCAAATTTCGTGTTCTATCTTCTGTTCAAAAATGAAAAATTCTGAACTTATGGATAGTGAGAAGTAACAGAAACCTTGGAATGTCAGAATTCTGTCCAGAATAAGCCCTTCTGCCTCTTAAATTTTTAGGCCCCCTTCCTGCGGTTTTCTGTGAAAGAGTCCAACACAAAACTTGTCCCAAATTTACCCAGGTAGCTGCTGTTAAAATTTGGAAAATTTTGGCTGGGTAGATTTTCCCTGGTGCATGAAACTCTAGCCCTCTGTTCACTGAAAATTCTGGGTAGACAGTAGGGTGAAACCCGAAAAGAAAGACCATCTTAGAGACCTATCTAGCTCTGGAGTTGACTAGCAAGGTTGTTCACAAATACCTTAGGAGTGATCTGGTGAAATTTGAGAATTTTTAGATGAGAACTGTGGGAGTTATGGTTATTTTTGCACACTATACAGAATCTGTCCTTATGCTGTTCACAGTTTTTCACTATCTCACTCCATTTGATCTTTTGTTCAGATGGCCGAGCCTGTTGATATGATGGTGGATGAGGATGGACGCGTACACTCGCAGTGTCTCCACTGGGAGGGCTTTCCCTCTATTTTGTGGGATGTTCTGCGTACCGCGGGCTATCTAGTTCCCCCACGTTACGCCGGACTGGAGTTTGCAGAAAATGGAGTTACCCAGTGCCGTGTCAACGTGACTATCTTTCCGCACCCGCGACACCCGGAATGGCCCGCCTTGGAGCTTGAGGCTGTTGGTCGCCGTTTGGCTGATACTTGGGAGCTTGCAGCCATGAGGGCGCTCACCACGTTTTGTGCGCAGCGTCCGAGGTTGTCACACTCACTCCCATTGGATTGTTTCCTGCTGCCCAGGACAACGACCCCTTTTGGCTCAACAGGGTGCAGCACGCACAGTATTTGGTAGACTTTCATGCCCAGGAAACTATTCATACCTCCGTGCGGTGCATGAGTGCACTCTACCGGCTTCAGACTCTCCAGAGTCAGGCACTTGAGCAGCTCACTGATCTTGCTCAGGCCTACCATATGATGGCAGATACCAGGGATGAGCAGATAAAGGAGCTCAGTCAGGATCTTGAGGACAGAGATGCTCAGATTGGCCAACTTGAGGGCCAAATCCAGGAGCAGGACACTCTCATGGGTGAGAGAGATGCCACGATAGCACAGTTGGAGGAGCAGCTCCATGATCTGAGCCTGGAGTTGGAGGACGCGAATGAGCACATTCAGTGGCACCATGATCAGAATGATATCAACACCGGGTGGTAAAATTGCTTCAAACCAAATGATTAGACAAGTACCAGTCAAATTGGGTAGTAAAACCATCGACACGGACCTTGTCCTTTTACCCCTTGACGGCATGGACATTATTTTGGGAATGAACTGGATGGCTATGCATGGAGTCACACTGGACCTTTCTTCCCGAGCCGTTGAGATAAATTCACCTAGTCACGGAGCCACTACCCTTTACCTACCGTTCCTAGATTGTACGAATTCCTGTGCTTATAAGATGGAAGGACTTAAGCCAGATAATATTCCTGTGGTAAACGAGTATGCCGATGTTTTCCCGGATGACTTACCCGGAATGCCACCAGATAGGGACATTGAGTTCGTTATTGAACTACAACCAGGCACTGCACCTATATCCAAAAGACCATATAGGATGCCCCCTAAAGAATTGGCAGAGCTGAAAATTCAACTCCAAGAACTACTGGACAAAGGTTTTATTCGCCCTAGCGCGTCACCTTGGGGATGTCCAGCCCTATTCGTAAAGAAGAAGGATGACAGTTTAAGATTATGTGTGGACTACCGACCTCTCAATGCGGTAACTGTTAAAAATAAATACCCCCTTCCTCGCATCGATGTACTCTTCAATCAATTAGCTGGAGCCAGAGTCTTCTCAAAGATTGATCTTCGTTCAGGATATCATCAGATCAAGATTCGCCCGTGCGATGTCCCTAAGACTGCCTTCTCCACACGATATGGACTATATGAATTGTTGGTCATGTCGTTTGGACTCACCAATGCCCCTGCCTACTTCATGTATCTCATGAATTCAGTATTCATGCCCGAACTTGACAAATTCGTCGTAGTGTTCATCGACGACATCCTTATCTATTCCAAGGATGAGGAAGAGCATGCCAAGCACCTTCGCTTTGTTCTTCAGCGACTCAGAGACCATCAGCTCTATGCTAAGTTTTCTAAGTGTGAATTCTGGTTGGATACTGTAAAGTTCATAGGTCACACGATCTCCAGCGAAGGCATAGCTGTTGACCCCAGCAAGGTACAAGAGGTGCTGGATTGGAAACCCCCTACCTCTGTTCATCAGATTCGCAGTTTTCTCGGCTTAGCCGGTTACTACCGTCGCTTCATCCCGGATTTCTCTCGAATTGCTAAGCCCATGACGGAACTATTGAAGAAGGAAGTAAAGTTTGTATGGAATGAGAAGTGTGAAGAAGCCTTCCACACTCTCAGAGAGCATCTGACTACTGCACCTGTGTTAGCTCAACCCGATAATACCAAGTCATTCGATGTGTATTGTGACGCATCGGGTACTGGTCTAGGATGTGTGCTTATGCAAGAGAATCGAGTGATTGCATATGCCTCACGAGCCCTTCGGCCCCACGAACAGAATTATCCCACTCATGATCTTGAGCTTGCAGCCGTCATTCACGCTCTGAAGATATGGAGGCACTATCTCATGGGAACACAGTGCAATATCTACACGGATCATAAGAGTCTCAAGTATATCTTCACCCAAGCCGATCTGAATATGAGACAACGGAGATGGCTAGAATTAATCAAGGATTATGACCTTGAAGTGCACTATCACCCCGGCAAGGCTAACGTAGTCGCTGATGCACTAAGCCGCAAGTCCCATTGCCATTGCTTATCCATGGAGTTCTACCATGAGACATTGTGTGCAGACATGAGGAAGCTTAACTTGGAAATGGTTTCCCAAAGCACTCTAAATCACATCTCAGTTGAGCCCACTCTTCACGACCAAATCGTCATGGCACAACTACATGATGAAGGAATTAAGATCATCAAACAAAAACTCTCTCTAGGTGAGGAGAAGTATAAATGTTTCCGCCAGGACCATAAGGGAGTTCTATGGTTCGAAAGTCGTATAGTCGTTCCGAAGAATCGTGAACTCCGCAAGAAAATTCTCGATGAGGCACACCTTTCCAAATTCTCTATCCACCCCGGCAGTAGCAAAATGTATCAAGACCTAAGGCAAAACTTCTGGTGGACTAGAATGAAAAGAGAAATTGCTACGTATGTCTCAGAATGTGACACGTGCCAGAGAGTGAAAGCTAGCCACTTAAAGGTAGCCGGTACACTTCAACCGTTACCTATACCATCATGGAAATGGGAAGACATAAGTATGGACTTCATCGTTGGACTACCAAACACTTCCCAGAGACATGATTCCATATGGGTTATCGTGGATAGACTCACAAAGACGGCACATTTTCTTCCGGTACACACCACCTATTCTACCAAGAAATATGCCGAGATTTACCTCGATCGTATTGTTTGCCTGCATGGAATACCTAAGACAATTATCTCCGATCGTGGTCCTCAGTTTGTAGCACGCTTTTGGGAACAACTGCAAACGTCTCTTGGCACAAAACTGATTCGCAGCTCAGCATACCATCCTCAGACTAATGGACAAACGGAAAGAGTAAACCAAATTCTTGAAGACATGCTGAGAGCCTGTGTCATTCATTATGACAAGAATTGGGACAAATGCCTACCCCTAGCGGAGTTCTCGTACAACAACAGCTATCAGACGAGTTTGAAAATGGCACCATTTGAGGCCCTGTATGGACGAAGGTGTCGAACTCCTTTGAGCTGGTCACAAACCGGAGAACGTAAAATCATTGGACCCGACCGGGTGATCGAGGCAGAGGAGAAAGTAAAAGTAATACAAGCAAATCTTAGAGCCGCACAAGCTCGACAAAAGAGCTATTCTGACAAAAGGAGGAAGCCCCTAAAGTTCGAAGTTGGCGATCATGTCTATCTTCGAGTTTCCCCAACCAAGGGAGTGCGAAGATTTGGAATCAAAGGCAAACTAGCTCCCCGTTATATTGGTCCTTACGAAATCATTGAGAGCTGCGGACCCGTAGCCTACAGATTACGACTGCCCCCTTAGCTCACGGCCACCCATGATGTCTTCCACGTATCTCAACTCAAGAAGTGTATTCGAGTCCCTACCGAGATTATGGAACAACAAGAAATATCGTTGGAACCCGACCTCTCGTATGTCGAACACCCAGTTAAGATTTTGGATCAAAAAGAAAGAGAGACCAGGAGGAAAGTGATTAGAATGTATAAAATACAATGGAATCACCACACGGAAGAAGAAGCCACCTGGGAAACGGAGAGCTACCTGAACCAACATTTCCCTGGGTTTCTTATCTCAACCACTGGTATGTGCACCCACGCCCACACTAAGAATTACCGAATCTCGGGGCGAGATTCTTGTTAAGGGGGGAAGGCTGTGACAACCCTGGTAATTACATTTCCCAAAATCAATGTCATTAGCCTAACTCTATGTTTAAACCAACTAATAAAAGGGTGGAAAGAATTTGAACGAGTTCAGTTGGAATTCAAATTTAATTTGAGCACATTTGGTTATTTTTGAACTTTTAAATTCAACTTTCAAACCAGAAGCCAAATGAGATTTTGCCTAAAACCAAAGTTGTAGGACTTTTTATTCTGAACAACTTTCATGTTCAAAAGTTTTTGAAATTCAAATCAGAAAGAGGAGAAAACGCCTTGTTTGCACCCAGCCCCCTGAAACTTTTCGAATTCTTGCATCCAGGCCCCTCGACCCCCCCCCCCCCTCTCTCTCCTCCGCGCCCGACCGCCGCGCGCCAGGTGGCCGGCGTCGCCTGACCGGCGCGAGGCGCCAGGCTAGTGGCCGCCGCACCACCCCGCCATGGCCGGCTTTGCCCCGCCCCGACGCCGCGCGGCCAGTAAGCGCCCGCGCGTGCTGCCGCGCCCAGCCCGCCGCCCGGCCGGCCAGTCCCCGCGCTCCGCCGTGCCGCCCCGGCCCCCGCGCCCCGCCAGTCGCCGCGCCCGCCCTCCGCCCGAGCCGCTGCCGTTGCTGCTCCACCACTCCGCGCCCCGCGCTATCCCACCGCGCCCGCGCCGTATCTCGGCCGCCCAGTCACCGTGCCGTGCCGTATCTCGGCCGCCGCCCGCCGCGCCCAGTGCGCACCGTGCCGTGCCCCCGCCCCGCGCGCTGCCCAGGCCTCTCCGCACCCCCTCCGGCCGCTATAAAAGCCGAGCTCCGACCGCCCCGCGCGAGCCACGCACCAGAACGCACTCGCCGTCGCCATCGCCGCCGCCGAGCGCCGCCCGCCCGTGGCCAGCTCTCCCCCGCCGCCCACCGCCCAAACTGACGCTTCAGCCACCACTACATCATCCCCCTGAAGCTCGCCGACCCGCCCAACGCCGCCCAGAGCCACCGGAGCGCCGCCGCCGCCGCCCCTGCTCGCCGTGGACAGCACGACCCCGACCCCCTCCGTCCAAGCCGAGCCCCTGAGCAGCTTCCCCACGCGCCACTGAAGCTCGCCGACCGGACCACACCGCCCCAAGCCCGCCGGAGCACGCCGTCGACGCGAGCCGCGCCGCCGCCGCCTCTGCTCCAACGCCGGCGAGCCCTTCCCGGCCGTCCCCCACCTGAACAACACCCCCACAAGGTAGCCCTCGCACCCCTGAACCTTCCCTGACCCTCGCCCCTCGCCGTCGGCGAGCCCCCTCGCCGGAATTTCGGCCGGCCGCCGTACCCGAGCCGCCCGAGGACCCAATTGCAAGAATTTAAATCTTTAGAAGGGTCTGCGCGTAAGATTCAAGGACCTAGTTGTAAAAGAAAGTTTCAAATCTAGATTCAAATTCAGTGAAATTGTAAAATTCGTATAAAATCGTAGAAAATTCAGAAAAACGCAAACTCAACTGTTCTGGAATCCTCAGAACAAACTCAACCACTTGTGTTACAAAAGGTTTCTCAGAATCTCAACATATTTTGCTCTACATTAAATAGAAGCTTTAATGGTCTTATTTTGTACCCACTGTTCTAGAACAATGCTGACCCTAAATTTTGGGCAGTAAGTTAGTTGCTCGATGATTATGACTGTGTAAAAAGATCAGGCCCAAATTTCATCTCTAGCTTTACTGTTTATTAGACTTAGTTTCATATCATGTTTAAGTAAAATGTTTTATCCCTGCAGTTAGGTGGTGAATCACCCAATGAAACTTTTTCTATGCTAATATCTTAGTACCTAGAAGCCAGAGGAAAATTAGGAGACTTTTTATCTCAAAGTAACCTACTTATTTGATTTATGTGCTAATAACATACATTAAATCAAGAAAATAGTATCTTAGCTTGGAAAATTCGCAAATGTTTACTGGGAGATACACTATGGTACAGGTTGATGTGCAAAAACTTCCAGGGACAAACACCCTATGTAGGGTCCTGTAAAAATGAATCCTTGAATAGCCTAGGTGTAGAATGTCATAATTTCTATGCTCTGAATACTGCATGATAAATCCTAAAAAAATTCCAGTAGCTTCTGCATGCTTAAGTGAAAGCTCTGTAAAAATCTTAGACTCATTTGTTACTCGAATTGTTCTGTACAAAAAGAACAAGAATCTAACGGCGATTATGTAATATATTTTTCATAATTAATCTGTTGTATAAAATTGGCTGAAAATTTTACAGTAAGCACATCTTTCCTTGATGTGCCTAAATCTAAAATTTCGTGACCAGAAACTATCCATTGTAGTAATTACTCTCAAATCGTAATCAAGCACCATTACCACGACTTAAACTTGTGCATTCATGTAGAATCGACGACTCTCGCCGACGGAACTTACGAGCTGGTGCCCGCGTCCGAGAGTGAGCAGCGTGAAGCTCAAGCGAATCTAACTGAAGCTCTTGAAGACCCGAGCCCAAGTTCGGAAGATCCCCAAACGAACTGCGAAGGCAAGCCCCGGAGCATAACCCATTCTTTCCGAAATTATGCAACTCATTACTCTTGCTTGTGCATTAAGTTTATAGGAGTTGGATGAAAACTTAGTTGCATGATATCAGGAACACTTGCTTGAAAACTAGACGTGAGGTTCGATAGAATGCTGTGCTATTAGGACTCCGGTAAAAGTCGAGTGATTTCCTGTCACTCGCGAGAAAATAGGAGTTGAATGACTACTACACGCTGCAATCATAAGGACACGGACGGGCTATGGAACGATTGTTACGATTGAGGCCCGTCTGTCTAGTGAAAAATGCTAAGGCCGCAGGGTGTGGTAGTGATGGTTAAGTCTTTGAACGTACTAAACACATGCCGAGATTATGGGAATCGGTAAGCTTAAGTAACTGATTGGCCCGGCAAGGGGACGGCATCCTACCCTTTGAACTTCGGTCCCATGTGCATATGGCGAGTGCAGAGAGTGGTCACGACCCGGCGCCGAACCGTGGCGTGGGGCTCTTGTACTCTCGGAGGGTAGCCCCGATCCACGACCCGAAAAGAAAGGGGAAAAGTTGCACGTGTGACTCTAGGGAGTAACCACGTGACGTGTGTTTGGGTTTCCCTTGCAAGGTTAAGAAATTCGATTCGAATCGTCCATTTCTCACGGATATTGAGACTGCTTAACCATTTTTACCCACAGAGTAAGAAGAGGAACAATGATGATGAATGAACTAGTTGGATGAAAAATTTAATGCTTCACCATGTATGCTTTAGATAGCTGCTTATCTAGACTGGCTAACGAAACTAGAATCTTGAGCTAAAAGTTGAAAGTAAGGACCCACTTGTAGATGCTTTTCGGCAAAACAAACCCCTGAGCCAAAAAGCCTTGCATGTCTAGAGTCAGTGGAGTAGTTTCCACTACACGGGTAAGTCTTGCTGAGTATTAGTATACTCAGTCTTGCTTGTGACTCGTTTTCAGGTGAGCCCTTCGAAGACATGATTGCTAGCTTGACCTGGCCCTGCACTCTTCCCCCTGGTTGGTCGGTGGAATGGGATGCGCCCCCGTCCAACGGAGATAAGGCCGAGTGATGTCTCGTACGGGCTTCATCGAGACATTCTGTATCGTCGAGTAGTTTCCGTCGTTTATTTCCGCTGCAACTTAACTCTGAAGAACTTATTTATGTTAATTGGAGTATTTAGTTTCTAAACTCAGAACTTGGTCTGTAATATTTACTTATGGTAATATCGTAATATTTGCTGGAATGTGGTATTCTCTGGGCTCATCGTCGCGTGAGCGTTTGTATGTATGGCGCTCGATCCGATTACCGTGGTTGTATCGGGAGGTTATACCCGACAGACCAGTGGATTATTCCGTTTGAAGTGTAAGGTTAACCGAGATTGCCTTAATGGTGATGGTTAATACACTTGAGCCGGATTAATTCAGGTGGTTCTGCCACAGCTTCCTTTGCTGTGTAGATTGAATTGAGAGGCACCACCACACTTGCGTAGGAGATTTTTAGGGATAACCTTCACTGACTGTTTGTTCCTATTTTTTTTTGTGTCTACAATGGCAGGCAACGATGGAGACACTCCCAAGGACTTAAACGAGTGTGTTAGCCAAGCTCAGCTGCATGCTTTCATGGAGGACACACGAAACGAGATACGCGAGGCAGTTACCAGGGCCGTCACCGAGAACATCAACGAACTCCGACTTGCTGACCTCGTTGGGGAGTTGAACGGACGGATAGCCACGCTAACTAACAGAGTTGCTACGTTGGAAAACCGTCCACCACCTCAGCCAGCCGATCCTCAAGACGTGGTGTATGACGTCCATGGCAACATTGACGAGGCAGCTACACGAGAGGCCCGCATACGAGCGCGTGTTCGCGTGAACAACGCAGGAGGTAACCGTGCCCCCGCTGATCCTTATGCTAAGGTTAGATTTACTATACCGTCTTTTCCTGGACATTATGATGCTGAGGGATATCTTTATTGGGAGATGACGGTTGACCAAAAATTTAGTGCCCACCTAGTGCCTGAGCAACATAGAGTTCGACAAGCCACTAGTGAATTTAAAGATTTTGCTATCATTTGGTGGACTGGTTTAGTTGCTTCAGGTCTTGCACCTACTACTTGGGAACACCTCAAGGTTGCTATGCGTGATAGGTTTGTTCCTCCTTCTTATCATAGAGAACTGCGTGCCAGTTTGATGCGTTTAGATCAGGGTACTAAATCTGTGCAGGACTACTATGGTGAGCTTCAGAAGGGTTTGATGCGTTGCGGGATAGTTGAGGGACCCGAGGATGCTCTTGTTCGTTTTTATTCGGGTCTGAGACACGAGATTCAGGACATAGTTGATTATAAGGATTTCACTACTATCAACCAGTTGTTCCAGTTTGCTATGCTTGCAGAGAAGGAATTGCAGGGTCGTCAGCTACAGGACAGGACCAGCGCCCGGACGTCCTTTGCCTCACGCACACCGGCGCTTTTAAGGGTGCCCAAGCCTTCGAGTTTTCGAGCACCTCCACCAGCGGGCAAGAAAACAACGATGAGTGGTGTTTCGACTACACCAAACAAATCTTCTTCACGTGCTGCAGATTCAGGTAACAATGTTGTGCAGGCCCCGGCTCAGAGTTCTTCATCCGCTGCATCGACGGGACGCACCTCCGGCATTCAATGCTATCGCTGCCATGGGATTGGACACGTGAAGAAGGATTGCCTAAGTCAGCGGGCATATTTGGCGACAGAAGATGGAGGTTACATCAGCACCTCCGACATAGAAGATGATGATGAAGCGGTCGCTGCTGAGGACGTCGACAACCTGGTCATTCATGGTGGACAGACTGCGGGCTTCTTGAACATTATTGTTCAACGTGTACTCAGCACGCAAATACAGCAGCCTGAGAGGTTGCAGTGACACAATTTGTTCCAGACCTTTTTCGTCATCAAGCAGCGACGTGCTCGTGTGATTATTGATGGAGGAAGCTGCGACAACTTGGTGAGTTCAGATCTGGTCAAGAAGCTTGGCTTGACCACACGACCACATCCACATCCACATCCATACTATGTTCAGTGGTTAAATGACTCCGGTAAAGCTAAGGTAACACAAACTTGCAGAGTTTCTTTTTCCATTGGTGCATATGCTGATTTTGCTGATTGCGATGTGGTACCTATGCAAGCTTGTTCACTTTTGTTGGGTCGTCCATGGGAACATGATAATGATGCTACACACCATGGTAGAAGTAATAATTATACCTTCATGCATAAAGGGAAGAAAATTACTTTGGTTCCTTTGACACCTGCTGAAATTGCACAAGCCGATCAAGAAAGAGCTGCTAGTTTGAGTAATGATAAATCTGAAAATCAGCAAGTTGCTAATTCTATGTTCCCACCTAAAAAGGAGAAACACACTCATAAATCTGAGGCCGAGGGAATTAAATTAGGGGGTCAAGTTATGCTTGCAACAAAATGTGACCTCGCTGAAATTTCTGATGATGATATTTGCTATGCCTTGTTTTGCAAACGAACCTTATTTTCACTTCATGATATTGCTAGCTCTTTGCCTCCTGTGGTTACTAACATTTTGCAGGAGTACGCGGACGTTTTTCCAGCTGAGATACCTCCGGGGCTGCCACCTTTGAGAGGAATAGAACATCAAATTGATTTGATCCCCGGCGCCGCTCTGCCAAACCGTGCTGCCTATAGAACCAACCCCGAGGAGACTAAAGAAATTCAGCGACAAGTCCAAGACCTTGTGGACCGTGGGTATGTACGTGAGAGCCTTAGTCCTTGTGCTGTTCCTGTGCTTTTGGTTCCTAAGAAAGATGGTTCGTGGCGTATGTGTGTTGATTGTAGAGCCATTAATAATATTACTATTCGATATCGTCATCCTATTCCTAGGTTGGACGACATGCTTGATGAGTTGTGTGGTTCTATAATTTTCACAAAGATTGATTTCCGTAGTGGTTACCACCAAATAAGAATGAAGCTTGGAGATGAATGGAAAACTGCTTTTAAAACTAAATTTGGGTTGTATGAGTGGTTAGTGATGCCTTTTGGTTTAACCAATGCACCTAGTACCTTCATGCGCTTGATGAATGAGGTTTTGAGGGCTTTTATTGGTCGATTTGTGGTGGTTTACTTTGATGACATATTGATTTACAGCAAGTCTTTGGATGAACATATGGATCACTTACGTGCTGTTTTTGATGCGTTGAGAGTAGCGCAATTGTTTGCTAACCTTGAGAAGTGCACCTTTTGCACCGATCGAGTTTCTTTCCTTGGCTATGTTGTTACTCCACAGGGCATTGAGGTGGATGAGACGAAAATTGAAGCCATTGAGAGTTGGCCGTTGCCCCAAAACATCACACAGGTGAGGAGTTTTCTTGGTCTTGCAGGTTTCTCCCGCCACTTCATCAAAGATTTCAGCACCATTGCTGCACCGCTGCATGAGTTGACGAGGAAGGGTGTGGTGTTTCGTTGGGGAAAAGCACAAGAGGAGTCATTTGTCACTTTGAAGGACAAGCTTACGCCTGCGCCGTTGCTGCAACTTCCGCATTTTGGTAAGACTTTCGAACTCGCTTGGGATGCTAGTGGAGTTGGTATTGGTGGTGTTTTGATGTAGGATGGTAAACCCGTTGCATACTTTAGCGAAAAAATAAATGGCCCTGTTCTTAATTATTCTACGTATGATAAAGAATTGTATGCTCTTGTACGTTCTTTAGAGACGTGGCGTCATTATTTGTGGCCTAAAGAATTTGTTATACACTTTGATCATGAAGCGCTTAAGTATCTTCGTTCTCAAAATAATCTGAACCGTAGACATGCTAAATAGGTTGAGTTCATTGAATCTTTTCCTTACATTATTAAGCATAAGAAAGGGAAGGATAATGTGATTGCTGATGCTTTGTCTAGACGATATACCTTACTGTCCCAACTTGATTGTCGGATTTTTGGGCTTGAATCAATTAAAGAACAATATGCGCTTGATCCTTATTTTACAGAAGTGTTGCTTAATTGTAAAGAGGGACGTACATGGAACAAGTTTGTGGTCAATGATGGATTTGTGTTTAGAGCTAACCGCCTGTGCATTCCAGTTGGTTCCGTTCGTCTTTTGTTGATACAGGAAGCACATGGAGGAGGTTTGATGGGACATTTTGGCGCAAAGAAGACGGAGGATGTTTTGACCACACATTTCTTTTGGCCAAAGATGAGGACCGACGTTGAGAGGTTCGTTGCTCGCTGCACTACATGTCAGAAAGCTAAGTCTCGTTTGAATCCACATGGTTTGTACATGCCTCTTCCTGTTCCTTCTATTCCTTGGGCCGATATTTCTATGGACTTTGTTTTGGGATTGCCTAGGACTAAGAGGGGGATGGATAGCATTTTTGTTGTGGTGGATCGATTTTCTAAGATGGCTCATTTTATACCATGTCATAAAAGTGATGATGCTGTTCATATTGCTAACCTCTTTTTCCACGAGATTGTACGCTTGCATGGTATGCCTTCTACTATTGTTTCAGATCGTGATGCGAAATTTTTGAGTCACTTTTGGCGTACTTTGTGGTACAAGTTGGGGATAAAATTATTATTTTCTACCACTTGTCATCCACAAACTGATGGACAAACAGAGGTGGTGAACCGTACCTTGGGCACCATGTTGAGGACTGTTTTGAAGAAGAATTTGAAGATGTGGGAAGAATGCTTGCCTCACGTGGAGTTTGCATACAATCGGGCAACACATTCTACCACAAAGGTAAGTCCTTTTCAGGTAGTGTATGGTTTCAACCCCCGTGCTCCTATTGATATCTTACCTTTACCTACTACTAAGAGAATTCATAGTGATGCTAAGAAACGTGCTGAATTTATATTGAAAATGCATGAAACAACTAAGCACAACATTGAAAAGATGACTGAAAAATATAGAGTTGCTGGTAGCAAAGGTAAAAGAGAGTTAAAACTTGAACAAGGTGATCTAGTGTGGTTACATTTGAGAAAAGAACGTTTTCCAGAATTGAGGAAGTCCAAGTTAATGCCTAGAGCTGATGGTCCTTTCAAAATAATTAAGAAAATTAATGATAATGCATACAAACTTGAGTTGCCTCCCGAGTTCGGGGTTAGTCCCACCTTTAACATTTCAGATTTGAAGCCTTACTTGGGAGAAGATGATGCGCTTGAGTCGAGGACGACTCAAATTCAAGAGGGGGAGGATGATGAGGACATCACTCCTACGGATATACACGAGGCTTCTTCGCTGGACATCCAAACCATTCAAGGTCCAATCACAAGAACTCGCGCGCGACAATTAAATTTAGAGGTGAGCTCGCTCCTAAGTGTTTCTCTTAATAGTTTCGAGAATAGTTTGCTACCTAATGTTTATATTGTGATTAGAAACCAAGGAGAAGATAAGATGATACATGGAGAGGAGCATGGAGTCGTGAAGGGACAGCAAGGGACGTCCAAGCTACGTGGAGGCCCAATACAACTCAACTTCGAGTCCACCTCGTAGTCCAGGAGCAGTTTGACTTGAATTGGACGCCCAGGCCGCATCCGAAGTACGATTTCGACAATATACATATGGGTGGAAAGACAATTTGATAGAGCTTCCAATGGCGTTGGTTTGAGGCCCAAATTCATTATGAGTCGTCGGGAATCGTCCGAGGAAGTTGGCGTCCAGAATCTGTCCCGGTGCTGCGTCACCGTATTTTGGCCTTTGGGCCGTGTATCGTCGTCGAGTCCTTTAGGGTTGCATCCAGGTACTTGGACACGACCCTAAACCCTATATATCAGTAGCCGCCGCCCTCATTAGGATTCGGGTTTTACTTAGATTATTCTGTCAAGAACAGTTTCGCCGTACTCGGCTTGTGAGACCCCAACTCGTGAGCTAATCATCCATCTGCAATTGGTTTGCAATCTTCCTTGTTCTTCCTTGTGTTCTTCGATTCGCAGGCAGGGATTAGCCTTCTTGGCGAGGTCGACCGTGTATTCGCCGGTCGATAACCTGAGGAGACGTGGTGCTACGATTGCGGGGTTTCGGGACGTGTTGCCGGAAGCCGGATCGATTCGTGTCGCGACTCCACCAAATCGAGAGTTATCAGAACCTTTCGGAAGATCGGGAACCCTCGTTCACATTACACCGAGGGCGCCGCGTCCGGCTCACCGCTGATCACATGGCTACAGAGCGCGCCCACCAAGCCCCGAATCGAAGACAGATCCTGCTCCAGCTCCGCAACCCTCTCTACCAGCACCGCCTTGTCTCGGCGCGCCGTGCCCACCTCCACGCGAAGATCTGGCATGCAGATGCGGGTCAGGGAGGAAAAGAAGGCGCGCATGGCCGTCCTGCTGGGTGCTCAAGAAACCCAGAGCTTACCTTCAGATTTGGTCCTCAGCGACCGGAGGTGGGCCTCCAGCGTCTCTGATAGCCGCTCCGACTCCTTGAAGCGCTTCACCCAGGCCTCAGCGAGGCCTCTCTCCCAAGCCTCGGCCTCAGCTGCTTCCTTCCTCGTGGCATCTACATCTACGCGGGCAGCCTCCGCCTCGGCACGGGCGGCTATGAGAGCCTCACCCAGCGATCGCGCCTCAAGCCGCACGTGCTCCACCTCAGCCACCTCCCTCTTCGCGGCCTCAACATCCGCATGGGCAGAGTCCGCCTCGGAGCGAGCGGATGCGACAACCTCTTTTAGTGACTGCATCTCGAGCCACATGCGTTCCATCTCCGCCCGAGCACTCGCCAGCTCCCGCCGCTCCGGGGACTCTTGACCCTCGCGAAGATGCAGGAACCGAAAGAACCGGGACTTCATCGCCCCTAAAATAGAGATTCAAATCCGCATATCAGGGGAACTACACCAGGAAACGCAGTCGCACGCCTCAACAATGAAAGAGAGTGAGCAATCCACATGTAACGCGGGAAGAACCTCTTGCTACAGCGTCTGAAGCATCATGGCGACCATCATCGATGCTGCCGTGATCGAGGACTGCGCCTTTTTCTGCCGAGCTTGGGAGCGTCTTGCGTGGCTGGTGAGCTGTTCCCACATGGCACCCTCGGACTCATCGCCTAGCTGGAAGAAGGCCTTGGACGGATCAACAGGACTCACCCAGGTAAGAAGGAGCGGCTCGGCGGGTCATGCTGCCGGAGCGACGAGCACTAACTCATGGCCAATGAGCATGGAGGGGACCTCAGATGCGGCGGAAACATCCTCTGGCTGGAAAGCTGCCTCCTGCTCAAAGGCTCCCCCAGCATCGGCCGAGAGCTCGGCCAATGAAGGAGATGCCACAACTCCGGCGACCGCAGCCCCATCCGTCCCAGTCGGTGGCACCGCGACAGCCTCCTCTGCCGCCACAACAATAGCTTCCGGAGCCGCGCTCGAGATGGTTGTGGTGGCCACGGAGAGAGTAGCCGGTGCCTCACCTCCCGTGGTAGGGCAGGGAGATCTAGACTCGGGCAGGAGGACAATCGGCGGCCGCATGAAGCCGAAGGCAGGACGCGCCACGCTCAGCATGGTATGAAAGACCCTGGCAACAGAAGTTGATCGGTCACCCCAGCCGGAGCGGCTACGAAGACCGGAAAGGATGTTACTCACCGCTCTGATTGATGAAGCGACTGGCGGATGAGGTTGGCCGGGAGGGGCACCGCTTGGAGCAGCGGGGTTGTAGGGGCCGCGGACGCCACCGTCACCTCGGCCGATGAGCGAGCTTTTCCCTCGTTGGGCACCAAGGCATCCAACCTCGAGCCCTGAGCCTGAGCGTCGCCACGGGCATGGGCAGCGCCGCTCGGGGCCGTCGCAGAAGACCCAGGATCGGACGTTAGTGACGACGCGAAGGTGTCGGCGGTGCGCGGGGGCTCAACGCACCAAGCCGCGCTGTTAGGGCCCCCCGCGACCAAGGTGGAAGATCCCGAACAGCTCGAGTCCTCCCCATCCATCGGGCATGGGCGGCGAGGGAGAACGTCTAGCCTCAAGGTACCCGACGAGGCGGGCCGGGAGGAGGAGGCGGTAGAACGCGACCGGCGCCACTGGACGTGCCACCTGCTGACCATGAGCCATCCGAGCGCGGCTCCGCCGTACGCCCCGGAAGTTTCGACGATGAGGCGGCGGGGTCACGACCACCCAAGCGGGAGGACAAGCTGGGTGCGCGCCCCCCATCCGATGTCCTGAGGTGCTTCGCGCCCCACCTCCATGCTCGGAGCAAAAACACTACGTTTCCGCACATCGGCAGCCGTCCTGGAACCGCCGTCGCCGCCTCCCACAAGGGAGGTTTTCGCCGCACCCCCAGCTCCTTCCATGACATCAGAAGGAATCTCCTTGATCCCTTGGTCAGCACGACCAGAAAAATCATAAGGGAGGTCTTCCACACGACGAGCTGCGCCTTCATTGCTGTCATCATCAGTCGAGTCATCCTCTCCATCAGACGGCTCGCCCTGAACCCGCGCGCTTGCGTTGGACGCGTCGAGCCGTCCAGCAGCCCCGATGTGCCTTCCTCGCCTGTGCCTCTGCCAGTTGCTGGGCCGCGCAGGCGGCACCTCCCGGATTACCCTTAGGGAGGCGGAAGGGACGATTCTTCACACGGCCGAACCCCTGCGCAACAGTGACCTCTCGAAATGCACAAGCTATGAATGGAAAATGAAGGCCGGCAGCCGAATTGACGCCCTGAAGACTCCGCCGGAACGTGGTGGGCCCCACCGAGGGACGCCCCAGGACAAGAGTTGAGGTGACCCACGTGTGGCCGCCGCAATTAATGCCCGGCAAAATGGAACGGGCGACGGGATAGGCGCGTGAACAGGCCTCATGGCGAGCCCCGGCGACTTCTGCTAAAACGCTAGGCCCACCATGCGAGGTGAGCTAGGTCGGGAACCTAGCGACAGAGCTGTCGACGATGCGAGGGAGCGTGGAGCGGCCGAGCAGCCAGGGCACTCAAAGGGGTCGAGGCACGACAGAGGGCATGGTATGGATTAAAAAATGGAACCTTTCATTCTCGTCGTTGGAAAAAGGTGCAAACCCTTGCACCATGCATAATGAGCCGATCAAAGGCCGTGTACAAGAACAAAAGACGCAATGGCGCCTGAGGCGGTCAGTGGCCAACCCTAATTGTGCTCGTCGCTCGGAAGGGCCCTAGGGACGGATCCTCCCGAACCACCCCCAACGAACGCCGACTCCTCTGGCGCCACAAATGTGACAACCCTGGTAATTAAAATTCCGAAATCAATGTCATTAGCCTAACTCTATGTGTTAAACCAACTAATGAGAGGGTGGAAAGAATTTAAAACGGGTTCAGTTGGAATTCAAATTAAATTTGGGCACATTTGGGCACATTTGAAACTTTTAAAATAACTTTAAAACCATAAGCCAAATGAGATTTTGCCTGAAACCAAAGTTGTAGAACTTTTTATTTTGAACAACTTTCGTGTTCAAAAGTTTTTGAAATTCAAATCAGAAAGAGGAGAAAACGCCCTGTTTGCACCCAGCCCCCTGAACTTTTTCGAATTTTTGCATTTCGGTCCCTGGCATCTCCCCCCCCCCCCCCCCCCCTGCTCTGCCGCGCCGCGCGCGCGCGCGCCCGCCCGCCGCGCGCCAGGTGGCCGGCGTCGCCTGACCGGCGCGAAGCGCCAGGCCAGTGGCCGCCGCACCACCCCGCCACGGCCGGCTTTGCCCCGCCCCGACGCCGCGCGGCCAGTCCCCGCCCGCGCGTGCGCTGCCGCGCCCAGGCCGCCGCCCGCTCGCCCAGTGGCCGCGCTCCGCCGTGCCGCCCCGGCCCCCGCGCCCCGCCAGCTGCCGCGCCTGCCCTCCGCCCGAGCCGCTGCAGCAGCTGCTCCCCACTCCGCGCCCGGCACTATCTCGCCACGCCCACGCCACAATCGCGGCCGCCCAGTCACCGCGCCCGCTCGCCGCACGCCGCGCCGGCGTTCTGCCGCCGCCCGCCGCGCCCAGTGCACGCCGCTGCCGTGCCCCGCCCCGCGCGTCACCCAGGCATCTCCACGCCCCCTCCTGTCCCTACAAAAACGCCACCCCGACCGCCCGCGCGAAGCCCCGCCACCAGAACGCCTCGCCGCGCCATCGCCGCCGCCGAGCACCACCCGCCCGTGGGCAGCCCTCCACAGCCGCCCACTGCCCAAACTGAGCGCCCAGCCACCACTACATCACCCCACCGCAGCTCACCGACCCACCCAACGCCACCCAGAGCCACCGGAGCACCGCCGCCCGCGCTGCCGTCGCCGCCGCCGCCCCTGCTCGCCGTGGACAGCACGACCCCGACCCCCTCCGTCCAAGCCGAGCCCCGGAGTAGCTTCCCCACGCGTCACTGAAGCTCACCGACCGGACCACGCCGCCCCAAGCCCGCCGGAGCACCGCCGTCGACGCGAGCCGCGCCGCCGCCGCCTCTGCTCCAACGCCGGCGAGCCCTTCCCGGCCGTCCCCCACCTGAACAACACCCCCACAAGGTAGCCCTCGCACCCCTGAACCTTCCCCGACCCCCGCCCCTCGCCGCCGGTGAGCCCCCTCGCCGGAATTTCGGCCGGACGCCGCACCCGAGCCGCCGAGGACCCAATTGCAAGGATTTAAATCTTTAGAAGGGTCTGAGCGTAAGATTCAAGGACCTAGTTGTAAAAGAAAAATTCAAACCTAGATTCAAATTCAGTGAACTTGTAAAATTCGTATAAAATCGTAGAAAATTCAGAAAAATGCAAACTCAACTGTTCTGGAATCCTAAGAACAAACTCTACCACTTTTGTTACAAAAATTTTCTCAGAATCTCAAAATATTTTGCTCTACATTAAATAAAAACTTTAATGGACATATTTTATACCCACTGTTCTAGAACAATGCTGACCCTAAATTTTGGGCAGTGAACTAGTTACTGGATGTTTAGGACTGTGTAAAAAGATCAGGCACAAATTCCATCTCTAGATTTACTGTTTGTTAAACTTAGTTTTAATTCATGTGTAAGTAAAATATTTTATCCCTGCAGTTAGGTGGTGAGTCACCCATTGAAATTTTTCCTATGCTAATGTATTGGTACCTAGAAGCCAGAGAAAAATTAGGAGACTTTTTACCTCACAGTAACCTATTTATTTGAATTATGTGCTAATAACATACATTAAGTCAAGAAAATAGTATCTTAGCTTGGAAAATCCCCAAATTATTACTGGGAGTTACACTAGGGTAGGGGTTGCTGTGTAAAAAGTTTCATGGTCAAAAACCCTATGTAGGGTCCTGTAAAAAAATGAATCTTTAAAAAGCCTAGGTGTAGAATGTCATATTTTCTATGCTCTAAATACTGCATGATAAATCCTACAAAAATTACAGTAGCTTCTACATGCTCAAGTGAGAGCTCTGTAAAAATCTTAGCCACAATTGTTGCACCAATTGATCTGTACAAAAAGAACAAGTATCTAACAGCAACAATGTAATATATTTCTCAGAGTTAATCTGTTACATAAAATTGGCTGAAAATTTTACAGTAAGCACACCTTTCCTTGATGTGCCTAAATCCAAAATTTTATGACCAGAAATTATCCCTTGTAGTAATGACTCTCAAATCGTAATCAAGTGCTATTTCCACGACTTAAACTGTGCACTCATGTAGAATCGACGACTCTCGCCGACGGAACCTACGAGCTGGTGCCCGCGTCCGAGAGTGAACAGCGCGAAGCTCAAGCAAATCTAACTGAAGCTTTTGAAGACCCGAGCCCAAGTTCGGAAGATCCCCAAGCGAACTGCGAAGGCAAGCCCCGGAGCATAACCCATTCTTTCCGAAATTATGCAACTCATTACTCTTTGCTTGTGCATTAAGTTTATAGGAGTTGGATGAAAACGTAGTTGCATGATGTCAGGAACCCTTGCTTGGAAAACTAGATGTAAGGTTCGATAGAATGCTGTGCTAATAGGACTCCGGTAAAAGTCGAGTGATTTCCTGTCACTCGCAAGAAAATAGGAGTTGAATGACTACTACACGCTGCAATCATAAGGACACGGACGGGTTATGTAACGATGGTTACGATTGAGGCCCGTCTGTCTAGTGAAAAATGCTAAGGCCGCAGGGTGTGGTAGTGATGGTTAAGTCTTTGAACGTACTAAACACATGCCGAGATTATGGGAATCGGCAAGCTTAAGTACCTGATTGGCCCGGCAAGGGGACGGCATCCTACCCTTTGAACTTCGGTCCCATGTGCATATGGCGAGTGCAGAGAGTGGTCACGACCCGGCGCCGAACCGTGGCGTGGAGCTCTTGTACTCTCGGAGGGTAGCCCCGATCCACGACCCGGAAAGAAAGGGGAAAAGTTGCACGTGTGACTCTAGGGAGTAACCACGTGACGTGTGTTTGGGTTTCCCTTGCAAGGTTAAGAAATTCGATTCGAATCGTCCGTTTCTCACGGCTATTGAGACTGCTTAACCATTTTTACCCACAGAGTAAGAAGAGGAACAATGATGATGAATGAACTGGTTGGATGGAAAATTTAATGCTTCACCATGTATGCATTAGATAGCTGCTTACCTAGACTGGCTAACGAAACTAGAATCTTGAGCTAAAAGTTGAAAGTAAGGACCCACTTGTAGATGCTTTTCGGCAAAACAAACCCCTGAGCCAAAAAGCCTGGCATGTCTAGAATCGGTGGCGTAGTTTCCACTACACGGGTAAGTCTTGCTGAGTATTAGTATACTCAGTCTTGCTTGTGACTCGATTTCAGGTGAACCCTTTGAAGATATGACTGCTAGCTTGACTTGGCCCTGCACTCTTCCCCCTGGTTGGTCGGTGGAATGGGATGCGCCCCCGTCCAACGGAGATAAGGCCGAGTGATGTCTCGTACGGGCTTCATCGAGACATCCTGTATCGTCGAGTAGTTTCCGTTGTTTATTTCCGCTGCAATTTAACTCTGAAGAACTTATTTATGTTAATTGAAGTACTTGTTTTCTAAACCCAGAATTAGGTCTGTAATATTTACTTATGCTAATGATGTAATATTTGCTGGAATGTGGTATTCTCTGGGCTCATCGTCGCATGAGCATTTGTATGTACGGCGCTCGATCCGTTCACCGTGGTTGTATCGGGAGGTTATACCCGACAGACCAGTGGATTACTCCGTTTGAAGTGTAAGGTTAACCGAGGATGCCTTAATGGTGATGGTTAATACACTTGAGCCGGATTAATTCAGGTGGTTCTGCCACAGCTGGTATCAGAGCCGTAGCTGGTGCCACAGCTGGCAACAGCGGACACCAGAGCCGAAATACATACGCCAGAGAATGCTACAAGCCTTAAAAACTCATTTTACTAAAACTTGACTAGACGGTTGTGTTGCGAAATGCGTTGGTACGTTAAGGATGGTGCCTAGTTCGTAAAGCCCTAAGGGATTA
Source organism: Panicum miliaceum (assembly GCA_032594955.1). Classification (NCBI taxonomy): domain Eukaryota; kingdom Viridiplantae; phylum Streptophyta; class Magnoliopsida; order Poales; family Poaceae; genus Panicum; species Panicum miliaceum. The sequence goes on along the minus strand of CM064066.1, from coordinate 27,425,943 downwards.
TGGGAAAGTTACTAGGTGGCTATCTAACTTTTATATGTATTATCAACTGACTTCCAGCACATTATTTTCTGTCAAAACTTACTTTCATGCACAACCGACCCTAAATTCTGTAACGACGCACTCGTCGCTAAGGTAAGAAGGTAAGGATCCTCAGCCAACTGAGGGAGCTTGGCCTTCCTGTCGGTGATGCGAACCGAACGCTGCCCTCAAGCAGTGGCTTACTTGAGGTGCTGCCAATATGCCAACTGTTAGTTGAACATATTGGGAGTAGAAGGTTCGGCGCAGGGTATGGCGATCGCTGTTCATACCCCCGTCTCATGACGGTACCCCCGTGAATACGCTATCTCGATAGCGTATGTTAACGTCGTCTGTACGGCGGAAATTGTACAGATATCGTTTCTATAAGTAAACGGTAATGAATACGGACGCTTTCATGAGTGCTGGCATGAAAGGTTCATGATATATAAATGCTTGTCGATTTTCTGCAGGTACACTAACCGCGATTACGATAAGTTAAGGAACGATTAGAAAGACTCGACTAGCTATTATAGCGAGAGCCGTATTGTGTAAGCCACCGAAACTATCTTCGTAAGACCAAAGCTATTTGGCGATTATTTTATTTTGTGAGGACGAATAGGACGTGCATGCATCATGAACATGTGTATCTGAAATCAAAAATGCGTTGTGTGAGAGTGGAAAGGTTCTTGCGTATCTAAGCATGGTTGCATAAGGATTATCTAGGGAAAACTGTCCCGGATCTGCCACGACCGAAAAGAGCGAATTATTGACCAAAGAAAATAACCATTTCTGATAAAGTTCATGTTGAAGAAATTGTTCCAAATCTTGTGCCCTATCTTCTGTTCAAAAATGAAAAATTCTGAACTTATGGATAATAAGAAATAACAGAAACCTCGAAATGTCAGAATTCTGTCCGGAATAAGCACTTCTGCCTCTTAAATTTTTAGGCCCCCTTCCTGCGGTTTTCTGCAAAAGAGTACAACACAAAACTTGTTCCAAATTTATCCCAGAAGCTGCTGTTAAAATTTGGGAAATTTTGGCTGGGTAGATTTTCCCTGGTGCACGAAACTCTAGCCTTCTGTTCACTAAAAATTCTGGGTAGACAGTAAGGTAAAACCTGAAAAGAAAGACCATCTTAGAGACCCAATTAGTTCTGGAGTTGACTAGAAAAGTTGTTCACAAATACCTTAGGAGTGACCTGGTGAAATTTGAGAATTTTTGGACGAGAACTGTGGGAGTTATGATTATTTTTGCACACTATACAGAAATTGTCCTTGTGCTGCTCACAGTTTTCGCTATCTCACTCCATTTGATCTTTTGTTCAGATGGCCGAGCCTGTTGAGATGATGGTGAATGAGGATGGACGCGTGCACTCGCAGTGTCTCCACTGGGAGGGCTTTCCCTCTATTTTGTGGGATGTTCTGCGTACCGCGGGCTATCTAATTCCCCCACGTTACGCCGGACTGGAGTTTGCAGAAAATGGAGTTACCCAGTGCCGTGTCAACGTGACTATCTTTCCGCACCCGCTACACCCGGAGTGGCTCGCCTTGGAGCTTGAGGCTGTTGGTCGCCGTTTGGCCGATACTTGGGAGCTTGCAGCCATGAGGGCACTCACCACATTTTGTGCGCAGCGTCCCGAGGTTGTCACACTCACTCCCATTGGATTGTTTCCTGCTGCCCAGGACAACGACCCCTTTTGGCTCAACAGGGTGCAGCACGCACAGTATTTGGTAGACTTCCATGCCCAGGAGACTATCCATACCTCCGTGCGGTGCATGAGTGCACTCTACCGGCTTCAGACTCTCCAGAGTCAGGCACTCGAGCAGCTCACTGATCTTGCTCAGGCCTACCATATGATGGCAGATACCAGGGATGAGCAGATAAAGGAGCTCAGTCAGGATCTTGAGGACAGAGATGCTCAGATTGGCCAACTTGAGGGCCAAATCCAGGAGCAGGACACTCTCATGGGTGAGAGAGATACCACGATAGCACAGTTGGAGGAGCAGCTCCATGATCTGAACCTTGAGTTGGAGGATGCTAATGAGCATATTCAGTGGCATCATGATCAGAATGACCATCCCCATGAGGACGACATGGAGGAGGATGAGGAGGAGCCACAGGAGATTGATGGTATCTCAGGTATGGATTTCGAGGGTGAGGTACCACAGGCACCTCAGATGGGAGCCCACTCTTCGGCTCACAGCGAGTCGTCTGTCAACGACTTGGATGATTTCTAGAGGACGACCTAGGAGGACTTTTGCACATACTCCTCGGTAGGGTAGCCTAACTTTTGGCAAGTGTTGTAATAGGCTAACTAGGAGTCGAGTAACTCTTTTGTGTTGGGTACACCTGAACCATGTGGATACCCTCAGCCGGTAAGGAACGGCGATAAAACTTGGTGATTTCGTTGTAAGTTGGTAAACGATGGAATCCACAATCGCTGAGACTTGTCGGAATTTTTACCCATGTCTCCTTGCATTTCTTGGCTGAGTGTTGAATACCAGACTTGTGCTAAATTTTGTGATCTAGGTTCTCACAAAAATTCAGCATCATTGGACCTCGCTAGTTTAAGATATAGGCGGAACCGTACCGGTCAATCTGCTGAAAAACAGCTAAGACAGCAAGACAAAGGACGAGCTTTTCGACCGCCTTAGCCATAGTTCTAGCACCGAAGTAAATACCAAAGTGGTGCAGTCCTAAATTCTCTGACTACCACAAATGTTTGAGATGTTTTGGATGGACCCACAGCAGGCTATGATTTTTTTTTTTCGTAGCAAACAGAGATTTTGTTCATACTTCTGGCTCAGACTTCGGAAGTCTATGACTACACCAATTAATCATGAATCAAGGAAGTAATATGGATCGCGATGCTAATGGTAACCTTTCACGTTTCAGATGGTTGGATCAACACGTGGCAACCCCGAGGGTTTTGGTGCCGGTGGCAGCCGCTCGCGACAATCGCCGCCACCCCCGCCCAGTTTGGTGGAAGTGATGGCCGCTCAAACCGAGCTGCTGCGTCAGATTGTGCAAGGGCAACACCAGCAGAGGGGTGGGCACAATGCTCACCAACCACAGGCTGCAGGATACACGGATTTCCTAGGGACCCAGCCTCCCTTGTTCCATAAGACCGAGGAACCCCTGGACGCAGATGCATGGGTTCGCACCATAGAATCCAAGTTCACACTACTTGTGGCCCCATGCTCAGAGGCCAACAAGGCCCGTTTTGCCGCGCAACAGCTTCGCGGTACCGCTCGACTGTGGTGGGACCACCATTTTGCGATGCTCCCGGCTGACCATGTGGTCGACTGGAATGAATTCAAGACCGCGTTCCGGGCACATCATATCCCCGAGGGTCTCATGGAGAGAAAGTTGAACGAGTTCCTGGCACTCACCCAAGGCACCCGCACCGTGTTGCAGTACGCCCAGGCGTTCAACAACCTATGCCAGTATGCGGGCTATCACGCTGATACGGATGCCAAGAAGCGTGATCGTTTCCGCCGAGGTCTAAATACCAAGCTCAAGGAACGTCTGAACCTAGCCAGGGCTGACACCTACAATGAGTTGGTCAATATGGCCATTACCCAGGAGGACTGTATCATGGCGCACCGGGCAGAGAAGAAGAGAAAGGCACCCGCAGGACCGTCAAGTGTCCAACCACCAAGGTATCGCATCGTGCAAAATACCGCACCTACAGCTCCACCAAAGGCCCCGCAGCCAGGAAGATGGATTGCCAGACCCCCACAGCAGCCAGGCATGGTACGACCCCCGATGCCTCCACAGAATGGTCCGAGGCCCATTCTTCAGCAATCTCTTCGACCTAGCCCTGCAAATCGCTGTTTCAAATGCGGAAGTTCCAGCCACTTCGCACGCGAATGCCCTCAGCCTGGACAGCCCAACCAAGGTCAAGGATCCAACCCGAACGCCAAGAACAGGGGCAAGAGACAAACCCTGCAAGTCAAGCAAGGACGGATTAACTTCACCACGCTTGCAGAGCTTCCAGAAGGAGCCCCAGTAATGTCGGGTACATTCTCTATCCATAACAAGCCTGCCGTTATATTATTCGATTCTGGTGCATCGCATAGTTTCATAAGTGCAAAATTCGGTGCAAAAGTAGGCTTGGATGTTTGTCACACAAAAGGGTCATATATGATATCAACACCGGGTGGTAAAATTGCTTCAAACCAAATGGTCAGACAAGTACCAGTCAAATTGGGTAGTAAAACCATCGACACGGACCTTGTCCTTTTACCCCTTGACGGCATGGACATTATTTTGGGAATGAACTGGATGGCTATGCATGGAGTCACACTGGACCTTTCTTCCCGAGCCGTTGAGATAAATTCACCTAGTCACGGAGCCACTACCCTTTACCTACCATTCATAGATTGCACGAATTCCTGTGCTTATGAGATGGAAGGACTTAAGCTAGATGAGATTCTTGTGGTGAACGAGTACGCCGATGTTTTCCCGGATGACTTACCAGGGATGCCACCGGATAGGGATATCGAGTTCGTTATTGAGCTACAACCAGGCACTGCACCTATATCCAAGAGACCATATAGGATGCCCCCTAAGGAATTGGCCGAGCTGAAAATGCAACTCCAAGAACTACTGGACAAAGGTTTCATTCGCCCTAGCGCGTCACCTTGGGGATGTCCAGCCCTATTCGTAAAGAAGAAGGATGACAGTTTGAGATTATGTGTGGACTACCGACCTCTCAATGCGGTAACAGTTAAAAATAAATACCCACTTCCTCGCATCGATGTACTCTTCGATCAATTAGCTGGAGCCAGAGTCTTCTCAAAGATTGATCTTCGCTCGGGATATCATCAGATCAAGATTCGCCCGTGCGACATTCCTAAGACTGCCTTCTCCACACGATATGGACTATATGAATTCTTGGTCATGTCCTTTGGACTCACCAATGCCCCTGCCTACTTCATGTATCTCATGAATTCGGTATTCATGCCCGAACTTGACAAATTCGTCGTAGTGTTCATCGACGACATTCTTATCTATTCCAAGGATGAGGAAGAGCATGCCAAGCACCTTCGCATTGTTCTTCAGCGACTCAGAGACCATCAGCTCTATGCTAAGTTTTCTAAGTGTGAATTCTGGTTGGATACTGTAAAGTTCTTAGGTCACACGATCTCCAGCGAAGGCATAGCTGTTGACCCCAGCAAGGTACAAGAGGTGATGGATTGGAAACCCCCTACCTCTGTTCATCAGATTCGCAGTTTTCTCGGCTTAGCCGGTTACTACCGTCGCTTCATCCCGGATTTCTCTCGAATTGCTAAGCCCATGACGGAACTATTGAAGAAGGAAGTAAAGTTTGTATGGAATGAGAAGTGTGAGGAAGCCTTCCACACTCTCAGGGAGCATCTGACTACTGCACCTGTGTTAGCTCAACCCGATAATACCAAGTCATTCGATGTGTATTGTGACGCATCAGGTACTGGTCTAGGATGTGTGCTTATGCAAGAGAATCGAGTGATTGCATATGCCTCACGAGCCCTTCGACCCCACGAACAGAATTATCCCACGCATGACCTTGAGCTTGCAGCCGTCATTCACGCTCTGAAGATATGGAGGCACTATCTCATGGGTACACAGTGCAATATCTACACGGATCATAAGAGTCTCAAGTACATCTTCACACAAGCCGATCTGAATATGAGACAACGAAGATGGCTAGAATTAATCAAAGATTATGACCTTGAAGTGCACTATCACCCCGGTAAGGCTAATGTAGTCGCGGATGCACTAAGCCGCAAGTCCCATTGCCATTGCTTATCCATGGAGTCCTACCATGAGACATTATGTGCAGACATGAGGAAGCTGAAGATGGAAATGGTTTCCCAAGGCACTCTAAATCACATCTCAGTTGAGCCCACTCTTCGCGACCAAATCGTCATGGCACAACTACATGATGATGGAATCAAGATCATCAAACAAAAACTCTCTCTAGGTGAGGAGAAGTATAAGTGTTTCCGCCAGGACCATAAGGGAGTTCTATGGTTCGAAAGTCGTATAGTTGTTCCGAAGAATCGTGAACTCCGCAAGCAAATTCTTGATGAGGCACACCTCTCCAAATTCTCTATCCACCCCGGCAGTAGCAAAATGTATCAGGACCTAAGGCAAAACTTCTGGTGGACTAGAATGAAAAGGGAAATTGCTACGTATGTCTCGGAATGTGACACGTGCCAGAGAGTAAAAGCTAGCCACTTAAAGGTAGCCGGTACACTTCAACCGTTACCTATACCATCATGGAAATGGGAAGACATAAGTATGGACTTCATCGTTGGACTACCAAACACATCCCAGAGACATGATTCCATATGGGTTATCGTTGATAGACTCATGAAGACGGCACATTTTCTTCCGGTACACACCACCTATTCTACCAAGAAATATGCCGAAATTTACCTCGATCGTATTGTTTGCCTGCATGGAATACCTAAGACAATTATCTCTGATCGTGGTCCTCAGTTTGTAGCACGCTTTTGGGAACAACTGCAAACGTCTCTTGGCACTAAGCTGATTCGCAGCTCAGCATACCATCCTCAGACCGATGGACAAACAGAAAGAGTAAACGAAATTCTTGAAGACATGCTGAGAGCTTGTGTCATTCATTATGACAAGAATTGGGACAAATGCCTACCCCTGGCAGAGTTCTCTTACAACAACAGCTACCAAACGAGTTTGAAAATGGCACCATTTGAGGCACTGTACGGACGAAGGTGTCGAACCCCTTTGAGCTGGTCACAAACCGGAGAACGTAAAATAATTGGACCCGACCTGGTAATCGAGGCAGAGGAGAAAGTAAAAGTAATACAAGCAAATCTTAAAGCCGCACAAGCCCGACAAAAGAGCTATTCTGACAAAAGGAGAAAGCCCCTAAAGTTCGAAGTTGGCGATCATGTCTATCTTCGAGTTTCACCAACCAAAGGAGTGCGAAGATTTGGGATCAAAGGCAAACTAGCTCCCCGTTATATTGGTCCTTACGAAATCATGGAGAGCTGCGGACCCGTAGCCTACAAATTACGACTGCCCCCTCAGCTCACGGCCACCCACGATGTCTTCCACGTATCTCAACTCAAGAAGTGTATTCGAGTCCCTACCGAGGTTGTGGAACAACAAGAAATATCGTTAGAACCCGATCTCTCGTATGTCGAACACCCAATTAAGATTCTGGATCAAAAAGAAAGAGAGACCAGGAAGAAAGTGATTAGAATGTATAAGATACAATGGAATCGCCACACGGAAGAAGAAGCCACCTGGGAAACGGAAAGCTACCTGAACCAACATTTCCCTGGGTTTCTGGTCTCAACCCCTGGTATGTGCACCCACGCCCACACTAAGAATTACCGAATCTCGGGGCGAGATTCTTGTTAAGCGGGGAAGGCTGTGACAACCCTGGTAATTAAAATTCCGAAATCAATGTCATTAGCCTAACTCTATGTGTTAAACCAACTAATGAGAGGGTGGAAAGAATTTAAAACGGGTTCAGTTGGAATTCAAATTAAATTTGGGCACATTTGGGCACATTTGAAACTTTTAAAATAACTTTAAAACCATAAGCCAAATGAGATTTTGCCTGAAACCAAAGTTGTAGAACTTTTTATTTTGAACAACTTTCGTGTTCAAAAGTTTTTGAAATTCAAATCAGAAAGAGGAGAAAACGCCCTGTTTGCACCCAGCCCCCTGAACTTTTTCGAATTTTTGCATTTCGGTCCCTGGCATCTCCCCCCCCCCCCCCCTGCTCTGCCGCGCCGCGAGCGCGCGCCCGCCCGCCGCGCGCCAGGTGGCCGGCGTCGCCTGACCGGCGCGAAGCGCCAGGCCAGTGGCCGCCGCACCACCCCGCCACGGCCGGCTTTGCCCCGCCCCGACGCCGCGCGGCCAGTCCCCGCCCGCGCGTGCGCTGCCGCGCCCAGGCCGCCGCCCGCTCGCCCAGTGGCCGCGCTCCGCCGTGCCGCCCCGGCCCCCGCGCCCCGCCAACTGCCGCGCCTGCCCTCCGCCCGAGCCGCTGCAGCAGCTGCTCCCCACTCCGCGCCCGGCACTATCTCGCCACGCCCACGCCACAATCGCGGCCGCCCAGTCACCGCGCCCGCTCGCCGCACGCCGCGCCGGCGTTCTGCCGCCGCCCGCCGCGCCCAGTGCACGCCGCTGCCGTGCCCCGCCCCGCGCGTCACCCAGGCATCTCCACGCCCCCTCCTGTCCCTACAAAAACGCCACCCCCGACCGCCCGCGCGAAGCCCCGCCACCAGAACGCCTCGCCGCGCCATCGCCGCCGCCGAGCACCACCCGCCCGTGGGCAGCCCTCCACAGCCGCCCACTGCCCAAACTGAGCGCCCAGCCACCACTACATCACCCCACCGCAGCTCACCGACCCACCCAACGCCACCCAGAGCCACCGGAGCACCGCCGCCCGCGCTGCCGTCGCCGCCGCCGCCCCTGCTCGCCGTGGACAGCACGACCCCGACCCCCTCCGTCCAAGCCGAGCCCCGGAGTAGCTTCCCCACGCGTCACTGAAGCTCACCGACCGGACCACGCCGCCCCAAGCCCGCCGGAGCACCGCCGTCGACGCGAGCCGCGCCGCCGCCGCCTCTGCTCCAACGCCGGCGAGCCCTTCCCGGCCGTCCCCCACCTGAACAACACCCCCACAAGGTAGCCCTCGCACCCCTGAACCTTCCCCGACCCCCGCCCCTCGCCGCCGGTGAGCCCCCTCGCCGGAATTTCGGCCGGACGCCGCACCCGAGCCGCCGAGGACCCAATTGCAAGGATTTAAATCTTTAGAAGGGTCTGAGCGTAAGATTCAAGGACCTAGTTGTAAAAGAAAAATTCAAACCTAGATTCAAATTCAGTGAACTTGTAAAATTCGTATAAAATCGTAGAAAATTCAGAAAAATGCAAACTCAACTGTTCTGGAATCCTAAGAACAAACTCTACCACTTTTGTTACAAAAATTTTCTCAGAATCTCAAAATATTTTGCTCTACATTAAATAAAAACTTTAATGGACATATTTTATACCCACTGTTCTAGAACAATGCTGACCCTAAATTTTGGGCAGTGAACTAGTTACTGGATGTTTAGGACTGTGTAAAAAGATCAGGCACAAATTCCATCTCTAGATTTACTGTTTGTTAAACTTAGTTTTAATTCATGTGTAAGTAAAATATTTTATCCCTGCAGTTAGGTGGTGAGTCACCCATTGAAATTTTTCCTATGCTAATGTATTGGTACCTAGAAGCCAGAGAAAAATTAGGAGACTTTTTACCTCACAGTAACCTATTTATTTGAATTATGTGCTAATAACATACATTAAGTCAAGAAAATAGTATCTTAGCTTGGAAAATCCCCAAATTATTACTGGGAGTTACACTAGGGTAGAGGTTGCTGTGTAAAAAGTTTCATGGTCAAAAACCCTATGTAGGGTCCTGTAAAAAAATGAATCTTTAAAAAGCCTAGGTGTAGAATGTCATATTTTCTATGCTCTAAATACTGCATGATAAATCCTACAAAAATTACAGTAGCTTCTACATGCTCAAGTGAGAGCTCTGTAAAAATCTTAGCCACAATTGTTGCACCAATTGATCTGTACAAAAAGAACAAGTATCTAACAGCAACAATGTAATATATTTCTCAGAGTTAATCTGTTACATAAAATTGGCTGAAAATTTTACAGTAAGCACACCTTTCCTTGATGTGCCTAAATCCAAAATTTTATGACCAGAAATTATCCCTTGTAGTAATGACTCTCAAATCGTAATCAAGTGCTATTTCCACGACTTAAACTGTGCACTCATGTAGAATCGACGACTCTCGCCGACGGAACCTACGAGCTGGTGCCCGCTTCCGAGAGTGAACAGCGCGAAGCTCAAGCAAATCTAACTGAAGCTTTTGAAGACCCGAGCCCAAGTTCGGAAGATCCCCAAGCGAACTGCGAAGGCAAGCCCCGGAGCATAACCCATTCTTTCCGAAATTATGCAACTCATTACTCTTTGCTTGTGCATTAAGTTTATAGGAGTTGGATGAAAACGTAGTTGCATGATGTCAGGAACCCTTGCTTGGAAAACTAGATGTAAGGTTCGATAGAATGCTGTGCTAATAGGACTCCGGTAAAAGTCGAGTGATTTCCTGTCACTCGCGAGAAAATAGGAGTTGAATGACTACTACACGCTGCAATCATAAGGACACGGACGGGTTATGTAACGATGGTTACGATTGAGGCCCGTCTGTCTAGTGAAAAATGCTAAGGCCGCAGGGTGTGGTAGTGATGGTTAAGTCTTTGAACGTACTAAACACATGCCGAGATTATGGGAATCGGTAAGCTTAAGTACCTGATTGGCCCGGCAAGGGGACGGCATCCTACCCTTTGAACTTCGGTCCCATGTGCATATGGCGAGTGCAGAGAGTGGTCACGACCCGGCGCCGAACCGTGGCGTGGAGCTCTTGTACTCTCGGAGGGTAGCCCCGATCCACGACCCGGAAAGAAAGGGGAAAAGTTGCACGTGTGACTCTAGGGAGTAACCACGTGACGTGTGTTTGGGTTTCCCTTGCAAGGTTAAGAAATTCGATTCGAATCGTCCGTTTCTCACGGCTATTGAGACTGCTTAACCATTTTTACCCACAGAGTAAGAAGAGGAACAATGATGATGAATGAACTGGTTGGATGGAAAATTTAATGCTTCACCATGTATGCATTAGATAGCTGCTTACCTAGACTGGCTAACGAAACTAGAATCTTGAGCTAAAAGTTGAAAGTAAGGACCCACTTGTAGATGCTTTTCGGCAAAACAAACCCCTGAGCCAAAAAGCGTGGCATGTCTAGAATCGGTGGCGTAGTTTCCACTACACGGGTAAGTCTTGCTGAGTATTAGTATACTCAGTCTTGCTTGTGACTCGATTTCAGGTGAACCCTTTGAAGATATGACTGCTAGCTTGACTTGGCCCTGCACTCTTCCCCCTGGTTGGTCGGTGGAATGGGATGCGCCCCCGTCCAACGGAGATAAGGCCGAGTGATGTCTCGTACGGGCTTCATCGAGACATCCTGTATCGTCGAGTAGTTTCCGTTGTTTATTTCCGCTGCAATTTAACTCTGAAGAACTTATTTATGTTAATTGAAGTACTTGTTTTCTAAACCCAGAATTAGGTCTGTAATATTTACTTATGCTAATGATGTAATATTTGCTGGAATGTGGTATTCTCTGGGCTCATCGTCGCATGAGCATTTGTATGTACGGCGCTCGATCCGTTCACCGTGGTTGTATCGGGAGGTTATACCCGACAGACCAGTGGATTACTCCGTTTGAAGTGTAAGGTTAACCGAGGATGCCTTAATGGTGATGGTTAATACACTTGAGCCGGATTAATTCAGGTGGTTCTGCCACAACAAAGCCGCACGGCGCGGACGTGCGTCGAGCGCCGTGGACATGTTCGGCAAAGCCCACCATCCAGTAGCACCAGTATCACTACCGGATGCGCAGGGGAAACGAGGAAGGAGCGACGGAGCCGTCCCGCCCTAGGATCCTAGGAATGAGCCGTTGTCTGGGCAGCAGAGGTCGGTGGCCACGGCGTCGCTCCCGGAGGTGTGTGAGAGGCCTGTACAAGCCTCGAGGCCCAGCCCCCACCCGAGCTGATCGAGGAGAGGCCCAAGGAGCTCACCACTAGCTGCACCATGACCGAGCACACTCGGGGCTACATCAGCACCTGCGTCCCGTAAGCTCAGCCGACACGTCACTGGCACACGGGCTCGACAAGTTGGTGGACAAGGTGAATCATCCCCGAGAAGCTCCACTGCTAATAGTCAATCCTCTAACAGCAACCAACAAAGGAATCGGGTTCAGCTCGGGCAAGCAGAACACGAGCTCTGGGAGATCTAGACCCACTACTCATCGTCAGGAAGCAAAGCTAGCAAGGATGAGCGAACAAGCAGAAGGCGAACAAGCTATTTATGGCCGCAGCAGAGCCAAGCGCCCCTCGGGGCAAGGAGGAGCCGAGACCGGCGACTCGCCATAAAGACGGTCACCTGCCCCCGTCACCTCCATCTGCGGCCCGCTCAACAGGACAATGTTGACAAGCCTAGGCGAGCGGGCGACCACCGAGACAAGGCCACGCGACGGACGATGCAGGCCGCGGAGGACGGTAAGGATGGGTGTGGGGAGCCAAATCCACGAAAGGAATCTTGACGTTAGCAAAGCCACCCCTGACCACGATCAGCGGTGATAAGACCCAACGGGTGGCTCTCGAGCCAGGGCGCCGAGTGCAGGACGCGAACTCAGGCACGCCATCTAACCCTCTGCGCACCCACAGGAGTTTGACTGGGGGAGATCCCTCCCCGTCACGACGCATCGTCATGCTAGCGAGAGTGGCATGACAAGTTTAACACGCAGAATATATGCTGACAGACCTCTCGTGTACGTTCCTACGTGCTATACCTTATCACGCTAATGCATGTGGTGTGCTAATATATTTTATCACATCATGCAAACCGACGCGACCAAAAGAGTTAGACATGAAATATTTATTGTGTGAGTTATTTTATAATGACTTTTCTACGATCAGCCATAATTTTGTCTATACGTACACACCTTTTTTAGGGATCCTACAGCTTATTGTATGCTCTACTAGGTCAGGTGAAATTCTAGATCGATGACAGCCACTCAACTGGAGTGGCACATGCAAGCGATTTCAAAATTTCAAAAAGTTGTAGTTCTTAAACCATCCATCAAATTCAAATTCCGATTGCAGAACTGTATCTCTTTCGAAGTGATCTTCAAAATAAGACTCCACTTGCATATGTTTCGACAATATTTTTCAAAGATACATAAATTGTTCTATGCGTAATGGAAAAATATAAAAATAAATTAGGTAAAATTCTTAAATGATCTACTAAAACTGCTTATAATTTATCATGCAATAAACATTCACATACTCCAAAGAAGTTGTTTACGCTCATGCAATGATCACACCAAACAATCTATCTTTGCAATATCAACATCAATATTCAGTTAACTGAACTCAGACATGTGAAGCAATATTTTGTAAAGCCATAAGCAAACCTTTGCAAAAATCGTAAGCAATTAGAATATACTAATAAGTATTTTCTCTCACAAAAAATATATCATTGAAACATAGTGGTATGAGATTTTGTTTTGAAGCTTTTATTGGAACAAACACAACGGTGTAACCAGATTTTAATTTTGATGCTCGATTTTGAAACTATGATCTCTTTCTTCCCCTTGGATATGCATGCAAGCGCTTACGTCATTCCTTATTTCTTCCTTCTCTTCTCCCCTCGTATGCATGCGGCATGCAGACACCCTGGTGTATTGCTGAGGAAAGTTGATCTATAAAATTTTTTCCTATCAAAAAAACAAGAAGGCCATACTGATAGTCTATAATAGTGCCATCTGTAAACTAGAGGCAGTTTGGATCCAAGGAATAAACTTTAGTCCGGATCATATCGAATGTTTGGATGCACATTAGAGACTAAATATGGGCTAACTATAAAACTAATTGCATGAATGGAGATTAATTCACAAGACAAATCTATTAAGCCTAATTAATCCATCATTAGCACATGTTTACTGTAGCACAACATTACCAAATCATGAACTAATTAGGCTTAATGGATTCATATCGCGAATTAGCCTCCATTTATGCAATTAGCTTTGTAATTAGCCTATATTTAATATTCCTAATTGGTGTCCAAACATCCAATGTGATGGGGACTAAAGTTTAATCCGGAGATCCAAACGGCCCCTTATTGACCCGTTAGGTTCCGGAAGACTAAACTTTAGCCATGTCACATCAAACGAGAATCTTGCTATTTAGAAGTGTTGGTGCTAAAAATCAGCCGATGACCTTCAGCGTCGGACACACGACCCGGGAGAATCTGCTTAACTCCTGTTCGGGTGATCGCCCTAGTGCGGTTCGTGCGGCGTGCCAGTCAATCTGACCTATTGATTGACAAGGAAAGAAACGTATTAAATTCCGGGGGTATCGATCGGCTAAAGTTTCGATCTATCCCGAAAAGCGTATCAGCGAATCGGCCGATTTGCTATGAAGATGACCGGCTATAGATCAGCCGATAATCACGTAGCGATTGCAAAGAAACTACTGGAGCAAATTAAACAATCGCCACAGATGCAACACTTGAAATAGATCTAATCGGCTATATGACGATAAATAAGAAATAAATAATGATAAAGCTGACAGTTCGATCTCAAGCTGGATAACTGGTGATAAAACTAGAGCAATAGATAAAACCTATAATTCTATTAAATATCGATAACTGGTGAATAAATCTAAACGAAACAACAGCGATGCGCCCGAAGTTAAAGCTTAGATATTATTCGATAAACAGAACTTACCAATTGGCCGGAGATCGTGTCGATGCAGCCCTGCCAACCCGTACGAACTCGTGGAAGAAAAAGATGTATTGGCGAAGTCGCCTACTTGAAAGTAAAGTACGATGAAAAAGTAGATTGTTTGTATTGATTGATGTGTATCCTTTACAAAACCCTGACTGCTTCTATTTATACCCTAGGATTAAGACTCCTGATCTGTCGCGATCCGTTACAAACTTGACTTAAATATAAAAACTACTATATCTATAAGACTCTCCTAAAGGAAACGTACTCCCGTAGGATCTTCTGCTGCCATCTCCTAGTCCAATCCGAACTCCTTCCATTGCTCCTCGACCGAGTCAGCGTCGCTCTTTGACCAACATCATGTCATCTTTGACTGGGATCCTCTATCATCTTGACTCAACATCCCCTCTTGGGATTCCATTGGCTTCATCCCCCTTCTATAAATAATTTATCTGTTGGAGCAAGCCCATATTGGCCCAAACGCTCCAGCCTTTCAATCGGCCGACCCTCACCAACTCCATTCGCCAATCGCCCGAAACACTGCAGCGCCAATCGGCCGATTCCTAACTTTAGCGCCAATCGGCCGATTCCCAATTGCAGCCTTTAAGTTTGCTGCATCGGCCAATCTCCTCCTTCCCTGACGCCGATTCAAAACGTGTCAAAATCTAGCGTCAACACGTGCCCCCCAGTTTCGGAGTAAAACATGACTTTTACTTTGAAATTCTTTTTTAATCTCTCTTCCAAAACAAACGCAGAAAAATCTCCTTCTGTTTCGCGGTCTTCTACCTGATGATTGCAATCTTTTCGAACTGGGTGCCTGAGACAACCGTTCCCCTGGAATTTGTGTAGACAGCGCGGTAAAAATCCCGCCTTTACCCCTTCTCTCGGACCGTCTTTAAATACTGGCGTTCCCTGCCGCTTCTTCTCCACGAGCTCAGTAACTTTCTCCCCGGCGAATCACTTTCTATCTTCTCCCAGCGCCCTTTTGGCTTCCAACCGCATTCTCCGGCGATCCTTCTTTCATCTACATTCCGCTTCATTCCTTCAATGGCGGCACCATCAGCAACTCCACCAGCCACGGAAGCTCCGCCAGCAACTCCATCGGCGACGGTAGTTCCATCAGCGACGATGAGCTTCATCCCGGAGGTAAACATCCGAAAGTTTTCCTTTTTACTTTTTACCGCCTATGCATCTTTTAGATCTATTCTTAGTTCTTCCCTTTTTTACCTTTTTTAGGCAGTCAGACACCAAATCACTATCCGCCTTTCCGAAACTCCTGGTCTCATCTGCTTAGGCCCTATGGGGAATCCAGACCCGACTGATCTGATTAACCTAGAAACCCATAGAATCCCTTTCAAGCAATCACCTATGGATTTGGGCCAGTGGTCAGGCACTTTTAGATCTTGGCCGAATGAAACCCCCGGCTGGAAAGAGTGGTACCAAAGAATGGCCAACTCTAAGAGAGTTCAATGGGATGAATTAAAAATCGGCCAGTGCATCAATCTATCTTTGTCCCAGATGGAGAAGAATGAACCCCTGGTAATAGCAGCCTCCTATTTCTGGTCTGACGCGCTCAACGCGTTTCTCTTTGGGCATGGACCCATGACCCCAACTCTGGCCGATGTCCTGATGCTGACCGACCTCAACATTTCCTCCCCCGATACACCACCCTTTAATTATCTGATCAAGCCGACCCATCAGCTAGAGACGAAAGGAATCGGCGGGTGGAAAGGGTATATCAACAGAAACATGAGGATCGGGATGATTTTGGAGAGAGAATATTCAGCGTTCTTGATGATGTGGCTAGAGAAGCACCTCTTCTGCGGCAGAGCGGTTGGCCCTTCTTCCAACACACAAGCTCTGGCCGAAGCCCTGTCAAGAGGAGCCGCCATCCCTCTCGGGAAGCATCCGCTAGGATCGGCCTACCACATGATGCACCAGATCAGCGTCAAACTGTCAAAGGGAGAGCCGATTGGTAACCCTGGTGGCCACTGGTGGTTCATCACCCTCTGGCTCAACTTGTACATGAGCAAAATCTCCCAGCAGCAGATAGAGACCAAGACATTCCCCAACATCGAGTCAGAGGAAAACCCCACAGTACGACGACGGTGCACCTCTTTCGGCGAAGCGGCATCAGCTTTCCCTGGTTGCCAGTTCACCGCCACCCAGACAGCCGAGTACTTTAGATGCTTTTACAACAGCTTTAGTGAAGAAACTACCATTTGGTACCCGTACCAGAGAACAGAGCCACTTTTTAAGCTTCCCTTCTGTTATGACTCGACATCCAACTCCTTTGATAATGATCTCACGGACGCCTTGATCAAACCAGGGATCTTACCGGCGAACTTCTTCTCTAGGAAAGACTCCCCAACTTATGAATTTTATAACCCATCAGTTGCAGCACAGCAGTTCGGCCTTGGTCAGCTGCCGATTCAAGTTTATTTTGCCGGCCGCGAAAAAATTCCGAGATGAGCTCACTAAGGGCCTTGACTACAATCGGCTGTGCAATTTAGTGCCGGACTCCAGTACCATTGATCTAAGCAATTGGATAGTGGCTCCTTTTGTTGTCCAACAATTCAAGTTATGGTGGGCAGAATGGAAGCAGCATCTCTTTTGTGTATCTCCTGCAACATATTGCAATGATCTGGATCCTGAAAACATCAACCAAAACGCAGCAGTACTGCCCTTTTCTTGGCCGATTTCGATGTTATTTCTTTTTATGCTACAAATTTGCCGCTAACTCTTATTTCCCTTTTCAGTCCAAAAGTCGACTTCCCCTGACGCGGAGCCGAAGTGGTAGGCCGATAGAGAATAGCTACCCATTGTGGCAGAACCACCTGAATTAATCCGGTTCAAGCGCGCTATTCATCACCACGAGGGCAATCGAGGCTAACTCGCACTTCAAACGGAATAATCCACTGGTCTGTCGGGTAACCTCCCGATACAACCACGGTTCTTACGGATCGAAGCCACACATACATGTACTCACACGAAGGTGAGCCCAGAGTATACAACATTCCACATTTTTACACCATGGAGTTCGTCATAAATTATCATTACAATAGAGTTCAAATTCGTAAAACAAGGTACTTCGGATTTCGAAATAAATGAGTTCTTCAGAGTTCAAGCAGCGGAAAAGATAACGACAACTACTCGACGATAAAGGATGTCTCGATGAAGCCCGTACGAGGCATCACTCGGTATCACCACCGTTGGCCGGGGGTGTATCCCATTCCACCAACCAACCAGGAGGAAGGGTACAAGGCCAAGTCAAACTAGCAATCATGTCCTCGAAAGTTTTACCTGAAAACAAGCCACAAGCAAGGCTGAGTATACTAATACTCAGCAAGGCTTACCCGTGTAGTGGAATCTACTCCACCGACTCTAGACATGCAAGGCTTTTTGGCTCAGGGGTTTGTTTTGCCGAAAAGCATATACGAGTGGGTCCTTACTTTCAACTTTTAGCTCAAGATTCTAGTTTCATTAACCATTCTAGATAAGCAGCTATCCAATATCATTCATGGTGAAGCATTAAATTTCATCCAACAAGTTTATTCATCATCATTGTTCCTCTTCTTACTCTGTGTGGTAAATGGGATTAAGCAGTCTCAATAGCCGTGAGAAACGGACGATTCGAATCGAATTTCTTAACCTTGCAAGGGAAACCTAAACACACGTCACGTGGTTACTCCCAGAGTCACACGTGCAACTTTTCCCCTTTCTTTCCGGGTTGTGGATCGGAGCTACCCTCCGAGAGTACACGAGCCCCACGCCACGGTTCGGCGCCGGGTCATGGCCACTCGTGCACTCGCCATATGCACATGGGACCGAAGTTCAAACGGTAGGTTGTCGTCCACTTGCCGGGCCAATCAGGTACTTAAGCTTACCGATTACCATATTCTCGGCATGCGTTCAGTACGTTCAAAGACTTAACCACCACTACCACACACTGCGGCCTTAACATTTTTCACTAAACAGACGGGCCTCAATCGTAAACATCGTACCATAGCCCGTCCGTTGACCTTATGATTACAGCGTGTAGTAAACATTCAACTCCTATTTTCTCGCGAGTGACAGGAAATCACTCGGCTTTTACCGGAGTCCTATTAGCACAGC
Organism: Panicum miliaceum; assembly: GCA_032594955.1. Classification (NCBI taxonomy): domain Eukaryota; kingdom Viridiplantae; phylum Streptophyta; class Magnoliopsida; order Poales; family Poaceae; genus Panicum; species Panicum miliaceum. The sequence continues at coordinate 27,407,432 of CM064066.1, read as the reverse complement.
ATTCTATCGAACCTTACATCTAGTTTTCAAGCATGGGTTCCTAACATCATGCAACTAAGTTTTCATTCAACTCCTATAAACTTAATGCACAAGCAAGAGAGTAATGAGTTGCATAATTTAGGAAAGGAATAGGGTTATGCTCCGGGGCTTGCCTTCTTGTGCAAAGTTAGTTCGGGGATCGTCTGAACGTTGACCCGGGTCTTCAACTGCTTCAGTTAAATTTGCCTGGGCTTCTTGCTGCTCACTCTCGGACTCGGGCACCAGCTCGTAAGTCCCGTCGGCGGGAGTAGTCGTTTCTACATGAATGCACAAGTGTAAGTAGTGGTGATGGTAAACGACATGATTTCCTTCACGATAAAGTTGCAGTCTGTAAAACATGAGTTTTGTTGTGAAGTGAGTTACTTTATCATTCGTGGGCAATCGTTCATAGAGTAGAATAGTACAATAAGTAACTTCGTTAAGCAAGGTGGGGTGGGTGTTCATGGGAACTTATGTTCCTCATGGAAACATGATTTAAGTGTAACTACTACAGAGAGTAGTTTCTGGTCATGAAACCTTGGATCTAGGCACATCAGGGAAAGATAAGCTTACTGTAAAATTTTCAGATATTTTCATGCAGCAGATTAATTATGAAAAATATAATACATGGTTGCTGCTAGATTCTTGTTCTTTTTGTACAGAACAAATGGTGCAAAAACTAAGACTAACATTTTTACAGGGCTTTCATTTCATCAAGCAGGAGCTACTGTAATTTTTATAGGATTTATTATGCAGTTTTCAGAGCATAGTAAATATGACATTACACACCTAGGTTATTCAAGGATTTATTTTTTACAGGATCCTACATAGGGTTTTTGTCCATGAAACCTTTTACACAGCATCCTCTACCACTGAGTATCTTCTAGTAAAAATATGAGAATTTTCCAAGCTAAATACTATTTTCTTGATTTAATGTATGTTATTAGCACATAAATCAAATAAATAGGTTCCTGTGAGATAAAAAGTCTCTAAATTTTTCTATGGCATCTAGGTACCATTACACCAGTATAGAAAAAGTTTCATTAGGTGAATCACAATCTAACAACAGAGATAAAGATATTTAGCCAATCATGGCATGAAACTAAACTTAGCAAGAAGTATATCTAGAAGTAGATTCTGAGCTTGATCTTTTTAGGGTGGCCTATTTATCAGGTAATTTTCCTCACTGTAAATTTTTCAGGGCCAGCACTTGTCTCAGACAAGTCTATGAATAAAAGCCATTAATCTTTCCATTTTAATTAAAGCATGATTTAGATAGAATCTAAGGTGATGCATGTAACGAATGTTGTGAAGCTTAACCTAAGGTCTCCAGAGCAGTTGAGTTTGCATTTTTCTGAATTTTCTACAATTTTATACGAATTTTACAAGTTCACTGATTTTGAATCCAGGTTTGAATCTTTCTCTTACATCTGGGTCCTTGAAATCTTACGGGCAGAACCTTCTAAAGAATTCAATCGATGCAATTGGGTCCTTAGGCGGCTCGGGTGCGGTGGCCGGCCAAAATTCCGGCGAGGGGCTCGCCGGCGGCGAGGGGTGAGGGCCGGGGAAGGACCAGGGGTGCGAGGGCTACCTCGTGGGGGTCTTGGTCGGGTGGGGGACGGCCGGGAGTGGCTCGTCGGCGTTGGAGCAGGGGCGGCGTTGGTGTGGCACGTCGACGGCGGTGCTCCGGCGGGCTTGGGGCGGTGGGCACGAGTCGAGGAGCTTCAGTGGCGCGTGGGAAAGCTTCTCCGGTGCTTGGCTTGGGCGGAGGGGGTCGGGGTCGAGCTATCCGCGATGGCCAGGGACGGCGGCGACGGCGGCAGCGTGGGCGGTGGCGCTCCGGTGATCCAGGGTGGTGTTGGGCGGGCCGGTGAGCGTCGGTGGGTTGATGTGGTGGTGGCTGGAGGTTCAATTCGAGCGGTGGATGGCTGTAGAGGGCTGTCCACGAGCGGGTGGAGCTCGGCGGTGACAATGGCGGCGGCGGGTGTTCTCTGGTTGCTGGTAGCTCGCGCGGGCGGCCTCGGGCGGCTTTTATAGGGACAGGACGGAGGGAGGAGTGCCAGGCGACGCGCGGGGGTGATGGCACGGCAATGGCGTGCCACTGGCCACGGTGGGCGGCGTCTGGACACCGGCGCGGCGTGCGGAGGGCGGCAGCGCGCGACTGGGCACCGGGTATTTTGCGTGGGTGAGCGAGGAGATAGCGCGGCACGGGGTTGGAGGGCAGCTGCAGCAGCGGCTCGGGCGGGCGGCAAGCTCAGCGACGGGCGGGTCGCGGCGAGCGGTGCGGCACGGCGCGGCGCGGCCGTTGGGCGAGGCGGGCGGCGAGCAGAGGCGCGGCTGGCGTGGCGCGCGTGGCGAGCTGGGGCTGGGCAGCGCGGCGGTGGGGGGGCAAAGTCGCGCTTGGAGGCGAGGGCCGGCAGCCACTGGCCTGGCGGCTTGCGCCGGTCAGGCATCGCCGGCCACCTGGCCGGGATGTCGGGCGGGGAGGGGAGAGAGAGGAGGGAGAAGAAGGGCCATTCTGTGAAGTTTGAAAATTTCCAGGGGCCTGGTTGTAAACAGGGTGTTTTCTCCACTTTCTAATTTGAATTTCAAAAACTTTTGAACATGAAAGTTGTTCAGAATAAAAAGTTCTACAAGTTTGGTTTCAGGCAACACCTCATTTGGCTTGTGGTTTGAAAGTTAATTTAAAAATTCAAAGGTATTCATATGTGCCCAATTTCAATTTGAATTTCAACTTAACTTGTTCTAATTTATCAGGGTTGTTACACCCATACACACCATTCCCACTCATTGGCTACCATGCCCCAACCATCGAAGACATCACCACCGGCCGATCGAAACAAACGCCGAAGAAACCCTCTTTAAAGAAGACGAGCCGCCGAGTGCGTGCCCGTATAGAACCGGCTGATCAGTCAGCGGCGGCATCGGCTGAACCTTTAGCTGCGCCGACTCTGCCGATTATTGAGGAAGTCGATCCCCAGGCTGCTACAGAAGCTGGAGCGGCTGCTGCATCATTGCTAGTAGAAGCTGTTCAGGTAATTTCACATACCTCACATCCTTCTAAGTACTCTGTCGATATTAACTTCTTCTTTCTATCAGGCTGCGTAAATCGCCCCAATGTAATCTCCGTAGCAATCGGCTACATTCCAGGTGGAAACCGGAACGCCAGCAATTCCTCCCGCCGAGGTAGAGAGTCTCTTAACTCAATTTTTTGATACTTAACCAAAAACTAACCGATTTTTGATGCAGGCTACCCTGGGCGCATCGATTGTACCTTTCCAACAACCATCGACCCGACAACTCACAGAGGGATGGCAGTCATTATATATCATCAGACTTGATCATTTGCATTATACTCATAAAAATCCGCTTCCCATACCTTTCCAGGAGGCTGGCCAGAGCAGGGCACCGATAATCGTCGAATCTTCTTCTTCCGATGAACCAATCGCGCCAGTTCCCGAGATGAGGGTAGCACTCCCGCCGGCGCAAGCAGAAGAAATCCGCTTGAAAGAGATAAGAAACTTGTTACCCAAATCAGCCGATTTCCCCTTACTGTCGGCTAATCCGTATTTTTATTTTTTTTATTCTTTCGCAGGAGCAGGACACTCCCAACAACAGTCTTTTTTCTTTCAGAGGTTGCTTCATGCCAAGTCACACTGAGCTCGATCCCTGATAACATCCGTGCCAACCTCGAGAGTATACGGACCCTCCTCCAAGATGACATCGGCCGATTAGTGGAAGACGCCTCGCCGATTCGGCAACTTTTTAGTGAAATCTCCATCCTCCCAGACTAGACGCCAAGATGTCTTCTTCATCTTCTTCTTTCTCCATCAACCAGGTACGAAATCTTCCTTTGTTCCCTCTCTTGACATTTCAATCAATCTGACGCTAGGTGGTTGTTTGCTCCCTTTTTAGCCGAAACACCTTAGCCCCAGTCTGGAACGAACGATTAAAGTCATGCATTCAGACGGACCATTGTTGCAGGCGGACAGAGATCTGATCAGGGCTCATCGCGAAGAACTCAAAGATCATGTCCCCGCTGACGTCCAGAAGATCTGGGACCATATAGACGCCAACTGCTCCAGGCGGCCGCCAACTGAAAGGAGTCATCCACTCCCTCGCCCAGTCGCCCTTGAAGATGCTGCGGCGGGGACATCCCAACCACCTCTTGACAGGATCCACCCACTCCCTCGTCAAGTCGAGGTTGAAGCTGCCATGGAGGATCTGGAGGAAAAGAGCATCCGCCTCTTGATAGAATTAGGCCGGATCGAGAGGGAGATTAAGAAAAAGCGTGGTCAATAAATATGTTGGTACTTTTGTTCTAAGGGCGACTTGCACCGTGTCGGCCATGTACCCTGCTGTTCTTACTGAATAATAAATCGGTTAGACTAATCGAATGTTTCGTCCTTAAGGCGATGTTATCTTTGCATCGGCTATATAGACAGGAGCCAATAAGAGTTGGCCACGTTGTCTTGATGCACCCTATCGTAAGTTATGCACCTACCCATATACTAGGATAGTACCTCTTCAGATATCTTCCGTTTAAGGCTCTTGTGAATTCTTCCCCTTCGATAGTTACTAGTATATATGCATTTCCCGGAGCATATCGGCCAATTTTATACGGCCCTTCCCAAGTGGGCGACCATTTACCGAATTTGGAATCCTTAGACCCTATCGGCAGCACCAACTTTCATACCAAATCTCCTTGGGAGAATTGTTTGACCTTGACCTTCTTGTCGTACCACCTGGCCACCCTTTTCTTGTTTTCTTCAATGCTGATCAGGGCCCTTAATCGCTGACCCGCCAAATCGTCGAGCTCTCCCTTCATGAGGAGGGAATAGTCATCGGCCGTCAATTGATCTTGAAGCGATGTGCGCCTTGACCCCGTCCTTAATTCCCAAGGCAATACTGCCTTGTGACCATATACCAACTGATAAGGAGATATCTTAGTGGCCCCGTGGCAGGCCATCCTATAAGCCCATAGAGATTCGGTTAAAGACAGGTGCCACTTCTTGGGTTGGTCCTCTATCTTCCTCTTGATCAACTTGATTATCCCCTTATTAGACGATTCGGCCTGGCCGTTGGCTTGAGCATAATATGGAGAAGAATTCAACAATTTAATCCCCATATCGGCGGTGAATTCTTCGAACTCTCCTGAGGTGAACATCGTTCCTTGATCAGTTGTGATGGTTTGAGGGATGCCGAACCGATAAACAATATGGTCCCTCACGAAATCGATCATAGCGGCCGATGTCACGGCCTTTAACGGAACTGCCTCCACCCATTTGGTAAAATAGTCAGTGGCTACTAATATAAACTTGTACCCTTTGCTTGATGGAGGGTAAATCTGTCCGATGAGGTCTATCCCCCAACCTCTAAACGGCCATGGTTTGATTATCGGATTCATAACCGAGGCTAGTGCGCGCTGCACATTGCCAAACTTCTGACAGTCTTGACAACCTTTATAATATTTAAAACAATCTTTGAGAATCGTCGGCCAATAATATCCGTTGTTTCTGATCATCCACTTCATCTTGTGAGCCGATTGATGAGCTCCGCATACGCCCCCGTGGATTTCTCCCATCAGGACCTTTGCTTCTTCCGTTCCCAGGCATTTGAGTAGAATCCCATCAATCGTCTGGTAAAACAAATCATCTTCAAGCAACACATATTTTGTGGCCTGAAAACGCACTCGCCGATCCACTTTCTTGGACGGATCTTTCAAGTAATTGGCAATCTCCTTTCGCCAATCGTCGGCCGCAAGTTCCAGAGTCATGGCGCCTTGAATCGGCCGATACCCGGACGCGTGTTGGGCAAGCCTATTGGCCTCTTCATTGTAATTTCTGGGAATGTGCTCAATAACCGCAGACTTGAATTCCTTTAACAGTTGGAGGCAATCTTCATAGTAAATCCTTAAGACATCATCTTTGCATTCAGATCTCCCCGTTAATTGATCCACAATGAGCATGGAATCTCCAAAAATTTCCACCGCATCGGCTTTGATTTCTCTTAACAATTGGATACATTTTAGGATGGCTCAGTATTCCGCCTGGTTGTTGATCGCGGATGCCTCTATCGGCAGAGAGAAATCATAACTTGCCCCCGGGGCGATATGAGAATGATGCCGATTCCCGATCCGGCCCCACACGAGGAACCATCGAACTATAGAGTCCATGGAACTGGTTCAACGACAGCGATTTCTGGTCCACAATGCTGAGCCACGAAATCGGCCATGACTTGACCCTTGACAGCTTTGGCCGATTCGTACCTCAGGTCAAACTCTGATAGAGCCAGGATCTACTTTCCAATCCGTCCTTTCAAAATTGGCAATGATAGCATGTATTTCACCACGTTATCCTTGCATACGACTATGCACTCTGCCGATAACAAATAGTGCCTGAGCTTGGTACATGAGAAATATAGACACAGGCACAGCCGTTCCACCGGGGAATATCTCGTTTCGGCGTCCAGGAGTCTTCTGCTGACATAATATATTACCCGTTCTTTTCCTTCGGACTCCTGTGCCAGTGCTGATCCGATAGCCCGCTCGTCGGCCGATAAGTATAGTTTGAACGGTTTGTCAGCCTGTGGCGGGACTAATACAGGTGGCGAAATTAGATATTGCTTGATGTCTTCTAATGCTTTGCATTGTTCTTCTCCCCACACGAATTCCTGATCGGGTTTCAATTTCAACAAAGGAGTGAAAGCTTGAATACGCCTGGACAAGTTGGATATGAATTTTCTGATAAAGTTGACCTTACCGATTAGGGACTGCAGCTCAGTTTTATTCTGCGGGGCCACAACCTTGTTGATGGCAGCTATGGTCTTCCGGTTGACTTCTATCTCACGCTCATGGACCATGACTCCTAGGAATTGTCCGGCCGACACACCGAATGCACACTTGTTCGGGTTCATCTTCAACCCATGCTTCCTTGTGCACTCCAACACCTCTCGTAAATCGGCCAGATGTTCCTGATGACCTTTTGACTTGACCACAACATCGTCGATGTAGATTTCCACCAATACACCAATAAGCTTGTGAAAGATATAATTCATAGCCCGTTGGTATGTATCGCCGGCGTTCTTTAATCCAAAGGTCATTACCACCCACTCGAATAAACCGAGGTGGCCCGGACACCTGAAAGCCGTTTTCAAAATATCTTCTTCGGCCATTAATATTTGATTATACCCAGCATTACTGTCCATGAAACTGATGACTTTATGTCCTGCGGCGGCATCTATCAAAACATCGGCTGTCAGCATTCGATACCCATCCATCGGTGTAGCCCGATTTAGGTTCCTGAAGTCGATGCATACGCGCAACTTTCCATTTTTCTTGTATACGGGTACAATATTAGAAATCCACTCAGCGTAACGGCACTGCCGAATAAATCTCGCTTCAATCAATCTTGTAATCTCGGCCTTTATATCAGGTAGAATTTTAGGGTTGCATCGTCGTGCAGGCTGCTGATACGACCGATATCCTGGTTTTATAGGCAACCAGTGTTCGACAATGGACCGGTCTAGACCAGGCATCTCATGGTATTCCCAAGCAAAACAATCTTTAAATTCTTTTAATAAACTTATCAATTTACACTTGCACTCGGGATCCAAGCTAGCACTAATATACGTCGGCCTTGGCTTGCTACCATCTCCTAAATCCACCATCTCCAATGAATCGGCCGACGTAAATCCGTGCCCAAGCTTCCCGTTTTCTCGGACGAACTGATCCATCTAGTCTGAATCTTCAGAGTCGAATGTTCGGATCGGCTGTAGTCTAAAATCGGACACTTTCAGGAAATCGGTGTCCCAAGTTCTACCGGATATACACTTGATGTGTTTGCAGCTCCACTGTTGCATATCAGCTGCAGCAACACTGTAGGCGGAATCGGTAGTGACTATCTCGGTATTGTCGCCGACCCACCGTACGAGGCATTGGTGCATTGTAGACGGGACACAGCAATTCGCGTGTATCCAATCGCGACCGAGTAAAATGTTGTAGGACCCTTTGCCATTAATAATAAAGAAAGTAGTGGGAAGGGTCTTACTGCCGATGGTGAGGTTGACGCAGAGTGCTCCGCGGGCGGGAGACACGTTGCCTTCGAAGTCTTTGAGCATCATGTCCGTCTTGGTCAGATCTTCGTCGCTTTTGCCCAACTTCCGGAACATGGCATACGGCATGATGTTGACTGCAGCGCCTCCGTCTACTAGTAGCCTGGTGACAGGTCGTTCGTTAACGTGTCCTTTGAGGAACAGAGCCTTGAGATGTTGTCGTTTTTCGTCTTCCGGTTTCTCAAAAGTGGCTGTCATTGGCTCCAAAATCAATTGCGCTATCTGCTCCTCGATCCTTGTCGCATCGTCTCGATTGGCGGGCACCATGAACTCCATCGGCAAGATGAACACCATGCTGACGTCAGCTGCCAATTCTTGATTGTCGCCTTCCTCATTGTTGTTTCTTTTGGGGCGCCAGACTCGAGACCTGTCGTCTTTCTTATCCATCATCTGCCTCTGCTCTTCCTCTTGTTGTTCCCATTGGCGCAGACGTTGGATCCTTCATTTTTGGGATTTGGACAGTCCATTAGGGCACCACCTGTGATTCACCGGTTTGGCCGGCGGTTTGGCACGCTCCCAGTCTGGTTCCCGTCCTAGGGGATTCTCATCTGACACCCTAGCGTCAGCCATTTCTTCTAGCCGATCGTGTGCGCTGGCTCTGCCCCCCAGTCGCCTGTGCTGGTCGATCCTGCCCCCCGGCCGATCATACTGTTCGAGCCTGCCCCTTGGCCAATCATATTGGTCAACTCTGCCCCCCAGCCGATCATGCACTGAAAGGCGCCGATCCTCTTGTTCGCGCCAGTTTCTGCTGATCGGCTCTGATCCTCTGTCTTTGGAGCGTGACCTCTTGAGCGGGCGATCGTTGCGATATGGTCCGCTGCACTCAGGGCAATTATCAGCTGATGGTAATCTGAGGTTATTTTCCCAGCAGTGGATGAAGGACGGGCATCGCCAATGATCTTCGTGTCGGCATATCATCTCTTCACGGTGTCTCGAACTTTCCTGCTGCCGCTGATATTTGTTGAGCAAGAATTGGGAGGTGACGGGTCTACGCGATCGCTCTGATCCTTTGCCCTCGTCTTCAACCCGTCTCTTCCCTTTGACATCGTCCATCGTAGCCTGATTTCTGGGGTCCACGGCGCTGCTTCTTTTAGCTGATTCCGACGTCAGCACCTTAGTTTGAAGCGCGTTTCTTCCCGTGTCAACAATGTTAGTAGGGAAAGGATGCTGATCAATTTTCATCGGCTTTACTGGCTTCGCCGGGACTTCGAATTTGAGTCTGCCTTGCTTAATGGCCGACTGTATCTGCTGACGGAAGATTTTGCACTCGTTTGTGTCGTGAGACGTGGCATTGTGCCACTTGCAATATTTTATCTTTTTGAGCTGCTCGGCCGACGAAATGGTGTGGTAAGGTGAGAGCTTGATCTGCCCCTCTTGGAGAAGTAAGTCGAAGATTTTGTTGGCCTTTGACGTGTCAAAACCGAACGCTTCTGGTTCTTTCTTCATGGAAGGGCATGATATCGGCTTCTTCCCTTTGACCCATTCTGCTAGGCCGATTTCCGCTTCCTCTTCAGATTCAGATCCCTCTAAATACGCCACCTTTTTCTGAAAATTCTTCCGCTGATCAAACGGACATACTTCTTGACCGGCCAATTGGTGAACGATCTGACTTAAACTTTCAAACTCCTGTGAGGCGTACTTCTCCTTGATGTGTGGCAGGAGACCTTGGAAGGCGATATCGGGCCGCTGAGCGTCAGCTAGGGCTAGGGCATAGCATTTGTTTCTGACCTCTCTGAACCTCTATACGTAATTAGTTATTGGTTCATCGCTCCTTTGCCTGAGACTGGTCGGATCTGAAAGCTACATCTCGTGGACTCCCGCGTAGAAGTACTTGTGGAATTGCTTCTCCAGATCGGCCCAAGTAACGATGGAATTGGGTGGTAGCGTAGTGAACCACTGGAAAGCCGACCCAGATAGAGACGACGAGAACAGACGCACCCGCAGAGCATCTTGTGTGGCGGCCTCCCCGCACTGGATGATGAATCTATTCATGTGCTCCACAGTTGAGGTGTCATCCAGCCCCGAAAACTTGGTGAAATCAGGAACTTTGTATCGATGGGGAAACGGTAGTAGATCGTAGGTAGGTGGGTATGGCGTTTTGTACATATAGGTTTGTACCTTCGGCTTTAACCCGAATTGGTCTTGAATCACCTCCGCTATCCTTGCTGTCCAATCCACTTGCTGCTGATGAACAACTGGTTGGGGGATCGGCACATGTTGATGGATCGGCGGTGGGACGGCCGGGTGATGGATCAAAGCGTGTGGTGGATTTTGCGGCAGCGTGGCCGGCTGAGCGGTTGACAGCTGGTGGCGTAGCGAATCTGCCATCCCATCGTACAACATCATCGGCGCCGCGCTTCTGAATGTTCCCGCAGCATCTACCCGCCTGCCGATTTCTGACGTGGCCAGTTGATATTGAGGGATCGTCGGCCGGATAGCCGACTGGAATGGTGCCTGGATCGGAGAGCCTCCATGACCGGCTAATTGGTCCAGAACAGCCGCCGTTGCTGGTGCCCCCCAAGGCACTAAGTTTGAGGGCAGTGATTGCACGCAAGAAATCTGGGTAGGCTGAGGCGGCGCTCGTGATTGAAAGCATGGCGCACCGTTGTATCCTGGAGGCATTGAAGGCAATGAAGTGTTGTATCCTCCGTGTTGTGTTGATATCGGCTGAGGAGCCAAGTGAGACGTGCCTGGTAAGCTTCTGACTGGAGCTATAATAGGCGGGGCGTATGCTGGCCCCTGATATCCCTGAGCTACTCCGCTGACCAGAGAACTGATGACGACATTGTATACCATGTTGGTCATCACTGAGGATTGGTCGATGAAAGCCTGATAAACGGACTGTTGAATCATATCGGACATCTTGCCCGAGTCCTCAGCGATGGTGATCTGGCGGGGAGTTGGAAGAGGAGCTTTCTTGACGGTCTCCCCGCTTCTGGTACGACTGAAAGATTGCAGGTATACCTTCTTGTAGTCTTGTAGGTGTCTTGCTAGTTCTTCTTTCTGGTCGTCCTTGAGATCTGCCTCCGTAACCTCGATGACGTTGTTTTCAGAGATTTCGGCGGCCTTTGACATGTTGGATATTGAGGTGGTCCCACCGGGCGTGCCAAAAGTGGGTTGGCGCTAAAAATCGGCCGATGACCTTTAGCGTCGGACACACGACCCAAGAGAATCTTCTTAACTCATGTTCGGGTGATCACCCTGGTGCGGTTCGCGCGGCGTGCCAGTCAATCTGACCTGTTGATTGACAAGGAAAGAAACGTATTAAATTCTGGGGGTCTCGATCGGCTAAAGTTCCGATTTATCCCGAAAAGCGTATCAGCGAATCGGCCGATTTGCTATGAAGATGACCGGCTATAGATCAGCCGATAATCATGAAGCGATTGCAAAGAAACTACTTGAGCAAATTAAACAATCGCCACAGATGCAACACTTGAAATAGATCTAATCGGCTATATGACGATAAATAAGAAAAAATAATGATAAAGCCGACAGTTCGATCTCAAGCTGGATAACTGGTGATAAAACTAGAGCAATAGATAAAACCTATAATTCTAGTAAATATCGATAACTGGTGAATAAATCTAAACGAAACAACAGCGATACGCCCGAAGTTAAAGCTTAGATATTATTCGATACACAGAACTTACCAATTGGCCGGAGATCGTGTCGATGCAGCCCTGCCAACCCGTACGAACTCGTGAAAGAAAAAGATGTATTGGCGAAGTCGCCGACTTGAAAGTAAAGTACGATGAAAAACTAGATTGTTTGTATTGATTGATGTGTATCCTTTACAAAACCCTAACTGCTTCTATTTATACCCTAGGACTAAGACTCCTAATCTGTCGCGATCCGTTACAAACTTGACTTAAATATAAAAACGACTATATCTATAAGACTCTCCTAAAGAAAACGGACTCCCACAGGATCTTTTGCTGCCATCTCCTAGTCCAATCCGAACTCCTTCCATTGCTCCTCGACCGAGTCGGCGTCGCTCTTTGACCAACGTCATGTCATCTTTGACTGGGATCCTCTGTCATCTTGACTCAACATCCCCTCTTGGGATTACATTGGCTTCATCCCCCTTCTATAAATAATTTATCTGTTGGCGCAAGACCATATTGGCCCAAACGCTCCAGCCTTTCAATCGGCCGACCCTCACCAACTCCATTCGCCAATCGCCCGAAACACTGCAGCGCCAATCGGCCGATTTCTAACTGTAGCGCCCATCGGCCGATTCCCAATTACAGCTTTTAAGTCTGCCGCATCGACCAATCTCCTCCTTCCGTAATGCCGATTCAAAACGTGTCAAAATCTGACGTCAACAAGAAGTATTAATAAAAGTTGTTTACAAAACATTTTGCACATATGGGTGCTAATTCGTGATATGAATTTAATGAGTCTAATTAATCCATAATTTGCAACAATATTACTATAGACGCTAATCATGAATTAATATATCTTATTAGCTCGTGAATTAATGTAGAGATTCTAAAATTAGTTTTATAATTAGATTTTACTAGATTCTCTTTGATGATACCATAGGGCCGCAAACACGCCACACGAAGTGCCGGGTGTCATGTGCGCGATGTTCATACCATCGATCCCACCGCCAGTTATATTCTTCCCTGTCGCCGCGTCGTCGAGAGCAGGCACACCACCTCCCCAACAGACCAACCCCACCCTTCTCGGATTCTCGCATACGCCACCGCCTTTTCACCTTCCGGCCCTCACAGCCTTCGCTGTTGCAGCGGCGGCGACGGCGGCGGCACCCACGGAGATGGCGACGATGGGGAAGCCGGACCAGGAGGCGATGCTCCTCAGGGCGGCCTTGGACGGCAACCTCTGCCTCCTCAAGAGTAACCAACCCAAAACCCCGCCCGCCTCCGCTTCCCCCTACTCGTGTGCGCCTACCGAGCTAGGGTTTATACTTTATGCCGATCCTAAATGCGCCGGCCTCGTTGTGTGTGGTTTCGGTTGAGGGATGTCTGACTCTATCCCGGTTTGCCGATCGTTCGATTTCATTTCCTCAAGAAATGGCGCGACGGCTGCTAGCGATGTCAAGACAGCGCTGCACCTGGCGGCGATGGAGGGACGGATGGACGTCCTCAAATACCTCGTCGAGGACCTCAGACTCGATGTCAACCCCCGCCACAGCAAAGGCCGGTTTGCTCTCCCTTCTCCTGGGGGTTGTTTTTTAATTTGTTTTTGGCTGTTCTTCTGCAGAGAGTGTCAGTCATTTCATATTCTACTCAACTCCAAGTATAGTGTGTCATGTAGGCTGGTGTGAATAAGACAACAAGTATTGTCTCAAATTAATGGCATTGCAGTGCAGTCACATGTGCTCGTCCTGTAGATATATGAATAGAAGCTATTTACCATATCAGAATTTGTGTGCACTGCAGTTTCAACTTACAAGTACAGTCATCTGTACCAGTAAGGTTTTGGTTCCTCCATTTGGACAATGATCCACCTTTATATCGCTGGAGACAGGAGTCACATAAAGAGTGAATTGCATCATATCACTTTATACTTTGTGGCAACTGAAGGATCTAAGTACATAGATCCTATTTAGGAGGTAGAACACACACTCATGTATTTATTGAGCTTCTGATATCGAGCTGTTATGGCAGGTGAGGCCCCACTGTTCTTTTCTGCATTTTTTGGGAGAACTGCTGCTACAACATATCTTCTCAATCACGGTGCTGATACAATGCTTGTAACAAAATCACTAGTAGGATCACCACTACATGGCGCTGCAGTGAAAGGTCTCCCTCTCTCTCTCTCTCATGCTTCTGGTTGTGCATTATTCCAAATTCTGTACAGATTCTGTAAAACCTTATAGGACACACTTGTTATAATGTTTTGCCTTAATTATTATAATACAAATTCTTCCAAGTTTTATTTCTAATTGAGAATTGGTACTGAAGGCAGCATTACTTATTATAATAACTGGAAGAGAATATGTTTGCCTTGTTATGATTTATTGAAAGTCTTTTTCCAGGTTATTGTGAAATAGTAGAACTGCTGCTCTCCAGAGGAACCAGTGTGAATTTAGTTTCTTTATGTGGGACCCCGCTACATGTGGCTGCTTTACATGCCAAGCTGGCACCATGAAAATTTTGCTGGAACACCATGCAGATGTAAGGCATCAGGTTCTTGTTTTGTCCTTGGATGTGCAAAATTTTTTGTTTGTTAATCATGTAAGGATTGACAATATAGTAAGGAACATGTAATAAGCACTGGACCAAGGATGTAGAAAATGTTGTTGCAAATCACATCTTTACCTTTCCTGTGTGGATCGCATGTGTGACACAGTAGGTTGATTTTAGTTTAATGTTGAGTGTTTACCTTTTTTTGTAATTATTAGAAACTGATTATTTATTTTCTTCTTATCCATAGCCTAATATGGCTATAAACATCAATGATACTCCATTATATAATGCCATACATTCCAAATCCTTAGAGTGCGTGAAGCTTCTCATTGAGGTCAGTTGACTATTTATTGATATGAAACGCCCCCAATTATAGTGTCAGTTTCTTTTATGTGATATTTTTACGATGGCTGCCACCTTAGAAACTGAAGTGCTCAGTAATTCATCTATACAAGCTGGTGCTGATGTGAATTTCATTGATTCAAATGGGTTCTCTTACGTGATGGTAGCGGTTGGTGCCACACCTGACATTATGAAGTGCTTACTAGGTGCTGGTGCTAACCCAATGTTCCGGATTACGTGAGTTCAGTTTCTTTTCATACAAACCCTCAAATTAGTATTTTTTGATTTTTCTTGTATGTGGAGTCATGTTTAACTATTAACCCTTAAGCTGTTAATATAATCTGCTGGTAGCGTGGTCCATGGGTGTTGGTTTGACCAGACTTATCCATGAACCATGATAGGCAAGTCTTACATGAGGGTTAAACAAATTTCCTTAGTCAAGTATGTATACTCTGAAGTTGGTCGTACACATGACCTATAAAAAAAATTGTACTCCCTTCGTTCCATAATAGTTTTCATTTTCATTCTATCTTTGTCCTAAGTCAAACATTTTTATCTTTGACCATTAATTTCTAAAAAAAGTTGCACATTTTAACATTATAAGATTTATGTTTTTAGGTTCACCATGAGAAACACTTCCATAATATATAATTTTCATGTTGTTAAACTATACGATTATTATGAATTGTTGGTCAAAAGATAAAAAGGTTTGACTTATGACAAATCTAGAATGGAATAAATAGTTGTATCGTATTCCTCTAGTGAACACACCAGCATTACAATGTTTGTTCCTACAACCATTAGACCTGTTCCACTTCTGCAGTTCTTATGGGCATTGAAAGGTGATCTTTGTAGATCGCTGTGATTATTTTTTCTTGTTCTCAGTTTGAAGGGGAGTTCTCAGTGGTTATATTTGATAGGCATCTTTAAGACTTTAACTGTTGCAAGATTGTTTAACAGAAAATACTGAATAATGTGTCATATAATGCTTGGTCCTGAATAACAAGGCACTTAGCTAATTGTTCATAGTTATATGTGGTCTATGATTCTGACGGGTGGGTTTTATTATGATGACCCTAAACTATGGTATCTGCATACGAGATTTACTTTCCAACTTATGTTTTCTATGGGCATCATATACTACTATTTGCAAAGAAGGATTTAGCTCTTTCCCTTTATGTTTCAAAATACAAGGCACATTAGGATATGAAAAGGTTAAACTCTGTAAATTTTACCAAGCAATTAGTCAAATTCTATGCATGGTTAGCATATAAAGTTGTATCAGTAAATTCACATATCATTCAATACAAATTGATTTTCTAGTAAATGACAATATTGTATGAGTAATTGATGGTCTATGTATACTTCTAAATATTTATCAAATCCTAAATTCCTAATACACCTTAAAAAGAAACGAAGGAAGTATCATTTTGTGCTGGTTATGTCACCCTGGTTTGTTTCAACAAACATATTCTATACTTGAATTGAGAATCCATTTGTCTTTGTCGCTCCTCTTTTGGAAAATTTCACTTTGGAATCTACTGTACAAATTTATCTGAAGAAGGTGTGAGGCAGTGAGACCATTATTCTTATGTACATTGTGATTTTTTAATATTTATGTTGATGGTGATTAATTGGGAAATGAAGCATTTTTTACCCTTACAGTTTGGTACTACTCCAATCAAAGCTGCCGCCCTTGCTGACAGGAGGGAAATAGTTGAAATGCTGTTTCCCTTAACTAAGCCTATTTCAAGGATTCCAGACTGGAGTTTTGATGGAATCATTTCACATATGAATAATGTTGGTTCAAAGCCGATGGTATGCGTTTACCTATCACTGTATTTTTAATGTTGATCAGCTTTGCCCATATTCATAGCAACTGGAAATATTATACACAAGTACACTCAAGACTTGAAGATCTTGTTGACATTGTCTTATCACTATAAAAAATATAATCTCCCTAGAGAAAGATTGGAGTTTCTGTTTTAAAGAGAAAAAGAATTCATATTACAATTCCTTACCTCTTGAACTTGTCTGATTTTAAACTTTAGTTCTTGAGTACCTAAACCATTTGCCATGAACTTCCAATTGCCGAAAGCGTCTACAATTCTTTAAGTGTTTCTTTGTTGATACTCGCTGAAGTATATCAGTTTGTCTAGTTCTGAAGGTATCAAGCAATTGCAGTACCAAACCCCTGTGTGTACGTGTGTGTTCTCTGTAAGCGTGTTACTGGGAGACCAGTTGGGGCTGTGTTCTCTGTAAGCGTGTTACTGGGAGACCAGTTGGGGCTTTAGGTTTCATACACAAGAAATGGAGGTTGCATGTACTGCACAGTAGTTCACATCTGAGCCAAACCGTATAGAAATATATTTTACCAGAAAAAACCAGAAATGGTTATTGTAGCTATCATTCTAACAGCATTATTTTGTGGTCAGGATGAACACCTGTGTGAAAAGAGAAGTGCTTCATTGAAACTAAAAGGTGCATATGCCTTTAAAAGGAAGGAATATTTGTTGGCAGTACAACTGTATACAGATGTAAGTCATTGCACATCTTTATTGACTTGTCTTGTTAATTTTACAGTTGGAACTTGTGCGGAAATTGTATGAATTTTCTTTTCGATATTACTTTTTTTTTTGCAATTTGCAAAATTTATTATGTTATATTCTTTCTGAAGATGTGGTAAATGCCTCCTAAGTTTAGGCACTAATTAAAAGGCCATCAATTGTACCTCCTTCTTAGATACCTTCTTGAATTCTATAGGAAAATTGGCCATTTTGATTTTGATTTTCACCATCTGGAACTACTACTTTGTCCATCATTGTTCATAGTTAAATATCAGTGTAGATAACTAAAAATAGTTTCTTCTGCTTTCTGTGGCAAATCTAGGGTATTATCTTTCACATCATCAATAAAGATATGTACATATTATGCTCAGTTGAAAAGCCTAATTCTGTGAACATGTACTGGCGACAAATCACCTGTTTCTTGTAATGGTTGGAGCAGAGAATCGTGGTGGCAAAAGAGCACATGGATACAAACACTAAGTGATATTGTAAATGAAGAATGGAAAATTTTTGAACAACTGTTTCAATGAAATCTTAGTAAACTTCTCCACTCTATTTGAATCGACACAGATAAGAGTGTAAAGTAGGTTATGGGAGGCATTCGGCTAGTAGAACAGGGAAGAACACTTTTTAGGTAAGTCAAGATGAGTATGAATCCAATTAAGATATGTTTATAAGGGGTGGTGACACCTTGCAAGGGTGAAGGGGGTGCAATTGTGCAATGTCGTGGACTATATTGAGTTGCGCGCATGAGTCGTGTAAGATAAGAGACTTAATAAGCTAGCAGAATAGAAAAGAGCAAGAGTCACCAAGTCAACTTGAGTTTGAGTTTGGTCTTCCTGGATGTGTAATGTTCAGGTATTGAAAGATTAAAAGCATGTGCAGAACCTAGCTTAGTGCTGATGGACATAGCTTAGTAGACAGAACTTTTAGTGAGTAATACATGTAATTTTTATTTTCTTGGTTGTGGGACTATTCTGATGCCCCAGCCTGAGAACAGTTCCTCGCCGGATCAGGTTTCAAACTTGGGCCTCTGGCGCCTGTAATTGCTTATTTTCTTATTAATTATTAACAGGAATCTGTCCATGTCTTTCGAAAAAAAATGAATAACAGGTTGGAGATTGTTGCCACCTCTTGAGTATATCTTTTTGGTGATTTGTCGTTCTTCCCTTTTGACGGATAAGGTTTTAGTTGTGTGTGGTATCTCGATTTTTCAGAGCTTTAATTTGCATCATCAAATGATTTTTTATGAGATCTTTATAGACTGACCTCACTTATTGATTAACCTAGGGTGGCTTGCTAATCCTGGGAAAGGTGACTATCGTGGGCATGTATAGCTGTGAATCTAATTGCTGTTCTGTAGGCATTGGTACTTGCCCCTACTGATGCTGAGCGTGCAACACTGCTAGCAAATAGGAGTATCTGCTGGCTGCGCTTGGAAGACGGAAGTCGGGCTCTCGCTGATGCAACTGCTTGCAGGAAGATGCGACCTGACTGGACAAAAGCCTTCTACCAGCAAGGTGCAGCTTTCATGCTTCTGAAGGTAAAAATGACATACTGTTTCCATTCCATCTTTCTTAGTTCTCACAGTGAAGTTTATTTATCTGTTACTCTGCACCATATAGGAGTACGAAAAGGATTGTAAGTCATTTGCAGATGGCTTGAAGCTGGACCCTACAAATGCGGAGATCGAGGATGCTTTAAGGTAGTCGGAGAATATTCTCATGTTGCATAGCACCCCCTAGTTTCTTCCCCTTACTTCTCAAAGTGAAATCACGAAATTTTGGCACGTACAACCAGAATATGATCACACATAAGATCATTACCAGAATCCTGGGATGGGCATTTGATTGCAAAGGATAGGTCATATAGTATTTCTCTGCATGGTGTCTAGTTATACCTTGAATGTACGATAACAGATCCTGGGGGGTGGTGAGGTCAATCTCACCTTTAGGAGAAATTGAATGCAAAGGAAAGGATAGGTCATATAGTACGTGAAGCAGATCCTGGGGGGTGGTGAGGTCAATCTCACCTTTAGGAGAAATTGTGGAGTGATTGAGTTAGAAGAGTGGGAGTTGTTAGAGAAAATAGATGGAACTATCCTTTCCGCAGAAAAAGATTCGGTGTCTTGGGCCTTGGAAAGATCAGGCGACTTCACGATAGTTTCGTTATACAGAAACCTTACCTTCCCTGGGGTCACAAATAGATGGATGATGCTGATTTGGGAGGCTAAGCTCCCCCTGAAGATTAAAATCTTTCTTTGGCTAGTTTGCAACGATAGGATTCAATCTGCTGAACAGCTGGTTAAGAGGAAGTGGCCAGGTGACACCAACTGCAAAATGTGTGGGCAAATAGAGACAACGAATCATATTATCTTCCGGTATGCCCTTGCCCAATTCACTTGGTGTCTCTGCCGAGAGACCTTTGGGTGGTCATCTTCGCCAACAAGCGTGGAAGACTTCCAAGAACATTTGAGTGTGCTGACAAGAACAACAAGAAATTTCTCATTTTCCTTTTTGGTTGTGTCGCTTGGAGCCTCGGGCTCATCAGAAATGAGTTTGTTTTTAGGAATGTCGTAGTGTCCTCGCCTGATGTAAGTATTTTCCGTGTTACATCCTTTATGCAGAAATGTGAGGTGCTGGACAAGACGGAATGCAGGGCCGCTCTTGCCCAAGCAAGGCAGAGTCTGGTGCTCCGACTATCATCATGGAGGCATGAGGACGAATGAAGGGAAGGGCGCTGGTTTTGAGAGGGGAACTGCATTCTGTTTTCTTTGGCTGCACAGCCAGGAAGCTTCATGTGTGAGGTTCCTTTTTTGTACCCAATGTCTGTATGCGCTGGTAACCCCAGCCTGAAACATCTGTTATGCTTTCAATACAAAGCAGGGCCACCTGGTCTGTGATCTAAAACATCGTGTCACGTCATCTTCATCGAACAGACGAACACTAGTTCCCGTTCCGCAACGTCGCACAGTGCCAGACACCCACCGTGGAACCCCCTCCTTACGGTGACGACACGATCATCATCAATCTGCAGCCAGCCGCGGAGCAACGCCAGACTCCATGGCAGGCTCCACCTCGCCCGACACAGAGCGCTCCATCTTCAGCAGCCGACCCCGAGCTATCCCCAACACTAGTTGTCGTCCACGAGCCATCCTCGACACAACCAGTCCAACCGGAGCTCCTTCGCCGGTCCACTACTACATAACTGTGTTAAAAAATGCCATACTGAAGCTTAGGATCTGGTAGTCTAATTACATGAACACCTAACAACTATAGTTAATCAGAACTTAATCACTTACATGTAGATTAGTAGATCCCCTTAGGAGCGCTGATGACCTTGTGCCTGCTTGATGAAACAGGCATGATGTCGATGTACACTAAGTGAAGAATACCATCGGTGGAGGCGTTCAGTGCCACTCGCGAGCTGACCTCATCAGAGGGTTTAGGCATAGGGTGTGCTTTCTCCTCATAGAGAATGGATAGCTGCCCTTTCTTATAGCTCGTGGTGGCATGGAACTTGGCCGTTTAGCAGTTGGATGGGCCCACTGATCATGGGCAAGGCTTGCTTCAACGTGGCCTTATTTTCATAGGCAGTATGCCCCTTCAGGACTAGGTCCTCTTTGACTAAGCCAAGATCAATTCCAATATTCTCCCCCTTGATTGTAAGGCTTATTATTGTCAGTTCCAATTATAGTAGAAAACATACGAGGTAACGCATCACAACAGTTAATAAACACCACTGCAACTTCATTGCCCACATTATGCCATCCTACTCTAAATATTTTGTACATTATGGGAGATGACCAACTTACTTATTGTCCTTATGTGCAAATTATTTTCAACTTCATCTTGCGCATTTAGTAATAAGAAAACAAAATATGTGCTCAGAATCACGGATTTGAGATCTCAATTATCATAAAATTATAGGTTGTCACAACTCATAAAACCGGTATAAATTGAGACAAGCCTTCAATTAGGAAAGCATAGCCTGAGTGATGTTCAAACCTTAACACTTATATGTTGAGCATCGACTCATATAATTAGAGCATGAGCTTAAATATTATACTATGTACGATTCTGGATCTTTCTTTCACAATGTCATGTGTTTGGCAATACCACTAAATATGTTACTCAAAACTAAGCTGCACTTCTTATGGTGATTCCGGGATCAATTTCTTAATCTAAGGAAATTGTATGGTAACTCAAATTGGTCTCATGCTGAAAACTTATTTCTTAATTTCTAATATGGATCAAAACATGTCACGACTGAGAATTGAAATGTTATTTATTTCTTAGCGAGCTTGGTTGGAGCCCTCCACAATATAGCTCCCCCGGACTTGAGAAAGAGTGAAGACTCATGTGGAATTTCTAATATCAACACTCCTTACAAAATTAGCACCTAAGTAATAACCTTATGTTTATTAGATTCTTAATTCGTGAGCATGCAATCCCTCAGTGTTTTGTGCATAATGCACAATTTTTCTTACAAGTTCTCTAGGGGTCCAATCCTAGACTAATTTCTGCCAAATCCCGGTTATAAACATTAAGGGCGCTCAATAAACTTAGATGAACTTATCACCATTGACCCAAACATTAAGCATGACAAAGTAATCATATTTTTTAAACCTTTGTCACTCCAAGCCTCTGTCAGTGCATGCCTTTTGAGTCAGACTTAATACTCTATTTGAGTCAAACTTATTAAATCTTTGGACCTATCTCGATAGATCTTATTATTCAAAAATATAATGAACACTATCGAGACAATCTGAATACTTGAAGGAAAAGACATTAATGAACATTATGCAATATCCCTTTAAATTTACGCACCATAATATAGGTACTCATGGCTCTTGAAAATAATGACCAAAAGTGTTATGCTTTAGTCAAGGTTATTATCTTATATCAGTTGTCACTATCAATTCCTTGAATTATGATAGTCAATTCATCATGAGTAGTGATACTTTCCTTCTTAGAGTCACTATTGCTTATGTAAACCCTTATGATCCACTGTTTTGACTCTGTTAGGAACTCCAATCTACTTAGACCTTCTTGCTTGACCAAGCAATGCTTATGTCATATGTACGTAATAAAAGTGTAATAGTACCCTCTCAAGTTAGAAGCTTATAAGTTTTAATAAAATACATGCATAAGTATTTATAATTTGGTGTGGTACCAACTAAAGCTCATGTGGTTATCCTTTAAATTTCCAACCATAATTCTTATCTTTGGAAGTGATTTCTACATATTTTCACTTAATAGGGCAGTCATCTCTATATTAATGAGACGTTCTAATCTCCCCCTCAAAGTGTGAATTTATCAGTAAGATAATCCATATTTTGATGAACTCTCATTAATACACTTCTAAAGAAAAGTTTGAAGAGTTAACATGCTTACTGTTCCCAATAATGCAATGTATAGAGACATTAATAATGTTTCTCCACATAGCAGGACCGGATTTGATTAGCGGAATTGAGGATGAAGGTATAACTCAATGCTGATGGAAATCCTATAACAGCTTTAACATCATCCTTTTGTCCATATGTAACTCCAAGACTTATCTTAGACCGTTTTCATTATATCTAAGGAAATATTGACAACATGTTCATAAGGTTGCCAACTTTACTCAGAACGCACATTCAATATAATCGGCTAGGGTTCACTTTCTCATTCTGAGCTTTATGATTGGAACGAACTCAAAGCTCTTATTGATTTCATATGTCCCAACTAATTATGGTTAGAGGACTTTATCCAACATGGGAATTGCTCCCCCACATCCTGACATATTCTTAAAGGACATACATTTAGGATACTCCTGCTAAGAATATGCTAAATAATTCATTAGATTCTTATCAATGTACTACTTACCAAAACTTTTCTAATGGGAGCTCATACTCATGTGCATAATTAATTATATTCTTAAGAAATAATGTACTAAAATTTAGTTACTATTACTCAATATTTTCTCATAATGCTTATGTACCACTACCTTAGTGTCATCAACTTTATCTGAGTCATCAATATCATTTTGCCTCATTTGTCATGAGCATAGACTCAGGCCCCTTTGTTGTTTTTCTTCTAGAGTCACGTTTTGTGTGTGAACCCACGATAGTTCACTGTTTTGACTCTATTGGAAACGACTAATATGTGAGGAGGCAACAATCTTAATCTTATGATAACATGCGGGATGAATATTACTTCTAAAGTTTCTACTTTCCTCAGCGGTACTCCTTATACAATACCCTAATAAGTGGAAAAAAATGTTATCATTAGTGGAAGAAATGTTCCACTCTCCCTTTCAAAATGTGGTAAGCCACAATTCAATGATCCCTCATGATGCTTATATTCCACTTTATCTCATAATTATGTTGGCAATAATGATTCATCTTAGACTTAGCCAACCCATTTATTTGAACACACATTTCTTTTCTCTAAACTAGATCATTGTCCACTTTTACTCCAGCAGCAACGACTTAGGGAGTGAACTCAAAAGTCCTAATCAATGCTAGATGTGCTTAAACAATTTGTCCTAGGGATTGCTCCCCACATCCTTATTAGAATGATCACAGGTTGCTCCATTAGCCATTCAACTGATGAGAAAATCATAGGATTATCTTCATTATTCTAAAATTATTGAAGCCTTTTGTAATGAGCGTCAAATTTGTGTGTATGAATAATAATCTAATTCATATTGCTTATAGGGTACTGAAAACAGTCGAAAACTTATGGCTAAATGGATATATTACATAAACATCATTGATATTTACAATAAACGCGAATAACAATCTATCATGATAGAGAACCACATCACTTAGATTTACATCATGTTGACGCTAAAAAAATTAATTATACTTCACATCACCATTGGGCAGAAGGCGAAGAAGAAATATTAAATGATAAGGTCTGACTCATGAACTACCTATAAAAAGGACTAGTTCACTAATAGAGATGACAAATGATTACAAACAACTTTCCTCGGTATGTAAACATGTGTCATCATAGGTTCTTTGAAATGACATTAGATCTCTAATTAGAACTACTCATTGGTTCCATCCCAATTAGAGACATAATTATATTTCTAACCAAAATTTCTCAAACCAAAAAATTTCTCATTAGTCCCATTTTGGTTAGGATAGACTTACTCATAATAGAATCTTAATGCGGAAGCGTAAAAATTAGAATTCTTAGATCCTAATAATGCATAAAATTAAAAACTCACTAATGTAGCTTCTTTCTTAACTTTAACTTATACTAAAGAGAAGCATCTTAATCTCAAAAGGGATCTTGCACCACCGCTGGGCAGAAGCAAAATAAAATAATTAAAGCAATATCTCATGAATAAATTTTGCATCACCGTTGGGCTGAAGCAAAATAACTTAAATTAAACTAAACATCTCATGGACAAATAATTAATAACAATGTTGGTCAGAAATTAATTAAATATCCAAAATAAAATTAAACAATTCTGAATAATTTTGCATTTCTTCTATTTACTCATAACAATATCTCATGATTTATTCAGTGTAAAATGCTCCAAAATGAAATTTACTTAGTGCTCATAAAAATAAACATTGAATAAATCAACTCAAAAATAATTAAATGAAGAAAAAACCACAATTTTCGGTGGGTCTAAAGGAATCTAGGCATTTGGCCCAAAAACCTCTAGCCGGGCCACCTTTTCGGCCTGGCCGAACACCCCCTGTTGGTTCCAGAAATGGCCGACGGCTAAATCTACTCGAAGTGTATGTCGCGTGTTGTGATCGGAGGTGGCGTAGCACACAATGCCTCAAGATTTATATTGGTTTAGGCAATCGTTCCCTACGTCTAGCCGGCGTCGGTAGGATGTATTGCATGAGCCGGGGTGCTCGTGAGAGTTTGGGAAGTTACAAGTCTTCGAGTGACGATAGGGCCCTCCTTACAGGGGGACTGGTATGTCGAGAGAAAGAGAGAAAGAGAGAGAGAGAGAGAGAGAGTGTTTCCTTGCCCCGTCAGTCGGGGTCGTCAGCTCTGTCAGTCGCGACCGCCAACTCCGTCAGTCGGAGTCCTTGTGCGGCCATCGCCCAAGTCCTGAGTAGCGGAGTGGCCGCCTTGTTCTGTCCCTGTACGTCGTGCTCTGTCGGTCGGGGGCCGAGTGTGCGCCAATAGTACGGTATGGCAGTCACGCTCCATCCCCGGCGCTATGCCCTATCACTCCATCGTGATGGAGGCATGTTCGCTGTATCGTGATGATGTCGCTCCCCGCCCCTTCGCGAGGATGGGCAGGTGGAATAGTGTCCCCCTACTATGGTAGCAAGGGGAACTATAACCCCTGTGGGAGGAGTGGTTGGCCCCGTACGGCAAGTTGACTTCGGCCTGCACCCTTATCCGCCGCACCTACTCCCAGAGCCCACCAGTACGCAAGGTCCAGCTGGTCTCAGCCTCGCCGGTCGGGGATAGTGACGTGTGTAAGGCGGAGCCTGGTCGGG
The DNA here is from genome assembly GCA_032594955.1 of Panicum miliaceum. NCBI lineage: Eukaryota > Viridiplantae > Streptophyta > Magnoliopsida > Poales > Poaceae > Panicum > Panicum miliaceum. Next base: position 27,381,774 of record CM064066.1, on the reverse strand, counting down.
GATCTGAGTCGGAGCCGTGGTATGGACCCAGTCTCCGAGCGTTCTTTCGGTCGGGGATGCAAGCCAGGCTTCCTCCGATCGGGCGGCCGGTTGGGATCACGGGTTCAGGCGGTCTGGACGAAGTCACGGCCCATGAGGATGGTTATCCATTCCAAGCGCGGTCTTGGGCTTGCCAGAATGCCAGTGGAAAGTGGGTCCGCTGGGTACCCCGAGTCCCTGGACCCGTCAGAGGCCCCCGAGCGGCTTTGCGATTTGTTTAATCATGAAGGCGCTTCTTTCATCGCGCTGTGTCTTAGCCCAGAGTGAGAAGTTGCATCACGCTGCTTCAGCTGCAGGGAGGCACAACATTCGATTAACTCCCCCTTGTGACCGCGGGTTCATTGGGGTCGCTTTGATCTGCCCGTGTAATGAACGCGCCACAACAGCACCAGCCGCTCATCTCTGATGTGGAATATCGAGGCCTTCCTGTTCCGTCATGTCTGCCCACCGCAGAGAGGTATTCCCCTATTTCCCCATGAGGGTTTCCATCCTTTTGAGGTGGAGCAGTACGCCATATGGTGAAGCCGATCCGAGGGACTCGAAAGTGCCCGAGCGGCTATGAATGGAGGCCTTCAAGACGCCATTTTTTGAACTCATCCTGAACTTGAATCATGGGTGAGCTTGTTCTTGTATAATGGAGTTGCTCTTAGCCCGTGTGGATCCACCTGATGGAGCTGGTGGTTTCTTTCAGCATCTGGTGCTAGAAGAATGCTTGCGAGCGGTAGAGGATGGCACGCAGGCAACGTCGTACACCCGGGCCTCTCCCAAGCTTGGTCCTCTAAGTGCTCCGCTCGGATGATTGTAGGGAGCGGGTGCGCAGGCAAGCCACCATTTTCGGCTGGCGGTTGACGCCATTTCCCCAAACGCCTTGGGTGACTACGGGGGGAGTGCCGGCCTCGTGCGGTGGATGTGTCAGTGTTTCCACCGGCCGGGCCTTGAAATAGGGAGGAACTCCTGTGACAACCCTGGTAATTACATTTCCAAAATCAATGTCATTAGCCTAACTCTATGTTTAAACCAACTAATGAAAGGGTGGAAAGAATTAAAACGAGTTCAGTTGGAATTCAAATTTAATTTGAGCACTTTTGGTTACTTTTGAACTTTTAAATTTAACTTTCAAACCATAAGCCAAATGAGATTTTGCCTGAAACCAAAGTTGTAGAACTTTTTATTTTGAACAACTTTCGTGTTCAAAAGTTTTTGAAATTCAAATCAGAAAGAGGAGAAAACGCCCTGTTTGCACCCAGCCCCCTGAAACTTTTCGAATTCTTGCATCCAGGCCCCTCGCCCCCCCCTCTCTCTCTCCTCCGCGCCCGACCGCCAAAGTTGTAGAACTTTTTATTTTGAACAACTTTCGTGTTCAAAAGTTTTTGAAATTCAAATCAGAAAGAGGAGAAAACGCCCTGTTTGCACCCAGCCCCCTGAAACTTTTCGAATTCTTGCATCCAGGCCCCTCGCCCCCCCCCCCCCTCTCTCTCTCCTCCGCGCCCGACCGCCGCGCGCCAGGTGGCCGGCGTCGCCTGACCGGCGCGAGGCGCCAGGCCAGTGGCCGCCGCACCACCCCGCCACGGCCGGCTTTGCCCCGCCCCCATGCCGCGCGGCCAGTGAGCGCCCGCGCGTGCACGCGACGCAGCCGCGTCTAGCCCCGCCGCACGGCCGCCCAGTCGCCTCGCTCCGCCGTGCCGCCCCGGCCCCCGCGCCCCGCCAGTCGCCGCGCCCGCCCTCCGCCCGAGCCGCTGCCACTGCTGCTTCACCACTCCACGCCCGGCGCTATCCCACCGCGCCCACGCCATATCTCCGGCCGCCCAGTCCCCGCGCCCGCGCTGCCGCACGTCGCGCCGGCGTTCTGCCGCCGCCCGCCGCGCCCAGTGCGCGTTGTGCCGTGCCCCCGCCCCGCGCGCTGCCCAGGCCCCTCCGCACCCCCTCCGGCCCCTATAAAAGTCCCGCCCGGCCACGCGCGCGAGCCCCAGCACCCTGAACGCCCTCGCCGTCGCCATTGCGGCCGCCGAGTGCCGCCCGCCCGTGGACAGTCCTCCGCCGCCGCCCACTGCCCAAACTAAGCCCCCAGCCACCACTACATCATCCCCCTGAAGCTCGTCGACCCGCCCAACGCCGCCCAGAGACACCGGAGCGCCGCCGCGCGCGCTGCCGCCGCCGCCGCCGCCCCTGCTCGCCGTGGACAGCACGACCCCGACCCCCTCCGTCCAAGCCGAGCCCCTGTGCAGCTTCCCCACGCGCTACTGAAGCTCGCCGACCGGACCACACCGCCCCAAGCCCACTGGAGCACCGCCGTCGACGCGTGCCACGCCGCCGCCGCCTCTGCTCCAACGCCGGCGAGCCCTTCCCGGCCGTCCCCCATCTGAACAACACCCCCACAAGGTAGCCCTCGCACCCCTGAACCTTCCCCGACCCTCGCCCCTCGCCGCCGGCGAGCCCCTCGCCGGAATTTCGGCCGGCCGCCGTACCCGAGCCGCCCGAGGACCCAATTGCAAGAATTTAAATCTTTAGAAGGGTCTGCGCGTAAGATTCAAGGACCTAGTTGTAAAAGAAAGTTTCAAATCTAGATTCAAATTCAGTGAACTTGTAAAATTCGAATAAAATCGTAGGAAATTCAGAAAAATGCAAACTCAACTGTTCTGGAATCCATAGAACAAACTCTACCACTTTTGTTACAAAAAGTTTCTCAGAATCTTAACATATTTTGCTCTACATTGAATAGAAGCTTTAATGGACTTATTTTGTACCCACTGTTGTAGAGCAATGCTGACCCTAAATTTTGGTCAGTGAGTTGGTTGCTTGATTTTTAGGACTTTGTAAAAAGATCAGGCCCAAATTCCATCTCTAGCTTTACTGTTTATTAAACTTAGTTCCATACCATGTTTAAGTATGATATTTTATCCCTGCAGTTAGGTGGTGAATCAAGCAATGAAACTTTTTCTATGCTAATATATTGGTACCTAGAAGCCAGAGAAAAATTAGGAGACTTTTTATCTCAAAGTAACCTATTTATTTGATATATGTGCTAATAACATACATTAAATCAAGAAAATAGTATCTTAGCTTGGAAAATTCTCAAAGTTTTACTAGGAGATACACTGTGGTAGAGGTTGCTGTGTAAAAAGTTCCATGGACGAAAACCCTGTGTAGGGTCCTGTAAAAATGAATCCATGAATAACCTAGGTGTGGAATGTCATATTTTCTATGCTCTGAATACTGCATGATAAATCCTACAAACATTACAGTAGCTTCTGCATGCTTAAGTGAAAGCTCTGTAAAAATCTTGGACTCATTTGTTGCACCAATTGTTCTGTACGAAAAGAACAAGGATCTAACAGACACTATGTAATGTATTTTTCATAATTAATCTGTTACATAAAATTGGCTGAAAATTTTACAGTAAGCGCATCTTTCCCTGATGTGCCTAAATCCAAAATTTCATGACCAGAAACTATACATTGTAGTAATTACTCTCAAATCGTAATCAAGTGCCATTTTCACGACTTAAACTTGTGCACTCATGTAGAATCGACGACTCTCGCCGACGGAACTTACGAGCTGGTGCCCGCGTCCGAGAGTGAGCAGCGTGAAGCTCAAGCGAATCTAACTGAAGCTCTTGAAGACCCGAGCCCAAGTTCGGAAGAGCCCCAAGCGAACTGCGAAGGCAAGCCCCGGAGCATAACCCATTCTTTCCGAAATTATGCAACTCATTACTCTTTGCCTGTGCATTAAGTTTACAGGAGTTGGATGAAAACTTAGTTGCATGATATCAGGAACCCTTGCTTGAAAACTAGACGTAAGGTTCGATAGAATGCTGTGCTAATAGGACTCCGGTAAAAGTCAAGTGATTTCCTGTCACTCGCGAGAAAATAGGAGTTGAATGACTACTACACGCTGCAATCATAAGGACACGGACGGGCTATGGAACGATGGTTACGATTGAGGCCCGTCTGTCTAGTGAAAAATGCTAAGGCCGCAGGGTGTGGTAGTGATGGTTAAGTCTTTGAACGTACTAAACACATGCCGAGATTATGGGAATCGGTAAGCTTAAGTACCTGATTGGCCCGGCAAGGGGACGACATCCTACCCTTTGAACTTCGGTCCCATGTGCATATGGCGAGTGCAGAGAGTGGTCACGACCCGGCGCCGAACCGTGGCGTGGGGCTCTTGTACTCTCGGAGGGTAGCCCCGATCCACGACCCGGAAAGAAAGGGGAAAAGTTGCACGTGTGACTCTAGGGAGTAACCACGTGACGTGTGTTTGGGTTTCCCTTGCAAGGTTAAGAAATTCGATTCGAATCGTCCGTTTCTCACGGCTATTGAGACTGCTTAACCATTTTTACCCACAGAGTAAGAAGAGGAACAATGATGATGAATGAACTGGTTGGATGAAAAATTTAATGCTTCACCATGTATGCTTTAGATAGCTGCTTACCTAGACTGGCTAACGAAACTAGAATCTTGAGCTAAAAGTCGAAAGTAAGGACCGACTTGTAGATGCTTTTCGGCAAAACAAACCCCTGAGCCAAAAAGCCTGGCATGTCTAGAGTCGGTGGAGTAGATTCCACTACTCGGGTAAGTCTTGCTGAGTATTAGTATACTCAGTCTTGCTTGTGACTCGTTTTCAGGTGAGACCTTCGAAGATATGATTGCTAGCTTGACTTGGCCCTGCACTCTTCCCCCTGGTTGGTTGGTGGAATGGGATGCGCCCCCGTCCAACGGAGATAAGGCCGAGTGATGTCTCGTACGGGCTTCATCGAGACATTCTGTATCGTCGAGTAGTTTCCGTCGTTTATTTCTGCTGCAACTTAAACTCTGAAGAACTTATTTAATGATAATTGAAATACTCGGTTTCTAAACTCAAAACTTGGTCTGTAATATTCACTTATACTAATGCTGTAATATTTGCTGGAATGTGGTATTCTCTGGGCTCATCGTCGCATGAGCGTTTGTATGTGTGGCGCTCGATCCGTTCACCGTGGTTGTATCGGGAGGTTATACCCGACAGGCCAGTGGATTACTCCGTTTGAAGTGTAAGGTTAACCAAGAATGCCTTAATGGTGATGGTTAATACACTTGAGCCGGATTAATTCAGGTGGTTCTGCCACAACTCCCCGTTCCTGCCTGCTGCCGAGCGCGCCTGCGAGGGCCACTTCGGTCCCGAGTGGGTTCAGCTTCCCTGTGTTCCTCACCCCCAGTTCACTTTATGAGGAGGCTTGTCCATCCTAGGAGACTAGAGATGGGGAAGAGCTCCTCGCTGTCGTTCGAGACGGCGAGGGAATTAAGTTGGCGGCGGCGGCAGATAGACTGCTCGCCGTCATCCCCTGCCAAGTTGTCCTTGAGGAAGGGGGTGCAAGAAAAAGGCTTGTGAGGAAGATGCTCCTCCCAGTCTTCCTGCACATGTAGGAGCCCTCCTCAAGGCTTCTAGCATTACCACCCCTGTGGTGGTAACAGGTTTTTGTATTTTGTAACGGCCGTGGGCTGACTGTACTTTATAATATTTATTTGCCAGGAATAAAACACGTTTATTCCAAAGTGCTTTGTATCTGCTGCGCCCGACCGTGAGTCTGGTCGGGGGCTGGAATTTTGTTGTCCTCTGTGGGTGAGAACGCGGTACCCTAACTCCTTGCGGCGTTGCCGCAAAGGAAGGCGGTCGGGTCGGCAGTGTCGCGTGCGAATACGTGTTGAGGTGACCCCGTCCGCAGTCTCCGCGACCGGAGGTGTTGAGCCAGCGTCACTTGCCTCGATGGCTCGAGTGACGGGCTCGGTGAGCTCCTAACGGGTGTGGCCGAGCAAAATTTTGGGCGTCCGAGTGGAATCCGGGTCCGTCGTTCGTGACGGGGTCGGCACAGCCCACAGGTGGCATTTCACTGCTCCACGACCCGCCTCCTGGCAGATGCCTCAGTCATCTGACCAACTCAGGTGGCCCGCTGGCCTCTCCTCGATGGAGATTCGATGGGCATGGCTCGAGGTCCGGATTGGACGAGAAGGTTGAGATGACCCGACTCGCTGCCTGAGCAGGTTGGGCGAGGGGTACTAGGGCTCATCTGCGTTTTTTCCCCTGGCTCTGTTTGACGCGAGGCGGCCTCAAGCCCTCCACTGACCTGTCTTCGAACCTCGATCGGTTGGGTTCCCAAGTCGGAACCCATTAGCACGCTTTTTTACGGCTGCACCGTTCTTGTTTTTATCATATCTCGCGAATCAAGGGATCAAATGCGATTATTGATTGGGAGCATGGCCTGATGATACTTGCTCGGGAAGCCGTAGCGTCGCCCCGTTTTTCGTGCCCACTCCAAGGTCGTGGTGGCCCCCGCGCCGCGTGTTATGCCCTATCAGTTGGGCTCCTCAGTTCATTAAAAAGGGGGCGGTTGGTGATTCTCGAGCTCTTCCACCTCACCTTTGCCCCGCTCCAATCGCTAGAGTCGTTCTCCTCCTCCACTCTCCGCTCTCCGCCGCTGCCATTCCTCTCCCTGCATTCGCTGGCTTGAGGAGGGAGGAAGAGAGTGAGAGTCATCTGACCTTTCCATCCCGCGGCCGCGATGTCAAACTGGAGGCCGTCGACCGTGACTGAGGATCGGCTGCAGGATTTTGTGAAGAAGGGGCTGCTGCCACCAAAGGCGGTGGTGCATTGCAGGGCTCCCCTGACGGAGCACGAGGAGCTGCAGCCTGAAGCCAACGAGATTGTGAGCTTCCTCGCAGTCCACGAGCGCGGTCTTGGGTACCCGGCGCACCCATTCTTGCGCGGGCTGCTGAACGAGTGGGAGGTGGAGCTGTAGCACCTCAGTCCAAATGGGGTGCTGCACATCACGGGCTTCATCACCCTATGCGAGGGTTACCTTAGGATAGATCCGGACGCGAATCTATTCCGGACCTTCTTCTACGGGCGAGCCCTGTCGGTGAAGGGGCACCCGGAGCTCGCGCTAGCTGGGGGCTTCGGCCTACAAAAGAGGGCTCGCTGGTCGGGAGACTACCCGGCGTACACCCCCATGGACTCAAACCAGGGGTGACATGAAGAATGGTTCTACATTAGGAACCCGGCGGGAAACCCATTCCCGTCGTTCACGGGGGCATGCCCGGTGAGGAAGGAAAGCTGGACATGGGGGCGCCCTACCGCGGAGAAGGAGCACGTCGAGATCCTCAAGAAGGCGCTGTGGAAGCGCGTCACGGAGGATGACCTTGACGGGGTGCGGCTTTTCGGCACCATGTTCTCCCGTTGAGTTGTCCCCTTGGCCGTTAGGTCGACCAAGATGTGGGAGTACACTGGCCTCTCAGATCCCGATCGGGTGTCAACGATAGTGGTGCCCGATGATGAGGTGTGGTCGTGGCTTGATATGGTCCTCAAGGTGGGGAACCAGCGGGTCATCAGGGGTCCGCCGGCCTTCAATGAGGAGCAACCGCATAATTTGGTAAGTCCTCCTCTTTCCTCTTTTTTGCTGGTCCTCGGGTGCCCGACCATCTCCGGACTTTGCCTTGCTTTTCCAGGGGCTTGGTCATCCCCAATGCCACCCACACCTCCCGAAGGGGCACAGAAGGCGCGGCCAAGCAGGCCGCCCAAGTAGAGGCTTCCTGGGCTAGGAAGAAGAAGAAAGCTGAGAAGACCGAGAAGCGGATGAAGAAGGAGATCGAGATCGCGCATCGGGTCCGGATGGGGGAGGATCGCGATACCATTCAGGAGGAGCTCCAGTCGGAGCCCTCGATTGACTCCAATAGCGAGGAAAAATCGGAGGAGGTGGAGTCGGAGTACGAGGATGACTCCGTGTTCGTGATAGAACCCCGTGATGCCGTGGTGACAAGGACCACGAGGGGCCCCGGGGCATCCCCCGGCGCCCTTGAGGAAAGAAAGCGCGCCGCCGATGGGGACACGGCGCACGTGGCGGCGAAGCGGGCCCAAGTGGAGCAACGCTCAGAAGCGGCGAGCGTGGCCGACCCGCCCAATGGTTAGGAGGAGGCCATAGTAGGTTCCCTAATAGTGGGCTCCGGCCATGGCGTTCTGCAGCTGGTCGAGGATCAGCAAAACCGGTCCCCACCTCGGCTAATGTGCTGAGGCTTGGCTCACAGCCACCACGGGCATCCGGAGCTTCAGACTTCCCCCACTCGACCGGGCTTCGAGTTAAGGGAATCGTCTTAGGGTTTCGACCCCATTCCCAGATGTTTTCATTCCTTCTGCTTTCTTTTGCAGCGCCTTGATGACGATCGGCCTGTAGCCTGGTGCCAAGTTAGTGCCATGGAGGCCCAACCCGGCGCTATTCACTCCGACCCATGGAAAGGGCCTGGGAACGGCTTCCACTAGCAGGTCGCCGGTGATGACGGTGATCGTCGCACAGTTAAATACGGGAGTGACTGTTGCGAGGCCTCCCCTATCGGGCGCATGAAGGGAGGAAGAGAGTGAGGCCCCCGTGTCCCAGGCGGAGGGGCATTTGGTTCACCCGCACGGCTCGAGCTAGAGAAGATGAGGGAGCCACCTCGGCAACTGCGGATGTGGAGACCGAGGCTGGGCTACACACCGAGCCCGAGGGGGCTGTTGGTATTTCTTAACGTTCATGAATAAGATCCACAAGTGCACGGAGATACCGTTGTAGCACTTCACCTGGAGAGTCTCAGGGAACGGAGGTGTAACGGTCTCTAGCTAGTTTACCCAGGAAAAGGAAGAGATATGATTGTCCTAGGTAGTGTGGTTGACTAAGGATAGAGATACTTAAGAAAGAAAAGTTTATGTATTACCCGCTTGCTTCGGGTACCGGCTTACACCTGGTCTGCCAAGTGTATCCGGCTATTAGCTCTACGCCTAATCCGAACGTGGGGGACTACGAAGGACGGACAGGGCTGTCACCACCTGCCGCCTACCCCGACAGACCGTTGGAAAGGGTAGCAAACAAAAGTGACTTCAATCCTAAACACCACGTCTACTCTATCGATCAATACTTCTAACCCCAGCCAGACTCCGTCTTAAGACTCAAGTCCTTAGGCTAGAAGCAAACGTCAGAGGACGATCAATGATCCCGCAAGCGAATGATAACTAGAACTTAACATTGATAAGTACTCACCACCGTAGACGAACCTGGATACTTACTCAAAAGAGGCTCATATCCGCTGAGGTACAAGTAGAGGGAGGCTGACAACTCCATCTCTCCTCCCAAACTTCTCCTCCACACACTCCCTAACCTACTCTACAAAGTAGCTCTAAAAGGGTGGAGTCCTCCTACTTCTTCTCTTCTCCAAAATGGTGTTTTTTTTGAATGAGGGGGAGAGGCCTCCTTTTATAGTCTCCAAGGTCGGTTCCCGCCATTCCTCCATAAGGAAACCTTAGCCACAGGCTTGAGGAAGAGTAGGGGGCACTCCATGTCGAAGTGCACCTGGATGGGAGCCCGTCTGGGTTCGGCCGACCCTAGGTGGAGCTCCCCCAGGCCCGCCTTCCTCTGGCAAGCTGACAGGTGGGCCCTGGTGCTGATTCTTGGTGATTCGTGGCTTGGCACGTCCGTTTGCTCTGATTTGTGGGCCTTTAAATCTTGTGTGGCGCAGCAGATGATCTTCTGTGCATTGTTTGCTGTGTATTCTTCGTGTTTTATTCTTATTCCGGACTTGCATCCCTGAAATGGTTAGATAGCCAAAATAACTGTGGAACTAGGTTAGTGATGCAAATATATGAGCAAGAGTTTGGTTTTCCTTTATTTGTGAGTATAGTTGACGGTCAGATTTTGCATTTAAGAATCGTCAATAGGGGCCCGGATTCGGGGGGGGGGGGGGGGGGCGAGCGCCCCGACCAGGTGGGCAACCCTTCGGTGCCGCAGGTGGCACTGGAGGGAAACCAGGAGCGAGCGATGGTTCCGGCCTCCATGACGCCGAAGTCTGCGAGCTGGTCGGTCGGGGAGTGGGTCTGGCCCGACCCCAGCAAGCCAGGCGAGGCTCGGTTCATCCTACGTGACCGACAAGAGGAGGAGCTTTGGGGCCGCTTAGAGCAAAGTGGGGTGTCGGTCCGCAATGGCCTCACTATCGCGGAGGCGGGGCTTGTGGAGATCCTTAAGAAGATCAGACTCGCTCGGCGGAGCAAGTCCGTTGACCTGCCAAACTTTGCTTGGGTAAGTCCTCGCGGTTTCCCTTTGCATCTGTTTCACCGATGAGGGGCAGTCTGTTCTAATGCTTTTGGCCTTCTTGCCTTGAAGACCCTGGAGGGGATCTCGTTGAACAAGTCCCGGTTCCTTCAGGAGGAGCACAATCAGCTGAGGTAGGAGGCGGTGGCGCAGCGACGGGTCAAAGAGTTAACCCGCGAATTGGAAGCTGTCCGGGCGTCGAGACTTTGTGGGCGCGAGCGCGTGACTACTGCTGAGCAGGAGCTTGCCGCGGCCCGGTCAGCTCTGAGCATAGAGTGGTCGGTGCTGGGAGCAGAGCGGGAGGCCCGAGCCCTCGCTGAGGGGCGAGCTCAATCCAAGGGGTAGCGGATCACTCAGCTGGAGGCGTTGCTGACCCAGAAGGAGGAGGAGTTCAAGATCGTTGAGGATGCCTTGACTCGTAAGTAGCGTCTTCCCACTATCCCATCGATTCTTGTTTCGCACTCCGTGGCCTCTAACCTCCCCTTTGTTCGTGTCTAGAACTGGGAGGATGGAACAAGTTCCTACAGGAAGAGTTGAAATGGCCAGAGGAAGCCTGCTGCACCACTGAGTCGGAGTTGGCAACAGCCAAAGAGGTGGTGGCGTGGAACGCGCAAGCGCTGGCAGATTCCTTGGGGAGGAGCAAGGTCCTTGAAAAGGAACTTGGTCAGCTCCAGAGGGTGGCGCAGTCGGTGGTCACAGAGGTCCTCGGGCTTCATTCAGGGTCCAGCGCACTCGCCGCCGACCTTTCGGAGATCCCGGGAGAGGTGGCGGGGCTTATTATGGACGGTGTCTTCCATGGCGCCTCAGGAGTGTTGACGTCAGTGGCGTCGCACTACCTAACCCTGGATTTTGAGGCAGTCGGGAGGGGCTACGCCGTCGGGTGGTCCACCGACTGGCTTCACGAACTCGGACAGAGCTTGGTGCTGATCGCGACCGCGATTGCACAGGCGACCACCGCTGAGTGGGTGAAGGAGGCCCATCGTGCGGAGAGGGAGGCAACTCTGGGTAGAGATTGTGGCCAGTCAACTGTAGCCGAGTTGAGTGCCGCCCCGACCGTTCCGGCTCCCGGTCAAGGAAATCCTCCAGTCGACCTTGCAGCACAGCTCCTCCCGTCCATGTTGTCGACCAACGCAGATGAGGCGCCGCAGTAGAAGCATTTGTAGTTATCTCTCATTTTTGACAGACTTAGGCAGGGAACCTAATGGTCCCCTGAACGAACAGCTTTAAAAGTTTATAAGCATTTTCATTTTAATAATGTTTGGGATGCCTGTCCCACACGTGTCCGTTTGTTCCCTTGAGTGACTCTTGCCTTCACAGTTTCCCTTTCGAACCTGCTCGCTAACCGTAGGCTGCAGCGTGTAGCCTGGGACTGGCCCGATGCTAGATCATCATAGGTTGTGACGAGAGTTCGGTTGGTCAGGTGGCCTAACAAAAATCACTTAGGTTGCGATGGGAAAACGGGTCCCCTTTCACTCAAGCGAAAAAAAGTTGCCTTTTTGTACGCGATTTGTAAAAGGAAAGAGGGGTTTGCGGTGCGCATGGCAGAGTACCCCCGTGGGGCCCCCAAGCGACCCGGGCCGAGAGTACTCGGGCCGGGGCACTGTAGGAGCTGGTATTTGAATGAAAGCATGTGAAGGGACTGAATTTAGGGGAAGAAACGACATAACTGCTCGATGTTCCAAGTGTACGGCCCTTCCCAAGGCGGAGTGAGGATGTTGCCGTTGCTGTCCTTCAGTCGGTAGGTGCCTTGTCGGACCACCTCCGCAATCGCGTACGGCCCTTCCCAGGGCGGAGTGAGTTTGTGCCTATCCTTGGTCGACTGTGTATTCCATAGCACCAAATCGCCAACTTCAAGGGTTCTTCCCCGGATCTTCCTCTCGTGGTACCTGCGAAGGGTTTGCTGGTAGCGAGCAGCATGGACCAAGGCCATCTCCCGCGCCTCTTCGAACAAATCAACTGCGTCCTATTGAGCCTCCGCGGCTCGGTCGGGGTAAAAGGCTTTAACCCTTGGGGCGCCATAGTCTAGGTCGGAGGGTAGCACGGCTACTGCCCCATATGTTAGGAAGAATGGGGTGAACACCATGGATCAATTGGGAGTGGTCCTCAGGCTCCAGAGGACGGCCGAGAGTTCCTGGACCCAGCGTCCGGCAAACTTTTTGAGCTGGTCAAAAATGCGAGGCTTGAGTCCCTAGAGGACCATTCCATTCGCCCTTTCAACCTGCACATTGGTGCGTGGGTGCCCAACCGACACCCAGTCGATCCTGATCCCCTATCTGCCAGCTAACTCCAAGAACTTCTTGCCTGTGAATTTGGTCTCGTTGTCTGTGATGATGGTGTTGGGCACACTGAACCGGTAGACAATGTCAACGAAGAACTTGACGGCCTCCTAGGAGTCGGTTTTGGCGATGGGTTTCGCCTCGATCCACTTGGTGAACTTGTCCACCGCGACAAGCTAGTGAGTAAAACCACCAAGGGCCTTCTTGAAAGGCCCAACCATGTCGAGACCCCAGACCGCAAATGACCAGGTGAGGTGGATGGTCTGAAGAGCATGCGCTGGCAAGTGGGTTTGCCGAGCATAGAACTGACACCCCTTGCACGTGTGCACAACTTCCTCCGCGTCGCACAGTGCCGTAGGCCAGTAGAAACCTTGGCAGAAAGCTTTGCTGACCAGCGACCGCGGGGCCGCGTGGTGCCCGCAGATGCCAGCATGGATCTCCAGAAGGAGTTTCTTGCCTTGTTGGGTTAGGATGCATTTCAATAGCATTCCTATCCCCGACGGGCTGCATTTGTAAAGTTCACCATCGATGGCGACAAACATCTTGGTGCGTCGAGCAATCCTTCACGCCTCGGTTCTGTCAGCTGGGAGGACCTCGTCGAGAAGGTAGGCGAGAAGAGGCACCCTCCAGTCAGAGTCGAGTGCCGCCGTGTCGGCCGCGGGAGTCGTAACCTCCATCACGAGGTAGTCGGGGCCCCCGAGCCCTCGGTCATGGAATGCCTGGTCGAGAGGCACCAGACTGGGGCCCCCGGGCATCTGGTTGGATGGCCTCCGAGGCGAGTCCGGCTTGACATGGATTGAGGGCGCGTGGAGATCCTTGATGAAGACCCTGCCGGGAATGGGATCCCACTGGGCCACCATCTTGGCGAGTGCATTAGCGTCGTTGTTGTCCCTCCGTGGGACGTGATGCAGCTCGAGTCCCCAGAACCTGTCCTCCAGTTTGCGGACCTCCTGGCAGTATGCGTTCATGAGGGAGCTTTCGCAGTTAGACTCCTTCATGACTCGGTGTACCACCAGCTTGGAGTCACCGTAGGCGCAGAGTCGGGTTGCTCCGAGCTGAACGGTAATGCGGAGGCCGTTGATAAGGCCCTCATATTCAGCGATGTTGTTAGTGTGGCAGAACCACCTGAATTAATCCGGCTCAAGTGTATTAACCATCACCATTAAGGCATCCTCGGTTAACCTTACACTTCAAACGGAGTAATCCACTGGTCTGTCGGGTATAACCTCCCGATACAACCACGGTGAACGGATCGAGCGCCGTACATACAAATGCTCATGCGACGATGAGCCCAGAGAATACCACATTCCAGCAATATTACATCATTAGCATAAGTAAATATTACAGACCAGGTTTTGAGTTTAGAAATCAAGTACTTCAATTAACATAAATAAGTTCTTCAGAATTAAGTTGCAGCGGAAATAAACAACGGGAACTACTCGACGATACAGGATGTCTCGATGAAGCCCGTACGAGACATCACTCAGCCTTATCTCCGTTGGACGGGGGCGTATCCCATTCCACCGACCAACCAGGGGGAAGAGTGCAGGGCCAAGTCAAGCTAGCAATCATGTCTTCGAAGGGCTCACCTGAAAACGAGTCACAAGCAAGACCGAGTATACTAATACTCAGCAAGACTTACCCGAGTAGTGGAATCTACTCCACCTACTCTAGACATGCCAGGATTTTTGGCTCGGGGGTTTGTTTTGCCGAAAAAAGCATCTACAAGTGGGTCCTTACTTTCAACTTTTAGCTCAAGATTCTAGTTTCGTTAGCCAGTCTAGATAAGCAGCTATCTAAAGCATACAGGGTGAAGCATTAAATTTTTCATCCAACCAGTTCATTCATCATCATTGTTCCTCTTCTTACTCTGTGGGTAAAAATGGTTAAGCAGTTTCAATAGCCGTGAGAAACGGACGATTCGAATCAAATTTCTTAACCTTGCAAGGGAAACCCAAACACACGTCACGTGGTTACTCCCTAGAGTCACACGTGCAACTTTTCCCCTTTCTTTCCGGGGCGTGGATCGGGGCTACCCTCCGAGAGTACAAGAGCTCCACGCCACGGTTCGGCGCCGGGTCGTGACCACTCTCTGCACTCGCCATATGCACATGGGACCGAAGTTCAAAGGGTAGGATGCCGTCCCCTTACCGGGCCAATCAGGTATTTAAGCTTACCGATTCCCATAATCTCGGCATGTGTTTAGTACGTTCAAAGACTTAACCATCACTACCACACCCTGCGGCCTTAGCATTTTTCACTAGACAGACGGGCCTCAATCGTAACCATCGTTCCATAGCCCGTCCGTGTCCTTATGATTGCAGCGTGTAGTAGTCATTCAACTCCTATTTTCTCGCGAGTGACAGGAAATCACCCGACTTTTACCGGAGTCCTATTAGCACAGCATTCTATCGAACCTTACGTCTAGTTTTCAAGCAAGGGTTCCTAGTATCATGCAACTAAGTTTTCATCCAACTCCTATAAACTTAATGCACAAACGAGAGTAATGAGTTGCATAATTTCGGAAAGAATGGGTTATGCTCCGGGGCTTGCCTTCGCAGTTCGCTTGGGGATCTTCCGAACTTGGGCTCGGGTCTTCAAAAGCTTCAGTTAGATTTGCTTGAGCTTCACGCTGCTCACTCTCGGACGCGGGCACCAGCTCGTAAGTTCCGTCGGCGAGAGTCGTCGATTCTACATGAATGCACAAGTTTAAGTCGTGGTAATGGTGCTTGATACGATTTAAGAGTAATTACTACAAGGGATAGTTTCTGGTCATGAAATTTTGGATTTAGGCACATCAAGGAAAGATGTGTTTACTGTAAAATTTTCAGCCAATTTTATGTAACAGATTAATTATGAAAAATACATTACATAGTTGCTGTTAGATCCTTATTCTTTTTGTACAGAACAATTGGTGCAACAAATGAGTCTAAGATTTCTACAGAGCTCTCACTTAAGCATGCAGAAGCTACTGTAATTTTTGTAGGATTTATCATGCAGTATCCAGAGCATAGAAATTATGACATTCTACACCTAGGCTATTCAAAGATTCATTTTTACAGGACCCTACACAGGGTTTTTGTCCCTGGAACTTTTTACACAGCAACCTCTACCATAGTGTAACTCCTAGTAAAAATTTGAGAATTTTCCAAGCTAAGATACTATTTTCTTGATTTAATGTATGTTATTAGCACATAAATCAAATAAGTAGGTTACTGTGGGATAAAAAGTCTCCTAATTTTTCTCTGGCTTCTAGGTACCAATACATTAGCATAGGAAAAGTTTCAATGGGTGACTCACCACCTAACTGCAGGGACAAAACATTCTACTTACACATGAATTAAAACTAAGTTTAACAAACAGTAAAGCTAGAGATGGAATTTGGGCCTGATCGTTTTACACAGTCCTAATCATCAAGCAACTAATTCACTGCCCAAAATTTAGGGTCAGCATTGTTCTAGAACAGTGGGTACAAAATAAGTCCATTAAAGCTTCTATTTAATGTAGAGCAAAATATTTTGAGATTCTGAGAAAACTTTTGTACCAAAAGTGGTAGAGTTTGTTCTGAGGATTCCAGAACAGTTGAGTTTGCATTTTTCTGAAATTTCTACGATTTTATACGAATTTTACAAGTTCACTGAATTTGAATCTAGGTTTGAAACTTTCTTTTACAACTAGGTCCTTGAATCTTACGCGCAGACCCTTCTAAAGATTTAAATTCTTGCAATTGGGTCCTCAGGCGGCTCGGGTACGGCGGCCGGCCGAAATTCCGGCGAGGGGGCTCGCCGGCGGCGAGGGGCGAGGGTCGGGGAAGGTTCAGGTGTGCGAGGGCTACCTCGTGGGGGTGTTGTTCAGGTGGGGGACGGCCGGGAAGGGCTCGCCGGCGTTGGAGCAGAGGCGGCGGCGGCGCGGCTCGCGTCGACGGCGGTGCTCCGGCGGGCTTGGGACGGCGTGGTCCGGTCGGTGAGCTTCAGTGGCGCGTGGGGAAGCTACTCAGGGGCTCGGCTTGGACGGAGGGGGTCGGGGTCGTGCTGTCCACGGCGAGCAGGGGCGGCGGCGGCGGCGGCAGTGCGGGCGGCGGCGCTGCGGTGGTTCTGGGTGGCGTTGGGTGGGTCGGCGAGCTGCGGTGGGGTGATGTAGTGGTGGCTGGGGGCTCAGTTTGGGCAGTGGGCGGCGGCGGAGGGCTGTCCACGGGCGGGTGGTGCTCGGCGGCGGCGACGGCGACGGCGAGGCGTTCTGGGCTGCGATGGCTCGCGCGCGTGGTCGGGGCGGGGCTTTTATAGGGACAGGAGGGGGGTGTGGAGGTGCCTGGGCGACGCGCGGGGCGGGGCACGGCAACGGCGTGCACTGGCTGCGGCGGGCGGCGGCAGAACGCCGGCGCGACGTGCGGCAGCGCGGGCGCGGTGACTGGGCGGCCGCGATATGGCGTGAGCGCGGTGGGATAGTGCCGGGCGCGGAGTGGTGAAGCGGCAGCGGCAGCGGCTCGGGCGGAGGGCGGGCGCGGCGACTGGTGGGGCGCGGGGGCCGGGGCGGCACGGCGGAGCGCGGCTACTGGGCGCGACGGGCGGCGGGGCTGGACGCGGCTGCGTCGCGGGCACGCGCGGGCGCTGACTGGCCGCGCGGCGTGGGGGCGGGGCAAAGCCGGCCGTGGCGGGGTGGTGCGGCGGCCACTGGCCTGGCGCTTCGCGCCGGTCAGGCGACGCCGACCACCTGGCGCGCGGCGGGCGGGCGAGCGTGCGCGGTGCGGCAGAGGAGGGGGGGGGGGGGGGGGGGGGGGGGGAAACGAGGGACCTGGATGCAAGAATTTGGAAAACTTCAGGGGGCTGGGTGCAAACAGGGTGTTTTCTCCTCTTTCTGATTTGAATTTCAAAAACTTTTGAACACGAAAGTTGTTCAAAATAAAAAGTTCTACAACTTTGGTTTCAGGCAAAATCTCATTTGGCTTATGGTTTGAAAGTTAAATTTAAAAGTTCAAAAGTAACCAAATGTGCTCAAATTAAATTTGAATTCCAACTGAACTCGTTTTAATTCTTTCCACCCTTTCATTAGCTGATCTAATCATAGAGTTAGGCTAATGACATTGATTTTGGAAATGTAATTACCAGGGTTGTCACAGCCTTCCCCCCTTAACAAGAATCTCGCCCCGAGATTCGGTAATTCTTAATGTGGGCGTGGGTGCACATACCAGTGGTTGAGACAAGAAACCCAGGGAAATGTTGGTTCAGGTAGCTCTCCGTTTCCCAGGTGGCTTCTTCTTCCGTGTGGTGATTCCATTGTATTTTATACATTCTAATTACTTTCCTCCTGGTCTCTCTTTCTTTTTGATCCAGAATCTTAACTGGGTGTTCGACATACGAGAGGTCGGGTTCCAACGATATTTCTTGTTGTTCCACAATCTCGGTAGGGGCTCGAATACACTTCTTGAGTTGAGATACGTGGAAGACATCATGGGTGGCCGTGAGCTGAGGGGGCAGTCGTAATTTGTAGGCTACGGGTCCGCAGCTCTCAATGATTTTGTAGGGACCAACATAACGGGGAGCTAGTTTACCTTTGATTCCGAATCTTCGCACTCCCTTGGTTGGTGAAACTCGAAGATAGACACGATCGCCAACTTCGAACTTTA
The DNA here is from genome assembly GCA_032594955.1 of Panicum miliaceum. Classification (NCBI taxonomy): domain Eukaryota; kingdom Viridiplantae; phylum Streptophyta; class Magnoliopsida; order Poales; family Poaceae; genus Panicum; species Panicum miliaceum. The sequence goes on along the minus strand of CM064066.1, from coordinate 27,363,752 downwards.
GGGGCTTCCTCCTTTTGTCAGAATAGCCCTTTTGTCGAGCTTGTGCGGCTCTAAGATTTGCTTGTATTACCTTTACTTTCTCCTCTGCCTCGATTACCAGGTCGGGTCCAATTATTTTACGTTCTCCGGTTTGTGACCAGCTCAAAGGAGTTCGACACCTTCGTCCGTACAGGGCCTCAAATGGTGCCATTTTCAAACTCGTTTGGTAGCTGTTGTTGTACGAGAACTCTGCCAGGGGTAGGCATTTGTCCCAATTCTTGTCATAATGAATGACACAGGCTCTCAGCATGTCTTCAAGAATTTGGTTTACTCTTTCCGTTTGTCCATCGGTCTGAGGGTGGTATGCTGAGCTGCGAATCAGCTTTGTGCCAAGAGACGTTTGCAGTTGCTCCCAAAAGCGTGCTACAAACTGGGGACCACGATCGGAAATAATTGTCTTAGGTATTCCATGCAGGCAAACAATATGATCAAGGTAAATCTCGGCATATTTCTTGGTAGAATAGGTGGTGTGTACCAGAAGAAAATGTGCCGTCTTCGTGAGTCTATCAACGATAACCCATATGGAATCATGTCTTTGGGACGTGTTTGGTAGTCCAACGATGAAGTCCATACTTATGTCTTCCCATTTCCATGATGGTATAGGTAACGGTTGAAGTGTACCGGCTACCTTTAAGTGGCTAGCCTTCACTCTCTGGCACGTGTCACATTCTGAGACATACGTAGCAATTTCTCTTTTCATTCTAGTCCACCAAAAGTTTTGCCTTAGGTCTTGATACATTTTGCTACTGCCGGGGTGGATAGAGAATTTGGAAAGGTGTGCCTCATCGAGAATTTGCTTGCGGAGTTCACGATTCTTCGGAACGACTATACGACCTTCGAACCATAGAACTCCCTTATGGTCCTGGCGGAAACATTTGTACTTCTCCTCACCTAGAGAGAGTTTCTGTTTGATGATCTTAATTCCTTCATCCTGTAGTTGTGCCATGACGATTTGGTCGTGAAGAGTGGGCTCAACTGAGATGTGATTTAGAGTGCCTTGGGAAACTATTTCCAAGTTAAGCTTCCTCATGTCTGCACATAATGTCTCATGGTAGAACTCCATGGATAAGCAATGGCCATGGGACTTGCGGCTTAGTGCATCAGCGACTACGTTAGCCTTGCCGGGGTGATAGTGCACTTCAAGGTCATAATCCTTGATTAGTTCTAGCCATCTCCGTTGTCTCATATTCAGATCGGCTTGTGTGAAGATATACTTGAGACTCTTATGATCCGTGTAGATATTGCACTGTGTACCCATGAGATAGTGCCTCCATATCTTCAGCGCGTGAATGACGGCTGCAAGCTCAAGATCATGAGTGGGATAATTCTGTTCGTGGGGCCGAAGGGCTCGTGAGGCATATGCAATTACTCGATTCTCTTGCATAAGCACACATCCTAGACCAGTACCTGATGCGTCACAATACACATCGAATGGCTTGGTATTATCGGGTTGAGCTAACACAGGTGCAGTAGTCAGATGCTCTCTGAGAGTGTGGAAAGCTTCTTCACATCTCTCGTCCCATACAAACTTTACTTCCTTCTTTAACAGTTCAGTCATGGGCTTAGCAATTCGAGAGAAATCCGGGATGAAGCGGCGGTAGTAACCGGCTAAGCCGAGAAAACTGCGAATCTGATGAACAGAGGTAGGGGGTTTCCAATCCATCACCTCTTGTACCTTGCTGGGGTCAACAGCTATGCCTTCGCTGGAGATCGTGTGACCTAAGAACTTTACAGTATCCAACCAGAATTCACACTTAGAAAACTTAGCATAGAGCTGATGGTCTCTGAGTCACTGAAGAACAATGCGAAGGTGCTTGGTATGCTCTTCCTCATCCTTGGAATAGATAAGGATGTCGTCGATGAACACTACGACGAATTTGTCAAGTTCGGGCATGAATACCGAATTCATGAGGTACATGAAGTAAGCAGGGGCATTGGTGAGTCCAAAGGACATGACTAAGAATTCATATAGTCCATATCGTGTGGAGAAGGCAGTATTAGGAATATCGCATGGGCGAATCTTGATCTGATGGTATCCCGAACGAAGATCAATCTTGGAGAAGACTCTGGCTCCATCTAATTGATCGAAGAGTACATCGATGCGAGGAAGGGGGTATTTATTTTTAACAGTTACCGCATTGAGAGGTCGGTAGTCCACACATAATCTCAAACTGTCATCCTTCTTCTTTACGAATAGGGCTGGACATCCCCAAGGTGACGCGCTAGGGCGAATGAAACCTTTGTCCAGTAGTTCTTGGAGTTGAATTTTCAGCTCGGCCAATTCTTTAGGGGGCATCCTATATGGTCTTTTGGATATAGGTGCAGTGCCTGGTTGTAGTTCAATAACGAACTCAATGTCCCTATCCGGTGGCATTCCTGGTAAGTCCTCCGGGAAAACATCGGCATACTCGTTTACCACAGGAATATTATCTGGCTTAAGTCCTTCCATCTCATAAGCACAGGAATTAGTACAATCTAGGAATGGTAGGTAAAGGGTAGTGGCTCCGTGACTAGGTGAATTTATCTCAACGGCTCGGGAAGAAAGGTCCAGTGTGACTCCATGCATAGCCATCCAGTTCATTCCCAAAATAATGTCCATGCCGTCAAGGGGTAAAAGGACAAGGTCTGTGTCGATGGTTTTACTACCCAATTTGACTGGTACTTGTCTGATCATTTGGTTTGAAGTGATTTTACCACCCGGGGTTGATATCATGTATGACCCTTTGGTGTGACAAACATCCAAGCCTACTCTTGCACCGAATTTTGCACTTATGAAACTATGCGATGCACCAGAATCAAATAATATAACTGCAGGCTTGTTATGGATAGAGAATGTACCCGACATCATTGGGGCTCCTTCAGGAAGCTCTGCAAGCGTGGTGAAGTTAATCCGTCCTTGCTTGACTTGCAGGGTCTGTCTCTTGCCCCTGTTCTTGGTGTTCGGGTTGGCTCCTTGACCTTGGTCGGGCTGTCCAGGCTGAGGGCATTCTCGTGCGAAGTGGCTGGAACTCCCGCATTTGAAACAGCGATTTGCGGGGCTAGGTCGAAGAGACTGCTGAAGAATGGGCCTCGGACCATTCTGTGGAGGCATCGGGGGTCGTACCATGCCTGGCTGCTGTGGGGGTCTGGCAATCCATCTTCCGGGCTGTGGGGCCCTTGGTGGAGCTGTGGGTGCGGTATTTTGCACGATGCGATACCTTGGTGGTTGGGCACTTGATGGTCCTGCGGGTGCCTTTCTCTTCTTCTCTGCCCGGTGTGCCATGATACAGTCCTCTTGGGTAATGGCCATATTGACCAACTCGTTGTAGGTGTCAGCCCTGGCTAGGTTCAGACGTTCCTTGAGCTTGGTATTCAGGCCTCGGCGGAAACGACCACGCTTCTTGGCATCCGTATCAGCGTGATAGCCCGCATACTGACACAAGTTGTTGAACGCCTGGGCGTACTGCAGCACGGTGCGGGTGCCCTGGGTAAGTGCCAGAAACTCATTCAACTTCCTCTCCATGAGACCCTCGGGAATATGATGTGCCCGGAACGCGGTCTTGAATTCATTCCAGTCGACCACATGATCAGCCGGGAGCATCGCAAAGTAGTGATCCCACCACAGACGAGCGGTACCGCGAAGCTGTTGCGCGGCAAAACGAGCTTTGTTGGCCTCTGAGCATGGGGCCACAAGTAGTGTGAACTTGGATTCTATGGTGCGAATCCATGCATCTGCGTCCAGGTGTTCCTCAGTCTTATGGAACAAGGGAGGTTGGGTCCCTAGGAAATCCGTGTATCCTGCAGCTGGGGGTTGGTGAGCATTGTGCCCACCCCTCTGCTGGTGCTGTCCTTGCACGATCTGACGCAGCAGCTCGGTTTGAGCGGCCATCACTTCCACCAAACTGGGCGGGGGTGGTGGCGATTGTCGCGAGCGGCTGCTTCCGGCACCAAAACCCTCGGGGTTGCCACGTGCTGATCCAACCATCTGAAACGTGAAAGGTTACCATTAGCAACGTGATCCATATTACTTCCTTGATTCATAAATGATTGGTGTAGTCAAAGACTTCCGAAATCACAGCTAGAAGTATGGACAGAATCCCTGTTTGCTATGAGTAAAATCATAGCTTGCTGTGGGTCCATCTAAAACATCTCAGACTTTTGCAGTAGTCAGAGAATTTAGGAATGCACCACTTTGGTATTTAACTTCGGTGCTAGAACTGTAGCTAAGGTGGTCGAAAAGCCCGTCCTTTGCCTTGCTGCCTTAGCTGTTTTTCAGCAAATTGATCGGTACGGTTTTGCCTATATCTTAAACTAGCGAGATCCAATGATGCTGAATTTTTGTGAGAACCTAGATCACAAAATTTAGCACAAGTCTGGTATTCAACACTCAGCCAAGAAATGCAAGGAGACATGGGTAAAAATTCCGACAAGTCTCAGCGATTGTGGATTTCATCGTTTACCAAATTACAACGAAATCACCCAAGTTTATCGCCGTTCCTTACATGCTGAGGGTATCCACATGGTTCAGGTGTACCCAACACAAAAGAGTTACTCAACTCCTAGTTAGCCTATTACAACACTTGCCAAAAGTTAGGCTACTCTATCGAGGAGTATGTGCAAAAGTCCTCCTAGGTCATCCTCTAGAAATCATCCAAGTCGTTGACGGACGACTCGCTGTGAGCAGGAGAGTGAGCTCCCATCTGAGGTGCCTGTGGTACCTCACCCTCGAAATCCATACCTGAGATACCATCAATTTCCTGTGGCTCCTCCTCATCCTCCTCCATGTCGTCCTCATGGGGATGGTCATTCTGATCATGATGCCACTGAATGTGCTCATTAGCATCCTCCAACTCAAGGTTCAGATCGTGGAGCTGCTCCTCCAACTGTGCTATCATGGCATCTCTCTCACCCATGAGAGTGTCCTGCTCCTGGATTTGGCCCTCAAGTTGGCCAATCTGAGCATCTCTGTCCTCAAGATCCTGACTGAGCTCCTTTATCTGCTCATCCCTGGTATCTGCCATCATATGGTAGGCCTGAGCAAGATCAGTGAGCTGCTCAAGTGCCTGACTCTGGAGAGTCTGAAGCCGGTAGAGTGCACTCATGCACCGCACGGAGGTATGAATAGTTTCCTGGGCATGAAAGTCTACCAAATACTGTGCGTGCTGCACCCTGTTGAGCCAAAAGGGGTCGTTGTCCTGGGCAGCAGGAAACAATCCAATGGGAGTGAGTGTGACAACCTCGGACGCTGCGCACAAAACGTGGTGAGCGCCCTCATGGCTGCAAGCTCCCAAGTATCGGCCAAACGGCGACCAACAGCCTCAAGCTCCAAGGCGGGCCACTCCGGGTGTAGCGGGGGCGGAAAGATAGTCACGTTGACACGGCACTGGGTAACTCCATTTTCTGCAAACTCCAGTCCGGCGTAACGTGGGGGAATTAGATAGCCCGCGATACGCAGAACATCCCACAAAATAGAGGGAAAGCCCTCCCAGTGGAGACACTGCGAGTGTACGCGTCCATCCTCATCCACCATCATATCAACAGGCTCGGCCATCTGAACAAAAGATCAAATGGAGTGAGATAGCGAAAAACTGTGAACAGCACAAGGACAGATTCTGTATAGTGTGCAAAAATAACCATAACTCCCACAGTTCTCATCCAAAAATTCTCAAATTTCACCAGATCACTCCTAAGGTATTGGTGAACAACTTTGCTAGTCAACTCCAGAGCTAATTGGGTCTCTAAGATGGTCTTTATTTTCAGGTTTTACCTTACTGTCTACCCAGAATTTTCAGTGAACAGAGGGCTAGAGTTTCGTACACCAGGGAAAATCTACGCAGACAAAATTTACCAAATTTTAACAGCAGCTTCCTGGGTAAATTTGGAACAAGTTTCGTGTTGTGCTCTTTTGCAGAAAACCGCAGGAAGGGGGCCTAAAAATTTAAGGGGCAGAAGTGCTTATTCTGGACAGAATTCTGACATTTCAAGGTTTCTGTTATTTCTCACTCTCCATAAGTTCAGAATTTTTCGTTTTTGAACAGAAGATAGAACACAGAATTTGGGACAATTTCTTCAACATGAACTTTATCAGGAAAGGTCATTTTCTTTGGCCAATAAATCGCTCTTTTTGGTGACGGCAGATTTCGGACAGTTTCGCTAGAGAGTCCTTATGCAAACCATGGTTTAGATACGCAAGAACCTTACCACTCTCATACAACGCATTTTTAATTTCAGATACATATGTTCATGATGTATGCACGTCCTATTCGTCCTCACAAAATAAAATAATTGCCAAATAGCTTTGGTCTTACGAAGATAGTTTCGGTGGCTTACACAATACGGCTCTCCTATAATAGCTAGTCGAGTCTTTCTACTCGTCCCTTAACTTATCGTAATCGCGGTTAGTGTACCTGCAGAAGATTGACAAAGCATATATATATTTCATGAACCTTTCATGCCAGCACTCATGAAAGCGTCCGTATTCATTACCGTTTACTTATAGAAACGATATCTGTACAATTTCCGCCGTACAGACGACGTTAACATACGCTATCGAGATAGCGTATTCACGGGGGGTACCGTCATGAGACGGGGGTATGAACAGCGATCGCCATACCCTGCGCCAAACCTTCTACTCCCAATATGTTCAACTAACAGTTGGCATATTGGCAGCACCTCAAGTAAGCCACTGCTTGAGGGCAGCGTTCGGTTCGCATCACCGACAGGAAGGCCAAGCTCCCTCAGTTGGCTGAGGATCCTTACCTTCTTACCTTAGCGACGAGTGCGTCGTTACAGAATTTAAGGTCGGTTGTGCATGAAAGTAAGTTTTGACAGAAGGTAATGTGCTGGAAGTCAGTTGATAATATATATAGAAGTTAGATAGCCACCTAGTAACTTTCCCATAATCCCTTAGGGCTTTACGAACTAGGCACCATCCTTAACGTACCAACGCATTTCGCAACACAACCTTCTAGTCAAGTTTTAGTAAAATGAGTTTTTAAGGCTTGTAGCATTCTCTGGCGTATGTATTTCGGCTCTGGTGTCCGCTGTTGCCAGCTGTGGCACCAGCTACGGCTCTGATACCAGCTGTGGCAGAACCACCTGAATTAATCCGGCTCAAGTGTATTAACCATCACCATTAAGGCATCCTCGGTTAACCTTACACTTCAAACGGAGTAATCCACTGGTCTGTCGGGTATAACCTCCCGATACAACCACGGTGAACGGATCGAGCGCCGTACATACAAATGCTCATGCGACGATGAGCCCAGAGAATACCACATTCCAGCAATATTACATCATTAGCATAAGTAAATATTACAGACCAGGTTTTGAGTTTAGAAATCAAGTACTTCAATTAACATAAATAAGTTCTTCAGAATTAAGTTGCAGCGGAAATAAACAACGGGAACTACTCGACGATACAGGATGTCTCGATGAAGCCCGTACGAGACATCACTCGGCCTTATCTCCGTTGGACGGGGGCGTATCCCATTCCACCGACCAACCAGGGGGAAGAGTGCAGGGCCAAGTCAAGCTAGCAATCATGTCTTCGAAGGGCTCACCTGAAAACGAGTCACAAGCAAGACCGAGTATACTAAAACTCAGCAAGACTTACCCGAGTAGTGGAATCTACTCCACCTACTCTAGACATGCCAGGATTTTTGGCTCGGGGGTTTGTTTTGCCGAAAAAAGCATCTACAAGTGGGTCCTTACTTTCAACTTTTAGCTCAAGATTCTAGTTTCGTTAGCCAGTCTAGATAAGCAGTTATCTAAAGCATACAGGGTGAAGCATTAAATTTTTCATCCAACCAGTTCATTCATCATCATTGTTCCTCTTCTTACTCTGTGGGTAAAAATGGTTAAGCAGTCTCAATAGCCGTGAGAAACGGACGATTCGAATCGAATTTCTTAACCTTGCAAGGGAAACCCAAACACACGTCACGTGGTTACTCCCTAGAGTCACACGTGCAACTTTTCCCCTTTCTTTCCGGGGCGTGGATCGGGGCTACCCTCCGAGAGTACAAGAGCTCCACGCCACGGTTCGGCGCCGGGTCGTGACCACTCTCTGCACTCGCCATATGCACATGGGACCGAAGTTCAAAGGGTAGGATGCCGTCCCCTTACCGGGCCAATCAGGTATTTAAGCTTACCGATTCCCATAATCTCGGCATGTGTTTAGTACGTTCAAAGACTTAACCATCACTACCACACCCTGCGGCCTTAGCATTTTTCACTAGACAGACAGGCCTCAATCGTAACCATCGTTCCATAGCCCGTCCGTGTCCTTATGATTGCAGCGTGTAGTAGTCATTCAACTCCTATTTTCTCGCGAGTGACAGGAAATCACCCGACTTTTACCGGAGTCCTATTAGCACAGCATTCTATCGAACCTTACGTCTAGTTTTCAAGCAAGGGTTCCTAGTATCATGCAACTAAGTTTTCATCCAACTCCTATAAACTTAATGCACAAACGAGAGTAATGAGTTGCATAATTTCGGAAAGAATGGGTTATGCTCCGGGGCTTGCCTTCGCAGTTCGCTTGGGGATCTTCCGAACTTGGGCTCGGGTCTTCAAAAGCTTCAGTTAGATTTGCTTGAGCTTCACGCTGCTCACTCTCGGACGCGGGCACCAGCTCGTAAGTTCCGTCGGCGAGAGTCGTCGATTCTACATGAATGCACAAGTTTAAGTCGTGGTAATGGTGCTTGATACGATTTAAGAGTAATTACTACAAGGGATAGTTTCTGGTCATGAAATTTTGGATTTAGGCACATCAAGGAATGATGTGTTTACTGTAAAATTTTCAGCCAATTTTATGTAACAGATTAATTATGAAAAATACATTACATAGTTGCTGTTAGATCCTTATTCTTTTTGTACAGAACAATTGGTGCAACAAATGAGTCTAAGATTTCTACAGAGCTCTCACTTAAGCATGCAGAAGCTACTGTAATTTTTGTAGGATTTATCATGCAGTATCCAGAGCATAGAAATTATGACATTCTACACCTAGGCTATTCAAAGATTCATTTTTACAGGACCCTACACAGGGTGTTTGTCCCTGGAACTTTTTACACAGCAACCTCTACCATAGTGTAACTCCTAGTAAAAATTTGAGAATTTTCCAAGCTAAGATACTATTTTCTTGATTTAATGTATGTTATTAGCACATAAATCAAATAAGTAGGTTACTGTGGGATAAAAAGTCTCCTAATTTTTCTCTGGCTTCTAGGTACCAATACATTAGCATATGAAAAGTTTCAATGGGTGACTCACCACCTAACTGCAGGGACAAAACATTCTACTTACACATGAATTAAAACTAAGTTTAACAAACAGTAAAGCTAGAGATGGAATTTGGGCCTGATCTTTTTACACAGTCCTAATCATCAAGCAACTAATTCACTGCCCAAAATTTAGGGTCAGCATTATTCTAGAACAGTGGGTACAAAATAAGTCCATTAAAGCTTCTATTTAATGTAGAGCAAAATATTTTGAGATTCTGAGAAAACTTTTGTAACAAAAGTGGTAGAGTTTGTTCTGAGGATTCCAGAACAGTTGAGTTTGCATTTGTCTGAATTTTCTACGATTTTATACAAATTTTACAAATTCACTGAATTTGAATCTAGGTTTGAAACTTTCTTTTACAACTAGGTCCTTGAATCTTACGCGCAGACCCTTCTAAAGATTTAAATTCTTGCAATTGGGTCCTCGGGCGGCTCGGGTACGGCGGCCGGCCGAAATTCCGGCGAGGGGGCTCGCCGGCGGCGAGGGGCGAGGGTCGGGGAAGGTTCAGGGGTGCGAGGGCTACCTCGTGGGGGTGTTGTTCAGGTGGGGGACGGCCGGGAAGGGCTCGCCGGCGTTGGAGCAGAGGCGGCGGCGGCGCGGCTCGCGTCGACGGCGGTGCTCCGGCGGGCTTGGGGCGGCGTGGTCCAGTCGGTGAGCTTCAGTGGCGCGTGGGGAAGCTACTCAGGGGCTCGGCTTGGACGGAGGGGGTCGGGGTCGTGCTGTCCACGGCTAGCAGGGGCGGCGGCGGCGGCGGCAGTGCGGGCGGCGGCGCTCCGGTGGTTCTGGGTGGTGTTGGGTGGGTCGGCGAGCTGCGGTGGGGTGATGTAGTGGTGGCTGGGGGCTCAGTTTGGGCAGTGGGCGGTGGCGGAGGGCTGTCCACGGGCGGGTGGTGCTCGGCGGCGGCGATGGCGACGGCGAGGCGTTCTGGGCTGCGGTGGCGCGCGCGCGCGTGGTCGGGGCGGGGCTTTTATAGGGACAGGAGGGGGGTGTGGAGGTGCCTGGGCGACGCGCGGGGCGGGGCACGGCAACGGCGTGCACTGGCTGCGGCGGGCGGCGGCAGAACGCCGGCGCGACGTGCGGCAGCGCGGGCGCGGTGACTGGGCGGCCGCGATATGGCGTGAGCGCGGTGGGATAGTGCCGGGCGCGGAGTGGTGAAGCGGCAGCGGCAGCGGCTCGGGCGGAGGGCGGGCGCGGCGACTGGTGGGGCGCGGGGGCCGGGGCGGCACGGCGGAGCGCCGCTACTGGGCGCGACGGGCGGCGGGGCTGGACGCGGCTGCGTCGCGGGCACGCGCGGGCGCTGACTGGCCGCGCGGCGTGGGGGCGGGGCAAAGCCGGCCGTGGCGGGGTGGTGCGGCGGCCACTGGCCTGGCGCTTCGCGCCGGTCAGGCGACGCCGGCCACCTAGCGCGCGGCGGGCGGGCGAGCGCGCACGGTGCGGCAGAGGAGGGGGGGGGGGGGGGGGGGGGGGGAAACGAGGGACCTGGATGCAAGAATTTGGAAAACTTCAGGGGGCTGGGTGCAAACAGGGTGTTTTCTCCTCTTTCTGATTTGAATTTCAAAAACTTTTGAACACGAAAGTTGTTCAAAATAAAAAGTTCTACAACTTTGGTTTCAGGCACAATCTCATTTGGCTTATGGTTTGAAAGTTAAATTTAAAAGTTCAAAAGTAACCAAATGTGCTCAAATTAAATTTGAATTCCAACTGAACTCGTTTTAATTCTTTCCACCCTTTCATTAGCTGATCTAATCATAGAGTTAGGCTAATGACATTGATTTTGGAAATGTAATTACCAGGGTTGTCACAGTTAGAGGCCGAGAAGTGGAGGCGAATCGAGTAGCGGAGCCTGTTCGCCTCGGGTGAGATCAGCACTACGCCGGCCCCCGCACCGGGTACCATGACCGACCCGTCAAAATACAAGGTCCAGTATTCAGGGCGATGTCCGGAGTCGGGGTTTGGACCTCCGTCCACTCGGCCATGAAGTCAGCCAAGGCCTGCGACTTGATTGTAACACCCTAGGTGTTTAGAACCCTAATCAAGAAAATCTAAACATAGCATCATGCATAATAATCCAGAATCATTGAAACAATACATCTAATTATGTGTGTGCATATGCATGTGTATGAATGTGTACGTGCATGTGTATGTATGTGTGTATGTGAGATTTGTTGCTTGTGTGTTTATAAACTTTCATGCTCCACATTTCATGACAAATGTAGTATAAAAACACACTCATATTTTAGTACACTACTGAATGTACGTCAAACACCATTTGCAAGTTTAAAATTTAACACAAGAAATGACTAGTAATTCAAATCCTAGTAGTCTTGAATTCAATATAACTTTTAATCCGTGGCTCAAATGAACTTTGGGCTAAAACAAAAGTTGTAGATTTTTAATTTTCCTACAACTTTTATGTTTAGAGTTTTTCAAATTTCTGTTCAAAATTTTGAGAAAATTTAATTTGAATCCCGGCCCTTCTCTCCCTCCCTCCCTCTTCTCTTCCCTCCCCTGTTCTGTCCCATCGAGGGGCAGCGGCCGCCGGCGACTTGGCCAACGATGCCTGCCCCGGCAAGCCGCGCCAAGTTGCGACCCCTAATGGGCCCCGACCATCCACCGACCAGGCCTGCTGCCGGTGATTTTTCACGCCCCGAATCCACCCATGCCCGATGCGCACCCGCCACGCGGCCGTCGATTCCCGATGGTCAAGCCACGACACGCCGGTGATGCCGCGCCCTTGCCGCGACATTGTCCCGGCCTCGCCTCCCTCCGTTGTGTCACGCCTAGCTCCACCTCCCCTTTCCTGTGCGCCTATAAAAGGGCTTCACCGAGCCCCTGCACACACGCGTACGAGAACCACCACCACCTTGCCATTAGCGCCGCGACTCGACCTCGCCGTCAAGCCCCACTTTCCGCTCCTCCTACGCCCAAACCGAGGCTCTAAACGGGTCGCCCTCGACCTGCTGGTTCTCCCTGACTTCCCCACGCCGCCCTCCCTCGCTGGACCACCGACGCCCATCGCCCGCACCTCGCTGGAACTCCTGCTCACCGCCGGTAGCCCAACTCCGGCCACCCCAGCCCCAACCAAGCACACCAACAGGTTCCCCTCGACCTCCTCGTGCTCCCCCACCCCTTTCCCCTCACCGCCGACTAGTTCCCTTGCCGGATTTTGGCCGGGAACAGCCCAGCCCTGCCCAGGGACTACATTGCAATCGCCAAGTTCTTTTTAGGGTCCTTTCTGCTAGATTCAAGGACCTACCTGCAAGAACTCGAGTACTTTTACTTTCAAAAGGCTGTCATTTATAAAATCAATTAAAATCATAGAAAAATCGAAAAAATGCAAACTAAAATTTGTTGTGACCCTCTTGATGAACCCGACTACTTTTGCACAGATGGATGACTATTTACAAACTAAATAGCCCATAAATGTATCTCTTGATCTAGAATAGTACTGTAAATAACTTTCGGACATTAAGATAGTCTCTTCTTGTTAAGACTTGTGTAAAAATTTCATGGCCAGAACATATCTCTACGAGTAGTTTATGTGGGATCTTGTTTGATGTGCTATTTTGCTAAGAGTTATTTGTTCATTCTGTTCTACTGATATTTTAGGGTTGAAACTTTTACAGTAGAGTAACCTTGATGCATAAATGCTATGGACAAAGTTTGGAACTTTTTACTTCTGTCTAACTTGCTTATATATTTTTAGTTAAGAAAAACTACATTAAATCAAAATAACTTGTTCTGGTGCTTAGAAAAATAAGAAATTTTAACCAGAGATTACCTTTGAGTAGATTATCATGTTAGAAAAGTTTGAGACACAGAAACTTTGTGGAAGTTCTTGTAGAAATAAATCTTGATTAATGTTGATGTATCTTGACTTATTTTCTATGCTCTGTATCTTGCTCACTAAAACCTGAAAAATTTATAGTAGACCCACCATAAGTTTAGGAGTACTCAGTAAAATGTTGAGCACCAAATTTTTCATGGTTTGTTCTGTATAAATAGATCTTGATCCTAGTAGTAGCTGTTTAATGTTGTTGATGCCGGATTTTGACACGTATTGAATCGGCGTCAGGAGGAGAAGGTTGGCCGATGAAGCGGATCTGAAAGCTACAGTAAGGAATCGGCCGATCGGGGTAACAGTTGAAAATCGGCCGATTGGTGGCGCAGCCTATGCCAACAGGATAGGATTATTCCAGAAGATCCTAGTCAAAAGCTGGTCAACACGGCATGCCAAGTCGGCCGGAAAGCAATTGAAGAGGTCCTGATTGGATTAGGAAACGGCGGCGGAAGATTCTGCGGGAGTCCGTTTCCTTTTTAAAGTTATTATAGATATAGTAGTTTTCCTGTTTTAAATAAGGTTGTAACAAGTCGTAATCGACCAGGAGTCCTAGTTTCAGGGTATAAATAGGAGTCGCTAGGGCTTTGCGAAAAAGAACAATCAAATCAATCAACAAAACACTTCTACTTTTTACCAGTACTTTACTTTTTAAGTCGGCGACTTCGCCAATATTTTCTTCTTCTACGAGTTCGTACGGATTGGCAGGGCTGCATCAACCTGATCTCCGGCCAATTGGTAGGTTCCGCTTATCGAGTAATATCCGAGCTTTAACTACGGGCGCATTGCTGTGGTTTCGTTTGGATTTATTCACAAGTTATCGATATTTACTGGAATTGCAAGTTTTACCTGTTATTCTAGTATTATCACCAGTTATCCAGCTTGAGATCAAGGTAATCGGCTTCGTCATTATTCTCCCTCGATTCATCGCCATATAGCCGATTAAATCTGTTTCAAGTGTTGCTTCTACAGTAATTGTTTAGATTGCTCCAACAGTCCTCTTTACAATTACTATACGATCATCGGCTGACCCATAGCCGATCATCTCTACAGCAAATCGGCCGATTTACCGCCGACGCGCTCCTCAGGACAGATCGAAAATCCAGCCGATCGACGTGCCTGGAGTTTAATACTCTATTTCCTTGTCAATCAACAGGTCAGATTGACTGGCAGGCCGCGCGAACCGCACCAGGGCGATAACCCGAACAGGAGCTAAGCAGATTCTCCCGGGTCGTGTGTCCGACGCTGAAGACCCATCGGCCGATTCCTACCCGGCCGATTTTAGCGCCAACACACTTTTGGCACGCCCGGTGGGACCATCCAAGACCTGATGTGTCGAACAACGCAGAAATCTCTGAGGGCAACATCATTGGGGTCACAGAAGCTGATCTCAAGGACGACCAGAGGGAGGAATTGGCCAAATATCTGGAAGATTATAAGAAGATGTACCTCCAATCGTTCAGTCGTACCAGAAGCGGGGAAGCAGTTAAGAAAGCTCCTATTCCAGCACCTCGCCACATCACCATTGCTGAAGACTCGGGCAAGATGTCAGAGATGATTCAGCAGTCCGTGTATCAAGCGTTCATTGACCAATCCTCGGTGATGAGCAACACGGTGTAGAACGCCGTCGTCAACTCTCTGGCCAGCGGAGTCGTTCAAGGTTATCAGGGACCGACATATGCCCCTCCAACTACCCTGCCGGCCAGAAGCTTACCCTACACATCCCAATCGGCTTCTCAGCCGATATTGACGCAGCGCGAAGGATACAGCTCTCCACCACTTCCGGCGTCTCCAAGATACAGCGGTGCACCATGTCTCCCATCGCGAGCGCCGCTTCAACCCGTTCAAATGGCTTCTGTGCAAACACTACCTACGAGCTCAGTGCCTTGGGGAGCATCAGCCACGACGTATTTACCCGAGCCAGCGAACGGGCATCGCACTTATCCGTTCCAGGTGCCGTACCAATCGGCCGCCCGGCCAACGGTCTCCCAGTACCAGCCGATTTTACCAGAAATCGGCAGGGGGGCATCAGCCATGACGCATTTTCCCGAGCCAGCGAACGGGCATGGCACTTATCCGTTCCAGGTGCCATACCAATCGGCCGTCCGGCCGGTGGTCTCTCAGTACCAGCCGATTTTACCAGAAATCGGCAGGGGGGCAAGCACTGTGGAGGCATTTAGAGGCACGGTGCCAGCAACGACGTACGAAGGGGGTGCGGACGCGTTTCGCCAGCAGTTATCGGCCGCTCAGCAAACTTCGCCGATTCATCACCTGGCCGAACCAGCCCTTCAACACGTGCCCGCGCCGCGAACAACTGTTCATCAGCAGCAGGTGGATTGGACGGCAAGAATAGCAGAAGTAATTCAAGATCAGTTTGGGCTGAAGCCGAAAGTTCAAACTTATACTTACAAGACGCCGTATCCATCGGCCTATGACTCGTTGCCGTTCCCACACCGCTACAAGGTTCCTGATTTCACCAAGTTCTCAGGGACGGATGACACATCCACTGTGGAACACATCAATAGATTCATCATCCAGTGCGGTGAAGCTGCCACACAAGATGCTCTGAGGGTACGGTTATTTTCATCATCTCTATCCGGATCGGCCTTCCAGTGGTTCACCACTTTACCGCCAAATTCTATCGTCACGTGGGCCGATCTAGAGAAACAATTCCACAAGTACTTCTATGCAGGGGTACACGAGATGAAGATTTCGGATCTAACCAGCCTCAGGCAGAGGAGCGATGAGCCGGTGACAGGGTATATACAGAGGTTCAGAGAAATCAAGAACAAGTGCTACAGTCTGGCTCTGACCGATGCACAGTTGGCCGATATCGCTTTCCAGGGCCTCTTACCGCAAATCAGAGAGAGATATGCCGCCCAAGAGTTTGAGAGCCTGAGTCAAATCGTCCACCGATTGTCAGGGCAGGAGGTCCGACCGTTTGAACAGTGGAAGAACTTCCAGAAGAAAGTGGCGTACTTGGAGGGATCTGAATCTGACGCGGAGGAAGAAATCGGCCTGGCGGAATGGGTAAAAGGGAAAAAACCAATATCCTGCCCCTTTGGCAAGAAGGAGCCAGAGACATTCGGCTGTGACACGTCCAAGGCCGATAAAATTTTTGATCTACTGCTTCAGGAGGGACAGATTAAGCTGTCGCAACATCACACCATCCCTACGGCCGATCAGCTGAAGAAGATGAAGTACTGCAAGTGGCACAACGCTACTTCTCATGACACCAATGAATGTAAAGTCTTCCGCCAGCAGATACAATCGGCCATTGAACAGGGGCGGCTCAAGTTTGAAACTCCAAGCCAATCAGCAAAGCCGATGAAGATAGATCAACATCCCTTCCCGGCCAACACGGTCAACGCTGAAGGGGACTCAAGTCAAACCAAGGTGCTGGCGTCAGAATCGGCGAGAAGAGGTGGCGCTGTCGACCTCAGGAGGCAGATCACAATGGAAGAAATCAGAAGGAATAGGCGAGGGCCAGAACGACCACACAGGCCTGTCACCTCCCGATTTCTACTCAGTAAATATCGGCGGCAGCAAGAACAAGCGCAGCACCAGGAAGAGATGACGCGCCGGCGTGAAGATCACTAGCAATGTCCGTTCTTCATCCACTGCTGGGAGAACGATATCAGATTGCCATCTGCCGATAACTGTCCGGAGTGCAACGGATCAAACCACAACCATCGCCCGAGGCTACACTCTAGGAACAGAGGACCAGAGCCGATCAACAGAAATCGGCGCGAAGAACGACGCGTTTCGGTGCATGATCGGCTGGGGGGCAGAGTTGACCAGTGCAACAGGTCAGAGGGCAAGATCGGCCAGCAAGATGGACTGGGGGGCAGGATCAGCGCACGCGATCGGCTGGAAGAGATGGCCAATGATAGGGTGTCAGACGAAAATCCCCTAGGTAGGGAACCAGACTGGGAACACGCCAGATCATCGGCCAAACCAGTGAATCCCAGGTGGTGTCCCGATGGCTTATCCAGATCCCAAAAGCGGAGAATCCAACGCCTACGCCGGTTAGAACATCAAGAAGGAGAACAAAGACATGTGCCAGAAAGAAGGAATGTGAAATCTCGAATTTGGCGCCCAAAGAAAAATGATCAGGAAGCAAACAGCCAAGAATCGGCGGCCGAAATCGATATGGTTTTCATACTGCCGATGGAGTTCATGGCGCCAAGCGATCGGGACAAAGTGATGAATACAGAGGAAGAGCAAATGGCACAACTGGTATTAGAGCCGATGACAGCTATGTTTGAGAAGCCAGAGGAAGAAAAACGACAGCACCTCAAAGCGCTGTTTCTCAAGGGCTATGTCAACGGAAGACCCGTCACCAGACTACTGGTAGATGGAGGCGCGGCACTCAACATCATGCCGTATGCTATGTTCCGCAAGCTGGGCAAGGGCGATGACGACCTCACCAAGACGGACATGATGCTGAAGGATTTCGAAGGCAACGTGTCGCCTGCCTGCGGGACATTCTGCGTCGACCTCACCATCGGCAGTAAGACCCTCCCCACTACTTTCTTCGTCATTAATGGCAAAGGGTCCTATAATATGCTGCTCAGTCGCGACTGGATACATGCAAACTGCTGTGTCCCATCTACTATGCATCAATGCCTTGTGCAATGGGTCGGCGACAGTACAGAGATAGTAGCTGCCGATTCTGTTTACAGCGTTGCAGCGGCCGACACACAACAGTGGAGCTGCGAACACGTCAAATGTATATCTGGCAGGACTTGGGACACTGACTTCCTGAAAGTGTCTGATTTCGGTCTACAGCCGATCCAAGCAGTCGGCTCTGAGGATTCAGCTCGTTCGAAAAGATGAGAAGCTAAGGCATGGGTTCACGTCGGCCAATTCATTAGAGATGGGAGATTTAAGAGATAGCATCAGATCAAGGCCGACGTACGTTGGTACCGATGGGGATTCTGAGCACAAAAAGAAAATATGTCGAGTTAACATGACCGATTTCTCATCGGTTTTCTGGCTACACATCCGGTGAAAGAGATATTGGGATTCATTGTTAGGTGGAAATTACAGATTACATGAAGCAGTTCAAAACCAAATCGGCGCGGTGGCATTAAGGAACAACAATGTTTAACATATTGTTTACAGCCCAAGGAAAGTATCTATGGCTACAATCGCTCGTCTTCTGATTTGATCGGCCGATTCTACTATCCTCTGATCACTTTCGGCCGATCCTAACACTTCTGACACGCGGCGACGGAGTCTTATTGCTTCACGGGCAAGATGTTGTCTTGTTTGCTTCAGCTCGCTGATCATGGTTGGGAGTTCTTGGAGCTTTTTCTCTTCAGCGGCTATCTCTTTGGTTATCTGTTCCATCTCCTTGGCTAGTTCTGCTCTCCTCCGTTTCAGCCGATCTATTGTGCCAACGATGTCCGGACGGCAGTTCTCGAGGAAGTTGATTTTGTGATGTACTTCCTGGGCCTGGTGCTTGTACGAGTCAACCTCCTCCTGAGTTTTGGCCATCTGAGCGTGATCGGCCATACGTCGCAGCGCCCGCGAGACCGGAATCCGCATGCCCTCTATATAGGCAGCATACCCCAAGTCATCCGACACTTCTTCTGGAATGTGATCTACGACCTCATTGAAAAGTTGTCGGATCGGCGATGCATCTTTCACCAGTCGGCCGATGTCACCCCTGAGGAGAGTACGGATGCTCTCGAGCTTAGAGCGGACATCGTCGGAGGCAGAACTCGGTGGAACCACATGTGAGGCAGTTTCTTCTTCATCGGCCAAGGAGACAGCGAAAGAAAAGATACTATTGTTGGGAGAATCTTGCTCCTGTAAGAGAACGAAGCAAAGGGTAAGCAAGTAGTGAAAGGAAATCGGCCGATTCTGATGGTAAGATTGTTACCTCTTTGAAACGAATCTCTCTTGCCTGCGCCGGTGGAAGTATTTCCCTTGTTTCAGGGATTGGTGCACTGGGTTCACCAGAAGAAGAAGATTCGATCATTATTGGTGCTCCGCTTGGGCCAGCTTCCTGAGAAAGATATAAATGCTCGTGAAGATACTATGGGAAAATAAGATAAGATGGTAATGGGAATTTGACATGCCTCTGCGGGTTCTCCGGCCGATTCCAGCTGTGGAGTTACAATCGGCGTACCCAAGTCAACCTGCATCAGAATTGGTTAAGTTTCCTGAATATTAAGGATGCAGAGTAAGAGATCATTTACCTTGGCAACAGGAGCTGCTATAGTTTCAGTCCCTACTTGAGACGTGGCCGACAGCCGTGGAGATTGTGGTGGGACAACTCGTGCAGCCTGGTAAAGGGATGAAATTGATGTCAGCAGAAGGTTTTTGGGGAATACATGAGATAAATAAAGTTACCTGGACAACTTCTACTAAGAGCGATGCTGCAGCAGCCCCGGCTTCGGCGGCGACTTGGGGATCGGCCGTCTCGACCATTGATGGAGGTGAAGGATCTGGGGTCTCGGCGCGCATCACTCCCATCTGATCAGCCGATCCAACACGGGGAGTCTCGGCCGATGCTGCTGCCATCTGGCTAGCCGATCCGATACGAGAGACTTCAGCCGATGCTATTGTTGTCTGACCGGCCGGTTCAATGCGAGCCCGCATCCGACGGCTGGATATCTTTGGTGTTTTTCTCTTGGGCGCTCGTTTTGATCGGCCGGTGGAGATATCTCTGATAGATGGAGCATGGAAGCTGATGAGTGGCTGCACTGTGTATTGATGATGGCTATCAATCGGTCGGCCGCTTCGGCTCCGTGTTGGGGGAGCATGGCTTTCAGACTGAAGAGGTAAACATAAGTTAACAGCAAGATGATAGTGCAACATTGAAATCGGCTGAAAAGAAAAGGACATACCGCAGCATTTGGGTCGATGTTCTCTGGGTCCAGAATGTTGCAGTAAATTGATGGGTGTGGCAGAACCACCTGAATTAATCCGGCTCAAGTGTATTAACCATCACCATTAAGGCATCCTCGGTTAACCTTACACTTCAAACGGAGTAATCCACTGGTCTGTCGGGTATAACCTCCCGATACAACCACGGTGAACGGATCGAGCGCCGTACATACAAATGCTCATGCGACGATGAGACCAGAGGATACCACATTCCAACAAGTATCACATCATTTGCAGAAGTCAATATTACAGACCTAGTTCTGAGTTTAGAAAACAAGTACTTCAATTAACATAAATAAATTCTTCAGAGTTAAATTGCAGCGGAAATAAACAACGGAAACTACTCGACGATACAAGATGTCTCGATGAAGCCCGTACGAGACATCACTCGGCCTTATCTCCGTTGAACGGGGGCGCATCCCATTCCACCGACCAACCAGGGGGAAGAGTGCAGGGCCAAGTCAAGCTAGCAATCATGTCTTCAAAGGGTTTACCTGAAAACGAGTCACAAGCAAGGCTGAGTATACTAATACTCAGCAAGACTTACCCGAGTAGTGGGAACTACTCCACCGACTCTAGACATGCCAGGCTTTTTGGCTCGGGGGTTTGTTCTGCCGAAAAAGCAACTACAAGTGGGTCCTTACTTTCAACTTTTAGCTCAAGATTCTAGTTTCGTTAGCCAGTCTAGGTAAGCAGCTATCTAATGCATACATGGTGAAACATCAAATTTTCCATCCAACCAGTTCATTCATCATCATTGTTCCTCTTCTTACTCTGTGGGTAAAAATGGTTAAGCAGTCTCAATAGCCGTGAGAAACGGACGATTCGAATCGAATTTCTTAACCTTGCAAGGGAAACCCAAACACACGTCACGTGGTTACTCCCTAGAGTCACACGTGCAACTTTTCCCCTTTCTTTCCGGGTCGTGGATCGGGGCTACCCTCCGAGAGTACAAGAGCTCCACGCCACGGTTCGGTGCCGGGTCGTGACCACTCTCTGCACTCGCCATATGCACATGGGACCGAAGTTCAAAGGGTAGGATGCCGTCCCCTTGCCGGGCCAATTAGGTACTTAAGCTTACCGATTCCCATAATCTCGGCATGTGTTTAGTACGTTCAAAGACTTAACCATCACTACCACACCCTGCGGCCTTAGCATTTTTAACTAGACAGACGGGCCTCAATCGTAACCATCGTTACATAACCCGTCCGTGTCCTTATGATTGCAGCGTGTAGTAGTCCTTCAACTCCTATTTTCTCGCGAGTGACAGGAAATCACTCGACTTTTACCGGAGTCCTATTAGCACAGCATTCTATCGAACCTTACATCTAGTTTTCCAAGCAAGGGTTCCTGACATCATGCAACTAAGTTTTCATCCAACTCCTATAAACTTAATGCACAAGCAAAGAGTAATGGGTTGCATAATTTCGGAAAGAATGGGTTATGCTCCGGGGCTTGCCTTCGCAGTTCGCTTGGGGATCTTCCGAACTTGGGCTCGGGTCTTCAAAAGCTTCAGTTAGATTTGCTTGAGCTTCGCGCTGTTCACTCTCGGACGCGGGCACCAGCTCGTAGGTTCCGTCGGCGAGAGTCGTCGATTCTACATGAGTGCACAGTTTAAGTCGTGGAAATAGCACTTGATTACGATTTGAGAGTCATCACTACAAGGGATAATTTCTGGTCATGAAATTTTGGATTTAGGCACATCAAGGAAAGGTGTGCTTACTGTAAAATTTTCAGCCAATTTTATGTAACAGATTAATTCCGAAAAATAGATTTCATTGTTGCTGTTAGACACTTGTTCTTTTTGTACAGAACAACTGGTGTAACAAATGAGTCTAAGATTTTTACAGAGCTTTCACTTAAGCATGCAGAAGCTACTGTAATTTTTGGTAGGATTTATTATGCAGTATTCAGAGCATAGAAAATATGACATTCTACTCCTAGGCTTTTTAAAGATTCATCTTTACAGGACCCTACATAGGGTTTTTGTCCATGAAACTTTTTACACAGCAACCTCTACCCTAGTGTAACTCCCAGTAATAATTTGGGGATTTTCCAAGCTAAGATACTATTTTCTTGACTTAATGCATGTTATTAGCACATAATTCAAATAAATAGGTTACTGTGAGGTAAAAAGTCTCCTAATTTTTCTCTGGCTTCTAGGTACCAATACATTAGCATAGGAAAAATTTCAATGGGTGACTCACCACCTAACTGCAGGGATAAAATATTTTACTTACACATGAATTAAAACTAAGTTTAACAAACAGTAAATCTAGAGATGGAATTTGTGCCTGATCTTTTTACACAGTCCTAATCATCCAGCAACTAGTTCACTGCCCAAAATTTAGGGTCAGCATTGTTCTAGAACAGTGGGTATAAAATATGTCCATTAAAGCTTCTATTTAATGTAGAGCAAAATATTTTGAGATTCTGAGAAAATTTTTGTAACAAAAGTGGTAGAGTTTGTTCTGGGATTCCAGAATAGTTGAGTTTGCATTTTTCTGAATTTTCTACGATTTTATACGAATTTTACAAGTTCACTGAATTTGAATCTAGGTTTGAAATTTTCTTTTTACAACTAGGTCCTTGAATCTTACGCTCAGACCCTTCTAAAGATTTAAATCCTTGCAATTGGGTCCTCGGCGGCTCGGGTGCGGCGGCCGGCCGAAATTCCGGCGAGGGGGCTCGCCGGCGGCGAGGGGCGGGGGTCGGGGAAGGTTCAGGGGTGCGAGGGCTACCTTGTGGGGGTGTTGTCCAGGTGGGGGACGGCCGGGAAGGGCTCGCCGGCGTTGGAGCAGAGGCGGCGGCGGCGCGGCTCGCGTCGACGGCGGTGCTCCGGCGGGCTTGGGGCGGCGTGGTCCGGTCGATGAGCTTCAGTGGCGCATGGGGAAGCTACTCCGGGGCTCGGCTTGGACGGAGGGGGTCGGGGTCGTGCTGTCCACGGCGAGCAGGGGCGGCGGCGGCGACGGCAGCGCGGGCGGCGGTGCTCCGGTGGCTCTGGGTGGCGTTGGGCGGGTCGGCGAGCTGCGGTGAGGTGATGTAGTGGTGGCTGGGTGCTCGGTTTGGGCAGTGGGCGGCTGTGGAGGGCTGCCCACGGGCGGGTGGTGCTCGGCGGCGGCGATGGCGCGGCGAGGCGTTCTGGTGGCGGGGCTTCGCGCGGGCGGTCGGGGTGGCGTTTTTGTAGGGACAGGAGGGGGCGTGGAGATGCCTGGGTGACGCGCGGGGCGGGGCACGGCAGCGGCGTGCACTGGACGCGGCGGGCGGCGGCAGAACGCCGGCGTGGCGTGCGGCGAGCGGGCGCGGTGACTGGGCGGCCGCGATGGTGGCGTGGGCGCGGTGAGATAGTGCCGGGCGCGGAGTGGGGAAGCAGCAGCGGCAGCGGCTCGGGCGGAGGGCAGGCGCGGCGACTGGTGGGGCGCGGGGGCCGGGGCGGCACGGCGGAGCGCGGATACTGGCCGGGCAGGCGGCGGCCGGGGCGCGGCAGCACGCGCGGGCGGGGACTGGGCGGCGCGGCGTCGGGGCGGGGGAAAGCCGGCCGTGGCGGGGTGGCGCGGCGGCCACTGGCCTGGCGCCTCGCGCCGGTCAGGCGACGCCGGCCACCTGGCGCGCGGCGGGCTGGCGAGCGCGCGCGGCGCGGCAGAGCAGAGGGGGAGGCGCCAGGGACCGAAATGCAAAAATTCGAAAAAGTTCAGGGGGCTGGGTGCAAACAGGGCGTTTTCTCCTCTTTCTGATTTGAATTTCAAAAACTTTTGAACACGAAAGTTGTTCAAAATAAAAAGTTCTACAACTTTGGTTTCAGGCAAAATCTCATTTGGCTTATGGTTTTAAAGTTATTTTAAAAGTTTCAAATGTGCCCAAATGTGCCCAAATTTAATTTGAATTCCAACTGAACCCGTTTTAAATTCTTTCCACCCTCTCATTAGTTGGTTTAACACATAGAGTTAGGCTAATGACATTGATTTCGGAATTTTAATTACCAGGGTTTTCACAGCCTTCCCCCCTTAACAAGAATCTCGCCCCGAGATTCGGTAATTCTTAGTGTGGGCGTGGGTGCACATACCAGTGGTTGAGACCAGAAACCCAGGGAAATGTTGGTTCAGGTAGCTTTCCGTTTCCCAGGTGGCTTCTTCTTCCGTGTGGCGATTCCATTGTATCTTATACATTCTAATCACTTTCTTCCTGGTCTCTCTTTCTTTTTGATCCAGAATCTTAATTGGGTGTTCGACATACGAGAGATCGGGTTCTAACGATATTTCTTGTTGTTCCACAACCTCGGTAGGGACTCGAATACACTTCTTGAGTTGAGATACGTGGAAGACATCGTGGGTGGCCGTGAGCTGAGGGGGCAGTCGTAATTTGTAGGCTACGGGTCCGCAGCTCTCCATGATTTCGTAAGGACCAATATAACGGGGAGCTAGTTTGCCTTTGATCCCAAATCTTCGCACTCCTTTGGTTGGTGAAACTCGAAGATAGACATGATCGCCAACTTCGAACTTTAGGGGCTTTCTCCTTTTGTCAGAATAGCTCCTTTGTCGGGCTTGTGCGGCTTTAAGATTTGCTTGTATTACTTTTACTTTCTCCTCTGCCTCGATTACCAGGTCGGGTCCAATTATTTTACGTTCTCCGGTTTGTGACCAGCTCAAAGGGGTTCGACACCTTCGTCCGTACAGTGCCTCAAATGGTGCCATTTTCAAACTCGTTTGGTAGCTGTTGTTGTAAGAGAACTCTGCCAGGGGTAGGCATTTGTCCCAATTCTTGTCATAATGAATGACACAAGCTCTCAGCATGTCTTCAAGAATTTGGTTTACTCTTTCTGTTTGTCCATCGGTCTGAGGATGGTATGCTGAGCTGCGAATCAGCTTAGTGCCAAGAGACGTTTGCAGATGTTCCCAAAAGCGTGCTACAAACTGAGGACCACGATCGGAAATAATTGTCTTAGGTATTCCATGCAGGCAAACAATACGATCGAGGTAAATCTCGGCATATTTCTTGGTAGAATAGGTGGTGTGCACCGGAAGAAAATGTGCCGTCTTCGTGAGTCTATCAACGATAACCCATATGGAATCATGTTTCTGGGAAGTGTTTGGTAGTCCCACGATGAAGTCCATACTTATGTCCTCCCATTTCCATGATGGTATAGGTAACGGTTGAAGTGTACCGGCCACCTTTAAGTGGCTAGCTTTTACTCTCTGGCACGTGTCACATTCCGAGACATACGTAGCAATTTCCCTTTTCATTCTAGTCCACCAGAAGTTTTGCCTTAGGTCCTGATACATTTTGCTACTGCCGGGGTGGATAGAGAATTTGGAGAGGTGTGCCTCATCAAGAATTTGCTTGCGGAGTTCGCGATTCTTCGAAACGACTATACGACTTTCGAACCATAGAACTCCCTTATGGTCCTGGCGGAAACACTTATACTTCTCCTCACCTAGAGAGAGTTTTTGTCTGATGATCTTGATTCCTTCATCATGTAGTTGTGCCATGACGATTTGGTCGTGAAGAGTGGGCTCAACTGAGATGTGATTTAGAGTGCCTTGGGAAACCATTTCCAAGTTAAGCTTCCTCATGTCTGCACATAATGTCTCATGGTAGGACTCCATGGATAAGCAATGGCAATGGGACTTGCGGCTTAGTGCATCCGCGACTACATTAGCCTTACCGGGGTGATAGTGCACTTTAAGGTCATAATCTTTGTTTAATTCTAGCCATCTTCGTTGTCTCATATTCAGATCGGCTTGTGTGAAGATGTACTTGAGACTCTTATGATCCGTGTAGATATTGCACTGTGTACCCATGAGATAGTGCCTCCATATCTTCAGAGCGTGAATGACGGCTGCGAGCTCAAGGTCATGCGTGGGATAATTCTGTTCGTGGGGCCGAAGGGCTCATGAGGCATATGCAATCACTCGATTCTCTTGCATAAGCACACATCCTAGACCAGTACCTGATGCGTCACAATACACATCGAATGACTTGGTATTATCGGGTTGAGCTAACACAGGTGCAGTAGTCAGATGCTCTCTGAGAGTGTGGAAGGCTTCCTCACACTTCTCGTCCCATACAAACTTTACTTCCTTCTTTAACAGTTCAGTCATGGGCTTAGCAATTCGAGAGAAATCCGGGATGAAGCGACGGTAGTAACCGGCTAAGCCGAGAAAACTGCGAATCTGATGAACAGAGGTAGGGGGTTTCCAATCCATCACCTCTTGTACCTTGCTGGGGTCAACAGCTATGCCTTCGCTGGAGATCGTGTGACCTAAGAACTTTACAGTATCCAACCAGAATTCACACTTAGAAAACTTAGCATAGAGCTGATGGTCTCTGAGTCGCCGAAGAACAATGCGAAGGTGCTCGGCATGCTCTTCCTCATCCTTGGAATAGATAAGAATGTCGTCGATGAACACTACGACGAATTTGTCAAGTTCGGGCATGAATACCGAATTCATGAGATACATGAAGTAGGCAGGGGCATTGGTGAGTCCAAAGGACATGACCAAGAATTCATATAGTCCATATCGTGTGGAGAAGGCAGTCTTAGGAATGTCGCACGGGCGAATCTTGATCTGATGATATCCCGAGCGAAGATCAATCTTTGAGAAGACTCTGGCTCCAGCTAATTGATCGAAGAGTACATCGATGCGAGGAAGTGGGTATTTATTTTTAACTGTTACCGCATTGAGAGGTCGGTAGTCCACACATAATCTCAAACTGTCATCCTTCTTCTTTACGAATAGGGCTGGACATCCCCAAGGTGACGCGCTAGGGCGAATAAAACCTTTGTCCAGTAGTTCTTGGAGCTGAATTTTCAACTCTGCCAATTCTTTAGGGGGCATCCTATACGGTCTTTTGGATATAGGTGCAGTGCCTGGTTGTAGTTCAATAACGAACTCAATATCCCT
This sequence comes from Panicum miliaceum, assembly GCA_032594955.1. NCBI lineage: Eukaryota > Viridiplantae > Streptophyta > Magnoliopsida > Poales > Poaceae > Panicum > Panicum miliaceum. The sequence goes on along the minus strand of CM064066.1, from coordinate 27,336,809 downwards.
ATCCGGTGGCATTCCTGGTAAGTCATCCGGGAAAACATCGGCATACTCGTTCACCACCAGAATCTCATCTAGCTTAAGTCCTTCCATCTTATAAGCACAGGAATTCGTGCAATCTATGAATGGTAGGTAAAGGGTAGTGGCTCCGTGACTAGGTGAATTTATCTCCACGGCTCGGGAAGAAAGATCCAGTGTGACTCCATGCATAGCCATCCAGTTCATTCCCAAAATAATGTCCATGCCGTCAAGGGGTAAAAGGACAAGGTCCGTGTCAATGGTTTTACTACCCAATTTGACTGGCACTTGTCTGACCATTTGGTTTGAAGCAATTTTACCACCCGGTGTTGATATCATATATGACCCTTTTGTGTGACGAACATCCAAGCCTACTTTTGCACCGAATTTTGCACTTATGAAACTATGCGATGCACCAGAATCAAATAATATAACGGCAGACGTGTTATGGATAGAAAATGTACCCGACATTACTGGGGCTCCTTCTGGAAGCTCTGCAAGCGTGGTGAAGTTAACCCGTCCTTGCTTGACTTGCAGGGTTTGTCTCTTGCCCCTGTTCTTGGCGTTCGGGTTGGATCCTTGACCTTGGTTGGGCTGTCCAGGCTGAGGGCATTCGCGTGCGAAGTGGCTGGAACTTCCGCATTTGAAACAGCGATTTGCGGGGCTAGGTCGAAGAGACTGCTGAAGAATGGGCCTCGGACCATTCTGTGGAGGCATCGGGGGTCGTACCATGCCTGGCTGCTGTGGGGGTCTGGCAATCCATCTTCCTGGCTGCGGGGCCTTTGGTGGAGCTGTAGGTGCGGTATTTTGCACGATGCGATACCTTGGTGGTTGGACACTTGACGGTCCTGCGGGTGCCTTTCTCTTCTTCTCTGCCCGGTGCGCCATGATACAGTCCTCCTGGGTAATGGCCATATTGACCAACTCATTGTAGGTGTCAGCCCTGGCTAGGTTCAGACGTTCCTTGAGCTTGGTATTCAGACCTCGGCGGAAACGATCACGCTTCTTGGCATCCGTATCAGCGTGATAGCCCGCATACTGGCATAGGTTGTTGAACGCCTGGGCGTACTGCAACACGGTGCGGGTGCCTTGGGTGAGTGCCAGGAACTCATTCAACTTTCTCTCCATGAGACCCTCGGGGATATGATGTGCCCGAAACGCGGTCTTGAATTCATTCCAGTCGACCACATGGTCAGCCGGGAGCATCGCAAAATAGTGGTCCCACCACAGTCGAGCGGTACCGCGAAGCTGTTGCACGGCAAAACGGGCCTTGTTGGCCTCTGAGCATGGGGCCACAAGTAGTGTGAACTTGGATTCTATGGTGCGAACCCATGCATCTGCGTCCAGGGGTTCCTCGGTCTTATGGAACAAGGGAGGCTGGGTCCCCAGGAAATCCGTGTATCCTGCAACCTGTGGTTGGTGAGCATTGTGCCCACCCCTCTGCTGGTGTTGCCCTTGCACAATCTGACGCAGCAGCTCGGTTTGAGCGGCCATCACTTCCACCAAACTGGGCGGGGGTGGTGGCGATTGTCGCGAGCGGCTGCCACCGGCACCAAAACCCTCGGGGTTGCCACGTGTTGATCCAACCATCTGAAACGTGAAAGGTTACCATTAGCATCGCGATCCATATTACTTCCTTGATTCATGATTAATTGGTGTAGTCATAGACTTCCGAAGTCTGAGCCAGAAGTATGAACAAAATCTCTGTTTGCTACGAAAAAAAAATCATAGCCTGCTGTGGGTCCATCCAAAACATCTCAAACATTTGTGGTAGTCAGAGAATTTAGGACTGCACCACTTTGGTATTTACTTCGGTGCTAGAACTATGGCTAAGGCGGTCGAAAAGCTCGTCCTTTGTCTTGCTGTCTTAGTTGTTTTTCAGCAGATTGACCGGTACGGTTCCGCCTATATCTTAAACTAGCGAGGTCCAATGATGCTGAATTTTTGTGAGAACCTAGATCACAAAATTTAGCACAAGTCTGGTATTCAACACTCAGCCAAGAAATGCAAGGAGACATGGGTAAAAATTCCGACAAGTCTCAGCGATTGTGGATTCCATCGTTTACCAACTTACAACGAAATCACCAAGTTTTATCGCCGTTCCTTACAGGCTGAGGGTATCCACATGGTTCAGGTGTACCCAACACAAAAGAGTTACTCAACTCCTAGTTAGCCTATTACAACACTTGCCAAAAGTTAGGCTACCCTATCGAGGAGTATGTGCAAAAGTCCTCCTAGGTCGTCCTCTAGAAATCATCCAAGTCGTTGACAGACGACTCGCTGTGAGCCGGAGAGTGGGCTCCCATCTGAGGTGCCTGTGGTACCTCACCCTCGAAATCCATACCTGAGATACCATCAATCTCCTGTGGCTCCTCCTCATCCTCCTCCATGTCGTCCTCATGGGGATGGTCATTCTGATCATGATGCCACTGAATATGCTCATTAGCATCCTCCAACTCAAGGTTCAGATCATGGAGCTGCTCCTCCAACTGTGCTATCGTGGTATCTCTCTCACCCATGAGAATGTCCTGCTCCTGGATTTGGCCCTCAAGTTGGCCAATCTGAGCATCTCTGTCCTCAAGATCCTGACTGAGCTCCTTTATCTGCTCATCCCTGGTATCTGCCATCATATGGTAGGCCTGAGCAAGATCAGTGAGCTGCTCGAGTGCCTGACTCTGGAGAGTCTGAAGCCGGTAGAGTGCACTCATGCACCGCACGGAGGTATGGATAGTCTCCTGGGCATGGAAGTCTACCAAATACTGTGCGTGCTGCACCCTGTTGAGCCAAAAGGGGTCGTTGTCCTGGGCAGCAGGAAACAATCCAATGGGAGTGAGTGTGACAACCTCGGGACGCTGCGCACAAAATGTGGTGAGCGCCCTCATGGCTGCAAGCTCCCAAGTATCGGCCAAACGGCGACCAACAGCCTCAAGCTCCAAGGCGGGCCACTCCGGGTGTAGCGGGTGCGGAAAGATAGTCACGTTGACACGGCACTGGGTAACTCCATTTTCTGCAAACTCCAGTCCGGCGTAACGTGGGGGAATTAGATAGCCCGCGGTACGCAGAACATCCCACAAAATAGAGGGAAAGCCCTCCCAGTGGAGACACTGCGAGTGCACGCGTCCATCCTCATTCACCATCATCTCAACAGGCTCGGCCATCTGAACAAAAGATCAAATGGAGTGAGATAGCGAAAACTGTGAGCAGCACAAGGACAGATTCTGTATAGTGTGCAAAAATAATCATAACTCCCACAGTTCTCGTCCAAAAATTCTCAAATTTCACCAGGTCACTCCTAAGGTATTTGTGAACAACTTTTCTAGTCAACTCCAGAACTAATTGGGTCTCTAAGATGGTCTTTCTTTTCAGGTTTTACCTTACTGTCTACCCAGAATTTTCAGTGAACAGAAGGCTAGAGTTTCGTGCACCAGGGAAAATCTACCCAGCCAAAATTTACCAAATTTTAACAGCAGCTTCTGGGATAAATTTGGAACAAGTTTTGTGTTGTACTCTTTTGCAGAAAACCGCAGGAAGGGGGCCTAAAAATTTAAGAGGCAGAAGTGCTTATTCCGGACAGAATTCTGACATTTCGAGGTTTCTGTTATTTCTTATTATCCATAAGTTCAGAATTTTTCATTTTTGAACAGAAGATAGGGCACAAGATTTGGATCAATTTCTTCAACATGAACTTTATCAGAAATGGTTATTTTATTTGGTCAATAATTCGCTCTTTTCGGTCGTGGCAGATCCGGGACAGTTTTCCCTAGATAATCCTTATGCAACCATGCTTAGATACGCAAGAACCTTTCCACTCTCACACAACGCATTTTTGATTTCAGATACACATGTTCATGATGTATGCACGTCCTATTCGTCCTCACAAAATAAAATAATCGCCAAATAGCTTTGGTCTTACGAAGATAGTTTCGGTGGCTTACACAATACGGCTCTCGCTATAATAGCTAGTCGAGTCTTTCTAATCGTTCCTTAACTTATCGTAATCGCGGTTAGCGTACCTGCAGAAAATCGACAAGCATTTATATATCATGAACCTTTCATGCCAGCACTCATGAAAGCGTCCGTATTCATTACCGTTTACTTATAGAAACGATATCTGTACAATTCCCGCCGTACAGACGACGTTAACATACGCTATCGAGATAGCGTATTCACGGGGGTACCGTCATGAGACGGGGGTATGAACAGCGATCGCCATACCCTGCGCTGAACCTTCTACTCCCAATATGTTCAACTGACAGTTGGCATATTGGCAGCACCTCAAGTAAGCCACTGCTTGAGGGCAGCGTTCGGTTCGCATCACCGACAGGAAGGCCAAGCTCCCTCAGTTGGCTGAGGATCCTTACCTTCTTACCTTAGCGACTAGTGCGTCGTTACAGAATTTAAGGTTGGTTGTGCATGAAAGTAAGTTTTGACAGAAAATAATGTGCTGGAAGTCAGTTGATACTATATATAGAAGTTAGATAGCCACCTAGTAACTTTCCCATAAACCCTTAGGGCTTTACGAACTAGGCACAATCCTTAACGTACCAACGCATTTCGCAACACAACCTTCTAGTCAAGTTTTAGTAAAATGAGTTTTTAAGGCTTGTAGCATTCTCTGGCGTATGTATTTCGGCTCTGGTGTCCGCTGTTGCCAGCTGTGGCACCTGCTACGGCTCTGATACCAGCTGTGGCAGAACCACCTGAATTAATCCGGCTCAAGTGTATTAACCATCACCATTAAGGCATCCTCGGTTAACCTTACACTTCAAACGGAGTAATCCACTGGTCTGTCGGGTATAACCTCCCGATACAACCACGGTGAACGGATCGAGCGCCGTACATACAAATGCTCATGCGACGATGAGACCAGAGGATACCACATTCCAACAAGTATCACATCATTTGCAGAAGTCAATATTACAGACCTAGTTCTGAGTTTAGAAAACAAGTACTTCAATTAACATAAATAAATTCTTCAGAGTTAAATTGCAGCGGAAATAAACAACGGAAACTACTCGACGATACAAGATGTCTCGATGAAGCCCGTACGAGACATCACTCGGCCTTATCTCCGTTGAACGGGGGCGCATCCCATTCCACCGACCAACCAGGGGGAAGAGTGCAGGGCCAAGTCAAGCTAGCAATCATGTCTTCAAAGGGTTTACCTGAAAACGAGTCACAAGCAAGGCTGAGTATACTAATACTCAGCAAGACTTACCCGAGTAGTGGGAACTACTCCACCGACTCTAGACATGCCAGGCTTTTTGGCTCGGGGGTTTGTTCTGCCGAAAAAGCAACTACAAGTGGGTCCTTACTTTCAACTTTTAGCTCAAGATTCTAGTTTCGTTAGCCAGTCTAGGTAAGCAGCTATCTAATGCATACATGGTGAAACATCAAATTTTCCATCCAACCAGTTCATTCATCATCATTGTTCCTCTTCTTACTCTGTGGGTAAAAATGGTTAAGCAGTCTCAATAGCCGTGAGAAACGGACGATTCGAATCGAATTTCTTAACCTTGCAAGGGAAACCCAAACACACGTCACGTGGTTACTCCCTAGAGTCACACGTGCAACTTTTCCCCTTTCTTTCCGGGTCGTGGATCGGGGCTACCCTCCGAGAGTACAAGAGCTCCACGCCACGGTTCGGCGCCGGGTCGTGACCACTCTCTGCACTCGCCATATGCACATGGGACCGAAGTTCAAAGGGTAGGATGCCGTCCCCTTGCCGGGCCAATTAGGTACTTAAGCTTACCGATTCCCATAATCTCGGCATGTGTTTAGTACGTTCAAAGACTTAACCATCACTACCACACCCTGCGGCCTTAGCATTTTTAACTAGACAGACGGGCCTCAATCGTAACCATCGTTACATAACCCGTCCGTGTCCTTATGATTGCAGCGTGTAGCAGTCCTTCAACTCCTATTTTCTCGCGAGTGACAGGAAATCACTCGACTTTTACCGGAGTCCTATTAGCACAGCATTCTATCGAACCTTACATCTAGTTTTCCAAGCAAGGGTTCCTGACATCATGCAACTAAGTTTTCATCCAACTCCTATAAACTTAATGCACAAGCAAAGAGTAATGGGTTGCATAATTTCGGAAAGAATGGGTTATGCTCCGGGGCTTGCCTTCGCAGTTCGCTTGGGGATTTTCCGAACTTGGGCTCGGGTCTTCAAAAGCTTCAGTTAGATTTGCTTGAGCTTCGCGCTGTTCACTCTCGGACGCGGGCACCAGCTCGTAGGTTCCGTCGGCGAGAGTCGTCGATTCTACATGAGTGCACAGTTTAAGTCGTGGAAATAGCACTTGATTACGATTTGAGAGTCATCACTACAAGGGATAATTTCTGGTCATGAAATTTTGGATTTAGGCACATCAAGGAAAGGTGTGCTTACTGTAAAATTTTCAGCCAATTTTATGTAACAGATTAATTCCGAAAAATAGATTTCATTGTTGCTGTTAGACACTTGTTCTTTTTGTACAGAACAACTGGTGTAACAAATGAGTCTAAGATTTTTACAGAGCTTTCACTTAAGCATGCAGAAGCTACTGTAATTTTTGGTAGGATTTATTATGCAGTATTCAGAGCATAGAAAATATGACATTCTACTCCTAGGCTTTTTAAAGATTCATTTTTACAGGACCCTACATAGGTTTTTGTCCATGAAACTTTTTACACAGCAACCTCTACCCTAGTGTAACTCCCAGTAATAATTTGGGGATTTTCCAAGCTAAGATACTATTTTCTTGACTTAATGTATGTTATTAGCACATAATTCAAATAAATAGGTTACTATGAGGTAAAAAGTCTCCTAATTTTTCTCTGGCTTCTAGGTACCAATACATTAGCATAGGAAAAATTTCAATGGGTGACTCACCACCTAACTGCAGGGATAAAATATTTTACTTACACATGAATTAAAACTAAGTTTAACAAACAGTAAATCTAGAGATGGAATTTGTGCCTGATCTTTTTACACAGTCCTAATCATCCAGCAACTAGTTCACTGCCCAAAATTTAGGGTCAGCATTGTTCTAGAATAGTGGGTATAAAATATGTCCATTAAAGCTTCTATTTAATGTAGAGCAAAATATTTTGAGATTCTGAGAAAATTTTTGTAACAAAAGTGGTAGAGTTTGTTCTGAGGATTCCAGAATAGTTGAGTTTGCATTTTTCTGAATTTTCTACGATTTTATACGAATTTTACAAGTTCACTGAATTTGAATCTAGGTTTGAAATTTTCTTTTTACAACTAGGTCCTTGAATCTTACGCTCAGACCCTTCTAAAGATTTAAATCCTTGCAATTGGGTCCTCGGCGGCTCGGGTGCGGCGGCCGGCCGAAATTCCGGCGAGGGGGCTCGCCGGCGGCGAGGGGCGGGGGTCGGGGAAGGTTCAGGGGTGCGAGGGCTACCTTGTGGGGGTGTTGTCCAGGTGGGGGACGGCCGGGAAGGGCTCGCCGGCGTTGGAGCAGAGGCGGCGGCGGCGCGGCTCGCGTCGACGGCGGTGCTCCGGCGGGCTTGGGGCGGCGTGGTCCGGTCGATGAGCTTCAGTGGCGCATGGGGAAGCTACTCCGGGGCTCGGCTTGGACGGAGGGGGTCGGGGTCGTGCTGTCCACGGCGAGCAGGGGCGGCGGCGGCGACGGCAGCGCGGGCGGCGGTGCTCCGGTGGCTCTGGGTGGCGTTGGGCGGGTCGGCGAGCTGCGGTGAGGTGATGTAGTGGTGGCTGGGTGCTCGGTTTGGGCAGTGGGCGGCTGTGGAGGGCTGCCCACGGGCGGGTGGTGCTCGGCGGCGGCGATGGCGCGGCGAGGCGTTCTGGTGGCGGGGCTTCGCGCGGGCGGTCGGGGTGGCGTTTTTGTAGGGACAGGAGGGGGCGTGGAGATGCCTGGGTGACGCGCGGGGCGGGGCACGGCAGCGGCGTGCACTGGGCGCGGCGGGCGGCGGCAGAACGCCGGCGTGGCGTGCGGCGAGCGGGCGCGGTGACTGGGCGGCCGCGATGGTGGCGTGGGCGCGGTGAGATAGTGCCGGGCGCGGAGTGGGGAAGCAGCAGCGGCAGCGGCTCGGGCGGAGGGCAGGCGCGGCGACTGGTGGGGCGCGGGGGCCGGGGCGGCACGGCGGAGCGCGGATACTGGCCGGGCGGGCGGCGGCCGGGGCGCGGCAGCACGCGCGGGCGGGGACTGGGCGGCGCGGCGTCGGGGCGGGGGAAAGCCGGCCGTGGCGGGGTGGCGCGGCGGCCACTGGCCTGGCGCCTCGCGCCGGTCAGGCGACGCCGGCCACCTGGCGCGCGGCGGGCGGGCGAGCGCGCGCGGCGCGGCAGAGCAGAGGGGGAGGCGCTAGGGACCGAAATGCAAAAATTCGAAAAAGTTCAGGGGGCTGGGTGCAAACAGGGCGTTTTCTCCTCTTTCTGATTTGAATTTCAAAAACTTTTGAACACGAAAGTTGTTCAAAATAAAAAGTTCTACAACTTTGGTTTCAGGCAAAATCTCATTTGGCTTATGGTTTTAAAGTTATTTTAAAAGTTTCAAATGTGCCCAAATGTGCCCAAATTTAATTTGAATTCCAACTGAACCCGTTTTAAATTCTTTCCACCCTCTCATTAGTTGGTTTAACACATAGAGTTAGGCTAATGACATTGATTTTGGAATTTTAATTACCAGGGTTGTCACAATGGGGATTTACAGAAAAGATGCTGCTTCCATTCTGCCCACCATAATTTTTACTGTTGGGTGGCGAAAGAGGCAACTGACCAGCCGTTCAAGTCAATGGTGCTGGAGTCGGGTACTAAATCGCACAATCGGCTGTAGTCGAGACTAGAGGTTAATCCGTCTCTGAATTTTGCTCGGCCGGCGAAATAGACTTGAATCGGCAATTGGCCAAAACCTAGTTGCCTTGCTGCAGCTGACGGGCAGTAGAACTCATAAGTGGGTGAGTCCTTCCCCGAGAAGAAGTTAGCCGGCAGAATTCCCGGCTTAATCAAGACATCCATCAACTCTCTGTCAAATGTGTGGGTGGAGAAGTCGAAGCATATAGGCAATTCAAAAATCGGCTCCGCGGTTTGATATGGATACCAGGTGATCATCTCCTCGCTAAGTCCATTATCGAAGCATCTGAAATATTCGGCTACCCGGGTAGCGGTGAACTGGCAGCCAGGAAAGGCCGATGCCGCCTCTCCGACAGATCTGCAGCGGCGACGGACCGATGGATTCTCCTCTGACTCAATGTTGGGAAAGGTCTTTATCTCTATCCTCTGCTGAGAGACCTTGCTCATGTGTAGATTGAGCCAGAGGGTGATGAACCACCAGGGACCGCCTGGATTCCCTATCGGCTCTCCTTTCGACAGCTTGGCGCCGATTTGATGCATCATATGGTATGCCGATCCCAGCAAATGTTTACCCAGGGGGACGGCCGATCCTTGTGCAAGGGACTTTGCCAGAGCTTGGGTGTTGGAAGAGGGACCGACCGCTCTGCCACAGAAGAGGTGTTTCTCCAGCCACATCATCAAGAAGGCGGTGTGCTCTCTCTGTGAGACTGTTCCTGTCTTCATGTTCTTACTGATGTATCCTTTCCACCCGCCGATTCCTTTGGTGTCTAGCCGATGAGATGGCTTGAACAGGTAATTGAAGGGGGTATCGGCGGAGGAGACATCTAGGCCGGTCAGCAGTAAGACATCGGCCAAGGTTGGGGTCATGGGTCCGTGTCCAAAAAGGAATGCGTTAAGTGCATCGGACCAGAAGTAAGAGGCTGCCATAACCAAAGGTTCGTTCTTTTCCATCTGAGACAGGGACAAATCTATGCACTGGCCGATTTTTAGTTCTTCCCATTGAACTTTCCAAGACCCGGCTACCCTCTGGTACCATTCTCTCCACCCGGGTGTTTCATTCGGCCAGGATCTGAATGCGCCTACCCAGTGATCTAAATCCATGGGTGACTGCTTAAAGGGGATTCTGTGAGTTTCTAAACTGATTAGATCCGTTGGATCAGGGCTCCCCATTGGGCCTAGACAGATGAGGTCAGGAGACTCTGAGAGAGGAATGGTGATCCTGTGCCTAAGGGCCTAAAAAGAAAGGGAAAGAGGGAAGAAACTAAGAAAGGGACCGGAAAATACTGAAGCAGCAAGGCGAAAAGGGAAAATTTTTTGGGCATTTACCTCTGGAATGGAAGCCCTCGTCGCCGATGACGCCGCTGGAGAAGCCGCCGATTGGGCCGCCGCCGCCAAAAGAGCAGCCGATGGAGCCTCTGTAGATGGGGTGGTCGCTGACGGAAACGCCATTGGGGTCGGAGCAAGCTGCGGACGAGGTCGCCGGAGAAGGGGGAACGCTTGGAGATCGAAAGAACTTGGAGGAAGATGAACAGTAGTGCGGCAGGAAGGATGCTGGATTCGTGAAGGAGGAGAGGCGGAGAAAACCAGTACTTAAGAAAGATAAAGGGGGCAAGGGCAAAGATGGTATTTTTACCGCGCCGTCTACACGAGTTCCAGGGGAGCGGTCGTTTCGCGCGCTCGGTTCGAGGAAATTGCAATCATTGTGCCGCGGAATGGAAGGAGATTTTTACTGCGCCCGTTTCGGAGAAGAGGGTTAAAGAAAAGAGTTTCGAAGGAAAAGTTATATTTTACTCCGAAACTGGGGGGCATATGTTGACGCCGGATTTTGACACGTATTGAATCGGCGTCAGGAGAAGGTTGGCCGATGAAGCGGATCTGAAAGCTACAGTAAGGAATTGGCCGATCGGGGTAACAGTTGAAAATCGGCCGATTGGTGGCGCAGCCTATGACAACAGGATAGGATTATTCAAGAAGATCCTAGTCAAAAGCTGGTCAACACGGCATACCAAGTCGGCCGGAAAGCAATTGAAGAGGTCCTGATTGGATTAGGAAACGGCGGCGGAAGATTCTGCGGGAGTCCGTTTCCTTTTTAAAGTTATTATAGATATAGTAGTTTTCCTGTTTTAAATAAGGTTGTAACAAGTCGTAATCGACCAGGAGTCCTAGTTTCAGGGTATAAATAGGAGTCGCTAGGGCTTTGCGAAAAAGAACAATCAAATCAATCAACAAAACACTTCTACTTTTACCAGTACTTTACTTTTTAAGTCGGCGACTTCGCCAATATTTTCTTCTTCTACGAGTTCATACGGATTGGCAGGGCTGCATCAACCTGATCTCCGGCCAATTGGTAGGTTCCGCTTATCGAGTAATATCCGAGCTTTAACTACGGGCGCATCGCTGAGGATTCGTTTGGATTTATTCACAAGTTATCGATATTTACTGGAATTGCAAGTTTTACCTGTTATTCTAGTATTATCACCAGTTATCCAGCTTGAGATCAGGGTAATCGGCTTCGTCATTATTCTCCCTCGATTCATCGCCATATAGCCGATTGAATCTGTTTCAAGTGTTGCTTCTACAGTAATTGTTTAGATTGCTCCAGCAGTCCTCTTTACAATTACTATACGATCATCGGCTGACCCATAGCCGATCATCTCTACAGCAAATCGGCCGATTTACCGCCGACGCGCTCCTCAGGACAGATCGGAAATCCACCCGATCGACGTGCCTGGAGTTTAATACTCTATTTCCTTGTCAATCAACAGGTCAGATTGACTGGCACGCCGCGCGAACCGCACCAGGGCGATAACCCGTACAGGAGCTAAGCAGATTCTCCCGGGTCGTGTGTCCGACGCTGAAGACCCATCGGCCGATTCCTACCCGGCCGATTTTAGCGCCAACAAATGTATTTTTCATGATTAATCTGCTGAGTGAAAATGGCTTGAAATTTTACAGTGGCTTTGTACTTAAGTAGTGTGCTCTGCATAAAATCTCAACCCCAGCAACTCTCTCTATGAGTAGTTTTGTTTTAATCCAAGCTTACTTTTGAAAAATGGCCATTTATGAAATGACAAAACCACTCACTTACTTAATGAAGTTAATTAATCTGGATAGTACTCGATAAATGGCTGCCCAAGAAAAAGAAAATGAGTGCTTTACAACTTAACTTGAGTTTTTTTGAATTACAACTTTATAGAGAAATAAGTTATTTATCTTGTGCCATTAAAACAACTAATACATATGCATTCATATAGAATCGACGACTCTCGCTGACGGAACCTACGAGCAGGTGCTAGAGTCCGAGAGTGAGCAACACGAAGCTCAAGTTAATCTAACTGAAGTTGCTGAAGACCCGAACCAAAGTTCGGAAGTGCCCGCGGCTAGTGTTGCTCAGGAAGGCAAGCTCGGAGCATTACCCCTACTTTCAAACTTATGCAACTTTTATTTATATATGATATGGTGCATTAAGTTTTTAGGAGTTGATTGAAACCCTAGTTGCATGATCCTAGTACTTATGATATGAACACTAGTCTGTGTCGGTCGCTAGATGGTCATACTAATAGGACTCCGGTAAAAGTCGAGTGATTTCCTGTCACTTGCGAGATATAGGAGTTGCTTGTTTTAATTACGTTGGAATCATAAAGTCGACGAACGGGGCTATGTTACGATATTCCTGTTGATGATTGAGGCCCCGTCTGTTTAGCAAAAATGCTAAGGTCGCGGTGTATGGTAGTGGTGGTTAAGTTTTTGAACGTACTAACCACATGCCGAGAATATGGTAATCTGTAAGCTTAAGTATCTGATCGGACCTGCGAGTGGAAAATATCCTCACTCTCTTGACTTCGTTCCCATGGGCACATGGTGAGTGCAAGAGCAGCCACGGCCCGGCGCCATACCGTGGAACGTGGACCTGTGTACTCGAGGGGGGTGGCCCTGATCCACAACCCGGGAAGAAAGGGGAATAGTTGCACATGTGACTCTGTGAGTAACCACGTGACGTGTGTTTAGATTTCCCTTGCAAGGTTAAGAAATATTATTCGAATCGTCCATTTCTCACAGCCATTGAGACTGCTTAACCCTTTAAGTTTAGGTTTGATGTGTATTGCGACGCTTCACGGATGGGTCTTGGATGTGTGTTAATGCAAGAATGCAAAGTTGTGGCCTATGCTTCAAGACAGCTGAGAAAGCATGAGCAGAACTATCCAACCCATGACTTGGAGTTGGCTGCCGTTGTGCACGCATTGAAGATTTGGAGGCACTACATGATAGGAAACAAGTGTCAGATCTTCATGGACCATAAGAGTCTGAAGTACATCTTCACGCAACAGGATCTTAACCTAAGACAGCGCAGATGGCTAGAATTAATCAAGGACTATGATTTGGATATTCAGTATCATCCTGGCAAGGCTAATGTTGTGGCAGACGCCCTAAGCCAGAAAGGACAAACTAATATGATGATTGCTCGATTGATGCCTTAGGAATTATGTTGGGAGATGGCACGTTTGAACTTGGGAATTGTCACACAAGCGGAAGCCATAACCATGGAGATGGAACCTACATTAGAACAGGAGATCAGAAAGGGACAGTCGACAGATGCTAAGATCAAAGAGATCAAGATTCAAATTGGTTTAGGCAAGACTAAGGATTTCACCGAAGATGAACAAGGAACTGTTTGGTTCAGAAAGAGGATCTGTGTACCCGAAATTGATCACCTTCGTGAACTCATTTTGAAAGAGGCACATGATTCCGCTTATTCCATTCATCCTGGAAGTACCAAAATGTATCAAGACTTGAAAGAAAGGTACTGGTGGTATGGTTTGAAAAGAGACGTAGCAACTCACGTAGCTTTGTGTGATGTGTGCCAGAGAGTGAAGGCAGAACAACAGAGACCAGCAGGATTACTCCAGCCATTGAAAGTACCTGAATGGAAATGGGAAGAGATTGGTATGGATTTCGTTGTAGGGTTACCCCGTACTCGTGATGGGTACGACTCGATATGGGTTATTGTGGACAGATTGACAAAAGTCGCACATTTCATCCCGGTCAAAACAACATACACTGGAGCCAAGTTAGCAGAACTGTACATGTCACGGATTGTGTGTCTGCATGGTGTTCCAAAGAAAATAGTGTCTGATCGAGGTACTCAGTTCACGTCGCGTTTCTAGCAGAAATTACATGAATCCATGGACACAAAGCTCAATTTCAGTTCTGCATATCATCCGCAAACAGACGGTCAGACTGAGCGAACGAATCAAGTATTAGAGGATATGTTGAGAGCATGTGCCCTCAATCATGGAGGTAGTTGGGATAAAAGTTTGCCATATGCAGAATTCTCCTACAATAACAGTTATCAAGCAAGTCTCAAGATGGCCCCATTTGAAGCATTATATGGGAGAAAATGAAGGACACCATTGTATTGGAATCAGACAGGAGAAAGTCAGGTTTTTGGACCAGAGATTCTTCAAGAAGCGGATAGACAAGTTCAGATAATCCGGGATAATCTCAAGACTGCTCAGTCAGAAAAGTTATGCTGATACACAAAGAAGGGAATTGACATTTGAAGTTGGAGATTTTGTGTATTTGAAGGTATCACCCATCAGAGGTTTACGTAGATTCAAAGTGAAAGGAAAGTTGTCACCGTGTTATATTGGTCCTTTTCAGATCCTGGAAAGGAAAGGTGAAGTGGCATATCAATTGGAGTTACCGGCACGATTGTCAGATGTCCATGATGTGTTTCACGTATCACAGCTAAAGAAATGTTTGAGAGTGCTTGAGGAGCAGTTACCGTTGGAGGAACTTGATGTACAAGAAGATTTGACTATTGCAGAACATCCGGTTAAAATCTTGGAAACATCTCCGAGGGTTACCCGGAACAAGGTGATCAAAATGTGCAAAGTACAGTGGAGTCACCACTCAGAAGATGAGGCTACTTGGGAAAGAGAAGATGAACTGATTGCAGAATTCCCTCAGCTGTTCCCTAATCCTTTCAAATCTCGAGGACGAGATTCTCTTTAAAGGGGGTAGGTTTTGTAACACCCAAAAATATAGGAATCAAAATTCTAAAAGTATTTTTATAAAAGTTATAAAATAAAATTGTGCATGCATCTTTATTTCTTTTCTTCTCCTATTCTTTCTGTCAGCCCAGCCCATTCCTTCTTTTCTCCTTCCTTTCTTTTCCCGCGGCCCAACTCAGTGGCCCAATCCGCTCACCCGACCCTTTCTTTCACTGACGTCTAGGCCCCACCTGTCGGCGCCTTCTTCCACCTTCCTTTCTTCTTCCTGTGCTTCGCATCGCTGCCGCTCCTCTGTTTCCTTTCTCCGCCGCGACAGCAGGCGCGCCGCGCCGTCGTTCGCACCCCTTCTCCTTCCTTCTTCCTTCGTTACCCCGAGTCCGGATCGACTCCGCGCCTTCGCCCGCGTTTCTCTTTCCTTCCCCGCAATGCAGGCTTACCTTACTAGCCGCAGTTCCGCCCTTTTCCTTCGCAAGAGCCGCCGCCTTCCTTATTCCCGGCCAATCCGCCCATATAAAATCCCGTCGGAGCCCCGCTTTGCAACCAGAGCCATCCTCAACCCTTTCTTCTACTCAACACCGTCGCACGCCGCTGGAAGTCGCACACCGGAGGATCGCCGCCGCCCCGTGTCGCCGTCTCTCCGTCGACTCGCCGTTCCGCAGCTTCTCCGCCGTCTTCAACTCTCGCCAGAGCTCTGCAAGTTGGTAAGCATCAAGCCGCACCAGATTCCCCTCTCTCCCTTGCTCCGCCGCAAACCCGATTTCTCGCCGCACAGCCATCCCGTGATCACCCTCACCTACGCCGTATCGCCCACTCTCTCCCCCGCATGAACCCAGCCCGAACTAAGCTCCAGAACACCGGATTCGGTGAAGCTCCGGCCGTCCGCCGCCGCACTCGCTCACCGCCAATTCAACCGACGCTTACCGCGTCGATTCGCCCGACCAATATCTCACCGATTCGCCCGACAAATATCTCGCCGATTCGCCCGACCCTTACTCCGCCGATTCGCCCGACCCGCCGCTCGATTCCGATCCAACGAACCAGATTCATCCGACCCTAGCTGTTCCCAGCACTTTAGCAGAAAGACCCCTAGGTTTTCCAGAAATCAACCCGCAGTCCAGAATAGTAGAAAAATAATTAGAGTTTAGCCTTTTCTTCTTCTGTTCCGACCCCTAACTGTTCTAGAATTAGTACCTGCCGTCCAGAACCTATAGTTTTGCACCCTGACCCTTTGTATAAGGTTTAATTATGTTTTAGCCCCAATTTCTCAGATTTAGCCTCTGGAAGTTCAAAACTCTCGCAGTTAGGCCCTAGATCACTGTTTTAGCCATATCTTCATCGTTTCAACTCCGATTTCAGCGATTCTTGCGTCCTCATGATCCTTGCATCATGAACTACAACATTAGTATCTTTTTACTTTCTGTTTGTACTGTTTGATTGTATTGTTTCTTATTTATTTGTGTATGCTTGTTTGTGTGATCGCGTAGACAACGTGACGTTCGAGCAAAACCAAGAGCAAGCTTACGAGGAAGAGAATCAGCAGCTGTTTGACGAAGGCAAGTGGATTTCCCTCTCTGCATAATCTATTTGATCCCAACAACAGCATGATAATTCACTTTACTTCAATGTTGCTTGCATAAACTTGATGGGTTACCTATACTAAGGATTTACCTAGCCTTTTACCCCAAACCTTGAAACACCTGGGTTTACTATTCATGTTGGGTAGTCACGCTTAGTTGCAAACTTTGGGATTGGTATTGGTTTACTCTTATGACAATGATGATCACGTTTCATATTGTTGTTATACCGCGTTAATTCAAGATCAACTTTGTTTAGTGGGAACATGGAGAACCACCCAAGTGAACAGTGCAACCGCAAAGTCATATGGCTTTGACCTTAGCCAATTAATTAGATGTGTAGTTTGCTGGTGGCCTTACCGAAAGGGCAAGGAGGGGGTCGGTGATAGGGGTCATAGCCCGGTCCTCTTGGGGTAGCTGCCTTTGCTAAGGAGCTGACCATTACGGAGGTTTATGGACCACACTGCTACTGAAACTCTAGCGGGCTGCCCAGCTCTCGACATGTCTTTGTAAAGGCTTCGTAGTGTACCCTCGCCACTCACCTTGGAAGTGTTTAAGGGCCTTGCAAACCCGGGCGATTCAGGGGAACACGATTTGTGGGTAAAGTGTACAACCCTGCAGAGTGTAAAACTGTTATAACAGCCGTAATCACGGTTAAGAGTGGCTTGGACCGTCACATGATAATGAAACTTGAAGATTAATTAAATTGTGATTCGTGGGTTATGATATTGTTGATGGTACCTTATGATTTTGCTAAAGTGGGTTGGTATAAACTTAAACCTAGTTAATAGGTGCTTGTTAATAAATACTTGACCAACTAAAAGTGACCGCTGCTGCAAACCTTAGCCTATCCTTGATGGCCTTGCATTTTCACCCCACTTGCTGAGTACCAACCATAAAAGTACTCACCCTTGCCCCTGCTGTTCAGAAGGGAACTTTGAAGAGGAGAACTTTGACGACTTCGAGGAGTTCTAGGCTCTGCGTTCACCAGTCATCGCCTGTGGAAGACGGAGTTGTTGGAGACTTCGTATAGGGTATAACGGTTTATCGTTTAAAGATATTTGTGTCTCTTTTATACGGAGTGTAATATTGTTAAATACTTTATTTAGTTACATTTTGAGCATTATCTTTGATATATTATACTTTCCGTATACCATATGTGTGTGAACATGATCCTGGCGCACATATGAGATGCATCTGGTTCTTTCTAGAATCGGGTGTGACAGTAGTGGTATCAGAGCTATGTTGACTGTAGGACGCTAGCCTAGATAGAAATGGTCGAAATTAAGGATTTATCTTCTAGCAAGCCATGTCAGCATCAAAAATTTCTGTTTACTTTATATTTCCGCATAAAAACCTATGTTTACATAAACCTTCTATCATTTTCCTACTTAAAGAAAAATATTCTGAATTTTTACTCCCGCTCTGCCAGATGGCCAGGACTTACCAGACTACTCGCAAGCGCACCGGAGGTCGCCAAGTTCGCATTGCCCCAGCTGAGCCAGCTCCTCCCACCCCAGTTCCAGCCCCTGTTGAAGAGGAGGAAGCTACGGAGGAAGAACCCGAGGAGGCCTACTACTTCGTGTATGGTGAAGATGGCCGCATCATGGCAATTGATGAAGAAGGAAATCAGCTCACACCACCGGCGTCACCAGTCGTTGAGGCATCGCCACCACCCCCAGTTGTCCCTGCTCCAGCCCCCACCCCAGCACCGGTCGTCGTTGAAGGAAGCCCGAGTAACTTCGAAGATATTAGAAGAGATGATGATGAGGACAACAACAACGATGAAGACAACGATGATCAGAGTGATGAAACTCCAGGGATGAGGCAACTCTGCTGTGTTCGCACTTCGGACAGAGAACCCGGCCACTTGTCTCTGATGCTACAAGGTGTTCTTCAAGAGTTGGGCAACCGCGTGAGACCTCACTACCACACGCACCACTACATCGACCCTGCGCTCGGCGACTACTACCTCTCTCACGTCCACATCAGGATGGAAAGTGCTAGAGGCCTGAGGACTCTCACTGCACACGACTCCGCCACACCCCACGCTACTTACGACGCCGCCGTCAGTAGTGCCGCCAGGAGAGCTCTGTGGTCCATCTACCACACCTACCGCCAGGAGCTTCAGAACACAGAGTATCGCCACCTTCCTCGCCGCCTCAGTGGAACTGAAGAGACTGTGATTACTCTGGGTGAAGATGACGAAGACCGCCTCAACACTCTTGCTCGAGTCACCACCGCTCTCAACACTGAGCTGGAAAGCGTCATCACTGAGCTGGACGATACTCAGGACAAGCTACTGGAGGCCCATGAAAAGATCCGCATACTGGAAGCTCGACTTGAGGGAAGAGCGCTGCCAGCCCCACAGGTGGATGAACCCCGCTTCCCCGCGTTGTCACAACCCCGCAAGAAGCTTCGTCGTGGCGAATCCGGCTCCATAACTCGCCCCGAGGAATAGGCACTTAGGTTCTTAGGCTAGTATCTCCTAAAGTTCTCTCGGTAGAACCTTTTCGCTTGAGAGGACAACGATGTAATAATGATTGCTTGAGAACAAATGTTTGCTTTGAGTGCTATAAGAATTGCTTGATATAATCTATCCATTAATATAAGATGGAGTCTTTATAAATCCATATTTTGTTAAGATATTATCTTCTGTCTACCTATATCTAGTACACCTGTCTTATCCTGGGTTTATTCCCTAACGGTCAAATGGTGAACACCAGGACAGGTGGAGGATAGAATATCCCTAGCTCTAGGCGTGCTCGCACAGTCAGCCGACAGAGTCAGTTGCCACCACCGCCCAATCCAACAATGGAGCAATTCTTGGCAGCACAGATGTAGGTGTTGCAGAACCTCACTTCCGCCATCCAGAACATACAAGCTCAGCAGAATCAGCGAGCACCGCAGCAAAACCCGCCAGCAAGAGACAAACACAGAGAATTCATGAGCCACCACCTCCTACCTTTTCTCACTCTGTGGACCCCTTGGATGCTGATGATTGGTTGAAGGTCATCACTAAGAAGCTGGACATCATGCAATGCAGTGACCGTGAAAGGGTCCTGTATGCTGCAGGACGTCTAGAAGGTGCAGCCGCTAATTGGTGGGATGCTTTCACTGCTGCCCACGCCAATGCTAACACTATCACCTGGGAGGAGTTCAGAACCAACTTCCGCAGCCACCATATCCCAGCAGGACTAATGAAGCTCAAGCAGAAGGAGTTCCTGAACCTGAAGCAAGGCAGCATGACTGTCAGCGAGTACCGGGATAAATTCAGTCAGTTGTCTCGTTACGCGCCCCATGAGGTGGATAGTGACGCGAAGAGACAGGAGCGCTTCTTGGAAGGTCTGATAGGGCCACTCAACTATCAGCTACACAGTCACACTTTCCCAAACTTCCAGATCCTGCTAGACAAAGCCATTGGTTTGGAGAGCAAGCGCAAAGAGCTTGGGGAACACAAGCGAAAACTTCAGTCCCAGGGACAATCCAGCAGCAACACCCGTCCCCGCTACAACACACCCCAGGGATTTCAGTCACGCTTTGGTGGACAAGGTGGAGGATATCCGCAGAATATCCAAAATCAAAGAACTCCACAGCAGCTTCAATGTTACAACCAGCAGACTCAGCGCAACTCCAACCCGCAATCGTACCGTCCAGGCTATGCCACAGGTGCACCAGTGCGGACCAACGATCCAGTCACCCCGGTCCAACCAAACGGCTGTTTCAAATGTGGAGAACTGGGTCATTACGCTAACAACTGCCCGAAGCGTAATGCGCAAACTCCTCAGAATCAGAGGAACAGTGGACAAAGGCAGACTCCTCAGCAGCAGCAGCCGCGCAACAGCAACCAGACACCACTGGGCAACAAATGTGGCAGAACCACCTGAATTACTCCGGCTCAAGTGTATTAACCATCACCATTTAGGCAATCTAGGTTAACCTTTCACTTCAAACGGAGTAATCCACTGGTCTGTCGGGTATAACCTCTCGATACAACCACGGTAGAGCGGATCGAATGCCATACATACAAATGCTCATGCGACGATGAGCCCAGAGAATACCACATTCCAGAAAATATTACAAAATTATCATAGGTGAATAATACAGACCAAGTTTGAGTTTAGAAACCAAGTACTTCAGAGATCATAACTAAGAAGTTTTTCAGAGTTTAAGTTGCAGCGGAAAATAAAACAACGGAAGCTACTCGACGATACAGGATGTCTCGATGAAGCCCGTACGAGACATCACTCGACATTATCTTCGTTGGACGGGGGCGTATCCCATTCCACCGACCAACCAGGGGGAAGAGTGCAGGGCCAAGTCAAGCTAGCAATCATATCTTCGAAGGTCTCACCTGAAAACGAGCCACAAGCAAGGCTGAGTATACTAATACTCAGCAAGGCTTACCCGACTAGTGGGGTATACTTAGTCGACTCCTAGACATGCGAGGCTTTTGGCTTGAGGGGTTTGTTTTGCCAAAAATCATATATAGTAGGTCCTTACTTTCAGATTTTAGCTCCAAGTTCTAGCTTTCTTTAACCATTCTAGGTAAGAAACTATCCAATATCATACATGGTGAAGCATTAAATTTTCATCCAACAAGTTTATTCATCATCATTGTTCCTCTTCTTACTCTATGGGTAAAAGTGGTTAAGCAGTCTCAATAGCCGTGAGAAACGGACGATTCGAATCGAATTTCTTAACCTTGCAAGGGAAACCTAAACACACGTCACGTGGTTACTCCCAGAGTCACACGTGCAACTTTTCCCTTCAATTCCCGCTTCACGAAACAGGCCCACCGCCCTCGACTACACCTCCCCACAGACCTCGGTACGTCGGGCTGTGGCGGCCGATGCACCCGCCATTAGCTAGATGTGAACGAATTCAAGACAGTGGGGAGTATGTTCCGGCCTCGGTTCAATCCGGTACTTAAGCTTACCGATTACCATATTCTCGGCATGTGGTTAGTACGTTCAAAGACTTAACCACCACTACCACACCCTGCGGCCTTAGCATTTTTCACTAAACAGACGGGCCTCAATCATCAACATAAACATCGTACCATAGCCCGTCCGTGTCCTTATGATTGCAGCGTGTAGTAAACAATCAACTCCTAATTTCTCGCGAGTGACAGGAAATCACTCGACTTTTACCGAGTCCTATTAGCATAGGATTCTATCGAACCTGGCATCTAGTGTTCAGAGCATGGGCACCTAGGATCATGCAACTAAGTTTTCATCCAACTCTTATAAACTTAATGCACAAGTAAAGTAGAGTAATAAGTTGCATAAGTTTAGAAAATAGGGTTCATGCTCCGGGGCTTGCCTTCTTGTGAACAGTTAGCTTGGGGCTCTTCCGAACTTGGGTTCGGGTCTTTGGCAACTTCAGTTAGATTCACTTGAGCTTCACGCTACTCACTCTCGGACGCGGGCACCAACTCGTACGTTCCGTCGGCGAGAGTAGTCGTTTCTACATCAATGCATGAGCGTAAGTTGTGGTGATAGTTAACTGACATTATTTCCTTCATGATAAAGTTGCAGTTCATAAGACATAAGTTTTGCTGTGAAGTTATTTACTTTAACATTTCCTGGGCAATCGTTAATAGAGTTTATCTTAATCTATTTAACTTCATTAAAAAAGAAGGGGTTGTGTTATATTGAAAACTTAGTTTCTTTTTAAACACAAACATGAGTTGAACACAATTACTAATCTAATTAGCTTCTGGTAATAAAATTTTTATTCAAAGTACATTATGCAGAGATAAGATCACTGTAAAAATTTCAGACATTTCTGTGTAGCATGTTAAATATGAAAAATGTAATACACAGCCACTGCTAGGATCTAGTTATTTTTATACAGAACAACCCATGCAAGTATTGATGCTAAAAATTTTACAGGGTATTGCTATAACCATATTTGTGCTACTGTAAATTTTTCAGATTTTATTGTACATGATTTAGAGCATAATAAATGGGACAAGCTACACTCATGTTATTAAAGATTAGTTTCTCCAGGATGTTATACAGGGTTTCTACGTATGAAACTTTTTGTACAGCTTAAGCTACTCTAATGTGTTTCATAGCAAAAAGATGAACATTTTCTAAGCACTTTACTAATTATTTTGAATTAGTGAAGTTTTCCTACCACAAATTCATATGAACAGGTTACATATAGTAAAAATGTTTCTAAATTTTCCTATAAAATGGCCTCTAGGTATTACTACAACAACACAGAAAAAGTTTCATGTCATTAAACATCACAGAACAGCAGGAAAAATTAGTTCTAACACTTTATGGCATAAAACAAGGTTGGACAAAAGGTGTATCTAGAGATGGCTTTTGGTCCTGATCTTTTTACACAGTCCTAAACATCACGCAACTAACTCACTGCCCAAAATTTAGGGTCAGCAATGATCTACAACAGTGGGTAAAAAAGAAGAGCAAAATATATTGAGAATCTGAGAAACTTTATGTAACAAAAGTTGTAGAGTTTCTTCTAAGGATTCCACAACAGTTGAGTTTGCATTTTTCTGAGTTTTCTACGATTTTATACGAATTTTACAAGTTCACTGATTTGGTTAAAACTTTCTTTACAGAGGGGTCCCTGAAAACTAGCAGAAAACCCCCTAGGAAGATTTGGGCGATTGCAATATAGTCCCTGGTCGCAAATTCACGGCGGGGGTCATCCTGTCCGGCCGAATTCCGGCGAGCACAGTCGCCGGCGGCGAGGGCAAGGTGGGGGAGGAGCAAGAGGAGGTTGGGGGCTACCTTTGGGTGGTCACGGTTGGGGCGGAGGCGGTCTGAGCAGGGCTGCCCGCGGCTACCAGGGGGGGCGGCGGCGGGTGGAGCTCTGCTCCGGCGAGCTCCGGCGAGCTGGGCGGCGGGGCTTGGGCTGGGAGGCTTCGCGCGGAGGTAGGAGAGCGATTTTGGGGCCTAGCTCGGGTCGAGGAGGGGCGGAGGAGGGAGTTCCACGGCGGCGGCGTGGGGCGGAGCTCGGCTCTGCTCTGCTCTGTTCTGGCAGGGAAGAAGGGGGAACAGGGAGAGGAGGGAGGGGCGCTGTGCCGGGCTTTATAGCCGGTGGAGCTCATGGGGGCGGGCTTGGCACGGCCGGGGCGCTGGGTGGAGGGAGCGGCGAGGCTGGGCGCCATTGGGGGCGGCCGGCGGTGACCAGAGTCGTGCGGCGTGCGGCACGCCATTGGGCGTCGGGCGGTGGCGTTCTACTGGCCGTGCGGGCTGCCGCGTGAGGAAGAAGGAGGACACGGCCGTGGGTTGGGCGAGCCGGGCGGCGAGCAGAGGCACTGGGCGCTGCCGGCGGTGGGTAGAGGTGCGCTATTGGGCAGGCGGCGGCGGGCAGAGGTGCGCCATGCGCGTGGCGTGCGTGCGCTGGGCGCGCACCGGGGCGCGACGTCGCGTGCGGACGACATGGCGTGCGGTTGGCGAGCTGGGGCGGCACGACGGGGCACGCCGTTGGGTGGCGGGGCGGCGGCCAGCGACTGGGCGGCGGTGCGGTGCTGCAGGGCGCCGGGTTGGGCAGGGGCATGCCGTGCGGGAGGGAGAAGAAGGCGCGGCCGTGGTTGGGCGAGCGGGGGCGGGCAGCAGGCAGGGCGCCGGGGGTTGGCTCGGCGCCTGGTGCCGTGCAGGGGTCGAGGGCCAGGTGGCCGGCGGCGGTCGGGCGAGGGGGACGGTGCAGCAGAGGAGGGGGAAGGGCCTAAGTGCGAGAATTCGAAAATTTCCATGGGGCTGGTTGCAAACAGGACGTTTTCTCCACTTTCTAATTTGAATTTCAAAATCTTTTGAACATGAAAGTTGTTCAGAATAAAAAGTTCTACAAGTTTCGTTTCAGGCCAAAGTTCATTTGAGCTTTAGTTCCAAAGTTATTTTAAAAACTTAAAGAAAACTCTATTCGGAGGGCGCGTCATTTTATTTCAAAATTTCATTTTCTTTCCTAGGCTTCAACTAAACTTTTATTGGTCATGCTAATACTGGTGTGCTCATTTAATTTCATAGCCATATTTGCTTTGATGTGAAAGTTATCCAATTTGTTTCATTAAAGTACATGCATTTATGCACATACAAACTTTTAAAGGTAAAAGCAAAACCAAACTTAATCCATACCTTTTATTTTCTTAGTTAGTGATGCATTTTATTATGCTAATAAGACTTGTTTAACAATTAAAACACCTGAGGTGTTACAGCCTTCCCCCCTTAAAAAGAATCTCGCCCCGAGATTCGGACAATAAGCTTAGTGTGGGCAGTGTGTGTACATAACCGTGGTCGAGGTAAGAAAACCAGGGAAATTTTGGTTTAGGTAACTCTCGGTTTCCCAGGTGGCTTCTTCTTCAGTGTGATGATTCCATTGAACTTTATACATTTTAATCACTTTCCTCCTGGTCCCTCTTTCTTTTTGATCCAAAATTTTAACCGGGTGTTCGACATACGAGAGGTCGGGTTCTAACAATATTTCTTGCTGTTCCACAATCTCGGTAGGGACTCGAATACACTTCTTGAGTTGAGATACGTGGAAGACATCATGGGTGGCCGTGAGCTGAGGGGGCAGTCGTAATTTGTAGGCTACGGGTCCGCAGCTCTCAATGATTTCGTAAGGACCAATATAACGGGGAGCTAGTTTGCCTTTGATTCCGAATCTTTGCACTCCCTTGGTGGGTGAAACTCGAAGATAGACATGATCGCCAACTTCGAATTTTAGGGGCTTTCTCCTTTTGTCAGAATAGCTCTTTTGTCGGGCTTGTGCGACTTTAAGATTTGCTTGTATTACCTTTACTTTCTCCTCTGCCTCGATTACCAGGTCAGGTCCAATTATTTTACGTTCTCCGGTTTGTGACCAGCTCAAACGAGTTCGACACCTTCGTCCGTATAGGGCCTCAAATGGTGCCATTTTCAAACTCGTTTGATAGCTATTGTTGTACGAGAACTCTGCTAGGGCTAGGCATTTGTCCCAATTCTTGTCATAGTGAATGACGCAAGCTCTCAGCATGTCTTCAAGAATTTAGTTTACTCTTTCCGTTTGTGCGTCAGTCTGAGGATGGTATGCTGAGCTGCGAATCAGTTTGGTACCAAGAGACGTTTGCAGTTGTTCCCAAAAGCATGCTACAAACTGAGCACCACGATCGGAAATAATTGTCTTAGGTATTCCATGTAGGCAAACAATACGATCGAGGTAAATCCCGGCATATTTCTTGGTAGAATAGGTGGTGTGTACCGGAAGAAAATGTGTCGTCTTTGTGAGTCTATCAACGATAACCCATATGGAATCATGTTTCTGGGAAGTGTTTGGTAGTCCAACGATGAAGTCCATACTTATGTCTTCCCATTTCCAGGATGGTATAGGTAACGGTTGAAGTGTACCGGCTACCTTCAAGTGGCTAGCTTTTACTCTCTGGCACGTGTCACATTCTGAGACATACGTAGCGATTTCTCTTTTCATTCTAGTCCACCAGAAGTTTTGCCTTAGGTCTTGATACATTTTGCTACTGCCGGGGTGGATGGAGAATTTGGAATGGTGTGCCTCATCGAGAATTTGCTTGCGGAGTTCACGATTCTTCGGAACGACTATACGACTTTCGAACCATAGAACTCCCTTATGGTCCTCGCGGAAACATTTATACTTCTCCTCACCTAGAGAGAGTTTTTTGTTTGATGATCTTAATTCCTTCATCATGTAGTTGTGCCATGACGATTTGGTCGTGAAGAGTGGGCTCAACTGAGATGTGATTTAGAGTGCCTTGGGAAACCATTTCCATGTTAAGTTTCCTCATTTCTGCACACAATGTCTCATTGTAGGAGTCCATGGATAAGCAATGGCAACGGGACTTGCGGCTTAGTGCATCCGCGACTACATTAGCCTTGCCGGGGTGATAGTGCACTTCAAGGTCATAATCCTTGATTAATTCTAGCCATCTCCGTTGTCTCATATTCAGATCGGCTTGTGTGAAGATATACTTGAGACTCTTATGATCCGTGTAGATATTGCACTGTGTACCCATGAGATAGTGCCTCCATATTTTCAGAGCGTGAATGACCGCTGCAAGCTCAAGATCATGAGTGGGATAATTCTGTTCGTGGGGCCGAAGGGCTCATGAGGCATATGCAATCACTCGATTCTCTTGCATAAGCACACATCCTAGACCAGTACCCGATGCGTCACAATACACATCGAACGACTTGGTATTGTCGGGTTGAGCTAACACAGGTGCAGTAGTCAGATGCTCTCTGAGAGTGTGGAAAGCTTCTTCACATTTCTCATTCCATACAAACTTTACTTCCTTCTTTAACAGTTCAGTCATGGGCTTAGCAATTCGAGAGAAATCCGGGATGAAGCGACGGTAGTAACTGGCTAAGCCGAGGAAACTGCGAATTTGATGAACAGAGGTAGGGGGTTTCCAATCCATCACCCCTTGTACCTTGCTGGGGTCAACAGCTATGCCTTCGCTGGAGATCGTGTGACCTAGGAACTTTACAGTATCCAACCAGAATCCACACTTAGAAAACTTAGCATAGAGCTGATGGTCTCTGAGTCGCTGAAGAACAATGCGAAGGTGCTTGGCATGCTCTTCCTCATCCTTGGAATAGATAAGGATGTCGTCGATGAACACTACGACGAATTTGTCAAGTTCGGGCATGAATACCGAATTCATGAGATACATGAAGTAGGCAGGGGCATTTGTGAGTCCAAAGGACATGACCAAGAATTCATATAGTCCATATCGTGTGGAGAAGGCAGTCTTAGGAATATCGCACGGACGAATCTTGATTTGATGATATCCTGAACGAAGATCAATTTTTGAGAAGACTCTGGCTCCAGCTAATTGATCGAAAAGTACATCGATACGAGGAAGTGGGTATTTATTTTTAACGGTTACCGCATTGAGAGTTCGGTAGTCCACACATAGTCTCAAACTGTCATCCTTTTTCTTTACAAAAAGGGCCGGACATCCCCAAGGTGACGCGCTAGGGCGAATGAAACCTTTGTCCAGTAGTTCTTGGAGTTGAATTTTCAGCTCTGCCAATTCCTTAGGGGGCATCCTATATGGTCTTTTGGATATAGGTGCAGTGCCTGGCTGTAGTTCAATAACGAACTCAATGTCCCTATCTGGTGGCATTCCGGGTAAGTCGTCCGGAAAGACATCGGCATACTCGCCTACCACTGGAATATTCTCTAGGTTGATCCCTTCCATCACGAAAGCACAAGAATTTGTGCACTCCCGTAACGGTAGGTAAAGGGTAGTGGCTCCGTGACTAGGTGAGTTTATCTCAACGGCTCGGGAAGAAAGGTCCAGTGTGACTCCATGCCTAGTCATCCAGTTCATTCCCAAAATAATATCCATGCCGTCAAGGGGTAAAAGTACGAGATCTGTTTTGACGACTTTACTTCCCAATTTTATCGGTACCAGCCTTATTATTTGATTGGAAGCAATTTTTCCACCCGGTGTTGATATCATATACGACCCTTTGGTGTGACAAACATTCAAGCCTACTTTTGCACCAAACTTTGCACTAATGAAACTATGTGATGCACCAGAATCAAACAATACGACTGCAGGCTTGTTATGGATAGAGAATGTACCCGTCATCACTGGTGCTCCTTCAGGAAGTTCTGCAAGGGTGGTGAAGTTGATCCGTCCTTGTTTGACCTGGAGGGTCTGCTTCTTGCCTTTGTTCTCATTGTTCTGGTTAGAGTCCTGGCCCTGATTTGGTAGCCTGGGTTGAGGGCATTCGCGAGCGAAATGACCGGAACTCCCGCATTTGAAACAACGATTCGCGGGGCTGGGTCGAAGAGGCTGTTGCAGAGTGGGCCTCAGACCATTCTGTGGAGGCATCGGGGGTCGTACCATGCCTGGCTGCTGCGGGGGCCTGATAATCCAATGCCCTGGCTGAGGGGCCTTCGGTGGAGCTGTAGGCGCAGCATTTCGCACCAAGCGATACCTCAGTGGCTGAGCACCCGAGGGTCCAGCTAGCGCCTTTCTCTTCTTTTCAGCACGATGAGCCTCAATACAGTCCTCTTGAGTGATGGCCATGTTGACTAGCTCATTATATGTATCGGCTTTGACAAGATTCAATCGTTCCTTGAGTTTAGTACTCAGACCTCTACGGAAACGATCACGCTTCTTGGCATCTGTGTCTGCGTGATAGCCCGCATATTGGCACAGGTTGTTGAAGGCCTGAGCATACTGAAGTACAGTGCGGTTATCCTGAGTGAGAGCTAAAAACTCATTTAGCTTTCTTTCTATGAGACCTTCGGGAATATGGTGCGCCCGGAACGCAGTCTTGAATTCATCCCAGGTAACAATGTGATCAGCGGGGAGCATAGCAAAATAGTGGTCCCACCATAGACGAGCCGTACCGCGAAGCTGCTGCGCGGCAAAGCGGGCCTTGTTTTCGTCCGAACATGGGGCCACAAGTAGAGAAAACTTGGACTCGATTGTGCGAATCCAAGCGTCCGCATCCAAGGGTTCCTCCGTCTTGTGAAACAAGGGAGGCTGGGTCCCTAGGAAATCCGTGTATCCTGCAGCTTGGGGGTGGGGGACATTTTGCCCACCCTGCTGGTGGTGTTGCTGTCCTTGCACCAGCTGACGAAGCAACTCGGTTTGAGCGGCCATTACTTCAACCAAATTGGGTGGTGGTGGCGGCTGTGGTTGTGATCCACTTGCGCTAGCACCAAAACCATCCGGGTTACCACGGGTTGCTCCAACCATCTGAAAAGGCGAAGGTTCTTCATTAGCAACGTGATCCATGTTGCTTCCATGACTCAAAAAGATCTAACGCAGAATAGTAGACTTCCAAAAGGTTATGGATAGAATCGTGGGTATAAAACTGTCAGCCATAAGAATCTTATAACTCCTGGTAGGTTCATCCAAAGTTCCTCATATTTTGGCAGTGGATAGGGAATTTAGGGATGTACAACTTTGATATTCAGCCAAGATGCTAAATCGATGGATAAGATGGTCAAACGATTCACTCTTTGCTTTGCTGGTTGGCTGTTTTTCAGCAGAACGAGTTATAGTATCTGGCCTATAACTCAAACTAGCAAGATCCAATAGGGCTGAAATTTTGTGAGAACCTCGATCACAGAATTTAGGACAAGTTTGGTATTCAACACTTTGGCTGGATTAGGCTCTAAGATGGCTGTTTCCTTAAGGTCTCACTTCTCTGTCTACCCAGAAATTTTCAGTGAACAGGGGGCCAATATTTCGTGCACCAGGGAAAATCTACCCAGCCAAAATTTACCAAATTTTAACACCAGCTACTTGGGTAAAT
Source organism: Panicum miliaceum (assembly GCA_032594955.1). Lineage (NCBI taxonomy): Eukaryota > Viridiplantae > Streptophyta > Magnoliopsida > Poales > Poaceae > Panicum > Panicum miliaceum. The sequence continues at coordinate 27,307,117 of CM064066.1, read as the reverse complement.
TTGGAACAAGTTTTGTGTTGTACTCTTTTGCAGAAAACTGTAGGAAGGGGGGCCTAAAAATTTAAGAGGCAGAAGTGCTTATTCTGGACAGAATTCTGACATTCCATGGTTTCTGTTATTTCTTACTATCCATAAGTTCAGAATTTTTCATTTTTGAACATGAGATAGATTACAAAATTTGGAACAATTCTTTCAACATGAACTTTACCAGAAAAGATCATTTTATTTGATCAATAAATCTCTCTTTTCGGTCATGGCAGATTTGTGACAGATTCGCTAGATAGTCCTTATGCAAAATCACGCTTAGATACGCAAGAACCTTACCACTCTCATACAACGCATTTTCAATTTCAGATATATATGGTCATGATGCATGCACGTCCTATTCGTCCTCACCAAATAAAATAATTGCCAAATAACTTTGGTCTTACGAGGTTATTTTTCGGTGGCATACACAATACGGCTCTCCTTATAATAGCTAGTCGAGATTTCCTAACCGTTCTTTATCTTATCGTAATCGCGGTTAGTGTACCTGCAGAAGATTGATAGAGCACATATATTTCATGAACCTTTCATGCCAGCACTCATGAAAGCGTCCGTATTCATTACCGTTTACTTATAGAAACGATATCTGTACAATTTCCGTCGTACAGACGACGTTAACATACGCTATCGAGTTAGCGTATTCACGGGGGTACCATCATGAGACGGGGGTATGAACAGCGATCGCCATACCCTGCGCCAAACCTTCTACTCCCAATATTTTCAACTAACAGTTGGTATATTGGCAGCACCTCAAGTAAGCCACTGCTTGAGGGCAGCGTTCGGTTCGCATCACCGACAGGAAGGCTAAGCTCTCTCAGTTGGCTGAGGATCCTTACCTTCTTACCTTAGCGATGAGTGCGTCGTTACAGAATTTAAGGTCGGTTGCGCATGAAAGTAAGTTTTGACAGAAAGTAATGTGCTGGAAGTCAGTTGATAATATATATAGTAGTTAGATAGCCACCTAGTAACTTTCCCATAATCCCTTAGGGCTTTACGAACTAGGCACCATCCTTAACGCACCAACGTATTTCGCAACACATCCTTCTAGTCAAGTTTTAGAAAACGAGTTTTTAAGGCTTGTCGCATTCTCTGGCGTATGTATTTTGGCTCTGGCGCCAGCTGTTGCCAGCTGTGGCACCAGCTACGGCTCTGATACCAGCTGTGGCAGAACCACCTGAATTAATCCGGCTCAAGTGTATTAACCATCACCATTTAGGCAATCTCGTTTAACCTTTCACTTCAAACGGAGTAATCCACTGGTCTGTCGGGTATAACCTCCCGATACAACCACGGTAGAGCGGATCGAATGCCATACATACAAATGCTCATGCGACGATGAGCCCAGAGAATACCACATTCCAGCAAATATTACAAAATTATCATAGTTGAATAATACAGACCAAGTTTGAGTTTAGAAACCAAGTACTTCAGAGATCATAACTAAGAAGTTTTTCAGAGTTTAAGTTGCAGCGGAAAATAAAACAACGGAAGCTACTCGACGATACAGGATGTCTCGATGAAGCCCGTACGAGACATCACTCGACATTATCTCCGTTGGACGGGGGCGTATTGTGGCAGAACCACCTGAATTAATCCGGCTCAAGTGTATTAACCATTACCATTAAGGCATTCTCGGTTAACCTTACACATCAAACGGAGTAATCCACTGGTCTGTCGGGTATAACCTCCCGATACAACCACGGTAAGCGGATCGAGCGCCATACATACACATGCTCACGCGACGATGAGCCCAGAGAATACCACATTCCATCAAATATTACGACATTAACATAAGTAAATATTACAGACCAAGTTTTGAGTTTAGAAACCAAATACTTCAATGATCATACTAAGACGTTCTTCAGAGTTTAAGTTGCAGCGGAAAATAAAACAACGAAAGCTACTCGATGGTAAGGATGTCTCGATGAAGCCCGTACGAGACATCACTCGGCGTTATCTCCATTGGACGGGGGCGTATCCCATTCCACCGACCAACCAGGGGGAAGAGTGCAGGGCCAAGTCAAGCTAGCAATCATATCTTCGAAGGTCTCACCTGAAAACGAGCCACAAGCAAGGCTGAGTATACTAATACTCAGCAAGACTTACCCGAGTAGTGGAATCTACTCCACCGACTCTAGATATGCAAGGCTTTTGGCTCAGGGGTTTGTTTTGCCGAAAGCTTCTACAAGTGGGTCCTTACTTTCAACTTTTAGCTCAAGATTCTAGTTCCGTTAACCATTCTAGATAAGCAGCTATCCAAAAGCATACATGGTGAAGCATTAAATTTTCATCCAACCAGTTCATTCATCCTCATTGTTCCTCTTCTTACTCTGTGGGTAAAAATGGTTAAGCAGTCTCAATAGCCGTGAGAAACGGACGATTCGAATCGAATTTCTTAACCTTGCAAGGGAAACCTAAACACACGTCACGTGGTTACTCACAGAGTCACACGTGCAACTTTTCCCCTTTCTTTCCGGGTCGGGGATCGGGGCTACCCTCCGAGAGTACACGAGCCCCACGCCACGGTTCGGCGCCGGGTCGTGACCACTCGTGCACTCGCCATATAGTGGGACCGAAGTTCAAAGGGTAGGATGCCGTCCCCTTGCCGGGCCAATCAGGTACTTATGCTTACCGATTCCCATAATCTCGGCATGTGTTTAGTACGTTCAAAGACTTAACCATCACTACCACACCCTGCGGCCTTAGCATTTTTCACTAGACAGACGGGCCTCAATCGTAACCATCATTCCATAGCCCGTCCGTGTCCTTATGATTGCAGCGTGTAGTAAACATTCAACTCCTATTTTCTCGCGAGTGACAGGAAATCACTCGACTTTTACCGAAGTCCTATTAGCACAGCATTCTATCGATCCTTACGTCTAGTTTTCAAGCATGGGTTCCTAACATCATGCAACTAAGTTTTCATTCAACTCCTATAAACTTAATGCACAAGTAAAAGAGTAGTGAGTTGCATAATTTAGGAAAAGAAATGGGTTATGCTCCGGGGCTTGCCTTCTTGTGAATAGTTAGTCCGGGGATCGTCTGAACGTTGACCCGGGTCTCAACTGCTTCAGTTAGATTTGCCTGGGCTTCTCGCTGCTCACTCTCGGTCTCGGGCACCAACTCGTACGTCCCGTCGGAGAGAGTAGTCGTTTCTACATGAATGCACAAGTTTGAGCAGTGGTGATGGTAAACGACATGATTTCCTTCACGATAAAGTTGCGGTTCATAAGACATTTTTGTGTAGCATGTTAAATATGAAAAATGTAATACACAGCCACTGCTAGCATCTAGTTATTTTTATACAGAACAAACCATGCAAGTATTGATGCTAAAACTTTTACAGGGTGTTGTTATAACCATATTTGTGTTACTGTTAATTTTTCAGATTTTATTGTACATGATATAGAGCATAATAAATGGGACAAGCTACACTCATGTTATTAAAGATTATTTTCTACAGGATGTTATACAGGGTTTCTGTGTATGAAACTTTTTGTACAGCTTGAGCTACCCAAATGTGTTTCATAGTAAAAAGATGAACATTTCCTAAGCGCTTTACTAATTATTTTGAATTAGTGAAATTTTCCTACCACAAATTTATATGAACAGGTTACATATAGCAAAAAAGTTTGTAAATTTTTCTATGGCCTCTAGGTATTACTACAACAACACAGAAAAAGTTTCATGACATTAAACATCACAGAACAGCAGGAAAAATTAGTTCTATCACTTTATGGCATAAAACAAGGTTGGACAAAAGGTGTATCTAGAGATGGCTTTTGGTTCTGATCTTTTTGCACAGTCCTAAACATCAAGCAACTAACCCACTGCCCAAAATTTAGGGTCAGCAATGATCTACAACAGTGGGTAGAAAAGAAGTCCATTAAACATTCCATTTAATCTAGAGCAAAATATATTGAGAATCTGAGAAACTTTATATAACAAAAGTTGTAGAGTTTCTTCTAAGGATTCCAGAACAGTTGAGATTGTATTTTTCTGAGTTTTCTACGATTTTATACGAATTTTACAAGTTCACTGATTTGGTTAAAACTTTCTTTACAGAGGGGTCCCTGAAAACTAGCAGAAAACCCCCTAGGAAGATTTGGGCGTTTGCAATGTAGTCTCTAGTCGCAAAATCACGGCGGGGATCATCCTGTCCGGCCGAATTCCGGCGAGCTGGGTCGCCGGCGGCGAGGGCAAGGTGGGGGAGCACGGAGAGGGAACCAGGGCGCACCTATTGGTGGTCTTGGAGTGGCTCGGGGTGGCTGGTGGCGGGCTGGCCGTGGAGAGCAGGGGCGGCGGCGGTGGGGCGGCGCGGATGGCGGCGCTCCGGCGATGAGGGCGGCGGGGCTTGGGCTGGGAAGCTTCAGCGCAATGAGGAGGACCCGTTTCAGCGCTTGTCTCGGGTCGAGGAGGGGCGGAGGAGGGAGTTCCACGGCGGCGGCGTGGGGCGGAGCTCGGCTCTGCTCTGCTCTGGCGGGGAAGAAGAAAGGAGGGGAGGGAGGGGCGCTGCGCCGGCTTTATAGCTGGTGGAGCTCATGGGGGCAGGCTTGGCACGGCCGGGCGCTGGGTGGAGGGGGCGGCGAGGCTGGGCGCCATTGGTGCGGGGCGGCGGTGACCAGAGGCGCGCCATGCGTGGCGTGCGTGTGCTGGGCGCGCACCGGGGCGCGACGTCGCGTGCGGGCGACGCGGCGTGCTACTAGCGAGCTGGACGGCACAACGGGGCACGCCGTTGGGTGGCGGGGCGACGGCCAGCGACTGGGCGGTGGTGCGGTGTTGCAGGGCGCCGGGTTGGGCAGGGGCTTGCCGTGCGGGAGGGGGAAGAAAGGCGCGGCTGTGGTTGGGCGAGCGGGGGCGGGCAGCAGGCAGGGCGCCGGGGGTTGGCTCGGCGCCTGGTGCCGCGCAGGCGTCGAGGGCCAGGTGGCCGGCGGCGGTCGGGCGAGCTGGGCGGTGCAGCAGAGGAGGGAGAGGTGAGGGAGGGACCTAAGTGCGAAAATTCAAAAATTTCCAGGGGGCTGGTTGCAAACAGGACGTTTTCTCCACTTTCTAATTTGAATTTCAAAATCTTTTGAACATGAAAGTTGTTCAGAATAAAAAGTTCTACAAGTTTCGTTTCAGGCCAAAGTTCATTTGAGCTTTAGTTCCAAAGTTATTTTAAAAACTTAAAGAAAACTCTATTCGGAGGGCGCGTCATTTTATTTTAAAATGTCATTTTTTTCCCTAGGCTTCAACTAAACTTTTATTGGTCATGCTAATACTGGTGTGCTCATTTAATTTCATAGCCATATTTGCTTTGATGTGAAAGTTATCCAATTTGTTTCATTAAAGTACATGCATTTATGCACATACAAACTTTTAAAGGTAAAAGCAAAACCAAACTTAATTCATTCCTTTTATTTTCTTAGTTAGTGATGCATTTTATTATGCTAATAAGACTTGTTTAACAATTAAAACACCCGAGGTGTTACAGCTTTCCCCCCTTAAAAAGAATCTCGCCCCGAGATTCGGACAATAAGCTTAGTGTGGGCAGTGTGCACATACCGGTGGTTGAGATAAGAAAACCAGGGAAATTTTGGTTTAGGTAACTCTCGGTTTCTCAGGTGGCTTCTTCTTCAGTGTGATGATTCCATTGAACTTTATACATTTTAATCACGTTCCTCCTGGTCTCTCTTTCTTTTCGATCCAAAATTTTAACCGGGTGTTTGACATACGAGAGGTCGGGTTCTAACAATATTTCTTGTTGTTCCATAATCTCGGTTCCACAATCTCAGTAGGGACTCGAATACACTTCTTGAGTTGAGATACGTGGAAGACATCATGGGTGCCCGTGAGCCGAGGGGGCAGTCGTAATTTGTAGGCTACGGGTCCACAATTCTCAATGATTTCGTAAGGACCAACATAACGGGGAGCTAGTTTGCCTCTGATTCCGAATCTTTGCACTCCCTTGGTGGGTGAAACTCGAAGATAGACATGATCGCCAACTTCGAATTTTAGGGGCTTTCTCCTTTTGTCGGAATAGCTCTTTTGTCGGGCTTGTGCGGCTTTAAGATTTACTTGTATTACCTTTACTTTCTCCTCTGCCTCGATTACCAGGTCGGGTCCAATTATTTTACGTTCTCCGGTTTGTGACCAGCTCAAAGGAGTTCGACACCTTCGTCCGTATTGGGCCTGAAATGGTGCCATTTTCAAACTCGTTTGATAGCTATTGTTGTACGAGAACTCTGCTAGGGCTAGGCATTTGTCCCAATTCTTGTCATAGTGAATGACGCAAGCTCTCAGCATGTCTTCAAGAATTTGATTTATTCTTTCCGTTTGTCCGTCAGTCTGAGGATGGTATGCTGAGCTGCGAATCAGTTTAGTACCAAGAGACGTTTGTAGTTGTTCCCAAAAGCGTGCTACAAACTGAGGACCACGATCGGAAATAATTGTCTTAGGTATTCCATGTAGGCAAACAATACGATCGAGGTAAATCTCGGCATATTTCTTGGTAGAATAGGTGGTGTGTACCGGAAGAAAATGTGCCGTCTTTGTGAGTCTATCCACGATAACCCATATGGAATCGTGTTTCTGGGAAGTGTTTGCTAGTCCAACGATGAAGTCCATACTTATGTCTTCCCATTTCCAGGATGGTATAGGTAACGGTTGTAGTGTACCGGCTACCTTCAAGTGGCTAGCTTTTACTCTCTGGCACGTGTCACATTTTGAGACATACGTAGCAATTTCTCTTTTCATTCTAGTCCACCAGAAGTTTTGCCTTAGGTCGTGATACATTTTGCTACTACCGGGGTGTTTAGAGAATTTGGAAAGGTGTGCCTCATCGAGAATTTGCTTGCGGAGTTCACGATTCTTCGGAACGACTATACGACTTTCGAACCGTAGGACTCCCTTATGGTCCTGACGGAAACATTTATACTTCTCCTCACCTAGGGAGAGTTTTTGTTTGATGATCTTAATTCCTTCATCATGTAGTTGTGCCATGATGATTTGGTCGTGAAGAGTGGGCTCAACTGAGATGTGATTTAGAGTGCCTTGAGAAACCATTTCCATGTTAAGCTTACTCATTTCTGCACACAAGGTCTCGTTGTAGGACTCCATGGATAAGCAATGGCAATGGGACTAGCGGCTTAGTGCATTCGCGACTACATTAGCCTTGCCGGGGTGATAGTGCACTTCAAGGTCATAATCCTTGATTAATTCTAGCCATCTCTGTTGTCTCATATTCAGATCGGCTTGTGTGAAGATATACTTGAGACTCTTATGATCCGTGTAGATATTGCACTGTGTACCCATGAGATAATGCCTCCAAATTTTCAGAGCGTGAATGACAGCTGCAAGCTCAAGATCATGAGTGGGATAATTTTGCTCGTGAGGCCGAAGGGCTCGTGAGGCATATGCAATCACTCGATTCTCTTGCATAAGCACACATCCTAGACCAGTACCCGATGCGTCACAATACACATCGAATGACTTGGTATTATCGGGTTGAGCTAACACAGGTGCAGTAGTCAGATGCTCTCTGAGAGTGTGGAAGGCTTCTTCACACTTCTCATTCCATACGAACTTTACTTCCTTCTTTAACAGTTCAGTCATGGGCTTAGCAATTCGAGAGAAATCCGGGATGAAGCGACGGTAGTAACCGGCTAAGCCGAGAAAACTGCGAATCTGATGAACAGAGGTAGGGGGTTTCCAATCCATCACCTCTTGTACCTTGCTGGAGTCAACAGCTATGCCTTTGCTGGAGATCGTGTGACCTAAGAACTTTACAGTATCCAACCAGAATTCACACTTCGAAAACTTAGCATAGAGCTGATGGTCTCTTAGACGCTGAAGAACAATGCGAAGGTGCTTGGCATGCTCTTCCTCATCCTTGGAATAGATAAGGATGTCGTCGATGAACACTACGACGAATTTGTCAAGTTCGGGCATGAATACGGAATTCATGAGATACATGAAATAGGCAGGGGCATTGGTAAGTCCAAAGGACATGACCAAGAATTCATATAGTCCATATCGTGTGGAGATGGCAGTCTTAGGAATATCGCACGGGCGAATCTTGATTTGATGATATCCCGAACGAAGATCAATCTTTGAGAAGACTCTGGCTCCAGCTAATTGATTGAAGAGTACATCGATACGGGGAAGGGGGTATTTATTTTTAACAGTTACCGCATTGAGAGGTCGGTAGTCCACACATAATCTTAAACTGTCATCCTTCTTCTTTACGAATAGGGCTGGACATCCCCAAGGTGACGCGCTAGGGCGAATGAAACCTTTGTCCAGTAGTTCTTGGAGTTGAATTTTCAGCTCTGCCAATTCTTTAGGGGGCATCCTATATGGTCTTTTGGATATAGGTGCAGTGCCTGGCTGTAGTTCAATAACGAACTCAATGTCCCTATCTGGTGGCATTCCGGGTAAGTCGTCCGGAAAAACGTCGGCATACTCGTTTACTACAGGAATATCCTCTATCTTAAGTCCTTCCATCTTGTAAGCACAGGAATTCGTGCAATCTAGGAATGGTAGGTAAAGGGTAGTGGCTCCGTGACTAGGTGAATTTATCTCAACGGCTCGGGAAGAAAGGTCCAGTGTTACTCCATGCATAGTCATCCAGTTCATTCCCAAAATAATATCCATGCCGTCAAGAGGTAAAAGGACAAGGTCTGTGTCGATGGTTTTTGTTTTACTACCCAACTTGACTGGTACTTGTCTGACCATTTGGTTTGAAGCAGTTTTACCACCCGGTGTTGATGTCATATATGACCCTTTTGTGTGACAAACATCCAAGCCTACTTTTGCACCGAATTTTGCACTTATGAAACTATGCGATGCACCAGAATCAAATAATATAACTGCAGGTTTGTTATTAAATAGAGGATGTGCGTGTTATTAAGGGTGCACCTTTAGGGAGCGCTTCAAGCTCATCAATCTGTCCTTTGCTCTTGTTCCTCTGTCTTTTACGCTTGTTCTGATGGGTTTGGCTAGAACCTTGGCCCTGCTTTGGCTTCCTAGGCTGAGGGCATTCTCGAGCAAAATGGTTAGCACTGCTACAATTGAAGCAACGGTTTTTGTCACTTGGACGACGGGGTTGTTTGTTATCTGAAAATATCGCTACTGGCATACCCAATGAACCTCCCTTGGGTGTGGTGCATTTGGCAGGGTCTATCTTTTCCGGAACAGGTGAGCGAGTTTGTGTTCGAAGGACTGTGCCGGCGTCAGTAGTTTTGCTAACTTGACGTCGGCCCCATGGGATGAATTCTGTGCAGGTAATTTCCCATCCAGTCAAGTCTATGCCGCATGGGTCAGGCTTGAGAGTCCGACACTTTACTTGGTGATCCTTAAGTTTCATCGGAAGTTGTGATGGGGGCAATAGGGAGTCTGAGTAAACGTCTCTTGTGTCCATCATCTTGTTATTGAGCTCTGGATAGCTGGCAACCTGAGGATGGTGGGCATTGCACCCATCCCCTTGATGGTGTTGTTGCTGCAGGCATTGAAAAATCGCTTCCTGCCCCTTGACAAGCTGACGAAGCAACTCGGTTTGAGTGGCCATTACTTCCACTAAACTAGGTGGTGGTGGCGGCTGTGGTTGTGATCCACTTGCGCTAGCACCAAAACCATCGGGGTTGCCACGTGTTGATCCAACCATCTGAAACGTGAAAGGTTACCATTAGCAACGCGATCCATATTACTTCCTTGATTCATAAATGATTGGTGTAGTCATAGACTTCCGAAATCACAGCCGGAAGTATGGACAGAATCTCTGTTTGCTACGAAAAAAATCATAGCTTTCTGTGGGTCCATCCAAAATATCTCATACTTTGGCAGTAGTCAGAGAATTTAGGAATGCACCACTTTGGTATTTAACTTCGGCGCTAGAACTATAGCTAAGGTGGTCGAAAGGCTCGTCCTTTGCCTTACTGTCTTAGCTGTTTTTCAGCAGATCGATCGGTAATGTTTCGCCTATAACTTAAACTAGCGAGGTCCAATGACGCTGAATTTTTGTGAGAACCACGACCACAAAATTCCTGACAGGTTTGGTATTCAACTCACAGCTCAGAAATGTAAGGAAACATGGATAAAATTTCCGACAAGTTTCAGCGATTGTGGATTTCATTGTTTACCAACTTACAACGAAATCACCCAAGTTTATCGCTGTTCCTTACGTGCTGAGGGTATCCACATGGTTCAGGTGTACCCATCACAAAAGAGTTACTCAACTCCTAGTTAGCCTATTACAACACTTGCCAAAAGTTAGGCTACCCTATCGAGGAGTATGTGCAAAAGTCCTTCTAGGTCGTCATCTAGAAGTCATCCAAGTCGTTGACGGACGACTCGCTGTGAGCAGGAGAGTGAGCTCCTAAGTATCGGCCAAACGGCGACCAACAGCCTCGATCTCCAAGGCGGGCCACTCCGGGTGTAGCGGGTGCGGAAAAATGGTCACGTTGACACGGCACTGGGTAACTCCATTCTCTGCAAATTCCAGTCCGGCGTAACGTGGGGGAATTAGATAGCCCACGGTGCTCAACACGTTCCACAAAATAGAGGGAAAGCCCTCCCAGTGGAGACACTGTGAGTGAACGCGTCCATCCTCATCCACCATCATGGCAGCTGTCTTGGCCATCTGAACGAAAGATCAAATGGATGAGGCCGAGAAAAAGTGTGAAAAGCACAGGGACAGATTCCGTATAGAGTGCAAAAATAACCATAACTTCCACACTTCTCATCCAAAAATTCTCAAATTTCACCAGATCACTCCTAAGGTATTTGTGAACAACTTTGCTAGTCAACTCCAGAGCTAGATAGGTCTCTAAGATGGTCTTTCTTTCCAGGTTTTACCTCTCTGTCTACCCAGAAATTTTCAGTGAACAGGGAGCTAGAGTTTCGTGCACCAGGGGAAATCTACCCAGCCAAAATTTACCAAATTTTAACAAAAGCTTCCTGGGTAAATTTGGAACAGGTTTTGTGTTGTGCTCTTTTGCAGAAAACCGCAGGAAGGGGGCCTTAAAATTCAAGAGGCAGAAGTGCTTATTCTGGACAGAAATCTGACGCTCCAAGGTTTCTGTTATTTCTTATTATCCATAAGTTCAGAATTTTTCATTTTTGAACAGGAGATAGAACACAAAATTTGGAACAATTCTTTCAACATGAACTTTACCAGAAAAGGTCATTTTCTTTGATCAATAATTCTCTCTTTTCGGTCATGGCAGATTTGGGACAGATTCGCTAGATAGTCCTTATGCAAACCACGCTTAGATACGCAAGAACCTTACCACTCTTATACAACGCATTTTCAATTTCTGATATATATGTTCATGATGCATGCACGTCCTATTCGTCCTCACAAAATAAAATAATTGCCAAATACTTTTGGTCTTATGAAGATAGTTTCGGTGGCATACACAATACGACTCTCACTATAATAGCTAGTCGAGTCTTTCTAATCGTTCCTTAACTTATCGTAATCGCGGTTAGTGTACCTGCAGAAGATTGACAAAGCATATATATTTCATGAACCTTTCATGCCAGCACTCATGAAAGCGTCCGTATTCATTACCGTTTACTTATAGAAACGATATCTGTACAATTTCCGCCGTACAGACGACGTTAACATACGCTATCGAGATAGCGTATTCACGGGGGTACCGTCATGAGACGGGGGTATGAACAGCGATCGCCATACCCTGCGCCAAACCTTCTACTCCCAATATATCCAACGAACAGTTGGCATATTGGCAGCACCTCAAGTAAGCCACTGCTTGAGGACAGCGTTCGGTTCGCATCACCGACAGGAAGGCCAAGCTCCCTCAGTTGGCTGAGGATTCTCACCTTCTTACCTTAGCGATGAGTGCGTCGTTACAGAATTTAAGGTCGGTTGTGCATGAAAGTAAGTTTTGACAGAAAGTAATGTGCTGGAAGTCAGTTGATAATATATAGAGGTTAGATAGCCAACTAGTAACTTTCCCATAATCCCTTAGGGCTTTACGAACTAGGCACCATCCTTAACGCACCAATGTATTTCGCAACACATCCTTCTAGTCAAGTTTTATGAAAATAAGTTTTTAAGGCTTGTCGCATTCTCTGGCGTATGCATTTCGGCTCTGGTGCCAGCCGTTACCAGCTGTGGCACCAGCTACGGCTCTGATACCAGCTGTGGCAGAACCACCTGAATTAATCCGGCTCAAGTGTATTAACCATTACCATTAAGGCATTCTCGGTTAACCTTACACTTCAAACGGAGTAATCCACTGGTTTGTCGGGTATAACCTCCCGATACAACCACGGTAAGCGGATCGAGCGCCATACATACACATGCTCACGCGACGATGAGCCAAGAGAATACTACATTCCATCAAATATTACGACATTAACATAAGTAAATATTACAGACCAAGTTTTGAGTTTAGAAACCAAATACTTCAATGATCATACTAAGACGTTCTTCAGAGTTTAAGTTGCAGCGGAAAATAAAACAACGAAAGCTACTCGATGGTAAGGATGTCTCGATGAAGCCCGTACGAGACATCACTCGGCGTTATCTCCGTTGGACAGGGGCGTATCCCATTCCACCGACCAACCAGGGGGAAGAGTGCAGGGCCAGGTCAAGCTAGCAATCATATCTTCGAAGGTCTCACCTGAAAACGAGCCACAAGCAAGGCTGAGTATACTAATACTCAGCAAGACTTACCCGAGTAGTGGAATCTACTCCACCGACTCTAGATATGCAAGGCTTTAGGCTCAGGGGTTTGTTTTGCCGAAAGCTTCTAGAAGTGGGTCCTTACTTTCAACTTTTAGCTCAAGATTCTAGTTCCATTAACCATTCTAGATAAGCAGCTATCCAAAAGCATACATGGTGAAGCATTAAATTTTCATCCAACCAGTTCATTCATCCTCATTGTTCCTCTTCTTACTCTGTGGGTAAAAATAGTTAAGTAGTCTCAATAGCCGTGAGAAACGGACGATTCGAATCGAATTTCTTAACCTTGCAAGGGAAACCTAAACACACGTCACGTGGTTACTCACAGAGTCACACGTGCAACTTTTCCCCTGTCTTTCCGGGTCGGGGATCGGGGCTACCCTCCGAGAGTACACGAGCCCCACGCCACGGTTCGGCGCCGGGTCGTGACCACTCGTGCACTCGCCATATAGTGGGACCGAAGTTCAAAGGGTAGGATGCCGTCCCCTTGCCGGGCCAATCAGGTACTTAAGCTTACGGATTCCCATAATCTCGGCATGTGTTTAGTACGTTCAAAGACTTAACCATCACTACCACACCCTGCGGCCTTAGCATTTTTCACTAGACAGACGGGCCTCAATCGTAACCATCGTTCCATAGCCCGTCCGTGTCCTTATGATTGCAGCGTGTAGTAAACATTCAACTCCTATTTTCTCGCGAGTGACAGGAAATCACTCGACTTTTACCGGAGTCCTATTAGCACAGCATTCTATCGATCCTTACGTCTAGTTTTCAAGCATGGGTTCCTAACATCATGCAACTAAGTTTTCATTCAACTCCTATAAACTTAATGCACAAGTAAAAGAGTAGTGAGTTGCATAATTTAGGAAAAGAAATGGGTTATGCTCCGGGGCTTGCCTTCTTGTGAATAGTTAGTCCGGGGATCGTTTGAACGTTGACCCGGGTCTCAACTGCTTCAGTTAGATTTGTCTGGGCTTCTCGCTGCTCACTCTCGGACTCGGGCACCAACTCGTACGTCCCGTCGGAGAGAGTAGTCGTTTCTACATGAATGCACAAGTTTGAGCAGTGGTGATGGTAAACGACATGATTTCCTTCACGATAAAGTTGCGGTTCATAAGACATAAGTTTTGCTGTGAAGTTATTTACTTTAACATTTCCTAGGCAATCGTTAATAGAGTTTATCTTAATCTATTTAACTTCATTAAAGCAGAAGGGGTTGTGTTATATTGAAAATTTAGTTTTTCTTTTAAACACAAACATGAGTTGAACACAATTACTAATCTAGTTAGCTTCTGGTAATAAAATTTTTATTCAAAGTACATTATGCAGAGATAAGATCGCTGTAAAAAATTTCAGACATTTTTGTGTAGCATGTTAAATATGAAAAATGTAATACACAGCCACTGCTAGCATCTAGTTATTTTTATACAGAACAAACCATGCAAGTATTGATGCTAAACATTTTACAGGGTGTTTCTATAACCATATTTGTGTTACTGTAAATTTTTCAGATTTTATAGTACATGATATAGAGCATAATAAATGGGACAAGCTACACTCATGTTATTAAAGATTATTTTCTACAGGATGTTATACAGGGTTTCTATGTATGAAACTTTTTGTACAGCTTGAGCTACCCAAATGTGTTTCATAGTAAAAAGATGAACATTTCCTAAGCGCTTTACTAATTATTTTGAATTAGTGAAGTTTTCCTACCACAAATTCATATGAACAGGTTACATATAGCAAAAATGTTTCTAAATTTTTCTATGGCCTCTAGGTATTACTACAACAACACAGAAAATGTTTCATGACATTAAACATCACAGAACAGCAGGAAAAATTAGTTCTATCACTTTATGGCATAAAACAAGGTTGGACAAAAAGTGTACCTAGAGATGGCTTTTGGTCCTGATCTTTTTGCACAGTCCTAAACATCAAGCAACTAACCCACTGCCCAAAATTTAGGGTCAGCAATGATCTACAACAGTGGGTACAAAAGAAGTCCATTAAACCTTCCATTTAATCTAGAGCAAAATATATTGAGAATCTGAGAAACTTTATGTAACAAACGTTGTAGAGTTTCTTCTAAGGATTCCAGAACAGTTGAGTTTGCATTTTTCTGAATGTTCTACGATTTTATACGAATTTTACAAGTTCACTGATTTGGTTAAAACTTTCTTTACAGAGGGGTCCCTGAAAACTAGCAGAAAACCCCCTAGGAAGATTTGGGCGTTTGCAATGTAGTCCCTGTTCGCAAATTCACGGCGGGGGTCATCCTGTCCGGCCGAATTCCGGCGAGCACAGTCGCCGGCGGCGAGGGCAAGGTGGGGGAGCACGGAGAGGGAACCAGGGCGCACCTATTGGTGGTCTTGGAGTGGCTCGGGGTGGCTGGTGGCGGGCTGGCCGCGGAGAGCAGGGGCGGCGGCGGTGGGGCGGCGCGGACGGCGGCGCTCCGGCGATGAGGGCGGCGGGGCTCGGGCTGGGAAGCTTCAGCGCAATGAGGAGGACCCGTTTCAGCGCTTGTCTCGGGTCGAGGAGGGGCGGAGGAGGGAGTTCCAAGGCGGCGGCGTGGGGCGGAGCTCGGCTCTGCTCTGCTCTGGCGGGGAAGAAGAAAGGAGGGGAGGGAGGGGCGCTGCGCCGGCTTTATAGCTGGTGGAGCTCATGGGGGCGGGCTTGGCACGGCCGGGCGCTGGGTGGAGGGGGCGGCGAGGCTGGGCGCCATTGGTGCGGGGCGGCGGTGACCAGAGGCGTGCCATGCGTGGCGTGCGTGTGCTGGGCGCGCACCGGGGCGCGACGTCGCGTTCGGGCGACGCGGCGTGCTACTGGCGAGCTGGGCGGCACAACTGGGCACACCGTTGGGTGGTGGGGCGGCGGCCAGCGACTGGGCGGCGGTGCGGTGCTGCAGGGCGTCGGGTTGGGCAGGGGCTTGCCGTGCGGGAGGGGGAAGAATGGCGCGGCTGTGGTTGGGCGAGCGGGGGCGGGCAGCAGGCAGGGCGCCGGGGGTTGGCTCGGCGCCTGGTGCCGCGCAGGCGTCGAGGGCCAGGTGGCCGGCAGCGGTCGGGCGAGCTGGGCGGTGCAGCAGAGGAGGGAGAGGTGAGGGAGGGACCTAAGTGCGAAAATTCAAAAATTTCCAGGGGGCTGGTTGCAAACAGGACGTTTTCTCCACTTTCTAATTTGAATTTCAAAATCTTTTGAACATGAAAGTTGTTCAGAATAAAAAGTTCTACAAGTTTCGTTTCAGGCCAAAGTTCATTTGAGCTTTAGTTCCAAAGTTATTTTAAAAACTTAATGAAAACTCTATTCGGAGGGCGCGTCATTTTATTTCAAAATGTCATTTTTTTCCCTAGGCTTCAACTAAACTTTTATTGGTCATGCTAATACTGGTGTGCTCATTTAATTTCATAGCCATATTTGCTTTGATGTGAAAGTTATCCAATTTGTTTCATTAAAGTACATGCATTTATGCACATACAAACTTTTAAAGGTAAAAGCAAAACCAAACTTAATCCATTCCTTTTATTTTCTTAGTTCGTGATGCATTTTATTATGCTAATAAGACTTGTTTAATAATTAAAACACCCGAGGTGTTACACGTATCCCATTCCACCGACCAACCAGGGGGAAGAGTGCAGGGCCAAGTCAAGCTAGCAATCATATCTTCGAAGGTCTCACCTGAAAACGAGCCACAAGCAAGGCTGAGTATACTAATACTCAGCAAGGCTAACCCGACTAGTGGGGTATACTTAGCCGACTCCTAGACATGCGAGGCTTTTGGCTTGAGGGGTTTGTTTTGCCAAAAAGCATATATAGTAGGTCCTTACTTTCAGATTTTAGCTCCAAATTCTAGCTTTCTTTAACCATTCTAGGTAAGCAACTATCCAATATCATACATGGTGAAGCATTAAATTTTCATCCAACAAGTTTATTCATCATCATTATTCCTCTTCTTACTCTGTGGGTAAAAGTGGTTAAGCAGTCTCAATAGCTGTGAGAAACGGACGATTCGAATCGAATTGCTTAACCTTGCAAGGGAAACCTAAACACACGTCACGTGGTTACTCCCAGAGTCACACGTGCAACTTTTCCCTTCAATTCCCGCTTCACGGAACAGGCCCACCGCCCTCGACTACACCTCCCCACAGACCTCGACTACACCTCCCCACAGACCTCGGTACGTCGGGCTGTGGCGGCCGATGCACCCGCCATTAGCTAGATGTGAACGAATTCAAGACAGTGGGGAGTATGTTCCGGCCTCGGTTCAATCCGGTACTTAAGCTTACCGATTACCATATTCTCGGCATGTGGTTAGTACGTTCAAAGACATAACCACCACTACCACACCCTGCGGCCTTAGCATTTTTCACTAAACAGACGGGCCTCAATCATCAACATAAACATCGTACCATAGCCCGTCCGTGTCCTTATGATTGCAGCGTGTAGTAAACAATCAACTCCTAGGAAATCACTCGACTTTTACCGAGTCCTATTAGCATAGCATTCTATCGAACCTGGCATCTAGTGTTCAGAGCATGGGCACCTAGGATCATGCAACTAAGTTTTCATCCAACTCCTATAAACTTAATGCACAAGTAAAGTAGAGTAATAAGTTGCATAAGTTTAGAAAATAGGGTTCATGCTCCGGGGCTTGCCTTCTTGTGAACAGTTAGCTTGGGGCTCTTCCGAACTTGGGTTCGGGTCTTTGGCAACTTCAGTTAGATTCACTTGAGCTTCACGCTGCTCACTCTCGGACGGGGGCACCAACTCGTGCGTTCCGTCGGCGAGAGTAGTCGTTTCTACATGAATGCATGAGCGTAAGTTGTGGTGATAGTTAACTGACATTATTTCCTTCACGATAAAGTTGCAGTTCATAAGACATAAGTTTTGCTGTGCAGTTATTTACTTTAACATTTCCTGGGCAATCGTTAATAGAGTTTATCTTAATCTATTTAACTTCATTAAAGAAGAAGGGGTTGTGTTATATTGAAAACTTAGTTTCTTTTTAAACACAAACATGAGTTGAACACAATTACTAATCTAGTTAGCTTCTGGTAATAATTAGTTTCATGTCATTAAACATCACAGAACAGCAGGAAAAATTAGTTCTATCACTTTATGGCATAAAACAAGGTTGGACAAAAGGTGTATCTAGAGATGGCTTTTGGTCCTTATCTTTTTGCACAGTCCTAAACATCAAGCAACTAACTCACTGCCCAAAATTTAGGGTCAGCAATGATCTACAACAGTGGGTACAAAAGAAGTCCATTAAACTTTCCATTTAATCTAGAGCAAAATATATTGAGAATCTGAGAAACTTTATGTAACAAAAGTTGTAGAGTTTCTTCTAAGGATTCCAGAACAGTTGAGTTTGCATTTTTCTGAATGTTCTACGATTTTATACGAATTTTACAAGTTCACTGATTTGGTTAAAACTTTCTTTACAGAGGGGTCCCTGAAAACTAGCAGAAAACCCCCTAGGAAGATTTGGGCGTTTGCAATGTAGTCCCTGTTCGCAAATTCACGGCGGGGGTCATCCTGTCCGGCCGAATTCCGGCGAGCACAGTCGCCGGCGGCGAGGGCAAGGTGGGGGAGGAGCAAGAGGAGGTTGGGGGCTACCTTTGGGTGGTCACGGTTGGGGCGGAGGCGGTTTGAGCAGGGCTGCCCGCGGCTACCAGGGGGGGCGGCGGCGGGTGGAGCTCTGCTCCGGCGAGCTCCGGCGAGCTGGGCGGCGGGGCTTGGGCTGGGAGGCTTCGCGCGGAGGTAGGAGAGCGATTTTGGGGCCTAGCTCGGGTCGAGGAGGGGCGGAGGAGGGAGTTCCACGGCGGCGGCGTGGGCCGGTGGCGTTCTATTGGCCGTGCGGGCTGCCGCGTGAGGAAGAAGGAGGACACGGCCGCGGGTTGGGCGAGCTGGGCGGCGAGCAGAGGCACTGGGCGCTGCCGGCGGTGGGTAGAGGTGCGCTATTGGGCAGGCGGCGGCGGGCAAAGGTGCGCCATGCGCGTGGCGTGCGTGCGCTGGGCACGCACCGGGGCGCGACGTCGCGTGCGGACGACGCGGCGTGCGGTTGGTGAGCTAGGGCGGCACGACGGGGCACGCCTTTGGGTGGCGGGGCGGCGGCCAGCGACTGGGTGGCGGTGCGGTGTTGCAGGGCGCCGGGTTGGGCAGGGGCATGCCGTCCGGGAGCGAGAAGAAGGCGCGGCCGTGGTTGGGCGAGCGGGGGCGGGCAGTAGGCAGGGCGCCGGGGGTTGGCTTGGCGCCTGGTGCCGCGCAGGCGTCGAGGGCCAGGTGGCCGGCGGCGGTCGGGCGAGGGGGACGGTGCAGCAGAGGAGGGGCAAGGGCCTAAGTGCGAGAATTCAAAAATTTCCAGGGGCTGGTTGCAAACAGGACGTTTTCTCCACTTTCTAATTTGAATTTCAAAATCTTTTGAACATGAAAGTTGTTCAGAATAAAAATTTCTACAAGTTTCGTTTCAGGCCAAATTTCATTTGAGCTTTAGTTCCAAAGTAATTTTAAAAACTTAAAGAAAACTCTATTCGGAGGGCGCGTCGTTTTATTTCAAAATTTCATTTTCTTCCCTAGGCTTCAACTAAACTTTTATTGGTCATGCTAATACTGGTGTGCTCATTTAATTTCATAGCCATATTTGCTTTGATGTGAAAGTTATCCAATTTGTTTCATTAAAGTACATGCATTTATGCACATACAAACTTTTAAAGGTAAAAGCAAAACCAAACTTAATCCATTCCTTTTATTTTCTTAGTTAGTGATGCATTTTATTATGCTAATAAGACTTGTTTAACAATTAAAACACCTGAGGTGTTACAACAAAGGACAACAGAACTGCGTGCGCAGAAAGGTGAATCATGTGGCTGCAGAAACAGCTGAAGAGG
Source organism: Panicum miliaceum (assembly GCA_032594955.1). Taxonomy (NCBI): domain Eukaryota; kingdom Viridiplantae; phylum Streptophyta; class Magnoliopsida; order Poales; family Poaceae; genus Panicum; species Panicum miliaceum. The sequence continues at coordinate 27,287,494 of CM064066.1, read as the reverse complement.
CTCCCGATGTTGTGCTCGGTACGTTTCTTGTTAATTCTGAACCTGCATCAGTTTTATTTGATTCTGGAGCATCACATTCATTCATTACTGAGCAATTTGCTGCAAAACATAATTTACCAATGAGCCCTATGAAACAAATATTTCTAGTAACCTCCCCGGGCAAGGAATTGAAAGCCAGTCACTTATGCCCAAGGGTCAGCATGAATATTATGGGGGTAGAATTCCTAGCCAATCTAATAGTCCTAAAGACTAACGGCATCGATGTGATCCTCGGAATGGATTGGTTATCAGGATGTGATGGTGTTATTCAGTGTCGCAAGAGATCAGTGCTCTTAACCAGTCCTCAAGGAGATAAAATAGAGTTTGTGGCATCAGCTTCGCCCAGTAGAGTTGGGACAACGAACCAAATGAAGGGAATGCCTCTAGAAGATATCAGAGTTGTCTGTGAGTACCCCGACGTCTTCCCGGAAGATTTACCAGGTATGCCACCTGTTCGTGACATTGAGTTCAGTATTGATCTTTTACCTGGTACTGCACCTATCTCTAAAAGACCCTATAGAATGGATGTTAAGGATCTAAGTGAACTAAAGAAACAAATAGAAGAAATGTTAGCTAAGGGATTTATCCGTCCTAGCTCATCCCCGTGGGGAGCACCCGTGATCTTTGTCGATAAGAAGGATGGCAGCAGAAGGATGTGCGTAGACTACAGGTCGTTGAATGATGTGACGATCAAGAATAAGTATCCATTGCCCAGGATTGAAGATTTGTTTGATCAGATGAGAGGTGCCAAGGTTTTCTCCAAGATTGATTTGAGATCAGGATATCATCAGCTAAGGATCCGACCAGAGGATATACCCAAGACAGCCTTCACTATCAGATATGGTCTGTACGAGTTCACTGTGATGTCGTTCGGATTGACCAACGCTCTAGCTTACTTCATGTACCTGATGAACAAGGTTTTCATGGAATCTTGACAAGTTTGTGGTTGTGTTCATTTTTACATCTTGGTGTATTCACAGAACGAGGAAGAACATGATGAGCACTTGAGAATAGTGTTACAAAAACTCCGAGAGAATCAGCTATATGCCAAGCTGAGCAAATGTGATTTTTGGTTGAGAGAAGTTTCTTTCCTTGGACATGTTATCACAGATGGAGGAATTGCAGTAGACCCAAGTAAAGTTCAGGATGTTTTGAATTGGAATCCGCCGAAAAATGTGCCTGAAATCAGAAGTTTCCTTGGACTTGCAGGCTACTACCGCAGATTTATTGAAGGCTTCTCAAAGATCGTGAAACCTATGACTTCTCTGTTGGAGAAAGGGAAAGAATTTAAGTGGGATGATGCATGCCAGAAGTGTTTTGAAGAGCTGAAAACAAGATTGACCACTGCCCCTGTGTTGATAATGCCAGATATCCACAAAGGCTTTGATGTGTATTGCGACGCTTCACGGATGGGTCTTGGATGTGTGTTAATGCAAGAAGGCAAAGTTGTGGCCTATGCTTCAAGACAACTGAGAAAGCATGAGCAGAACTATCCTACCCATGACTTGGAGTTGGCTGCCGTTGTGCACGCATTGAAGATTTGGAGGCACTACATGATCGAAAACAAGTGTCAGATCTTCACGGACCATAAGAGTCTGAAGTACATCTTCACGCAACAGGATCTTAACCTAAGACAGCAGATGGCTAGAATTAATCAAGGACTATGATTTGGATATTCAGTATCATCCTGGCAAGGCTAATGTTGTGGCAGACGCCCTAAGCCGGAAAGGACAAGCTAATATGATGGTTGCTCAATTGGTGCCTCAGGAGTTATGTTGGGAGATGGCACGTTTGAACTTGGGAATTGTCACACAAGCGGAAGCCATAACCATGGAGATGGAACCTACATTAGAACAGGAGATCAGAAAAGGACAGTTGATAGATGCGAAGATCAAAGAGATCAAGATTCAAATTGGTTTAGGCAAGACTAAGGACTTCACCGAAGATGAACAAGGAACTGTTTGGTTCGGAAAAAGGATCTGTGTACCTGAAATTGATCACCTTCGTGAACTCATTTTAAAGGAGGCACATGATTCCGCTTATTCCATAAATCCTAGAAGTACCAAAATGTATCAAGACTTGAAAGAAAGGTACTGGTGGTATGGTTTGAAAAGAGACGTAGCAACTTACGTAGCTTTGTGTGATGTGTGCCAGAGAGTGAAGGCAGAACACCAGAGACTAGCAGGTTTACTCCAGCCCTTGAAAGTACCTGAATGGAAATGGGAAGAGATTGGTATGGATTTCATTGTAGGGTTACCCCGTACTCGTGATGGTTACGACTCGATATGGGTTATTGTGGACAGATTGACAAAATTCGCACATTTCATCCTAGTCAAAACAACATACATTGGAGCCAAGTTAGCAGAACTATACATGTCATGAATTGTGTGTCTGCATGGTGTTCCAAAGAAGATAGTGTCTGATCGAGGTACTCAGTTCACGTCGCGTTTCTGGCAGAAATTACATGAATCCATGGATACAAAGCTCAATTTCAGTTCTGCATATTGTTGGCGCTAAAATCGGCCGGATAGGAATTGGCCGATGGTCTTCAGCGTCGGACACACGACCCGGGAGAATCTGCTTAGCTCCTGTTCGGGTTATCGCCCTGGTGCGGTTCGCGTGGCGTGCCAGTCAATCTGACCTGTTGATTGACAAGGAAATAAAGTATTAAATTCCAGGCGCCTCGATCGGCTGGAGTTCCGATCTGTCCTGAGGAGCGCGTCGGCGGCGAATCGGCCGATTTGCTGTAGAAATGATCGGCTATGGATCAGCCGATAATCGTGTAGTAATTGTAAAGAAAACTGCGGGAGTGATCTAAACGATTACTACAGAGACAACACTTGAAATAGATCTAATCTGCTGTAAGATGATGAATCGAAAAAGAATAATGACGAAGCCGATTACTCTGATCCCAAACTGTATAACTGGTGATAATACTAGAATAACAGGTAAAACTTGCAATTCTAGTGAATATCGATAACTGGTCAATAAATCCAAACGAAACCACAGCGATGCGCCCGTAGTTAAAGCTCGGATATTACTCGATAAGCGGAACCTACCAATTGGCCGGAGATCAGGTTGATGCAGCCCTGCCAATTCGTACGAACTCGCGAAAGAAGAAAAATATTAGCGAAGTCGCCGGCTTGAAAGTAAATTGCTGGAAAAGTAGAAGTATTGTTGTTGATTGATGTCTTGATGATTTGCAAAACCCTGACGACTCCTATTTATACCCTAAAACTAGGACTCCTGGTCGATAACGACTTGTTACAATCTTATTTAAAAACAAGAAAATTACCATATCTATAATAGCTTTTAAAGGAAACGGACTCCCGCGGAATCTTCCGCCGCCGTCCCCTAATCCAATCAGGATTCTTTTCAATTGCTCCTTGACCGACTTAGCGTTGCCCTGTTGACCAACTTTTGACCAGGACCTTCCGAAATAATTCCATCCTGGTGGCGCAAGCTGTATAACCAATCGGCTGATTTTCAACTGTTACCTCAATCGGCCGATTCCTTACTGTAGCCTTCAGATCTGCCGCATCGGCCAATCTTCTCCTCCTGACGCTGATTCAACATGTGTCAAAATCTGGCGTCAACACATGCTCCCCAGTTTCGGAGTAAAACATAACTTTTTCTTCGAATCTCTTTCTATAATCCCCTCCTCCGAAACGGGCGCAGTAAAATCCCTTTCCGTTCCGCGGCACAATGATTGCAATTTCCTCGGACCGAGCGCACGAAATGATCGCTCCTCTGGAATTCGTGTAGACGGCACGGTAAAAATACCATCTTTGCCCTCGCTCTCCTAATTTTTCTTAAGTACTGGCCTTCTCCACCTATCCTTCCCCACAAATCTAGCATTCTCTTCCAACGAACCACTGTTCGTCTTCCTCCAAGCTCTCTTGATCTTCAAGCGCTTCCCCCTTTCCGGCGACCTCACCCGCGGCCTGCTCCAACCCCCCAATGGCGTCACCATCGGTGACCGTTCCATCCACGGAGGCTCCATCGGCAACTCCTTCGGCGGCGGCGGCCCAATCGGCGGCTTCCCCAGCAGTCCCATCGGCGACGATGATCTCCATCCCAGAGGTAAATGCTCAAAATTTTCTCCTTTTCGCCTTTCTACTGCTTCAGTATTTTCCGGACCCTCTCTTAGTTTCTTCCCCTTTTCCCTTTTTTAGGCACTTAGGCACCGAATTACAATTCCACTCTCAGAATCCCCTGACCTCATCTGTTTGGGCCCTATGGGGAACCCCGATCCAACGGACCTAATCAGCTTAGAAACCCATAGAATCCCTTTTAAGCAATCATCTATGGATTTAGATCACTGGGTAGGCACTTTCAGATCCTGGCCGAATGAAACACCCGGGTGGAGAGAATGGTACCAGAGGGTAGCCGGATCTTGGAAGGTTCAGTGGGAGGAACAGAAAATCGGCCAGTGCATAGACTTATCTTTGTCTCAGATGGAAAGGAACGAACCTCTGGTCATGGCAGCCTCTTATTTTCGGTCCGATGCACTTAATGCGTTCCTTTTCGGACATGGACCTATGACCCCGACCTTGGCCGATGTTCTGCTGTTGACCGGCCTCGATGTCTCCTCCGCCGATACCCCTTTCAATTATCTGTTTAAGCCATCACATCGGCTGGAGACCAAAGGAATCGACGGGTGGAAAGGATATATTAGCAAAAACATGAAGACCGGGACAGTCTCACAGAGGGAGCATACTGCCTTTTTGATGATGTGGCTGGAAAAGCATTTCTTCTGTGGCAGAGCAGTTGGCCCCTCTTCAAACACTCAAGCTTTGGCAGAGGCTTTATCACAAGGATCGGCCATCCCCCTTGGAAAACATTTGCTGGGATCGGCGTAGTACCTGATGCACCAAATCGGCACCAAGCTGTCGAAGGGGGAGCCGATCGGGAACCCTGGTGGTCCCTGGTGGTTCATCACCCTCTGGCTCAATTTACACATGAGCAAGGTCTCTCAGCAACGGATAGAGACAAAAACCTTCCCCAATATCGAGTCAGAGGAGAATCCATCAGTTCGACGCCGCTGCAGATCTTTTGGAGAAGCGGTATCGGCCTTCCCCGGCTGCCAGTTTACTGCCACCCGCACAGCTGAGTATTTCAGATGCTTTTATAATGGCCTTAGTGAAGAAACCATCAGCTGGCACCCATATCAAGCAGTGGAGCCGATTTTTGAATTACCCATAAGCTACGATTTCTCCACCCACAGTTTTGACAGGGAGCTTATGGATATCTTGATCAAGCCTGCCGGCCAATTTCTTCTCAGGAAAGGATTCACCCACCTACGAGTTCTACAATCCATCAGCTGCGGCAAGGCAACTGGGTTTTGGCCAACTGCCGATTCGGGTCTACTTCGCCGGTCAGGCGAAATTCAGAGGTGGACTGACCTCAAGTCTTGATTACAGTCGGCTGTGCGATTTAGTACCCGATTCCAGTACTATTGACCTGAATAATTGGTCAGTTACCTCCTTTGCCACCCAGCAATTCAAATTATGGTGGGCAGAATGGAAGCAACATCTTTTCTGTAAATCTCCATCGTCTTACTGCAACCTCCTGGACCCAGAGAACATTGATCCAAACGCAGCGGTATGTCCTTTTTCTCCAGCCGATTCCAATGTTATTTCTTTCCACATTATCATCTCGTTATTAACTCATGTTTATTTCCTTAGTCTGAAAGCCATGTCCCTCCAATGTGGAGCCAAAGCGGCAGGCCGATAGATAGCCAACATCCATACACGCCATATCCACTTATCGGCTTCCATGCTCCAACTGTCAAAGATATCTCCACTGGCCGATCGAAGCGAGCACTGAAAAGGCCAACATCAAAGATAACCAGCCGTCGGGTGCGAGCTCGCGTTGGATCGGCCGATCAGACGGCAATAGCATTGGCTGATGTTCCCCGTATCGGATCGGCTAACCAGATGGCAGTGGTATCGGCCGAGACTTCCCGCATCGGATCGGCCGACCAAGTAGTGGTGACACCAGCCGAGACTCCTTTACATTTGCCGGTTGTTGAGATGGCCGATCCCCAAGTCACTGCTGAAGTCGGGGCAGCTGCAGATCGCTATTAGTAGAAGTTGTTCAGGTAATCTCACTTATCTCATATATTCTTGAAATCTTCCACTGACTTTAACTCTCTTCCTCTGCCAGGCTGCACAAGTTATCCCACCACAATCTCCGCAGCAATCGGCCACGTCCCAAGTGGGAGCCGAAACTCCAGCAGCTCCTATCATCGAGGTAAATGATCTCTTACCTTGATCTCTTAACTTTCAGAAAACTTAACCGATCTTGATGCAGGCCGATTTGGGTATGCTAACTACAACCCCACAACAGGCATCGGCCGGGAGATCCACAGAGGCATGGCAAATTTCTGTCACCATCTTATTTCAATTTCCCATAGCATATTCACAGGATCTTCTTTTATGTCTTTTTCAGGAAGCTGGTCCAAGCGGAGCGCTAATAATCGTTGAATCTTCCTCTTCCGACGAGCCAAATGCACCAGTCCCTGAGACAACGGAGACGCTTCCACCGGCACAGGCAAGAGAAATTCGCTTTAAGGAGGTAACAAACTTACCATTAGAATCAGCCAATTTCCCTTTACTGCTTGCCTACCTTAATACTTTATTTTCTCACAGGAGCAGGACACCCCTAAGAACAGCATCTTCTCCTTTGCCGTCTCCTTGCCCGATGACGAAGAAATTGCTTCACACCCAATCCCATCGAGCTCTACCTCCGACGATGTCCGCGCCAAGCTCGAAAGCATGCGCACTCTCCTTCAAGACGACATCGGCCGATTGGTAGAAGATGCATCGCCGATTCGACGACTTTTCAATGAGATCAAAGGTCGAATCCCGGAAGAAGTATCAGAAAATTTAGCATATGCTGCTTATATAGAGCACATGAAGATTCCGGTTTCCAGGGCGCTGCGCCATATGGCCGATCGTGCTCAGATGGCAAAAACTCAGGAGGAGGTCGATTCATACAAGCACCGGACTCAGGAAGTACACCACATGATCAATTTCCTCGAAAACTGCCGTCCGGACATCGTCGGCGCAATAGATCGGCTGAAACGGAGGAGAGCAGAGCTGGCCAAGGAGATGGAACAGATAACCAAAGAGATAGCCGCTGAAAAAAAGAAGCTCCAAGAACTCCCATCCATCATCAGCGAACTGAAGCAAGAAAGACAGCATCTGGCCCGCGAAACGATAAAGCTTCGTCGCCGTGTGTCAGAAGTACCAGGATCGGCCGATGATGATCAGAGAGTACTAGACTCGGCCGATCAAATTAGACGACAAGCTATTGTAGCCATAGACGCTTTCCTTGGGTTGTAAAGAATATGTTAAACATTTATTGCTCCTTCAATGTCACTGCGCCGATTTGGTTCTAAACTGCTCCTTCAGTCTGCTTTGCATTTATGTATGTATTTACTCCGATAGGACGTGTCTCACCATCCATCTACCTCCTCTTCATTTATAAGTAGACCATTCACCATCTCCAGAGGCATACACATCACTTATCTTCTCTCCCTCTTTTACTGTCCCAAACTGAACGGTAAGATGTCTTCTTCGTCCTCTTCATCTTCTTCCTTTGTCAATCAGGTATGAACTTCTCCTCTGCCTTTCTCCTAAGCATCTCAATCGCTCTGATGTTGGGTAACCCCTTTTATCTCTGTTTAGCCGAAACGTTTCAGCCCTGGTCTAGAACGAGCGATAGAAATCATGCATTAAGAAGAGCCACTATCACGGGCAGACAGAGATCTGATAAGAGCTCATGCTGTGGAACTCAGAGATCATGTCCCTGCTGCTGTCCAGGAATACTCGGACCTTATAGATGCTCACTTTTTGGTCCGCAAGCGACCATCTTCTGAAAAAAGTCCTCCACTTCCTTGTAAAGCTAAAACCGAAGTTGCCATGGAAGATCTGGAGGAGAAGAAGACCCGCCTGCTGAAAGAACTTTGCAACCAAGCTGAAACTGGAGCCACTGCAGAGGACCCGAAGGAGAAAAGGCTCACCCTTACGATAAAACTGGGTCGCATCGAGAGAGAAATCCAGCGTAGGCATAATCAGTAGACACATCGGTATTTTTATTCTAAGGGCGACTTGTACCATGCCGGCCATGTAATCTGTCATTTTCATCCAATAATGAATCCCAATGTTTCCTTCACCAGATGTGTAGACAAAAACTGATGAGAAATCGGCCATGTTATCTTGATATATTTTGCTGCAAGTTATGCATCTACCCAAATGCTTGGATAGTACCTCTTCAGATATCGTCCGTTTAAAGCTCTTGGGAATTCCTCCCCTTCGACTGTCTCCAGAATATATGCATTCCCAGGGGCACATCGGCCGATTCTATACGGTCCTTCCCAAGTGGGTGACCATTTACCGAATTTGGGATCTTTGCATCCTATCGGCAGCACCAACTTCCATACCAAATCTCCCTGAGAGAACTGTTTAATTTTGACCTTTTTGTCATACCATCTGGCCACCCTTTTCTTGTTTTCTTCTATACTAATCAGGGCTCTCAACCGTAAACCTGCCGAATCGTCAAGTTCATCATTCATGAGAAAGGAATAGTCATCGGCCGTTAACTGATCTTGTAACGATATACGCCTTGACCCTGTCCTTATCTCCCATGGCAAGACCGCCTCATGACCATAAACCAACTGATAAGGGGATATTTTAGTGGCTCCATGACAAGCCATCCTATATGCCCATAAAGATTCAGCCAAAGACATATGCCACTTCTTGGGTTGCTCTTCTACCTTTCTCTTGATTAGTTTGATTATCCCTTTATTAGACGATTCTGCTTGGCCATTGGCTTGAGCATAGTATGGAGAAGAGTTTAATAATTTAATCCCCATATCGGCGGCGAACTCTCCGAATTCTCTAGAAGTAAACATTGTCCCTTGGTCAGTTGTGATGGTTTGAGGAATACCAAATCGATAAATAATATGGCTTTTAACAAATTCAATCATATCGGCCGATGTCATGTTCCTTAAAGGAACTGCCTCCACCCACTTAGTAAAATAATCTGTAGCCACCAATATGAACTTATGCCCTTTGCTTGATGGAGGATGAATCTGTCCGATGAGATCTATTCCCCAACCCCTGAACGGCCACGGCTTAATTATTGGATTCATAGCCGATGCTGGTGTGGCAGAACCACTTGAATTAATCCGGCTCAAGTGTATTAACCATCACCATTTAGGCAATCTCGGTTAACCTTACACTTCAAACGGAGTAATCCACTGGTCTGTCGGGTATAACCTCCCGATACAACCACGGTAGAGCGGATCGAATGCCATACATACAAATGCTCATGCGACGATGAGCCCAGAGAATACCACATTCCAGCAAATATTACAAAATTATCATAGGTGAATACTACAGACCAAGTTTTGAGTTTAGAAACCAAGTACTTCAATGATCATAACTAATAAGTTCTTCAGAGTTTAAGTTGCAGCGGAAAATAAAACAACGAAAGCTACTCCGACGATAAGGATGTCTCGATGAAGCCCGTATGAGACATCACTCGGCATTATCTTCGTTGGACAGGGGCGTATCCCATTCCACCGACCAACCAGGGGGAAGAGTACACGGCCAGGTCAAGCTAGCAATCATATCTTCGAAGGTCTCACCTGAAAACGAGCCACAAGCAAGGCTGAGTATACTAATACTCAGCAAGGCTTACCCGACTAATGGGGTATACTTAGCCGACTCCTAGACATGCGAGGCTTTTGGCTTGAGGGGTTTGTTTTGCCAAAAAGCATATATAGTAGGTCCTTACTTTCAGATTTTAGCTCCAAGTTCTAGCTTTCTTTAACCATTCTAGGTAAGCAACTATCCAATATCATACATGGTGAAGCATTAAATTTTCATCCAACAAGTTTATTCATCATCATTGTTCCTCTTCTTACTCTGTGGGTAAAAGTGGTTAAGCAGTCTCAATAGCCGTGAGAAACGGACGATTCGAATCGAATTTCTTAACCTTGCAAGGGAAACCTAAACACACGTCACGTGGTTACTCCAAGAGTCACACGTGCAACTTTTCCCTTCAATTCCCGCTTCACGGAACAGGCCCACTGCCCTCGACTACACGTCCCCATGGACCACGGACGCAGCCGGGCCATGGCGGCACATGCACCCGCCATTAGCTAGATGTGAACGAATTCAAGACAGTGGGGAGTATATTCCGGCCTCGGTTCAATCCAGTACTTAAGCTTACCGATTACCATATTCTCGGCATGCGGTTAGTACGTTCAAAGACTTAACCACCACTACCACACACTGCGGCCTTAGCATTTTTCACTAAACAGACGGGCCTCAACCGTAAACATCGTACCATAGCCCGTCCGTGTCCTTATGATTGCAGCGTGTAGTAAACAATCAACTCCTAATTTCTCGCGAGTGACAGGAAATCACTCGACTTTTACCGAGTCCTATTAGCATAGCATTCTATCGAACCTTGCATCTAGTGTTCAGAGCATGGGTACCTAGGATCATGCAACTAAGTTTTCATCCAACTCCTATAAACTTAATGCACAAGTAAAGTAGAGTAATAAGTTGCATAAGTTTAGGAAATAGGGTTCATGCTCTGGGGCTTGCCTTCTTGTGAACAGTTAGCTTGGGGCTCTTCCGAACTTGGGCTCGGGTCTTCAAGAGCTTCAGTTAGATTCACTTGAGCTTCACGCTGCTCACTCTCGGACGCGGGCACCAACTCGTACGTTCCGTCGGCGAGAGTAGTCGTTTCTACATGAATGCACAAGTTTAAGTAGTGGTGATAGTAACTCACATTATTTCCTTCACGATAAAGTTGCAGTTCATAAGACATAAGTTTTGCTGTGAAGTTATTTACTTTAACATTTCCTGGGCAATCGTTAATAGAGTTCATCTTAATCTATTTAACTTCATTAAAGAAGAAGGGGTTGTGTTATATTTAAACACCAACATGAGTTGAACACAAATACTAATCTAGTTAGCTTCTGGTAATAAAATTTTTATTCAAAGTACATTATGCAGAGATAAGGTCACTGTAAAAATTTCAGACATTTTTGTGTAGCATGTTAAATATGAAAAATGTAATACACAGCCACTGCTAGAATCTAGTTATTTTTATACAGAATAAACCATGCAAGTATTGATGCTAAAAATTTTACAGGGTGTTGCTATAACCATTTTTGTGTTACTGTAAATTGTTCAGATTTTATTGTACATGATATAGAGCATAATAAATGGGACAAGCTACGCTCATGTTATTAAAGATTATTTTCTACAGGATGTTATACAGTGTTTCTATGTGTGAAACTTTTTGTACAGCTTGAGCTACTCTAATGTGTTTCATAGTAAAAAGATGAACATTTTCTAAGCGCTTTACTAATTATTTTGAATTAGTGAACTTTTCCTACCACAAATTCATATGAACAGGTTACGTATAGTAAAAATGTTTCTAAATTTTTCTATGGCCTCTAGGTATTACTACAACAACACAGAAAAAGTTTCATGACATTAAACATCACAGAACAGCAGGAAAAATTAGTTCTATCACTTTATGGCATAAAACAAGGTTGGACAAAAGGTGTATCTAGAGATGGCTTTTGATCCTGATCTTTTTACACAGTCCTAAACATCAAGCAACTAACTCACTGCGCAAAATTTAGGGTCAGCAATGATCTACAACAGTGGGTACAAAAGAAGTCCATTAAAGCTTCCATTTAATGTAGAGCAAATATATTGAGAATCTGAGAAATTTTATGTAACAAAAGTTGTAGAGTTTCTTCTAAGGATTCCAGAACAGTTGAGTTTGCATTTTTCTGAATGTTCTATGATTTTATACGAATTTTACAAGTTCACTGATTTGGTTAAAACTTTCTTTACAGAGGGGTCCCTGAAAACTAACAGAAAACCCCCTAGGAAGATTTGGGCGTTTGCAATGTGGTCCCTGGTCGCGATTCACGGCGGGGGAACATCTGTCCGGCCGAATTCCGGCGAACTGGGTCGCCGGCGGCGAGGGCAAGGTGGGGGAGCACGGAGAGGGAACCAGGGCGCACCTATTGGTGGTCTTGGAGTGGCTCGGGGTGGCTGGTGGCGGGCTGGCCGCGGAGAGCAGGGGCGGCGGCGGTGGGGCGGCGCGGACGGCGGCGCTCCGGCGATGAGGGCGGCGGGGCTCGGGCTGGGAAGCTTCAGCGCACTGAGGAGGACCCGTTTCAGCGCTTGTCTCGGGTCGAGGAGGGGCGGAGGAGGGGGTTCCACGGCGGCGGCGTGGGGCGGAGCTCGGCTCTGCTTTGCTCTGTTCTGCGGGGAAGAAGAAAGGAGGGGAGGGAGGGGCGCTGTGCCGGCTTTATAGCTGGTGGAGCTCATGGGGGCGGGCTTGGCACGGCCGGGGTGCGCGGTGGAGGGGGCGGCGAGGCTGGGCGCCATTGGCACGGGGCGGCGGTGACCAGAGGCGCGCCATGCGTGGCGTGCGTGTGCTGGGCGCGCACCGGGGCGCGACGTCGCGTGCGGGCGACGCGGCGTGCTACTGGCGAGCTGGGCGGCACAACGGGGCACGCCGTTGGGTGGCGGGGCGGCGGCCAGCGACTGGGCGGCGGTGCGGTGCTGCAGGGCGCTGGGTTGGGCAGGGGCTTGCCGTGCGGGAGGGGGAAGAAAGGCGCGGCTGTGGTTGGGCGAGCGGGGGCGGGCAGCAGGCAGGGCGCTGGGGGTTGGCTCGGTGCCTGGTGCCGCGCAGGCGTTGAGGGCCAGGTGGCCGGCGGCGGTCGGGCGAGCTGGGCGGTGCAGCAGAGGAGGGAGAGGTGAGGGAGGGACCTAAGTGCGAAAATTCAAAAATTTCCAGGGGGCTGGTTGCAAACAGGACATTTTCTCCACTTTCTAATTTGAATTTCAAAATCTTTTGAACACGAAAGTTGTTCAGAATAAAAAGTTCTACAAGTTTCGTTTCAGGCCAAAGTTCGTTTGAGCTTTAGTTCCAAAGTTATTTTAAAAACTTAACGAAAACTCTATTCGGAGGGCGCGTCATTTTATTTCAAAATTTCATTTTCTTCCCTAGGCTTCAACTAAACTTTTATTGGTCATGCTAATACTGGTGTGCTCATTTAATTTCATAGCCATATTTGCTTTGATGTGAAAGTTATCCAATTTGTTTCATTAAAGTACATGCATTTATGCACATACAAACTTTTAAAGGTAAAAGCAAAACCAAACTTAATCCATTCCTTTTATTTTCTTAGTTAGTGATGCATTTTATTATGCTAATAAGACTTGTTTAACAATTAAAACACCTGAGGTGTTACAGCTGGCGCGCGCTGTACATTGCCAAACTTCTGACAGTCTTGGCATCCTTTGTAGTACTTGAAACAATCCTCAAGGATGGTCGGCCAGTAATACCCATTGTTTCGGATCATCCATTTCATTTTGTGAGCCGATTGATGGGCTCCGCACACGCCCTCATGGATTTCTCCCATCAAAACCTTTGCCTCTTCCGTTCCCAAGCATTTGAGAAGAACTCCATCAATTGTCCGATGAAACAAATCATCCTCAAGCAACACATATTTTGTAGCCTGAAAACGTGTTCGCCGATCCACTTTTTGGGATGGATTTCTCAAGTAATCGGCGATTTCCTTTCGCCAGTCATCGGCCGCGAGCTCTAGCGTCATCGCTCCCTGAATCGGCCGATACCCAGAAGCATGTTGGGCCAGTCTGTTGGCCTCTTCATTATAATTCCTGGGGATATGCTCGATTATTGCAGACTTGAACTCTTTTAAAAGCTGAAGGCAATCCTCATAATAAATCCTCAAGATATCATCCTTGCACTCAGATCGCCCCGTTAACTGATCCACAATGAGCATGGAATCTCCAAAAATTTCGACTGCATCAGCTCTGACTTCCCTTAATAATTGGATGCCTTTCAGAATGGCTCGATATTCCGCCTGGTTATTAGTTGCGGAGGCTTCTATCGGCAGAGAGAAATTATAACTTGCCCCCCGAGGCGACACAAGAACAATGCTGATTCCTGATCCGACCCCACACGAAGAACCATCAAAATATAGAGTCCATGGAACTGGTTCAACAGTGGCGATTTCTGGTCCACAATGCTGAACTACGAAATCGGCCATCACTTGGTCTTTGACGGCTTAAGTCGAATTCTGACAAAGCCAGGATCCATTTTCCAATCCGTCCTTTCAAAATCGGCAACGATAGCATATATTTCACCACATCATCCTTGCACACGACTATGCATTCTGCCGATAACAAATAGTGCCTGAGCTTGGTACATGAGAAATATAAACACAAGCATAGTCGCTCCACCGAGGAATATCTTGTTTCGGCATCTAAGAGTCTTCTGCTGACGTAGTATACCACTCGTTCTTTCCCCTCAAACTCCTGTACCAACGCCGATCCAATAGCTTGTTCAGCAGTCGATAAATACAACTTGAACGGCTTACCAGGCTGTGGTGGAACCAATACCGGAGGTGAAACCAGATACTGCTTGATATTCTCCAGTGCCTTGCGCTGTCCTTCTCCCCATATGAATTCCTGGTCGGGCTTTAACTTCAACAGAGGGGTAAAAGCCTGAATACGTCCTGACAGGTTGGATATGAATCTTCTGATAAAATTGACCTTGCCGATGAGGGACTGTAGCTCAGTTTTGTTTTGTGGAGCCACCACTTTGTTGATGGCGTCTATGGCCTTGCGGTTGACTTCTATCCCGCGCTCATGGACCATGAATCCTAAGAATTGCCCAGCCGATACACCAAATGCACACTTGTTTGGGTTCATCTTCAACCCATGCTTCCTTGTGCACTCCAGTACTTCTTGTAAATCGGCCAGATGATCTTGGTGACCTTTTGACTTGACCACGACATCATCTATATAAATTTCCACCGATGAACCAATGAGCTTGTGGAAGATGTAATTCATGGCCCGTTGATACGTAGCGCCGGCGTTCTTCAACCCAAAAGTCATAACAACCCATTCAAATAAACCAAGATGACCTGGGCACCTGAAAGCCGTTTTCGAGATATCTTCTTCGGCCATTAATATCTGATTGTACCCTGCATTCCCATCCATGAAACTTATGACTTTGTGTCCTGCGGCAGCATCTACCAAGATATCGGCCCTTGGCATCGGATATCCATCCATTGGCGTAGCCTGATTTAAGTTCCTGAAATCGAAGCACACACGTAACTTTCCATTCTTTTTGTATACGGGCACAATATTAGAAATCCATTTGGCGTAGCGGCACTGCCGAATAAATCCTGCTTCAATCAACTTTGTAATTTTGGCCTTTATATCAGGTAGTATCTTGGGGTTACACCGTCGTGCAGGTTGCTGATATGGCCGATATCCAGATTTTATAGGTAACCGGTGTTCAACAATAGACCGGTCTAGTCCTGGCATCTCATGATATTCCCAAGCAAAGCAACCCATGCCCAAGCTTCCCATCTTCTCGGACGAGCTGATCCATCTATTCTGAATCTTCAGAGCCAACTGCTTGGATCGGCTGTAGACCGAAATCGGATACTTTCAGGAAGTCAGTGTCCCAAGTCCTGCCAGATATACACTTGACGTGCTCGCAGCTCCACTGTTGCGTGTCGGCCGCTGCAACGCTGTAGACGGAATTGACAGTGACTACCTCTGTGCTGTCGCCGACCCATTGCACAAGGCATTGATGCATTGTAGATGGGACACAGCAGTTTGCGTGTATCCAGTCCCGACCGAGCAGCATGTTGTAGGACCCCTTGCCATTAATAACGAAAAAAGTGGTAGGGAGGGTCTTACTGCCGATGGGGAGGTCGACGCAGAGCGCTCCGCGGGCGGGAGACACGTTGCCTTCGAAATCCTTCAGCATCATGTCCGTCTTGGTGAGGTCTTCATCGCCCTTGCCTAGCTTGCGGAACATGGCATACGGCATGATGTTAACTGCAGCGCCTCCATCTACTAGTAATCTGGTGACGGGTCTTCCGTTGACATAGCTTTTGAGAAACAGCGCTTTAAGATGCTGTCATTTTTCCTCTTCTGGTTTCTCAAACGTAGCCGTCATCGGCTCCAACACTAGTTGTGCCATTTGTTCTTCCTCCGTTCTTGGGACTTTATCCCGATCTTTGGGCGCCATGAATTCCATCGGCAGTATGAACACCATATCTATTTCGGCTGCCGATTCTTGGTTGTTTGCTTCTTGATCGTTTTTCTTTGGGCGCCACACCCGAGACTTAACATTTCTTTTCTCTGGCACCTGCCTCTGTTCTTCTTCCTGATACTCCCACTGGCGTAGGTGTTGGATCCTTCGCTTCTGGGATCTGGATAGGCCATCGGGACACCACCTGGGATTTGCTGGTTTGGCCGATGGTCTGGCGTGTTCCCAATCTGGTTCTCTTCCTAGGGGATTTTCATCCGACACCCTATCATCGGCCATCTCTTCCAGCCGATCGTGCATGCTGATCCTGCCCCCCAGTCCATCCTGTTGGTCGATCTTGCTTTTTGACCGGTGGTACTGGTCAACTCTGCCCCCCAGCCGATCATGCACCGAAACGCGCTGTTCCTCTCGTCCGCGCCGATTTCTGCTGATCGGCTCTGATCCTCTGTCCCTAGAGTGTGGCTTCGGGCGATCGTTGCAGCTCACTCCGTTACACTCCGGACAGTTATCGGCAGACGGCAATCTGATGTCGTTCTCCCAGCAATGGATGAAGAACGGACATTGCCAGTGATCTTCATGCCGGCGTATCATCTCTCCCTGGTATCTACCCTGTTCTTGCTGCTGCCGATACTTCTGAGTAAGAACTGGGAGGTGATGGGCTTGCGCGGTCCTTCTGGCCCCCGCCTGTTCCTTTTGATTTCTTCCGTCGTGATCTGCCTCCTGGGATCGACGGCGCCGCCTCTTCTCGCCGATTCTGATGTCAGCACCTTAGTTTGACTTGAATTTCCTCCAGCATTAACCATGTTGGCCGGGAAGGGATGCTGATCTATCTTCATCGGTTTTACCGATTTAGCTGGGGTTTCAAATTTAAGCCTCCCCTGCTCGATGGCCGATTGTATCTGCTGACGGAAGACTTTGCATTCATTTGTATCATGAGAAGTGGTATTGTGCCACTTGCAGTACTTCATCTTCTTAAGTTGATCGGCCGAGGGGATGGTGTGATGCGGAGATAGCTTAATCTGTCCTTCCTGAAGCAATAAATCGAAAATTTTATCGGCCTTTGACGTGTCAAAGCCGAATGTCTCTGGCTCCTTCTTCCCAAAAGGGCATGATATTGGTTTTTTTCCCTTTGACCCATTCTGCTAGGCCGATTTCCTCTTCCCCATCGGATTCAGATCCTTCCAAGTATGCCACCTTCTTTTGGAAGTTCCTCCGCTGTTCAAACGGTCGGAACTCTTGTCCTGACAATCGGTGGACGATTTGGCTCAGGCTTTCAAATTCTTGGGCAGCATATCTTTCTTTAATTTGTGGCAGGAGGCCTTGGAAAGCGATATCGGCCAACTGTGCATCGGTCAAGGCTAGACTGTAGCATTTGTTCCTGACTTCTCTGAACCTCTGTATATATCCCATCACCGGTTCATCGCTCCTCTGCCTGAGGCTGGTCAAATCCGAGAGCTTCATCTCGTGCACTCCTGCGTAGAAGTACTTATGGAACTGTTTCTCCAAATCGGCCCATGTAACAATAGAATTTTGCGGCAAGGTGGTGAACCACTGGAAGCCCGATCCGGACAGAGACGATGAAAACAAACGCACCCTCAGAGCATCTTGCGTGGCAGCCTCCCCGCACTGGATGATGAATCGGTTGATTTGCTCCACAGTGGATGTATCGTCTGTCCCTGAAAACTTGGTGAAATCCGGAACTTTGTAGCGGTGTGGGAACGGCAGCAAGTCATAGGCCGATGGATATGGCGTCTTGTAGGTGTAAGTTTGCACTTTTGGCTTCAATCCAAACTGGTCCTGGATTACTTCTGCTATTCTTGTCGTCCAGTCCACCTGCTGCTGATGAACAGCTGTTTGCGGTGTGGGCATGTGCTGAAGAGCTGGCACGGCTGGGTGATGAATCGGCGAACTTTCCTGAGCGGCCGATAGTTGATGGCGAAGTGAGTCCGCCCCCCCATCGTATGTCATCGTTGGCGCCGTGCCTCTGAATGCCTCTAAAGTGCTTGCCCCCCTGCCGATTTCTGATGAGATCGGCTGATACTGGGGGACCGTCGGCCGGACGGCCGATTGGTGTGGCACCTGGATTGAATAACTCCCGTATCCGTTCGTCGCCGATGTTCCCCAAGGTACCGATCTTGTGGGCAACGATTGCACAGAAGCAATCTGGATGGGTTGAAGCGGTGTTTGTGATGGGAGACATGGTGCACCGCTGTATCTTGGAGACACTGGGGGCAAAGGAGAGTTGTACCCCTCGCGTTTCGTCAATATCGGCTGAGGAGCCGATTGGGACGTGTATGGTAGGCTTCTGGCTGGCAGAGTGGTTGGCGGGGCATATGCTGGTCCCTGATAGCCTTGGACTGCTCCGCTGGCCAGAGAGCTGACGACGGCGTTATACACCGTGTTGGTCATCACTGAGGATTGGTCGATGAATGCCTGATAAACGGATTGTTGGATCATTTCTGACATCTTGCCCGAGTCCTCAGCAATGGTGATGTGGCGGGGAGCTAGAATAGGAGCCTTCTTGACCGCCTCCCCGCTTCTGGTACGACTGAATGACTGGAGGTACATCTTCTTGTAATCTTCTAGATGTTTGGCCAATTCTTCCCTCTGGTCGTCCTTGAGATCCGCTTCTGTGACCTTAATGATGTTGCTGTCGGAGATTTCTGCGTTCTTCGACATATCAGATCTTGGATTGGTCCCACTGGGCGTGCCAAAAGTGAGGTAACAGTTGAAAATCGGCCGATTCCTTACTGTAGCCTTCAGATCTGCCGCATTGGCCAATCTTCTCCTCCTGATGCCGATTCAACACGTGTCAAAATCCGGCGTCAACACATATCATCCGCAAATAGACGGTCAGACTGAGCGAACGAATCAAGTATTAGAGGATATGTTGAGAGCATGTGCCCTCAAGCATGGAGGTAGTTGGGATAAAAGTTTGCCATATGCAGAATTCTCCTACAATAATAGTTATCAAGCAAGTCTCAAGATGGCCCCATTTGAAGCATTATATGGGAGAAAATGCAGGACACCATTGTATTTGAATCAGACAGGAGAAAGTCAGGTTTTTGGACCAGAGATTCTTCAAGAAGCGGATAGACAAGTCCAGATAATCCGGGATAATCTCAGAACTGCCCAGTCACGACAGAAAAGTTATGCTGATACACGAAGAAGGGAATTGACATTTGAAGTTGGAGATTTTGTGTATTTGAAGGTATCACCCATCAGAGTTTTACGTAGATTCAAAGTGAAAGGAAAGTTGTCACCGCGTTATATTGGTCCTTTTCAGATCCTGGAAAAGAAAGGTGAAGTGGCATATCAATTGGAGTTACCGGCACGATTGTCAGATGTCCATGATGTGTTTCACGTATCATAGCTAAAGAAATGTTTGAGAGTGCCTGAGGAGCAGTTACCGTTGGAGGAACTTGATGTACAAGAAGATTTGACTATTGCAGAACATCCGGTTAAAATCTTGGAAACATCTCAGAGGGTTACCCGGAACATGGTGATCAAAATGTGCAAAGTACAGTGGAGTCACCACTCAGAAGATGAGGCTACTTGGGAAAGAGAAGATGAACTGATTGCAGAATTCCCTCAGCTGTTCCCTAATCCTTCCAAATCTCGAGGACGAGATTCTCTTTAAGGGGGGTAGGCTTTGTAACACCCAAAAATATAGGAATCAAAATTCTAAAAGTATTTTTATAAAAGTCATAAAATAAAATTGTGCATGCATCTTTATTTCTTTTCTTCTCCTATTCTTTCTTTCAGCCCAGCCCATTCCTTCTTTTCTCCTTCCTTTCTTTTCCCGCGGCCCAACTCAGCGGCCCAATCCGCTCACCCGACCCTTTCTTTCACTGACGTCTAGGCCCCACCTGTCGGCGCCTTCTTCCACCTTCCTTTCTTCTTCCTCTGCTCCGCATCGCTCCCGCTCCTCTGTTTCCTTTCTCCGCCGCGACAGCAGGCGCGCCGCGCTGTCGTTCGCACCCCTTCTCCTTCCTTCTTCCTTCCTTACCCCGAGTCTGGATCGACTCCGCATCGTCGCCCGCGTTTCTCTTTCCTTCCCTGCAATGCAGGCTTACCTTACTAGCCGCAGTTCCGCCCTTTTCCTTCGCAAGAGCCGCCGCCTTCCTTATTCCCGGCCAATCCGCCCCTATAAAATCCCGCCGGAGCCCCGCTTTGCAACCAGAGCCATCCTCAAACCCTTTCGTCTACTCAACACCGTCGCACGCCGCTGGAAGTCGCACACCGGAGGATCGCTGCCGCCCCGTGTCGCCGCCTCTCCGTCGACTCGCCGTTCCGCAGCTTCTCCGCCGTCTTCAACTCTCGCCAGAGCTCTGCAAGTTGGTAAGCATCAAGCCGCACCAGATTCCCCTCTCTCCCTTGCTCCGCCGCAAACCCGATTTCTCGCCGCAACCCTTGTTTCCGCCCGCCGCCATGGCCGCCAGTCTACAGCCGCCGCACAGCCATCCCGTGATCACCCTCACCTACGCCGTATCGCCCACTCTCTCCCCCGCATGAACCTAGCCCGAACTAAGCTCCGGAACACCGGATTCGGTGAAGCTCCGGCCGTCCGCCGCCGCACTCGCTCACCGCCGATTCAACCGACCCTTACCCCGCCGATTCGCCCGACCAATATCTCGCCGATTCGCCCGACCCTTCCTCCGCCGATTCGCCCGACCCGCCGCTCTCCGATCCAACGAACCAGATTCATTCGACCCTAGCTGTTCCCAGCACTTTAGCAGAAAGACCCCTAGGTTTTCCAGAAATCAACTCGCAGTCCAGAATAGTAGAAAAATAATTAGAGTTTAGCCTTTTCTTCTTCTGTTCCGACCCCTGACTTTTCTAGAATTAGTACATGCCGTCCAGAACCTATAGTTTTGCACCCTGACCCTCTGTATAAGGTTTAATTATGTTTTAGCCCCAATTTCTCAGATTTAGCCCCTGGAAGTTCAAAACTCTCGCAGCTAGGCCCTAGATCACTATTTTAGCCATATCTTCATCGTTTCAACTCCGATTTCAGCGATTCTTGCGTCCTCATGATCCTTGCATCATGAACTACAACATTAGCATCTTTTTACTTTCTGTTTGTACTGTTTGATTGTATTGTTTCTTATTTATTTGTGTATGCTTGTTTGTGTGATCGCGTAGACAACGTGACGTTCGAGCAAAACCAAGAACATGCTTACGAGGAAGAGAATCAGCAACTGTTTGAGGAAGGCAAGTGGATTTCCCCCTCTGCATAATCTATTTGATCCCAACAACAGCATGATAATTCACTTTACTTCAATGTTGCTTGCATAAACTTGATGGGCTACCTATACTAAGGATTTACCTAGCCTTTTACCCCAAACCTTGAAACACCTGGGTTTACTATTCATGTTGGGTAGTCACGCTTAGTTACAAACTTTGGGATTGGTATTGGTTCACTCTTATGACAATGATGATCACGTTTCATATTGTTGTTATACCGCGTTAATTCAAGATCAACTTTGTTTAATGGGAACATGGAGAACCACCCAAGTGACCAGTGCAACCGCAAAGTCATATGGCTCTGACCTTAGCCAATTAATTAGATGTGTAGTTTGCTGGTGGCCTTACCGAAAGGGCAAGGAGGGGGTCGGTGATAGGGGTCATAGCCCGGTCCTCTTGGGGTAGCTGCCTTTGCTAAGGAGCTAACCATTACGGAGGTTTATGGACCACACTTGTTGACGCCAGATTTTGACACGTGTTGAATTGGCGTCAGGAGGAGAAGATTGGCCGATGCGGCAGATCTGAAGGCTACAGAAAGGAGTCGGCCGATTGAGGTAACAGTTGGAAATCGGCCGATTGGTGATACAGCCTACGCCAACAGGATGGGACTATTTTAGAGGGTTCTGGTCAAAAGTTGGTCAAAGGGGGCACGCTAAGTCGGTCGGGGAGCAATTGAAGGAAATCCTGATTGGATTAGGAAACGGCGGCGGAAGATTCTGCGGGAGTCCGTTTCCTTTTAAAGTTCTTATAGATATAGTAGTTTAAATAAAGTTGTAACAAGTCGTGATCGACCAAGAGTCCTAGCTTTAGGGTATAAATAGGAGTCGTCAGGGTCTTAAAAAAAACACATCAATCAACAACAATACTTCTACTTTTCCAGCAATTTACTTTCAAGTCGGCGACTTCGCCAATATTTTCTTCTTCCACGAGTTCGTACGGATTGGTAGGGCTGCATCAACTTGATCTCCGGCCAATTGGTAGGTTCCGCTTACCGAGTAATATCCGAGCTTTAACTACGGGCGCATCACTGTGGTTTCGTTTGGATTTATTCACCCGTTATCGATATTTACTAGAATTGCAAGTTTTACCTGTTATTCTAGTATTAACACCAGTTATCCAGCTTGAGATCAGAGTAATCGGCTTCATCATTGTTCTTCCTCGATTTATTATCATACAGCCGATTAAATCTATTTCAAGTGTTGCTTCTGTAGTAATTGTTTAGATCGCTCTGGTGGTTTTCTTTACAATTACTACACGATTATCGGCTGATCCATAGCCGATCATCTCTACAGCAAATCGGCCGATTCGCTGCCGATGCGCTCCTCAGGACAGATCGGAATCCCAGCCGATCGACGCGCCTGAAATTTAATACTTTATTTCCTTATCAATCAACAAGCCAGATTGACTGGCACGCCGCGCGAACCGCACCAGGGCGATAACCCGAACAAGAGCTAAGCAGATTCTCCCGGGTCGTGTGTCCGACGCTGAAGACCATCAGCCGATTCCTGTTTGCCCGATTTTAGCGCCAACACACTTTTGGCACGCCCAGTGGGAATCTCCGACTGTAACATCATTGAAGTCACAGAAGCGGATCTCAAGGATGACCACAGGGAAGAATTGGCCAAACATCTAGAAGATTACAAGAAGATGTACCTCCAGTCGTTCAATCATAACCAGAAGCGGGGAGGCGGTCAAGAAGACTCCTATTCTAGTTCCCCGCCACATCACCATTGCTGAGGACTCGGGCAAGATGTCAGAGATGATCCAACAATCCGTTTATCAGGCATTCATCGACCAATCTTCAGTGATGACCAACATGGTGTATAACGCCGTCATCAGCTCTCTAGCCAGCGGAGCAGTTCAAGGCTATCAGGGACCAGCATATGCCCCGCCAACCACTCTGCCAGCCACAAGCTTACCATACACGTCCCAATCGGCTCCTCAGTCGATATTGACGCAACGCGAGGGGTACAACTCTCCATTGCCCCCAGCATCTCCAAGATACAGCGGCACACCATGTCTCCCATCACAGACACCGCTTCAACCCGTCCAGATTGCTTCCGTGCAGTCACTGCCCACAAGCTCGGTACAGTGGGGAACATCGGCGTCGATGTATTATCCCGAGCCAACGAACGGATACGGGAGTTATTCAATCCAGGTGCCGCACCAATCGGCCGCCCGGCCGACGGTTCCCAGTATCAGCCGATCTCATCAGAAATCAGCAGGGGGGCAAGCACTGTAGAACCATTCAGAGGCACAGCGCCAACGATGACATACAATGGGGGGGGGCAGACTCACTTCGCCATCAACTATCGGCCGCTCAGCAAAGTTCGCCGATTCATCACCCAGCCGTGCCAGCTCTTCAGCACATGCCTGCATCGCGAACAGCTGTTCATCAGCAGCAGGTGGACTGGACAGCAAGAATAGCAGAAGTTTGGATTGAAGCCAAAAGTTCAAACTTAGACCTACAAGACGCCATATCCATCGGCCTATGACTTGCTGCTGTTCCCACACCGCTACAAAGTTCCTGATTTCACCAAGTTTTCAGGGACGGACGATACATCCACCGTGGAGCACATCAACCGGTTCATCATCCAGTGCGGGGAAGCTGCCACACAAGATGCTCTGAGGGTGCGTTTATTTTCATCATCTCTGTCCGGATCGGCCTTCCAGTGGTTCACCACCTTGCCGCCAAATTCCATTGTTACTTGGGCCGATCTGGAGAAACAGTTCCACAAGTACTTCTATGCAGGAGTACATGAGATGAAGCTCTCGGATTTGACCAGCCTCAGGCAGAGGAGCGATGAACCAGTGATGGGATATATACAGAGGTTCAGAGAAGTCAGGAAAAATGCTACAGTCTGGCTCTGACCGATGCACAGTTGGCCGATATCGCTTTCCAAGGCCTCTTGCCACAAATCAAAGAAAGATATGCTGCCCAAGAATTTGAAAGCTTGAGCCAAATCGTCAACCGATTGTCCGGACAAGAGGTCCGACCGTTTGAACAGCGGAGGAACTTCCAAAAGAAGGTGGCATACTTGGAAGGACCTGAGTCCGATGGGGAAGAGGAAATCGGCCTGGCAGAATGGGTCAAAGGGAGAAAACCGATATCATGCCCTTTTGGGAAGAAGGAGCCAGAGACATTCGGCTTTGACACGTCGAAGGCCAATAAAATTTTTGATTTATTGCTTCAGGAAGGACAGATTAAGCTATCTCAGCATCACACCATCCCTTCGGCCGATCAACTTAAGAAGATGAAATACTGCAAGTGGCACAACGCCACTTCTCATGATACAAATGAATGCAAAGTCTTCCGTCAGCAGATACAATCGGCCATCGAGCAGGGGCGGCTTAAATTTGAGTCTCCAGCTAAATCGGCAAAACCGATGAAGATAGATCAGCATCCCTTCCCGGCCAACATGGTTAATGCTGAAGGAAATTCAAGTCAAACCAAGGTGCTGACGTCAGAATCGGCGAGAAGAGGCGGCGCCGTCGATCGCAGGAGGCAGATCACGATGGAAGAAATCAAAAGGAATAGGCGGGGGCCAGGACGACCACGCAAGCCCGTCACCTCCCAATTCTTACTCAGTAAGTATCGGCAGCAGCAAGATCAAGCAAGATACCAGGAAGAGATGATACGCCGGCATGAAGATCACTGGCAATGTCCGTTCTTCATCCACTGCTGGGAGAACGACATCAGATTGTCATCTGCCAATAACTGTCCGGAGTGTAACGGATTGAGCTGCAACGATCGCCCGAAGCCACACTCTAGGGACAGAGGATCAGAGCCGATCAGCAGAAATCGGCGCGGACAAGAGGAACAGCGTGTTTCGGTGCATGATCGGCTGGGGGGCAGAGTTGACCAGTACCACCGGTCAAAAGGCAAGATCGGCCAGCAGGATGGACTGAGAGGCAGGATCAGCGCGCACGATCGGCTGGAAGAGATGGCCGATGACAGGGTATCAGACGAGGATCCCCTAGGAAGGGAACCAGATTGGGAACACGCCAGATAATCGGCCAAACCAGCAAATCCCAGGTGGTGTCCCGATGGCCTATCCAGATCCCAGAAGCGAAGGATCCAACGCCTACGCCAGTGGGAGCATCAAGAAAAAGAACAGAGGTAGGTGCCAGAGAAAAGAAATGTTAAGTCTCGAGTGTGGCGCCCAAAGAAAAATTATCAAGACACGAGTAATCAAGAATCGGCAGCCGAAATCGATATGGTGTTCATACTGCCGATGGAATTCATGGCGCCCAACGATCGAGATAAAGCGATAAGAATGGAGGAGGAACAAATGGCACAACTAGTGTTGGAGCCGATGACGGCTACGTTTGAGAAACCAGAAGAGGAAAAACGACAGCATCTTAAAGCGTTGTTTCTCAAAGGCTTTGTCAACGGAAGACCCGTCACCAGATTACTAGTAGATGGAGGCGCTGCAGTTAACATCATGCCGTATGCTATGTTCCGCAAGCTAGGCAAGGGCGATGAAGATCTCACCAAGATGGACATGATGCTGAAGGATTTCGAAGGCAACGTGTCACCTGCCCGTGGAGCGCTCTGCGTCGTCCTCACCATCGGCAATAAGACCCTCCCTACCACTTTTTCGTTATTAATGGCAAGGGGTCCTACAATATGCTACTTGGTCGCGACTGGATACACGCAAACTGTTGTGTCCCATCTATAATGCATCAATGCCTTGTGCAATGGGTCGGCGACAGCACAGAGATAGTCGCTGCCGATTCCGTCTACAGCGTTGCAGCGGCCGACACGCAACAGTGGAGCTGCGAGCACGTCAAGTGTATATCTGGCAGGACTTGGGACACTGACTTCCTGAAAGTGTCCGATTTCAGTCTACAGCCGATCCAAGCAGTCGGCTCTGAAGATTCAGAATAAATGGATCAGCTCGTCCGAGAAGATGGGAAGCTTGGGCATGGGTTTACGTCGGCCGATTTATTAGAGATGGTAGATTTGGGAGATAGCAGCAAATCAAGGCCGACGTACATTAGTGCCAATTTGGATCCTAAGTACAAATGTAAATTGATAAGTTTATTAAAAGAGTTCAAGGATTGCTTTGCTTGGGAATATCATGAGATGCCAGGACTAGACCGGTCTATTGTTGAACACCGGTTACCTATAAAATCAGGATATCGGCCATATCAGCAACCTGCACGACGGTGTAACCCCAAGATTCTACCTGATATAAAGGCCGAGATTACAAAGTTGATTGAAGCAGGATTTATTCGGCAGTGCCGCTACGCCGAATGGATTTCTAACATTGTGCCTGTATACAAAAAGAATGGAAAATTACGTGTGTGCATCGATTTCAGGAACTTAAATCAGGCTACGCCGATGGATGGATATCCGATGCCGACGGCCGATATCTTGGTGGATGCTGCCGCAGGCCACAAAGTCATAAGTTTCATGGATGGGAATGCCGGGTACAATCAGATATTTATGGCCGAGGAAGATATTTCGAAAACGGCTTTCAGGTGCCCAGGTCATCTTGGTTTATTTGAATGGGTGGTTATGACTTTCGGGTTGAAGAACGCCGGCGCTACATATCAACGGGCCATGATCTACATCTTCCACAAGCTCATTGGTTCATCAGTGGAAATTTATATAGATGACGTCGTGGTCAAGTCAAAAGGTCACCAAGATCATCTGGCCGATTTACAGGAAGTACTGGAGTGCACAAGGAAACATGGGTTGAAGATGAACCCAAACAAGTGTGCATTTGGTGTATCGGCCGGGCAATTCTTAGGATTTATGGTCCATGAGCGCGGGATAGAAGTCAACCGCAAGACCATAGACGCCATCAACAAAGTGGTGGCCCCACAAAATAAAACTGAACTACAGTCCCTCATTGGCAAGGTCAATTTCATCAGAAGATTCATATCCAACCTGTCAGGACGTATTTAGGCTTTTACCCCTCTGTTGAAATCAAAGCCCGACCAGGAATTCATATGGGGAGAAGGACAGCGCAAGGCACTGGAGAATATCAAGCAGTATCTGGTTTTACCTCCGGTATTAGTTCCACCACAGCCTGGTAAGCCGTTCAAGTTATATTTATCGGCTGATGAACAGGCTATTGGATCGGCGTTGGTACAGGAGTTTGACGGGAAAGAACGAGTGGTATACTACGTTAGCAGAAGACTTTTAGACGCCGAAACAAGATATTCCTCGGTGGAGCGACTATGCTTGTGCTTGTACTTTTCATGTACCAAGCTCAGGCACTATTTGCTATCGGCAGAATGCATAGTCGTGTGCAAGGATGATGTGGTGAAGTATATGCTATCATTGCCAGTTTTGAAAGGGCGGATTGGAAAATGGATCCTGGCTTTGTCAGAATTCGATTTAAGGTATGAATCGGCCAAAGCCGTCAAAGGTCAAGTGATGGCCGATTTCGTAGTTCAGCATTGTGGACCAGAAATCGCCACCGTTGAACCAAATCCATGGACTCTATATTTTGACGGTTCTTCGTGTGGGGTCGGATCAGGAATCGGCATTGTTCTTGTGTCGCCTCGGGGGGCAAGTTATGATTTCTCTCTGCCGATAGAAGCCTCTGCAACTAATAACCAGGCGGAATATCGAGCTGTTCTGAAAGGCATCCAATTATTAAGGGAAGTCAGAGCTGATGCAGTCGAATCTTTTGGGGATTCCATGCTCATTGTGGATCAGTTGACGGGGCGATCTGAGTGCAAGGATGATATCTTGAGGATTTATTATGAGGATTGTCTTCAACTTTTAAAAGAGTTCAAGTCTGCAATAATTGAGCATATCCCTAGGAATTATAATGAAGAAGCCAACAGACTGGCGCAACATGCTTCTGGGTATCGGCCGATTCAGGGAGCGATGATGCTAGAGCTCGCGGCCGATGACTGGCGAAAGGAGATCGCCGATTACTTGAGAAATCCATCCCAAAAGATGGATCGGCGAACACGTTTTCAGGCTACAAAATATGTGCTGCACTAGGATGATTTATTTTATCGGACGATTGATGGAGTTCTTCTCAAATGCCTGGGAACAGAAGAGGCAAAGGTTCTGATGGGAGAAATCCATGAAGGCGTGTGTGGAGCTCATCAATCGGCTCACAAAATGAAATGGATGATCCGGAACAATGGATATTACTGGCCGACCATCCTTGAGGATTGTTTCAAGTACTACAAAGGATGCCAAGACTGTCAGAGGTTTGGCAATGTGCAGCGTGCGCCAGCATCGGCTATGAATCCAATAATTAAGCCATGGCCGTTCAGAGGTTGGGGAATAGATCTCATCGGACAGATTCATCCTCCATCAAGCAAAGGGCATAAGTTCATATTGGTGGCTACAGATTATTTTACTAAGTGGGTGGAGGCAGTTCCTTTGAGGAACGTGACATCGGCCGATATGATTGAATTTGTTAAAAGCCATATTATATATCGATTTTGTATTCCTCAAACCATCACAACTGATCAAGGGACAATGTTCACTTCTGGAGAATTCGGAGAGTTCGCCGTCGATATGGGGATTAAATTATTGAACTCTTCTCCATACTATGCTCAAGCCAATGGCCAAGCAGAGTCGTCTAACAAAGGGATAATCAAGCTAATCAAGAGAAAGATAGAAGAGCAACCCAAGAAGTGGCATATGTCTTTGGCTGAATCTTTATGGGCATACAGGATGGCTTGTCATGGAGCCACTAAAATATCCCCTTATCAGTTGGTTTATGGTCATGAGGTGGTCTTGCCATGGGAGATAAGGACAGGGTCAAGACATATATCGTTACAAGATCAATTAACGGCCGATGACTATTCCTTTCTCATGAAAGATGAACTTGACGATTCGGCGGGTGTACGGTTGAGAGCCCTGATTAGTATAGAAGAAAACAAGAAAAGGGTGGCCAGATGGTATGAGAAAAAGGTCAAAGTTAAACAGTTCTCTTAGGGGGATTTGGTATGGAAGCTGGTGCTGCCGATAGGATCCAAAGATCCCAAATTCGGTAAATGGTCACCCACTTGGGAAGGGCCGTATAGAATCGGCCGATGTGCCCCTGGGAATGCATATATTCTGGAGACAGTCGAAGGGGAGGAATTCCCAAGAGCTTCAAACGAGCGATATTTGAAGAGGTACTATCCAAGCATTTGGGTAGATGCATAACTTGCAGCAAAATATATCAAGATAACATGGCTGATTTCTCATCAGTTTCTGTCTACACATCTGGTGAAGGAAACATTGAGATTCATTATTGAATGGAAATGACAGATTACATGGCCGACATGGTACAAGTCGCCCTTAGAATAAGAATGCTGATGTGTCTACTGATTACACCTACGCTGGATTTCTCTCTCGACGTGACCCAGTTTTATCATAAGGGTGAGCCTTTTCTCCTTCAGGTCCTCTGCAGTGGCTCCAGTTTCAGCTTGGTTGCAAAGTTCTTTCAGCAGGCGGGTTTTCTTCTCTTCCAGATCTTCCATGGCAGCTTCGGTTTTAGCTTTACAAGGAAGTGGAAGACTTTTTTCAGAAGGTGGTCGCTTGCGGACCAAAAAGTGAGCATCTATAAGGTCCGAGTATTCCAGGACAGCGGCAGGGACATGATCTCTGAGTTCCTCAGCATGAGCTCTTATCAGATTTCTATCTGCCTGTGATAGTGGCTCTTCTGAATGCATAATTTCTATCGCTCGCTCTAGACCAGGGCTGAGACGTTTCGGCTAAATAGAGATAAAAGGAGTTACCCAGCATCGGAGCGATTGAGATGCTTAAGAGAAAGGCAGAGGGGGAGTTCATACCTGGTTGGCAGAGGAAGAAGATGAGGAGGACGAAGAAGACATCTTGCCGTTCAATTTGGGATAGTCAAAGAGGGAGAGAATATAAGTAATGTGTATGCCTCTAGAGATGGTGAACGGTCTACTTATAAATGAAGAGGAGGTAGATGGATGGTGAGACACGTCCTATCGGAGTAAATACATACATAAATGCAAAGCAGACTGAAGGAGCAGTTCAGAACCAAATCGGCGCAGTGACATTAAAGGAGCAATAATGTTTAACATATTCTTTACAACCCAAGGAAAGCGTCTATGGCTACAATAGCTCGTCGCCTAATTCGATCGGCCGAGTCTAGTACTCTCTGATCATCATCGGCCGATCCTGGTACTTCGGACACACGGCGACGGAGCCTTATTGTTTCACGGGCCAGATACTGCCTTTCTTGCTTCAGCTCGCTGATGATGGATGGGAGTTCTTAGAGCTTCTTCTCTTCAGCGGCTACCTCTTTGGTTATCTGTTCCATCTCCTTGGCCAGTTCTGCCCTCCTCCGTTTCAGCCGATCTATTGCGCCGACGATGTCCGGACGGCAATTCTCGAGGAAGTTGATCCTATGGTGTACTTCCTGAGTTCGGTGCTTGTATGAATCGACCTCCTCCTGAGTTTTTGCCATCTGAGCACGATCGGCCATACGACGCAGCGCCCTGGAAACCGGAATCTGCATGCCCTCTATATAGGCAGCATACCCTAAATTTTCTGATACTTCATCCGGGATTCGACCTTTGATCTTGTTGAAAGTCGTCGAATCGGCGATGCATCTTCTACCAATCGGCCGATGTCATCTTGAAGGAGAGTGCGAATGCTTTCGAGCTTGGCGCGGACATCGTCGGAGGTGGAGCTCGATGGAATTGGGTGTGAAGCGATTTCTTCGTCATCGGCCAAGGAGACGGCAAAAGAGAAGATGCTGTTGTTGGCGGTATCTTGCTCCTGTGAGGAAATAAAGTAAAGGGTAAGCAAGCGGTGAAAGAAAATCGGCCGATTCTAATGGTAAGACTGTTACCTCTTTGAAGCGAATTTCTCTTGCCTGCGCCGGTGGAAGTGTTTTCCTTGTCTCAGGGACTGGTGCATTTGGTTCGTCGGAAGAAGAAGATTTAATGGTTATTAGCGCTCCGCTTGGGCCAGCTTCCTGAAAAGGACATAGAGGAAGATTCCCGTGAAAATGCTATGGGAAATTAAAATAAGATGGTGACAGAAATGTGCCATGCCTCTGTGGGTCTCCCGGCCGATGCCTGTTGTGGAGTTGTAGTTGGCATACCCAAATTGGCCTGCGTCAAGATTGGTTAAGTTTTCTGAGAATTAAGAATTCAAGGTAAGAGATCGTTTACCTCGACGACAAGAGCTGCTGGAGTCTCGGTTCCCACTTGAGACGTGGCCGATTGTTGCGGAGATTGCGATGGGACAGCTTGTGCAGCCTGGCAGAGGAATAGAATTAATGTCAATAGAAGATTTGGAGAATATATGAGATAAATAAGATTACCTGAACAACTTCTACTAATAGTGATGCTGCCGCAGCCCCGACTTCAGCAGTAACTTGGGGATCGGCCATCTCGACGACCGGCAAAGGTAAAGGACCTGGAGTCTCGGCTGGTGTCACCACTACATGGTCGGCCGATCCGATGCGGGAAGTCTCGGCCGATACCACTGCCATCTGGCTGGCCAATCCGATGCGGGGGACTTCAGCCGATGCTATTGCCGTCTGATCGGCCGATCCAATGCGAGCTCGCACCCGACGGCTGGTTATCTTTGATGTTGGCCTTTTTGGTGCTCGCCTTGATCGGCCAGTGGAGATATCTCTGACAGTTGGAGCATGGAAGCCAATAAGTGGATACGGCGTGTATTGATGATGACTATCAATCGGCCGGCCGCTTCGGCTCCGCATCGGAGGAACATGGCTTTCAGACTGAAGAGATGAACATGAGTTAACAGCAAGATGATAATGTAACATTGGAATCGGCTGAGGAAAAAGGACATACCGCTGCATTTGGATCTATGTTCTCTGGGTCCAGAATGTTGCAGTAAGACGATGGAGATTTACAGAAAAGGTGCTGCTTCCATTCTGCCCACCATAATTTAAACTGCTGGGTGGCGAAAGAGGCAACTAACCAACTATTCAAGTCAATGGTACTGGAATCGGGTACTAGATCGCACAGCCGGCTGTAATCAAGACTTGAGGTCAGTCCATCTCTGAATTTTGCCTGACCGGCGAAGTAGACCCGAATCGGCAGTTGGCCAAAACCCAGTTGCCTTGCCGCAGCCGATGGATTGTAGAACTCGTAGGTGGGTGAATCCTTTCCTGAGAAGAAATTGGCCGGCAGAATCCCCGGCTTGATCAAGACGTCCATTAACTCTCTGTCAAAGGTATGAGTGGAGAAATCGTAGCATACGGGCAATTCAAAAATTGGCTCTACTGCCTGATATGGGTGTCAGCTGATCATCTCTTCACTAAGGCCATTGTAAAAGCATCTGAAGTATTCAGCTGTACGGGTGGCAGTGAATTAGCAGCCGGGAAAGGCCGATACCGCTTCTCCAAAAGATCTGTAGCGGCGACGGACCGATGGATTCTCCTCTGACTCGATATTGGGAAAGGTCTTTGTCTCTATCCGCTGCTGAGAGACCTTGCTCATGTGTAAATTGAGCCAGAGGGTGATGAACCACCAAGGACCACCTGGGTTCCCTATCGGCTCCCCCTTCGACAGTTTGATGCCGATTTGGTGCATCAGATGGTACGCCGATCCCAGCAAATGTTTTCCAAGGGGGATGGCCGATCCTTGTGAAAGAGCCTCTGCCAAAGCTTGAGTGTTTGAAGAGGGGCCGACTGCTCTGCCACAGAAGAAATGCTTCTCCAGCCACATCATCAAGAAGGCAGTATGCTCCCTCTGCGAGACTGTCCCGGTCTTCATGTTTTTACTAATGTATCCTTTCCACCCGCCGATTCCTTTGGTCTCCAGCCGATGAGATGGCTTGAACAGATAATTGAAAGGGGTATCGGTGGAGGAAACATCGAGGCCGGTCAGCAGCAGAACATCGGCCAAGGTCGGGGTCATGGGTCCGTGTCCGAAAAGGAACGCGTTAAGTGCATCGGACCAAAAATAAGAGGCTGCCATGACCAGAGGTTCGTTCCTTTCCATCTGAGACAAGGATAAGTCTATGCACTGGCCGATTTTCAGTTCTTCTCACTGAACCTTCCAAGATCCGGCTACCCTCTGGTACCATTCTCTCCACCCGGGTGTTTCATTTGGCCAGGATCTGAAAGTGCCTACCCAGTGATCTAAATCCATAGATGATTGCTTAAAAGGGATCCTATGGGTTTCTAAACTGATCAGGTCCGTTCGATCGGGGTTCCCCATAGGGCCCAAACAGATGAGGTCAGAGGATTCTGAGAGAGGAATAGTGATTCGGTGCCTAAGTGCCTAAAAAAGGGGAAAAGGGAAGAAACTGAGAGAGGGTCCAAAAAATACTGAAGCAGTAAAAAGGCGAAAAGGAAAAAATTTTGAGCATTTACCTCTGGGATGGAGGCCATCGTCGCCGATGACACCGCTGGGGAAGCCGCCGATTGGGCCGCCGCCGCCGAAGGAGTAGCCGATGGAGCCTCTGTAGATGGAGTGGTCGCCGATGGAGACGCCATTGGGGGTTGGAGCAGGCCGCGGATGAAATCGCCGGAAAGGGGGAAGTGCTTGGAGATCGAGAGAGCTTGGAGGAAGACGAACAGTGGTGCGATGGAAAAGAATGCTAGATTCGTGGGGAAGGATAGGCGGAGAAAGCCAGTACTTAAGAAAAATCAGGAAAGCGAGGGCAAAGATAGTATTTTTACCGCGCCGTCTACACGAGTTCCAGAGGAGCGGTCGTTTCGTGCGCTCGGTTCGTGGAAATTGCAATCATTGTGCCGCGGAACGGAAGGAGATTTTACTGCTTTCGTTTCGGAGGAAAGGATTAAAGAAAGAGTTTCAAAGAAAAAGTTATATTTTACTCCAAAACTGAGGGGCATGTGTTGACGCCAGATTTTGACACGTGTTGAATCGGCGTCAGGAGGAGAAGATTGGCCGATGTGGCAGATCTGAAGGTGTTGACGCTAGATTTTGACACGTATTGAATCGGCGTCAGGAGGAGAAGATTGGCCGATGGAGCAGATCTGAAAGCTACAGTAAGGAATCGGCCGATCGAGGTAACAGTTGGAAATCGGCCGATTGGTAGCGCAGCCTATGCCAACAGGGTGGGATTATTCCAGAAGATCCTGGTCAAAAGATGGTCAACAAGGCATGCTAAGTCGGTCGGAAAGCAATTGAAGAGGTCCTGATTGGATTAGGAAATGACGGCAGAAGATTCTGCGGGAGTCCGTTTCCTTTTTAAAAGTTCTTATAGATATAGCAGTTTTCCTGTTTTAAATAAGCTTGTAACAAGTCGTAATCGACCAGGAGTCCTAGTTTCAGGGTATAAATAGGAGTCGCTAGGGCTTTGCGAGAAATCAACAAATCAATCAACAAAATACTTCTACTTTTTACCAGTACTTTACTTTCAAGTCGGCGACTTCGCCAATATTTTCTTCTTCCACGAGTTCGTACGGATTGGCAGGGCTGCATCAACCTGATCTCCAGCCAATTGGTAGGTTCCGCTTATCGAGTAACATCCGAGCTTTAACTACGGGCGCATCGCTGTGGTTTCGTTTGGATTTATTCACAAGTTATCGATATTTACTAGAATACAAGTTTTACCTGTTATTCTAGTATTATCACCAATTATCCAGCTTGAGATCAGAGTAATCGGCTTCGTCATCGTTCTCCTTCGATTCATCGCCATACAGCCGATTAGATCTGTTTCAAGTGTTGCTTCCATAGTGATTGTTTAGATCGCTCTAGCAGTCTTCTTTACAATTACTATACGATCATCGGCTGACCCATAGCCGATCATCTCTACAGCGAATCGGCCGATTTGCCGCCGATGCGCTTCTAAGGACGGATCGGAAATCCAGCCGATCGACGCGCCTGGAATTTAATACTCTATTTCCTTGTCAATCAACAGGTCAGATTGACTGGCACGCCGCGCGAACCGCACCAGGGCGATAACCCGAACAGGAGCTAAGCAGATTCTCCCGGGTCGTGTGTCCGACGCTGAAGACCCATCGGCCGATTCCTACCCGGCCGATTTTAGCGCCAACACACTTTTGGCACGCCCGGTGGGACCATCCAAGACCTGATATGTCGAACAACGCGGAAATCTCTGACAGCAACATCATTGGGGTCACAGAAGCTGATCTCAAGGACGACCAGAGGGAGGAATTGGCCAAACATCTGGAAGATTACAAGAAGATGTACCTCCAGTCGTTCAGTCGTACCAGAAGCGGGGAAGCAGTCAAGAAGGCTCCTATCCCAGCGCCTCGCCACATCACCATTGCTGAAGACTCGGGCAAGATGTCAGAGATGATTCAACAGTCCGTGTATCAAGCATTCATTGACCAATCCTCTGTGATGAGCAACACGGTGTACAACGCCGTCGTCAACTCTCTGGCCAGTGGAGCCGTTCGAGGTTATCAGGGACCGGCATATGCCCCTCCAACTACTCTGCCGGCCAGAAGCTTACCGTACACATCCCAATCGGCTTCTCAGCCGATGTTGACGCAGCGCGAGGGATACAGCTCTCCACCACTTCCGGCGTCTCCAAGATACAGCGGTGCACCATGTCTCCCATCGCGAGCGCCGCTTCAACCTGTTTAGATGGCTTCTGTGCAGACACTACCTGCAAGCTCAGTGCCTTGGGGGACGTCAGCCACGGCATATTTCCCCGAGCCAGCGAATGGACATGGCACTTATCCGTTTCAGGGGCCATACCAATCGGCCGCCCGGCCGACGGTCTCCCAGTACCAACCGATTTTACCAGAAATCGGCAGGGGGGCAAGTACTGTGGAAGTGTTCAGAGGCACGGCGCCAGCAGTGACGTTCAAAGGGGGTGCGGACTCGTTTCGCCATCAACCATCGGCCGCTCAGCAAAGTTCGCCGATGCATCACCTGGCCGAATCAGCCCTTCAACACGTGCCCGCGCCGCGAACAACTGTTCATCAGCAGCAGGTGGACTGGACGGCAAAAATAGCAGAAGTAATCCAAGATCAGTTTGGACTGAAGCCGAAAGTTCAAACTTATACTTACAAGACGCCGTATCCATCGGCCTATGACTTGTTGCCGTTCCCGCACCGTTACAAGGTTCCTGATTTCACCAAGTTCTCAGGGACGGATGACACGTCCACGGTGGAGCACATCAACAGATTCATCATCCAGTGCGGAGAAGCTGCCACGCAAGATGCTCTGAGGGTGCGTTTATTTTCATCATCTCTGTCCGGATCGGCCTTCCAGTGGTTCACCACTTTACCACCAAATTCTATCATCACTTGGGCCGATCTGGAGAAACAATTCCACAAGTACTTCTACGCCGGGGTACACGAGATGAAGATCTCAGATTTGACCAGCCTCAGATAGAGGAGCGATGAACCAGTGACAGGGTATATACAGAGGTTCAGAGAAATCAAGAACAAGTGCTACAGTCTGGCTCTGACCGATGCACAGTTGGCCGATATCGCTTTCCAAGGTCTCTTGCCGCAAATTAGAGAGAGATATGCTGCCCAAGAGTTTGAGAGCCTGAGTCAAATCGTCCACCGGTTGTCAGGGCAGGAGGTCCGACCGTTTGAACAGCGGAGGAGGTTCCAGAAGAAGGTGGCATACTTGGAAGGATCTGAATCCGACGCGGAGGAAGAAATCGGCCTGGCGGAATGGGTAAAAGGGAAAAAACCAATATCCTGCCCCTTTGGCAAGAAGGAGCCAGAGACATTCGGCTTTGACACGTCGAAGGCCGATAAAATTTTTGATCTACTGCTTCAGGACGGACAGATTAAGCTGTCACAGCATCACACCATCAACTTAAGAAGATGAAATACTGCAAGTGGCACAACGCTACTTCTCATGATACGAATGAATGTAAAGTCTTCCGCCAGCAGATACAATCGGCCTTTGAACAGCTGCGGCTCAGATTTGAAACTCCAACCAAATCGGCAATGCCGATGAAGATAGATCAGCATCCCTTCCCGGCCAACACGGTCAACGCTGGAGAAGAATCAAGTCAAACCAAGGCGCTGACGTCAGAATCGGGGAGAAGAGGTAGCGCTGTCGACCCCAGGAGACAGATCTCAACAGAGGAAATCAAAAGAAATAGGTGAGGACCAGAACGACCACACAGGCCTGTCACCTCCCGATTTCTACTAAGTAAATATCGGCGGCAGCAAGAACAAGGACAGCACCAGGAAGAGATGATACGCCGGCGTGAAGATCACTGGCAGTGTCCCTTCTTCATCCACTGCTGGGAGAACGATATCAGGTTGCCATCTGCCGATAACTGTCCGGAGTGTAACGGATCAAACCACAACGATCGCCCGAGGCTACACTCTAGGGACAAAGGATCAGAGCCGATCAACAGAAATCGGCGCGAAGAACGGCGCATTTCGGTGCATGATCGGCTGGGGGGCAGAGTTGACCAGGGCAACAGGTCAAAAAGCAAGATCGGCCAGCAAGATGGACTGGGGGGCAGGATCAGCGCACGCGATCGGCTGGAAGAGATGGCCGATGATAGAGTGTCAGACGAAGATCCCCTAGGAAGGGAACCAGATTGGGAACACGCCAGATCATCGGCCAAGCCAGTGAATCCCAGGTGGTGTCCTGATGGCCTATCCAGATCCCAGAAGCGAAGGATCCAACGCCTACGCCAGTGGGAACATCAAGAAGAAGAACAAAGACGAGTGCCAGAGAGAAGGAATGTGAAATCTCGAATTTGGCGCCCAAAGAAAAGCGATCAAGAAACGGATAACCAAGAATCGGCAGCCGAGATTGATATGGTTTTCATACTGCCGATGGAGTTCATGGCGCCAAGCTATCGGGACAAAGTGACAAAAACAGAAGAAGAGCAAATGGCACAACTGGTATTAGAACCGATGACGGCCACGTTTGAGAAACCGGAAGAGGAAAAACGACAGCATCTTAAGGCACTGTTTCTCAAAGGGTATGTCAACGGAAGACCCGTCACCAGATGACTGGTAGATGGAGGCGCGGCAGTCAACATCATGCCGTATGCCATGTTCCGCAAGCTGGGCAAGAGTGATGACGATCTCACCGAGACAGACATGATGCTGAAGGACTTCGAAGGCAACGTATCACCCGCCCGCGGAGCATTCTGCGTCGACCTCACCATCGGCAGTAAGACCCTCCCTACTACTTTCTTCATCATTAATGGCAAGGGGTCCTATAATATGCTGCTTGGTCGCGACT
This sequence comes from Panicum miliaceum, assembly GCA_032594955.1. NCBI lineage: Eukaryota > Viridiplantae > Streptophyta > Magnoliopsida > Poales > Poaceae > Panicum > Panicum miliaceum. Next base: position 27,248,962 of record CM064066.1, on the reverse strand, counting down.
GGATACATGCAAACTGCTGTGTCCCATCTACTATGCATCAATGCCTTGTGCAATGGGTCGGCGACAGTACAGAGATAGTCGCTGCCGATTCCGTCTACAGCGTTGCGGCGGCCGATACACAACAGTGGAGCTGCGAGCATGTCAAGTGTATATCTGGCAGGACTTGGGACACTGACTTCCTGAAAGTGTCCGATTTCGGTCTACAGCCGATTCAAGCAGTCAGCTCTGAAGATTCAGCTCGTTCGAAAGGATGAGAAGCTGGGGCATGGGTTCACGTCGGCCGATTCATTAGAGATGGGAGATTTGAGAGATAGCAGCAAATTGAGGCCGACGTACATTAGTGCCAATTTGGATTCTGAGTACAAAAAGAAAATATGTCAAGTTAACATGACCGATTTCTCATCGGTTTTCTGGCTACACATCTGGTGAAAGAAATATTGGGATTCATTATTAAGTGGAAATTACGGATTACATGAAGCAGTTCAAAACCAAATCGGCGCAGTGGCATTAAGGGAACAATAATGTTTAACATATTGTTTACAGCCCAAGGAAAGCATCTATGGCTATAATCGCTCATCGTCTAATTTGATCGGCCGATTCTACTATCCTCTGATCACTTTCGGCCAATCCTGGCACTTCTGACACGCGGCGACGGAGCCTTATTGTTTCACGGGCCAGATGTTGTCTTTTTTGCTTCAGCTCGCTGATCATGGTTGGGAGTTCTTGGAGCTTTTTCACCTCAGCGGCTATCTCTTTGGTTATCTGTTCCATCTCCTTGGCTAGTTCTGCTCTCCTCCGTTTCAGCCGATCTATTGTGCCAACGATGTCCGGACGGCAGTTCTCGAGTTTTGGCCATCTGAGCGCGATCAGCCATACGTTGCAGCGCTCGCGAGACCGGAATCCGCATGCCCTCTATATAGGCAGCATACCCCAAATCTTCCGACACTTCATCTGGCATGTGATCTACGACCTCATTGAAAAGTTGTCGGATCGGTGATGCATCTTTCACCAGTCGGCCGATGTCACCTTGGAGGAGATTACGGATGCTTTCGAGCTTAGAGCGGACATCGTCGGAGGCAGAGCTCGGTGGAACCGCGTGTGAGGCGATTTCTTCTTCATCGGCCAAGGAGACAGCGAAAGAAAAGATACTATTGTTGGGAGAATCTTGTTCCTGTAAGGGAACGAAGCAAAGGGTAAGCAGGTAGTGAAAGGAAATCGGCCGATTCTGATGGTAAGATTGTTACCTCTTTGAAACGAATCTCTCTTGCCTGCGCCGGTGGAAGTATTTCCCTTGTTTCAGGGATTGGTGCACTGGGTTCACCAGAAGAAGAAGATTCGATCATTATTGGTGCTCCGCTTGGGCCAGCTTCCTGAGAAAGATATAAATGCTCGTGAGAATACTATGGGAAAATGAAATAAGATGGTAATGGGAATTTGCCATGCCTCTGCGGGTTCTCCGGCCGATTCCTGCTGTGGAGTTACAATCGGCGTACCCAAGTCGACCTGCATCAAAATTGGTTAAGTTTCCTGAATATTAAGGATGCAGGGTAAGAGATCATATACGTCGGCAACAGGAGTTGCTGTAGTCTCAGTCCCTACTTGAGACGTGGCCGACAGTCGTGGAGATTGTGGTGGGACAACTTGTGCAGCCTGGCAAAGGGATGAAATTGATGTCAGCAGAAGATTTGGGGAATACATGAGATAAATAAAGTTACCTGGACAGCTTCTACTAAGAGCGATGCTGCAGCGGCCCCGGCTTCGGCGGTGACTTGGGGATCGGCTATCTCGACAGCTGGTAAGGGTGAAGGACCTGAGGTCTCGGCGAGTATCATTTCCACCTGATCGGCCGATCCAACACGGGGAGTCTCGGCCGATGCTGCTGCCATCTGGCTAGCCGATCCGATACGGGAGATTTCAGCCGATGCTATTGTCGTCTGATCGGCCGATTCAATGCGAGCCCGCATCCGACGGCTGGATATCTTTGGTGTTGGTCTTTTGGGTGCTCGTCTTGATCGGCCGGTGGAGATATCTCTGATAGATGGAGCATGGAAGCCGATGAGTGGGTACACTGTGTATTGATGATGGCTATCGATCGGCCGGCCGCTTCGGCTCCGCATTGGGGGAGCATGGCTTTCAGACTAAAGAGGTAAACATAAGTTAACAGCGAGATGATAATGCAACATTGAAAACCAGTACTTAAGAGAGATAAAGGGGGCAAGGGCAAAGATGGTATTTTTACCGCACCGTCTACGCGAGTTCCAGGGGAGCGGTCATTTCGCGCGCTCGGTTCGAGGAAATTGCAATCATTGTGCCGCAGAACGGAAGGAGATTTTTACTGCGCCCGTTTCGGAGAAGAGGGTTAAAGAAAAGAGTTTCGAAGGAAAAGTTATATTTTACTCCGAAACTGGGGGGCATGTGTTGACGCCAGATTTTGACACGTATTGAATCGGCGTCAGGAGGAGAAGATTGGCCGATGGAGCACATCTGAAAGCTACAGTAAGGAATCGGCCGATCGAGGTAACAGTTGGAAATCGGCCGATTGGTAGCGCAGCCTATGCCAACAGGATGAGATTATTCCAGAAGATCCTGGTCAAAAGATGGTCAACAAGGCATGCTAAGTCGGTCGGAAAGCAATTGAAGAGGTCCTGATTGGATTAGGAAACGGCGGCGGAAGATTCTGCGGGAGTCCGTTTCCTTTTTAAAAGTTCTTATAGATATAGTAGTTTTCCTGTTTTAAATAAGCTTGTAACAAGTCGTAATTGACCAGGAGTCCTAGTTTCAGGGTATAAATAGGAGTCGCTAGGGCTTTGCGAGAAATCAACAAATCAATCAACAAAATACTTCTACTTTTTACCAGTACTTTACTTTCAAGTCGGCGACTTCGCCAATATTTTCTTCTTCCACGAGTTCGTACGGATTGGCAGGGCTGCATCAACCTGATCTCCGGCCAATTGGTAGGTTCCGCTTATCGAGTAACATCCGAGCTTTAACTACGGGCGCATCGCTGTGGTTTCGTTTGGATTTATTCACAAGTTATCGATATTTACTAGAATACAAGTTTTACCTGTTATTCTAGTATTATCACCAATTATCCAGCTTGAGATCAGAGTAATCGGCTTCGTCATCGTTCTCCTTCGATTCATCGCCATACAGCCGATTAGATCTGTTTCAAGTGTTGCTTCCATAGTGATTGTTTAGATCGCTCTAGCAGTCTTGTTTACAATTACTATACGATCATCGGCTGACCCATAGCCGATCATCTCTACAGCGAATCGGCCGATTTGCCGCCGACGCGCTCCTCAGGACGGATCGGAAATCCAGCCGATCGACGCGCCTGGAATTTAATACTCTATTTCCTTGTCAATCAACAGGTCAGATTGACTGGCACGCCGCGCGAACCGCACCAGGGCGATAACCCGAACAGGAGCTAAGCAGATTCTCCCGGGTCGTGTGTCCGACGCTGAAGACCCATCGGCCGATTCCTACCCGGCCGATTTTAGCGCCAATAGAAGGCTATAGAAAGGAGTCGGCCGATTGAGGTAACAGTTGGAAATTGGCCGATTGGTGATACAGCCTACGCCAACAGGATGGGACTATTTCAGAGGGTCCTGGTCAAAAGTTGGTCAAAGGGGGCACGCTAAGTCGGTCGGGGAGCAATTGAAGGAAATCCTGATTGGATTAGCGAACGGCGGCGGAAGATTCTGCGGGAGTTCGTTTCCTTTTAAAGTTCTTATAGATATAGTAGTTTAAATAAAGTTGTAACAAGTCGTGATCGACCAGGAGTCCTAGCTTTAGGGTATAAATAGGAGTCGTCAGGGTCTTAAAAAAAACACATCAATCAACAACAATACTTCTACTTTTCCAGCAATTTACTTTCAAGTCGGCGACTTCGCCAATATTTTCTTCTTCCACGAGTTCGTACGGATTGGTAGGGCTGCATCAACTTGATCTCCGGCCAATTGGTAGGTTCCGCTTACCGAGTAATATCCGAGCCTTAACTACGGGCGCATCGCTGTGGTTTCGTTTGGATTTATTCACCAGTTATCGATATTTACTAGAATTGCAAGTTTTACCTGTTATTCTAGTATTATCACCAGTTATCCAGCTTGAGATCAGAGTAATCGGCTTCGTCATTGTTCTTCCTCGATTTATTATCATACAGCCGATTAAATCTATTTCAATTGTTGCTTCTGTAGTAATTGTTTAGATCGCTCTAGCAGTCTTCTTTGCAATTACTATATGATCATCGGCTGACCCATAGCCGATCATCTCTACAGCAAATCGGCCGATTTGCCGCCGACGCGCTCCTCAGGACAGATCGGAATCCCAGCCGATCGACGCGCCTGGAATTTAATACTTTATTTCCTTGTCAATCAACAGGTCAGATTGACTGGCACGCTGCGCGAACCGCACCAGGGCGATAACCCGAACAGGAGCTAAGCAGATTCTCCCAGGTCGTGTGTCCGACGCTGAAGACCATCGGCCGATTCCTGTTTGGCCGATTTTAGCGCCAACAACACTGCTACTGAAACTCTAGCGGGCTGCCCAGCTCTCGACATGTCTTTGTATAGGCTTCGTAGTGTACCCTCGCCACTCACCTTGCAAGTGTTTAAGGGCCTTGCAAACCCGGGCGATTCAGGGGAACACGATTTGTGGGTAAAGTGTACAACCTCTGCAGAGTGTAAAACTGTTATAACAGCCGTACTCACGGTTAAGAGTGGCTTGGACCCTCACATGATAATAAAACTTGAAGATTAATTAAATTGTGATTCGTGGGTTATGATATTGTTGATGGTACCTTATGATTTTTGCTAAAGTGGGTTGGTATAAACTTAAACCTAGTTAATAGGTGCTTGTTAATAAATACTTGACCAACTAAAAGTGACCGCTGCTGCAAACCTTAGCCTATCCTTGATGGCCTTGCATTTTCACCCCACTTGCTGAGTACCAACCATAAGAGTACTCACCCTTGCCCTTGCTGTTCAGAAGGGAACTTTGAAGAGGAGAACTTCGACGACTTTGAGGAGTTCTAGGCTCTGCGTTCACCAGTCATCGCCGGTGGAAGACGGAGTTGTTGGAGACTTCGTATAGGGTATAACGGTTTATCGTTTAAAGATATTTGTGTCTCTTTTATACGGAGTATAATATTGTTAAATACTTTATTTAGTTACATTTTGAGCATTGTCTTTGATATATTACACTTTCCGTCTACCATATGTGTGTGAACATGATCCTGGCGCACATATGAGATGCATCTGGTTCTTTCTAAAATCGGGTGTGACAACCTAGATCAGAAAATTTATGACAACTTTGGTGTTCGTCACATAGCCCAGAAATTTAGGTAAACATGGATTAAAATTCAGACACGTTTCTGCAATAGCAGATGCAGCATTTACAACTAATCCACCAAGTCCTTAACCATGGTCTACATGATTAGGGTGTTCATATGGTCGAGCTGCACTCATTACAAAATAGGTACTCAACTCTCAGTTAGCCTAGTACAACACTTGCCAAAAGTTAGGCTACACTATCGAGGAGTATGTGCAAAAGTCCTCCAAGGTTATCATCTAGAAATCGTTGAGGTCGTTGACGGACGACTCGCTGCGCACCAGGGAGTGAGCTCCCTGTGGTGGTGGCAGCAGGCTTCCAGCCTTGTAGTCAATCTCGGAGACACCCTCCATCTCCTGGGGTTCCTCATCAACATCTACATCCATTGCATCTGGTGGGGCAAGCTGGGCGCCTGTTGTGCATGATGCATCTCAATGTGCTCATTGGCATCCTCCAACTCATTGTTGAGATCATGGATCTGCTCCTCCAAGAACTCAATCATGGCATCCCTCTCGCCCATGACAGTGTCATGCTCCTGGATTTGGCCCTCAAGTTGGCCAATACGAGCATCTCTATCCTCAAGATCCTCGGAAAGTTCCTGAATCTGCTCATCTCTTGTGCCTGCCATCATGTAGTAGGCCTGAGCAAGGTCAGTGGCCTGCGCAAGCCCCTGACTCAGAAGAGCCTGGAGACGGTACAGTGCATTCATGCACCGCACAAAAGTCAGGATGGTCTCCTGAGCGCGAAAGTCCGCTAGGTAGTCCATGTGTTGCACCGTATCCAGCAACATGGGGATCGTTGTCCTGGTCAGCAGGGAACAAGCCAATGGGAGCTAAGGTGACCTCCACGGGGTGCTGCTCACAAAAGGTGGTGAGAGCCTTCATGGCGGCAGTCTCCCAAGTGTCAGCAAGGTGGCGACCCATAACCTCGATCTCCAAGACGGGACACTCCGGGTGTCCTGGGGGTGGAAGGAGAGTCATGTGCACCATGCACCGAGTAACCCCCATCTCCATGAACTCCCGTCCCACGTAGCGGGGAGGAATGGGGTAGCCCGTGGCGCTCGTAATGTCCCACAATTGTGACACCCTGGTGTCAAAAAGGTTAAACAAAAATCCAAAACATGAAACTAGGCACAAAAGAGCAAGAAAAGTATAAAACAACCTATCAAAATCTACCTTTCAAACAAATGAATATGTGTGTGTATATATATGCATATACATATGAACTCTTGCAAACAAACCCTTGTAATTTTCAAAGCTGATCACAACTGATCCTAAAAATTTAATGGCACATCTGTCATAACAAGAGCAACAAAAGTCTAGTTGAACTCAAGGGCTAAAAGTACAAAAATTCACTTGAAATGACATGTCATTTAAATACTAGTTTTCAGAAATTCAAAATAACTTTTTATACTTTGCCCAAATGAACATGGTCATAAAAGAGAAAATGTATATGTTGAAAAGTTTAACAAAAATGGTATTCAAATGTTTTTGTTTTGACCTGTGGAAGAATGAGTTTTAGATCCTTTTTCACCCAAGCCCCCGCTGTTTTTGCTTCTCGCGCATAAGTCCCATCATCTTCTCCCTCCTCTCTCCTCCCACTGCCCTGTCCCATCGCCGGCAGGCCGGCTGGCCAGCGCACCCCGGCGCAGCTGTGGCCGCCCGGCCAAGTGGGCCTGAACATGGTCATAAAAGAGAAAATGTATATGTTGAAAAGTTTAACAAAAATGTTATTCAAATGTTTTTGTTTTGACCTTGGGAAGAATGAGTTTTAGATCCTTTTTCACCCAAGCCCCCGCTGTTTTTGCTTCTCGCGCATAAGTCCCATCATCTTCTCCCTCCTCTCTCCTCCCACTGCCCTGTCCCATCGCCGGCAGGCCGGCTGGCCAGCGCACCCCGGCGCAGCTGTGGCCGCCCGGCCAAGTGGGCCTGCCACCACCTGGAGATCTCCTGCTGACCCATAATATATCGCTCTCCCCCTCAGGAAGCCTCCACGCTGCTGGCGCCACGGCGAGCCCCCGCCGGTGCCAGCGAGGCAGCTGCGCCCTCGGTTTTGCCCCCTAGTCTCACCCTCCCCAGCAGGTTGAGCCCAGGCCGCCACCCTCCCTCTCATGCCTGTAAAAGCCCCACCTGAGGCCCCTAAGCTCGCCGCCCCAACACCAACTCTGGCAAGCAGTCACTCGCGCGTGGACGCGCCACTCCGCCCCCACATTGCCCAAACATACCCTCCAAACACCTTCTCCGCCTCACACCAAAGCTGCACGCCCGGTCCCCGCGCCCTCTTCCTCACCAGAGCGCTGCCACCATCACTCGCACCCGCCGTCGGCTCTGTGCCACCGCCGGCAAGCCGCCTCGGTCCACCACTTCCCCACCCAAGACCACAAACAAGTGAGGTTTGTTCCCCTCTTGCCTCTCCCACCTTCACCCCTCACCGCCGGCGACCCAAGTCGCTGGAATTGGGCCGACAGTCGCCGTTCCCCTGCACAAAGGACCCTTTTGCTTGGATTTCAATATTTTCGAGAAGATTTCTGTAAAATCTCAAGGACTCATTTGTAAACCTGAAACTAGAACTTTGAAAACCAATCTATTAAATTTGAAGATTGAAAACAACTCATAAAAAAATTCTAAAAATACAAACTAAGATGTTCTGGACTCCTTAAGTTAAGATCTAAAACTTTATAAAAGAATCTTGGACTGTTTCCACATAATTTTAGCTATAGACTTAAATCAAGTTTAAATATCTTTTAATTGTTCGAAGAGTTTCAGGAAAGAACTGCTCTTGAGTTTTGGAAGGTAGCTTCAGTACTAAGAGTAAAGTCTTTCGTAAAAATTTCATGCACTGAATCCAATCACAACTAGATGTTTTGAGTACTTTTGTTATATGCTTGATCCATTTAAACTAGAATTTTAACCGCTGATTCTTACATAGGAAAAATCTACAAAATTTATAATAGCCTACCCATACAAGTGAGTTTGTTCAGTGAAAAGTTGAGAACCAGTTCTTGCATGGTTTGTTGTGAACAAATAGATCTTAATCCTAGCAGTAGTTGTTTAATATATTATTCATGATCGACCTGCTCAATGAAAATGGCTAAAAGTTTTATAGTGAGTTTGCACTTAAGTAACGATCTCTGCATAAAAATCTCAACCCCAGAAAGTACCTCTACGAGTAGTTTTCCACGAGCTCTGGATAAAAATCTCAACCCTAGAAACTACCTCTACGAGTAGTTTTGCACGAGCTCTGCATAAAAATCTCAACCCCAGAAACTACCTCTACGAGTAGTTTTGCTTAAACAAAACTTACTGTTAAAAATGGTCGTACGACATGACAAAACCACTCGCATACTTAATGAAGTTAGTTAATCCAGATAAGTACTCGATAAATGATTTCCCAAGGAAAAGAAAATGAAGTACTCGACTACTTAACTTGAGTTTTGTTGAATGACTACTTTTATAGTGAAATGGTTATTTATCTTGTACCTTTAAAACCACATATACATGTGCATTCATATAGAATCGACTAATGTTGCCGACGGAACCTACGATCTGGTGTCCGAGTCCGAGAGTGAGCAGCGCGAAGCTCAACTTAATCTAACAGAAGTCGTTGATGACCCGAACCAAAGTTTGGAAGAACCCCGGACTAGTTTTGCCCAAGAAGGCAAGCTCCGGTTCATGATCCCAATGTTTCAATTTATGCAACTACTGTTCCTTTTTACCTGTGCATTTAAGTTCATAGGAGTTGATTGGAACCCTAGTTGCATGATCCTAGGCACCTATGCAATGAATACTAGAACTAGGAGCTCGAGTAGATGCTCTGCTAATAGGTTCGGTAAAAGTCGAGTGGTTTCCTGCCACTCGTGAGAATTATAGGAGTTAAATGATTTACCACATACTGCAACTATAAGGTCGACGGGCGGGGCTGTGGTATGATACTCATGGTTGAGGCCCGTCTGAGTAGAGAAAAATGCTAAGGCCGCAGTGTGTGGTAGTGGTGGTTAAGCGTTTGAATGTACTAACCACATGTTGAAAATATGGTACTCGATAAGCTAATTACCTGATTGGCCTGGCAAGTGGCACTTTAGTCGGGTATGGTGACCCTGATCCACAACCCGGAAAGAAAGGGGAAAAGTTGCTTGGGGTGACTCTTCGGTACTCCAGGCGTGTGTGTTAGGTTTACCTTGCAAGGTTAAGAAATTTGATTCGAATCGTCCGTTTCTCGCGGTAATTGAGACTGCTTAATACTTCTGCCACATAGAGTAACAAGAGGAACTATGGCTATGATGAAACTTGATGGATGATTAATTGTTTTCCACCATGTTTGGTTAGAGATAGATGCTCACTTAGAATGGTTAAACGAACTAGAATATTGAAAGCTAAAATATGAAATTAAGGACCTACTCTTTGTTGCTTTTTCAGCAAAAAGAAACCCTAGAACCTTAGAGCCATGCATGCTTAGGAGTCGGTATTTTCATACCACCAAACGGGTAAGCCTTGCTGAGTATTAGTATACTCAGCCTTGCTTGTTGCATTGTTTTCAGGTGTGTCTTTTGAAGATATGATAGCTGGTTTAACATGGCTATGTACCTTGCCACCTGGTTGGTCCGTGGAGTGGGATCCGTCCCCGGCCAACAATGACTCTACCGAGTGATGCCACGTATGGGCTTCATCGTGGTGTCCAAATCGATGATAGATGATCATATTTTCTTTTCCGCTGCTATGAAACTCTGAATAAAGTTGTATGTTTGAACTCTGAAGTACTCGTTTCATGAACTCGGCTTGTAATAAATAATGGTCAGACTTGTGAGGTAAAAGTTGTGGAATATTGTAATCTCTGGACTTGCCTTCGTGCAAGTTAAGTGTACACTTTGTTTCGATCGAAATATTAAGTGGTCGCATCGGGATTTACCCGACAGCCTGTCAGATTACTCCGTTTGATGTGCATGGTAGCCAGTTCGTCTTTATGGATGATGTGCACTTGAGCCGAATTAATTCGGACGGTTCTGCCACAGCTGGTATCAGAGCGAAAAGTATACACCAGAGTATGCAAGAAACCTTAAAAATAAGTTTTATAAAACATGACAACAAAACTCATTTGAAAAATGTGTTGGTCTCGTTAAGAATTATATTTAGCTCGTAAAGCCCTATGGGAATATGGGAATATAACTAGGTGGCATTATATATCTATGTGAGTTTCCTACAGGTAGACTAACTGCGAGTACCGTAAGTACGATAGGTTAAGAATGAAGAGAATTCGACTAGTTATTATAGGGAGAGACGTCCTAAATTAAGCCACCAAATTAACTCCGTAAGGCCAAGTTAATGGCAACTGTGAAGTTGTGAGGATGGAAAGGTCGTGCATGCTGCATATCTTAAAATTTAAGTTATGCATGAACCGGACAAAATTCACCCCAAAATAGCTAAATCACTAACCAAAGCTCATCTTGGTTCCTATTATTTTATATCCAATCTAGGGAAATCAATTTATTAACCATAACAAATGACCTTATCTACAGCAGTTCAACACGAAAGTTGTTGTAAATATAGTAAATAAGCTACTGTTAAAAATTGGTAATTTTTGGCCAGATAGATTTTTCTCAGGTTTACAAAACGTTAGCCTCTGTTTCCTGGAATTTTAGACTGCATAGTAGGTTAGAAATGTAAGGATATAGTTATGTTAGAGTCTGATCTAGCTTTGCGTTTGACCAGCAAAGTTGTGCACAAATACCTTAGGTATGCTCTGGAAAAATTTGAGAATTTTTGCACATCACCTTTCATGCCCCACATTTCATGACAAATGTAGTATAAAAATACACTCATATTTTAGTACATTACTGAATGTACGTCAAAGACCATTTGCAAATTCAAAATTTAACACAAGAATGACTAGTAATTCAAATCCTAGTAGTCTTGAATTTAATATAACTTTTAAACTGTGGCTCAAATGAACTTTGAGCTACAACAAAAGTTGTAGATTTTCAATTTCCCTACAACTTTCGTGTTTAGAGTTTTTCAAGTTTCTATTTGAAATTTTGAGAAAATTTAATTTGAATCCCGACCCTTCTCTCCCTCCCTCTCTCTTCTCTCCCCTCCCCTGTTCTGTCCCATCGAGGGGCAGCGGCCGTTGGCCACCTGGCCGACGATGCCTGCCATGGCAAGCCACGCGAAGGCGCGACCCCCATGCCCGATGCGCACGCGCCACACGGCCGTCGATTCCCGATGGCCGAGCCACGACGCGCCGGCGACGCCGCACCCTTGCCACAACCTTGTCCCGGCCACGCCTCCCTCCGTTGTGTCGCGCCCAGCTCCACCTCCCTTTCCTTGTGCGCCTAAAAAAGGGCTGCACCGAGCCCCTGCTCACATGCGCATGACTACCACCACCAACCCGCCATTAGCACCTCCACTCGACCTCGCAGTCGAGCCCCACTTTCCGCTCCTCCTTCGCCCAAACCGAGGCTCTAAATGGGTCACCCTCAACCTGCTGGATCTCCCTGACTTCCCCACACCACCCTCCCTCACCAGACCACCACTGCCCATCACCCGCACCTCGCTGGAGCTCCTGCTCACCGCCGGCAGACCAACTCCGGCCACCCCAGCCCTAGCCAAGCACACCAACAGGTTCCCCTTGTCCTCCTCGTGCTCCCCCACCCCTTTCCCCTCAATGCCGACTAGTTCCCTCACCGGATTTTGGCCGGGAACAGCCCAGCCCCGCCCAGGGACTACACTGCAATCGCCAAGATCTTTTTAGGGTCCTTTCTGCTAGATCCAGGGACCTACGTGCGAGAACTCGAGTACTTTTGCACTCTTGATAACCTGCCCATGTAAAATCAATCTAAAATAATAGAAAAAACAGAAAAATGCAAAATAAAATTTGTTGTGACCCTCTTGATTAACCTGACTAATTTTGCATAGATGGATGACTATTTACAAACTAAAACTGATCTAAAATAAATCTTGTTTTAAATAGCCCATAAATGTATCTCTTGACCTAGAATAGTACTGTGAATAATTTTTGGACTGTAAACTAGTCTCTGGTTGTTAAGACTTGTGTAAAAATGTCAAGACCAAAACATGTCTCTACGAATAGTTTATGTGGGATCTTGCTTGATGTGCTATTTTTATAAGAGTTATTTGTTCATGCTGTTCTACTAATATTTTAGGGTTGAAACTTTTGCAGTAGAGTAACCTTGATAGACATATATTATGGACAAAGTTTGGAACTTTTTACTTCTGTCTAACTTGCTCATATGTTTTTAGTTAAGAAAAAATACATTAAATCAAAGAAACTAGTTTTGTTTCTTAGAAAAAAAAGAAATTTTAACTAGAGACTACCTTTGAGTAGATTATCATGTTAGAAAAGATTGAGACACAGAAACTTTGTGGAACTGCCTGTAGAAATAAATCTTGATTAATATAGATGTATCTTGACTTATTTTCTATGCTCTGTATCTTGCACACTAAAACCTGAAAAATTTATAGTAGACCCATCATAAGTTTAGGAGTACTCATTAAAATGTTGAGCACCAGTTCTTGCATGGTTTGTTCTGTATAAATAGATCTTGATCCTAGCAGTAGCAGTTTAATGTATTTTTCATGATTAATCTGCTGAATGAAAATGACTAGAAATTTTACAGTGAGTTTGTACTTAAGTAATGTGCTCTGCATCAAACTCTCAACCCCAGCAACTATCTCTACGAGTAGTTTGTTTTAATCCAAGCTTACTTTTGAAAAATGACCGTTTATGAAATGACAAAACCACTCACTAACTTAATGAAGTTAATTAATCTGGATAGTACTCGATAAATGACTACCCAAGGAAAAGAAAATGAAGTTTTTTAAAACTTAACTTGAGTTTTGTTGAATTACAACTTTATATAGAAATAAGTTAATTATCTTGTGCCATTAAAACCACTCATACATATGCATTCATATAGAATCGACGAGTCTCGCCGACGGAACCTACGAGCTGGTGCTAGAGTCCGAGAGTGAGCAGCGTGAAGCTCAAGTTAATCTAACTGAAGTTGCTGAAGACCCGAACCAAAGTTTGGAAGCGCCCACGGCTAGTTTTGCTCAGGAAGGCAAGCCCCGGATCATAACCCCTAATTTTAAACTTATGCAACTTTAATTTATATATGGTATTATGCATTAAGTTTGTAGGAGTTGATTGAAACCCTAGTTGCATGATCCTAGTACGTATGATATGAACACAAGTCTGTGTCGGTCGCTAGATAGACATGCTAATAGGACTCTGGTAAAAGTCGAGTGATTTCCTGTCACTCGCGAGATATAGAAGTTGCTTGTTTTAGTTATGTTGGAATCATAAGGTCGACGAATGGGGCTATGTTACGATATTCCTGTTGATGATTGAGGCCCCGTCTGTTTAGAAAAAATGCTAATGTCGCGGTGTGTGGTAGTGGTGGTTAAGTTTTTGAAGGTACTAACCACATGCCGAGAATATGGTAATCGGTAAGCTTAAGTACATGATCTGTCACACCCTAAAATTAATGGGTTTTAGGATGTGAATTAAAAAATAATAATAATAAATTAAAAAAAATAATAATAATAAAGCAATGATTTTCTCATAATTATATAAAAATTTCAATATTTATTTTCTTTACAGAAAATTTAGTACAGAAAAAAATAAATTATTGTCTTTCAGAATTAAACAAAATGGTTTTATGTATGTTGCATTCATGTCGTTGCATTGGTTTTTATCTGTTTGCGTGTTTGAGTTTGCAAAATAAAAATACCTAAAACTACCCTAAAATCTTTTCTCTCTCTTCCCTATCTCTTATGGCTCATCCCATCTTTCTCTCTCCCTTTCCTCTCTTTCAGCCCAGCCCAAATCTTCTCCCTCCCCTCTCTTTCTTTTCTCTCCCCACAGCCCAAATAGCCCAGCCGGCCCAAAACCTCTCCTCTCTCTCCTTTTCTTTTTCTCCCGCGCGGCCCAAAAACCGGCCCAACCCATCCCTCTCTCCCACTCCCCCTCTCTCACTGCCACCGTGGACCCACCTGTCGGCACCATCCCCTACCTCCCGCTCACACCTTCCTTCTTGCGTCGCCGGCGCTTTCCTTTCTCCCCTCTACTCGCCGCGAGTCCTGCCCGCGCCCGCCCCACCTTCCTTTCTTCTTCCTCCTGCTCCTCTCTCTTTCCTTTTCGCCGCGACACCAGCCGCTCCCGTCGCCGTCGCCCGTCATCCGCGCCTCCCTCCTCTTTCCTTTTCTTCTTCACCCCGAATCCTGTTCGCCCCCGCGCCGTCGCCCGCGTCTTCTCCTTCCTTTCCTGCGACGCTTGCCTGCCATAATGCCGTGGCACGCACTTCCTCACAGGTACCCGCCCCTTTCCTTCGCGGGCAATTCCGCCGCGTCAATCCCGGCCGCGCGTGAGCCGCCGCCTTCCTTTCCCCGGTCGCTCCGCCTCCTCTCCTCCCCTATAAAACCAGCGCCTGAGCCCCTGGTCCTCCCCTTCCACTCCGAATTCACTGCACGCCGCTCTGCGCCGCTATTTTTCCCGAGCTCGAGCTTGCCGATGCCGCCACGCCATCGACCCGCCTTCACGCTGCCTCTTCGTCAACGCTGACCTTCGCCGGAGCTCTGCCTGGGATCCCGCACCGTCATCGGCCTCATCTTCCGCTCCGCGCAGACGCACCACACCTGCAATCCCTCGCCGGTGTGAACGCCGCTGCCCCGAACCACCCGTGTCGCACCTCGTCGTCGAACCGCCGTCCCGCTGCTTCTCCGCAGCCTTCAACTCTCGTAAACGCTCCACGAGGTGGTGAGTACCACGCCGCTCCCGTTTTCCCCCTCCCTCTCGCTTTCTTGCCCCGACAATTGCTCGTCGGAGCTCTGTCTCCGCCCGCCGCTGTGGTGAGCATGCTTCCGGCCGCCACACAGCCGTCCCAAGCCCCTAGGAGAGTTGCCCGTCACCCACTCTCGCTCCACGGCTCTTTTCCGTGCCAATCTGTGCCCCGGAGCACCGATTCCGGTGTACATCGGCGAGGCGCCGCCGCGCCTGCTCGCCATTGGCGTCTGCTGCCGCCCAGCGCCGCCCACCGATTCGCCCGACCCTTTACCTCACCGATTCACCCGACCCTTTACTCCGCCCAGTCGACCCGACCCTTACCCCGCCTCCCGATCCTGATCTAACGGACCAGAATCGCCCGACTCTTACTCTGCCGAGCCGCGTCCGATTCGCCCGACCCACACCCTGCCGTCCGATCTAGATCTCACGGCCAGAACAGATCTGAGCCGCACATGAGCCGCCGCCCTCGCCCGACCCTTACCCTGCCGTCGAATCGTGATCCAACGGATCAGATCCACTCGACTGAGCCAAACCTAGCCGACCCCTGAACTTTTGCACAAAAGCCCTAGGTTTTCCAGAAATCAACCCGCAGTCCAGATCAGTAGAAAAATAATTAGATTTGAGCCCTTTCTTTTCTGTCCCGACCCCTGACCTTTCTAGAATTAATACCCGCCGTCCAGGATCTCCAGTTTTGCACCCCGACCCTTTGTTTAAGGTTTAATTATGTTTTAGCCCCTGATTTCTTCAGATTTAGCCCAGGAAGTTCAGTTTCTTCGCAGATAAGTCCCTGGAGCCTTGTTTTAGCCCTACCTTCATCGTTTTAGATCCATTTCAACTCGTTCTCATTGCGTTAAGTCTTCTAAAACCCTAAGCTACCGTTTAGTCATGTCGCTGTTCCTTAGTTCCTGTCTTTTAATTAAAAATAGATTTAATTTCATTAAAGTTCTCTCACCTAGTTTTTCTAATTAAAATCTACCTAGGTCTTTACCTCCGGTTTTCATAACTAATGTCAATTCAATTAATACCAACTCAAATGTGTTTTAAATATAA
Source organism: Panicum miliaceum (assembly GCA_032594955.1). Classification (NCBI taxonomy): domain Eukaryota; kingdom Viridiplantae; phylum Streptophyta; class Magnoliopsida; order Poales; family Poaceae; genus Panicum; species Panicum miliaceum. Next base: position 27,232,786 of record CM064066.1, on the reverse strand, counting down.
TTTGTTTAGTTGAACACCAAATATAAAGTTATGCGCTTAGATGCTCTCACAAGTTTTCTTTCTAATTAATTGTTAATTAGTGTAATTTGTACATAGACAATCATAAATAAAATATGACTAAGTTCTACTCCGCTTTTATAAAAAAATATATAATATAAGTTAATTATAATCAAGGATATTTTGTCTTGAATATGTTTTACATTTGTTTTCCAATTAAAATAAATAAAGCTCATAGTTCTTTTGTTTCTTTTATAATACCAATCTTCCGATAGCTGTGTCTTTTCAACCCTAGCTCCGTTTTCCGTGTTTCTTGTGCTCTTGTAACCGTAGCAGCGAGCCTTATCCTTTAGCACACTCATTTCAAAGATTTTGTTTTGTGATTGGTGTATTGTTCTTAGTTGTACTTGTTTGTTGTTTTGTATGTTTGTGCTCGATGTTTGCTTCGAGTAGAATGATCGCTATTGAAGCTTGAAGACCAAGGTTTCCAAGTAAGCAAGAGCTGAAGAGCAGTAAGAGTAGCTTTCCGTTGGAAAAAGGCAAGTGACCCTAACCATCCTTCTATCTATGCTTATTTACAAGAATACCATGTGTTAAATGGAACGTGGAGAACCACCCAGGAAAACAGTACAACCACGAGAACTATATGGCTCTGGTCTTGGCTAATTAATTAGAGACTCTAGTTTGAAGCGGTCTTACCGAAAGGGCAAGGAGGGGGTCGGTGATAGGGGTCATAGCCCGGTCCTCTTGGGGTAGTAGCCTTCGCTAAGGTGCTGACCATTAGGGAGGTTTATGGACCACGCCGCTACCAAAACTCTAGCGGACTACTTCTTATTAGGGAATCTTTGTAAAGGCCTCGTAGCGTACCTATGCAATCACACCTCGGAAGTGTGGTATTGTGCCTAGCTAGCATAGCATGGTTGGGTCCAAAGTTCTTTTGAACTTTTACGCGACTTGTGGTGAAAGTGTACAACCTCTGCAGAGTGTCTAAAACTAATATATCGGCCGTGCTCACAGTCAAGAGCGGCCTGGACCCTCATATGATTAATAAACTTAAAGATGGATTTAAATCGTTATTCTGGTTATTTCTTGTGGCCTTGCTGAGTACCAACCATAAGTGTACTCACCCTTGCTAACTGCTGCTCAGAAGAAAAAGGTGTGAAGTCTACTGAAGATGATGAAGAGTTCTAGGCGTACGCAACCCCCAGTCGTTTGCCTGTGAAGTTTGCAGCCTTCGTTTCCATGATAAGCGTATATCTTTGATAGTCTTGTAAGTCCTTATTTATGTTTCTTTACGTGATACTGTTGCTGTTATTCAATGATGATGTCACTATATGTATGGAACTTGATCCTAGCATACCTATAGTTATGCATTCAGTTTTGTCCTTAAACCGGGTGTGACATGATCGGACCGGCGAGTGGACAATATCCTCACCCTCTTGACTTCGTTCCCATGGGCACATGGTGAGTGCAAGAGTAGCCATGGCCCAGCGTCGTACCGTGGTTCGTGGACCTCTGTACTCGAGGGGGGTGGCCCTGATCCACAACCCGGGAAGAAAGGGGAAAAGTTGCACGTGTGACTCTGTGAGTAACCACGTGACGTGTGTTTAGATTTCCCTTGCAAGGTTAAGAAATTCGATTGGAATTGTACGTTTCTCACGGCCATTGAGACTGCTTAACCCTTTTACCACATAGAGTAAGAAGAGGAACAATGATGATGATTAATCTGGTTGGATGCTCAATTAATTATTTTCCACCATATGTGATTTGGATAGTTGCTTACCTAGAATGGTTAATCAACTAGAACTTTATGCTAAAACTTGAAAGCAAGGACTCATTCTTAGATGCTTTTTGGCAAAAACTACCCTCAGCCAAAAGCCTTGCATGTTTAGGAGTCGGCTAAGTATATACCACTAGTCGGGTAAGCCTTGCTGAGTATTAGTATACTCAGCCTTGCTTGTGGCTTTATTTTCATGTGAGACCTTTGAGGACATGGTTGCTAGTTTGACTTGGCCGTGTACTCTTCCTCCTGGTTGGTCGGTGGAATGGGATCCGTCCCCGGCCGACGATGTTAACACTGAATGATTTCATGTATGGGCTTCCTCATTATATCTTGTATCATCATTAGAACTATCATATATTTTCCGCTACACTATTAAACTCTGAAAGTACTTGTTTATGCATGAACTCGAACTTGGTTTGTAATAATAATTTATGTTGAACTCTATGATGTAAAATTTGTGGATTGTTGTAATCTCTGGGCTCACCTTCATGTGGGTTGTATGTATGCATTGTTTCGATCGAAATTCTAGTGGTTGCATCAGGATGTTACCTGACAGATTGTTGTTTTACTCCGTTTTAAGTGCGAGTTAGCCTTGATTGCCTCTATGGTGATGGTTAGTGCACTTAAGCTGGATTGATTCGGGTGGTTCTGCCACATTGATGGCGGTGCGGGGGTTGTACTTGATGTCGTAGCCCATGAGCTCGAGTGCCCATTTGGAGATCCGTCCTGTAGCATCGCGGTTGTGGACGACCTTCCAGAGCGGAAATGAGGTGACAATGGTGATGTCATGGTCGGTGAAATAGTGTTGCAGCTTCTTAGTCGTCATGAGCATGGTGTATAAGAGCTTCTGTACCTGTGTGTAGCGAGCCTTGGTCTCGATAAGAACCTCGCTGACAAAGTACACCGGTCGTTGAACCTTCAGCGCACGTCCCTTTTCCTCCCTTTCGACTACAAGAGCGGCGATGACCACGTGGGTAGTTGCCACGAGGTAGAGTAGGAGAGGTTCGCATCGCTCGGGAGCAACGAGGACTGGGGTCGAGGTTAGGTATGCTTTAAGGCTATCCAATGCTTGCTAAGCCTACTCCATCCAGATGAACATATCCGACTTTTTGAGGAGCTTGTAAAGGGGCATCCTGCGCTCGCCTAGTTGGGATATGAACCAACTGAGGGCGGCCAAACAACTGGTGAGCCGTTGCATGACTTTCACATTGCGTATGGGGCCCATTATGGCGATGGCCGTGATTTTTCTGGGGTTGGCTTTGATGCCACGCTTGGACACTATGTATCCAAGTAGCTTCCCTTTCAGAACCCCGAAAGTGCATTTTTTGGGATTTAATTTGATGCTGAACCTTCGGAGGTTAGCAAACATGGCGTCCAGTGTGGCGATCCCCTGCGCGAGGCACTTTCACCACAACATCGTCCACGTAGACGGTGACTTTGGGTTTTGGTGGCTCGAGCTGGTCGGGCTGCCAAGATAGATTGATCTGATCGGCGAAACAACTATGCATGCAACGCCGGTAGGTGGCGCTAGCATTTTTCAGGCCGAACAGCATGGTGATGTAGTAGTACGTGCCGAATGGGGTGATGAAAGAGGTCACGAGCTGGTCGGTCTCTTTCATCGCGATCTGGTGATAGCCTGAGTAGGCATTCAAAAAATAAAGGATTTCGCATCCCGATGTGGAATCGACTATCTAGTCTATGCGCGGCAAAGGGAAAGGATCCTTGGGACATGCCTTGTTAAGACCAGTATAGTCAACACACATTCTCCGTTTCCCATTCTTCTTTTTTACATGGACGGGATTGGCAAGCTAGTAGGAGTGATACACTTCCTTGATGAAACTAGCTGCCAGGAGCTTGGTGATCTCCTCAGCTATGGCTCTGCGCCTCTCGCGAAATGACGTAGGTGTTGGTGCACGGGCTTGGAACCCGGCCTAAGGCAGAGCTCGTGCTCGACGACCTCCCTCGGGATGCCTGGCATGTCAGAGGGCTTCCAAGCGAAGGCATAGTGATTGGCGCGTAGGAAGTCAACAAGCGTGATTTCCTATTTGGTCAAGAGCTGGAATCCGATCCGCACAGTCTTGGTCAGGTCGTTGGGATCGACCTCGATCGCCTTGGTATCCTCGGTCGGGCGGAAGGTGCTCGATGAGGTTGGCTCGTTGTGGTCGGGAGCGTCCTCCACCATCGTTTCGTGAAGCTTCTCGAGCTCGGCGGAGTTGGGGACCGCCATGAGCTTGGCGTAGCACAGACGCCCAAGGATGGTGTGGTATGACCCCTCGAAATCCACCACCTCGAAGATCAGGGTCTCGGTGCAGAAGTTATTGTGGTTAGTGAACGTGACCGGCAGGTCTATGTTCCCCAGCGGGTATGCCCTCATGCTAGGGATGATACCGAGGAAGGGGAAAATGGAGGCGCGGAGCTTGGACCGCGAGATGCCAATGGTGTTGAGGATCTCAAAATACAAAATGTTGAGGCTGCTGCCCCCATCCACCTGCACCTTGGTCAGGCGCTTGTTGCCGACAATGGGTTCGACAACAAGTGGGTAGCTCCCTGGTCCAGGAGCGCTGTGAGGGTTGTCGCTCCGATCGAAAGTGATTGGAGTGCTCGACCAACGGAGGAACTTGGGGACAGCATTCCTGGCGGGGCAGACTTCCCGGAGGCGGACCTTATGTTGACGCTTGGAACAGTTGTCCTCAGAACCTCCAAAGATCATGAGGCAGCCATCCGGCTCGGGCAAGTTGCCCCCTTCCTTGGCCGGTGCCCCCTAATTTTTGGGCGCCTCCTCATCGTGGTCCCCGCCCTTGCGCTTGCTAGGTTGACCCAGCATGCGCTTGAGGAGATCGCAGTCCTTGAGCTAGTGCTTGACGGGGTAGCCATGATAAGTGCACGGCTTTTCCAGGAGTTGCTCGAAGTGGTCGGCGTTGCCCTATCGCTTGCCCGCGCGGTTTGGATGATGCCGGTCCTTCTTCTTCCTTTTCCCCTACCCTAAGGAGGGGCTCTCATTCTAGTCCTCCCGATTGGCCTTGCCTTTGGCTGGACCATCGGTGAAGACCGCCCCGACCGCTCCTCGCCGGAGGCGTGGTTCGTGGCGATGTCTTGGAGCTCGCGTGTGGTGCGCGGCTTTCGGCAGCCGAGCTTGTGAACGAGGGACTTGCAGGCAGTCATGGAGAGGAACTCGCTGACAACGTCTACTTCAAGGGAATTGCACTACTTGGAGAACCGGCGAATATAGTCTCGCAGGATTCGCCAGGCTCCTGTTTGTAGATCTTGAGGTCCCATGAGTTTCCAAGGCGCACGTACGTCCCCTAGAAGTTCCCAACGAAGACCTATTTGAGCTCGGCCCAACTGCGGATGCTGTTGGGCGACAAGAATTCGAGCCACACTCGAATGTACTCCCCGACACAAATGGGGTGGTACTGGATGATGAAGTAATCATCATCCGCTCCTCCAGCCTGACAAGCGAGCAGGAAGTCTTCCAGCTATACAGCGGGGTTCGTCTCCCAAGTGTACTTGGTGATGTTTGTGGGCGGTCGGAAGCGTGGTGGGAATGACGCTTTTCGGATGTGATGACAAAAGGCTCACGGGCCCGGGCCATCCGAACTGGGAGTCTGGTCACCGTCCTGATCGCACGATCGGTCACCACGCATGGGGGGCGCCTCCTCATGCTCCCCCTCGGGTTGGTGGGCATCAGCCGCACCCGCGGCGGCCTGATTGACATCAGTGCTGTGGCGGGCCGGTTGCCGCGAGTGGATGACGCTGTGCGCGTTGTAGTTTGGCCCGAGCCGGCCATGCACTAGCGGCTGATGCGAGGCCGACGCGGGGTCGGGGCGCAGCGAAGCCTCGACGTCGTGACTCACCTGGGGTGGATGCCCTTTCTGCTGGTGGACTGAGGGGTTTGGCTGCAATGAGCCTGCCCCCCTGACTAAGCAGGAGGCCGCGTGCCGGTGGCGCGACGCGGATCTTTCTGCCTGCTGCACGTCGGCACACTCCACCAACATCCGGATGTTGAGGTGGAGCTCCTACTGTTGAGGTTCCGTAGGCTCGGGCAACGTGCATAGGAGCATAGCTGCAGTGGCAATGGTCTGCCCGGCCTGCGCAAACTGCGAGGGCCATTGGCGTCTGCGATGATGGCCTGCTGGACTTGAAGGGCGCGTGCCCGCGCGCCGCCCGCAACGTTACGAGCATTCAGCTCGGAGTTGCACCGGGGGTGCACCGACGCGGGCGGTGTCTGGTGCTACCGTTGCTGGCGTAACTCCTCGCTATGCGCCTGGGCGTTAGCCAGGGCCTGCGCGCACGGATCCGGTGGGGTGTGCATATCCTCGGTCTCGATCGGGACCGACAGTCGCCCCTGCAAATCCTCCATGGCGCATTCCTACAGCGCGGGACAGCCAAGGGGCGACAGGTCACGGACGCTTGACCCTTCGCTCACGAGGTCGTCGTTGGAGAAGACGTCGTGGAATGAGGCGGGACCATACCCCGTCATGCCGACAAACTCAATCGCGAGCGGGGGCAGTGGTATGGTCCTCCGGAGCTCACGTTTGCGGCGTTTGTGAGGCCAAACGGGATCCAACCGCGCGGTGAGCGTGGTGGGGACAGCGAGGTCCCTCCAGAGACCTGGTGGAAGATGTTTTGCAGTGAGAACAGGAGCAAGTACATGTCACTTGCTGAGGGGTTGGCGCCGAGCATGAGCTCGATGCGACGTGTGAGCACCTCAATGTTGAGGTCAGCCAGCGGTTCGATCGAGGGAGTGTTTCCCTCGAGCGACGTCAGTGGAGTGGCCTCCTCATGGAGGCGAAGCATGCCGAGACGATCGGCAACGAAGTCCAGGCTTCCAAAACGGAAGGCTGGGAAGGGCGTGAAGATGGGAGGTGCCCACAGCTCAGCACGGAGGGCCATGGAAAACTCCAGCAAGCCGAAGCAAATCGTATCCCCTAGCCTCCCAAAGCAGGAGGTATCGGAGATGAAGACCATCCGATCGCTGGGATGGTGAACGCACGATGCCCTCCCCACGGATGGCGCCAAACTGTCAGTTTCGGAAATGGCCGGCAGCTAAATCTACTCAAAGTATATGTCGCGCGTTGTGATCGCAGGTGGCCTAGCACACAATGACTCAAGATTTATACTAGTTCGGGTAATCGTGCCCTACGTCCAGTCGGGGGTCATTAGGATGTATTGCTTGAGCCCGGGTGCTCGTGAGAGTTTGGGGAGTTACAAGATTTCGAGTGAGGATGGACGATGAGTCTACTTCTAAGTAGATAACGCTCCCTTTTATAGTCCAAAGGGGCCCTCCTTACAGGGGGACTCGTATGTTGAGAGAAAGGGAGGAAGAGAGAGAGTGTTTCCTTGCCCCGTCGGTCAGCGGGTGTGCGCCGATATGTACGGTATGGTAGTCATGCCCTGTCCCCGGCGCTACGCCCTGTCACTCGGTCGTGTTGGAGGCGTGTTCACCGTATCGTAATGACGTCGCTCCCCGCGCCTTCATGAGGACGGTCAGGTGGAATAGTGTCCCCCAGCTGTTGCAGCAAGGGGGATTGTAACCCCCGTGGGGGAGTGGTTTGTGACAACCCTGGTAAAAATTTCATTTCTAAAATCAGTATCATTAGCCTAACCCTATGCTTAAACCAACTAATGAAAGGGTGGAAAGAATTAGAACGAGTTCAGTTGGAATTCAAATTTAATTTGAGCACATTTGGTTACTTTGAACTTTTAAATTTAACTTTCAAACCATAAGCCAAATGAGATTTTGCTTGAAACCAAACTTGTAGAACTTTTTATTTTGAACAACTTTTGTGTTCAAAAGTTTTTGAAATTCAAATTAGAAAGAGGAGAAAACGCCCGGTTTTCACCCAGCCCCCTGAAGTTTTTCAAATTCTCGCAATCAGGCCCCTCGCGCCCCCCCCCCCCCTCTCTCCTCCCCGCCCGACCGCTGCGCGCCAGGTGGCTGGCGACGCCTGACCGGCGCGAGGCGCCAGGCCAGTGGCCGCCGCGCCACTCCGCCACGGCCGGCTTTGCCCCCTCCCCACGCCGCGCTGCCCAGTAGCCGCCTGCGCATGCGCAAGCCGCTGCCGCGTTCAGCCTCGCCGCCCGCCGCGCCCAACCACCGCACACCGCCGTGCCGCCCCGGCTCCCGCGCCCTGCCGGTCGCTGCGCCTGCCCTCCGCCCGAGCCACTGCAGCTGCTGCTCCACCACTCCACGCCCCGCGCTATCCCCTCGCGCCCACGCCAAATCCCGGCCGCCCAGTCGCCCGTGTCCGCCCGCCGCCCGCCACGCTGGCGTTTTGCTGCCGCCCGCCATGCCCAGTGCCGCGCCGTGTCGTGCCTCCACCCCGCGCGCCGCCCAGGCCCCTCCACACCCCCTCCTGCCCCTATAAAAGCCGCGCCCCGGCCACGCGCGCGAGCCACCGCAAACAGAACGCCCCGCCGTCGCCATTGCCGCCGCCGAGCGCCGCCCGCCCGTGGACAACTCTCCACCGCCGCCCACCGCCCAAATTGAGCCTCCAGCCACCACTACATCATCCCCCTGAAGCTCGCCGACCCACCCAATGCCGCCAGGACCACCGGAGCGCCGCCGCCCGCACGGTCACCGCCACCGCCGCCCCTGCTCGCCGTGGACAGCTCGACCCCGACCTCCTCCGTCCAAGCCAAGCCCCTGAGCAGCTTCCCCATGCGCCATCGAAGCTCGCTGACCGGACCAGGCCGCCCCAAGCCCGCCGGAGCACCGCCGTCGACGCGCGCCACCACCGCCGCCGCCTCTGCTCCAACGCCGGCGAGCCCTTCCCGGCCGTCCCCCACCTGAACAACACCCCCACGAGGTAGCCCTCGCACCCCTGAAACTTCCCCGACCCTCACCCGTCGCCGCCGGCGAGCCCCTCGCCGGAATTTCGGCCGGCCACCGTACCCGAGCCGCCCGAGGACCCAATTGCAAGAATTCAAATCTTTAGAAGGGTCTGCGCGTAAGATTCAAGGACCTAGTTGTAAAAGAAAGTTTCAAATCTAGATTCAAATTCAGTGAACTTCTAAAATTCTAATAAAATCGTAGAAAATTCAGAAAACTGCAAACTCAACTGTTCTGGAATCCTTAGAACAAACTCTACCACTTTTGTTACAGAAAGTTTCTTAGAATCTCAACATATTTTGCTCTACATTAAAAGGAAGCTTTAATGGACTTATTCTGTACCCACTGTTGTAGAACAATGCTGACCTTAAATTTTGGGCAGTGAGTTAGTTGCTTGATGTTTAGGACTGTGTAAAAAGGTCAGGCCCAAATTCCACCTCTAACTACACTGTTTATTAAACTTAGTTTCATACCTTAGGTGGCTAGATATATTTTATCCCTGCAGTTAGGTGATGAATCACCCAATGAAACTTTTTCTATGCTAGTGTACTGGTACCTAGAAGCCAGAGCAAAATTGGGAGACTTTTTATCTCACAGTAACCTACTTATTTGATTTATGTGCTAATAACATACATTAAATCAAGAAAATAGTATCTTAGCTTGGAAAATTCTCAAATTTTTACTAGGAGATACACTGTGGTAGAGGTTGCTGTGTAAAAAGTTCCATGGACAAAAACCCTGTGTAGGTTCCTGTAAAAATGAATCCTTGAATAACCTAGGTGTGTAATGTCATATTTTCTATGCTCTGGATACTGCATAATAAATCCTACAAAAATTACAGTAGCTTCTACATGCTTAAGTGAAAGCTCTGTAAAAATCTTAGACTCAGTTGTTGCACCAATTGTTCTGTACAAAATGAACAAGGATCAATTGCCATTACCACGACTTAAACTTGTGCATTCATGTAGAATCGACGACTCTCGCCGACGGAACTTACGAGCTGGTGCCCGCGTCCGAGAGTGAGCAGCGTGAAGCTCAAGTAAATCTAACTGAAGCTCTCGAAGATCCGAGCCCAAATTCGAAAGAGCCCCAAGCTAACTGTGAAGGCAAGCCCCGGAGCATAACCTATTTCTTTCCTAATTATGCAACTCACTACTCTTTTACTTGTGCATTAAGTTTATAGGAGTTGAATGAAAACTTAGTTGCATGATGTTAGGAACCCATGCTTGAAAACTAGACGTAAGGATCGATAGAATGCTGTGCTAATAGGACTCCGGTAAAAGTCGAGTGATTTCCAGTCACTCGCGAGAAAATAGGCGTTGAATGTCTACTACACGCTGCAATCATAAGGACACGGACGGGCTATGGAACGATGGTTACGATTGAGGCCCGTCTGTCTAGTGAAAAATGCTAAGGCCGCAGGGTGTGGTAGTGATGGTTAAGTCTTTGAACGTACTAAACACATGCCGAGATTATGGGAATCGGTAAGCTTAAGTACCTGATTGGCCCGGCAAGGGGACGGCATCCTACCCTTTGAACTTCGGTCCCATGTGCATATGGCGAGTGCAGAGAGTGGTCACGACCCGACGCCGAACCGTGGCGTGGGGCTCTTGTACTCTCGGAGGGTAGCCCAGATCCACGACCCGGAAAGAAAGGGGAAAAGTTGCACGTGTGACTCTAGGGAGTAACCACGTGACGTGTGTTTAGGTTTCCCTTGCAAGGTTAAGAAATTCGATTCGAATCGTCCGTTTCTCACGGCTATTGAGACTGCTTAACCATTTTTACCCACAGAGTAAGAAGAGTAACAATGATGATGAATGAACTGGTTGGATGAAAATTTAATGCTTCACCATGTATGCTTTTGGATAGCTGCTTATCTAGAATGGTTAACGAAACTAGAATCTTGAGCTAAAATCTGAAAGTAAGGACCCACTTGTAGATGCTTTTCGGCAAAACAAACCCCTGAGCCAAAAAGCCTTGCATGTCTAGAGTCGGTGGAGTAGATTCCACTACACGGGTAAGTCTTGCTGAGTATTAGTATACTCAGTCTTGCTTGTGGTTCGTTTTCAGGTGAGACCTTTGAAGATATGATTGCTAGCTTGACTTGGCCCTGCACTCTTCCCCCTGGTTGGTCGGTGGAATGGGATGCGCCCCCGTCCAACGGAGATAAGGCCGAGTGATGTCTCGTACGGGCTTCATCGAGACATCCTGTATCGTCGAGTAGCTTCCGTTGTTTATTTCCGCTGCAACTTAAAACTCTGAAGAACTTATTTATGATCGTTGAAGTACTTGGTTTCTAAATTTAAAACTTGGTATGTAATATTTACTTATGATAATGTTGTAATATTTGCCGAAATGTGGTATTCTCTGGGCTCATCGTCGCGTGAGCATTTGTATGTATGGCGCTCGATCCGATTACCGTGGTTGTATCGGGAGGTTATACCCGACAGACCAGTGGATTACTCCGTTTGAAGTGTAAGGTTAACCGAAATTGCCCTAATGGTGATGGTTAATACACTTGAGCCGGATTAATTCAGGTGGTTCTGCCACATGGTTGGCCTTGTACGGCAAGTTAACTTTAGCGTGCATCCTTATCTGCCGCGCCTACTACCGTAGCCCTCCAGTACACAAGGTCCGGCTGACCTCGGCCTCACCGGTCGGGGATAGTGACGCGTGTAAGGCGGAGCCTGGACAGGGATCTGAGTCGGAGCCGTTGTACGGACCTAGTCTCCGAGGGTCCTTTCGGTCGAGGACGCAAGCCAGGTTTTCTCTGACCGAGCGGCCGGTGGGGATCACGGGCCCAGGTGGTCTGGACTAAGTCACAGCCCATGAGGATGGTCGTCCGTTCCAAGCGTGGTCTTGGGCTAGCCAGAATGCCAATGGAAAGTGGGCCCGTTGGGGACCCCACGTCCCTGGACCCGTCACCCCACTCCCCCACCCGCCTAGGCTGCGGGCCCGAAAACCTCAGCTAGGCCGCAGATTCGGCCTAGCTCGGGCGCCTGCCCTTCCCCTTCCCCCGGCTGATCTGAGCCGTCCATCACATCTAATGGCTCAGCGTGGGTCTCGGAGGTATAAAGGGCACCCGCCTCCCTTGAAACCCTAACGCTAGGCTCATTTGCTCCCTCCCTTTTATTTCTCAGCAGTCGTCGGCTGCTCTCAGGACGCCGGCACGCGCCGCTCCGGCCGGAGCGCTATCGCCGTGGCCTTAGCACCACGTGCGGGCGTGTCCAGCCGGGGCAGCGCCGCCGCCGGCCCTTAGCGCCCGCTGTCGTTTGATGCAGCTCTGCCCCGACGCCTCATGCCGCGACCTCGCTGCCAGTGGCTGCGCCGCCAGCTCCAGTAGCCCTAGCGGCGGCCATAGAGCCGGAGCCCAGCCGCGGCTCGGCTTGGCCGCAACACCGGTACTCCGCCTGGGCTCGCTTCAAGTTGGGCTCGGCCTTTTCGGGCGGCTATGCGCAAGCCCCGCTGCCGTTGCGCCTTGGTGCCCCGCGCGTGCGGACGCTTGGCACTACCGCTGTCGTGCGGCCTTATGGCGAGCATCGCCGTTGCCTTTCTCGTGATGCCTCATGTCGCCGGGGCCACGTGAGTCCGGCGCTTGCTGCCGGTGCAGAAAGCCCGTGTGCCTTGGCGGCTTAGGTGCAGCTCTCATGCTCCGCCACCGTGGGGCTTTGGGACCCCCCGCGTGCGGAGGCGCTGGCACCTCGGCCTGAGTGCCACCGCCGCCGGTTGTTGACCGCCGAGCCCTTGCGGGCCCTCTCGCCGGTGGCGCATGCGCTTAGTCATGTGCGCTACCATCGAGGGGATCCGACGAGGCTTCTAATGGCGAAATCCGGTGGCGGTGGAAGTAGATCTAGGGTTTTCATTATTTTTCTTCTTCTTTCTAATGGCGGATTTTGGATCCGATGGGACTTCTGGGGTTTTCGGGTGGGATCTTATGGATCTAATGGTTTTGTTCTTATCTCTCCTTCTTAAAACATGAATGAGCCGAGCTTCATTGCACGGATCTACTACACATTGATGTGTAAGAATTGACCTTAGGGTTTAGAATTAGACTAATCTGGCTCGTGATGCCAAATGTTAGGAAATGCCATTACTGAAGCTTTAGGATCTGGTAGTCTAATTACATGAACACCTAAGAACTATAGTTAATCAAAACTTAATCATTTACATGTGGATCAGTACATCCCGTTAGGGGCGCTGATGAACCCGTGCCTGCTTGATGCAAGCATGATGTAGATGTACACTGAGTGAAGAACACTGTCGGCGGAGGCCTTCAGTTCCACTCGCGAGCTGACCAGATATGTGCTTTCTCCTCTCACATAGAAGGGATAGCTGCCCTTTCTTATAGCTCGTGGTTACCTGGGACCTAGCCGTTTAGCAGTTGGATGGGCCCACTGATCATGCACAAGGCTTGGTCCAACGTGACCCTATTCTCATGAGCAGTTAGCCCCTTTAGGACTAGGTCCTCTTTGACTAAGCCAAGATCAATTCCAACAAATTTCACATCGGTTTTTACCTTTAGTCCCCATCATATTTGGATCCGGGACTAATCTAGGCATTAGTTCCGGGTCCAACAGCTAGAAGGCGTGGGGATGTTAGTCCCGGTTGGTGGCCAAAACATTTAGTCCCGGTTGGAGTTATTAACCGGGATTAAATGGTTCTCCATAGGCTAGTTTAAAAGAAACGTAGCCCATCTAAAGTCACATGTGTGCTGTGTAGGTGAGATGGTAAGAAAGTTATGTGCGAGGCAAGAGGTCTCAGTTTCATGTTCTAGATGCGGAATACTTTTTTGCATTACACATACCCTTTAGTCCTGGGGGTTGGGACCGGGACTAATGACCGTGGTGAATTTAGGATTGGTGAATTTAGGATTTGAAGTTAGGGTGGTCCAACAAGATAATTTTTTTTAATACCAAAAAATTTGATAAAATATGTTTCAAACATCTTCTAATCCATTATTCATGAAACGTGCCTCAAAAGAAGGTTACAAACTTATACTTCAACGAGGCAAATATGCTCATACGTTGCTACGGACAAAGGCTATATAATTATCGGATACGTAGGCCAGTGCATTAATTTGTAGGGGTCTAAGTAATCGAGTCGTAGACGGAGGGTTGGTCCGACTTGCATACGGGATGGATCAAGACCCACATGTCAATATAGAAGTTGGATCAAACAAAAAATTAAGGTGGAAATATTACATGCTTTTGAAATAGGTAAAGATTTGGAGTTTGATTTGGGAAAACATGACTCTTGGGCTCTTGTTTATTTTGGTTTTTTCAATTTCAACAGGGCTAACAAATATAGTTTTATAATTTGACGATAAAGTGAAATACTATTGGAGATGATTCCAAATTATAAATACTATATCGACAAAGGGCTGGTCAAGATGATTAGCGAATGTACGACTATACGAAGTTTACACAAAGAAGATACGAAGGCTGGAATATTTAATTTGATGATGGCATGCTGAGCTCACGTGCTTGAAGGAGTTTTGGAAGCTCAGCACTGAGTGAGTTTTATAGTTGAAAATAACTCCATTCCTTTGAACCCAAAGGCTTCCAGGCCATTACAATCACAACTTCCGTGAAGAAGGGACAGGATAGCTGCCTTATGAAGTCTTCAAAAATAGTTCATGCAGTTGAAGCTCATCATTTACTTGTATCCCAATTGTAGCCCAGCATAATTTGGAGAAAGGACATTCCATGAAGAGATGATACAGGGATTCCTCCACATTTGAAGTGCATAAAACACAGGAATAATTTTGAAGGACCATCGTTTTTTTCTTTTCAACATTGTTCTATAGTGTTCAATCTTTCTTTGAGCCAGAAGAAAGGGATAGTTCCTTCGTTGCATGGATATCACTTTACGTTTCACTTGAGGCTAAATATTACATTGGAGCAACTACAAAATTTCGTAGAATCCGCCGATTCACACACGTTATTCGTTGGGCTCAGGCTGCGACCACAGGAATTTGAAGCTTCAGCGAATGGGATTGAGAGAAAGAAGAGGAGATGAGAGGAGTGGACCCCGATTGGGATTGAGAGAGAAGAGGAGATGAGAGGAGTGGGACCCCGATTTTGACAGTGCAACCATAAACAGAGAAAGGGTTGCCAAATTATAGTATAGGTGAATTGTTTCAAAAACGATCTTGACATGTTCAGATAGTGCAAAAATCGCGTAATGGAAGTATTCTAGTACTGTGAACACCAATGATATTTTCAAAACCACAAAAATTATAACAGCACCAATACAAATAACCCATTTTAAAAAAATACTTTAGTCATCTTCGCACTGCTCTTGCCCCCTCCCAAGTCCCAACCTAGAGGGGACGACGGCCGTGGGCAAGTCTGCCTCAACCTCGCGGCGGCCGGTGGCAGTCCATCCCCGCGTCAACATTCACGCCGCTTGCCGCCGCCGCCACCTTTCGTGCATTCTCTCTTAGGTCCTCCTCTATATCTCTATCCTTGCCCTTGTTGCTTAGTCTCACGCCTGCGTACCCTTGTCAAATTCAACGAATCCAACACCTTGTCTGCTGAATTGGAAGGATTTCTTTGGGCGTATATTTACAACATGTTGGCGACGGATGCTAGATTCTTCAAATCCATTCCTTCTGTAGGCATTAGTTGGGAAAAAAGATAGAGAACTCATCAGTCAATGATTCAATGCGCTTCAAGTTTTACACAATTCAGACAGTAGAATGGATTTTCCCTCTCTCTCTCTCTCTCTCTCTCTGTGTGTGTGGGGGGGGGCATGAGCAGCCGTGTTTATAGCTTGATTGGACAGCCCAGCCGGCTCAGATATGTATGCATTCGTGGTTAGCAAACATAAGTTAGACTATGTTGACTGTTTCCCAATTTGCCACTCTCACCTGTCTGAATCACAAACGTAAGAAAATGTTTATACAGGCAAGTGTGGCTAATGAAGAGCGACAAAGATTATAAGTCAAATCCCACTCCCTAGATTTTTCTCCATCCTCCTATGAAATCAACATAGTTAATGTACAATTGTATACTGTATTTTACTTGCACTGCCTTGGCCTTAAGGAAAACCTCGTCAACTAACTTGGACTGGAAGGTTACTTATCAAGTTATTAAGTAGCTTTGAGAAGCATTTAATATGTCTTTTTCCTGTAATATTTTAAATTAGCGAACAAGTTGCAAATGACACAATATGCAGGTACAGATGAACACTGTCCAGCCAGTGTTTCTGAACCTCTAATTCGTTATCTCTTCCCACACCTTTACCATATGTTCAGTTCGCATCATGGTAGCTTCTGCCACCAGTAAAATTGGATGGAATAATTCATTACGTGCAGCTGCACTTTTACTAAATCCGCTACTTTGGTACTGACATGGGGGGTTCGCACCCAAAAATTACAGTGATGGCATGTTGTATTGCTCACTCATAACTCTGCATATTGAGAAACTTTTTAGAAAAAAAAAGTTGTATCATTCAGAGAATCCACAACTTTGAACATTTCACTCTGGAGTCTCATCTACAAAAGGTACAATTCAGCTGAGTTTTTTCTATTTTTCTAAAATACAAACTTGGGGCATTTGTACAGGTGCAATAGGCGTAACACTTGATAACTATCTTCTTAACTCTATAAGGTGCATTGCGAGTAGCCCCTTTGGCTCGAGTTGGAAAGATCCGAGCATAAGTCCAATTTGTTACAGTCTGAAACACATATTGAAACCATTTTAATTTTATTGATGTATTACATAATGGTATCTTGAAACAAGAGATGAATCAAATGAATAAAAAAATATGTCTAGAGAAATAAAACTTACACAAAAACTTTGCAACATAACTGATATTATGGGCACCCACAGTACTGTAGCATGGTCCCCGACTGGTATTTGTTTAGTTGGTTAGCCCATTTTGTTAGCTAAGTTAAAGATGAGTTTGGGATAAATTTCTGTGAAACAGATTAGTTTCTATTTATTTGGTAGGATACACTTCTGTCTGTAAAGGGGAGAAGATTGTCAGGTTTAGTTTCTTCTTGTTAAGCAGTTCTCTTGGCCCCTGTGTCCCAGTTAACTGTGCACATAACATCATACTATATGTGCCAAAAACCATAGATTTTAGAACACTGGAATAATTATTGCTCATCAGAACTAATCATCAACCATGAAAATATAAGACAGTATTATCTTCTGTGCGTTTTGGAATCATTTAATACTGGTATTTGTGTCATAATCTAAATGTTGATGCCATCAGTTAAATCAATTTTGTATTGCTGTGCACTTTACAATCTCATGTTTCAACACAAATTAGGAGCAACTTTTGTTCCGTTTCACTTTTCCTCAAATTTCAGGTAATGGACTAGCAGAGCAGCGCAGTGACATTGGAGATGCAGTAGTAGCAGGCATTTTGGGAAGACAGAAACAAGCCAGGTCAAATTTGATTATGGTGAGAAATAACAAGGGCGTTTTAATTGTTCCCATGTGATCCTTCTATGGCCAATGTCTCAGCCAGTGGTAACTAATTGTCCAAGTGATCAGCGCAACAAGTCGAATATTGCACACTCATAAATATCCTGGGCAGGCCTCTTAACAGCACATACAGAAGTATTAGCTTTGGGTTGCCAAGCAAGCAAATTGGTGATCAGTGGTGTATAAGAAAGGTCTCCGTATTAATATTCAGGAATAAGCGCAAAAATACTTGTTGATAAAGAATAAATTTACCTGTTGCACAAGAAAATAAGTATCAACATTCTTATCCATTTGCAAAGCATCCAAGTCCAATGTTTGCTACAAGCTCACGTATAGTGTATATGCTCTAGTATATTATGCAGCTTTGAAGGCCTCCTTCGAAATATAGGTTCCAGACGGAACGAAGAACTACCATTTTTTAAATTTTTAGCGTCGTACATTTCATTCCATGCTTGAACTATCTCATCAATGTTGAAGCTTAATCCTGTATAATAGAGAAAAATTCACTTACATTAAAAACACACCTGGAAACCTAACTAAGAGGATGTAGCACTCTATCATCCTAATTTTGTGGCAAAAGGTGGCGTTGAAACTGATTGCAGTTTTTTGACTAGTTGCAGTTTGTAGTATAACGTGAATGAATTACATATAGAAACTGAATAATTTCCATCATAAATAGTTTTCATGTTATACATACAGCAGTTAGTTCTAGAATATAGCATCACAAATTGCATCACAATGTTTGATAATACGACGTAGCTCACTAACCAGTGATAAGATTGATTGTCTTTGCTAGTAGCAAGCTACATCCTGACAAGGATAAATCATATATATTTAGTTTTTCCTGGCTAACATATTTCTCTTTACATACAGGAAAAGAGAATGTACCATGCTAGCCCTTTGCTTGAGATATCAGGTAGTCATTTCATCTGAACTTGTACAACTTTTCAAAATTCCAATTTTTTTAGTTAAGGCCAGTGCCGATCTACAATGTTCAATGAAATAGATTGAAGAAATAGAACACTAAAAGTGGTAATGCTGACATGATCATTTCCCATCCTATTTTTTGTAAGATTCCTAAAATATTAGCATAACTATCATACATTTACATGCTTGTCGGTAGATAATGTAACGCAGAAAAAAATAATTGCACATGAGAGGGGGCACAAATGTATACGCCATACCTTCTTGATTGTTCCCATTCACACAGTGGTTCTTTACCATCACACTGATATCTGCTACAGAAGCTCCTCCGATCTTAAATTTTTCAATGGCTTCTTGTAGACTTTCTTCCCAGCTAGAGAGTCCTAACTTGAATTCTACTACTGAGCGTTCATAAAGAATTGTACCCCATGAAATGTTTAGCTGTGAGCGCATGTTTGAGGCTTGTTCAAAGGCTTCATCTGGTGATAAATCCTTTCCCTGCTCATTCAAACCCAGTTTATCCACTGCTATCTTCCCCTTCCTTGATTTAGCTAGCCCTTTTACTCGCAAATATTCTATTCCTTCCCACATCTCCATCCCCTTTTCCATGTTGTCTTCAGCATGATTGAAAAGTTCTATCACCTCAGTTCCCATTTCTACTTTACATGTATGAGCATAACGCCAAGAAAGCTTTGCTTGCTCAAACTGTTGCTGCCCGAGTGCAATAAGACCTTCATAAAAATCTGGCTTCACATCTACAGAATCTTCAAATTTCTTTCCAGCTTTGACATATTCAGTGCATGCCCATTCATACGCAGACTTAACCTGGGCAAGTATTGACTCTTTCAAAGCATCTCCAGATAAAATTAATCGCTTCCTTGCACGGGACATGTGGATATTGCCCCAATTGAACAATGCTAGCGCTACCATTTCCTGAAACTTCGCTTCTGCAGCTTGAAATATTTCCTGTGCTTCTTCACTTGTGATGGTCTCTTCCATTGCCTCATAGTAAAGTCGTATCCCAACATCACGAAGATCGACACATGCATCAGAATCGAATCCAGCGTGGTTCTTGAATAGGCGAGCAAACTGCACCATCCAGTCATCAGAGCAAGAGCTCCTCTCATCTTCCTTCCTTGAGCTTCCACACTCAGAGGTGCTATAGTGATTCTGTTCTCGTGCAGCAAAGGAGGACATTGGCATGATCAGATCCCTAGTAATCTCGCACTCAGGACTAACCTCTTTTATATGCAACCGAACTGGTACTTGTGGGTAGAGATCCTCAACCCACCTTAAATCTTCGGTTGATGTAATTGTCACCAAGTCACCTTCTTTGTCCATAAATTTCAGAAGAAATGACTTGAGATGTGGGTTGTACTTATACCGAGCTATGTCCATTACCTGCAATAGACTACAATTTTCTGGAATTAAAACAATCCTTATGTCATCACCATGAACAAACTTAAATTTCTTCTTTACTCCTTCCCTGACATCTTCGTGATTCTCTCTAGTATATTTTGTATGCTTGTCTCTACCATGATTTGCTGTTTTGATAGTAATTGTCTTTTCTGGCATATCCCTCCCATACTTTTCCTCCAAATAGTGTTTCCCTTGGTTGACATTGGTGTTCCTCTCATATTTTTCCTCTGTATGCTTCTCTTGCTTGCTATGACTGCCAACCTCAAAATGCTTTTTACGCCTTCCCACGCTGCTCATTTGATTCTGCAGTGTAGTATGTTTTCCCTTTTCAAGCTGAATTCCTTTCACCAGTATCTCCTTGAGATGCTTTTCGTGGTTGTCTTGACCATACCTTTGTTTTGGGTTCATTTCTTCCATAACCCTTGAAGAATGCTGCTGTTGCAGCCCTTCATTAGTCACACCTGGCTTGTAATGGCCATTCCTGCTTTTGGTTTCTTCAGGATGCTTTTCATGCTTGTCCTGGTTATGCTTCTCCTGCATCTTGCCAGCGTCATTTCCCTCCGGGGTTAAATCGTTCACTGTGTGGTTCTCTTTGCTGCTATCTTTGTCATCATCCTCAACATTCTCATGATCCTCTTCATCATGAATCATCTCCCACACCTCTTCCTCGACTATGGAATTTCTAAATTTTCGAGACACCCTCCTCTGTATCCTCTCTTTTATAATGTTGATCACAGGTTCATCTGGCGATGCAACCTGTTTGTCCAACAAAACGTCCTGCTCCATCACCTCCTTAATACTCTCATGGAGTTCCAACGCTGTCACATTGTTTGGTTCTAAGCTCAGAACTTTTTCCACATCCACACAAGCTAGATCTAGCCTATCCAACGCTTCAAAACATCGTGCCCTTTTCAATAATGCCTTTGTATACTTTGGTGATGCCTCTAATGCTGAATTGCACTCGTCAATTGCACGATGGTACTCCTCCGGATTCATGTGCATGCAACATGCTGCAATGTTACAGTGCAGGAAGGCGACATCATTATGCCCCTCAGGCAAGAGCTTTACCGCTTTGTCAAACTTGAACGCTGCCCCCTCATAGTCCCTTTTCTGGAATAGCCTAGTCCCCTCCTCCTTCAATTCGGAAGCCAGCCCGATAAAGACAGCATCATCCTCGTCCACTGCTGCCGCCTTTGGACTCTGTTCACCGCTGCATCCGCTGGTCCTGGAGTTGCTCCTGCTGAAAACTTTTGGGCTTCTGATGTTATTCTTTGATCCGGATTCACTTAGTTTTTTCTTCTTTGGTGTCATCCCCATACCTCTAATTATGCCAGCCTCCACTCCACAATGTCGTGTATTGCCAAATAAATGGCTGGTTCAGATGATATAAACTTGAAACTTCTCTTTGATGCTTGTTCTCTCTTCTTCAGAAACCAGGATACATCGTACCCTATCTTCTTTTTAGATTAATTTGCAGAAGGAAGAATAAAGAAATTAACATATGGAAAGAGATACTAGGCAACAAGGATTCACACCTTCCTCTTCCCCATTCGAATGGGAAGCTTAGCCTACCCGGGCAATTCCATCGAGGATACACTGTAAAGAATGATACATAAAATAGAGGGCAAATTGGTGGGAGTTGTCCGAAATGTGAGAAGAAAACAGAGAAAAGAAAACTAAGGGTCCGCAAGAAGGAATGGGGAAAATGACAAAGCAAAGCATGAGGAAGCATGCTACGGGAATGGAGTAGGGGAAGGGTGTGGTTGGAGCACAAGGGAAGCCACACACTTTTTGGACAGCATCAGGGTGCCATCCAGCCATGACCATTCATGTTTCCTTTTTTTGGGTTGTCTCTAAAGGGAAAAAGTGCGGGTATTATTGTTCGATGGCAAGAAGTTCAAGTGGTTAGAACAATGGAGGCAAAAGCGTGCTTTGTGCGCATGGAAATCCATGGTGGCTAATTTCAGCACTTTCTAACAATAGTTCTAATTTCCTAGCTAAGAGCTGTTTATTGTTTCGGCATAATCATCATCTCAAAGCACCATGTACACAAAGCGCTGAAACTTCCTTTAGTCTCCTTTCGACCAGAAATGCGAAAATAAATGTAGCTTGGTCAGTGAACTGTAATTGCAGGTTGAACAACAATAAGTGATCTCATGTGTGAAGACCAGATGTACAGAAGCTTTAAATGACAAGTACATTGACCTGGCGCTTAGAGGTGATGTGGCAGGTTAGGGCTTTGCTATAGTACCTCGAAGTAACCGTGTGTTGGCGCTAAAATCGGCCAGACAGGAATCGGCCGATGGTCTTCAGCGTCGGACACACGACCTGGGAGAATCTGCTTAGCTCCTGTTCGGGTTATCGCCCTGGTGCGTTTCGTGCGGCGTGCCAGTCAATCTGACCTGTTGATTGATAAGGAAATAAGAGTATTAAATTCCAGGCGCTCCGATCGGCTGGAGTTCCGATCTGTCCTGAAAAGCGCGTCGGCGAATCGGCCGATTTGCTGTAAAGATGATCGGTTATGGGTCAGCCGATAATCGTGTAAAAATTGTAAAGAAGACTACTGGAGCGATCTAAACAATTATTATGGATGCAACACTTGAAATAGATCTAATCGGCTGTAAGATAATAAATCGAGAAGAACGATGACGAAGCCGATTACTCTGATTTCAAGCTGGATAACTGGTGATAATACTAGAACAACAGGTAAAACTTGCAATTCTAGTAATATCGATAACTGGTGAATAAATTCAAACGAAACCACAACGATGTGCCCGTAGTTAAAGCTCGGATATTACTCGATAAGCGGAACCTACCAATTGGCCGGAGATCAAGTTGATGCAGCCCTGCCAATCCGTACGAACTCGTGAAAGAAGAAAAGTATTGGCGAAGTCGCCGACTTGAAAGTAAATTGCTGGAAAAAGTAGAAGTATTGCAGTTGATTGATGTGTTGATGTCCTTTTTACAAAGCCCTGACGACTCCTATTTATACCCTAAGACTAGGACTCTTGGTCGATTACGACTTGTTACAATCTTATTTAAAAATAGGAAAAATACTATATCTATAATATCTTTTAAAGGAAACGGACTCCCGCGGAATCTTCCGCCGCCGTCACCTAATCCAATCATGACTTTTTTCAATTGCTTCCTGACCGACTTAGCGTTGCTCTATTGACCAAATTTTGACCGGGACCCTCCGAAGTAGTCCCATCCTATTGGCGCAAGCTACATCACCAATCGGCCGATTTCCAACTGTTACCTCAATCGGCTGATTCCTTACTGTAGCCTTTAGATCTGTCGCATCGGTCAATCTTCTCCTCCTGACGCCGATTCAACACGTGTCAAAATCTGGCGTCAACACATGCCCCCCAGTTTCGGAGTAAAACATAACTTTTTCTTCGAAACTCTTTCTTTAATCCTTTTCTCCGAAACGGGCGCAGTAAAAATCTCCTTCCGTTCCGCGGTCTTCCGCACAATGATTGCAATTTCCTCGGACCGAGCGCGCGAAACGACCGCTCCCCTGGAATTCGTGTAGACGGCGCGTCAAGAATACCGTCTTTACCCTTGCCCTCCCGGTTTTTCCTTAAGTATTGGCATTCTCCGCCTACTCTTCCCCACAAATCTAGCATCTCCTTCCAACGAACCACTGTTCATCTTCCTCCGAGCTCTCTCGATCTCCAAACGCCCCCCTTCGGCAATCTCATTCGCGACCTTCTCCTACCTCCCAATGGCGTCACCATCGGCGACCGCTCCAACCACGGAGGCTCTATCGGCGATCCCTTCAGCGGCGGCGGCCCAATCGGCGGCTCCTCTGGCAGCCCATCGGCGACGATGATCTTCATCCTAGAGGTAAATACTTGAAATTTTTTCCCTTTTTGCTTTTCCACTGCTCTAGTACTTTCCGGATCTTTTCTCAGTTTCTTCCCCTTTTCTTCCTTTTTAGGCACTTAGGCACCGGATCACCATCCCCCTCTCAGAATCCCTGACCTTATCTGCTTAGGCCCTATGGGGAACCCCGATCCAACTGACCTGATCAGTCTAGAGACTCATAGAGTTCCGTTCAAGCAGTCACCCATGGACCTAGATCAATGGGTAGGTACCTTTAGATCCTGGCCAAATGAGACCCCCGGCTGGAGAGAATGGTACCAGAGAATAGCCAGGTCTAGGAGGGTTCAGTGGGATGAACAAAAAATCGGCCAATGTATAGACCTCTCTCTGTCCCAGATGGAGAAAAATGAACCTCTGGTTATAGCTGCTTCTTACTTTTGGTCCGACGCACTCAATGCGTTTCTTTTTGGACATGGACCCATGACCCCAACTTTGGCTGATGTCCTACTGTTGACCGGCCTCGACATCTCCTCCGCTGATATCCCTTTTAACTATCTGATTAAGCCATCACATCGGCTAGAGACCAAAGGAATCGGCAGGTGGAAGGGGTATATTAGCAAAAATATGAAGACCGGGACATTTTCAGAGAGGGAGCATACTGCTTTTCTGATGATGTGGCTAGAAAAGCACTTTTTCTGTGGCAGAGCAGTTGGACCCTCTTCTAACACTCAGGCTTTAGCGGAAGCTCTGTCACAAGGATCGGCCATCCCCCTTGGAAAACATCTGCTGGGATCGGCGTATCATCTGATGCACCAAATCGGCATTAAGCTGTCAAAGGGGGAGCCGATTGGGAAGCCTGGCGGTCCCTGGTGGTTCATCACCCTCTGGCTCAATTTGTATATGAGCAAAGTCTCTCAGCAACGGATAGAGACCAAAACTTTCCCTAACATCGAGTCAGAGGAGAATCCAACCGTCCGACGATGCTGCAGATCCTTTGGAGAGGCGGCATTGGCCTTCCCTGGCTGTCAGTTTACTGCTACCCGTACAGCTGAGTACTTCAGATGCCTTTACAATGGCCTTAGTGAAGAGACTGTCAGCTGGCATCCGTATCAAGCAGTGGAGCCGATTTTCGAATCACCCATCAGCTATGACTTCTTCACTCACACTTTTGACAGGGAGCTTATGGACATCTTGATCAAGCCAGGAATTCTGCCAGCCAATTTCTTCTCAGGAAAGGACTCTCCCACATATGAGTTCTACAATCCATCGGCTGCAGCAAGGCAACTGGGTTTTGGCCAACTGCCGATTCGGGTCTACTTCGCCGGTCAAGCGAAATTCAGAGATTCACTGACTTCAAGTCTTGACTACAATCGGCTGTGCGATCTAGTGCCAGATTCTAGCACTATTGACCTGAATAATTGGTCAGTGGCCTCTTTTGCCACCCAGCAATTCAAATTATGGTGGGCAGAATGGAAGCAATACCTTTTCTGCAAATCTCCATCAACTTATTGCAACATTCTGGATCCAGAAAATATCGACCCAAATGCAGCGGTATGTCCTTTCTCCCAGCCGATTCCAATACCATTTCTTTCCATACTTTCACCTTGTCATTAACTAACATTTATCTTCTTAGTCTGAAAGCCAGGTCCCTCCGATGCGGAGCCGAAGCGGCAGGCCGATAGATAATCATCATCCATATACACCATATCCACTCATCGGCTTTCATGCTCCAACCATCAAGGACATCTCCACTGGCCGATCGAAACGAGCGCTGAAAAGGCCAACCTCGAAGATAACAAGCCGTCGAGTGCGAGCCCGCATCGGATCGGCCGGCCAGACGGCGGTAGCATCGGCCGAGACTCCCCGCATCGGATCGGCCGACCAGACGGCGGTGGCAGCGGCCGAGACTCCCCACATCGGATCGGCCGACCAGACGGCGGTGGCATCGGCCGAGATTCCGATCCCTTTATCCTTGCCAGCTACCGAGATAGCCGATCCTCAAGTCACCGCCGAAGTCGGGGCAGCTGCGGCATCACTACTAGTAGAAGCTGTTCAGGTGATCTTGCTTATCTCATATATTCTTCAAGTCTTCCACTAACATTAACTCTCTCCTTCTGCCAGACTGCACAAGCTATTCCACCGCAGTCTCCGCAGCAATCGGCTACGTCCCAAGTGGAAGCCAAAACTCCAGCAGCTCCTCCCGTCGAGGTAAACGATCTCTTACCTTAATCTCTTGATATTCAGAAGACTTAACCGATCCTGATGCAGGCTGATTTGGGTATGCTAGCTATAACCCCACAACAAACATCGGCCGGAAGATCAACAGAGGCATGGCAAATTTCTCACACCATCTTATTTCAATTTCCCATAGCATACTTACAGGATCTGTTTTCCGTGTCTTTTCAAGAAGCTGGTCCAAGCGGAGCACTGATAATTGTTGAATCTTCTTCCTCTGACGAGCCAATTGCACCAGCCCCTGAGACAAGGGAGACGCTTCCACCGGCGTAAGCAAGAGAAATTCGTTTAAAGGAGGTAACAAACTTACCATTGGAATCGGCCGATTCCCCTTTACTGCTTGCCAACCCTTCTCTTTATTTCCCACAGGATCAAGATACCCCAAACAATAGCATTTTCTCCTTTGCCGTCTCTTTACCTGATGATGAAGAAATCGCTTCACACCCAATTTCGTCGAGCTCTGCCTCCGATGATGTCCGTGCCAAGCTTGAAAGCATGCGTATTCTCCTTCAAGACGACATCGGCCGATTGGTAGAAGACGCTTCGCCGATTCGATGATTTTTCAACGATATCAAGGACCGAATCCCGGAAGAAACAACAGAAAACTTGGCGCATGCTGCTTATATAGAGCATATGCATATTTCGGTTTCCAGGGCACTGCGCCACATGGCCGATCGCGCCCAGATGGCAAAAACCCAGGAAGAGGCCGATTCATACAAGCACCGGACTCAAGAGGTACACCAAAAGATCAACTTCCTTGAAAGCTGTCGCCCGGACGTCGTCGGTACGATAGATTGGCTCAAACAGAGAAGAGCAGAGCTGGCCAAGGAGATGGAGCAGATAACCAAAGAGATAGCCGCTGAAGAAAAGAAGCTTCAAGAACTCCCATCCATCATCAGTGAGCTGAAGGAAGAAAGACAACACTTGGCCCGTGAAACGATAAGGCTTCGTCGCCATATATCAGAAGTTCCAGGATCGGCCGATGATGACCAGAGAGTACTAGACTCGGCCGATCAAATTAGGCGGCAAGCTATTGCGGCCATAGATGCTTTTCTTGGGCTGGAAAGAATACTGTAAACGTTTATTGCTCCTTTAATGCTACTGCGCCGATTTGCTCCTTCAATGTCACTGCGCCGACTTGATCTTGAACTGTTTCTTTAGCCAGCTTTGCATTTATGTACGCTTTTACTCTGATATGACGTGTCTCATCATCTATCTACCCCTCTTTCCTTTATAAGTAGACCCTTCACTATCTCCAGAGGCACATGCATTACTTATCTTCTCTTTTTCTCTTTACCGTCCCAAACCGAACAGCAAGATGTCTTCTTCGTCCTCTTCATCTTCTTCCTCTGTCAACCAGGTATGAACTCTCCTCTGCCTTTCCCCTAAGCACCTTAATCGCTCTGATGTTGGGTAATCTCTTTACCTCTGCTTAGCCAAAATGTCTCAGCCCTGGTCTAGAACGAGCGATTGAAATCATGCATTCAGATGAACCACTGTCACAAGCAGACAAAGATCTGATAAGAGCTCATGCTGAGGAACTCAGAGATCATGTTCCCGCTGTTGTTCAGGAATATTGGGACCTTATAGATGCTCACTGTTTGGTCCGTAAATGACCATCTTCTGAAAAAACTCCTCCACTCCCTTGTAAAGTCAAGACTGAAACTGCCATGGAGAGTTTGGAGGAGAAGAAGACCCGCCATCTGATAGAACTTTGCAATCAAGCTGAGACTGGAGCCACCATAGAGGATCCGAAGGAGAATAGGATCCGCCTTATGATAGAGCTGGGTCGCGTCGAGAGAGAAATCCAGAGTAGGCGCCATCAATAGATGCCAAAGTATTTTTATTCTAAGGGCGACTTGTACCATGTCGGCCATGTACTCTGTCATTTTCATCCAATAGTGAACTAGTCGAAATGAATCCCAATGTTTTTTCCTTCAGGCGACGTCATCTCTGCATCAGATATGCAGACGAAAACCGATGGAAAATCGGCCATATTGTCTTGATATATTTTACCGCAAGTTATGCATCTACCCAAATGCTTGGATAGTACCTCTTCAGATATTGTCCATTTAAAGCTCTTGGGAATTCCTCCCCTTCAATTGTCTCCAGAATATATGCATTTCCAGGGGCGCATCGGCCGATTCTGTACGGCCCTTCCCAAGTGGGTGACCATTTACCGAATTTGGGATCTTTGGATCCTATCGGCAGCACCAACTTCCACACCAAATCTCCCTGAGAGAATTGTTTAACTTTGACCTTTTTGTCATACCATCTGGCCACCTTTTTCTTGTTCTCTTCTATACTAATCAGGGCTCTCAACCGTAAACCTACCGAATCATCAAGTTCATCCTTCATGAGGAAGGAATAGTCATCGGCCGTTAACTGATCTTGAAACGATATACGTCTTGACCCCGTCCTTAACTCCCAAGGCAAGACTGCCTCATGACCGTAAACCAACTGATAAGGGGATATCTTAGTGGTTCCATGACAAGCCATCCTATAGGCCCATAAAGATTCAGCCAAAGATATATGCCACTTTTTGGGTTGTTCTTCTATCTTCCTCTTGATTAGCTTGATTATCCCTTTATTGGACGATTCTGCTTGGCCATTGGCTTGAGCATAATATGGAGAAGAATTTAATAATTTAATCCCCATATCGGCGGCAAACTCTCTGAATTCTCCAGAAGTAAACATTGTTCCTTGGTCAGTTGTGATGGTTTGAGGAATACCAAATCGATAGATAATATGGCTTTTAACAAATTCAATCATATCGGCCGATGTCACGTTCCTTAAAGGAACTGCCTCCACCCACTTAGTAAAATAATCTGTAGCTACCAATATGAACTTATGCCCTTTGCTCGATGGAGGATGAATCTGTCCAATGAGATCTATTCCCCAACCTCTGAACGGCCATGGCTTAATTATTGGATTCATAGCCGATGCTGGCGCGCGCTGTACGTTGCCAAACCTCTGATAATCTTGGCATCCTTTGTAATATTTGAAACAATCCTCAAGAATAGTTGGCCAATAATACCCATTGTTCCGGATCATCCATTTCATTTTGTGAGCCGATTGATGGGCTCCACACACGCCTTCATGGATTTCTCCCATCAGAACCTTCGCCTCTTCTGTTCCCAGGCACTTGAGAAGAACTCCATCAATCATCCGGTAAAATAAATCATCCTCAAGCAACACATATTTTGTAGCTTGAAAACATATTCGCCGATCCACCTTTCGGGATGGATCTTTCAAATAATCGGCGATTTCCTTTCGCCAGTCATCGGCTGCGAGCTCTAGCATCATTGCTCCCTGAATCGGCCGATACCCGGAGGCATGTTGGGCCAGCCTGTTGGCCTCTTCATTATAATTTCTGGGGATATGCTCAATTGCTGCAGACTTGAATTCTTTTAAAAGCTGAAGGCAATCTTCATAATAAATCCTCAAGATATCATCCTTGCACTCAGATCGCCCTGTTAATTGATCCACAATGAGCATGGAATCTCCAAATATTTCAACTGCATCAACTTTGACTTCCCTTAACAATTGGATGCCCTTTAGGACGGCTCGATATTCCGCCTGATTATTAGTTGCGGAAGCTTCTATCGGCAGAGAAAAATCATAACTTGCCCCCCGAGGTGACACAAGAACAATGCTAATTCCTGATCCGACCCCACACGAAGAACCGTCAAAATACAGAGTCCATGGAACCGGTTCAACAGCGGCAATTTCTGGTCCACAATGCTGAGCCACGAAATCGGCCATTACTTGACCTTTGACAGCTTTGGCCGATTCGTACCTTAAGTCGAATTCTGACAGAGCCAGGATCCATTTTCCAATCCGTCCTTTCAAAATCGGCAATGATAGCATATACTTCACCACATCATCCTTGCATATAACTATGCATTCTGCCGATAACAAATAGTGCCTGAGCTTGGTACACGAGAAGTATAAACACAAACACAGCCGCTCCACCGGGGAATATCTTGTTTCGGCGTCTAGGAGTCTTCTGCTGACGTAATATACCACTCGTTCTTTCCCTTCAAACTCCTGTACAACCGCCGATCCAATAGCCTGTTCATCAGCCGATAAATATAATTTGAACGGCTTACCAGGCTGTGGTGGGACCAATACCGGAGGTGCAACTAAATATTGCTTAATATCTTCCAATGCTTTGCGTTGCTCTTCTCCTGTAACAACCTTGATAAATTACATTTCTAAAGCAATGTCATTAGCCCAACCCTATGCTTAACCAACTAACAAAAGGGTGAAAAGAATTAGAACAAGTTAAGTTGCAATTCAAATTTAATTTGGGCACATATGAATACCTTTGAAATTTTAAATTAACTTTCAAACCACAAGCCAAATGAGGTGTTGCCTGAAACCAAACTTGTAGAACTTTTTATTCTGAACAACTTTCATGTTCAAAAGTTTTTGAAATTCAAATTAGAAAGTGGAGAAAACATCCTGTTTGCAACCAGCCCCCTGGAACTTTTCAAATTCTCGCAAATAGGCCCTTCTTCCCCTCCTCTCTCTCCCCTCCCCGCCCGACAGCCCGGCCAGGTGGCCGGCGATGCCTGACCGGCGCAAGCCGCCAGGCCAGTGGCCACTGGCCCTCGCCCCCATGCGCGGCTTTGCCCCCCCCCCCCCCCCCCCACCGACGCGATGCCCAGTCCACGCTCGCCGCGCGCGCCGCGCTGCCCAGCCTCTGCTCGCCGCCCGCCGCGCCCAACGGCCGCGCCGCGCCGTGCCGCACCGCCCGCCGTGACCCGCCCGTCGCTGAGCTCACCTTCCGCCCGAGCTGCTGCTGCAGCTGTCCCCCAATCCCGTGCCGCGCTATCTCCTCGCTCCCCCACGCAAATTTCCGGCGCCCAGTCACGCGCTCCGCCCTCCGCACGCCGCGCCGGTGTCCAGACGCCGCCCACCGTGGCCAGTGGCACGCCATCGCCGTGCCTCCACCCCCGCGCGTCGCCCGGCACCCCTCCCTCCCTCCTGCCCCTATAAAAGCCGCCCCAGGCCGCCCGCGCGAGCTGCCAGCCACCAGAGAACGCCCGCCACCGCCATTGTCGCCGCCGAGCTCCACCCGCTCGTGGACAGCCTTCCACAGCCGCCGCCTGCCCAAATTGAAGTGCCAGCCACGACTACATCATCCCACCGGAGCTCACCGACCCACTCAACGCCGCCCAGGACCACCGGAGCGCCGCCGCCCGCGCTGTCGCCGCCGCCGCCGCCCCTGGCCATCGCGAACAGCTCGACCCCGACCCCCTCCGCCCAAGCCAAGTACCGGAGCAGCTTCCCCACGCGCCACTGAAGCTCCCCGTCCAGACCAGACCGCCCCAAGCCCGCCGGAGCACCGCCGTCGACGCGTACCACCGCCGCCGCCGCCCCTGCTCCAACGCCGGCGAGCTACTCCCGGCCGTCCTCCACCCGAACAAGACCCCCACGAGGTAGCCCTCGCACCCCTCATCCTTCCCCGGCCCTCACCCCTCGCCGCCGGCGAGCCCCTCGCCGCAATTTGGGCCGGCCACCGCACCCGAGCCGCCCAAGGACCCAATTGCAGTAATCGAAATCTTTAGAAGGGTCTGCACGTAATATTTCAAGGACCCAGATGTAAGAGAAAGATTCAAACCTAGATTCAAAATCAGTGAACTTGTAAAATTCGTATAAAATCGTAAAAAATTCATAAAAATGCAAACTCAACTGTTCTGGAACCTTTAGGATAAACTCCACAACTTTTGTTACATGCATCTCCTCAGATTCTAGCTAAATTATGCTCTAAATTAAATAGGTTATTTAGTGACCTTTATTCACAACCATTGTTGTAAACAAGTACTGGTCCTGAAAATTTTACAGTAGGAGATTTACTTGTTATATAAGCCATTGTAAAAAGATCAGGCCCAAATTCCATCTCTATCTGCACTGTTTATTAAACTTAGTTTCATACCATGTTTGGATAGAATTAATTGTCCCTATAGTTAGGTTGTGATTCACCTAATGAAAATTATTTCTGTACTGGTGTAATGGTACCTAGATGCCATAGAAAAATTTAGAGACTTTTTATCTCACAGGAACCTATTTATTTGATTTATGTGCTAATAACATACATTAAATCAAGAAACTAGTATCTTAGCTTGGAAACTTCTCATATTTTTACTAGGAAATACTCAGTGGTAGAAGATGCTGTGTAAAAAGTTTCATGGACAAAAACCCTGTGTAGGATCCTGTAAAAATAAATCCTTGAATAACCTAGGGGTGTAATGTCATATTTACTATGCTCTGAAAACTGCATAATAAATCCTACAAAAATTACAGTAGCTCTTGCATGATTAAAGGAAAGCCCTGTAAAAATCTAAGTCTCAGTTTTTGCACCTTATACTCTGTACAAAAAGAACAATAATCTAGCAGCAACCATGTATTATATTTTTCATAATAAATCTGCTGCATGAAAATATCTGACAATTTTACAGTAAGCATATCTTTCCCTGATGTGCCTAGATCCAAGGTTTCATGATCAGAAACTACTCACTGTAGTAGTTACACTTAAATCATGTTTCCATGAGGAACATAAGTCCCCATGAACACCCACCCCACCTTGCTTAATAAAGTCACTTATTGTACTATTCTACTCTATTAACGATTGCCCACGAATGATAAAGTAACTCACTTCACAACAAACTCATGTTTTACAAACTGCAACCTTATCGTGAAGGAAATCATGACGTGTGTTTAGGTTTCCCTTGCAAGGTTAAGAAATTCGATTCGAATCGTCCGTTTCTCACGGCTATTGAGACTGCTTAATCCCTTTTACCACACAGAGTAAGAAGAGGAACAATGATGATGAATAAACATGTTGGATGAAATTTAATGCTTCACCATGTATGATATTGGATAGCTACTTATCTAGAATGGTTAATGAAACTAGAATCTTGAGCTAAAAGTTGAAAGTAAGGACCCACTCGTAGATGCTTTTCGGCAAAACAAACCCCTGAGCCAAAAAGCCTTGCATGTCTAGAGTCGGTGGAGTAGATTCCACTACACGGGTAAGTCTTGCTCAGTATTAGTATACTCAGCCTTGCTTGTGGCTCGTTTTCAGGTGAGACCTTCGAAGATATGATTGCTAGCTTGACCTGGCCGTGTACTCTTCCCCTTGGTTGGTCGGTGGAACGGGATACGCCCCCGCCCAATGGAGATAATGCCGAGTGATGTCTCGTACGGGCTTCACCGAGACATCCTTATCGTCGAGTAGCTTTCGTTATCTTATTTCCGCTGCAACTTAAACTCTGAAGAACTTATTGGTTATGATCACTGAAGTACTTGGTTACTAAATTCAAACATGTTTTGTAATATTCACCTATGATAATTTTGTAATATCTGCTGGAATGTGGTATTCTCTGGGCTCATATTCGCATGAGCATTTGTATGTATGGCTTCGATCCGCTTTACCGTGGTTGTATCGGGAGGTTACCCGACAGACCAATGGATTATTCCGTTTGAAGTGTAAGGTTAACCGAGATTGCCCTAATGGTGATGGTTAATACACTTGAGCCGGATTAATTCAGGTGGTTCTGCCACAGCTGGTATCAGAGCCGTAGCTGGTGCCACAGCTGGTAACAGCCGGCACCAGAGCCGAAATGCATACGCCGGAGAATGCGACAAGCCTTAAAAACTCATTTTCCTGAAAATTGACTAGAAGGATGTGTTGCGAAATACGTTGGTGCGCTAAGGATGGTGCCTAGTTCGTAAAGCCCTAAGGGATTATTGGGAAAGTTACTAGGTGGCTATCTAACTTATGAAATATTATCAACTGACTTCCAGCACATTACTTTCTGTCAAAACTTACTTTCATGCACAACCGACCTTAAATTCTGTAACGACGCACTCATCGCTAAGGTAAGAAGGTAAGAATCCTCAGCCAACTGAGAGAGTTTGGCCTTCCTGTCGGTGATGCGAACCGAACGCTGCCCTCAAGCAGTGGCTTACTTGAGGTGCTGCCAATATGCCAACTGTTAGTTGAATATATTGGGAGTAGAAGGTTTGGCGCAGGGTATGGCGATCGCTGTTCATACCCCCGTCTCATGACGGTACCCCCCGTGAATACGCTATCTCGATAACGTATGTTAACGTCGTCTGTACGGCGGAAATTGTACAGATATCGTTTCTATAAGTAAACGGTAATGAATACGGACGCTTTCATGAGTGCTGGCATGAAAGGTTCAGTGGATATATATATGCTATATCAATCTTCTGCAGGTACACTAACCGCGATTGCGATAAGTTTTAGAACGGTTAGAGTTATCTCGACTAGCTATTATAGGGAGAGCCGTATTGTGTATGCCACCGAAACTAACTTCGTAAGACCAAAAGTTATTTGGCAATTATTTTTATTTTGTGAGGATGAATAGGACGTGCATGCATCACGACCATATATATCTGAAATTGAAAATGCGTTGAATGAGAGTGGTAAGGTTCTTGCGTATCTAAGCGTGATTTTGCATAAGGACTATCTAGCGAATGTGTCACAAAACTGCCATGACCGAAAAGAGAGGTTTATTGATCAGAGAAAAAGACCTTTTCTGGTAAAGTTCATGTTGAAAGAATTGTTCCAAATTTTGTGTTCTATCTCCTGTTCAAAAATGAAAAATTCTGAACTTATGGATAGTAAGAAATAACAGAAACCATGGAATGTCAGAATTCTGTCCAGAATAAGCACTTCTGCCCCTTAAATTTTTAGGCCCCCTTCCTACAGTTTTCTGCAAAAGAGTACAACACAAAAATTGTTCCAAATTTACCCAGGTAGCTGCTGTTAAAATTTGGTAAATTTTACCTGGGTAGATTTTCGCTGGTGCACGAAATATTGGCCCTCTGTTCACTGAAAATTCTGGGTAGACAGAGAAGTAAGACCTTAAGGGAACAGCCATCTTAGAGCCTAATCCAGCCAAAGTGTTGAATAGAAAAGTGGTGCACAAATACCTTAGGAGTGTTCTGGTGAAATTTGAGAATTTTTGGATATGAACTGTGGAAGTTATGGTTATTTTTGCACTCTATACAGAATCTGTCCCTGTGCTTTTCACACTTTTTCTTGGCCTCACCCATTTGATCTTTTGTTCAGATGGCCGAGCCTGTTGCCATGATGGTGGATGAGGATGGACGCGTTTACTCACAGTGTCTCCACTGGGAGGGCTTTCCCTCTATTTTGTGGGACGTGTTGAGCACCGTGGGCTATCCAATTCCCCCACGTTACGCCGGGCTGGAGTTTGCAGAGAATGGAGTTACCCAGTGCCGTGTCAACGTGACCATTTTTCCGCACCCGCTACACCCGGAGTGGCCCGCCTTGGAGATAGAGGCTGTTGGTCGCCGTTTGGCCGATACTTGGGAGCTTGCAGCCATGAGGGCGCTCACCACTTTTTGTGCGCAGCATCCCGAGGTTGTCACACTCGCTCCCATTGGTTTGTTTCCTGCTGCCCAGGACAACAACCCCTTTTGGCTCAACAGGGTGCAGCATTCACAGTACCTGGTAGACTTTCATGCCCAGGAGACCATCGATACCTCCGTGCGGTGCATGAATGCACTCTACCGACTTCTGACTCTCCAGAGTCAGGCGCTTGTGCAGCTCACTGATCTTGCACAGGCCTACCACATGATGGCAGATATCAGGGATGAGCAGATTAAGGAACTCAGTGAGGAACTCGAGGATAGAGACACCCGGATTGGCCAACTTGAGGGCCAAATTCAGGAGCATGACACTCTCATGGGTGAGAGAGATGACATGATAGTACACTTGGAGGAGCAGCTCCATGATCTGAACCTTGAGTTGGAGGATGCTAATGAGCACATTCAGTGGCACCATGATCAGAACGCCCCTCCTGGCGTGGTGGCTATGGAGGAAGATGAGGAGGAGCCACAGGAGATTGATGGTATTTCAGGAATGGACTTCGAGGGTGAGGTACCACAGGCACCTCAGATGGGAGCTCACTCTCTTGCTCATAGCGAGTCGTCCGTCAATGACCTGGATGACTTCTAGATGATGACCTAGAAGGACTTTTGCACATACTCCTCGATAGGGTAGCCTAACTTTTGGCAAGTGTTGTAATAGGCTAACTAGGAGTTGAGTAACTCTTTTGTGATGGGTACACCTGAACCATGTGGATACCCTCAACATGTAAGGAACAGCGATAAACTTGGGTGATTTCGTTGTAAGTTGGTAAACGATGAAATCCACAATCGCTGAAACTTGTCGGAAATTTTATCCATGTCTCCTTACATTTCTGAGCTGTGAGTTGAATACCAAACCTGTTAGGAATTTTGTGATCGTGGTTCTCACAGAAATTCAGCATCATTGGACCTCGCTAGTTTGAGTTATAGGCAAAACATCACCTATCGATCTGCTGAAAAACAGCTGGGACAGTAAGGCAAAGGACGAGCCTTTCGACCATCTTAGCTAGAGTTCTAGCACCAAAGTTAAATACCAAAGTGGTGCGTCCCTAAGTTCTCTAACTACTGCCAAAGTATGAGATGTTTTGGATGGACCCACAGCAAGCTATGATTTTTCTCATAGCAAACAGAAATTCTGTCCATACTTCTATCTGTGATTTCGGAAGTCTATGACTACACTAATCCTTTATGAATCGAGGAAGCAATATGGATCACGTTGCTAATGAAGAACATTCGCTTTTTCAGATGGTTGGATCAACACGTGGCAACCCCGAGGGTTTTGGTGCCGGTGGCAGCAGACCACGACAATCGCCACCACCCCCGCCCAGTTTGGTGGAAGTGATGGCCGCTCAAACCGAGCTGCTGCGTCAGCTGGTGCAAGGACAACAACACCACCAGCGGGGTGGGCAAAATGTCCCCCACCCCCAAGCTGCAGGATATACGGATTTTCTGGGGACCTAGCCGCCCTTGTTCCATAAGACAGAGGAACCCCTGGACGCAGACGCATGGATTCGCACCATCGAATCCAAGTTCACAGTACTTGTGGCCCCATGCTCAGAGGCCAACAAAGTTCGTTTTGCCGCACAACAGCTTCGCGGTACCGCTCGTCTGTGGTGGGACCACTATTTTGTGATGCTCCCGGCTGATCATGTGGTCGACTGGGACGAATTCAAGGCCGCATTCCGGGCACATCATATCCCCGAGGGTCTCATGGAGAGGAAGTTGAACGAGTTCCTGGCACTTACCCAGGGCACCCGCACCGTGCTGCAATACGCCCAGGCGTTCAACAATCTATGCCAGTATGCGGGCTATCACGCTGATACGGACACTAAGAAGCGTGACCGTTTCCGCAGAGGACTAAGCACCAAGCTCAAGGAGCGTCTGAACCTAGTCAGGGCTGACACCTACAACGAATTGGTCAATATGGCCATTACCCAGGAAGACTGTATCATGGCACACCGGGCAGAGAAGAAGAGAAAGGCACCCGCTGGACCTTCA
This sequence comes from Panicum miliaceum, assembly GCA_032594955.1. Lineage (NCBI taxonomy): Eukaryota > Viridiplantae > Streptophyta > Magnoliopsida > Poales > Poaceae > Panicum > Panicum miliaceum. Next base: position 27,195,900 of record CM064066.1, on the reverse strand, counting down.
AGTGCTCAGCCACCAAGGTATCGCATCGTGCAAAATGCCGCACCCACAGCTCCACCAAGGGCCCCTCAGCCAGGGAGATGGATTGCCAGACCCCCACAACAGCCAGGCATGGTACGACCCCCGATGCCTCCACAGAATGGTCCGAGGCCCACTCTTCAACAGTCTCTTCGACGCAGCCCCGCGAATCGTTATTTCAAATGCGGGAGTTCCAACCACTTTGCACGAGAATGCCCTCAGTCTGGGCCGCCCAACCAAGGTCAGGGATCCAACTCGAACAACAAGAATAGGGGCAAGAGACAGACCCTGCAGGTCAAGCAAGGACGGATTAACTTCACCACGCTTGCAGAGCTTCCTGAAGGAGCCCCAGTGATGTCGGGTACATTCTCTATCCATAACAAGCCTGCAGTTATATTGTTTGATTCTGGTGCATCGCATAGTTTCATAAGTGCAAAATTCGGTGCAAAAGTAGGCTTGGATGTTTGTCACACAAAAGGGTCATATATGATATCAACACCGGGTGGTAAAATTGCTTCGAATCAAATGATCAGACAAGTACCAGTCAAGTTGGGTAGTAAAACCATCAACACAAACTTGGTTCTTTTACCCCTTGACGGCATAGATCTTATTTTGGGTATGAATTGGATGATTTTGCACAAAGTCACACTGGACCCCTCGTCCCGAGCCGTGGAAATAAATTCACCTAGTCACGGAGCCACCACCCTTTACCTACCATTCCTGGATTGCACGAATTCTTGTGCTTACATGATGGAAGGACTTAAGCTAGAGGATATTCCTGTAGTAAACGAGTATGCCGACGTTTTTCCGGATGACTTACCAGGAATGCCACCGGATATGGATATTGAGTTCATCATCGAACTGCAACCGGGCACTGCACCTATATCCAAAAGACCATAAAGGATGCCCCCTAAAGAATTGGCAGAGCTGAAAATTCAACTCCAAGAACTACTGGACAAAGGTTTCATTCGCCCTAGCGCGTCACCTTGGGGATGTCCAGCCCTATTCGTAAAGAAAAAGGATGACAGTTTGAGGTTATGCGTTTACTACCGGCCTCTCAACACAGTAACCATTAAGAATAAATACCCACTTCCTCGTATCGATGTACTCTTCGATCAATTAGCTGGAGCCAGAGTCTTCTCAAAAATTGATCTTCGTTCGGGATATCATCAGATCAAGATTCGCCCGTGCGATATTCCTAAGACCGCCTTCTCCACACGATATGGACTATATTAATTCTTGGTCATGTCCTTTGGACTCACAAATGCCCCTGCCTACTTCATGTATCTCATGAATTCGGTATTCATGCCCGAACTTGACAAATTCGTCGTAGTGTTCATCGACGACATCCTTATCTATTCCAAGGATGAGGAAGAGCATGCCAAGCACCTTCGCATTGTTCTTCAGCGACTCAGAGACCATCAGCTCTATGCTAAGTTTTCTAAGTGTGAATTCTGGTTGGATACTGTAAAGTTCTTGGGTCACACGATCTCCAGCGAAGGCATAGCTGTTGACCCCAGCAAGGTACAAGAGGTGATGGATTGGAAACCCCCTACCTCTGTTCATCAGATTCGCAGTTTTCTCGGCTTAGCCGGTTACTACCGTCGCTTCATCCCGGATTTCTCTCGAATTGCTAAGCCCATGACTGAACTGTTGAAGAAGGAAGTAAAGTTTGTATGGAATGAGAAATGTGAAGAAGCTTTCCACACTCTCAGAGAACATCTGACTACTGCACCTGTGTTAGCTCAACCCGATAATACCAAGCCATTCGATGTGTATTGTGACGCATCGGGTACTGGTCTAGGATGTGTGCTTATGCAAGAGAATCGAGTGATTGAATATGCCTCACGAGCCCTTCGGCCCCACGAGCAGAATTATCCCACTCATGATCTTGAGCTTGCAGCTGTCATTCACGCCCTGAAAATATGGAGGCACTATCTCATGGGTACACAGTGCAATATCTACACTGATCATAAGAGTCTCAAGTATATCTTCACACAAGCCGATCTGAATATGAGACAACGAAGATGGCTAGAATTAATCAAGGATTATGACCTTGAAGTGCACTACCACCTCGGCAAGGCTAATGTAGTCGCGATGCACTAAGCCGCAAGTCCCATTGCCATTGCTTATCCGTGGAATCCTACAATGAGACATTGTGTGCAGAAATGAGGAAGCTTAACATGGAAATGGTTTCCCAAGGCACTCTAAATCACATCTCAGTTGAGCCCACTCTTCACGACCAAATCGTCATGGCACAACTACATGATGAAGGAATTAAGATCATCAAACAAGAACTCTCTCTAGGTGAGGAGAAGTATAAGTGTTTCCGCCAGGACCATAAGGGAGTTCTATGGTTCAAAAGTCGTATAGTCGTTCCGAAGAATCACGAACTCCGCAAGCAAATTCTCGATGAGGCACATCTTTCCAAATTCCCTATCCACCCCGGCAGTAGCAAAATGTATCAAGACCTAAGGCAAAACTTCTGGTGGACTAGAATGAAAAGAGAAATTGCTACGTATGTCTCAGAATGTGACACGTGCCAGAGAGTAAAAGCTAGCCACTTGAAAGTAGCCGGTACACTTCAACCGTTACCTATACCATCCTGGAAGTGGGAAGACATAAGTATGGACTTCATCGTTGGACTACCAAACACTTCCCAGAAACATGATTCCATATGGGTTATCGTTGATAGACTCACAAAGATGGCACATTTCCTTCCGGTACACACCACCTATTCTGCCAAGAAATATGCCGAGATTTACCTCGATCGTATTGTTTGCCTACATGGAATACCTAAGACAATTATTTCTGATCGTGGTACTCAGTTCGTAGCACGCTTTTGGGAACAACTGCAAACGTCTCTTGGTACTAAACTGATTTGCAACTCAGCATACCATCCTCAGACTGACGGACAAACGGAAAGAGTAAACCAAATTCTTGAAGACATGCTGAGAGCTTGCGTCATTCACTATGACAAGAATTGGGACAAATGCCTACCCCTAGCAGAGTTCTCGTACAACAATAGCTATCAAACGAGTTTGAAAATGGCACCATTTGAGGCCCTGTACGGACGAAGGTGTCGAACTCCTTTGAGCTGGTCACAAACCGGAGAACGTAAAATAATTGGACCCGACCTGGTAATCGAGGCAGAGGAGAAAGTAAAAGTAATACAAGCAAATCTTAAAGCTGCACAAGCCCAGCAAAAGAGCTATTCCGACAAAAGGAGAAAGCCCCTAAAATTCGAAGTTGGCGATCATGTCTATCTTCGAGTTTCACCAACCAAGGGAGTGCAAAGATTCAGAATCAAAGGCAAACTAGCTCCCCGTTATGTTGGTCCTTACGAAATCATTGAGAGCTGCGGACACGTAGCCTACAAATTACGACTGCCCCCTCAGCTCACGGCCACCCATGATGTCTTCCACGTATCTCAACTCAAGAAGTGTATTCGAGTCCCTACCGAGATTGTGGAACAACAAGAAATATTGGTAGAACCCGACCTCTTGTATGTCGAACACCCGGTTAAAATTTTGGATCGAAAGGAAAGAGGGACCAGGAGGAAAGTGATTAAAATGTATAAAGTTCAATGGAATCATCACACTGAAGAAGAAGCCACCTGGGAAACCGAGAGCTACCTAAACCAAAATTTCCCTGGTTTTCTTATCTCAACCACTGGTATGTGCACCCATGTCCACACTAAGATTTACCGAATCTCGTGGCGAGATTCTTGTTAAGGGGGGAAGGCTGTAACAACCCTGATAAATTACATTTTTAAAGCAATGTCATTAGCCCAACCCTATGCTTAACCAACTAACAAAAGGGTGAAAAGAATTAGAACAAGTTAAGTTGCAATTCAAATTTAATTTGGGCACATATGAATACCTTTGAAATTTTAAATTAACTTTCAAACCACAAGCCAAATGAGGTGTTGCCTGAAACCAAACTTGTAGAACTTTTTATTCTGAACAACTTTCATGTTCAAAAGTTTTTGAAATTCAAATTAGAAAGTGGAGAAAACACCCTGTTTGCATCCAGCCCCCTGGAACTTTTCAAATTCTCGCAAATAGGCCCTTCTTCCCCTCCTCTCTCTCCCCTCCCCGCCCGACAGCCCGGCCAGGTGGCCGGCGATGCCTGACCGGCGCAAGCCGCCAGGCCAGTGGCCGCCGGCCCTCGCCCCCATGCGCGGCTTTGCCCCCCCCCCCCCCCCCCCCCCACCGACGCGCTGCCCAGTCCACGCTCGCCGCGCGCGCCACGCTGCCCAGCCTCTGCTCGCCGCCCGCCGCGCCCAACGGCCACGCCGCGCCGTGCCGCACCGCCCGCCGCGACCCGCCCGTCGCTGAGCTCACCTTCCGCCCGAGCCGCCGCTGCAGCTGTCCCCCAATCCCGTGCCGCGCTATCTCCTCGCTCCCCCACGCAAATTTCCGGCGCCCAGTCGCGCGCTCCACCCTCTGCACGCCGCGCCGGTGTCCAGACGCCGCCCACCGTGGCCAGTGGCACGCCATCGCCGTGCCTCCACCCCCGCGCGTCGCCCGGCACCCCTCCCTCCCTCCTGCCCCTATAAAAGCCGCCCCAGGCCGCCCGCGCGAGCTGCCAGCCACCAGAGAACGCCCGCCGCCGCCATTGTCGCCGCCGAGCTCCACCCGCTCGTGGACAGCCTTCCACAGCCGCCGCCTGCCCAAATTGAAGTGCCAGCCACCACTACATCATCCCACCGGAGCTCACCGACCCACTCAACGCCGCCCAGGACCACCGGAGCGCCGCCGCCCCTGGCCATCGCGAACAGCTCGACCCCGACCCCCTCCGCCCAAGCCAAGTACCGGAGCAGCTTCCCCACGCGCCACTGAAGCTCCCCGTCCAGACCAGACCGCCCCAAGCCCGCCGGAGCACCGCCATCGCCCCTGCTCCAACGCCGGCGAGCTACTCCCGGCCGTCCTCCACCCGAACAAGACCCCCACGAGGTAGCCCTCGCACCCCTGATCCTTCCCCGGCCCTCACCCCTCGCCGCCGGCGAGCCCCTCGCCGGAATTTTGGCCGGCCACCGCACCCGAGCCGCCCAAGGACCCAATTGCAGTAATCGAAATCTTTAGAAGGGTCTGCTCGTAAGATTTCAAGGACCTAGATGTAAGAGAAAGATTCAAACCTAGATTCAAAATCAGTGAACTTGTAAAATTCGTATAAAATCGTAGAAAATTCCGAAAAATGCAAACTCAACTGTTCTGGAACCTTAGGATAAACTCCACAACTTTTGTTACATGCATCTCCTCAGATTCTAGCTAAATTATGCTCTAAATTAAATAGGCTGTTTCATGACGTTTATTCACAACCATTGTTGTAAACAAGTACTGGTCCTAAAAATTTTACAGTAGGAGATTTACTTGTTATATAAGCCATTGTAAAAAGATCAGGCCCAAATTCCATCTCTATCTGCACTGTTTATTAAACTTAGTTTCATACCATGTTTGGATAGAATTAATTGTCCCTATAGTTAGGTTGTGATTCACCTAATGAAACTTTTTTCTATACTGGTGTAATGGTACCTAGATGCCATAGAAAAATTTAGAGACTTTTTATCTCACAGGAACCTATTTATTTGATTTATGTGCTAATAACATACATTAAATCAAGAAAATAGTATCTTAGCTTGGAAAATTCTCATATTTTTACTAGGCAATACTCAGTGGTAGAAAATGTGGTGTAAAAAGTTTCATGGACAAAAACCCTGTGTAGGATCCTGTAAAAATAAATCCTTGAATAACCTAGGGGTGTAATGTCATATTTACTATGCTCTGAAAACTGCATAATAAATCCTACAAAAATTGCAGTAGCTCCTGCATGATTAAAGGAAAGCCCTGTCAAAATCTTAGTCTCAGTTTTTGCACCTTTTACTCTGTACAAAAAGAACAATAATCTAGCAGCAACCATGTATTATATTTTTCATAATAAATCTGCTGCATGAAAATATCTGACAATTTTATAGTAAGCATATCTTTCCCTGATGTGCCTAGATCCAAGGTTTCATGACCAGAAACTACTCGCTGTAGTAGTTACACTTAAATCATGTTTCCATGAGGAACATAAGTCCCCATGAACACCCACCCCACCTTGCTTAACAAAGTCACTTATTGTACTATTCTACTCTATTAACGATTGCCCACGAATGATAAAGTAACTCACTTCACAACAAACTCATGTTTTACAAACTACAACCTTATCGTGAAGGAAATCATGTCGTTTACCAACACCACTACTTATACTTGTGCATTCATGTAGAAACGACTACTCTCGCCGACGGGACTTACGAGCTGGTGCCCCAGTCCGAGAGTGAGCAGCGAGAAGCCCAGGCAAATTTAACTGAAGCAGTTGAAGACCCGGGTCAACGTTCAGACGATCCCCGGACTAACTTTGCACAAGAAGGCAAGCCCCGGAGCATAACCCATTTCCTTTCCTAAATTATGCAACTCACTACTCTTTTGCTTGTGCATTAAGTTTATAGGAGTTGAATGAAAACTTAGTTGCATGATGTTAGGAACCCATGCTTGAAAACTAGATGTAAGGTTCGATAGAATGCTGTGCTAATAGGACTCCGGTAAAAGCCGAGTGATTTCCTGTCACTCGCGAGAAAATAGGAGTTGAATGTTTACTACACGCTGCAATCATAAGGACAACGGACGAGCTATGGTACGATGTTTATGATTGAGGCCCGTCTGTTTAGTGAAAAATTCTAAGGCCACAGTGTGTGGTAGTGGTGGTTAAGTCTTTGAACGTACTAACCACATGCCGAGAATATGGTAATCAGTAAGCTTAAGTACCTGATTGGCCCGGCAAGTGGACGACAACCTACCCTTTGAACTTCGGTCCCATGTGCGTATGGCGAGTGCACGAGTGGTCACGACCCGGCGCCGAACCGTGGCGTGGGGCTCTTGTACTCTCGGAGGGTATCTCCTTTCGGTCCATGTGCATATGGCGAGTGCACGAGTGGTCGCGACCCGGCGCCGAACCGTGGCGTGGGCTCGTGTACTCTCGGAGGGTAGCTCCGATCCACAACCCGGAAAGAAAGGGGAAAAGTTGCACGTGTGACTCTGGGAGTAACCACGTGACGTGTGTTTAGGTTTCCCTTGCAAGGTTAAGAAATTCGATTCGAATCGTCCGTTTCTCACGGCTATTGAGACTGCTTAATCCCTTTTACCACACAGAGTAAGAAGAGGAACAATGATGATGAATAAACTTGTTGGATGAAATTTAATGCTTCACCATGTATGATATTGGATAGCTGCTTATCTAGAATGGTTAATGAAACTAGAATCTTGAGCTAAAAGTTGAAAGTAAGGACCCACTCGTAGATGCTTTTCGGCAAAACAAACCCCTGAGCCAAAAAGCCTTGCATGTCTAGAGTCGGTGGAGTAGATTCAACTACACGGGTAAGTCTTGCTGAGTATCAGTATACTCAGCCTTGCTTGTGGCTCGTTTTTAGGTGAGACCTTCGAAGATATGATTGCTAGCTTGACCTGGCCGTGTACTCTTCCCCCTGGTTGGTCGGTGGAATGGGATACGCTCCCGACCAATGGAGATAATGCCGAGTGATGTCTCGTACGGGCATCACCGAGACATCCTTATCATCGAGTAGCTTTCGTTATCTTATTTCCGCTGCAACTCAAACTCTGAAGAACTTATTGGTTATGATCACTGAAGTACTTGGTTACTAAATTCAAACATGGTTTGTAATATTCACCTATGATAATTTTGTAATATCTGCTGGAATGTGGTATTCTCTGGGCTCATCTTCACATGAGCATTTGTATGTATGGCTTCGATCCGCTTTACCGTGGTTGTATCGGGAGGTTACCCGACAGACCAATGGATTTTTCCGTTTGAAGTGTAAGGTTAACCGAGATTGCCCTAATGGTGATGGTTAATACACTTGAGCCGGATTAATTCAGGTGGTTCTGCCACAACTGGGAAGGAGGTCGGGGGCGACGCGGCTGGGCCACGAGAGAGGGGGTAACGCTGCTAGCTGGGCAGGGCCGCGCAGGGGAAAGAAAAAGGCCGGTTGGGCTGGGCCTTGCGGGAGGAAGGGAAGGAGAAGGAGAAAGGGAGAGAGAGAGAGAGAGATAAAAGCATCCAAATGCATTTGAATTTGAATTTGAAATTTAAATTCAAATGTAAGACAAGCAACAAAACAATGCAATGCGTCATGGAATGCACAAGACCTATATTTCCTTACATTTCTTTTTATGGTTAAGTAAATTATTGTTATAAATGCTCTAAAACCAAAAGAATTTGAATAAAAACCTTATGGATCCTGAAGATAATCTATCAAAAATTATTTAGGTTCCTAATTTGAAAATTAGGGTGTTACAAACCTACCCCCCTAAAAAGGAATCTTGTCCTCGAGATTCGGCTTGGCTAGCAAAGAGCTGGGGAAATTCTATTTATAACTCGTCCTCTCGTTCCCAAGTAGCTTCATCCTCTGCATGGTGACTCCATTGAACCTTACACATCCGAATCCTCTTATTCCGGGTGATTCTCTCCAATGTGTCCAGGATTTTGACTGGGTACTCTGCGTAAGTCAAATCATCCTGCACATTCAACTCCTCCAGGGGCAGCTGTTCCTCTGGTACCCTCAAGCACTTTTTCAACTGTGACATGTGGAACATGTTGTGCACATCTCACAATCGCGCAGGTAGCTCTAGCTGGTAAGCTACCTCTCCTTTTCGTTCCAAGATCCTGAACGGGCCAATGTAACGAGGTGACAACTTCCCTTTGACCTTGAATCTGCACAAACCTCTGATAGGTGAAACTTTCAGATACACGAATTCTCCTTCTTCAAAAGTCAACTCCCGTCGTCGCGTATCCGCGTAACTTTTGTGCCTCGACTGAGCTACTTTCAGATTCTTACGGACAACATGCACCTGTCATTCGGCCTCTTTCATGATTTCCAGCGCGAACAACTGGCTTTCACCTGTCTCACTCTAGTACAACGGAGTTCTGCACTTTCTGCCATAAAATGCCTCAAACGGTGCCATCTTCAAGCTGGCCTGATAACTGTATTGTAAGAGAACTCTGCAAACAGCAAACTCTTATCCCAGCTGCCTTCGTGTTTTAGGGCACAAGCCCTAAGCATATCTTCTAACACCTGATTTGTCCTTTCTGTCTCCCATCAATTTGCGAATGATAAGCGGAGTTGAAATTCAACTTCGTGTCCATTGACTCATGCAACTTCTGCCAAAATCGAGATGTGAACTGCGTACCTCTGTCTGACACTATCTTCTTAGGTACCCCATGCAAACACACAATTCGGGAGATATATGACTCTACTAATCGTGCCCCTGTGTAGGTAGTCTTCACCGGAATGAAGTGAGCTACTTTGGCCAAACGATCCACTATGACCTATATAGAATCATAACCATCTCGTGTGTGTGGCAATCCCATGATGAAATTGTTGGCGCTAAAAATCGGCCAGGAGTCGGCCGATGACCTTCAGCGTCGGACACATCACCTGGGAGAATCTGCTTAGCTCCTGTTCGGGTTATTGCCCTGGTGCGGTTCGCGCGGCGTGCCAGTCAATCTGACCTGTTGATTGATAAGGAAATAAGAGTATTAAATTCCGGGCATCCTGATCGGCTGAGGTTCCGATCTGTCCTGAAAAGCGTATTGGCGAATCGGCCGATTTGCTATGAAGATGACCGGCTATGGATCAGCCGATAATCACGTAATAATTGCAAAGAAAATTGCTAGAGCAACTTAGACAATTATTACAGATGCAACACTTGAAATAGATCTAATCGGCTGTATAACAATGAACGAGGAAGAGCAATAATAAAGCTGATAGTTTCAATCTCAAGCTGGATAACTGATGATAATACTAGAATAACAGGTAAAACCTATAATTCTAGTAAATATCGATAACTGGTGAATAAATCCAAACGAAACCACGGCGATGCGCCCAAAGTTAAAGCTTAGATATTATTCGATAAGCGGAACCTACCAATTGGCCGGAGATCGAGTCGATGCAGCCCTGCCAATCCGTACGAACTCGTGAAAGAAGAAAAAGTATTGGCGAAGTCGCCGACTTGAACGTAAAGTGCGATGAAGAAGTAGATTGTTTTGTTGATTGATTGATGTATCTCTGTCAAAGCCCTGACGACTCCTATTTATACCCGAGGACCAGGACTCCTGATTGATTATGATTTGTTACAAACTTGATTCAAATAGAAAACTACTATATCTATAATATTTTCATAAAGGAAACGGGCTCCCGCAGAATCTTCTGCCGCCATCTCCTAATCCAATCAGGACTCTTTCCATTGCTGCTCGACCGAGTCGGCATCGTTCCGTTGATCAACATCTGGCCACTTTTGACCGGGATCCTCTGTTTTGATTCCAATGGTTTCACCACCCCCTATCTGTTGGCGCAAGTTGCATCGCCAATCGGCCGATTCCCAACTGTAGCCTCAATCGGCCGATTCCTCACTGTTGCCTTCAGATCTGCCGCATCGGCCAATCTCTTCCTCTCCTGACGCTGATTCAACACGTGTCAAAATCTGGCGTCAACACATGCCCCCCAGTTTCGGAGTAAAACATAACTTTTTTACTTCAAAATTCTTTTCTTTAATCATTCCTCCGAAACGAGCGCAGTAAAAATCTCCTTCCATTTCGCGGTCTTCTACATGATGATTGCAATCTTCTCGAACCGGGCGCTTGAGACAACCGTTCCCCTGGAATTCGTGTAGACGGCGCGGCAAAAATCCCGCCTTTACCCTTTCTCTCTCGGATTGTACCAGCGTTCTCTGCCACTCCTTCTCCATGAGCCTAGTAATTTCCTCCCAGCGAATCACTGTTCATCTTCTTCCTGCGCCCTCTCGGTTTCCAGCCGCATCCTCCGGCGATTTTTCTCTCGCCTGCAATCTGCTCCATCCTTCCAATGGCGGCACCATCGGCAACTTCACCAACCATGGAGGTTCCGCCGGCAACTTCCTCGGCGACGGCGGTCCCATCGGCGGCTCCATTGGTGACTCCATCGGCGACGATGAGTTTCATCCCGGAGGTAATCATCCGAAACTTTCCTCTTTTACTTTTTATTGCTCAAGTACTTTCTAGATCCATTCTCAGTTTTCTCCTTTTTCCCTCTTTTTTAGGCATTTAGGCACCAGATTACTATTCCCCTTTTCGAAACCCCCGGCCTCATCTGCTTAGGTCCCATGGGGAATCCAGATCCAACCGATTTGATTAACCTAGAAACCCACAGAATTCCTTTCAAGCAATCACCCATGGATTTGGGTCAGTGGGCAGGTGCCTTTAGATCTTGGCCGAATGAAACCCCTGGCTGGAAAGAATGGTACCATAGATTAACCAAGTCTAAGAGAGTTCAGTGGGATGAGTTAAAAATCGGCCAGTGCATCGATCTCTCTCTGTCCCAAATGGAGAAGAATGAACCCTTAGTAATAGCGGCTTCTTATTTCTGGTCCGACGCGCTCAACGCCTTTCTCTTTGGGCACGGACCTATGACTCCAACCCTGGCCGATGTTCTAATGTTGACCGGCCTTGATATCTCCTCCCCTGGTACACCCTTTGATTATCTGATCAAACCAACCCATTGGCTAGAGACAAAAGGAATCGGCGGGTGGAAGGGGTATATCAGCAAAAATATGAGGACCGGGACGATTTCAGAGAGAGAACATACAGCGTTCTTGATGATGTGGCTAGAGAAACACTTCTTCTGTGGCAGAGCAGTTGGTCCTTCATCCAATACACAAGCTCTGGCAGAAGCTCTGTCACTAGGATCGGCCATCCCCCTTGGGAAGCATCTATTAGGATCGGCCTACCATATGATGCACCAAATTGACATCAAATTATCCAAAGGGGAGCCGATTGGCAATCCTGGTGGTCCTTGGTGGTTCATCACCCTCTGGCTCAACTTATACATGAGCAAGGTCTCCCAGCAGCAAATAGAGACCAAAACCTTTCCCAATATCGAGTCAGAGGAAAACCCCACCATACGACGACGCTGTACCTCTTTCAGAGAAGCAGCATCGGCCTTCCCTGGCTGTTAATTCACTGCCACCCGAACGGCCGAATACTTCAAATGTTTCTACAACGGCTTCAGTGAAGAGACTATCAGTTGGTATCCTTATCAGACAACAGGGCCGATTTTCGAGCTTCCCGTCTGTTACGATTCATCATCCAATACTTTTGACGGTGATCTCATGGATATCCTGATCAAGCCAGAGATTTTACCGGCCAACTTCTTTTCTGGCAAAGATTCGCCCACCTATGAATTTTATAATCCATCGGTCGCAGCACGGCAACTTGGCTTTGGTCAACAGCCGATTCAAGTCTACTTTGCCGTCCGAGCAAAATTTCGAGATGAACTGATCAAGAGCCTTGACTACAATCGGCTGTGCAACTTAGTCCCAGATTCCAGTACCATCGACCTAAACAACTGGATGGTGGCCCCTTTTGCCGTCCAACAATTCAAACTGTGGTGGGCAGAATGGAAGTAGTACCTCTTCTGTTCGTCTCCATCAACATATTGTAACAGTTTGGACCCAGACAACATCGATTCAAATGCAGCGGTATTACCTTTCTCCTAGCCGATTTCAATATCGTCCCTTTCCATGCTACAACCGTACCGCTAACTTGTATCTCTCTTTTCAGTCTGAAAGTCAAATTCCTCCGATGCGGAGCCGAAGTGGTAGGCCGATAGAGAGCAATCGCCCATACACACCATTTCCACTTATCGGCTATCACGCTTCGACCATCAAGGACATCACCAGCGGCCGATGGAAGCAAATGCCGAAAAGGCCTACCTCAAAGAAGACAAGCCGCCGAGTACGTGCCCGCATAGGACCAACTGATCAATCGGCGGCAGTATCGGCTGAAACCCCAACTACTCCAACTTTGCCGATTACCAAGGATGTCGATCCCCAGACTGTCACAGAAGTTGGAGTGGCCGCTGCATCACTGCTGGTAGAAGCTGTTCAGGTAACCTCGTATATTTCACATACCTTTAAGTATTCTATCAATATTAACCTCTTCCTTCTGCCAGGCTGCACAAATCGCTCCAGCGCAATCCCCGCAGCAATCGGCCACGTCCCGAGCGGAACCCGAAACACCAGCGACCCTCCTCACCGAGGTAGAGAATCTCTTAACTCAATTTCTCGATATTCAGAAAACTAACCGATTCTGATGCAGACTGATCTGGGTGCGTCGATTGTACCCCCCCAACAAACATCAGCCAGAAGACCCACAGAGGTATGGCAGGTATCTCATATCATCAAATTCAATTATTCGCAGTATACTCATAAAATCTGTTTCCCATACCTCTTCAGGAAGCTGGCCCGAGCAGGGCATTGATAGTCGTCGAGTCCTCCTCTTCTGATGAGCCGATTACACCGGTTCCTGAGACGAGGGTGGCACTCCCGCCGGCACAAGCAAGAGAAATCCACTTCAAAGAGGTAAGAAACTTACCACCCAAATCGGCTGATTCCCCTTTACTGTCTGCTAATCCTTGTCTTTATTCTTTCGCAGGAACAAGATACTCCTAATTACAGTCTTTTCTCTTTTGCGGTTCCCCTGTCTGACGATGAAGAGGTCGCTTCACACCAAATTTCATCGAGCTCAATTCCTGATGACATCCGTGCCAAGCTCGAGAGTATGCGGACCCTCCTCCAAGACGATATCGGCCGATTAGTGGGAGATGCCTCATCGATTCGGCAGCTTCTCAACGACATTAGAGGCCGAATTCCGGAGGAAGCGATAGAGACTCTACAACCTGCTGCATTCATAGAGTTGATACAGATTCCAGTGTTCAGGGCCCTGCGCCATGTGGACAACCTCAGAAGGAGATTCTCTATCACCTTCTTTCAACAGAATGAGAAGGAATCTTTGGGCACAGCTTGGGCTAGATTTTCTCTCTTAGTGAAATTTGACCCTATCCACGATACTCAATCCTTTGGTGCTTCAAAAGTTTTATAAGTCTCGATAAGGATTTCGCTGATTATCTCGACTTCATCACTGGAGAGGCACCTTTCCATAAGATTCCAGCTGAAGGTATGGAAATCCTAGACACTAACAGAAAGTAGACCACCTTGGGAGTCAAGCCCAAACCCCTCAGATTCTGCCATAGAACCCTCGCCCGAACCAGGAACATCAGAGAAAGAAGAAATTCGACCCTCGAAGTTCCCTTCTCATTTTGAGGATGATCCATCTAGAAACCATACAAACACCTTCTTCTATCCAACCCAATCAATCTAGAGATCTGTAACACCTCAAGTGTTTAAATTACAAAATAAGCCTCATTATCTGAATACGATGCATAAATAACTAAGAATCTCTCGACTGTCGGAGCACAACCAACGCCGCCCGCGCCGCCGCTGCTTCCGTGCTGCTCCGCGGACAGCCCACTCCGAATCTCCTCCGTCCAAGCCAAGCCTCGAAACGGTTTCCCCTCGACGCCGTGAAGCTCATCGACCAGCTCACGCCCTCCCCTCCTCGCTGGAGCACCGTCGCCGACGCTCCACACCGCTGCCGCCCCTCAGCTCTGCGCCGACGAGCCACCTCCGGCCACCCCCAACCTCGACCAAGGCCACCCCAAGGTAGCTCTCACCTCCCTGGATCTCCCCGACCCTTTTCCCCTCGCGGCCGACGAGCCCCCTCGCCGAAATATGGCCGGCCGCCCTGCCAGCGCTGCCCAGGGACACAATTGCAACGATTGAAATCTTTAAAAGAGTCTGCACGCAAGTTTCCAGGGGCATAACTGTAAACCTGTGCTTAAACTTTGAATTCAAAAAATAGTGAATTGTAAAATTCATATAAAATCATAGAAAAATCAAAAAAATACAAACTCAGATGTTCTGGAATTTTTAGATGAAAATCTACAATTTTTGTTACATGTTTTTCTTGAGTTGCATGCTAAATCTTGCTCTAAATTAAATGGAAATTTTAATAGACTTTAATTGTACCCACTATTGTAGAACAATTCTGAATCTGATTTTTGGAAAGTTGATTGGTTACTTGATGTCTAAGCAAGTGTAAAAATATTAGGACCAGAACCCATCTCTAGCTTAACTTTTTGTTAAACTTTGTTCATGCCATGAAATAATAGAACTAATTTGTACCTGTTGTTATATTGTGATTCATGTTGTAAAACATTCCAGAGCTGTTATAGTGATGCCTAAATACCACAGAAAAAGTTTAGAACCTTTTTCCTTTATGTAACCTATTTATATAAATTTATGGTAGGAAAAATGCACTAATTCAAATAATTAGTTTCTTTGCTTGGAAAGTGTTCAACTTTTTACTGTAGGACACTTTACAGTAGCTCTTGATGTATAAAAAGTTTCATAATCAGAAATTATGTAAAACATCCTGTAGAAATTAATCTTCATTATCCTAAGTGTATCTTGTCCTGTTTATTATGCTTTGTATCTTGCACAGTAAAATCTAAAAAATTTACAGTAACACATATATGGATAGATTAAAATCTTGTAAAAGTTTTAGCATCAATTCCTAAATGGTTCGTCCTATATAAAAATAACTATGTTCTAGCAGTAGCTGTGTATTACATTTTTCATGATTATTCTGCTGCATGAAAATGTCTGAAATTTTTACAGTAGTCTTATCTCTGCATAATGTAGTCTGAATAAAACTTTCATCACCAGAAGTTACCTAGTCCAAAAGTTGTGTTTAATCCATGTTGTGCTTAGAAAAATTAGTTCCAAAAGAACACAACCCCAACCCCCTTCTTGTTTAGTGGAATTAATTAGTTTAATTTATACTCTATTAAAAATTGCCCAAAGAAACCTTAACTAAGTAATTTCACAACCAAATCTATATTATTGTGGACTGCAACTTTATCGTGAAGGAAAATAATCGTTACATACCATCACTACAACTTACACTTGTGCATTCATATAGAATCGACTACTCTCGCCGATGGAACGTACGAGCTGGTGCCCGCGTCCGAGAGTGAGCAGCGTGAAGCTCAAGTGAATCTAACTGAAGCTTTCGAAGACCCGAACCCGAGTTCGGACGAGCCCCAAACTAACTTTACCCAAGAAGGCAAGCCCCGGAGCATGAACCCTGTTTTTCTAAATTATGCAACTTAATACTCTATTCTACTTGTGCAATAAGTTTATTGGAGTTGGATGAAAACTTAGTTGCATAGTCCTAGGTACCCATGCTCTGAACACTAGATATAAGGTTCGATAGAATGCTATGCTAATAGGACTCGGTAAAAGTCGAGTGATTTCCTGTCACTCGCGAGAATATAGGAGTTGAATGTTTACTACATGCTGCAATCATAAGGTCGACGGACGGGGCTATGGTGCGATGTTCAAGTGGATGATTGATGTCCCATCTGTTTAGTGTAAAATGCTAAGGCCGCAGTGTGTGGTAGTGGTGGTTAAGTCTTTGAACGTACTAACCACATGCCGAGAATATGGTAATCGGTAAGCTTAAGTACCTAATCGGACCGGCAAGTGGACAACATCCCTCCATCTCAACTTCGGTTCCATGCGCGCACATGGTGGGTGCAGAGCTAGGCTCTATAGTCTCGGATGGTGGCCCTGATCCACAACCCAGGAAGAAAGGGGAAAAGTTGCACGTGTGACTCTTGGAGTAACCACGTGACGTGTGTTTAGGTTTCCCTTGCAAGGTTAAGAAATTCGATTCGAATCGTCCGTTTCTCGCGGTTATTGACACTACTTGACCCTTTTATCACATAGAGTAAGAAGAGGAACAATGATGATGATTAATCTTGTTGGATGAAAAATTAATTCTTTCACCATGTATTCTATTGGATAGTTGCTTACCTAGAATGGTTAAGGAAACTAGAATCTGGAGCTAAAATTTGAAAGTAAGGACCTACTTGTATATGCTTTTCGGCAAAACAAACCCCTCAAGCCAAAAGCCTTGCATGTCTAGGAGTCGGCTAAGTATATTCAACTAGTCAGGTAAGCCTTGCTGAGTATTAGTATACTCAGCCTTGCTTGTGGCTCGTTTTCAGGTGATACTTTCGAGGATCTGATCGCTAGTTTGAGTTGGCCATGTACCCTTCCTCCTGGTTGGTCGATGGAATGGGATACGCCCCCGGCCAACGATGATAATGCCGAGTGATGTCTCGTACGGGCTTCATCGAGACATCGTGTATCGTCGAGTAGTTTATCATTATTTTCTGCTCCATTGAACTCTAAAGAACTCAATTATTTTGAACTCTGAAATACCTGGTTTTATGAATTCGAACTCAGTTGTAATAATAATTTTTGATGAACCCTGTTTGTAAAATTTGTGGAATGTTGTATCCTCTGGGCTCACCTTCGTGTGAGTACATGTATGTGTGGTTTCGATCGGCAAAAACCGTGGTTGTATCGGGAGGTTACCCGACAGACCAATGGATTATTCCGTTTGAAGTGCGAGTTAGCCCTGATTGGCCTCGTGGTGATGGTTAGCGCGCTTGAGCCGGATTAATTCAGGTGGTTCTGCCACAGCTGGTATCAGAGCCGAAATGCATACGCCAGAGAATGCAACAAGCCTTAAAAAGTTGTTTTCATAAAACTTGACCAGAAAATTATGTTTGGAAAATGCGTTGGTTCGTTAAGGATGGTACCTAGTTCGTAAAGCCCTAAGGGATTATGGGAAAGTTACTAGGTGGCTATCTGACTTATGAATACTATCAACTGACTTCCAGCACATTACTTTCTGTCAAAACTTACTTTTATGCACAAGCGACCCTTAATTTCTGTAACGACACACTCATCGCTAAGGTAAGAAGGTAAGAATCCTCAGCCAACTGAGAGAGCTTGGCCTTCCTGTCGGTGATGCGAGCCGAACGCTGCCCTCAAGCAGTGGCTTACTTGAGGTGCTGCCAATATACCAACTATTAGTTGATTATATTGGGAGTAGAAGGTTTGGCGCAGGGTATGGCGATCACTGTTCATACCCTCGTCTCAAGACGGTACCCCCGTGAATACGCTATCTTGATAGCGTATGTTAATGTCGTCTGTACGGCGGGAATTGTACGGATGCCGTTTCTATAGTGAACGGTAATGAATACGGACGCTTTCATGAGTGCTGGCATGAAAGGTTCAATGGATATATATATATATGCTATATCAATCTTCTGCAAGTACACTAACCGCGATTACGATAAGTTAAAGAACGGTTAGAGAATTTTTGACTAGCTATTATAGTGAGAGACGTATTATGTATGCCACCGAAACTAACTTCGTAAGACCAAAGCTATTTGGCAATTATTTTATTTTGTGAGGACGAATAGGACGTGCATGCATCATGACTGTATAAATCTGAAATTGAAAATGCGATGCTTGAGAGTGGTAAGGTTCATGCGTGCACAAGATTGTCTTTGCATTAGGATTATCTAGAAAATCTGTCACATTTCTGCCTTATCTGAAAATATGGATTTATTGAGCTTAGAAAATGATCCTTTCTGGAGAAACTCATGTTGAAAATTTTGTTCCAAAATTTGTATTCAACCTGCTATTTAAATCTGAAAAATTCTGGACATATGGATAATGAGAAACAACAAAGACCTTGAGATGTCAGTTTTCTGAGCAAAATAAGCACTTCTACCACATAAATTTTTATGCCCTCTTACTACAGTTTTGGGCAAAAGTTTCCAACACAAAACTCGTTGTAAATTTACTCAGGCAGCTACTGTTAAAATTTGGTAATTTTTGGCTGGGTAGATTTTCCCTGGTGCACGAAATCTTGGCCCACTATTCACTGAAATTTCTGGGTAGACAGTAAAGTAAAACCTTAAGAGAAAGACCATCTTAGATCCTGATCTAGCTCTGTAATTGACTAGTAAAGTTGTTCGCTAATACCTTAGGAATGTTTTGGTGAAGTTTGAGAATTTCTGGATTACTCAAATTGGAGTTATGGAGTTTTGAATTTGCTTCCAGAAATATTCAACTTCCATCCTCTAGTTCATACCCTATGGCCTGATCTCGTCAAAAATTTTACCATTTGAAGATGATCCTTCTGAGCAGCAAGTTAAATACTAAAGTTGTCAAGAATTTCATGTCCTGACAGCTCACAAAATTTCAGCACTATTGGACGTTTCTAGTTTGAGTTATAGGCAAGATACTATAACTCGTTCTGCTAAAAACAGCTAAGACAGAGAAGCAAAGAATGAATCTTTCGACCATCTTTGCCATCGATTTAGCGTCTAAGTTGAATACCAAAGTTGTACATCTCTAAATTCCCTACCCACTGCCAAAATATGAGCTGTTTTGGATGAACCTATGGAGAGATATGAGTTTTCTTGTAGCGAACAATGTTCTATCCACGATTCTATCCATGATCTTTCGAAAGTCTACTCTTTTCCGCCCTAATCCTTTTTAATGTGGAAGCAGTATGGATCACATTGATAATGATAAACCTTCACATTTCAGATGGTTGGAGCAACCCGTGGTAACCCGGAACAATAGCCACCGCCACCACCCAGCTTGATGGAAATACTGGCCGCTCAAACCGAGTTGCTTTGCCAGCTCGTGCAAGGACAGCACCATCAGCGTGGTGGGCACAATGTTCACCAACCTCAAGTTGCCGGTTACACGGATTTCCTTGGGACCCAGCCTCCCTTATTTCACAAGACGGAGGAACCCTTGGATGCGGACTCTTGGATTCGCACAATCGAGTCAAAGTTTTCTCTACTCATGGCCCCATGTTCGGATGCAAACAAGGTTCGCTATGCCGCGCAGCAGCTTCGCGGTACAGCTCGTCTTTGGTGGGACCACTACTTTGCTATGCTCCCTGCTGATCACGTTGTCACCTGGGACGAATTCAAAACTGCGTTCCGGGCACACCATATCCCAGAAGGTCTTATAGAAATAAAGCTAAATGAGTTTTTGGCACTCACTCAGGGTACCCGCACTGTACTTCAGTATGCTCAGGCCTTCAACAATCTGTGCCAGTATGCGGGTTATCACACAGACACGGATGCTAAGAAGCGTGATCGTTTCCGTAGAGGTCTGAGTACCAAACTCAAGGAACGGCTGAACCTTGTCAAGGCTGATACATATAATGAGCTGGTCAATATGGCAATCACTCAAGAGGATTGTATTGTGGCTCATAGTGCTGAAAGAAGAGGAAGGCGCCAACTGGACCCTCAGGAGCTTAGCCACCGAGGTATCAATTAGTGCAACATGCTGCGCCTACAGCTCCACAAAAGGCCCCTCAGCCAGGACATTGGATTGTCATGCCCCCACAGCAGCAAGGTGTTGTACGACCCCTTGTGCCTCAGCAAACTGGCCCAAGGCCCGCACTCAGCAATTCCTTCATCCAAACATCGCCAATCATTGTTTCAATTGTGGAAGTTCCAGTCATTTTGCCCGAGAATGCCCTCGGCCTAGGCAGCCAAATCAGGGCCAAGACTCTAACCAGAACAATAAGAATAAAGGCAAGAGGCAGATCCTTGAGGTCAAACAAGGACGGATCAATATCACCACTCTTGCAGAACTTCATGAAGGAGCACCAGTAATGACGGGTACCTTCTCTATCCATAACAAGCCTGCAGTTATATTGTTTGATTCTGGTGCATCACATAGTTTCATTAGTGCAAAGTTTGGTGCAAAAGTAGGCTTGGATGTTTGTCACACAAAAGGGTCGTATATGATATCAACACCGGGTGGTAAAATTGCTTCAAATCAAATGATAAGGCAAGTACCAATCAAGTTGGGTAGTAAAACTATCAACACGGACCTTGTTCTTTTACCCCTTGATGGCATGGACATTATTTTGGGTATGAATTGGATGGCTCTACACGGAGTCACACTGGACCTTTCTTCCCGAGCTGTTGATATAAATTCACCTAGTCACGGAGCCACTACCCTTTACTTACCCTTCCGGGAGTGCACGAATTCTTGTGCTTTCGTGATGGAAGGAATCAAACTAGAAGATATTCCAGTGGTATGCGAGTATGCTGATGTTTTTCCAGATGACTTACCAGGAATGCCACCAGGTAGGGATATTGAGTTCGTTATTGAACTCCAACCAGGCACTGCACCTATCTCCAAAAGACCCTATAGAATGCCACATAAGGAATTGGCCGAACTGAAAACACAACTCCAAGAACTACTGGACAAAGGCTTCATTTGTCCTAGTGCATCGCCTTGGGGATGTCCAGCCCTTTTTGTAAAGAAAAAGGATGATAGTTTAAGATTATGTGTGGACTACCGACCTCTTAATGTGGTAACCGTTAAGAATAAATACCCACTTCCCCGCATCGACGTTCTCTTTGATCAATTATCTAGAGCTAGAGTTTTCTCAAAGATTGATCTTCGATCTGGATATCATCAGATAAAGATTTGCCCATGCGATATTCCTAAGACTGCCTTTTCCACACGATATGGACTATATGAATTCTTGGTCATGTCCTTTGGTCTCACAAATGCCCCTGCTTACTTCATGTATCTCATGAATTCGGTATTCATGCCCGAGCTCGACAAATTCGTCGTAGTTTTCATTGACGACATCCTTCCCTCAGGCTTACGGTACCTCTTTCTCCTTCTGATCGTCCCAACGAAGAAATTCTCAAAGAGGCCATAGAGGAGGAATGGTCGGATGGAGTGAGAAGATTTTCTGAGGCAATTTGGATTAGTTCACCCTCTAAGATCATTCCTTGTTCTATAAGGGGAAATACCGTAGAAGCCATCATGGAGGTTAATGTTATGCCATGGCACTTAGCGTACACTCTTTTGGGCAACATACGACTAAGACCATCTGATAAGCTCCTGAGAAGTTATCCATCTTGACACATCCTAGAATGTCTGGGGGTCCCAAGTGTCATGCCACTCACAATAGATAGAATTGAGGTCAACCTAGACTTCCACATCTTCGATATCCTCAATTTTGATCTTCTCCTAGGCTCCCCGCTTGAAAAACTTCTCTATGCTTCTCAAGGGAGCCTAGACGAAAAGCTTAGGGAAACCACTTCCGCCACCGCCGTCAAACCCGGGCCCAGAGGACTGCGCACATGGCCTACGTCTTATAGAATAAGGGGTCGGACATGGCACACGCCCTACACCAGTAGTTACTACATAGAAAAACTAGTTGGATACAATAGGAAACTACACGAAAAATACTCAGGTAGGATTCCTGGGCTCCTATCCGACTAGGACTTCCATGTAACTCTGTCCTCCCACACTATATAAGGGCGGACAGGGACCCCTCCAAACATCAGATCACCCAATCACCACCTAAGGCAATACAAACTACACAGGGCATAGGGTATTACGCTCTCGGCGGCCCGAACCTTTCTAAACTTTGTGTTCCTTGCACCTTCGAGTTCCTGATCTCGGTGACACCCTACCCACAAACTCCCCACTTCGAGGGTATCCCTTAGTGGGCGTGGCAGTAAAATAACGACAACTGGCGCTCCAGGTAGGGGTGTTGATTGAGCATCCACCGGAGAACTCGATGGCATCTCTCAGCTTCACCAGCACCATGCTCGACGAGGGCACAACTTTCATCTTTGGCTCCTGGATCCGCGTTGCCAACAGCTTGGGTGGCTTCAACTGCTACCTAGTCGACTCAAGGAAGCCGGAGGCCTCTACACCAACTCGACGCAGTGACCTCGTCGAGTTCATCGACAACCTCGACGAGTTGCTGCTCCCCGATCTAGTCCGGCAGATCGAAAAGATGTCCATTTTCGACGCGACTTCAACTCGTGCTGCACCAGAACTAGTCGGATCGGACTCAAACTGATCTGGGGAGACTACACAATCAAAGTTCCTCTCCGACTTGGAGGAGGACCTAGATCATTTGCTCAAACTCGAGGAGGAGGGAGCCACCGCTCGTCGGGAGGCCCCTGTTCTCGACAACCACTCGCAACCTGATGATTACTGTGACACCCTAGGTGTCTAAAAGATTAATGAAGATCCAAAACCATGAAATTAGTCACAAAAGAGCAAGAAAAGTTTGAAACAACCTGTCAAATATACCTTGCAGGCAAATGAATTTGTGTTCACGCATAAATAATTGTAACCGTGCAATCAAACTCTTATAACTTTAAAATTGATCACATTTGAACCTGTAATTTTAATGGCACTTTTGTCATAAAAAAAGAAACAAAAGTCTAGTTGAACTCAAAGTCAAACAGTGCAAAAAATCACATGAAATGACGTGTCATTTAAATGCTTGTTTTCAGATTTCAAAATAACTTTCAAACCGTAGCTTAAATAAACTTTGGGCTAAAACAAAAGTTGTAGATTTTCAAGTTCCCTACAACTTTCATGTTTAGGGTTTTTCAAGTTCCTTCTTGAAATTTTAAGAAAAATTCAATGTGAATCCCGGCCCTTTCTTTCTCCCTCCCTCTGCCTTTCTCTCCCTTCCCCTATTTTGCTCTCACCGGCTGTAGGGCGCCGCCACGCGGCAGGGCATCCCTGCCCGGCGAGCCACGCCAAGGCGTGAAACCTAAACGGGGCCGACCAGCCACCGACCGGGCCTGCTACAGGCGATTTGCCTTGCCCGTATCCTGCCACGGCCTGCCCGAGCGCGCCACGCGGACGACGTTTCTTGGCGGGTGAGTCACGATGCGCCAGCGTAGCCATGTCCTTTCTGCGACCCTATCCCGGTTGTGCCCCGTCCCTCCTCCGCAACGCCTATAAAAGCCACCCCGGGGCACCTTAGTTCATCGACCCAACCTCCAACTCCGGCAAGTCACCCCTTCTACGTGGACGCGCCATTCCGCCCCCACATTGCCCGAAACAACCCTTCCCCGACCTTCTTCGCCTCACCCCGAAGCTACACGGCCATTCCCCGTGCCGTTTCCCTCACTGGACCGTCGCCCCCGCCATCCGCCTTCGCCGCCGGCTCTATGCCACCATCGGCAGGCCGCCTTGGTCCATCCCTTCCCCAACCGAGACCTCAAACAGGTGCGGTTTATCCCTCTCTTGCATCTCCCACCTTCACCCCGCACCACCAGCCACCCTAGTCGCCGGATTTTGGCCGGCAGTAGCCGTTTCCCTGTACCAAGGACCCTTCTATGTCGATTTAAATCTTCTGAGAAGTTTTCTATAAATATCAAGGACTCATGTGTAAACTTAGAACAAGAACTCGAAAACCAATCTGTTAACTTTGAAGATGCATAACAACTCACAGAAAAATCCTAAAAATACAAGCTAAGATGTTCTGGAAATCTTAAGTGTAGATCTACAACTTTGTAACAGGACTTTGGATCTATTTCCACATGATTTTAGATGTGGATTTAAATCAAGTTTAAATGACTTTTAATTATTCCAAGAGATTCAAGTAAGAACTGCTCCTGAAACTTGGATGGTAGTTTCAAAACTAGGAGTGAGGTCTCTCATAAAAATTTCATGCTCTAAATCCAAGCACAACCAAGGTTTCGAGTGCTTTTGTTATCAGCTAGATTTCCTTTTAAAACTAAAATGATAACCTCTAGTTCTTGTTTAAGAAAGACCCACCAAAATGTGTTGTACACTACTCATTCGAGTAGGTTGAATCAGTAAGGAGTTGAGCACCAGTTTTCTTGCATAGTTGTTCTATGCAAGTAGTTTTTAATCATAAAAATAACTGTTTAATAAGCTTTCCATGAGTAACCTGCTGAATAAAGATGGCTAAACCTGTTACAGTAAGGTTCTAATTAAGTAACAAGCTCTACATAAAAATCTCAACTCAGGTGCTACCTATACGAGTGGTTTTTCAACCCAGAAACTACCCCTGCGAGTAGTTTGGGTCAGCCAATGCTCCCTACTAAAAATAGCCGTACAACATGCACAACCACCCGCTCACTTAATGGAGTCAGATAATACAGATAAATACTCGATAAATGACTGCCCAGGAAAAGAATATAAAGTACTCGACTACTTAAATTAAGTTTTGACTACTTTATAATGCAATCTTTTACCAGTAAAACCACTCATACTTGTGCATGCATATAGACTCGACTACTCTCACCGACGGGACCAACATTCTAGTGCCCGAGTCTGAGAGTGAGCGGCAAGAAGCTCAGGGTAATCCAGCATCAGCCACTGAAGACCCGTACCAACGTTCGGAGGAGCTCTCGGCTAGTTTCACACAAGAAGGCAAGTCCCGGTGCATGATCCCAGTTTTCAAATTATGCAACTGTTATTCCTTTTTGTCTGTGCAATAAAGTTCATAGGAGTTGATTGGAACCACTAGCTGCATGATCCTAGGTACCTTTGTAATGACTACTAGAATAGAAATATCGAGTAGATGCTATGCTAATAAGTATGGTAAAAGTCGAGTAGTTTCCTGCTACTCGCGAGAATTATAGGAGTTGATTGATTTACCGCATACTGCAACTATAAGGTTGGCAGGCAGGGCTGTGGTAAAGCACTTGTGGTTGAAGCCCCATCTGAGCAGTTAAAAATGCTAAGGCCGCGGTGTGTGGTAGCAGTGGTTAAGCGCTTGAAAGTACGAACCACATGCCAAAAATATGGTAATCGGTAAGCATAAATACTCAATTTAACCGGTGCGTGGACAGGCTACACCATCTTAACGCTGTCCCATAGGCCAATGGCGAGTCCAAGAGGGGTCATGTTCCGGCATCGTCCGTGGTTCATGGAGTTCTTGTACTCAAGGCCGGTGGCCCTGATCCATAAACCGGGAATAAAGCGGAAAAGTTGCACGTGTGACTCTGGGAGTAACCACATGACGTGTGTTTAGATTTCCCTTGCAAGGTTAAGAAATTCGATTCGAATCATTCGTTTCTCGCGGTAATTGAGACTGCTTAACACTCTTGCCACATAGAGTAACAAGAGGAACTATGCTTACGATGCTCATATAGACTGGTTAAATGAACTAAAATATGGAAAGCTAAAATATGAAATTAAGGACTTACTCTTTGTTGTTGTTGAGCAAAAAGAAAACCCTAGAACCTTAGATCCATGCATGCTTAGTAGTCGGTCTGTACATAGAACCAGTCGGGTAAGTCTTGCTGAGTATTAGTATACTCAGCCTTGCTTGTGGCAATGTTTTTAGGTATGCCTATTGAAGATTTGGTTGCTGGTCTGGCTTGGCCGAGTGCTTTGCTGACTGGTTGGACCGTGGAATTGGAGCCTTCCCCGGCTAGTCCTAACCCTATCGACGAGTAGTTGATCGTGTTGTCTTTTCGCTACAGAAAAACTCTGAATGAAGTTTTTATGATGAACTTTAAAAGTACTCGAGTGGTACTTTCGACTTGTAATAATTCACGACCGACTTGTATCTTTTTTAAAAAGAAAATCTTGTGGAATGTTGTATTCTCTGGACTTGCCTTTGTGCGAGTTATGTGTATGCTTGGTTTCGATCGAGATATTGAGTGGTTGCATCGGGATCTACCCGACAGACTGTCGGATTAATCTGTTTGAACTGCGTGGTGGCCAGTTCGTTCACAAGGATGATGGTTAGTGCACTTGAGCCGGGTTAATTCGGGCTGTTCTGCCACAGCTGGTATCAGGGCGAAAAGCATACACCAGAGTATGCAACAAACCTTAAAAATAAGTTTTCTAAAACTTGACCACAAAACTACTATTCCAAAAATGCGTTGGACTCGTTAAGGATTATATCTAGTTCATGCAGCCCTATGGGAATAAGTATAGGTGGCAATGTGTATTAGGATATTTTTGTGAGTGGTCTGCTGGAGTGTTAACCATGGTACCACGAGTACAATAGGTTAAGAACGAAGAGGGCTCGACTAGTTTTTATAGGGAAAGACGTGCTAAGTAAGCCACCGAATTAACTCCGTAAGGTTAAGTTTATGGCCACTGAGAAGTTGTGAGGACGGATAGGACATGCATGCTGCATATCTTAAAATTCAAATAAAGAAATCAAGTATGGATGAACTGTGCAAAAATCCACCCAAAACAGCTAAACCATTAACTAAAGTTCGACTAATTTTTGTGTTTCTCATCCAATCTAAGGATATAGCTGTTTTAGAGTATGATTCAGCCTTGGGTTTGACCTGTAAGGTGGGCACGAGTACTTTAGGAATGCAATGGTTATTTTTGCGACTGGTTATGCTTAGTTTTGTGCATTGTCCAGTTTGTTTATTTGAATGAGCATCAATTTTCGTTATCTCACCTTTTAAGCATATGAAGCTGATGGCCAAGCCAGTTCTTATGGTGGTTGATGAGGAGGGCCATGCACACTCAGCGTGCCTGCATTGGGAGGGCTTCCCCTCCATCTTGTGGGGTGTGTTGAGCACCGCTGGTTACCCAAACCTGCCTCTCTATGTGGGGCAAGAGTTCATGGAGACGGGTGTCCGTCGGTGCCGAGTGCGCATAACCATTTCCCAGCACCCACTGAACCCTGCGTGGCTTGCTATTGAGATGGTAGTCCCACAGCCCGCATAGATGGGAGCTCACTCCCCTGCGCGCAGTGAGTCATCTGTCAACAATCTTGACGACTACTAAGAGACAACTTTGGAGTACTTTTGTTTACACTCCTCTTAGTGTAGCCTAACTTTTGTGCAGGTAGTAATAGGCTAGCTTAGAGTAGAGTACCACCAGATACAAGGAGTGTAGCCTAGAAGCTAAGAGCACTTGAATTAGGTAGGCCTGGAAGTATGTATATATTGGCAAGCAGTTGGAAATCAGAAAAAAGGTAGTTGAAGTGGTCGAAATTGCAGGTAGAGTAGTCCGAAGTATCACTCAGGCAGCCGGAAAAGTAATCGTTGTATCGAAAAAGTAGTCGGACGAGTCGTAGATGTGCTAACAGCAGGCCCTGGGTAGTCGTAGTAATCGGACTTATAAGCAGAGTTGTCGGAAGTATCACTCAGGCAGCCGGAAAAGTAATCGTTGTATCGAAAAAGTAGTCGGACGAGTCATAGATGTGCTAACAGCAGGCCCTGGGTAGTCGTAGTAATCGGACTTATAAGCAGTCATGGATAAAAAGAGTAATCGAAGTTGTAGTCGTGCTAAGCAGAGGTGCGATTGAAGCAGCCAGAGATACAATCATAGTAGTCGGAAACAAGGTGGAAGCAGTCGGGTGTGCAGTTGAGGTACTCGGATACCGTGTAGTTAAACTGTAGACATAGCCGAGGAGGTACAGTTCAAGTAGTCGTAGATGTAGATGAAGGAGTAGTAGATGTTGTCGAAGAAGTCAGCAGTGTAGTCAAAGAAGCCGTATGCTAGTCGAGGTAGTCGATGAGTGAGCCATAGTAGTTGGATTGGTAGTCCTGGTAGTTGAAAATGCAATCAGAGATGGAGTAGTCGGAGGTGTTTTGAATGCCACGGTTTTAGGTCGCTGCATTTTCAAGTCACCACCAACCTTTGGAAGGTTGCAGATAAACAGAACGTGAGCTAGGATTTGTCTCCTACCCAGCCACAGAGTGTACCCAGTTTGTAATAAGCCTATCAAGATTTATATTTTATTTTCCTGTACTATGTTTTTGTATCATGGGAGATTTATGAAGCCTTTGTTGATATTAAACTTCCATGTTTCAGATGGTTGGGGCAACTTGTGGAAACCCTGATGGATTCGGAGCGAACGACAGCAGGTCGCAGCAGGCGCCACCCCCACCACCCCCACCCACTCTGGTGGAGGTGATGGCCGTCAAACCGAATTGCTGCGACAACTTGTTCAGGGGCAGCAGCACCACCATCAGCCGCGGGGTGTGCACCATGCACCCCAACCTCAAGCTGCTAGCTACTCGGATTTCTTTGGGACGCAGCCCCCTTTGTTCAACAGGACAGAGGAATCTTTGGATGTGGACGCCTGGAGTCGTACCATTGAATCCAAGTTTGCATTATTGATACTACCATGCTCTGAGGCCAACAAAGCTCATTTTGCCTCACAGCAGCTTCGCGGTACTGCGTGTATATGGTGGGACAGCTACTTTGCCATGCTTCTGGCAGATCATGTTGTTACTTGGGATGAATTCAAGAGTGCATTCCAAGCCAACCATATCCCTGAAGGTCTTATGGAAAGAAAGCTGAATGAGTTTCTGGCTCTTACACAAGGTACCCGCACCGTACTTCAATACGCCCACGCATTCAACAACCTTGCTCAGTACGTAGGTTGTCATGCTGATACGGACACCAAGAAGCGTGATCGCTTCTGTCGAGGTCTGAATACCAAGTTCAAGGAATGACTTAATCCTATCAGAACCAACACATACAACGAGCTGGTTAATTTGGCCATTGCCCAGGAGGATTGCATTTTGGCCCATCGTGCAGAGAAGAAGAGAAAGGCTCTAGCCGGACCCTTGAGTGCTCAGCCACCGAGGTATCGAATTGTGCAGAACGCAGCACCAAAAGCTCCTCAGAATGCCCCTCAGCCAGGGCGTTGGATTATCAGGCCCCCTCAGCAACAGAGTGTGGCAAGACCCCCTGCTCCACAGCAAAATGGTCCAAGGCAGAATACCCAGCAGCCACCCTGCCAGAACAATAACAACTGATGCTTCAACTATGGGAGTTCCACTCACTTTGTTCGAGATTGCCCTCAGCCCAAGCAGCAAGCTCAAGGCCAAGGCTCCAATACCAACCACAGATACCAAGGCAAGAAGCAGACTGTTCAGGTCAAGCGTGGGCGAATAAATTTTTCTATCCACCGCAAGCTCGCGATTATATTATTTGACTCTGGTGCATCACACAGTTTAATTAGTGCTAAATTCAGTGCAACTATGGGTTTGGATTTCTGTCACACAAGAAAGTCGTATATGATAGCTACACCGGGAGGTAAAATTGCTTCAAATCAACTCGTAAGAAACGTGCCAATTGAATTGGGTAGCAAAGTCATCGACACAAATTTGATCCTCTTGACACTTGAAGACATCAATGTTATTTTGGGAGTAGATTGGATGACTCGGCATGGAGTAACCTTAGATCTTGCGTCCTGAGCAGTTGAAATCAATTCCTCGACCCAAGGAACCACCACTCTATATTTGCCTTTCCAAGAATGCACAAATTCATGTGCTCTTACTAAGGTCCATTTAGAACTAGAAGAAATTCCGGTAGTACGCGAGTATGCCGATATTTTCCCAGATGACTTACCTGGCATGCCACCTGATCGAGACATAGAGTTTGTCATTGAACTGCAGCCAGACACAGCACCTATCTCTAAACGACCCTATCGAATGCCACCCAAAGAATTAGCCAAATTGAAAATACAGTTGCAAGAACTTCTAGACAAAGGCTATATTCGTCCCAGTGCCTCACCTTGGGGTTGCCCAGCTCTTTTTGTAAAGAAGAAAGATGATAGCTTGAGGTTATGTGTAGACTACCGACCTCTCAATGCGGTGACTATCAAGAACAAATATCCAGTTCCTCGCATTGATGTTCTTTTCGATCAATTATCTGAAGCAAAAATCTTTTCCAAGATTGATCTTCATTCTGGATATCATCAAATCAAGATCCAACCTTGTGATATTCCAAAGACCGCTTTCTCCACTCAATATGTGCTATATGAGTACTTAGTCATGTCTTTTGGTCTCAAGAATGCTCCTACCTATTTCATGTATCTCATGAATTCGGTTTTTATGCCGGAGCTTGACAAGTTTGTAGTTGTCTTCATCGACGACGTTCTTGTTTATTCCAAGGACGAGGAGGACCATGCTAAACATTTGCACATTGTTCTCCAACGCCTCAGAGACCATCAGTTATATGCTAAGTTCTCTAAATGTGAATTCCGGTTGGATAGTGTGAAATTTTTGGGCCATACTATCTCCAAAAAATGGTATCTCAGTTGACCCCGGAAAAGTTCAAGAGGTGATGGATTGGAAAGCTCCCACGTCTGTTCATCAAATTCGTAGTTTTCTTGGCTTAGTTGGTTATTATCGCCGCTTCATTCCGGATTTCTCCAGAATTGTTAAGCCTATGACCGAACTGTTTAAGAAGGGAGAAAAATTTGTGTGGGATGAAGATTGTGAAAAAGCTTTCCACACTCTTCGTGAACACTTGACTACAGCCCCAGTCTTAGCTCAACCCGACACTACCAAACCATTCGACGTTTACTGTGACGCTTCCGGTACTGGTTTGGGTTGTGTACTTATGGAAGACAACCAGGTTATTGCCTATGCTTTAAGAGCACTTCGGCCCCATGAAAAGAATTACCCAACACATGATCTTGAGTTAGCAGCTGTCATTCACGCTCTCAAGATTTGGAGGCACTATCTTATGGGCACCCATTGCAATATTTACACCGATCATAAGAGTTTCAAGTATATATTCACACAAGCCGATCTGAATATGAGACAGAGACGATGGTTGGAATTAATCAAGGATTATGAACTTGAGGTGCACTACCATCCAGGCAAAGCTAATGTAGTCGCGGATGCACTCAGCCGCAAAGCTCATTGCAATTGCCTATCTGCCGCATCATACAATGAGACGTTATGCTCTGAAATGCGAAAACTTAGGTTGGAAATAATTCCTCAAGGAACCTTGAATCACATATTTATTGAACCCACTGTTCATGACCGTATCATCACGGCCCGATCACAAGATGAGGGTGTTAAGATCATCGAGCAGAAACTATCTCAAGGAGAGGAAAAGTACAAATGTTTTCATCAGGATCACAAAGGAATTTTATGGTTTGGAAATCGCATTGTCGTTCTGAAAGATCGCAAACTCCGAAAACAGATTCTTGATGAAGCACATCTTTCCAAATTCTCCATTCATCCAGGCAGTAGCAAAATGTATTAGGATCTCAAGCAAAATTTTTGGTGGACCAGGATGAAGAGGGAAATTGCCCATTATGTTGCAGAGTGTGACAGTTGTCAGCGAGTGAAAGCTAGCCACCTAAAGGTAGTTGGTACACTTACACTTTAACCTCTGCCAATACCATCCTGGAAATGGGAAGATATCAGTATGGATTTCATTGTTGGTTTGCCAAATACATCTCAGAAACACGACTCTATATGGGTTATTGTAGATAGGCTCACAAAGACCGCCCATTTTATTCCCATTCACGCCACTTACAAGGCCAAGAGATACGCTGATGTATATCGAGATCGAATTGTTTGTCTACATGGTGTACCCAAGACAATCATTTGTGATCGTGACACTTAGTTCGTAGCATGTTTTTGGGAACAATTGCAAGAATCCCTTGGTACCAAATTAATCCGAAGCTCAGCTTATCATCCTCAGGCTGACGGCCAAATAGAAAGAGTAAATCAAATTCTCGAAGACATGATTAGAGCTTGTGTCATTCAGTATGACAAGAATTGGGACAAATGTTTGCCTTTAGCAGAATTCTCCTATAACAACAGCTATCAGGCAAGCCTAAAGATGGCACCATTCAAAGCACTATATGGTCGAAGATGTCGAACTCCGTTGAGCTGGTCACAAACTGGAGTGCACAAAATATTTGGACCAGACTTGGTAGTAGAGGCAGAAGAAAAAGTAAAATTGATCCAAGGAAATCTTAAAGCCACCCAATCTAGGCAAAAGAGTTATGCTGACAAGAGGAGCAAACCCTTGAAATTCGACGTTGGTGATCATGTATACCTTCGGGTTTCACCAACCAAGGGTGTACAACGATTCGGAGTGCAAGGAAAGTTAGCTCCACGTTATGTTGGTCCGTATGAAATCATTGAAGAATGTGGACCCGTGGCCTATAGAGTACAACTTCCTTCACAGCTTGCAGCCATCCATGACGTTTTTCATGTCTCTCAACTAAAGAAATGTGTCAGAGTCCCTACCAAAATTGTTCAACGGCAAGAAATCATGGTGGAACCAGACCTCTCTTATGTTGAGCGACCCATCAAAATCCTAGATCAGAAGGAAAGAAGTACCCGAAGAGCGGTGGTTAAAATGTATAAAATCCAGTGGAACCATCACATTGAAGAAGAAGTCACATGGGAGACTGAAAGCTATCTCAATCAAAAGTTTCCTGGTTTTCTTAGTTCCATCCAAGGTACACACCTTCCGCACTTAGATTTCATCCGAATCTCGGGACGAGATTCCTTTTAAGGGGGGTAGGTGTGGCAGAACCACCTGAATTAATCCGGCTCAGGTGTATTAACCATCACCATTAGGGCAATCTCGGTTAACCTTACACTTCAAACGGAGTAATCCATTGGTCTGTCGGGTAACCTCCCGATACAACCACGGTAAAGCGGATCGAATGCCATACATACAAATGCTCATGCGACGATGAGCCCAGAGAATACCACATTCCAGCAGATATTATAAAAATTATCATAAGTGAATATTACAAACCGAGTTTGGGTTTAGTAACCAAGTACTTCAGTGATCATAACTAATAAGTTCTTCAGAGTTGAAGTTGCAGCGGAAATAAAATAACGAAAGCTATTCAACGATACAGGATGTCTCAGTGAAGCCCGTACGAGACATCACTCGGCATTATCTCCATTGGCCGGGGGCGTATCCCATTCCACCGACCAACCAGGGGGAAGAGTGCAGGGCCAAGTCAAGCTAGCAATCATATCTTCAAAGGTCTCACCTGAAAACAAGCCACAAGCAAGGCTGAGTATACTAATACTCAGCAAGACTTACCCGTGTAGTGGAATCTACTCCACCGACTCTAGACATGCAAGGCTTTTTGGCTCAGGGGTTTGTTTTGCCGAAAAGCATCTACGAGTGGGTCCTTACTTTCAACTTTTAGCTCAAGATTCTAGTTTCATTA
Organism: Panicum miliaceum; assembly: GCA_032594955.1. Classification (NCBI taxonomy): domain Eukaryota; kingdom Viridiplantae; phylum Streptophyta; class Magnoliopsida; order Poales; family Poaceae; genus Panicum; species Panicum miliaceum. Next base: position 27,162,312 of record CM064066.1, on the reverse strand, counting down.
ACCATTCTAGATAAGCAGCTATCCAATATCATTCATGGTGAAGCATTAAATTTCATCCAACAAGTTTATTTGTCATCATTGTTCCTCTTCTTACTCTGTGAGTAAAAGTGATTAAGCAGTCTCAATAGCCGTGAGAAACGGACGATTCGAATCGAATTTCTTAACCTTGCAAGGGAAACCTAAACACACGTCACGTGGTTACTCCCAGAGTCACACGTGCAACTTTTCCCCTTTCTTTCCTGGTCGTGGATCAGGGCTACCTTCCGAGAGTACAAGAGCCCCACGCCACGGTTCGGCGCCGGGTCGTGACCACTCTCTGCACTCGCCATATGCACATGGGACCGAAGTTCAAAGGGTAGGATGCCGTCCACTTGTCGGGCCAATCAGGTACTTAAGCTTACCGATTACCATATTCTCGGCATGTGGTTAGTACGTTCAAAGACTTAACCACCACTACCACACACTGCGGCCTTAGCATTTTTCACTAAACAGACGGGCCTCAATCGTAAACATCGTACCATAGCCCGTTCGTTGTCTTTATGGTTGCAGCGTGTAGTAAACATTCAACTCCTATTTTCTCGCGAGTGACAGGAAATCACTCGGCTTTTACCGGAGTCCTATTAGCACAGCATTCTAGCGAACCTTACATCTAGTTTTCAAGCATGGGTTCCTAACATCATGCAACTAAGTTTTCATTCAACTCCTATAAACTTAATGCACAAGCAAGAGAGTAATGAGTTGCATATTTTAGGAAAGGAATAGGGTTATGCTCCGGGGCTTGCCTTCTTGCGAAAAGTTAGTCCGGGGATCGTCTGAACGTTGACCCGGGTCTTCAACTGCTTCAGTGAAATTTGCCTGGGCTTCTCGCTGCTCACTCTCGGACTCGGGCACCAGCTCGTAAGTCCCGTCGGCGAGAGTAGTCGTTTCTACATGAATGCACAAGTTTAAGTAGTGGTGATGGTAAATGACATGATTTCCTTCACGATAAAGTTGCAGTTTGTAAAACATGAGTTCGTTGTGAAGTGAGTTACTTTATCATTCGTGGGCAATCGTTAATAGAGTAGAATAGTACAATGAGTAACTTCGTTAAGCAAGGTGGGGTGGGTGTTCATGGGGAAACTTATGTTCCTCATGAAAACATGATTTAAGTGTAACTTCTACAGTGAGTAGTTTCTGGTCATGAAACCTTGGATCTAGGCACATCAGGGAAAGATATGCTTACTGTAAAATTTTCAGATATTTTCATGCAGCAGATTAATTATGAAAAATATAATACATGGTTGCTGCTAGACTCTTGTTCTTTTTGTACAGAACAAATGGTGCAAAAACTGAGACTAAGATTTTTACAGGGCTTTCATTACATCAATCAGGAGCTACTGTAATTTTTATAGGATTTAGTATGCAGTTTTCCGAGCATAGTAAATATGACATTACACACCTAGGTTATTCAAGGATTTATTTTTACAGGATCCTACACAGGGTTTTTGTCCATGAAACGTTTTACACAGCATCCTCTACCACGGAGTATCTTCTAGTAAAAATATGAGAATTTTCCAAGCTGAGATACTATTTTCTTGATTTAATGTATGTTATTAGCACATAAATCAAATAAATAGGTCCCTTTGAGATAAAAAGTCTCTAAATTTTTCTATGGCATTTAGGTACCATTACACCAGTATAGAAATAGTTTCATTAGGTGAATCACAACGTAACTGTAGGGATAAAAATATTTAGCCAATCATGGTATGAAAATAAGTTTAATAAACAGTGTAGATAGAGATGGATTTTGCTCCCGATCTTTTTACACAGTCCTAAACATCAAGCAACTAACTCATTGCCCAAAGTTTAGGGTCAGCATTGATCTACAACAGTGGGTACAAAAGAAGTCCATTAAAACCTCCATTTAATGTAGAGCAAAATATATTGAGAATCTGAGAAACTTTACGTAACAAAAGTTGTAGAGTTTCTTCTAAGGATTCCAGAACAGTTTAGTTTGCATTTATGTGATTTTTCTATGATTTTATACAAATTTTACAAGTTCACTAATTTTGAATCTAGGTTTGAAACTTTCTTTTACAACTGGGTCCTTGAATCTTACATGCAGACCCTTCTAAAGATTTCAATTACTGCAATTGGGTCCTCAGGCGGCTCGGGTACGGTGGCCGGCCAAAATTCCGGCGAGGGGCTCGCCGGCGGCGAGGGGTGAGGGCCGGGGAAGGATCAGGGGTGCGAGGGCTACCTCGTGGGGGGTCTTGTTCGGGTGGGGGACGGCCGGGAGTAGCTCGCCGGCGTTGGAGCAGGGGCGGCGGCGGCGGCGGCACGCGTCGACGGCGGTGCTCCGGCGGGCTTGGGGCGGTCTGGTCTGGACGGGAAGCTTCAGTGGCGCGTGGGGAAGCTGCTCCGGTGCTTGGTTTGGGCGGAGGGGGTCGGGGTCGAGTTGTCCGCGGTGACCAGAGGCGGCGGCGGTGGCGACAGCGCGGGCGGCGGTGCTCCGGCGGTCCTGGGCGGCGTTGAGCGGGTCGGTGAGCTCCGGTGGGATGATGTGGTGGTGGCTGGAGGTTCAATTTGGGCACGGGGCGGCTGTGGGAGGCTGTGCACGAGCGGGTGGAGCTCGGCGGCGATAATGGCGGCAGCAGGCGTTCTGGCTGCTGGTGACTCGCGCGGGCGGCCTGGGGCGTCTTTTATAGGGGCAGGAGGGAGGTAGGGGTGCTAGGTGACGTGCGGGGGTGGAGGCACGGCAATGGCGCGGGGTTGGCCGCGGTGGGCGGCTCGGTTCGCCGGCGCGGCGTGCGGCGAGCAGCGGCCGGGGATTTTGCGTGGGGAGCGAGGAGATAGCGCGGCACGGGATTGGGGAACAGCTGCAGCAGCGGCTCGGGCGGGCGGCAAGCTCAACGACGGGCGGGTTGCGGCGGGCGGTGCGGCACGGCGCGGCGCGTTCGTTGGGCGCGGCGAGCGGCGAGCAGAGGCACGGCACGGCGTGGCGCGCGCGGCGAGCGCGGACTGGGCAGCGCGGCGGTGGGAGGGGGCAAAGCCGGGTTTGGGGGCGAGGAACGGCGGCCACTGGCCCGGCGGCTTGCGCCGGTCAGGCGTCGCCGGCCAGTTGGCCGTGCTGTCGGGCGGGGAGGGGAGAGAGAGAAGGGACGAAGGACCTTTTTGCGAGAATTTGAAAAGTTCTAGGGGGCTGGTTGCAAACAGGATGTTTTCTCCACTTTCTAATTTGAATTTCAAAAACTTTTGAACATGAAAGTTGTTCAGAATAAAAAGTTCTACAAGTTTGGTTTCAGGCAACACCTCATTTGGCTTGTGGTTTGAAAGTTAATTTAAAAATTCAAAGGTATTTAAATGTGCCCAAATTAAATTTGAATTTCAACTTAACTTGTTCTAACCTTTTTATTAGTTGGTTAAGCATAGGGTTGGGCTAATGACATGGCTTTAGAATTGTAATTTATCAGGGTTGTTAAAGTAGGCTGTGACACCCTAGGTGTCTAAAAGATTAATGAAGATCCAAAACCATGGAATCAGTCACAAAAGAGCAAGAAAAGTTTGAAACAACCTGTCAAATATACCTTGCAGGCAAATGAATTTGTGTTCATGCATAAATAATTGAAACCGTGCAATCAAACTTTCGTAACTTTAAAAATTGATCACATTTGAACCTGTAATTTTAATGGCACCTTTTTCATAACAAAAGCAACAAAAGTCTAGTTGAACTCAAAGTCAAACAATGCAAAAATTCACATGAAATGACGTGTCATTTAAATGCTTGTTTTCGGAATTTCAAAATAACTTTCCAACTGTAGCTTAAATGAACTTTGGGATAAAATAAAAGTTGTAGATTTTCAAGTTCCCTACAACTTTCGTATTTAGGGTTTTTCAAGTTCCTATTTGAAATTTTAAGAAAAATTCAATGTGAATCCCGGCCCTTTCTTTCTCCCTCCCTCTGCCTTTCTCTCGCCTCCCCTGTTTTGCTCCCGCCGGTTGTAGGGCGCCGCCACGCGGCAGGGCATCCCTGCACGGCGAGCAACGCGAAGGCGTGAAACCCAAATGGGGCCGAGCAGCCATTGACCGGGCCTGCTATAGGCGATTTGCCCTCCCCGTATCCCGCCCCAGCCTATCCGTGCGCGCCACGCGGCCGACGTTTCCCTGTACCAAGGACCCATCTGCGTCGATTTAAATCTTCTGAGAATTTTTCTATAACTATCAAGGACTCATATGTAAACCTAGAACAAGAACTCAAAAACCAATCTGTTAACTTTGAAGATGCGTAACAACTCACAGAAAAATCCTAAAAATACAAGCTAAGATGTTCTGGAACCCTTAAGTGTAGATCTACATCTTTGTAACAGAACTTTGGATCTGTTCCCACATGATTTTAGATGTGGATTTAAATCAAGTTTAATGACTTTTAATTGTTCCAAGAGATTCAAGTAAGAACTGCTCCTGAAACTTGGATGGTAGTTTCAGAACTAGGAGTGAGGTCTCTCATAAAAATTTCGTGCTCTAAATCCAAGCGCAACCAGGGTTTTGAGTGCTTTTGTTATCAGCTAGATTTCCTTTTAAAACTAAAATGATAACCTCTAGTTCTTGTTTAAGAAAGACGTACCAAAATGTGTTGTACACTACTCATTCAAGTAGGTTGAATAAGTAAGGAGTTGAGCACCAATTTCTTGCACGGTTGCTCTGTGCAAGTAGTTTTTAATCATAAAAATAACTGTTTAATAAGCTTTCCATAAGTAACCTGCTGAATGAAGATGGCTAAACCTGTTACAGTAAGGTTGTAATTAAGTAACAGGATCTACATAAAAATCTCAACACAGGTGCTACCTATACGAGTGATTTTTCAACCCAGAAACTACCCCTCCGAGTAGTTTGGGCCAGCCAATGCTCCCTATTAAAAATGGCCGTACAACATGCACAACCACCCGCTCACTTTATGGAGTCAGTTAATATAGGTAAATACTCGATAAATGACTGCCCAGGAAAAGAAAATAAAGTACTCGACTACTTAAATTAAGTTTTGACTACTTCATAATGCAATCTTTTACCAGTAAAACCACTCATACTTGTGCATGCATATAGACTCGACTACTCTCGGCGACGGGATCTATAATCTAGCACCCGAGTCCGAGAGTGGGACACAAGAAGCTCAGGGTAATCTAGCAGCAGCCACCGAAGTCCCGGACCAACGTTCGGAGGAGCTCTCGGCTAGTTTCACACAAGAAGGCAAGCCTCGGTGCATGATCCCAGTTTTCAAATTATGCAACTATTATTCCTTTTTGTCTATGCATTAAAGTTCATAGGAGTTGATTGGAACCAATAGCTGCATTATCCTAGGTACCTTTATAATGACTACTAGAACAGAAATATCGAGTAGATGCTATGCTAATAGGTACGGTAAAAGTCGAGTAGTTTCCTAGTACTCGCAAGAATTATAGGAGTTGATTGATTTACCGCATACTGCAACTATAAGGTTGGCAGGCGGGGTTATGGTAAAGCACTCGTGGTTGAAGCCCCGTCTGAGAAGTGAAAAATGCAAAGGTCGCGGTGTGTGGTAGCAGTGGTTAAGCGTTTGAAAGTACTAACCACATGCCGAGAATATGGTAATCGGTAAGCTTAAGTACTCGATTGAACCGGTGCGTGGATAGGCTACACTGTCTTGACGCTGTCCCATAGGCCAATGGTGAGTCCAAGAGGGGTCATGTTCCGGCATCGTCCGTGGTTCATGGACTTCTTGTACTCAAGGCCAGTGGCGCTGATCCATAAACCGGGAATAAAGGGGAAAAGTTGCACATGTGACTCTGGGAGTAACCACATGATGTTTCTTGCAAGGATAAGAAATTCGATTCGAATCGTCCGTTTCTCATGGTAATTGAGACTGCATAACACTCTTGCCACATAGAGTAACAAGAGGAACTATGCTTATGATGAAACTTGTTGGATGATTAATTGTTTTCCACTATGTTTGATTAGAATTAGATGCTCATCTAGACTGATTAAATGAACTAGAATATGGAAAGCTAAAATATGAAATTAAGGACTTACTCTTTGTTGCTTTTCAGCAAAAAGAAAACCTTAGAACCTTAGAGCCATGCATGCTTAGTAGTCGGTGTGTACATAGAACCAGTCGGGTAAGTCTTGCTGAGTATTAGTATACTCAATCTTGCTTGTGGCAATGTTTTCAGGTATGCCTGTTGAAGATTTGGTTGCTGGACTGGCTTGGTTGAGTGCCTTGCCGACTGGTTGGACCTTGAAATGGGAGCCTTCCCCGGCTAGTCCTGACCCAGCCAATGAGTAGTTGATCATGTTGTCTTTCCGCTGCAGAGAAACTCTGAATGAAGTTTTAATGATGAACTTTAAAAGTACTTGAGTGGTACTTTCGACTTGTAATAATTCACGACTGACTTGTGTCTTTTTTTTAAAAAAATCTTGTGGAATGTTGTATTCTCTAGACTTGCCTTCGTGCGAGTTATGTGTATGCTTGGTTTCGATCGAGATATTGAGTGGTTGCATCGGGATCTACCCGACAGACTGTCAGATTAATCCGTTTGAAGTGCCTGGTGGCCAGTTCATTCACAAGGATGATGGTTAGTGCACTTGAGCCGGGTTAATTCAGGCGGTTCTGCCACAATTACCCCGAATCATTTTCGGGGTAATCACCTGGGTTTAACCTTAACGTCTACGCCGCAAGGCCGTTTCGTGTACTGGAAGTGTCTAGAGCCCTCTGATTTACTCGAATACGACTCCCGCCTTGTGGCAGAATCCACCCTTCGGCGTATCAACCCCAGGGAGCTGGAAGATTTCGACTACTCCGCTCAACTTCACCTTGCGTCACGACATCAACACGCTGCAGCGACGACCTCGACTGCTCGATTCGTGTTGCAATTACGACTGCTTTGATAAATCGGCTGCGCCAACGACAACTTCAACTACTCGTCTCGACTAGAAACTAGTCGGGAACGAGTCTTAAACTACTCGGCCACTAGCTCCGCACGGTCAACAACAAGTCGGAATCAGCTCCGACTAGTTGGCTTCATCGACGAATCGCCCACGGATCAAAGCTACGCTCCGCCGCCTACTTTTTGCTCAACGCACACTCTCTCCATCGACAAACTTGAAACCCCCAAACCATGTCCAGATTGGTATGAGGCGGATCAACCTAGGACCTTCTCCGCATTGGAAGAGGATTTGGATCACTCGATCACCACGTAAGGCAATACAAACCACATAGGGCGTAGGGTATTACGCTCTCGGCGGCTCGAACCTGTCTAAACTTTGTGTTCCTTTCACCTTCGAGTTCCTGATCTCGGCGATACCTTACCTACAAACTCACCACCTCAAGGGTATCCCTCGGTGGGCGTGGCGGTAAAACACCGACAGCTGGCGCGCTAGGTAGGGGCTACTCCATATGGACTAGATTTAAGAAACCTGGAGAGTTTCATGCCCTTCCGAGGTCCAAACCTGCCCGACCAATCTGATCAGCTGAATCCGAGTAGTTGTCAGAAACAATAGCCCCCCGACGCGCGGTGGCTTCTCCTTTTCCAAAGATGAAGACGAGGGCCAGGTGGTGCGAAGTACCAAACGCTTTGCGCCCAATCGAGACGTTTTCATGATTCGCGCTGGCGAGGACTGTGAAGGCTTAAGCAGGTCCAGCTAGACAACTACGACGACTACCTTGTTGGATAGTGAATCCCTAGAAAACATCAAGGTAGAAGATGCAAATTTCATCCAGAAGGAACGTCATAGGCTCATCAATGCGAAGCGCACCAAGCGCAAGCACCATGCGGTCGAGACGAACCAATAAGGGAGCGGCAAGCTCCACGACTCCTCCACGGGCGACCTTCGCGGCATCATCAACGCTGGCCGGGACGCCCGCAATGTCATCATTGCCAGGCAGCAGGAGCGAGAAGAAGTGGAAGCCTACAGCCCCACCCATTGTCAAATCCGTCTCGACTACCTGGACACAACTCGGAAGCGCAAGCTAGAAGCTAGGGAACAATCCACCCGTAGAAGGAAGACTCTCAGTTCAAAGGAACGATTCAAGGAAGCCTGCCACAGGCAATGCCCGTGGCACCCAAAGAGCAAGCATTCCGCGTTTGAATGTCAAACCTTTCGGAGGGCCCTGGGAGCTCCGCCAAAACTCCGAAGAAAGGCGATGGGACTACCCGAATAATGATTTATACATAAATTAAGTACCCGATTCAAGGAGGTTTTTTATAGGGTCTTTTAGGTGTTTGGCTTGTTTAAACCATTGTTTTGGGACTATATCTCGAAACAAGGGGTTCCATACACCTAAAAGCACCCCTTTTTACCACTTAGTCAGGGTTGCCATTTATGTTTGTTACTCGGGTTAATCATGACTCCCTCGCAAAACTCAGGAAACCCTGTCACAGCCGAGCCATGCGAGTGCCAAAAGTGGTCACCTCGTTTGGCAATGACTAGTGGAACCCATTAATTAGTCAAATAAAGCACTTACATGATTATCTATCAAATACTACCAGTAACCCTCAGATTACTAGTTCCCGACTTGTTTTCTACGTTACTGAAGGGGCCTTGCTCCCAAACTTCCAGTAACACTCCGTTTACTAGTTTTCGACTAGTATGATGCATAGTTTACTGAAGGGGCCTTGCTCTCGTACAACCTCGCCAACAGTCTCGGCGGTATTCAATTTTCCTACCAGAAGTAGCCTGAAGCACCCGTACCACCCGCATGGATGTCAACCATGCAATCGACAAAATGATCGACAACCCGGAACCCCTTGAACCAAATCCGCCTCGGTCTGAGGTTCTGTACCACAAGTTCTTGTCGGAGGAGGATCTGGATCGTCTACCACAAGTCGGTGGAGGACTAGCCACCCTCCACTAAAGGGCTTCCATCCTCGCTGACTACTCAGACTTCATCAACGATGCACTACCCTTATCAAACGGCCACCAGGGCCTGAGGGCGTCTTCAAGTTGGTCGGGCGGGCTCGGGCATCAAAAGGGCACGGAGTCCTCCAAGCTACCCGACTTCAGCCCACTTTTCTGCGCCATCAAGCCCAACAACCTGTCAGGCATAGAACCATTCCTCCAACGAAGAAGAGGGGTGGATCTCCAAGAGCTCCTCGCCGGATCGCGCGGTCTTTTTCGTTTTCATCGAAGAAATCCCATTCATGGAGGCGGACGCATCGGATCGCATCCAACTCGACGACCACCTCACCTTCGCGAAGGCACTCGGCGACCCGCAGATGACTACTTCAACTACAAAACTACTCGGGAGCGGGACTCACCCCACCAGTGACTAGTTGGAATTGATTCCGACTAGTCGGGTTTCATCAACAAACCGTGCGGCTCCATCAACAAATGATATGGCTTCGTCGGCAATTACCCACGAATCAAGATTGACACCTATCCACGTTCGTCTAGTTTCTACGCTTGGGGGCTAAGCGCAATAAGGCGGTTGCCCACGTGAAGACTGAGACCCGATTCAAGGAGGTTTTACGGAGATCTTTGGGGAACTTATTTAACCATTGTCTTGAGTTTTATCTCGAAACAAGGGGTTTTTCCCAAAGAATTTGTTCAACCACTCGGTCAGGGAATCAAGGAATTTACCCAAAACAGGGCTTGTTCATTCATCCATATTTCAGCGCCGTACGAACTGTCTTGGCCCACCCAAGGAATTCCTTCGGGCTAACCGAGACATAATCGCATGGCAACATACAACATGTCTTGGCCCGCCCAAGGAATTCCTTCGGACTAGCCGAGTCATCTTCGCACAATGACCAGTTTCGTAACAACGCAAGTGAAGGATTGCATCGTCACTTCCTTTGGGCCAACCGAGACATCGCGCATGGCAACATTCGACTTGTCTTAGCCCGCCCAAGGAACTGATCACCCCACGTGAAGGACCTCGTCATCAATTGCTTCGGGCCAACTGTGACGTTTCCGCAAGCCAACATGAGAATTCTCATGGTCCGCCCAAGGAATCGATTGAAGCTACCAGCAAGATTTATTTCTCCCTTGCTAATTAACTTCCAGTCACCTTCACATACTTCCAGTACTACTCCATTTACTAGTTTACGACTGGTACTACGTGGAGTTTACTGCATGGGCCTTGCTCCCATACTTTTAGTACTACTCCGTTTACTAGTTTACGACCGGTACTACGTGGAGTTTACTGCATGGGCCTTGCTCCCATACTTCTAGTACTACTCTGTCTGCTGGTTTACGACTAGTACTACGTGTAAGTTTACAGAAGGGGCCTCGCTCCCATAGTTCAAGTAACGCTCAGATTACTAGTTTTTGACTAGTATTTTATGTTATTGAAGGGGCCTTGCTCCCGTACTCCCAGTACTACTCCGTTCTACTGGTTCATGACATGTATCCGAGCAAGTTTAATGAAGGGGCCTTGCTCCCATAGTTCCAGTAACGCTCAGATTACTAGTTTCCGACTAGTATTCTATGTTACTGAAGGGGCTTCACTCCCATACCTCCAGTAACGCTCAGATAAGTAGTTTCCGACTAGTATTCCATGTTACTGAAGGGGCCTCGCTCCCGTACTTCCAGTACAACTGCATTTACTGGTTCACGACTGGTATTACGTGCAAGTTTACTGAAGGGGTATCGCTCCTATACTTCTAGTAACACTCAGATTACTAGTTTCCTACTAGTATTCTATGTTACTCAAGGGGCCTTGCTCCCGTACTCCAAGTACTACTCCATTCTACTGGTTCACGACTGGTATTACGTGCAAGTTTACTGAAGGGACCTCGCTCCCATACTTCCAGTAACGCTCAGATTCCTAGTTTCCGACTAGTATTCTATGTTACTGTAGGGTCTTCGCTCCCATACCTCCAGTACTACTCCGTTTACTAGTTTACGACTAGTACTACGTGGAGTTTACTGCATGGGCCTCGCTCCCATACCTCCAGTACTACTTCGTTTACTAGTTTACGACTGGTACTACGTGCAGTTTACTGCAAGGGCATCACTCCCATACTATCAGTACTACTCCGTTTACTGGTTCAATGCTTGTACTACGTGAAGTTCACTGAAGGGGCTTCGCTCCCATGCTTCCAGTAACGACCAGATTACTAGTTCTCGACTGGTACTCTATGTTACTGAAGGGGCCTCGCTCCCGTGACACTACGTTTACTAGTTCTCGACTAGTTTTACGCATGTTCGACTACTTTGACTACTCGTCTCGCCTACAAAACTAGTCGGAATAGACTCCGACTAGTCGGACTCATCGATAGTTCAAGATCCAGCGGCAACTTGGCCAATGCCTAGGCTCGGGGGTTGGCGCCACCGACTACTAGGTGTATCTTGTGCTACTCATCTAGCTCCCAGGCTCAGGGGCTGGATACGACATGGCTCTCAGCAACCAAGGTTTGATTTGAGAGGTAATTTAGGGCATGTTGACGCCAGATTTTGACACGTGTTGAATCGGCGTCAGGAAAGGAAGAGACTGGCCGATGCGGCAGATTTAAAGGCTACAGGTAGGAATCGGCCGACTGAGGCTACAGTTAGGAATCGGCCGATTGGCGATGCAGCTTGCGCCAACAGATAGGGGGATGAAGCCAATGGAATCCTAACAGAGGATCCCAGTCAAAGGGGACCTAACGATTGGTCAAAGAATGATGCCGACTCGGTCGTGAAGCAATGGAAAGAGTCCAAATTGGACTAGGAGATGGCGGCAGAAGATTCTGCGGGAGCCCGTTTCCTTTAAGAAAATATTATACATATAGTAGTTTTCTATTTAAATCAAGTTTGTAACAGATCATAATTGATCAGGAGTCTTAGTCCTGGGTATAAATAGGAGCCGTCAGGGTTTTGTAGGATATACATCAATCAATCAATCAACAAAACAATCTACTTTTTCATCGCACTTTACTTTCAAGTCGGCGACTTCGCCAATACTTTTTTCTTTCATGAGTTCGTACGGATTGGCAGGGCTGCATCGACACGATCTCCAGCGAATTGGTAGGTTCCGCTTATCGAATAACATCTAAGCTTTAACTTCGGGTGCATCGCCGTGGTTTCGTTTAGATTTATTCACCAGTTATCGATATTTACCGGAATAATAGGTTCTACCTATTGTTCTAGTTTTATCACCAGTTATCCAGCTTGAGATTGAAACTATCGGCTTTAACACTGCTTTCCTTCGTTCATTATCATACAGCCGATTAGATCTATTTCAAGTGTTGCGTCTGTAATAATTGTTTAAGTTGCTCCAGCAGTTTTCTTTGCAATTATTACGTGATTATCGGCTGATCCATAGCCGGTCATCTTCATAGCAAATCGGCCGATTCGCCGATTCGCCGACTCGGTGGGCGTGGCGGTAAAACACCGACAACTGCTACTTATTTTTTAGAAAATCCTATGGTGAAGCCTCTTTCCAAGCAAAACCCGCTCGAGAAGATGATGCATATATCTCCATTTGTATCAACTGAGCTTAATTTCTTTGAGGTTGCAAAATCTGCCTGTCCCAAAGAGTACGACTTGGAAGAAAGCCTTCACCTTCGTGAAGACGAACGATCATCATCACCCTCGATCAAGTTTGAGCCTCTTCCCTCTGGCTCGGAGTATGTTGTTCTCGACCATGATTGAGATCCAACCATGACCTTTCACAATGAATCTCTTAAGATGGAGAATCCATGGGCCATGGAATTTTGTGAGGCACCGACTCTGAAGTCCGAAGGAAAGGATTCCAAAGATGAGCATGGGAGCATCATTCTTTGAATACCACAAGAACCATGCTCATTCAAAGCCTCTCCAGAGTCAGGCACGCTTTGTGCCCCGAGCACGCATGAGGACTGTAACCACCTTAAGGTCCTCTCTTGCAAAATCTTTAGAAGGTTGGTTGTAGATGCATTTGTTTATCATAAACATTGCAAATTTCGTGGATGCACTATGGCACTAACCATGCAGCTAAAGCTTCATAAACAATTGGTGGTGAGAGGGGAACGACATCGCTAATGATAGCTGCAAGAGGTAGTTCCCATGGTCGAGCTTGTGACCATAAACAAAGCACTGCCGGGAGATAGCCCGGATTATCATTTCCCTTTCAAATAAAAGCAAGATCATGTCTTTAGGAAAAACTCTCCTTCGGGTATTTTTGGTCGCTAACCATTTTAGGTTAAGATTAAAAAGAACATGGGAGCTACACTGACTACAACACCTCGGTTTGGAGATGGTGTTAATTCTTGCATCTTGCCCCATGAAAATAAAATAAAAAAATCCAAAAATATCCAAAGATCATCATCGACATACACACTCGAGATCTCCCACAATGGTTCCGCACAACATCGACTACACCAACATGACAAAGGACAAGGCGAGGGCACCAAAGTGAGTCGGTCGCCCCTGTGGTTTGGCCGAATCACCATTGGTCCGCCTTGATCACCATATTCTTCAAGAGCGATGGTATGTGCACCCTCTACCTCTCTACTCTCCTTGGTTCATGAGTTAAAATGAATCTCACCTCTGATCATTAAAGGAATTAAACTCAGAATTAAAATGAACCTTGGCTGAAAAACATGTTCTTTATGGTTGGCATACATGTGCTATATTCCTGGCTTGCTCATGTTTGCTTGTGAACCAATATCTTTAGGAAAGCATGCTACCTAGGTTGATGTTTGAGATATGGCATGATAAAATGAACCTTGCTCTGTTCTGTTCAAAGTACTTGGGAAATTTATCTTAAAAAAATAATGGCCTAGCTAGCTCCTCAGTGATATGCCTCCGTCCTACGAAAGCGATATGATGATCTTATTGAAAAACCGATACACATATGCTGCTTGCTATCATGTTGAGCTTTGCCTGATTGTTGTGACCCTTGTGGAATACTCTACATACTTCCATGATCAAGATCACATACACTCGACTTCCACATACTAGACTTCTACACTGGAAGCTAGTAATATTCCATCCATCCATCCACGAAATAAAACTCCACATGTTTTGTGACCTCTCTCTCCAAAAAGATCCTTGCAAAATAGACATGGGCTATGCACAAAAGAAGAAGAAGAAGAAATAAAGCCCTGCTCAAAGCATGCTGAAAAAAAAGAGAGAGAAAAAAGAAGGCCCATGTCCAAAAGGAAGAGAAAAAGGAGAGAGATGGAATCATACAAAAGGAGTCCATACACCTTTCCACCATATTCCATCCACACACTTGCACATCTTGATGAGATTGTATGACTTGTATTCTACTTGGATCCGGTCTTTGGCTTTGCAACATATGTGATGCAGGTATGCCTCATCTTCATCCCTACGTTGAGCTCCACATAAGCCTTATTAGAAGTAGGGTGAAGAAAGGCAAGTTAATGACTTGGAGAAGATTATACACATTGAGTGATCTGAGAGAATCATTTGAGGAGCTAGGTACGGTTGTATTTTTTCTTAAAAAAATGCATTGCCATAAACCCAAGTTAATTAGACAGAAGGAGTGGAGGGGATTTGGATCAAGACAATTCCAACCATCAACCACCCAAGGTAACATGATAGACACTTCAAAAGTTCACAAGCTCAGGTACGGCTTTGAATATCTTACATGCTAATCCTTACCATAAGATGTCATGCTCCACGTTAGTCCTTTCTCCTTCACTCGAGGACGAGCAAAGGCTAAATGTGGGGGTGTTGTTGACGGCTCTTAAGTACCACATTTAGGCAATCAAGTCTTGCATAAACACCAGAAAGACAAGCATCAACATTAGTTGTAGGGGTTATTACTAACAAATTCCACAAGTGTCGGTGAATATTTGTAAGTAGGTTAAGTTGAGGAGAAAACACACCTCAAGAGCAAGGAAACACACGTCTCAATCCAAGGGAACACCCTTCCGGCCAATCAAGCGCAAGCACAAGGATCGATGGGCCCACCAAAGGGTGTAAACCGACTCAACTTGGCTCGTAGCACCCATAACCGATGTAAGGGCCCACTAGGCAGCCACCTTGCCAAAGGATAAGGCTGTGGGAGCCAAGGCCAGTTCGGCCAAACCATTGGTTCGGCCAAACCAGGTTGAGCTCCACCGACCTTCCCCTTCCACGTGGCGCCTCCACAGCTCCTCCCAATGTCAGTTCTAGGTGACTTCACCTATTTCGCCGACCGAAATCCCCTATCCACACCTATAAATATTAGAGGAGGGGGTAAGAAGGCGGACACACCATCCAAGAGAGCCTTGAACCTCATTCCAATGACAAAGCCTTGCCTAACTTGTGTTTAGAGTAGGGAGAGAGTGAGGGGGTAGTTCGGAGGGGCGCCGGGCCTGTCGGCGCTCTTCTCCAACTTGTACCTCTACGGATGCTGCTACATTCCTCAGAGTTAAGTAAGCGTTCGTGATTCCTTCTTATAGTGTTATACTTGGTTGCATGAATAGCCTTATTCCCTTGCTATCATAGTATAGGCTTGAGTGCTTTCATGTATGTCTATATTATACACTATTAGTTCTTGTAGTTGAGTGAGATCAGTTCTCTTACTTGCGGGTTCATCGCTCCATATTTATACGGAGTGCTGTAGTTTGCTGCGGGACGTCAGATGTAGTTAGACTACAGTAGTAATCAATAGCGTAGACGTGGTGTCTAGGCTATGGGTTATCCTTCGTTTTCCCTATATCCCACAGATATCTGGAGGTAGGTCGTAGGTGGTGACAGCCCTATCGGTCCATTGTAATCCTCCATGTTCCGATATAGCGTAGAGATGTTGGCTAGAGTCTCCTGGCAGACTAGGGGTAAACTGGTGCCCGAAGCGAGTATTTTGCCCGAGAGATCAACCTTTAATTCACCTATAGTGCTACCTGAGGAATCCTCTCTATCCTTGCCACCTATCTTGGTGTCTCCTTGGACTGACTAGAATAGAAGTTAGTGCACACACGTTCCCTCGGATTCGATAACCCTTGGAATATTCTAAGGTGAAAGCTTGCGGATTTATTCGCTATCGCTAAAATACCCAACAGTCGACTACTACTCTAGCGTCGTACATGTTTTACACATCTTTATCAAGGGCCCTCTACTAGAGTATCCGCTACAAGAACGGATGATGAACCTGCAAACAAATAGTAACAAAAGAATAAACCTACCAAGGACATTACAACTATAGAGAAACTCGGATACTTACTCAAATGATTTGTATCCGATGAGGTACAAGCTAAAGAAGGTTGCCGACAAACCCGGCACTCCTCCACACATCTCCTCCCCCACTCCCTATCCTAATCGTACAAGTAGGCTCAAGGTGAAGTCCCTCTACATCTGTTCTTCTTCACTTGTATCTTGGTGTGTAAAACGGGGGGCTCCTCTCCGCCTTTTATAGTCTTCCAAGGGCGGTTCCCGAGCAAATTATACATGGAAACATCCTCAACCGACTTCAGGAGGGCGCGTGAGATCTTCCCACCAAGGTTGAGCGGTACAGGAGGCCTCCCTGGGGTCTCCCAGGTAGAACCCCCTTTATGAAGGCGGTGCGAGACTCTACGAGAAAGATGGGCCTGATTGGGCTTAGTGGGGTTCGGCCAAACCCTTTCTAAGGCCGTTTGGGCCCATATATTGTTGGTACATGCCTTGTGGGCTCCTTATTTGGGTTTTGGGTGTTTGGGCTGAAGTTAAGTTGGTTTAGCATGTCATGTGGGCCCTTGGATCCATGTGCTTACCTCTGATTTGTCGGAAGTGTGTTTTCTCTTGGGCCGGGGCTGATATATTTAGGGATGTGAGCCCTCCAACTCTCGTGCTCGCATACAATGCTCTGAAATGTAATTTTTCCTTTGTTTGAGCACAGATTTCCCCCATATGCAGACACGGTCTCCTGTAAACAGTGATTCACCAAAACTTGTGGAACTGGTTAGAGATAAACTCCTACATCTAGTTTGGTGTTTGTTATTTCATTATTCTCTGCAGGAGTTGACGGTAAGGAATGACACTTAAAGGCTATCACCAACACTCCCACACTTAGCCCTTTGCTCATCCTCGAGTAAAGGTTATGGACTAAGGTGGAACATCTCCCCAATTGTTATGATGCCTGCATATAAGTTATTCCAAGCCTTACCCTTTTTACTCATGAACTTTGAAGTGTCTTTCATGCTGTCTTGGGTAGTTGAGGAATGGAATGGATTAGAATCAAGCCGCCTTTACTTCTTCTGCTCGCACAACTTGGGTTTTTGAAAGATTTTCAGAACAAACTTAGCCTTGCTCCTCAAATTATTGTCTCAGGTTGCTCAAAGTGTAAGGTTCCTTACCAAGGCATTGTTTTGCCTCCTTTCATCTTACTTCTAATAAGGATTTTGTGGAGCACAGGGTAGGGAATGAAATAAGAATCATACTTGCATTGGATATGTTGCTGAGTCAAAAACTGGATCCAAGGAGAAGCAAGTCATGCAATCTGATCAAGATGTGCAAGTGCGTGAAATTTTTGAAAAAGTTGAACTCCCTTTGTATGAATCTCTCTATGCTTTATTTTTTGGATATGGGCTATCTTTTCTTTTCTCGTTTCTTTCTTTTCTTTTTGCTCTTTTCTTTTATTTTCTCATGCTTTTGATCATGTACGTATTTTCTATTTTTTTTATTGCATAGCCCATATGTTTTTGCAAAGTTGATTGTAGAGAGTCATAACACACATGGAGCATTTATTTGATGGATGGATGGCATGTTTTTGCATAACTTCCAGTGTAGAACTCAGCATATGAAGATGGAGTGTGCATGATCTTGATCATGAAAGCATGAAGATTTTCTCACAAGGGTCACAACTATTTGAAAAAGCTCAGTGAAAAAGCAAGTAGCATATGTATAAGGTTCTAAATGAGATTAACATATGGCCTTGTTAGGAATTTCAACATCATTGAGGAGACAAGCTATTGATTTTGATTTTTTTGAAAGATAAAATTCCCATGTACTTTGGAGAGAGAAGGCAAGGTTTATTTGATCACACCATATCTCATTCGCCAATTACTTAGATGACATGCTTTCCCTATGATAGATTGTTCACAAGTAAAAGGAATATAAGCGAGGAATAAAGAGTATGCAAGCCACCCATGGAAAGGCATGTTCATCTTAAGTAGTTTGGCAAGGTTCATTGAGTTTAATTTTAGTGATCAACATAAAATTCGTTTAAACTCAAGAACTTAGGGAATTGGAGGGTTGTGTTACACAAACCATCATTGAAGGACGAAGAAGAGGGAACCGAGGAGAGTCAGAGGTGGTGTTGGCGTTTCTTATGCCCAATAGAATATGTATTCTGCAAGCGCACAGAACACACCGCTGTAGCACTTCACCTTGGAGTATTCTAGGGTATCGTAAATTTCCACGGGGAAGCACTGTGGTCTAAAGAATATCGAATGAACGAGTGATAAACTTTACTGGAGATATCCACCGACTAACTTAGTGGGGGTAAGCCAGATAAGATATAATAAGATAAATGGCCAAGCAATGACCGTTTGATACAGGAGACTCTAAACCTTAGAGCGGTAAGCAGCTGGGAGGACAACGAGTGAGAAAGACTCCTAGAACACTTCTAGACTAACAAGCTAGCCTCTCTAGACTAAACCTTGCTTCTAACTAGTTATCGGGAATCAAGAGCTTACTTCGGCGACTAGAAGAGGAAGGACTGCAGAAAGGGGTGAGAGGGGAGTCCAACAGCAACCTACTACTACTACTATGAAAGCACCCGAATGTGGTGGACTACAAGGGACGGACATGGTTGTCACCACCTGCCGCCTAACACACAGTTCCGTGGGGTGGAACACACATCCTAGCTAGCACTAAGCCAGACACCACGTCTACACTCGGTGTTAGGATTTCTCTTGAGGCCTTCAAGAGAAAGCCCCCTCAACCTAGGTACCTGACTTGAGCTTCCTAATCCGGGCGAGAAAACTCGTAATGTAAGATCCCAAAAGAACAAGAAAGATAATAAAGCCTAAGCTACAGGACAGAACTTCCGCACACAACCTGAATAACTTGGAAAGATAAATAAATGCGAAAAGTAAAGCTGACTCGATAAGATAAAGAGGATAACTTAAATTGATTAATGTCAAAGGGAAAGATATAAGAGCTTATACCAGACTTCCAATGACAACTCCAGAATCCTGAGACAAGCTTGACTTGACTCTAACTCCAGACTACTAAACCTAACTCTAGAAAGTGAAATGAGTGAGAACTCCTTGGTGTGTGTTACAAGTGATGGGACCCTCTATTTATAGCTCTTGCAGGTCGGCGCTGAGGTTGATGCTTAGCTTGGATGCTACTTCGTCGGTTGAGGTAACTTCCACGCGAAGTTGAGCTCGAGAGGCTGCAAAGTGGGGCCGGCCAGCCTCTCCCAGGCTAGCCGGCCTGGGATTTGTGCCACATGGCACCGCCTTTCTCCTGGACGTCCTTGATGCTCTCCTGGTGTCGGTGGCAGTTGTGTTAGTTCAAGGTTTTATAGTTAGGGTCCGGCCGGCCTGACCTCGGCGCGTTTCATCCCTCTATTTTACTGACTTGATAATCAACTCTTTTGCTTTGTCCAGGGAGGAGAATCTCAGGATTTTGCCCCAATTCTTGCATGCAGGTGGGCCCTTCAATCCATGGGTGAAGCCTTTCAGGTCATCCGATCAAACCGACTTCAAGTGCACGGCTCAGGATTAAGGTAAGTGTGTTTCCTTGCCCCTGGATCGATGATGCGGCGATTGGGTCCAGTGCCAGGCCGGCCGTCTTAGGTGAGGCCGGTCGGCCTGCGGTTTTCCCCATGTTGCCTCAATTTTGATACACCTGTCCCTGCATTCACAACTCATTTAAAACTTGCGAAACTTTATTAGAATAAAAAAATATGTATGGAACATGATGTAAAGATCTATTTATTCTCGAGAAGTTGATGGACAAATTGTGATTTAATGGCCGTCAACACAACCCCAAGCTTAAACTCTTGCTCGTCCTCGAGGAAGGCTGAAACTTAGGCTCGATGGATCAGGAGTTGAGTCAATGTTCACCCCCCTGTAGGTACCTTGTGCATAACATATTACTCTAACCCGTATGTACCTTGAGAATGTTGGCTTGTACCTTGGTTCGGAGTGTGGGGCTTATCCGCATTTTATCCTTTGCCTTGAGCAGTTGAGAGATTGAACAGTTTCCACCGGAGTTTTCCTGCTTCCTATTCAGGTTCCTTTCTCAGATTTTTTTTGCAAGTTTTCAAAAGGATGGTTTAAGATCAGCCAATGGTGCTCTCAAAGTCGCTCAAGGTGTATAGTCCTCACCATGATCGGAAATTGACCATCTTCTTCCTACTTCCAAGGCTGATATTGGAGTTCATAGGTAGGAAGAGTATTGTTTACCTTGGTTACCTTTGTTTCCAAACCGAATAGTGGTTCGCAAGATATTGGTACCTGATCAAATCCAGATCTTATGGAAGGTATGATGTCCAGGGAAGAGGGAGAGAATGGACTCACACTTGAGAAATTTTGGTCTTTTATTTTTCATCCCTTGATTCTCAGAAATTGCGGAGAGATATGGGTCTTATCTCCTTTTTGCTTTTTTTTAAAGATGACCCATATTCTCATGACAGCCAACGGATATTGAGAGGGAGTGTTTGTTTGAGTAGACCTTTGTTAGATGGACAGGTTCACTGTGGAGATTTTGGGCTGTGGTAAGATTGGAGATTATCTGGCAAAGGTGGATATCAATACCCACAGTAGTTGATTGACAAGCCAGATATTTTTGAGGCTAGCAGAACAATGGGTACGCAAAGGAGAAAGATCGGTAGATGACAAGTACCTTTCCTCGAACGGACTCACATTCGGCAAAGCTCAAAGCAACTCAAGAAAGCTAATATGACTCAAGTAGTAAAACATTATGGCTCTGGATAGGACATGTGAACCAAAGGGGATCTCTTTACCATGATTTTATTTATAGAAATTCCGAGAGGTTCCTTACTAAAGCATCCAGTTTTACTCCGGCTTCACTATCTCAAATTTCCCAACAACTTATACTTGGAAATCAAGTTCATGCTCCCACAAATCATGAATTTTTAATGAAAATGTTACCAAGTGCCAACAAAATCAAGTACTAGGAGAGTAAAAAGTTATATACGAGGCACTTGCAGAGCATGAACAGAGCAATTGTTCATCATTTTCGAAAGTAGAGCTCACATAGATTTCCACACATATAAGTTAGGAGTTTCATTTATTCAAACCATGAAACAATTTTTTTTTTCATATTTTATTATTATTATTATTATTATTATTATTATTATTATTATTATTATTATTATTATTATTATTATTATTATTTTTGTTAAGGCATGGCAATTCTTGGAATGAAAGGACGGGTCAGATGACTTACCTAGATACACCCCCAAGCATAGATGAAGCTCAGTTCTGCTGGTTGGGGTCGTGGTGCTGCTGCTGGTATGGGTAATGCGGCGGCGGATATGGGTAGTACTGTTGTGGGTACGAATAGTACTGCTGCGGTAGTGCTGCTGTGGCGGCTGCTGCTGCTGCTGGTTGGGGCCAAGGTCCAGATGGGTGAAGACACCTGAGATGTTGTGGAGCATGGAAGTGTTCATCCCCCAGCTTTGCTGGGTGAGTTCGGTGTTGTGCGCGAGGTCCTGGCTGATCTGGTCCTTGCTGTTGGCCTAGGGTGTTGACCTAGGTCGTGAGGTTCATGATCCCCTGCATGATTGGGTAATCATAACCGTATCATGCCGAGCTCAACAGACCCACCTACGGACCATAAGAATTCTGCATACCCAGCAACACTGCGACGTGCTGGCTCCTTCTTCTCCATCTGTAAGAGTAGTCGCTTGACCGAGTAGAGAGAGAGTTTCGGGCATGGGAGCTCGATTTCTCTCTCATACCTGGGGTAATACATGAAGAGAGAATTACCTAGCCCCTCGCACATCATATGTCCCTGCACAAAATGCACTAGGCCTACTCGGTATTGGAAGGCCTCCGTCAAAGGCAGGTAGGTGACTGGGCATTATCCAATGCACCGACATGCGCATCAATGCGTGTAACCAAGGAGGTTATGTCGATGGGACCTCTGCCCGTGATCATCTTTCCCAATGAGCCAACATGCTCATGATGGGAGAGAACTTCATCCTTTTAGCCATAGCTAAAAGACACTGCAGCTCGGTGTGGCAGAACCGCCCGAATTAATCCGGCTCAAGTGCACTAACCATCATCCATAAAGGCGAAATGGCTACCATGCACTTCAAACGGAGTAATCCATCAGTCTATCAGGTAATTCCCGATGCGACCACTGAATATTTCGATCAAAACAAAGCGTACACTTAACTTGCACGAAGGCAAGTCCAGATATTACAACATTCCATAGCTTTTATCTCACAAGTCTGACATCATTTATTACAAGCTGAGTTCATTAAACAAGTACTTCAGAGTTCAAACATAAAATCTTTATTCAGAGTTTAAAAGCAGCGGAAAGGAAACATGTTCATCTATCATCGATTCGGATACCACGATGAAGCCCGTACATGGCATCACACGGCAGAGTCATTGTAGGCCGGGGACGGATCCTACTCCACGGACCAACCAGGTGGCAAGGTACACGGCCAAGTCAAACCAGCTATCATATCTTCAAAAGACACATCTGAAAACATTACCACAAGCAAGGCTGAGTATACTAATACTCAGCAAGGCTTACCCGACTAGTGGTATGTAAATACCGACTCCTAAGCATGCATGGCTCTAAGGTTCTAGGGTTTCTTTTGCTGAAAAGAAACAAAGAGTAAGTCCTTAATTTCATATTTTAGCTTTCAATATTCTAGTTCATTTAACCATTCTAAGTGAGCATCTATCTCTAACCAAACATGATGGAAAACAATTAATCATCCAACAAGTTTCATCATAGCCATAGTTCCTCTTGTTACTCTATGTGGCAGAAGTATTAAGCAGTCTCAATTACCGTGAGAAACGGACGATTCAAATCGAATTTCTTAACCTTGCAAGGCAAACCTAACACACACACACCTGGAGCACCAAAGGGTCACCCCAAGCAACTTTTCCCCTTTCTTTCCGGGTTGTGGATCAGGGTCACCTTACCCGACTACAGAGCCTCGCTCTGCACTCGCATGTGTATACGCATCTGAACTTATTTCAAGTAGGGTGAGAGTAAAGTCCACTTGCCGGGCCAATCAAGTACTTAAGCTTATCGAGTACCATATTTTCGATATGTGGTTAGTATGTTCAAACGCTTAACCACCACTATCACACACTGCGACCTTAGCATTTTTCTCTACTCAGACAGGGCCTCAACCATGAGTATCATACCACAACCCCACCCGTTGACCTTATAGTTGCAGTATGTGGTAAAATATTCAGCTCCTATAATTGTTGAGAGTGGCAGGAAACCACTCGACCTTTACCGAACCTATTAGCAGAGCATCTACTCGAGCTCCTAGTTCTAGTATTCATTAAATAGGTGCCTAGGATCATGCAGCTAAGGTTCCAATCGACACTTATGAACTTAAATGCATAGGTAAAAAGGAACACTAGTTGCATCAATTGAAATACTGGGATCATGCATCGGAGCTTGCCTTCTTGGGCAAAACTAGTCGGGGGTTCTTCTGAACTTTGGTTCGGGTCTTCAGCGACTTTAGTTAGATTAACTTGAGCTTCACTCTGCTCACTCTCGGACTCAGGCACCAGATCGTAGGTTCCATCGGCGAGAGTAGTCGATTCTATATGAATGCACATATATGAGTGGTTTTAAAGGTACAAGATAAATAATTATTTCACTACAAAGTAGTCATTCAACAAACTCAAGTTAAGTAGTCGAGTACTTCATTTTATTTTCCTTGGGCAGTCATTTATCGAGTACTTATGTGGCAGAACCACCTGAATTAATCCGGCTCAAGTGCGCTAACCATCACCATGAGGGCAATTCGGGCTAACTCGCACTTCAAACGGAGTAATCCATAGGTCTGTCGGGTAACCTCCCGATACAACCACAGGTTTGCCGATCGAAACTACACATACAAAGTACTCACACGAAGGTGAGCCCAGAGAATACAATATTCCACAAATTTTACATCACAAAGTCCCACATAAATTTATTATTACAGACCAAGTTCGAATTTGTAAAACAGAGTACTTCCAAGTTTAAAAGTACACGAGTTCTTCAGAGTTCAATGCAGCGAAAAAACAATGATAAACTACTCGTCGATACATGATGTCTCGATGAAACCCGTACGAGACATCACTCGGCATTATCATCATTGGCCGGGGACGCATCCCATTCCACCGACCAACCAGGAGGAAGAGTACACGGCCAAGTCAAACTTGCAACCATGTCCTCAAAAGTATCACCTGAGAACAAGCCACAAGCAAGGCTGAGTATACTAATACTCAGCAAGGCTTACCCGACTAGTGGAATATACTTAGCTGACTCCTATGCATGCAAGGCTTTTGGCTTGAGGGGTTTGTTTTGCCAAAAAGCATATACAAGTAGGTCCTTACTTTCAAATTTTAGCTCCAGATTTTAGTTTTCTTTAACCATTCTATGTAAGAAACTATCCAATATCATACATGGTGAAAGAATTAATTTGCATCCAACAAGTTTAATCATCATCATTGTTCCATTTCTTACTCTATGTCGTAAAAGGGTCAAGCAGTCTCAATACTGTGAGAAACAGACGATTCGAATCGAATTTCTTAACCTTGCAAGGCAGACCTAAACACAAGTCATGTGGTTACTCCCAGAGTCACACGTGCAACCTTTCCCCTTTCTTCCTGGGTTGTGGATCAGGGCCACCATCCGAGACTACAGAGCCCGGCTCTGCACCCACCATGTGCGCGCATGGAACCAAAGTTGGGAGGGTGAGGTGTTGTCCACTTGCCGGTCCGATTAGGTACTTAAGCTTACCGATTACCATATTCTCGGCATGTGGTTAGTACGTTCAAGCACTTAACCACCACTACCACACACTGTGGCCTTAGCATTTTTCACTAAACAGACGGGGCCTCAATCACCAATATGAACATCGCACCATAGCCCCATCCGTCGACCTTATGATTGCAGCATGTAGTAAACATTCAACTCCTATATTCTCACGAGTGATAGGAAATCACTCGACTTTTACCGGAGTCCTATTAGTATAGCATTCTATCGAACCTTATATCTAGTGTTCAGATCATAGGAACCTAAGATCATGCAACTAAGTTTTCATTCAACTTCTATGAACTTAATGCACAAGCAATATAGAGTAATAAGTTGCATAAGTTTAGGAAAATAGGGTTCATGCTCCGGGGCTTGCCTTCTTGAGCAAAGCTAGCCTTGGGCTCTTCCGAACTCTGGTTCGGGTCTTCGAAAACTTCAGTTAGATTCACTTGAGCTTCACGCTGCTCACTCTCGGACTTGGGCACCAGCTCGTACGTTCCGTCAGAGAGAGTAGTTGATTCTATATGAATGCACAAGTATGAGTTGTAGTGATGGTATATGACATTTATTTTCTTCATGATAAAGTTGCAGTCCACAAAAACATAGATTTGGTTGTAAAGTTACTTAGTTAAGATTTCTTAGGCAATCGTTAATAGAGTACATCTTAAACTACTTAACTTCATTAAACGAGAAGGGGTTGTGTTATATTGGAAACTTAATTTTCTAAGCACAAACATGGATTAAACATAATTACTGAACTAGATAACTTTTGGTGATGAAACTTTTATTCAGAGTACCACATGCAGAGGCAAAACCACTGCAAAAATTTCAGGCATTTTTGTGTAGCAGATTAAATATGAAAAATGTAATACACAGCCACTGATGGAACCTAGTTATTTTTATACAGAACAAACCATGCAAGTATTGATGCTAAACATTTTATAGGGTGTTAATCTATCCATATATGTAAAAATATGAACATTTTTCAAGCACAAAAACTAATTAATTTGATTTAATGCATTTTTCCACCACAAAAGTTATATAAGTAGGTTACAGAAAGGTATAAAGTCCTACACTTTTCGTGTGGCATCAAGGTATCAATATAACAGCACAGAAAAAGTTTCATAACATGAATCACCATAGAACAACAGGAAAAATTAGTTCTATCCCTTTATGGCATAAAACAAAGTCTAACAAAACGTTTAGCTAGAGATGGGTTCTGGTCCTGAACTTTTTACACTGGCCTACACATCAAGAAACTAATCCACTGTCCAAAAATTAGGTTCAGCCTTTGTCTACAACAGTGGGAAAAAATAAGGGCTATTAAATTTTCCATTTAATCTAGGGCAAAATATAGCAAGCAACTGAAGAAATGCATGTAACAAAAGTTGTAGATCTTCTTCTAAAGATACAGAACAGTTGAGTTTGTATTTTTCCGATTTTTCTACGAGTTTCAAAGCATTTTAGAAGTTCGCTGTTTTTGAATCTAGGGTCAAAACACTGGTTTGCAGATATGCCCTTGGAAACTTGCATGCAGACCCTTGGGCGAGGCTGGCATGGTGGCCGGCCAAATTCCGGCGAGGGGGCTCGTCGGCGGCAAGGGGGAAACGGTCGGGGAGTACCAGGGAGGCAAGAGCTACCTTCTGGGGGCCTTGGTCGGGGTTGGGGATGGCCGGAGGTGGCTCGTCGGCACGGAGCAGGGGGCGGCGGTGGCGCTGTGCGTCGGCGGCGATGCTCCAGCGAGCGAGAGCCGGCGGGGGTGGGTCAGCGAGCTTCGAGGGGAACCTGTTCCAAGGCTTGTCTCGGGCGGAGGAGGGTCGGAGGGAGGAGTTTCACGGCGAGCGGCGGCCGGCGGCGGTGGTGTGCCAAGGCGGTGGTGCTCCGGCGGGGGAGCAGGGGCGCGGCTGGGCCGGGAAGCTTCACTGCGGGAATGGGAAGCGAGTTAGGGGGTCGGTTTGGGCAGTGGGAGACTGGAGGAGGGGGTGCCACGGCGAGCGGCGGCGGCATCCGTGCGCGCGCAGAGGAGCTCGAGCTGGTCCTTTTATGGCGAGCAAGGGAGAATGGTGGGGCTGGGCGCGTCGGGGCGAAGCAACCCGCGGCATTGGGCGGTCAGGGCGGTGCACAGGGGTGCAGTAAGCTCGGGCACGGCGCAGCACGGGTGCGCGGCATTAGCTGCCCCGAGCGGTGCGCAGAGCGCCGGCGTGGCGTGCGGCTGGAGCGGGCAGGGGGTTGGACGAGCAAGATGCGGCGTGGGGAGTGGGAGATCACGCGGCGCGTGGGTTGGGCAAGCAGCTGCAGCTGCGGGCTTATCGAGTGGCGAGCGCTGGGGTTGGCGGGGCGCAGCGGAGGCTCGGGCACGGCGTGACCTTGCGATTGGGTCGGCGGGCGGCGAGCAGAGGCGCTGCATCGCCGTCGTGCACGTGGCACCTGCGGGCTGGGCGGGATCACGGCACGGGGTAGGAGGCGTGCGGCCGGGGCGCGGGTCAGCGAACTTGGCCCTGGTTGGCTTGTCACGGCACGGGCTGCAGGCATCGCCGGCGACGTGGCAGCCGGCTCTGTTGGTTGTCGGGGCAGAGCAGGGGAACGGAGGGACTGAAAGGGAAAGTAGAAGAAAACCGAGGGGCTGAACTGTAAAACCATGTTTTTCTCCTATTTTTGTGTTGCAACTCGAAAATCTCTGAACATGAAAGTTGTTCAAAATGAAAAGTTCTTCAAGTTTTTTGTTTCAGGCCAAATTTCATTTGAGTTATAGTTCAAAATTTATTTTAAAAACTCGAAAAGCATGATTTAGATGACACGTAATTTCATGGGCAAAATTTCATATTCTCTCCTAGGCTTCAACTAGACTTTTGTTTATCATGTCACTGATGATATGCCTATTCAATTTCGTAGCTATATTTGCATTGATGTGAAAGTTATTTAATTTGTTTGATTAAAGTACATGTACTTATGCACCTATACACATACTTTCAAAATACATGCAAAACCAAATTATAATACATCACTTTGAAAGTTTTCTTAGTTATTTATGCATATTGCTATGCTAATGAGACTTTGTTTAGCAATTTAAACACCTAAGGTGTCACAGCCGTCCCCCCTTAAAAAGAATCTTGTCCCGAGGTTCAGACAAAAGCTAAGTGTGGATAGTGTGTGTATCTTTGGTAGAGTTGAGAAAACCGGGGAAATTTTGGTTTAGATAGCTTTCAGTTTCCCATGTGGCTTCTTCCTCAGTGTGATGATTCCATTGAATTTTATACATTTTAATCACTTTTCTTCTAGTGCTTCTTTCTTTTTGATCCATGATTTTGATAGGGTACTCAACATACGAGAGGTCGGGCTATACTACTATTTCTTGTTGTTCCACAACCTCGATAGGAACTCGAACACATTTCTTGAGTTGAGACACGTGAAAGACATCATGGATGGCTGCAAGCTGAGGGGGCAGTCGTACTCTATAGGCTACGGGTCCAGAACTCTCGATGATTTCATAGGGACCAACATATCGCGGAGCTAATTTTCCTTTGACTCCGAATCGTTGTATACCCTTGGTTGGTGAAACCCGAAGGTAGACGTGATCACCAGTGGCTTTCTCCTTCTATCAAAATAGCTCTTTTGCCTGGATTGTGCGGCTCTAAGATTTTCTTGTATTACTCTCACTTTTTCCTCTGCCTCGATTACCAAGTCTGGTCTAAATATTTTGCGTTCTCCGGTTTGTGACCAGCTCAGAGGAGTTCGACACCTTCAACCGTACAAGGCCTCAAATGGTGCCATTTTCAAACTCGCTTGATAGCTATTGTTGTATGAGAACTCTGCTAGGGATAGGCATTTGTCCCAACTCTTGTCATAGTGAATGACGCAAGCTCTAAGCATGTCTTCAAGAATTTGGTTCACTCTTTCGGTTTGTCCGTCAGTTTGGGGATGATAGGCTGAGCTTCGAATCAATTTAGTACCAAGAGTTGCTTGCAATTGTTCCCAAAAGCGTGCTACAAATTGAGTACCATGATCAGAAATAATTATCTTAGGTATTCCATGTAGGCAAACAATGCGGTCGAGATAAATCTTGGCATATTTCTTGGCAGTATAGGTGGTGTGCACCGGAAGAAAATGTGCCGACTTTGTGAGCCTATCAACTATAACCCATATGGAATCATGTTTCTGTGAGGTGCTTGGCAACCCAACAATGAAATCCATACTTATGTCTTCCTATTTCCAGGTGGGTATAGGCAAAGGTTGAAGTGTACCGGCTACTTTCAAGTGGCTAGCTTTTACTCTCTGACATGTGTCACATTCTGAAACATATTTAGCAATTTCCCTTTTCATTCTAGTCCACCAGAAGTTTTGCCTAAGATCTTGATACATTTTGCTACTGCCGGGGTGAATAGAAAATTTAGAAAGATGTGCCTCGTCAAGAATTTGTTTGCGGAGCTCATGATTCTTCGGAACGACTATGCGACTTTCGAACCATAGAACTCCATTATGGTCTTGGCGAAAATATTTATACTTCTCTTCTCCTAGAGAGAGTTTTTGTTTGATGATCTTGACACCTTCATCATGTAGTTGTGCCATGATGATTTGATCATGGAGAATGGGCTCAACCAAGATGTGATTCAGAGTGCCTTGGGGAATCATTTCCAAACTAAGCTTTCTCATTTCTGAACATAATGTTTCATTATAGAATTCCACTGATAGACAATGGCAATGAGCCTTGCGGCTTAGTGCATCTGCCTTGCCGGGGTGATAGTGCACCTCGAGGTCATAATCATTGATTAATTCTAGCCATCTTCTTTGTCTCATATTCAGATCGGCATGGGTGAAGATATATTGGAGACTTTTATGCTCGGTGTAGATATTACAATGAGTACCCATGAGATAATGTCTCCATATTTTTAGAGCATTAATGACAGCTGCTAATTCGAGATCATGGGTCGGATAATTCTGCTCATGGGGCCGAAGGGCGCGTGAGACATAAGCAATAACTCAATTCTCTTGCATAAGCACACATTCAAGACCAGTGCCAGATGCGTTACAGTAAACATCGAATGGCTTGGTGTTAGGGTTGAGCTAACACAGGGGCTGTAGTCAAATGTTCTCTAAGCGTGTGGAAAGTTTCTTCACATTTCTCATCCCACACAAACTTTACTCCCTTTTTCAATAGTTTAGTCATAGGCTTAGCAATTCTGGAGAAATCCGGAATGAAGCAGCGATAGTAACCAGCTAAACCAAGAAAACTGCGAATCTGATTAACAGAGGTAGGAGGCTTCCAATCCATCACCTCTTGTACCTTGCTGGGGTCAACGGCTATGCCTTCGCTGGAAATTGTGTGACCCAAGAATTTCACACTATTCAACTAGAATTCGCACTTAGAAAATTTAACATAGAGTTGATGGTCTCTGAGATGCTAAAGAACAATGTGCAGGTGCTTAGCGTGCTCTTCCTCATTCTTGGAATAGATAAGGATGTCGTCAATGAAAACTACAACGAATTTGTCGAGCTTGGGCATGAATACCGAATTCATGAGATACATGAAATAGGCAGGAGCATTTGTGAGACCAAAAGACATGACCAAAAATTCATATAGCCCATATCGTGTGGAAAAGGCAGTCTTAGGAATATCGCATGGACGAATCTTTATCTGATGATATCCGGAACGAAGATCAATCTTTGAGAAAACCCTAGCACCAGATAATTGATCAAAGAGAACGTCAATGCGGGGAAGTGGGTATTTATTCTTAATGGTCACCGCATTGAGAGGTCGGTAGTCAACATATAACCTCAAACTGTCATCCTTTTTCTTTACAAATAGGGCTGGACAACCCCAAGGTGATGCGCTAGGACGAATGAAGCCTTTGTCTAGCAGTTCTTGGAGTTGTATTTTTAGTTCAGCCAATTCCTTAGGTGGCATTCTATAGGGTCTTTTTGAGATAGGTGCAGTGCCTGGTTGCAGTTCAATAACGAACTCAATATCCCTATCTAGTGGCATTCCTGGCAAGTCATCCGGAAAAACATCGGCATACTCGCATACCACTAGAATATCTTCTAGTTTGTTTCCTTCCATCATGAAAGCACAAGACTTTATGAACTCTCGGAATGGCAAATAAAGAGTAGTGGCTCCAGGAGTTGGGGAATTGATTTCAACGGCCCTTGAAGAATATCTAGTGTCACCCCATGTTGAGCCATCCAATCCATTCCCAAAATAATGTTTATGCCTTCTAGTGCTAGAAGGATAAGATTGGATATGATAGTTTTACTACCCAACTTGATTGGTACATGCCTTATCATTAGCAACATGATCCATTTTGCTTACACGATTCAAAAGGTATGGTGCGGGAAATGTAGAATTTCAAAAGATCATTGATAGAATCGTGGACAGAATACTGTTCGCTATAAGAAAGCTCATAGCTCTCAGCAGGTTCATCCAAAATAGCTCATATTTTAGCAGTGAGTAGAGAATTTAGAGATGTACAACTTTGGTATTCGACTCAGATGCTAATTCGATGGCCAAGATGGTCGAAAGATTCATTCTTTGCTTCTTTTATCTCAGCTGTTTTTCAGCAGAACGAATTATAGTATCTTGCCTACAACTCAAACTAGCAAAGTCCAATAGTGCTGAAATTTTGTGAGAACCCAGATCACAAAATTTATAACAATTTTGGTATTCAACACACACCCCAGAAATGCAAGGAGACATGGATAGAAATTCTGACAAGTTTCTGCGACCGTGGATTTAACCGTTTACCAACTTTATAACGAAACCACCAAGTTTTTAGCCATGGCCTACACGATTAGAGTATCCAAATGGTCAAGTTGTACCCATCACAAAAGAGGTACTCAATTCTTAGTTAGCCTATTACAACACTTGCCAAAAGTTAGGCTACACTATTGAGGAGTATATGCAAAAGTCCTCCTAGGTCATCATCAAGAAGTCGTCGAGGTTGTTGACGGGCGACTCGCTGCTAGTAGGAGAGTGAGCTCCCATCGGAGGTGGCTGCGGTGCTTCACCCTCAAAGTCCACGCCCGAAAGACCGTCAATCTCCTGTGGCTCCTCAACATCTTCCTCCATATCCACCACATCGGGAGGGGCATTCTGATCATGGTGCCACTGAATATGCTCATTAGCATCCTCCAACTCAAGGTTCAGATCATGGAGCTGCTCCTCCAAGTGCGCTATCATGTCATCTCTCTCACCCATGAGAGTGTCGTGCTCCTGAACTTGGCCCTCAAGTTGGCCAATCCGGGTGTCTCTGTCCTCAAGTTTCTTACTGAGCTCCTGAGTCTGCTCATCTCTATTGTTTGACATCATGTGGTAGGCCTGTGCAAGGTCAGCGAGCTGCACAAGTGCTTGACTCTGGAGAGCCTGGAGTCGGTACAGTGCATTCATGCACCGCATTGAGGTCTCGATGGTCTCCTGAGCGTGAAAATCCACCAAGTACTGAGAGTGTTGCACTCTGTTGATCCAAAAGGGGTCGTTGTCCTAGGTAGCAGGAAACAAGCCAATAGGAGTGAGCGTGATGACCTCGGGGCGCTGCGCCCAGAAAGTGGTGAGCGCCCTCATGGCAGCAAGCTCCCAAGTATCAGCCAAATGGTGACCAACAGCCTCAATCTCCAAGGCGGGCCACTCCGGGTGTAGTGGGTGTGGAAAGAGAGTCACGTTCACACGGCACTGAATAACTCCATTTTCCTCAAACTCCAGTCTGGTATAACGTGGGGGAATTGGATAGCCCGCAGTGCTCAGAACATCCCACAAGATAGAGGGAAAGCCCTCCCAGTGGAGACACTACGAGTGGACGCGTCCATCCTCATCCACCATCATGGCAACAGGCTCGGCCATCTGAACAAAAGATCAAATGGGTGAGATAGCGAAAAACTGTGATCAACATAGTGAACAGGTTCTGGATAGTTCGCTAAAATAGCCATAACTTCCACAGTTCTTGCCCAAAAATTCTCAACTTTTACCAAAACATTCCTATGGTATTCATGCATAACTTTTCTATTCAACATTTTGGCTAGATCAGGCTCTAAGATGGTTTTTCTCTTAATGTTTTACTTTACTGTATACCCAGAAATTTCAGTGAACAGAGAGCCAATGTTTTGTGCACCAGGGAAAATCTACCCAGTCAAAAATTACCAAATTTTAACAGTAGCTGCCTGAGTAAATTTACAACGAGTTTTGTTTGGGACACATTTGCAGAAAACTGTAGTAAGCGGGCATAAAAATTTATGTGGCAGAAGCGCTGATTCTAGTCAGAAAACTGACATATCAAGGTTTCTGTTGTTTCTCCCTATCTACATGTCTCGAATTTTTCAAATTTAAACAAGAGGTAGAATATAAATTTTGGAACAAAACTTTCAACATGAAATTCTACAGAATGGATCATTTTCTATGCTCAACAAATTCATCTTTGTAGATATGACAGAAATATGACAGATTTGCTAGATAATCCTTATGTAAGACAATCTTGTGCACGCATGAACCTTACCACTCTCAATCAACGCATTTTCAATTCCAGATATATATGGTCATGATGCATGCACGCCCTATTCATCCTCACAAAATAAAATAATTGCCAAATAGCTTTGGTCTTACGAAGTTAGTTTCGGCAGCATACATAATACGCCTCTCACTATAATATCTAGTCGAATATTCCTGACCGTTCCTTAACTTATCGTAATCGCGGTTAGTGTACTTGCAGAAGTTTGATAGAGCATATATATATATCCATTGAACCTTTCATGCCAGCACTCATGAAAGCGTCCGCATTCATTACCGTTCACTATAGAAACGGCATCCGTACAATTCCCGCTGTACAGACGACGTTAACATACGCTATCAAGATAGCGTATTCATGGGGGTACCGTCTTGAGACGGGGGCATGAACAGCGATCGCCATACCTTGCGCCAAACCTTCTACTCCCAATATAATCAACTAATAGTTGGTATATTGGCAGCACCTCAAGTAGGCCACTGTTTGAGGGCAGCGTTCGGCTCGCATCACCGACAGGAAGGCTTGGGGCATTCTCTGGTGTATGCATTTCAGCTTTGATACCAGCTGTGGCAGAATCACCTGAATTAATCCGGCTCAAGTGCGCTAACCATCACCACGAGGGCAATTCGGGCTAACTCGCACTTCAAACGGAGTAATCCATAGGTCTGTCGGGTAACCTCCCGATACAACCACGGCTTTGCCGATCGAAACCACACATACAAAGTACTCACACGAAGGTGAGCCCAGAGAATACAACATTCCACAAATTTTACATCACAGAGTCCCACATAAACTTATTATTACAGACCAAGTTCGAATTTGTAAAACAGAGTACTTCCAAGTTTAAAAATAAACAAGTTCCTCAGAGTTCAATGCAGCAGAAAAACAACGATAAACTACACATCGATACATGATGTCTCGATGAAGCCCGTACGAGACATCGCTCGGCATTATCATCATTGGCCGGGGACGGATCCCATTCCACCGACCAACCAGGAGGAAGAGTACACGACCAAGTTAAACTAGCAACCATGTGCTCAAAAGTATCACCTGAAAACAAGCCACAAGCAAGGCTGAGTATACTAATACTCAGCAAGGCTTACCCGACTAGTGGAATATACTTAGCCGACTTCTAGACATGCAAGGCTGGCTTGAGGGGTTTGTTTTGCCGAAAAGCATATACAAGTAGGTCCTTATTTCCAAATTTTACATCCAGATTCTAGTTTTCTTTAACCATTCTAGGTAAGCAACTATCCAATATCATACATGGTGGAAGAATAATTAATTTGCATCCAACAAGTTTAATCATCATCATTGTTCCATTTCTTACTCTATGTGGTAAAAGGGTCAGCAGTCTCAGTACTGAGAGAAACGGACGATTCGAATCGAATTTCTTAACCTTGCAAGGCAGACCTAAACACACGTCACGTGGTTACTCCTAGAGTCACACGTGCAACCTTTCCCCTTTCTTCCCGGGTTGTGGATCAGGGCCACCATCCGAGACTACAGAGCCCGGCTCTGCTCCCACCATGTGCGCGCATGGAACCAAAGTTGGGAGGGTGAGGTGTTGTCCACTTGCCGGTCCGATTAGGTACTTAAGCTTAACGATTACCATATTCTCGGCATGTGGTTAGTATGTTCAAACGCTTAACCACCACTACCACACACTGCGGCCTTAGCATTTTTCACTAAACAGACGGGGCCTCAATCACCAACATGAACATCGAACCATAGCCCCGTCTGTCGACCTTATGATTGTAGCATGTAGTAAACATTTAACTTCTATATTCTCGCGAGGTGACAGGAAATCACTCGACTTTTACCGGAGTCCTATTAGCATAGCATTCTATCGAACCTTATATCTAGTGTTCAGATCATAGGAACCTAAGATCATGCAACTAAGTTTTAATTCAACTCCTATAAACTTAATGCACAAGCAATATAGAGTAATAATTTGCATAATTTGAAAAATAGGGTTCATGCTTTGGGGCTTGCCTTCTTGAGCAAAGCTAGCCTTGGGCTCTTCCGAACTCTGGTTTGGGTCTTTAAAAACTTCAGTTAGATTCACTTGACCTTCACGCTGCTCACTCTCGGACTCGGGCACCAGCTCGTACGTTCCGTCAGAGAGAGTAGTTGATTCTATATGAATGCACAAGTATGAGTTGTAGTGATGGTATATGACATTTATTTTCTTCACGATAAAGTTGCAGTCCACAAAAACATAGATTTGGTTGTAAAGTTACTTAGTTAAGATTTCTTGGGCAATCGTTAATAGAGTACATCTTAAACTACTTAACTTCATTAAACGAGAAGGGGTTGTGTTATATTGGAAACTTAATTTTCTAAGCACAAACATGGATTAAACACAATTACTGAACTAGATAACTTCTGGTGATAAAACTTTTATTCAGAGTACCACATGTAGAGGCAAAACCACTGCAAAAATTTCAGGCATTTTTGTGTAGCAGATTAAATATGAAAAATGTAATACACAGCCATTACTAGAACCTAGTTATTTTTATACAGAACAAACCATGCAAGTATTGATGCTAAATATTTTTTACAAGTTAACAATCCATATATTTGTTACTGTAAATTCTTCAGATTTTATTGTGCATGATACACCTACTTTAATAAATATCAATTTCTACAGGATGTTCTACAGGGTTTCTGTGTATCGAACTTTTTATACAGCATGATCTAATTCAATGTGTCCCATAGTAGAAAGATGAACATTTTTCAAGTACAAAAACTAATTACTTTTATTTAATGCATTTTTCCACCACAAAAGTTATATAAGTAGGTTACATAAAGGTATAAAGTCCTAAACTTTTTCTGTGGCATTGAGGTATCAATATAACAGCACAGAAAATGTTTCATAACATGAGTTACCATAGAGCAGCAGGAAAAATTAGTTCTATCCCTTTATGGCATAAAACAAAGTCTAACAAAACGTTTAGCTAGAGATGGGTTCTGGTCCTAAACTTTTTACACTGGCCTACACATCAACAAACTAATCCACAGTCCAAAAATTAGGTTCAACCTTTTGTTGGCGCTAAAATCGGCCGGATAGGAATCGGCCGATGGATCTTCAGCGTCGGACACACGACCCGGGAGAATCTGCTTAGCTCCTGTTCGGGTTATCGCCCTGGTGCGGTTCGCGCGGCGTGCCAGTCAATCTGACCTGTTGATTGACAAGGAAATAGAGTATTAAATTCCAGGCGCGTCAATCGGCTGGATTTCCAATCTGTCCTGAGGAGCGCGTCGGCGGCAAATCGGCCGATTTGCTATAGAGATAATCGGCTATGGGTCAGCCAATGATCGTATAGTAATTGTAAAGAGAACTGCTGGAGCAATCTAAACAATTACTATAGAAGCAACACTTGAGACAGATCTAATCGGCTATATGGCGATAAATCGAAGGAGAACAATGACGAAGCCGATTACCCTGATCTCAAGCTGGATAACTGGTGATAATACTAGAATAACAGGTAAAACTTGCAATTCTAGTAAATATCGATAACTTGTGAATAAATCCAAACGAAACCACAGCGATGCGCCCGTAGTTAAAGCTCGGATATTACTCGATAATCGGAACCTACCAATTGGCCGGAGATCAGGTTGATGCAGCCCTGCCAATCCGTACGAACTCGTGAAAGAAGAAAATATTGGCGAAGTCGCCAACTTGAAAGGTAAAGTACTGGTAAAAAGTAGAAGTTGTGTTTGTTGATTGTTGTTGGTTTTTTTTGCAAAACCCTAGCGACTCCTATTTATACCCTGAAACTAGGACTCCTGGTCGATTACGACTTGTTACAACCTTATTTAAAACAGGAAAACTACTATATCTATAATAACTTTAAAAAGGAAACGGACTCCCGCAGAATCTTCCGCCGCCGTTTCCTAATCCAGTCAGGGCCTCTTCAATTGCTTTCCGGCCGACTTAGCATGCCGTGTTGACCAGCTTTTGATTAGGATCTTCTGGATTAATCCTATCCTGTTGGCATAGGCTGCGCCACCAATCGGCCGATTTTCAACTGTTACCCCGATCGGCCGATTCCTTACTGTAGCTTTCAGATCCGCTTCATCGGCCAATCTTCTCCTCCTGACGCCGATTTAATACGTGTCAAAATCTGGCGTCAACACATGCCCCCCAGTTTCGGAGTAAAATATAACTTTTTCTTCGAAACTCCCTCTTTAATCTTTTTTCTCCGAAACGGGCGCAGTAAAAATCTCCTTCCGTTCCGCGGCACAATGATTGCAATTTCCTCGACCCGAGCGCGCGGAACGACCGCTCCCCTGGAACTCGCGTAGACGGTGCGGTAAAAATACCATCTTTGCCCTTACCCCCTTATCTTTCTTAAGTACTGGTTTTCTCCGCCTCTCCTCCACGAATCCAGCATCCTTTCTGCCGCATTACTGTTCATCTTCCTCCAAGTTCTTTCGATTTCCAAGCGCTCCCCCTTCTCCGGCGACCTTGTCCGCAACTCGCTCCGACCCCAATGGCGTCTCCGTCGGCGACCACCCCATCTACAGAGGCTCCATCGGCTGCTCTTTTGGTGGCGGCGGCCCAATCGGCGGCTTCTCCAGCGGCGTCATCGGCGACGAGGGCTTCCATCCTAGAGGTAAATGTCCGAAAAATCTTTTCTTTTCGCCTTGCTGCTTTAGTATTTTTCGGACCCTTTCTTAGTTTCTTCCCTTATTTCCTCTCTTTCTAGGCCCTTAGGCACAGGATCACCATTCCCCTCTCAGAGTCTCCTGGCCTCATCTGTCTAGGCCCTATGGGGAGTCCTGATCCAACGGATCTAATCAGTTTAGAAACTCACAGAATCCCCTTTAAGCAGTCACCCATGGATTTAGATTACTGGGTAGGTGCATTCAGATTCTGGCCGAACGAAACACCCGGGTGGAGAGAGTGGTACCAGAGGGTAGCCGGGTCTTGGAAAGTCCAATGGGAAGAACTTAAAATCGGCCAGTGCATAGATCTGTCCCTGTCTGAGATGGAGAAGAACGAACCTTTGGTTATGGCAGCCTCTTACTTCTGGTCCGATGCACTTAACGCATTTCTTTTTGGACACGGATCCATGACCCCGACCTTGGCTGATGTCTTGCTGCTGACTGGCCTAGATGTTTCCTCCGCCGATACCCCCTTTAATTACCTGTTCAAGCCATCTCATCGGCTAGACACCAAAGGAATCGGCGGGTGGAAAGGATACATCAGTAAGAACATGAAGACAGGAACAGTCTCACAAAGAGAGCACACCGCCTTCTTGATGATGTGGCTGGAAAAACACCTCTTCTGTGGCAGAGCGGTCGGTCCCTCTTCCAACACTCAAGCTCTGGCAGAATCCCTTGCACAAGGATCGGCCGTCCCCCTGGGTAAACATTTGCTGGGATCGGCATACCACATGATGCATCAAATCGGCGCCAAGCTGTCGAAAGGAGAGCTGATAGGGAATCCAGGTGGTCCCTGGTGGTTCATCACCCTCTGGCTCAATCTACATATGAGCAAGGTCTCTCAGCAGAGGATAGAGACAAAGACCTTCCCCAACATTGAGTCAGAGGAGAATCCATTGGTCCGTCGCCGCTGCAGATCTGTCGGAGAGGCGGCATCGGCCTTTCCTGGCTGCCAGTTCACCGCTACCCGGGTAGCCGAATATTTCAGATGCTTCTATAATGGACTTAGCGAGGAGATGATCACCTGGTACCCATATCAAACCGCGGAGCCGATTTTTGAGTTGCCTGTATGCTTTGACTTCTCCACCCACACGTTTGACCGAGAGTTGATGGATGTCTTGATTAAGCCGGGAATTCTGCCGGCTAACTTCTTCTCAGGGAAGGACTCACCCACTTATGAGTTCTACTGCCCGTCAGCTGCAGCAAGGCAACTAGGTTTTGGCCAATTGCCGATTCGAGTCTATTGCGCCGGCCAAGCAAAATTCAGAGACGGATTAACCTCTAGTCTCGACTACAGCCGATTGTGCGATTTAGCACCCGACTCCAGCACCATTGACTTGAACGGCTGGTCAGTTGCCTCTTTCGCCACCCAACAGTACAAATTATGGTGGGCAGAATGGAAGCAGCATCTTTTCTGTAAATCCCCATCAATTTACTGCAACATTCTGGACCCAGAGAACATCGACCCAAATGTTGCGGTATGTCCTTTTCTTTTCAGCCGATTTCAATGTTGCACTGTCATCTTGCTGTTAACTTATGTTTACCTCTTCAGTCTGAAAGCCATGCCCCCCCAACACGGAGCCGAAGCGGCCGGCCGATTGATAGCCATCATCAATACACAGTGCAGCCACTCATCGGCTTCCATGCTCCATCTATCAGAGATATCTCCGCCAGCCGATCAAGACGAGCGCCCAAGAGACCAACACCAAAAATATCCAGCCGTCGGATGCGGGCTCGCATTGAATCGGCCGGTCAGACAACAATAGCATCGGCTGAAGTCTCTCGTATCGGATCGGCTAGCCAGATGGCAGCAGCATCGGCCGAGACCCCCCGTGTTGGATCGGCTGATCAGATGGGAGTGATGCGCGCCGAGACCCCAGATCCTTCACCTCCATCAGTCGTCGAGACGGCCGATCCCCAAGTCGCCGCTGAAGTCGGGGCTGCTGCAGCATCACTCCTAGTGGAAGCTGTCCAGGTAACTTTATTTATCTCATGTATTCCCCAAAAACCTTCTGCTGACATCAATTTCATCCCTTTACCAGGCTGCACGAGTTGTCCCACCACAATCTCCACGGCTGTCGGCCACGTCTCAAGTAGGGACTGAAACTATAGCAGCTCCTGTTGCCGAGGTAAATGATCTCTTACCCTGCATCCTTAATATTCAGGAAACTTAACCAACTCTGATGCAGGTTGACTTGGGTACGCTGATTGTAACTCCACAGCTGGAATCGGCCGGAGAACCCGCAGAGGCATGTCAGATTCCCACTACCATCTTATCTCATTTTCCCATAGTATCCTCACGAGCATTTATATCTTTCTCAGGAAGCTGGCCCAAGCGGAGCACCAATAATGATCGAATCTTCTTCTTCTGGTGAACCCAGTGCACCAATTCCTGAAACAGGGGAAATACTTCCACCGGCGCAGGCAAGATGTAACACCTCAGGTGTTTTAATTGTTAAACAAGTCTTCCGGGCATAATAAAATGCATCACTAACTAAGAAAATAAAAGGAATGGATTAAGTTGGTTTTGCTTTTACCTTTAAAAGTTTGTATGTGCATAAATGCCTGTACTTTAATGAATCAAATTGGATCACTTTCACATCAAAGCAAATATGGCTATGAAATTAAATGAGCACACCAGTATTAGCATGACCGATAAAACTTTAGTTGAAGCCTAGGGAAGAAAATGAAATTTTGAAATAAAATGACGCGCCCTCCGAATAGAGTTTCTTTAAGTTTTTAAAATAACTTTGGAACTAAAGCTCGAATGAACTTTGGCCTGAAACGAAACTTATAGAACTTTTTATTCTGAACAACTTTCATATTCAAAGGATTTTGAAATTCGAACTAGAAAGGGGAGAAAACGTCCTGTTTCCACCCAGCCCCCTGAAGTTTTTCAAATTTCTGCACTTAGGTCCCTCCCTCACCTCTCCCTCCTCTGCTGCACCGCCCAGCTCGCCCGACCGCCGCCGGCCACCTGGCCCTCGACGCCTGCGCAGCACCAGACGCCGAGCCAACCCCCGACGCCCTGCCTGCTGCCCGCCCCCGCTCGCCCAACCACAGCCGCGCCTTTCTTCTCCCTCCCGCACGCCTTGCCTCTGCCCAACCCGCTGCTCCCTGCGGCACCGCCCCGCCGCCCAGTCACTGGCCGCCGCCCCCTCCACCCTGTGCCCCCGTCGTGCCGCCCCAGCTCCCCAACCGCCCGCCCGCGTCGCCTACACGCGACGTCGCACCCCAGACGCGCCCAGCGCACGCACGCCACGCGCACGACGCGCCTGTGGCCGCTGGTCACCGCCGGCCGCACCAATGGCGCCCAGCCTCGCCGCCCCCTCCACCTCGCGCCCCGGCCGTGCCGAGCCCGCCCCCACGAGCTCCACCAGCTACAAAGCCGGCACAGCGCCCCTCCCTCCCCTCCTTTCTTCTTCCCCGCAGAACAAAGCAAAGCAGAGCCGAGCGCCACCCCCACCTCGCCGTGGAACCCCCTGCTCCGGCCCACCTCCGCCCGAGACAAGCGCTGAAACGGGTCCCCCTCAGTGCGCTGAAGCTCCCCAGCCCGAGCCCCGCCGCCCTCATCGCCGGAGCGCCGCCGTCCGCGCCGCCCCACCGCCGCCGCCCCTGCTCGCCGCGGGCAGCCCTGCTCCGACCACCTCCGCCCCAACCGTGACCACCCAAAGGTAGCCCCCAACCTCCTCTTGCTCCTCCCCCACCTTGCCCTCGCCGCCGGCGACCGAGCTCGCCGGAATTTGGCCGGACAGGATGACCCCGCCGTGAAATTGCGACCAGGGACCACATTGCAAACGCCCAAATCTTTCTAGGGGGTTTTCTGCTAGTTTTCAGGGACCCCTCTGTAAAGAAAGTTTTAACCAAATCAGTGAAATTGTAAAATTCGTATAAAATCGTAGAAAATTCAGAAAAATGCAAACTCTACTTTTCCGGAATCCTGAGAAGAAACTCTACAACTTTTGTTACATAAAGTTTCTCAGATTCTCAATATATTTTGCTCTAGATTAAATGGAAGGTTTAATGGACTTTTTTTGTACCCACTGTTGTAGATCATTGCTGACCCTAATTTTTGGGCAGTGAGTTACTTGCTTAATATTTAGGGCTGTGTAAAAAGATCAGGACCAAAAGCCATCTCTAGATACACCTTTTGTCCAACCTTGTTATATGCCATAAAGTGTTAGAACTAATTTTTCCTGCTGTTCTGTGATGATTAATGACATGAAACTTTTTCTGTGTTGTTGTAGTAATCCCTAGAGGACACAGAAAAATTTAGAAACACTTTTACTATATGTAACCTATTCATATGAATTTGTGGTAGGAAAACTTCACTAATTCAAAATAATTAGTAAAGCGCTTAGAAAATGTTCATCTTTTTACTATGAAACCCAATAGAGTAGCTCAAGCTGTAGAAAACGTTTCATACATAGAAACCCTGTATAACATCCTGTAGAAAATAATCTTTAATAACATGAGTGTAGCTTGTCCCATTTATTATGCTCTATATCATGTGCAATAAAATCTGAAAAATTTACAGTAGCACAAATATGGTTATAGCAACACCCTGTAAAATTTTTAGCATCAATACTTGCAAGGTTTGTCCTGTATAAAAATAACTAGATTCTAGCAGTGGCTGTGTATTACATTTTTCATATTTAACATGCTACACAAAAATATCTGAAATTTTTACAGTGACCTTATCTCTGCATAATGTACTTTGAAGAAAAATTTTATTACCAGCAGCTAACTAGATTAGTAATTGTGTTCAACTCATGTTTGTGTTTAAAAAGAAACTAAGTTTTCAATATAACACAACCCCTTCTTCTTTAATAAAGTTAAATAGATTAAGATAAACTCTATTAACGATTGCCCAGGAAATGTTAAAGTAAATAACTTCACAGCAAAACTTATGTCTTATGAACTGCAACCTTATCGTGAAGGAAATCATGTCGTTTACCATCTCCACTACTTAAACTTGTGCATTCATGTAGAAACGACGACTCTCGCCGACGGAACGTACGAGTTGGTGCCCGCATCCGAGAGTGAGCAGCATGAAGCTCAAGTGAATCTAACTGAAGTTGCCGAAGACCCGAGCCCAAGTTCGGAAGAGCCCCGGACTAACTTTTCGCAAGAAGGCAAGCCCCGGAGCATGAACCCTATTTTCTAAACTTATGCAACTTATTACTCTACTTTACTTGTGCATTAAGTTTATAGGAGTTGGATGAAAACTTAGTTGCATGATCCTAGGTACCCATGCTCTGAACACTAGATGCAAGGTTCGATAGAATGCTATGCTAATAGGACTCGGTAAAAGTCGAGTGATTTCCTGTCACTCGCGAGAA
Organism: Panicum miliaceum; assembly: GCA_032594955.1. NCBI lineage: Eukaryota > Viridiplantae > Streptophyta > Magnoliopsida > Poales > Poaceae > Panicum > Panicum miliaceum. The sequence continues at coordinate 27,118,994 of CM064066.1, read as the reverse complement.
ATTAGGAGTTGATTGTTTACTACACGCTGCAATCATAAGAACGACGGACGGGCTATGGTACGATGTTTATGTTGATGATTGAGGCCCGTCGGTCTAGTGAAAAATGCTAAGGCCGCAGTGTGTGGTAAGTGATGGTTAAGTCTTTGAACGTACTAACCACATGCCGAGAATATGGTAATCGGTAAGCTTAAGTACCGGATTGAACCGAGGCCGGAACATACTCCCCACTGTCTTGAATTCGTTCACATCTAGCTAATGGCGGGTGCATCGGCCGCCACAGCCCGACGTACTGTGGTCTGTGGGGAGGTGTAGTCGAGGGCGGTGGGCCTGTTCCGTGAAGCGGGAATTGAAGGGAAAAGTTGCACGTGTGACTCTAGGGAGTAACCACGTGACGTGTGTTTAGGTTTCCCTTGCAAGGTTAAGAAATTCGATTCGAATCGTCCGTTTCTCACGGCTATTGAGACTGCTTGACCACTTTTACCCACAGAGTAAGAAGAGGAACAATGATGATGAATAAACTTGTTGGATGAAAATTTAATGCTTCACCATGCATGATATTGGATAGTTTCTTACCTAGAATGGTTAAAGAAAGCTAGAACTTGGAGCTAAAATCTGAAAGTAAGGACCTACTATATATTCTTTTTGGCAAACCAAACCCCTCAAGCCAAAAGCCTCGCATGTCTAGGAGTCGGGTAAGCCTTGCTGAGTATTAGTATACTCAGCCTTGCTTGTGGCTTGTTTTCAGGTGAGTCCTTCGAAGATTTGATTGCTAGCTTGACTTGGCCGTGTACTCTTCCCCCTGGTTGGTCGGTGGAATGGGATACGCCCCCGTCCAATGGAGATAATGCCGAATGATGTCTCGTACGTGCTTCATCGAGACATCCTTATTGTCGGAGTAGCCTTCGTTGTTTTATTTTCCGCTGCAACTTAAACTCTGAAGAACTTATTAGTTATGATCATTGAAGTACTTGGTTTCTAAACTCAAAAACTTGGTCTGTAATATTCACTTATGATAATGTTGTAATAATTGCTGGAATGTGGTATTCTCTGGGCTCATCGTCGCATGAGCGCTTGTATGTATGGCGCTCGATCCGCTCACCGTGGTTGTATCGGGAGGTTATACCCGACAGACCAGTGGATTACTCCGTTTGAAGTGTAAGGTTAACCGAGAATGCCTTAATGGTGATGGTTAATACACTTGAGCCGGATTAATTCAGGTGGTTCTGCCACACAAGAGAGATTCGTTTCAAAGAGGTAACAATCTTACCATCAGAATCGGCCGATTTCCTTTCACTACTTGCTTACCCTTTGCTTCATTCCCTTACAGGAGCAAGATTCTCCCAACAATAGTATCTTTTCTTTCGCTGTCTCCTTGGCCGATGTAGAGAAACTGCCCCACATGTGGTTCCACCGAGTTCTGCCTCCGACGACGTCCGCTCTAAGCTTGAGAGCATCCGTACTCTCCTCCAAGGTGACATCGGCCGACTGGTGAAAGATGCATCGCCGATCCGACAACTTTTCAATGAGGTCGTAGATCACATTCCGGAAGAAGTGTCGGAAGACTTGGGGTATGCTGCCTATATAGAGGGCATGCGGATTCCGGTCTCGCGGGCGCTGCGACGTATGGCCGATCACGCTCAGATGGCCAAAACTTAGGAGGAAGTTGACTCGTACAAGCACCAGGCCCAGGAAGTACATCACAAAATCAACTTCCTCGAGAACTGCCGTCCGGACATCGTTGGCACAATAGATCGGCTGAAACGGAGGAGAGCAGAACTAGCCAAGGAGATGGAACAGATAACCAAAGAGATAGCCGCTGAAGAGAAAAAGCTCCAAGAACTCCCAACCATGATCAGCGAGCTGAAGCAAAAAAGACAACATCTGGCCCGTGAAGCAATAAGACTCCGTCGCCGCGTGTCAGAAGTGTCAGGATCGGTCAAAAGTGATCAGAGGATAGTAGAATCGGCCGATCGAATCAGACGATGAGCGATTGTAGCCATAGATACTTTCCTTGGGCTATAAACAATATGTTAAACATTGTTGTTCCTTAATGCCACCGCGCCGATTTGGTTTTGAACTGCTTCATGTAATCTGTAATTTCCACCTTAACAATGAATCCCAATATCTCTTTCACCGGATGTGTAGCCAGAAAACCGATGAGAAGTCGGTCATGTTAACTCGATATATTTTCTTTTTGTGCTCAGAATCCCCATCGGTACCAACGTACGTCGGCCTTGATGTGATGCTATCTCTTAAATCTCTGATCTCTAATGAATTGGCCGACGTGAACCCATGCCTCAGCTTCTCATCCTTTCGAACGAGCTGAACCTCGGAGCCGACTGCTTGGATCGGCTGTAGACCGAAATCGGACACTTTCAGGAAGTCAGTGTCCCAAGTCCTGCCAGATATACACTTGACGTGCTCGCAGCTCCACTGTTGTGTGTCGGCCGCTGCGACGCTGTAAACAGAATCGGCAGCTACTATCTCTGTACTGTCGCCGACCCATTGCACAAGGCATTGATGCATAGTAGATGGGACACAACAGTTTGCATGTATCCAGTCGCGACCGAGCAACATATTATAGGACCCTTTGTCATTAATGACGAAAAAAGTAGTGGGGAGGGTCTTACTGCCGATGGTGAGGTCGACGCAGAATGCCCCGCGGGCAGGCGACACGTTGCCTTCGAAATCTTTCAGCATCATGTCCGTCTTGGTGATGTCGTCATCGCCCTTGCCCAGCTTGCGGAACATGGCATACGGCATGATGTTGACTGCCGCGCCTCCATCTACCAGTAGTCTGGTGACGGGTCTTCCGTTGACATAGCCCTTGAGAAACAGCGCTTTGAGGTGCTATCGTTTTTCTTCCTCTGGCTTCTCGAACATAGCCGTCATCGGCTCTAATACCAGTTGTGCCATTTGCTCTTCCTCTGTATTTGTCACTTTGTCCCGATCGCTTGGCGCCATGAACTCCATCGGCAGTATGAATACCATATCAATTTCGGCCGCCGATTCTTGGCTGTTTGCTTCCTGATCATTCTTCTTTGGGCGCCAAATTCGAGACCTCACATTCCTTCTCTCTGGCACTTGTCTCCGTTCTTCTTCTTGATGCTCCCACTGGCGTAGGCGTTGGATCCTTCGCTTCTGGGATCTGGATAAGCCGTCAGGACACCACCTGGGATTTACTGGTTTGGCCGATGATCTGGCGTGTTCCCACTTTGGTTCTTTCCCTAGGGGATCTTCGTCTGATACCCTATCATAGGACACCTCTTCCAGCCGATCGTGCGCGCTGATCCTGCCCCCCAGTCCATCTTGCTGGCCGATCTTGCTTTTTGACCTACCGTACTGGTCAACTCTGCCCCCCAGCCGATCATGCACCGAAACGCGCCGTTCTTCGCGCCGATTTCTGTTGATCGGCTCTGATCCTCTGTCCCTAGAGTGTGGCTTCGGGCGATCGTTGCGGTTTGATCCGTTGCACTCCGGACAGTTATCGGTAGAGGGCAGTCTGATGTCGTTCTCCCAGCAGTGGATGAAGAAGGGACACTGCCAGTGATCTTCACGCCGGCGTATCATCTCTTCCTGGTGTTGTGCTTGTTCTTGCTGCCGCCGATATTTACTGAGTAGAAATCGGGAGGTGACAGGCTTGTGTGGTCGTTCTGGTCCTCGCCTGTTCCTTCTGATTTCTTCCATCGTGATCTGCCTCCTGGGGTCGACAACGCCGTCTTTTCTCGCCGATTCTGACGTCAGCACCCTGGTTTGACTTGATTCTTCTCCAGCGTTGACCGTGTTGGCCGGGAAGGGGTGCTGGTCTATCTTCATCGGCATTGCCGATTTGGTTGGAGTCTCAAATCTGAGCCGCCCCTGTTCAATGGCCGATTGTATCTGCTGACGGAAGACTTTACATTCATTGGTGTCATGAGAAGTAGCGTTGTGCCACTTGCAGTACTTCATCTTCTTCAGCTGATCGGCCGTAGGGATGGTGTGATGTTGCGACAGCTTGATCTGTCCCTCTTGAAGCAGTAGATCAAAAATTTTATCGGCCTTGGACGTGTCAAAGCCGAATGTCTCTGGCTCCTTCTTGCCAAAGGGGCAGGATATTGGCTTTTTCCCTTTTACCCATTCCGCCAGGCCGATTTCTTCCTCCGCGTCAGATTCAGATCCCTCCAAGTACGCCACTTTCTTCTGGAAGTTCCTCCGCTGTTCAAGTGGTCGGATCTCTTGCCCTGACAATCAGTGGATGATTTGACTCAGGCTCTCAAACTCTTGGGCGGCATACCTCTCTCTAATTTGCGGCAAGAGACCTTGGAAAGCGATATCGGCCAACTGTGCATCGGTCAGAGCCAGACTATAGCACTTGTTCTTGATTTCTCTGAACCTCTGTATGTATCCTGTCACTGGCTCATCGCTTCTCTGCCTGAGGCTGGTTAAGTCCGAAATCTTCATCTCGTGTACCCCTGCATAGAAGTACTTGTGGAATTGTTTCTCCAGATCGGCCCTTGTGACGATAGAATTTGGCGGTAAAGTGGTGAACCACTGGAAGGCCGATCCGGATAGAGATGATGAAAATAACCGTACCCTCAGAGCGTCTTGTGAGGCAGCTTCACCGCACTGGATGATGAACCTGTTGATGTGTTCCACAGTGGATGTGTCATCCGTCCCTGAGAACTTGGTGAAATCAGGAACCTTGTAGCGGTGTGGGAACGGCAACGAGTCATAGGCCGATGGATACGGCGTCTTATAAGTTTGAACTTTCGGCTTCAGCCCAAACTGATCTTGAATTACTTCTGCTATTCTTGCCGTCCAATCCACCTGCTGCTGATGAACAGTTGTTCGCGGCGCGGGCACGTGTTGAAGGGCTGGTTCGGCCAGGTGATGAATCGGCAAAGTTTGCTGAACGGCCGATAACTGCTGGCGAAACGCGTCCGCACCCCCTTCGTACGTTGCTGCTGGCGCCGCGCCTCTGAATGCCTCCACAGTGCTTGCCCCCCCTGCCGATCTCTGGTAAGATCGGCTGGTACTGAGAGACCACCGGCCGGACGGCCGATTGGTATGGCACCTGGAACGGATAAGTGCCATGCTCGTTTGCTGGCTCGGGAAAATGCGTCATGGCTGATGCCCCCCTGCCGATTTCTGGTAAAATCGGCTGGTACTGGGAGATCATTGGCCGGGCGGCCGATTGGTACGGCACCTGGAACGGATAAGTGCGATGCCCGTTCGCTGGCTCGGGTAAATATGTCGTGGCTGATGCCCCCCAAGGCACTGAGCTCGTAGGTAGTGTTTGCCCAGAAGCCATTTGAACGGGTTGAAGCGGCGCTCGCGATGGGAGACATGGTTCACCGCTGTATCTTGGAGACGCCGGAAGTGGTGGAGAGCTGTATCCTTCGCGCTGCGTCAATATCGGCTGAGAAGCCGATTGGGATGTGTAGGGTAAGCTTCTGGCCGGCAGGGTAGTTGGAGGGGCATATGCTGGTCCCTGATAACCTTGAACGGCTCCGCTGGCCAGAGAGTTGACGACGGCGTTGTACACCGTGTTGCTCATCACCAAGGATTGGTCAATGAACGCTTGATACACAGACTGTTGAATCATCTCTAACATCTTGCCCGAGTCTTCAGCAATGGTGATGTGGCGAGGTGCTGGAATAGGAGCTTTCTTAACTGCTTCCCCGCTTCTGGTACGACTGAACGATTGGAGGTACGTCTTCTTATAATCTCCCAGATATTTGGCCAATTCCTCCCTCTGGGCGTCCTTGAGATCAGCTTCTGTGACCCCAATGATGTTGCTGTCAGAGATTTCTGCGTTGTTCGACATATCAGGTCTTGGATGGTCCCACCGGGCGTGCCAAAAGTGTGTTGGCGCTAAAATCGGCCGGATAGGAATCGGCCGATGGATCTTCAGCGTCGGACACACGACCCGGGAGAATCTGCTTAGCTCCTGTTCGGGTTATCGCCCTGGTGCGGTTCGCGCGGCGTGCCAGTCAATCTGACCTGTTGATTGACAAGGAAATAGAGTATTAAATTCCAGGCGCGTCGATCGGCTGGATTTCCGATCTGTCCTGAGGAGCGCGTCGGCGGCAAATCGGCCGATTTGCTATAGAGATTATCGGCTATGGGTCAGCCGATGATCGTATAGTAATTGTAAAGAGAACTGCTGGAGCAATCTAAACAATTACTATAGAAGCAACACTTGAGATAGATCTAATCGGCTATATGGCGATGAATCGAAGGAGAACAATGACGAAGCCGATTACCCTGATCTCAAGCTGGATAACTGGTGATAATACTAGAATAACAGGTAAAACTTGCAATTCTAGTAAATATCGATAACTTGTGAATAAATCCAAACGAAACCACAGTGATGCGCCCGTAGTTAAAGCTCGGATATCACTCGATAATCGGAACCTACCAATTGGCCGGAGATCAGGTTGATGCAGCCCTGCCAATCCGTACGAACTCGTGAAAGAAGAAAATATTGGCGAAGTCGCCGACTTGAAAGGTAAAGTACTCGTAAAAAGTAGAAGTTGTGTTTGTTGATTGTTGTTGGTTTTTTTGGCAAAACCCTAGCGACTCCTATTTATACCCTGAAACTAGGACTCCTGGTCGATTACGACTTGTTACAACCTTATTTAAAACAGGAAAACTACTATATCTATAATAACTTTAAAAAGGAAACGGACTCCCGCAGAATCTTCCGCCGCCGTTTCCTAATCCAGTCAGGGCCTCTTCAATTGCTTTCCGGCCGACTTAGCATGCCGTGTTGACCAGCTTTTGACTAGGATCTTCTGGATTAATCCTATCCTGTTGGCATAGGCTGCGCCACCAATCGGCCGATTTTCAACTGTTACCCCGATCGGCCGATTCCTTACTGTAGCTTTCAGATCCGCTTCATCGGCCAATCTTCTCCTCCTGACGCCGATTTAATACGTGTCAAAATCTGGCGTCAACACTTTTATCTACAACAGTGGGTACGAATAAGGGCTATTAAACTTTCCATTTAATCTAGGGAAAAATATAGCAAGCAACTGAAGAATTGCATGTAACAAAAGTTGTAGATCTTCTTCTAAAGATTACAGAACAGTTGAGTTTGTATTTTTCTGATATTTCTATGATTTTTAAAGCATTTTAGAAGTTTGCTATTTTGAATCTAGGGTCAAAACACGGCGAGCGGCGGCGGCATCCGTGCGCGCGCAGAGGAGCTCGAGCTGGCCCTTTTATGGCGAGCAAGGGAGAAGGGGTGGGGCGGGGCGCGTCGAGGCGAAGCAACCCGCGGCATTGGGTGGTCAGGGCGGTGCTCAGGGGCGCAGTAAGATCGGGCATGGCGCGACATGGGCGCGCAGCATTGGCCGCCCCAGGCGGTGCGCAGAGCACCGGCGTGGCGTGCAGCTTGAGCGGGCAGGGGGTTGGACGAGCAGGATGCAGCGTGGGGAGCGGGAGATCACGCGGCGCGCGGGCTGGGGAAGCAGCTGCAGCAGCGGGCTTGTCGGGCGGCGAGCGTTGGGGTTGGCGGTGCACGGCGGAGGCTCGGGCACAGCGTGGCCTCGCCATTGGGTCGGTGGGCGGCGAGCAGAGGCGCTGCGTCGCTGTCGTGCACGTGGCACCTGCGGGCTGGGCGGGCTCGCGGCACGGGGAAGGAGGCGTGCGGCCGGGACGCGGGTCAGCGGGCTTGGCCCTGGTTGGCTTGTCGCGGCGCGGGCTGCAGGCATTGCCGGCGACGTGGCGGCCAGCTCTGCTGGCTATCGGGGCAGAGCAGGGGAAGGGAGGGACTGAAAGGGAAAATAGAAGAAAACCGAGGGGCTGAACTGTAAAACCATATTTTTCTCCTATTTGTGTTGCAACTCGAAAATCTTTGAGCATGAAAGTTGTTCAAAATGAAAAGTTCTTCAAGTTTTGTTTCAGGCCAAAGTTCATTTGAGTTATAGTTCAAAAGTTATTTTAAAAACTTGAAAAGCATGATTCAGATGACATGTCATTTCATGGGTAAAATTTCATATTCTCTCCTAGACTTCAACTAGACTTTTGTTTATCATGCCACTGATGATGTGCCCATTCAATTTCATAGCCATATTTGCATTGATGTGAAAGTTATTTTATTTGTTTGATTAAAGTACATGTACTTATGCACCTATACACATACTTTCAAAATACATACAAAACCAAATTATAATACTTTCAAAATACTTTTCTTAGTTATTTATGCATATTGTTATGCTAATGAGACTTTGTTTAGCAATTTAAACACATGAGGTGTCACAACTTATCTGGATTAACTAACTTCATTAAGTAAGCGAGTGGTTTTGTCATGTCGTAACGGCCATTTTCAATAGTAAGCATGGTTTAAGCAAAACTACTCGTAGACGTAGTTTCTGGGATTGAGATTTTTATGCAGAGCATGTTACTTAAGTGCAAGCTCACTGTAGCTATTTTCCTTCAGCAGGTTAATCATGAAAAATACATTAAACAGCTACTGCTAGGGTCAAGATCTATTTGTAGAGAACAACCCATGCAAGAATTGGTGCTGAACATCTTACAGAACAAACTTACTTGTATGAGTAGGCTACTGTAAATATTGTAAATTTTTCCTATGCAAGAATTAGAGGCTAACATTTTAGTTTAAATGGATCTATCATATAACAAAATGTACTCGAAACATCTAGTTGTGGTTGGATTCGGTGCATGAAATTTTTATGAAAGACTAAACTCTTAGCACTGAAGCTACAATCCAAAACTCATGAGCAGTTCTTTCCTGAAACTCTTGGAACAACTAAAAGATATTTAAACTTGATTTAAATCTATAGCTAAAAATATGTGGAAACAGCCCAAGATCCTTTTACAAAGTTATAGATCTTAACTGAAGGAGTCCAGAACATCTTAGTTTTTATTTTTAGGATTTTTCTGTGAGTTGTTTTGCATTTTCAAAGTTCATAGATTGGTTTACAAAGTTCTAGTTTCTAGTTTACAGAAGTCCCTAAGATTTTACGGAAATCTTCTCGGAAATATTGAAATCAAAGAAAAGGGTAATTTGTGCAGGGAAACGGCGACTATTGGCCGAATTCTAGCGGCTAGGGTCGCCAGCGGTGAGGGGCGAAGGTGGGAGAGGCAAGAGGGGAACAAACCGCACCTGTTTGAGGCCTTGGGTGGGGAAGTGGTGGACCGAGGCGGCTGGCCGGTGGTGACATAGAGCCGGCGGCGGGTGCGGGTGGTGGTGGTGGCGCTCCGGCGAGGAAGAGGACGCGGGGACCGGCCATGCAGCTTCGGTGGGAGGCGGAGATGGTGATGGGAGGGTTAGTTTGGACAATGTGGGGGCGGAGCGGCGCGTCCACGCGCAGGTGACGGCTTGTCGGAGTTGGGGTTGGGATGCGAGCTCAGGGGCCTCGAGTGGGGCTTTTATAGGCACGAGAGGGAGCATAGCGGCCTGGGCACAAGTGTCTAGGGAGGGCTTGACCAGGGGGCAAAACCGGGGGCGCAGTTGCCTCCTTGTCGCCGGTGGGCTCGCCGTGGCGCCAGCAGCGCCCGCGGCAGAAGGAAGCCGCCGTGTGGAGGCTTCCAAAGTGGGAAGAGCGAGATTTTGTGGGCCAGCGGGGGATTTTCCTGGTGCTGGCAGGCCCACTTGGCCGGGCGGCCTTGGTTTCGCCGGGGTGCGTGGGCCAGCTGGCCTGGTGGCGATGGGACAAAGCAAAGGGATGAGAGAGGAGGGAGAAGGTGATGGGACTTAAGGGTGAAAAACAAAAACAGCGGGGGCCTGGGTGAAAGAGGAGCTAAAACTCATTCTTCCCAAGGTCATATCAAAAACATTTGAATGCCATTTTTTTTCATCATTTCAAGATATACATTTTCTCTTTTATGACTATGTTCATTTGAGCAATGTATAAAAAGTTATTTTGAATTTCCAAAAACTAGTATATTTAATGACACGCAATTTCATGTGAATTTTTGCACTTTTAGCCCTTGAGTTTAACTAGACTTTTGTTGGTCTTGTTATGACAGATGTGCCATTACATTTTTAGTCATTTGTGATAATCTTTGAAAGTTACAAGGGTTTGTTTGCAAAGGTTCATATGTATATGCATATATACATATACACATATTCATTTGCTTGAAAGGTAGATTTTGATAGGTTGTTTTATAATTTTCTTGCTCTTTTCTGCCTAATTTCAAGTTATGGATCTTTGTTTAGTCTTTTAGGCACCTATGGTGTCACAGCCAATCCCCCTTAAAAAGAATCTCGTCCCGAGATTCGGATAAAAACTAAGTGTGGAAAGTGTGTACTTTGGATGGAACCAAGAAAACCAGGAAAATTTTGATTGAGATAGCTTTCAGTTTCCCATGTGGCTTCTCCTTCGGTGTGATGGTTCCACTGAATTTTATACATTTTAATCACCGCTCTTCGGGTACTTCTTTCCTTCTGGTCAAGGATTTTGATGGGTTGCTCAACATAAGAGAGGTTTGGTTCCACCATGATTTCTTTTTGCTCAACAATTTCGGCCGGAACTCTGACACATTTTTTTAGTTGAGAGACATGAAAAACGTCATGAATGGCTGCAAGTTGCGAAGAAAGTCACACTCTATAGGCCACGGGTCCACATTCTTCAATAATTCCTTGGGTGGCATCTGATAGGGCCGTTTAGAGATAGGTGCAGTGCCTGGCTGCAGTTCAATGACGAACTCTATATCTTGATCTGGTGGCATGCCTGGTAAGTCATCCGGGAAAACATTGGCATACTCACGTACCACCGGAATTTCTTCTATTTCAGAGCAGACCTCAATGGGAGCAGATGAATTTGTGCATTCTCGGAAAGGCAAATATAGAGTAGTAGCTCCTTGGGTCGGGGAATTGATTTCAACGGCTCAGGAGGAAAGATCTAAGGTTACTCCATGCCGAGTCATCCAATCTACTCCCAAAATGATATTGATGCCCTCAAGTGCCAAGAGAATCAAGTCGGTTTTGATGACTTTGCTACCCAATTTAATTGGCACGTTTCTTATGAGTTGATTTGTAGCAATTTTACCACCCAGTGTAGCTATCATATACGACTTTCTCGTGTGACAGAAATCTAAACCCACTTTTGCACCAAATTTTGCACTAATGGAACTATGTGATGCACCAGAGTCAAATAATATAACAGTGGGCTTGCGGTGGATAGAAAATGTACCCGTCATTACTGGTGCGCCATCAGGAAGCTTTGCGAGGGTGGTGAAATTGATCCGCCCTCGCTTGACCTGGTTAATCTGTTTCTTGCCCTAGTTTCTGTTGTTGGTATTGGAGCCTAGGCCCTGAGCTTGCTGTCTGGACTGAGGGCAATCTCGAGGAAAGTGAGTAGAACTCCCACAATTGAAACATCGGTTTGTGTTACTCTGGCGGGGTGGCTACTGTATATTCAGCCTTGGGCCATTTGGCTGTGGAGTAGGGGGTCTTGCCACACCCTGTTGCTGTGGGGGCCTAAAAATCCAACGCCCTGGCTGAGGGGCATTCTGAAGAGCTTTAGGTGCTGCATTCTGCATTAAACGATACCTCGGTGGCTGAGCACTCGAGGGTCCAGCTGGAGCCTTCCTCTTCTTTTCCACACGATGGGCCAAAATGCAATCCTCTTGGGTGTTTGTCAAATTAACCAGCTCATTGTAAGTGTCCGTTCTGATGGGATTTAGACATTCCTTGAGCTTGGTATTAAGACCTCTGCGGAAACGATCACGTTTCTTGGCATCTGTGTCAGCATGATAACCTGCGTACTGAGAAATGTTGTTGAACGCTTGAGCGTACTGAAGTACAGTGCGGGTACCCTGAGTAAGAGCTAGAAACTCATTCAACTTCCTTTCCATGAGACCTTCTAGGATATGGTGGGCTCGGAACGCATTCTTGAATTTGTCCCATGTGACAACATGATCTGCCGGAAGCATGGCAAAATAGTTGTCCCACCATATATGTGCAGTACTGCGAAGCTGTTGCGTGGCAAATCGATCTTTGTTGGCTTTAGAACATGGTAGTGTCAATAAGGCAAACTTGGATTCAATGGTACGAATCCAAATGTCCGCATCTAATGGCTCCTTCGTCTTGTTAAACAGAGAGGCTGCGTTCCAAAGAATTCCGGGTAACCAGCCACTTGAGGTTAGGGTGCATTGTGCACACCCCGCTGCTGTTGATGGGGTTGCTGCCCCTGAACAATCTATCGGAGCAATTCGGTTTGAGCGGCCATCACCTCCACCAGACTAGGTGGCGGTGGCGGTGGCGGCGTCTGTTGCGACCTGCTGCCGCTAGCTCCGAACCCATCAGGATTGCCATGTGTTGCCCCAACCATCTGAAACATGGAGGTTTATCATCAGCAAAGGCTTCATAATTCTCCCATGATTCAAAAAAAAGATAGTACGGGAAGATGTAGAACTTGGAAGGCTGATACAATCGGGTGTGCGATCTGCGGCTGGTTATGAGAAATTTCATAACTCACGTTCTGTTCATCTGAACCCTTACAAAAGTTGGTGGTGATTAGGAAATTTAGTGGCCTAAAACTGTGGCATTCAATACACCTCTGATTACTACATCTCCGACTACATTTCCGACTACCACGACTATTAATCCGACTACTATGGCTGCAACATCGACTACTTCGTCTGCATTTCCATATACCAGGTCCACAACTCCGGCTGCTATGGCTCCCTCATCGACTACATCGACTACATCTCCGACTGCATCGACTACCATACGGCTTCTTTGACTACATCGCCGACTGCTTCATTACTTCTACAACTTCTTCGACTACATCTCCGACTGCTTTGACAACATCTATTACGACTTCAACTACATCTTTGACTGCTTGAACTGTACTATCATCTGCTATGGCTATAGTTCAACTACACTGTATCTTTGACTTCCTCGACTGCACATCCGACTGCTTCCACCTTATCTCCGACTACTACGACTATACCTCCGGCTGCTTCAGTTGTACCTCTGTCTGATACGACTACAACTTCGACTACACTGCATCTATGACTTCTTCGACTGCATTTCCGACTACCTCTGTTACACTTTCGTTTACTACGACTACATCATGGCTTGCTATTACTGTATCTCCAACTAGTACGACTATTTTTTCGATACGTCGACTACATTTCCGGCTGCTTGAGCTACACTTCCGACTACTCTGACTACATTTTCGACCACTTCAACTACATCTTCCACTGCTTCTCTATTTTGGCCATTTTCAGATGAACTACTGCATCATTGATTTCCAACTGCCTGCCAATATACATTCATCAAGTCCTTAATTAAAGCCTACCTAATTTGAGTGTTCGAGCTTCAAGGATACACTCCTTATATCAGGTGGTACTCAACTCTAAGCTAGCCTGTTACCACCCTCCCAAAAGTTAGGCTACACTAAGAGGAGTATATGCAAAAGTACTCCGAAGTCGTCGCCTAGTAGTCGTCAAGGTTGTTGACAGAAGACTCGCTGCGCGCGGGGGAGTGAGCTCCCATCTTTGTGGGCTGCGGCGCTACAACATCGTAGTCAAGGTCAGAGATACCCTCTATCTCCTCGGGCTCCTCATCACCATCAACGTCCATCACGTCCGGTGGGGCGTGAAGGGCTGCCTGCTATGCATGATGCATGTCGATATGCCCATTGGCGTCCTCCAACTTGATGTTGAGATCATGGATCTGCTCTTCCAAAAACTCAATCATCGCCTCGTGCTCACCCACGGTGGTCTCCAGTGTCTGAACTTGGCCTTCAAGCTGGCCAATCCTAGCATCTCGATCACCAATCTCCTCACCCAAGTCCTGCATCTACTCGTCCCTCAAACTGACTGTCCACTGGAAGGACTGAGCAAGATCTATCACCTGTGCCATACCCTTACTCTGAAGGGCCTCCAGGCAGTAGAGTGCATTCATGCACCGGACTGAAAAGACTATGGTCTCAACAGGAATCTGGTCTACCAAGTGGCCTAGATGTGCCAACCTATCAAGCCACAGAGGGTCGCTCTCGCTGACTGCCGGAAATATCCCAGCTGGAGCCAAGATCACCTCCAATGGGTGCTGCTCACAAAAAGTGGTGAGCGCCTTCATTGCTGCTGCTTCCCATGAGTCAATGAGGCGGTGTCCGACAACTTCTGTCTCGATGGTGAGCCATGCGGTGTTGAGTGGGTGCTGGGGAATGGTCATGCGCACACGGCACCGACGGACACCCGTCTCCATGAATTCCTGCCCCACATAAAGAGGCGGATTCGGGTACCCAGCGGCGCTCAACACGCCCCACAAGATGGAGGGGAAGCCCTCCCGATACAGGCACACTGAGTGCGCATGTCCTTCCTCATCCACCACCATGAGAATTGGATCAGCCATCTGATTCAAAAGCTTAAAGGGTGAGATAACGAAAACTGATGTTCAATCTAATAAACAGATTCTGGACAGTGCACAAAAATGAGCATAACTTCTGCAGGTGATGTGCAAAAATTCTTAAATTTTACCAGAGCATACCTAAGGTACTTGTGCACAAATTTGCTGGTCAACCCCAAAGCTAAATCAGACTCTAAGATAACTATACCCTTACATTTCTAACTTATATTCTAGAAAACAGAGGGATAGTATTTTGTAAATCTGAATAATCTAGCTGGCCAAAAATTACCAAATTTTTAATAGTAGCTTATTTACTCAATTTACAACAACTTTTGGGTTGAACTCCTGTATATAAGGTCATTTGTTATGTTCAACAAATTGATATCCCTAGATTGGACAGAAAATAATAGGAACTTAGTTGAACTTTGGTTAGTGATTTAGCTATTTTGGGGGTGAATTTTATCCAGTTCAACCGTAACTCAAATTTTTATTTGAATTTCAAGATATGCAGTATGCACAAACTTTCCGTCCTCACAACTTCACAGTTGCCATTAACTTGGCCTTACGGAGTTATTTCGGTGGCTTAATTTAGTATATCTCTCCCTATAATAACTAGTCGAGCTCTCTTCGTTCTTAACCGATCATACTCGCGGTTAGTGTACCTGCAGAAAACTCACCTAGATATATAAATCCTAATTTATATTGCCACCTAGTTATATTCCCATATTCCCATAGGGCTTTACGAGCTAGATATAATCCTTAACGAGTCCAACGCATTTTTTTCAAATATGAGGTTTGTGGTCAAGTCTTATAAAACTTATTTTTAAGGTTTGTTGCATACTCTGGTGTACACTTTTTGCTCTAATACCAGTTGTGGTAGAACCGCCCAAATTAATCTGGCTTAAGTGCACTAACCATCATCCATAAAGGGGAAACGGCTACCATGCACTTCAAACGGAGTAATCCGTCAGTGTGTCGGGTAATTCCCAATGCAACCACCGGATATTTCGATCGAAACAAAGCGTACACTTAACTTGCACGAAGGCAAGTCCAGATATTACAACATTCCATAGCTTTTATCTCACAAGTCTGACATCATTTATTACAAGCCGAGTTCATTAAACAAGTACTTCATAGTTCAAACATAAAAACTTTATTTAGAGTTTAAAAGCAGCGGAAATAAAACACGATCATCTATCGTCGATTCGAATACCACGATGAAGCCCGTACGTGGCATCACACGACAGAGTCATTGTTGGCCGTGGACGGATCCCACTCCACGGACCAACCAGGCAGCAAGGTACACGGCCAAGTCAAACCAGCTATCATATCTTCAAAAGACACACCTGAAAATATTGCCACAAGCAAGGCTCAGTACACTAATACTCAGCAAGGCTTACCCGACTAGTGGTATGTAAATACCGACTCATAAGCATTCGTGGCTCTAAGGTTCTAAAGTTTTTTTTTGCTTAAAAGCAACAAAGAGTAAGTCCTTAATTTTATATTTTAGCTTTCAATATTCTAGTTCATTTAACCATTCTAAGTGAGCATCTATCTCTAACCAAACATGGTGGAAAACAATTAATCATCCAACAAGTTTCATCATAGCCATAGTTTCTCTTGTTACTCTATGTGGCAGAAGTATTAAGAAGTCTCAATTACCGTGAGAAACGGATGATTCGAATCGAATTTTTGAACCTTGCAAGGCAATCCTAACACACACGCCTGGAGCACCAAAGGGTCACCCCAAGCAACTTTTCTCCTTTCTTTCCGAGTTGTGGATCAGGGTCACCTTACCCGACTATAGAGCCTCGCTCTACACTCGCATGTGTATACGCATCTGAACTTCATTCAAGTAGGGTGAGAGTAAAGTCCACTTGTCGGGCCAATCAGGTACTTAAGCTTATTGAGTACCATATTTTCGACATGTGGTTAGTACGTTCAAACGCTTAACCACCACTACCACACACTTCGACCTTAGCATTTTTCTCTACTCGGACGGGGCCTCAACCATGAGTCGTACCACAGCCCCACTTGTCGACCTTATAGTTGCAGTATGTGGTAAAACATTCAACTCCTATAATTCTTGCAAGTGGCAGGAAACCACTCGACTTTTACCGAACCTATTAGCAGAGCATCTACTCAAGCTCCTTGTTCTAGTATTCATTACATAGGTGCCCAGGATCATGCAGCTAGGGTTCCAATCAACTCCTATGAACTTAAATGCACAGGTAGAAAGGAAAAGTAGTTGGATCAATTGAAATACTAGGATTATGCACCGGGGCTTGCCTTCTTGGGCAAAACTAGTCGGGGGTTCTTCCGAACTTTGGTTCGGGTCTTCAGCGACTTCAGTTAGATTATCTTGAGCTTCGCGCTTCTCACACTCGGACTCGGGCACCAGATCGTAGGTTCCGTCGACGAGAGTAGTCGATTCTATATGAATGCACATATATGAGTGGTTTTAAAGGTACAAGATAAATAATTATTTCACTATAAAGTAGTCATTCAACAAAACTCAAGTTAAGTAGTCAAGTACTTCATTTTCTTTTCCTTAGGCAGTCATTTATCAAGTACTTATCTGGATTAACTGACTTCATTAAGTAAGCGAGTGGTTTTGTCATGTCGTAACGGCCATTTTCAATAGTAAGCATGGTTTAAGCAAAACTACTCGTAGAGGTAGTTTCTGGGGTTGAGATTTTTATGCAGAGCACGTTACTTAACTGGAAGCTCACTGTAAAATTTTTAGCCATTTTCCTTTAGCAGGTTAATCATGAAAAATACATTAAACAGCTACTGCTAGGGAAGATCTATTTGTACAGAACAACCCATGCAAGAACTGGTGCTCAACATTATACTGAACAAACTTACTTACATGAGGAGGCTACTGTAAATTTTGTAGATGTTTCCTATGCAAGAAGAGGATTTGTGGGCCAGCAGAGGATTTTCCAGGTGCTGGCAGGACCACTTGGCCGGGCGGCCTCGCTTGCGCGGGGTGCGCGGACCAGCTGGCCTGGAGGCGATTGGACAAGGCAGAGGGAGGAGAGAGGAGGGTGAAGGTGATGGGACTTAAGTGTGAAAAACAAAAACAACGGGGGCCTGGGTGAAAGAGGAGCTAAAACTCATTATTCCCAAGGTCAAATCAAAAACATTAATATCATTTTTGTTCATCTTTTCAAGATATACATTTTCTCTTTTATGACTATGTTCATTTGAGCAATGTATAAAAAGTTATTTTGAATTTCAAAAAACTAGTATATTAATGACACGTCATTTCATGTGAACTTTTGCACTTTTAGCCCTTGAGTTCACCTAGACTTTTGTTGCTCCTGTTATGACAGATGTGCCATTACATTTTTAGTCATTTGTGATCAACTTTGAAACTTATAAGGGTTTGTTTGCAAAGGTTCATATGTATATGCATGTGGCAGAACCACCTGAATTAATCCGGTTCAAGCGCGCTATTCATCACCACAAGGGCAATCAGGGCTAACTCGCACTTCAAACGGAATAATCCACTGGTCTGTCGGGTAACCTCCCAATACAACCACGGTTCTTACGGATCGAAGCCACACATACATGTACTCACACGAAGGAGAGCCCAGAGTATACAACATTCCACATTTTTACACCACGGGGTTCATCATAAATTATCATTACAATAAAGTTCAATTTCGTAAAACAAGGTACTTCGGATTTCGAAATAAATGAGTTCTTCAGAGTTCAAGCAGCGGAAAAGATAACGACACTACTCGACGATAAAGGATGTCTCGATGAAGCCTGTACGAGGCATCACTCGGCATCACCACCATTGGCCGGGGGCGTATCCCATTCCACCGACCAACCAGGAGGAGGGGGGGAACTCAACTTGGCCTTTTATAGGCAACAGAGAGGCGGGAGGAGGGGCGGGACTTGACTGTGAGACGCGGGGCGGCGGCACGAAGGGGGCGTGCGACTGGCCACGGCGGGCGGTGAACAGAAGCCAGCGCGGCGTGCGGCAGGCGCGGGCAGGGGACTGGGCGGTGAGGATTTGGCGTGTGAAGCTGGAGATCACGCGGCGTGCGGGTTGGGCGAAGAGGTGCAGCAGCTGCCTTGCCGGGCGGCGAGCGCGGCGACTGGCGAAATGCTGCGGAGACACGGGCATGGCGCGGTTCGTCTATTGGGTATGGCGGGCGGCGAGCAGGGGCGCGGGTCGCCGGCGCGCGCGTGGCGTGCACGGACTGGGGAGGAACGCGGCGTGCGGGCGCGCGTGCGGGTGCGGCCAGGCATTGGCTTCGCACCTAGCGCGGTCAGGCATCACCGGCCAAGTGGCCTGCGGCGACTGCGCGGCAACGAGGGTCGGGCGAAGCGAGGGCCGCAGCGAAGCCGAGGGTCGGGCGAAGCGAAAAGGGTCGGGCGAAACGAAAAGGGGTCGGGCGAAATGGCTGCGCGTGGGAGGGTCGGGCGAGACGAGGGGTCTGCAGCGAAATAGAAGAAAAGGTAGGGGCTGGTTCGCAAATCCAAGTGGTTCTCAACTTTTGTGTTGCAACACCAAAATCCTTCAACGCGAAAGTTGTTCAAAATGGAAAGTTCTACAAGTTTTGATTCAGGCCAAAGTTTATTTGAGGTCTAGTTTTTAGAAGTTATTTTAAAAACTTATTTAGTTGAAATTTCTCTTAATTATTTATGCACCGCTTTAAGGTAAAGAGGCTTATTTCTCAATTTAAACACCTGGGGTGTTACAATGCATATATACATATACACATATTCATTTGCTTGAAAGGTAGATTTTGATAGGTTGTTTTATACTTTTCTTGATCTTTTATGCCTGGTTTCATGTTATTGATCTTTGTTTAGTCTTTTAGGCAATTAGGGTGTCACAACCAACCCTCCTTAAAAAGAATCTCGTCCCGAGATTCGGATATAAACTAAGTGCGGAAAGTGTGTACCTTGGATGGAACCAAGAATACCAAGAATACCTTGAAGGTAGATGTGAATGAATTCAAGACGGTGGGGAGTATATTCCGGCCTCAGTTCAATCCAGTACTTAAGCTTACCGATTACCATATTCTCGGCATGTGGTTAGTACGTTCAAAGACTTAACCACCACTACCACACACTGCGGCCTTAGCATTTTTCACTAAACAGACGGGGCCTCAATCATCAACACGAACATCGTACCATAGCCCCGTCCGTCCACCTTATGATTGCAGCATGTAGTAAATAGTCAACTCCTATATTCTCGCGAGTGACAGGAAATCACTCGACTTTTACCGGAGTCCTATTAGCATAGCATTCTATCGAACCTTATATATAGTGTTCAAATCATAGGAACCTAAGATCATGCAACTAAGTTTTCATTCAACTCCTATAAACTTAATGCACAAGTAAAATAGAGTAATAAGTTGCATAATTTAGAAAAATAGGGTTCATGCTCCGGGGCTTGCCTTCTTGAGCTAAGCTAGCCTTGGGCTCTTCCGAACTCGGGTTCGGGTCTTCGAAAGCTTCAGTTAGATTCACTTGAGCTTCACGCTGCTCACTCTCGGACTCGGGCACCAGCTCGTACGTTCCGTCAGCGAGAGTAGTCGATTCTATATGAATGCACAAGTATGAGTTGTATTGATGGTATATGACATTTAATTTCTTCATGATAAAGTTGCAGTCCACAAAACACAGATTTGGTTGTAAATTTACTTAGTTAAGATTTTTTTTGGCAATCGTTAAGAGAGTATCTTAAACTATTTGACTTCATTAAACAAGAAGGGGTTGTGTTATATCGGAAACTTGATTTTCTAAGCACAACATGGATTAAATACAATTACTGAACTAGGTAACTTCTGGTAATGAAATTTTTATTTAGAGTACATTATGCAGAGCCAACAGCATTGTAAAAATTTTAGAAATTTCTGTGGAGCAGATTAAGTTTGAAAAATGTAATACACAACCACTACTAGAACCTAGTTATTTTTATACAGGACAAACCATGCAAGTATTGATGCTAAAAATTTTACAGGGTGTTAATCTGTCCATATATGTGTTACTGTAAATTTTTCATATTTTATTGTGCATGATACAGAGCATAATAAAGATTAACTTCTACAAGATGTTTTACAGTATTTCTGAGTATGAAACTTTTTATAAAGCATGTTCTAACCCAAACTATCCTATAGTAAAAAGATGATCATTTTGCAAGCACAAAAACTAATTGCTTTTGATTTAATGCATTTTTCCTCCACAAAATTATATAAATAGGTTACGGAAACGAAAAAGGTTCTAAACTTTTTTTGTGGTATTTAGGCATCAATATAACGACTCTGGAAAAGTTTCACAACATTAATCACAATATAACAGCAGGTAAAATTAGTTTTATTATTTTGTGGCATAAACAAAGTTTAACAAAAAGTTTAGCTACAAGTGGGTTCTGGTCCTAAACGTTTTCCACTGGACTACACATCAACTAACTAAACTATTGTTCAAAATTTAGGTTCATCCTTTGTCTACAATAGTGGGTAAAATTAAAGTCTATTAAACCTTCGATTTAATTTATAGCAAGATTTAGCAAGCAACTAAAGAAAAGTATATAACAAAAGTTGTAGATTTTCTTCTAAAGATTATAGAACAGTTGAGTTTATATTTTTCTATGATTTTATATGAATTTTAAAATTTTGTTGTTTTTGAATTTAAAGTTTAAACACAGGTTTGCAGATATGCCCCTGGAAACTTGCGTGCGACCCTTCTAAAGATTTCGATCCTTGCAATTGGGTCCCTGGGCGGCGCTGGCATGGCGGCCGGCCAAATTTCGGCGAGGGGAGGCTCGTCGGCAGCGAGGGGGGGCTCATCGGCGGCGAGGGGAAAAGGGTCGGGGAGATCCAGGGAGGCAAGAGGTACCTTGTGGGGCCTTGGTCAGTGTTGGGGGTGGCCGAAGGTTGCTCGTCGGCGCGGAGCAAGGGGGAGGCGGCGGTGTGGGCGTCGGCGATGATGCTTCAGCGAGGAGGGGAGGGCGTGGGCGGGTCGATGAGCTTCGCGACGTCGAGGGGAACTTGCTCCGAGGCTCGGCTCGGACGGAGGAGTGCCGGAGTTGGCTGCCCACGGAGCAGTAGGGGAGCGGCGGCGGCGCGGCGGCGCTGCCGATGCTCCGGCGGGTCTGGGTGGTGATGGGCGGGGCAGTGAGCTGCGGTGGTGTGGTGTGGTGGTGGTTGGAGGCTCAACTCTGGCAATGGGTGGCCGGAGAGGTCAGCTCCACGGCGGGCTACTTATGGCGGCGACAATGGCAAAGGCGGCGGCGGCGTTCTGGTGGGTCGAGGCGCGCGCGAGCAGCTTTGTGCCGCCTTTTATAGGCTGCAGGAGGGAGGGAGAGGGCCGGGCGACGCTGGGGAGCGGCGGCACGACGGGGGTGCGTTACTGGGCGCGGCGGGCAGCGAGCAGTGCTGGCGCGGCGTGCGACGGGCGCGAGCAGGGGATTGGGCCCCCGGGATTTGGCGTGGGGGAGGGGGAGATCACGTGGGCGCGGTTGGGCAAGCAGCTGCAGCAGCGGTTTGTCGGGGCGGCGAGCGCGGCGACTGGCGGGGAGCGGCGGAGGCTCAGGCACGGCGCAGGCAGGTCTGGGCACGGCGGGCGGTGAGCAGAGGCGCGCGTCGCCGGCGTGCGCGTGGCACGTGCGGACTGGGCAGGGTAGCGGCGTGGGGGATGAGCGCGTGCGAGCAGGGCGCGGCCAAGCATTGGCTTGGTGCCTAGCGCCGGTCAGGCATCGTGGCCCAAGTGGCCTGCGGCGACTACGCGGCGGGCGGAGGGTCGGGCGAAGCGGAGAAGGAAGGGTTTGCAGTGGAAGGCGGAGGGTCGGGCGAAGTGGAGGAGGGAGGGTCTGAAGTGAAAATAGAAGAAAAGGCAGGGGCTGGTTTGCAAAGTCAAGTTTTACTCAAATTTTTGTGTTGCAACTCAAAAATCTCTGAACATGAAAGTTGTTCAAAATGAAAAGTTACACAAATTTTGTTTGATGCCAAAGTTCATTTGAGTTATAGTTTGAAAGTTAATTTGAAAACCCAAAAAGCTTAATTCGGGGGACCCGTTATTTTATGGGCAAAATTTCGTATTCTCTCCTCGGCTTCAACTAGACTTTTGCTTATCCTATCATCAATGATGTGCCTATTATATTTTGTAGCCATATCTGCATTGATGTGAAAGTTATTCAATTTGTTTGATTAAAGCACATATATTGATGCATACATACACAGAAATTCAAAATCAAATGCAAAACCAAAGTATAATTCATTTCTTTTAAACTTTTCTTAGTTAGTTAAGCATATTATTACGCTGACTTGTTTAGCAATTTAAACACCTGAGGTGTTATAGCCTTCCCCCCTTAAAAAGAATCTCGCCCCGAGATTCGGACAATAGGCTTAGTGTGGATAGTGTGTGTACCTTCGGTAGAGTTGAGAAAACCCGGGAAATTTTGGTTTAGATAGCTTTCAGTTTCCCATGTGGCTTCTTCCTCAGTGCGATGATTCCATTGAATTTTATACCTTTTAGTCACTTTCCTCCTAGTGCTTCTTTCTTTTTGATCCATGATTTTGATAGGATACCCAACATATGAGAGGTCGGGTTCTACCAATATTTCTTGTTGTTCCACAACCTCGGTAGGGACTCGAACACACTTCTTGAGTTGAGATACGTGAAAGACGTCATGGATGGCTGCAAGCTGAGGGGGCAGTCAAATTCTAAAGGCTACGGGTCCACAGCTCTCGATGATTTCGTAGGGACCAACATATCGGGGAGATAGTTTTCCTTTGACTCCGAATCGTTGTACTCCCTTGGTTGGTGAGACCTGAAGGTAGACATGATCACCAACTTCAAATTTCAGTGACTTCCTCCTTCTGTCGCAATAGCTCTTTTGCCTGGATTGTGCTGCTCTAAGATTTTCTTGTATTATTCTCACTTTTTCTTCTGCCTCGATTACCAAGTGTGGTCCAAATATTTTGCGTTCTCCGGTCTGTGACCAACTCAAAGAAGTTCGACACCTTCGTCCGTATAAGGCCTCAAATGGTGCCATTTTCAAACTCGCTTGATAGCTATTGTTATATGAGAACTCTGCTAGGGATAGGCATTTGTCCTAATTCTTGTCATAGTGAATGACGCAAGCTCTAAGCATGTCTTCAAGAATTTGGTTCACTCTTTCAGTTTGTCCGTGAGTCTGAGGATGATAGGCTGAGCTTTGAATCAATTTAGTACCAAGAGATGCTTGCAATTGTTCCCAAAAGCGTGCTACAAACTGAGTACCATGATCGGAAACAATTGTCTCAGGTACTCCATGTAGGCAAACAATGCGATCGAGATAAATCTCGGCATATTTCTTGGGAGTATAGGTGGTGTGTACCGGAAGAAAATGTGCCGTCTTTCTGAGTCTATCAACGATAACCCATATGGAATCATGTTTCTGTGCGGTACTCGGCAATCCAACAATGAAATCCATACTTATGTCTTCCCATTTCCATGAGGGTATAGGCAAAGGTTGAAGTGTACCGGCTACTTTCAAGTGGCTAGCTTTTACTCTCTGACATGTGTCGCATTCTGAGACATATTTAGCAATTTCCTTTTTCATTCTAGTCCACCAGAAGGTTTGCCTAAGATCTTGATACATTTTGCTGTTGCCGGGGTGAATAGAAAATTTTGAAAGATGTGCCTCATCAAGAATTTGTTTACGAAGCTCATGATTCTTTGGAACGACTATGCGACTTTCAAACCATAGAACTCCCTTATGGTCCTGGCGGAGACATTTGTATTTCTCTTCACCTAGAGAGAGTTTTGTTTAATGATCTTAACTCCTTCATCATGTAGTTGTGCCATGATGATCTGGTCGTGAAGAGTGGGCTCAACTGAGATGTGATTCAGAGTGATTTGGGAAATCATTTCCAAACTAAGCTTCCTCATTTCTGAACATAATGTCTCATTATAGATTTCCACTGATAGGCAATGGCAATGAGCCTTGCGGCTTAGTGCATCCGCGACTACATTGGCCTTGTCGGGGTGATAGTGGACCTCTAGGTCATAATCCTTGATTAATTCTAGCCATCTTCTTTGTCTCATATTCAGAACGGCTTGGGTGAAGATATATTTGAGACTTTTGTGGTTGGTGTAGATATTACAATGAGTGCCCATGAGATAATGTCTCCATATTTTTAGAGCATGAATGACTGCTGCTAATTCGAGAGCATGGGTCGGATAATTCTGCTCATGGGGCCGAAGGGCTCGTGAAGCATAGGCGATAACTCGATTTTCTTGCATAAGCACACAACCAAGACCAGTGCCAGATGCGTCACAGTAAACATCGAACGGCTTGGTGTTATCGGGTTGTGCTAACACAGGGGCTGTAGTCAAACGTTCTCTGAGAGTGTGGAAAGCTTCTTCACATCTCTCATCCCACACAAACTTTACTTCCTTCTTCAATAGTTTTGTCATAGGCTTAGCAATTCTGGAGAAATCCGGAATGAAACGGCGATAGTAACCGGCTAAACCAAGAAAACTTCGAATCTGATGAACCGAGGTACGAGGTTTCCAATCCATCACCTCTTGTACTTTGCTAGGGTCAACGGCTATGCCTTTGCTGAAAATTGTGTGACCCAAGAATTTCACGCAATCCAACCAGAATTCGCACTTAGAAAATTTAGCATAGAGCTGATGGTCTCTGAGACGCTGAAGAACAATGTGCAAGTGCTTAGCATGCTCTTCCTCATTATTGGAATAAATAAGGATGTCGTCAATGAAAACTACGACGAATTTGTCAAGCTCGGGCATGAATACCGAATTCATGAGATACATGAAATAGCCAGGGGCATTTGTGAGACCAAAGGACATGACCAAGAATTCATATAGTCCATATCGTGTGGAAAAGGCGGTCTTAGGAATATCGCATGGACGAATCTTTATCTGTTGATATCCAGATCGAAGATCAATCTTTGAGAAAACTCTTGCTCCAGATAATTGATCAAAGAGAACGTCGATGCGGGGAAGTGGGTATTTATTTTTAACGGTCACCGCATTGAGAGGTCGGTAATCCACACATAATCTTAAACTGTCATCCTTTTTGTTTACAAAAAGGGCTGGACACCCCAAGGTGATGCGCTAGGGCGAATGAAACCCTTATCCAGCAGTTCTTGGAGTTGTGTTTTTAGTTCGGCCAATTCTTTAGGTGGCATACTATAGGGTCTTTTGGAGATAGGTGCAGTGCCTAGTTGCAGTTCAATAACGAACTCAATATCCCTATCTGGTGGCATTCCTGGCAAATCGTCCGGAAAAACATCGGCATACTCGCATAGCACTAGAATATCCTCTAGTTTGATTCCTTCCATCACGAAAGCACAAGAATTGGTGCACTTTCAGAATGGCAAATAAAGAGTAGTGGCTCCGTGACTAGGTGAATTTATTTCAACCGCTCGGGAAGAAAGGTCCAGTATGACTCCATGCATAGTCATCCAATTTATACCCAAAATAATATCCATACCTTCAAGGGGTAAGAGAACAAGGTCCGTGTTGATGATTTTACTACCCAATTTTATCGGTACCAGTCTTATTATTTGGTTAGAAGCAATTTTTCCACCTGGCGTTGATATCATATATGACCCTTTTGTGTGACAAAAATCTAAGCCTACTTTCGCACCGAACTTTGCACTAATGAAACTATGTGATGCACCAGAATCAAACAATATAACAAAAGGCTTGTTTGCATCCAAGCATGGGACCACAAGCAGAGAAAACTTGGACTCGATTGTGCGAATCCAAGCGTCCGCATCCAAGGGTTCCTCCGTCTTGTGAAACAAGGGAGGTTGAGTCCTAAGGAAATCCGTGTAACCGGCACCTTGGGGTTGGTGGACATTGTGCCCACCCCGCTGTTGGTGTTGTCCTTGCACGAGCTGACGAAGCAACTCGGTTTGAGTGGCCATTACTTCCACCAAACTGGGTGGTGGCGGTGGCTGCTGTTGTGATTCACTAGCACTAGCACCGAAACCTTTCGGGTTACCATGGGTTGCTCCAACCATCTAAATGTGAAGGTTTATCATTAGCAACGTGATACATATTGCTTACACGATTCAAAGGGAGAGCGCGGAAAAAAAGTAGAATCTCAAAAGACCAGGGACTGAATCGTGGTTAGAAAATTGTCTGCCATAAACAACTCATAGCTCCTGATAGGTTTATCCAACATAGCTCATCTTTGGGCAGTGGTTAGGGAATTTAGAGATGTACAACTTTAGTATTCAACTTAGACGCTAAATCGATGACCAAGATGGTCGAAAGATTCACTCTTTGCTTCTCTAGTTTGGCTGTTTTTCAGTAGAACGAGTTATAGTATCTTGCCTATAACTCAAACTAGCAAGATCCAATAGTGCTGAAATTTTGTGAGAACCAAGATCACAAAATTTGTGACAATTTTGGTATTCAACACTCAGTCTAGAAATGTAAGGAGATATGGATAAAAATTGCGACAAATTTCTGCAATCGTAGATTCAACTGCTTTCCAACATTATACGGAACTACCAAGTCTTTAGCCATGGCCTACACGACTAGAGTATACAAATGGTCAAGTTTTACCCATCACAAAGGAGGTACTCAACTCTTAGTTAGCCTATTACAACACTTGCCAAAAGTTAGGCTACACTATCGAGGAGTATATGCAAAAGTCCTTCTAGGTCCTCATCTAGAAGTCGTCGAGGTCGTTGACGGATGACTCTCTGCTAGTAGGAGAGTGAGCTCCCATCGGAGGTGGCTGTGGTGCTTCACCCTCAAAATCCATGCCTGAAACACCCTCAATCTCCTATGGCTCAGCATCTTCCTCCATATCCACCACGTCGGGAGGGGCATTCTGATCATGGTGCCACTGAATGTGCTCATTGGCATCCTCCAGCTCAAGATTCAGATCATGGAGCTGCTCGTCCAAGTGCGTTATCATGTCATCCCTCTCACCCATGACAGTGTCATGCTCCTGAATTTGGCCCTCAAGTTGGCCAATCTGGGTGTTTCTGTCCTCAAGTTCCTCACTGAGCTCCTGAATCTCTGCATCTCTGGTATCTGCCATCAGGTGGTAGGCCTGTGCAAGGTCGGCAAGCTGCGCAAGCGCCTGACTCTGGAGAGCCTGGAGTCGGTGCAGTGCATTCATGCACCGCACTGAGGTCTCGATGGTCTCCTGAGTGTGAAAGTCCACCAAGTACTGAGAGTGTTGTACCCTGTTGATCCAAAAGGGGTTGTTGTCCTCGGCAGCAGGAAACAAACCAATAAGAGTGAGCATGACGGCCTCGAGGCACTGCGCACAGAAAGTGGTGAGCGCCGTCATGGCAGCAAGCTCCCAAGTATCGGCAAAACGGTGACCAATAGCCTCAATCTCCAAGGCGGGCCACTCCGTGTGTAGTGGGTGCGGAAAGATGGTCACGTTAACACGGCACTGGATATCTCCATTCTCTGCAAACTCCAGTCCTGCGTAACGTGGGGGAATTGGATAGCCCGCGGTGCTCAGAACATCCCACAAGATTGAGGGAAAGCCCTCCAAGTGGAGACACTGCGAGTGAACGCATCCATCCTCATCCACCATCATGGCAACATGCTCGACCATCTGAATGAAAGATCGAATGGGTGAGATAGTGAAAAACTGTGAACAACATAGTGGACAGGTTCTGGATAGTGTGCTAAAATAGCCATAGCTTCAACAATTCTTGTCAAAAAATTCTCAACTTTTTCCAGAACATTCCTAAGGTATTTGTGCACAACTTTGCTAGTCAACTCCAGAGCTAAATCAGGCTCTAAGATGGTTTTTCTCTTAAGGTTTTACTTTACTTTCTACCCAGAAGATTCAGTGAACTGTGAGCCAATGTTTCGTGCACCAGGGAAAATCTACCCAGCCAAAAATTACCAAAGTTTAACAGTATCTGCCTGAGTAAATTTACAACAAGTTTTGTGTTGAACACTTTTGCAGAAAACTGTAGTAAGAGGGCATAAAAATTTATGTGGCAGAAGTGCTCATTTTGGATAGAAAACTGACATCTCAAGGTCTTGTTGTTTCTCATTATCCATATGTTCAGAATTTTTCATATGTAAACAGGAGATGGAATACAATTTTTGGAAAAAAAAACTTTCAACATGAGCTTCTTCAGAAGGGATCATTTTCTATGCTCAACAAGTACATCTTTCCAGATGTGACAGAAAGAGACAGATTGCTAGATAATCCTTACGTAAGACAATCTTGTCACGCATGAACCTTACCACTCTCAAGCATCGCATTTTTAATTTCAGATTTATATGGTCATGATGCATGCACATCCTATTCGTCCTCACAAAATAAAATAATTGCCAAATAGCTTTGGTCTTACGGAGTTAGTTTCGGTGGCATACACAATACGTCTCTCACTATAATAGCTAGTCGAAAATTCTCTAACCGTTCTTTAACTTATCGCAATTGCGGTTAGTGTACCTGCAGAAAATTCATAGAGTATATATATCTATTGAACCTTTCATGCCAGCGCTCATGAAAGCGTCCACATTCATTACCGTTCACTATAGAAACGGCATCCGTACAATTCCCGTCATACAGACGACGTTAACATACGGTATCGAGATAGCGTATTCATGGGGGGTACCGTCTTAAGATGGGGGCATGAACAGCGATCGCCATACCCGGCGCCAAACCTTCTACTCCCAATATAATCAACTAATAGTTGATATATTGGCAGCACCTCAAGTAAGCCACTGCTTGAAGGCAGCGTTCGGCTCGCATCACCGACAAGAAGGCCAAGCTGTCTCAGTTGGTTGAGGATTCTTACCTTCTTACCTTAGCGATGAGTGCGTTGTTACAGAATTTAAGGGTCGGTTGTGCATAAAAGTATGTTTTGACAGAAAGTAATATGTTGGAAGTCAGTTGACAATATATAAGTTAGATAGCCACCTAGTAACTTTCCCATATTTCCCTAGGGCTTTACGAACTAGGTACCATCCTTGACAAACCAACGCATTTTGCAAACGCATTTTGGGTCAAGTTTTATCAAAACAAGTTATTAAGGCTTGTTATACTCTCTGGTGTATGCATTTCAGCTCTGATACCAGCTGTGGCAGAACCACCTGAATTAATCCGGCTCAAGCGCGCTAACCACCACCACGAGGGCAATCAGGGCTAACTCGCACTTCAAACGGAATAATCCATTGGTCTGTCGGGTAACCTCCCGATACAACCACGGTTTTTGCCGATCGAAACCACACATACAAGTACTCACACGAAGGTGAGCCCAGAGGATATAACATTCCACAAATTTTACATTATCGAGTTCAACATAAAATTTGTTATTACAGACCAAGTTCACATTCGTAAAAAGAAACGGCGTACTTCAGAGTTTGAAAATAACGAGTTCTTCAGAGTTCATTGCAGCGAAAAAAAGAAAACAACGATAACTACTCGACAATACATGGTGTCTCGATGAAGCCCGTACGAGACATCTCTCGGCATTATCATCGTTGGTCGGGGGCGCATCCCATTCCACCGACCAACCAGGAGGAAGGGTACACGGCCAAGTCAAACTAGCGATCATATCCTCGAAAGTCTCACCTGAAAACAAGCCACAAGCAAGGCTGAGTATACTAATACTCAGCAAGGCTTACCCGACTAGTGGGATAAACTTAGCCGACTCCTAGACATGCAAGGCTTTTGGCTTGAAGGGTTTGTTTTGCCGAAAAGCATATACAAGTAGGTCCTTACTTTCAAATTTTAGCTCCAAGTTCTAGTTTTCTTTAACCATTCTAGGTAAGCAACTATCCAATATCATACATGGTGGAAGAATTAATTTGCATCCAACAAAATTAATCATCATCATTGTTCCATTTCTTACTCTATGTGGTAAAAGGGTCAAGCAGTCTCAATAACCGCAAGAAACGGATGATTCGAATCGAATTTCTTAACCTTGCAAGGCAGACCTAAACACACGTCACGTGGTTACTCCCGGAGTCTCACGTGCAACTTTTCCCTTCAATTCCCGCTTCACGGAACAGGCCCACCGCCCTCGACTACACGTCCCCGTGGACCACGGACTCGGCCGGGCCATGGCGGCACATGCACCCGCCATTAGCTAGATGTGAACGAATTCAAGACGGTGGGGAGTATATTCTGGCCTCGGTTCAATCCAGTACTTAAGCTTACCGATTACCATATTCTCAGCATGTGGTTAGTACGTTCAAAGACTTAACCACCACTACCACACACTGCGGCCTCAGCATTTTTCACTAAATAGACGGGGCCTCAATCATCAACACGAACATCGTACTATAGCCGTGTCCGTCGACCTTATGATTGCATCATGTAGTAAGCATTCAACTCCTATATTCTCGCGAGTGACAAGAAATCACTCGACTTTTACCGGAGTCCTATTAGCATAGCATTCTATCGAACCTTATATCTAGTGTTCAGATCATAGGAACCTAAGATCATGCAACTAAGTTTTCATTCAACTCCTATAGACTTAATGCACAAGTAAAATAGAGTAATAAGTTGCATAATTTAGAAAAATAGGGTTCATGCTCCGGGGCTTGCCTTCTTGAGCTAAGCTAGCCTTGGGCTCTTCCGAACTCGGGCTCGGGCACCAGCTCGTACGTTCCGTCAGCGAGAGTAGTCGATTCTATATGAATGCACAAGTATGAGTTGTAGTGATGGTATATGACATTTAATTTCTTCACGATAAAGTTGCAGTCCACAAAATATAGATTTTGTTGTAAAGTTAATTAGTTAAGATTTCATTGGGCAATCATTAAGAGAGTACATCTTAAACTACTTGACTTCATTAAACAAGAAGGAGTTGTGTTATATCAGAAACTTAATTTTCAAAGCACACATGGATTAAACACAATTACTGAACTAGGTAACTTCTGGTGATAAAATTTTTATTTAGAGTACATTATGCAGAGCCAACAGCACCGTAAAAATTTCAGAAATTTCTGTGCCGTAGATTAATTTTGAAAAATGTAATACACAGCCACTGCTAGAACCTAGTTATTTTTATACAAGACAAACCACGCAAGTATTGATGCTAAAACTTTTACAGGGTATTAATCTATCCATAGATGTGTTACAGTAAATTTTTCATATTTTATTATGCATGATACAGAGCATAATAAATAGGACAAGATACACCTATTTTATTAAAGATTAACTTCTACAAGATGTTTTACAGGGTTTCTGAGTATGAAACTTTTTATAATGCATGTTCTAACCCAACGTATCCTATAGTAAAAAGATGATCATTTTTCAAGCAGAAAAACTAATTAATTTTGATTTAATGCATTTTTCCACCACAAAATTATATAAATAGGTTACAGAAAGGAAAAGGTTCTAAACTTTTTCTGTAGTATTTAGGCATCAATATAACAGCTCTGGAAATTTTTCACAATATGAATCACAATATAAAAGCAACTGAAATTAGTTTTATTATTTCATGGCATAAACAAAGTTTATCAAAAAGTTTAGCTACAAGTGGTTTCTGGTCCTAAACTTTTTCCACTGGACTACACATCAAGTAACTAAACTACTCTCCAAAATTCAGGTTCATCCTTTGTCTACAAAAGTGGGTACAATTAAAGTCTATTAAATCTTCCATTTAATTTAGAGCAAGATTTAGCAAGCAACTGAAGAAAAGTATATAACAAAAGTTGTAGATTTTCTTCTAAAGATTACAGAACAGTTGAGTTTGTATTTTTATGATTATTCTATGATTTTATATGAATTTTACAATTTGCTATTTTTGAATTTAAAGTTTAAACACGGGGCTTCAACTAGACTTTTATGGGCAAAATTTCGTATTCTCTCCTCGGCTTCAACTAGAGTTTTGTTTATCCTGTCATCAATGATGTGCCTATTAAATTACGTAGCCATATCTGCATTGATGTGAAAGTTATTCAATTTGTTTGATTAAAGCACATATATTGATGCATATATACACAGAAATTCAAAATCAAATGCAAAACAAAAGTATAATTCGTTTCTTTTAAATTTTTCTTTGTTAGTTAAGCATATTATTACACTAATGAGACTTGTTTAGCAATTTAAACACCTGAGGTGTTACACAAGTTTGGTCCAAAGATTTTGCGCTCTCCAGTTTGTGACCAGCTCAATAGAGTTCGACACCTTCGACCATACAATGCCTCGAATGGTGCCATTTTTGGGCTTGCTTCATAGCTGTTGTTATATGAGAACTCTGCTAAAGATAAGCATATTTCCCAATTTTTGTCATAATGAATGACACAAGCTCTAAGCATGTCTTCGAGAATTTGATTTATTCTTTCGGTTTGGCCGTCGGTCTGAGGATGATAAGCTGAGCTTCGGATTAGTTTGGTACCAAGAGATTCTTGCAATTGTTCCTAAAAGCGTGCTACAAACTGAGTGCTGCGATCAAAAATGATTTGAGACTCTTATGATCGGTATAAATATTGCAATGGGTGCCCATAAGGTAGTGCCTCCAAATCTTGAGAGCGTGAATGACAGTTGCTAACTCAAGATCATGTGTTGGGTAAATCTTTTCATGGGGCCAAAGTGCATGTGAAGCATAGGCAATAACCTAATTTTCTTGCATAATTACACAGCCCAAACTAGTACCAGAAGCGTCACAGTAAACGTTAGATGGTTTGGTATTATCAGGTTGAGCTAAGACTGGGGCTGTAATCAAGTGTTCACGAAGACTGTGGAATGCTTTTTCACAATCTTCATCCCACACAAATTTTACTCCCTTCTTCAGCAGTTCACTCATAGGTTTAGCAATTCTGGAGAAATCCGGAATGAAGCGGCGATAATAACCGGCTAAACCAAGAAAACTACAAATCTGATGAACGGAAGTGGGAGGTTTCCAATCCATCACCTCTTGAACTTTACTGGGGTCAACCGAGATACCATTACTGGAGATAGTATGGCCCAAAAATTTCACACTATCCAACCAGAATTCACATTCGGAGAACTTAGCATATAACTTATGGTCTTTGAGGTGTTGGAGAACAATGTGCAAATGTTTAGCATGGTCCTCCTCGTCCTTGGAATAAATAAGAATGTCATTGATGAAAACCACGACAAACTTGTCAAGCTCCGGCATAAAAACTGAATTCATGAGATACATGAAGTAGACAGGAGCATTTGTGAGACCAAAAGACATAACTAAGTATTCGTATAGTCCATATCGAGTGGAGAAAGCGGTCTTTGGAATATCACATGGTCAAATCTTGATTTGATGATAGCCAGGATGAAGATCAATCTTGGAAAAGATTTTTGCTCTAGACAACTGATCGAAAAGAACATCAATGCGAGGAAGTGGATATTCGTTCTTTATTGTCACTGCATTGAGAGGCCGGTAGTCTACACATAACCTTAAACTATTACCTTTCTTCTTCACAAATAGGGTTGGGCAACCCCAAGGTGAGGGGCGAAGGTGGGAGAGGCAAGAGGGGAACAAACCGCACCTGTTTGAGGCCTTGGGTGGGGTAGTGGTGGACCGAGGCAGCTTGCCGGCGGTGGCACAGAGCCGGCGGCGGGTGTGGGTGGTGGTGGTGGCGCTCGGGTGAGGAAGAGGGCGCGGGGACCGGCCGTGCAGCTTCAGTGGGAGGCAGAGAAGGTAACGGGAGGGTTGGTTCGGACAATGTGGGGGTGGAGCGGTGCGTCCACGCGTGGGTGACGGCTCGTCGGTGTTGGGGTTGGGATGCGAGCTCAGGGGCCTCGGGTTGTGCTTTTATAGGCACTAGAGGGAGAATGGCGGCCTGGGCACGAGCTGCTAGGGAGGGCTTGACCAGGGGGCAAAACCGGGGGCGCGGTTGCCTCGCTGTCGCCGGCGGGGCTCGCCGTGGCGCCAGCAGGGCCCGCGGCAGAAGAAAGCCGTCGTGTGGAGGCTTCCTGAGGGGGAAGAGCGAGATTTTGTGGGCCAGCGGGGGATTTTTCAAGTGCTGGCAGGCCCACTTGGCCGGGCAGCCTCGGTTGCACCAGGGTGCGCGGGCCAGCTGGCCTGGCGGCGATGGGACAAGGCAGAGGGAGGAGAGAGGAGGGAGAAGGTGATGGGACTTAAGCGTGAAAAACAAAAATAGCGGGGGCCTGGGTGAAAGAGGAGCTAAAACTCATTCTTTCCAAGGTCAAATCAAAAACATTTGAATAGCAATTTTGTTCATCATTTCAAGATATACATTTTCTCTTTTATGACTATGTTCATTTGAGCAATGTATAAAATGTTATTTTGAATTTCCAAAAACTAGTATGACACGTCAATCAATGTGAATTTTTGCACTTTTAACCCTTGAGTTCAACTAGACTTTTGTTGTTCTTGTTATGACAGATGTGCCATTACATTTTTAGTCATTTGTGATCAACTTTGAAAGTTACAAGGGTTTGTTTGCAAAGGTTCATATGTATATGCATATATACATATACACGTATTCATTTGCTTGAAAGGTAGATTTTGATAGGTTGTTTCATACTTTTCTTGCTCTTTTATGCCTGATTTCATGATATGAATCTTTGTTTAGTCTTTTAGATACCTAGGGTGTCACACTAAAGGAGACTGCAGACGCGTAGGTCGGAGCGCGGGTGGACAATCAAGCAGAGCCATTTTGCTAGCAATCTAAGAGTAGGGTTATGAATTGGCACTATACTATTTTTACTGCTAACAGGCTCTTCAGAAATTTCATTCCACCAAGTTGTGCGATCATATTGATAGTCTTTTATGAGAGCATTAGGATCTAGGAAGCACTTTTTACTAAAGCCAAGCGCAACGCTAAGCTCTTTTGCCATTAACTCATATTGCTCATCAAAGAAATTGAAATAGATTTTAGTTGTTTAGCTGTTTCTTCAATGCCCAGAGACATATGGAATTCCATGGTTAAGAGTTGCGAACCTGTCTCTGTGATGTTGGCAAAGTCATACCAATTGGCATAGCTGAAGGCACGGATCATGTCTTGTTTCAGGCCCGTTTTGATGATGAAGAGGGGCTCAAAAATCTTGGTTTGGCAGAAACTCTGCTTCTTGAGTAGCTCCAGCGCTTCCCGCTCGTATTCGTTCCGAGCTACGATCTGATCGACCGTATTCAGGACATGAATGCAAACGCAGACACAGTTCCTAGGCACTGCCGGAGTCATGTCCTCCTGGAAAACACTATCTCGGCGACCTGAGTCCACCGACATGTTGTCGTGGGAGAACGCCGAACTCTACGAACGCCTGGAAGTGGAGGGGCTGAGCTTCTTGAGCTTGTTCTTCGTAGTAGTCCATATAGTTCCTACAAAAGATTAGTGCGCATACAAAATACCCGAAGGACTAAACAAATATTTGTTAGTCGTCAGTCATCCTTGTGGGGAATTAACCACCACAGACGTTCGTCGTTCAAGCATGCCAAAGCTTTATTCAAAGAAGGAAAATATTTTTGGTATTTTTCTTGGCTAAGCAGAAGTTACCACTGATTTTTTTTTCTTCTGTTTATTAGCTACTAGATTATTCTATTTTTGGTGGGTGAGCTAGCACTAAGCACCTTTGCCTAATTAGCTCCAAGAGCTTAATTGAGCAAGGATACTTAGGAAGGGAGAAGAGAGACTCGAACTCAAAGAGATGCCTGCGTACCAGAGCTGAGGGTGCGACAAGAGACGTCAGGAGCTGCAGATTTTATAGGCGCGCGCATGAGGCAGGCTGACCGGCATGGGCCAGGCCGATCAGCTCATGAACGGCGTCGGGAGCTCCACCTCGTCTTCCTGAGTGTAGACTTGCAGGTGATAATGCCGTGTTTGGTGGTGATGGGACGGCACCGGTGAAGGTGAGGCCGGCCGGCCATGATGGGGAAAGTCAGCATGGTGCTGCGCTGCCTTGCTCTCTGCTTTCTCCTGCACGCTCCTCATTCATCATGTCTCATTCTTGCATGAGCACTCAAGGGAGAATGTTGCACGATGGGACGTGAACGATGCAAAGAGAGGTCAACCATCCATGATAGGGTTAAATGGCCCGCACATGTATGTTCAAGCTTGCTTGCTCCTTTAATTGAAGTCCTTGTAGTGCTCTTTCTTCCCTGCAGCTGCACACTAGCCAGAGGATGACATGTGGTTCCGGCCGGCCTTGGTAGGGGCCGGTCGGCCTACAAACTGGCCAAAATTTTTTGATCTTTTTTATGCAGTGCAATTGAAACAAAAGTTCGAAAAACAAAAATGCACTTTGCAGAATTTAAACATGCTATGATGAAGTTGAAATAAATTATGCACGGAAATAATTTATCCTACATGCAAATGCAAAGAATGGATAACTACCATGTTACCTCATAGCGAGAGCTTGGGTTTTGAGTCCGGAGCAGGACTCTCCATACCTTGGGTTCGATTGTCGTCACCGGATAGAGTTGTCGTCGGTGATGACACTTTCCTTTGCCACACTTTCTTTGTGGGCTTGCTTGCATCGATCTCTTTCTTCTTCGAGCTCCAAAAATTTCTTACGCTAGATTCTTCGCTTCATGTTCCCCTGGTTATGCACCTTGATGTCCTCTCGAGTCCGCAGGCTTTCCACGCATTCGATGAGGGCTTCGATGGATGGGGTTGATGGCTTCTCTGGCTCTTTCTCGGATTTCTTCTTCCGGTTGAATGTTTGGACTTGTGAGCATTGTTTGACCTTCGGTCTGAAGGCGGATCTCTCCTTCTGCCCATTAATGTTGAGCTGGACTTCTCTAGCTCCCACATCAATTTGTGCATTCGCCGTGCTCAAGAACGGCCGTCCCAGAATGAGTGGGGTCTTGGTGTCGACTTCCAAGTCGAGGATGACAAAATCAACACGGACGAAAAAGTTCCATATTTTCACCAGAATATTTTCAGCGATCCCCGCGGGATAACAAACTGATTGGTCCGCTAGCTGCAAACACATGGTAGTAGGAGCAAGCGCATGATGGTTAAGTTTATCATAAACTACCTTGGGCATGATGCTGACGCATGCTCCCAGATCACAAAGAGCGTGTTTGAAGTGTTCGGTAGGGTCTTCTTGTTTCCAAGGATATCCTTGATATACTTGGCATACGTAGGAACCTGCATAGCATCAAGAAGTGGTATATTGACATAGAGCTTCTTAATTACCTCAACGAACTTGCCTAATTGCTCGTCGGCCACTGGCCTCCTTCTCCATTCCAGAAATGGTAAGGCGGTTGTATCATGGCACTCTCGGGAAGCCCTTGGGACTTCCTCGATTTCTCCCTGGGTAGCAATGGTGTTGGATTCTTCGGCCTCCTCCTGCACTTCGTCTTCAGCTTCGGCATCTCTGGCGGTCACGGTCTTCCGCCGTGTACCTGCATCCTGCGGATGGGTGGATCCTGCGTGGATTTTCCAGTCTGTGTAGTTACCGCATTCACACTATCCTTGGGGTTCACTTCCGATTGCCTGGGTAGCTTTCCAAAGTTATGGTTAGGACAAGATGAGGCCAGCAGAGCTACTTGGGTTTCTATCATTTTATTGAAGCTCGGCTGATTTTTAATAACAGAGTTAAACCCCTCTACCTGTGCGGCCAAAGACTCCTAAATTTTATCATTAGCTTGAAATTTTTTGCTAAATTTATTTTTGGCCGTACACTAGGTCTTTTAATGAAGCCTGAAAATTGTTATTAAAGTTGTTACCTTGCAGTTGGCCGAAGGGGAGGTTGGGCTTGGAGTTCCAACCTTGCTGAGGACGGTAGCCTGAGTTGTTGGGATTGTTGTTCCCAATGAAGTTCATGTCCTCTTAGTCGTCGGGCAACTACTGCCAGAGTGCCCAGTATTGCCACATGTTTCACATGTGATCCGAGACTGCATGATCTGGTTGACCTCCTGGTGCGAAGATTCCAGCTTTTTCATGAGAAGATCCATCTTGGCTACCAGCATATCTACACCATCAATTTGGTGTACTCCTTTAGCACGGACTGGTTACCTATCTCCCTTCCAACTCTAGTGGGAGGCAATATTATCGATGAGTGGCTTAGATCTTGCAATGTCGATGGAGAGAAATGCTCCTCCTGCTGCTACATCTATGTGGTCTTGCGCTCGCTGACTCAGGCCATGGAAGAAGTTTTGGATGATTAGCTAGTCTTCTATGCCGCGGTGTGGGCATGCTGCGATGTATTCCTGGAGATGTTCCCAGGCTTCCGGGATGGTTTCATCCTGGAGTTGTTGAAAACTGGAAATCCTGTTCCGAAGGGTGTTGGCTGCCCACCGGAAAGTACTTGGCTAGGAATGCATTACAGCAGGCATCCCATGTGGTGAATGCATCCTTGTTGTGTGGAACCACGTCTTTGCTTTCCCAAGCAGAGTGAATGGGAACAAACGAAATCGAATGTTTTCCATTGTAGTGCCTCTAGGGTTGATTGTGCTGCTCACTTCTAGGAAGTTTTGAAGATGAGCGTTGGCATCCTCTGATGCCTTACCACAGAAAGGTCTTGCTTGGACCATGTTGACAAGCCCAGTCTTCAGCTCAAAGCCTTCATTGCCTTGGTCGGTGTTCAGTCCAGTAGGGATATAGCTGCTGGATGGGGCTAAGAATTGACGGAGTGTCTTTTGAGCCATGGGTGATGAAGCTGGTGTTTTCGAACCTTGGCCTAACGAAAGCCTTTTCTGAGGTGGAACGACTCTGCATCGGACAATTCGCCCAATTCGTTCTGGATTCCGGTTGAAGTTGTATGGTAGATCGAAACCAGTCATACACTGCTCTGCATATATCACAAAGACAAGAGAGAAATGGTAAGCCCGCTTAAATTAGCGGCGATAAATCAGTAAATTTATCAAACTGTTCAATGATATCTTTAGCACCAATTGCTTTCCCGGCAACGGTGCTAGAAATGCTTGTTGGCGTTTCTTATGCCCAATAGAATATGTATTCCGCAAGCGCACAGAACCCACCGCTGTAGCACTTCACCTTGGAGTATTCCAGGGTATCGTAAATTTCCATGGGGAAACACTATGGTCTAAAGAATATCGAATGAATGAGTGATAAACTTTACTAGAGATATCCACCGACTAACTTAGTGGGGGTAAGCCAGATAAGATATAATAAGATAAATGGACAGGTGTCAGACCTGGTCCCACGGGACTGTGCACATAGCGTACATATCCTAGGATAAGGGATGGAACATGGCCCACGCCCTACATCCGTTGTAACTAATCATACCGTAGTAGGACTACTCGAACAGTAGTAGAACTAGTCAAAACATAAGGAAACTACATGAAAAGTACTCGGGTAGGACTCCTGGGCTCATATCCGACTAGGACCTCCATGTAACCCTGTCCCCCCAGACTATATAAGGGCGGGCAGGGACCCCCTCCAAACAAGAGATCACCCCGATCAACACCTAAGGCAATACAAACCACATAGGACATACGGTATTACGCTCTCGGTGGCCCGAACCTGTCTAAACTTTGTGTTCCTTGCACCTTCGAGTTCCTGATCTCGGCGACACCCTACCTACAAAGTCACCACCTCGGGGGTATCCCTCGGTGGGTGTGGCGGTAAAACACCGACAGCTGGCGCGCCAGGTAGGAGTGTTCATCGAGCATCCGCCGGAGAACTCGATGGCATCTTTTTACTTCAGCAGCACTGTGCTTGATGAGGGCACAACTTTCGTCTTCGGCTCTTGGATCTGCATCGCCAACAGCTTGGGTGGCTTCAACGGCCACCTAGCCGACTCCAGGAAGCCGGAGGCCT
This sequence comes from Panicum miliaceum, assembly GCA_032594955.1. Lineage (NCBI taxonomy): Eukaryota > Viridiplantae > Streptophyta > Magnoliopsida > Poales > Poaceae > Panicum > Panicum miliaceum. The sequence goes on along the minus strand of CM064066.1, from coordinate 27,079,045 downwards.
CTACACCAACTCGAAGCAGCGACCTCAACAAGTTTGTCGATAGCCTCGACAAGTTGCTACTCCCCGATCACGCCGGGGAGATCAAGATGATGTCCGTTTTTGACGCGACTTCAACTCACGCTGCACCAGGACTACTCGGATCGGATTGAAACCAATCTGAGGAGGCTACACAATCCAAGTCCCTTTCCGACTTGGAGACGAGGGAGCCACCGCTTGTCTGGGGGCCCTCGTTTTCGATAACTACTCGTACTCAGACGAAAAGTACTTGTCGACTAGTACTACACCTTCAAGTCGGAGCTCAGGAGGACTCAAGAACGAGGGAGCCACCGCTTGTCGAGAGGCCCCTATTCTCCACAACCACTCGCAAACTGATGACGATCCTGAATCCTTTTCGGGTAATCACCTGGGTTTGACCATAACGTCTATGCCGCAAGGTCATTTCGCGTAGTGGAAGGGCTCAGAGCACTCTAAACTACTCGAGTACGACCCCCGCCTTGTGGCCTTAATTTAGGAACTACCTTTTCAGGAAGACAAAGGTATAGCATATTGCATTACTCTGGCAGAATCCACCCTTCGTGGGGCTACTGTTTCTGACAACCACTCGGATTCGGCTGCTCATGTGACACCTATAATAACTAACCCCCGGGGTCTGGTAAGGGGATCAGATTGGTCGGGCAGGTTTGAGCATTGGAAGGGCCTGAAACCCTCCAGGTTTCTCAAATCAAGTCCACCACGATCCATTACCACACCCGGTGAACTCCCTTTTCAAGAAGACAGACCCCTCCCTCGTTTTGATGACAAAGACGAGGGCCAGGTGGTTTGGAGTGCCAAACGTTTCGCCTCCAATCGAAAAGTGTTCATGATTCACGCCGGCGAGGACTGTTAAGGCCTAGAGCGGGTCCAGCTAGATGACTACAACGACTACCTCCTTGATCCACTCGACGAAGACGTGGACGCAACAGCGGGTATTGAATTCCCAAACAACATCAAGGTAGAAGATGCAGATGACATCCAGAAGGAACGCCGTAAGATCATCAATGCGAAGCGCACCGAACGCAGGCATCGCGCGGTCGAGACGAACCAGCGGGGGACGGGGGGGGGGGGGGGGGGGGGGGAGGCAACCTCTACGAATCCTCCACGGACGATCTTCGCACCATCATCAATGTTGGCCGGGATGCTCGCAATGTCATCATCGCCAAGCAGCATGAGTGCAAAGAAGTGGAAGCCTACAGCCCCACCCATTATCAAATCCCTCTCGACTACCTGGAGACAACTCCGAAGCGCAAGCAAGAAGCTGGGGAACAATCCACCCGTAGAAAAAAGACTCTTAGTTCGAAGGAACGATTCGAGGAAACCCTCCACGGGTGATGCCCGTGGCACCCGAAGAGCAAGCATTCCGCGTTTGAATGTCAAAACTCTCGAGGGCCCTGGGAGCTCCGCCACTCAAAAAATACTTGAAGAAAGGTGACGGGACACCCGAATAATGATTTATTCATAAATTAAGTACCCAATTCAAGAAGGTTTTCTGAGGGTCTTTTAGGTGTTTCGTTTGTTTAAACCATTGTTTAAGGACTATATCTCAAAACAAGGGGTTCCATAAACCTAAAAGCACCCCTTTTTACCACTTAGTCAGGGTCGCCATTTATGTTTATTAGGGTTAATCATGACTTCCTCGCTATACTACTTTGAGACGTGCCCAATGAATGTCCAGCCTAATTAGTGCAACCTTTTTCTAGCCGATCTCTTGTCACCTATTCCTCAAGTCATGAGCCCTTTTTACCAACGCTCGGAGGCTAAGGTTAGGGCTAGTGGGGATGGGCTCGGGAAAGAAGAAAATTATTCAATTTCTTCGAGGCTAAGCTCAGGGAACCCTGTCATAGCCGAGCCATGCGACTGCCAAAAGTGGTCGCCTCGTTTGGCAATGACTAGTGGAACCCGCTAATTAGCCAAATAAAGCACCTACATGATTATCTATCAAATACTTCCAGTAACGCTCAGATTACTAGATCCCGACTAGTTTTCTATGTTACTGATGGGGCCTTTCTCCCAAACTTCTAGTAACACTCCGTTTACTAGTTTTTGACTAGTATTACTCGTAGTTTACTGAAGGGGCCTTGCTCCTGTACGACTGTTACTGATGGGGCCTTTCTCCCAAACTTCTAGTAACACTCCGTTTACTAGTTTTCGACTAGTATTACTCGTAGTTTACTGAAGGGGCCTTGCTCCTGTACGACCTCGCCTGTGGTCTCGGCGGAAACCAATGTTCCGACCAAAAGCAGTGTGAAGCACCCGTACCATCCGCCATGGATGTCAACCATGCTATCAACGACTTGATCGACAACTTGGAACCCCTCAAACCGAGTTTGCCTCGGTCCGAGGTCCTGTACCACAAGTCCTTCTCTGAGTTGGAGGAGGATTTGGATCGTCTACCACAAGTCGGAGGAGGACTGACCACCGTCCATCGAAGGGCTCCCGTCTCCACTGACTACTCGAACTTCATCGACGACGCATCACCCTTATCAAATGACCACTAGGGCCTGAGGGCGCCTCCAACTTGGTCAGGCGGGACCGGGCATTGGAAGGGCATGGAGTCCTCCAAGCTACCCAACCTCAGCCCACCTTTCTACGCCTTCAACTTGGTCAGGCGGGCTCGGGCATCGAAAGGGCACGGAGTCCTTCAAGCTACCCGACCTCAGCCCACTTTTCTGCGCCATCAACCCCGACAACCTTTCGGGCATAGAACCGTTCCAGGAAGGTAGGCCCCTTGATTCCTCCGACAAAGAATAGGGGTGGTTCGCCAAAAGCTCCTCGCCCGATCCCGAGGTCTTTATGGTTTTCATTGAAGAAATCCCATTCATGGAGGCGGACGCATCGGATCATGTCCAACTCGATGACTACTTCGCCTTCATGAGGGCACTCGGCGACCTGCCGATGACTACTTCGACTACAAAACTATTCGAGAGCCGGACTTATTCCATCAGTGACTAATTGGAATTGATTCTGACTAGTCGGGTCTCATCGACAAACCATCACGACTCAATCGACGAGCGATACGGCTTCGTCGGCAATCACCCACGAATCAAGATCAACAACTATCCATGCTCGTCTGGTTTATACGCTGGGGGCTGGGCGCGACAAGGCACTTTGTATGCTTTCGGCAGCTCCGCCTGGTCCCAAGCTCGGTGGCAAGACGCCGCACCACCCGGATGGCTGCCCACATGAAGACTGAGACCTGATTCAAGGAGGTTTTATGAAGATCTTTTGGGAACTTATTTAACCATTGTCTTGAGTTTTATCACGAAACAAGGGTTTTTTTCCAAAGAATTTGTTCAACCACTCGGTTAGGGAATCAATCAATTTACCCAAAACAGGGCTTGTCTGTTCATCCATATTTCAGCGTCGTACGAACTATCTTGGCCCGCCCAAGGATTTCCTTTGGGCCAACCGAGTCATCTTCGCACGACGGCCACTTTTGTATCAACGCATGTGAAGGATTGCGTCGTCACTTCCTTTGGGCCAACAGAGACATATTCGCATGGCAACATACGATTTGTCTTGGCCCACCCAAGGAACTGATCAAAATCATGTGAAGGACCTCATCATCACTTCCTTCGGGCCAACCGAGACATCTTTGCATGGCAACATACGACTTGTCTTGGCCCACCCAAGGAACTGATCAAGATCAAATGAAGGACCTCGTCGTCACTTCCTTTGGGCTAACCGAGACATCTTCACATGGCAACATACGACTTGTCTTGGCCTGTCGAAGGAACTAATCAAAATCAAGTGAAGGACCTCATTGTCACTTCCTTCATGCCAACTGCGACGTTTTCGCATACATGTGAATTCTCATGGCCCGCCCAAGGAATCGACTAAGCTACCAGCAAGATTTTGTTTCTCTCCTTGGCCAGTTGGTCTCCAGTAACCTATCTCTACTTTCAGTAACGCTCAGATTACTAGTTCCCGACTAATATTCTATGTTACTGAGGGGGCTTCACTCCCATACTTCGAGTAACACTTTGTTTACTAGTTTCCCACTAGTAACGTATGTTACTGAAGGAGCCTTGCTCCTATACTTCCAGTAACACTCAGACTACAAGTTTTCGACTAGTATTCATTGTTACTGAAGGGGCCTCGCTCCCATAGTTCTAGTAACGCTCAGATTACTAGTTTCCGACTAGTATTCTATGTTCCTGAAGGGGCCCCGCTCCCATACTTCCAGTAATACTCCGTTTACTTGTTTCTGACTAGTATTCTATGTTACTGAAGGAGCCTTGCTCCCATACTTCCAGTAACACTCCATTTACTAGTTCACAACTGGTAATACGTGCAAGTTTACTGAAGGTGCCTCGCTCCCATACTTCCAGTAACACTCTGTTTACTAGTTTACGATTAGTACTACGTGTAGTTTACTGCATGGCCTTCGCTCCCATACTTCCAGTAACACTCCGTTTACTAGTTCACGACTGGTACTACGTGCAAGTTTACAAAAGGGGCCTCGCTCCCATACTTCGAGTAACACTCAGATTACTAATTCTCGACTAGTATTCTATGTTACTGAAGGGGCCTCGCTCCCATACTTCCAGTAACACTCCATTTACTACTTTAGGACTAGTATTACGTGTAGTTTACTGCATGAGCTTCGCTACCATACTTCCAGTAACACTCCGTTTACTGGTTCACGACTGGTACTATGTGCAAGTTTACTGAAGGGGCCTCGCTCCCATACTTCTAGTAACACTTAGACTACTAGTTCTCGACTGGTATTCTATGTTACTAAAGGGGCTTCACTCCCATACTTCCAGCACTACTCCGTTTACTGGATCACGACTGGTACTACATGCAAGTTTACTGAAGGGGCCTCACTCCCATACTTCCAGTAACGCTCAGATTACTAGTTCTTGACTAGTATTCTATGTTACTGAAGGGGATTCGCTCCCATACTTCCAGTAACATTCCGTGTACTAGTTCTCGACTAGTACTACGCGTAGCTTACTGAAGGGGCCTCGATTCCATACTTGCAATAACGCTCTGATTACTAGCTCTCGACTAGTATTCTATGTTATTGAAGGGGCTTCGCTCCCATACTTCCAGTACTACTCCATTTTACTGGTTCACGACTGGTACTAAGTGCAAGTTTACTGAAGGGGCCTCTCTCCCATACTTCCAATAACGCTCAGGTTACTAGTTCTCGACTAGTATTCTATGTTACTGAAGGGGCTTTGCTCCCATAACACTACGTTTACTAGTTCCTGACTAGTTTTACGCGTCGTCAGCTCCTTTGACTACTCATTTCGCCTAATCGGAATCGACTCTGACTAGTCTCGGGGGCCGATGCCTAGGCTCGGGGGCTGGTGCCACCGACTACTAGGTGTATCTCCTGCGATTCATCAAGCTCTGAGGCTTGGGGTCTGGATGTGACACGGCACTTAAGGAACAAGGTTTGATTTGAGCGGTAATTTAGGGCGCTTTTTGGAGAAGTTATTTATTTAACCATTTTTTTAGGGAATTCATTCCAAAAATGCGGTTTTTGAATTTCTGAACCAATTTGCCAATCTTAACCATCAAATCTTTACCGACATATATTGCATGCCATGATTGTTTGGATCCTTTATTCCAAACCTTGGGGATTTGGATTCAAGGCTCGGGGGCTGCGGGACATGTGTCATCAGTGCTTATTTTTCAAATCCTTTTCATAGATAAGGACAGAAGACTCAAGACTAAATTGACCCTCAACCCGATTCTCCGAGTCAATCTAAGGCTCGGGGGCTACTCCATATGGAGTGCGAGTTCAATCGCACCCCATATAAAAGAAGACTTGACAACTACTCGGAGCATGAGCACTTCACAGCCTCGATGCAACCAAAGAAGTACTCGAAAGACACTTTCAAGATGGAGTTCGGGGGAACTCGAAGACGCCTTCAGAAGTACTCGGATGCCTGCAGTACTCGACTACGAAGAGCTCAGGGGCTTGTCAGACCTGGGGCCACGGGACTATGCACATAGCGTACATATCCTAAGATAAAGGATGGGATATGGCCCACAACCTACATCCATTGTAACTACTCGTACTGTAGTAGGACTACTCGAACGGTAGTAGAACTAGTAGGAACAGAAGGAAACTACCCGAAAATTACTCAGGTAGGACTCTTGGGCTCGTATCCGACTAGGACTTCCATGTAACCCTGTCCCCCCATACTATATAAGGGTGGGCAGGGACCCCCTCCAAACAGGAGATCACCCCGATCAACACCTAAGGCAATACAAACCACACAGGACGTAGGGTATTACGCTCTCGGTGGCCCGAACCTGTCTAAACTTTGTGTTCCTTGCACCTTCGAGTTCCTGATCTCGGCGATACCCTACCTACAAACTCACCACCTCGGGAGTATCCCTCAGTGGGTGTGGCAGTAAAATACCAACACCAGGCAATGACCGTTTGACACAGGAGACTCTAAACCTTAGAGCGGTAAGCAGTTGGGAGGACAACGAGTGAGAAAGACTCCTAGAACACTTCTAGACTAACGAGCTAGCCTCTCTAGTCTTGCTTCTAACTAGTTATTGGGAACCAAGAGCTTACTTCGGCGGTTGGAAGAGGAAGGACTGCAGAAAGGGGTGAGAGGGGAGTCCAACGGCAACCTACTACTGCTGCTATGAAAGCACCCGAACGTGGTGAACTACAAGGGACGGACAGGGCTGTCACCACCTGCCGCCTACCACACTGTTCCATGGGTGGAACACACTTCCTAGGTAACACAGCCAAACACCACGTCTGCACTCGGTGTTAGGATTTCTCTTGAGGCCTTCAAGAGAAACCCCCCCCCCCCCAACCTAGGGACCTGACTTGAGCTCCCTAGTCCGGGCGAGAAAACTCGTAAGGTAAGATCTCGAAAGAAAAATAAAGATAAGAAAGCCTTAGCTAGAGGGCAGAACTTCTGCACACAAACTGAATAAGTTGGAAAGATAAATAAATGTGGATAGTTAAGATGACTCGATAAGATAAAGAAGATAACTTAAATTGATAAATGTCAAAGGGAAAGATATAAGAGCTTATAGACTTCCGATGACGACTCCGGAATCCCGAGACAAGTTCAACTCGACTCTAACTCCTAGACTACTAAACCTAACTCTAGAAAGTGAAATGAGTGAGAACTCCTTGGTGTGTGTTACAAGTGATGGATGACCCTCTATTTATAGCTCTTGCAGGTCGGTGCTGAGGTTGATGCTTAGCTTGGACGCCACTTCATCAGTTGAGGTAACTACCACGCGAAGTTGAGCTCGAGAGGTGGCAAAGTGGGGTTGGCCGGCCTCTCCCAGGCCGGCCGGCTTGGGATTTGTGCCACTTGGCACCGCCCTTCTCCTGGACGTCCCTGCTCTCCTGGTGTCGGTGATAGTTGCATTAGTTTGAGGTTTGACAGTTAGTGGCCGGCCGGCCTAACCTCGGCGTGTTTCATCCCTCCGTTTTACCGACTTGATGATCAACGCTTGAGCTTTGTCCAAGGAGACGAATCTCAGGATTTTGCCCAAGTCTTGCATGCAAGTGGGCCCTTCAATCCATGGGCGAAGCCTTTCAGGTCATCTGATCAAACCGACTTCAGGTGCACAGCTCAGGATTAAGGTAAGTGTGTTTCCTTGCCCCTAGATCGATGGCGTGGCGATTGGGTCCAGTGCCAGGCCAGCCGGCTTAGGTGAGGCTGGTCGGCCTGGGCTTTTTCCCCAATTTCCCTCAATTTTGGTACACCTATCCCTGCATTCACAACTCGTCCAAAACTTGTGGAACTTTATTAGAATAAATAAAATATGTATGGAATATGATGTAAAGCTCTATTTATTCCTAAGAATTTGACGGAGAAATTGTGATTTAATGGCCATCAACAGGTGGTCCGACTGAACAAAAGGTTCAGTCGCCCCTCTCCGGATCCTATCTGTTCTGTTCTTCTATGTGTCAGGCTGTCTGATGTTGTGTAACTTGTTGGTGGGAGATCTCGGATGAGTTTGGACCCGGTGAGTGTGAGAGATCACCCCACACTTATTCTTGTACCTATTTTTTTATGAAAAAGAAAAACAAAGGTGGAAACAAGCAATGACTCTGCCAATTTGGAATCATCGGGGAGTCTAAATTTTATTGAAGCAAGGCACATGAAGTGTTTGAAGCATATAAGTTTACTTTTGTTATTTTTTATCATGCCATATAGGGCATGATGGGTAATTTAGCAAGATGGAACCATGGGTGAAGGATGCACGAGTGTTTGGGATACTTACGTGAAAGATCTTCCCTAGCTCCGAACAAAATGCAAAAGTTGTGAATGCAACAAAGCATTGCAATTGTTTTGCTTGGTTCCTCGTGCTTCTTTCTTCCCAGGGAACCAAAGAGCATTGTGTTGATGTTGGAGTTACTGTACATTGCTCTTTGGTTGTTTATTTTATTTCCTACAAAAGGTTAGTAGACAAAAAATACTTGAGGGATGCTTAAAGAATTTTGAAAGGATTTCATTATTGCCTTGAGATTAGTTGTTCACTTCCATGCATAAATAAAATCAGATTCAAAGGTTCAATTAGCATGGATCCCAAAATGTTTGCCATCATTTTGTTTCACCATCAGTTTTTTTCAAGAGATTCTTTTATTTCAAAGACCCTTTTTTTACTGCTCACAATTTTTTTTTCTTTAGCAAAACTCAAGCAAGGCTGAGATAAAATTGCATGAACGTATTAAAGGGGCATTTTGACAATGTACTCAAGGTGCACCTTGAAAGGTGATATGTGCCTCCTTTGTATGTTGTGCAATTTTTGTTGAAGTGTTGTCAAACCCCATCCTCCAAAGTCGCACAGCCTCGCCCTTCCAAGGGGCGAGCCCGCATACACATAGCACCCTGCTTACACTTTCATCCTTGCTTCGTGTAAAAGGGTCAACCCGAAGGTGCTATGGCTGGAGGACAAAGGCTAATAAGTTGGGTCCACCCTTGCTCAACTAGCAAGGTGATACTAAACATGTGTATGCAGCACTCATGGGCCATTACTAGGCCACATATTTGTGCTGGGTGTCACAAGTGCGTCCTGGGCCTTGGTTTATCTCTAGTATGAATTTAGCTTGAGGACATACCCATCTATTTGAAATCTTTCCTGTAGGGGTTAGTCCGTAAAAGATATACATCCAATGTCTATGAAAGTGTTACCTGTAATGGTTCATTAATCAAACTCGACACCATGTCTAATTTGATTAAAGAAGACTTTTTAACCTAAGCACCATGCTTAAATTAAATATCCTTTGAATGTAGGTCGACCATACACACAAACCGGAGCTTGCGAGCATAAATGAAGGAAGCATGCAACAATGATCAAGCTATGTTCATACTGAGATAAATATGAGTAAGTGATTAGTGAACATTGAGTTACCTTTGCACATACCTAAGTGTACTTACTGACAGCAGCTATTGAAGTTTTGAAGTTGCTGCAGCGATGGCATGGCCACATATGGTTGTCGATGATTCCTCCACTTTGATGTGGGCTGAAGCGGAGGAAGGCACTTAGACCATGCCCACTTAGGTGAACAGCAAGGCTAGGTCAAACACACGGCTATTGTGTAGGGACCATAGGCTGTGGTGGCATGATCCATTGGCACAATACTTCAGGATTGGAGGCGCAAAGTATGTCTCCTTTCGTGTATACGAGCAGGTGCCAGTCGGAGTGAAGCAGCGAAGGCTTAGAAAGGAAGAGGAGCAATTCCTCTTGCTTGTATGTGCAGGAGCTGCTAGAGCGAAGCTACGCAAAGCTGGGAGCGGATGAGGATTATGCCAAGGCTTTGCAAGCGTAAGTGAGAGCAAAGCTAGGTGGAGCAAGGTGGAAAAAATGATATCTATCAAGGTGCAATGCTATAGCTTGAAGGCATGCTTAATGCGGCCTTTGATCCAGGTGGCGCATGCTGTCTCACTCTCACTCTCTTATTATTCCTCCTATTTTTCATCTCTCATTCTCTCTTTTTTTCTATTTTTTTTGGCAAGGCAGAACCAACACCATCCTTGGTATGGATGGATCCTGTTGCGGGGTGCTCACCGATCTTCCCACACTTCGACTTTTGTGTGTCATGACACCAAGAGCCAAGTGTGCGATGTCGGTGTCTCCTTCAGAGTGTGTCCCATCACCAGGGGGTACCATGGTTTTTTTTGTTGCAGCCATGATTGGTGATGTAATCCTGAGCTTCATCACCAATTGTCATCCCATCATTAAAATTCTTGCTGCAAGGTTAGTGCCATAGCACGACAAGGTTTGCATGCTTTGCGATAACCATAAGCATTTACATCCGTGCATAAGAAGCATTATGAAACAGATCTCTAATGAGGATGTAAAACTTGTTGAACTTCCCTAGCACAAGAGGTTGATGAATCTGGAGGCTCATGAGAGTGATCTTGAGATTTTCTAAGGATGACACTCTCATGCTCATGAAAAGAATCTCATCCTTTTGGACTCCAGATTAGATCGCTTAGCTTGTTCATGGCCAATGAGTTCTTTGAAGAACATCAAAAAGGAGTTTGAGGGCTAGAGGGACAAGGGTTAGACTTTAACGATGGAGATGATGGTTGTTCGGAAAGATGGGTAGCATCCATGTTAAAACGAACAAGGATATCATCTCATCGAGGGTTCGCCACTGGAATTTCTGGTCGAGATTGGGGCGGCACTTTTTTGCAAGATCTCGATTCCTTCTAAGATTGGACTTGAGAGGCTCATGAAGGTTTTGTTAGATGGTGCTAAGGGCTCATCACCTAAGAAGATGAAAGCAAAGGGTTTGGAAAAAAACTAGCACCAACAATGAGATTGCATAAAACATCCACTGTAGTTCCTTGAATGCGGCATTGAATGGTTTAAAAAGGGAGTGCCAATCTGAATTTCTTCAGAAGAAAAGCTCCTCCTCTTTTTACTACTCATTGCGCAAGATAATTGTTAATCCCCTCAAGGTTTTCTTTAGGAAGCGTTCATTGATAGGATTAAGTGGGATTTTAGGAACTGGTGGTTACTTTGGCAAAGATAAATCGAGGTATTCCCTAAATTTTTTAATAGTTCTTTCTCGAATTCAAAAGGGGAACTCCGGATGTTGAATTTCTTCTTCCTCCTATGTTCATGGTTCGGGTGAGGGTTCTGGGGTTGAATCTGGCAAGGTGTGAAGAGAGGATTCAGGTTTCACCACAGAGGCTTCCTCAGGTTTCGGTAGAGGATGTATTTTCTAGAACATGGTCTAGAATTTACTCCCTAATGGAAATGGTTTTGTATGCGAACAAACCTCTGGCAGAGATGTCAAGGTATAGGGCAGACTCCTTGCTAAGCCCTAACCAGAAGTGTTGCAGCAACACGTGGTCGGGAATAGACAAGTCTAGACCAGCATGGGTTAACTTTGAAAAACCTTGCTCAGGCTGCACCTATGGTTTCCTTCTTGTTCCGCTGAAAGTGAAGAATCTCTTTTTTTGCAGGGAAGAGATACGAGAAATAGGGAAGAACGCAAGATAGAAGTTGTCCCTCAGTTCATCCTATTCTTCGTTTACCTTCCCTACGGTATGGGCGTACCATTGTTTCGCTCTCTCATCAAGGGAGAAAAGAAACAATTTCCACTGAAGTGTTTCTTGTTGCATGCCTGCAATGGTCAGACATGAACACAGCTTCTCGAACTCTTGCAGATGGTGGTAGGGGTTTTTATCATTGAAACCAGAGAAGGGTTGTCCCGAACCATGGGAATGAAGCCAAGAGGAGTTCAAAGCCAAAAGTTGAGATGGGCTTGGAGGATTGTGACGGCTCTAAGAACTCGCCCTATCGAGCAGAAAGAATTTTGGATAGAAATATTTTTCTCATGGTAAAGGTGTAAAATAAAGAGAAAGGTAAAACAAAGGATACACGGTTAAACTAGGTTCAAAGACAACTACAGCAACCGTTCCCCGGCAACGGCGCCATAAATGCTTGTTGGTATTTCTTAATGTTCATGAATAAATCCGCAAGCGCACGGATATACCGTTGTAGCATTTCACCCGGAGAGTATTCAAGGTATCGTAATTTCTTAGGGAACGGAGGTGTAACGGTCTTCTAGCTAGTTTTCCCCAAAGAACAAGAGATAGATTGGCCCAACTAGTGTAGTTTCTCTAAGGGAAAGGATCAAGAAAAGATAAACTCCGCCGCTATTCGTTTACTTCAGGCACCGGTCTGACCCTGGTCTGCCAATGACCTCTGGCTATTAGCTCTACTCCGACCCCGAACGTGAGGGATTTGACAAATTGCGTTGAAACATAGCGGACGGACAGTGTTGTCACCACCTGCCGCCTACCCTTCAACACAGTGGGGGCTTGCAACAAATAAAGGTAATCTAGGGCCTAGACACCACGTCTATGCCGTCGACTACTACTCTAGCATCATACAGGATTTACCCGTCTTTATCAGGGGTCCTCTACTAAAGTATCCTCTACAAGAACGGATGCTGAACCCGCAAACAAATTGTAACAAAATAATAAACCTACCGACAACATTACCACTATAGATAAACTCGGATACTTACTCAGATGATTCGTATCCGATGAGGTACAAGCCGAAGAAGGTTGCCGACAAACCCGGCACTCCTCCACACTTCTCCTCCCCCACTCTCTATCCTAATCCTACAAGTAGGCTCAAGGTGAAGTCCCTATACATCTCTTCTTCTTCACTTTTATCTTGGTGTGTTATATGAGGGGCTCCTCTCCACCTTTTATAGTCTTCCAACGGCGGTTCCTGGGAAAATTATACATGGAAACATCCTCAACCGACTTCAGGAGGCCGTGGGAGATCTTCCCGCCAAGGCTGAGGGGGATAGGAACCCATCTAGGTTCGGCAACCCTAGGTGAGGCCTCCCAGGTAGATCCGCCTTTAGGAAGGCGGTACAAGACTCCATGAGAAAGATGGGCCTAATTGGGTTTAGTGGTGGGTCGGACCCAGGAGGTCAGTCAAACTCTTTCTAAGGCCGTTTGGGCCCATCTTTGGTCGGTACACTCCTTGTGGGCTCCTTATGTGGGTTCTGGGTGTTTGGGCTGAAGTTAATGTGGTTTAGCATGTCATATGGGCCCTTGGATCCATGTGCCTGCCTCTGATTTGTCAGAAGTGTGTTTTCTCTTGGGCCTGGGCTGATTTGTTTAGGGATGTGGGCCCTCCAATTCTCATGCTCGCATAGAATGCTCTGAAATGTACGTTTTCCCTTGTTTGAGCATGGTATTCCCCCATATGCAGAAACGGTCTCCAGTAAACAGTGATTCACCAAAACTTGTGGAACTGGTTAGAGATAAACTCCTACATCTAGTCTGGTCTTTGTTATTTCACTGTTCTCTGCAGGAGTTGACGGTCAGAACTGACACTTAAGGACCATCAACATTATTCCAAATGATGGGCAGTTGGGTGTAGATGCCTACTAAAATGTGAAAATATTTTTTCTTTTTATATTCCATTTTAAAGTTTCAAAATGATTGGAACTGATTTGTGCAGGCGGACACTTAAGACGACCGCTAGCACAAATGCATTTGTGCCAGCGCTCGTGCACCCTGTGCTGACACAAGATTGCTGGCGGATGTCAAAACCGCCAGCACAAATACATTTTGCTCGTCAGTACAAATACTTTTCGTAGTAATGTTTGTCCCCACGCACCGAGATTCTAGGTTCCTCCACCAGTTCCTCCACTATCAGAGATACTTGGGTCCAAGGAGTTATTGAGTCTACAAGCATTTTTTGCAACGCAAGTTGCTACTCTCCGTGATGAAATACAACAATTTGTTGCTAGTACCACCTTGCCTCTCCATGCTCGACTGTTTGATCTACTGAACAAAATCCATGATTGGTTGAAGAACACCAAGAACTACATCCTTGATCGTGAACTCCAACTTGAGCAATGTGAGATTCTTGGCACTGGTGCCGTGTTTCCAGAGTGAATATATAACTATCGCGAGAGGATGATGTGGTCAGTATGAACCAGGCGAAGTCTAGTCTTGTAGCACAGCTACTTCCAGTGCTGGTTTATCAATTGTTCAATAGACTGCTGCAAGACATGCCGGTTGAAACAGACTTCTCTTCAAGCCGTGTCTCTCACCAAGACGTGGAGGACACGCTCCAGAGGCTTGAGATAGTTGCGAATACCTATGCCAAGGGGGATGTAGCTACAACCATTGAGTAGAACAGCACTAGCTGGCAGATGCTACATTCCAGCTATGAGCTAGCGGGCAACTACACACTGCACGTCGTGGCAACTAGTGATGCAGTGGTCACTAGTGCAGAGTCTAAACATGATGAGCCAATTCAGCATCAATATGCCAACATTGATTGTCCACACGTTTAATGATTCGGTGACAATTGTTTCCACCGACAGCAACTTTGAGTGTAGCCCAACCATGTAGGGGACTGCAAACCTCTTCACCACTCCACCTCTACCGGTGTTGCAGTCACCCTCTATGCCAAGGACACCAACACCGGCTCACTATATTTACGCGCTGCTCCAGAACAGTAACAACAACAGCAGCATTCAAGTGGACAGCAAGGCAGCTGCACCTGCTGATGAGTTGGCAAGCTGGCATGATGCTTTGGACGTGGCCAACCTCTTCACCACCCCACCACGGCTAGTGGTTCAGCCCCCATTGCCACAAAGAGCACTAGCACCAACATCAGCTCCTCGTAATGTTGGCGACGCACTTTCAACATGTCATCAGTATGGTGCAGTGCATGTCTCTCCACCAAACGTCTGATGACTCAATTGTAACAAGCGCAATGTAAACTTTGTTGCAAGCTTGGGATTTGGAATGGTGAGCCTGAACCAATTAAGATTGCAGTGTTGGTGAAGCTGCCCAAGAGGCAATCATGCGTGGGCTGAATATTGATCCAAGGACGATTACAACCCTAATGGGCTTCCAGCGTGAAGGCTCATTAAGCGGGGTCTATATAATGAGGTGCGGGGCTGTGGGCGGCGAACACTCTTGCCCCATAAACCCTAGCTGCAGTCGCCCCTCTTCTCCACGCAACCCTAGCCAAGCACGCGGTGCTAGCACACCGGTGACCGGCGTTCCCGCCTCGTAAGTGTGGACTTCGAGGAGGCGCTGCTACGTTGTTGTGGTGCTGATCGGCGGGAAAAGGAGGAGCTGCGGGCTGTGATCTGCTTCCTCTTCACCAGCATGTGACTACGTTGGGGCAAGCTACCCCAACTCTACTTCCGTTGTGCTACGCGTCTAGTGGTAATGATCCATGATCATCCGCTTACATGAGATCCTTGTTGAACACGGTAGCTAGCGTAGCGTCCCCGTTTCCTATCAGTGGTACTAGAGCGATCATGTAGCCAGAGGTGGTTTTCAATACTTCATCACTTTTACTGATGACTTTAGTAGATACGGATACATCTACTTAATGAGGCACAAGTCTGAATCGTTTGAAAAGTTCAAAGAATTTCAGAATGAAGTACAAAATCAATTGGGCAAGACAAATAAATTTCTGTGATCTAATTGTGGGGGTGAATATTTGAGCCACGAATTCGGTGATCATCTGAAACAATGTAGAATTGTTCCATAATTGACTCCACCCGGAACGCCTCAATGGAATGGGGTCTCAGAACGACGGAACCAAACATTGTTAGACATGGTTAGGTCAATGATGAGCCAAACTGATCTTCCACTATCCTTTTGGGGTTATTCTCTAGAAACTGCTGCATTTACACTGAACAGGGTTCCAACTAAGTCTGTGGTAAAGACTCCATATGAGATATGGACTGGAAAACGTCCCGGATTATCTTTCCTCAAAGATTGGGGATGTGAGGCTTATGTCAAACGTTTGATGTCCGATAAGCTTACCCCAAAATCAGACAAGTGTTTCTTTGTAGGGTATCCGAGGGAAACCAAAGGATATTTTTTTACAATCAAGCGGAAGGCAAAGTGTCTCTTGCCCGCAATGGTGTCTTCTTGGAGAAAGAGTTTCTCTCAAAAAGAGTTAGCGGGAGCAAGGTGCAACTTGAAGAAATTCAGGAAGTACCTGAAACGGTTTCAGCCCCCACTGAACCTTCACGGGATGAACAAGGAGTTGTAGAACTAGTTGTGGAAGAACCAGCAACATGAAGTGATGAGGACATCACCATGTTGGACGTGCACAAGCCAGCCTCATCAACGAGCTACAAGTCGTCGCCAACTTGGACTGCGAGTTCGGTTCGGATTCAGCAGACAGCCCTGCACCGAAACAGCGATATCTCCCTCATACAGCGTCCAAATGAGGTGATCTTGGATGCGTTGGAAAGCTGACGATGAGATGCTTCTTTTGTTTCTGAACCTAGATCCAGAAGATTCGTGGATCATTCTGTGTGACCACGACAAGTTGCTGCATCACCTATTTTGGCCTTTTCAAGCTTTGTATTGTGTCGGGCCTTAAGCCCATGTTGTGGGCCCCCCTACCTGGTCGCCCCAACCCTAGGACGCCCTCTTTGCTGTCATAAACTCAGTAGCCACCACAGATTAGATTTCAGCTTTTGTTTAGTCTAGTTTTCCATTGAGAAACAGATCTTGTTCATTGTAACTATGACGTCGAGTCCTTTTGCTGTGAATTCAAGGCACCTGTTCTTGTTTTTCACCACTCTGGCGATTAGTCCTTTTGTGATTCGAACTCGAACCCCATCTTATGATTTGCTTCATACACATCTGCAATTTCAGATTGCGTGTTTACCCTCTCTTGCTTGTGTTCTTCAATTCGCTTGCAGGATAGCCTTCTCGGCGAGGTCAATCAAGTTGTGCTTGGTTGGTAACCAAGGAGCAGCGGTGTAACGGTTGCAGGACTTCGAATCGTGTCTGATTAGAGTCCGGATCGCAAACGTCAAGTCTCCACCAATCAAATCTACTAATACCTATCGGAAGATCGGGCCAGTGCTACATCAAGTGGTATCAGGATTCAGGTTTACCGTGAGGTATAACTTCGTGTTCCCTTTTAGATTCATCTCGTGTCTTTACCTACAGTCCACAGAAAGCCAAAAAAATTACACTTTCCACTGTCCTATCACCCCTTTAGCCTTGCAATTTCGTTTCAGTTTCGCTTTGTTCAGTTTGTGTTCGTGGTCGAGTCTTGTTGCTGGTTTAGGTCGTGTTCATCGTCGTAGTGTCAACCGCCCGTCGCTCTTTGTTTGTTTCCACCGCTATCCCATCAACTTGAGCCATACAACAAGTCGAGCCACCACATTACTTGACTTGCCCCGCGAGCCGCCTTGTGTGAACTCTCGCCGCGCCAACCCTAGATAGGTTGCGAGCCGCTTTGATCGCCTTTGCAGAGCATACCTGATCCTTGTTTCATTTGGCGAATACCTATTGCTTGCTATATACCAGGAGAGATTGTGCCCTCGGTTTCATTGTTGAGAGGCCTTTCTCAGCCGTGTTTGGGTAGGGAAGGTTTTCCCTAATCACCGCCGTAGTTTCTGCCGAGTTGTGCCTTCTGAAAACCATAACTTGAGGTACCTTCAATAAAACAGGCATAACTTTTCGCTCGGTGCTCCATTTTGGCTTAGTTTTTTACAGAAAATTCGTGAGTCCATTTGGGCCGTACCCAAACCGTACATACAGTTTGGATTCTCAAAAATTCAGAAAAAATAAGGAAGATAAATAAAAATCATTCAAGTTGAATTCAGGTTTTCAAAGAACGTGTTTGTTTTTCTGTAGACCACACCTGACCTCTGTTTAAGGTCCCCATTTTTGTGGTTCCAGCTCTTGTGATCCTTGTTCAGAGAAAAATATAAAAAATAGTGCAAAAAAAAATCTTGATTCCTACTAGTGCCTTTTCGGAAATTCAGAGGAAAATCAGGAAAAAAGATAAATCTCTTTGGCAGAGTTGTTGTGTGCTTGTTCTTTGAGCTGTTTCCATCGTTCTTTGTTCCAACTTGTTGTGCTATGTCTAGGACACGTCTTAGCCAACAACTGTGACTAGTAGTACTTTGGATACTTATTGAACTTTGCTAATCTGTTGCGATTATTGCTAATCCCTTGCTACCATATTGTGCCTGTCCAAGCTCCACATATACTTCTGATCAGCATAGGTTCATCTTGCAACTGTTACACTCAAGCTTACAAAAGATTGTACCCCTGCTAGGCTTTGGTAAGAACACTTGCAAGACAGTGGTAAGCCGTTTGAGATTTTGCACTCCACTTTCACCACAACCAGATAGCTGTTAGTGATAGGGATAATACCTTTGTGTTATCTTTTTCTGTTTTCTAACCATGTCAGGATCAGGGAAAGAAGTGGAGTCTCCTTCGGACATCAATGAGTGTGTGTCCAAGGATGAGCTTACAAGGCATCTTGATGACCACCGCACCTACATCACCGAGAAGTTTGATGACATGATGAAGACTATTAACACTTTGGTCACCAGGATTGAACATGTTGAACAATGACTGTCTCCAATTGAGGAAGATGAGGACTATGATGTTGATGCTGATGCTGATCGTCTTCGACGCAATCATCGAGGTATGGGAGGTAATCATAATCGTGGTAATAATAATGATCCTTTTGCTAAAGCTAAGTTTATCATGATTCCTTTTGCTGGTACTACTGATCCAGAGGCTTATTTAGATTGGGAACTTGCCATTGCATAAAAGTTTAATTCTCATTTAGTTCCTGCTGAGCATAGAGTTAGACTTGCTACTAGTGAGTTTACTAGTTTTGCTCTGTTTTGGTGGAATGATCTTTGCACTAACAATGCCAATGCTCTACCTCAAACTTGGAATGCTTTAAAACAATGTATGAAATCTCGTTTTGTTCCTCCTTATTATCAACGTGATTTGCGTTTAAAGTTGCAAACTTTAAAACAGGGAGATAAGGGGGTAGAGGAATATTATCAGGAGCTACTCATTAATTTAGCACGTTGTAACATACATGAGGATGATGACAATCTTTGTGCTAGATTTTTTGGTGGTTTGCATCGTGACATACAGGATATACTTGATTATAAAGATTGGACCAAGTTCAGCCAATTGTATCATCTTGCTCTCAAGGCTGAACAAGAAGTACAGGGCCGACAACATCAACAGGCTTTTAGATCCACCATTGGAAGATCCTTTCCACCACGCTTGAATGTCGACAAGCCCAAGGTGCCTGTTGCTATGCCACCTGCTGCTGCTGTTGCTACTCCACCTACTTCCGAGGTGAGTAATGTGTCTTCTGTGCAGTCCCACCAACAGAAGAAGGTTGTTTCTACTAGTTCTTCATCGAGCCGCTCCACCAACATCGTGTGCCACCGCTGCAAGGGCATGGGACACGTCATGAAGGATTGCCCAAGTCGCTGTGCATTCATTGCTACTAACGATGGAGGGTATGTAAGTGCTAGTGATGTTGAGGATGATTTGGCTCTTGTTGCTGACCATAGTGCAGATTTGGAGAGCGAAGAAGAAGAGGCCATTGATCCTATGACTGCTGCTGCAGGTTACAAGTCTATTCTTGTGCAGCGTGTGTTGAGTACACAAATTGAGCACGATCCGGAGAAGCTACAACGCCACAACTTATTCAATATATTTCTCATTATCAAGGATTGTCGTGTTCGTACAATAATTGATAGTGGGAGTTGCAACAACTTGGTAAGTTCAGATTTAGTCAAGAAGCTTGGTTTGCCACACGTGCTCATACGCAACTTTATCATCTTGAATGGCTCAACAATATTGGTAAGGCAAAGGTAACTCGATCAACAAGAATACACTTTTTCATTGGGTCATATCATGATTATACTGATTTTGATGTTGTACCTATGCAAGCATGCTCACTTTTATTAGGTTGTCCATGGAATACGATATTGATGCTTTATACCATGGTAGAACTAATACATATACTTTGATGCATAAGGGAAAGAAAATTGTTTTGCTTCCTTTAACACCTGCTGGAATTATTAAACATGACAAAGAGCTTGCTGAAATTTGTAAGAATGATGATACTTTAGACACTCCTAGCGATCCATCCAAAGAAATTAAGTTGAAGGGAGGTGCTTTACTTGCTTAGACATCTCTGAATGCTGCAGATTATGTTGATGGTTCACCATGTCGTACTATACTTTGCAAACATACTTTAATCTCACATGATGATAATACTATGTCTAGCAATTTGCGTCCTACTATTCCTAACCTTCTGCAGGAGTTTGATGATGGGATGGAGTTGAGGACGACTCCAATTAAAAAAGGGGAGGATGATGAGGACATCACCACGCTGGACATGCACGAGCGGGCCTCATCAACAAGCTACAAGTCATCGCCAACTTGGACTGCGAGTTCGGTTCGGATTCAGCCGTCAGCCCTGTACCGAAACAACGATATCTCCCTCATACAGTGTCCAAATGAGGTGATCTTGGATGCGTTGGAAAGCTGACGATGTGACACTTCTTTTGGTTCTAGTCCCAGCTCCAGAAGGTTCGTGGATCATTCTATGTGACCACGAAAAGGTGCTGTGTTACCTGTTTTGGGCCTTTTCAGGCTTTGTATCGTGTCGGGCCTTAAACCCATGTTGTGGGCGCCTCTCCCTGGTTGCCCCCAACCCTTGGACGCCCCCTTTGCTGTTATAAACTCAGCAGCCGCCGCCAGATTAGATTTCAGATTTTATTTAGTCTAGTTTTCCATTGAGAAACAGATCTTGTTATTGTAACTGTGGCGTCGAGTCCTTTTGCTGTGAATTCAGGGCGCCTGTTCTTGTTCTTCACCACTGTGGCAATTAGTCCTTTTGTGATTCGAACTTGAACCCCATCTCCTGATTAGCTTCATACACATCTGCAATTTTAAATTGCGTGTTTACCCTATCTTGCTTGTGTTCTTCGATTGGCTTGCAGGATAGCCTTCTCGGCGAGGTCAATCAAGTTGTGCTTGGTTGATAACAAAGGAGCAGCGGTGTAATGGTTGCAGGACTTCGTATCGTGTCTGATTAGAAGCCCAGATCGCCAACGTCGAGTCTCCACCAATCGAATCTACCAATACCTATCGGAAGATCGGGCTAGTGCTACATCACGAAGGTCTGTAAGGGTACGTCGCGCACCTGAAAAGTTCACGCTCCTAACCATGGGGCAAGATGACATATTGTTATTGGATAATGATGAGCCTATGACCTATACCGAAGCAATAATAGGACTAGACTCTGAGAAATGGCTTGGAGCCATGAAATCCGAAATGGAATCCATGCACGGAAATCAAGTTTGGAACTTGGTTGATCCCATTAATGGTGTCAGACCAGTGGAGTGCAAGCGATTTTTAAGAAAAAGATAGACATGGACGGAAATGTTCATATCCATAAAGAGCGATTGGTGGCGAAAGGGTTTAAAAAAGTTTAAGGTGTTGACTATGATGAAACATTTTCGCCCGTTGAAATGCCAAAGTCTATTCGGATTCTTCCAGCTATTGCCGCATTTTATTACTATGAGATATGGCAGATGGATGTCAAACGGCTTTCCTGAACGGAAACCTTAGTGAGGATGTGTATATGATACAGCCTGAAGGTTTTGTCGATCCTAAAAATGCTGGAAAAATATGCAAGCTTCAAAAGTCCATTTATGGGTTAAATCAAGCATCTCGTAGTTGGAATATTCGTTTTGATGAAGTAGTCAAAGGGTTTGGTTTCGTCAAGATTGAGAAAGAGCCTTGTGTTTATAAAAAGGCTAGTGGGAGTGCTGTTGTATTTCTGATCCTTTATGTGGATGATATATTGTTGATCGAAAATGACATTCCAATGTTGGAAGCCACTAAATCTTCACTAGGAAAATGACATCAAGTTCCTAACAAAAAAAAATTCAATCCAAGTGTATCCTAAGAAGGCTAACAAACTCATCCAAAATCCTGACAAAACTTGATATGACTGTCACATGGCCAGCAAAGCATAGGGCTTCAAATCGGAACTGCTAGGTGCATTAGTTTGTCTGCTAGCGCTTATTTGTTCTGATTAAACAAACTTGATGCAATCCAATTTAATCTTGTGAAAAGCGTCAAAATGTTCAAAAAATGAAAATGCATACAATCATTAGATTTTGTCTCTGGTTCGAGCTGCTTATGGGATATGGAGCAGAATCAAGAATAAAACATACAGATGCAGATCAAATCCTCAACTTTATGTGTTTTTTCCGCGAATGTGTCTGAGCATGTATTTCATTAAGAGGAAGAGAGTTACAGCAACACAACTACGGGAGAACCCCCGAAGTGCAAAAACATACAACCACATAGATAGTGGCAGCAAAAGCAGAAACACGACACATGGAAGAAAACAAATCCCCAACATACAGCCACCGCCCAAATAACTAGAAGCAGCAGAAACCCTGTGAGAATAAGGGATTACCAAGCCTAATCGCTAAGAACTCGACCGACCAAGCGATGAGAAGCCAACCAAGGTATCTTGCGATGGGCAAAGCAAGATGACGCCTCCAAGAACGTAGTGATGCCAAGAATGCCACCGTCATCTGTTCGACCAAGCGGACTGAGTTTTCACGCCAACCGTGACAATGCCTTCAACAAGGCGAACTACGCACGTGGACGTAGCCGTTGTCAGCATCGGCAAACGCCAACGCAGAGCTTTCGCTCATGGCACTCTAGATCTAGACCCCAACACCACCTGCAACACCGCGGCCACCAAAGCGACATGAAGGCGAGCATACCACGGTGACAATAATTTGATGAAGGGGAGAAGACCACGACAGACAAGCCCTCCCACGAGCAACACAAAGAAGACGGAGACAGCCCCCAAAGCAGAGTCAGCAACAATAGTTCTCGACGTGGAGCGAGAGCGGCGCATGAGCACGGCGACGACTGGTGTATAGGCGGCATAACGGTTGGGGAAACCCAGCGGAGGAGCCCAGATTGGCAGCACGGGCCCGCAAAGTATAGATCCCGACTAGAGAGGGCAGAGGGAGGCGACCACATCGGCTGGGGCAGCCGGCAACTAGGCACGGCAGCCCAAATCGGCAGCGGCGGGTAGCCACAAGAAGCAACAAGAAAGGGCTCGCCTCAATCCGAGAGAGTAGATCCGGGCCTGGGGAGAGCGGATCCGGTGGTGAGCAGGCAAGAGCAATCCACGCCGGTGAGGTAGGCGACCAGGGGGAGCCAAGGAGGACCAAGGGCGACCGGGTGGAGGAAGACTTGTTGGGAGAGGGCGAGAGGAGAGGAGGGTGTGCGTACTGGCCAGCTTCGGCCCCGCCGCAGGCCGCCGCCGACACCAGCCGGCCGGCAGCGGCAGCGGCGGCTGATAGGCTAGGGTTACGTCGCTCAGGAGAGCGACGCTGGGGTGGGCGTTACCAGGAAAACTCGCTGGGGCCCAACTTTATGTGTTTGAAGTGGTATGTGCTATGGCATCCCCAAAGAATAGGTGGGAAGGCCCTTCTCATGTATAATGGATGGAATTGGATTACACTTTGATTTGATTTGTGTTATATATATTAAGCCAATCTCCACATTTTAGAGCATGATAGATGGCAGTTCCTTAAACAAACATAATGTTGTAATACCAAGGGAAAGTATCCAAAAAATAAAATGTATTACTAACCCTTCCCGTGCAACTGTTTGTTTATATATAGTCTCGATCACACCATCAATAACAAGCTTTAGTGACATAGAAACCCTATGTTACGCTAAAAACAGGGCTCGCATGTTACTTTTCCCTATTGAATCACTATAAATTTGCCGATAGACTTGTTGTTGCATTGAAGGACACTAGTTCTTAAGAGTGTCTGACTGCAGTGGATGGGCATTCAGTAGTGTTGGGTGTTGGTGCCACCTGAAAGAAGTAGAGGCTGCTAGCTTCCTCTTTGGGAGGACATGAAGATATTGTGCACCGCCAGCCTTCCAGCTTTAACACGATTTAACCTTCCTAAGGTATGGAGTCCATGCTTTCTAGTTAGGTTATGCTAACAAATTGTAGATAAAGGATAGGAGAGGACGCTAGCTACTTCTGAAGGATTGGACTAGAGGCTACATGTTCAAGGTTTTTCATTCCATTTGCCCAAGTTTGAGCCATGCTTTGTTACCAAATTATGCATTCCTTGTTATCGAGATGGAACCAAAAGCGTACTCATGCTAACAATACATCAACACATCATTCATTGCTTGAATAGATTGGACATCATGCATTTGTTGAAGACTTTTGTGTTCTATTGTTGCGCCACAGTTGTACAATTGTCCATGTTGCTTCAATAAAAATGGAAAGTATATAAGAAAGGTTTCAGTTGTTACCTCAAAAAAAAGTTTTTAGATTTAGTCTCCTACGTATATTTTGTAAGATACCATAGCTAAATTTGTTCTTGAAGCTAGATATCTCCAAAGCTGTACAATTGTCCATGTTACTTCAATAAAAATGGAAAGTAGACAATTGTCCATGGACAGTTGTACCCTAAACCCTAAATCTCAAGTCTGTTCTTGAAGCTAGATATCTCCAAAGCATTCGATTCAGTGGACTGGCCCTTCCTTCTAGAAATTCTGTCACACTTGGGTTTTGGTCCTACTTGGCGATCTATCATCTCCAACTTATTGCAGTCAGCTTCCAGCCAAATTATCCTCAATGGAGAACCAGGGGAACACATTTTTCATCAGCGTGGGATGCGTCAGGGAGACCCACTTTCCCCAATATTATTTATCCTTGTCATGGATGTTTTAAACAGCTTGTTTGGTAAGGCTGATGCGGAAGGGCTACTTTCACCTCTCCTGTCAGCTGGACAGAGACTGTCTCTGTATGCAGATGATGTTGCATTATTTATCAGCTCAAATGGTCAGGATCTTCAGCTCACAAAAAATATTTTGCAAACTTTTGGAGAGGCTTCTGGGCTACAGACCAACCTGCAGAAAAGTACTGTGATTCCTATACAATGCGATGAGGAAATTGGAGATGTGGTGAACAATACTTTGCAGTGCACCACTTCCAACTTTCCCACCACTTATTTGGGGTTGCCTATCTCGAACAGGAAGCTGAGAAGATGTGATCTGTTGGCTTGGATTGAAAAAATAGCTAACAAGTTGCCAGGTTGGAAAGCCTCTTTAATAACTTTGGCTGGTCGAGCAGTATTGGTAAAATTTGTGCTCACCGCTATTCCCATTAACATTCTGGTCGCAATCAAGGTACCCAAGTGGTTCTTGCGAGCTGTGCACAAGATCAGAAGAGGATTCATGTGGACAGGTAGAAAAAATGGGCGGTTGTTGTTTAGTGGCCTGGGAGAAGGTCATGAGTGTTACTAACCTTGTGTAACATCCCGGATTTTTTCCGGAATGTTATGAGATGCAAAAACCGTGGTTTTCAAAAACTTTTGTGCAAGTGCTATAGATAGATCCAATATAAGGTTGATCTCTCTTTCTCTCTCAAAATCCCTAGAAAAATAAAACCTAATGAAATCAAAGGACAATATTTTTAGTGTGAAATGTTTGGAGTTATTCGAGTTTCTTCGAATTTGGTTGTTTGAGTATATTGGTTTCGGTTTGGATTTATTTTGATTGTTTGAAAGTGAGTGGAATTCAATTCAATGTGTGCCCTTTGAATTTGAATTCAAAAGCTAATCTAACCCCAGCCTAACCCATCCCAAGACCAAACCCTAGACCTACCCTAATCGGACTCTAGCCCAAGCCACCTAAACCCTGCACGCCAGCCCAGCTGGCCAATCCGGCCTGCCAACCTGCACGGCCCGCGAACCGGCCCAAAGCTGCGCCTCCAGTCCAGCTCCGCACCGGCCCAGCACTGTCAGCCTAGCACAGCCAGCCCAGCACAGCACGCCGCCCGCGCCCCTCACCTTAGCTGCTGCTAGCCCGAATCCACATGTCAGCCTGCACTATTCCACTTTCCCCTTCCTCCCGACGCCGCGCTGCCCCGCTCCATCCCACACCTGCGTTGTCCCACGCTCGGCCGGCACGCCCACGCGTATCAGGCCTTGTCGGCCCCGCCTGCCCGCGCCGCGCGCGCTAGCTGCCAAAGCAGCGAAACAGCCTGGCCGCGCCCCGCTGCCCCGCCTGCCGCCACGCGTCCTTGCACAGACGCCGGAATTCGCCGCATCCCCGCGCTCGCCCTCGCCAAACCCTAGCCACCTATAAAAACACCCTTGGCCGCCACGGAAACCCTAGCCACCTTGGGGGTTTCCCCAACGCCGTGCTCAATCCTTCCAGTGGGCAGTTAACCTAAGGGATGAGCAGATGCAAGACTTAGTTGGGGAGATTGGTGATAGAGACGCTAGGATTGGCCAGCTTGAAGGCCAAGTGCAGACACTAGAAACTACAGTGGGGGAGCATGAGGCAATGACTTGGAAGAACAGATCCATGACCTCAACATTGATCTGGAAGAGGCCAACGGACATATCGACATGCATCACGCACAGCAGGCAGCCCTTCATATTCCACCAGACGTGATGGACATTGATAGTGAGGAAGAACCCGAGGAAATGGAGGGTGTCTATGATCTTGACTACGATGTAGTAGTCCCGCAGCCCGCATAGATGGGAGCTCACTCCCCTGTGCACAGTGAATCGTCTGTCAACAATCTTGACGAATACTAGGAGATGACTTAGGAGTACTTTTGTATACACTCCTCTTAGTGTAGCCTAACTTTTGTGCAGGTAGTAATAGGCTAGCTTAGAGTTGAGTACCACCCGATGCAAGGAGTGTAGCCTAGAAGCTAAGAGCACTCGAAGTAGGTAGGCTTTAGGAAAAGACTAGAAGTATGTATAGTTTGGCAAGCAGTCAGAAATCAGAGTTGAAGTAGTCGAAGTGAACGAATCCGTAGACATAGTAGTCGTAAGTGTCACTTAAGCAGCTGGCAAAGTAGTCAACGTATCGTAAAAGTAGTCATGCTAGTCGGTGATACAGTAAAAGCAGGCCATGGGAAATCACAGTAAATGGACGTATAACTTCAGTAGTTGAAGCAGTTGTGGACATAGAGTAAATGAAGTTGTAGCCGTGCTAAGCAGAGGCGCGACTGAAGCAGCCGGAGGTATAATCGTAGTAGCCGGAGGTAAGCTGTAAGCAGTCGGATATGCTGTCGAGGTAAGGCCCCGTGTAGTTGACTGTAGCTGTAGCCGATGATGGAACCATTCAAGCAGTCGGAGATATAGCTAAAATCCTGGCAGATGTTGTTGAAGCAGTCGGCAATGTAGTTGAAAAAGCCGTATGGTAGTCGATGTAGTCGATGAGGAAGCCATAGTAGCCGGATTGGTAGTCCTGGTAGTCGGAAGTGCAGTCGAGGATGGAGTAGTCGAAGGTGTTTTGAATACCACAATTTTAGTCCACTCCATTTCCTAATTACTACCAACCAAAGCAGCCAGGAAATGTCTCCTAACTAGCCGTAGATTGCACACCGTTTGTAACAAGCCTATCAAGTTCTGTACTTTGTTTCTCCCGTACTATCTTTTTGGAATCATGGGAGATATGAAGCCTTGGCTGA
Organism: Panicum miliaceum; assembly: GCA_032594955.1. Taxonomy (NCBI): domain Eukaryota; kingdom Viridiplantae; phylum Streptophyta; class Magnoliopsida; order Poales; family Poaceae; genus Panicum; species Panicum miliaceum. The sequence continues at coordinate 27,051,688 of CM064066.1, read as the reverse complement.
TATTAAAACTCCATGTTTCAGATGGTTGGGGCAACTCGTGGTAACCCCGATGGATTCGGAGCGAGCAGCAGCAGGTCGCAGTAGACGCCGCCCCCACCACCACCACCCAGTCTGGTGGAGGTGATGGCCGCTCAAACCGAATTACTACGACAACTTGTTCAGGGGCAGCAACATCATCATCAGCAGCGGGTTGTGTACCATGCACCCCAACCTCAGGGGGCTGGTTACTCGGATTTCCTTGGGACGCAGCCCCCTCTGTTTAACAGGACGAAGGAACCTTTCGATGCGGACGCTTGGATTCGTACCATTGAATCCAAGTTTGCATTATTGACACTACCATGTTCTGAGGCCAACAAAGCTCGATTTGCCGCGCAGCAGCTTCGCAGTACTGCGCATATTTGGTGGGACAGCTACTTTGCCATGCTTCCGGCAGATCATGTTGTTACTTGGGATGAATTCAAGAGTGCATTCCGAGCCCACCATATCCCTGAGGGTCTCATGGAAAGGAAGTTGAATGAGTTTCTAGCGCTTACACAAGGTACCCGCACCGTACTTCAGTACGCTCAGGCGTTCAACAACCTTCCTCAGTACGCGGGACATCATGCTGACACGGATACCAAGAAGCATGATCATTTCCGCAGAGGTCTAAATACCAAGCTCAAGGAACGACTTAATCCTATCAGAACGGACACATACAATGAGCTGGTTAATTTGGCAATCACCCAGGAGGATTGCATTTTGGCCCATCGTACAGAGAAAAAGAGGAAGGCTCCAGCTAGACCCTTTAGTGCTCAGCCACCGAGGTATCGAATAGTGCAGAATGTAGCACCTAAAACTCTTCAGAATGCCCCTCAGCCAGGGCGTTGGATTATCAGGCCCCCTCAGCAACAGAGTGTGGCAAGACCCCCTGCTCCACAACAAAATGGTCCAAGGCCGAATACCTAGCAGCCACCCCGCCAGAATAACAACAACCGATGCATCAACTGTGGGAGTTCCACTCACTTTATTCGAGATTGCCCTCAGTCCAAATAGCAAGCTCAAGGCCAAGGCTCCAGTACCACCACAGAAACCAAGGCAAGAAGCAGACTGTTCAGGTCAAGTGTGGGCGGATAAATTTCACTACTCTGGCAGAACTTCCTGATGGCGCACCGGTCATGACGGGTACATTTTCTATCCACCGCAAGCCCATTGTTATATTATTTGACTCTGGTGCATCACATAGTTTCATTAGTGCAAAATTCGGTACAAAAGTGGGTTTGGATTTCTGTCACACAAGAAAGTCGTATATGATAGCTACACCAGGAGGTAAAATAGCTTCAAATCAACTCATAAGAAACGTGCCAATTAAATTTGGTAGCAAAGTCATCGACACAGATTTGATCCTCTTGGCACTTGAAGACATCGATGTTATTTGGGAGTAGATTGGATGACTCGGCATGGAGTAACCTTAGATCTTGCCTCCCGAGCCGTTGAAATCAATTCTCCGACCCAAGGAACTACCCCTCTATATTTGCCTTTCCGAGAATGCACAAGTTCATGTGCTCTTATTAAGGTCCATTCAAAATTAGAAGGAATTCTGGTAGTACGTGAGTATGCCGATGTTTTCCCAGATGACTTACCCGGCATGCCACCTGATCGAGACATAGAGTTTGTCATTGAACTGCAGCCAGGCACTGCACCTATCTCTAAACGACCCTATCGAATGCCACCCAAAGAAATAGCAGAATTGAAAATACAGTTGCAAGAACTTCTAGACAAAGGCTATATTTTGTGAAGAAGAAAGATAATAGTTTGAGGTTATGTGTAGACTACTGACCTCTCAATGCGGTGACTATCAAAAACAAATATCCACTTCCTTGCATTGATGTTCTTTTTGATCAACTCTCTGGAGCAAAAATCTTTTCCAAGATTGATCTTTGTTCTAGGTATCATCAAATCAAGATTCAACCTTGTGATATTCCAAAGACCACATTTCCCACTCGATATGGACTATATGAGTACTTAGTCATGTCTTTTGGTCTCATAAATGCTCCTGCCTACTTCATTTATCTCATGAATTCGGTTTTTATGCCGAAGCTTGACAAGTTTGTCATGGTCTTCATCAACGACATTCTTATTTATTCCAAGGATGAGGAGGACCATGCTAAACATTTGCACATTGTTCTCCAACATCTTAGAGACCATCAGTTATATGCTAAGTTCTCCAAATGTGAATTCTGGTTGGATAGTGTGAAATTTTTGGGCCATACTATCTTCAGTAATGGTATCTTAGTTGACCCTAATAAAGTTCAAGAAGTGATGGATTGGAAAACTCCCACTTCTATTCATCAGATTCGTAGTTTTCTTGGTTTAGCTGGTTATTATCACCGCTTCATTCTGGATTTCTCCAGAATTGCTAAACCTATGACCGAACTTTTAAAGAAAGGAGAAAAATTTGTGTGGGATGAAGATTGTGAAAAAGCTTTCCACACTCTTCGCGAACACTTGACTACAGCCCCAGTCTTAGCTCAACCTGACACTACCAAACCATTCGACGTCTACTGTGACGCTTCTGGTACTGGTTTTGGTTTGGGATGTGCACTTATGCAAGGCAATCGGGTTATTGCCTATGCTTCACGAGCACTTCAGCCCCATGAAAAGAATTACCCAACACATGATCTTGAGTTAGCAGCCGTCATTCACGCTCTTAAGATCTGGAGGCACTACCTTATGGGCACCCATTGCAATATTTATACCGATCATAAGAGTCTCAAATATATTTTCACACAAGCTGACCTGAATATGAGACAAAGACGATGGTTGGAATTAATCAAGGATTATGATCTTGAGGTGCACTACCATCCAGGCAAAGCTAATGTAGTAGCGGATGCACTCAGTCGCAAGGCTCATTGCAATTACCTATCTGCCACATCATTCAATGAGATGTTATGCTATGAAATGTGGAAACTTAGTTTGGAAATAATTCCTCAAGGAACTTTGAATCACATCTCTATTGGACCCACTCTTCATGACCGTATCATCACAGCACAATTACACGATGAGGGTGTTAAGATCATCAAACAGAAACTATCTCAAGGAGAGGAGAAGTACAAATGTTTTCATCAGGATCACAAAGGAATTTTATGGTTTGGAAATCGCATTGTCGTTCCGAAAGATCGCGAACCCCGAAAACAGATTCTTGATGAAGCACATCTTTGCAAATTCTCTATTCATCCAGGCAGCATAAAAATGTATCAGGATCTCAAGCAAAATTTTTGGTGGTCCTGGATGAAGAGGGAAATTGCCCAATATGTTGCAGAGGGTGACACTTGTCTGCGAGTGAAGGCTAGCCACCTAAAGGTAGCTGGTACACTTCAACCCCTGCCAATACCATCGTGGAAATGGGAAGATATCAGTATGGACTTCATTGTTGGTTTACCCAATACATCTCAGAAACACGACTCTATATGGGTTGTTGTAGATAGGCTTACAAAGACCGCCCATTTTATTCCCGTGCACACCACGTATAATGCCAAAAGATACGCTGAGATATATCTGGATCAAATTATTTGTCTACACGGTGTACCAAAGACCATCATTTCTGATTGTGGCACTCAGTTCGTGGTACGCTTTTGGGAACAATTGCAAGAATCCCTTGGTACCAAATTAATCCGAAGCTCAGCTTATCATCCTTAGACCGACGGCCAAATCGAAAGGGTAAATCAAATTCTCGAAGACATGCTTAGAGCTTGTGTCATTCAATATGACAAGAATTTGGACAAATGTTTACCTTTAACAGAGTTCTCCTATAACAACAGCTATCAAGCAAGCCTAAAAATGGCACCATTTGAAGCATTGTACGGAGAAGGTGTCGATCTCCTTTGAGTTGGTCTCAGACAAGAGAGCGCAAAATCTTTGCACCAGACTTGGTAGTAGAGGTAGAAGAAAACGTGAAAGTTATCCAAGGAAATCTTAAAGCAGCCCAATCTAGACAAAAGAGTTACTTTGAGAAGAGGAGAAAACCCTTGAAATTTGATGTTGGTGATCATGTCTACCTTCAGGTTTCACCAACCAGGGGTGTGCAATGATTTGGAGAAAAAGGAAAATTAGCCCCTCGTTATGTTGGTCCGTATGAGATTATTGAAGAATGTGGATCCGTGGCCTATAGGTTGCGACTTCCTTCGCAGCTTGCAGCCATTTATAATGTTTTTCATGTCTCTCAATTAAAGAAATGTGTCGGATTTCCTACCAAAATTGTGGAACAACAGGAAATCAAGGTAGAACCAGATCTCTCTTATGTGGAGCAACCCATCAAAATCCTCGACCAGAAGGAAAGAAGTACCCAAAGAGCAATGATTAAAATGTACAGAATCCAGTGGAACCATCACACTGAAGAAGAAGCCACATGGGAGACTGAAGGTTATCTCAATCAAAAGTTCCCTGGTTTTCTTAGTTCCATCCAAGGTACACACTTTCCGCACTTAGTTTTCATCCGAATCTCGGGGCGAGATTCTTTTTAAGGGGGGTTGGCTGCGACACCCTAGGTGTCTAAAAGACTAAATAAAGATCCAAACCATGAAATCAGTCACAAAAGAGCAAGAAAAGTTTGAAACAACTTATCAATTATACCTTTCAGCCAAATAAATATGGGTATATGTATATATGCATAAAACAATTGAACCTGTACAAGCAAACTCTTGTAACTTTCAAATTTGATCACATTTGTACGTGTAAATTTAATGGCACCTTTGTCATAACAGGTGCAACAAAAGTCTAGTTGAACTCAAAAGCTAACAGTGCAAAAATCCACATGAAATGACATGCCATCTAAATACTTTTTTTCGGAAGTTCAAAATAATTTTTTATGCTTTGCTCAGCTGAACTTAGTCATAAAAGAGAAAATGTTTATCTTGAAGAGCTGAACAACTTTGGTATTCAAAAGATTTTGTTTTGACCTTGGGAAGGATGAGTTTTAACTTCTTTTTCCACCCAGACACCTGTTGTTTTGTTTTTCACACATCAGTCCCATCATCTTCTCCCTCCTCTCTCCTCCCATGCCCTGTCCCATCGCAGGCAGGCCAGCTGGCCGGCGCGAACCTGCGCAACCGAGCCCGCCGGTCATATGGTCTTGCCAGCGCATCGGAAATCTTCCGAAGCCCCACCAAATCTTGCGCTACCCCGTCAGGAAGCCTCCACGCGGCATGTTTCCTCTGTCATAGGCGCTGCTGGCGCCATGGCGAGCCTCTGCCAGCGCCAGCTAGGCCATTCGCCCCCAGTTTTGCCCCTGTCTCACCTTCCCCTGAGGCTCGAGCCCAGGCCGCCATTCCCCCTCCAGCGCCTATAAAAGCCACCCCGAGGCACCTCAGTTCGTCGCCCCCAACCTCCAACTACGGCGAGCAGCTCCCAGTGCGTGGACGCACCAATCCACCCCCGCATTGCCCAAAACAACCCTTCCACCACCTTCTCCTCCTAATCTCGAAGCTGCACAGCCATTCCCGGTGCCAACTCCCTCGCCGGACCGTCGCCCCCACCATCTTCCCCCGCCGCCGGCTCTGTGCCACCGTCGGCAGGCCGCCTCGGTCCATCCCTTCCCTACCCAAGACCTCAAACAGGTGCAGTTTGTTCCCCTCTTGCCTCTCCCATCTTCACCCCTCACCACCGGCCACCCTAGTCGCCGGATTTTGGCCGGCGGTAGCCGTTTCCCCTATACAAAGGACCCAATTGCTTCGATTTCAATCTTTATGAGAAGTTTTCTGTAAATCTTAGGGACTCCTCTGTGAACCTGAAACAAGAACTTGAAAACCAATCTATTAACTTTGAAGATGCATAACAACTTACAGAAAAATCCTAAAAATACAAGCTATGATGTCCTGGAATCCTTAAGTTGAGATCTACAACTTTGTAACAGGACTTTGGATCTGTTTCCACATGTTTTTAGATGTGGATTTAAATCAAGTTTAAATGGCTTTTATTTGTTCCAAGAGTTTTAGGAAAGATCTGCTCATGAAACTTGGATGGTAGCTTTAGTGCTAAGGATAAAATCTTCCATAAAAATTTCATGCTCTAAATCCAAGCACAACCAGTGGTTTCGAGTGCTTTTGTTATAAGCTAGATCCCTTTTAAAACTAAATGTTAACCTCTGTTTCTTGCACAAGAAAACTCTACAAAAATGTGAAGTAAACTACTCATGCGAGTAGGTTTGATCAGTAAAAAGTTGAGCACCAGTTTCTTGCATGGGTTATTCTGTGCAAGTAGATCTTAATCATAAAAATAGTTGTTTAATAAGCTTTTCATGTTAACTTGCTGAATAAAAAATTAACTAAAACTTTTACAGTAAGGTTGTAATTAAGTAACAAGCTCTACATAAAAATCTCAACTCAGGAGCTACCTTTACGAGTGGTTTTTCAACCCAAAAACTACCCCTGCGAGTAGTTTCGATTAACCAGTGCTCCGTGCGAAAAATGGCCGTACAACATGCACAACCACCCGCTCACTTAATGAAGTCAGATAATCCAGATAAGTACTCGATAAATGACTGCCCAGGGAAAAGAAAATGAAGTACTCGACTACTTAACTTAAGTTTTGACTGCTTTATAATGCAATCTTATACCACGTAAAACCACTCATACATGTGCATTCATATAGACTCGACTACTCTCGCTGGCGGGATCTACAATCTGGTGCCCGAGTCTGAGAGTGAGAAGCACAAAGCTCAGGTTAATCTAACAGCAGTCGCTGAAGACCCGGACAAACATTCGGAGGAAGCCCCGACTAGTTTTACACAAGAAGGCAAGCCCCAGTGCATGATTCCAGTTTTTAAATTATGCAACTGTTGTTCCTTTTTCCTGTGCATTTAAAGTTCATAGGAGTTGATTGGAACCCTAGTTGCATGATCCTAGGTACCTTTGTAATGGCTAGAACAGGGAGATCGAGTAAATTCTATGCCTATAGGTACAGTAAATGTCGAGTAGTTTCCTGCTACTCGCGAGAACTATAGGAGTTGATTGATTTACCGCATACTGCAACTATAAGGTTGGCAGGCGGGGCTATGGTAAAGTACTCGTGGTTGAAGCCCCGTCTGAGTGGTGAAAAATGCTAAGGTCGCAGTGTGTGGTAGTGGTGGTTAAGCTTTTGAAAGTACTAACCACATGCCGAGAATATGGTAATCGGTAAGCTTAAGTACTCGATTGAACCGGTGCGTGGACAAGTCCCACCGTCTTGACGCTGTCTCATGGGCCCAATGGTGAGTGCAAGAGGGGTCATGTTCCGGCGTCGCCCGTGGTACATGGACCTTTTGTACTCGAGGTCGGTGGTCCTGATCCATAAAGCGGGGATAAAGGAGAAAAGTTCCACGTGTGACTCTTGGAGTAACCACGTGATGTGTGTTTAGGTTTCCCTTGCAAGGTTAAGAAATTTTATTCGAGTCATTCGTTTCTCGCGGTAATTGAGACTGCATAATACTTCTGCCACATAGAGTAACAAGAGGAACTATGGCTATGATGAAACTTGTTGGTTGATTAAATGTTTTCCACCATATTTGATTAGAGATAAAAGCTCATCTAGACTGGTTAAATGAACTAGATTATTGAAAGCTAAAATATGAAATTAAGGACTTACTCTTTGTTGTTTTTCAGGAAAAAAAAGAAAACCCTAGAACCTTAGAGCCATGCATGCTTAGTAGTCGGTATTTACATACTACTAGTCGGGTAAGCCTTGCTGAGTATTAGTATACTCAGCCTTGCTTGTGGCAATGTTTTCAGGTATGTCTATTGAAGATATGGTAGCTGGTTTGGCTTGGCCGAGTGCTTTGCCGACTGGTTGGACAGTGGAGTGGGATCCTTCCCCGAATAGCAATGACTCTGCCGATGCTAGTTGATCGTGTTTTTCTTTCCGCTGCAGATTAAAACTCTGAATGAATTTTTTTATGTTGAACTTTAAAAGTACTCGAGTGGTACTTTCGTCTTGTAATAATTGTTCCCGACTGGTTAAAATAAAATATGTGGAATGTCGTATTAAGTGGTTGCATCAGGATCTACCCGACAGACTGTCGGATTAACCCGTTTGAAGTGCATTTGAGCTGAGTTAATTCAGGCGGTTCTGCCACAGATCGATCCCTCGCAATGTTTAAGTTTAAATGCCCTCCCAACTAAACCTTGCTCCATCGCGTGTCTTGTACAATTAGTGGTGGGTCTATGAAATTAGGGTGCCACTAGTTTTTCTTGACTTGATGAGTTTGTATCAGATACTTACACGCATAAAGGGTTGGTAAACTTAAACAAGGTCACCTTAACGGTTAAGGACCTTGGGGCACAAAGGGTGAGAGCCGAGACATAGAGATGCCACCCAACAACAAGAGTCATATGTGATATGATTAGCAAAGAGTTGCTTACCGATCTACCTGTCGTCTAGCGATGATGCTAAAGCTCACTAATCGACTTGATAGTTGTGGGTCTTGAATCACTATGTATCAATGGAGGGATATTGATTTTAGTGGGAGTAGATTATGTTAAATGTTTAATGTGATTTACTCTATCATGGATACATTTGTCTTAGTATTTTTTGCATTATTATTTTATTGTAGATCAATGGCACCTAGCACCACCACATCTTTTACTTTGCGTATGATCCTTGAGAAGGATAAGTTGAATGGGACTAACTATACGGATTGGATCCGTAACCTGAGAATTGTTCTCAGGGCTGAGAAAATGGAAGACGTTCTGGATACCCCCATTACTAGAAGAGCCTGTTGATGATGCAATTGCTGCTGTCAAGAATGCTTACAAGAAAGCATGCGACAACAATCTTGAAGTGAGTTGCCTTATGCTCGCTTGCATGGAACTGGAGCTGCAGATACAGTTTGAGACAAACCATGAGGCACACGATATGATCATGATGCTTCAGGACATGTTCCAGACATAGGCCTGGACTGAAAGGTTCAATGTGTCCAAGGCCTTTGTTGAGAGCAAGCTAGCAGACGGCGCAGCAGTGGGGCTGCATGTGATCAAGATGGTTGGTTACACGCAGAGGTTGGAGAAGCTGGGCTTCCCACTCGGCCAAGAGTTGGCCACTGATTTCATTCTTGCGTCTTTACAACCGAGCTATGGGAACTTCATCTCGAACTACCACATGCACGGGGCTGAAAAGGGCTTGAATGAGTTATGCGGCATGCTCAAGACAGTAGAAAGTGACATCAAGAAGAGCACGGGCGGCGGTCATGTGATGGCGGTCCAAAACAAGCCTAACTTCAAGAAAAAGGGTACTTCTTGGAAGAAGAAGAGCAAGGCTAAGGTTGAGAACCCCACGCCGAACCCAGATCCTAAGGCTAAAACTGGACCAGCTGCTGACACTAAGTGCTTTCACTGTCATGAAAAGGGTCACTAGAAGAGAAACTGCAAGGTGTACTTGGCTTCTTTGAAGAACCGCGGAAGTAAGAGTACTTCTGAATCAGGTACCCTTATTGTTTATGTTATGGATATATTGATTGCTGATTCTTTTATCAATTCTTGGGTATTTTATACCGGATCGGTTGCTCACATTTGCAATTCGATGCAGGGGCTGACAAGAAGTAGAAGCGTGGCAAGAGGAGAGGTTGATTTCCGCATGGGCAATACTGTAAGAGTTGCTACGTTGAGCGTCAGGACGATGCAACTCCACCTCCCGTTAGGATTTATTATGGAGTTGAATAATTGTTATTTTGTTCCTAGTTTGAGTCGAAACATTATATATCCTTCATGTTTGATGATGGATGGTTATTCGTTTGCGAGTGAAAACAATGGTAGTGTGATCTCTAAGAATGATATGTTTGTGGTTTCTGCGCCAATTAAGAATGGCTTGTTTGTAAATCTTGATGATTCACCTATTTGTAATGTAAGCGCTAAAAGGCTTCGGCCTAATGATTTGAGTCCTACTTATATGTGGCATTGTTGTTTGGGTCATAAAAGTGAGAAGCGCCCAAAGAAGCTCCATTCGGATGGACTTCTAACTTCGTTTGATTTTGAATCATACGAGCCATGCGAAGCTTGTTTGCTAGGCAAGATGACCAAGGCACCATTCATAGGTTTTCCCAAGAGAGCATCGGACTGATGTGTGCGGACCAATGAGCACGACGGCTAGAGGAGGATTCCAATACTTCATAACTTTCACTGATGATTTGAGTAGATATGGCTATGTCTATTTGATGAAGCATAAGTCTGAAACCTTTGAAAAGTTCAAGGAATTTCAGAATGAGATTGAAAATCAACGTAGCAAGAAAATTAAGGCCTTGCGATCTGATCGAGGAAGCGAGTATTTGAGTCATGAGTTTAGCAATCATCTGAAGAGCTGCGGAATTGTTCCACAACTCACGCCGTCTTGAATACCTTGGAGAAACAGTGTGTCTGAGCGACGTAATCGAACTTTGTTGGACATGGTTCGGTCGATGATGAGCCAGTCGGACCTACCGTTATCATTTTGGGGTTACGCTCTAGAGAAAGCAGCTTTCACACTAAACAGGGTACCGTCTAAATCCGTAGTTAAGACACCATATGAGATATGGACTGGGAAGACTCCCAGCTTGTCTTTTCTGAAAATTTGGGGATGTGAAGTTTTTGTCAAGCGACTTCAGTCAGACAAGCTAACTCCCAAATCGGATAAGTGCATATTCGTGGGATATCCAAAGGAAACTTTAGGGTATTACTTCTACAATTAATCAGAGGGCAAAGTGTTTGTTGCTCGGAACAGTGTTAGAGAAAGAGTTTCTCAAGAAGGAGAAAAGCGGACAGAAGGTGTATCTTGAAGAGGTTCAAGATGAGCCAACCGGGCAAGATTCAACAAGTGATGCTAATGTAGCAGAACAAGTTGAGATACCCATGGCAAGAGAAGCACCACCGCAGCCATGAAGGTCGGCAAGGCTCCGCGCGAGTGCACGAGAGATTATTGTTGGACAGTGATGAACCTGCGAGATATGCAAAAGCGATGATGGACCCAGATCCCGAGAAATGGCAGAGTGCCATGAGATCCGAGATAGACTCCATGGGAGACAATCAAGTTTGGAACTTGGTTGACCCGCCTGATGGTGTTAAAGCCATAGAGTGCAAATGATTCTATAAAGAAGAAAGATATGGATGGAAATGTTCACATCTATAAGGCTCGACTTGTTGCAAAAGGGTTTAGATAAGTTCAAGGAGTTGATTACGATGAGGCATTCTCTCCCGTAGCAATGCTTAAATCTATTCGGATCAATCTAGCAATAGCCGCGTATTTTGATTATGAGATATGGCAGATGGATGTCAAAACAGCTTTCCTGAATGCAAACCTGGATGACGACGCGTATATGATACAGCCCGAAGGTTTTGTCGATCCGACCAATGCTGGAAAGGTATGCAAACTTCAGAAATCCATTTATGGGTTGAAGCAAGCATCTCGGAGTTGGAATATTCGTTTTGATGAAGTATTCAAAGGGTTTGGTTTTCTTCAGAACAAAGAAGAAGCTTGTGTTTTCCTGTATGTAGATGAGATATTGCTGATTGGTAATGATATTCCTATGCTGGAATCCGTAAATACTTCACTGAAAAATAGTTTTTCTATGAAGGACATAGGGGAAGCCGCATACATTTTGGGCATAAGAATCTATAGACATAGATCGAGAATGTAACACCCTAGGTGTTTAGAACCATGTTGGCGCTAAAATCTGCCAGGAATCGGCCGATGGTCTTCAGCGTCGGACACACGACCCGGGAGAATCTGCTTAGCTCCTGTTCGGGTTATTTGCCCTGGTGCGGTTCGCGCGGCGTGCCAGTCAATCTGACCTGTTGATCTACAAGGAAATAAAAGTATTAAATTCGGGGCATCCCGATCGGCTGGGGTTCCGATCTGTCCCTGAGAGCGCGTCGGCGAATCGGCCGATTTGCTATGAAGATAATCGGCTATGGATCAGCCGATAATCACGCAATAATTGCAAAGAAGACTGCTGGAGCGACTTAAACAACTATTACAAATGCAACACTTGAAATAGATCTAATCGGCTGTATGACGATAAATCGAGGAAGAGTGATGATAAAGCCGATTACTCTAATCTCAAGCTGGATAACTGGTGATAATACTAGAACAACAGGTAAAACCTATAATTCTAGTAAGTATCGATAACTGGTGAATAAATCCAAACGAAACCACAGCGATGCGCCCGTAGTTAAAGCTCGGATGTTACTCGAAAAGCGGAACCTACCAATTGGCCGGAGATCAGGTTGATGCAGCCCTGCCAATCTGTACGAACCCGTGAAAGAAGAAAAAGTATTGGCGAAGTCGCCGACTTGAAAGTAAAGTACTAGGAAAAAAGTAGAAGTGTTTTGTTGATTGATGTGTTGATATCATACAAAGCCTTGGCGACTCCTATTTATACCCTAAAACCAGGACTCCTGGTCGATTACGACTTGTTACAACCTTATTTCAAACAGGAAAACTACTATATCTATAATATCTTTAAAAAGGAAATGGACTCCCGCAGAATCTTCTGCCGCCGTCTCCTAATCCAATCAGGACTTTTTCCATTGCTTCTTGACCGAATCAGCATTGCTCCGTTGACCAACATCAGGCCACTGTTGACCGGGATCCTCTGTTGTGGTTCCAATCTATTTGGTGCAAGTTGCATTGCCAATCGGCCGATTCCCAACTGTAGCTTAAATCGGCCGATTCTTTACTGTAGCCTTTAGATCTGCTGCATCGGCCAATCTCTTCTCCTAACGCCGATTCAACACGTGTCAAAATCTGGCGTCAACACATGCCCCCCAGTTTCGAAGTAAAACATAATTTTTACTTCGAAACTCTTTCTTTAATCCTTTTCTCCGGAACGGGCGCAGTAAAAATCTCCTTCCGTTCCGCGGTCTTCTACATAATGATTGCGATTTTCTCGGACCGGGTGCTCGAGACAACTGTTCCCCTGGAATTCGTGTAGACGGCGCGGCAAAAATCCCGCCTTTGCCCTTTCTCTCTCGGATCGTCTTTAAGTACCGGCATTCTCCGCCTTCCATTCTCCACGAGCCTAGTAATCTTCTCCTGCGAACAACTGTTCATCTTCTTCTTGAGCCCTCTCGATCTCCAACCGCTCCCCCAGCGATCTCACCTGCGACCTACTCCAACCTTCCAACGGCGGCACCATCAGCAACTTCTCCAACCACGGAGGTTCCGTCGGCATCCCCCTCAGCGACGGCGGCCCGATCGACGGCTCAACTGGCGGCGCCATCGGCGATGATGAGCTTCATCCCGGAGGTAATCATCTGAAATTTTCCCCTTTTACTTTTCTACTGCTCCAGTATTTTCTAGATCCATTCTCAGTTTTTTCCCCTTTTTCCTCCTTTTTAGGCATTTAGGCACCAAATTACCATTCCTCTTTCAGAATCCTCCGATCTTATCTGCTTAGACCCCATAGGGAATCCCGATCCAACTGACCTGATCAACCTAGAGACTTACAGAGTCCCGTTCAAGCAATCGCCCATGGATTTAGGTCAGTGGGCAGGTACCTTTAGGTCCTGGCCGAATGAGACCCCTGGCTGGAGAGAATGGTACCACAGAGTAGCCAGGTCTAGGAAAGTTCAGTGGCATGAACTGAAAATCGGCCAGTGCATAGACCTCTCTCTGTCCCAGATGGAGAAAAACGAGCCCTTGGTCATAGCAGCTTCTTATTTCTGGTCCGACCAACTCAATGCGTTCCTTTTTGGACATGGACCCATGACTCCAACTTTGGCCGATGTCCTGTTGTTAACCGGCCTTGACATCTCCTCCTCTGATACCCCCTTTGACTATCTGATTAAGCCATCACATCGGCTAGAAACCAAGGGAATCGGCGGATGGAAGGGGTACATCAACAAAAATATGAGGACTGGGACAGTTTCAGAGAGAGAGCATACTGCGTTCCTGATGATGTGGCTGGAGAAACATTTTTTCTGTGGCAGAGCAGTTGGCCCTTCTTCTAACACCCAAGCCCTGGCAGAAGCTCTGTCACTAGGATCGGCCGTTCCCCTTGGAAAGCATCTGTTGGGATCGGCCTACCACATGATGCACCAAATCGGCACTAGACTGTCAAAAGCAGAGCTGATTGGAAACCCTGGCGGTCCCTAGTGGTTCATCACTCTCTGGCTCAACCTATATATGAGCATGGTCTCCCAGCAACAAATAGAGACCAAAACTTTCCCCAACATTGAGTTAGAGGAAAACCCAACCATCGGACGACGCTGCACATCTTTTGGAGAAGCGGCATCAGCCTTCCCTGGCTGTCAATTCACTGCTGCCCGAACGGCCGAATACATCAGATGCTTCTACAACGGCTTCAGTGAAGAGACTGTCAGTTGGTATCCATATCAGACAGTAGGGCCAATTTTCGAACTTCCCGTCTGCTACGACTCGTCCACTCATACTTTTGATAGGGAACTTATGGATACCCTGATTAAGCCAGGGATTTTGCCGGCCAACTTCTTCTCTGGAAAGGACTCTCCCACATATGAGTTCTATAATCCATCGGCTGCAGCAAGGCAACTGGGCTTTGATCAACTGCCAATTCGGGTCTACTTTGCCGGTCAAGTAAAATTCAGAGATGAACTGACCAAGAGTCTTGACTACAATCGGCTGTGCAACTTAGTGCCAGACTCTAGCACCATTGACCTGAACAATTGTACAGTGGCCCCTTTTGCTGGTCAGCAATTCAAACTATGGTGGGCAGAATGGAAGCAATACCTCTTTTGCATATCCCCATCAACATATTGCAACATTTTGGACCCAGAAAACATCGACCCAAGTGTAGCGGTATGTCCTTTCTCCTAGCCGATTTCAATGCTGTCTCTTTCCATACTACCATCTTACCGTTAACTTGTATTTATCTTCTTAGTCTGAAAGCCAAGTCCCTCCAATGCGGATTCGAAGCTGCAGGCCGATAGAGAGCGATCGTCCATATATGCCATATCCACTCATCGGCTATCACGCTCCAACCATCAAGGACATCGCTACTGGCCGATTGAAACGAACACCGAAAAGGGCAACCTTGAAGACAACAAGCCGTATCGGACCGACTGACCAATCGGCGGTAGTATCGGCTGAAACTCCGACTCCTCCATCCTTGCCGACTACCGAGATGGCCGATCCTCAAGTCACCGCAGAAGTCGGAGCAGCTGCGGCATCACTGCTAGTGGAAGCTGTTCAGGTAATCTTGCACACTTCATATACCTTTAAGTGCTCCACTAATACTAACTTTTTCTTTCTGTCAAGCTGCACAAGCCGCTCCAGTGTAGTCCCCACAGCAATCGGCCACATCCCAAGCGGAAGCCGAAACTACAGCGACCCTTCTCATCGAGGTAGATAATCTCTTAACTCAATTTCTCGACATTCAGAAGACTAACTGACTCTGATGCAGGCCGATTTGGGTGCGTTGGTTGAACTTCCTCAACAAACATCAGCCGAAGGACCAATAGAAGTATGGCAAATATCCCATATCATCTTATTCAATTATCGTAGTATACTCACAGGATTTATTTGTCATACCTTTCCAGGAAGCTGGCCCAAGTAGAGCATTAATAGTGGTCGAGTCCTCTTCCTCTGACGAGCCAATCGTGCCGGTTCCTGAGACGAGGGAGGTACTCCCATCGGCGCAAGCAAGAGAGATTCGCTTCAAGGAGGTAACAAACTTATCACTGGAATCGGCCGATCCCCTTTTACTGCTTGCTGATCCTTGTCTTTATTCTTCCGCAGGAACAAGACACTCCAAATAACAGCCTTTTCTCCTTTGCGGTCACCTTGCCCGACGATGAAGAAATCGCTTCACGCCAAGTTCCGTCGAGCTTTGTTTCTGACGATGTCCGCGCCAAGCTCGAGAGCATGCGGATTCTCCTCCAAAATGATATCGTCCGATTGGTAGAAGATGCTTCGCCGATTCGGCGGCTTCTTAGTGACATCAAAGGCCGAATCCCGGAAGAAACAACAGAAAGCTTGGAACCTGCTGCATATATTGAATCTATACAAACCCCAGTTTTCAGAGCCTTGCGCCATATGGCCGATCGTGCCCAGTTAGCAAAGACCCGGGAAGAAGCCGACTCGTACAAGCACCGAGCCCAAGAGGTACACCAACGGATCAACTTCCTCGAGAGCTCTCGCCCGAATATCGTCGGCACAATAGATCGCCTCAAATGGAGGAGAGCAGAGCTAGCCAAAGATATGGAGCAAGTAACCAAAGACATAGCTGCCGAAGAAAAGAAGCTTCAAGAACTCCCATCCGTCATCGCTGGGTTGAAGCAAGAAAGGCAGAACTTGGCCTGTGAAGCGATAAGACTCCGTCGCCATATATCAGAAGTTCCCGGATCAGCCAACGACGACCAAAGAGTACTAGACTCGGCCGATCAGATTAGGCAACGAGCTATCGCGGCCATAGATGCTTTCCTCGGGTTGTAAAGAATGCTGTAAACATTTAATGCTCCTTTAATGTTACTGCGCCGATTTGATCCTGGACCACTTCCTTTGGCAGATTTGCATTTACGAATGCTTTTACTCCGATAGGACGTGTCCCACTATCTTTTTACTTCCTTCTCTTTATAAGTACGAGATCCCACACCGTCTCCAGAGGCATATGCATTACCCATCTTCTCTCCCTCCAACAACTGGATCTCTATTCTCCCAAACTAAACATCAAGATGTCTTCTTCTTCTTCGTCCTCTGTCAACCAGGTATGAACCTTCCTCTGTTTCTCCCCTTGACGTCTCAATCGCTCTGATGCTGGGTAGCTTTTCATCTCTGTTTAGCCAAAACGTCTCAGTCCCAGTCTGGAACGAGCGATTGAAGTTATGCATTCAGACGAACCACTGTTGCAGGCAGACATAGATCTGATAAGAGCTCATTCCGAAGAACTTAAAGATCATGTTTCTGCTGTTGTCCAGAAGTATTGGGACCTTATAGACGCTCACTGCCTAGTCCCCAAGCGACTACCATCTGAAAAGAGTCCTCCACTCCCTCATCAAGTCGAGACTGAAGCCGCCATGGAGAATCTGGGGGAGAAGAAGACCCGCCTCCTGATAGAACTATGCCATCAAGTTGAGACTGGAGCCACCATGGAGGATCCGAAGGAGAATAGGACCCGCCTTCTAATAGAATTGGGCTGGATCAAGAGAGAAATCCAGAGCAAGCATAATCCATAGATGTATCGGTATTTTTATTCTAAGGGCGACTTGTACCATGTCGGCCATGTACTCTGTTGTTTTCATCGAATAATGAATTGGTCAGACCAAACGGAAAATATTTTCCTCCTCAAGGCGATGTAATCCCTGCATCGGCTATGTAGACGAAAGCCGATAGAAGTCGGCCATGTTGTCTTGATGTATCTTACTGCAAGTTATGCATCTACCCAAATGCTTGGATAGTACCTCTTCAGATATCGTCCATTCAAAGCTCTTGGGAATTCTTCCCCTTCGATAGTTTCTAGAATATATGCATTTCCCGGAGCACATCGACGGATTCTATACGGCCCTTCCCAAGTGGGCGACCATTTACCGAATTTGGGATCCTTAGACCCTATCGGCAGCACCAACTTCCATACCAAATCTCCCTGGGAGAATTGTTTCACTTTGACCTTTTTGTCATACCATCTGGCAACCCTTTTGTTGTTTTCTTCTATGCTAATCAGGGCCCTCAACCGCTGACATGCCAAGTCATCAAGCTCATCCTTCATGAGGAAGGAATAATCATCAGCAGTCAACTGATCTTGAAGCAATACACGCCTTGACCCCGTCCTTAATTCCCAAGCCAGGACTGCCTCGTGACCATAAACCAGCTGATAAGGAGATATCTTAGTGGCTCCGTGGCAAGCCATCCTATAAGCCCATAGAGATTCAGCCAAAGACATGTGCCACGTTTTGGGTTGTTCCTCTATCTTCCTCTTGATCAACTTGATTATCCCCTTATTGGACGATTCATCCTGGCCATGCATCTGGCCCAGGTGGGGTTGGTCGAGGCCCAACAAATTAAGGTTGCCTGGACCCCAACAGTTCTTAGGCACACCCACTCGGGGAAAGGCCCAATCTCCCTAAAAGACTAGTCCAATAGGGGAAGTGTGGCTCTCCCTTTTAAGGTGGCTTCCTCCTCCCAAGCTAAGCAAGGTGGGATTATTCAGAGGCTCACACAGTCGCCGCCCGACTACAACTGGGCCACTCGGCCCCCTTGTTGCGTCTTTATCAGCGGGTAATAGTGGAGAATGTCCTCATCAATGGAGAAGAATTTAATAATTTAATCCCCATATCGGCAGCGAATTCCCCAAATTCTCCAGAAGTGAACATCGTTCCTTGGTCAGTTGTGATAGTCTGAGGAATACCGAATCGATAAACAATATGGTTCTTAACGAATTCGATCATATCGGCCGATGTCACGTTCCTTAAAGGAACTGCCTCCACCCACTTAGTAAAATAATTGGTGGCCACTAATATGAACTTATGCCCTTTACTCAATGGAGGGTGAATCTGTCCGATGAGATCTATTCCCCAATCTCTGAACGGCCACGGCTTGATTACTGGATTCATAGTTGATGCTGGCGCGCGCTGTACATTGCCAAACTTCTGACAGTCTTGGCATCCTTTATAATATTTGAAACAATCCTCAAGAATCGTTGGCCAGTAATACCCATTGTTTCTGATCATCCATTTCATTTTGTGAGCCGATTGATGGGCTCCACATACGCCTTCATGGATTTCTCCCATCAGGACCTTTGCTTCTTCTGTTCCCAGGAACTTGAGAAGAACTCCATCAATCGTCCGGTAAAATAAATCATCTTCAAGTAACACATATTTTGTGGCTTGAAAACGTACTCGCCGATCCACTTTCCGGGAGAGGTCCTTCAAGTAATCGGCGATTTCCCTTCGCCAGTCATCGGCCGCGAGCTCTAAAATCATAGCTCCCTGAATCGGCCGATATCCGGACGCATGTTGGGCCAGCCTGTTGGCCTCTTCATTATAATTTCTGGGGATGTGCTCAATTATCGCAGACTTGAATTCCTTTAACAACTGGAGACAATCTTCATAATAAATCCTCAAGATATCATCCTTGCATTCAGATTTCCCCGTTAACTGATCTACGATGAGCATGGAATCTCCAAAAATCTCGACTGCATGAGCTTTGACTTCCCTTAATAATTGGATACCTTTTAGGACGGCTCGATATTCCGCCTGGTTATTGGTTGCGGATGCTTTTATTGGCAGAGAGAAATCATAACTTGCCCCCCGAGGCGATACAAGAACAATGCCGATTCCTGATCCGGCCCCACACGAAGAACCATCGAAATACAGAGTCCATGGAACCGGTTCAACGACAGCAATCTTTGGTCCGCAATGCTGAGCTACGAAATCGGCCATAACTTGACCCTTGACAGCTTTGGCCGATTCGTTCCTCAAGTCAAATTCTGACAGAGCCAGGATCCATTTTCCAATCCATCCTTTCAAAATCGGCAATGATAGCATATATTTCACCACATCATCTTTGCATACAACTATGCATTCTGCCGATAACAAATAGTGCCTGAGCTTGGTACACGAGAAGTATAGACACAAGCACAGTCGCTCCACCAGGGAATATCTTGTTTCGGCGTCCAGGAGTCTTCTGCTGACATAATATACCACTCGTTCTTTCCCTTCAAACTCCTGTACCAACACCGATCCAATAGCTTGTTCATCAGCCGATAAGTATAATTTGAACGGCTCACCAGGCTGTGGCGGGACTAACACCGGAGGTGAAATCAGATATTGCTTGATATCTTCCAACGCTCTGCGTTGTTCTTCTCCCCATACAAATTCCTGATCGGGCTTTAATTTCAACAAAGGAGTAAAAGCTCGAATACGCCCTGGCAGGTTGGATATGAATCTTCTGATAAAATTGACCTTGCCGATGAGGGACTGCAGCTCAGTTTTATTCTGTGGGGCCACAACTTTGTTGATGGCGTCTATGGTCTTCTGGTTGACCTCTATCCCGCGCTCATGGACCATGAATCCTAAGAATTGCCCGGCCGATATGCCAAATGCACACTTGTTCGGGTTCATTTTCAACCCATGCTTCCTTATGCACTCCAGTACTTCTTGTAAATCAGCCAGATGTTCTTGATGACCTTTTGGCTTGACCACGACATCATCTATATAAATTTCCACCGATGTACCAATAAGCTTGTGAAAGATATAGTTCATGGCCCGCTGATACGTAGCACCGACGTTCTTTAACCCAAAGGTCATTACAACCCACTCGAATAAACCAAGGTGACCCGGACACCTGAAAGCCGTTTTTGAGATATCTTCTTCGGCCATTAATATCTGACTGTACCCGTCATTACCATCCATGAAACTGATGACTTTGTGTCCTGCGGCAGCATCTATCAAGACATCGGCCGTCGGCATTGGATATCCGTCCATTGGTGTGGCCTGATTTAGGTTCCTGAAGTCGATGCACACGCGTAGTTTTCCATTTTTCTTATACACGGGCACAATATTAGAAATCCATTCGGCGTAGCGGCACAGCCGGATAAATCCTGCTTCAATTAACTTTGTGATCTCGGCCTTTATATCAGGTAAAATCTTGGGGTTGCACCGTCATGCAGGTTGCTGATATGGCCGATATCCTGATGTTATAGGTAACCGGTGTTCAACAATGGACCGGTCTAGACCTGGCATCTCATGGTATTCCCAAGCAAAGCAATCCTTAAATTCTTTTAATAAACTTATCAATTTAAATTTATACCCAGGATCCAAGTTAGCACTAATATACGTCGGCCTTGATTTGCTACTCTCTCCCAAATCCACCATCTCCAATGAATCAGCCGACGTAAACCCATGCCCAAGCTTCCCGTCTTCTCGGACGAGCTGATCCATCTATTCTGAATCTTTAGAGCCGACTGCTTGGATCGGCTGTAGACCGAAATCGGACACCTTCAGGAAATCAGTGTCCCAAGTTCTGCCAGATATGCATCTGACGTGCTCACAGCTCCACTGTTGCGTGTCGGCCGCTGCTACGCTGTAGGCGGAATCGGCGATGACTATCTCTGTACTGTCGCCAACCCATTGCACGAGGCATTGGTGCATTGTAGATGGGACACAGCAATTCGCATGTATCCAGTCGCGACCGAGCAGCATGTTGTAGGACCCCTTACCATTAATAACGAAAAAGGTAGTAGGAAGGGTCTTACTGCCAATGGTGAGGTCGACGCAGAGCGCTCCACGGGCGGGAGACACGTTGCCCTCGAAGTCCTTGAGCATCATGTCCGTCTTGGTCAGGTCATCATCATTTTTGCCCAACTTGCGGAACATGGCATACGGCATGATGTTGACTGCGGCGCCTCCATCCACTAGCAGCCTGGTAACGGGTCGTCCGTTAACGTACCCTTTGAGAAATAATGCCTTGAGATGTTGCCGCTTTTCGTCTTCTGGCTTCTCAAAGGTGGCTGTAATCGGCTCTAATACCAGCTGCGCCATCTGCTCTTCCACCCTTATCGCTTTGTCTCGATCGGCAGGCGCCATGAACTCCATCGGCAATATGAACACCATGTTGATGTCAGCTGCCGATCTTGGTTGTCTGCTTCCTTGCTGTTGTTTTTCTTGGGGCCCCAGACCCGAGACTTAACGTTTCTCCTTTCTGGCACCTGCCTCTGCTCTTCTTCCTGTTGCTCCCACTGGCGCAGGTGTTGGATCCTCCGTTTCTGGGATTTGGATAGACCTTCGGGGCACCACCTGGGGTTTACTGGTTTGGCCGATGATCTGGCGTGCTCCCAATTTGGTTCCCTTCCTATGGGGTTTCCATCTGATACCCTGTCATCAGCCATCTCTTCCAGCCGATCGTGTACGCTGATTCTGCCCCCCAGTCCATCCTGTTGGTTGATCCTGCCTTTCGATCGGTGATACCGGTCAACTCTGCCCCCCAGCCGATCATGCACTGAAAGGTGCTGTCCTTCTTGTTCGCGCCGATTTCTGCTGATCGGCTCCGATCCTCTGTCTCTAGAGCGTGATCTTTTAGACGGGCGATCATTGCGGCATAATTCGTTGCACTCAGGACAGTTATCGGCTGACGGCAATCGGAGGTCGTTCTCCCAGCAATGGATGAAGAACGGACATTGCCAGTGGTCCTCGTGCCGGCGTATCATCTCGTCGTGATATCTTGACTGTTCCTGCTGCCGCCGATATTTGCTGAGCAAGAATTGGGAGGTGACGGGTCTGCGTGATCGTTCTGATCCTTCACCCTTGTCTTCGACCCGCCTTTTCCCTTTGATCTCATCCGCCGTGACCTGCTTCCTGGGATCTACGGCGCCGCTCCTTCTTGCTGATTCCGATGTCAGCACCTTGGTTTGAAGTGAATTTCTTCCCGTGTCAACCATGTTGGCCGGGAAAGGATGTTGGTCTATCTTCATCGGCTTTGCCGGTTTGGCCGGGGTTTCAAACTTGAGCCTCCCCTGCTCGATGGCCGATTGTATCTGCTGACGAAAGATCTTGCACTCATTCGTGTCATGAGATGTGGCGTTGTGCCACTTGCAGTACTTCATCTTCTTGAGCTGATCGGCCGAAGGGATGGTATGGTACTGAGATAGCTTGATCTGCCCTTCCTGGAGTAATAAGTCGAAAATCTTATCAGCTTTTGATGTGTCAAAGCCGAATGTCTCTGGTTCTTTCTTTCCGAAAGGGCACGATATTGGCTTTTTGCCTTTCACCCACTCTGCTAGGCCGATTTCTTTTTCTCCATCAAATTCAGACCCTTCTAGATATGCCACCTTCTTCTGGAAATTCCTCCGTTGCTCAAACGGACGGACTTCCTAACCTGCCAATCGATGAACGATCTGGCTTAAGCTTTCAAATTCTTGCGAAGCATACCTTTCCTTGATTTGTGGCAGGAGGCCTTGGAAAGCGATATCGGCCAACTGTGCATCGGTCAGAGCCAGACTGTAGCATTTGTTCCTGACTTCTCTGAACCTCTGTATATATCCAGTTACTGGTTCATCGCTCCTCTGCCTGAGGCTGGTCAAATCTGAGAGCTTCATCTCATGTACTCCTGCGTAGAAGTACTTATGGAACTGTTTCTCCAGATCGGCCCAAGTAACAATAGAATTTGGTGGCAAAGTGGTGAACCACTGGAAGGCCGATCCAGACAGAGACGATGAAAATAGACACACCCTCAGAGTATCTTGCGTGGCGGCTTTCCCGCACTGGATGATGAATCTGTTAATGTGCTCCACGGTGGATGTGTCGTCCAGCCCCGAAAACTTGGTGAAATCGGGCACCTTGTATCGGTGTGGAAACGGCGGCAAGTCATAGGCAGATGGATATGGCGTCTTGTACGTGTAACTCTGTACTTTCAGCTTCAAGCCGAATTGATCCTGAATTACCTCCGCTATTCTTGTTGTTCAATCCACCTGTTGCTGATGAACCACCGTTTGAGGTGCCGGCATATGTTGGAGGACTGGCGGTGGTACGGCCGGGTGATGGATCGAAGCATGCGGCGAATTCTTTTGCGTCGTGGCTGTCTGAGCAGTTGACAGTTGATGGTGAAGTATATCCGCCGCCCCATCGTACATCATCATCGGCGTCGTGCTTCGGAGTGCCGCTACAGCGCCTGCCCCCCTGCCGATTTCTAACGGGACTGGTTGGTGCTGAGGGACTGTCGGCCGGACGGCCGATTGGAATGGCGCCTGGATTGGATGACTCCCATGTCCGGTTGATAGATCAGGAAAAGCCGTCGTCGCCGATGCCCCCCAGGGTACTGAGTTTGTGGGCAACGATTGCATAGAAGCAATCTGGACAGGCTGAAGCGGTGCTTGCGATGGGAAGCATGGTGCACCGCTATACCTTGGAGACGCTGGAGGCAATGGGGTGTTGTATCCCTCACATTGCCTCGATGTCGGCTGAGGAGCCGATTGGAACGTGCCTGGTAAGCTTCTGGCTGGAAGTGCAATCGGCGGGGCATACGCTGGCCCCTGATATCCTTGAACTGCTCCGCTGGCCAAAGAGCTGATGACGACGTTATACACCATGTTGGTCATCACCAAGGATTGGTCGATGAACGCCTGGTAGATGGACTGTTGGATCATATCGGACATCTTGCCCGAATCCTCGGCAATGGTGATATGGCGGGGAACTGGAAGAGGAGCTTTCTTGACAGCCTCCCCGCTTCTGGTACGACTGAACGACTGCAGATACACCCTCTTATAATCCTCTAGATGTTTAGCCAATTCTTCCTTCTGGTCGTCCTTGAGATCCGCTTCTGTGACCTCAATGATGTTGCTCTCGGAAACTTCTGTGTTCTTCGACATGTCGGATCTTGAAGTTGCGTCCCACCAGGCGTGCCAAAAGTGTGTTGGCGCTAAAATCGGCCAGGAATCGGCCGATGGTCTTCAGCGTTGGACACACGACCCGGGAGAATCTGCTTAGCACCTGTTCGGGTTATTTGCCCTGGTGCGGTTCGCGCGGCGTGCCAGTCAATCTGACCTGTTGATCTACAAGGAAATAAAAGTATTAAATTCGGGGCATCCCGATCGGCTGGGGTTCCGATCTGTCCCTGAGAGCGCGTCGGCGAATCGGCCGATTTGCTATGAAGATAATCGGCTATGGATCAGCCGATAACCACGCAATAATTGCAAAGAAGACTGCTGGAGCGACTTAAACAACTATTACAAATGCAACACTTGAAATAGATCTAATCGGCTGTATGTCGATAAATCGAGGAAGAGTGATGATAAAGCCGATTATTCTAATCTCAAGCTGGATAACTGGTGATAATACTAGAACAACTGGTAAAACCTATAATTCTAGTAAGTATCGATAACTGGTGAATAAATCCAAACGAAACCACAGCGATGCGCCCGTAGTTAAAGCTCGGATGTTACTCGAAAAGCGGAACCTACCAATTGGCGGAGATCAGGTTGATGCAGCCCTGCCAATCCGTACGAACTCGTGAAAGAAGAAAAAGTATTGCCGAAGTCGCCAACTTGAAAGTAAAGTACTAGGAAAAAAGTAGAAGTGTTTTGTTGATTGATGTGTTGATATCATACAAAGCCCTGGCGACTCCTATTTGTACCCTAAAACCAGGACTCCTGGTCGATTACGACTTGTTACAACCTTATTTCAAACAGGAAAACTACTATATCTATAATATCTTTAAAAAGGAAACGGACTCCCGCAGAATCTTCCGCTGCCATCTCCTAATACAATCAGGACTTTTTCCATTGCTTCTTGACCGAATCGGCATTGCTCCATTGACCAACATCAGGCCACTGTTGACCGGGATCCTCTGTTGTGGTTCCAATCTGTTTGGCGCAAGTTGCATTGCCAATTGGCCGATTCCCAACTGTAGCTTCAATCGGCCGATTCTTTACTTTAGCCTTTAGATCTGCTGCATCGGCCAATCTCTTCTCCTGACGCCGATTCAACACGTGTCAAAATCTGGCGTCAACAAACCCTAAGCAAGAAAATCTAAACATAGCATCATGCATAATAACCCAGAATTATTGAAACAATGCATTTAATTATGTGTGTCCATATGCACGTGTATGAATGTGAATGTGCATGTGTATGTATGTGTTTATGTGAGACTTTTTCCTTTTGTGTTTATAACCTTTTTATACTCCACATTTCATGATAAATGTAGTATAAAAACACACTCATATTTTAGTACCTTACAAAGTGTACTTCAAACACCAAAATTTAACACAACAAATGACTAGTAATTCAAATCCTAGTAGTCTTGAATTTAAAATAACATTTAAACCGTGGCTCAAATTGTGGCAGAACCGCCTGAATTAACCCGGCTCAAGTTCACTAACCATCATTCTTAAAGATGAATGGCTACCATGCACTTCAAATGGATTAATCTGACAGTCTGTCGGGTAGGTCCCGATGCAACCACTTAATATTTCGATCGAAACAAAACATACACATAACTTGCACGAAGGCAAGTCCAAAGATTACAACATTCCACAGATTTTTATATCCACAAGTCGGACATCATTTATTACAAGTCGAAATCAGCACTCGAGTACTTTTAAAGTTCAACATAAAACTTTATTCATAGTTTTAACTGCAACGGAAAGAAACACACGATCAACTAGCGTCGGCGGAGTCATTGCTAGCCGGGGACGGATCCCACTCCACTGTCCAACCAGTCGGCAAAGCACTCGGCCAAGGTAAACCTGCTACCATATCTTCAACAGACAACCTGAAAACATTACCACAAGCAACGCTGAGTATACTAATACTCAGCAAGGCTTACCCGACTAGTGGTATGACAATACCGACTACTAAGCATGCACGGTTGTAAGGTTCTAGGGTTTTCTTTTTGCTGAAAAGCAACAAAGAGTAGGTCCTTAATTTCATATTTTAGCTTTCAATATTCTAGTTCATTTAACCAGTCTAGATGAGCACCTATCTTTAACCAAACATGGTGGAAACAATTCATCATCCAACAAGTTTCATCATATCCATAGTTCCTCTTGTTACTCTATGTGGCAAGAGTGTTAAGCAGTCTCAATTACCGCGAGAAATGGACGATTCAAATCGAATTTCTTAACCTTGCAAGGGAAACCTAAACACACATCACGTGGTTACTCCAAGTCACACGTGCAACTTTTCCCCTTTATTCCCGTTTCATGGATCAGGGCCACCGTCCTCGAGTACAGAGGTCCACGAACCATGGAACAACGCTGGGCCATGGCTGCTCTTGCACTCACCATGTGCCCATGGGAACGATGTCAAGACGGTGGGAGGTATGTCCACACACCGGTTCAATCAGGTACTTAAGCTTACCGATTACCATATTCTCGGCATGTGGTTAGTACGTTCAAAAACTTAACCACTGCTACCACACACTGCGGCCTTAGCATTTTTCACTACTCAGACGGGGCCTCAACCACAAGTACTTTACCACAGCCCCGCCCGTTGACCTTATAGTTGCAGTATGCGGTAAAACATTCAACTCATATAGTTCTCGCGAGTGGTAGGAAACCACTCGACTTTTACCGTACCTTTTAGCAGAGCAACTACTCGAATTTCCTGTTCTAGTATTCAATACATTGGTGCCTAGGATCATGCAGCTAGGGCTCCAATCAACTCCTATGAAGTTAAATGCACAGGTAAAAGGAACAACAGTTGCATAATTTAAATACTGGGATCATGCACCGGGGCTTGCCTTCTGGTGAAAAACTAGTT
Organism: Panicum miliaceum; assembly: GCA_032594955.1. NCBI lineage: Eukaryota > Viridiplantae > Streptophyta > Magnoliopsida > Poales > Poaceae > Panicum > Panicum miliaceum. The sequence goes on along the minus strand of CM064066.1, from coordinate 27,024,548 downwards.
GGGGGTTCCTCCGAACGTTGGTCCGGGTCTTCAGCGACTGCTGTTAGATTAACCTGAGCTTCGTGCTGCTCACTCTCGGACTCGGGCACCAGATTGTAGATCCCGTCGGCGAGAGTAGTCGAGTCTATATGAATGCACATTTATGAGTGGTTTTACTGGTACAAGATTGCATTATAAATTAGTCAAAACTTAAGTTTAGTAATCGAGCACTTTATTTTCTTTTCCCTGGGCAGTCATTTAACGAGTACTTATCTGGATCAACTAATTTTATTAAGTGAGTGAGTGGTTTTGCATGTTGTAAATGGTCATTTCTAACAGGAAGCATTGGTTAAGCAAAACTACTCGCAGGGGTAGTTTCTGGGTTGCAGAACTACTCGTACAGGTAGTTTCTGGGTTGAGATTTTCATGCAAACCTTCTCGTAGAGGTAGTTTTTGGGGTTGAGATTTTTATACAGAGCTTATTACTTAAGAACAAACTCATGGTAAAAGTTTCAGCCATTTTTATCTAGCAGATTAAACATGAAAAGTTCATTACACGGCTACTGCTAGATTCTAGATCTGTTTGCATAGAACAACCCATGCATGAACTGGTGTTCCACTTTTTATTGAACAAACCAACTCCCTTGAGTAGTTTATTGCACATTTTGTAGATTTTTCATATGCAAGAAATAGAGGTTATCATTTTAGTTTAAAAGAACCTAGCCTATAAGAAAAGTACTCGAAACCATTGGTTGTGCTTGGATTCAGAGTATGAGATTTTTATGAAAGACTTTACTCTTAGCATTGAAGCTACCATCCAAAATTCATGAGCGGCTCTTTCTTGAATCTCTTGGAACAAAATGAAATCCATTTAATCTTGATTCAAATCTACAACTAAAAACATGTGGAAATAGTTCCAAGGCCCTGTTACAAAGTTGTAGATCTCCACTTAAGGACTCCAGAACATCCTAGCTTCCCGAGGTGGTAGCGCAAGATTTCATGGGGCTTCGGAAGATTTCCGATGCGCTGGCAGGCCCACTTGGCCGGGCGGCCTCAGCTGCACCGTGGATCGCCGGCCAGCTGGCCTGCCGGCGATGGGACAGGGCAGAGGAGGAGAGAGGAGGGAGAAGATGATGGGACTGATGTGTGAAAAACAAAACAGCAGGGGTCTGGGTAGAAAAAGAAACTGAAACTCATTCTTCCCAAGGTGAAAACAAAAACATTTGAATACCAAAATTGTTCAGCTTCTCAAGACAAACATTTTCTCTGTTATGACTAAGTTCAGCTGAGAAAAGTATAAAAAGTTATTTTGAAATTCCGAAAATAGGTATTTAGATGGCACGTCATTTCATGAGAATTTCTGCACTGTTAGCCTTTAAGTTCAACTAGACTTTTGTTGCTCCTGTTATGACAGAAGTTCCATTAAATTTACAGGTCCAAATGTGATCAATTTTGAAAGTTACAAAAGTTTTCTTGTACGGGTTCAATTGTTTTATGCATATATACATATGCACATATTAACTTGGCTGAAAGGTATATTTGATAGGTTGTTTCACACTTTTCTTGCTCTTTTGTGACTGATTTCTTGATTTGGATTTTGTTTGGCCTTTAGACACCTAGACTGTCACAAAAATAAACTTTTGGCTAAAACAAAAGTTGTACATTTTCAAATTCTCTACAACTTTCGTGTTTAGAGTTTTTCAAGTTTCTGTTTGAAATTTTGAGAAAATTTAATTTGAATCCTGACCCTTCTCTCCCTCCCTCTCTCTTCTCTCCCCTCCCCTGTTCTGTACCATCGAGGGGCAGCGGCCGCCAGCAACTTGGCCGATGATGCCTGCCGGCGAGCCGCGCCAAAGGACAGCGCCCCTCCCCTGCCCTAAATCCACCAATGCCCGACGCGCGCGCTCCACTTGGTCGTCGATTCCCGACGGCCGAGCCACGATGCACCGGCGACGCCGTGCCCTTGCCGCGGCCTTGTCCCGGTCGCGCATCCCCCGGTCTGCTCACACCCAGCCCCTCCTCCCCCTGTGCGCCTATAAAAGGGCTGCACCGAGCCCTGCTCACACGCACCCGAGTACCACCACCACCGCGCCATTAGTGCCGCCACTCGACCTCGCCGTCGAGCCCCACTGTCCACTCCTCCTCCGCCCAAACCGAGGCTCTAAACGGGTCGCCCTCAACCTGCTGGTACTCCCCGACTCCCCCACGCTGCCCTCCCTCGTCGGACTGCCGCCGCCCACCGCCCGCATCAGGCCGGAGCTCCTGCTCACTGCCGGCAGCCTAAATGCGGCCACCCAAGCCCCAACCGAGCCCACCTACAGGTTTCTCTCGACCTCCTCGTGCTCCCCCACCCCTTTCCCCTCGCCGCCGACTAGTTTCTTCACCAGATTTCAGCCGGGAAACACCTAGCCCCGCCCAGGGACTACATTGCAATTGCCAAGTTATTTTTAGGGTCCTTTCTGCTAGATCCAGGGACCTATTTGCGAGAACTCGAGTACTTTTGCTTTCAAGAGGCTGTCAATGTAAAATCAATCTAAAATCAAAGAAAAATTAGAAAAATGCAAACTAAAATTTGTTGTGACTCTCTTGATGAATCCGACTACTTTTGAATAGATGGATGACCATTTACAAACTAAAACTGGATCTAAAATTAATCTTGTTTTAAATAGCCCATAAATGTATCTCTTGGTCTAGGATAGTACTGTGAATCATTTTTAGACTATACACTAGTCTCTGCTTGTTAAGACTTGTGTAAAAATCTTAAGTCCAGAACAAATCTCTACGAGTAGTTTTTGTTGGACCTTGTTTGATGTGCTATTTTGCTAGAGTTATTTGCTCATGTAGTTCTACTGATATTTTAGAATTGAATCTTTTACAGTAGAGTGACCTTGATGCGTAAAAGCTATGGACAAAGTTTGGAACTTTTAACTTCTATCTAATTTGCTCATATGTTTTGAGTTAAGAAAAAACACATTAAATCAAAGTAACTAGTTCTAGTGCTTAGAAAAATAAGAAATTTTAACCAGAGACTACCATTGAGTAGATTATCATGTTGGAAAAGTTTGCGACACGGAAACTTTATTGAACTACCTGTAGAAATAAACCTTGATTAATGTAGATGTATCTTGACTTATTTTCTGTGCTCTGTATCTTGCACACTGAAACCTGAAAAATTTACAGTAGACTCACCATAAGTTTAGGAGTACTCAGTAAAATGTTGAGCACCAATTTTTGCATTGTTTGTTCTGTATAAATGGATCTTGATCCTAGCAGTAGTTGTTTAATGTATTTTTCATGATTAATCTGCTAAATAAAAATGGCTGGAAATTTTACAGTGAGTTTATACTTAAGTAATGTGCTCTGCATAGAAATCACAACACCAGAAACGATTTCTACGAGCTGTTTTGTTTTAACCCATGCTTACCCTTGAAAAATGGCCATTTATGAAATAACAAAACCACTCACTTACTTAATGAAGTTAGCTAATCCAGATACTACTCGATAAATGACTGCCCGAGGAAAAGGAAATGAAGTGCTTTCCAACTTAACTTGAGTTTTGTTGAATTACAACTTTATAGTGAAATAGTTATTTATATTGTACCATTCAAACAACCCATACATATGCATTCATACAGAATCGACGACTCTCGCCTACGGAACCTACGAGCTGGTGCCAGAGTCCGATAGTGAGCAGCGCGAAGCTCAAGTTAATCTAATTGAAGTTTCTAAAGACCCAAACCAAAGTTCGGAAGAGCCCACGGCTAGCTTTGCTCAAGAAGACAAGCCCCGGAGCATAACCCCTACTTTTAAACTTATGCAACTTTTATTTATATATGGTATTGTGCATTAAGTTTGAGGAGTTAATTGAGACCCTAGTTGCATGATCCTAGTACTTATGATATGAACATTAGTTTGTGTCAGTTGCTAGATTGCCATGCTAATAGGACTCCGGTAAAAGTCGAGTGATTTCCTGTCACTCGCGAGATATAGGAGTTGCTTGTTTTATCTATGTTGGAATCATAAGGTCGACGGACGGGGCTATGTTATGATATTCCTGTTGATGATTGAGGCCCCATATGTTTAGCGAATTTTGCTAAGGTCGCGGTGTGTGGTAGTAGTGGTTAAGTTTTTGAACGTACTAAACACATGCCGAGAATATGGTAATCGGTAAGCTTAAGTGCCTGATTGAACCGGTGCGTGGACATACCTCCCACCGTCTTGACATCGTTCCCATGGGCACATGGTGAGTGCCAGAGCAGCCATGGCCGAGCGTCGTTCCGTGGTTCGTGGACCTCTGTACTCGAGGACGGTGGCCTTGATCCATGAAACGGGAATAAAGGGGAAAAGTTGCACGTGTGAATCTGTGAGTAACCACGTGACGTGTGTTTAGGTTTCCCTTGCAAGGTTAAGAAATTCGATTTGAATCATCCGTTTCTCACGGCCATGGAGACTGCTTAACCCTTTTACCAATAGAGTAATAAGAGGAACAGTGATGATGACTAATCTGATTGGATGCTCAATTAATTATTTTTGCACCATGCGTCATTTGGATAGTTGCTTACCTAGAATGGTTAATCAACTAGAACTTGATGCTAAAACTTGAAAGCAAGGACTCACTCATAGATGCTTTTTGGCAAAAACAACCCTCAGCCAAAAGTCTTGCTTGTCTAGGAGTCGGCTAAGTATATACCACTAGTCGAGTAAGCCTTGCTGAGTATTAGTATACTCAGCCTTGCTTGTGGCTTTGTTTTAGGTGAGACCTTTGAGGGTAGGGTTGCTAGTTTACTTGGCCGTGTACTCTTCCTTCTGGTTGGTCGGAGGAATGGGATGCGTCCCCAGCCAACGATGATAACGCTGAATGATGTCATGTACGGGCTTCATCATTATATCTTGTATCGTTGTTAGAACTATCGTTTATTTTCCGTTGCACTATCGTAATAATAATTCCTGTTGAACTCTGGAATGTAAAAATTATGGATTGTTGCAATCTCTGGGCTCACCTTCGTGTGGGTTGTATGTATGCATTGTTTCGATCGAAATTCCAGTGGTTGCATCAGGATGTTACCCGACAGACTATCGTTTCACTCCGTTTTAAGTGCGTGTTAACCCGGATTGCCTCTATGGTGATGGCTAGTACATTTAAGCTGGATTAATTCGTGAGGTTCTGCCACAGAGATGGCTTATTGGATTAAGCCAAGATACTTACATTGACAAGGTGTTGAAACATTTCAGCATGAAACAATCAAAGAAAGGGTTCTTACCTATGTCACACGATATACATCTCAGCAAGACTTAGTGTCCTTCGACGACTGATGAGCTGGATCGCATGAGCAAGGTTCCATACGCTTCGGCAATTGGATCTATCATGTACGCGATGATAAGTACACGCCCAGATGTCTCATATGCTCTAAGTGCTACGAGCAGGTACCAGTCTGATCTAGGTGAGAGTCACTGGACAGCGGTGAAAAACATTCTTAAGTACTTCAGAACGACTAAAGATGTGTTCCTAGTCTATGGAGGTGAGGAGGAGCTCACTGTAATGGGTTACACTGATGCTAGCTTCCAAACCGACAAAGATGATTCAAAGTTGCAATCAGGATTTGTGTTCACATTGAATGGTGGTGTTGTAAGTTGGAAAAGTTCCAAGAAGGATACGTTAGCTAATTCTACAATAGAAGCCGAGTACATTGTAGCTTCGGAAGCTGCAAAGGAAGGAGTTTGGATGAGGAAATTTCTCATAGAGCTTGGTGTGTTTCTGAATGCGTCCAGCCCATTGAACCTTTACTGTGACAACAACGGGACGATAGCGCAGGCTAAGGAGCCAAGGAATCACCAGAAGAATAAACATGTACTGCGGAAGTTTCACCTCATACGAGAGTTCGTTAGACGGGGTGAGATCAACACATGCAAGATACACACGGATTTGAATATTGCGGATCCTTTGACAAAGCCTCTTCCACAGCCTAACCATGAAGCGCACACAAGAGCTATGGGTATTACATATCTTCTAGATTAGACTCTAGTGCAAGTAGGAGACTGTTAGAAATATGCCCTAGAGGTAATCATAGAGATGAACATATTTCTTTGTATCCATGATGTATTATGTGTTCATTGGATATCCATGAAAGGCAACTTGTATTGATTGGCAATTATGTGAACTGTTTGTTAGACTCTTTACTTGTATGGTTATTCTAAAGTTGTTCCTACTCGGAGTTTATGTATGGACACACATGAATATTAGACTAGCACATGTATTAGTTGATGGCTGTGTTTCACAAGTCATATGACATGGAGATGTCAAACTAATAATGTGGGCACATGTATGAAATGAGGCTGGACCGACCCAACTCGAGAAATAGTTCTCACGCCTGTTGGTAGCCACCCGCGCCCACGGTTGCCATCGCGAACCTAGCAGTCTGGAGTGCGACGCTTCTTCCCCGTACGTGTGGATACCTTGGAGGTGTTGCATCTGCTGCACGACGACGAGCCGCATGTGAGAAGGTCTTGCAACTGCACTGCCGGCGACCGACTGCACTACCCCGACGCACTACAGAAGTTCCGCACCCGTGCGTCTAGTGGTAATTCCATGATCTATAACAGCAGTTTTCCTAGTTTATGCGGTGGAAACTTTTGTTTATCGCTAGCGTAGCCCACCTCATATCCCTTCACCAAGGGCCTCAATTTATAGCCGCTCGGGCGTCCTTGTACCCCACAGGCCAGCTTTGTTGCGCAGCGCGCCGCTCCGCCTAAAAAGGATGGAAACCTTCATGGGGGAAACAGGGAGGAATCCCTCCGCGGCGGGCCAACGTGACGGGTTGAGCACGCCTCGATATTCCACGCAAAGACCGGCAGTTGGCGCTACTGCGGCGCACTAATTACGCGGTCAGACTGAGGCAACCCTGAATGACTCGCGGTCACAAGGGGGAGGCTCTTGTACACTGTGTCTCCCCTTGACCGAGACGGTGCGATGCTACCTCTCACTCAAAGAAAAAACAAAGTGCAGCAGGAATAGAGCCTTCAAGATTAAACAAATCGCGAAGCCGCTCGGGAGCCTCTGACGGGTCCAGGGACCCGGAGTCCCCAGCGGGTTCACTTCCTGCTGACCAGCCTAAGGAAGCGCTAGGAACGAGCATCCACCCGCATGGGCAGCGACTCCGTCCAGGCTACCTCTGCCTATAACCCTGACCGACAGCTCGGTTGGGATGGCCCGGGCCCATGTCCCCAACTGGAATGCGATCGGAGGCTGGGGTCGTACCGCGGCTCCGACTGAGGGCTCCGACCGGGCTCCGCCTTACACGTGTCAACCTCCGCGACTGGAATGGCCGGTCGGACTGCCGACCCTCGCATACCTGCGGGTCCTAGGAGCAGGGGCGGAGGATAAGGATGAGCTCCAGAGTTAACTTGTCATGCAAGGCCAACCACTCCCATCACAAGGGTCGCAGTCCCCACTGTTGTGGCAGCAAGGGGCACTATTCCATCTGCCCGTCCTCGCGAGGGGATGGGGCACAACGCCATCATGATCCAGCAGGCACGCCTCCGCCACAGTGACAGGGCTTGGCGCTAAGGACGAAGCATGACTGTTGTACCGTACTCATCGACACGCGCCCTCCCCTCGACCGGGGGAGGGCTCGGCGCACAGGAACAGGACAAGATGGCCACTCCACGACGGCAGACTTGGATGGTGGTCATCGGAAAGCTCCGACTGATAGGGTTGGCAGCCCCGACTGATAGGGTTGGCAGCCCCAATTGACGGAGTGAGGAACTCTCTCTCTCTCTCTCTCTCTCTCTCTCTCTCTCACCTTTCTTCTACCTTTAGATACCCTGTAATGGAGTCCCCTCTTGGACTATAAAAGGGAGGGTCCCCCGTAGGATGAAAGGAAGAGATTTGATCCGATCCGACTAGAGCAATCTCCCACTCGAAAGCTTGTAACTCCCCGACTGGACGTAGGGCACTTTGCCTGAACCAGTATAAATCTTGAGTCATTGTGTGCTAGACCAGATCCGATCACAACGCACGGCATACACGTTCGAGTAGGTTTAGCTATCGGCCATTTTCGGAATCGACAACTTGAGTAGATGTTAGGTTGGTGTTTGGGTAATCTTTTGAGCTTTGAGACACTTCCAAGACATCAACCATGGATCCCCCTTGATAGTACAGCTTTCCTAAACTCAATTTCAAAAATAAAATGAATTTGAACCTTTGTCTTAATTTCGAATGCCGTCAATATTTCCAATTTAAGAATGGGGGTCGCCAATCATCATATTCTTTTTCTTTCCTGCACAAGCTGTTCTCATTACAAATAAAGTCGTTAGAACTCGTTAACACTTTAACTAGATTGTCATTAATTCACCAAAACTAAGTGAATGCACTTTCAATCTCCCCCTTTTTGGTGATTGATGACAACCCAATTAAAGTGGATAAGATAAAATTAAAGTAGAACAAGAGCATTGAAATCATGTACATGTGTAGCTCCCCCTAAATGTGTGAATATGAATGTAATTCATGAACTTTGGCCTCAAATGCCATAATTGCACAATTTTAGAGACAAGAACATGAGAGCTCGCACATTTACAACAATTCCAAAGAGCAGCAAGAGTGTATAACAAAAAGTAAGCAACAATGCATATGACATGTTATATCACTTCAACAAAAGATAAACCAACAATACATCAAGTCAATAACTAGGCATAACAACACAAATGTATCATGACAGCCATGACACAATCACAAGGTAGCACAATTAAGTCTTACAACAAGTTAAAATCCTAGCTAGTCATGAATAGAAAGTCTAAATTCCAAGGTTCATTACACCACACATCACACATAGTTCATTACAGCTACATCACTCAAACGAAGTCTTACATGTCCCATACACAAATAGCTAGCTAGATAGATAAAGATAGCTGAAACAAAAATGACGACGGATTATCCACTAATTTTCTCCCCCTTTGGCAGCAAGCACCAAAAAGAGGAGAAAAACAGCAATGAGAGCACTCAATCCTCATCCATGTCGTCTTTGTCCTCATCCTCACTATCCTCAGTCTCCTCAACAGCGGTAGACTTGCCCTTGCGATGACGGGTCACAACATCAGCAAGCACCTTATTATCATCAATGTCACTAGGAGGGGGAGCCTCGATGTCGCTGTGAATTCCCTCGTCACTCTCTGAAGCTGCATGGGAACCCATTTTCTACGACATAAGGCATATGGATTAGCTGCACCACACGGTGGAGGAGGTGGGTGTAACACCTCAGGTGTTTAAATTACGAAATAAGCCTCTTTAGCTTAACACGGTGCATAAAAAATTAAGAGAAGTTTCAACGAAATGAGTTTCTAAAATAACTTCTAAACTAGAACCCAAATGAACTTTGGCCTGAAACAAAACTTGTGTAACTTTTCATTTTGAACAACTTTCGTGTTGAAGGATTTTCGAGTTGCAACACAAAAATTTGAGAAACACTTTGATTTGCAAACCAGTCCCTGCCTTTTCTTCTATTTCGCTGCAGACCTTCTTCTCCGCCTCGCCCGACCCTCCGACGCGCAGCCGCTCGCCCGACCCTCGCGTCGCCCGACCCTTCCGTGTCGCCCGACCCTTTCGTTTCGCCCGACCCTTTCACTCGCCCGACCCTCAGCTTCGATGCGGTCCTCGCTTCGCCCGACCCTCGCCCGTTGCGCAGTCGCCGCAGGCCACATGGCCAGCGATGCCGGACAGCGCTAGGCGCCAAGCCAATGCCTGGCCGCGCCCGCACGACGCGTTCCTCCCCAGTCCGCGCATGCCACGCGCGCGCCGGCGCTGCGCGCCCCTGCTCGCCGCCCGCCGCGCCCAATGAGCAAGTCGCGTACCCGTGTCTCCGCCGGGTCCCGCCAGTCGCCGCGCTCGCCGCCCGGCAAGACAGCTGCTGCAGCTCATCGCCCAACCCACGCGCCGCGTGATCTCCAGCTCCACATGCCAAATTCTCAGCACCCAATCCCCCTCCCACGCCCGCTGCACGCCGCGCCGGCTCTATTCGCCGCCCGCACCCGCGCCTCGCAGTCCAAGTTCCACCCCTCCTCCCGCCTCTCTGTTGCCTACAAAGCTCTTGTACCCTCATTTATTGGCTATATACAATTAGTTTTGATATTTGTTAGCCACATGCAATTAGTTTTGACATACAAATCAAATTTAATCACTTTAAATAGGCAGTGGAAATCCAATTTCTATTTGTTGGCTATATACAATTAGTTTTGATATTTGTTAGCCACATGCAATTAGTTTTGACATGCAAATCAAATTTAATCACTTTTAATTAGACTGGTAGTGGAAATCCAATTTTTAGAATTGTACTCTTTGTATAATTTTTTTTCAAACCCCTAGGATCATACTTTTTATGGGATAGAGGAAGTATTACAATTTACTCAGAATAACCAGCCCAGCCGCCCACAAAATTTTTGCGGGCCTCCTGTGTTCTGTCCCAGTCTAAAAGAAAAGCAGTTCAATCTTTTAGAACAAAGAGCGAACGCCCACGGGCTACCGATAAATAAGACTAGATTTACGCAATCATTTTCCGTATTTGAATTTAAACTAGCAAGGAATGTAAAATGCAGCAGTTCAACTACTTCCCGGATATAATATTGCAAGTGCAAGGCTCAAGGAAGACACATTAGGCACATTAAATCAGAAACAGGAAGCAAAGCCCAATCTACATTTTTTTTAAAAAAGACAAGTCCAATCTACCTTGTAAACACACATAATAACGACGTGTCTTGCTCAATTACAACATCAATAACACAACGAACAAGGGATCGAGACCGTCCATTTATCAGCATGGCAGTCGATCTGTTACTGAGGCTAGAAGGAACTCTTGAATCTAAAGGCCAAATCACAGGTACTCCAAAATTGGACTAAGAAAAATCAAGCTCTAAATATCAGACTAGTTAGCTTGACACCATCATTTGATCGCACGCCTGCAGGGCCTGGTTTGCGTAGTATCTTACATCCACATCAGGGTCCTCGCTGAGCTCAACAAGGCATGGTTTCACAGTCTTCTCCACAACCTGCAGAGTAAGCATTGATGATATTCCCCAATAACATTAACTTCAAATGTATCATCAAAAACCATAGGAACTCACAGATTGATCAAGGATCGGTACAAGCGACTGCAGTACTTTTGCAACATTGAACTTGATGTTAGGAACCCTGAAAATTTAATCCATGTTAGTGAGACTTTGAAAAGATGGGATTTATCTCAGAATGCTCTGGTCACTCACCTGTCCTTTGAGGAATTAATGACGACTGGAAGCAGCTTTTGACAAGTGATTTCTGCACCCATGACAGGGGCCAACAATGAGATAGCTTGCAGAATCGTCATGCGATACAGGTAGTGCGGATTGTTGATCTTTTCCAGCACCTGAAAAATCAAACAAGAGAGTTTGTAAGACTGGAAGAAATTCCATGCCATCACAAGAAAGTGAATGTGAATGGCACATATTCCCTATAGTTTGCTATTCATTGCCAGGATAATATGCAGCAGCATGAAATTTGGAGGATGGGCAATTCTTTCAGAGCATACGAATTTACTTTATTTGGCATGACCAAACTTAACTAACATTTGCACACTGAGCTATAATCGAACTTAATTGATATTTACAAAGTTTACAACACTTGCACATTAACTAATTGGCATCAGTAACATTCACAAGGTAACAAACAAATCAGAGAAAACCTAAGCCATAGAATTATTGACAATTCTACTGGAATGATAACTTGAGGCATGGAAATGCAAATATCAGGTGTTGAGATAGTAGATAAATAACCTGAGGAATTATATGCTGCATTGACCACTCTGGACCAAACTCCTCTGCAAGGCGCTTCAAGTTGTTAGCGGCAGCATCTCTGATTGAGAAGACCTGAAATTCAAATTTTCATTAGTTAATCATACTGATCCAACCATCAACCAATACATTACAAGGTCCTACATGCACTCAGGGATATTAGAAGATAGAGACGCTTGAGAGAAGCCACCATGGAATTACTGATATGATATTCAGCACATCAATAATCGTAATAATACAAACCTTATCTTCCAACCATTGCATGCAGAGTGCCCCCAACTTATCATCGAAAAACCCAACACCTAATTGACTTGCCAACAATGGGATGTACTCAATTATTGCAAGCCGGACTCTCCAGTGCCTATCCTCTGCAAGTTCTACAATGGCTGGAAGCAGTGATTGAGACAGTAAGTCAATTCCAATAACCTGAAAGATCAAAACAAATTCACCAATCATCAGGAAATTTGAAAAATAGAAAAAGCAAGGTACCCAACATACTAGTAGCTGGAAAAAGAACAGCTAACTTAAAGACCCAAAACGGAAAGAGAAAGACGGACCTAATCCAGTACAAAAAATGGCACTGACCTGATTCACTTGATCAAGTTTGCTGATTATGTTGAGTCGAACATCAGGAAATTCATCCTTCAACAAAGAGAGAAAAATAGGAAGAAGTTGTTCAATGGTGGCATCCTGCCAAAAATCAGAAATTAAGATAGATCAGCTTTCATGGACTGCCAACAGTTGTTTACAGCAAACTCTAGAAACTATGTTTATCACAAATAGCACCTTTCCCAATACAGGAGCCATCCCCATAATGACCGAAGCCAAAGCTGAACGGACATGCTGGGATGAATCTGATGACAGTTCCTGTAAATGCAGTTGGCATGAGTTAATTTTCTGAGAAAAGAAAGTAACAAAATGATGTTTCATAACTTCTTCCCCCCACCTTAACACATGGAAGAATGTGTTGAATTGCGAGCTGTGGACTTAATATGCGACAGAACTTAGTAACTTTTCCAGCAGCGGCTATCCGCACTTCAGCCTCATTGTCACGAAGGAGACGAACATATGCAGGCACCAAATCAGCTCTATTACCAAAAAAGAAGAGAGTTCATCCTCTTGAAAAGTTTATGGGCTTATATAGTCCAGAAGAATTTAGTACATATGTTATAGTATCTTACAATTGTATGTTAAATTTATCTATCTTGTAAGGAAGACATAATACCTTGTAGGCTCAGGGCCAACAGCCTCACAGAGCTCATACAATTGATTGGCAACCATATAACGAACACGCCAGGATTTATCCTATCTCAAAGAAAACAAAGCAACTATAAGCATTTAGCATATATGAGTGGTGATGTATTGAACTGCAACAAGTTGCAATCTTGAGAGGCAACTCTGATAAATTATCAACCACTGGCAACTACAAATGTGTCTTCCGATAACATAACCAGACTAGGTAAACAAATTAGTTGCAATCTTGCAATGTCTCGCAAGATGTATGGATGCAACATGGGAGCAATGTACCTGGGAGAAATTGACAATAACTGGGAGAATATGTGCTACACAATCTTGTGGTTCCAACAATTTACCAAGAGCAGCACAGCCTTCAACAGCCAACAAACGCACTGAATCTTGATCTGAAATGACCATCAAGTTTTAGACAGTTCCAAACTTCCAATGATGCTCAAAATGCATATGACAATGTGCATCCACTAAATCATTGATTCAAGCCTTAATTAATGGTTCCTAAATATTGGTACACAGCCTGGTGTAGTGCACATTTCAGAGTGAGTTATGACTTTAATATATTCAAGCATTAAAAAATAGCTTGAGTTTTTACTGATTTTAGGGTAAAATAAAATAGGAGGCATGTTTCAGGTCCCAAGGGCAGTCAAAGAAGCACAAGACATTATGAAGAGAAACATGTATAAACACATACAGTTATCTCAAACAATGTATATAAGGAACAGGGACATAACCACTGTGAGAAATAAATTAGGCACCACAAAATATCTCAAACAATGTAGATAAGGAACAGGGACATAACCACTGTGAGAAATGAATTAAGCACCACAAAATAATGTATAAAAAATTACCATCTTGGGTTAAATCATCAAATATTGACATTATTTCTGTCTTCAAATGACTTTGTTCAACTGTGGCCACAAACTTTCCAAGATTTGATGCAGCTGCTCTTCTGACCATAGGCATGTCATCCTGACATAACTGACCATAGATAGTCCTCAATTCTGTTTTCAGTTGGTCCGAGGCACTTGGATAGGCTATGTGGAAAAGACCACATGACGATACCCGAGCTGCAAACCACTCACCTGCTGCTAGCCTCTGAACAGAGTAAAACATGGACAAATTAAGTTCATGGCCATAGAGGTTCCAATACATGACATGTAACCACAAAATTGACATTCACAGATTATTTGTAATAATTGAACACTGAAGATTCACCAAAATGAAGTGGTAAAATCATATTTGAATGAAAATCTGCATAGATAAGAGATCAAATAGAAAACTAGCACAAAACCATGTGATATAGCAATGTGTGGTAACATAACATCTGCTCAGGAATGATGCCTCATAATCAATGTTTTGCATATATAATTCGACCTATGAAGTACAAACCTGTGAAACTACACTATCAGGAACATCAGTTGATAGTGCACATGGTTCGGAAAACTATGCTAAGCTAATCAATACAGGACATACTGAAATTACTAAAGCATGGGAAGTGGGAAACAGAAGACCCATACATGAATAGTAAGCTAGCCTGTAAGACAAAGCAAGCAAGATTAGATAAATAGTGGAATGAAATATAATGTGGACAGTTTGAGCTAACAACATCCGCAAATATTAAATGGAGTAACAATGGCAGCACAATTTATTTAGAACAACAACAAATGTACTTTATGCTACTTATGAACCTCTTACCTTTACTACTGGAATGAACCAGTCGACAATGTCATTTTCCTTCATCTGTGCACCAATACGGCACAGAGATTCAACTGCCTTGTCACGGACACAAGTTTCCTCCACCGTACACAATGTCTCCAATGGAGGAAGCAAAACATGTGCATGTTCTACACCCCCAACATAAGGAATGAACACACCCAATTCCTCAGCCATTGCAAGAAGCACCTCGTCTTCGTCATCATTGTTTTCACTAAGAAAAGGAATCAGTTCCTTTCTGGTTCTTTCTTCCCCAAGTGCCCGTGCAATTGTGGAAAGTCTTCTGATGGAGTTTAGACGCAATTGGATATCCTCATTCTTAAGCTCGTCAATCAGTACCGCAATTGGATACAGAGGCTCATCAATCATTGCCATCAGGTTTATCAAGGATTTCTGAATTTGTAAACGAGAAAACATAAGCAATTAGTAATTCTAAAATTTCCAACAAATAAAAAGGAAAATTTATCATAACTTGGGTTGCATAAACAAAGAGAAACAAATTAGAAAGGCATGTTTGGATAAAAAATATCAATGATAAGATCTCTAATAACATAATCAGAGATTAGATAAACCAAACTATTTACAAATTTGCAGTTCAAGAAATCACTGAGATTGACTTGCATGAACATAAGGATGCTACTGTGACAGACATGGTCCAGATAGAAGTAACAAATTCATGTTCCCTAGCAGTACACCGCAATTAATTTGAAAGGTCAAATACTTCATGACACCATCTAAGTGAGGCACAACTACCTAATTAAAAATGATATATGCTTCAGTCAACCGCTAAACAATATTTTTCGTTGACCTGCTTGTCATACAAAGATGCCTATTTATTGTCTAAATATGATTTTAGTGAAAGAAACACCATCCTTTAAACATTTTGAGGAATTGAATCAGGGGCAGGCAAATGCTCCAGAAAATTGATTTTCGCATCAATAGATCCGGTCATCATGTACCCAAAAGTTTTTGTGGCTTCAACTTCTATAGTTACCTTTTCTTCTCATTAAAGCAGCATGAAAGACAATTCTCGACGTCTGTTTCTGAAATCTGATCAATGTAACCACATTATTCACCTCCATAATTGCTTATTGAATTTTTGAATAAATGACTGAGATACGAGATGGATAGTGGACGCACATATAACAAGACGGATAACAGATCGACACGGCGATATACTCATCTACAACACACAACGAGAACCGATCCAAACAACAATATACCTACCTACACCGCCTCCCAGGCTCGCACCCACCCGACAACCAATTCCACCTCCACACACGCCGCCTAGCTCTCACAACCAACAAGAACCCAAACCATGACGAACCAGAAACTCCCGCAATCTTTCCAAAACCAGCGGAATCGAACCAAAACAACCCAGATCTGGCAGGGGAACTAACCGAAACCGAACGAAGGCGGCAACAAGCCCTCGACCCGCGGCGCCAGCGGCTAGCGTGGAACGCGAGAAGCAGATCTAGCGGTGGAGGCAGGCGGAGAGGGGCGGCGGATCTCACCTGACCTCGGGAGGGTCGGATCGGGCTTCTGCGGCTGCGGCGCCGGCTAGGGCGGCCGGAGAAGGGGCAGGGGTAGGAGCTCCCGAGGCAGAAAGGGGAGGTCAGGAGGTGTTACGGGGATGGAGACGGACGGGAGGCAGTCAGGCAGACGAAAGAGGGGGGACTGGGGCGGGGGTGACGGGAGAATGGGTTGGGCTGGGCGGAGCGCCGCCGTCGGAAGGAATGTCGGGTCCACTCATGGGAACTTACTGCCTGGTTGATCAAATCGAAGTATTGGGCTGAATTGGAATTCAGCTTTGTGATATTTTGGGCTCCCTATGGAATGGAGACGCAGGGACTTCAAATTGAAACATTTTTATTTTTGTATTTTTTTCTTACTAGGTTCTGTGCTGGTACATTGCTACATATTTCAAAAGTTTTCAAGAGAAATACATAGAATATGAGCAATACACAAAGCTACATGCGCCACGATATCCAAGTAAGAATTTTTTGCAAGTTTGATATGTAACCCACTGGAGAAATAGTATTTAGCATGTTGGGTTCTATACATTTATGATTAGAGATAGAACACTTATATATATTAAGGGAAAACTTGCACATGTGTCCTTTTAAATCATGACATATAGATTAAAATCATCCACCAACAAACAGATACAAATACAAATAATCACAGTACATGGCCTTCCGTCCTATAGTAAAAGAAAGCTTAATCTTTAATCATCCGTAAAATGCAAGATGTCTCATTACATATACAAGATCAAAATATAATTTTTACAAGATCATCGCAGGAGCTTTGAATCTAGAGAAACAAATAGCAAATAATACAAAGGGAGGTCAAGGACACATTACACAAATCAGTAAAAAAAGAATATGCTCCACTAAATCAGTTTCTCTATGTCAGAACGATTTTTTTATCTAGATATAGTACCGGAAGGAGGAAATTTGTGGAGCGCTTAGAAATTTATGGGTTGGTTTCATCTCCATATCATTATACATTGACACTTCTACAACTTCACATATTCCATAAGGCACACACAGGCAAGCCTTGCTCTTGGAAAGGGTTAGCTGTCTTGAGAAACTCCATTGCATCCATTAGTAAGTATATTATGATGAGAACATCTAGAAATAGGATGGACAATTCTGATGTGATCCTGTTGGCAGAAGAAAACCATTTGTAGAATCAATCTACATTCGAATAACAAAAAATATTTGTAAACAAAACTTCTCATTCATGTACCTGTAAAAAAAGCTAGATTTGCCAATGTACCTATCATAGGCGGAATCTTTTGCACCTGAGTAATACAACATCTCCATAGTAAGTCCAAGAAAGAACTTATAATCATCTGTCAATAGCAAACAACATGTTAAGATCATTGTATACTTAAACAGTTTGATATAAAAATAAATATATGGCACAACAATAATTTTAATATTACCTTATCTATGGCAATAGGACCTCCTTATATACAATATCCTTTGTGAATGTACCATTTAGTGTTGTGGTATTTTTCTTCTCATTCTTCTTTACCTTTTTCTAATCCTTGTGATTAGTATTTTTTTTCCTTGTTATCATTATTTTTTTTCTTCTTTTTAGCATTTTTCTTCTTGTCCTCGGTATTAGGTGGGAGGGCGAGGATCCTGTTCGATATGGCGGTGGCTCTAGATAGAGTAACATACAACTGACCATGAAAGAATACATGTTCGGACAAGTACATAGCAACGACATTGGTGATCACTTGCCCCTATGCCTTGTTGACAATCAAGGCAAAGCTAAGCCTAATAAGGAAATGATTCCTTTTCAACTAGAATGGAAACGTCTCATTGTCAGAGGAGCATAAGGGTGACTGATTTAAGAAAACTCTCTTTCCATCGTTCTGCCCCAACATAGTTTTCTACGTCCATGGTATTTCTTTGAAACCCCCGGACCACCATCACGTACCATTGCAAAGTTTGTTCGCAGGGTCGATATTTCGAATATGACTGAGCAGCTGATCTTGAGCTTTGAAACTTGTGGAGGAAGCTCGTTGGAGGTCAAAGTGTCAAGGAACTCTAATGGGTAGTAGCTATGTGGATCATCTTGAAAATCGTGAAACACCATCTCTCCACCTTGGAAACTATCAATCATCTTCATATTAATGTCATCCACCCAATCACTCCATGTAGACAAAATTTCTTTTGAAGTGATGTAGTTTGTGTTTGACATCTTTTCATTGAGACTTTGGGAAAATTGATTTCATTAATCTATCGAGATCATTATCATGCCCAGTATACGACACAAATCTCGAAGATGAACATCACCATTAGCGTTAACTTCCTCTGTACCATCACAGATGTGCAACATATAATTGGCAAACCATGGGTCCTTTGTGCCCTTGTATTGCGGGTAAGCGTTAGGTGATGCATGGAATACCATATGTAAGACCTCCTATCTGAGCCCTTGTATTGTTTAGCGCCTCCCACTCATGTTTTTTAAAGAAGCCTCATATCAAATAATAAGATATGTTGTATGTAGAAGCTTGGTAGTACCATTCTGTTTTGTGAAGCTACGAAGAGCACCGTCATCAATATTGCACGATTCTCCCTCCAGGCATTATTGAAGCTACAACATCGGATGTAGTCGTTGCCACAGCAAGCTTGCTTCGTCTGTGTATTTTTACGAATACGGCCTCATACAAAAAAGTCCGCCAAGGCCATCCATAAAGCCGCCATGATCGGTGTTGATGACAGACATGATTTCATTGTAGGCAGCCTTCTGTTCATTGTTAAAGGAATCACACAGAGCCACATCATTAGCGGTGGGCTCAGTGTATGCTTGCCCCCTCAAAAATCTCCGTAGCAACACCACTAGCGGCGTCATAGATCACTGACATATGGAAAAGGGAACGACTTGATGTGGGCACTGGGCAGGACACGCACATATACGACTATCCAAGGAGAACATATGGTGAGCTTGTTTCTATGCACTTTTAGTAATTTTGAGGATAGATTGCTACCTAAAAAAATTATTATAATTAGGAATAATAAAATATCTTAAAAAGTGTTTGGAGGGAGGCATGGAGGAGGAGAATACCAGCTCGGCCGTCCAAGCCAAGTGGGAGACCTACAACATATCAAATTCGACACCAACTCGGAGTCCTGGAATAGGTCGCCTTAAAAACAACGCCCAGGTCGCTTGAAGAGTCCAGATTTGACGTTCTACATATGTACGGAAAGCTAAGGAGATAAGCTTTCAAATGCCACCGGTCCCACATCATTATCAGGTTCGAGTCAGCAGAAATCGTCAAAATAAATGGACATCCAGAATCTGTGATGGTGCTGCGCCGCCGTATTTTGGATTGTTGGGCCATGTATCATGTTGGAGTCCATTAGGGACAAGTTTAGGGTTTCATGGACGATCCTAAACCTTTATATACAGTAGCCGTCACCCTAGTCAGAGTTAGATTTTTCTTAGATTAATTCTATCTTGAATAGTTCGCCGTTATCGGTTTTGTGAGACCCCAACTTCGTGAGCTTAATCATTCATCTACAATCTTTTATTGCGTTCTTGCTTGTTTAAAATTGTTAGGAAATCCTCGTTTGCTATGGAGCAAATAGTTTCGGTTGATATTAGAATACATTGTAATTGTTAGGGAAGGTCATTAAGTCGTGAGGGGAAAGCAAGGGTGCCCAATCTTCCGTCGAAAGGATAACTATCAATTCATCGACAACCCGACACAAGCGATCCGACTTTCGATCAACAAGACCTGAGCCCGCAATCGAAGCACCACATCGTCTCTTGGTTATCAACTGTGCGCTGCCCGGGTGACCTTGTCACGAAGGCTAATCCTTGCCTGTGAATTTTATGAAACCAACTATCGTAATGTAACTTTCTTTGTTTAAAATCAATTGTTTTTTAAAGATATTATTGGTCAAAGATGAAAATATTTGATTTTGACCAAATCTAAATATTCTTATATTTTGGGGCAGAGATAGCAGTAATTTTGTAGGTAATCTCGTAGCTATATTTTATCATCCTCCCAGGTCGCTACTTTCTACGGGTCTGTAATGGGCTTAGTTGAGTGCATCACTTTAGCACCTATTAGCACTCATACATTTGCTTAAATTTTTAAATCTTAGATAAACTTTAGCTCATATGAGCACTCGTATTTAGATGGGCTGATGCTAAACTTTGGGGCATTAGCACTTGGATCCAAATATCCTCTAAATTAAGCACCAAGGATATGTGGAGCTACAGAGAGCTTGATTTCTTCACTGTGCAAGTTTGACGCTCCTACTGAGCGCTTGTTTTCCACAGCGTGAAGCGCACCAGAGAATTCTGATGGGCCACACGTGTTGAGAGAGTTTTCGTATAGCCGGTCTGATTTTCACCGTGTGAAAGGGTCGCGTATATTAATTTTTTTAGCGCACGCGTACAGTAACCTGATGGTCTGGTTGGCCTCAGGTTACTTATATAGCACACGTGCAACGTGTTAAGATATGCAGTTACATGAGTATATATCCGGTTCTTTGACGTTGTACCGTGGAATGGTAAGCGTCTGGACGAAAAATTTATATTCTCCATATCTTTAATTTCTTTTTCTTTTTCCTTTCATTTTCTTTCTCTTCTTTCCTTTCCCCTTTTTCTTTTTTCCTTCTTATTTTCTCTCCCTAGGCCTTGGGCCAAGCCCAGCTCCCCGGCTGGCCCGTGCACCCCGCTTCCTCCCTTGGGCCACAGCCCAACTTGCTCGTGCGAGCGGCCAGCAGCGATGACATTAGCCCAAGCACCTGTTGTATTTGTTACGGTCACAAATAAATTCGCAGACACGGAATACTATTGTAGCATTTTATCTGTGAGTAATCTTGGGGTCGTATTTATATTTCTATAGGGAAGGCGGTGATTTAAAGAATTAATAAGTTTAAAAAATATCTTGATTAAATATCCAAAGTCTAAACAGGGGAAATTGATATATGGTAGAGAGGTAGCGTGACACACAAGAATTATCAACTCAGATAGAAAGAACTATGATGGGAGAGAGATGAAAGAGCAAAGCAGATAGGGGCATATAAAGAGATATTCTTTATCTAAGCAAGCATAGTTTATGCTTGTATACACGTACACATACACATGTTTAGAACTGGGCTCTTGACTCCCAAGCACAATCGGGAGAACCGCACATGACTGACAGAGGAGCCGCCAGCCAACTCGGCTACTTTATGGACCTCCTACCCCTTTACTCGAACGTGGAGGATTATGGAGGACAGACATGACTGTCACCACCTGCTGTCTACCTCTACAAACCGTGGGGTAAAGTGACATTCCAATGTAACCTTTAACCTGGACACCACGTCTGCGTTAACAATTACTACTCTAGCCTCACGCAAGAACATCCGTCTCTACCAGGAGTTTTAGTAATAGAGCACCGATGCTGTGGTACTATATATCTTATCCGTCTAAACATGTAAGGTATATGATACAAATATGAACCATAAAGGGATCACATGACTTGCATGAAGTATATGAACCAAAGACAAGCTAAGGAAATAAACTTTATTACTCAACTCAAAGTCATTACATAAAAGAGAAGATACAAGACCATACCCAACTCTTCATGAAGACCAAGAGACCCTAAAGTATAACTACTCTCCACTCAACTCTACTAGCCTAGAGAACTTTGCAAAGGGAGAAGAGCTACATTTCATGGTGTGTTCAATTTGGAGACACCCCCTTGTATTTATAGGCTTGGAAAGACGGTTCCTGGCCTGTTATCTCATTGGAGACATGCATAACCAACTTCAAGACTTCACCATGGAGCATCACATGGCGGCCGCTGAGAGAGGAAGCAAGATCGGTCCGGGCGAACTGGTAGTTCGGCCAACCCACACCTGCCTCCAACAGACTTCCTCTTCAACTGTGTCACTGATATGTGGGCCCTTGTGCCTTTGGTTGGTGCTTGCACTAAAGTAAGGCGTTTTTGCCTCGGTTGTGGGCCCTTCAATCCATGGGACGCCTGCGTGGCAGAAGCCGATTTGTCGAAGGTGTGCTTCCTTGCCTTTGGGGTGTGTTTCTTCTTCTTTATTCAGCCAAATCCCTACATGCATGGTTTTCTCCAAGGATATGTGGAATATGGGGATTTTATTATCATCATGTATGTAAGAAATGCAAGTTCATCCTTATTTATGGATAAATTAATACACATTTTTAGTATTTAATGAGCATCAATAGTGCCCTCATCCATCTGTGCGTCCCTAGCAAGGGCCCCATCTATCAGGTCTTCCTCCTCCGCTCAACCAAGCAGAGCTCGAGTCGGATGGAGACCAACCCTAACTCCGGCTCCGCGCGTACAACAACTTTCTTTCGTGTGGCACGCCCCAACCCCCTCAAACCCATATATGTTTTTTCCCGAGCTCCGTGCTACGAAGCATTAGCTGACCTCCGCCTTCGTTTGCATAAGGTGCCGGACATAGATCTCGCCCATAGCCGCCCATCTGCCCTCATTCTTTCGTCCATGAGTTTTGCCACTATGAGGATCTTTCCTGCATGTTTTCCCCTAGCTCCATCAGTCCTACCTCCTAATTGGACCCTTGAGCTCATTCTGCAGCACTAAGCTGCTTAGCACCGTGACCGACCCCCTGTGCCTATCCAACCTCCATCCTCAAGACCCTAGATGAATTTCCTATGCCCCAAACAAGCTATAAAGCTTTCCCATGTGGTGAACTGAGGCAGGAAACTCCAGAACGAGTTACTCCCGCGAGGAGCACCACTGCCATCCACCTTGCAACATCGTCAGCCGCTGTCTAGTGCCTCCGCCCCCTCCCCATCTTGCCCTAGCCACTAGATCGCGCCCTGACAACCCAACTAAAACCGAGGACCGGGCCATATGTACTGGTCAACCCATCCACGTCATTTTCCCCTCACGCACCACCCGAACCCTAATCGTAGCCGTCCTTGCCGTCCAAGCTCCGTCCACCGTCGTTTGCCCGCGACACTATCGCTCCACCCTTCTTTCTTCGCTGATTAGCTATACCGCGAAGTTAGGACCATCTCAACGCTCTTTTCCCCTCCCTCACTCACTCACTTCCTGCTATCACTAATTCCTCACCGAAGTTTGTTTTTCGGTTGAACCAATCTCCCCCGCCGCGCGACACCCTCTGTTGTGCTCAAGCCTTTTAGATCCGACTAGATGTTGGCATTTCTTAGCATCATCACCAAGATGGTTAGTCCCAGGGAACAACGCCAGAAATGCTTGTTGGTATTTCTTACGTCACAAATAAATCTGCAAACGCACGGAATACCATTGTAGCATGTAACCCGTGAGTAATCTCGGATGTCGTATTTATATTTTCTCAGGGAAGGCGGCGGTTATAGAATAGGTAAGTTGATGATCAATTCTTGGTTGAATATTCAATTGCATAAATAGGGGTAAGATAATATATGGATAACGAGGTAGTGTGGCACCCAAATTACTCAATCTCAAACTCATGAAAGGCTGCAATGAGAAAGGAAGAAGAAAGCTACTCGGGATATATGTACTTCTATCTAGATATACAACTTATATTATACACTTATACATGTACACATGATTATCCTCAGCTCTAGGCTCCCAGGCACATAGGCCTTTTAAATTAAGTATGGTGCTTAGGTTAAAATGTCTTCTTCAGTCAAACTAGACATGGTGTCAAGTTTGATTGATGAACCTTAGAGTTAATACTTTCATGGACATCGGTGGTATATGTGGACTAACCCCTGCAGGGAAAATCTTCAAATCCAAACGGGTGAGTCGTTGAGCTGAATTTAAGTGGAAAGGCAAGTCAAGGCATTGGATTCATGTTGCGCAATATACGAAGGAGGTACATAACACCCTTCAAGGGTCCATCGTAAGTAAATCCTCTTTCGCTTATGTTGATGCAATTCTAATTCAACCTTATTTGAGTAAGTCTTTGGCGAAAATAAAAAAATATTTGAGTTCGAATAAAGTACTCCCTGGTTCTCGAATCAGTAGAGTCCCTTTTTGTTTCCACCTTTTTATTTTTGAATAAAAATAGCAGGTACAAGAACAAGTGTGGGGGAGATCTATTGGAGTTCCAACGCACATACGCTCGAGATCACCCACAACCTGTGCACAACACCGTATGAACCAGCACGCAAAAGGCCAAGGCGAATAGGTGCTAGCGTGGGTTGGCGGAACACCAAGTTTGGCCAAACCAGCACTGGCCCCGCTTGTTTTCCATCACGACGGTTTGTGCACTCTACTCCTCATTCTCCCTGACCCATGAGTTTAAATGAAAACCTTTATTGTCAATCACTAAAATTAAACTCAAGGTTATCCTCTGATAATGTGCGTCACACGATTGGCTTGCATATATTTTATTCCTTGCTAAACTTGAACTTATGAATCATTTCCTAGGAAACCCATAATCGTTAAGTTCTTGAAGAGTGAGATATGGTTTGATGGAATCCTTGATTTCTCTGCTTTTATGTCTGGGAAATTTTATTTCAAAAAGAGAACCCCTCCATAGCATTACAAACTCCCCGTGTTTGTCCTACCAAAGCCATATGTCGATCTTCATGAAGGAAACCATTTACATATGTGCCTTGTTGTTGCATTGAGCTTCATCAAATTTTGTGACCCTAGTGAGATGTCTTTTCATACTTGCTTGATCAAGATCACGTACACTCCACATGCTAAACTCTACACTGGAAGTTAGCCATTCCATCCCATCCATCCATAAAATAAAACTCCATACTAAATGATCTCTTTCTCCAGTAATGTTGCAAAAGGGACATGGGCTTTAAAAAAAAAAGAGGACACATGAAGATCCTAGTGTTGAAAAAAAAATCTAGACACATGAAGGTCCAAGAAAAAAATGTATAGCCATGTCCTCAAGTCTTCCAAATAAAGGAGAGAGAGTTTCATAAAAAATGAGTCTCATTTTCATCATACACTTTCTATACACATGCACAATCTTGATCAACTCGTATGATGTGTCATCTCCGTGATCCAATTTTTGATTTGCAATATATGTGAAACAAGTGCATGCTTCCAAATCTCCTACCATGAGCCCCACATAAGCTATCATTAGAAGTAGGATGAAAAGAGGCAATGCCTTGGTAAGGATACATACACACTGAGTGACTTGAGAGATCCTATGGAGCAGTAAACCTATGGTTGGTTCTTTCAAAAATCTATCAACCCCAGTCATACAGCGGAGAAATGGAGGAGACTCAAGTCAATACCGCTCCACTCTTCAACTATCCAAACCATTATGGTAGACACATCAAGATTCACAGGTAATGGTGAAGCCCGAAATAATCTATATTATGCAGGTATCATATCAAAAGGAAGTGGTGTTCCACCTTAGTCCTAACCTTTACTCAAGGACGAGCAAAGACTAAGTGTGGGGATCTTGTTGACGCTCGTTATGGACCGATTTCGACTGTCAATTTGATGTAGAAAACCATGAGAACTAACATTTCATGCCTACATATTTATCCAAAATAATGCCAAATCCACATGTCCCTCGGAAAATATTGCTATGTTGGAAATTGAGCAGAAATGCAGGTAAAACACGCTCCAGGATCCAAGCTACAAAACAACGACCAATCATGAGCAAGCACGAGAATTGAAGGACCCACATGACAACCTAAACACTCTCTCAATCCAAGGCAACACCTCTCTGACCAATCAGAATGCGTCGTTCAGCCTCCCAAGGATTAAAGGGCCCACCAAGCATGCAACCGACATAGGACTACGCCAAGTCACCCAGAACCAACGTAAGGGCCCACATACCAGTCTCCTTGCCAAAGGCGGTGGCCAGGGTCGGCCGAACCACCGGTTCGACCGAACTGCCACTGGGCCACCTCGCCCTCAGCTTCCACATGGCGCTTCCTGGTGACATCTAGAAGTCGGTTCTGCCTGCGCCCACCTATTTTCCCGGACGAAACCCCCTTGATCACAGCTAGAAATAGTAGAGGAGGGGTAAGAATGAGGACACACCATTCACTCTCCTCCCTTGTGCTTACACTCTCATTCTTGAGCTTTAGGTTGACCTTAGAGGTTTAGTGGTGCCTAGGTAGTGCTTAGAAAATAGGGAGAGAGTGAGGCGAAGTCGGGGAGGTGCCGATCGGCCCCCGGCGCTCTTCTCCAGCTTGTACCTCGACGAATGCTTATCAATCATAGTAACTGTTCGTGATTTCCTTTGTGGTTTAGTCTCTTAGTTAAGTAATAGTTCTAGTCCCCTAGCTGTTTACTGGATCTATAGTTTCACTAGCGTAGTGGATGCTCTAGAGTAAGATCGATTCTAGAGTTAGTAAAGGACAGAATAGACATGGTGTCTAGATCAGACTTTACCTGTTGGTTGTGGTATATCCCATGGTTAGATGAGGTAGGTAGCAGGTGGTGATAGCTCTGTCTATCCAGCATAACCCTCCTCGTTCGGGTATATCCCAGTACTGTATTACCGGAGCTCACCAGGTTTTGTCATGTGGGAAGCCAAGAGCCCGACGTGAACAACTAGGATAAGTCTATCTTACCTCTGATTCTTAGCCTTAGGAATGCTCTCTACCCTTTCCTCTATCCAGTGTGGTGTCCTTGGACGAACCTAAGTCTTAGATAATATACACATATTCCTCAGTGGATACGATACCCCGGAATACTCTTGGGTGAAAGCTACAATGGTATCTGTGCGCTTGCAGATTAATTTGTGATCATAAAAATACCCAACAGACAGCGTCTACGTCCATGAGCACGCGTGCTACTCTCCTCAATGGTTCCCAAGCTGGTAGCTCCTCTGTAGACATGCGGGATGGATCTTTAGTCTCAAGGTAGTCGAAACCGAAGCGACACATCTTCTGCAGGTGCTAAATCCGACGCTCGAAGAATGAATACATCACAGATGCACCTGTGACTCCCATCATTTGCAGCGCCTGGATCATCTCAAGCAGCTCATTAACTTGATCCATCTCAATCTGAGGAGGATCTTGGTTCCACTCTGGCTGTGGTTTGGGTATTCCTTCCAACCTGACAGACTACTTGGAAATTTGTAGTCGATGTACTTGTCTGTTTTTTGCTTCAGCTGAAATCCAGCCCCTCCGACTACATTTTGTCTCTCCTCGCTGGGCTGTGGCTTAAGGCGGAAGAGGGTAAAGTGGGGCTCGATGCCTAGGAAAGCTTCGCAAAGATGGATAAATATCGCAATATGTGCGATAGAATTAGGGTTAAGATGGTGGAGTTGAAGACCATAATTGTAAAGAAGACCACATAAGAAGTTAGAGGTGGGGTGGGCCAATCCCCTTTCAACGAAATGTTGGAATAAAACAATTTCATCTAAACAAGATGCTGTTCTTGAAGAATACCTTCTTTCACCAGACGCAAGAGGTCATTTCTGGAGCACTTACTATAACTCCAGTCCCTTTCCGTCTACTTGGCCTCTTCCTTCTTCTTGTGCTTCTCTCCCTTGCCCCTTTGCTTTACCCATCCTTGTAGTCACGAGCTTCATTACTCGCATGCACTCGGGGGCTGCTGGAGAGGGAACGCGGAGGTGCACGGAGGCGAATGAAAGCACTGGTGACTAGTTTGCCGGTGAAATGAGGTGGAAGAGGCGCAACCCTAGAACTAGATCTAGAAAGGGCGGCGACACTGGAGTAGAGGAAGACGAAAGGCTTGGACCAGTGATAAGGCAAATGAAAGCCTAGCTTAACCCTAAGTCACCGCGTGGTTAAATAACTAGTAGAGGGGCAGGTCTCACAGTGCGGAAGCTGAGGAGTTTTTTCTCAGGATAAGATTTATTTTGAGTGGTAATTTAGGGTTTGTTTGGTGAAATTATTTATTTAACCATTTTTTCAGGGATTTTATCCTGAGAAAAGGGGTTTTCGAATTTCAAACCAATCAATCTATTTTAACCATCAATTCAATTTCTTAAAAACATTCTACAATGCATGCCACGTTCTTTTGGATTCTTTTTCCAAACCTTGGGATTTGGATTCAAGGCTCGGGGGCTACGGGGCATGTGTCATCGATGACTTATTTTTCAAAAATATTTGGAAGATAAGAAAAGAAGATTCAAGACTAATTTGATCCTCAGCCTGATTCTTCAATTCAACCTACGGCTCGGGGGCTACTCCATATGGGGTGCGATTTTTATCGCACCCCATATAAAAGAAGACAAAAAACTACTCGGGGCACAAGCACCTCACAACGTCAAGGCAGCCAAGGAAGTGCTTGGAGAATGCCTTCAGGACGGAGTTTCAGAAGAAACCGAAGACGACTTCAGAAGTAATCGGAAGCCTGCAGTACTCGGATACAAAGATCTCGGGGGCTTTTCAGAACCGGGGCCATGGGACTGCGCACATGTTATAAAATGTTCTAGAATAAGGGATGGGGCATGTCCTATACCTTATATCTGTTGTAAAGTACTCGGATACGAGTAGGACTAGTCGGTACGGAAGGAAACTACCCGAGTAGTACTCGGGTAGGACTCCTAAGCTAGTATCGCTCTAGGATTCCACGTAACCCTATCCCTAGAGTATATAAGGGTGGGCAGGGACCCCCTCCGAACCAATCTACACCTAAGGCAATACAAACCACCATACATGACGTAGGGTATTACACACATCGCGGCCTGAATTTGTCTAAACCTTATGTAACTCGCATCTTCGAGTTCCTGATCTCGGCGACACCCTGCCTACAAGTCTACTACCTTAGGGTATCTGTGGCAGAACCACCTGAAATAATCCGGTTCAAGCGCGTTAACCATCACCACGAGGGCAATCAGGGCTAACTCGCACTTCAAACAGAATAATCCATTGGTCTGTCGGGTAACCTCCCGATACAACCACGGTTTTTGCCGATCGAAACCACACATACATGTACTCACACGAAGGTGAGCCCAGAGGATACAACATTCCACAAATTTTACACCACAGGGTAATTCAGAGTTCAAAATAATTGAGTTCTTCAGAGTTCAATGCAGCGGAAAAAAATAACGATAAACTACTCGATGAAACATGATGTCGCGATGAAGCCCGCATGAGACATCACTTGGCATTATCATCGTTGGCCGGGGGTGCATCCCATTCCACCGACCAACCAGGAGGAAGGGTACACGGCCAAGTCAAACTGGCGATCATGTCCTCAAAAGTATCACCTGAAAACAAGCCACAAGCAAGGCTGAGTATACTAATACTCAGCAAGACTTACCCGACTAGTGGAATATACTTAGCTGACTCCTAGACATGCAAGGCTTTTTGGCTTGAGGGGTTTGTTTTGCCGAAAAGAATATACAAGTAGGTCCTTACTTTCAATTTTTAGCTCCAGATTCTAGTTTTGTTTAACCATTCTAGGTAAGCAACTATCCAATATCATACATGGTGAAGGAATTAATTTTTCATCCAACAAGATTAATCATCATCATTGTTCCTCTTCTTACTCTATGTGGTAAAAGGGTCAAGCAGTCTCAATAACCGCGAGAAACGGACGATTCGAATCGAATTTCTTAACCTTGCAAACCTAAACACACGTCACGTGTTTACTCCCAGAGTCACACGTGCAACTTTTCCCCCTTTCTTCCTGGGTTGTGGATCAGGGCCACCATCCGAGACTACAGAGCCCGGCTCTGTACCCACTATGTGCGTGCATGGAACCGAAGTTGAGAGGGTGGGATGCTGTCCACTTGCCGGCCCGATTAGGTACTTAAGCTTACCGATTACCATATTCTCGGCATGTGGTTAGTACGTTCAAAGACTTAACCACCACTACCACACACTGCGGCCTTAGCATTTTTACTAAACAGACGGGGCCTCAATCATCAACATATACATCGTACCATAGCCCTGTCCGTCGACCTTATGATTGCATGTAGTAAACATTCAACTCCTATATTCTCGCGAGTGACAGGAAATCACTCGACTTTTACCGGAGTCCTATTAGCATAGCATTCTATCGCACCTTACATCTAGTGTTCAGAGCATGGGTACCTAGGATCATGCGACTAAGTTTTCATTCAACACCTATAAACTTAATGCACAAGTAAAGTAGAGTAATAAGTTGCATAAGTTTAGGAAAATAGGGTTCATGCTCCGGGGCTTGCCTTCTTGGGTAAAGTTAGTTTGGGGCTCGTCCGAACTCGGGTTCGGATCTTCAAAAGCTTCAGTTAGATTCACTTGGGCTTCACGTTGCTTACTCTCGGACGTGGGCACCAGCTCGTACGTTCCGTCGGCGAGAGTAGTCGATTCTATATGAATGCACAAGTGTAAGTTGTAGTGATGGTATATGACGATCATTTTCCTTCACGATAAAGTTGCAGTCCACAATAACATAGATTTGGTTGTAAAGTTACTTAGTTACGATTTCTTGGGCACTCTTTAACAGAAGGGGTGGTGTTGTATTGAAAATTTCATTTTTGCAGTATAAGCATGGATTAAGCACAAACACTGATCTAGGTAACTTCTGGTGATGAAATTTTTATTCAGAGTACATTATGCAGAGATAAGACTACTGTAAAAATTTCAGACATTTTCATGCAGCAGAATAATTATGAAAACTGTAATACACAGCTACCACTAGAACCTAGTTATTTTTATACAGGACAAACCATACAAGCATTGACGCCAAACATTTTACAGGGTGTTGATCTATCCACATATGTGTTACTATAAAATTTTTAGATTTTACTGTGCAAGATACAAAGCATAATAAATAGGACAAGATACACCTACTTTAATAAAGATTAATTTCTACAGGATGTTCTACAAGGTTTCTAAGCATGAAACATTTTATACAGCAAGAGCTACTCTAAAGAGTCCTAAAGTAAAAAGTTGAACATTTTCCAAGCACAGAAACTAATTATTTGAATTAGTGCATTTTTCCTACCACAAAATTATACAAATAGGTTACAAAAAGGAAAAAGGTTCTAAACTTTTTTTGTGGTATTTAGGCATCAATATAACAGCTTTGGAAAAGTTTCACAACATGAATCACAATATAACAGCAGTTATAAATTAGTTTTATTATTTCATGACATAAACAAGGTTTAACAAAAAGTTTAGCTAGAGATGGGTTCTGGTCCTAATATTTTTACACTGGCCTACACAACAAGCAACCAATCTACTCTCCAAAAATTAGGTTCAGAACTGGTTTACAACAGTGGGTACAATTAAAGTCTATTAAATATACCATTTAATTTATAGCAAGATTAAGCAAGAAACTGAAGAAATGCATGTAACAAAAATTGTATATCTTCATCTAAAGATTCCGGAACAGTTGAGTTTGTAGTTTTCCAATTTTTCTACAATTTTATATGAATTTTACAATTTCGCAGCTTTTGAAATCAAAGTTTAAACACAGGTTTACAGATATGCCCCTGGAAACTTGCGTGCAGATTCTTTTAAAGATTTCAATCGTTGCAATTGGGTCCCTGGGCGGCGCTGGCATGGCGGCCGGCCAGATTCTGGCGAGGGGGCTCGTCGGCGACGAGGGGAAAAGGGTCGGGGAGATCCAGGGAGGTGAGAGCTACCTTGGGATGGCCTTGGTCAGGGTTGGGGGTGACCGAAGGCGGCTCGTCGGCGCGGAGCAGAGGGGCGGCGGTGG
Source organism: Panicum miliaceum (assembly GCA_032594955.1). Lineage (NCBI taxonomy): Eukaryota > Viridiplantae > Streptophyta > Magnoliopsida > Poales > Poaceae > Panicum > Panicum miliaceum. The sequence continues at coordinate 26,992,717 of CM064066.1, read as the reverse complement.
TGCGGAGCATCGGCGACGATGCTCTGGCGAGGAGGGGAGAGCGTGGGCTGGTCGATGAGCTTCGCGGCGTTGAGGGAAACCCGTTTCGAGGCTTGACTTGGACGGAGGAGCTTCGGAGTGGGCTGTCCGTGGAGCAGCACGGGAGCGGCGGCGGCGCGGGCGGCGCTGGCGGTGCTCCGGCGGTCGAGATGGCCGGGGAAGAGGCCGGTGAGCTTCAGTGGAGGGAGGGCAAGCTCGTTGGGCGATGGGTTTGGGCAGTGGGAGGCTGGAGGATGGGACTCCACGGGCGGGTGGTGCACGGCGGCGGCAATGGCAGCGGCGGCGGCGTTCTGGAGGTTGAGGCGCGCGCGAGTGGCCTGGTGTCGCCTTTTATAGGCTGCAAGAGGGAGGGAGAGGACCGGGCAATGTTGGGGAGGGGCGACACGGCGGGGGCGCGTTACTGGTCGCGGTGGGCGGCGAACAGAGCCGGCGCGGCGTGCGGTGGGCGCGGGCAGGGGATTGGGCGCTGAGGATTTGGCGTGGGGAGCGGGAGATCACGCGGCGCGCGGGTTGGGCGAGGAGCTACAGCAGCTGGCTTGCCGGGCGGCGAGCACGGCGACTGGCGGGACGCGGCGGGCGGCGAGCAGAGGCGCGCGTCGCCGGCGCGCGCGTGGCGTGCGCGGACTGGGCATGGTCGCGGCGTGGGGAGGAGTGCGTGCGAGCGGGGCGCGGCCAGGCATTCGCTTGGCGCCTAGCGCCGGTCAGGCATCGCCGGCCATGTGGCCAGCGGCGACTGCACGGCGGGCGGAGGGTCGGGCGAAGCGGAGGGTCAGCGGCGACTGCGCGGCGGAGGGTTGGGCGGAACGGAGAAAGAAGGGTGTGCAGCGACTACGCGTCAGAGGGTCGGGCAAAGCGTAGGGTCGGGCGAAGCGAAGGGTCGGGCGAAGCGAAGGGTCGGGCAAAGCGAAGAGGAAGGGTCTGAAGTGGAGGAGGAAGGGTCTGAAGTGAAAGTAGAAGAAAAGGCAGGGCTGGTTTGCAAATTCAAGTGTTTCTCAAATTTTTGTGTTGCAACTCAAAAATCTCTGAACATGAAAGTTGTTCAAAATGAAAAGTTACATAAGTTTTGTTTCGGGCCAAAGTTTATTTGAGTTCTAGTTTAGAAGTTATTTTAAAAACTCAAAAAGTATGATTTGGAGGGCACGTCATTTCCAGGGCAAAAATTTGTATTCTCTCCTGGGCTTCAACTAGGCCTTTGTTTATCCTGTCATCAATGGTGTGTCTATTAAATTTTGTAGTCATAAGTGCTTTGAGGTGAAAGTTATTCAATTTGTTCAATTAAAGTACATGTTCTTGTGCACATATACACATACTTTCAAATCCAAGCAAAACCAACTCATAATTTATTTCCTTTAAATTTTTCTTAGTTAGTTAAGCATATTGTTACGCTAATGAGACTTTTTTAGCAATTTAAACACCCGAGGTGTCACAGTATCCCTAGGCATGCTTGCCGGTAAACAACGACACTACCTCATCTAACCATGGGATAGGACCGCATGCGTCAACACTGATTAACCCAGACACCATGTCTACATTAATTAGTGATACTCTAGTATCCCGCGTGGAGCCCCCACTGTTAGTGTTTTACCGCCACGCCCACCGAGGGATACCCCCGAGGTGGTGAGTTTGGTTGGTTGGGTGTCGCCGAGATCAGGAACTCGAAGGTGCAAAGGAACACAGGGTTTTAGACAGGTTCGGGCCGTTGGGTGTCTTCTTGTTGACGCCAGATTTTGACGCGTGTTGAATCGGCGTCAGGAGAAGAAGATTGGCCGATGCGGCAGATCTGAAGGCTACAGTAAGGAATCGGCTGATTGAGGTAACAGTTGGAAATCGGTCGATTGGTGATACAGCTTGCGCCAACAGGTTGGGGCCACAACAGAGGATCCCGGTCAAAAGTAGCCTAATGTTGGTCAACAGAGCGATGCTAATTCGGTCAAGAAACAATTGGAAACGTCCTGATTGGATTAGGAGACGGCGGCGGAAGATTCTGCGGGAGTCCGTTTCTTTTTTAAAGATATTATAGATATAGTAGTTTTCCTATTTTAAATAAGGTTGTAACAAGTCGTAATCGACCAGGAGTCCTAGTTTTATGGTATAAATAGGAGTCGCTAGGGCTTTGCAAAATATCAACACATCAATCAACAAAACACTTCTACTTTTTACTTGTACTTTACATTCAAGTCGGCGACTTCGCCAATACCTTTTCTTCTTTCACGAGTTCATACGGATTGGCGGGGCTGCATCAACTTGATCTCCGACCAATTGGTAGGTTCCGCTTACCGAGTAACATCCGAGCTTTAACCACGGGCGCACGCTATGGTTTCGTTTGGATTTATTCACCAGTTATCGATATTAACTAGAATTGCAAGTTTTACCTGTTGTTCTAGTATTGTCACCGGTTATCCAGCTTAAGATCAGAGTAATCGGCTTTATCATTGCTTTTCCTCGATTTATTGTTATATAGCCGATTAGATCTATTACAAGTGTTGCATCTGTAATAATTGTTTAGATCGCTCTAGCAGTTTTCTTTGCAATTGTTATGCGATCATCGGCTGATCCATAGCCGATTATCTTCACAGCAAATCGGCCGATTCGCCGATGCGCTTTTCGGGACAGATCGAAACTCCAGCCGATCGGGGACGCCCGGAATTTAATACTTTTATTTCCTTGTCAATCAACACGTCAGATTGACTGGCACGCCGCGCGAACCGCACCAGGGCGATAACCCGAACAGGAGCTAAGCAGATTCTCCCGGGTCGTGTGTCCGACGCTGAAGACCATCGGCCGATTCCTGTCTGGCCGATTTTAGCGCCAACACACTTTTGGCACGCCCAGTGGGACGCAACTTCAAGATCTGATATGTCGAAGAACGCAGAAATTTCCGACAGCAACATCATTGAGGTCACAGAAGCGGATCTCAAAGACGACCAGAAGGAAGAATTGGCTAAACATCTAGAAGATTACAAGAAGATGTATCTGCAGTCGTTCAGTCGTACAAGAAGCGGGGAGGCTGTCAAGAAAGCTCCTATTCCAGTTCCCCGCCACATCACCATTGCTGAGGACTCGGGCAAGATGTCCGATATGATCCAACAGTCCGTCTACTAGGCGTTCATCGACCAGTCCTCGGTGATGACCAACACGGTGTACAATGCCATCATCAACTCTCTGGCCAGCGGAGCAGTTCAAAGCTATCAGGGGCCAGCGTATGCCCCGCCGATTACGCTTCCAGCCAGAAGTTTACCAGGCACGTCCCAATCGGCTCTCGGGCCGATATTGACGCATCACGAGGGACACAACACTCCGTTGCCTCCAGCGTCTCCAAGATATAGCGGTGCACCAGGTTTCCCATCACAGACACCGCTTCAACTCGTCCAGATTGCTTCTGTGCAATCGCTGCCCACAAGCTCAGTACCCTGGGGGGCATCGGTAATGACGGCTTTCCCCAATCCATCAACCGGGCATGGCAGTTATCCGATCCAGGCGCCGTTCCAATCGGCCATCCGGCCGACGGTCCCTCAGTATCAACCAGTCTCATCAGAGATCGGCAGGGGGGCAGGTGCTGTAGAGGCATTCAGAAGCATGGCGCCGATGATGATGTACGACGGGGCGGCAGATTCACTTCGCCATCAACTGTCAACTACTCAGACGGCCACAATGTAGCAAAATTCGCCGCATGCTTTGGTTCATCACCCAGCCGTACCACCACCAGTCCTTCAACACATGCCGGCACCGTGAACTGTCGTTCATCAGCAGCAGGTGGACTGGACGGCAAGAATAGCAGAGGTAATTCAGGACCAGTTTGGGTTGAAGCCAAAAGTGCAGACTTACACATACAAGACGCCATACCCATCGGCCTATGACTTGCTGCCGTTTCCACACCGCTACAAGGTGCCCGATTTCACCAAGTTTTCAGGACTGGACGATACATCCACCGTGGAGCACATCAACAGATTCATCATCCAGTGCGGGGAAGCCGCCTCGCAAGATGCTCTGAGGGTACGTCTATTTTCATCATCCCTGTCTGGATCGGCCTTCCAGTGGTTCACTACTTTGCCGCCAATTCTATTGTTACTTGGGCCGATCTGGAGAAGCAGTTCCACAAGTACTTCTACGCGGGAGTACATGAGATGAAGCTCTCAGATTTGACCAGCCTCAGGCAGAGGAGCGATGAACCAGTAACTGGATATATACAGAGGTTCAGAGAAGTCAGGAACAAATGCTAGAGTCTGGCTCACCGATGCACAGTTGGCCGATATCGCTTTCCAAGGCCTCCTGCCACAAATCAAGGAAAGGTATGCTTCTCAAGAATTTGAAAGCCTAAGCCAGATCGTTCACCGATTGGCAGAACAGAAAGTCCGTCCGTTTGAGCAGCGGAGGAATATCCAGAAGAAGGTGGCATACCTAGAAGGGTCTGAATCTGATGGGGAGGAGGAAATCGGCCTGGCAGAGTGGGTGAAGGGTAAAAAGCCAATATCGTGCCATTTCGGAAAGAAAGAACCAGAGACATTCGGCTTTGACACATCAAAGGCCGATAAGATTTTCGACTTATTACTCCAGGAAGGGCAGATTAAGCTATTTCAGTATCATACCATCCCTTCGGCCGATCAGCTCAAGAAGATGAAGTACTGCAAGTGGCACAACGCCACGTCTCATGATACGAATGAATGCAAAATCTTTCGTCAACAGATACAATCGGCCATCGAGCAGGGAAGACTCAAGTTCGAAATCCCGGCTAAATCCTTTCCCGCCGATGAAGATAGACCAGCATCCTTTCCCGGCTAACATGGTTGACACGGGGAGAAATTCACTTCAAACCAAGGTGCTGACGTCAGAATCGGCAAGAAGGAGCGGCGCCGTTGATCCCAGGAGGCAGATCACAGCGGATGAGGTCAAAGGGAAAAGGCGGGGTGAAGACAAGAGCAAAGGATCAGAACCATCGCGCTGACCCGTCACATCCCGATTCTTGCTCAGCAAATATCAGCTGCAGCAGGAACGGTCAAGATATCACGACGAAATGATGCGCCGGCACGAGGATCACTGGCAATGTCCGTTCTTCATCCATTGCTGGGAGAACGATATCCGATTGCCGTCAGCCGATAACTGTCCTGAGTGCAATGAATTAAGTTGCAACGATCGCCCATTTAAAAGATCATGCTCTAGGGATTGAGGATCAGAGTCGATCAGCAGAAATCGGCGCGAACAAGAGGGACAACGCATTTCAGTGCATGATCGGCTGGGGGGCAGAGTTGACCAGTACCACCGGTCAAAAGGCAGGATCAACCTACAGGATGGACTGTGGGGCAGAGTCAGCGTGCACGATCGGTTGGAAGAGATGGCTGATGACAGGGTGTCAGATGAAAACCCCCTAGGAAGGGAACCAGATTGGGAACACGCCAGATCATCGGCCAAACCAGTAAACCCCAGGTGGTGTCCCGATGGTCTATCCAGATCCCAGAAATGGAGGATCCAATGCCTGCGCCAGTGGGAGCAACAAGAAGAAGAGCAGAGGCAGGTGCCGGAGAAAAGAAATGTTAAGTCTTGGGTTTGGCGCCCCAAGAAAAACAACAGCCAGGGGGCAGACAATCAAGAATCGGCAGCCGACATCAACATGGTGTTCATATTGCCGATGGAATTCATGGCGCCTGACGATCGAGACAAAGCGACAAGAATGGAAGAGCAAATGGCGCAACTGGTGTTAGAGCCGATGACGGCTACTTTTGAGAAACCAGAAGAAGAAAAACGGCAACATCTTAAGGCGCTGTTTCTCAAAGGCTACGTTAATGGACGACCCGTCACCAGAGGAGCGATGACGGAGGCGCCGCAGTCAACATCATGCCGTATGCCATGTTTCGCAAGCTAGGCAAGAGCGATGAGGATCTGACCAAGACGGACATGATGCTAAAGGATTTCGAAGGCAACGTGTCTCCCGCTCGTGGAGCGATCTGCGTCGACCTCACCATCGGCGGTAAGACCCTTCCTACTACCTTTTTCGTTATTAATGGTAAGGGATCCTACAACATGCTGCTCGGTCGCGACTAGATACATGCAAACTGCTGTGTCCCATCTACAATGCATCAATGCCTCATGCAATGGGTCGGCGTCAGTACGGAGATAGTCACCGCCGATTCCGCCTACATCGTCGCAGCGGCCGACATGCAACAATGGAGCTGCGAGCACGTCAGGTGTATATCTGGCAGGACTTGGGACACTGACTTCCTGAAGGTGTCCGATTTCGGTCTACAGCCGATCCAAGCAGTCGGCTCTGAAGATTCAGAATAGATGGCTCAGCTCGTCCGAGAAGACGGGAAGCTTGGGCATGGGTTTACGTCGGCCGATTCATTGGAGATGGTGGATTTGGGAGATAGTAGCAAATCAAGGCCGACGTATATTAGTGCTAACTTGGATCCTGGGTACAACTGTAAATTGACAAGTTTATTAAAAGAGTTTAAGGATTGCTTTGCTTGGGAATACCATGAGATGCCAGGTCTAGACCGGTCCATTGTTGAACACCGGTTACCTATAAAATTAGGATATCGGCCATATCAGCAACCTGCACGACGTGCAACCCCAAGATTCTACCTGATATAAAGGCCGAGATCACAAAGTTAATTGAAACAGGATTTATTCGGCAGTGCCGCTACGCCGAATGGATTTCTAATATTGTGCCCGTGTATAAAAAGAATGGAAAGTTGCGTGTGTGCATCGATTTCAGGAACTTAAATCAGGCCACACCAATGGATGGGTATCCGATGCCAACGGCCGATATCTTGATAGATGCTGCCACCGGACACAAAGTCATTAGTTTCATGGATGGTAATGCGGGGTACAATCAAATATTAATGGCCGAAGAGGATATTTCCAAAACGGCTTTCAGGTGTCCAGGTCACCTTGGTTTATTCGAATGGGTTGTAATGACCTTTGGGTTAAAGAACGCCGGTGCTACATATCAGCGGGCCATGAACTATATCTTTCACAAGCTTATCGGTACATCGGTGGAAATTTATATAGATGATGTTGTGGTCAAGTCAAAAGGTCATCAAGAGCATCTGGCCGATTTACAAGAAGTACTGGAGTGCACAAGGAAGCATGGGTTGAAAATGAACCCGAACAAGTGTGCATTTGGCGTATCGGCCGGGCAATTTTTAGGTTTTATGGTCCATGAGCGCGGGATAGAAGTCAACCGGAAGACCATAGACGCCATCAACAATGTTGTGGCCCCACAGAATAAAATTGAGCTGCAGTCCCTCATCGGCAAGGTCAACTTTATCAGAAGATCCATATCCAACCTGTCAGGGCGTATTCGAGCTTTTACCCCTTTATTGAAATTAAAGCCCGATCAGGAATTTGTATGGGGAGAAGAACAACGCAGAGCATTGGAAGATATCAAGCAATATCTAATTTCACCTCTGGTGTTAGTCCCGCCACAACCTGGTACGTTCAAATTATACTTATCGGCTGATGAACAGGCCATTGGATCGGCGTTGGTACCGGAGTTCGAAGGGAAAGAACGGGTGGTATATTATGTCAGCAGAAAGCTCCTGGATGCCGAAACAAGATATTCCCCGGTGGAGCGGCTATGCTTGTGTTTATACTTCTTGTGTACCAAGCTCAGGCACTATTTGTTATCGGCAGAATGCATAGTTATATGCAAAGATGATGTGGTGAAATATATGCTATCATTGCCGATTTTGAAAGGACAGATTGGAAAATGGATCCTGGCTCTGTCAGAATTCGACTTAAGGTACGAATCGGCCAAAGCTGTCAAGGGTCAAGTCATGGCCGATTTCGTAGCTCAGCATTGTGGGCCAGAAATTACTGTCGTCGAGCCGGTTCCATGGACTCTATACTTCGATGGTTCTTCGTGTGGGGCCGGATCAGGAATCGGCATCGTTCTTGTATCGCCTCGGGGGGCAAGTTATGATTTCTCTCTGCCGATTGAAGCATCCACAACCAATAATCAGGCGGAATATCGAGCCGTTCTAAAAGGGATCCAATTATTAAGGGAAGTCAAAGCTGATGCAGTCAAAATTTTTGGAGATTCCATGCTCATTATGGATCAGTTAACGGGGCGATCTGAGTGCAAAGATGATATCTTGAGGATTTATTATGAAGATTGCCTTCAGCTTTTAAAGAAATTCAAGTCTGCAATAATTGAGCATATCCCCAGAAATTATAATGAAGAGGCCAACAGGCTGGCCCAACATGCGTCCGGATATCGGCCGATTCAGCGGGCTATGATTTTAGAGCTCGCGGCCGATGACTGGCGAAAGGAAATCGCTGATTACTTGAAGGATCCCTCCCGGAAAGTGGATCGGCGAGTACGTTTTCAAGCTACAAAATATGTGTTACTTGAAGATGATTTATTTTACCGAACGATTGATGGGGTTTTTCTCAAGTGCCTGGGAACAGAAGAAGCAAAGGTCCTGATGGGAGAAATCCATGAAGGCGTATGTGGAGCCCATCAATCGGCTCACAAAGTGAAATGGATGATCAGAAACAATGGGTATTACTGGCCAACGATTCTTGAGGACTGTTTCAAATATTATAAAGGATGCCAAGACTGTCAGAGGTTTGGCAATGTACAGCGCGCGCCAGCATCGGCTATGAACCCAGTGGTCAAGCCGTGGCCGTTCAGAGGTTGGGGAATAGATCTCATCGGACAGATTCACCCTCCATCGAGCAAAGGGCATAAGTTCATATTGGTAGCCGCAGATTATTTTACTAAGTGGGTGGAGGCAGTTCCTTTAAGGAATGTGACATCGGCCGATATGATTGAGTTCGTCAAGAACCATATTATCTATCGATTCGGTATTCCTCAAACTATCACAACTGATCAGGGAACAATGTTCACCTCTGGAGAATTCAGAGAATTCGCCGCCGATATGGGGATTAAATTATTAAATTCTTCTCCATATTATGCTCAAGCCAATGGCCAGGCAGAATCGTCCAATAAGGGGATAATCAAGTTGATCAAGAGGAAGATAGAGGAACAACCCAAAACGTGGCACATGTCTTTGGCTGAATCTCTATGGGCTTATAGGATGGCTTGCCACGGAGCCACTAAGATATCTCCTTATCAGCTGGTTTATGGTCACGAGGCAGTCCTGGCTTGGGAATTAAGGACGGGGTCAAGGCGTGTATTGCTTCAAGATCGGTTGACTGCCGATGATTATTCCTTCCTCATGAAGGATGAGCTTGATGACTTGGCACGTCAGCGGTTGAGGGCCCTGATTAGCATAGAAGAAAACAACAAAAGGGTTGCCAGATGGTATGACAAAAAGGTCAAAGTTAAACAATTCTCCCAGGGAGATTTGGTATGGAAGTTGGTGCTGCCGATAGGGTCTAAGGATCCCAAATTCGGTAAATGGTCACCCACTTGGGAAGGGCCGTACAGAATCGGCCGATGTGCCCCTGGAAATGCATATATTCTGGAAACTATTGAAGGGGAAGAGTTCCCAAGAGCTTTGAATGGACGATATCTGAAGAGGTACTATCCAAGCATTTGGGTAGATGCATAACTTGTAGTAAGATATATCAAGACAACATGGCCGACTTCTATCAGCTTTCGTCTGCATAGCCGATGCAGAAATGACATCGCCTGAAGAAAGAAACATTGTGATTCGTTTTGACCAGTTCATTATTGGATGAAAACAACAGAGTACATGGCCGACATGGTACAAGTCGCCCTTAGAATAAAAATATCGATATATCTATTACGCCTGTTCTGGATTTCTCTCTTGACACGACCCAGTGCTATCAGAAGGTGGGTCCTATTCTCCTTCGGATTCTCCACGGTGGCTCCAGTCTCAGCTTGATGGCAAAGTTCTATCAGGAGGCGGGTCTTCTTATCCTCCAGACTCTCCATGGCAGCTTCAGTCTCGACTTGATGAGGGTGTGGAGGACTCTGTTCAGAGGGTAGTCGCTTACAGACCAAGCAGTGAGCATCTATAAGGTTCCAGTACTCCTGGACAATAGCAGGAACATGATCTTTGAGTTCCTCAGAATAAGCTCTTATCAGATCTTTGTCTGCCTGCGATAGTGGTTCGTCTGAATGCATAATTTCGATCGCTCGTTCCAGGCTGGGGCTGAGACGTTTTGACTAAACAGAGATGAAGAGCTACCCAGCATCAGAGCGATTGAGATGTCTAGGGGAGAGGCAGAGGAGAGTTCATACTTGATTGACAGAGGAAGAAGACGAAGAGGACGAAGAAGACATCTTGCTGTTCGGTTTGGGATGATAAAGATCCAGTTGTTGGAGAGAGAGAAGATGGGTAATGCATATGCCTCTGGAGACGGTGAAGGATCTACTTATAAAGAAAAGGAAGGTAGATAGATGGTGAGACACGTCCCATCAGAGTAAAAGCATTCATAAATGCAAAGCTGGCAAAAGAAGTGGTCCAAGATCAAATCAGCGCAGTAACATTAACGGAGCATTAGATGTTTATAGCATTCTTTACAACCCGAGGAAAGCATCTATGGCCGCGATAGCTCGTTGCCTGATCTGATCGGCCGAATCTAGTACTCTTTGGTCGTCGTCGGTCGATCCAGGAACTTCTGATATATGGCGATGAAGCCTTATCGCTTCACGGGCTAAGTTCTGCCTTTCTTGCTTCAGCCCAGTGATGACGGATGGGAGCTCTTGAAGCTTCTTTTCTTCAGCAGCTATGTCTTTGGTTATTTGCTCCATCTCCTTGGCTAGCTCTGCTCGCCTCCGTTTGAGCCGATCTATCGTGCTGACGATATCCGGGCGACATCTCTCGAGGAAATTGATCCGTTGATGTACCTCTTGGCCCCGATGTTTGTACGAGTCAGCCTCTTCCCGGGTCTTTGCTAGCTGGGCGCGATCGGCCATGTGGCGCAGGGCCCTGGAAACTGGAGTTTGCATGTATTCTATATATGCAACAGGTTCCAAGCTTTCTGTTGTTTCTTCTGGGATTCGACCCTTGATGTCACTGAAAAGTCGCCGAATCGGCGAAGCATCTTCTACTAATCGGCCGATATCATTTTGGAGGAGAATCCGCATGCTCTCGAGCTTGGCGCGGACATCATCAGAAATAGAGCCCAGCGGGATTTGGCGTGAAGCGATTTCTTCGTCGTCAGGCAAAGAGACGGCAAAGGAGAACATGCTGTTATTCGGGGTGTCTTGTTCCTGCGGGAGAATAAAGAAAAGGATTAGTGAGCAGTAAAAGAGAATCAGCCGATTCCGGTGATAAGTTTATTACCTCCTTGAAGCGGATCTCTCTTGCTTGCGCTGATGGGAGCGCCTCCCTCGTCTCAGGGACTGGTACAATCGGCTCGTCAGAGGAAGAGGACTCAACAACTATTAATGCTCTGCTTGGACCAGCTTCCTGAAAAGGTATGGAAAACGGATCCTGTGAGTATACTATGGGTAATTGAAATAAGATGATATGAGATATTTGCCATGCCTCTGTTGATCTTCCGGCCGATGTTTGTTCTGGGGCTACAGTCAGCATACCCAAATCGGCCTGCATCAGGATCAGTTAAGTCCTTTGAATATCAAGAAGTTGAGGTAAGAGATTATCTACCTCGATGGGAAGAGTTGCTGGAGCTTCGGCTTCCGCTTGGGATGTGGCCGATTGCTGTGGGGACTGCATTGGAACAGCTTGTGCAGCCTGGCAGAAAGAAAAAGTTAGTGTTAGTGGAGCACTTAAAAGATATATGAAATAAGCAAGATTACCTGAACGGCTTCCACTAGCAGTGATGCCGCAGCTGCTCCGACTTCTGCGGTGACTTGAGGATCGGCCATCTCGGTAGTTGGCAAAGATAGAGGAATCGGAGTTTCGGCCGATACTACCGCCGTTTGGTTAGTCGATCCGATGCGGGCACGCACTCGACGGCTTGTTGTCTTCAAGGTTGGCCTTTTCGGTGTTCGTTTCATTCGGCCAGTGGCAATATCCTTGATGGTTGGAGCGTGAAAGCCGATGAGTGGATATGGCGTATACGGATGATTGTTCTCTATCGGCCTGCCGCTTCGGCTCCGCATCGGAGGGACTTGGCTTTCAGACTAAGAAGATAAATGTAAGTTAACGGTAAGATGATAGTATGGAAAGAGACATCATTAAAATCGGCTGGGAGAAAGGACATACCGCTGCACTTGGGTTGATGTTTTCTGGGTCCAGAATATTGCAATATGTTGATGGGGATTTGCAAAAAAGGTATTGCTTCCATTCTGCCCACCATAGTTTGAAATGTTGAACAGCAAAAGAGGCTACTGTCCAATTGTTTAGGTCAACGGTGCTAGAATCTGGCACTAAGTTGCGCAGCCGATTATAGTCAAGACTCTTGGTCAGTTCATCTCTGAATTTTGCTTGACCGGCAAAATAAACCCGAATCGACAGTTGACCGAAGCCCAGTTGCCTTGCTGCAGCCGATTGATTATAGAACTCATATGTGGGAGAGTCCTATCCAGAAAAGAAGTTGGCTGGCAAAATCCCTGGCTTAATCAGGATATCCATAAGCTCCCTATCAAAAGTATGAGTGGAGAAGTCGTAGCTGATGGGAAGTTCGAAAATCGGCTCTACTGCCTGATATGGATGCCAACTGACGGTCTTTTCACTGAGGCCATTGTAGAAGCATTTGAAATATTCAGCTGTACGGGCAGCAGTGAATTGACAGCTAGGGAAGGCTGATGCCGCCTCTCCAAAGGACCTGCAGCGTCGTCGGACGGTTGGGTTTTCCTCTGACTCAATGTTGGGAAAAGTTTTGGTCTCTATTAGTTGCTTAGAGACCTTGCTCATATATAGGTTGAGCCAGAGAGTAATGAACCACCAAGGACCGCCAGGGTTCCCAATCGGCTCCCCTTTTTACAGCTTAGTGCCGATTTGGTGCATCATATGGTAGGCCGATCCCAACAGATGCTTTCCAAGGGGAACGGCCGATCCCAGTGACACAGCTTCTGCTAGGGCTTGGGTGTTAGAAGAACGGCCAACTGCTCTGCCACAGAAAAAATATTTTTCCAGCCACATCATCAAGAACGCAGTATGCTCTCTCTCTGAAACTGTCCCAGTCTTCATGTTTCTGTTGATATACCCCTTCCATCCGCTGATTCCTTTGGTTTCTAGCCGATGTGATGGCTTAATCAGATAGTCAAAGGGGGTATTAGAAGAGGAGATGTCAAGGCCGGTCAACAACAGGACATCGGCCAAAGTTGGAGTCATGGGTCCATGTCCAAAAAGGAACGCATTGAGTGCGTCGGACTAGAAGTAAGAAGCTGGTATGACTAAGGGCTCATTTTTCTCCATCTGGGACAGGAGAGAGGTCTATGCATTGGCCGATTTTTAGTTCATCCCACTGAACTCTCCTAGACCTGGCTATTCTTTGGTACCATTCTCTCCAGCCAGGGGTCTCAATCGGCCAGGACCTAAAGGCACCTGCCCACTGATCTAAGTCCATGGGTGATTGTTTGAACGGGACTCTGTGAGTCTCTAGATTGATAAGGTTAGTTGGATCAGGATTCCCCATGGGGCCTAAGCAGATAAGATTGGGGGATTCTGAAAGAGGGATGGTGATCTGGTGCCTAAATGTCTAAAACAGGAGGAAAAGGAGAAAAGAATGAGAAGGGATCCAGAAAATATTGGAGCAGTAGAAAATCAAAAGGTAAAATTTTTGAATGATTACCTCTGGAATGAAGCTCATCGTCGCCGATGGAGCTGTCAGTTGAGCCGCCGATGGGGCCGCCACCACTGAGGGGGATTCCGATGAAGCCTCCGTGGTTGGAGAGGTTGCTGATGGTGACGCCATTGGGAAGCTGGAGCAGGTCACAAGCAAGATTGCCGGAGCTAGCGGTTGGAGATCGAGAGAGCTCGGAGGAAGATGAACAGTGGTTCGCTGGAGTAAAATACTAGGCTCGTGGAGAAAAGTAGGCGGAGAATGCCAGTACTTAAGGATAACCCGAGAGAGAAAGGGTAAAGGCAGGATTTTTGCCGCGCTGTCTACACGAATTCCAGGGGAACAGTTGTCTCGAGCGCCCGGTCCGAGAAAATCGCAATCATTATGTAGAAGACTGTGAAACGGAAGGAGATTTTTACTGCGCCCGTTTCGGAGAAAAGGATGAAAGAAAGAGTTTCGAAGTAAAAGTTATGTTTTACTCCGAAACTGGGGGCCATGTGTTGACGCCAGATTTTGACGCGTGTTGAATCGGCGTCAGAAGAAGAAGATTGGCCGATGCGGCAGATCTGAAGGCTACAGTAAGGAATCGGCCGATTGAGGTAACAGTTGGAAATCAGCCGATTGGTGATACAGCTTGCGCCAACAGGTTGGGGCCACAACAGAGGATCCCGGTCAAAAGTAGCCTAATATTGGTCAATAGAGCGATGCTAATTCGGTCAAGAAACAATTGGAAAAGTCCTGATTGGATTAGGAGACGGCGGCGGAAGATTCTGCGGGAGTCCATTTCTTTTTTAAAGATATTATAGATATAGTAGTTTTCCTGTTTTAAATAAGGTTGTAACAAGTCGTAATCGACCAGGAGTCCTAGTTTTAGGGTATAAATAGGAGTCGCTAGGGCTTTGCAAAATATCAACACATCAATCAACAAAAAACTTCTACTTTTTACTAGTACTTTACTTTCAAGTCGGCGACTTCGCCAATACTTTTTCTTCTTTCACGAGTTCGTACGGATTGGCAGGGCTGCATCAACTTGTTCTCTGGCCAATTGGTAGGTTCCGCTTACCGAGTAACATCCGAGCTTTAACCACGGGCGCATCGCTGTGGTTTCGTTTGGATTTATTCACCAGTTATCGATATTTACTAGAATTGCAAGTTTTACCTGTTGTTCTAGTATTATCACCAGTTATCCAGCTTGAGATCAGAGTAATCGCCTTTATCATTGCTTTTCCTCAATTTATTGTTATATAGCCGATTAGATCTATTTCAAGTGTTGCATCTGTAATAATTGTTTAGATCGCTCGAGCAGTTTTCTTTGCAATTATTACGCGATCATCGGATGATCCATAGCCGATTATCTTCACAGCAAATCGGCTGATTCGCCGACGCGCTTTTCGGGACAGATCGAAACTCCAGCCGATCGGGGACGCCCGGAATTTAATACTTTTATTTCCTTGTCAATCAATAGGTCAGATTGACTGGCTCGCCGCGCGAACCGCACCAGGGCGATAACTCGAACATGAGCTAAGCAGATTCTCCCGGGTCATGTGTCCGACGCTGAAGACCATCGGCCGATTCCTCTCTGGCCGATTTTAGCGCCAACACTTCTGTCTTAGTCTTCCAACAGATTTGAAAAATAAATCGCTGATGACACGTGTCCCGCAGCCCCCGAGCCTTGAATCCAAATCCCTAGGTTTTGGAATCTAGGATCCAAAGAGTCGTGGCATGCAATATGGAAAAGATTTGATGGTAAACATGCGCAAAGTGGTGTAGTAAATTTGAAAACCTCTCTTTTCGGGATGAGTTCCCTGAAAAGATGGTGAAACAAATAACATCCCCAACAAGCACCCAAAATTACCGCTCAAACCAAACTTAGTGCCCAAGCCAATGACCAAATAAATCCTCTGGGTAATGAATGTAATAAAACCTCTTATTTCGGAATAAATTGCCTGAAATAATGGTTAAGAAACATACACCCAAGATAAATATTAAAAAGCCTCTTGGTTCAGGTATTTGTCGAATAATCATGCGGTATCCAACATGGAACATGTGTACTGCCTTTGAAAGCAATCTGAGAGCTTTGCCACATCAAGCCCCCGAGGCAGGGGCGGAAAAGTAGTCAATGCAGAAAAGGTGGCATTAGCCCCCGAGCCCCAGCGTAGAGCAAGAAATGAAGCCATCTAGTCGGAAGTGATCCCGACTAGGATTGTAGTCAAGACAAGTAGTCAAAGTAGTCGGACTGGTATGGGACCAGTCGTAAACAAGAAAAATTCTTGTCATGGGAACAAGACCCCTTCAATAACATAGTGTACAAGTCGAAAACAAGTAATATGTTACTGGAAAAATATGGGAGCGAGGCCCCTTCAGCAAACTTGCACATGATACCGGTCGTAAACCAGTAAAACGGAGTTGTACTGGAAGTATAAGCACTCAGGCCCTTCAAAAACCCAAAATACTAGTCATGCAATAGTAAGTAGGTACTAGAAGTATAGGAGCAAGGCCCCTTCAGTAAACTTGCGCATAGTACCAGTCGTGAACCGGTAAAACGGAGTTGTACTAGAATAATCAACTTCTTGGCACCAAAATATGATAGCCCTAGTTGAGTTACGGATAAAACCGACGCAAGTGTTCAATATTCCACGAGTTTGGTACCTCCTGGCCATCCGAGTACTGCAGGCGATAATATCCAGGGCCTGTAACCTTGTGCACAATGAAAGGTCCTTCCCATCGTGAATTGAGCTTGTGCAAGCCAGTATCATCCAGGATCTGGCAAAGTACCATGTTTCCCACATTGAAAGAGCGCCGTTGGATGTTTCTATCGTGGTAACGACGAACTCCTTGCAGGTAACGGGCCGACTGCAATAGTGCATTGCATCTGACTTCCTCGGTTGAATCAAGTTCAAGTTGTCTTGCAGTGTCGGCCTTGCATTCTTCAAACATCTCCAGTCATGGAGACCTCCAAATCACATCAACTCGCAATATGGCCTCGGACCCATACACGAGAAAGAAAGGTGACTGGCCTGTGGCTTTGCTTGGTTGTGTGGCGAAGCCCCCAGACTACTGATGAGATCTCGTAGATCCACTTGCCGCCCTTTTTGCTGTTCTCATCATAAAGTCTTTTCTTCAGTCCATCAAGAATCAAGCTGTTGGCACGCTCAACATGGCCATTGGCCCGCGGATGAGCCACCGAAACATATCTGACTTCAATGGAGCTGCGTTCATAGAAATCCCAGAACTCATGCAAGTGGAAATTTGACCCCAAATCTGTGATAATTGTGTTGGGGAAACCAAAGGGGTGTAGGATGTCATAGATGAAAGTAACCACTCGATCAGTAGTGAGCGTTGCGATAGGTTTGTACTCAATCCTCTTTGTAAACTTGTTGATGGCCACCAATACGTGTGTGAAACCTTCTGGCGCAGTTGTAAAGGGCCCAATCATGTCCAAGCCCCAGCATGCGATCGACCATGAAGGTGGTATGGTTATCAAATTATGAGCCGGAACATGATGTGTTTGCCAAAGAATTGGCAGTTGGTACATCGGCGAATGAGTGCTTTAGCGTCTGCCAAAGCAGTCGGATAGTAGAAACCAGAGCGAAATGCCTTGCCGACTAGTGTGCGAGAAGCAGCATGGTTCCCACACACTCCGTGAATCTCTTAGAGTATTTCTTTGCCTTCCTCCATGCTGACACACTTTATGAGTATGCCTGATGCCGATCCACGCTTATACAAATTGCCCCTGACTAGAACATACCCTCTGCTACGCCGTAGGATGCGAGTAGCCTCGGCACTTTTTGGGTCGACGCCGGGGGGTAGTTTTTGCTTCTTGATGTAGTCGATGAAGGTCACCCTCCAGTTGACCTCGATCATCAAGACCTCTCAGTCGGGTTCCTTGGGACCCTGAACGATGGAACTTGAGTCTGGTGTCCTGATGGAAGGGTGATGTAACTCATGAACGTATACTCCCGATGGGACATTAGCACGATTAGAACCCAGTTTGGAGAGTACATCTGCGCCCACATTGTTGTCGCCAACCACATGATGAATCTCCAGCCCTTAGAACTTTTTCTCGAGCTTGCATATTTCCATGACATAGGCATCCATGGTGTCCTTGTTGGTGTCCCACTCCTTATTGACTTGTTGAACCACCAGTAAGGAGTCACCGTAGACTAGTAATCGCTTGATGCCGAGGGAGATTGCCAAGCGTAGGCCATGCATCAGTGCCTCGTACTCGACCTCTTTGTTGGAGACTTCGAATAGAATTTGAAACACATACTTGACCTGTTCTCCTCTCGGGCTGATGAAAAGTTGTTGGCGCTAAAATCGGCCAGACAGGAATCGGCCCATGGTCTTCAGCGTCGGACACACAACCCGGGAGAATCTGCTTAGCTCCTGTTCGGGTTATCGCCCTGGAACGGTTCGCGCGGCGTGCCAGTCAATCTGACCTGTTGATTGACAAGGAAATAAGAGTATTAAATTCCAGGCGCTCCGATCGGCTGGAGTTCCGATCTGTCCTGAAGAGCGCGTCGGCGAATCGGCCGATTTGCTGTAAAGATGATCGGCTATGGATCAGCCGATAATCACGTAATAATTGTAAAGAAGACTGCTGGAGCGATCTAAACAATTATTATGGATGCAACACTTGAAATAGATCTAATCGGCTGTAAGATGATAAATCGAAGAAGAACGATAACGAAGCCGATTACTCTGATCTCAAGCTGGATAACTGGTGATAATACTAGAACAACAGGTAAAACTTGCAATTCTAGTAAATATCGATAGCTGGTGAATAAATCCAAATGAAACCACAGCGATGCGCCCGTAGTTAAAGCTCGGATATTACCCGATAAGTGGAACCTACCAATTGGTTGGAGATCAAGTTGATGCAGCCCTGCCAATCCGTACGAACTCGTGAAAGAAGAAAAGTATTGGCGAAGTCGCCGACTTGAAAGTAAATTGCTGGAAAAAGTAGAAGTATTGTTGTTGATTGATGTGTTGATGTCTTGCAAAGCCCTGACGACTCCTATTTATACCCTAAAAACTAGGACTCTTTGTCGATTACGACTTGTACAACCTTATTTAAAAACAGAAAAACTACTATATCTATAATATCTTAAAAAGGAAACGGACTCCCGTAGAATCTTCCGCCGCCGTCTCCTAATCCAATCAGGACTTTTTTCAATTGCTTCCTGACCGACTTAGCGTCGCTCTGTTGACCAACTTTTGACCAGGACCCTCCGAAGTAGTCCCACCCTGTCGGCGCAAGCTGCATCACCAATCGGCTGATTTCCAACTGTTACCTCAATCGGCCGATTCCTTACTGTAGCCTTCAGATCTGCCGCATCGGCCAATCTTCTCCTCCTGACGTCGATTCAACACGTGTCAAAATCTGGCGTCAACACATGCCCCCCAGTTTCGGAGTAAAACATAACTTTTTCTTCGAAACTCTTTCTTTAATCCTTTTCTTCGAAATGGGCGCAGTAAAAATCTCCTTCCGTTCCGCGGTCTTCCGCACAATGATTGCAATTTCCTCGGACCGAGCGCGCGAAATGACCGCTCCCCTGGAATTCGTGTAGACGGCGTGGCAAGAATACCGTCTTTACCCTTGCCCTCCCAGTTTTTCCTTAAGTATTGGCATTCTCCGCCTACTCTTCCCCACAAATCTAGCATCTCCTTCCAGCGAACCACTGTTTGTCTTCCTCCGAGCTCTCTCGATCTCCAAACGCCCCCTTCGGCAATCTCATTCGCGACCTGCTCCGACCTTCCAATGGCGTCACCATCGGCGACCGCTCCATCCACAGAAGCTCTATCGGCGATCCCTTCAGCGGCGGCGGCCCAATCGGCGACTCCACTGGCAGCCCCATCGGCAACGATGATCTTCATCCCAGAGGTAAATACTTGAAATTTTCCCCTTTTGCTTTTCTACTGCTCCGGTACTTTTCGGATTCCTTCTCAGTTTCTTCCCCTTTTCTCCCTTTTTTAGGCACTTAGGCATCAGATCACCATCCCTCTTTCAGAATCCCCTGATCTTATCTGCTTAGGCCCCATGGGGAGCCCCGATCCAACAGACCTGATCAGTCTGGAGACTCACAGAATCCTGTTCAAGTAGTCACCCATGGACCTAGATCAGTGGGTAGGCACCTTTAGATCCTGGCCAAATGAGACCCCCGGCTGGAGAGAATGGTACCAGAGAGTAGCCAGGTCTAGGAGGGTTCAGTGGGATGAACAAAAAATCGGCCAATGCATAGACCTCTCTCTGTCCCAGATGGAGAAAAATGAACCTCTGGTCATAGCAGCTTCTTACTTTTGGTCCGACGCACTCAATGCGTTTCTTTTTGGACATGGACCCATGACCCCAACTTTGGTCGATGTCCTACTGTTGACCGGCCTCGACATCTCCTCCGCCGATATCCCTTTTAACTATCTGATTAAGCCATCACATCGGCTAGAGACCAAAGGAATCGGCGGGTGGAAGGGATACATCAGCAAAAACATGAAGACGGGCACAGTTTCAGAGAGAGAGCATACTGCTTTTCTGATGATGTGGTTGGAAAAGGACTTTTTCTGTGGCAGAGCAGTTGGACCCTCTTCAAACACCCAAGCTTTAGCGGAAGCTTTGTCACAAGGATCGGCCATCCCCCTTGGGAAACATCTGCTGGGATCGGCCTATCACCTGATGCATCAAATCGGCACTAAGCTGTCGAAGGGGGAGCCGATTGGGAAACCTAGTGGTCCCTGGTGGTTCATCACCCTCTGGCTCAATTTATATATGAGCAAGGTCTCTCAGCAACGGATAGAGACCAAAACTTTCCCCAATATCGAGTTAGAGGAGAATCCAACCGTTCGACGACGCTGCAGATCCTTTTGAGAGGTGACATCGGCCTTCCCTGGCTGTCAGTTTACTGCTACCCGTACAGCTGAATATTTCAGATGCCTCTACAATGGCTTTAGTGAAGGGACTGTCAGCTGGCATCCGTATGAGGCAGTGGAGCCAATTTTTGAACTACCCACCAGCTACGACTTCTCCACTCATACTTTTGACAGGGAGCTTATGGATACCTTGATTAAGCCAGGGATTCCGCCAGCCAATTTCTTCTCTGGAAAGGACTCTCCCACATATGAGTTCTACAATCCATCGGCTGCAGCAAGGCAACTGGGTTTTGGTCAACTGCCGATTCGGGTCTATTTCGCCGGTCAAGCAAAATTCAGAGATGGACTGACCACAAGTCTTGAGTACAATCGGTTGTACGATCTAGTGCCAGATTCTAGCACTATTGACCTGAACAATTGGTCAGTGGCCCCTTTTGCCACTCAGCAATTTAAATTATGGTGGGCAGAATGGAAGCAATACCTTTTCTGCAAATCTCCATCAACTTATTGCAACATTCTGGACCCAGAAAACATCGACCCAAATGCAGCGGTATATCTTTTCTCCCAGCCGATTTCAATGCTATCTCTTTCTATACTTTCACCTTGTCATTAACTCACATTTATCTTCTTAGTCTGAAAGCCAGGTCCCTCCGATGCGGAGCCGAAGCGGCAGACCGATAGATAGTCATCATCCATATACACCATATCCACTCATCGGCTTCCATGCTCCAACCATCAAGGACATTTCCACTGGCCGATCAAAACGGGCACCGAAAAGACCGACCTCGAAGATAACAAGCCGTCGAGTGCGAGCCCGCATCGGATCGGCCGACCAGACGGCGGTAGCATCGGCCGAGACTCACATCGGATCGGCCGACCAGACGGCGGTAGCATCGGCTGAGACTCCGATTCCTTTATCCTTGCCAGCTACCGATATAGCCGATCCTCAAGTCACCGCCGAAGTCGGGGCAGCTGCGGCATCACTACTAGTAGAAGTTGTTTAGGTGATCTTGCTTATTTCATATATTCTTTAAGTGCTCCACTAACATTAATTCTCTCTCTCTGCCAGGCTGCACAAGCTATTCCACCGCAGTCTCCGCAGCAATCGGCCACGTCCCAAGTGGAAGCCGAAACTCCAGTAGCTCCTCCCGTCGAGGTAAATGATCTCTTACCTTAATCTCCTGATATTCAGAGGACTTAACCGATCCTGATGCAGGCCGATTTGGGTATGCTGGCTATAAACCCACAACAAACATCGGCCGGAAGATCAACAGAGGCATGGCAAATTTCTCACACCATCTTATTTCAATTTCCCATAGCATACTTACAGGATCTGTTTTCTATGCCTTTTCAGGAAGCTAGTCCGAGCGGAGCACTGATAATTGTTGAATCTTCTTCCTCCGACGAGCCAATTGCACCAGCCCCATTGGAATCGGCCGATTCCCCTTTACTGCTTGCCAACCCTTCTCTTTATTTTCCACAGGAGAAAGACACCCCGAACAACAGCATCTTCTCCTTTGCTGTCTCTTTGCCTGATGACGAAGAAATCGCTTCACACCCAATTTCATCGAGCTCTTCCTCCGATGATGTCCGCGCCAAGCTTGAAAGCATGCGTATTCTCCTTCAAGACGACATCGGCCGATTGGTAGAAGATGCTTCACCGATCCGACGACTTTTCAACGATATCAAGGGTCGAATCCCGGAAGAAACAACAGAAAACTTGGCGCATGCTGCTTATATAGAACATATGCAGATTCCGGTTTCCAGGGCGCTGCGCCATATGGCCGATCGTGCCCAGCTGGCAAAAAACCGGGAAGAGGCCGATTCATACAAGCACCGGGCTCAAGAGGTACATCGAAAGATCAACTTCCTCGAAAGCTGTCGCCCGGATGTCGTCGGCAAGATAGATCGGCTCAAACGAAGAAGAGCAGAGCTAGCCAAGGAGATGGAGCAGATAACCAAAGAGATAGCTGCTGAAGAAAAGAAGCTCCAAGAACTCCCATCCATCATCAGTGAGCTGAAGCAAGAAAGACAACACTTGGCCCGTGAAACGATAAGGCTTCATCGCCATATGTCAGAAGTTCCAGGATCGGCCGATGATGACCAGAGAGTACTAGACTCGGCCGATCAAATTAGGCGACAAGCTATTGCGGCCATAGATGCTTTCCTCGGGCTGTAAAGAATATTGTAAACATTTATTGCTCCTTTAATGCTACTGCGCCGATTTGCTCCTTTAATGTTACTGCGCTGACTTGATTTTGAACTGTTTCCTTAGCCAGCTTTGCATTTATGTACGCTTTTACTCTGATAGGACGTGTCTCACCATCCATCTACCTCTCTTTCCTTTATAAGTAGACCCTTCACCGTCTCCAGAGGCACATGCATTCCTTATCTTTTCTTTTTCTCTTTACCGTCCCAAACCGAACAGCAAGATGTCTTCTTCGTCCTCTTCATCTTCTTCCTCTGTCAACCAGATATGAACTCTCCTCTGCCTTTCCCCTAAGCACCTCAAACGCTCTGATGTTGGGTAATCTCTTTACCTCTGTTTAGCCAAAACATCTCAGCCCTGGTCTAGAACGAGCGATTGAAATCATGCATTCAGACGAACCACTGTCACAGGCAGACAAAGATCTGATAAGAGCTCATGCTGAGGAACTCAGAGATCATGTTCCCGCTGTTGTCCAGGAGTATTGGGACCTTATAGATGCTCACTGCTTGGTCCATAAGCGACCACCTTCTGAAAAGAGTTCTCCACTCCCTTATCAAGTCAAAACTGAAGCTACCATGGAGAGTTTGGAGGAGAAGAAGACCCGCCTCCTGATAGAACTTTGCACTCAAGCTGAGACTGGAGCCACCGTAGAGAATCCGAAGGAGAATAGGATTCGCCTTATGATAGAACTGGGTCGCGTCGAGAGAGAAATCCAGAGCACGCGTAATCAATAGATGCCTCAGTATTTTTATTCTAAGGGCGACTTGTACCATGTCGGCCATGTACTCTGTCATTTTCATCCAATAGTGAACTAGTCGGAATGAATCCCAATGTTTTCTTCCTTCAGGCGACGTCATGTCTGCATCAGATATGCAGACGAAAACCGATGGAAAATTGGCCATATTGTCTTGATATATTTTACTGCAAGCTATGCATCTACCCAAATGCTTGGATAGTACCTCTTCAGATATCGTCCGTTTAAAGCTCTTGGGAATTCCTCCCCTTCAATTATTTCCAGAATATATGCATTTCCAGGGGCACATCGGCCAATCTGTACGGCCCTTCCCAAGTGGGTGACCATTTACCGAATTTGGGATCTTTGGATCCTATCGGCAGCACCAACTTCCACACCAAATCTCCCTGAGAGAATTGTTTAACTTTGACCTTTTTGTCATACCATCTGGCCACTCTTTTCTTGTTCTCTTCTATACTAATCAGGGCTCTCAACCGTAAACCTGCCGAATCATCAAGTTCGTCCTTCATGAGGAAGGAATAATCATCGGCCGTCAACTGATCTTGAAATGATATACGTCTTGACCCCATCCTTAACTCCCAAGGTAAGACTGCCTCATGACCATAAACCAGCTGATAAGGAGATATCTTAGTGGTTCCATGACAAGCCATCCTATAAGCCCATAAAGATTCAGCCAAAGACATATGCCACTTTTTGGGTTGTTCTTCTATCTTCCTCTTGATTAGCTTGATTATCCCTTTATTGGACGATTCTGCTTGGCCATTGGCTTGAGCATAATATGGAGAAGAATTTAATAATTTAATCCCCATATCGGCGGCAAACTCTCCAAATTCTCCAGAAGTAAACATTGTTCCTTGGTCAGTTGTGATGGTTTGAGGAATACCAAATCGATAGATAATATGGCTTTTAACAAATTCAATCATATCGGCCGATGTCACGTTCCTTAAAGGAACTGCCTCCACCCACTTAGTGAAATAATCTGTGGCTACCAATATGAACTTATGCCCTTTGCTCGATGGAGGGTGAATCTGTCCGATGAGATCTATTCCCCAACCTCTGAAAGGCCACGGCTTAATTACTGGATTCATAGCCGATGCTGGCGCGTGCTGTATATTGCCGAACCTCTGACAGTCTTGGCATCCTTTATAATATTTGAAACAGTCCTCAAGGATAGTTGGCCAATAATACCCATTGTTTCTGATCATCCATTTGATTTTGTGAGCCGATTGATAGGCTCCACATACGCCTTCATGTATTTCTCCCATGAGAACCTTTGCTTCTTCAGTTCCCAGGCACTTGAGAAGAACTCCATCAATTGTTCGGTAAAATAAATCATCCTCAAGCAACACATATTTTGTAGCTTGAAAACGTATTCGCCGATCAACTTTTCGGGATGGATTTTTCAAGTAATCGGCGATTTCCTTTCGCCAGTCATCGGCCGCGAGCTCTAGTATCATCGCTCCCTGAATCGGCCGATACCCGGAGGCATGTTGGGCCAGCCTGTTGGCCTCTTCATTATAATTTCTCGGGATATGCTCAATTATTGCAGACTTGAACTCTTTTAAAAGCTGAAGGCAATCTTCATAATAAATCCTCAAGATATCATCCTTGCACTCAGATCGCCCCGTTAATTGATCCGCAATGAGCATGGAATCTCAAAAAAATTCGACTGCATCAGCTTTGACTTCCCTTAATAATTGGATGCCCTTCAGAACAGCTCGGTATTCCGCCTGATTATTAGTTGCGGAAGCTTCTATCGGCAGAGAGAAATCATAACTTGCCCCCCGAGATGACACAAGAACAATGCCGATTCCTGATCCGACCCCACACGAAGAACCATCAAAATACAGAGTCCATGGAACCGGTTCGACGGCGGCAATCTCTGGTCCACAGTGCTGGGCTACGAAATCGGCCATTACTTGACCTTTGACAGCTTTGGCCGATTCGTACCTTAAGTCGAATTCTGACAGAGCCAGGATCCATTTTCCAATCCGTCCTTTCAAAATCGGCAATGATAGCATATACTTCACCACATCATCCTTGCATATAACTATGCATTCTGCCGATAACAAATAGTGCCTGAGCTTGGTACACGAGAAGTATAAACACAAACACAGCCGCTCCACCGGGGAATATCTTGTTTCGGCATCTAGGAGTCTTCTGCTGACGTAATATACCACTCGTTCTTTCCCTTCGAACTCCTGTACCAACGCCGATCCAATAGCTTGTTCATCAGCCGATAAATATAATTTGAACGGCTTACCAGGCTGTGGTGGGACCAACACCAGAGGTGAAACTAGATATTGCTTAATATCTTCCAATGCTTTGCGTTGTTCTTCTCCCCATATAAATTCTTGATCGGGCTTTAATTTCAACAGAGGAGTAAAAGCCCGAATACGCCCTGACAGGTTGGATATGAACCTTCTGATAAAATTGACCTTGCCGATGAGGGACTGTAGCTCAGTTTTATTTTGTGGGGCCACAACTTTGTTGATCGAGTCTATGGTCTTCCGGTTGACTTCTACCCCGCGCTCATGAACCATGAATCCCGAGAATTGCCCAGCCGATACACCAAATGCACACTTGTTTGGGTTCATCTTCAACCCATGCTTCCTTGTGCACTATAGTACTTCTTGTAAATCGGCCAGATGTTCTTGGTGACCTTTTGACTTGACCACGACATCATCTATATAAATTTCCACCGATGTACCAATAAGCTTGTGGAAGATATAGTTCATGGCCCGCTGATACGTAGCACCGGCGTTCTTCAACCCAAAAGTCATCACAACCCATTCAAATAAACCAAGATGACCTGGACACCTGAAAGCCATTTTCGAGATACCTTCTTCGGCCATTAATATCTGATTGTACCCTGCATTACCATCCATGAAACTTATGACTTTGTGTCCTGCGGCAGCATCTATCAAGATATCGGCCATTGGCATCGGATACCCGTCCATTGGTGTGGCCTGATTTATGTTCCTGAAATCGATACACACACGCAGCTTTCCATTCTTTTTATACACGGGCACAATATTAGATATCCATTCGGCGTAGCGGCACTGCCGAATAAATCCTGCTTCAATTAACTTTGTGATTTCGGCCTTTATATCTGGTAGGATCTTGGGGTTGCACCGTCGTGCAGGTTGCTGATATGGCCGATATCCTAATTTTATAGGTAACCGGTGTTCAACAATGGACCGGTCTAGACCTGGCATCTCATGATATTCCCAAGCAAAGCAATCCTTGAATTCTTTTAATAAACTTATCAGTTTACACTTATACTCAGGATCCAAATTAGCACTAATATACGTCGGCCTTGATTTGCTGCTATCCCCCAAATCTACCATCTCCAATAAATCGGCCGACGTAAATCCATGCCCAAGCTTCCCGTCTTCTCGGACGAGCTGATCCATCTTATTCTGAATCTTCCGAGCCGACTGCTTGGATCGGCTGTAGACCGAAATCGGACACCTTCAGGAAGTCAGTGTCCCAAGTCCTGCCAGATATACACATGACGTGCTCGCAGCTCCACTGTTGCGTATCGGCTGCTGCGACGCTGTAGGCGGAATCGGCGGTGACTATCTCTGTGCTGTCGCCGACCCATTGTACGAGGCATTGATGCATTGTAGATGGGACACAACAGTTTGCATGTATCCAGTCGTGACCGAGCAACATGTTGTAGGATCCCTTACCATCAATAACGAAAAAGGTGGTATGAAGGGTCTTACTGCCGATGGTGAGGTCGACGCAGAGTGCTCCACAGGCGGGAGACACGTTGCCTTCGAAGTCCTTTAGCATCATGTCCGTCTTGGTGAGATCTTCCTTGCTCTTGCCTCGCTTGCGAAACATGGCATACGGCATGATGTTGACTGCGGCGCCTCCATCTACTAGTAGTCTGGTGACGGGTCGCCCGTCGACGTAGCCTTTGAGAAACAGCGCCTTGAGATGTTGCCGTTTTTCTTCTTCTGGTTTCTCAAAAGTAGCCGTCATCGGCTCTAACACCAGTTGTGCCATTTGTTCTTCCATTCTTGTCGCTTTGTCTCGATCGTTAGGCGCCATGAATTCCATCGGCAAAATGAACACCATGTTGATGTCGGCTGCTGATTCTTGATCGTCTGCTCCTTGACCGTTTTTCTTTGGGCGCCACACCCGAGACTTAACATTTCTTTTCTCTGGCACCTGCCTCTGTTCTTCCTATTGTTGCTCCCACTGGCGCAGGCATTGGATCCTCCATTTCTGGGATCTGGATAGGCCATCGGGACACCACCTAGGGTTCACTGGTTTGGCCGATGATCTGGCATGTTCCCAATCCGGTTCCCTTCCTAGGGTGTCCTCGTCTGACACCCTGTCATTGGCCATCTCTTCCAGCCGATCGTGCACGCTGATCCTGCCCCCCAGTCCATCCTGTTGGTTGATCCTGCCTTTTGACCGGTGGTACTCGTCAACTCTGCCCCCCAGCTGATCATGCACCGAAATGCGCTGTTCCTCTCGTCCGCGCCGATTCCTGCTGATCGGCTCTGGTCCTCTATCCCTAGAGTGTGACCTCGGGCGATCGTTGCAACTCAATCTGTTGCACTCCAGACAATTATCAGCAGACGGCAATCTGATGTCGTTCTCCCAGCAATGGATGAAGAACGGACATTGCCAGTGATCTTCATGCCGGCGTATCATCTTGTCGTGGAATCTTGATTGTTCTTGCCACTGCCGATATTTGCTGAGCAAGAACTGGGAGGTGATGGGTTTGCGTGATCATTCTGGCCCCTGCCTGTTCCTTTTGATCTCTTCCGCCGTAATCTGCCTCCTGGGATCGACGGCGCGGCCCCTTCTTGCCGATTCTGACGTCAGCAGCTTGGTTTGGCGTGAATTTCCTCCGGTGTCAACCATGTTAGCCGGGAAGGGATGCTGATCTATCTTCATCGGTTTTGCCGATTTAGCCGGGATTTCAAATTTGAGCCTCCCCTATTCGATGGCCGATTGTATCTGCTGACGGAAGACTTTGCATTCATTCGTATCATGAGACGTGGTGTTGTGCCACTTGCAGTATTTCATCTTCTTGAGTTGATCGGCCGAAGGGATAGTGTGATGCTGAGATAGCTTAATCTGCCCTTCCTGGAGTAATAAATCGAAAATTTTATCGGCTTTTGATGTGTCAAAGCCGAATGTCTCTGGCTCTTTCTTTCTGAAAGGGCATGATATCGGTTTTTTGCCTTTCACCCATTCTGCCAGGCCGATTTCCTCCTCCGCATCAGATTCAGATCCTTCTAGGTACGCCACCTTCTTCTGGAAATTCCTCCGCTGTTCAAACGGACGGACTTCCTGTCCTGCCAATCGGTGAACAATCTGACTTAGGCTTTCGAACTCTTGCGAAGCATACCTTTCCTTGATTTATGGTAGGAGGCCTTGGAAAGCGATATCGGCCAGCTGTGCATCGGTCAAAGCCAGACTGTAGCATTTGTTCCTGACTTCTCTGAACCTCCGTATATATCCAGTTACTGGTTCATCGCTCCTTTGCCTGAGGCTGGTCAGATCTGAGAGCTTAATCTCATGTACTCCTGCGTAGAAGTATTTGTGGAACTGTTTCTCCAGATCGGCCCAAGTAACATTAGAATTTGGCGGCAAAGTGGTAAACCACTGGAAGGCCGATCCGGAGAGAGACGATGAAAATAGCCGCACCCTCAGAGCATCTTGCGTGGCGGCTTCTCCGCACTGGATGATGAATCTGTTGACGTGCTCAACCGTGGATGTGTCGTCCAGCCCCGAAAACTTGGTGAAATCAGGTACCTTGTAGCGGTGTGGGAACGGCAGCAGGTCATAGGCCGATGGGTATGGTGTCTTATATGTGTAAGTCTGCACTTTCGGCTTCAACCCAAATTGGTCCTGGATCACCTCTGCAATTCTTGCTGTCCAGTCCACCTGCTGCTGATGAACGACTGTTCGCGGTGCCGGCACATGTTGAAGGGCTGGTGGTGGTACAGCTGGGTGATGAATCGAAGCATGCGGCGAATTTTGCTGATCAGCTGACAGTTGATGGCGAAGTGAATCCGCCGCCCTGTTGTACGTCATCATCGGCGCCATGCTTCTGAGTGATTCTTCAGCGCCTGCCCCCCTGCCAATTTCTGATAAGGTTGGCTGATACTGAGGAACCGTCGGCCGGACGACCGATTGGTGCGGTGCCTGGATTGGATAGCTCCTATATCCGATTGTTGGCTCAGGAAAAACTGTTGTCGCCGACGTCCCCCAGGGTACTGAGCTTGTGGGCAGCGATTGCACAGAAGAAATCTGGACGGGTTGAAGCGGTGCCTGTGATGGGAAACATGGTGCGCCGCTGTATCTTGGAGACGCCGGAGGCAACGGAGTGTTGTACCCCTCGCGTTGCGTCAATATTGGCTAAGGAGCCGATTGGGACGTGCTTGGTAAGCTTCTGGCTGGAAGCGTAATCAGCGGGGCATACGCCGGCCCCTGATAGCCTTGAACTGCTCCGCTGGCCAGAGAGCTGATGACGGCGTTTTACACCATGTTGGTCATCACCGAGGACTGGTCGATGAACGCCTGGTAGACGGACTATTGGATCATATCGGACATCTTGCCCGAATCCTCAGCAATGGTGATATGGCGAGGAACTGGGATAGGAGCTTTCTTGACAGTTTCGCCGCTTCTGGTACGGCTAAACGACTGCAGATACATCTTCTTATAATCTTCTAGATGTTTAGCTAACTCTTCCCTCTGGTCGTCCTTGAGATCCGCTTCTGTGACCTCAATGATGTTGCCATCGGAAATTTCCTCATTTTTCGACATATCGGATCTTGAACTTGGTCCCACCGGGCGTGCCAAAAGTGTGTTGGCGCTAAAATTGGCCAGACAGGAATCGACCGATGGTCTTCAGCGTCAGACACACGACCCGGGAGAATCTGCTTAGCTCCTGTTCAGGTTATCGCCCTGGTACGGTTCGCGCGGCGTGCCATTCAACCTGACCTGTTGATTGACAAGGAAATAAGAGTATTAAATTCCAGGTGCTCCGATCCGCTGGAGTTCTGATCTGTCCTGAAGAGCGCGTCGGCGAATCGACCGATTTGCTGTAAAGATGATCGGCTATGGATCAGCCGATAATCGCGTAATAATTGTAAAGAAGACTGCTGGAGCGATCTAAACAATTAATACGGATGCAACACTTGAAATAGATCTAATCGACTGTAAGATGATAAATCGAAGAAGAACGATAACGAAGCCGATTACTCTGATCTCAAGCTGGATAACTGGTGATAATACTAGAACAACAGGTAAAACTTGCAATTCTAGTAAATATCGATAGGTGGTGAATAAATCCAAACGAAACCACAGCGATGCGCCCGTAGTTAAAGCTCGGATATTACCCGATAAGCGGAACCTACCAATTGGCTGGAGATCAAGTTGATGCAGCCCTGCCAATCCGTACGAACTCGCCGACTTGAAAGTAAATTGCTGAAAAAAGTAGAAGTATTGTTGTTGATTGATGTGTTGATGTCTTGCAAAGCCCTGACGACTCCTATTTATACCCTAACAACTAGGACTCCTGGTCGATTACGACTTGTTACAACCTTATTTAAAAACAGGAAAACTACTATATCTATAATATCTTAGAAAGGAAACGGACTCCCGCAGAATCTTCCGCCGCCATCTCCTAATCCAATCAGGACTTTTTTCAATTGCTTCCTGACTGACTTAGCGTCGCTCTGTTGACCAACTTTTGACTGGGACCCTCCGATGTAGTTCCACCCTGTCGGCGCAAGCTGCATCACCAATCGGCCGATTTCCAACTGTTACCTCAATCGGCCGATTCCTTACTGTAGCCTTCAGATCTGCCGCATCGGCCAATCTTCTCCTCCTGACGTCGATTCAACACGTGTCAAAATCTGGCGTCAACAAAAGTACTCCCGCACCACCGCCACCGAGCTTGAGTGAACCATCAAAGTACATGACCCAATGCTCCGGCTAGTTGGTTGGGGTTTCCACTTGGTTTTCTCGCCACTCATCCATGAAATCGACTAGTGCTTGTGATTTGATGGCTGTCCGGGGCTTGAAGTCGAGTGTGAGGGCTCCCAGCTCCACCGCCCACTTTGAGATGCGCTCGGTAGCGTCTCGATTGTGGAGGATATCCACCAACGGGAAGTCGGAGACCACCAGGATGTTATATGCATCGAAGTAGTGGCGAAGCTTCCTGGAAGTGATGAGGATATCATAAAGAATTTTTTGAATCATCGGGTAACGAACCTTGGATTCGTAGAGGACTTCACTGATGAAGTAAACTGGGCGCTGCACCCCGAAGATGTGGCCTTCTTCCTGTCGTTCCACCACGATCGTCGTGCTGACGACGTGAGTAGTCGCGGCGATGTAGAGCAGCAGGTTCTCGCCTGGTTGGGGAGCCGTCAGGATGGGTGGCGACTACAAGTGATGTTTGAGGTCTTGTAGCACCTTGTTTGCTTCCTCGGTCCACTTAAAGTTGTCGTGATGCTTGAGCAACTTGAAGAAGGGTAGTCCCCTTTCTCCAAGTCGGGAAATGAAGCGATTCAAAGCTGCCATGCAGCCGGTTAGTCTCTGGATGTCTTTGACAGTCTTTGGGGAATCCATGGCTGTGATGGCATTGATCTTCTCTGGATTGGCTTCAATCCCGCGGTGGCTGACGATGAACCCGAGTAGTTTGACCTAAGGGACGCCGAAGACGCACTTTGTCGGGTTGAGCTTCCATCAAAACTGTCGTAGGCTGTTGAAGGTCTCTTCGAGGTCAGTGATGAACTCATCATGGGATCTGGTCTTGATGACCACATCATCCACGTAAGCCTCAACATTGTGGTGAAGTTCTGCGAGGCACAGTTGAATGGCCTGTTGATAAGTGGCTCCTGCGTTCTTCAACCCAAAAGACATTGCAATATAAGCGTATGCTCCGAAGGGGGTGATGAACACCGTTTTGATCTGGTCCTCCTCCTTGAGAGCTATCTGATGATAGCCCAAGTAGCAGTCGAGGAAGGAGAGCAAAACGCAGCCAGCCGTGGAGTCGATGACTTGATCGATGCGTGGTAGAGCGAAGGGGTCCTTCGGGTAATGTTTATTGAGATTACTATAATCCACACACATCCTCCACTCATTATTATTCTTTTTTAGTACAAGTACAGGGTTAGCTAGCCACTCTGGGTGGTAAACTTCTTTAATAAAACCAGCCGCGAGTAGTTTTGCTAGCTCTTTCTTGATAGTCTCCCTTTTGTCGGGGGTAAAATGATGCAATCGTTGCTTCTTCGGAGTGGCCTTAGGGTGGACTTTTAGGCAATGCTCGATCAACTCCTTGGGCACCCCTGGCATATCCGCTAGTTTCCACATGAATATGTCCCGGTTGGCCCTAAGGAAGTTGACGAGCGCGCTTTCCTATTTGTCACCCAGGCCGCCTCCAATCAGAGCTGTCTTGGATGAGTCGCCTTCCTGCAACTGGATAGTCTTGATGCCAATGTTGCTGGGGTTAGGCTTAACCCTCGACTGGCTTGGCCGCTGGTGGGAGAAATCCATCTCTGTGTTGGTTAGCTTCAGCGCGGCTGCGAGTACTTCTGCAGATGGCTTTGGCACGCGTGAAGTCGATGCGTACTCGATCACCTCCTGGTCGTAGTCGTACGACTTCTTGAGGTTGCCACAGAGTGTGAGCACGCCTGTCTTGCCCGGCATCTTGAGTAGTAGGTACACGTAGTGGGGCACAGCCATGAATTTGGCTAGTGCCGGCCTGCCCAGAATGGCGTGGTACGACGAGTCGAAATCCGCCACCTCGAACTTGATGTACTCGGTGCGGTAGTTGTCTTTGGTCCCGAAGGTGACTGGCAGGACCACCAATCCGAGTGGTGTACCCGCGTTGCCTGGGACGATCCCGTAGAAGGGAGCCTTGCTGGGAGTGAGCATTGTTGAAATGTCCAGTCCCATCTTCTTTAGGGTACTCGCGAAGAGTAGATTGAGTCCGCTTCCACCGTCAATGAGTACTCGGGTAAGCTGCGAGCCCGCCACGACAGGATCTAGGACGAGCGGGAACTTTCCCGGCTCGAAGAAGCTGGTCCATTGATCCTCCCTGGAGAAGGAAATCAGGACCTCGCTGTATCTCAAGGGCCTTGTTGTGGCTGGTTGCACAGAGAGGATTTCGCACAAGGTTAGTTTCTGCGCGTGGTTGGTGGGGAATCCACCATCTCCACCGAAGATAACGTTGACAACGTTCTTCGGATCCAGGAAATCTTGGGGTCCCGACTTGTCACCTCCTTCTTCATCGTCCTCCTTGTCCTTTCGCTTTCCGACTTGATGGAGGGGTGGAGCGTTGAGTGATTTGTGAATGGTGACGCACTCAAAGAGCGTGTGACGCGACTTCGGGTGAATCGGGCATTGCTTGTGCAGGACTTGCTCGTATTCCAACTAGTTGTTCCCTGGCTTCTTGCCGCGCGGGTTGCGCTCGACAGCCGCGACTTCATGGTCTGGCTTGCGCTTTCGGGGGTTCCCCGAGTGGTTTTGCTGGCTTTTGTTGAAGTGGTCGTTGTCGTTCCCTTGTTTTTCATGGTTGCACTTAGGGAAGCGGTCGTTTTCCTCATCCTTCTGGTCAGCCCATCTTACCATCATGTCCTGCAGCTCCACGACGGTTGTCAGGCGGTTACACCCGAAGTCGTGGTATGTGTTCTTCGAGAAGATGCCGTGTTGGAAGCAGCGGATGACATCCTCATCTGTGATGTTGGCGATGGTGGCACGCGTCTCAAAGAAACGCCGTGTGTAAGACCTCAGGGTCTCGTTCATCTCCTGCTTCACCTGGGACAAGTCGTGACCAGTGCCTGCCCTGATCATGGACCCCTGGAAGTTGTCGATGAAGGCCCGCTTGAGGTCCTCCCACGAGTCGATGGAGTTTGGCTTGAGGCTTTCAAGCCACGTGAGGGGTGCAGGTTCTAGGGCTACCGGGAAGTAGAGTGCTTTCGTAGAGTTGGAGCCCCCTGAAACTTCAATAGCGACGGAATAGCAACGAAGCCACTGGCGTGGGTCCTTCTTACCGTCATATTTGGGGATTCCGGCTGGTTTGAAGTCCTTGGGGTAGGACTTGTCGGCAATGGTGGTGGTGAAGGCGGGGAAGCGGTCGCTGTTGTCATCGTCGTAGTGCCTGCCGGTACGTTCCTTCCTCCTCGTGTCAATGACAAGCCGCGCGTCGCAGCCTTCATTGATCTTCTGCCTGAGATCGATCGTGGGAGCATCCTGGATGTTGGCTGCGACTGGATCTTGGCCACATTGCCTTGCCCCACGCTGGTTGCGAGGGGGTTGTTGTACTTCTTGTTCATTGTTGCCACGCGCGGACGGGTGGCCCTCATTGCACTGGCGGTTGTCGTTCCTCCGACTCTCTTGGCTTCCTCCGGGAGTGCGACTGACCAGCACGGTATCCTCGTGTTGCTCAGACCTTGAGAGCTGGTTCCGAGTGGATAACACTGGATGTTGCCTGTCGAGTTGCACAAGCGCGCGCTGGGTCAAGTACCGCAACCTTTGGATCTAGGGGTTAGATGGGAGTTGTTGGGCTAAAAGTGCTGACTCTGCAATCGCGCCGATCGGCGTACGGTACTCGCGATCCGCGACTGCTGCGAAGACATTGGTGAGGTCCCTTGGTCCACGGGCGTGGTTCTGCGCGTTGCGTCTGCGTTGAGCGCGTTTGGCATTCTTCACCTGCCGGATCCTCCGGTCTTCATCTTGAGGAGCGTCTGCTATAGGCTCGTCGGCTGAGATGTCCGCGAGTTGTTCATTGTCGTACTGGGTGCCCAGCTCATCTTCTTCCGCGTTGCGAAGGGAAGCCATGCAGACTTGTTGATCCAGCGAGTGGCTAGCCCTAAGGTTGTAGTCGAGTAGCTCTGTGCTACTCTCACCTTCTTCCGCGATGGGCGAGAGAGGTCTACCCTCTTGGAAGGGTAGTTCTTGCGTGAAGGCCACAAGGTGAGATTCGTAATCAAGTAGTTCGGAGGGCTCAAAGCCCTTCCAGTACACGAAACATCCTTGTGGCGTTGATGTAATTGTTAAACCCAGATGGCTGCCCGACAAGAATTCGGGGTGGCCATCGGGTTGCGACTGGTTTTGAAGGGCGGGGGCCGCCCGACGGGTGGTGACTCCCTCGCCTCTGAGTCCTTTTCGGATCCGGTTTAGAGATACAGTCCTGCACATGGAGTACTCTGCATAGGAGTCCGAGTAGAAGTCGGGAACGGGGGCCTCCCGGCTAGCGGTGGCGCCCACGTCCCCGCTTTGAAGCAGCAGATCCAAATCCTCCTCCAAGTCGGAGAGGAGTTTGGATCGTAGGGTCTTTGTAGGTCAATTTGAATCCAAGTCGAGTAGATTTGTTGCATCTCGAGTTGAAGTCGTTTTGAAAACGGATGTCATTTTGATCTGCTGAGCCAGATCCAGAAGCAGCGTGTCGTCGAGATTATCGACGAAGTCGTCAAGATCGCCGCTTGTGGTCGATGAAGTAGCCTCCGGCTGCTTGGAGTTGGCTAGGTGGCCGTTGAAACCACCCAAACCATCGGCGATGTAGATCCAAGAGCCGAAGATGAAAGTTGTGCCCTTGTCGAGCACGGCGCTGGTGAAGTTGAACGACGACATCGAGTTCTCTGATGGATCTTCGATGAGCTCCCCAACCTGGCGCGCTAGCTGTCGGTGTTTTACCGCCACGCCCGCCGAGGAATACCCCCGAGGTGGTGAGTTTGGTTGGTTGGGTGTCGCTGAGATCAGGAACTCGAAGTTGCAAGGAACACAAGGTTTAGACAAAACATGATCAAAGAAAGACTTTTCTTTTCCAAAGAATAGTTGTCAGAGTCTTCAACACTTGTTCTTCAAAATTTTTATCTTCAAAGCCCTCATATTGCGTTCCTTCTATTCATGACAAGCATGGGCACAATCATGCAAACAATCAATCAAACAAACAAACAAATGCAACTAATAACAATACACCAAACAACGTGAAAGGTGAAATAAAAGATAAAAACCTAATAATATCAATTTCGACCGTCAATTTGATAAAAAAAATTGGGAGAGCTAGCATTTATTGCACGCATACTTATATAGAATATTATCAATTCCACGTCCCCTAGGAATTAGTGCTATGTATGAATTTGAGCAGAAATGGAGGGAAAGCACACCACTCAATCCAAGGAAAAAGACATCAACCAATCATAACGCACCATTCAGCCTCACATGGATCAAAGAGCCCATAAATACATTCAACCAACTTAGGACAGAGCCGGTGCACACATGACCGACCGAAGGGCCCACTGGGCAGCCACCCTGCCAAAGGGTAAGGCAGTTGGCTACCTGGCCAGGTCGGCCGAACCACTGGTTCGGCCGTACAAGGCTGAGCTCCACCGACTTACCACTAGTACGTGGCAGCTCCTCATTCCTCCTCAAGGTCGATTCTAGGTGAATTCAACTCTTTTCCCAGCCTAGGCACCCTGGACATGGCTATAAATATGAGGGGAGGGGCTCCAAATGAAGACACACCTCAAGTTGCTCTCTCTCAAGTTTCTCTCTTGCTTAGTCCATAGGCTAGTGGAGTTTAGGCTGAAGTAGCTCTTCTTCGGGTTCCCGAGGTTGCCTAGGAGTATTCGGTATAGGTTTAGCTATTCCTCTCCTTTGTAATTCTCGGATATCTTTAATAGAGTTATCTTCTAGATTTATATACTTGCATAGTTTATCTTCTGCGATGTCAGACATATACTCTATGATTAGTTTGTATTCGTACCTTATACCTTGCATGATTAGAAGAGTAAATCTAGTGCCACGGCAACGGTTCTAGTACTCGTATGTTTGCTCTAGTATGATATCTATTCATCCGAAGGGTGGGTGTCAGACCCGGGCACACGGGATTGGCCACGTGGCGCACTTCACCAAGGATTCGGGGTGGGACATGGCCCACGCCTCATGTCCATTGTAACTACTCGTAATGCATTAGGATTACTCGTACGGTAGTTAAACTAGTCGGAGTCGGATAGAGACTACCCGAGAAGTAGTCGGGTGGGACTCCTTGGCTTTTACCCGACTAGGATTCCCATCTAAACTTGTCCTCCGGATTATATAAGGGCGGACAGGTACACCCTCGGGGACAATCACAATCATCACCATCAAAGGCAATACAAACCACACAGGACGTAGGGTATTACGCTCCCAGCGGCTCGAACCTGTCTAAAACCATGTGTTCCTTTGCACCTTCGAGTTCCTGATCTCAGCGACGCCTAACCAACCAAACTCACCACCTTGGGGGTATCCCTCGGCGGGCGTGGCGGTAAAACACCGACAGCTGGCGCTAGGTAGGGGAGCTCATAGAAGATCCACTGGAGAACTCGATGGCGTCATTCAACTTCACCAGCACCGTGCTCCACAAGGGCACGACTTTCATCTTCGGCTCCTGGATCTGCGTCGCCAACGGTTTGGGTAGTTTCAACAACCACCTAGCCAACTCCAAGCAGCCGGAGGCCTCTGCAGCAACTCGATGCAGCACCCTCGACTCCTTCATCGACGATCTCGACGAGTTGCTGCTCCCCGATCTGCCCAGGCAGATCAAAAATACGTCAGTTTTCAACGCGACTTCAAGTCGTGCTGCACCAGTACTACCCGGATCAGATTCAAACCGATCTGAGGAGGCTTCGCGATCCAAGTCCCTCCCCGACTTGGAGGAGAACTTGGATCGCCTCTTCAAGATTCGAGACGAGGGAGCCACCGCGCGTCGGGGGCTCCCCGTTCTCGACTACGACTCCGAATCAAACAAACAGTACCCGTCAACTACAATTCCAGACCGAGGAGGACTCCAGGACGGGGGAGCCACCGCTTGTCAGGAGGCCCCAGTTCTCGTTATCCACTCACAACCCGATGATTACTCCGAGTCATTTTCGGGTAATCATCCGAGTTTAACTATAACATCCACTCCGCAAGGTTGTTTCCGGTACTGGAAGGGTTCAGAGCCCTCTGAGGTACTCGAATTCGAATCCCGCCTTGTGGCACAATCCACCCTTCGGCGTATCGACCCCAGGGAGCCAAAAATTTTTGACTACTCCGCTCAACATCGACGCGCTGCCACGACAACCTCGACTACCCGACTCGTGTCGCAATCACGACGGCCTCGACAAATCGGCAGCGCCAACGACAACTTCAACAACTCGTCTCGACTAGAAACTAGTCGGGACCGAGCCGCAAACTACTCGGTGACTAGCTCCGCACGGTCAACAACTAGTCGGAATCAGCTCCGACTAGTTGGCTCCATCGGCAAACTCGAAACCTGCAAACCATCTCAAGATTGGTTTGAGGCGGTTAAACCCAGGACCCTCCCCGCATTGGAAGTGGACTTTGATCATCTACCACCACTCGGAGAAGGAAAAGCCACCGCTTGTCGAGGGGTTATGGTTTCCGACAACTACTCGAATCCATGTATTCATGTGACCCGTGGTCTGGTAAAGGGATGTGACAGAACCGCCCGAATAATCCGGCTTAAGTGCACTAACCATCACCATAGAGGCAATCCAGGCTAACACGCACTTAAAACGGAGTAAAACGACAGTCTGTCGGGTAACATCCCAATGCAACCACTGGAACTTCAATCGAAACAATGCATACATACAACCCACACGAAAATGAGCCCAGAGATTACAACAATCCGCAATTTTACATCACAGAGTTCTTACAAACCAAGTTCGAAATCATGCATAAACGAGTACTTTCAGAGTTTAATAGTGCAGCGTAAAATAAAAGATAGTTCTAATCGACGATACAAGATATCATGATGAAGCCCGTACATGACATCTTTCAGCGTTATCATTGTTGACCGGGGACGGATCTCATTCCACCGACCAACCAGGAGGAAGAGTACACGGCCAAGTCAAACTAGCAATCATGTCCTCAAAGGTCTCACCTGAAAACAAGCCACAAGCAAGGTTGAGTATACTAATACTCAGCAAGGCTTACCCGACTAGTGGTATATACTTAGCCGACTCCTAAACATGCAAGGCTTTTGGCTGAGGGTAGTTTTTGCCAAAAAGCATCTAAGAGTGAGTCCTTGCTTTCAAGTTTTAGCATCTAGTTCTAGTCAATTAACCATTCTAGGTAAGCAACTATCCAATTCACACATGGTGGAGAAATAATTAACTGAGCATCCAACCAGATTAATCATCATCATTGTTCCTCTTCTTACACTATGCGGTAAAAGGGTTAAGCAGTCTCAATGGCCGCGAGAAATGGATGATTCGAATCGAATTTCTTAACCTTGCAAGGGAAACCTAAACACACTTCACGTGGTTACTCCCAGAGTCACACATGCAATTTTTCCCCTTTATTCCTGTTTCATGGATCAGGGCCACCGTC
The DNA here is from genome assembly GCA_032594955.1 of Panicum miliaceum. Classification (NCBI taxonomy): domain Eukaryota; kingdom Viridiplantae; phylum Streptophyta; class Magnoliopsida; order Poales; family Poaceae; genus Panicum; species Panicum miliaceum. The sequence goes on along the minus strand of CM064066.1, from coordinate 26,952,869 downwards.
CTCGAGTACAGAGGTCCACAAACCACGGTACGGCGCCGGGCCGTGGCTGCTCTTGCACTCACCATGTGCCCATGGGAACAGCGTAAGGACAGTGGGAGGTATGTCCACGCACCGGTTCAATGAGGTACTTAAGCTTACGATTACCATATTCTTGGCATGTGGTTAGTACGTTCAAAAACTTAACCATCACTACCACACACCTCGACCTTAGCATTTTCACTAAACAGACGGGGCCTCAAACATCAACACGAATATCGTAACATAGCCCCGTCCGTCGACCTTATGATTCCAACATAAGTAAAACAATCAACTCCAATATCTAGCGAGTGGCAGGAAACCACTCGACTTTTACCTAAGTCCTATTAGCAATGCAATCTAGCGACCGACACAAACGAGTGTTCATATCATAGGTACTAGGATCATGCAACTAGGGTTCCAATCAACTCCTAAAAACTTAATGCACAATACCATATATATATAAATAAAGTTGCATAAGTTTAAAAGTAAGGGTTATGCTCCGGGGCTTGCCTTTCTGAGCAAAACTAGCCAGGGGTACTTCCGAACTTTGGTTCGGGTCTTCAACAGCTTCAGTTAGATTAACTTGAGCTTCGCACTGCTCACTCTCAGACTCGGGCACTAGCTCGTAGGTCCCGTCGGTGAGAGTCGTCGATTCTATATGAATGCACATGGATGAGTGGCTTTAATGGTACAAGATAAATAACTATTTCACTATAAAGTAATCATTCAACACAACTCAAGTTAAGTTATCAAGCACTCCATTTTCTTTTCCTTGGGCAGTTCATTTATCGAGTACTTATCTGGATTAACTAACTTCATTAAGTAAGTGAGTGGTTGTGTCATTTCATCAACGGCCATTTTCAAAAGCAAGCATGGATTAACAAAACTACTCACAGAGACAGCTTCTGGGGTTGACTTTTCAATGAAGTGAATGAAGAAAGATTCATAGGAAATGAACACATTACTTAAGTACAAACCCACTGTAAAATTTTTAGCCAATTTCATTCAGCAGATTATTTATGAAAAATACATTAAACAGCTACTTCTAGGATCAAGATCTATTTATAGAACAACCCATGCAAGAACTGGTGCTCAATATTTTACTGAGTACTTCTAAACTTATGGTGAGTCTACTGAAAATTTTTCAAGTTTTATTGTGCAAGACACAGGGCATAGAAAATAAGTCAAGATACATCAGCATTAAACAAGATTTGTTTCTACTGGTAGTTCCACAAAGTTTCTGTGTCTCAAACTTTTCCATCATGATGAACTACTCAAAGGTAGTCTCTGGTTAAAATTTCTTATTTTCCTAAGCACCAGAACTAGTTACTTTGATTTAATATAGTTTTTCTTAACTAAAAACATATGAGCCAGTTAGACAGAAGTAAAAGGTTCCAAACTTGGGCCATAGCTTTTATGCATCAAGGTTACTCTACTATAGAAGTTTCAACCCTAAAATACATGTAAAACAACATGAACAAACAACTCTAGCAAAATAGCACATCACACAAGATACCACAAAAACTACTCGTGGAGACATGTTCTGGACTAAAAATTTTTACACAAGTTTTAACAAGAAGAGACTAGTTTACCATCAAAAAATCATCCACAGTACTGTCCTAGATCAAGAGATACATTTATGGGCCATTTATAATAGGATTCATCTTAGCCCAGGTTATAGCTTGTAACTAGTCATCCCACTGTGCCAAAGTAGTCCGGTTCATCAAGAGGGTTACAACAAACTTTAGTTTGCATTTTTTTGATTTTTCTATGATTTTAGATTGATTTTACAAGTGACAACCTTTTGAAAACAAAAGTACTTGGGTTCTCGTAGATAGGTCCCTGGATCTAGCAGAAAAGACCCTAAAAAGAACTTGGCGATTGCAATGTAGTCCTTGGGCGGGGCTGGGCTGTTCCCAGCCAAAATCCGGCGGGGGAACTAGTCGGCGGTGAGGGGAAAGGGGTGGGGGAGCACGAGGTGGTCGAGGGCAACCTGTTGATGTGCTTGGTTGGGGCTGGGGTGGCCGGAGTGGGATTGCTGGCGGTGAGCAGAAGCTCCGCCGAGGTGCGGGCGATGGGCGGCGGCAGTCCAGCGAGGGAGGGTGGCGTGGGGAAGTAGGGGAGGACCAGCAGATCGAGGGAGACCCGTTTAGATCCTCGGTTTGGGTGGAGGAGGAGCGGAAAGTGGGGCTCGACGGTGAGGTCGAGTGGCGGCGTTAATGGCGTCGTGGTGGTGGTTCACGGGCACGTGTGAGCCAGGGCTCAGTGCAACTCTTTTATTGGCGCACAGGGGGAGGAGGTGGACCTGGGCGCGACACAACAGAGGGAGGCGCTGCCGGGACAAGGCCGCGGCAAGGGCGCGGCATCGCCGGCGCGTCGTGGCTCGGCTGTCGGGAATCGACGGCCGCGTGGCACGCGCGCGTCGGGCATTGGTGGATTCGGGGCAGGGGAGGACGATTTGGCCGCGGGCTGGTCGGGGCCTGTCGGGGCGCTGTCCTTTGGCGCGGCTCGCCAGCGTAGGGATGCCCAACCGCGTGGCGGCGCTTCTCTGCCAACTAGAGCAGAACAGGGGATTTGGATCATCTACTACAAGTCGGAGATGGACTAGCTAGCATCCATCGAAGGGCTCCTATCCCCGACGACTACTCAGACTTCATCAACGACGCCATACCTTTACCAAACGGGCACCACGGCCTGATGACGCCTCCATCTTGGTTGGGCGGGCCAGGGCAACGGAAGGGCATGAGTCCTCCAAGCTACCCGGCTCAGCCCACCTTTTTGCGCCTCAATCTTGGTAGGGCAAGCCAGGGCATCGGAAGGGCACGAGTCCTCCAAGCTACCCGGCTCAGCCCACCTTTTTGCGCCTCAATCTTGGTAGGCCGGGCCAGGGCATCAGAAGGGCACGAGTCCTCCAAGCTACCCAGCTCAGCCCATCTTTTGGCACCTCAATCTTTGTAGGGCGGACCAGGGCATCGGAAGGGCGCGAGTCCTCCAAGCTACCCGGCTCAACCCACCTTTTTGCGCCTCAATCTTGGTAGGGCAGGCCAGGGCATCAGAAGGGCATGAGTCCTCCAAGCTACCCGGCTCAACCCACCTTTTTGCGCCTCAATCATGGTAGGGCGGGCCAGGGCATCGGAACGGCACGTGTCCTCCAAGCTACTCGGCTCAGCCCACCTTTTTGCGCCTCAATCTTGGTAGGGCGGGCCAGGGCATCGGAAGGGCACGAGTCCTCCAAGCTACCCGGCTCAGCCCACCTTTTTGCGCCTCAATCTTGGTAGGGCGGACAGGGCATCGGAAGGGCCCCAGTCCTCCAAGCTACACGGCTCATCCCACCTTTTTGCGCCTTAATCTTGGTAGGGCAGTTCAGGGCATCGGAAGGGCACAAGTCCTCCAAGCTACCCAGCTCAACCCACCTTTTTGCGCCTCAATCTTGGTAAGGCAGGCAAGGGCATCGGAAGGGCACGTGTCTTCCAAGCTACCCGACTCAGCCCACCTTTTTGCGCCTCAATCTTGGTAGGGCAGGCAAGGGCATCGGAAGGGCACGTGTCTTCCAAGCTACCCGGCTCAACCCACCTTTTTGCGCCTCAATCTTGCTAGGGCGAGCCAGGGCATTGGAAGGGCACTGAGTCCTCCAAGCTACCCGGCTCAGCCCACCCTTTTTTCACCTCAATCTTGGTAGGGCGGGCCTGGGCATAGGAAGGGCACGAGTCCTCCAAGCTACCCGGCTCAGCCCACCTTTCTGCGTTTTCAACCTAGTCGGGCAGGCCCGGGTATCGGAAGGGCACGGAGTCCTCCAAGCTACCCGGCTTAGCCCACCTTTTTGCGCCATCAACCTCGACAACATGTTGGGCCCAGCACCATTCCAAAAAGGCAGGATCCTTGACTCCTCAACGACTACTTCGCCATCGCTAGGGCACTCGACGACCCGCCCACGACTACTTCGACTACACGACCAGTCAGGAGCAGGTCTCACACCACCAGTGACCAGTTGGAATTGATTTCGACTAGTCAGGATCATTAACAAACTGGCACAACTTCATCAACAAGCGACACGACTTCGTCAGCCATCACCAACAAATCAAAGATAGCCAATCACCCACGAGAAGATTGAGACCCGATTCAAGGAGGTTTTACGGAGATCCTTAGGGAATTTGGTTAACCATTGTCTCGAGTTTTATCTCGACACAAGAGGTTTTTTCCAAAGAATTCGTTCAACCACTCAATCAGGGGATCAAGGAGTTTACCCATAACAAGGCATCTTCGTTCCTTCCTACTTTAGCGCTGTATAAACTGTCTTGGCCCGCCCAAGGTACTCCTTCGGGCTAACCGAGACATCTTCGCATGGCAACATGCGATTGTTTTGGCCCGCCCAAGGTATTCCTTTGGGCTAACTGAGACATCTTCGCATGGCAACATGAGACTTGTTTTGGCCCACCCAAGGTATTCCTTCAGGCTAATCGAGACATCTGCGCATGGTAACATACGACTTGTCTTGGCCCGCCTAAGGAGTTCCTTTGGGCTAGCCAAGCCATCCTCGCTCACCGATTACTCCTGTAACAACGCACGTACAGGATTGCGTTGTCACTTCGTTTGGGCTAACCGAGACATCTTTACATGGCAACACACGGCTTGTCTTGGCCCGCCCAAGGAACTGATCAAGATCAAGTGCAGGACCTCATCATCAACCCCTTCGGGCCAACCGTGATGTTTTCACAAGTCAACATGTGAATTCTTATGGTCCGCCCAAGGTTACAACTGAAGCTACCAGCAAGATTCATCTCTCCCTCGCTAATTGACTTCCCGTCACCTTTACATATTTCCAGTATAACTCCATTTACTAGTTCTTGACTAGTACTATGCGTAGTGTACTGAAGGGGTCTCGCTCCCATATTTCCAGTAACACTCCTCCTAGTAGTTCTCGACTAGTACTACGCGTAGTTTACTAAAGGGGCATTGCTCCCATAATTCCAGTACAACTCCAATTTACTAGTTCTCGACTAGTACTACGCGTAGTGTACTAAAGGGCCATCGCTCCCATGATTCCGGTAATACTCCGTTTAACTAGTTCTCGACTAGTAGTCCGCGTAGTGTACTGAAGGGGCCTCGCACCTATAATTCCAATACAACTCCATTTACTAGTTCTCGACTAGTACTACGCGTAGTTTATTGAAGGGGCCTCGCTTCCATAATTCCAGTACAACTCCGTTTACTAGTTCTCGACTAGTACTACGCGTAGTTTACTGAAGGGGCCTCGCTCCACTATTTCCAGTAACACTCCATTTACTAGTTCTCGACTAGTACTATGCGTAGTTTACTGAAGGGGCTTCGCTCCCAGATTTCCAGTATAACTCCATTTTACTAGTTTTCAACTAGTACTACTGTTGGCGCTAAAATCGGCCGGGTAGGAATCGGCCGATGGGTCTTCAGCGTCGGACACACGACCCGGGAGAATCTGCTTAGCTCCTGTTCGGGTTATCGCCCTGGTGCGGTTCGCGCGGCGTGCCAGTCAATCTGACCTGTTGATTGACAAGGAAATAGAGTATTAAATTCCAGGCGCGTCGATCGGCTGGATTTCCGATCTGTCCTGATGAGCGTGTCGGCGGCAAATCGGCCGATTTGCTGTAGAGATGATCGGCTATGGGTCAGCCGATGATCGTATAGTAATTGCAAAGAAGACTGCTAGAGCGATCTAAACAATTACTATAGAAGCAACACTTGAAACAGATCTAATCGGCTGTATGACGATGAATCGAAGGAGAGCAATGACGAAGCCGATTACTCTGATTTCAAGCTGGATAACTGGTGATAATACTAGAATAACAGGTAAAACTTGTGATTCTAGTAAATATCGATAACTTGTGAATAAATCCAAACGAAACCATAGCGATGCGCCCGTAGTTAAAGCTCGAATATTACTCGATAAGCGGAACCTACCAATTGGCCGGAGATCAGGTTGATGCAGCCCTGCCAATCCGTACGAACTCGTGGAAGAAGAAAATATTGGCGAAGTCGCCGACTTGAAAGTAAAGTACAGGTAAAAAGTAGAAGTGTTTTGTTGATTGATTTGATGATTCTTTGCAAAGCCCTAGCGAACCCTATTTATACCCTGAAACTAGGACTCGTGGTCGATTACGACTTGTTACAACCTTATTTAAAAAACAGGAAAACTACTATATCTATAAGAACTTTTAAAGGAAACGGACTCCCACAGAATCTTCCGCCGCCGTTCCCTAATCCAATCAGGATTCCCTTCAATTGCTTCTTGACCGACTTATCATGCTCTGTTGACCAGCTTCTGACCAGGATCTTCTGGAATAATCCTATCCTGTTGGCATAGGCTGCTCCACCAATCGGCCGATTTTCAACTGTTACCTCGATCGGCCGATTCCTTACTGTAGCATTCAGATCTGCTTCATCGGCCAATCTTCCCTACCTGACGCCGATTCAATACGTGTCGAAATCTGGCGTCAACAACTACGCGTAGTTTACTGAAGGGGCCTCGCTCCCATACTTCCAGTAATGCTCTGATTACTAGTTACCGACTAATATTCTATGTTACTGATGGGATTTTTCCCATACTTCCATTAACGTTCAAACTACTAGTCTCTGACTAGTACTTTATGTTACTAACGGGGCCTTGCTCCCATACTTTTGATATTTCTTCGTTTACTAGTTTTCTACTAGTTATACATGGAGTTTATTGCAAGAGCAATGCTCCCAACCTGATCTGGACCGTGCTGCTGGGCGAGTTGGATTCAATTTCGATCAGTTGGCTTCATCAACAATCGCCAATGACTACTCCGATTTCGTGAGAACGCTCGCCTACGCGTCGCTGACTACAACGACTACTCGTCGGATTCGACTCCGACTAGTTGGGTTCAACAACAATTGTCGGCGACTACTGGACATCGTGAAGAATGCACAACGACACGCTGGTGACTACTTCGACTACTCGTTTCGCCTACAAGCTAGTCGGAATCGACTCTGCTTGGTGACACACTAGTGACTGCTTCAAAACTAGTCGGAATTGACTCCGACTAGCCTGTTGCATCGACCGTTCAAGATTCAGCGGCAACTTGGCCAATACCTAGACTTGGGGGCTAGCGCCACTGACTACTAGGCATATCATATGCGACTCATCTAGCTCGGAGGCTCGGGGGCTAGATACGACACGGCTCTCAGCAATGAAGATTGCATGCCATGATTCTTTGGACCCTTTATTCCAAAACTTGGGGATTTGGATTCAAGGCTCGGGGGCTGCGGGACACGTGTCATAAGCAACTTATTTTTCAAATCTGCTGCAAGATAAGGACAGAAGACTCAAGATTAAATTGACCCTCAGCCTGATTCTATGAGTCAACCTAAGGCTCGCGAGCTACTCCATATGGAGTGCGAGTTTAATCGCACCCCATATAAAAGAAGACTGGACAACTAGTCAGGGCATGAGCACCTCACAGCCTCGACGCAACCAAAGAAGTACTCGGAGGACACCTTCAAGACGAAGTTTGGGAGAACTCGAAGACGCCTTCAAAAGTACTCGGACTCCTGCAGTACTCAGCTACGAGGAACTCGGGGGTTTGTTAGACCCAGGCACACGGGACTGCGCACGTGGCATACTTTTCCTAGGATAAGGGATGGGACATGGCCCATGCCCTACATCTGTTGTAACTACTCGTAGCCTAGTAGAACTACTCGTACAATAGTAAAACTAGTTGGATACAGTAGGGAACTACTAGAAAAGTACTCGGGTAGGACTCTAGGGCATGTATCCGACTAGGACTTCCATGTAAACCTGTCCCCCCAGACTATATAAGGGCGGACAGGGACCCCCTCCAAGGGGAATCACCCAGGAGATCACCCAATCACCATCAAAGGCAATACAAACCACACAGGACGTAGGATATTACGCTCCCGGCGGCCTGAACCTATCTAAACCTTGTGTTCCTTGCACCTTCGAGTTACTGATCTCGGCGACACCCTACCTACAAACTCACCACCTCGGGGGTATCCCTCGGTGGGCATGGCAGTAAAACACCGATATTTTGTCCTAATAATCTTTATTAATTAGTCACCTTTGCATGCTGTGTTGTTAATGTGATGGGTCCTATTAATGTTTTACCTAGTCTTGATGATACCTTCTTATGAACCTGAGTTTTTATCTTGTTGGATAGCTTTCTGGTTAGTTGCTACATTTGTTTCTGGTTTGGGAATAATAATAACCGTGATGACAACAAGGATGAATTGGAGTCACTTCTGTTGTGCTTTGTTAATTGCAAGATAATCATGTATTAATTGGAACATAGAGTGATCAACTAGGAAAATAGTGCAACCACAAGAACTAAATGGGATATGATCTTGACTAATTAATTAGATTTCTCTATCTTATCAATAGCTTACTGAAAGGCGCAAGAGGCGGGTCTAGGTTTAAGAGGGGTACTCGGTCTACCAAAGTAGTTGGTATGCCTACGAGGTATACTCGCTTGGGGGAGGGTACACTCGCCTAGTTGTTGAAACCTTGCGGGATACCACTTCTTAGATAGTATTTGTAAAGGCCTTGTAGTGCACCATGTAGCACACACAACTCCGTAATTTGAAGGGGAAATGGTCATCTCAGCGATGGTATCACGACTTGTGGGTAAAGATATACAACCTCCGCAAAGTGTATACAATGGATCTATCAGCCGTGCTCATGATTAAGAGCGGCGTGGATTCTCACATGATTAATAAACTTGAATATAAATTAAATATTGATTCATACTTATGGTTATGGATATATTCTTTTGAATATGTTTCTTTTAATGTGGGTTGACATGAACTTACACCGTAGTAATCAAGTGCTATAAAAATTTGACCAACTAAAATTGTTTATTCCAGTCAACCAGACAACCTTTTCTTATTTTTGGCCTTTCATGTTATATTATTCCTAGATTTACTAGTACCAACAATAAGTGTACTCACCCTTGCTATAACCGCTACTCAGAAGAGAAAGTTGTGGTGAAGTTTTCTGAAGATGATGCTGAGTTCTAGGTGTACGCAATCCCTAGTTGATTGTCTGTGAAGTTTGGAGTTTTCGTTTCTAGGATAATGTATATCTTTTATAGACTTTAAAGCCTTGTAATTCTATTTTTTGTGATACTATTATTTTTTATTCATTAATGATGTTGTTATATGTAAGAAACTTGATCTTGGTATACATATGGTTATGCATTCGGTTTTATCCTTAAACGGGGTAGGACACAAATGACCTATAATTTAGATCTGAGGAAGTACATCAGAGAATGGGTAAACTCTCAACTTCCGGTCTAGCTGGGCACGTGTTGTGCACATACAACATCCATACAACACTAGCGGTAAAACTGAGCAACCTACTTGAATCCTCATGCGCACTCTCGGGTTCCACACACTTGAGGAAGGCTTGTGCCAGTAAGTAGTAACCATCTACGTGTATGTGGTGGAGTTCCAAAAGATGGGTTCACCACATGACCACTTTTTGATCATCATGCACAGGAAGTTCAAGCTCACTTGCCCCAAGCAGTATGATATTCTAATCTCAGCTGAGCTTCCAAACAAGAAGAAGTACCCAGAGCTGCACAAGATGGTTATGAAGCATATGTGCAAGGCCCGTGTGGAGCGCTAAATCTGAATTGCCCAAGCACAAAGGGTCATTCTTCTTGCAAGAACCGTCACCCGTGCCCTTTCTGCGAGGCTGCCTGAAGGGATATGAGGTGGGCTACACTAGCGATAAACAAAAATTTCCACCGCATAAACCAGGAAAAACTGTTGTTATAGATCACGAAATTACCACTAGACGCGCGGGTGCGGAACTTCTATAGCGCGTTGGGGTAGTCCAGTCGGTCACCAGCAGTGCAGTTGCAAGACCTCCTCATGTGCGGCTCGTCCTCATGCAGTAGATGCAGCACCTCCAAGGTATCCACACATATGGGGAAGAAGCATCGCACTCCGGACTGCTAGGTCCGCGAGGGCAACCGTGGGCGCGGGTGTGGGACCAGGCGGCTGCCAGCAGGCGTGGAATTAGGGTTAGCCCCTCCATGCGCCCCCACCCCTTCTTTTATAGGCGCCCACTAATGGGCTTCCTAACCGAGGCCCATTAGTGCACCTAAACCCAGTCTAATTCGGATCATATCCTCATTAGGCTTCCAGCCCCTTAAGTGTGTGACCCTTTGGGCTCACGCGTGAACAGACATGGCCCGAGTACTCCTACTCGACCAATAATTGACAGCAGCCTCTAGCAAGACGTGTCAACTCCTATGCACGCGCAAAAATCATATCGGACGAGCCGTCACAATCTTATATACATGCTATTCCCTTTGCCTCACGGTATTTGGTCTAGCTCCAAGCTGATCTCTCTTTCTCGATGCCGTGATCCGGAATCCTTGGTTAACACTTAACCCTAGCACGGCCATGCATTTCTCGATTCGATCACTCGAGGGGCCCAGAGATATCTCTCTGAAGCAAAGAGGGGCAAATCCCATCTTGATTGACCATGTCTCACAACATGCTTCTTGACAAACCCGAGAACCACCTTTATGACTACCCAGTTACGGAGTAGCGTTTGATGGCTCCTAAGTAGGTCGGTTCACATCTTGAGTACATGCGACAATCTCAGGTCTAAGGACATAGCGTACACATTGTGTAATGAGAAGATCACTATTTCTCGAGTTGGGCCGTTCCAGCCTCATGTCATACATGCGCAAACATTATTAGTTTGACATCTCCATGTCATATGACTTGTGAAACATAGTCATCAACTAATACATGTGCTAGTCTAATATTCATGTGTATACATAAACTCTGACTAGGAACAACTTTAGAATAACCATACAAGTAAAGAGTCTCACAAACAATTCACATAATTGCCAATCAATACAAGTTACCTTTCATGGATATTCAATGAACACATAATACATCATGGATACAACAGAATATGATTATCTCTATGATTACCTCTTGGGCATATTTCTAACACTGCCTTAGAGGGCAAGGACTCTATCCCATTTATAGGTGAAGTGAGGATGGTCGCGAGGAAAAAGTTTGTGGCCATTGGCTGGGCAATAGATGTGTCCCTTACCTATTATAGTTGCTCAACTACCACATCAATATTGAGATATGTGGGAGCATTAAGTCTGTTAAATACTTGTTCAAGTACATCTATAAGGGCCACGACTGTGCTTCTGTTGTTGTGAGAGAGGTCGGCAAGGCAGATGAAAAAGGGAGGCAGATGACAAAGGGATAAATGAGATAAAAGAGAGTAGGGATGCACGGTGGGTGCCTCCTCTAGAAGTCTTGTGGAGGATATACATTTTCAACTTAAGTAAGATCTACCCACCTATACAATAGTTGCAACTTCATCTACCTGATATGCACATGGTTTCATTTAATCAGCGCGGCAATGTTTTACGAGTGGTCAATCATCCAGATGTCGAAAGGTCAATCCTGATAGCATACTTCGAGCTAAAAAATTTAGAAGATAAAGCTCAAGATATGTTGTACTGGGACTTCCCCGAGTTCTATACATGGCATCCGAATGGTAAATTTTAGCAACATAGGAAATATGTGATACATGTTGGCAACTTGAGAGACTAGTCTCGGCTCATCTAGCAGAGGGGGAATGTTACTATCTTCGGCTTCTTGTTAATCATGTGGCTAGCCTACCTGCTACGAGGATCTATGGTCGGTTGATGATGTGATTCTACCATCATTTCGTGAGGTTCTGGAGAGAAGGGTCCGATCGAAGAAGAAAACATGCTAGATGAGTGCCTTACTGAAGCCTACTAAGTTCTAGATGCCTTCATCGTTGCAGATACTCTTTGCAACAATAGTAGTGTTTTGAGAGCCTAGCGTCGTGTTCAAACTATAGCCATTTTTATATTGTCTATTTTTATAATTTTTTTACCATCTATAGTTAAAGTTTAAAATGTTCGATTTTTTTATAAAAATAGCTATATTTTGGAGGATGGAGGTAGTATGCCAAAGCAGGAGCGTCATCCTTGCGCAGCGAAGAAATGAAGCTCTTCACGGCTCCAGGTCCTTGGTGCTTATTTACGCAGAAATTAGCGATCAAGGAGGAAAATAAAATACAACTAGAGGATTACTCACGAAATTACTATATCAACTGCTACATTTAAATTACTCTGTTTTATATACCATGCTCTATTTGTTATTCTTCGTCAGTATCTCCAAGCCTCCAAAGCTTATGAACGCTAAATATATAAAAAAACAAATAAATCCACGAACACTGAATACGGGCGCTTGCGAAGCGCGCCAATCATCCTAGTATTGTCACCGGACAATCAAACATCCCGCTGAGACTGGTGCTCTGACTAGCAGCGATACTTTCCCGTGAGCCTGTGACGAGCAGGCCTCCCGACTCGATCGTCGAAACATAGCACCGACCTCCACCAGCCAAACACCCGAGCGAGTGACACGGAAGCAGAACCTAGTACGTAATAGTTGCGATCAGCGAGCCCTCCCACGGAAAATCCCACCCACCCGATTGGCGCGCCTCGAGGTCCCGCCGGCTCCCGCAGCACGGCCGGCAGGCGGCAGCCACACGCTGCCCTCCCGCGCGTCGTCTTGCGCACGATGGCAGTTCCGCAGCCCCACGCTTCCGCTCTCTCTCACGCTCGCGTCGCGGCCAGCGGGCGACCGCTTGTCCCTGTTCGCGTCCACCGCCTCCGGTTAACCTGGATTCTCTTTTCCTGGTCTCGTCCTCCGCATCGCCTCCGTGTGCTCCGCTGTCGTCCAAGAGGCCGCTACTTTGCTGCTCTACAACGCTAGTCTCGAGCTCCACCTGTTACATGAAATGTATTACGTATTGGCTTATTTTGTCAGGTGAACACTCTATTCTCCTTTAAAGAAACAAATATGCTGATTAGACGTTGCTTTTGGTATATTCAACTTCCATTTGAACAAAAATATATATAGGTCGTTCTAGTTTTGTCCGAATTTATACTTATTTAACTTAGATCAAGTTCGTAGAAAAATGCTTCAATGTATCCACAATATTAAACTAGTTTAATTAATTATAAAATATATTTTGATACTGTGTGTGTATATAGTGTACTTAGTCAACGCTTAAAAACAGTTTGGTCACAAGACTATACGTTTAGTACCAGCATTTAGACAAAATCACGGCTAATGTGTTGGCATAATAAATGAAAAGTAAAGGGGTTTATCTGAAACAGCCACCACTACGTATATTGTCCGTATAAAATTCTCCTCTGCCTCCTCTCATTTTCCGCTCCACTACCTCTCTGGCGTCTCCTTCCCAGCAGTTGAGGAGCGCATAGTCCACCTCCACCTGTTTCCTTCATTCTCCCCCTCTCCCGTCTTCCCTATTCAGTCTTCCTCTGCTCCCCTCTCCTCTCCACTCCTCCCCCGACGGACCAAAGAAATCGGAAGCCCACCTGAGGTAATCCCTTCTCTCACGACTCTCACTCTTCCCCATCCACTCATTTCGTTTCTTTTCGCTATTATTACTATTAGCCTCTTATTTTACTTACTTTCGGAATCTCCGCGTGTGGATCGGCGTCTTGCATGGATTGGTTCCGGAAGTTGGTAGTACTGTGATGGTTTAGGGTTCTTGATTGGATGTTTCCGTGGTGGGGTTTTGTTTCTTGGTGATGAGGACCGGAGAACCAACAATATTGATTGCTGCGTGTGGATTGCACTTGTGATTTTTGTTTCTTTGCTTGATAATTTTTTTATCGTGGTGTTTTTGAGAAGGGACAATTTTGTTAGTGTAGTCAGGACATTTGTCTTCTGTCAGAATTGCTAGATGGGCATTTTTTGGGTAATAGTTGCTAGATAGGCGGCATTTATTTTGTTATGCTGTGTTTATGCTAATGAGTGGTTCTGTGGACAGGGGCTTCTGATTGGTCATACTCATAGCGATGATGGTGCCTGATCTTAGTTTCTCAGCATCAATCTCTAATGTGAAGCTCCCAAGGTATGGGGCATCAAAGAATGAGAAAATTTTGGTTAAGAGGCACCCAAAATTTAGGGCAGAAGCTAGGCCGTCGGAATCTGGAAAGTATGGTACTAATGGCCGGGCAATTGAGTTGAGGAGGACCAATGGTGGTGGCCTTGCAATATCAGAGACGGTCAATGGTTCTCCAAATGGCACTGTCAACGGCTCAACCAAGGCGCCAATTAATGGTTCTGCAAAGGCCATTGTCAATGGCTCAACCAAAGCTGTTACTAACCGTACTCCGAACATTACTGTGAATGGTACAAGTTTGGTGAAAGGGAGCAAGATGTCCTCTCTTGTTAAAACACAGAAGCGCACGGGATTCAACAATAGTCCCTTTCAAGAGGAACTGAAGGTTTTGCCTTCTGATGAGGGATTCAGCTGGGCGAAAGATAATTACAACTCTATGCAGAGGAGCATAGATATATGGTCTTTTGTGCTTTCTTTTCGAGTCCGTGTGCTATTTGACAATGCAAAATGGGCTTATCCTGGTAGATTCTCAGAAGAAAAGCAGGTATACTTTTAAGATACAGATAAACAATTGATTCATGTTCCTTCAAGAGAAAAAAAAAACTAAGTGCACTGTGATTCCAAAGAAGAAAAGGAAATTATATGCTGACCGGTCACCTCCATTTTCCAATGATTGTTCTATCTGTTTGTAGTGGTGTGAAAGCGTTGTAATATTCACATCACTTGGGGCTGCGTAGAGAAAGGATTCATTGTCTGTGCTATACATATGGTCTAAAGTGTGGCTTATATCTTGCAGAAAGTTCGAAGACAGAAAACTGCTTCATGGTTAAGAGAACAAGTATTGCAGCTTGGCCCAACATTTATTAAGCTTGGACAGTTATCCTCCACACGATCTGATTTATTCCCAAGAGAATTTGTCGACGAGCTTGCAAAATTGCAGGTACTTTGCTTGTCTATATCGGTATATTTTTTTATGATGGATTAGTATGTTCTTTAATTATGCTGACAAGATTTGCTTGTCCGTTCTTTTCTGTCTGCCTATTACGGTTTTGTTGAAACTAATCTGATAAATCGAAGATCAGTTCAAAATGATCAATGATGGGCACAGCTTTTGTATTGGACTGACTAAGAACCAAAAGAATTTATATGAACCAAGATTTAGGCCCTGTTTGGATCCGGCTGGGCTAAACTTTAGCCCTATCACATCGAATGTTTAGTTGCTAATTAGAAATATTAAACGTAGACTAATGAAAAAACTAATTGCATAACCCCTAGGCTAATTAGCGAGACGAATCTATCAAGCCTAATTAATCCATGATTAGCCCATGTGATGCTACAGTAAACATGTGCTAATTATGGATTAATTAGGCTTAATAGATTCGTCTCGCGAATTAGCCTAGGGGTTATGCAATTAGTTTTGTCATTAGCTTATGTTTAGTCCTCCTAATTGGTATCGAACATACGATGTGATAGGGCTAAACTTTAGCCCATGGGATCCAAACATCCCCTTATCCCTGTTTTCTGGTTTTATGCAGGATAGAGTACCTGCATTCTCTCCTGAGAAAGCAAAAGCTTTCATAGAGAAGGAAATGGGCTGTTCCATTGATGTTGTGTACAAAGAATTTGAAGAGCGTCCAATAGCGGCAGCAAGTCTTGGTCAGGTGTTTACTCCTAAACTTTATCAGTATCTGCATTTTTCTACCCAGTACCATTGCATACTCAGTATACCATAAACATATTATGCAATCATTTTTCTCAAAGGTATTCCCTTTCTCTGATATGTCTAAATCCTGAAGAAACTAGCTCATCATGATTTAGCCCCTCTTGCAGCATTTAAAAGGAAATGTGTGATTTAGGCATTTATACCCTCTTCACATCTGTATCTGTCCATTCCTTTGTTTATCATTGATAATAGTTTTCACTTTATGCATTTCTGTTCTGTGGAAAAACAAAACTGATGATATTAATGGCGCTTATTTGGGAACAGTTTATTAAATTCAATGCCCTAGATGATATTTATGCTGAATTTTCTGATTTATACTTCCACATTGCTTTGTGTTTTATATTCAGGTACATCGTGCGGTGCTCCATAATGGTGAAAGAGTTGCAGTCAAAGTTCAGCGACCAGGGCTCAAAAAACTTTTTGACATTGACCTAAGTAAGATATATACAAATTACTGGTGTCTTTGAAAAGAGAACTGTTGGTTTAGAGAAACGGACAAGTAAATATTTGATGCATGAAAGCAAATATGGCTCGGGAAAATAATAGATTGATTATGGAGAGGCAAAGCTCTTGTACATATATAGGCAAGGAAGTCCTAGGGTTTGGTTTATAGAAGTACTACCAATCAGGAGTTCCTTGCCTAATCCAATACCATCTACTATCCCCTAGGGGAGGCGCACTGCCAGGGAGGCCGGCGCTGCTACAACCCACGGCCAGAGGCCGGCCCAGATACACCGGCTGTCGGAACCCCTGCTTGGCCCTGGTGGTCATGGCGTGCTGGTTCACCACTAGGTGAACGGGCACAGCACCCTTGGGCAAGGGTGGCGGACCAGCAGGGGCAGCAGAAGCAGCAGCAGGGGCGTGCCAAGTGTAGACGTGCCATAAGAAGAGGTCGTCCGGCCAGAGAGCGCCGGTTATAGCCGGTGCGGGGCTGGCCGGCATTGGAGTCGGCGCAGCCGGCGTCGAGGGGTCGTTGGCCACAGCCAGCCACTGACCAGCTGACGTAGACGGGCTGGCAGCGGGCGGCCGCGAGCAGCCGGGCGACGAAGGGGCGGCGGTCGAGGCGGGCGCGGTTTGCAGCAACCCAGGGCCGCTAGGCAGCAGTCCAGCCGCGCGGGGCAGCAGGCTGGTTATGCCAGGCATGGGCGCCGGGGTGCAGGCGACGTCAGGCGCCGCACGTGGCTGTGCGGATAGGGAGGCCGCGTGTGGTAGTGCGGGAGCTCCAGGGAGGTCGCCATGGGAACCTGCAGGGGAAGGAAGCTGTGATGGTCCTATGGGGGCCGTCACAGGATTAGAGATATCATCCAAAAAATCAAAGTCCGCAGGTGATGGCGAGGGGTGCTGCTCGGCAAAGGGGAACGAGGTCTCATCAAACACGACGTGGCGAGAGATGATGATCTTGTTTGAAGAGAGGTCAAGGCAGTGGTATCCCTTGTGGTGAGCTGAGTATCCGAGGAAAACGCACAAAACGGAGCGTGGAGCGAGCTTATGTGCGGCGGTAGCGGAGAGGTTCGGGTAGCATTTGCACCCGAAGACGCGCAGGTGCTCGTAGGTCGGCTGGGTGCCGAAAAGAGCAAGGTGCGGCGTGGAAAACTGAAGGGTCTTGGTAGGCAAGATGTTCAGCTGATATGTGGCCGTGTAGAGAGCCTCAACCCAGTAGGTGGGGGGAATAGCAGCCAGAAATAGAAGCGAGCGGATGATATTGTTGGTGGAACGAATAATACGCTTTGCTTTACCGTTCTGGGGAGAGGTGTAGGGGCACGACATGCGAAGGTGGGCGCCGCGGGTGAGGAAGAATGTGCGGGAGGTAGAGTTATCAAACTCTCGACCATTGTCGCATTGGACGGCCTTAATGTTGGTGCCAAACTGGGTAGCCACATGAGAGAAAAGTGAGCTATAGTAGTAAACGCGTCAGACTTAAGTCGTAAAGGGAACTTCCAAAGGTAATGCGAAAAATCATCAAGAAAGACCAAATAGTATTTGTAACCGGAGACACTAGGAATAGGAGATGTCCACAA
Organism: Panicum miliaceum; assembly: GCA_032594955.1. Taxonomy (NCBI): domain Eukaryota; kingdom Viridiplantae; phylum Streptophyta; class Magnoliopsida; order Poales; family Poaceae; genus Panicum; species Panicum miliaceum. The sequence continues at coordinate 26,935,150 of CM064066.1, read as the reverse complement.
ATCACAATGTATGATATCAAACATGCTAGTAGCACGAGATGATGACGCATGAAACGGAAGATGAACATGACGACCTAGCTAACACGCATGACAAATGGAGCTAGCTTCTTTATTGCAGGGCGGGATGATTGAAGCGAGCTTGGACAGAGCCTCATGTCCTGGGTGGCCGAGACGACGGTGCCATAGCGACGAGGTGGAGGCGGCTGTAAGAGCTGTGGCGGCTGGGAAGCGCAGGGGGTACAGCGGGCTGGAGCTATTGCACATGACGAGGACGTTCTGGGTCCGGAGATCCTTCACAGAGCAGCCAACGGGATCAAATTCAACAGAACAGTTATTGTCAGATGTGAACTGGCGTATGGAAATTAAGTTCTTAATAAGACCTGGAGAAACAAGGACATTATTAAGACGTAAGGAACCGGGAAGATGTGCAGCGCCAGTGGAGGTAACGGGAAGCAAGGAGCCGTTGCCGACAACAATTGATGAGGGAACAGGATACCGCAGGGAAAAAGTATGTGAAAGGATGGCAGCATGAGGAGTCATGTGGGAGGTAGCACCTGAATCGAAGTACCAGTCGTTCCCTTGCGGCTGATTTAGCGTCATGGTGCTGAACGTGGAGGCATGGGACTGCTGATCCTAGGATGGGGAGCCGGCCATCGGGTTGTACCCCCATGTGCTAGGACCAGCAGGGGCGCCGGCGAAGGGGTACTGCTGCTGCTGTGGAGCCGAAGAGCCGGCCTGCTGCTGGGGGAAGCCGACCTGCTGCTGAGGGAGGCCGGCCTGCGGCTGCTGGGCTAGTAGCGCCTGCTGCGCCAGCAGGGCCTGCTGCTGCTGGGCGAGGTGCGCCTGCTGCTGGGGGTTGAACGGCGAGCGTGGACCGGGCCACATGTTGATGGAGCCGGTCCACGGGTTCAGGAACGAGGGCCAGGGGTTGCTGGTGGAGCCTGGCCCGCCTGAACCCTTGCCGCTTCCGCCTGTAGGAGACTAGGAGCCGCCGGCGCCGCCCTGCTGGGTGCCCTACTGTTTGCCACGCCCGCCGCCGCACTTGCCGCGGCCCTGCTTGGGCGGCCTGGAGCTAGCGCCCCCGTTGTGGGAGGGCTGCAGGGCAAGGGGGCGCTGCTGGTGAGGCGCAAAAGGGGGGCTGCCGGTGGTAGCGGCGACCAGGGTAGAGGAGGGCGCAGACGGGCGGTTGGCGAGGTTGAGCTCCTCCATGAGCAAGTCCGCACGGGCGTCCAGGAAGCTGGGGAAGGGTCGGCCGCGACGGAGGTGGAGGGCGATGGCGGAGTAGCGTTTGTTGAGGCTGCGCAGGAGGTTGAGGACGAGGGTACGGTCGGAGACAACCTCGCCCAAGTCCCCAAGGGCATCGGCCATGCCCTTGACACGCCGGCAGTAGTCGGAGATCGACAGATCGCCTTGGACGAAGTTCCTGAACTGGGCGTCGAGGTAGAGGGCACGCGTCTCACGATTCCCAAGAAATTGGGTTTCGACGGCGAGCCAGGCAGTGCAGCCTCGATCCATCATGGAGTCAGCAAGTTGGGTGTAGAGGGTGTCGTACAGCCGGGACTTGACAACGCAATCCATGCGCGCCCAGTCTGGGTGGCCGGCTCCTGCGGGGTTGTCGAGGAGGACATGACCCTGCAGGGAGTACTTGCCAAGGGTGAGGAGGAACTGATCACGCCACCTGGTGTAGTCGCCGGAGGTAACGTCGAGGACGACCGGGACGAGGCTGCGGATGTTCTGGACAGACACAGCTTGGGCGTGCAGATTAAGCACGGCAGCAGCCTCGTGGAGGAGCATGGTGTCGTGGACGTCGTCGACGTGGTGGGGGGATGGTGACTTGGTGCTGTTGACGTCAGGTGAAGGAGAAGGGCCGGCAGCTGCACGGCGCTCGCGAGCAGCGCGATCCATGGCGTCGCACTCGCGGATGGTGTCAGCCTTGCGCTCTTTGGCAGCGGCGGCGGCCTCCTCCTTGGCCTGTTTTGCGCGGACAAGGGCGGCGGCGCGCTCCGCCTGAGCGGCAGCAGCCTTCTCCTTGCGCGCAGCGTCGTCATCCGTGCCATTGGCAGCAGGATCGACAAGGGAGGGGGGAGGTGTCCCAACCATGGTGGCTGCAGTGGCAGATCGCCGGCGCACAGGGTTGGGGGCGCAGCCCAAGGGCGCGCTAGGGCAGCGGAAGGTGAATCGGGGTGAGAACCCGGACTCGTGATACCATGAAAGCAAATATGGCTCGGGAAAATAATAGATTGATTATGGAGAGGCAAAGCTCTTGTACATATATAGGCAAGGAAGTCTTAGGTGGTTTATGGAAGTAATACCAATCAGGAGTTCCTTGCCTAATCCAATACCATCTACTATCCCCTAGGAGGGGCGCATGGCCCAAATACACACACGCTAACAATGCATGCTATTCTTTTAATTCCAGCCGATTTGATTGGAGTTTTGTCTTTTATCCGAAACAAAAGTTGGATTTAACGTTTGACTTTCTTTGCACACCAGTTTGTAAAATTGTAATAATAATATTAATGTTCATGCACATGGTTTCTTAGAAAAGGATTTGAACACCCTATATTTGAAATACTCAATTAATAACTTGCTGATTCAATGATCTAATCATAGTAAATCTTTTCCCTTTTGGTTTCTTTCAGGGAACTTAAAGCTAGTAGCCGAGTATTTTCAAAGAAGTGAAACATTCGGAGGCCCTTCAAGGGACTGGATTGGTATTTATGAGGAATGTTCCAAGTAAGTACATAGATAGTCTTCTTGGATATATTATATGTGTTGTATATGAATATGACTCTTGATAGTTGTTGACCTATATGGTAAAACATGTATGTTAGCAAAATGGAGAATAGATTGAAACATGTCTATTTATAGGCTTATGTTTCTTTGGAAATTGGTTTTACCTAAAAAACTTCATTATCCTGATTTCCACGATTCCAGAATTTTATATGAAGAAATCGATTACATCAATGAAGGAAAGAATGCAGACAGGTTTCGACGGGATTTCAGAAATGTAAAGTGGGTTCGCGTGCCAGTAAGTTTCCTGGACCTCACAATGCCATTTTAGGGTTTTGATTCAACGCCCCCCCCCCGGTGCCGGTATTATACTAACGACTCGTAATTCTAGTTGCCATGATCAATCAAAGTGAGATTGCTACAAGAACAGACCAGATACAGCATCTCAATTGAATTTTCCATGATGGGGGCCGTGCTATGGTTATAGTTCTTTGTCTCCCAAACAATTAGGGTTACAAAATGTTGTATTAGTGCTGGAACTGAGATGGCAAGCCACTAATTTGTGATGATTAGTGATTGGTCCAAGCATTGAGGGCTATCTATTTACTTACAAAATATTGTAATCCACATTAGTCATGATGGGGCACTATGTACTTAGTTAAGACAAGAGTTATCCATATGAAGTGTTAAGTGATTGGTTCTAATCAATGTTTTTGATCGCTGTCTTCTGCTCTAAACATGCTTAAACTTTAGTCGTGGTGGAGCCCTGAAGTGGAACTTGCATTTTCTTAACCTTAATTTCAATGTCTTACATGATGTGTCATCCTACTATTTTTTTTAGCTTATCATGTGGGACTACACAACTGAAAAGGTGTTAACCCTGGAGTATGTTCCTGGTAAGAGCTTACTATTTCTTGTAATAGAAATTAGCATCAGTAATTAAGTATTGTTGCACGAACGGTTATCTGGGAAACCATTTATGAAGTAAATGATCTTAATTTGGACATGTAAATGATAAATACGAATTGTTTTTCCTCGGATGTGTCATTAAACCATTGTTAATTTTGCATATAATGTGTTCAGCTGACGAGCTGCAATTACTCACTTAATATGTCTATATTGGCAATTTCATGTAAGCCAAAATCAGATTATGTCTGTCAAGGGCGTCGGGCCCAAGGGTAGCTGGCCCTCGGCTACGGAGACCGTAACCTCGGTCCGTCTTCTCCGGCGAGGTTTTGCCCCTCTGCCGTAGGCTTTCGTTGGGAGAGAGAGAGATTAGATGGAACAGAAATCTTGCTTCCCAAACCAACGTGCGGTTACAGGAATATATGGCCACCGGCCCCCAACTAATCAGAGCTAAACGCTCCTTGAATTTAGGAACTGAAAATAGAAAGCTAACTGAAAATAGAAGGCGACGCTATCTTTCCTATCTTAACCACTCGTGGAGACCAGGCCCAGCACGTCACCGTGCGCGCCCTGCGCGCTCCCCTCCGCAGCCCTGCGTACGTCGCGAGCCCTCCGGCGCCTGGTGTACGTGCGCCCCCACATGACATCTCTCCCCCCCTTAAGGAGCAGCTCGTCCTCGAGCTGGAAGGCCGGATACTTAGCGACGAACGCTGCCATGTCTTCCCAAGTGGCCGAGGCAGGCGACTCCCCCTTCCACTGCACAAGAATCTGGCGCACACCTCGGGCCAGGTGCGAACGGACGGCACGCTCAGGCTTTGAAACGACAGCACCATGGTGAATGGGCGGCAAAGGTGGTGGGACATTCGGCGGCGGTTCGTGGAACTTTTTGAGGAGGCCGATGTGGAAGACATCGTGGAGACGGGCCCGAGGAGGAAGGGCCAGGCGGACGGCGACCTCGTTGATCAGCTGCGTGACGCGGTAGGGGCCGAAGTACCTAGGCTTGAGCTTGTCGGTGACCGCTTGTTGTAGTGACGTGGCCGCGCGCTGGCGTAGACGGAGCAGCACCCAGTCACCGACCTGATACGACACGTCGCGGTGCGTCTTGTCGTAGTGCTTCTGGAACGCCTGAGCCTGTTCAAGGCGAGAGCGAATATCCGCCAGGAACTCATCGCGCTCCTCCATGCTCTTGGCAACGGCGGCCACTTGCGTGTCCCCTGGTTCATAAGACTGGATGGATGGTGGGTCACGCCCGTAGACGACGCGGAACGGCGTGTCTCGCAGCGACGCTTGGTAAGCGGTGTTGAAGACAAACTCCGCCTACGGAAGCCATCGCAGCCACTGCCGCGGACGGTCCCCAGTGAGGTAGCGCAGGTACATAATGATGACGCGGTTGGCGGCCTCCGATTGCCCGTCCGACTGGGGGTGGAATGCGGTGGTCATGTGCAGCTTGGTTCCCGTCAGGCGCATGAGCTCGCGCCAGAACGTCGAGGGAAGACCGGATCACGGTCTGACACCATGGACTGGGGCACGCCGTGTAGACGGACGATGTCGGCGAAGAATGCTTGGGCGACGGACTCGGCGGAGTATGGATGCGCCAAGGGGATGAAGTGGCAGTACTTGCTGAACCTGTCCACCACCGTTAGGATGACCGACTTGCCCCGAACGTGAGGCAGCGCTTCGACGAAGTCTAGGGCGATGTTCGGCCAGACCCCCTGCGGCACGGGCAGCGGAAGGAGGAGCCCGGCGGGGTGCAAGTGCTCCGACTTGTACCGCTGACAAGTGATGCACGCGCGCACAAAATCCTGCACAATCTGTTTCATGTTAGGAAAATGAAAGTCTCGGCGCAGTCGGTGCAGCGTGCGCTGGACTCCTTCATGTCCATCCTCATGGACAGCGGACAAGATCTCCTGGACGAGGAGGGACGCCAGGGGAATGTACAGGCGCCCGGCAAACTGCACCATGTCGTCGACGACCGTCCACGGCGCCCCGCGAGAGCCCGCTCGCAGTTCGTCCTGGATAGCGACGAGGGCCAGATCGGTGAGCTGTGCCTGGCGGAGACGGGAGACGAAGTCGAAACGAGGGGCCGAGAGGGCCAGTATGGACCCGTCGTCCGCCGTGTCTCTTCGCGAGAGAGTGTCGGCCACCGCGTTCGCTGTCCCCGGCTTGTACTTCACGGAGAAGTCAAAGCCCAAAAGCTTCCCTACCCAGTGGTGTTGGGGGATAGTCGCGAGCCGCTGATCAAGCAAGTACTTGAGGCTGTAGTGGTCCGTCTTGACAAGGAAGCGGCGGCCCGACAGGTACGGACGCCAGTGTCGGACAGCGTGGACGAGGCCGATGAGCTCCTGCTCATAGGCGGCAAGGGCGCGATGACGGGCCACGACTGGGCGGCTGAAAAACGCCACCGGGTGGCCGTCCTGAACGAGCACCGCGCCGAACCCATGCGACGAGGCGTCGCACTCGACGACGAACGGCTTGGCGAAGTTCGGCATGGCGAGGACCGGCCCCGAGGTGACCGCGGACTTGAGCGCGTCGAACGCCGCGGCCGCCGCCTCATTCCAGGAGAAACCATCCTTTTTGAGGAGGGCTGTGAGCGGCGCGGCGATGGTGCCGTAGTTGTGGACGAATTTGCGGTAGTACCCTGCCAAGCCGAGGAAGCCGCGCACCGCCCGCGCCGAGCGAGGTACTGGCCAGTCGTGAATGGCCTGCACCTTGGCCGGGTCCATGGCTACGCCGGCCTCAGAAATGACGTGGCCGAGGTACGCTACCGAGGTGACGCCGAAGGCGCACTTGGTGCGCTTGACGAAGAGCTAGTGTCGCCGAAGTTTGGAGAGGACGACGCGGAGGTGACGAAGATGATCCGCCCAAGTCTTGCTATAGATCAAAATATTGTCAAAAAAAAAAACAAGTACAAAGCGACGCAGGAACGGTCGGAGTACATTGTTCATGAAGGCTTGGAATGTCGCCGGGGCGTTGCACAGCCCGAACGGCATCACCAAGAACTCGTAGAGGCCGTCGTGGGTGCGGAACGCCATCTTGTGGACATCTTCCGGCCGCATTCGCACCTGATGGTACCCCGACCGCAGGTCCAGCTCGGTGAAGAACCGCGCGCCGTGGAGCTCGTCGAGGAGTTCGTCAACGACTGGGATGGGGAACGCATCCTTAACGGTGAGTGCGTTCAGGGCCCGATAGTCGATGCAGAAGCGCCATGAGCCGTCCGCTTTTTTGACGAGGATGACCGGCGAGGAGAACGCCGAGTCGCTGGGGCGAACGATGCCCTGCTCGATCATGGCGGCACACTGCTGCTCCAGTTCATCCTTGTGGGCCGCCGGGTACTGGTACGGGCGGACTGCCACTGGCGGCGCACCCGGCTTGAGGACGATGCCGTGGTCGCGGGCGCGCTTGGGGGGCAGTCCTCTGGGCTCGGCGAAGACATCCCCGAAGGACCCCAGCAGCTCATCGAGGAGGGACTTGCTGGCCGTCGCGGCGCTAAGCCCCGGTGCACTGGGCGTCGACAGGCCCATCCAGTAGAAGTCGCGCCCATGGCGCATGAAGGACATGGTGCGCTCGGCGAAGTTCCAGATGATCGGTCCCAGGGAGATCGTACCCTGCAAGTGGCATGACAAAGAGATCGACGTGAAAGTCAGTGTTGTCGATGGTGATAAGCGTGTTCCGGATCACGCCGGGGCAGGCGACTTTCTCGCCGTTGGCCACGGTCGCCGTGAGGCGCGGCCGTGGCTGGACAGGCAGCCCGGTGCGCAGCGCCGCCGCCTCGGCGATGAAGTTGTGGGTGGAGCCGCTGTCGAGGAGCGCGATGAGGGTGGTGGCGCCTAATGACACCTTGATCTGCATCGTGTCGCAGGTCGGTACGCCCGCGACCGCGTGTAGGGAGAAGACCGGCGTCTCTGTGGCTGGGGTCGCATCCGCCGCGTCGTCGTCGTCAGTGTCCTCGTCGTCCACCACGCTGTCGCGGAGGAATAATCGCTTGCAGACGCGGTTATGCCCACGGCCGAACTTCTCGTCGCAGTTGTAGCATAGGCAAAGCTGGCGGCGCTCCTCCTGTTCCCCCTGGGTCAGCCGCTTGACGGGCCGACCTTCCACCGTGATCGTGGCCGGCGCGGACTTGTCGGCCGTGGGTGCCGGCAGAGCGAAGCGCGCCGCTGGTGCGGAAGAAGAGGGCGATCGCGCTGAGGATCGCGCAGGGGCGTGCGTGTGGGTGGCACGACGTAGCTGTTCCGCAGCTCGATCTTGCGGGCGAGGCTCATGGCCGCCGCCAGCGACTGCGGGTTGTGGATCTCCACGTCGTGGCTCAAGGGAGGCCGGAGGCCTGCCGTGAATAGCTGAACGCGTTGCGCCTCGTCCAGGCGGCCGGCGCGAGACAACAGCGCCTGGAACCGGTCCTGGTACTCCTCCACAGTCCCCGTGCGGTGGCACGCCGCCAGCTCGCCGAGGGGGTTGGAACGGAGGGGCGGCCCAAAGCACAGGTGGAGAAGCTCCTTGAAGCGGCGCCAGGAAGGAGTGCCGCCGTCCTGCTGTACTTGGTAGTACCACGGCTGGGCGCCGTCCTCGAGGTTGTACGACGCCATCCAGACCTTCTTTTCGTCCATGATTCGCTGTTGATGAAAATTAGATTCACAGCGATTGATAAAGATCAGAGGTTCCGACTTGCCGTCGTAGCGTGGAAAGTCGAGCTTCTGGAAACGCGGCGGTCGGTCTTTGTCATGTACGGGCAAGCATACACCAGGCGTCGCAGGGCCCGTGATGTACGCCGGGCAACATAACGAGCTGCACGTACGGAGGACGCGCTAGGCAACGTGCATGACCAAGACACGCTCGGTGGCTAAGTTAGGAAGTTTGAGAGTTAGTTTCTATTTTAGTTCCTTAATTCTAGGAGAGTTAGACTCGGATTGGTGGAGGCCTTTGGCCATATATTATTGTAACCGCACGTTTGGTGAAAGGGCAAGCAATACATCATTAATCTATTTTCCTGTCTCTTCTCCAAAACTAAGCCGACGGCAGGGGGGAAAAACCTCGCCGGCGACGACGGACCAAGGCTACGGTCTCCGTAGCCGAGGGCCAGCTACCCCAGGTCCCGACGCCCTTGACAACCTGGTATCATGATCCAGGCGATCCTCGTCCTCCTGGTTATCTTCACCGTCTGCTGCCACCAATCCACCGCCCCCAGCCGCCGCCATGGGTGACGCCGATCAACTCAAGTCCCTCACCGAAGCCATGAAGGCGCTACAGGCTACAGTCGAGGCCAACGCTAAGGCCATCGCCGCCCTCAACGCCGCACACACGTCGTCCTCGAACTCCAAATCGGCATCCGGCGAGCACCACAACGATCGACCGCCGAAATTCCAGAAGATGGATTTCCCCCGCTACGACGGCAAGTCCGATCCGTTGATCATCAATCGCTGCGAATTGTACTTCCACCAGCAGCGGATCATGGAAGAGGAGAAGGTTTGGATGGCGTCGTACAATCTGGAAGCGGGCGCCCAGTTGTGGTACATGCAGGTGCAACAAGATGAGGGCACGCCTACCTGGAGGCGCTTCACGGAGCTGCTGAATTTGCGCTACGGGCCACCGCTGCGTTCCGCGCCGCTGTTCGAGTTGGCGGACTGCCGGCGCACTGGCACTGTGGCGGAGTACCAGGACCGTTTACAGGCCCTTCTGCCGCGCGCGGGTCGTCTCGACGAGGCGCAACGCGTCCAGCTCTTCACCGGAGGCCTCCTACCACCGCTCAGCATGGACATACAGATCCAGAACTCACAGACGCTCGCCGCGGCCATGAGCCTGGCACGTCAGTTCGAGTTACGGGAGCAGTACGTGGCCGCCGCGATGCCCAAGGCACTCCTGCCGGCGCCCCGACCACGCCTGGCCTTGCCTGCACCACCGGGCGCCAAGCCGGCTGCTCAGGCCACGGTCTCTGTGGAAGGACGGGCCATCAAGCGCCTGACCACGGCGGAGCAGGAGGAACGGCGTCGTCTGGGCCTCTGTTATAATTGCGACGAGAAATATACCAGGGGCCACAACAAGATTTGTCGCCGTCTCTTTCTCTTGGACAGCGTGATCAAAGAAGATGACGGCGAGCCGCGGGACGCTGCTGTCGAGGATGCGGCCATGGAAGAGCCGCCCGCCTACTCTTTACATGCCATCGCCGGCGTGACGTTCAGCGACACCATGCAGATCCCGGTCTCCGTTGGCCCCGCGTCTCTCGTCGCCCTCCTCGACTCTGGCAGCACCCACGATTTCATCTCCGAGGACGCTGTGCTCCGTACCGGCCTTTCCATCCATCGCCGGGCACGCCTCTCGGCCATGGTGGCCAATGGTGAGCGCATCACGTGCGCCGGCGTCATCGCAGCGCCCCGCTATCCGTGGGCGGCGAACCGTTTCCAACGGACCTCTTCGTCATGCCGCTTGCCGGCTACGACGTCGTCCTCGGCACAAGATGGTTAGCTGCTCTGGGGCCGATCACGTGGGACTTCAGCACCCATTCCATGGCCTTCAACCTCCGGGGGCGCCAGATGCGTTGGCAGGGCCTGGCTGGTCCTACTTCACCGGCTGTACGCACCACGACGGCAAGCACCACCCTACTGGAGGAGCTCCTCGGCGCTTTCGACGACGTCTTCGCCGAGCCGCACAGTCTTCCGCTGGTCCGCAGCCGCGACCACAGCATCACGTGCTGTCGGGCGCCCCTCCAGTAGCTGTTCGGCCGTACCGCTACCCCGCCATGCACAAAGATGAGCTGGAACGCCAATGTGCGGCCATGCTGCACCAGGGCCTCATCCGCCGGAGTTCTTCGGCATTCTCTTCACCGGTCCTCCTCGTCAAGAAGGCCGATGGGTCGTGGCGCTTCTGCGTCAACTACCGCGCACTGAACGCCATCACCGTCAAGGATGCCTTCCCCATTCCGGTGGTCGACGAGCTCCTCGACGAACTCCACGGCACGCGGTTCTTCACCAAGCTCGACCTACGCTCCGGCTACCACCAGGTCCGCATGCGGCCAGCGGACATCGCCAAGACCGCGTTCTGTACCCACGACGGCCTCTACGAGTTCCTGGTCATGCCGTTCGGCTTGTGCAACGCCCCGGCAACTTTCCAGGCGCTCATGAACGACGTGTTGCGTCCCTACCTCCGCCGGTTTGTGCTTGTTTTTTTTTGACGACAGTTTGATCTACAGCACCTCCTGGGCAGATCACCTGCGCCAACTGCGCGCCGTCCTCGTCCTACTCCGCGAACATCGTCTCTTCGTCAAGCGCTCGAAGTGCGCTTTCGGCGTCGACTCCGTCGCCTATCTCGGCCACATTATCTCGGCGGCGGGCGTGGCCATGGATCCGGCCAAGGTCCAGGCGATCCACGATTGGCCTCAGCCTCGGTCGGCACGAGCGGTGCGCGGCTTCCTGGGCCTTGCGGGGTACTACCGCAAGTTCGTCCACAACTACGGCGCGATCGTGGCGCCCCTCACGGCACTATTGAAGGAGGAGGGGTTCTCCTGGAACGACGACGCGACCACAGCCTTTAGCGCGCTCAAGGCCGCGGTGACGTCAGCTCTGGTGCTGGCCTTGCTGGACTTCACCAAGCCTTTCGTCGTGGAATGTGACGCGTCGTCTCACGGCTTCGGCGCGGTGCTCATCCAAGATGCGCACCCGATCGCGTTCTTCAGCCGCCCCGTCGCTCCGCGCCACCGTTCCCTCGCCGCTTATGAGCGGGAGCTCATCGGCCTCGTTCATGCTGTGCGCCACTGGAGGCCGTACCTGTGGGGCCGTAGGTTTCTCGTCAAGACAGATCACTACAGCCTCAAGTTTCTTCTCGACCAGCGCCTCGCCACGATTCCCCAACATCACTGGGTGGGGAAACTGCTCGGTTTCGACTTCTCAGTCGAATACAAACCGGGGACGACGAACACGGTCGCCGATGCTCTCTCTCGACGCGACATGGATGAGGGCGCGCTGCTCGCCATTTCGGCGCCCCGCTTCGACCTCGTCGATCGTCTCCGTCACGCCCAGGCTATTGATCCAAGCTTTGTCGCCTTCCACAACGAGATTCGCACCGGTACGCGCGCAGCGCCATGGGGCGTGGTCGACGATCTGGTGACATACGATGGCCGCCTGTTTATTCCTCCGGCTTCACCCTTGTTGCAGGAGATCATCGCCGTTGTCCATGATGACGGCCATGAGGGCGTCCAACGCACACTACATCGACTACGGCGTGACTTCCACTTTCCCAACATGCGCCGCGCCGTCCAGGACTTCGTGCGCGGGTGTACCACTTGCCAGCGGTACAAGACGGAGCATCTGCACTCTGCTGGCCTTCTGCTGCCCCTGCCGATACCCACTACGGTGTGGGCTGACATCGGTCTCGACTTCATCGAGGCGCTGCCGTGCGTCAACGGGAAATCGGTCATCCTCACGGTGGTTGATCGCTTCAGCAAGTATTGCCACTTCATTCCGCTTGCGCATCCGTATACGGTGGAGTCCGTGGCGCAGGCATTCTTCACCGACATAGTTCGTCTCCACGGCGTACCGCAATCCATGGTGTCCGACCGCGACCCGGTCTTCACCTCGACATTTTGGCGCGAGCTCATGCGCTTGATGGGCACCAAGTTGCACATGTTGTCGGCATTCCATCCACAGTCCGACGGCCAGACGGAGGCCGCCAACCGCGTCATCGTGATGTACCTGCGTTGCTTCACGGGCGATCGTCCTCGTCACTGGCTCCGCTGGTTGCCGTGGGCCGAGTACACCTACAACACGGCGTACCAGACCTCTCTCCGCGAGACACCGTTCCGGGTGGTCTATGGGCGGGATCCCCCTTCCATACGCTCTTATGAGCCAGGGGAGACCCGGGTGGCTGCTGTTGCCCAAGACATGGCGGACAGGGAGGCCTTCCTTGCTGATGTGCGTTTCCGTCTGGAGCAGGCGCAGGCCAACCAGAAGCTGCAATATGATAAACACCACCGTGCGGTGGAGTACCAGATCGGCGACTGGGCACTGCTGCGTCTTCGTCAACGTCAGGCTGCATCGCTCCCTCAGGCGCAGAAAGGGAAGCTCAAGCCTCGCTTCATCGGGCCGTACCGTGTCACCGAGCTCGTCAACGACGTCGCCGTTCGGTTAGAGCTGCCGGCAGGTGCCCGACTCCATGATGTGTTTCATGTAGGTGTGCTGAAGAAGTTCGTCGGAACACCGCCGGACGCACCACCACCTTTGCCTTCCATCCAGAACGGGACAGTGGTTCCGGAACCTCTTCGTGTCGAGCGAGCCCGTCTTGCGCGCGGTGTTCGTCAGCTCCTGGTGCAATGGCGTGGAGAGCCGGCTGAGTCAGCTACTTGGGAGGATCTCGATGTTTTCCGCGAACAGTACCCGACTTTTCAGCTCGAGGACGAGCTGGATTTCGAGGAGGGGAGAGATGTCATGTACGGGCAAGCATACACCAGGCGTCGCAGGGCCCGTGATGTACGCCGGGCAACATAACGAGCTGCACGTACGGAGGACGCGCTAAGCAACGTGCATGACCAGGACACGCTCGGTTGCTAAGTTAGGAAGTTTGAGAGTTAGTTTCTATTTTAGTTCCTTAATTCTAGGAGAGTTAGACTCGGATTGGTGGAGGCCTTTGGCCATATATTATTGTAACCGCACGTTTGGTGAAAGGGCAAGCAATACATCATTAATCTATTTTCCTTGTCTCTTCTCCAAAACTAAGCCGACGGCAGGGGGGAAAAACCTCGCCGGCGACGACGGACCAAGGCTACGGTCTCCGTAGCCGAGGGCCAGCTACCCTAGGTCCCGACGCCCTTGACAGTCTTGGTGGTGCTCCCCGGAGCCGGAGTTCGCTGGGGTGGACGAGCCCCCCTGCGGCGGCCGCGTGGCCTCCTGGCGCGAGGGCTCCAGGCGCTTGATGGCCTGGGCGTTGGCCTCCACGAACGTTTGGAGCGACCGGATGGTGGCGACCAGGGAGTCCAAGGTCGCCTGCAGGGCTGTGTTGGCGGTGGTGTTGTCGCCCATGGTGGAGACGCGAGGCGAGGGGGTCAGCGCTGCGGTGGTTGGGTCGGGCGAGGGGGCACGGGAGGAACTGGATCGCCTATATCGTGATACCAGGTTGTCAAGGGCGTCGGGCCCAAGGGTAGCTGGCCCTCGGTTACGGAGACCGTAACCTCGGTCAGTCTTCTCCGGCGAGGTTTTGCCCCTCTGCCGTAGGCTTTCGTTGGGAGAGAGAGAGATTAGATGGAACAGAAATCTTGCTTCCCAAACCAACGTGCGGTTACAGGAATATATGGCCACCGGCCCCCAACTAATTAGAGCTAAACGCTCCTTGAATTTAGGAACTGAAAATAGAAAGCTAACTGAAAATAGAAGGCGACGCTATCTTTCCTATCTTAACCACTCGTGGAGACCAAGCTCTGCACGTCACCGTGCGCACCCTGCGCGCTCCCCTCCGCAGCCCTGCGTACGTCGCCAGCCCTCCGGCGCCTGGTGTACGTGCGCCCCCACATGACAATGTCAATTTCTGTGTCTCCAAAAATAAAAAAGAAATTGCCTACAGGCCCAAGTGTTGCTACTAACTTTGTTTATTCTAGGTGCCTTTTCATTTAAAACATACAATGAAGGTCTGGTATGGACCCTTAAAGCATGTTTATCCTTTCAGTTGTTACTTGGGAGTATATGCTATTAGTCTGTTACAACAACCCTTACATTGAAACTTTTTTTTTTATTTTCTATACAGGTATCAAAATTAACAATTTGGGTGTGCTTGACAGCAGGGGCTATAGTCGCTCGCTGATTGCATCGCGTGCAATAGAATCTTACCTAATTCAGGTTGATATTTTGCTTAGCTATGCTGCTTGTATTCATTCTAACTCAATTTTGTTGTTCGAGGTTTAGACTTCACTTATGAAACACATAGAATTACAATAGGAAGCATGATTTGCTAATTTAATGCAGAGCCAGTGCTAGATGCCCTCAGTACCTTTTCAATCTGTCACTGTGGGGCCAGTCAGAATAATTGTTCAATGTTGGACTTGTTTTAAATTGTAAGAATTATTATCTAACGATTCTATAGTCTGTGATGTTAATTGTTTTCAACAGTCTAAAATTTCCTTGGTTATGTTTTTCTGCAAAGTTCATTTTGTTTTATTGGATTTGAAAAATTCATTTGTTTCTTACTATGTCATCTGTAACATGCTTGGACCTCCATGCCTTTAATGTTTTGTCACGTGCCCTTCACACTGTTAATTTTTTTCCTCTTGAACACGTAGAAGAGCTGCATATTTTTGTATCAAAGATGATGAAGAGTAAGAAAAGGGTAGAAACCTGAGTACACACACCCAAACACACACCATTAGTTTTGAATCTAACATCTCAATATAACATACTTATCAAGAATACATTTATATATTTTGTAAATTCATTGTGTTTAATATCGATGTCAAGTTAGTTTATGTTTCGTAATTGGATATTCTTATGTGACATGCGATGGTTTCGACCTAACATTGTTCTTACTGGGTTCAAACCAGATATTGAAGACTGGATTCTTCCATGCTGATCCTCATCCTGGAAACCTTGCTGTAGATAAGGATGGTTCGTTAATATATTATGATTTTGGAATGATGGGTGAAATAAAATCATTCACTCGAGAGAGATTGCTCTCCCTGTTCTATTCTGTGTATGAGAAGGACGCAAACAAGGTATCTTAATCTTTATGAAAATGTTTTAGTAATATTTGTTTTAAACTTAGCACTTATACCTTGGATGCTATTCTGGAAATTAAGATTTTCAGCCCTCCACACAATGCATTCTGTCTTCATGATCTCTTTCTTGCAGGTTATGAAAGCTCTAATTGACCTGGAAGCTCTACAGCCAACAGGAGATCTCTCACCGGTTCGTATTTTAATGGGTAGGAAGGTCACTGATGTTTCAAATATTTTATAAATATTCTGCGCTTTTGGTTTTGTAGGTTAAGAGGTCCATTCAATTTTTCTTGGACAATCTGTTGAGCCAGACACCAGATCAGCAACAGACTCTGGCTGCAATTGGAGAGGTTGCACATACACTTCTTCTACATTAACTTATATTTAATAACCAATATAAGTAACAGTTTTGTTGCTTAATTTTATTTTTATAGGACTTATTTGCGATAGCACAAGATCAGCCTTTCCGGTTTCCATCCACATTTACATTTGTTATAAGGGCATTCTCTACTCTTGAAGGTTTTCCATCTTGGCACCTTGAAATTATTTTAGTATTCTTTCATGCATTGCTATGTTAGTTATCACTTATTGTTAATGCAGTGGCATTATGTTTTGGTAGAAATAATCATGAGCATAACTTTCATCATAGACTTTCTGGTTTGTTAATTATTCTTTTTAAATCTGAAGTAAATACAAATGAAAAACTTCTAGCGTATGTAGAAAAAGAAATACTTGTTCATTGATGAAAAACTAAGTTGTGAAAAGAATCGCTGATCGACATGTGAACAAAGGCATTAATTTTTCTAGTAATAAATCGTATGTAATAGCTAAGAAAACAATAGCACGTTCTAGCCGGTTTA
Source organism: Panicum miliaceum (assembly GCA_032594955.1). NCBI lineage: Eukaryota > Viridiplantae > Streptophyta > Magnoliopsida > Poales > Poaceae > Panicum > Panicum miliaceum. Next base: position 26,918,968 of record CM064066.1, on the reverse strand, counting down.
TCTTAGGTGTTTACTGCCTATATCTGAATATATCATACAAGCTATCATACATGTCTGTCTAGCCATTTAATTCTACACAATTTTGTCTTCCAATTATTCATTTGTTCTCTGTCATCAGTTACAACCGAAAATATGTGCTAACGACTATGTTATTTGACAGGGATTGGATATATATTAGATCCAGATTTTTCCTTTGTCAAAGTTGCAGCGCCATATGCACAGGTTAGTCTCCTGTTATGACCCTCAGTTCGTTTTAAGTACACATGTTTTCTCACTCTTACTTTTCCATCCTATGTGTTATCTTTTGTCTTGCTGTCTTATATCTTTCTAAAAGGGGTTGGTATGGCTTAAAAAATTATTCATATGTTAATCATCCCTTTTAGTATGCTTGGTGTGCTCTGCACTTCTTTTGTTATTTTAGCTAATATAGTTTTTATTCCCTTCTGTTTCGCAGAAGCAGAGCCCGTGTCTTTTGAATGTTTGCCTCATTCTAATTGAACTTTTGACCTTCAGGAACTGTTAGACTTGAAACAGAGACAACGGGGTGGACCTGAATTAGTCCGGGAGATAAGAAAGCAAGCAAATGATGTAAGTATACAGATCTGCTGGTGCACTTTTGTTAGTTTTTTACAATCTGTCATCTATATGGTACATTGTCCAGCACACTAAACATTACCACCGATGGTCATCTCTATATATGACAGGCTCGTGATTCTACCATATCAATGCCCTACAGAATACAGAGAATTGAAGATTTTGTAGGACAACTTGAGTCAGGAGATCTGAAACTCAGGGTCAGAGTACTGGAGGTATGCTAATGACTTGTATCGATATCTTTCATCTTCTCAAAGTTCTGTGAGATACATTGCAAGTGTTCATTTTCTTGTTCTTTGGTCAGAATCTGGACAGCACTTAAAACTATGATACATTTTTTTTCCTTTGGCTTGATTCTGAACTGAATGGCATTTGCAGTCTGAACGAGCTGCTCGGAAAGCTACTGTGCTTCAGATGGCCACCATTTATACAGCCTTGGGTGGTACTCTCTTGAATGTTGGGGTCACATTGAACAGTCAAGGGAACCAAATAATCGCAAACGGTTCTTTCATTGGTGCAGGTAGGTTTCCTTTCCTGTGTTGTAAAATAAATTCTGTACTCAACAACATTACTAGCTCACCTTTCGCATCCAATTGCTCCTTATTTCTTCTAATCTAACCATTTAGTAGTAGTACATAGGCTGTTGAAACTTGCTGATATTTAAACATACCGTATAATAGAATCAATCTGAACCTAAGCTATCTGTGGCAACTGGTTCTCTAAGAGAACAATAAGCATCAAGCGCTTCCTGATTGGTCTGATTCAAACTAAAAACGTGCAGGCATATTTTTAGCATTGCTGATCAGATCTATGCAAAGAGTGAAGAAACTTGACAAATTCGAGACCATGATATGATCATCTTGCAAAGACATGCAACCGCAGGATTTCCTGTCCCTGAGATGGCATGGCATGACAAACTAAAGAGTATTTTGTAGAGTTACATGGGTAATGCGCGCCCGCTAAGGTTATAGTATATACGAAGTGTATATAGGAAATTTACATTCTTTCTGGGAAACAACCTATCTTTCACTTGCTCTTGTAAATCTGTACAAACTGTATCATTATTTAGCCGCTAAGGCTAAATACACCGACCAGTCAATAAAGCAAGGAATTGAAGATAATTGTAATGTTATTTTGCACTAAAATATTTTGCAATATTCGATGTTAGCCCTATGGAAATTAAGCAAAAAATATGGTGACGCTGTGGAGTTTTTTTTATTTTTTGCAAAACATAGTATAGACACAGACGCTCACATACACGCACACTCATCCCCTATGAATATAGGCACGCAACTCTACTCCTATGAGCATCTACTCCTATGAGCACCTCCGAGAGATTGAGCCGGCAGATCCTTGATATTGACACTGGAAGAATAGTGCTGGTTAAATCCTGAAATAAATTCACAAAAATACGAGTACCCGTGTTGAAATTCACAAAAATACGAGTACCCGTGTTGAGTTGAGGACTCGAATCTGGGTGAGGACTCGAATCTGTTGGGCAGGTTCCACCACAGGAAAGCTTACTGGCTGTAGCTCAGCTCACTGCTGCTACGGAGATATGATGCTAAGTGTTTTTTGTTAGATGTATATATACATTGTGCAATTAGTCACTAGTTTAGGGTGCTATCTGCACTTTGTACTCCTTCATATCAGCCCTTTTGGGTATGTATGGTAATAGATGAGCTGCACATTCCTAACATGGTAACAGAGCCTAGGGTTTTCAATCCCGCCGGCTCCGGCGAACCACCGGGGAGTCGCCGGTGAGGTCACCACCGCCGGCCGACGAGTAGCTCCATCTCTTCGTCTCCCCCTCCCCCTCCTTCCCCTGCGCGGTTGTGCCCATGCGCGCCTCCCACGACCACCCGCGTGCCGCCCTTTGCGGCCGCCCGTGGCTCGGCGCATCTGCGCCCTCCTCCTGCACGGCCCCGAGCTCGAGCGCCCGCGCGTCGTCTGCGTGCACGGCCCCGAGCTCGCTCTCCCGCGAGTCTCACGCGTGGGTCCGTGCTCGCGGCGTCTGCGCGGCCCCATGCCCACGCGCCCCCTGTCGCGCCTCCCTCGAGCGCCCGCGCGGCCCCGCGGCCCCATGCGCATCTTTTGCGGCTACCTACGCCAACTCTGCTCTGGTCTTCTCCCCCCTCTCTCTCCATAAAAAAAATAAAAAAAACAGAGAGAGCTCTTGTGGGAGACAACCCTTGGCATGGCTTCTCTTAGCCGACCAATTGTTGTACCCGTCCCTCGGTGTCCCGCTGTCTTCAATGGTGCTAATTAGGGCGAATTTGTATTCCACATGGAGATTCACATGGGCAGACAGCAGCTTTGGCACTACCTCACGGGTGAGCGGCCTTGCCCGCCCACCCCTTCTCTTCCTACTCTACCGACCTATGTGCCAGATGCCACGATGCTATCAAGCAGCCTCCTCCTTGAGGCGGAGAGGTTGTTCAAGGCTCAGATGGAGGCCTACCAGTTTGATCTTGATGCGTAGGCAATCCGGCTGCGTGAGGAGGCACGTGCCAAGGCCATTCTTCTTGCGAGCCTAGAGGTTGACAGCTCCCTATCGCTATGTGGTCTTTCTACTTCTCACTTGATGTGGGCTCACCTCAATTGGAGTTACGAGATTCATAGGCGTTGTATCTGGCGGTGGTTGAGGAAGCCCAGTCACTTCGCCAGCACGATTCTACCATGGAGGAGTTTCACCGTCAGATGACTGTCATCTGGCATCGTTTGGACACCTTGGGTGCTGAGTTCTGTGCTGGTGGCACCTGCAAGTGCTGCGATCGTCACCGGGGACAGCGGGAGACTCTACGTCTTCATGAGTTTCTCTCCCGTCTCAGTCCTGAGTTTGAGGTTGTCAGGTCCTAGCTCCTGACCCGCCGACCTTGCCCGTCTCTCGATGAGGCGATGCCGGAGTTGCGTGCTGAGGAGACTCGTCTTCGGGAAGGGGGCATGGGTGGAGCTCCGCAGTCCTCCTCTGTTTTGGCTGTTCGGGCTCCACTTGTGTCCACCGCTGCTCCTCCGCCACTGCTGCCATCGCCTGACCCTGATGTCTAGTGTAGCTATTGTGGCAAGTATCGCCATACTGAGGCCGTTTGTTGCAAGAAGCAGCGCGACAAGAAGGCTCCTCGCTCAGCCTCTGCTTTGGAGCAGGAGGTTCTCACATTGTTCCGTCGCCTCAATGCCATGACTCCCTCTGGCACTATTGCTCAGGCTTCTGGTCCGCCACCTGCACCTCACTCAGGTATATCATCCAAGTGGTTTCTTGATTCTGGCGTGTCCTTTCATATGACTTCGGATTCCAGTCAACTATCTTCTTTGTCTCATTATGATCCACCTCCTATTGTTTAGACCGCTGATGGTACTTCTCTTCCAGTTGCTGGACGGGGTGTTCTTTCTACATCCTCTTTTCATGTTCCTATTGTTCTTGTTGTGTTCAGGATCTCTGTATGAGGCTTCTGGTGGGGATTGGGCCTAGGCGTCATTACTCTCAGCACCTATGGGAGCTTGATTGGCTACGTCTTCCTTCGACTGCTCTGGCGAGTTAGTCATCAAGCTGTCCTGCTTCCGCGTCCGCTACCTCCACTACCGCTACTTTTGCTTAGTGGCATCGTCGCCTTGGCCATCTCCCCGGCTCGAGACTATCCACCCTTGTTGGTAGTGGTGCTTTAGGTCCTGTTTCTGGTGACGCTACTCTTCATTGTACGGGTTGTAAGCTTGGCAAACAGTTACAACTTCCCTATCCTTCTAGTGATTCAGTATCGCAACGTCCTATTGATCTCATTCACTCTAATGTATGGGGGCGGGCTCCTTTCATTTCAAAAGGGGGTCACTACTACTATGTCATATTTATTGATGATTATTCGAGATATACCTAGATTTATCTTATGTCCTCTCGTGGTCAGTTTTTATCCATATACCAGCAGTTTGCCATTATGATTCATCCTCAGTTTGATTCTCCCATTCTTGTTGAGCAGGGTACTCTCGCCCAGTTCTCCTGTCGTGGTGCTCATGCTCAGAATAGTGTTGCTGATCGTAAGCATCGCCACATTCTCAAGACTTCTCGTGCTCTACTTCTTTGTTTTGAGCTTCCACCTCACTTTTGGGCTGAGGCTGTCTCTGCGGCTGTCTTTCTCATTAACAGGCAGCCCTCCTCTATTCTTCACGGTTGTACTCCCTATGAGCACCTTTCTGGTCATCCTCCCCGTTACAGTCATCTCTAATGCTTTTGGTACGCTTGTTTTGTTCCTCCTCCTCCTCGTGAGCGTACTAAACTGACTGCCCAGTCAGTTGAATGCATCTTTCCTGGGTACAGCACGAAGCTCAAGGGTTATCGCTGCTCTGACCCTGTTGCCCGTTGGATGTGGATATCTCGGGATGTCACCTTTGATGAATCCCGTCCTTACTACCCTCGCTCCTCCTCTGGTCCTTCTTCCACTACTACCGAGTCTCTCTCCTTCCTGACACTTCCAGATGTCTCTCTTCCGTTGCCTCATCTACGCTTATCCTTACCGTCTCCTACCATCACTCCACCATCACCACCTTCCAATCCTATCGTTCCCTCCCCTCCCCTTGAAGTCCCTCCTGAGTGTCAGACCCGGGGCCACGGGACTGCGCACATGGTGTACATATTATAGGATAAGGGGTGGGACATGGCCCACACCCTACACCAATTGTAACTACTCGTACCATAGTAGAACTAGTCGGAACAGAAGGAAACTACCCGAAAAGTACTTGGGTAGGACTCCTGAGCTCGTATCTGGCTTGAATTTCCATGTAACCCTATCACCCCAAACTATATAAGGGCGGGCAGGGACCCCCTCCAAATAGATCAACCAGATCAACACCTAAGGCAATACAAACCACCACACAGGACGTAGGGTATTACGCTCTCGGCGGCCCGAACCTGTCTAAACTTTGTGTTCCTTGCACCTTCGAGTTTCTGATCTCGACGACACCCTACCTGTAACTCACCACCTCGGGGGTATCCCTCGGTGAGCTTGACGGTAAAACACCGACAGCTGGCGCGCCAGGTAGGGGTGTTCACCGAGCATCCACCGGAGAACTCGATGGCATCTTTCAGCTTCACCAGCACCGTGCTTGATGAGGGCACAACGTTTCTTTTTGGCTCCTGGATCTGCGTCGCCAACGGCTCGGGTGGTTTCAACGGCCACCTAGCCGATTCTAGGAAGCTGGAGGCCTCTGCAGCAAGCCAATGCAGTGACCTTGACAAGTTCGTCAACAACCTCGATGAGTTGCTGCTCCCCGATCACATCGGGGAGATCAAGAGGATGTCCGTTTTCGACGCGACTTCAACTCGTGCTGCACCAGGACTTCTCAGATCTGTCTCAAACTGATCTGAGGAGGCGCTTGCCCTATTCCCGTTCGGGTTACGCAATGCTGCTTCGGTCAATGAGGAGGCTACATAGTCTGAGTCCCTCTCTGACTTGGAGGAGGACTTATATCGTCTGCTCAACCTCAAGGACGAGGGAGCCACCGCCTATCGTGGGGCCCCATTTTCGACAACTACTTGGACTCAGACGAAAAGTACTTGTTGGCGAAAAGTACCCAAGGATGAAAACTACTCGTTGTCGAAATGTACTCGCTGACTAGTACTACACCTTCCAGATGGAGTTCGGGAGAACTTGAGGATGAGGGAGCCACCGCCTGTCGGGGGGCCCCCGTTGTTGACAACTGCTCGGACTCAGACGACGACCCCGAATCCTTTTCGGGTAGTCACCTGGGTCTGACCATAACGTCTACGCCGCAAGGCCGGTTCGTGTACTGGAAGGGCTTAGAGCCCTCTGAGTTACTCGAATATGACTCCCGCCTTGTGGCCTTGACGCTGGAACTGCCTTTTCAGGAAGGCAAACCCCTCTCTCGCATCTCTGAAGAGGGAGAGGGCAGCACAGAGCTAGTCGAATACAACCATACGGATGAGAGCTCGCCGGATCGTCAAGTCTACATGGCTTCCCTTCGCAATGCGGATGACGACAAGCTGGGTCCTGAGTACGCCGCCAAACTACTCGCAGACGTATCTACCGTTGAACATACGGCGGACGCCCTTCAGGGCGAGAACGAGGAGTACAGAAGGATCCAGCGGTTGAAGAACGCCAAGCGTGCCAAGTGCAGGCGGAACACGGAAAACCGTGCACGCAACCCACTGTACCAGAGGAACCTCAACAACACTTTCACAGCAGCTGAAGATCGGGAGTATCGCACCCCGATCGGCGCCATTGCAGAAGCAGCGCTCCTAGCTCAACAACTACCACCAAACCCCCAGATACAAAGGCTGCAATACCTAACCCAGTGCGTGCTCGTGCAACTCGATGGGCAGCACCCATTGTCCTCAACCCAGAACATGTTCTCGAGATCTGAGCGCCACGGTGACTCTGCGTAGGCTAGTCACACCCTTGGAGGAGGTTTCAGATATCGGGGGAACGACAATCACCAGAGCAACCAGGACAATCCAGTCGGCCACGGTAATCCCCAGGGCCAACAGTCCGCACGTGGCAACATTGGACAAGAGATGCAACAACCAATGCGCCCACCCCGCAACCGGCACGATGCAAGGCCTCAGGGCGAAGCTCCACCTGAGGCCAGCCTTCAAAACGCTCCTACGATTGATCTAAGGTAGAAGATCAATGACAGTCGCGACGCGCGACGCATCATTGAGGCAAGGAGAAGGGACCGACCCGACAGATATCATGGCACCGATGATAGTGACCGCTTTCTTGTGTTCACCTCCAACATCACCGACCGGTGCTACCTCAAGGATTTCAAACCAGTCGGCATCCTCAAGTACGATGGCAAGCAAAACCCGCGTTAGTGGATTCGTTGCTACTCCGTCGCCATCGAGGTATCTGGCGGATCCAACTCCACCAAGGCACTCTACTTCCCAGTAGCCTTGGAATCCGCAACCCTCACTTGGCTCGAAAGCCTTAAACCAAACTCCATCGACTCCTGGGAGGACCTCAAGAAGGCCTTCATCGACAACTTCCAGGGATCCATGATCCGAGCAGGTACTTGTCATGATTTGTCCCAGGTTAAGCAGGAGCTGAACGAGACCCTGAGGTCCTACACCCGGTGTTTCTTCGAGATGCGAGCCACCATCGCCAACATCACTGACGAGGACATCATCCTTTGCTTCTAGAACGGCCTCTTCTCGAAGCACACCCACCACGACTTCGGACGCAACCGCCCGACTACTACCGTGGAACTACGCGACATGATGGCACGGTGGGCTGACCAGGAGGACGAGGAGAACGATCGCTTCCCTAAACGCAACAATGACAAGCAGGGCAACAACAACAACCACTTCGACAAAGGCCAGCGGAACAACTCGGGGAATCCTCGAAAACGCAAGTCAAACCAAGAAGTCGCGGTTGTTGAGCACAATCCGCGGGGCAATAAGTCAGGGAACAATCAAGCACAGTTTGAGAAAGTCCTGCACAAACGATGCCTGATGCACCCGAAGTCACAGCTTATGCTCTTCGAGTGTGTCAGCCTTCGCAAGTCACTCAACACCCCACTCCTTCCTCAAGACGGAAAGCGGAAGGATCAGGGGGACGACGAGGAGGGAGACAAGTCTAGGGCTCAAGACTTCCAAGACCCGAAGAATGTCGTCAACATCATCTTCGGCGGAGATGGTGGCTTCCCCTCGAAGCGCGCGCATAAGCTGTAACACCCTAGGTGTTTAGAACTCTAAGCAAGAAAATCTAAACATAGCATCATGCATAATAACCCAAAATCATTGAATCAATGCATCTAATTATGTGTGTGCATATGCATGTGTATGAATGTGTATGTGCATGTGTATGTATGTGTGTATGTGAGTTAAATTCGCACCATTCACTGCTCAGTCATCGTTCCTCTAATTTAATACCATTAACATCTCAGCCATTAATAGGAGAGGAGGGCTTTGTCTAATGCGTGAGACAGGGGAATGAGAGTTCCTTATATAGCTTATGCGGGACGATGAACCATTCACTATCATTAATAGCAGCAATGGCAATTAATCTTCAATTACTGGTAACCGACGAATTAAGAGGTCCGTTACTGGTAAATGTAGAATAAATTCGCATCATTCACTGCTAAGTCATCATTCCTCTGATTTAATACCATTAACAACCCAGCCATTATTGTCAAATGGTGCAAAACCTTATGTGTGTGCATATGCATGTGTATGAATGTGTATGTGCATGTGTATGTGAGTTAAATTCGCTCCATTCACTGCTCGGTCATCGTTCCTCTAATTTAATACCATTAACAGCTCAGCCATTAATAGGAGAGGAGGGCTTTGTCTGATGCGTGAGGTCTCACGGGAATGAGAGTTCCTTATATAGCTTATGCGGGAGGATGAACCATTCACTATCATTAATAGCAGCAATGGCAATTAATCTTCAATTACTGGTAACCGACGAATTAAGAGGTCCGTTACTGGTAGATGTAGAATAAATTCGCACCATTCACTGCTAAGTCATCGTTCCTCTGATTTAATACCATTAACAACCCAGCCATTATTGTCAAATGGTGCAAAACCTTATGTGTGTGCATATGCATGTGTATGAATGTGTATGTGCATGTGTATGTGAGTTAAATTCGCTTCATTCACTGCTTAGTCATCGTTCCTCTAATTTAATACCATTAACAGCTCAGCCATTAATAGGAGAGGAGGGCTTTGTCTGATGCGTGAGACAGGGGAATGAGAGTTCCTTATATAGCTTATGCGGGAGGATGAACCATTCACTATCATTAATAGCAGCAATGGCAATTAATCTTCAATTACTGGTAACCGACGAATTAAGAGGTCCGTTACTGGTAGATGTAGAATAAATTCGCACCATTCACTGCTAAGTCATCGTTCCTCTGATTTAATACCATTAACAACCCAGCCATTATTGTCAAATGGTGCAAAACCAGGTTTAGCTCGGCACAGGCACGCCTTACCACACCACGCCATTGCCGGTTCAGTGAGGCGAGCGAGTTAGTGCGCACGTGGCACGCTGGACTCCCTTAACCAACTTCACAATTGGTGCACATACAGTTCACCCTTTAAGTTAGTTAGGATCTTCTCTAACTAACCATGTGGGATTAACCACTTTTGTAACTCCCTTGCATAAACCATGGGACATAAATAGATTTAATTGGCAATAAATGAGCCGAGCCCAAATAAATCCAAAAACCACATCCTCCTTGTTGTTCCGCCTCCCTCAGACAGGCTTGGGAGGTGAGAGAGGTTTCCCGTCAAGTTTAATGCTCATCCACGTGAGAGCTCCACCGCCTGCATGTCACCCCATGGGCCTAATTGTGCGGCATGCACGTCACCTTCTCTGGCGCTCGGTCCCCTCTCGTGCCCCTCTTCTCTGCCAAAACCTCTTCGTGTCAACTAGGCATCATTGCACCTTTGCATGATGCGGTGTTGGCTGACGGCTCCGATGGTTCGGCGGAACCATCCAATTAAAACTCAAATTAAGTGTCATAGCTATCATTGGAACACATCCGGCGCATATAGTTAACGGTTTAACTTGATAACCCGCTTTCAACCAATATGCCATTCGAAACAAGCATCAATATTCCCACATGAAGCCTGGCTCAGATAGTAAAAACGCGATATAGTTTTGCATAAATAAAAGGTACAATACAGAGTGCAAGATAAAAATTACAAACCAAGTACTAATTATACATCACCCAATCCATGTCCCGCCGGAAATTTGATCCGGAGTTTAGCTTTTAGTATTTGGCATTTCTTGGATTGACACATGTAGGTGTGTCCACACTCGTATGCTTTCATCTAACGACTCCTCCATGCCATACACAGTAAATCTGTGATGTATACGATATTGTATTGCATATATCTCTATTTGTGTTCTGTTAAATACCCAAAAAGTCAAACAAAAACCATACAGAGATTCAAAGTCCAAAGAAAAAAAAGAAAACAATTACACAACAAAACAAGTTCAGAAAATGAAAACCCATTGAAACAGTAGCTTCCAAACATATAAATTCGTTGCAAGGTACTGTACAAAATGTAAATGTAGCATTTTAAAGAAAGTCTCCATTACAAATGACCATGTACAAAACCAATGATAACATGCAATCTTGCAGAATTATCTCTAACAGCTTTTCAAATAAAATTTATAGTTGTTGCAAGAGCAACTATCAAGACATTAGATTCTATTCAAATTAAGGAGCAATAGAAGAAAGAAAAAGGCACGCATGGAACACATATGACCAACAATAGAATTACCAAGAATGGCAACTCAAAGTACATAGTATGCACAATTCACATGTCAACACTTACAAGCAAGCACTTCAAATATGTGCTGAACTGACCATGTAAACAGCCATATGAAATAGGGAGAGCCACACATGGTGCTGTAAAAACTTGTAGCATTAAAACACTAAGGGCAGTTAACAGAGCACGAAACAAATTTGAATAATTGAAGGAACAGAACAGGTAAAACTGAGAAGAATACTCATCGTCATTTAGAAATGACCTAAAAACTACACCAGTACAACAGTAAGGTCCTCATCACCCTGACATGTGTGTCTTTCATTCGATCACCATACAAATCAACCTTTTCGTTGCAAAGAGCAACAAAATGGTTGCATCATTGCAAAATGACGGATGCTTTTCATGAAAACACACATTGCCATACCATTGGCAAAGAATTATCACACTAAATGTCTAGGTTATTATTCTAAGACAAACATAGTACTATTTCTATGGTCTCTATGTTAAAGAAAAATGCTACACAACAGTCTTTTTCTCTCCCTCCATTGCCGGGGGCAGACCCAGAAATTGGCTAGGTCCCGGGCTGATTCTATTGTCCGTGGGCCAACTAGCCTGATCTTGGGCGTATATTAGTCTGCTGGGCCTTTTGCTTGAATAGATATCACACAAAATCAGCTGTTATAAAAGGGGTTATCTGGGATAGACCCGGGCTGCCTCCCCCCAGCCTGGGCCCTAGATCCGCCCCTGTCCATTGCTACTTAAAGGTACATTGCAGGTAATATAAAGAGCGTCATCTCATCATCATCTTCCGCCCTCTCCTAACTAGATCATCCGCCCTCGAATTTATTTTTCTAAAAAATAAAAATAGCAAGTTTAACTTAATATTTTCTAAAGCAATATACGCGCAACTGGAGTAATGAGCTGCGCATAAATCATTATCAAAGGAATGATAAACTAAGCAATATTAATGTTTCTAGCCTACTTATTTATCTTCTGTTATGGCTACAAATTCCTGTAAACAGACAAGTGCTAGTATTGTACCATGTTTACCACAAACAATTGAATCAAGGACATGCTCAGTTTACAGAGATAAATGTAACTGTACATAACAATCGAAGAAATGCTTTGCAGAGAGCCGCGACAGCATCCAACTTTATTACCAAGAGATATGTCATAGATAAACTAAAGAACTTGAACTTGTAGTAGAGCTGAAAACAAAGCTACCCCCATCTGATGCATATGAGCATATGTCTGTACTAATAACAAGGACTGGACCAAACTAACTACGGAAAGAAATAAAGAAATGGTACAGGTTGCACAGCATAGAATAGAAAAGCATCATAAACAATGGTAGTCTTGTCAGACCCGAGGCCACGGAGACTTTTTAGAATAAGGGATGGGGCATGTCCCATACCTTATACCTGTTGTAAACTACTCGTACAGAAGTAGGACTAGTCGAAACAAAAGGAAACTACCCGAATAGTACTCCGGTAGGAGTCCTGAGCTCGTATCTGGCTAGGATCTCTGTAATACTGTCCCCCCAAACTATATAAGGGCGGGCAGGGACCCTCTCGAAACAAATCCACGTCTAAGGATTTACAAACAACCACACAGGACGTAGGGTATTACGCTCCTCGCGGCCCGAAACTGTGTAAACCTTTATGTTCCATGCACCTTCAAGTTCCAGATCTCGGCGACACCCCACCTAAAACCTACCACCTCGGGGTATTCCTTGGTGGGCTTGGCGGTAAAATACCGACAGCTGGCGTGCCAGGTAGAGGGCATCATCGACGATCACCAGGCGAACTTGATGGCATCATTCAACTTCACCAGCACTATGCTCGACGAGGGCACGACGTTCACCTTCGGCTCCTGGGTCTACATCGCCAATGGTTCAGGTGGTTTCAACAGCCACCTCTCCAGCACCAGGAAGCCAAGCCAGAGGTATGTGCATCAACATCCTCTCGCGACATCGACAACCTCGTCGAGGATCTCGGCGAATTTCGACTATCCAATCTAATCGGGAACTATGCAAACCTAATCAACACCGGCGATTTAATCGCCGGAGTAGATCGGGTGGGCTGCAACATCGTCGGGTGCATCAAGCTCGCAGAAGCTGCTCTTCCACGCCCTAGTGACACGGGTTCCTCGGCCAACATCGCCCCAAGACTCCTCAACGCCCTCTCGCTGGCGTAGGTGACATCTTCTCCGGAATTGATCGAGTCGACCTATCCATCGATGATTGCAGCAGGCTTGCGGAAGCCACCCTCTGTCCAAAGGAGCCAGAAACGACCGTAGCAACATTCAACCTCCAATTCAACAACTTCATCGATCAACTCGGTGAAGTACCATCCCCTGACCCAGTTAGGGAAACCGAACACAATTCCAAGTCCCTCTCCACATTGGAGGAAGACTTGGACCGTCTACTACAACTTGGAGAAAGAGAAGCCACTGCACGTCAGAGGGTCCCTATTTTTGACAACTTCTCAGATTCCGGTGATGACGCCACGCCTTTATTAGGTGACCACTTGGGTTCGATGAAGATATCAACCCCCTCGGGTGAGCTTGCGTATCGGAAGGGTACGAAGCCCTCCATAATACTCGACCTCAGCCTACCACGCCCTGCTACCGACTCTGGCAAACTCTCATTCTAGGAAGGCAGACATCTCCATTCTTCTGACGAAGAAGAAGGTTGAACTACCTGACGAAGAAGAAGGTCGAGCAGTATTCATGGTTCGCATCGCAGAAATCCAGCACTTAGATGATAAAGGCTTGGAGCACATCCAATTTGACGACTACCGCATCGACGACAACGATGACGACTACATCTCTGACATACCCGTTCAAACTACGGACACGACGATGAGCTTTGACAGTCATGAAGTGCCTGAACATACTCTCGAGGCCACAAATTAGATAGAAGACAAAGAGGACGTTCAGAAAGAACACCGCAAGCTCAGGAATACCAAATGCAGGTAGCGCACGTTGGAGCAGCGTCAACCCAGCAACCTCTATGACTTCTCCACGACCGATCTCCGCAACGTCATCAACGTTGGCCATTACGCCCGCAACTTCATCATCTCCAGGTAGCAAGAATGCGGCGAAGTGGAGGCCTACAGCCCCACAAACTACCACATTCCTCAAGACTACCAGTTCAACCCAGAAGCGCAAGTCGGACTCTTCTAATGCCCGTGATGCAAGGATAGAGCAACCAGCTCGAGGTAAGATAACTCTCAGCTCGCAGGAACGCTTCGAGAAAGCCCTCCCAGTTATTTCCCGTGGCATCCAAGTGCTACGCACTCCGCCTTTGAATGCCATCAACTCCGAAGGGCCCTAAGAGCTTCACCATTCAAAAGCAGCAAGAAGAAGGACCGTGAAGAAAGGCGACAAGACTACTCGAGGGATGCTCTACGCCAAAATTAATACCCGATTTAAGGAGGTTTTCTGAGGGTCTTTTAGGAGTTTGTTTGTACAACCATTGTTTTGGGATTACATCTCGAAACAAGGGTTCTTTAAATTTGATCCTAAAAAGACCCCTTTTTACCATTCAATTAGGGAATTAATTTGTGTCGATATATTTTTTTCTCTGTCAGGCTAACCTTGACTCCTTTTGCCACCCAACTTTGTCCGATATACCCAATGAACTAGCACAATTTCATTTCTTTTCCAGCCGATTCTCTTGTCACCTATTCCTCATGTCACGAGTCTCCTCACCAACACTCGGTGGCTAAGGATAGGGATGACAGAGAGGGGCACAACAAAAGGAAGATACAGATGAATTTCTTCACTGTTAGGAAACCATATCGCAGCCGAACTGCGAGACTACTAAAAATAGTCGCACCATTTGGCAAATGATTATGGAATTTATCAATTAGCCAAACAAGGTATCCATGTCATCAACTCATAATCTCAGAAACACCCCAAGTACCAGTTACCGACTAGTACCACGGGCAGAAGTTACTGAAGGGGTACTTATACCCATAAATCATTGTAACTGCCGGAGTACCAGTTACCGACTAGTACCAAAGGCAGAAGTTACTTAAGGGGTTCTTACACCCATAGCTCCAATAACACTCTAAGTACTGGTTGCCGACTAATACTACGTGCAACCTACGTTATTGAAGGGGTACTCACATCCATATTCCCAATAAGGGTACCGAATGCTAGTCTAACCATAGACGAGTTCTATCCATTTGACTACTTTCTATAAGCCAAGATGGCTAAGTCACAAAGTTATCTACGCATTTTCCGACTAAATTGAGTGCTAGCCTATATGATTCAGCAGAATCAGTTGCGCCAAGTACTACGAGAACACCGAAGAGGTCCTCACACCTCCTCAATTCAAGCAATCCAAAGTTTCGAACGATGCGAGTAAATCCTGATATGTTTCCATTCCTAAGCGGGGCCAACCATCAAAATTGCCAACCTATCGACTACACTCATAATCGTTGCATTCTGAGTAGCTTGAACTATGCGTCTCGAGTTTTTTCTCCATATTCCTAAGAATATCAAGTACCCTGCATACTCTGAACAAATCCATAGGCGGAAAATATTGCACATGATATATTTATATATATTTTGACAGATTGTTCATGACATGATCTAATCCTGCTCTAGGTTCCCTACTATTTTTTGAGCCACAGGACCGACTTCTTCAAGGTACTCGGCAAATTTCTCAACAGAGCAGTTCGCAGCCATACCATCGACCAGTGGACTCAAGTTTACTGTAGGCCAAAATAATTTGACAAGCCCGAGGACATGCGCTACGTACGTCTTGGTGGTCTTCGAAAGATAGCTGGATATCTTTTGCGGTGCCTCGCGAAGGCGTTCCAGCAAAGTCCTGTTATCAATCGCTCCTTCTTATGGTGGGTCCACCATATCTACAACTACTCGTGCAGCACCCTCAAGCTCTTCAAGCTGTTTCTGCTTCAAGTTTTTCTCCTCGGCCATTGACTTGACTTGCTGCAGACCCTCCCTGACTTATTTGTCAGTATCTTCAAGCTTCTTCGTCAATGTTTTGACTTCACCTGAACAACAGTACAGCACATTCTTCATGTCAGTCAGCAGCTCTTATTTGCACTCTAACACTTTTATCGGGCTCTGCGGGCAAAAACAGCAAGAAGAAGTATTCATACAAATTCATGCAGTACTCGAGAGTGTTACCTCGGTGTGCCTTGGCCAGGGATTTGTTCTTCTCCTCCAAAGTTTCAATCTCCTTCTTGAGAAGCCAAACCTAACTTGTGCACTCCAGCTTGATGGCATCAAGCTAGTTTCGTAGCTCAACTTTCTTCAGGATCTGCTCTTCAATTTGGCGATCTTTGGCCTGCAGCTGACGAAGGCCATCTTCAACAGCTTTCAGCTTGTCGGATTTCTCCCTGGATCGATTGGCCATTGTCTGTGCAACAAGATAAGTGGTTAGTCAAGAAAGCAAGATACTCATCAAAACATATTATGACTAAGACCAGCAAGCATACCGTGGAGAATTTGTACAACTCTTTAAAGGTATCTTGAAAATGCTTCAAGACATCCGCAACCAGCATCGGATCATCAACAAGTTCCATCGGGATAGAATATCGGGACTTGCAAGATGTAACCAGAATTCCACCTGATGAAGTACCCGCAGCGCCAGTTTCTTCAAAACTTGGCCTCTGCTGCGGAGTATCTGCCACCTCACCTGCGGTAATTAGTTTTGCCTCTAGCAGAAAAGTACTCGTGGGCGGGGGCAGCATAATTGGCTCACCTGATGGGATCTCGATGGCTAGTTCAACTACCCTGGGACATTCCACGTTGTCACGCCCCTACACCCGCGATGTTCTCGGCTTCAGTGGCATCGGGTGCAAGTGACTTTGCCGGCGGTGGTGGAGGATCAACACGAGTAGCAGCAACTACCGCAATCAACGCTGCAGCATCGGACTCTTGCTTGGGGGCTAGCCCAGTCGTGGAGCTACAAGCTTGCTCCAAGCCAAGAGTAGAGGATTTCCTTCATACAAACAAATAGTCAGATTGATACATACCATTACGAGCCAACAAACCAGGTCTGGAAAGTACTCAAGTACTTACAACGATGATATCTTGAAGCCAATTTTCTTTATCCTAAGTGCTTTAGGCGCTGGAGCAGCACCCAAAGTACTTGACGACGCTGACTTGCCAATCAAGGGCACGAGTCCTCCAAGCTACCTGGCTCAGCTCACCTTTTTGCCTCTCAATCTTGGTAGGGCGGGCCTGGCAATAGGAAGGGCATGAGTCCTCCAAGCTACCCGGCTCAGCCCACCTTTTTGCATCTCAATCTTGGTAGGGTGGGCCTGGGCATAGGAAGGGCACGAGTCCTCCAAGCTACTCGGCTCAGCCCACCTTTCTTCACTTACAACTTGGTTGGGCGGGCCCGGGCATAGGAAGGGCATGAGTCCTCCAAGCTACCCGGCTCAGCCCACCTTTCTGCATCTCAATCATGGTAGGGCGGGCCTGGGCATTGGAAGGGCACTGAGTCCTCCAAGATACCCGGCTCAGCCCACCTTTTTTCACCTCAATCTTGGTAGGGCGGGCCTAGGCATAGGAAGTGCACGAGTCCTCCAAGCTACCCGGCTCAGTCCACTTTTCTGCGTTTTCAACCTGGTCGGGCAGGCCCGGGTATCGGAAGGGCACAGAGTCCTCCATGCTACCCGACTTAGCCCACCTTTTTGCGCCATCAATCTCGACAACATGTCGGGCCCAGCACCGTTCCAAAAAGGCAGGATCCTCGACTCCTTGACGACTACTTCGCCATCGCCAGGGCACTCGGTGACCCGCCCACGACTACTTCAACTACACGACCAGTCGGGAGCGGGTCTCACACCACCAGTGACTAGTTGGAATTGATTCCGACTAGTCGGGATCATCAACAAACCGGCGCAGCTTCATCAACAAGCGACACGACTTCGTCGGTGATCACCAACGAATCAAGATTGCGAATCACCCACAAGAAGACTGAGGCTCAGTTTTACGGAGATCTTTAGGGAATTTGTTTAACCATTGTCTCGAGTTTTATCTCGACACAAGGGGTTTTTTCCAAAGAATTCGTTCAACCACTCAGTTAGGGGATCATGGAGTTTACCCACAACAGGGTTTGTTTGTTCAGCAATATTTCACCACCGTACAACTTGTTTTGGCCCGCCCAAGGACTTCCTTCGAGCTAATTGAGACATCTGCGCACGGCAACATGTGATTTGTTTTGGCCCGCCCATGGATTTCCTTTGGGCTAGCCGAGTCATCCTTGCTCAACGACTACTTTTGTAACAACGCAAGTACAGGATTGCGTTGTCCCTTCCTTTGGGCCAACCGGGTCTTGTCTTGGCCCGCCCATGGAACTCATCGCCTCACGTGAAAGATCTCATCATCAATCCCTTAGGGCCAACCGTAATGTTTTCACAAGTCAACATGTGCATTCTCATGGTTCGCGCAAGGATGTGACTGAAGCTACCAGCAAGATTTATTTCTCCCTTATTGACTTCTAGTCACCTTCACATACTTCCAGTACAACTCCGTTTACTGGTTCACGACTAGTATACGTGCAAGTTTACTGAAGGGGTTTTGCTCCTATACTTTCTGTAACAGATTACTAGTTTTCGACTAGTATTCTTCGTTATTGAAGGGGCTTTGCTCCCAAACTTCCAGTAACACTCCGTTTACTAGTTCTCAACTAGTACTACACGTAGTGTACTGAATGGGCATCGCTCCCATACTTCCAGTAACACTCCGTTTACTAGTTCTCGACTAGTACTATGCGTAGTTTAATGAAGGGGCCTCGCTCCCATACTTCCAGTAATACTCCATTTTACTAGTTCTCGACTAGTACTACGCGTAGTTTACTGAAGGGGCCTCGCTCCCATACTTCCAGTAATACTCCGTTTAACTAGTTCTCGACTAGTACTACGCGTAGTTTACTGTAGGGGCCTCGCTCCCATACTTCCAATAATACTCGGTTTAACTAGTTCTTGACTAGTACTACGTGTAGTTTACTGAAGGGGCCTCGCTCCCATACTTCTAGTAATACTCCATTTAACTAGTTTTCGACTAGTACTACGCGTAGTTTACTGAAGGGCCTTCGCTCCCAGACTTCCAGTAATACTCCGTTTTCCTAGTTCTCGACTACTACGTGTAGTTTATAGAAGGGGCCTCGCTCCAATACTTTCAGTACTTCTTCGTGTACTAGTTTTTGACTAGTTATGCATGGAGTTTACTGCAAGGGCATTGCTCCCAACACGGTTTCATGTACATCAGTTACAACATTATTTTATGTTTACCTTTGTAGGGGACCTGATCCGGACTGTGCTGTTGGGCGAGTCGGATTCAACTCCGATCAGTTGGCTTCATCAACAATCGCCAACAAGTACTCAATTTCGTGAGAATGCTCGACTACATGTTGCTACTACACGTCGCTGACCACAACGACTACTCGTCAGATTCAACTCTGACTAGTTGGGTTTATCACCAACCGTCGGTGACTACTGGACTTTGTGAAGAATGCACGGCGACACGCTAGCGACTAGTTCGACTACTCGTTTCGCTTAAAAGCTAGTCGAAATCGACTTTGCCCGGTGATATGCTGGCGACTGCTTCAAAACTAGTCGGAATCGACTCCGACTAGCCTGCTACATCGACAGTTCAAGATCCAGCCGCAACTTTGCCAATTCCTAGGCTCGGGTGCTAGCGCCACCGACTACTAGGCATATCCTATGCAATTCGTCTAGCTCCCAGGCTCGAGGGCTGGATACGACACGACTCTCACCAATGAAGATTGCATGCCATGATTCTTTGGATCCTTTATTCCAAAACCTGGGGATTTGGATTCAAGGCTTGGGGCTGCGGGACATGTGTCATCAATGACTTATTTTTCAAAGCTAGAAGATAAGGATAGAAGACTCAAGATTGAATTGACCCTCAGCCTGATTCTGTCGTTGTCAAGATTGGTGATCAAGACTTAGACTAGTAAATTTTTTTATGCGCGTACGGCTCCGGATGGTTGCGCGGGTGACACGGGGTTTAGACTGGTTTGGGCAAGAAGAAGCCGTACGTCCAGTATGGGGAGCCGCTCGTGTTGCCCACGCGGGTTCTGTAGTAGGGGTTACAGAGGGGCGAGAGAGGGAACCGGTCCCAAGTCTCTAAGGTGTGCACTGAAGATCTAATGGTGGGGACGTGTTCTTCTTCGCGGGGAAGAAGAAACCCGTGTGAGAAAGTGTGAGTGTATGAGAGTCTCCAATTCTTCTACCCCGTCTCTTGGGTCCCGGCCTTCCCTTTATAGTTCCAGAGGGGCGACCAGGTTACATGCGAGACGTGCGAGGGGAAAGAGAGGGAGAGAAGGCGCGGGGTCCAAGGGAATGATTTGGGCTCCTGGGGCGCCACGGCCGGCTTCGTCGGGCAGTTTCCTCCGATCTTGTCGCTGTCCTCCTCGGGGGCCGGTGACGGCGGGCGTGCGTTATGATGGCTTTGGCCTCCGTCCCGTCGGGGCAGACGGCTGCCACGACCCCTGTTACACTGCAGGCGGCCTGCGCGGCGAGGGCGTCCCGTCCCTATCGCCGAATTTGCAGGGCGCGAGGACAGGTAGGTGAGAGCGAGGACGGTCAGGCGTGCTCCTGTGCCAGGCGACGCAGATCATGATTACCTGACAGCGAATCAGAGACGACTGCGCTGCTGTGCCGTGCGCGGCATGGTCGTGGGCGGGTAGGTGTGACGGGTCACGTCAGGGGCGCGGCCGCCTTTCTGCGTGCCCGAGTTGTGGAGCATTTATGGCGAGGCTGGCGGTGGGCCCATGTGATCAGCGCTTGTGTCTGCGCCCGAGGCTGATGTAACACCCAAAAATATAGGAGTTAAAATTTTAAAAAGTATTTATAAAAGTCTCAAGATAAAATTGTGCATGCTTCTTTATTTCTTTTCTTCTCCTATTCTTTCTTTTAGCCCAGCCCATTCCTTCTTTTCTCTTTCTTTTCTTTTCCCGCGGCCCAACTCAGCGGCCGATCCGCTCACCCGACCCTTTCTTTCACCGACAGCTGGGACCCAACTGTCAGCGCCTTCTTCCTTCTTCCCTTTCTTCTTCCTCTGCTCCGCATCGCTCCCGCTCCTCTGTTTCCTTTCTCCGCCGCGACAGCAGGCGCGCCGCGCCGTCGTTCGCGCCCCTTCTCCTTCCTTCTTCCTTCCTTACCCCGAGTCCCGATCGACTCCGCGCCATCGCCCGCGTTTCTCTTTCCTTCCCGCGATGCAGGCTTACCTTACTAGCCGCAGTTCCGCCCTTTCCCTTGCAAGAGCCGCCGCCTTCCTTATTTCCGGCCCATCCGCCCCTATAAAATTCTGTCGGAGCCCCTCTTTGCAACCAGAGCCATCCTCAAACCCTCTCCACTACTCAACATCGTCGCACGCCGCTGGAAGTCGCACACCGGAGGGACGCCGCTGCCCCGTGTCGCCGCCTCTCTGTCGACTCGCCGTTCCGCAGCTTCTCCGCCGTCTTCAACTCTCGCCAGAGCTCCGCGAGTTGGTGAGCATCAAGCCGCACCAGATTCCCCTCTCTCCCTTGCTCCGCCGCAAACCCGATTTCTCGCCGCAGCCCTGTTTCCGCCCACCGCCGTGGCCGCCAGTTTACAGCCGCCGCACAGCCATCCCGTGATCATCCTCACCATCGCCGTATCGCCCACTCTCTCCCCAGCATAAACCCAGCTTGAATCGAGCCCCGAAACACCGGATTCGGTGAAGCTCCGGCCGTCCGCCGCCGTACTCGCTCGCCGCCGACGCCCAGCAAAGCTCCGATTCGCCCGACCTTTTCCTTACTCCGCCGATTTGCCCGACCTTCACTTTACACTACCGATTTACCCGACCCTCTCTTCACACCGCCTATTCGCCCGACCCTTACTCCGCTGATTCGCCCGACCCGCCGCTCGATGTTGATCTAACGGATCAGATTCACCCGACCCTAGCCGTCCCCGAAACTCTTGCAGAAAGATCCCTAGGTTTTCCAGGAATCAACCTGCAGTCCAGAATAGTAGAAAAATAATTAGGGTTGAGCCCTTTCTTTTTCTGTTCCGACCCCTAACTTTTCTAGAATTAGTACCCGCCGTCCAGAACCTCTAGTTTCGCACCCGACCCTCTGTTTAAGGCTTAATTATGGTTTAGCCCCTGATTTCTTCAGATTTAGCCCCTGGAAGTTCAAAACTCTCGCAGTTAGGTCCCTAGATCACTGTTTTAGCCATATCATCATCGTTTCAACTCCGATTTCAGCGATTCTTGAGCCCACATGATCCTTGCATCATGAACTACAACTTTAGCATCTTTTCACCTTCTGTTTGTATTGTTTGTTGTTTTCTTGCTTATTTGTTTGTGTATGCTTGTTTGTGTGATCACGTAGACAACGTGACGTTCGAGCAAAATCAAGAGCAAGCTTACAAGGAAGAGAACCAGCAGCTGTTTGAAGAAGGCAAGTGGATTTTCCCCCCTGCATATTCTATTTGATCCCAACAACAGCATGATAATTCACTTTACTTTATTGTTGCTTGCATAAACTTGATGGGTTACCTATGCTAAGGACATACCTAGTCTTTTACCCCAAACCTTGAAACACCTAGGTTTACTATTCATGTTGGGTAGTCCCGCTTAGTTGCAAACTTTGGGATTGGTATTGAATTACTCTTATGGCAATGTTGATCACGTTTTATATTGTTGTTATCGCGTAATTTCAAGATCAACTTTGTTTAATGGGAACATGGAGAACCACCCAAGAAAACAGTACAACCACAAAGTCATATGGCTTTGACCTTAGCCAATTAATTAGATGTGTAGTTTGCTGGTGGCCTTACCGAAAGGGCAAGGAGGGGGTCGGTGATAGGGGTCATAGCCTGGTCCTCTTGGGGTAGCTGCCTTTGCTAAGGAGCTGACCATTAGGGAGGTTTATGGACCACACTGCTACTAAAACTCTAGCGGGCTGCCTAGCTCTCGACATGTCTTTGTAAAGGCTTCGTAGTGTACCCTCGCCACTCACCTCGGAAGTGTTTAAGGGCCTTGCAAACCCGGGCGACTCAGGGAAACACGATTTGTGGGTAAAGTGTACAACCTCTGCAGAGTGTAAAACTGTTATAACAGCTGTACTCACGGTTAAGAGTGGCTTGGACCCTCACATGATAATGAAACTTGAATATTAATTAATTTGTGGTTCGTGGATTATGTTATTGTTGATGGTACCTTTATGACCTTGCTAAAGTGGGTTGGTATAAACTTAAACCTAGTTAATAGGTGCTTGTTAATAAATATTTGACCAACTAAAAGCAACCGCTGCTGCAAACCTTAGCCTATCCTTGATGGCCTTGCATTTTCACCCCACTTGCTGAGTACCAAACATAAGAGTACTCACCCTTGCCGCTGATGTTCAGAAGAGAACTTTGAAGAGGAGAACTTCGACGACTTCGAGGAGTTCTAGGCTCTGCGTTCACCAGTCATCGCCTGTGGGAGACGGAGTTGTTGGAGACTTCGTATAGGGTATAACGGTTTATCGTTTAAAGACATTTGTGTCTCTTTTATATGAAGTGTAATATTGTTAAATACTTTATTTAGTTACATTTTGAGCATTGTCTTTGAGATATTACACTTTCCGTCTACCATATGTGTGTGAACATGATCCTGGCGCACAAATGAGATGCATCTGGTTCTTTCTAAAATCGGGTGTGACAGAAGTGGTATCAGAGCTATGTTGACTGTAGGACGCTAGCCTAGTTAGAAATGGTCGAAATTAAGGATTTATCTTCTAGCAAGCCATATCAGCATCAAAAATTCCTGTTTACTTTATATTTCCGCATAAAAACCTATGTTTACATAAAACTTCTATTATTTTCTTTCTTAAAGAAAAATATCCTGAATTTTACTCCCGCTCTGCCAGATGGCCAGGACTTACCAGACTGCTCGCAAGCGCACCGGAGGTCGCCAAGTTCGCATTGCCCCAGCTGAGCCAGCTTCTCCTACCCCAGTTCTAGCCCCTGTTGAAGAGGAGGAAGCTACGGAGGAAGAACCCGAGGAGGTCTACTATTTCGTGGATGGTGAAGATGGCCGCATCATGGCAATTGATGAAGAAGGAAATCAGTTCACCCCGCCGGCATCACCAGTTGTTGAGGCATCACCACCACCCCCAGTTGTCCCTGCTCCAGCCCCCGCCCCAGCACCGGTCGTCGCTGAAGGAAGCCCGAGTAACTTCGAGGATATTAGAAGAGACGATGACGAGGACAACAACAACGATGAAGACAACGACGATCAGAGTGATGAAACTCCAGGGATGAGGCAACTCTGCTGTGTTCGCACTTCAGACAGAGAACCCGGCTACTTGTCTCTGGTGCTACAAGGTGTTCTTCAAGAGTTGGGCAACTGCGTGAGACCTCACTACCACACGCACCACTACATCGACCCCGCGCTCGGCGACTACTACCTCTCTTGCATCCACATCAGGATGATAAGTGCCAGAGGCCTGAGGACTCTCACTGCACACGACTCCACCACACCCCACGCTACATACGACGCCGCCGTCAGCACTGCTGCCAGGAGGGCTCTATGGTCCATCTGCCATACCTACCGCCAGGAGCTTCAGAACACGGAGTATCGTCACCTTCCTCGCCGCCACAGTGGAACTGAAGAGGCTGTGATTACTCTAGGAGAAGATGACGAAGACCGCCTCAACACTCTTGCTCGAGTCACCGCCGCTCTCAACACTGAGCTGGAAAGCGTCATCACTGAGCTGGACGATACTCAGGACAAGCTACTGGAGGCCTATGAAAAGATCCGCATACTGGAAGCTCTACTTGAGGGAAGAGCGCCGCCACCCCCACAGATGGATGAACCCCGCTTCCCCGCGTTGTCACCACCCCGCAAGAAGCTTCGTCGTGGCGAACCCGGCTCCATAACTCGCCCCGAGGAATAGGCACTTAGGCTCTTAGGCTAGTATCTCTTAAAGTTCTCGTTAGAATCATTTTCGCTTGAGAGGA
The DNA here is from genome assembly GCA_032594955.1 of Panicum miliaceum. NCBI lineage: Eukaryota > Viridiplantae > Streptophyta > Magnoliopsida > Poales > Poaceae > Panicum > Panicum miliaceum. Next base: position 26,894,164 of record CM064066.1, on the reverse strand, counting down.
CGATGATGTAATGATGATTGCTTGAGAACAAATGTTTGCTTTGAGTGCCATAAGAATTGCTTGATATAATCTATCCATTAATACCAGTTGGAGTCTTATAAATCCATATTTTGTTAAGATATTATCTTCTGTCTACCTATATCTAGTACACCTGTCTTATCCTGGGTTTATTCCCTAACGGTCAGATGGTGAACACCAGGACAGGTGGAGCACAGAATATCCCTATCTCTAGGCGTGCTCGCACAGTTAACCGACAGAGTCAGTTGCCACCACCGCCCAATCCAACAATGGAGCAATTCTTGGCAGCACAGATGCAGGTATTGCAGAACCTCACTGCCACCATCCAGAACATACAAGCTCAGCAGAATCAGCAAGCACCGCAACAAAACCCGCCACCAAGAGACAAACACAGAGAATTCATGAGCCACCACTCCTACCTTTTCTCACTCTATGGACCCCTTGGATGCTGATGATTGGTTGAAGGTCATCACTAAGAAGCTGGACATCACGCAATGCAGTGACCGTGAAAGGGTCCTGTATGCTGCAGGATGTTTGGAAGGTGCAGCCGCTGATTGGTGGGATGCTTTCACTGCTGCTCACGCCAATGCCAACACTATCACCTGGGAGGAGTTCAGAACCAACTTTCGCAGCCACCATATTCCAGCAGGATTAATGAAACTCAAGCAGAAGGAGTTCTTGAACGTGAAGCAAGGCAACATGACTGTTAGTGAGTACCAGGACAAACTCACTCAGTTGTCTCATTACGCGCCCCATGAGGTGGATAGTGACGCGAAGAGGCAGGAGCGCTTCTTGGAAGGACTGATAGGGCCGCTCAACTATCAGCTGCATAGCCACACTTTCCCAAACTTCCAGACTCTGCTAGACAAAGCCATTGGTCTGGAGAGCAAGCGCAAGGAGCTTGGGGAACACAAGCGAAAACTTCAGTCCCAGGGACAATCCAGTAGCAACACCCGTCCCCGCTACAACACACCCCAGGGATTTCAGTCGCGCTTTGGAGGACAAGGTGGAGGATATCCGCAGAGTCAACAAAATCAAAGAACTCCACAACAGCCTCAACGTTACAACCAGCAGACTCAGCGTAACTCCATCCCGCAATCGTACCGTCCAGGTTATGCCACAGGTGCACCAGTGCGGACCAACAATCCAGTCACCCCGGTCCAACCTAATGGCTGTTTCAAATGTGGAGAACTGGGTCATTATGCTAACAACTGCCCGAAGCGTAACATGCAAACTCCTCAGAATCAGAGGAACAGTGGACAAAGACAGACTCCTCAGCAGCAGCAGCCGCGCAACAGCAACCAGACCCACTGGGTAACAAAGGACAACAGAATTGCGTGCGCGGAAAGGTGAATCATGTTGCTGCAGAAACAGCTGAAGAGGCTCCCGATGTTGTGCTCGGTACGTTTCTTGTTAATTCCGAACCTGCATCAGTTTTATTTAATTCTGGAGCATCGCATTCATTCATTACTGAGCAATTCGCTGCAAAACATAATTTACCAATGAGCCCTATGAAACAAATATTTCTAATAAACTCCCCGGGCAAAGAATTGAAAGCCAGTCACTTATGCCCAAGGGTCAGCATGAATATTATGGGGGTAGAATTCCTAGCCAATCTAATAGTCCTAAAGACTAACGGCATCGACGTGATCCTCGGAATGGATTGGTTATCAGGATATGATGGTGTCATTATCCGACTACAGCTTGACAGGTCCTGTTGTTGCGGCACCAATACACTTCATCCCACGGTTGCAGACTTGTTGGTTGTCGTCCCCTCCTGTTGAGCAATGTAAGAATTGGTAAGATCTTGTGTAACAGGTTGAGAGTGAGCGCCTTGCAGTAGCTACATCCCATTAATGTAGGATCTTATTTTTTCACCTATTGTCGTGTTTCCTTTGTTCATCTAACCATGACAGGATCAGAGGGTGATGGGAGTTTAGGTCACTCTCCTCGTACAAAGGGAATCATTTTGAAAATAAGATGAGGAGGCATGTAGATGGGCTTGCTGAAGATATGCTGGTGTCAAATGATAAGATTGGGCAGTTGGAGGCCACGCAGCTTGCCACCAACACCAAGCTTACAAGGCTGGAGACGTCGGTCGCTCATATTGACCAAAGCCTTGCTGCTCTTTTGAGCCGTTTTGATGAGATGCATGCCAGAACTACAAATGGGCATGAGGGACAAAACAAGAAGGATGAGCGTGTCGAGGATAATTGGGATGATTATGTCGCTGATACTGAACTAGATGACCAAGATGCTCCTAGTCGCCGACGACTGCGAACTAATTGGAGAGGTATGGGTGGACATCGACGACGTGAGGTACATAATAATGATGATGCTTTCAGTAAAATAAAATTTAAGATACCTTCTTTTGATGGAAATACGATCTTGATGCATACATTACTTGGGAAATTGTTGTTGATCAAAAGTTTGCATGTCATGAATTTCCTGAGAATATACGTGTTAGGGCTGCTACTAGTGAATTTACTGATTTTGCCTCTGTTTGGTGGCTAGAACATGCTAAGAAAAATCCTAATAGTATTCCATAAACCTGGGATGCTTTGAAACGGGTCATGCGAGCTAGATTTGTTCCTTCTTACTATGCGCGTGATCTGTTACATAGATTGCAACAATTAAGACAGGGTAATAAAAGTGTAGAAGAATACTATCAGGAATTACAAATGGGTGTGTTGCGTTGTAATTTAGTGGAGGATGAGGAACCTGCTATGGCTAGATTTTTAGGAGGTTTGAACCGAGAAATTCAGGACATTCTTGCTTATAAAGATTATACTAATGTAACTCGTTTGTTCCATCTTGCTTGTAAAGCTGAAAGGGAAGTGTTGGGACGACGTGCTAGTACAAGAACTAATATTTTTGCAGGAAAACCTTCATCATGGCAGCGACGCACATCTACCTCATTGACCGGACGAGCTCCTGCACCTTCTACATTCCCGAGTCGGTCGACAATACCCGCTCCATCCAACGATAAGACACGTGCTCCCCCGACAAATTCAGCAACCACGACTGTCCAGAAACCAGCCACGAATGCATCTTCGGTTGCCTCCACGGGAAGGACAAGAGATGTTCAGTGCCATCGATGCAAGGGCTTTGGACACGTGCAACGTGACTGCCCTAACAAGCACGTTTTGGTGGTCAAAGGAGATGGTGGGTATTCCTCTGCTAGTGATTTTGATGAAGATACACTTGCTTTGCTTGCTGCTGACCATGCAGGTACTGAGGAACAACCAGAAGAGCAGATTGGTGCAGAGGATGCAGATCATTATGAGAGCCTCATTGTGCAGCGTGTACTTAGTGCACAAATGGAAAAGGCGGAGCAAAATCAACGGCATACACTGTTCCAAACAAAGTGTTTTTATTAAAGAGCGTTCGTGCCGTTTGATAATTGATGGAGGTAGCTACAACAACTTGGCTAGCAGCGATATGGTCGAGAAGCTTGCACTTACAACAAAACCGCACCCACATCCATATCACATTCGGTGGCTCAACAATAGTGGTAAGGTCAAGGTAACGAGATTGGTACGAATTAATTTCGCTATTGGTTCATATCATGATGTTGTTGAATGCGATGTTGTGCCTATGGAAGCTTGTCATATTCTGCTAGGTAGACCATGGCAATTTGATACTGATAGCATTCATCATGGTAGATCAAGTCAATATTCTCTTATACATCATGATAAGAAAATCGTTTTGCTTCCTATGTCACCTGAATCTATTGTGCGTGATGATGTTGCTAAAGCTAATTGAACTAAAACTGAGATCGATAAGAATGCCAATTCTGTTAGTAGCAGGGAAGATGAGATAAGATTGAAAGGACATTACTTGCTTGCTACTAAGTCTGATATTAACGAATTGATTGCTTCCACTTCTGTTGCCTATGCTTTGGTGTGCAAGGATGCTTTGATTTCAGTTCACGATATGCAGCATTCTTTGCCCCCGGTTGTTGCTAACCTTTTGCAGGAGTATTCTGATGTGTTCCCAAGTGAGATACCAGCGGGGCTGCCACCAATACGAGGGATTGAGCACCAAATTGACCTTATTCCTGGTGCATCATTGCCAAACCATGCGCCATACAGGACAAATCCGGAAGAAACTAAAGAAATTCAGCGACAAGTGCAAGAACTACTCGACAAAGGTTATGTGCGTGAGTCTCTTAGTCCTTGTGCTGTTCCAGTTATTTTAGTGCCTAAAAAGGATGGAACATGGCGTATGTGTGTTGATTGTAGGGCTATTAATAATATCACAATTCGATATCGACACCCTATCCCACGTTTGGATGATATGCTTGATGAATTGAGTGGTGCTGTTGTGTTTTCCAAAGTTGATTTGCGTAGTGGGTACCACCAGATTCGTATGAAATTGGGAGATGAATGGAAAACTGCTTTCAAAACTAAGTTTGGGTTATATGAGTAGTTAGTCATGCCTTTTGGGTTAACTAATGCACCTAGTACTTTCATGAGATTAATGAACGAGGTTCTGCGTGCTTTCATTGGGATATTTGTTGTTGTCTACTTTGATGATATATTGATTTACAACAAATCTTTCGATGAACATCTTGATCACTTACGTGTTATTTTTAATGCTTTACGAGATGCACGTTTATTTGGTAACCTTGAGAAGTGCACCTTTTGCACCGATCAAGTGTCTTTTCTTGGCTATGTCGTGACTCCACAGGGAATCAAGGTTGATCAAGCCAAGGTGGAAGCTATACAGGGATGGCCTATACCGAAGACTATCACGCAAGTGCGGAGTTTCCTAGGACTTGCTGGTTTCTATCGTCGTTTTGTGAAGGACTTCAGCACCATTGCCGCGCCTTTGAATGAGCTTACAAAGAAAGGAGTGCCTTTTAGTTGGGGTAAAACACAAGAGAACTCCTTCAACACGCTGAAAGATAAGTTGACACATGCACCTCTCCTCCAACTCCCTGATTTTAATAAAACCTTTGAGCTTGAATGTGATGCTAGTGGCATTGGTTTGGGTGGTGTTTTGTTACAAGAAGGCAAACCTGTTGCTTATTTCAGTGAAAAATTGAGCGGGCCTGTTCTGAATTATTCTACTTATGATAAGGAATTGTATGCTCTTGTTCGCACATTAGAAACATGGCAGCATTATCTATGGCCCAAAGAGTTTGTTATTCATTCAGATCATGAATCTTTAAAACATATTCGTAGTCAAGGAAACTTGAACCGTAGACATGCTAAGTGGGTTGAATTTATTGAATGTTTTCCTTATGTTATTAAGCATAACAAAGGGAAAGAGAATATAATTGCTGCTGCATTGTCTAGGAGATACATCTTGCTGAACCAACTTGATTACAAAATATTTGGATTGGAAACGATTAAAGATCAATATGTTAATGATGCTGATTTTAAAGATGTGTTGCTGCATTGTAAAGAGGGGAAGGGACGGAACAAATTCATCGTTAGTGATGGGTTTGTCTTTAGAGCTAACAAGCTATGCATTCCAGCTAGCTCCGTTCGCTTGTTATTATTGCAGGAAGCGCATGGAGGTGGCTTAATGGGGCATTTTGGAGCAAAGAAAACAGAAGATATACTTGCTGGTCATTTCTTTTGGCCAAAGATGAGAAGAGATGTGGAGAGATTTGTTGCTCGCTGCACGACATGTCAAAAGGCTAAATCACGATTGAATCCACACGATTTGAAGCCATATTTGGGAGAGGAAGATGAGCTTGAGTCGAGGACGACACAAATGCAAGAAGGAGAGGATGATGAGGACATCAACACCAATGATACATCCACTCCGACACAAGTACCTATTGCTGGTCCTATTACTTATGCTCGTGCTCGTCAACTTAATCATCAGGTGAGTTCAAATCTAAGCTCATGTACATCATGTTTAGACCATGGAGACCTGTGTACTCTTGTTTTGCTTAGGAACCAAGGAGGCGACTGAAACGGAAACGGATTCACGCAGGCTGGATTCGGACTGCAGAACAGTACCAACTTGTGACGGACACCATGGTCGCATATAAACTCGGATTGGGGCGTTCAAGTACTTCGTGGAAATCTTATGAAGTCTTCTTTCAAACGGATCTGGCCACATATCCATATCTATTACAAGTCGGCCGCAATCGTAAAATTAATACAGAGTCCTTTTCTGCCCATGGCGCTGCGTCACCCTGTTTTGGCCCAATGAGCCGTGTATCAAGTTGAGTTCATTACGGACGCGTCCTAGGGTTGGAGTACGACCCCAGCACCCCTGTGGTTGTCCTCTGTAACAACCCTGATAAATTACGTTCCTAAGGCAATGTCATTAAACCAACCCTATGCTTAATCAACTAATAAAAGGATTAAAACAAGTTAAGTTGAAATTCAAATTTAATTTGGGCACATATGAATACCCTCGAATTATTAAATTAATTTTCAAACCATAAGCCAAATGAGATGTTGCCTGAAACCAAACTTGTAGAACTTTTTATTCTGAACAACTTTCATGTTCAAAAGTTTTTGAAATTCAAATTAGAAATTGGAGAAAACGTCCTGTTTGCAACCAGTCCCCTGGAAATTTTCAAATTTTCGCATTCAGGCCCTTCGCCCCTCCTCTGCTGCACTGCCTCCTTCGCCCGACAGCCGCCGGCCACCTGGCCATCGATGCCTGCGCGGCACTAGGCGCCAAGCCAACCCCCGGCGCCCTGCAGCACCGCCCCCGCTCGCCCAACCGCGGCCGCGCCTTCTTCTCCCTCCCTCCACGCCATGCCTCTGCCCAATCCCCGGTGCGCCACCATTGCTGCCCAGTCGCTGGCCGCCGCCCCGCCACCCAACGGCGTGCCCCCGTCGTGCCGCCCCAGCTCGCCAATCGCACGCCCGCGTCATCCGCACGCGACGTCGCGCCCCGGTGCGCCAACCTGCTCGCCCAGCGCACGCACGCCACGCACATGGCGCGCCTCTGGCCGCCGCCCCACCACCCAATGGCGCCCCCGCCTTGCCGCCCCCTCCACCCAGCGTCCCGGCCGTGCCAAGCTCGCCCCCATGAGCTCCACTGGCTATAAAGCCCGGCACAGCGTCCCTCCCTCCTCTCCCTGTTCCTTCTTCTTCCCCGCCAGAACAGAGCAGAGCTGCAGAACCGGTTGCCGCCCACGCCGCCGCCGTGGAACCCCCTCCTCCGCCCCTCCTCGACCCGAGCTAGGCCCCAAAATCGCTCTCCTACCTCCGCACGAAGCTCCCCAGCCCGAGCCCCGCCGCCCAGCTCGCCGGAGTTCGCCGGAATCCCGGCCGCACCTCGACGGAGCCGCTGCTCCACGTCGCGGCACCCCTTCCCGGCCGCCCCAACTCGCACAAAACCCACCCAAAGGTAGCCCCCAACCTCCTCTTGCTCCTCCCCCACCTTGCCCTCGCCGCCGGCGACTGAGCCCGCCGGAATTCGGCCGGACAGGATGTTCCCCGCCGTGAATCGCGACCAGGGACTACATTGGAATCACCCAAATCTTCCTAGGGGGTTTTCTGCTAGTTTTCAGGGACCCCTCTGTAAAGAAAGTTTTAACCAAATCAATGAGCTTGTAAAATTTTTATAAAATCATAGAAAAATCACAAAAATGCAAACTAAACTATTCTGGAATCCTTAGAAGAAACTCTACAACCTTTGTTACGTAAAGTTTCTCATATTCTCAATATATTTTGCTCTACCTTAAATGGAAGTTTTAATGGACTTCTTTTGTACCCACTATTGTAGATCAATGCTGACCCTAAATTTTGGGCAGTGAGTTAGTTGCTTGATGTTTAGGACTGTGTAAAAAGATAAGGACCAAAAGCCATCTCTAGGTACTTCTTTTGTCCAACCTTGTTTTATGCCATAAAGTGATAGAACTAATTTTTCCTGCTGTTCTGTGATGTTTAATGTCATGAAACGTTTTCTGTGTTGTTGTAGTAATACCTAGAGGCCAGAGAAAAATTTAGAAACATTTTTACTATATGTAACCTGTTCATATGAATTTGTGGTAGGAAAACTTCACTAATTCAAAATAATTAGTAAAGCACTTAGAAAATGTTCATCTTTTTACTATGAAACGCATTAGAGTAGCTCAAGCTGTACAAAAAGTTTCATACATAGAAACCCTGTATAACATCCTGTAGAAACTAACCTTTAATAACATGAGTGTAGCTTGTCCCATTTATTATGCTCTATATCATGTACAATAAAATCTGAAAAATTTACACTAACACAAATATGGTTATAGCAACACCCTGTAAAATTTTTAGCATCAATACTTGCATGGTTTGTTCTGTACAAAAAGAACAAGGATCTAGCAGCCACCATGTATTATATTTTTCATAATTAATCTGCTGCATGAAAATATCTGAAAATTTTACAGTAAACTTATCTTTCCCTGATGTGCCTAGATCCAAGATTTCATGACCAGAAACTACTCCCTGTAGTAGTTACACTTAAATCATGTTTCCATGAGGAACATAAGTTCCCATGAACACCCACCCCACCTTGCTTAATGAAGTTACTTATTGTACTAATCTACTCTATTAACGATTGCCCACGAATGATAGAGTAACTCACTTCACAACAAACTCGTGTTTTACAACCTACAACTTTATCGTGAAGGAAATAATGTCAGTTAACTATCACCACAACTTACGCTCATGCATTCATATAGGATCGACGACTCTCGCCGACGGGACTTACGAGCTGGTGCCCGAGTCCGAGAGTGAGCAGCATGAAGCTCAAGTAAATCTAACTGAAGCTCTTGAAGACCCGAGCCCAAGTTCGGAAGAGCCCCAAGCTAACTGTTCACAAGAAGGCAAGCCCCGGAGCATGAACCCTATTTTTCTAAACTTATGCAACTTATTACTCTACTTTTACTTGTGCATTAAGTTTATAGGAGTTGGATGAAAACTTAGTTGCATGATCCTAGGTACCCATGCTCTGAACACTAGATGCAAGGTTCGATAGAATGCTATGCTAATAGGACTCGGTAAAAGTCGAGTGAATTCCTGTCACTCGCGAGAAATTAGGAGTTGATTGTTTACTACATGCTGCAATCATAAGGACGACGGACGGGGCTATGGTACGATGTTTATGTTGATGATTGAGGCCCCGTCTGTTTAGTGAAAAATGCTAAGGCCGCAGTGTGTGGTAGTGGTGGTTAAGTCTTTGAACGTACTAACCACATGCCGAGAATATGGTAATCGGTAAGCTTAAGTACTGGATTGAACCGAGGCCGGAATATACTCCCCACTGTCTTGAATTCGTTCACATCTAGCTAATGGCGGGTGCATCGGCCGCCACAACCCGACGTACCGTGGTCTGTGGGGAGGTGTAGTCGAGGGCGGTGGGCATGTTCCGTGAAGCGGGAATTGAAGGGAAAAGTTGCACGTGTGACTCTGTGAGTAACCACGTGACGTGTGTTTAGGTTTCCCTTGCAAGGTTAAGAAATTCGATTCGAATCGTCCGTTTCTCACGGCTATTGAGACTGCTTAACCACTTTTACCCACAGAGTAAGAAGAGGAACAATGATGATGAATAAACTTGTTGGATGAAATTTAATGCTTCACCATGAATGATATTGGATAGTTGCTTACCTAGAATGGTTAAAGAAAGCTAGAACCTGGAGCTAAAATCTGAAAGTAAGGACCTACTATATATGCTTTTCGGCAAAACAAACCCCTCAAGCCAAAAGCCTCGCATGTCTAGGAGTCGGCTAAGTATACCCCACTAGTCGGGTAAGCCTTGCTGAGTATTAGTATACTCAGCCTTCCTTGTGGCTTGTTTTCAGGTGAGACCTTCGAAGACATGATTGCTAGTTTAACTTGGCCTTGTACCCTCCCTCCTGGTTGGTCAGTGGAATGGGATGCGCCCCCGGCCAACGGTGATGATGCCGAGTGATATCTCGTACGGGCTTCATCGAGACATCCTTTATCGTCGATTAGTTGTCGTTATCTTTTCCGCTGCTTGAACTCTGAAGAACTCATTTATTTCGAAATCCGAAGTACCTTGTTTTACGAATTTGAACTCTAATGTAATGATAATTTTTGTAATATCTGCTGGAATGTGGTATTCTCTGGGCTCATCTTCGCATGAGCATTTGTATGTATGGCTTTGATCCGCTCTACCGTGGTTGTATCGGGAGGTTACCCGATAGACCAGTGGATTACTCCGTTTGAAGTGTAAGGTTAACCGAGATTGCCCTAATGGTGATGGTTAATACACTTGAGCCGGATTAATTCAGGTGGTTCTGCCACAGCTGGTATCAGAGCCGTAGCTGGTGCCACAGCTGGTAACAGCGGGCACCAGAGCCGAAATGCATACGCCAGAGAATGCGACAAGCCTTAAAAACTCGTTTTACTAAAACTTGACTAGAAGGATGTGTTGCGAAATACGTTGGTGCATTAAGGATGGTGCCTAGTTCGTAAAGCCCTAAGGGATTATGGGAAAGTTATTAGGTGGCTATCTAACTTATGAAATATTATCCACTGACTTCCAGCACATTACTTTCTGTCAAAACTTACTTTCATGCACAACCGACCTTAAATTCTGTAACGACGCACTCATCGCTAAGGTAAGAAGGTAAGAATCCTCAGCCAATTGAGAGAGCTTGGCCTTCCTGTCGGTGATGCAAACCGAACGCTGCCCTCAAGCAGTGGCTTACTTGAGGTGCTGCCAATATGCCAACTGTTAGTTGAACATATTGGGAGTAGAAGGTTTGGCGCAGGGTATGGCGATCGCTGTTCATACCCCCGTCTCATGACGGTACCCCCGTGAATACGCTATCTCGATAGCGTATGTTAACGTTGTCTGTACGGCGGAAATTGTACAGATATCGTTTCTATAAGTAAACGGTAATGAATACGGACGCTTTCATGAGTGCTGGCATGAAAGGTTCATGAAATATATATGCTTTGTCAATTTTCTGCAGGTACACTAACCACGATTACGATGAGTTAAAGAACGGTTAGAAAACCTCGACTAGCTATTATAGTGAGAGGCGTATCATGTATGCCACCGAAACTATCTTCGTAAGACCAAAAGTATTTGGCAATTATTTTACTTTGTGAGGACGAATAGGACGTGCATGCATCATGACCATATATATCTGAAATTGAAAATGCGTTGAATGAGAGTGGTAAGGTTCTTGCGTATCTAAGCGTGATTTTGCATAAGGACTATCTAGCGAACCTGTCACAAATCTGCCATGACCGAAAAGAGAGATTTATTGATCAGAGAAAATGACCTTTTCTGATAAAGTTTATGTTGAAAGAATTGTTCCAAATTTTGTGTTCTATCTCCTGTTCAAAAATTAAAAATTCTGAACTTATGGATAATAAGAAATAGCAGAAACCATGGAATATCAGATTTCTGGCCAGAATAAGCACTTCTGCCCCTTAAATTTTTAGGCCCCCTTCCTACAGTTTTCTGCAAAAGAGTACAACACAAAACTTGTTCCAAATTTACCCAGGTAGCGGCTGTTAAAATTTGGTAAATTTTGGTTGGGTAGATTTTCCCTGGTGCACGAAATATTGGCCCTCTATTCACTGAAATTTCTGGGTAGACAGAGAAGTGAGACCTTAAGGGAACAGCCATCTTAGAGCCTAATCCAGCCAATGTGTTGAATAGAAAAGTGGTGCACAAATACCTTAGGAGTGTTCTAGTGAAATTTGAGAATTTTTGGATATGAACTGTGGAACTTATGGCTATTTCTGCACTCTATACAGAATCTGTCCCTGTGCTTTTCACACTTTTTCTTGGCCTCATCCATTTGATCTTTTGTTCAGATGGCCGAGCCTATTGCCATGATGGTGGATGAGGATGGACGCGTTCACTCGCAGTGTCTCCACTGGGAGGGCTTTCCCTCTATTTTGTGGGACGTGTTGAGCACCGCGGGCTATCCAATTCCCCCACGTTACGCCGGACTGGAGTTTGCAGAGAATGGAGTTACCCAGTGCCGTGTCAACGTGACCATTTTTCCGCACCCGCTACACCCGGAGTGGCCCGCCTTGGAGATTGAGGCTGTTGGTCGCCGTTTGGCCGATACTTGGGAACTTGCAGCCATGAGGGCGCTCACCACTTTTTGTGCGCAGCGTCCCGAGGTTGTCACACTCGCTCCCATTGGTTTGTTTCCTGCTGCCCAGGACAACGACCCTTTTTGGCTTGACAGGGTGCAGCATTCCCAGTACCTGGTAGACTTTCACGTCCAGGAGACTATCCAGACCTCCATACGATGCATGAATGCGCTGTACCGACTTCTGACACTCCAGAGTCAGGCGCTTGTGCAGCTCACTGATCTTGCACAGGCCTACCACATGATGGCAGATACCAGGGACGAGCAGATTAAGGAGCTCAGTAAGGATCTTGAGGACAGAGATGCTCAGATTGGCCAACTTGAGGGCCAAATTCAGGAGCAGGACACTCTCATGGGTGAGAGAGATGCCACGATAGCACACTTGGAGGAGCAGCTCCATGATCTGAGCCTTGAGTTGGAGGATGCTAATGAGCACATCTAGTGGCACCATGATCAGAATGACCATCCCCATGAGGAGGACATGGAGGAAGATGAGGAGGAGCCACAGGAGATTGATGGTATTTCAGGAATGGACTTCGAGGGTGAGGTACCACAGGCACCTCAGATGGGAGCTCACTCTCCTACTCACAGCGAGTCATCCGTCAACGACTTGGATGACTTCTAGATGACGACCTAGAAGGACTTTTGCACATACTCCTCGATAGGGTAGCCTAAAATTTGGCAAGTGTTGTAATAGGCTAACTAGGAGTTGAGTAACTCTTTTGTGATGGGTACACCTGAACCATGTGGATACCCTCAGCATGTAAGGAACGGCGATAAACTTGGGTGATTTCGTTGTAAGTTGGTCAACGATGAAATCCACAATCGCTGAGACTTGTCGGAATTTTTACCCATGTCTCTCTACATTTCTGGGCTGAGTGTTGAATACCAAACCTGTCAGGAATTTTGTGATCATGGTTCTCACAGAAATTCAGCATCATTAGACCTCGTTAGTTTAAGTTATAGGCAAAACATCACCTATCGATCTGCTGAAAAACAGCTGGGACAGTAAGGCAAAGGACAAGCCTTTCGACCATCTTAGCTATAGTTCTAGCACCTGAGTTAAATACCAAAGTGGTGCGTCCCTAAGTTCTATAACTACTGCCACAGTATGAGATCTTTTGGATGGACCCACAGCAAGCTATGATTTTTCTCGTAGCGAACAGAAAATTCGATCCATACTTCTAGCGGTGATTTCGGAAGTCTATGACTACACCAATCATTTATGAATCGAGGAAGTAATCTGGATCGCGTTGCTAATGGTAACCTTTCACGTTTCAGATGGTTGGGGTAACCCGTGGTAACCCGGATGGTTTGGTGCAAAAGTAGGCTTGAATGTTTGTCACACCAAAGGGTCGTATATGATATCAACACCGGGTGGAAAAATTGCTTCAAACCAAATGGTCAGACAAGTACCAGTCAAGCTGGGTAGTAAAACCATCGACACAGACCTTGTTCTTTTACCCCTTGACGGCATGGATATTATTTTGGGAATGAACTGGATAACTATGCATGGAGTCACACTGGACCTTTCTTCCCGAGCCGTTGAGATAAATTCATCTAGTCACGGAGCCACTACCCTTTACCTACCGTTACGGGAGTGCACAAATTCTTGTGCTTTCGTGATGGAAGGGATCAACCTAGAGAATATTCCAGTGGTATGCGAGTATGCCGATGTCTTTCCGGACGACTTACCCGGAATGCCACCAGATAGGGATATTGAGTTCATCATCGAACTGCAACCGGGCACTGCACCTATATCCAAAAGACCATATAGGATGCCCCCTAAAGAATTGGCAGAGCTGAAAATTCAACTCCAAGAACTGCTGGACAAAGGTTTCATTCGCCCTAGCGCGTCACCTTGGGGATGTCCAGCCCTATTCGTAAAGAAGAAGGATGACAGTTTGAGGTTATGCGTTGACTACCGGCCTCTCAACACAGCAACCATTAAGAATAAATACCCACTTCCTCGTATCGATGTACTCTTCGATCAACTAGCTGGAGCCAGAGTCTTCTCAAAAATTGATCTTCGTTCGGGATATCATCAGATCAAGATTCGCCCGTGCGATATTCCTAAGACTGCCTTCTCCACACGATATGGACTATATGAATTCTTGGTCATGTCCTTTGGACTCACCAATGCCCCTGCCTACTTCATGTATCTCATGAATTCGGTATTCATGCCCGAACTTGACAGATTCGTCGTAGTGTTCATCGACGACATCCTTATCTATTCCAGAAATGAGGAAGAGCATGCCAAGCACCTTCGCATTGTTCTTCAGCGACTCAGAGACCATCAGCTCTATGCTAAGTTTTCTAAGTGTGAATTCTGGTTGGATACTGTAAAGTTTTTGGGTCACACGATCTCCAGTGAGGGCATAGCTGTTGACCCCAGCAAGGTACAAGAGGTGATGGATTGGAAACCCCCTACCTCTGTTCATCAGATTCGCAGTTTTCTCGGCTTAGCCGGTTACTACCGTCGCTTCATCCCGGATTTCTCTCGAATTGCTAAGCCCATGACGGAACTATTAAAGAAGGAAGTAAACTTTGTATGGAATGAGAAATGTGAAGAAGCTTTCCACACTCTCAGAGAGCATCTGACTACTGCACCTGTGTTAGCTCAACCCGATAATACCAAGTCGTTCGATGTGTATTGTGACGCATCGGGTACTGGTCTAGGATGTGTGCTTATGCAAGAGAATCGAGTGATTGCATATGCCTCACGAGCCCTTCGGCCCCACGAGCAGAATTATCCCACTCATGATCTTGAGCTTGCAGCTGTCATTCACGCTCTGAAAATATGGAGGCACTATCTCATGGGTACACAGTGCAATATCTACACTGATCATAAGAGTCTCAAGTATATCTTCACGCAAGCCGATCTGAATATGAGACAACGAAGATGGCTAGAATTAATCAAGGATTATGACATTGAAGTGCACTACCACCCCGGCAAGGCTAATGTAGTCGCGGATCCACTAAGCCGCAAGTCCCATTGCCATTGCTTATCCATGGAATCCTATAATGAGACATTATGTGCAGAAATGAGGAAGCTTAACATGGAAATGGTTTCCCAAGGCACTCTAAATCACATCTCAGTTGAGCCCACTCTTCACGACCAAATCATCATGGCACAACTACATGATGAAGGAATTAAGATCATCAAATAAAAACTCTCTCTAGGTGAGGAGAAGTATAAATGTTTCCGCCAGGACCATAAGGGAGTTCTATGGTTCGAAAGTCGTATAGTCGTTCCGAAGAATCATGAACTCCGCAAGCAAATTCTCGATGAGGCACATCTTTCCAAATTCTCTATCCACCCTGGCAGTAGCAAAATGTATCAAGACCTAAGGCAAAACTTCTGGTGGACTAGAATGAAAAGAGAAATTGCTACGTATGTCTCAGAATGTGACACGTGCCAGAGAGTAAAAGCTAGCCACTTGAAAGTAGCCGGTACACTTCAACCGTTACCTATACCATCCTGGAAATGGGAAGACATAAGTATGGACTTCATCGTTGGACTACCAAACACTTCCCAGAAACATGATTCCATATGGGTTATCGTGGACAGACTCACGAAGACGGCACATTTTCTTCCGGTACACACCACCTATTCTACCAAGAAATATGCCGAGATTTACCTCGATCGTATTG
The DNA here is from genome assembly GCA_032594955.1 of Panicum miliaceum. Lineage (NCBI taxonomy): Eukaryota > Viridiplantae > Streptophyta > Magnoliopsida > Poales > Poaceae > Panicum > Panicum miliaceum. The sequence continues at coordinate 26,878,449 of CM064066.1, read as the reverse complement.
TTTGCCTGCATGGAATACCTAAGACAATTATTTCCGATCGTGGTCCTCAGTTTGTAGCACGCTTTTGGGAACAACTGCAAACGTCTCTTGGGACTAAGCTGATTCGCAGCTCAGCATACCACCCTCAGACCGATGGACAAACGGAAAGAGTAAACCAAATTCTTGAAGACATGCTGAGAGCCTGTGTCATTCATTATGACAAGAATTGGGACAAATGCCTACCCCTGGCAGAGTTCTCGTACAACAACAGCTACCAAACGAGTTTGAAAATGGCACCATTTGAGGCCCTGTACGGACGAAGGTGTCGAACTCCTTTGAGCTGGTCGCAAACCGGAGAACGTAACATAATTGGACCCGACCTGGTAATCGAGGCAGAGGAGAAAGTAAAAGTAATACAAGCAAACCTTAAAGCCGCACAAGCCCGACAAAAGAGCTATTCTGACAAAAGGAGAAAGCCCCTAAAATTCGAAGTTGGCGATCATGTCTATCTTCGAGTTTCACCCACCAAGGGAGTGCAAAGATTCGGAATCAAAGGCAAACTAGCTCCCCGTTATGTTGGTCCTTACGAAATCATTGAGAGCTGCGGACCCGTGGCCTACAGATTACGACTGCCCCCTCAGCTCACGGCCACCCATGATGTCTTCCACGTATCTCAACTCAAGAAGTGTATTCGAGTCCCTACCGAGATTGTGGAACAACAAGAAATATTATTAGAACCCGACCTCTCGTATGTCGAACACCCGGTTAAAATTTTGGATCGAAAAGAAAGAGGGACCAGGAGGAAAGTGATTAAAATGTATAAAGTTCAATGGAATCATCACACTGAAGAAGAAGCCACCTGGGAAACCGAGAGCTACCTAAACCAAAATTTCCCTGGTTTTCTTATCTCAATCACTGGTATGAGCACCCCTGTCCACACTAAGATTTACCGAATCTCGGGGCGAGATTCTTGTTAAGGGGGGAAGGCTGTAACAACCCTGATAAATTACGTTCCTAAGGCAATGTCATTAAACCAACCTGTTGACGCCAGATTTTGACACGTATTGAACCGGCGTCAGGAGGAGAAGATTGGCCGATGAAGCAGATCTGAAAGCTACAGTAAGGAATTGGCCGATCGAGGTAACAGTTGAAAATCGGCCGATTGGTGGCGCAGCCTATGCCAACAGGATGGGATTATTCCAGAAGATTCTGGTCAAAAGATGGTAAACAAGGCATGCTAAGTCGGTCGGAAAGCAATTGAAGAGGTCCTGATTGGATTAGGAAACAGCGGCGGAAGATTCTGCGGGAGTCCGTTTCCTTTTTGAAAGTTATTATAGATATAGTAGTTTTCCTGTTTTTTAATAAGGTTGTAACAAGTCGTAATCGACCAGGAGTCCTAGTTTCAGGGTATAAATAGGAGTCGCTAGGGCTTTGCGAGATATCAACACATCAATCAACAAAATACTTCTACTTTTTACCAGTACTTTACTTTCAAGTCGGCGACTTCGCCAATATTTTTCTTCTTCCACGAGTTCGTACAGATTGGCAGGGCTGCATCAACCTGATCTCCGGCCAATTGGTAGGTTCCGCTTATCGAGTAATATCCGAGCTTTAACTACGGGCGCATCGCTGTGGTTTCGTTTGGATTTATTCACAAGTTATCGATATTTACTAGAATTGCAAGTTTTACCTGTTATTCTAGTATTATCACCAGTTATCCAGCTTGAGATCAGGGTAATCGGCTTCGTCATTGTTCTCCTTCGATTCATCGCCATACAGCCGATTAGATCTGTTTCAAGTGTTGCTTCTATAGTAATTGTTTAGATTGCTCTAGCAGTTCTCTTTACAATTACTATACGATCATCGGCTGACCCATAGCCGATCATCTCTACAGCAAATCGGCCGATTTGCCGCCGACGCGCTCCTCAGGACAGATCGGAAATCCAGCCGATCGACGCGCCTGGAATTTAATACTCTATTTCCTTGTCAATCAACAGGTCAGATTGACTGGCACGCCACGCGAACCGCACCTGGGCGATAACCCGAACAGGAGCTAAGAAGATTCTCCCGGGTCATGTGTCCGACACTGAAGACCCATCGGCCGATTCCTATCCGGCCGATTTTAGCGCCAACACACTTTTGGCACGCCCAGTGAGACCATCCAAGACCTAATATGTCGAACAACGCAGAAATCTCTGACAGCAACATCATTGGGGTCACAGAAGCTGATCTCAAGGACGACCAAAGGGAGGAATTGGCCAAACATCTGGAAGATTACAAGAAGATGTACCTCCAGTCGTTCAGTCGTACCAGAAGCGGGGAAGCAGTCAAGAAGGCTCCTATCCTAGCGCCTCGCCACATCACCATTGCTGAAGACTCGGGCAAGATGTCAGAGATGATTCAACAGTCCTTGTATCAAGCATTCATTGACCAATCCTCGGTGATGAGCAACACGGTGTACAATGCCGTCGTCAACTCTCTGGCCAGCGGAGCCGTTCAAGGTTATCAGGGACCGGCATATGCCCCTCCAACTACTCTGCCGGCCAGAAGCTTACCGTACACATCCCAATCGGCTTCTCAGCCGATGTTGACGCAGCGCGAGGGATACAGCTCTCCACCACTTCCGGCGTCTCCAAGATACAGCGGTGCACCATGTCTCCCATCGCGAGCGCCGCTTCAACCCGTTCAGATGGCTTCTGTGCAGACACTACCTACAAGCTCAGCACCTTGGGGGACGTCAGCCACGGCATATTTCCCCGAGCCAGCGAACGGACATGGCACTTATCCGTTTCAGGGGCCATACCAATCGGCCGCCCGGCCGACGGTCTCCCAGTACCAGCCGATTTTACTAGAAATCGGCAGGGGGGCAAGCACTGTGGAAGTATTCAGAGGCACGGCGCCAGCAGTGACGTACGAAGGGGGTGCGGACTCGTTTCGCCATCAACCATCGGCCGCTCAGCAAAGTTCGCCGATTCATCACCCGGCCATACCAGCCCTTCAGCATATGCCCGCGCCTCGAAAAACTGTTCATCAGCAGCAGGTGGACTGGACGGCTAAGATAGCAGAAGTAATCCAAGATCAGTTTGGGCTGAAGCCGAAAGTTCAAACTTATACTTACAAGACGCCGTATCCATCGGCCTATGACTCGTTGCCGTTCCCACATCGCTACAAAGTTCCTGATTTCACCAAGTTCTCAGGGACGGACGACACATCCACGGTGGAGCACATTAACAGATTCATCATCCAGTGCGGAGAAGCTGCCACGCAAGATGCTCTGAGGGTGCGGTTATTTTAATCATCTCTATCCGGATCGGCCTTCCAGTGGTTCACCACTTTACCGCCAAATTCTATCGTCACGTGGGCCGATCTGGAGAAACAATTCCACAAGTACTTCTATGCAGGAGTACACGAGATGAAGATTTCGGATTTAACCAGCCTCAGGCAGAGGAGCGATGAACCAGTGACAGGGTACATACAGAGGTTCAGAGAGATCAAGAACAAGTGCTACAGTCTGGCCCTGACCGATGCACAGTTGGCCGATATCGCTTTCCAAGGCCTCTTACCGCAAATCAGAGAGAGATATGCTGCCCAAGAGTTTGAGAGCCTGAGTCAAATCGTCCACCGGTTGTCAGGGCAGGAGGTCCGACCGTTTGAACAGCGGAGGAGCTTCCAGAAGAAGGTGGCATACTTGGAAGGATCTGAATCCGACGCGGAGGAAGAAATCGGCCTGGCGGAATGGGTAAAAGGGAAAAAACCAATATCCTGCCCCTTTGGCAAGAAGGAGCCAGAGACATTCGGCTTTGACACGTCGAAGGCCGATAAAATTTTTGATCTACTGCTTCAGGAGGGACAGATTAAGCTGTCACAGCATCACACCATCCCTACGGCCGATCAACTTAAGAAGATGAAATACTGCAAGTGGCACAACGCTACTTCTCATGATACGAATGAATGTAAAGTCTTCCGTCAGCAGATACAATCGGCCATTGAACAGGGGCGGCTCAGATTTGAAACTCCAACCAAATCGGCAATGCCGATGAAGATAGATCAGCATCCCTTCCCGGCCAACACGGTCAACGCTGGAGAAGAATCAAGTCAAACCAAGGTGCTGATGTCAGAATCGGCGAGAAGAGGCGGCGCTGTCGACCTCAGGAGCCAGATCACAACGGAAGAAATCAGAAGGAACAAGCGAGGGCCAGAACGACCACACAGGCCTGTCACCTCCCGATTTCTACTCAGTAAATATCGGCGGCAGCAAGAACAAGCACAACACCAGGAAGAGATGATACGCCGGCGTGAAGATCACCGGCAGTGTCCCTTCTTCATCCACTGCTGGGAGAACGATATCAGGTTGCCATCTGCCGATAACTGTCCGGAGTGTAACGGATCAAACCACAACGATCGCCCGAGGCTACACTCTAGGGACAAAGGATCAGAGCCGATCAACAGAAATCGGCGCGAAGAACGGCGCGTTTCGGTGCATGATCGGCTGGGGGGTAGAGTTGACCAGTGCAACAGGTCAAAAAGCAAGATCGGCCAGCAAGATGGACTGGGGGGCAGGATCAGCGCACACGATCGGCTGGAAGAAATGGCCGATGATAGGGTGTCAGACGAAGATCCCCTAGGTAGGGAACCAGATTGGGAACACGCCAGATCATCGGCCAAACCAGTGAATCCCAGGTGGTGTCCTGATGGCCTATCCAGATCCCAAAAGCGAAGGATCCAACGCCTACGCCAGTTTGAGCATCAAGAAGAAGAACAAAGACACGTGCCAGAAAGAAGGAATGTTAAATCTCGAGTTTGGCGCCCAAAGAAAAGCAATCAAGAAAAGGATAACCAAGAATCGGCAGCCGAGATTGATATGGTTTTCATATTGCCGATGGAGTTCATGGCGCCAAGCGATCGGGACAAAGTGACAAGAACAGAGGAAGAGCAAATGGCACAACTGGTATTAGAGCCGATGACGGCTACGTTTGAGAAACCAGAAGAGGAAAAACGACAACATCTTAAGGCGCTGTTTCTCAAAGGATATGTCAACGGAAGACCCGTCACCAGATTACTGGTAGATGGAGGTGCAACAGTCAACATCATGCCGTATGCCATGTTCCGCAAGCTGGGCAAGGGCGATGACGACCTCACCAAGACGGACATGATGCTGAAAGATTTTGAAGGCAACGTGTCGCCTGCCCGCGGGGCATTCTGCGTCGACCTCACCATCGGCAGTAAGACCCTCCCTACTACTTTCTTCATCATTAATGGCAAAGGGTCCTATAATATGCTGCTGGGTCGCGACTGGATACATGCAAACTGCTGTGTCCCATCTACTCTGCATCAATGCCTTGTGCAATGGGTCGGCGACAGTACAGAGATAGTCGCTGCCGATTCCGTCTACAGCGTTGCGGCGGCCGACACACAACAGTGGAGCTGCGAGCACGTCAAGTGTATATCTGGCAGGACTTGGGACACTGACTTCCTGAAAGTGTCCGATTTCGGTCTAGAGCCGATCCAAGCGGTCGGCTCTGAAGATTCAGCTCGTTCAAAAGGATGAGAAGCTGGGGCATGGGTTCACGTCGGCCGATTCATTAGAGATGGTAGATTTGAGAGATAGCAACCAATCAAGGCCGACGTGCATTAGTGCTAATTTGGATTCTGAGTACAAAAAGAAAATATGTCAAGTTAACATGACCGATTTCTCATCGGTTTTCTGGCTACACATCTGGTGAAAGAATTATTGGGATTCATTATTGAGTGGAAATTACGGATTACATGAAGCAGTTCAAAACCAAATCGGCGCAGTGGCATTAAAGGAACAATAATGTTTAACATATTGTTTACAGCCCAAGGAAAGCATCTATCGCTACAATCGCTCGTCGTCTAATTTGATCGGCCGATTCTACTATCCTCTGATCATTTTCGGCCGATCCTGGTACTTCTGACACGCGGCGACGGAGTCTTATTGTTTCACGGGCCAGATGTTGTCTTTTTTGCTTCAGCTCGCTGATCATGGTTGGGAGTTCTTGGAGCTTTTTCTCCTCAGCGGCTATCTCTTTGGTTATCTGTTCCATCTCCTTGGCTAGTTCTGCTCTCCTCCGTTTCAGCCGATCTATTGTGCCAACGATGTCCGGACGGCAGTTCTTGAGGAAGTTGATTTTGTGATGTACTTCCTGGGTCTGGTGCTTATACGAGTCAACCTCCTCCTGAGTTTTGGCCATCTGAGCGCGATCGGCCATACGTTGCAGCGCCCGCGAGACCGGAATCCGCATGCCCTCTATATAGGCAGCATACCCCAAATCTTCCGACACTTCATCTGGGATGTGATCTACGACCTCATTGAAAAGTTGTCGGATCGGTGATGCATCTTTCACCAGTCGGCCGATGTCACCTTGGAGGAGAGTACGGATGCTTTCGAGCTTAGAGCGGACATCATCGGAGGCGGAGCTCGGTGGAACCGCCTGTGAGGCGATTTCTTCTTCATCGGCCAAGGAGACAGCGAAAGAAAAGATACTATTGTTGTGAGAATCTCGCTCCTGTAAGGGAACAAAGCAAAGGGTAAGCAAGTAGTGAAAGGAAATCGGCCGATTCTGATGGTAAGATTGTTACCTCTTTGAAACGAATCTCTCTTGCCTGCGCCGGTGGAAGTATTTCCCTTGTTTCAGGGATTGGTGCACTGGGTTCGCCAGAAGAAGAAGATTCGATCATTATTGGTGCTCCGCTTGGGCCAGCTTCCTGAGAAAGGTATAAATGCTCGTGAAAATACTATGGGAAAATGAAATAAGATGGTAATGGGAATTTGCCATGCCTCTGCGGGTTCCCCGGCCGATTCTTGCTGTGGAGTTACAATCGGCGTACCCAAGTCGACCTGCATCAAAATTGGTTAGGTTTCCTGAATATTAAGGATGCAGGGTAAGAGATCATATACCTCGGCAACAGGAGCTGCTGTAATCTCAGTCCCTACTTGAGACGTGGCCGACAATCGCGGAGACTGTGGTGGGACAACTTGTGCAGCCTGGCAAAGGGATGGAATTGATGTCAGCAGAAGATTTGGGGAATACATGAGATAAATAAAGTTACCTGGACAGCTTCTACTAAGAGCGATGCTGCAGCAGCCCCGGCTTCGGCGGTGACTTGGGGATCGGCTGTCTCGACAGCTTGTAAGGGTGAAGGACCTGAGGTCTCGGCGATTATCATTTCCACCTGATCGGCCGATCCAACACGGGGAGTCTCGGCCGATGCTGCTGCCATCAAGCTAGCCGATCCAATACGGGAGATTTCAGCCGGTGCTATTGTCGTCTGATCGGCCGATTCAATGCGAGCCCGCATCCGACGGCTGGATATCTTCGGTGTTGGTCTTTTGGGCGCTCGTCTTGATCGGCCGGTGGAGATATCTCTGATACATGGAGCATGGAAGCCGATGAGTGGGTACACTGTGTATTTGTGATGGCTATCGATCGGCCGGCCGCTTCGGCTCCGCATTGGGGGAGCATGGCTTTGAGACTGAAGAGGTAAACATAAGTTAACAGCGAGATGATAATGCAACATTGAAATCGGCTAAGAAGAAAAGGACATACCGCAGCATTTGGGTCGATGTTCTCTGGGTCCAGAATGTTGCAGTAAATTGATGGGGATTTACAGAAAAGATGCTGCTTCCATTCTGCCCACCATAATTTATACTGTTGGGTGGCGAAAGAGGCAACTGACCAGCCGTTCAAGTCAATGGTGCTGGAGTCAGGTACTAAATCGCACAATCGGCTGTAGTCAAGACTTGAGGTTAATCCGTCTCTGAATTTTGTTTGGTCGGCGAAATAGACTCGAATCGGCAATTGGCCAAAACCTAGTTGCCTTGCTGCAGCCGATGGGCAGTAGAACTCATAAGTGGGTAAGTCCTTTCCTGAGAAGAAGTTAGCCGGCAGAATTCCCGGCTTAATCAAGACATCCATCAATTCTCTGTCAAATGTGTGGGTGGAGAAGTCGAAGCATACAGGCAATTCAAAAATTGGCTCTGCGGTTTGATATGGATACTATATGATCATCTCCTCACTAAGTCCATTATAGAAGCATCTGAAGTATTCAGCTACGCGGGTAGCGGTGAACTGGCAGCCAGGAAAGGCCGATACCGCTTCTCCAACAGATCTGCAGCGGCGACGGACCGATGGATTCTCCTCTGACTCGATGTTGGGAAAGGTCTTTGTCTCTATCCTCTGCTGAGAGACCTTGCTCATGTGTAGATTGAGCCAGAGGGTAATGAACCACCAAGGACCGCCTGGATTCCCTATCGGCTCTCCTTTCGACAGCTTGACGCCGATTTGATGCATCATATGGTATGCCGATCCCAGCAAATGTTTACCGAGGGGGACAGCCGATCCTTGTGCAAGAGACTCTGCCAAAGCTTGAGTGTTGGAAGAGGGGCCGACCGCTCTGCCACAGAAGAAGTGTTTCTCCAGCCACATCATCAAGAAGGCGGTGTGCTCCCTCTGTGAAACTATTCCTGTCTTCATATTTTTACTGATATATCCTTTCCACCCGCCGATTCCTTTGGTGTCTAGCTGATGAGATGGCTTTAACAGATAATTGAAGGGGGTATCGGCGGAGGAAACATCTAGGCCGGTCAGCAGCAGGACATCGGCCAAGGTCGGGGTCATGGGTCCGTGTCCAAAAAGGAATGCGTTAAGTGCATCGGACCAGAAGTAAGAGGCTGCCATAACCAAAGGTTCGTTCTTTTCCATCTGAGACAGGAACAAATCTATGCACTGGCCGATTTTAAGTTCTTCCCATTGGACTTTCCAAGACCCGGCTATCCTCTGGTACCATTCTCTCCACCCGGGTGTTTCGTTCGGCCAGGATCTGAATGCGCCTACCCAGTGATCTAAATCCATGGGTGACTGCTTAAAGGGGATTCTGTGAGTTTCTAAACTGATTAGATCCGTTGGATCAGGACTCCCCATAGGGCCTAGACAGATGAGGTCAGGAGACTCTGAGAGAGGAATGGTGATCCTGTGCCTAAGGGCCTAAAAAGAAAGGGAAAAAGGGAAGAAACTAAGAAAGGGATCGGAAAATATTGAAGCAGCAAGGCGAAAAGGGAAAAATTTTCGGGCATTTACCTCTGGGATGGAAGCCATCGTCGCCGATGACGCTACTGGAGAAGCCGCCGATTGGGCCGCCGCCGCCAAAGGAGCAGCCGATGGAGCCTCTGTAGATGGGGTGGTCGCCGACGGAGACGCCATTGGAGGTCGGAGCAGGCTGCGGATGAGATCGCCAGAGAAGGGGGAGCGCTTGGAAATCGAAAGAACTTGGAGGAACATGAACAGTAGTGCGGCAGAAAGGATGCTGGATTCGTGGAGGAGGAGAGGTGGAGTTGATTGTTTACTACATGCTGCAATCATAAGGACGACGGACGGGGCTATGGTACGATGTTTATGTTGATGATTGAGGCCCCTTCTGTTTAGTGAAAAATGCTAAGGCCGCACTGTGTGGTAGTGGTGGTTAAGTCTTTGAACGTACTAACCACATGCCCAGAATATGGTAATCGGTAAGCTTAAGTACTGGATTGAACCGAGGCCGGAATATACTCCCCACTGTCTTGAATTCGTTCACATCTAGCTAATGGCGGGTGCATCGGCCGCCACAACCCGACGTACCGTGGTCTGTGGGGAGGTGTAGTCGAGGGCGGTGGGCCTGTTCCGTGAAGCGGGAATTGAAGGGAAAAGTTGCACGTGTGACTCTGTGAGTAACCACGTGACGTGTGTTTAGGTTTCCCTTGCAAGGTTAAGAAATTCGATTCGAATCGTCCGTTTCTCACGGCTATTGAGACTGCTTAACCACTTTTACCCACAAAGTAAGAAGAGGAACAATGATGATGAATAAGCTTGTTGGATGAAATTTAATGCTTCACCATGAATGATATTGGATAGTTGCTTACCTAGAATGGTTAAAGAAAGCTAGAACCTGGAGCTAAAATCTGAAAGTAAGGACCTACTATATATGCTTTTCGGCAAAACAGACCCCTCAAGCCAAAAGCCTCGCATGTCTAGGAGTCGGCTAAGTATACCCCACTAGTCGGGTAAGCCTTGCTGAGTATTAGTATACTCAGCCTTGCTTGTCGCTTGTTTTCAGGTGAGACCTTCGAAGACATGATTGCTAGTTTAACTTGGCCTTGTACCCTCCCTCCTGGTTGGTCAGTGGAATGGGATGCACCCCCGGCCAACGGTGATGATGCCGAGTGATGTCTCGTACGGGCTTCATCGAGACATCCTTTATCGTCGATTAGTTGTCGTTATCTTTTCCGTTGCTTGAACTCTGAAGAACTCATTTATTTCGAAATCCGAAGTACCTTGTTTTACGAATTTGAACTCTAATGTAATGATAATTTTTGTAATATTTGCTGGAATGTGGTATTCTCTGGGCTCATCTTCGCATGAGCATTTGTATGTATGGCTTCGATCCGCTCTACCGTGGTTGTATCGGGAGGTTACCCGACAGACCAGTGGATTACTCCGTTTGAAGTGTAAGGTTAACCGACATTGCCCTAATGGTGATGGTTAATACACTTGAGCTGGATTAATTCAGGTGGTTCTGCCACATCCTCCCACGTACTTATACCCCTTAGCTGCCACCAAGGATGCTTGGGTTTTGTTTAGATCAAGTTTAGCCTTCGCTACTTGCTTGCTAGCGCGCGTGCTGGATCAGCCGCCCGTCTTCTTGTCTTCGGAACCCCACCATTATTGAGATTGCATGTGAAACCTTCATTTACATCTAGTAAATTCAGTACTTGTGATACTTGTTCTTGCTAGTTCTTCGATTGCTTGCAGGACGAGTGCCCTAGTGGCCGGGTGCCGTGCTCCACAAGATCGCGACAGCCATTGGAGGGGGTGTATCGGTTGCTAAGGCGCAGCTTGGAAGGCTATAGTCGGGCCGTGAACGTCGCCTCCATCGACCAATCGAGTTATCCACACCTCTCATCGAAAGATCGGGAATCAAACCCTCGCGGGTCGCCATTATTCTCCTTTTATCAAAATAGCTCTTTTGCCTAGACTGTGCAACTCTTAGATTCTCTTGTATTACTTTTACTTTTTCCTCTGCCTCGATTACCAAGCCTGGTCCAAATATTTTACGTTCTTCAGTTTGGGACCAACTTAAAGGAGTTCAACACCTCCAACCATACAAGGCCTCAAACGGTGCCATTTCCAAACTTGCTTGGTAGTTATTGTTGTATGAGAACTCTGCTAGAGGTAAGCATTTGTCCCAACTTTTTTCATAATGGATGACACAAGCTCTAACCAGGTCTTTGAGTATTTGATTTACTCTCTCGATTTGCCCATCTGTTTGAGGATGGTAAGCTGAGCTTCGAATCAAATTGGTGCCAAGAGAAGCTTGTAAGTGTTCCCAAAAATGTGCTACGAATTGAGCACCATGATCTGAAATAATCATCTTGGGTACTCCATGTAAGCAAACAATGTGATCGAGGTAAATCTCGGCATATTTCTTAGCAGTGAAGGTAGTGTGTACTGGAATAAAATGTGCCATTTTCGTGAGTCTGTCCGCGATAACCCATATGGAATCATGCTTTTGGGAGGTTTGGATAATCCAACAATGAAATCCATACTTATATCCTCCCATTTCCATGATGGTATAGGCAAGGGTTGAAGTGTACTGGCTACCTTCAAGTGGCTAGCTTTAACCCTCTGACATGTGTCACATTCCGAGACATACTTGGCAATTTCCCTTTTCATTCTAGTCCACCAAAAGTTTTGCCTAAGATCTTGATACATTTAGCTACTACCCGGGTGTGAATAGAGAATTTGGAAAGATGTGCCTCATCAAGAATTTGTTTTCGGAGCTCATGATTCTTTGGAAGCACTATGCGAGATTCAAACCATAGAACTCCATGCTTGTCTTGGCGAAAACATTTATATTTCTCCTCTCCTTGAGAGAGTTTTTTCTTGATGATTTTAACACATTCATCATGTAATTGTGCCATGATGATTTGATAATGAAGGGTTGGTTCAATAGAGATATGATTTAAAGTGCCTTGGGGAATCATTTCCAAATTGAGTTTCCTCATCTCATGACATAACGTTCCATTATAGAATTTTGCAGTCAAGCAATTGCAATGAGCCTTGCGGCTTAGAGCATCTACGACTACATTAGCCTTTCCTGGGTGATAGTGCACCTCAAGATCATAATCTTTGATCAATTCCAACCATCTTCTTTTTCTCATATTCAGATCGGCTTGAGTGAAGATATATTTGAGACTTTTATGGTCGGTGTAGATATTGTAATGGGTGCCCATAAGATAGTGTCTTCATATCTTTAGAGCATGAATGACAGCTTCTAGCTCGAGATCTTGCGTTGGATAATTTTGCTCATGAGGTCGAAGAGCTCGTGAAGCATAGGCAATGACTTGATATTCTTGCATAAGCACACAACCAAGACCAGTGCTGGATGCATCACAATAAACATCAAATGGCTTGGTGTTATCAGGTCTAACCAAGACTGGGGCTATAGTCAAGTGTTCACAAAGAGTGTGGAAAGCTTTTTAACATTTCTCGCTCCACACAAACTTCACTCCTTTCTTCAATAGTTCAGTCATAGGCTTAGCAATTCTGGAGAAGTCCGGAATCAAGCGGCGATAATAACCAGCTAAACCAAGAAAACTGCGAATCTGATGGACGGAGTTGGGAGGTTTTCAATCTATCACCTCTTGTACTTTGCTAGGATCAAGAGCTATGTAGCTAGAATTCTACAATGTGCCAGAATTCACACTTGGAAAACTTAGCATAGAGCTGATGGTCTCTAAGACGCTGGAGAACAATGTGTAGTTGCTTGGCATGATCTTCCTCATACTTGGAGTAAATAAGGATGTCATCAATAAAAACCACAACGAACTTGTCAAGTTCAGGCATGAATACCAAATTCATGAGATACATGAAGTAGGCAGGAGCATTTGTAAGGCCGAAAGACATGACCATAAACTCATATAGCCCGTATCGTGTGGAAAAAAGGCAGTCTTAGGGATATCACATGGTTGAATCTTGATCTGATGATAGCTAGAGCGAAGATCAATTTTTGAGAAGACTCTAGCTCCCACTAATTGATCGAAGAGAACATCAATGCGGGGAAGTGGATATTTATTTTTGATTGTGACCTCATTGAGGGGTCGGTAGTCCACACACAACCGCAAACTATCATCCTTCTTCACAAATAGGGCTGGGCAACCCCAAGGTGATGCACTAGGACGAATGAAGCCTTTATCTAAAAGTTCCTGCAGTTGTAGTTTCAATTCGGCCAACTCCTTGGGTGGCACTCTATAGGGTCTTTGAGAGATAGGTGCAGTGCCTGGCTGCAGTTCGATAATGAACTCAATGTCCCTATCTGGTGGCATTCCTGGCAAGTCTCCGGAAAATTATCGGCATACTCGCACACCACTGGAATATCTTCGGGTTTGACTCGTTCCATCATGAAAGCACAGGAATTTATGCATTCCAGAGAAGGTAGGTAAAGAGTAGTGGCTCCGTGACTAGGTGAGTTTATTTCCACGGCTCGGGAAGAAATATCTAATGTAACCCCATGCAGAGCCATCCAGTTCATCCCCAAAATAATGTCCATGCCTTCAAGTGCCAAAAGGATAAGGTCGGTTTTGATAGTTTTACTACCCAACTTGATCGGTACGTTCCTTATGATTTGGTTGGAAGCAATTTTACCACCCAGTGTTGCTATCATGTATGACCCTTTTGTGTGACAAAAATTCAAGCCCACTTTTGCACCAAATTTTGCACTAATAAAACTATGGGATGCACCAGAATCAAATAATATAATTGCAGGCTTGTTGTGGATAGAGAATGTACCCGACATCACTGGTGCACCTTCTGGAAGATCAGCAAGTGTGGTAAAATTGATCCTTCCTTGCCTGACCTGATCAATCTGTCTTTTGTTCTTGTTCTTATTGTTTTGGCTAGAACCTTGGCCCTGATTTGGCTGCCTAGGCTTGGGGCATTCTCGTGAAAAGTGGCTAGAACTCCCACAATTAAAGCAACGATTTGCGTTGCTTGGACGACTAGACTGTTTGTTACCTAAGGATGTCATTATTGGCATACCTACTGAGCTTGTCTTGGGTGTGGTGCATCTGGCATGGTCCATCTTTTTCCGGATAGGCGAGCGAGTTCTTGCTCTTATGACTGTGTTGGCGTTAGTAGTACTGCTGGTTTGCCTTCTACCACATGGAATGAATTCCGTGCATGTAATTTCCCATCCACTTAAGTCTACGTCGCAGGTGTCGTGCTTCAGAGTCTGACACTTTATTTGGGGATCCTTAAGTTCCATAGAAAGTCGTGATAGTGGCATTAGGGAGTCCGAGTAAACATCCCTTGTCTCCTTTATTTCCTCATTGAGCTCTTGATAGCCCGCAACCTGAGGTTGGTGGACATTGTGGCCACCTCGTTGATGGTGTTGCTGCTGCATGAATTGATGAAATGCTTGCTGCCCTTGAACAAGCTGGTGGAGCAACTTGGTCTAGGCGGCCAATAATTCAGCCATGTTGGGCGGTGGTGGCGGCTGCTGTGGTTGTCCGCTACCACCAGCACCAAAACCACTCGGGGTGCTGCGGGTCCCTTGAACCATCTGCAAGGTGCAAATTTTTCATTAATTCAGGAATTCATAATACCACCAAGGATGAGTGCCATAGTGCGGAAGATTTATAATTCAATGACTTATAGATAACTTATGGTCAGAATACTGCTCGTTGCAAGAAAAATCGTAACTCCGAGTCTGCTCATCCAACTTTTACAAATTTTGGCGGTGATTAGGAATTTAGTGGCCTACATCTGTGGTATTCCAATACACCTCCAAAAACTACATTTCCGACTACTTCGACTACATTTCCAATTACCACGATTACTTTTCCGACTACTACGGCTGCATCACTGACTACTTAGTCTACATTTCCGTATACCAGGACTACAATTTTGACTTCTACGGCTTTGTCATCGACTACATCGCCAACATCTCTGACTGCATTGACTACTATACGGCTACTTTATCCATATCACCGACTTCTTCCTTATATCTACGACTCCTTTCGACTACATCTCCGACTGCATTAACTACTGTACGGCTATTTTAACCATATCACCGACTTCTTCCTTGCATCCACGACTTCTTTCGACTACATCTCCGACTGCATTGACTGCTATGCGGCTACTTTGACTACCTTACCGACATCTTAATTACATCTACGATTCCCTTCGACTACCTCTCCGACTGAATCGACAACATCTACTACGGCTTCAACTACATCTTCGACTGCTTGAATTGTACCGCTTAATTTTTGACTACACTGCAATTTCCACTACTTCGACTGCTCTCCGACTGCATCAAACCTATCTCTGACTACTTCGACTATGTTTCCGACTATTTCAGTTGCACCTTTGTCTAGTACGACTACAACTTCGACTACACTGCATTGATGAATGCTTCGATTGCATCTCCGACTGCCTCAGTTACCCTTTTGTTTACTACGACTACATCATGTCCTGCTTTTACTGTATCTCCTACTAGTGCGACTACTTTTTCGATACGTTGACTACATTTCCGACTGCTTGAGCTACACCTCTGACTACCACGACTACATCTTCTACCACTTCGACTACATCTTTGATTGCATCTCTGTTTTCGCGGTTTTTCAGTTGACAGAGTGCTAGTATTTTGATCACCAGGGAAAATCTACTCGGCCAATGTGACACCCTAGGTGTCTAAAAGATTAAATAAAGATCCAAACCATGAAAACAGTAACAAAAGAGCAAGAAAATTTTGAAACAACTTATCAATTATACCTTTCAACCAAATAAATAAGTGTGTATGTATGTATGCATAAAACAATTGAACCCGTACAAGCAAACTCTTGTAACTTTCAAAACTGATCACATTTGAACCTATAATTTTAATGGCACCTTTGTCATAACAAAAGCTACAAAAGTCTAGTTGAACTCAAAGGCTTAACAATGCAAAAATTCACATGAAATGACGTGTCATTTAAATGCTTGTTTTCGTAATTTCAAAATAACTTTTAAACTGTAGATTAAATGAACTTTGGGCTAAAATAAAAGTTGTAGATTTTCAAGTTCCCTACAACTTTCGTGTTTAGAGTTTTTCAAGTCCATTTTGAAATTTTAGGAAAATTCAATTTGAGTCCCGGCCCTTTCTCTCTCCCTCCTTCTGCCTTCTCTCCCCTCCCCTGTTCGGCTCCAGCCGACAGTGAGGCGCCGCCACGCGGCAGGGCATTCCTGCGCCGGTGAGCCGCGCCAAGGCGCGAACCCCAACGGGCCCAACCAGCCACCGACCGAGCCTGCTACAGGTGATTTGCCCCTTCCCGTATCCCGCCCTGGCCAGCCCGCGCGCGCCACGCGGCCGGCGATTCCCGACGGTCGAGCAACGATGCACCGGCGAAGCTGCACCCTTGCCGCGACCTTGTCCCGGCTGCGCCCCTCACTCCATTGTGTCGCGCCCTACCCTCCGCCTTCCCCCTCCAGCGCCTATAAAAGCCACCCCGAGGCACCTCAGTTCGTCGCCCCAACCTCCAGCTCCGGTGTGCAGTTTCCTCGTGTGTGGACGCACCAATCCACCCCCACATTGCCCAAAACAACCCTTCCACCACCTTCTCCACCTCACCCCGAGGCTACACAGCCGTTCCCCGCGCTATCTTCCTCACCGGGACAGTCGGCCCGCCATCCGCCCCCACCGCCGGTTCTGTGCCACCGTCGGCAGGCCGCCTCGGTCCATCCCCTCCCCACCCAAGACATCAAACAGGTGAAGTTTGTTCCTCTCTTGCATCTCCCACCTTCACCCCTCACCATCGGCAACCCTAATCGTCGGATTTTGGCCGGCAGTAGCCGTTTTCCCTGTAACAAGGACCCATCTCCGTGGATTTCAATATTCTGAGAAGTTTTCTGTAAATCTCAGGGACCCATCTATAAATCTAGCACAAGAACTTGAAAACCAATCTACTAACTTCAAAGATGTATAACAACACACAGAAAAATCCTAAAAATACAAGCTATGATGTTCTGGAATCCTTAAAAGTAGATCTTTAACTTTGTAATAGGACTTTGGATTTCAAAGCTATGATTTCAAATGTGGATTTAAATCAAGTTTAAATGGCTTTTAATTGTTCCAAGAGATTCAAGAAAGAACTGCTCATGAAACTTGGATGGTAGCTTTAGCGCTAAGAGTTTAGCCTTTCATAAAAATTTCACACTCTAAATCCAAGCACAACCAGTGGTTCGAGCACTTTTGTTATAAGCTAGATCCCTTTTAAATCTAAATGCTAACCTCTTTTTCTTGCACAAGAAAAATCTACAAAAATGTGAAGTAAACTACTCATTCGAGTAGGTTTGATCAGTAAGGAGTTGAGCACCAGTTTCTTGCATGGTTGTTCTATGCATGTAGATCTTGCTCATAGCAATAGCTATTTAATAAGCTTTTTCATGTGTAACCGGTTGAATAAAAATGAATGAAGCTTTTACAAGTAAGGTTATACGTAAGTAACAAACTCTACACAAAAATCCTAACTCAGGAGCTACCTTTACGAGTGGTTGTTCAACCCAGAAACTACCCCTGCGAGTAGTTTCAGTTAACCAATGCTCCGAGTTAAAAATAACCGAACAACATGCACAACCAATCGCTTGCTTAATGAAGGCAGTTAATACAAATGAGTACTCGATAAATGACTTACCCGGGTAAAGAAAATGAAGTACTCGACTACTTAACTTAAGTTTTGACTACTTTATAATGCAGTCTTGTACCATAGAAACCACTCATACATGTGCATTCATATAGACTCGACTACTCTCGCCGACGGGATCTACAAATTGGTACCCGAGTCCGAGAGTGAGCAGCAAGAAGCTCAGGTTAATCTCACAGAAGTGGCTGAAGACCCGGACCAACGTTTGAAGGAAGCCCCGGCTAGTTTTTCACAAGAAGGCAAGCCTCGGTGCATGATCCCAGTTTTTAAAATTATGCAACTGTTGTTCCTTTTTGCCTGTGCATTTAAAGTTCATAGGAGTTGATTGGAACCGTAGCGGCATGATCCTAGGTACCTTTGTAATGACTACTAGAACAGGAAGATCGAGTAGATGCTATGCTAATAGGTACGTTAAAAGTCGAGTGGTTTCCTGCTACTCACGGAAACTATAGGAGTTGGATGTTTACCGCATACTGCAACTATAAGGTTAGTAGGCGGGGCTATGGTAAAGCACTCGTGGTTGAAGTCCCGTCTGAGTAGTGAAACATGCTAAGGTCGCAGTGTGTGGTAGTGGTGGTTAAGCATTTGAAAGTACTAACCACATGCCGAGAATATGGTAATACGTAAGCTTAAGTACTCGATTGGACCGGTGCGTGGACAGGCTACACCGTCATGACTCTGTCCCATGGGCCCAATGGTGAGTGCACGAGGGGTCATGTTCCGGCATCGTCCATGGTTCAAGGACTTCTTGTACTCGAGGTCGGTGGCCCTGATCCATAAAATGGGAACAAAGGGGAAAAGTTGCACGTGTGACTCTGGGAGTAACCCCGTAACGTGTGTTTAGGTTTCCCTTGCAAGGTTAATAAATTTGATTAGAATCGTCCATTTCTCGTGGTGATTGAGACTGCTTAATACTTCTGCCACATAGAGTAACAAGAGGAACTATGGATGTGATTTATCCTGTTGGATGATTAAATGTTTTCCACCAAGTTTGCTTAGAGATAGATGTTCATCTAGACTGGTTAAATAAACTAGAATATGGAAAGCTAAAATATGAAATTAAGGACCTACTCTTTGTTGCTTTTCAGCAAAAAGAAAACACTAGAACCTTAGAGCCATGCAGGATTAGTAGTCTGTATTTCCATACCACTAGTCGGGTAAGACATGCTGAGTATTAGTATACTCAACCTTGCTTTTGGCAATGTTTTTAGGTATGTCTGTTGAAGATTTGGTAGCTAGTTTGGCTTGGCCAAGTGCTTTCCCGACTGGTTGGATAGTGGAATGGGATCCTTCCCCGACTAGAAGTGACCCTGCCGACGATAGTTGATCGTGTTTTTCTTTCCGCAGTAGTAAAACTCTGAATAAAGTTTTTATGTTGAACTTTAAAAGTACTCAAGTGGTACTTTTGTCTTGTAATAATTGTTTCCGACTGGTTAAGATAAAATATGTGGAATGTTGTATTCTCTGAACTTGCCTTCGTGCGAGTTATGTGTATGCTTGGTTTCGATCGAAATATTGAGTGGTTGCATCGGGATCTACCCGACAGACTGTCAGATTAATCCGTTTGAAGTGCATGGTGGCCAGTTCATCTACAAGGATGATGGTTAGTGCACTTGAGCCGGGTTAATTCGGGCGGTTCTGCCACAGCTGGTACTAGAGCAAAAAGCATACACTACAAACCTTAAAAATAAGTTTCTAAAACTTGACAACAAAACTCCTATTAGAAAAATGCGTTGGACTCGTTAAGGATTATATCTAGTTCGTAAAGCCCTATGGGAATATGTATAGGTGGCAATATGTATTAGGAGGTCTATGCGAGTGGTCTGCAGGAACGCTAACCGCGAGTACCACGAGTACAATTGGCTAAGAACGAAGAGAGCTCAACTAGTGTTTAGAGGGAGAGACGTGATATTTAAGCCACCGAACTAACTCCGTAAGGTCAAGTTGATGGACATTGTGAAGTTGGGAGGACAGAAAGGACGTGCATGCTGCAAATCTTTAAATGCAAATAAAGAAAATTGAGTATGGATGAACTGTGCAAAAATCCACCCAAAATAGCTAAACCATTAACTAAAGTTCAACTAAGTTCTTGTGTTTCAATCCAATCTAAGGATATAGTTATCTTAGAGTATGATTCAGCCTTGGGTTTGACCAGTAGAGTGGGCACGAGTACTTTAGGAATGCTCTGGTTACTTTTACGACTGGTTATGCTCAGTTTTGTGCACTGTTCAGATTTGATTATTTGAATGGGCATCAATTTTGTTATTTCACCTTTTAAGCTTGTGAAGCAGATGGCTGAGCCAGTTCTTATGGTGGTTGATGAGAAGGGCCATGCACACCCAGCGTGCCTACACTGGAAGGGCTTCCCCTCCATCTTGTGGGGTGTGTTGAGCACCGCTAGTTACCCGAATCCGCCTCTCTATGCGGGGCAAGAGTTCATGGAGACGGGTGTCCGTCGATGCCGGGTGCGCGTGACCATTCCCCAGCACCCACTCAACCCTACGTGGCTTGCTATTGAGACAGAAGTAGTCGGGCACCGCCTCATTGATTCGTGGGAGGCAGCAGCCATGAAGGCGCTAACCACATTTTGTGAGCAGCACCCCTTGGAGGTGATTCTGGCTCCAACGGGTCTATTTCCGGCAATCAATGAGAGTGATCCGCTATGGCTGGACAGGTTTGCTGATCTGGGTCACTTGGCAGATCAAATTCCAGACGAGACTATCATCTTTTCAGCACGGTGCATGAATGCACTATACCGACTACAAGCACTCCAAAGTAAAGGGAAGGAACAGGTGATAAACCTTGCTCAATCCTTCCAGTGGGCAGTTAACCTAAGGCATGAGCAGATGCCAGACTTAGTTGAGGAGATTGGTGATCGAAACACTAGAATTGGCCAGCTTGAAGGCCAAGTGCAAACACTAGAAACTACAGTGGGGGAACACGAGGCAATGATCGAGTTCTTAGAAGAACAGATCCATGACCTCAACATCGATTTGGAGGACGCCAATGAACATATCGATATGCATCACGCACAACACGCAGCACTTCACGTTCCATCGGACGTGATGGACATTGACAGTGAGGAAGAACCCGAGGAGATGGAGGGTGTCTCTAATCTTGACTACGACGTAGTAGTCCCGCATCCCGCCCAGATGGGAGCTCACTGCCCTGCACGCGGCGAGTCGTCTGTCAACAATCTTGACGACTTCTAGGAGATGACTTTGGAGTACTTTTGTATACACTCCTCTTAGTGTAGCCTAACTTTTGTGCAGGTAGTAATAGGCTAGCTTAGAGTAGAGTACCACCAGTTACCAGGAGTGTAGCCTAGAAGCTAAGAGCACTCAAAGTAGGTAGACTTTAGGGAAGGATTGGAAGTATGTATATAATGACAAGCAGTTGGAAATTAGAGATGATGTGGTCGAATTGCTCGAAATTGCAGAAATAGTAGTCGGAAGTGTCACTCAAGCAGCCAAAAAAGTAGATAAGGTATCGAAAAAGTAGTCGAACTAGTCGGAGAGCCACTAAAAGTAGGCCATTGTGTCGTCGTAGTAAGTGGAAGTATAACTTAGGCAGTCGAAAAAGCAGTCAAAACAGTCATGGATGCAGTATAGACGAAGTTGTAGTCGTACTAGATAGAAACGGGATGAAAGATCAGCCGGAGGTATAGTCATAATAGCCGGAGGTAAGGTGTAAGGAGTCGGGTATGCAGTCGAGGTAGTCGAAGGCCCCGTGTAGTTGAACTGTAGCCATAGCAGATGATGGTACCGTTCAAGCAGTCGAAGATGTTGACGAAGGAGTAGTAGATGTTGTCGAAGCAGTTGGCAATGTAGTCGAAGAAGCCGTACAGTAGTCGATGTAGTCGATGAGGGAACCATAGTAGTCGGATTAGTAGTCCTGGTAGTCAGAAATGCAGTCGGAGATGGAGTAGTCGGAGGTGTTTTGAATACCACAGTTTTAGGCCACTCCTTCCTATTGACTACCAACCAAAGCAGATAGGAAATGTCTCCTAACTAGCCGCAGATTGCACACCATTTGTAACAAGCCTACTAAGTTCTATATTTTGTTTTCCCGTACTATCTTTTTGAATCCTGGGAGATTTATGAAGCCTTGCTCCATGTTTAAGATGGTTGGGGCAACTCATGGCAGCCCTGATGGATTCGTAGCGAGCGGCAGCAGGTCGCATCCAACGTCGCCCCCACCACCGCCACCAAATCTGGTGGAGGTGATGGCCGCTCAAACCAAATTGCTATGGCAACTTGTTCAGGGGTAGCACCACCACCATCAGCAGCGGGGTGTGCACCACGCACCTCAACCTTAGGTTGCTGGTTACTCGAATTTCCTTGGGACGCAGCCCCATCTGTTTAACAGGACGGAGGAACCTTTGGATGCGGACACCTGGATTCGTACCATTGAATCCAAGTTTGCATTATTGACACCACCATGTTCCGAGGCCAGCAAAGCTCGATTTGCCGCGCAGCAGCTTCGCAGTACTGCACGTATATGGTGGGACAACTACTTTGCTATGCTTCTGGCAAATCATGTTGTTACATGGGATGAATTCAAGAGTGCATTCTGAGCCCACCATATCCCTGAAGGTCTCATGGAAAGGAAGCTGAATGAGTTTCTGGCTCTTACACAAGGTACCCGCACCGTGCTTCAATATGCCTAGGCATTCAACAACCTTTCTCAGTACGTGGGTTATCATGCTAACACGGATACCAAGAATCGTGATCGTTTCCGCAGAGGTCTGAATACCAAGCTCAAGGAGCGACTCAATCCTATCAGAACCAACACATACAACAAGCTTGTTAATTTGGCAAACACCCAGGAGGATTGCATTTTGGCTCATCATGTAGAGAAGAAGAGGAAGGCTCCAGCCGGACCCTCGAGTGCTTAGCCACCGAGGTATCGAATAGTGCAGAATACAGCACCTAAAGCTCTTCAGAATGCCCCTCAGCCAGGGCGTTGGATTATCAGACCCCCTTAGCAATAGGGTGTGGCAAGACCCCCTGCTCCATAGCAAAATGGCCCCAAGCCGAATACACAGCAGCCACCTCGCTAGAACAACAACAACCAATGCTTCAACTGTGGGAGTTCTGCTCACTTTGTTCCAGATTGCCCTCAGTCCAAATAGCAAGCTCAAGGCCAAGGCTCCAGTACGAACCACAGAAACCAAGGCAAGAAGCAGACTGTTCAGGTCAAGCGTGGGCGGATAAATTTCACCACTCTGGCAGAACTTCCTGATGGCGCACCGGTCATGACGGGTACATTTTCTATCAATCGCAAGCCCACTGATATATTATTTGACTCCGGTGCATCACATAGTTTCATTAGTGCAAAATTCAGTGCAAAAGTGGGTTTGGATTTCTGTCATACGAGAAAGTCGTATATGATAGCGACATCGGGTGGTAAAATTTCCTCAAATCAACTCATAAGAAACGTGCCAATTAAACTGGGTAGCAAAGTCATCGACACCAATTTGATCCTCTTGGCACTTGAAGACATCAATGTTATTTTGGGAGTAGATTGGATGACTCAGCAAGGAGTAACCTTAGATCTTGCCTCCCGAGCCGTTGAAATCAATTCCCCGACCCAAGGAACCACCACTCTATATTTGCCTTTCCGAGAATGCACAAATTCATGTGCTCATACTAAGGTCCATTCAGAATTAGAAGAAATTCCGATAGTACGCGAGTATGCCGATGTTTTCCCAGATGACTTACCCGGCATGCCACCTGATCGAGACATAGAGTTTGTCATTGAACTACAGCCAGGCACTGCACCTATCTCTAAATGACCCTATCGTATGCCACCCAAAGAATTAGCAGAATTGAAAATACAGTTGCAAGTACTTCTAGACAAAGGCTATATTCGTCCCAGTGCCTCACCTTGGGGTTGCCCAGCTCTTTTTGTGAAGAAGAAAGATAATAGTTTGAGGTTATGTGTAGACTACCGAACTCTCAATGCGGTGACTATCAAAAACAAATATCCCCTCCCTCGCATGGATGTTCTCTTTGATCAATTGTCTGGAGCAAAAATCTTTTCCAAGAATGATCTTTGTTCTGGATATCATCAAATCAAGATTCGACCTTGTGATATTCCAAAGACCACTTTCTCCACTCGATATGGACTATATGAGTAATTAGTCATGTCTTTTGGTCTCACAAATGCTCCTGCCTACTTCATGTGTCTCATGAATTCGGTTTTTATGCCGGAGCCTTACAAGTTTGTCGTGGTCTTCATTGACCACATCCTTATTTAGTCCAAGGACGAGGAGGACCATGCTAAGCATTTGCACATTGTTCTCTAGTGCATCAGAGACCATCAGTTATATGCTAAATTCTCCAAATGTGAATTCTGGTTGGATAGTGTAAAATTTTTGGGCCATACTATCTCCAGTAATGGTATCTCGGTTGACCCTGATGGGGACATCCTCCACTATTACCCGCTGGCAAAGACGCAACAAAAGGGGCCGAGTGGCCTAGTTGTAGTCGGGCGGCGACCGTGTGAGCCTCTGAATAATCCCACCTTGCTTAGCTTGGGAGGAGGAAGCCACCTTAAAAGGGAGAGCCACCCTTCCCCTATTGGACTAGTCTTTTAGGGAGATTGGGCCTTTCCCCGAGTGGGTGTGCCTAAGAACTGTTGGGATCCGGGCAACCTTAATTTATTGGGCCTCGGCCAACCCCACTTGGGCCGGATGCATCATTTGGTATCAGAGCTGGGCCCTTGTTTAAGGGGGTGGAAATGATAAGGACATCCTCCACTATTACCTGCTGGCAAAGACGCAACAAAAGGGGCCGAGTGGCCTAGTTGTAGTCGGGTGGCGACCGTGTGAGCCTCTGAATAATCCCACCTTGCTTAGCTTGGGAAGAGGAAGCCACCTTAAAAGGGAGAGCCACCCTTCCCCTATTGGACTAGTCTTTTAGGGAGATTGGGCCTTTCCCCGAGTGGGTGTGCCTAAGAACTGTTGGGGTCCAGGCAACCTTAATTTATTGGGCCTCGGCCAACCCCACCTGTGCCGGATGCATCAGACCCCAGTAAAGTTCAAGAGGTGATGGATTGGGAAGCTCCCACGTCTGTTCATCAGATTCGTAGTTTTCTTGGTTTAGCTGGTTACTATCGTCATTTCATTCCGGATTTCTCCAGAAATTCTAAGCCTATGACCGAACTGTTGAAGAAGGGAGAAAAATTTGTGTGGGATGAAAATTGTGAACAAGCTTTCCACACTCTTCATGAACACTTGACAACAACAGCCCCTATCTTAGCTCAACCTAACACTACCAAACCATTTGACGTTTACTGTGACGCTTCTGGTACTGGTTTGGGTTGTGTACTTATGCAAAACAACCGATTTATTGCCTATGCTTCACAAGCACTTCGGCCCCATGAAAAGAATTACCCAACACATGATCTTGAGTTAGCAGCTGTCATTCACGCTCTCAAGATCTGGAGGCACTACCTTATGGGCACCCATTGCAATATTTACACCGATCATTAGAGTCTCAAGTATATATTCACACAAGCCGACCTGAATATGAGACAAAGACGATGGTTGGAATTAATCAAAGATTATGATCTTGAGGTGCACTATCATCCAGGCAAAGCTAATGTAGTAGCGGATGCAGTCAGCCGCAAGGCTCATTGCAATTGCCTATCTGCCGTATCATTCAATGAGACGTTATGCTATGAAATGCGAAAACTTAGTTTGGAAATGATTCCTCTAGGAACTTTGAATCACATCTCTATTGAACCCACTCTTCATGACCGTATCATCATGGCACAATTACGTGATGAGGGTGTTAAGATCATCAAGCAGAAACTATCTCAAGGAGAGGAGAAGTACAAATGTTCTCATCAGGATGACAAGGGAATTTTATGGTTTGGAAGTCGCATTGTCATTCTGAAAAATGACTCCGAAAGAAAATTCTTGATGAAGCACATCTTTCCAACTTCTCTATTCATCCAGGCAGTAGCAAAATGTATCAGGACCATAAGCAAAACTTCTGGTGGACCAGGATGAAGAGAGAAATCGCCCAATACGTTGCAGAGTGTGACACTTGTCAGCGAGTGAAAGCTAGCCACTTAAGAGTAGCTGGTACACTTCAACCTCTGCCAATACCATCCTGGAAATGGGAAGATATCAGTATGGACTTCATTGTTGGTTTGCCCAATACCTCTCAGAAACACGACTCTATATGGGTTATTGTAGATAGGCTCACGAAGACCGCCCATTTTATTCCAGTACACACCACTTATAACGCCAAGAGATACACTGAGATATATCAGGATCGAATTGTTTGTGTACACGGTGTACCAAAGATAATCATTTCTGATCACGGCACTCAGTTCGTAGAAGGATTTTGGGAACAATTGCAAGAATCCCTTGGTACCAAATTAATCCGAAGCTCAGCTTATCATCCTCAGACTGATGGCCAAACTGAAAGAGTAAATCAAATTCTCGAAGACATGCTTAGAGCTTGTGCCATTCAGTATGACAAGAATTGGGACAAATGTTTACCTTTAGCGGAGTTCTCCTATAACAACAGCTATCAAGCAAGCCTGAAGATGGCACCATTCGAAGCATTGTATGGACGAAGGTGTCGAACTCCTTTGAGTTGGTCACAAACCGGAAACCACAAAATCTTTGGACCAGACTTGGTAGTAGAGGCAGAAGAAAAAGTGAAAGTTATCCAAGGAAATCGTAAAGTAGCCCAATCTAGACAAAAGAGTTACTTTGACAAGAGGAGAAAACCCTAAAAATTTGACGTTGGTGATCATGTTTACCTTGGGGTTTCACCAACCAAGGGTGTGCAACGATTTGGAATGAAAGGAAATTTAGCCCATCGTTATGTTGGTCCATATGAGATTATTGAAGAATGTGGACCCGTGGCCTATAAGTTGCGACTTCCTTCGCAGCTTGCAACCATCCATGACGTTTTTCATGTCTCTCACTAAAGAAATGTGTCAGAATTCCTATCGAAATTGTGGAACAACAAGAAATCATGGTAGAACCAGATCTCTCTTATGTTGAGCAACCCATCAAAATCCTTTGTCAGAAGGAAAGAAGTACCTGAAGAGCGGTGATTAAAATGTATAAAATCCAGTGGAACCATCACACTGAAGAAGAAGCCACATGGGAGACTGAAAGTTATCTCAATCAAAAGTTTCCTGGTTTTCTTAGTTCCATCCAAGGTACACACCTCCCGCACTCAGTTTTCATCCGAATCTCGGGGCGAGATTCTTTTTAAGGGGGGTAGGCTTTGACACCCTAGGTGTCTAAAAGATTAAATAAAGATCCAAACCATGAAAACAGTCACAAAAGAGCAAGAAAATTTTGAAACAACTTATCAATTATACCTTTCAACCAAATAAATATGTGTGTACGTATGTATACATAAAACAATTGAACCCGTACAAGCAAACTCTTGTAACTTTCAAAATTGATCACATTTGAACCTGTAATTTTAATGGCACCTTTGTCATAACAAAAGCAGCAAAAGTCTAGTTGAACTCAAAGGCTAACAGTGCAAAAATTCACATGAAATGACATGTCATTTAAATGCTTGTTTTCATAATTTCAAAATAACTTTTAAACCGTAGCTTAATTGAACTTTGGGCTAAAACAAAAGTTGTAGATTCAAGTTCCCTACAACTTTCATGTTTAGAGTTTTTTATGTTCCTATTTGAAATTTTAGGAAAATTCAATTTGAGTCCCGACCCTTTCTCTCTCCCTCCCTCTGCCTTCTCTCCCCTCCCCTGTTCGGCTCCAACCGGCAGTGAGGCGCCGCCACGCAGCAGGGCATCCCTGCGCCAATGAGCCGCTCCAAGGAGCGAACCCCATCGGGCCTGACCAACCACCGACCGAGCCTGCTACAGGCAATTTGCCCCTTCCCGTATCCCGCCCCGGCCAACTCGCACGCGCCATGCGGCCGGCGATTCCCGACGGTCGAGCCACGACGCGCTGGCGAAGCCGCGCCTTTGCCGCGACCTTGTCCCGGCTGCGCCCCCTCCCTCCATTGTGTCGTGCCCAGCCCTCCGCCCTTCCCCTACCAGCACCTATAAAAGCCACCCCGAGGCACCTCAGTTCGTCGCCCCAACCTCCAGCTCCGGTGTGCAGTTTCCCCGTGCGTGGACGCACCAATCCACCCCTACATTGCCCAAAACAACCCTTCCACCACCTTCTCCGCCTCACCCCGAGGCTATAGAGCCGTTCCCCGCGCCATCTTCCTCGTAGGGACCGTCGCCCCGCCATCCACCCCCACCGCCAGCTCTGTGCCACCATCGGCAAGCCACCTCGGTCCATCCCCTCCCCACCCAAGACCTCAAACAGGTGCAGTTTGTTCCTCTCCTGCATCTCCCACCTTCACCCCTCACCATCGGCAACCCTAATCGCTAGATTTTGGCAGGTAGTAGCCGTTTTCCTTTTACCAAGGACCCATCTGTGTCGATTTCAATCTTCTGAAAAGTTTTCTGTAAATCTCAGGGACCCATCTGTAAACCTGGAACAAGAACTTGAAGACCAATCTACTAACTTCAAAGATGTATAACAACTCACAGAAAAATCCTTAAGAGTAGATCTACAACTTTGTAACATGACTTTGGATCTGTTTCCACATGATTTTAAATGTGGATTTAAATCAAGTTTAAATGGCTTTTAATTGTTCCAAGAGATTCAAGAAAGAACTGCTCATGAAACTTGGATGGTAGCTTTAGTGCTAAGAGTTTAGCCTTTCATAAAAATTTCATACTCTAAATCCAAGAACAACCAGTGGTTCGAGTGCTTTTGTTATAAGCTAGATCCCTTTTAAAACTAAATTCTAACCTCTGTTTCTTGCACAAGAAAAATCAACAAAAATGTGAAGTAAACTACTCATTCGAGTAGGTTTGATCAGTAAGGAGTTGAGCACCAGTTTCTTGCATGGTTGTTCTGTGCAAGTAGATGTTGCTCATAGCAATAGCTGTTTAAGAAGCTTTTTCATGAGTAACCGGTTGAATAAAAATGAATGAAGCTTTCACAAGTAAGGTTATACGTAAGTAACAAACTCTACACAAAAATCCCAACTCAGGAGCTACCTTTATGAGTGGTTGTTCAACCCAGAAACTACCCTTGCGAGTAGTTTCAGTTAACCAATGCTACCTGGTAAAAATAACCGAACAACATGCACAACCACCCGCTTGCTTAATGAAGTCAGTTAATACAAATGAGTACTCGATAAATGACTGCCCAGGGTAAAGAAAATGAAGTACTCGACTACTTAACTTAAGTTTCGACTACTTTATAATGCAGTCTTGTACCATTAAAACCACTCATACATGTGCATTCATATAGACCCGAGTCTGAGAGTGAGTAGCAAGAAGCTCAAGTTAATCTCACAGAAGTCGCTGAAGACCCGGACCAACATTCGGAGGAAGCCTCGGCTAGTTTTTCACAAGAAGGCAAGCCCCAGTGCATGATCCCAGTTTTTAAAACTATGCAACTATGGTTCCTTTTTGCCTGTGCATTTAAAGTTCATAGGAGTTGATTGGAACCCTAGCTGCATGATCCTAGGTACCTTTGTAATGACTACTAGAACAGGAAGATCGAGTAGATGCTATGCTAATAGGTACGGTAAAAGTCGAGTAGTTTCCTGCTACTCGCGAGAACTACAGGAGTTGGATGTTAACTGCATACTGCTGCTATAAGGTTGGCAGGCGGGGCTGTGGTAAAGCACTCGTGGTTGATGCCCCGTTTGAGTAGTGAAAAATGCTAAGGTTGCAGTGTGTGGTAGTGGTGGTTAAGCGTTTGAAAGTACTAACCATGCTGAGAATATGGTAATCATTAAGCTTAAGTACTCGATTGAACCGGTGCATGGACATGCTACACCGTCTTGACTCTCCCCATGGGCCCAATGGTGAGTGCAAGAGGGGTCATGTTCCGGCATCGTCCGTGTATCATGGACTTCTTGTACTCGAGGCCGGTGGCCCTGATCCATAAAATGGGAATAAAGGGGAAAAGTTGCATGTGTGACTCTAGGAGTAACCACGTGACGTGTGTTTAGGTTTCCCTTGCAAGGTTAAGAAATTCGATTCGAATCGTCCATTTCTCACGGTGATTGAGACTGCCTAATACTTCTGTCACATAGTGTAACAAGAGGAACTATGGATATGATCAATCTTGTTGGATGATTAAATGTTTTCCACCATGTTTGCTTAGAGATAGATGTTCATCTAGACCGGTTAAATAAACTAGAATATGGAAAGCTAAAATATGAAATTAAGGACCTACTCTTTGTTGCTTTTCAGCAAAAAGAAAACCCTAGAACCTTAGAGCCTTGCATGATTAGTAGTCGGTATTTCCATACCACTTGTCGGTTAAGCCTTGCTGAGTATTAGTATACTCAGCCTTGCTTTTGGCTATGTTTTCAGGTATGTCTGTTGAAGATTTGGTAGCTGATTTGGCTTGGCCGAGTGCTTTGTCGACTGGTTGGATAGTGGAATGGGATCCTTCCCCGACTAGAAGTGACCCTGCCGACAATAGTTGATCGTGTTTTTCTTTCCGCTGCAGTAAAACTCTGATTAAAGTTTTAATGTTGAACTTTAAAAGTACTCGAGTGGTACTTTGATCTTGTAATAATTGTTTCCGACTGGTTAAGATAAAATATGTGGAATGTTGTATTCTCTGAACTTGCCTTCGTGTGAGTTATGTGTATGCTTGGCTTCGATTGAAATATTGAGTGGTTGAATCGGGATCTACCCGACAGACTGTCGGATTAATCCGTTTGAAGTGCATGGTGACCAGTTCATCTACCAGGATGATGGTTAGTGCACTTGAGCCGAGTTAATTCGGACGGTTCCACCACAGCCAACAATTTCCAAATTCGATGAGTAGCCGATTGTGTGAGTTTGCAACAAGTTTTGTATTGAACACGTCTGCAGAAAACTTCATTAAGAAGGTCTAAGAATTTATTTGTAACAGGAGTGCTCAAACGTGCTCCAGTGCAACTTACTCCCTTATAAACAACCCAGGACAAAGTTTCATTCAATTTTTATGTATGATCATGATGCTTGCACATCCTATTCGTCCTCACAAAGCAAAACAATTGCCAAATAGCTTTGGTCTTACGTGGTTAATTTTGGTGGCATACATAATACATCTCTCCTTATATTAACTAGCCGAATTTTTCTAACCATTCTTAGCTTACGTAATCGCGGTTAGTGTACCTGCAGAAGATTGACAGAATATAAATTGAACCTTTCGTGCCACCACTCACGAAAGCGTCCCCATACATTACCGTTCACTATAGAAATGACATCCATGTGTTCGACACCGCATGGACAGTGCTTCATACGTTACCGTGATAACGTATTCACTTCCTGTATAAATCGCCTTACGGGACATTTGTACATCGAAGCCACCGTACATGCAGCATATTTTACTCGCAATATAATCAACGAGTGGTTGGTATATTGGCAGCACCTCAAGTAAGCCACTGCTTGAGGGTAGCGTTCGGTTCGCGTCACCGACGTGAGGGTCAAGCTCTCTCAGTTGACTGAGGATCCTTACCTTCTTACCTCAGCGATGAGTGCGTCATTACAGAATTTAAAGGTCGGTTGTACACAAAAGTAAGTTTTCACAGAAAGGAATGTGCTGGAAGTCAGTTATATATAATATAGTTAAGATAGCCAGCTAGTTACATTCCCATAATCCTCTAGGGCTTTACGAACTAGGCGTCATCCTTAACGAACCAACGCATTTTTGCAAACTCAATTTTTGTTGTCAAGTTTTAGGAAATTAAGTTTTTAAGGCTCGTTATAGTCTCTGGTGTATGCATTTCGGCTCTGATACCAGCTGTGGCAGAACCACCTGAATTAATCCGGCTTAAGTGCACTAACCATCATCATAGAAGCAATCCCGGCTCACACACACTTAAAACGGAGTAAAACGACAGTCTGTCGGGTAACATCCCGATGCAACCACTGGAATTTCGATCGAAACAATGCATACATACAACCCACACGAAGGTGAGCCCAGAGATTACAACAATCCACAAATTTTACAACAAGAGTTCCACATGAATTATTATTACAAACCAGGTTTGAAATCACGCATAACAAGTACTTTCAGAGTTTAATAGTGCAGTGAAAATAAATGATAGTTCTAATCGACGATACAAGATATCATGATGAAGTGTGAGATCATGTGTGATGAAACATTGGTTTATATTGAAATTGGCATTGCAAAGTGATTAGCATAATTAACATAGGGTGATGATACACTCATGATGGTTTTCGTTTGGATGTAACACACTCATGTGAGTAGTGTTGCATGGACTGATCTGGAGTCAAGTCGTGGACTTGTGCTCGTACGCGGTTGCGTGTTTGTTCATGGGCAGGTGTTGCTTGAGGCGGAACGTGGTCGGTGATGGACTGGAACTACGTTCAGGAGGAACTGAGGTTTCGGGACTAAGTTTAGGGAGGAACTGAGGTCCTATTGGTCAAGGATGTCATGCGGGACGTTCGGGCTAGAGAACAGTGCACGTGAAGGATTGTCGATGTGCGAGTATGAGACTCGGTGTCGATAGATGATGCTAAGTGCTAGCAGTAGCTAGGCTAAACATCGTGGAGATGTGTTGGCTTTAAAGTGGCCAGTTGTGGTCACGTGTGTTTTGGCTACTTAATTAGCTTGTTTGGCTAATTAATTAGTGGCTCAATGTGGAGCGTACAGGGATATGTGCATGCATGTGCACATGCACGTAGCTGTGTTGGACTCGGCCTTGTTGGTTTTGAGTCCGATAGAAGCCAGGACAGCCTGGTTGTGTTTGTGACCTCGTGTGGGTCCTGGTGTCCAGTTTGGACACGGCTGTTGGTTTACAGCAAGTAGAAAGGAAAGGGTCCACGTCCAGGTGAGAGAGCGCTGGCTGTATAAGAAGAGGAGACCGAGGGTGTCGGTCGGGTGCAAGACAGAGACGGCAGACGACGACGACGCGAGGAGGCGGCGGCAGTTCTGTTTTTCCTCGTGGAGTCTAGGGTTTTGGGATCTTGTGGAGATCTTTGTATGGATGCTTGTGTCGGCATCTTTTGAACACATCTTCTATGCAATCAAGATTAAGGTTTCGTAAGTTGATGTGTTGGTAATCTTGCTCCTCCGTTTTGATCTTTGGTTTGCATTCTTGTTCTTGTTTACGGTTTTGGTTTTAGATTGATTTATTGATCAACTTGATTAGATTTATTTTGATCCGCCCAAAATCGTGATAAGGCATCAAGCTATTGATCTGAAAAGTTTGGTTGATTAGCTTTTCATATACTTTGCTTTCTCACGAAATTCGGGCTTGGCCAATTCGCGACACCATTTGGTAGGGTCTGCTTGTTTATTTTATATCTCGAGTTGTAGACCTCCGATTGACGTGATTCAAGATGTGTTAGCTTTATAATTTCATCAGCTATTTTCTGGTAAAGTTTCACGTCAATAGATTTTATTGTCTAGGAACGACACACGTTTTAGTGGAGCGTCCAGAATCTGTTTTCTAGGGTGAAACGTTTTCCGCGGCAGTTTGTGCTATCATTCACCCCCCTCTGATAGCTAGATTAGAGGGCTTCGATCCTACACATGGTGGAGAAATAATTAACTGAGCATCCAACCAAATTAATCATCATCTTTGTTCCTCTTCTTACTCTATGAGGTAAAAGGGTTAAGCAGTCTCAATGGCCGCGAGAAATGGACGATTCGAATCCAATTTCTTAACCTTGCAAGGGAAACCTAAGCACACATCACGTGGTTACTCCCAGAGTCACACGTGCAACTTTTCCCCTTTCTTCCCGGGTTGTGGATCAGGGCCACCCCCCTCGAGTACAGAGGTCCACGAACCACTCTACGTTGCCGGGCCGTGGCTGCTCTTGCACTCACCATGTGCCCATGGGAACGACGTCAAGAGGGTCAGGATGTTGTCCACTTGCTAGTCCGATTAGGTACTTAAGCTTACCGATTACCATATTCTTGGCATGTGGTTAGTACGTTCAAAAACTTAACCACCACTACCACATGCCACGACCTTAGCATTTTCGCTAAACAAATGGGGCCTCAATCATCAACAGGAATATTCTAACATAGCCCCGTCCGTCGACGTTATGATTCCAACATAATTAAAACAAGCAACTCCTATATCTCGCGAGTGGCAGGAAACCACTCGACTTTTACCGGAGTCCTATTAGCATGGCAATCCAGCGACCGACACAAACTAGTGTTCATATCATAGGTACTAGGATCATGCAACTAGGGTTTCAAACAACTCCTAAAAACTTAATGCACAATACCATATATAAATAAAGTTGCATAAGTTTAAAAGTAGGGGTTATGATCCGGGGCTTGCCTTCTTGAGAAAAACTAGTCGGGAGTACCTCCGAACTTTGGTTCGGGTCTTCAGCAACTTCAGTTAGATTGACTTGAGCTTCGTGCTGCTCACTCTCTCACTCGGGCACCAGCTCGTATGTTCTGTCGGTGAGAGTCGTCAATTCTATATGAATGCACATGTATGAGTGGTTTTAATGGTACAAGATAAAGAACTATTTCACAAAAAGTATTCATTCAACAAAACTCAAGTTAAGTTGTAAAGCACTTCATTTTCTTCTCCTTGGGTAGTCATTTATCGAGTACTTATCTGGGTTAACTACTTCATTAAGTAAGTGAGTGGTTTTG
The DNA here is from genome assembly GCA_032594955.1 of Panicum miliaceum. Lineage (NCBI taxonomy): Eukaryota > Viridiplantae > Streptophyta > Magnoliopsida > Poales > Poaceae > Panicum > Panicum miliaceum. The sequence continues at coordinate 26,844,067 of CM064066.1, read as the reverse complement.
TCATTTCATAAACGGCCATTTTCAACAGTAAGCATGGATTAAACAAAACTACTTGCAGAGTTGGTTCTGGGGTTGAGATTTTTATGCAGAGCACATTATTTAGGTACAAACCTACTGTAAAAGTTTAGCCATTTTCATTCAGTAGATTAATCATGAAAAAGAAACAGTAAACAACTACTGCTAGGATCAAAATTTATTTATACAAAACAAACCATGCAAGAACTAGTGCTCAACATTTTACCGAGTACTCGTAAACTTATGGTGAGTCTACTATAAATTTTTCAGGTTTTATTGTGCAAGATACAGGGCATAGAAAATAAGTCAAGATGCATCTACATTAATCAAGATTTGTTTCTATAGGTAGTTCCACAAGGTTTCTGTGACACCCTAGGTGTCTAAAAGACGAAACAAAGACCCAAACCATGGAATCAGTCACAGATGAGCAAGAGAAGTATAAAACAACCTATTCAAAATAGCTTGCAGGCAAATGAATATGTGTATATATGTGTTTATGCATAAACAATTAAACCCGTGCAAGCAAACCCTTGTAATATTAAAAATTGATAACAAATGACTCTGCAAATTTAATGGCACGTCTGTCATAACAAGAGCAACAAAAGTCTAGTTGAACTCAAAGGCTAACATTGCAAAAATTCACATGAAATGATGTGCCATCTAAATACTTGTTTTTGGAGTTTTAAAATAACTTTTTATACATTGCTCAGCTGAACATACTCATAAAAGATGAAATGTTTGTCTTGAAAAGTTGAAAAAAAATGGTATTCAAAGGTTTTTGTTTTGACCCTAGGGAGAATGAGTTTTAGCTTCCTTTTCACCCAGGTCCCCGCTGTGCTTGTTTACTGCAAATCAGTCCCATCATCTTCTCCCTCCTCTCTCCTCCCCTGCCTTGTCCCATCGCCGGCAGGCCAGCAAACCGGCGCGAACCGGCGCAACCAAGCCCGCCGGTCATGTGGTCCTACCAGCACATCGAAAATCTTCCGAAGCCCCACTAAATCTTGCGCTATCCCCTCAGCAAGCCTCCATGCGGAGTGTTTCCTCTATCACAGGCGCTGCTGGCGCCACAGCGAGCCTCCGCCAGCGCCAGCTGGGCCATCCGCCCCCAGTTTTGCCCCTTGTCTCATCTTCCCCCTACGGCTCAAGCACAGGCTGCCATTCCCCCTCCCGTGCCTATAAAAGCCCCACTAGAGTCCTCTGAGCTCGACACTCCAACCCCCAACTCCGGCGAGTCACCACTTTGCTCGACCGGCCCTTCCCTTCACCCTTAAGGCCGCGCCAGCTACCCAGCTCGTTTCCCCTCCCCTCGCCCTACCTATAAAAGGGGCAGCCGAGCCCCTTCCTGCATGCACACCCGAAACAGCCGCCATTGCCGCTGGCAAGCTCGATTCATCGTGGAGCTCCCACCCCGACCTCCCTCCGCCCAAAATGATCCTCCAGCGAGCTTCCCCACCTCCCACTGGAGCTTCCAAGCCCGGCCACACCACCCTTACCCCGACAGAAAAATGCCAGTGCCACCACCATCTACCGCCGCCTACTGTCCACCGTGGAGGACCCTACTCCGGCCGACCCGAGCCCCACCAACGCCACAAATCGGTGCGCCCCGGTCCCCTCTCTGTTTCCCCCACCTTCCTCCTCGCCGCCGACTAGTTTACTCGCCGGAAATTTGGCCGGCAGTAGCTGTTTCCCTCTACCAAGGACCCATCCGCGTCGATTGCAATCTTTCTGAGAAGTTTTTGTAAATCTCAGGAACTCATGTGTAAACTTGGAACAAGAGCATGAAAACCAGTCTACTAACTTTGAAGATGCATAACAACTCACAGAAAAATCCTAAAAATACAAGCTATGATGTGCTGGAATCCTTAAGTGTAGATCTACAACTTTGTAACACGCCCTTGGATCTGTTTCCACATGATTTTAGATGTGGATTTAATTCATGTTTAAATGGCTTCCAATTTGTTACAAGAGATTCAAGAAAGAACTGCCCATGAAACTTGGATGGTAGCTTCAGTGCTAAGAGTTTAGCCTTTCATAAAAATTTCATACTCTAAATCCAAGCACAACCAGTGGTTTTGAGTGCTTTTGTTATAAGCTAGATCCCTTTTAAACTAAAATGTTAACCTTTGTTTCTTGCATAAGAAAAATCTACAAAATGTGCAGTGAACTACTCATGCGAGTAGGTTTGTTCAGTAAAATTATGAGCACCAGTTCTTGCATGGTTTGATCTATGCAAATAGATCTTGAATCTAGCAGCAGCCGTGTAATGAACTTTTCATGATTAACCCGCTGATTAAAAATGTCTAAAACTTTTACAATAAGGTTGTAAATAAGTGACAAGCTCTACATAAAAATCTCAACTCAGTAGCTACCTTTACGAGTGGTTTTTCAACCCAGAAACTACCCCTGCGGGTAGTTTCGGTTAACCAGTGCTCCTTGTTAAAAACGGTCGTACAACATGCACAACCACCCACTCACTTAATCAAGTTAGTTAATCCAGATAAGTACTCGATAAATGACATCCCAGGGAAAAGAAAATGAAGTACTCGGCTACTTAAATTAAGTTTCGACTGCTTTATAATGCAATCTTGTACCAGTAAAACCACTCATACATGTGCATTCATATAGACTCAACTACTCTCACCGACGGGATCTACAATCTAGTGCCCGAGTTCGAGAGTGAGCGGCACGAAGCTCAGGTTAATCTAACAACAGTCGCTGAAGACCCGGATCAACATTCAGAGGAAGCCCCGGCTAGTTTTACAAAAGAAGGCAAGCCTCGGTGCATGATCCCACAATTTATATTATGCAACTGTTGTTCTTTTTACCCGTGCATTTAAGTTCATAGGAGTCGATTGGAACCCTAGCTGCATGATCTTAGGTACCTTTGTAATGACTACTAGAACAGGAAGATCGAGTAGATGCTATGCTAATAGGTACGGTAAAAGTCGATTAGTTTCCTGCTACTCACGAGAATTATAGGAGTTAAATGTTTACTGCATACTGCAACTATAAGATTGGCAGGCGGGGCTGTGGTAAAGCACTCGTGGTTTAAGCCCCGTCTGAGTAGTGAAAAATGCTAAGGTCGCAGTGTGTGGTAGTGGTGGTTAAGCTTTTGAAAGTACTAACCACATGCCGAGAATATGGTAATCGGTAAGCTTAAGTACTCGATTGAACCGGTGCGTGGATAGGTTCCACCATCTGACACTGTCCTATAGGCCAATGGTGAGTGCAAGAGGGGTCATGTTCCGACATCGTCCGTGGTTCATGGACCTTTTGTACTCAAGGCCGGTGGCCCTGATCCATAAAACGGGGATAACGAGAAAAAGTTGTACGTGTGACTCTTGGAGTAACCACGTGATGTGTGTTTAGGTTTCCCTTGCAGGGTTAAGAAATTCGATTCACATTGTCTGCTTCTCGTGGTAATTAGGACTGTTTAACACTCTTGCCACATAGAGTAACAAGAGAAACTATGGTTATGATGAAACTTTTTGGACGATTAATTGTTTTTCCACCATGTTTGATTAGAATTAGATGCTCATCTAGACTGGTTAAATGAACTAGAATATGGAAAGCTGAAATATGAAATTAAGGACCTACTCGTTGTTGCTTTTCAGCAAAAAGAAAACCCTAGAACCTCAGAGCTTTGCATGATTGGTAGTCGGTATTTCCATACCACTTATCGGGTAAGCCTTGCTGAATACTAGTATACTTAGCCTTGCTTGTGGCAATATTTTTAGGTATGTTTGTTGAAGATTTGGTCGGTGGTTTGGCTTTGCCGAGTGCTTTGCCGACTGGTTGGACTGTGGAATGGGATCCTTCCCCGACTAGTAATGACCCTGCCGACGCTAGTTGATCATGTTTTTCTTTCAGCTGCAGTAAAACTCTGAATAAAATTTGTATGTTGAGCTTTAAAAGTACTCGAGTGGTATCTTTCGACTTGTAATAATTAATGTCCGACTTATGCTTTTAAAATTTGTGGAATGTTGTAATCTCTGGACTTGCCTTCGTGCAAGTTATGTGTATGCTTGGTTTCGATCGAGATATTGAGTGGTTGCATCGGGATCTACCCGACAGACTGTCGGATTAATCCGTTTGAAGTGCATAGGGGCCAGTTCATTTACAAGGATGATGGTTAGTGCACTTGAGCCGGATTAATTCGGGTGGTTCTGCCATAGCTGGTATCAGAGCGGAAAGCATACACTAGAGTCTGCAACAAACCTTAAAATTAAGTTTTGTAAAACTTGACCACAAAACTCCTATTCAAAAAATGCGTTGGACTGGTTAAGGATTATATCTAGTTCGTAAAGCCCTATGGGAATATGTATAGGTGGCAATATGTATTTGGATATCTAGGAGAGTTCCTGCAGATACACTAACTATGAGTACCACGAGTACAATAGGCTAAGAACGAAGAGAGCTCGACTAGTTTTTATACGGAGAGACATGCTATTTAAGCCACTGATTTAACTCCGCAAGGTCAAGTTAATGGCCATTGTGAAGTTGTGAGGTCGGAAAGTTCATGCATGCTGCATATCTTTAAATTAAAATAAAGAAATTGAGTTATGGATGAACTGTACAAAAATTCACCCCAAATAGATAAATCACTAACCAAAGTTCAACTAAGTTCCTGTTGTTTTTGTCCAATCTAAGGAAATCAAATTTTTGACCATAACAAACAACCTTATCTACAGGAGTTCAACCCGAAAGTGGTTGTAAATTAAGCAAATAAGCTACTGTTATAATTTGGTAATTTTTGGCCAAATAGATTTTTCCACTTGTACCAAACACTAGCCCTCAGTTTTCTGGAAATTCAGACGGGACCATACGATAGAAATCTAAGGATATAGTTATCTTAGAGTATGATCTAGCTTTGGGTTTGACCAGCAAAGTTGTGCACGAGTACTTTCGGAATGCTCTGGTAAGTTTTGCGACTTGTTGCACATCACCTGCAGAAGTTATGCTCAGTTTGGTGCACGGTCAAGAATCTGTTTATTTGAGTGATCATCAATTTTTCATTATCTCACCCTTTAAGCTTTTGAATCAGATGGCTGATCCAGTTCTTATGGTGGTTGATGAGGAAGGACATGCACACTCAGCGTGCCTGCATTGGGAGGGCTTTCCCTCCATCTTGTGGGGTGTTTTGAGCACCGCTGGTTACCCGAATCCGCCTCTTTATGTGGGGCAGGAATTTATGGAGACGGGTGTCCGTCGGTGCCGTGTGCGCATGACCATTTCCCGGCACCCACTCAACCCCGTGTGGCTTGCCATTGAGACAGAAGTAGTCAGACACCGCCTCATTGACTCGTGGGAGGCAGCAGCAATGAAGGCGCTCACCACATTTTGTGAGGAGCACCCCTTGGAGGTGATCTTGGCTCCAGATGGGCTGTTTCCGGCAGTCAGTGAGAGCGATCCGCTATGGCTGGACAGGTTTGCTCATTTGGGTCACTTGGCATATTGAATTCCAGTTGAGACTATCATCTTTTTCAGCCCGGTGCATGAATGCACTATACCGACTACTGGCACTTCAGAGTAAAGGCATGGCACAAGTGATAGACCTTGCTCAGTCCTTCCAGTGGGCAGTTAATTTGAGGGACGAGCAGATGCAAGATTTGGTTGAGGAGATTGGTGATCGAGATGCTCTTGAAGGCCAAGTGCAGACACTAGAGGCCACCATAGGTTAGCACGAGGCAATGATCGAGTTCTTGGAAGAACAGATCCATGACCTCAACATTGACCTGGAAGAGGCCAACGGACATATCGACATGCATCACGCCAAGCAGGCAGCCCTTCATGCTCCACCGGTTGTGATGGACATTGATAGTGAGGAATAACCCGAGGAGATAGAGGGCGTTTCTGACCTTGACTACGATATGGTAGTCCCACAGCCCGCACAGATGGGAGCTCACTCCCCTGCGCGCAGCGAGTCGTCTGTCAACAATCTTGATGACTACTAGGAGATGACTTCGGAGTACTTTTGTAAACACTCCACTTAGTGTAGCCTAACTTTTGTGCGGTAGTAATAGGCTAGCTTGGAGTTGAGTACCACCAAATATAAGGGAGTAAGTTGCACTAGAGCACGTTTGAGCACTCAGTTAAGGGCTATCTAGAAATCTGTCTTTTTCTGCCATATCAAGATAGAGGAATAAATTAGGTTTTAGAAATGACCTTATCTGAGGAGAAGCTCAACAGGGAAGTTGCTTCAAATTCTGCCCTCTTCAGCTGCTAAATTATTAGAATTTTTGGACTAGTGCTCAGTGGGCAACAGTAGAAATTTCCACACCTCAGTCTTTCTGACTGGTTTGAGCACTTCTGCCACCTAAATTTTTTGACTCTCTTAGAGAAGTCTTCTAGAGAAGTTTTCAACATCAAACTTGCTGCAAACTTACTCAATCAGCTACTGTTCAAATTTGGAAAGTTTTGGTTGAGTAGATTTTCCCTGGCAATCAAAATATTAGCTCTCTGTCCTCTAAAAGACCGCCAAAACAGAGAAGCACTCGGAGATGTAGTAGTCACAGATGTAGATGAAGCAGTCGGAAATGCAGTCGAAGCAGCCATAGATGCAGTATAGTCGAAGTTGTAGCCGTACTAGACAGAGTTGCAACCAAAGCAGCTGGAGGTATAGTCGTAGTAGCCGGAGGTAAGGTGGAGGCAGTCAGATGTGCAGTCGAGTAGTGGAAGATACTGTGTAGTTGAACTATAGCCATAGCAGATGAAGGTACAACTCAAGCAGTTGAAGATTTAGTTGAAGCCGTGGTAAACATTGTCGAAGCAGTCGAAGATTTGGTCGAAGGAGTTGTAGATGTAATGAAGTAGTCGTTGATGTAGTCAAAGCAGCCGTATAGTAGTCGATGTAGTCAATGAGGGAGCCTTAGGAGTCGGATTTGTAGTCGTGGTAATCGGAAGGGTAGTCTGAGATGCAGTAGTCAGAGGTGTTTTGAATGCCACAGTTTTAGGCCACTAATTTTCCTAGTCACTGCCAAAATTTGTAAGGAATGGAATAAACAGAACGGGAGTTATGAATTTTATTTTAACGTATTCTGCCCACAGTTTATCTATGAATCCTTGAGTTCTAAATCTTCCATACATAGGACACTCAGCCTTGGTGGTATTGTGGATTCCCGAATTCATGAAAAAAATTTGCACATTGCAGCTGGTTCAAGGGACCCGCAATAGCCCGAGCGGTTTGGTGCTAGTAGTAGCAGACAACCGCAGCAGCCGTCACCACCGCCCATTATGGCTGAATTAATGGCCACTCAAACCGAGTTGCTCCGACAGCTTGTTCAAGGGCAGCAAGCGATTCATCAATTCCTGCAGTAGTAACACCATCAACGGGATGGCCACAATGTCCACCAACCTCAGGTTGCGGGCTAACAAGAGCTCAATGAGGAAATGAAGGAGATAAGGGATGTTTACTCGGACACCCTAATGCCACTAGCACGACTTCCAATGGAACTTAAGGATCCCCAAGTAAAGTGTCGGATTCTCAAGCACGACACCTGCGACGTAGACTTAAGTGGATAGGAAATTACCTGCACAGAATTCATTCCACAGGGTAGAAGGCAAACCAGCAATGCTACTAACGCCAGCACAAACATAAGAGCAAGAACTCGCTCGCCTATCAGGGAGAAGATGGACCACGCCAAATGCACCACACCCAAGAAAAGCTCAGTAGGTATGCCAGTAAGGACATCCTTGGGAAACAACCAGCCTGGTCGTCCGAGCAACACAAATCGCTGCTTTAATATGGGAGTTCTAGCCACTTTGTCCGAGAATGCAACCACATAAACCAAGGCAAGAAGCAGACTGTTCAGGTCAAGCGTGGGCGGATAAATTTCACCACTCTGGCAGAACTTCCTGATGGCGCACCGGTCATGACGGGTACATTTTCTATCCACCGCAAGCCCGCTGTTATATTATTTGACTCTGGTGCATCACATAGTTTCATTAGTGCAAAATTCGGTGCAAAAGTGGGTTTGGATTTCCGTAACACGAAAAAGTCCTATATGATAGCTACACCGGGTGGTAAAATTGCTTCAAATCAACTCATAAGAAACGTGCCAATTAAATTGGGTAGCAAATTCATCGACACCGATTTGATTCTCTTGGCACTTGAAGACATCAATGTTATTTTGGGAGTAGATTGGATGACTCGGCATGGAGTAACCTTAGATCTTGCCTCCCGAGCCGTTGAAATCAATTCCCTGACCCAAGGAGCTACCATTCTATATTTTCCTTTCCGAGAATGCGCAAATTCATGTGCTCTTACTAAGGTCCATTCAGAATTAGAAGAAATCACGGTAGTACGCGAGTATGCTGATGTTTTCCCGAGATGACTTACCAGGCATGCCACCAGATCGAGATATAGAGTTTGTCATTTAACTGCAGGTCAACACTGCACCTATCTCTAAACGACCCTATTGAATGCCATCCAAGGAATTAGCAGAATTAGAAAAACAGCTATCAAGCAAGCCTAAAGATGGCACCATTTGAAGCACTGTATGGTCAAAGGTGTTGAACTCCTTTGAGTTGGTCACAAACTGGAGAGCGCAAAATCTTTGGACCAGCCTTGGTAATAGAGGCAGAAGCAAAGGTGAAAGTTATCCAAGGAAATCTTAGAGCAGCCCAATCTAGACAAAAGAGTTATTTTGACAAAAGGAGAAAACCCTTGAAACTCGACGTTGGTGATCATGTTTACCTTCGGGTTTCACCAACCAGGGGTGTGGAACGTTTTGGAGTGAAAGGAAAGTTAGCCCCTCGTTATGTTGGTCCGTATGAGATTATTGAAGAATGTGGACCCGTGGCCTATAGGTTGCGACTTCCTTCGCAGCTTACAACCATTCATGACATTTTTCATGTCTCTCAACTAAGGAAATGTGTCAGGATTCCTACCGAAATTGTGGAATAATAAGAAATCATGGTAGAACCAGATCTCTCTTATGTTGAGCAACCCATCAAAATCCTTGACCAAAAGGAAAGAAGTACCCGAAGAGCGGTGATTAAAATGTACAAAATAAAGTGGAACCATCACACTGAAGAAGAAGCCACATGGGAGACTAAAAGTTATCTCAACCAAAAGTTTCCTGGTTTTCTTAGTTCCATCCAAGGTATTAGTAGTCGGTATTTCCATACTACTAGTCGGGTAAGCCTTGCAGAGTATTAGTATACTCAGCCTTGCTTGTGGCAATATTTTCAGGTATGTTTGTTGAAGATTTGGCAGCTGGTTTGGCTTGGCCGAGTGCTATGCCGACTGGTTGGACTGTGGAATGGAATCCTTCCCCGACTAGTAATGACCCTGCCGACGCTAGTTCATCATGTTTTTCTTTCCGCTGCAGTAAAACTCTGAATAAAGATTGTATGTTGAGCTTTAAAAATACTCGAGTGGTATCTTTTGACTTGTAATAATTAATGTCCGACTTGTGCTTTTAAAATTTATGGAATGTTGTAATCTCTGGACTTGCCTTCGTGTGAGTTATGTGTATGCTTGGTTTCAATTGAGATATTGAGTGGTTGCATCGGGATCTACCCGACAGACTGTCGGATTAATCCGTTTGAAGTGCATAGGGGTCAGTTCATCTACAAGGATGATGGTTAGTGCACTTGAGCCGGGTTAATTCGGGCGGTTCTGCCACAGTTTCTGTGTCTCAAACTTTTCCAACATAATAAACTACTCAAAGGTAGTCTCTGATTAAATTTTCATATTTTTCTAAGCACCACAGCTAGTTACTTTGATTTAATGTAGTTTTTCTTAACTAAAAACATATGAGCAAGTTAGATAGAATTAAAAGGTTCCAAACATTGCCCATAGCTTTTATGCATCAAGGTTACTCTACTATAAAAGTTTCAACCCTAAAATATATGTAAAACAGCATGAATAAACAACTCTAGAAAAACTACTCGTAGAGACATGTTTTGGCCTTGAAATTTTTACACAAGTTTTAACAAGCAGAGACTAGTTTACCATCCAAAAATCATCCCACTGTGCCATTTGAAACAAGATTCATCTTAGCTCAGGTTATAGCTTGTAACTAGTCATCCCACTATGCCAAAGTAGTCTGGTTCATCAAGAGGGTTACAACAAATTTTAGTTTCCATTTTTCTGATTTTTCCATGATATTAGATTGATTTTACAAGTCACAGCATTTTGAAAACAAAAGTACTTGGGCTCTCGCAAATATGTCCCTGGATCTAGCAGAAAAGACCCTAAAAAGAACTTGGCGATTGCAATGTAGTCTCTGGGCGGGGCTGGGCTGTTCCCGGCCAAAATCAGGCGGGGGAACTAGTCGGCGGCGAGGGGAAAAGGGTGGGGGAGCACGAGGAGATCGAGGGGATCCTGTTGGTGTGCTTGGTTGGGACTGGGGTGTCCGGAGTGGGACTGCCGGTGGTGAGCAAAAGCTCCGTTGAGGTGCGGGCGATGGGCGGCGGCGGTCCAGCGAGGGAGGGCGGCGTGGGGAAGTTGGGGAGGACCAGCAGGTCAAGGGCGACCCGTTTAGAGCCTCGGTTTGGGCGGAGAAGGAGCGGAAAGTGGGGCTCGATGGTGAGGTCGAGTGGTGGCGTTAATGGCGGGGTGGTGGTGGTTCTCGGGCGCGTGTTAGGAGGGGCTCAGTGCAGCCCTTTTATAGGCGCACAGGGGGAGGAGGAGCTGGGCACAACACAATGGAGGGAGACGCAGCCGGGACAAGGGCGCGGCGTCGCCGGCGCGTCGTGGCTCGGCCGTCTGGAATCGACGGCCGCATGGCGCGCGCGAGCTGGCAGGGGCGGGATACTGGACTGGGCAAATTGCCGGCAGCAGGCACGGTCGGCGGCTGGTCGGGCCTGTTGGGGGTCGCGCCTTGGTGCGGCTTGCCGGGGCAGGCATCGTCGGCCTGGTGGCCAGCGGCCGCTGCCCCTCGATGGGATAGAACAGGGGAGGGGATAGAAGAGAGGGAGAGAGAGAAGGGCTGGGACTCAATTTAAACTTTTCTCAAAATTTTGAACAGGAACTTGAAAAACTCTAAACACGAAAGTTGTAGGGAATTTGAAAATCTACATCTTTTGTTTTAGCCCAAAGTTTATTTGAGCCATGGTTTAAAAGTTGTTTTAGATTCAAAACTATTAGAATTTGAATTACTAGTCAGTTCTTGTGTTACATTTTGAATTTGTAATTGGTGTTTTGAAGTACACATTGTAAGGTACTAAAATCTGAGTGTGTATTTATACTAAATTTGTCATGAAATGTGGAGCATGAAAAGGTTATAAACACAACAGAACAGAACTCACATACACGCATACATAACATGCACATTCCTACACATGCATATGCACACACATAATTAAATGCATTGCTTTAATGATTCTAGCTTATTATGCATGATGCTATGTTTGGTTTTTCTTGTTTAGAACTTTAAACACCAAGGGTGTTATAGGAATGCATCCTTGAATTTGTCCCAAGTGACAACATGATCTGCCGGAAGAATGGCAATATAGTTGTCCCACCATATACGCGCAATACCGCGTAGCTGCTGCGCGGCGAATCGAGCTTTGCTGGCTTCAGAACATGGCAGCGTCAATAAGGTGAACTTGGATTCAATCGTACAAATCCAAGCGTCCCCATCCAATGGTTCCTCCGTCTTGTTAAACAGAGGGGGCTAGGTTCCAAAGAAATCGGGGTAACCAGCAACTTGAGGTTGGGGTGCATGGTGCACACCCCCTGCTGATGGTGGTGTTGCTGCCCCTGAACCAGTTTTGTAGCAATTCAGTTTGAGCGGCCATCACCTCCACCAGACTAGGTGGCGGTGGCGGGGGCGGCGTCTGCTGCGACCTGCTGCCGCTTGCTCTGAATCCATCAAGATTGCCACGTGTTGCCCCAACCATCTGAAACATGGAAGTTTAATATGAGCAAAGGCTTCATAAATCTCCAATGATTCCAAAAACATAGTACGGGAAAAATATAGAACTTGATAGGCTTGATACAAACGGGTGTGCAATCTGTGGCTAGTTAGGAGAAATTTCCTAGCTCACATTCTGTTTACCTGAAACCTTTCAAAGGTTGGTGGTGATTAGGAAATGTAGCGGCCTAAAACTGTGGCATTCAAAACACCTCCGACTACTCTATCTCCGATTGCATTTCCAACTACCCGGACCACTAATCCGACTACTATGGCTGTATCACCGACTACTTCATCTGCATTTCCGTATGTCAGGACCACAACTCTGAACACTATGGCTCATCTATCGACTACATCGACTACCACACGGCTTCTTTGACTACATTGTCGACTGCTTCAACAACATCTACTACTCCTTCGACCACATCTTCGACTGCTTGAACTGTACCATCATCTACTACGGTTACAGTTCAACTACACTGTATCTTCGACTACCTCAGCAGCACATCCAACTGCTTCCGCCTTGTTTCAGGCTACTATGACTATACCTCCGACTACTTCAGTTGCACCTCTGATTAGTACGACTACAACTTCATATACACTATATCCATGACTGCTTCGACTACTTAAGTTATACTTCCGTTACTACGACTACACCATAGCCTGCTTTTAATGTATCACCGACCAGTACGACTACATTTTCTATACATCGACTACTTTTCCGGCTGCTTAAGTGACAATTCCGATTACTATGCCTGCAGATTCAACCACTTCGACTACTTCATCTATGATTTCCAACTGCTTGTCAATATACACATACTTCCAGTCCTTCACTAAAGCCTACCTAATTCTCGAGTGTTCTAGCTTCTAGGCTACACTCCTGGTACCTGGTGGTACTCAACTCTAAGCTAGCCTATTACTACCAGCACAAAAGTTAGGCTACACTAAGAGGAGTATATACAAAAGTACTCCCAAGGTTGTCGCCTAGTAGTCGTCAAGGATGTTGACAGATGACTCGGTGCGCGCGGGGGAGTGAGCTCCCATCTGTGCGAGCTGTGGGACTACAACATCGTAGTCAAGGTCAGAAACACCCTCTATCTCTTCGGGCTCTTCATCACTGTCAATGTCCATCACATCCGGCGGGACGTGAAGGGCTGCCTGCTGTGCGTGATGCATGTCGATATGCACATTGGCATCCTCCAAATCAATGTTGAGGTCATGGATTTGCTCTTCCAAGAACTCGATCATTGCCTCGTGTTCACCCACGGTGGTTTCTAGTGTCTGCACTTGGCCTTCATGCTAGCCAATCCTAGTATCTCGATCACCAATCTCCTTGACTATGTCTTGCATCTGCTCGTCCCTTAGGTTAACTGCCCACTGGAAGGACTGAGCCAGGGCTATCACCTGTGCCATCCCTTTACTCTGAAGTGCCAGTAGCCGGTATAGTGCATTCATGCACCGGGCATGCCTCCCACGAGTCAACGAGGCGGTGTCCGACTACTTCTATCTCAATGGCGAGCCACGCGGGGTTGAGTGGGTGCTGCGGAATGGTCATGCGCACACGGCACCGACGGACACCCGTCTCCATGAATTCCTACCCCACATAAAGAGGCGGATTCGGGTAACCAGCGGTGCTCAACACACCCCACAAGATGGAGGGGAAGCCCTCCCAATGCAGGCACGCTGAGTGTGCATGTCCTTCCTCGTCAACCACCATAAGAACTGGATCAGCCATCTGATTCACAAGCTTAAAGGGTGAGATAACGAAAATTGCTGCTTAATCAAATAAACAAATTCTGGATTATGCACAAAACTGAGCATAACTTCTGTAGGTCAAAATGCAACCAGTCGCAAAAGTTACCAGAGCATTCCTTAAGTACTCTTGCACCACTTTACTCGTCAAAACCCAAAGCTAGAGCATACTCTAAGATAACTACATCCTTAGATTGGACTGAAAACAATAGAAACTTGGTTGAACTTTAGTCAATCATTTAGCTATTTTGGGGTGGATTTTTGTACAGTTCATCCATAACTCAATTTCTTTATTCGAATTTAAGATATGCAGCATGCACAACCTTTCCGTCCTCACAACTTCACAGTGGCCATAAACTTGGCCTTACGGAGTTAATTCGGTGGCATAAATAGTACGTCTCTACCTATAATAACTAGTCAAGATCTCTTCATTCTTAACCTATCGTAGTCGCGGTTAGTGTACCTGAAGGATCTCTCATAGGTATACTAATTTATATTGCCACCTGGCTATATTCCCATAGGGCGTTACGAGCTAGATTTAATCCTTAACGAGTCCAATGCATTTTTCAAATTGGAGTTCTGTGGTCAAGTTTTAGAAAACTTATTTTTAAGGTTTGTTGCATACTCTGGTGTACACTTTTTGCTCTGATACCAGCTGTGGCAGAACCACCCGAATTAATCCGGCTCAAGTGGACTAACCATCATCCATAAAGATGAACCGGCAACCATGCACTTCAAACGGAGTAATCCGACAGTCTGTCGGGTAAATCCCGATGCGACCACTTAATATTTCGATCGAAACAAAGCATACACATAACTCGCACGAAGGCAAGTCCAGAGATTACAATATTCCACAGATTTTATCTTCACAAGTCGGACATCAATTATTACAAGTTGAAATCACCACTCGAGTACTTTTAAGTTAAACATAAAACTTTATTCAGAGTTTAACAGCAACGGAAAGAAAAACACGATCATCTAGCGTCGATCTGGATACCACGATGAAGCCCATACGTGGCATCACTCAGCAGAGTCATTGCTAGCCGGGGACGGATCCCACTCCACTGTCCAACCAGTCGGCAAAGCACTCGACCAAGTCAAACCAGCTATCATATCTTCAAAAGACACACCTGAAAATATTGGCACAAGCAAGGCTGAGTATAATAATACTCAACAAGGCTTACCCAACTGGTTTTATGTAAAAACCGACTACTAAGCATTATTGGCTCTAAGGTTCTATGGTTTCTTTTTGCTGAAAAGCAACAAAGAGTAAGTCCTTAATTTCATATTTTAGCTTTCAATATTCTAGTTCATTTAACCAGTCTAGGTGAGCATCTATCTCTAATCAAATATGGTGGAAACAATTAATCATCCAACAAGTTTCATCATAGCCATAGTTCCTCTTGTTACTTTATGTGGCAGAAGTATTAAGCAGTCTCAATTACCGCGAGAAACGGACGATTCGAATCGAATTTCTTAACCTTACAAGGGAAACCTAAACACAAATCACGTGGTTACTCACAGACTCACACATGCAACTTTTCCCCTTTATTCCCATTTTATGGATTAGGGCCACTGGCCTCGAGTACAAGAGGTCCACGAACCACGACGACGCCGGGCCATGACCCCTCTTGCACTCATCATTGGGCCCATGGGACAGAGTCAAGATGGTGGAGCCTGTCCATGCACCGGTTCAATCAAGTACTTAATCTTACCGATTACAATATTCTCGGCATGTGGTTAGTACTTTCAAAAGCTTAACCACCACTACCACACAATGCAGCCTTAGAATTTTCACTACTCAAACGGGGCATCAACCACGAGTACTTTACCATAGCTCCGCCTGTCGACCTTATAGTTGCAGTATGCAGTAAAACATCCAAATCCTATAATTCTCGCGAGTGGCAAGAAACTACTCGAGTTTTACCGTACCTATTAGCAGAGCAACTACTCGACTTCCTATTCTAGTAGTCATTACAAAGGTGCCTAGGATCATGAATCTAGGGTTCCAATCAACTCCTATGAACTTAAATGCACAGGTAAAAAGGAAGAATAGTTGCATAATTTAAATACTGGGATCATGCACCGGGGCTTGCCTTCTTGGGTAAAACTAGTCGGGGCTTCCTCTAAACATTGGTCTGGGTCTTCAGCGACTTCTTTTAGATTCACCTGAGCTTCGGGCTGCTCACTTCGGACTCGGGCACCGGGTTGTAGATCCCGTCGGCAAGAGTAGTCGAATCTATATGAATGCATATATATGAGTGGTTTTACTGGTACAAGATTGCTTTATAAAGTAGTCAAAACTTAAGTTAAGTACTCGAAACCACTGGTTGTTCTTGGATTCAGAGCATGAAAATTTTATGAAAGACTTTACTCTTAGCACTGAAGCTACCATTAACATTTCATGAGCAGATGTTTCCTGAAACTCTTGGAACAAAATAAAAGCCATTTAAACTTGGTTTAAATCCACAGCTAAAATTATGTGGAAACAGTTCCAAGGTCTTTTACAAAGTTGTAGATCTTAATCTAAAGATTCCAGAACATCTTAGTTTGTGTTCTTAGGATTTTTCTGCGAGTTGCTTTGCATCTACAAAGTTAATAGATTGGTTTTCAAAGTTCTTGTTTCACGTTTACAGATGAGTCCCTGAGATTTATAGAAAGCTTTTTGGAAAGATTGAAATTGAAGCAATTGGGTCCTTTGCACAAGGGAACGGCTACTGCCGGCCAAAATCCGGCGACTAGGGCGGCCGGTGGTGAGGGGTGAAGGCGGGAGAGGCAAGAGAGGAACAAACCGCACCTGTTTGAGGCCTTAGGTGAGGAAGGGGTGGACGGAAACGGCTTGCCCGCGGTGGCTGCCACACCCAAAAATTAATGGATTTTAGGATGTGATTAAAACAATAATAATAATAATAATAATAATAATAATAAAGCAATGATTTCCTCATAATTATATAAAAATTTCAACATTTATTTTCTTTACAGAAAATCTAGTATAGGAAAAATAAATAATTTTATTTGGATAACAAAATAAATAATGAGTTTATTTTCTTTGCAGTACAGTGACGGATCAGCATTCAGCACTACAGAGTACAGAGTCACAGCACCTCATCGTTCTTTTATGTATGTTGCATTCATGTCGTTGCATTGGTTTTTGTTTGTTTGCGTGTTTGAGTTTGCAAAATAAAAATACCTAAAAATAACCCTAAAATCTTTTTCTATCTTCTCCTTTCTTTTTCCCTCTCCTCGGCCCAAACCTCTCTCTCTTCTCCTTCTATTTTTCTCCTCCTCCTCTTCTTTTCTTTTCCTTCTCTTCTTCTTTTCTTTTTCCTTCCCCGCGGTCCAACTCGGCCGGCCTAATCCGCCTTACTCTCCCTCACTCCTCTCTCACCGCCAATTGGGTCCCACTTGTCGGCGCCCCCTCTCTCCCTTTCCTTTCTTCTTCCTCTCGCACCGCTCCCCCTCTTTCCTTTCTCCGCCACGACGCCAGACGCGCTGCGCCGTCGTCCGCGCCTCCCTCCCCTTTCCTTTTTCCTCACCCCGAATCCAGATCGACTTCGCGCCGTCGCCCGCGTCTCCTCTTTCCTTCCCCGCGACGCTGGCTGCCATACTCGTCGCGGTACACGCTCTGCCCTTTCTTTCGCTGTCCGCCGCGTGAGCTGCCGCCTTCTCTTTTCCCGGCCGCTCCGCCTCCTCCCCTCCCCTATAAAACCCACGCCGGAGCCCGCTTTGCGCCAAAGCCATCTTCAATCCCTTCCTCTACTCAACACCGACGCACAACGCTGGAAACCGCACACCGGAGGAACGCCGCCGCCCCGTGACGCCGCCCCTCTGTCGACTCGCCGATCCTCTGCTTCTCCGCCGCATGCAACTCTCGCCAGAGATCCGCGAAGTAGTGAGCATCAAGCCGCCCCTCTTTCCCGTCTCTCTCGCTCTATCGCAGCCCCGATTTCTCGCCGGACCTCTGTTTCCGCCCGCCGCCGTGGCCGCCGGTCTACAGTCGCCGCACAGCTATCCCGTGACCACCCTCACCTTCGCCGTGTCGCTCTCTCTCTCCCCCGCATAACCCCAGCTTGAATCGAGCCTGGAACACCGGATTCGGTGAACTCCGGCCGTCTGCCGCCGCTCTTGCTTGCCATCGGCGCTTAGCGCAGCGGAGCGATTCGCCCGACCCTTTTTACTCCGTCGAGCCGACCCTCGTCCCACCGCCCGATTTGGATCTCACGGCCAGAACGAATCTGAGCCGCGCGCGAGACGTCGCCTTCGCCCGACCCTCGCCCTGCCGCTCGATCTAGATCTAACGGCCAGGATAGATCCGAGCCGCGTCCGATTCGCCCGACCCTTACCCCGCCGCCCAATTCTGATCCAACGGACCAGATTCGCCCGACCCTAGCCGTCCCCGGAACTTTTGCAGAAAAGCCCTAGGTTTTCCAGGAATCAACCCGCAGTCCACATCATTAGAAAAATAATTAGAGTTGAGCCCTTTCTTTTTGTGTCCCGACCCCTGATCTTTCTTGAATTAGTACCCGCCGTCTAGGATCTCCAGTTTTGCACCCCGACCCTTTTTTTAAGGTTTAATTATGTTTTAGCCCTGCTTTCTTCAATTTAGCGCCTGGAAGTTCAGTTTCTTCGCAGATAAGTCCCTGAAGCCTTGTTTTAGCCCTACCTTTGTCGTTTTAGCTCCGTTTCGACTCGTTCTGGTTGCGTTAGTCTTCTAAAACCCTAAGCTACTATTTAGTCGCGTCGTTGTGCCTCGGTTCCTATGTTTAAATTAAATATAGATTTAATTTGATTAAAGTTCTCTCACCTAGTTTTTCTAATTAAAATCTACCTAGGTCTTTACCTCCGATTTTTCATAACTAATGTCAATTCAATTAATACCAACTCAAATGTGTTCTATATATAATTTATTTAGTTGAACACCAAATATAAAGTTATGTGTTTAGATGCTCTCACAAGTTTCTTTCTAATTAATTGTTAATTAGTGTAATTTGTACATAGACAATCATAAATAAAATATGACTAAGTTCTACTCCGCTTTTATAAATAAAAATATAATATTAGTTAAATATAATCAAGGATATTTTATTTTGAATATCTTTTACATTTGTTTTCCTAATAAAATAAATAAAGCTTATAGTTCTTTTGTTTCTTTTATAATACCAATCTTCCGATAGCTTTGTCTTTTCAACCCTAACTCCATTTTCCGTGTTTCTTGTGCTCTTGTAACCGTAGCAGCGAGCCTTATCCTTTAGCACGCTCTTTTAAAAGCTTTTGTTTTGTGATTGGTTTATTGTTCTTAGCTGTACTTGTTTGTTGTTTTGTATGTTTGTGCTCGATGTTTGCTTCGAGTAGAATGATCGCTGTTGAAGTTTTAAGACCAAGGTTTCCAAGTAAGCAAGAGCTGAAGAGCAGTGAGAGTAGCTTTTCTTTGGAAAAAGGCAAGTGACCCTAACCATCCTTCTATCTATGCTTATTTACAAGAATACCATGTATTAAATGGAACGTGGAGAACCACCCAGGAAAATAGTACAACCACGAGGACTATATGGCTCTGGTCTTGGCTAAATAATTAGAGACTCTAGTTTGAAGCAGTATTACCGAAAGGGCGAGGAGGGGGTCGGTGATAGGGGTCATAGCCCGGTCCTCCTGCGGTAGCTTCCTTTGCTAAGGAGCTGACCATTAGGGAGGTTTATGGACCACACTGCTACCGAAACTCTAGCGGACTACATCTTATTAGGAAATCTTTGTAAAGGCCTCATAGCGTCCCTATGCAATCACACCTCGGAAAGTGTGGTATTGTGCCTAGCTAGCACAGCATGGTTGGGTCCAAAGTTCTTTTGAACTTTTACGCGACTTGTGGCGAAAGTGTACAACCTCTGCAGAGTGTCTAAAACTAATATATCAGCCGTGCTCACGGTCAAGAGCGGCCTGGACCCTCACATGATTAATAAACTTAAAGATGGATTTAAATCGTTACTCTGGTTATTTCTTGTGGCCTTTCTGAGTACCAACCATAAGTGTACTCACCCTTGCTAACTGCTGCTCAGAAGAAAAAGGTGTGAAGCCTACTGAAGATGATGAAGAGTTCTAGGCGTACACAACCCCCAGTCGTTTGCCTGTGAAGTTTGGAGCCTTGGTTTCCATGACAAGCGCATATCTCTGATAGTCTTGTAAGTCCTTATTTATGTTTCTTTACGTGATACTGTTGCTGTTATTCACTGATGATGTCACTATATGTATGGAACTTGATCCTGGCATACATATAGTTATGCATTCGGTTTTGTGCTTAAACCGGGTGTGACAGAAGTGGTATCAGAGCTGTATCGACTGTAGGACGTAAGCCTAGATAGCAATGGCCGCTCCTTAAGGTCTATTTTACTATACAACTTATTCCTGTCTTACCCTTGACCTTTCTAATAAATATTCTCGCTCCTTGACCATTTTCTTTTCTCAATCCGCCTTGATAACTCACCTATCTCACCTGACCTTCTTTTTCATTTGCACTTCTTTATTTTGCAAATGTAAAACCCCCATCCTTATCTATTGACTTACTCTTTCCTTGATTACTTATTTTGATAATCGACCCCCTTGACAATTACACTTTCTAGTTTTTGCTAAACCCTCAACCATCGTTTATTTTCTCGTTCCTGGATGACTTCTTGGTCTTAATCATACATCTCATTTGATGAATGATTTTCCTATCTCATGCATCTGACCTCCTTTTGATTTATTGGTGATATTGTTTATTCCCACTCTTTAATATTTTCTTATTACTTCCTACTTATCCTTTTAAACCTATTCTCTTTCTTAATTTTATCTTTCCCCCATTATACCTCTCCTTTCATCTTAAGCACTGCCATTTTGATTTCTTTCCCTTATCTTATTATTCCAAGGTGATCTTTTGCCCTCCTTTTATTCAAAATGTTTAGATCATTCGTGCCACCTGACCCAAAGCCTGCTCAAGACAACTAAAGGATGGAGTCATCACTTTACCGCCGAAAATGTTAAAAATCAACAGCGGGATACTATGTCACCCTGACCCGAAGAGCAAGATTCCACACTGCACAAGCTGAAGGATGTCTCTATCAAGAATGTTGAACCTGAAGAGACGACCCATGCTAAGGTGTACCCCTTGCAGCCCTATAAACAACGTTTAGCATTGTTCCTTGACTGTGTGTTGACTAGTGTAGTTCTGTGTTTGCGTGATGTTGCTTTTCTTTATGACCTTGCCTGATTCGCTTCTTTGTAATGATTGTTGGCGTATTGTGGGTCTTCTACCTACAATGACATCAGTTGCTTAGTTGGGTTTCTCTTGTATCTCCCACATCCTTGTTCTTTTCCTTTCTTTCTCCCTATTTCAAAAGAGGATGTCGAGAAGGAAGCTAAAGGCAACACCAATGCCAACAAGCAGAAGTTATTGTCACCACCATCGTCTGGATAGAAGCAAGTCAAAGAAAAGAAGACCCTACTCTAGTTCCTTTACCACCTTGCAGCTTGCTATTCTTCAGTCTACCTTATTTCGATGATGACCTCAATAACCCAGTAGGAAGTTGAAGGCAACACCGGCATCATCAGTAGAAACCTAGAAACATCTGCAGTGGTCGACAAATTAAAGAAGCTGAAGCCAAGAATACTCTATTTCCTTTTTTTATCTCTGTGCTATTCTCCTCTCTACCTTGACTTATTTGCTTACCATCTCAAAAATCAAGCAAATGAAGATGATATCATGGACTCTACCTTATTCTCCAATCATCCTTTATCATTATATATTTTATATTTATTCTCATTCTCCTCTAATTTCACCCTTACCACCCAACCAGATGGTGAGTCCCAACGGAAATCATGAAGAAAGAGCTAATGAAGGTGACCTCAACATTCCACCTGTAGCCTCATCATTTGAGCACAGGATGCTAGAGTATATGGCAGCACAAACTCAAAGTCTACAAGCAATGGCTCAAACCATGACCAATATCCATCAGCATATTACAGAGCAAGCCTCAACTCCTATGAACCACAACTCCCTTAGTAGTGATAACCATCAGATTTCACCAATTCTGTCACCGTTTGATAAAAGGAAGCTATTAGCCATGCAGGCTCAAGTCTTACGAGGAAGGATGCAGCCCAATACATCATCCCCTCATAACATGAAGTTGACCAAACCAGACATTCCTACCGGACCAGTGAAGAGGCAAGTCGTTGAAGCATGGAACCGTCAAAGGAATAAGAAAAGTCGTGGAACGTTAGAGCTAGAACTTGAGAGACAATATAAAGATATCAAGACCCCAGGAATATGTCAATGTTGTGAGCATTATGGTCAGCCATGTCTTCAAGAAGATGCTAGCCTAATGACAACTGAAGCCAGACAATGTTACTATTTAGATATTAATAAGGATTTATCTGCCCAAGAGACTTTCCAAGAGGGAGTTACCCAATATCAAGATGGTACTCAGACTATGAACCTTGAGGATTGGAGTATTTCTTTCAAGGAATTTCGGCCTAGTAGAATCAAGCAACGCAAGAAACAAGCAAACGAAGAAAGCCAAGAGAAGATGGAGTTACCAGAACCATTGGTACATAGCTGTACTCAACCCTGTTCCAACCAACTACAACCTAAAGTTGTTCAACCTCCGCATGACAACTCTATCAAGAAGAATCCTGATGCCCAGATTGCTTCACGAAGAGCTATGGTGGAGCAGAAAGGAAGCCCGAATGGATATGTTAAAGGAGTGTGCTTAAAATGTGGTGAAAAAGGTCACTATGTTAATAAATGTCCAACAAAGTGTAAGGTGACTAGATTGTGACAACCCTGATAATTTACATTTCTAAATCAATGTCATTAGCCTAACCCTATGCTTAACCAACTAATAAAAGGGTGAAAAGAATTAGAACAAGTTAAGTTGAAATTCAAATTGAATTTGGGCTCATTTGGATACTTTTGAATTTTTAAATTAACTTTCAAACCATAAGCCAAATGAGATGTTGCCTGAAACCAAACTTGTAGAACTTTTTATTCTGAACAACTTTCATGTTCAAAAGTTTTTGAAATTCAAATTAGAAAGAGGAGAAAACACCCTATTTGCACCCAGCCCCCTGAAACTTTTCAAATTCTCGCGTTTAGGCCCCTCGCTCCTCCCTCTCTCTCCCCTCCCCGCCCGACAGCGCCGCCAGGTGGCCGGCGACGCCTGACCGGCGCGAGCCGCCAGGCCAGTGGCCGCCGCGCCTCGCCCCCACGCACGGCTTTGCCCCCCCCCCCCCCGTCGCGCTGCCCAGTCCGCGCCCGCGCGTGCGCACGCCGTGCCGTGCCCCGGCTCGCCGCCCGCCGCGCCCAACCGCCGCGTCGCGCCGTGCCGTCCCGACCCCCGCGCCCCGCCCGTCGCTCTGCCTGCCTCCCTCCTGAGCCGCTGCTGCAGCTGCTTCCCCAATCCACGCGCCGCGCTATCTCCTCGTGCCCACGCCAAATCCCCGGCCGCCAGTCGCTCGCTCCCGCCCGCCGCACGCCGCGCCGGCGTCCTGATGCCGCCCACCGTGGCCAGTGGCACTCCTTTGCCGTGCCCCCGCCCCGCGCATCGCCCAGGCACCTCCACCCCCTCCTGCCCCTATAAAAGCCGCGCCCCCGGCCGCCCGCGCGAGCCACCAGCAGCCAGAGCACCTCGCCGCCGCCATTGCCGCCGCCGAGCTCCGCCCGCTCGTGGACAGCCCTCCACAGCCGCCCCCTGCCCAAATTGAAGCGTCAGCCACCACTACATCACCCCACCGAAGCTCGTCGACCCACCCAACACCGCCCAGGACCACCGGAGCGCCACCGCCCGCGCTGTCACCGCCGCCGCCGTCCCTGCTCACCGCGGACAGCTCGACTCCGACCTCCTCCGCCCAAGCCAAGCACCCGAGCAGCTTCCCCACGCGCCACTGAAGCTTTCCGTCCAGACCAGGCCGCCCCAAGCCCGCCGGAGCACCGCCGTCGACGCGTGCCGCCGCCGCCGCCGCCTCTGCTCCAACGTCGGCGAGCCATTCCCGGCCGTCCCCCACCCGAACAAGACCCCCACGAGGTAGCCCTCGCACCCCTGATCCTTCCCCGACCCTCACCCCTCGCCGCCGGCGAGACCCTCGCCGGAATTTCGGCCGGCCACCGTACCCGAACCGCCCGAGGACCCAATTGCAAGAATTTAAATCTTTAGAAGGGTCTGCACGTAAGATTCAAGAACCCAGTTGTAAAAGAAAGTTTCAAATCTAGATTCAAATTCAGTGAACTTGTAAAATTCGTATAAAATCGTAGACAATTCAGAAAAATGCAAAGTCACCTGTTCTGGAATCCTTAGAAGAAACTCTACAACTTTTGTTACGAAAAGTTTCTCAGATTCTCAACATATTTTTCTCTACCTTAAATGGAAGCTTTAATGGACTTCTTTTGTACCCACTGTTGTAAATCAATACTGACCCTAAATTTTGGGTAGTAAGCTAGTTGCTTGATGTTTGGGACTGTGTAAAAAGTTCAGGCCCAAATTCCATCTCTATCTGCACTGTTTATTAAACTTAGTTTCTTACCATAAGTGGCTAAATATTTTTATCCCTGCAGTTAGGTTATGAATCACCTAATGAAACTTTTTCTGTACTGGTGTAATGGTACCTAGATGCCAGAGAAAAATTGGGAGACTTTATATCTCACAGGAACCTATTTATTTGATTTATGTGCTAATAACATGCATTAAATCAAGAAAATAGTATCTTAGCTTGGAAAATTCTCAAATTGTTACTAGGAGATACACAGTGGTAGAGGTTGCTGTGTAAAACGTTTCGTGGACAAAAACCCTGTGTAGGGTCCTGTAAAAATAAATCCTTGAATAACCTAGGTGTGTAATGTCATTTTTACTATGCTCTGAAAACTGCATAATAAATCCTATAAAAACTACAGTAGCTCCTGCTGGATTAAATGAAAGCCCTGTAAAAAATCTTAGACTCAGTTTTTGCACCATTTGTTCTGTACAAAAAGAACAAGAATCTAGCAGCCACCATGTGTTATATTTTTCATAATTAATCTGCTGAATGAAAATATCTGAAAATTTTACAGTAAGCATATCTTTCCCTGATGTGCCTAGATCCAAGATTTCATGACCAGAAACTACTCGCTGTAGTAGTTACACTTAAATCATGTTTCCATTAGGAACATAAGTTCCCATGAACACCCACCCCACCTTGCTTAACGAAGTTACTTATTATACTTTTCTACTCTATTAACAATTGCCCACAGAAATCTCAACTAAGTAACATCACAACCCAATCACTATTTTGAGAACTACAACTTTGACGTGAGTGAACATGATCGTCATATACCCTCACTATAACTTATATTGGTGCATTCATATAGAATCGACGACTCTCGCCGACGGAACGTACGAGCTGGTGCCCGATTCCGAGAGTGAGCAGCGTGAAGCTCAAGTAAATCTAACTGAAGCTCTTGAAGACCCGAGCCCAAGTTCGGAAGAGCCCCAAGCTAACTGTTCACAAGAAGGCAAGCCCCGGAGCATGAACCCTATTTTTCTAAAATTATGCAACTTATTACTCTACCTTACTTGTGCATTAAGTTTATAGGAGCTGTTTGAAAACTTAGTTGCATGATCCTAGGTACCCATGCTCTGAACACTAGATGCAAGGTTCGATAGAATGCTATGCTAATAGGACTCGGTAAAAGTCGAGTGATTTCCTGTCACTCGCGAGAAATTAGGAGTTGATTGTTTACTACATGCTGCAATCATAAGGTCGACGGACGGGGCTATGGTACGATGTTTATGTTGATGATTGAGGCCCCGTCTGTTTAGTGAAAACTGCTAAGGCCGCAGTGTGTGGTAGTGGTGGTTAAGTCTTTGAACGTACTAACCACATGCCGAGAATATGGTAATCGGTAAGCTTAAGTACTGGATTGAACCGAGGCCGGAATATACTCCCCACTGTCTTGAATTCGTTCACATCTAGCTAATGGCGGGTGCATCAGCCGCCACAACCCGACGTACCGAGGTCTGTGGGGAGGTGTAGTCGAGGGCGGTGTTCCTGTTCCGTGAAGCGGGAATTGAAGGGAAAAGTTGCACGTGTGACTCTGTGAGTAACCACGTGACGTGTGTTTAGGTTTCCCTTGCAAGGTTAAGAAATTCGATTCGAATCGTCCGTTTCTCACGGCTATTGAGACTGCTTAAACACTTTTACCCACAGAGTAAGAAGAGGAACAATGATGATGAATAAACTTGTTGGATGAAATTTAATGCTTCACCATGAATGATATTGGATAGTTGCTTACCTAGAATGGTTAAAGAAAGCTAGAACTTGGAGCTAAAATCTGAAAGTAAGGACCTACTATATATGCTTTTTGGCAAAACAAACCCCTCCAGCCAAAAGCCTCGCATGTCTAGGAGTCGGCTAAGTATACCCCATTAGTCGGGTAAGCCTTGCTGAGTATTAGTATACTCAGCCTTGCTTGTGGCTCGTTTTCAGGTGAAACTTTCAAAGATATGATTGCTAGTTTGACTTGGCCGTGTACTCTTCCCCCTGGTTGGTCGGTGGAATGGGATACGCCCCCGGCCAATGGAGATAATGCCGAGTGATGTCTCGTACGGGCTTCATCGAGACATCCTGTATCGTCGAGTAGCTATCGTTGTTTTATTGTCCGCTGCAACTTAAACTCTGAAAAACTTCTTAGTTATGATCACTGAAGTACTTGGTTTCTAAACTCAAACTTGGTTTGTAATATTCACTTATGATAATTCTGTAATATTTGCTGGAATGTGGTATTCTCTGGGCTCGTCGTCGCATGAGCATTTGTATGTATGGCATTCGATCCGCTCTACCGTGGTTGTATCGGGAGGTTATACCCGACAGACCAGTGGATTACTCCGTTTGAAGTGTAAGGTTAACCGAGATTGCCCTAATGGTGATGGTTAATACACTTGAGCCGGATTAATTCAGGTGGTTCTGCCACATAGATCATGTGATGTTGGATTATATTGCCTCTAGTGTCGAGAAGACGGACATCTTGCCAGTTGGTGTGCAAAAGAGGATGATAATCAACCCCTGGACCAAAGTCCTAATGGCCCCGCACTCAGTCGGATGTCATCAGTTTGCCTCCTTAGCAGGATAGATGATCAGGAAACCTCAGCTAGACAAGAATGCCATCAATCCCCAATGCCCATTTCTCATATCACCTTGAGTCGCCAAGATACCAAAGCAAGTAAAAGTTAGGCTGAGAAGAATTGAGGATATCTTGGAAGGAGACAGTCAAGCCAAGGAAAAGCGATCATGGAATCAATCCAGCTCGATTCAAATCACTTTATCAATATATGAAGAAGGTTCTTCAAATGATGGGCCAACGAAGCTGAGGAAGGAATGGATTGTTAAAGGTGGAAATAGGCTAAGTATCCGAGAAGTGTTTTATGTGGTAGTGGAGCATTAACAAGTGTGATCGAGGAGCTATTGTAAGAATGAACGATGTGGAAGAAAGTTGGATGCCACTCAGCTAAACCTTTGTCTCTTGCTAGCTCTTGCGAATCTCGGGACGAGATTCCTTTTAAGGGGGGTAGATTTGTCACACCCTAAAATTAATGGATTTTAGGATGTGATTAAAATAATAATAATAATAATAAAGCAATGATTTCCTCATAATTATATAAAAATTTCAACATTTCTTTTCTTTACAGAAAATCTAGTATAGGAAAAATAAATAATTGTCTTTCAGAATTAAATAAAATGGTTTTATGTATGTTGCATTCGTGTCGTTGCATTGGTTTTTGTTTGTTTGCGTGTTTGAGTTTGCAAAATAAAAATACCTAAAAATTACCCTAAAATCTTTTTCTCTCTTCTCCTTTCTTTTTCTCTCCCCATGGCCCAAACAGCCCAGCCGGCCCAAACCTCTCTCCCTTCTCCTTCTATTTTTCTTCTCCTCCTCTTCTTTTCTTTTCCTTCTCTTCTCCTTTTCTTTTGCCCCGCGGCCCAACCCAGTCGGCCCAATCCTTCTCTTCTACTTTTCTTTTTCCTTCCCCGCGGCCCAACTCGGCCGGCCCAATCCGCCTTACTCTCCCTCACTCCTCTCTCACCGCCAGTTGGGTCCCACCTGTCGGCGCCACCTCCCTCCCTTTCCTTTCTTCTTCCTCTCGCACCGCTCCCCCTCTTTCCCTTCTCCGCCGCGACGCCAGACGCGCTGCGCCATCGTCCGCGCCTCCCTCCCCTTTCCTTTTTCCTCACCCCGAATCCAGATCGACTCCGCGCCGTCGCGCGCGTCTCCTCTTTCCTTCCCCGCGATGCTGGCTGCCATACTCGTCGCGGTACGCGCTCTGCCCTTTCCTTCGCTGTCCGCCGCGTGAGCGGCCGCCTTCTCTTTTCCCGGCCGCTCCGCCTCCTCCCCTCCCCTATAAAACCCGCGCCGGAGCCTGCTTTGCACCAGAGCCATCTTCAATCCCTTCCTCTACTCAACACCGACGCACAACACTGGAAACCGCACACCGGAGGAATGCCGCCGCCCCGTAACGCCGCCCCTCCGTCGACTCGCCGTTCCTCTGCTTCTCCGCAGCCTGCAACTCTCGCCAGAGATCCGCGAAGTGGTGAGCATCAAGCCGCCCCTCTTTCCCCTCTCTCTCGCTCTATCGCAGCCCCGATTTCTCGCCGGACCTCTGTTTCCGCCCGCCGCCGTGGCCGCCGGTCTACAGTCGCCGCACAGCTATCCCGTGACCACCCTCACCTTCGCCGTGTCGCTCTCTCTCTCCCCAGCATAACCCCAGCCTGAATCGAGCCTTGGAACACCGGATTCGGTGAACTCCGGCCGTCTGCCGCCGCTCTTGCTCACCACCGGCGCTCAGCGCAGTGGAGCGATTCGCCCGACCCTTTTTACTCCGTCGAGCCGACCCTCGTCCCACCACACGATTTGGATCTCATGGCCAGAACGAATCTGAGCCGCGCGCGAGACGTCGCCTTTGCCCGACCCTCACCCTGCCGCTCGATCTAGATCTAACAGCCAGAATAGATCCGAGCCGCGTCCGATTCTGATCCAACGGACCAGATTCGACCGACCCTAGCCGTCCCCGGAACTTTTGCAGAAAAGCCCTAGGTTTTCAAGGAATCAACCCGCAGTCCACATCAGTAGAAAAATAATTAGAGTTGAGCCCTTTCTTTTTATGTCCCGACCCCTGATCTTTCTTGAATTAGTACCCGCTGTCCAGGATCTCCAGTTTTGCACCTGGACCCTTTGTTTAAGGTTTAATTATGTTTTAGCCCTGCTTTCTTCAATTTAGCGCCTGGAAGTTCAGTTTCTTCGCAGATAAGTCCCTGAAGCCTTGTTTTAGCCCTACCTTTGTCGTTTTAGCTCCGTTTCGACTCGTTCTGGTTGCGTTAGTCTTCTAAAACCCTAAGCTACTATTTAGTTTTGTCGTTGTGCCTCGGTTCCTATGTTTAAATTAAATATCAATTTAATTTGATTAAAGTTCTCTCACCTAGTTTTTCTAATTAAAATCTACCTAGGTCTTTACCTCCGGTTTTTCATAACTAATGTCAATTCAATTAATACCAACTCAAATGTGTTCTAAATATAATTTATTTAGTTGAACACCAAATATAAAGTTATGCGTTTAGATGCTCTCACAAGTTTTTTTCTAATTAATTGTTAATTAGTGTAATTTGTACATAGACAATCATAAATAAAATATGACTAAGTTCTACTCCTCTTTTATAAATAATAATATAATATTAGTTAATTATAAACAAGAATATTTTGTTTTGAATATCTTTTACATTTGTTTTCCAAATAAAATAAATAAAGCTCATAGTTCTTTTGTTTCTTTTATAATACCAATCTTCCGATAGCTGTGTCTTTTCAACCCTAGCTCCGTTTTCCGTGTTTCTTGTGCTCTTGTAACCATAGCAGCGAGCCTTATCCTTTAGCACGCTCTTTTAAAAGCTTTTATTTTGTGATTGGTGTATTGTTCTTAGCTGTACTTGTTTGTTGTTTTGTATGTTTGTGCTCGATGTTTGCTTCGAGTAGAATGATCGCTGTTGAAGCTTGAAGACCAAGGTTTCCAAGTAAGCAAGAGCTGAAGAGCAGTGAGAGTAGCTTTTCTTTGGAAAAAGGAAAGTGACCCTAACCATCCTTCTATCTATGCTTATTTACAAGAATACCATGTATTAAATGGAACGTGGAGAACCACACAGGAAAACAGTACAACCACGAGGACTATATGGCTCTGGTCTTGGCTAAATAATTTGAGACTCTAGTTTGAAGCAGTCTTACCGAAAGGGCGAGGAGGGGGTCGGTGATAGGGGTCATAGCCGGGTCCTCTTGGGGTAGCTGCCTTTGCTAAGGTGCTGACCATTAGGGAGGTTTATGGACCACACTGCTACCGAAACTCTAGCTGACTACTTCTTATTAGGAAATCTTTGTAAAGGCCTCGTAGCGTCCCTATGCAATCACACCTCGGAAGTGTGGTATTGTGCCTAGCTAGCACAGCATGGTTGGGTCCAAAGTTCTTTTGAATTTTTACGCGACTTGTGGTGAAAGTGTACAACCTCTGCAGAGTGTCTAAAACTAATATATCAACCGTGCTCACGGTCAAGAGCGGCCTGGACCCTCACATGATTAATAAACTTAAAGATGGACTTAAATCGTTACTCTGGTTATTTCTTGTGGCCTTGCTGAGTACCAACCATAAGTGTACTCACCCGCTGCTCAGAAGAAAAAGGTGTGAAGCCTACTGAAGATGATGAATAGTTCTAGGCGTACGCAACCCCCCGTCGTTTGCTTGTGAAGTTTGGAGCCTTCATTTCCATGATAAGCGGATATCTCTGATAGTCTTGTAAGTCCTTATTTATGTTTCTTTACATGATACTGTTGCTGTTATTCACTGATGATGTCACTATATGTATGGAACTTGATCCTGGCATACATATAGTTATGCATTCGGTTTTGTCCTTAAACTGGGTGTGACAGTGGCTCAGAGCTGGCAGCGGGTGCGGATGGTGGAGGCGGCGCTTCAGAGAGGAAGATGGCGCAGAGAATGGCTGTGTAGCCTCGGGGTGAGGCGGATAAGGTGGTGGGAGGGTTGGTTTGGACAATGTGGGGGCGGAGTGGTGTGGCAGAACCACCTGAATTAATCCGGCTCAAGCGCGCTAACCATCACCACAAGGGCAGTCAGGGCTAACTCGCACTTCAAACGGAGTAATCCATTGGTCTGTCGGGTAACCTCCCCATACAACCACGGTTTTGCCGATCGAAACCACACATACAAAGTACTCACACGAAGGTGAGCCCAGAGGATACAACCTCCACAAATTTTACATCACAGGGTTCTGTTGGCGCCAAAATCGGCCAGGAATCGGCCGATGACCTTCAGCGTCGGACACACGACCCGGGAGAATCTGCTTAGCTCTTGTTCGGGTTATTGCCCTGGTGCGGTTCGCTCGGCGTGCCAGTCAATCTGACCTGTTGATTGACAAGGAAATAAGAGTATTAAATTCCGGGCGTCCTGATCGGCTGGGGTTCCGATTTGTCCCGAAGAGCGCGTCGGCGAATCGACCGATTTGCTATGAAGATGACCGGCTAAGGATCAGCCGATAATCACGTAATAATTGCAAAGAAAACTGTTGGAGCAACTAAAACAATTATTACAGATGCAACACTTGAAATAGATCTAATCGGCTGTTTGACAATGAACGAGGAAGAGTGATGATAAAGCCGATAGTTTCAATCTCAAGCTGGATAACTGGTGATAATACTAGAACAACAGGCAAAACCTATAATTCTAGTAAATATCGATAACTGGTGAATAAATCCGAACGAAACCACAGCGATGCGCCCGAAGTTAAAGCTCAGATGTTATTCGATAAGCGGAACCTACCAATTGGCCGGAGATCGAGTTGATGCAGCCCTGCCAATCCGTACGAACTCGTGAAAGAAGAAAAAGTATTGGCGAAGTCGCCGACTTGAAAGTAAAGTGCGATGAAAAAGTAGATTGTATTGTTGATTGATTGATTGTCTTTTTTACAAAGCCCTGATGACTCCTATTTATACCCTAGAACCAGGACTCCTGATCGATTACGACTTGTCACAATCTTATTTTAAACGGAAAAACTACTATATCGATAATATTTTTATAAAGGAAACGGACTCCTGCAGAATCTTCTGCCGCCATCTCCTAATCCAATCAGAACTCTTTCCATTACTTCTCGACCGAATTAGCATCGTTCCGTTGACCAACATTAGGCCACTTTTGACCGGGATCCTCTGTTGTGGTTCCAATGGTTTCACCCTCCCTATCTGTTGGCGCAAGTTGCATCACCAATCGGCCGATTCCCAACTGTAGCCTCAATCGGCCGATTCCTTACTGTAGCCTTTAGATCTGCCGCATCGGCCAATCTCTTCTCCTGACGTCGATTCAACACGTGTCAAAATCTAGCGTCAACAGGTTCATCATAAACTATTATTACAACTGAGTTCGAATTCGTAAAACAAGGTACTTCAGAGTTCAAAGTAATTGAGTTCTTCAGAGTTCAATGCAGCGGAAAATCAACGGTAAACTACTCGACGATACATGATGTCTCGAGGAAGCCCGTACGAGACATCACTCGGCATTATCATCGTTGGCCGGGGGCGCATCCCATTCCACCGACCAACTAGGAGGAAGAGTACATGGCCAAGTCAAACTAGCGATCATATCCTCAAAAGTATCACCTGAAAATAAGCCACAAGCGATGCTGAGTATACTAATACTCAGCAAGGCTTACCCGACTAGTGGAATATACTTAGCCGACTCCTAGACATGCAATACTTTTGGCTTGAGGGTTTGTTTTTCCGAAAAGCATATACAAGTAGGTCTTTACTTTCAAATTTTAGCTCCAAGTTCTAGTTTTCTTTAACCATTCTAGGTAAGCAACTATCCAATATCATACATGGTGGAAGAATTAATTTGCATCCAACAAGATTAATCATCATCATTGTTCCTCTTCTTACTATATGAGGTAAAAGGGTCAAGCAGTCTCAATAACCGCGAGAAACGGACGATTCGAATCGAATTTCTTAACTTTGCAAGGGAAACCTAAACACACATCACGTGGTTACTCCCGGAGTCACACGTGCAACTTTTCCCCTTTCTTCCTGGGTTGTGGATCAGGGCCACCCTCCGAGACTACAGAGCCTAGCTCTGCACCCACCATGTGCGCGCATGGAACCGAAGTTGAGAGGGTGGGATGCTGTCCACTTGCCGGTCGGATTAGGTACTTAAGCTTACCGATTACCATATTCTCGGCATGTGGTTAGTACGTTCAAAGACTTAACCACCACTACCACACACTGCGGCCTTAGCATTTTTCACTTAACAGACGGGACATCAATCATCAACTTGAACATCGCACCATAGCCCCGTCCGTCGACCTTATGATTGCAGCATGTAGTAAACATTAAACTCCTATATTCTCGCGAGTGATAGGAAATCACTCAACTTTTACCGAGTCCTATTAGCATAGCATTCTATCGAACCTTACATCTAGTGTTCAGAGCATGGGTACCTAGGATCGTGCTACTAAGTTTTC
The DNA here is from genome assembly GCA_032594955.1 of Panicum miliaceum. Lineage (NCBI taxonomy): Eukaryota > Viridiplantae > Streptophyta > Magnoliopsida > Poales > Poaceae > Panicum > Panicum miliaceum. Next base: position 26,810,885 of record CM064066.1, on the reverse strand, counting down.
ATCCAACTCCTATAAACTTAATGCACAAGTAGAATAGAGTATTAAGTTGCATAATTTAGAAAAATAGGGTTCATGCTCTGGGGCTTGCCTTCTTGGGTAAAGTTAGATTGGGGCTCATCCGAACTTTTGTTCGGGTCTTCGAAAACCTCAGTTAGATTCACTTGAGCTTCACGCTACTCACTCTCGAACGCGGGCACCAACTTGTACGTTCCGTCGGCGAGAGTAGTCGATTCTATATGAATGCACAAGTGTAAGTTGTAGGGATGATATATGACGATTATTTTCCTTCACGATAAGGTTGCAGTCCACAAACATAGATTTGGTTGTGAAGTTACTTAGTTAAGATTTCTTTGGGCAACCATTAATAGAGTATAACTTAAATTAATTAACTCCATTAAACAAGAAGGGTGGGTTGTGTTTTTTTGGAAACTAAATTTTGTAAGCACAACATGGATTAAACACAACTTTGGGACTAGGTAACTTCTGGTAATGAAATTTTTATTTAGAGTACATTATGCAGAGGCAATAGCACTGTAAAAATTTCAGAAATTTCTGTCCAGCAGAATAATTATGAAAAATGTATTACACAGCCACTGCTAGGACCTCATTATTTTTATACAGGACAAACAAAGCATGTATTGATGCTAAAACTTTTACAGGTTGTTAACCTATCCATATATGTGTTACTGTAAATTTTTCAGATTTTATTTTGCATGATATAGAGCATAATAAATAGGACAAGATACACCTATTTTAGTAAAGATTAATTTCTGCAGAATGTTTTACATGGTTTCTGTGTATGAAACATCTTATAAAGCATGTTCCAACCCAAAGTATCCTATAGTAAAAAAGATGAACATTTTTCAAGCAAAAACACTGATTACCTTGATTTAATGCATTTCTCCACCACAAAAATTATATAAGTAGGTTATAGAAAGGAAGAAGGTTCTAAACTTTTTCTGTGGTATTTAGGCATCACTATAACAGCTCTGGAAAAGTTTCATAAGAAGAATCTCAATATAACAGCAGTTATAGATTATTTTTATTATTTCATGGCATAAAAAAGGTTTAACAAAAAGTTTAGCTAGAGATGGGTTCTAGTCCTAATAATTTTACACTGGCCTACACATCAAGCAACCAATCTACTGTCCAAAAATTAGATTCAGAACTGGTCTACAACAATGGGTACAATTAAAGTCTATTAAACCTTCAATTTAATTTAGAGCAAGATTTAGCAAGCAACTGAAGAAAAGCATGTAACAAAAGTTGTAGATTTTCTTCTAAAGATCCCAGAACAGTTGAGTTTGTATTTTTCTGATTATTCTATGATTTTATATGAATTTTACAATTTCACTGTTTTTGAATTCAAAGTTTAAACACAGGTTTACACATATGCCCCTGGAAACTTGCGTGCAGACCCTTTTAAAGATTTCAATCGTTGCAATTGGGTCCCTGGGCAGCGCTGGCACGGCGGCCGGCCAAATTCCGGCGAGGGGGCTCGTCGGCGGCGAGGGGAAAAGGGTCGGGGAGATCCAGGGAGGTGAGAGCTACCTTTGGGGTGGCCTTGGTCAGGGTTAGGGGTGGCCGGAGGTGGCTCGTCGGCGTGGAGCAGGGGGGGCGGCGGCAGTGCGGGCATCGGCGATGGTGCTTCGGCGAGGAGGGGAGGGCGTGGGCGGGTAGATGAGCTTCGCAGTGTCGAGGGGAACCCGTTCCGAGGCTTGGCTCGGTCGGAGGAGTGCCGAAGTTGGCTGCCCACGGAGCTGTAGGGGAGCGGCGGCGGTGCGGCAGCGCTAGCGGCGCTCCGGTGGGTCTGGGCGGCGATGTGCAGGGCAGTGAGCTGTGGTGGGGCGGTGTGGTGGTGGTTGGAGGCTCAGCTGTGGCATGGGTGGCCGGAGAGGTGAGCTCCACGGGCGGGTCCTTACGGCGGCGGCAATGGTAGTAGCGGCGGCGTTCTGGTGGGTCGAGGCACGCGCGAGCGGCTTTGTGCCGCCTTTTATAGGCTGCAGGAGAGAGGGAGTGGGTCGGGCGACCCTGGGGAGGGGCGGCACGACGGGGGTGCGTTACTGGGCGCGGGTGGCGGCGAGCAGTGCCAGCGCAGCGTGCGGCGGGCGCGAGAAGGGGATTGGGCACCGGGGATTTTGCGTGGGGGAGGGGGAGATCACGAGGGCGCGGTTGGGCAAGCAGCTGCAGCAGCGGCTTGTCGGGGCGGCGAGCGCGGCGCAGGCTCGGGCACGGCGTGGGCAAGTCATTGGGCGTGGCGGGTTGCGAGCAGAGACGCGCGTCGCCGGCGTGCGCGTGGCACGCGCGGACTGGGCAGGGTCGCGGTGTGGGGGAGGAGCGCGTGCGAGGAGGGCGCGGCCAGACATTGGCTTGGCGCCTAGCGCCGGTCAGGCATCGCCGGCCAAGTGGCCAGCGGCGACTGCGCGGCGGGCGGAGGGTCGGGCGAAGCGGAGAAGGGAGGGTCTGCAGTGGAAGGCGGAGGGTCGAGCGAAGTGGAGGAGGAAGGGTCTGAAGTGAAAATAGAAGAAAAAGGTAGGGGCTGGTTTGCAAAGTCAAGTGTTACTCAAATTTTTGTGTTGCAACTCAAAAATCTCTAAACATGAAAGTTGTTCAAAAAGAAAAGTTACATAAGTTTTGTTTCAGGCCAAAGTTCATTTGAGTTATAGTTTGAAAGTTAATTTGAAAACCTAAAAAGCTTGATTCGGGGGACCTATTATTTTATGGGCAAAATTTCATATTCTCTCCTCGGCTTCAACTAGACTTTTGTTTATCCTGCCATCAATGGTGTTCCTATTAAATTTCACAGCCATAAGTGCTTTGAGGTGAGAGTTATTCAATTTGTTCGATTAAAGTACATGTTCTTGTGCACATATACACATCTATTTTCAATTCAAAGCAAAACCAATTTATAATTCATTTCTCTTAACTTTTCTTAGTTAATTAATCATATTGTTATGCTAATGAGATTTGTTTAGTAATTTAAACACCTGAGGTTTTACAACCTTCCCCCCTTAAAAAGAATATCGCCCCGAGATTCGGACAATATGCTTAGTGTGGACAGTGTGTGTACCTTCGGTACAGTTGAGAAAACTGGGGAAATTTTGGTTTAGATAGCTTTCAGTTTCCCATGTGGCTTCTTTCTCAGTGTGATGATTCCAGTGAATTTTATACATTTTAATCACTTTCCTTCTAGTGCTTCTTTCTTTTTGATAGGGTACTCGACATATGAGATGTCGGGTTCAACCAATATTTCTTGTTGTTCCACAATCTCGGTAGGGACTCGAACACACTTCTTGAGTTGAGGTACGTGAAAGACATCATCGATGGCTGCAAGCTGAGGGGGCAGTCGTACTCTATAGGCTACGGGTCCACAGCTCTCAATGATTTCGTAGGGTCCAACATAACGGGGAGCTAATTTTCCTTTGACTCCGAAACGTTTTACACCCTTGGTTGGTGAAACTTGAAGGTAGACGTGGTCACCAACTTCAAATTTTAGTGTCTTTCTCCTTCTGTCGAAATCGCTCTTTTGCATGGATTATGCGGCTCTAAGGTTTTCTTGTATTACTCTCACTTTTTCTTCGGCCTCGATTACCAAGTCTGGTCCAAATATTTTGCGTTCTCCGGTCTGTGACCAACTTAAAGGAGTTCGACACCTTCGTCCGTATAGGGCCTCAAATGGTACCATTTTCAAACTCGCTTGATAGCTATTGTTATATGAGAACTCTGCTAGGGAGAGGCATTTGTCCCAATTCTTGTCATAGTGAATGACGCAAGCTCTAAGCATGTCTTCAAGAATTTGGTTCACTCTTTCAGTTTGTCCGTTAGTTTGAGGATGATAGGCTGAGCTTCGAATCAATTTAGTACCAAGAGAAGCTTGCAATTGTTCCCAAAAGCGCGCTACAAACTGAGTACCACGATCGGAAATAATAGTCTTCGGTACTCCATGTAGGCAAACAATGCGGTCGAGATAAATCTCGGCATATTTCTTGGCAGTATAGGTGGTGTGCACCGGAAGAAAATGTGCCGTCTTTGTGAGCCTATCAACGATAATCCATATGAAATCATGTTTCTCTGCGGTACTCGGCAATCCAACAATGAAATCCATACTTATGTCTTCCCATTTCCATGAGGGTATAGGCAAATGTTGAAGTGTACCTGCTACTTTTAAGTGGCTAGCTTTTACTCTCTGATATGTGTCGCATTCTGAGACATATTTAGCAATTTTCCTTTTCATTCTAGTCCACCAGAAGTTTTGCCTAAGATCTTGATATATTTTGCTGCTGCCGGGGTGAATAGAAAATTTTGAAAGATGTGCCTCATCAAGAATTTGCTTACGGAGCTCATGATTCTTTGGAACGACGATGCGACTTCCGAACCATAGAACTCCCTTATGGTTCTGGCGGAAACATTTGTATTTCTCTTGACCTAGAGAGAGTTTTTGTTTGATGATCTTAACTCCTTCATCATTTAGTTGTGCCATGATGATCTGGTCGTGAAGAGTGGGCTCAACTAAGATGTGATGCAAGGTGTCTTGGGAAATCATTTCCAAACTAAGCTTCCTCATTTCTGAACATAATGTCTCATTATAGATTTCCACTGATAGGCAATGGCAATGAGCCTTGCGGCTTAGTGCATCCGCGACTGCATTGGCCTTGCCGGGGTGATAGTGCACCTCGAGGTCATAATCCTTGATTAATTCTAGCCATCTTCTTTGTCTCATATTCAGATCGGCTTGGGTGAAGATATATTTGAGACTCTTGTGATCGGTGTAGATATTACAATGAGTACCCATGAGATAATGTCTCCATATTTTTAGAGTATGATTGACAGTTGCTAATTTGAGATCGTGGGTCAGATAGTACTGCTCATGGGGCCGAAGGGCTCGTGAAGCATAGGCGATAACTCGATTTTCTTTCATAAGCACACAATCAAGACCAGTGCCAGATGCGTCAAAGTAAACATCGAACGGCTTGGTGTTATCGGGTTGAGCTAACACAGGGGCTGTAGTCAAATGTTCTCTAAGAGTGTGGAAAGCTTCTTCACATTTCTCATCCCACACAAACTTTACTCCCTTCTTCAATAGTTCAGTCATAGGCTTAGCAATTCCGGAGAAATCCGGAATGAAGCGACGATAGTAACCGGCTAAACCAAGAAAACTGCGAATCTGATGAACCGAGGTAGGAGGTTTCCAATCCATCACCTCTTGTACCTTGCTGGGGTCAACGGCTATGCCTTTCCTGGAAATTGTGTGACAAAAGAATTTCACACTATCCAACCAGAATTTGCACTTAGAAAATTTAGCATAGAGTTGATGGTCTCTGAGACACTGAAGAACAATGTGCAGGTGCTTGGCATGCTCTTCCTCATTCTTGGAATAGATCAGGATGTCGTCAATGAAAACTACAACGAATTTGTCGAGCTTGGGCATGAATACCGAATTCATGAGATACATGAAGTAGGCGGGAGCATTTGTGAGACCGAAAGACATGACCAAAAATTCGTATAGTCCATATAGTGTGGAAAAGGCAATCTTAGGAATATCGCATGGGCGAATCTTTATCTGATGATATCCCGAATGGAGATCAATTTTTGAGAAAACTCTAGCTTCAGATAATTGATCAAAGAGTACATCGATGCGGGGAAGTGGGTATTTATTCTTAACGGTTACTACATTGAGAGGTCGGTAGTCCATACATAATCTTAAACTGTCATCCAATTCATACCCAAAATAATATCCATGCCTTCAAGGGGTAAGAGAACAAGGTCCATGTTGATGATTTTACTACCCAATTTTATCGGTACCAGCCTTATTATTTGGATGGAAGCAATTTTTTCACCCGGTGTTGATATCATATATGACCCTTTTGTGTGACAAAAATCCAAGCCTACTTTCGCATCGAACTTTGCACCAATGAAACTATGTGATGCACCAGAATCAAATAATATTACTGCAGGCTTGTTATGGATAGAGAATGTACAACTTTGGTATTCAGCTTAGACGCTAAATCGATGGCCAAGATGGTCGAAAGATTCACTCTTTGCTTCGCTGTCTCGGCTGTTTTTCAGCAGAATGAGTTATAGTATCTTGCCTATAACTCAAACTAGAAAGATCCAATAGTGCTGAAATTTTGTGGGGACCAAGATCACAAAATTTGTGACAATTTTGGTATTCAACACTCAGTCCAGAAATGTATGGAGACATGGGTAAAAATTCCGACAAGTTTCTGCAATCGCAGATTCAACTGCTTTCCAATATCACAATCAAACCACCAAGTTTTTAGCCATGGCCTACATGATTAGAGTATCCAATGGTCAAGATGCACTCATCACAAAAGAGGTACTCAACTCTTAGTTAGCCTATTATAACACTTACCAAAGGTTAGGCTACACTATCGAGGAGTATATGCAAAAGTCCTCCTAGGTCATCGTCTAGAAGTCGTCGAGGTTGTTGACGGACGACTCGCTGCGAGTAGGAGAGTGAGCTCCCATCGGAGGTGGCTGCGGTGCCTCACCCTCAAAGTCCATACCTGAAACACCGTCAATCTCGTGTGGCTCCTCATCATCTTCCTCCATAGCCACCACGTCGGGAGGGGCATTCTGATCATGGTGCCACTGAATGTGTTCATTAGCATCCTCCAACTCAAGATTCAGATCATGGAGCTGCTCCTCCAAGTGCTCTGTCATGTCATCTCTCTCACCCATAAGAGTGCCGTGCTCCTGAACTTGGCCCTCAAGTTGGCCAATCCGGGTGTCTCTGTCCTCAAGTTCCTCACTGAGCTCCTTAATCTGCTCATCTCTGGTATCTGCCATCATGTGGTAGGCCTATGCAAGATCAGCGAGCTGCACAAGCGCCTAACTCTGGAGGGTCTGAAGTCGGTACAGTGCATTCATTACCCGCACGGAGGTCTCGATGGTCTCCTGGGCGTGAAAGTACACAAAATATTGTGAGTGCTGCACCCTGTTGAGCCAAAATGGGTCGTTGTCCTGGGCAGCAGGAAACAAACCAATAGGAGTGAGCGTGACGGCCTCGGGGCACTGCGCACAGAAAGTGGTGAGCGCCCTCATGGCAGCAAGCTCCCAAGTATCGGCCAAATGGTGACCAACAGCCTCAATCACCAAGGCAGGCCACTCTGGGTGTAGTGGGTGTGGAAAGATGGTCACGTTAACACGGCACTGGGTAACTCCATCCTCTGCAAACTCCAGTCCCGCGTAATGTGGGGGAATTGGATAGCCCGCGGTGCCCAGAACATCCCACAAGATAGAGGGAAAGCCCTCCCAGTGGAGACACTGCGAGTGAACGTGTCCATCCTCATCCACCATCATGGCAACAGGCTCGGCCATTTGAACAAAAGATCGAATGGGTGAGATAGTGAAAAACTGTGAACAACATTGCAAACAGGTTCTGGATAGTGCGCTAAAATAGCCATAACTTCAACATTTCTTGTCCAAAAATTCTCAACTTTTACCAGAACATTTCTAAGATATTTGTGAACAACTTTTCTAGTCAACGCCAGAGCTAGATTAGGCTCTAGGATGGTCTTTCTCTTAAGGTTTTACTTTACTGTCTACCCAGAAATTTTAGTGAACACAGAGCCAATGTTTTGTGCACCAGGGAAAATCTACCCTGCCAAAAATTACCAAATTTTAACAGTAGCTGCCTGAGTAAATTTATAACAAATTTTGTATTGAACACTTTTGCATAAAACTGTAGTAAGAGGGCATAAAAATTTATGTGGCAAAAGTGCTCATTTTGGACTGAAAACTGAGATCACAAGGTCTTGTTGTTTCTCATTATCCATATGTCCAGAATTTTTCAGATTTAAATAGGAGGTAGAAAACAAATTTTGGAACAAAACTTTCAACATGAACTTCTCCAGAAAGGATCATTTTCTATGCTCAACAAATTCATCTTTCCAGATATGGCAGAAAAGCGACAGATCGCTAGATGATCCTTACGTAAGACAATCTTGTGCACGCATGAACCTTACCACTCTCAAGCATCGCATTTTCAATTTCAGATTTATATGGTCATGATGCATGCACGTCCTATTCATCCTCACAAAATAAATTAATTGCAAAATAGCTTTGGTCTTACGGAGTTAGTTTCGGTGGCATACACAATACGTCTCTCACTATAATAGCTAGTCGAGATTCTCTAACCGTTCTTTAACTTATCGTAATCGCGGTTAGTATACCTGCAAAAGATTGATATAGCATATATATATCCATTGAACCTTTCATGCCAGCACTCATGAAATCGTCCGTATTCATTACCATTCACTATAGAAACGGCATCCGTATAATTCCCGCCGTACAGGCGATGTTAACATACGCTATCGAGATAGCGTATTCACGGGGGTACCGTCTTGAGACGGGGTATGAACAGTGATCGCCATACCCTGCGCCAAACCTTCTACTCCCAATATAATCAACTAATAGTTGGTATATTGGCAGCACCTCAAGTAAGCCACTGCTTGAGGGCAACGTTCGGCTCGCATCACCGACAGGAAGGCCAAGCTCTCTCAGTTGGTTGAGGGTTCTTACCTTCTTACCTTCTTACCTTAGCGATGAGTGCGTCGTTACAGAAATTAAGGGTCGATTGTGCATAAAAGTAAGTTTTGACAGAAAGTAATGTGCTGGAAGTCAGTTGATAATATTCATAAGTTAGATAGCCACCTAGTAACTTTCCCATAATCCCTTAGGGCTTTACGAACTAGGTACCATCATTAACGAATCAACGCATTCTGCAAACGCATTTTTCTGGTCAAGTTTTATGAAATCAAGTTTTTAAGGCTTGTCGCATTCTCTGGTGTATGCATTTTGGCTCTGATGCCAGCTGTGGCAGAGCCACCTGAATTAATCCGGCTCAAGTGCGCTAACCATCACCACAAGGGCAATCAGAGCTAACTCGCACTTCAAACGGAGTAATCCATTGGTCTGTCGGGTAACCTCCCAATACAACCACGGTTTTGCCGATCGAAACCACAAATACAAAGTACTCACACGAAGGTGAGCCCAGAGGATACAACATTCCACAAATTTTACATCACAGGGTTCATCATAAATTATTATTACAACTGAGTTCGAATTCGTAAAACAAGGTACTTCAGAGTTCAAAGTAATTGAGTTCTTCAGAGTTCAATGCAGCGGAAAATCAATGATAAACTACTCGACGATACATTATGTCTCGATGAAGCCCGTACGAGACATCACTCGGCATTATCATCGTTGGCCGGGGGCGCATCCCATTCCACCGACCAACCAGGAGGAAGAGTACACGGCCAAGTCAAACTAGCAATCATATCCTCAAAAGTATCACCTGAAAATAAGCCACAAGCAAGGCTGAGTATACTAACACTCAGTGTTGGCACTAAATCGGCCAGACAGGAATCGGCCGATGGTCTTCAGCGTCGGACACACGACCCGGGAGAATTTGCTTAGCTCATGTTCGGGTTATCGCCCTGGTGCGGTTCGCGCGGCGTGCCAGTCAATCTGACCTTTTGATTGACAAGGAAATAAAAGTATTAAGTTCCAGGCGCTCCGATCGGCTGGAGTTCCGATCTGTCCTGAAGAGCGCGTCGGCGAATCGGCCGATTTTCTGTGAAGATGATCGGCTATGGATCAGCCGATAATCGCGTAATAATTGCAAAGAGAACTGCTGGAGCGATCTAAACAATTATTACAGATGCAACACTTGAAATAGATCTAATCGGCTATATGACGATGAGTGAGAAAAAGCGATGACAGAGCCGATAGTTCTAATCTCAACTGGTGATAATACTAGAACAACAGGTAAAACTTGCAATTCTAGTAAATATCGATAACTGGTGAATAAATCCAAACGAAACCACAGCGATGCGCCAGTGGTTAAAACTCGGATGTTACTCGGTAAGCGGAACCTACCAATTGGCCGGAGATCAAGTTGATGCAGCCCTGCCAATCCGTACGAACTCGTGAAAGGAGAAAAAGTATTGGCGAAGTCGCCGACTTGAAAGTAAAGTACTAGTAAAAAGTAGAAGTGTTTTGTTGATTGATGTGTTGATATTTTGCAAAGCCCTAGCGACTCCTATTTATACCCTAAAACTCGGACTCCTGGTCGATTACGACTTGTTACAACCTTATTTAAAACAGGAATACTACTATATCTATAATATCTTTAAAAAGGAAACGGACTCCCGCAGAATCTTCCGCCGCTGTCTCCTAATCCAATCAGGACTTTTTCAATTGCTTCTTGACTGAATCAGCATCGCTCCATTGACCAACATCAAGCCACTTTTGACCGGGATCCTCTGTTGTGGCTCCAAACCGTTGGCGCGAGCTGTATCACCAATCGGCCGATTTCCAATTGTTACCTCAATCGGCCGATTCCTTATTGTAGCCTTCAGATCTGCCGCATCGGCCAATCTTCTTCTCCTGACGCCAATTCAACACGTGTCAAAATCTGGCGTCAACACATGCCCCCCAGTTTCGGAGTAAAACATAACTTTTACTTCGAAACTCTTTCTTTAATCCTTTTCTCCGAAACGGGCGCAGTAAAAATCTCCAGCCGTTCCACAGTCTTCTACATAATGATTGCGATTTTCTCGGACCGGGCGCTCGAGACAACTGTTCCCCTGGAATTCGTGTAGACGGCGCGGCAAAAATCCCGCCTTTACCCTTTCTCTCTCGGGTTATCCTTAAGTACTGGCATTCTCCGTCTACTTTTCTCCACGAGCCTAGTATTTTACTCCAGCGAACCACTGTTCATCTTCCTCCGAGCCCTCTCGATCTTCAACCGCTACCTCCGGCAATCTCGCTTGTGACCTGCTCCAGCTTCCCAATGGTGTCACCATCAGCAACCTCTCCAACCACGGAGGCTCTATCGGCAACCCCCTCAACGGCGGTGGCTCAACTGGTGGCTCCATCGGCGACGATGAGCTTCATTCCAGAGGTAATCACTCAAAATTTTTCCTTTTTGATTTTCTACTGCTCCAATATTTTCTGGATCCCTTCTCAGTCTTTTCCCCTTTTCCTCCTTTTTTAGGCATTTAGGCACCAGATCACCATCCCTCTTTAAGAATCCCCCGATCTTATCTGCTTAGGCCCCATGGGGAATCCCGATCCAACTGACCTGATCAACCTAGAGACTCACAGAGTCTCGTTCAAGCAATCGCCATGGATTTAGATCAGTGGGTAGGTGCATTTAGATCCTGGCCGAATGAGACCCCTGGCTGGAGAGAATGGTACCATAGAGTAGCCAAGACTAGGAAAGTTCAGTGGGATGAACAAAAAATCGGCCAGTGCATAGACCTCTCTCTGTCCCAGATGGAGAAAAATGAGCCCTTGGTCATAGCAGCTTCTTATTTCTGGTCCGACGCACTCAATGCGTTCCTCTTTGGACATGGACCCATGACTCCAACGTTGGCCGATGTCCTGTTGTTGACCGGCCTTGACATCTCCTCCTCTGATACCCCCTTTGACTATCTGATTAAACCATCACATCGGCTAGAAACCAAAGGAATCGGTGGATGGAAGGGGTATATCAACAGAAACATGAAGACCGGGACAGTTTTTTCTGTGGCAGAGCAGTTGGCCCTTCTTCTAACACCCAAGCCCTGGCAGAAGCTCTGTTACTAGGATCGGCCGTTCCCCTTGGAAAGCATCTGTTGGTATCGGCCTACCACATGATGCACCAAATCGGCACTAAGATGTCAAAAGGGGAGCCGATTGGGAACCCTGGCGGTCCTTGGTGGTTCATTACCCTGTGGCTCAACCTATATATGAGCAAGGCCTCTCAGCAACGAACAGAGACCAAAACTTTTCCCAACATTGACTCAGAGGAAAACCCAACCGTCCGACGACGCTGCAGATCCTTTGGAGAGGTGGCATCAGCCTTCCCTGGCTGTCAATTCACTGCTGCCCGCACGGTTGAATACTTCAGATGCTTCTACAGTGGCTTTAGTGAAGAAACTGTCAGCTGGCATCCCTATCGGGCAGTAGAGCCGATTTTCGAACTTCCCATCTGCTACGACTTCTCCACTCATACTTTTGATAGGGAACTTATGGATACCCTGATTAAGCCAGGGATTTTGCCGGCCAACTTCTTTTCTGGAAAGGACTCTCCCACATATGAGTTCTATAATCCCTTGGCTACAGCAAGGCAACTGGGTTTTGGTCAACTGCCAATTCGGGTTTACTTCGCCGGTCAAGCAAAATTCAGAGATGAACTGACCAAGAGTCTTTACTACAATCGGCTGTGCAACTTAGTGCCAGATTCTAGCACCATTGACCTAAACATTTGGACAGTGGCCCCTTTTGCCGTTCAGCAATTTAAATTATGGTGGGCAGAATGGAAGCAACACCTCTTCTGCAAATCCCCATCGACATATTGCAACATTCTGGACCCAGAGAACATTGACCCAAGTGCAGCGGTATGTCCTTTCTCCCAGCCGATTTCACTGCTGTCTCTTTCCATACTATTATCTTACCGTTAACTTATATTTATCTTCTTAGTCTGAAAGCCAAGTCCCTCCGATGCGGAGCCGAAGCGGCAGGACGATAGAGAACAATCATCCCTATACACCATATCCACTCATCGGCTTTCACGCTCCAACCATCAAGGATATTGCCACTGGCCGATTGAAACGAACACCGAAAAGGCCAACCTTGAAGACAACAAGCCATCGAGTGCGTGCCCGCATCGGACCGACTGATCAATCGGCGGTAATATTGGCTGAAACTCCGACTCCTCTATCCTTGCCGACTACCGAAATGACCGATCCTCAAGTCACCGCAGAAGTCGGAGCAGCTGCGGTGTCACTGCTAGTGGAAGTTGTTCAGGTAATTTTGCTTGCTTCATATATCTTTAAGTGCTCCACTAATACTAACTTTTTCTTCTGTCAGGCTGCACAAGCCGCTCCAGTACAGTCTCCACAGCAATCGGCCACATCCCAAGCGGAAGCCGAAACTCCAGCGACCCTTCTTATCGAGGTAGATAATTTCTTAACCCAATTTCTCGACATTCAGAAGACTAACTGATTCTGATGCAGGCCGATTTGGGTACGTCGGTCGAACTTCCTCAACAAACATCAGCCGAAGGACCAACAGAAGTATGACAAATATCCCATATCATCTTATTCAATTATCGTAATATGCTCACAGGATTTATTTGTCATACCTTCCCAGGAAGCTAACCCAAGCAGAGCGTTAATAGTGGTTGAGTCCTCGTCCTCTGACGAGCCAATCGTGCCGGTTCCTGAGATGAGGGAGGCACTCCCATCGGCGCAGGCAAGAGAGATTCGCTTTAAGGAGGTAACAAACTTATCATTGGAATTGGCCGATTCCCATTTACTGCTTGCTGACCCTTTTCTTTATTCCCCCACAGGAGCAAGACACCCCGAACAACAGCGTTTTCTCCTTTGCCGTCTCTTTGCCTGATGATGAGGAAATCGCTTCACGCCAAATTCCATCGAGCTCTGTTTCTGATGATGTCCGCGCCAAGCTCGAGAGCATGCGGATTCTCCTCCAAGACGATATCGGCCGATTAGTAGAAGATGCTTCGCCGATTCGATGACTTTTCAGTGACATCAAGGGTCGAATCCCGGAAGAAACAACAGAAAGCTTGGAGCCTGCTGCATATATAGAACATATGCAAACCCCGGTTTCCAGGGCCGTGCGCCATATGGCTGATCGCGCCCAGCTAGCAAAAACCCAAGAAGAGGCCGACTCGTACAAGCACCAGGCTCAAGAGGTACACCATCGGATCATCTTCCTCGAGAGTTGTCGCCCGGATATCGTTGGCACGATAGATCGCCTCAAACGGAGGAGAGCAGAACTAGCCAAAGAGATGGAGCAAATAACCAAAGACATAGCTGCTGAAGAAAAGAAACTCCAAGAGCACCCATCTGTCATCGCTGGGCTGAAGCAAGAAAGGAATAACTTGGCCTGTGAAGCGATAAGGCTTCATCCCCATATCTCAGAAGTTCCTGGATCGGCCGACGACAACCAAAGAGTACTAGATTCGGCCGATCAGATCAGGCAACGAGCTATCGCGGCCATAGATGTTTTCCTCGGGCTGTAAAGAATGCTGTAAACATTTAATGCTCCTTTAATGTTACTGCGCCGATTCGATCCTGGACCACTCCCTTTGGCAGATTTGCATTTATGAATGCTTTTACTCCGATAGGACGTGTCCCACTATCTATCTACCTTCCTTTTCTTTATAAGTAGATCCTTCACCGTCTCCAGAGGCATATGCATTACCCATCTTCTCTCTCTCCAACAACTGGATCTTTATCCTCCCAAACTGGACAGCAAGATGTCTTCTTCGTCTTCTTCGTCTTCTTCCTCTGTCAATCAGGTACGAGCTCTCCTCTGCCTCTCCCCTAAACATCTCAATCGCTCTGATGCTGGGTAGTTTTTCATCTCTGTTTAGTTAAAATGTCTCAGCCCCAGTCTGAAACGAGCGATCGAAATTATGCATTCAGACGAACCACTGTCGCAGGCAGACAAAGATCTGATAACAGCTCATTCTGAGGAACTCAAAGATCATGTTCCTGCTGTTGTCCAGGAGTACTGGGACCTTATAGATGCTCACTGCTTGGTCCGTAAGCGACTACCCTCTGAAAAGAGTCCTCCACTCCCTCATCAAGTCAAGACTGAAGCTGCCATGGAGAGTCTGGAGGAGAAGAAGACCCGCCTCCTGATAGAACTTTGCCATCAAGCTGAGACTGGAGCCACCGTGGAGAATCCGAAGGAGAATAGGACCCGCCTTCTGATAGAACTGGGTCGTGTCGAGAGAGAAATCCAGAACAGGCGTAATCAATAGATATATCAGTATTTTTATTCTAAGGGCGACTTGTACCATGTCGGCCATGTACTCTGTCGTTTTCATCCAATAATGAATTGGTCAAAATGAATCACAATGTTTCTTTTTTCAGGCGATGCCATTTCTACATCGGCTATGCAGACGAAAACCGATAGAAATCGGCCTTGTTGTCTTGATATATCTTACTGCAAGTTATGCATCTACCCAAATGCTTGGATAGTACCTCTTCAGATATCGTCCATTTAAAGCTCTTGGGAATTCTTCCCCTTCAATAGTTTCCAGAATTTCCAGGGGCACATCGGCCGATTCTGTACGGCCCTTCCCAAGTGGGTGACCCCTAACCGAATTTGGGATCTTTGGACCCTATCGGCAGCACCAACTTCCATACCAAATCTCCCTGAGAGAATTGTTTAACTTTGACCTTTTTGTCATACCATCTGGCCACCCTTTTCTTGTTTTCTTCTATGCTAATTAGGGCCCTCAACCGCTGACCTGCCGAGTCATCAAGCTCGTCCTTCATGAGGAAGGAATAGTCATCGGCCGTCAACTGATCTTGAAGCGATATACGCCTTGACCCCATCCTTAATTCCCAAGGCAGGACTGCCTCATGACTATAAACCAGCTAATAAGGAGATATCTTAGTGGCTCCATAACAAGCCATCCTATAAGACCATAGAGATTCAGCCAAAGACGTGTGCCACTTTTTGGGCTGTTCCTCTACCTTCCTCTTGATCAACTTGATTATCCCCTTATTGGACGATTCTGCTTGGCCATTGGCTTGAGCATAGTATGGAGAAGAATTTAATAATTTAATTCCCATATCGGCAGCGAATTCTCCGAATTCTCCAGAGGTAAACATTGTTCCCTGGTTAGTTGTGATAGTTTGAGGAATACCAAATCGATAGATAATATGGTTCTTAACGAACTCAATCATATCGGTCGATGTCACATTCCTTAAAGGAACTGCCTCCACCCACTTAGTAAAATAATCGGTGGCCACCAATATGAACTTATGCCCTTTACTCGATGGAGGGTGAATCTGTCCGATGAGATCTATTCCCCAACCTCTAAACGGCCACGGCTTGATCACTGGATTCATAGCCGATGATGGCGCACGCTGTACATTGCCAAACTTCTGACAGTCTTGGCATCCTTTATAATATTTGAAACAATCCTGAAGAATCGTTGGCCAGTAATACCCATTGTTTCTGATCATCCATTTCATTTTGTGAGCCGATTGATGGGCTCCACACACGCCTTCATGGATCTCTCCCATCAGGACCTTTGCTTCTTCTATTCCCACGCACTTGAGAAGAACTCCATCAATCGTTGGGTAAAATAAATCATCTTCAAGTAACACATATTTTGTAGCTTGAAAACGTACTCGCCGATCCACTTTCCGGGAGGGATCCTTCAAGTAATCGGCGATTTCCTTTCGCCAGTCATCGGCTGCGAGCTCTAAAATCATAGCTCCCTGAATCGGCCGATACCCGGACGCATGTTGGGCCAGCCTGTTGGCCTCTTCATTATAATTTCTGGGGATATGCTCAATTATTGCAGACTTGAATTCCTTTAAAAGCTGAAGGCAATCTTCATAATAAATCCTCAAGATATCATCTTTGCACTCAGATCGCCCCGTTAACTGATCCACAATGAGCATGGAATCTCTAAAAATTTTGACTGCGTCAGCTTTGACTTCCCTTAATAATTGGATACCTTTTAGAATGGCTCGATATTCCGCCTGATTATTGGTTGTGGATGCTTCTATCGACAGAGAGAAATCATAACTTGCCCCCCGAGGTGATACAAGAACGATGCCGATTCCTGATCCGGCCCCACACGAAGAACCATCGAAGTATAGAGTCCATGGAACCGGCTCGACGACAGCAATTTCTGGCCCACAATGCTGAGCTACGAAATCGGCCATGACTTGACCCTTGACAGCTTTGGCCGATTCGTACCTTAAGTCGAATTCTGACAGAGCCAGGATCCATTTTCCAATCCGCCCTTTCAAAATCGGCAATGATAGCATATATTTCACCACATCATCTTTGCATATAACTATGCATTCTGCCGATAACAAATAGTGCCTGAGCTTGGTACACGAGAAGTATAAACACAAGCACAGCCGCTCCACCGGGGAATATCTTGTTTCGGTGTCCAGGAGTCTTCTGCTGACATAATTTACCACCCCTCTGTGGTGGGACCAATATCGGAGGTGAAACCAGATACTGCTTGATATTCTCCAGTGCCTTGCGCTGTCCTTCTCCCCATATGAATTCCTGGTCGGGCTTTAATTTCAACAGAGGGGTAAAAGTCTGAATACATCCTGACAGGTTGGATATGAATCTTCTGATAAAATTGACCTTGCCGATGAGGGACTGTAGCTCAGTTTTATTTTGTGGGGCCACCACCTTGTTGATGGCGTCTATGGTCTTGCGGTTGACTTCTATCCCGCGCTCATGGACCATGAATCCTAAGAATTGCCCAGCCGATACACCAAATGTACACTTGTTTGGGTTCATCTTCAACCCATGCTTCCTTGTGCACTCCAGTACTTGTTGTAAATCGGCCAGATGATCTTGGTGACCTTTTGACTTGACCACGACGTCATCTATATAAATTTCCACCGATGAACCAATGAGCTTGTGGAAGATGTAATTCATGGCCCATTGATACGTAGCGCCGGCGTTCTTCAACCCAAAAGTCATAACAACCCATTCAAATAAACCAAGATGACCTGGGCACCTGAAAGCCGTTTTCGAGATATCTTCTTCGGCCATTAATATCTGATTGTACCCTGCATTCCCATCCATGAAACTTATGACTTTGTGTCCTGCGGCAGCATCTACCAAGATATCAGCCGTTGGCATTGGATATCCATCCATTGGCGTAGCCTGATTTAAGTTCCTGAAATCGATGCACACACGTAACCTTCCATTCTTTTTGTATACGGGCACAATATTAGAAATCCATTCGGCGTAGCGGCACTGCCGAATAAATCCTGCTTCAATCAACTTTGTAATTTCGGCCTTTATATCAGGTAGAATCTTGGGGTTACACCGTCGTGGAGGTTGCTGATATGGCTGATATCCTGATTTTATAGGTAACCGGTGTTCAACAATAGACCGGTCTAGTCCTGGCATCTCATGATATTCCCAAGCAAAGCAATCTTTGAACTCTTTTAATAAACTTATCAATTTACATTTGTACTCAGGATCCAAATTAGCACTAATGTACGTCGGCCTTGATTTGTTGCTATCTCCCAAATCTACCATCTCCAATAAATCGGCCGACGTAAAACCATGCCCAAGCTTCCCAACTTCTTGGACGAGCTGATCCATTTATTCTGAATCTTCAGAGCCGACTGCTTGGATCGGCTGTAGACCGAAATCGGACACTTTCAGAAAATCAGTGTCCCAAGTCCTGCCAGATATACATTTGACGTGCTCGCAGCTCCACTGTTGCATGTAGACGGAATCGGCAGTGACTATTTCTGTGCTGTCGCCGACCCATTGCATAAGGCATTGATGCATTGTAGATGGGACACAGCAGTTTGCGTGTATCCAGTCGCGACCAAGCAGCATGTTGTAGGACCCCTTGCCATTAATAACGAAAAAAATGGTAGGGAGGGTCTTACTGCCGATGGTGAGGTCGACGCAGAGCGCTCCACGGGCGGGAGACACGTTGCCTTCGAAATCCTTCAGCATCATGTCCGTCTTGGTGAGGTCTTCATCGCCCTTGCCTAGCTTGCGGAACATGGCATACGGCATGATGTTAACTGCAGCGCCTCCATCTACTAGTAATCTGGTGACGGGTCTTCCGTCAACATAGCCTTTGAGAAACAAAGCTTTAAGATGCTGCCGTTTTTCTTCTTCTGGTTTCTCAAACGTAGCCGTCATCGGCTCCAACACTAGTTGTGCCATTTGTTCTTCCTCCGTTCTTGTTACTTTATCTCGATCGTTGGGCGCCATGAACTCCATCGGCAGTATGAACACCATATCGATTTCGGCTGTCGATTCTTGGTTGTTTGCTTCTTGATCATTTTTCTTTGGGCGCCACACCCGAGACTTAACATTTCTTTTCTCTGGCACCTGCCTCTGTTCTTCTTCTTGATGCTCCCACTGGCGTAGGCGTTGGATCCTCCGCTTCTGGGATCTGGATAAACCATTGGGACACCACCTGGGATTTGCTGGTTTGGCCGATGATCTGGCGTGTTCCCAATCTGGTTCTCTTCCTAGGGGATTTTCATCCGACACCCTGTCATCGGCCATCTCTTCCAGCCGATCGTGCACGCTGATCCTGCCCCCCAGTCCATCCTGTTGGTCGGTCTTGCTTTTTGACCGGTGGTACTGGTCAACTCTGCCCCCCAGCCGATCATGCACCGAAACGCGCTGTTCCTCTCGTCCGCGCCGATTTCTACTGATCGGCTCTGATCCTCTGTCCCTAGAGTGTGGCTTCGGGCGATCGTTGCAGCTCAATCCGTTACACTCCGGACAGTTATCGGCAGACGGCAATCTGATGTCGTTCTCCCAGCAATGGATGAAGAACGGACATTGCCAGTGATCTTCATGCCAGCGTATCATCTCTTCCTGGTATCTTGATTGTTCTTGCTGTTGCCGATACTTACTGAGTAAGAACTGGGAGGTGACGGGCTTGCGTGGTCGTTCTGGCCCCCGCCTGTTCCTTTCGATTTCTTCTGTCGTGATCTGCCTCCTGGGATCGACGGCGCCGCCCCTCCTCGCCGATTCTGACGTCAGCACCTTGGTTTGACGTGAATTTCCTCCAGTGTCAACCATGTTGGCCGGGAAGGGATGCTGATCTATCTTCATCGGTTTTGCCGATTTGGCTGGGGTTTCAAATTTAAGCCTCCCCTGCTCAATGGCCGATTGTATCTGCTGACAGAAGACTTTGCATTCATTTGTATCATGAGAAGTGGCGTTGTGCCACTTGCAGTATTTCGTCTTCTTAAGTTGATCGACCGAAGGGATGGTGTGATGCGGAGATAGCTTAATCTGTCCTTCTTGAAGCAATAAATCAAAAAATTTATCGGCCTTTGACGTGTCTAAGCCGAATGTCTCTGGCTCTTTCTTCCCAAAAGGGCATGGTATCGGTTTTTTCCCTTTGACCCATTCTGCCAGGCCGATTTCCTCTTCCCCATCGGATTCAGATCCTTCCAAGTATGCCACCTTCTTTTGGAAATTCCTCCGTTGTTCAAACGGTCGGACCTCTTGTCCTAACAATCGGTGGACGATTTGGCTCAGGCTTTCAAATTCTTTGGCAGCATATCTTTCTTTGATTTGTGGCAGGAGGCCTTGGAAAGCGATATCGGCCAACTGTGCATCGGTCAGGGCCAGACTATAGCATTTGTTCCTGACTTCTCTGAACCTCTATATATATCCCATCACCGGTTCATCGCTCCTCTGCCTGAGGCTGGTCAAATCCGAGAGCTTCATCTCGTGTACTCCTACGTAGAAGTACTTGTGGAATTGTTTCTCCAAATCGGCCCATGTAACAATAGAATTTGGCGGCAAGGTGGTGAACCACTAGAAGGCCGATCTGGACAGAGACGATGAAAACAGACGCACCCTCAGAGCATCTTGCGTGGCAGCCTCCCCGCACTGGATGATGAATCGGTTGATGTGCTCCACAGTGGATGTATCGTCCGTCCCTGAAAACTTGGTGAAATCCGGAACTTTGTAGCGGTGTGGGAACGGCAGCAAGTCATAGGCCGATGGATATGGCATCTTGTAGGTGTAAGTTTGCACTTTTGGCTTCAATCCAAACTGATCCTGGATTACTTCTGCTATTCTTGCCGTCCAGTCCACCTGTTGCTGATGAACAGCTGTTCGCGGTGCGGGCATGTGCGGAAGAGCTGGCACGGCTGGGTGATGAATCGGCGAACTTTGCTGAGCGGCCGATAGTTGATGGCGAAGTGAATCCGCCCCCCCATCGTATGTCATCGTTGGCGCCGCGCTTCTGAATGCTTCTACAGTGCTTGCCCCCCTGCCGATTTCTGATGAGATCGGCTGATACTGGGGGACCGTCGGCCGGACGGCCGATTGGTGTGGCACCTGGATTGAATATCTCCCGTATCCGTTCGTTGGCTCGGGAAAATACGTCGTCGCCGATGTTCCCCAAGGTACTGAGCTTGTGGGCAGCGATTGCACAGAAGCAATCTGGACAGGTTGAGTGGTGTCTGTGATGGGAGACATGGTGCACCGCTGTATCTTGGAGACACTGGGGGCAATGGAGAGTTGTACCCCTCGCATTGCGTCAATATCGGCTGAGGAGCCAATTGGGACGTGTATGGTAAGCTTCTGGTTGGCAGAGTGGTTGGCGGGGCATATGCTGGTCCCGATAGCCTTGGACTGCTCTGCTGGCCAGAGAACTGACGACGGCGTTATACACCGTGTTGGTCATCACTGAGGATTGGTCAATGAATGTCTGATAAACGGATTGTTGGATCATCTCTGACATCTTGCCCGAGTCCTCAGCAATGGTGATGTGGCGGCGAACTAGAATAGGAGCCTTCTTGACAGCCTCCCCGCTTCTGGTACGACTGAACGACTGGAGGTACATCTTCTTGTAATCTTCTAGATGTTTGGCCAATTCTTCCCTCTGGTCGTCCTTGAGATCCACTTCTGTGACCTCAATGATGTTGCTGTCAGAGATTTCTGCGTTCTTCGACATATCAGATCTTGGATTGGTCCCACTAGGCGTGCCAAAAGTGTGTTGGCGCTGAAATCGGCCAGACAGGAATCGACCGATGGTCTTCAGCGTCGGACACACGACCCGGGAGAATCTGCTTAGCTCCTGTTCGGGTTATCGCCCTGGTACGGTTCGCGCGGCATGCCAGTCAATCTGACCTGTTGATTGACAAGGAAATAAAGTATTAAATTCCAGGCGCTCCGATCGGCTGGAGTTCCGATCTGTCCTGAAGAGCGCGTCGGCGGCGAATCGGCCGATTTGATGTAGAGATGATCGGCTATGGGCCAGCCGATAATCGTGTAGTAATTATAAAGAAAACCGCTGGAGAGATCTAAACAATTACTACAGAAGCAGCACTTGAAATAGATCTAATCGACTGTAAGATGAGAAACCGAAGAGGAACGATGACGAAGCCGATTATCCCGATCTCAAGCTGGATAACTGGTGATAATACTAGAATAATAGGTAAAACTTGCAATTCTAATAAATATCGATAACTGGTGAATAAATCCAAACGAAACCACAGCGATGCGCCCGTAGTTAAAGCTCGGATATTACTCGATAAGCGGAACCTACCAATTGGTCGGAGATCAAGTTGATGCAGCCCTGCCAATCCGTACGAACTCGTGAAAGAAGAAAAATATTGGCGAAGTCGCCGACTTGAAAGTAAATTGCTGAAAAAGTAGAAGTATTGCTGTTGATTGATGTGTTGTTTCCTACAAGACCCTGACGACTCCTATTTATACCCTAAAACTAGGACTCCTATTTATACCATATCTATAATAACTTTTAAAGGAAACGGACTCCAGTAGAATCTTCCACCGCCGTCCCATAATCCAATCAGGATTCTTTTCAATTGCTCCTTGACCGACTTAGCATTGCCCTGTTGACCAACTTTTGACCAGGACCCTCCGAAATAATTCCATCCTGGTGGCGCAAGCTGTATCACCAATCGGCCGATTTTCAACTGTTACCTCAATCGGCCGATTCCTTACTGTAGCCTTCAGATCTGTTGCATCGGCCAATCTCCTCCTCCTAACGCCGATTCAACACGTGTCAAAATCTGGCGTCAACAAGTTTAAACACAGGTTTATAGATATGCCCCTGGAAACTTGCATGCAGACCCTTTTAAAGATTTCAATCGTTGCAATTGGGTCCCCGGGCAGCGCTGGCACGACGGTCGGCCAAATTCCGGCGAGGGGAAAAGGGTCGGGGAGATCCAGGGAGGTGAGAGCTACCTTGGGGTGGCTTTGGTCGGGGTTGAGGGTGGCCGGAGGTGGCTCGTCAGCGCGGAGCAGGGGGGCGGCGGCGGTGCGGGCGTCGGCGACGGTGCTCCGGCGAGGAGTGGAGGGCGTGGGCGGGTCGATGAGCTTCGCGGCGTCGAGGGGAACCCGTTCCGAGGCTTGGCTCGGACGGAGGAGTGCCGAAGTTGGCTGCCCACGGAGCTGTAGGGGAGCGACGACGGCGCGGCGGCGCTTTCGGCGCTCCGGCGGGTCTGGGCGGCGATCGGCGATGCAGTGAGCTGCAGTGGGGCGGTGTGGTGGTGGTTGGAGGCTCAGCTATGGCAATGGGTGGCCGGAGAGGTGAACTCCACGGGCGGGTCCTTACGGCGGTGGCAATGGCAGCGACGGCGGCGTTCTGGTGGGTCGAGGCGCGCGCGACTGGCTTTCTGCCGCCTTTTATAGGCTGCAGGAGGGAGGGAGTGGGCCGGGCGACGCTGGGGAGGGGCGGCACGACGGGGGTGCGTTACTGGGCGCCGCGGGCTGCGAGCTTTGCCGGCGCGGCGTGCGGCTGGCGCGAGCAGGGCATTGGGCGCAGGGGATTAGGCGTGGGGGAGGAGGAGATCACGCGGGCGCGGTTGGGAAAGCAGGTGCAGCAGTGGCTTGTCGGGGCGGCAAGCGCGGCTACTGACGGGGCGTGGTGGAGGCTCGAGCATGGCGCGGGCACGTCATTGGGCGCGGCGGGCGGCGAGCAGAGGCGCGCATCGCCGGCGTGCGCGTGGCACGCGCGGACTGGGCAGTGTCACAGCGTGGGGGAGGAGCGCGTGCGAGGAGGGTGCGACTTGGCATTGGCTTGGCGCCTAGTGCCGGTCAGGCATCGCCGGCCTAGTGGCCAGAGGCGACTACGCGATGGGCGGAGAGTCGGGCGAAGCGGAGAAGGGAGGTCTGCAGTGGAAGGCGGAGGGTCGGGCGAAGTGGAGGAGGAAGGGTCTGAAGTGAAAATAGAAGAAAAAGGCAGGGGCTGGTTTGCAAAGTCAAGTGTTACTCAAATTTTTGTGTTGCAACTCAAAAATCTCTGAACATGAAAGTTGTTCAAAAAGAAAAGTTACACAAGTTTTGTTTCAGGCCAAAGTTCATTTGAGTTATAGTTTGAAAGTTAATTTGAAAACCCAAAAAGCTTGATTCTGGGGACCCGTTATTTTATGGGCAAAATTCCGTATTCTCTCCTTGGCTTCAACTAGACTTTTGTTTATCCTGCCATCAATGGTGTTCCTATTAAATTTTGCAGCCATAAGTGCTTTGAGGTGAGAGTTATTCAATTTGTTCGATTAAAGTACATGTACTTGTGCACATATACACATCTATTTTCAATTCAAAGCAAAACCAATTTATAATTCATTTCTCTTAACTTTTCTTAGTTAGTTAAGAATATTGTTATGCTAATGAGACTTGTTTAGTAATTTAAACACCTGAGGTGTTACAAGTGGTGCGTCCACGCGCAGGTGGTGACTCGCTGGAGTTGGAGGTTGGGGCTGATGAGCTTAGGGACCTCTTGTGGTCTTTTATAGGCGCGAGGGGAGGGATGGTGGCCTGGGCTCAAGCCGTAGGGGAAGGCGAGACCACGGGCAACACCGGGGGCGCAGCCGCCTTGCTGGCGCCGGCTGGGGCTCGCCATGGCGCTAGCAGCGCCCGCGGCCGAGGAATGTCGCTGCGTGGAGGCTTCCTGAGGGGGAGAGCGAGTTTTGTGGGCCAACTAGAGATCTTCCGTGTGGCCGAACTGCCCGAATTAACCCGGCTCAAGTGCACTAACCATCATCCTTGTAGATGAACTGGCCACTAGGCACTTCAAATGGATTAATCCGACAGTCTGTCGGGTAGATCCCGATGCAACCACTCAATATTTCGATCGAAACCAAGCATACACATAACTCGCACGAAGGCAAGTCTAGAGATTACAACACTCCAATGATTTTATAAGCACCATCCGGACATGAATTATTACAAGTTGAAAATACCACTCGAGTACTTTTAAAGTCGGGGAAGGATCCCATTCCACCGTCCAATCAGTCGGCAAAGCACTCGGCCAAGCCAAACTGGCTACCATATCTTCAACAGACATACCTGAAAATATTGCCACAAGCAAGGCTGAGTATACTAATACTCAGCAAGGCTTACTCGACTAGTGGTATGGAAATACTGACTACTAATCATGCAAGGCTCTAAGGTTCTAGGGTTTTCCTTTTGCTGAAAAGCAACAAAGTGTAGGTCCTTAATTTCATAGTTTAGCTTTCCATATTCTAGTTCATTTAACCAGTCTAGATGAGCATCTAATTCTAATCAAACATGGTGGAAAACATTTTATCATCCAATAAGATTCATCATATCCATAGTTCCTCTGGATACTCTATGTGGCAAAAATATTAAGCAGTCTCAATTACCGCGAGAAACGGACGTTTCGAATTGAATTTCTTAACCTTGCAGGGTAAACCTAAACACACATCACGTGGTTACTCACAGAGTCACATGTGCAACTTTTCCCTTTTATTCCCGTTTTATGGATCAGGGCCACCAGCCTCGAGTACAAAAGGTCCATGAACCACGGATGATGCCGGAACATGACCCCTCATGCACGCACCATTGGGCCCATGGGACAGTGTCAAGACGGTGGAGCTTGTCCACGCACCGGTTAAATCGAGTACTTAAGCTTACCGATTACCCTATTCTCGGCATGTGGTTAGTACTTTCAAACACTTAACCACCACTACCACACACTATGGCCTTAGCATTTTTCACTACTCAGACGGGCTTCAACCACGAGTACTTTACCACAGCCCCGCCTGCCAACCTTATAGTTGCAGTATGCGGTAAATCAATCAACTCCTATAGTTCTCGCGAGTAGCAGGAAACTACTTGACTTTTACCATTCCTATTAGCTTAGCATCTACTCGCTCTTCCTGTTCTAGTAGTTATTACAAAGGTACCTAGGATCATGCTGCTAGGGTTCCAATCAACTCCTATAAACTTTAAATGCACAGGTAAAAAGGAACATCAGTTGCATAATTTAAAAACTGGGATCATGCACCGGGCTTGCCTTCTTGTGTAAAACTAGCCGGGGCTTCCTCCGAATGTTGGTCCGGGTCTTCGGCGACTGCTGTTAGATTAGCTTGAGCTTCGTGCTGCTCACTCTCGGATTCGGGCACCAGATTGTAGATCCCGTCGGCGAGAGTAGTCGAGTCTATATTAATGCACATGTATGAGTGGTTTTACTTGGTATAAGATTCCATTATAAAGTAGTCAAAACTTAAGTTAAGTAGCCGAGTACTTCATTTTCTTTTCCCTAGGCAGTCATTTACCGAGTACTTATATGTATTAACTGACTTCATTAAGCGAGCGGGTGGTTGTGCATGTTGTTCGGTTATTTTTTACAGGGACCATTGGTTAACCAAAACTACTCGCAGGGGTAGTTTCTGGGTTGCAGAACTACTTGTAAAGGTAGCTCTTGAGTTGGGATTTTTGTGTAGAGTTTGTTACTTACGTATAATCTTATTGTAAAAGCTTCATTCATTTTTATTAAACCGATTACTCATGAAAAAGCTAATTAAACAGCTATTGCTATGAGCAAGATCTACTTGCATAGAACAACCATGCAAGAAACTGGTGCTCAACTTTTTACTGATCAAACCTACTCGAATGAGTAGTTTACTTCACATTTTTGTAGACTTTTTCTTGTGCAAGAAATAGAGGTTAACGTTTAGTTTAAAAGGGATCTAGATTATAACAAAAGCACTCGAAACTACTAGTTGCGCTTGGATTTTGAGCATGAAATTTTTGTGGAATATTTTACCCTTAGCACTAAAGCTCCCATCCAAGATTCATGAGCAGCTCTTTCCTAAAACTCTTGGAACAAATAAAAGCCATTTAAACTTGATTTAAATCCACATCTAAAAACATGTGGAAACAGATCCAAAGTCCTGTTACAAAGTTTTAGATCTCAACTTATGGATTTCAAAACATCATAGCTAGTATTTTTAGGATATTTCTGTGACGTTTTATGCATCTTCAAAGTTAATAGATTGGTTTTCAAGTTCTTGTTCCACGTTCACAGATGAGTCCTTGAGATTTAATAGATTGGTTTTCAAGTTCTTGTTCCACGTTCGAAGCAACTGGGTCCTTTGCACAGGGGAAACGGCTACCGCAGGCCAAAATCCGGCGACTAGGGTGGCCGATGGTGAGGGGTGAAGGTGGGAGAGGCAAGAGAGGAACAAACCGCACCTGTTTGAGGTCTTGGGTGGGGGAGGGATGGACCGAGGCGGCTTGCCGACGGTGGCACTGAGCCGGCGGCGGGTGTGGATGGTGGGGGCGACGGTCCAGTGAGGAAAACAGCGCGGGGAACGGCTGTGCAGCTTCGGGGTGAGGTGGAGAAGGTAGGGGAAGGGTTTTTTTGGGCAATGCGGGGGTGGATTAGTGCGTCCACGCACGGGGAAACTGCTCGCTGGAGTTGGAGGTTGGGGGCGACGAACTGAGGTGCCTCAGGGTGGCTTTTATAGGCGCTGGAGGAGGAATGGCGGCCTGGGCTCGAGCCGCAAGGGGCAGACGAGACAGGGGCAAAACCGGGGGTGCCGGCGGGGGCTCGCCGAGGCGCCAGCAGCTCCTGCGGCAGGGGAAGGGCGCCGCATGGAGGCTTCGCGAGGGGGTAGCGCAAGATTGTGTGGGGCTTCGGAAGATTTCCGATGCGCTGGCAGGCCCACTTGGCCGGGTGGCCTCAGCTGCGCCGGGGCGCACTGGCCAGCTGGCCTGCCGGCGATGGGACAGGGCAGGAGAGGAGAGAGGAGGGAGAAGATGATGGGACTGATGTGTGAAAAACAAAACAGCAGGGGTCTGGGTGGAAAAAGAAGTTAAAACTCATCCTTCCCAAGGTCACAACAAAAACATTCGAATACCAAACTTGTTCAAATTTTCAAGACAAAAATTTTCTCTGTTATGAATAAGTTTAGCTGAGCAATGCCGAAAACAAGTATTTAGATGGCACGTCATTTCATGTGGATTTTTGCACTGTTAGCTTTTGAGTTCAACTAGACTTTTGTTGCTCCTGTTATGACAGAGGTGCCTTTAAAAGTATAGGTCTAGATGTGATCAATTTTGAAAGTTACAAGAGTTTGCTTGTGTGGGTTCAATTGTTTTATGCATACATACATATACACATATTTATTTGGTTGAAAGGTATAATTGATATGTTATTTCAAAATTTTCTTGCTCTTTTGTGACTGATTTCGTGGTTCGGATCTTTGTTTAGTCTTTTAGACACCTAGGGTGTCACAGCCAACCCCCCTTAAAAAGAATCTCGTCCCGAGATTCGGATAAAATCTAAGCGCGAAAATTGTGTACCTTGGATGGAACTAAGAAAACCAGGAAACTTTTGATTGAGATAACTTTTAGTCTCCCATGTGGCTTCTTCTTCAGTGTGATGATTCCACTGGATTTTATACATTTTAATCATTTCCCTTTGGGTACTTCTTTCCTTCTGGTCAAGGATTTTGATGGGTTTCTCAACATAGGAGAGGTCTGGTTCTACCATGATTTCTTGTTGTTCCACAATTTCGGTAGGAATTCTGACACATTTCTTTAATTGAGAGACATGAAAAACATCATGGAACAAGGGGCTAACTTTTACTGCGAAGGAAGTCATAACATATAGGCCACGGGTCCACATTCTTCAATGACTTCATTCGGACCAACATAACAAGGGGCTAACTTTCCTTTTACTCCATATCGTTGCACACCCCTGGTTGGTGAAACCCGAAGGTAGACCTGATCACCAACGTTAAATTTCAAGGGTTTTCTCCTCTTGTCAAAATAACTCTTTTGCCTAGATTGGGCTTCTTTAAGATTTCCTTGGATAACTTTCACTTTTTCTTCCGCCTCTACCACCAAGTCTGATCCAAAAATTTTGCGTTGTCTGGTTTGTGACCAACTCAAAGGATTTCGACACCTTCGTCCATACAATGGTTCGAATGGTGCCATCTTCAGTCTTGCTTGATAGCTGTTGTTATAGGAGAATTCTACTAAAGGCAAACATTTGTCCCAATTCTTGTCATACTGAATGACACAAGCTCTAAGCATGTCTTCGAGAATTTGATTTACTCTTTCTGTTTGGCCGTCGGTCTGAGGATGATAAGCTGAGCTTCGGATTAATTTGGTACCAAGGGATTCTTGCAATTGTTCCCAAAAGCGTGCTGCGAACTCAGTGCGGCTATGAAAAACGATTGTCTTTGGTACATCGTGTAGACAAACAATTCGATCCGGATATATCTCAGCGTATCTTTTAGCATTGTAAGTGGTGTGCACGGGAATAAAATGGGTGGTCTTCGTGAGCCTATCTACAATAACCCATATAGAATCGTGTTTCTGTGATGTATTGGGCAAACCAACAATGAAGTCCATACTGATATCTTCCCATTTCCAGGATGGTATTGGCAGAGGTTGAAGTGTACCAGCTACCTTTAAGTGGCTAGCTTTCACTCGCTGACAAGTGTCACACTCTGCTACATATTGTGCAATTTCTCTCTTCATCCTGGTCCACTAGAAGTTTTGTTTGAGGTCCTGATACATTTTGCTACTGCCGGGATGAATAGAGAATCTGGAAAGATGTGCTTCATCAAGAATTTGCTTTCAGAGTTCGTGGATTTTTGAAATGACAATGCGACTTCCAAACCATAAAATTCCCTTGTCATCATGAGGAAAACATTTGTACTTTTCCTCTCCTTCAGATAGTTTCTGCTTGATGATCTTAACACCCTCATCGTATAATTGTGCCATGATGATACAGTCATGAAGAGTGGGTTCAATAGAGATGTGACTCAAAGTTCCTTGAGGAATTAGTTTCAACCTAAGTTTCCGCATTTCAGAGCATAACGTCTCATTGTATGATGCGGCAAATAGGCAATTGCAATGAGCTTTGCGTCTGAGTGCATCCGCTACTACATTAGCTTTGCCTGGATGATAGTGCACCTCAAGATCATAATCTTTGATTAATTCCAACCATGGTCTTGGTCTCATATTTAGGTCGGCTTGTGTGAATATATACTTGAGACTCTTATGATCGGTGTAAATATTGCAATGGGTGCCCATAAGATAGTGCCTCCAGATCTTAAGAGCGTGAATGATGGCTGCTAACTCAAGATCATGTGTTGGGTAATTCTTTTCATGGGGCTGAACTGCTCGTGAAGCATAGGCAATAACCCGATTACCTTGCATAAGTACACATCCCAAACCAGTACCAGAAGCGTCACAGTAAACGTCGAATGATTTGGTAGTGTCAGGTTGAGCTAAAACTGGGGCCGTAGTCAAGTGTTCACGAAGAGTTTGGAAAGCTTTTTCACAATCTTCATCCCACACAAATTTTTCTCCCTTACAGTTCGGTCAGAGGCTTAGCAATTCTGGAGAAATCCGGAATGAAACGGCGATAGTAACCAGCTAAGCCAAGAAAACTACGAATCTGATGAACAAACGTGGGAGCTTTCCAATCCATCACCTCTTGAACTTTACTAGGGTCAACTTAGATATCATTAATGGAGATAGTATGGCCCAAAAATTTCATACTATCCAACCAGAATTCACATTTGGAGAACTTAGCAAATAACTGATGGTCTCTGAGGTGCTGTAGAACAATGTGCAAATGTTTAGCATGGTCCTCCTCATCCTTGGAATAAATAAGAATGTCGTCGATGAAGACCACGACAAACTTGTCAAGCTCTGGCATAAAAACCGAATTCATGAGATACGTGAAATAGGAGGGAGCATTTGTGAGACCAAAAGACATTACTAAGTACTCATATAGTCCATATAAAGTGGAGAAAGCGGTCTTTGGAATATCACATGGTCGAATCTTGACTTGATGATACCCAGAACGAAGATCAATCTTGGAAAAGATTTTTGCTCCAGACAATTGATCAAAGAGAACATCACTGCGAGGAAGGGGATATTTGTTTTTGATAGTCACCGCATTGAGAGGTCGGTAGTCTATGCATAACCTCAAACTATTATCTTTCTTCTTCACAAAAAGAGCTGGGCAACCCCAAGGTGAGGCACTCGGATGAATATAGCCTTTGTCTAGAAGTTCTTGCAACTGTATTTTCAGTTCTGCTAATTCTTTGGGTGGCATTCGATAGGGTCGTTTAGAGATAGGTGAAGTGCCTGGCTACAATTCAATGACAAACTCTATGTCTCGATCAGGTGGCATGCCGGGTAAGTCATTCGGGAAAACATCGGCATACTCGCGTACTGCCGGGATTTCTTCTAGGTCTGAATGGACTTTAGTAAGAGCACATGCATTTGTGCCTTCTCGGAAAGGCAAATATAGAGTGGTAGTTCCTTGGGTCGGGGAATTGATTTCAACGGCTCGGGAGCCAAGATCTAAGGTTACTCCATGACGAGTCATCCAATCTACTCCCAAAATAACATCGATGTTTGTGGCAGAACCACCTGAATTAATCCGGCTCAAGTGTATTAACCATCGCCATTAGGGCACTCTCGGTTAACCTTACACTTCAAACGGAGTAATCCACTGGTCTGTAGGGTAACCTCCCGATACAACCACGGTAAAGCGGATCGAATGCCATACATACAAATGCTCATGCGACGATGAGCCCAGAGAATACCACATTCCAGCAGATATTACAAAAATTATCATAAGTGAATATTACAAACCATGTTTGAGTTTAGTAAACAGAGTACTTTAGTGATCATAACCAATAAGTTCTTCAGAGTTTAAGTTGCAGCGGAAATAAAACAACGAAAGCTACTCGACGATACAGGATGTCTCGGTGAAGCCCGTACGAGACATCACTCGGCATTATCTCCATTGGCCGGGGGCGTATCCCATTCCACCGACCAACCAGGGGGAAGAGTACACGGCCAGGTCAAGCTAGCAATCATATCTTCGAAGGTCTCACCTGAAAACGAGCCACAAGCAAGGCTGAGTATACTAATACTCAGCAAGGCTTACCCGACTAGTGGGGTATACTTAGCCGACTCCTAGACATGCGAGGCTTTTGGCTTGAGGGGTTTGTTTTGCCGAAAAGCATATATAGTAGGTCCTTACTTTCAGATTTTAGCTCCAGGTTCTAGCTTTCTTTAACCATTCTAGGTAAGCAACTATCCAATATCATTCATGGTGAAGCATTAAATTTCATCCAACAAGTTTATTCATCATCATTGTTCCTCTTCTTACTCTGTGGGTAAAAGGGGTTAAGCAGTCTCAATAGCCGTGAGAAACGGACGATTCGAATCGAATTTCTTAACCTTGCAAGGGACCTAAACACACGTCACGTGGTTACTCACAGAGTCACACGTGCAACTTTTCCCTTCAATTCCCGCTTCACGGAACAGGCCCACCGCCCTCGACTACACCTCCCCACAGACCTCGGTACGTCGGGCCGTGGCGGCCGATGCACCCGCCATTAGCTAGATGTGAACGAATTCAAGACAGTGGGGAGTATATTCCGGCCTCGGTTCAATCCAGTACTTAAGCTTACCGATTACCATATTCTCGGCATGTGGTTAGTACGTTCAAAGACTTAACCACCACTACCACACACTGCGGCCTTAGCTTTTTTTCACCAAACAGACGGGCCTCAATCGTAAACATCGTACCATAGCCCGTTCGTTGTCCTTATGATTGCAGCGTGTAGTAAACAATCAACTCCTAATTTCTCGCGAGTGACAGAAAATCACTCGACTTTTATCGAGTCCTATTAGCATAGCATTCTATCGAACCTTGCATCTAGTGTTCAGAGCATGGGCACCTAGGATCATGCAACTAAGTTTTCATCCAACTCTTATAAACTTAATGTACAAGTAAGGTAGAGTAATAAGTTGCATAAGTTTAGAAAAATAGGGTTCATGCTCCGGGGCTTGCCTTCTTGTGAACAGTTAGCTTGGGGCTCCTCCGAACTTGGGCTCGGGTCTTCAAGAGCTTCAGTTAGATTTACTTGAGCTTCACGTTGCTCACTCTCGGACGCGGGTACCAGCTCGTACGTTCCGTCGGCGAGAGTCGTCGATTCTATATGAATGCACCAATATAAGTTATAGTGAGGGTATATGACGATTATGTTCACTCACGTCAAAGTTGTAGTTCACAAAATAGCGATTGGGTTGTGATGTTACTTAGTTGAGATTTCTGTGGGCAATTGTTAATAGAGTAGAAAAGTACAATAATTAACTTCGTTAAGCAAGGTGGGGTGGGTGTTCATGGGAACTCATGTTCCTCATGGAAACATGATTTAAGTGTAACTACTACAGAGAGTAGTTTCTGGTCATGAAATCTTGGATCTAGGCACATCAGGGAAAGATAAGTTTACTGTAAAATTTTTAGATATTTTCATGCAGCAGATTAATTATGAAAAATATAATACATGGTTGCTGCTAGATTCTTGTTCTTTTTGTACAGAGCAAAAGGTACAAAAACTAAGACTAAGATTTTTACAGGGCTTTCATTTAGTCATGCGGGAGCTACTGTAATTTTTATAGGGTTTATTATGCAGTTTTCAGAGCATAGCAAATATGACATTACACACCTAGGCTAATCAAGGATTTATTTTTACACGATCCTACACAGAGTTTTTGTCCATGAAACGTTTTACACAGCAACCTCTACCACTAAATATCTTCTAGTAAAAATATGAGAATTTTCCAAGCTAGGATACCATTTTCTTAATTTAATGTATGTTATTAGCACATAAATCAAATAAATAGGTTCCTGTGAGATAAAAAGTCTCTAAATTTTTCTATGGCATTTAAGGACTATTACACCAGTACAAAAAAAGTTTCATTCGGTGAATCATAACCTAACTGCAGGGACAATTAATTCTATCCAAACATGGTATGAAACTAAGTTTAATAAACAGTATAGCTAGAGATGGCTTTTGGGCCTGATCTTTTTACATTGGCTTAAACAACAAGTAAATCTCCTACTGCAAAATTTTCAGGACCAGCACTAGTCTCAAGACAAGTCTATGAATAAAAGCCATTAATCTTTCCATTTTATTTAAAGCATGATTTAGCTAGAATCTGAGGAGATGCCTGTAACAAAAGTTGTGGAGTTTATCCTAAAGGTTCCAGAACAGTTGAGCTTGCATTTTTCTGAATTTTCTACGATTTTATACAAATTTTACAAGCTCACTGATTTGGTTAAAACTTTCTTTACAGAGGGGTCCCTGAAAACTAGCAGAAAACCCCCTAGGAAGATTTGGGCGATTGCAATGTGGTCCCTGGTCACGATTCATGGCGGGGAACATCCTGTCCGGCCGAAATCCGGCGGGCTCAGTCGCCGGCGGCGAGGGCAAGGTGGGGGAGGAGCAAGAGGAGGTTGGGGGCTACCTTTGGGTGGGTTTTGTGCGAGTTGGGGCGGCCGGGAAGGGGTGCCGCGGCGTGGAGCAGAGGCTCCGTCGAGGTGCGGCCGGGATTCCGGCGAACTCCGGCGAGCTGGGCGGCGGGGCTCGGGCTGGGGAGCTTCAGTGCGTCGAGGGGAATCCGTTTCAGAGTTTGGTTTGGGTAGAGGGGGGCCGGGACGGCGGTTCCGCGTGGGGCGGTGGTGGCCGGCGGCGGAGCAGCGGTATGGGCAGCAATGGTGGCGCTGTTCTGTGTGCGAGCACCAGTGCGCGGGTGGCCTTTTAGAGAGACACGAAGGAGGGAGGAGAGGTCCAGGCAGAGCTGGGCCGGGCGGCACGACGGGGGCATGCCGTTGGGTGCCTGGGCGGCGGCCAGCGACTGGGCGGCGAGTAGAAGCACAACTGGCCGTCGTGCCCGTGGCGTGCGGGGGGGAGAAGAAGACGCGGCCGCGGTTGGGCGAGCGGGGGCGGTGCTGCAGGGCGCCGGGGGTTGGCTTGGTGCCTATTGCCGCACAGGCATCGATGGCCAGGTGGCCGGCGGCTGTCGGGCAAGGGAGGCGGTGCAGCAGAGGAGGGGGAGGTGAGGGAGGGACCTATGTGCGAGAATTTGAAAAGTTCCAAGGGGCTGGTTGCAAACAGGATGTTTTCTCCACTTTCTAATTTGAATTTCAAAAACCTTTGAACATGAAAGTTGTTCAGAATAAAAAGTTCTACAAGTTTGGTTTTAGGCAACACCTTATTTGGCTTGTGGTTTGAAAGTTAATTTAAAATTCAAGGGTATTCAAATATGCCCAAATTAAATTTGAATTTCAACTTAACTTGTTTTAATCCTTTTATTAGTTGATTAAGCATAGGGTTGGTTCAATGACATTGATTTAGAAACGTAATTTATCAGGGTTGTTACAATGTCTGCAAGTGCCAAGAGGATCAAATCGGTGTCGATGACTTTGCTACCCAATTTAATTGGCACGTTTCTTATGAGTTGATTTGAAGCAATTTTACCACCCGGTGTAGCTATCATATATGACTTTCTCATGTGACAGAAATACAAACCCACTTTTTCACTAAATTTTGAACTAATGAAACTATGTGATGCACCAGAGTCAAATAACATAACAGCGGGCTTGCAGTGGATAGAAAGTGTACTCGTCATGACCGGTGCACCATCAGGAAGTTCTGCCAGAGTGGTGAAATTTATCCGCCCACGCTTGACCTGAACAGTCTGCTTCTCGCCTTAGTTTCTGTGGTTGGTATTGGAGCCTTGGCCTTGAGCTTGCTGTTTGGACTGAGGGCAATCTCGAACTGTGATACCTCAGGTGTTTAAATTACTGAACAAGTCTCATTAGGATAACAATATGCTTAACTAACTAAGAAAAATTTAAAGGAAATAAATTATGAGTTGGTTTTGCTTGGATTTGAAAGTATGTGTATATGTGCATAAGTACATGTACTTTAATCAAACAAATTAAATAACTTTCACATCGATGCAAATATGGCTACAAAATTGAATAGGCACATCATCAGTGTCATGATAAACAAGAGTCTAGTTGAAGCCTAGGGGAGAATATGAAATTTTTCCCATAAAATAACGAGCCCTCCGAATCAAGCTTTTTGAGTTTTCAAATAACTTTTGAAACATAACTCAAATGAACTTTGGCCTGAAACAAAACTTGTGTAACTTTTCATTTTGAACAACTTTCATGTTCTGAGATTTTTGAGTTGGAACACAAAAATAGGAGAAAAACCTAGCTTTACAGTTCAGCCCCTCACCTTTCTTCTATTTCCCTCTCGGCTCCCTCCCTCCCCTGCTCTGCAGCCCAGCGAAGCCGCCGGCACCATGTGGCCGACGATGCCTGCACCGCTCTGCGCCAAGCCAACCCACGCGCGCCCCTGCAGCTCCCCAACCCATGCCCGTGTCGCTGGCACGCGACGCCGCACCGGCGCTGCCACCGCCCGCCGCGCCCAATGGCAAGACGGCGCCGGGCGTGAGCCTCCGCCGCGCCCTTGCTACCGCCCCTCTCGCCCAATAGTGCCCCTGCCGTGCCAAGCTCGCCCCCAAGTTCTCTACTGGCTACAAAACCCGGCACACAGGGCCCCTCCTTCCTCTCCCAATCCCTTCTTCTTCCCCCGCCAGAATAGAGCCGACCGGAGTACCGCCGGACCGGCCGCCGCGTGGAACTCCTACCTCCGTCCTCCCTCTGCCCTAGCCCAGCCTGCAGGCACCATCCTCTCGCCCTACTGCAGCTCCACCGCCCCATCGTCGCCGCCCTGCCCGCGCCCGAGCAGCACGGCAGCCCGCCATTGCCGGCTCCCCACCAAGCTCCACGCCGAACCCCCTCCTCCGGCCTCCCACTGCCCGAACCGACCCCTTAACTCGCTTCCCCTTGCCGCAGTGAAGCTTCCCGGCCCAGCCGTGCCCCTCCTCCCTCGCCGGAGCGCCACCGCCTCGACACACCACCGCAGCCGGCCGCCACTCTCCGTGGGCACGCCGCCTCCGGCCACCTCCGCCCCAACCGAGCACCGCCCAAGGTAGCCCATGTAACACCTCAGGTGTTTTAATTGTTAAACAAGTCTTATTAGCATAATAAAATGCATCACTAACTAAGAAAATAAAAGGAATGGATTAAGTTTGGTTTTGCTTTTACCTTTAAAAGTTTGTATGTGCATAAACGCATGTACTTTAATGAAACAAATTGGATACCTTTCACATCAAAGCAAATATGGCTATGAAATTAAATGAGAACACCAGTATTAGCATGACCAATAAAAGTTTAGTTGAAGCCTAGGGAAGAAAATGAAATTTTGAAATAAAATGACGCGCCCTCCGAATAGAGTTTTCTTTAAGTTTTTAAAATAACTTTGGAACTAAAGCTCAAATGAACTTTGGCCTAAAACGAAACTTGTAGAACTTTTTATTCTGAACAACTTTCATGTTCAAAAGATTTTGAAATTCAAATTATAAAGTGGAGAAAACGTCCTGTTTCCAACCAGCCCCCTGGAAATTTTTGAATTTTCGCACTTAGGTCCCTCCCTCACCTCTCCCTCCTCTGCTGCACCGCCCAGCTCGCCCGACCGCCGCCGGCCACCTGGCCCTCGACGCCTGCGCGGCACCAGGCGCCGAGCCAACCCCCGACGCCCTGCTGCACCGCCCCCGCTCGCCCAACCGCGGCCGCGCCTCCTTCTCCCTCCCGCACGCCTTGCCCCTGCCCAATCCGAGTGCCCCGGCCGCTACAGCCGCCCAGTCGCTGGCCGCCGCCCCGCCACCCAACGGCGTGCCCCGTTGTGCCGCCCAGCTCGCCAGTAGCACGCCGCGTCGCCCGCACGCGACGTCGCGCCCCGGTGCGCGCCCAGCACACGCACGCCACGCATGGCGCGCCTCTGGTCACCGCCGCCCCGCACCAATGGCGCCCAGCCTCGCCGCCCCCTCCACCCAGCGCCCGGCCGTGCCAAACCCGCCCCCATGAGCTCCACCGGCTATAAAGCCCGGCGCAGCGCCCCTCCCTCCTCTCCCTGTTCCCCTTTCTTCCCCGCAGAACAGAGCAAAGCAGAGCCGAGCTCCGCCCCACGCCGCCGCCGTGGAACTCCCTCCTCCGCCCCTCCTCGACCCGAGACAAGCGCTGAAACGGATCCTCCTCAGTGCGCTGAAGCTTCCCAGCCTGAGCCCCGCCGCCCTCATCGCCGGAGCGCCGCCGTCCGCGCCGCCCCACCGCCGCCGCCCCTGCTCTCCGCGGCCAGCCCGCCACCAGCCACCCCGAGCCACTCCAAGACCACCAATAGGTGTGCCCTGGTTCCCTCTCCGTGCTCCCCCACCTTGCCCTCGCCGCCGGCGACCCAGCTCGCCGGAATTCGGCCGGACAGATGTTCCCCCGCCGTGAATCGCGACCAGGGACCACATTGCAAACGCCCAAATCTTTCTAGGGGGTTTTCTGCTAGTTTCAGGGACCCCTCTGTAAAGAAAGTTTTAACCAAATTAGTGAACTTGTAAAATTCGTATAAAATCGTCGAAAATTCAGAAAAATGCAAACTCAACTGTTCTGGAATCCTTAGAAGAAATTCTACAACTTTTGCTACATAAAGTTTCTCAGATTCTCAATATATTTTGCTCTAGATTAAATGGAAGGTTTAATGGACTTGTTTTGTACCCACTGTTGTAGATCAATGCTAATCCTAAATTTTGGGCAGTGAGTTAGTTGCTTGATGTTTAGGACTATGTAGAAAGATCAGGACCAAAAGCCACCTCTAGATACACCTTTTGTCCAACCTTGTTTTATGCCATAAAGTGATAGAACTAATTTTTCCTGCTGTTCTGTGATGTTTAATGTCATGTAACTTTTTCTGTGTTGTTGTAGTAATACCTAGAGGCCATAGAAAAATTTAGAAACATTTTTACTATATGTAACCTGTTCATATGAATTTGTGGTAGGAAAACTTCACTAATTCAAAATAATTAGTAAAGCGCTTAGAAAATGTTCATCTTTTTACTATGAAACACAATAGAGTAGCTCAAGCTGTACAAAAAGTTTCATTCATAGAAACCCTGTATAACATCCTGAAGAAAATAATCTTTAATAACATGAGCGTAGCTTGTCCCATTTATTATGCTCTATATCATGTACAATAAAATCTGAAAAATTTACAGTAACACAAAAATGGTTATAGCAACACCCTGTAAAATTTTTAGCATCAATACTTGCATGGTTTGTTCTGTATAAAAATAACTAGATTCTAGCAGTGGCTGTGTATTACATGTTTCATATTTAACATGCTACACAAAAATGTCTGAAATTTTTACAGTGACCTTATCTCTGCATAATGTACTTTGAATAAAACTTTTATTACCAGAAGCTAACTAGATTAGTATTAGTGTTCAACTCATGTTGGTGTTTAAATATAACACAACCCCTTCTTCTTTAATGAAGTTAAATAGATTAAGATGAACTCTATTAACGATTGCCCAGGAAATGTTAAAGTAAATAACTTCACAGCAAAACCTATGTCTTATGAACTGCAACTTTATCGTGAAGGAAATAATGTCATTTACTATCACCACTACTTAAACTTGTGCATTCATGTAGAAACGACTACTCTCGCCGACGGAACGTACGAGTTGGTGCCCGCGTCCGAGAGTGAGCAGCGTGAAGCTCAAGTGAATCTAACTGAAGCTCTTGAAGACCCGAGCCCAAGTTCGGAAGAGCCCCAAGCTAACTGTTCACAAGAAGGCAAGCCCCGGAGCATGAACCCTATTTCCTAAACTTATGCAACTTATTACTCTACTTTACTTGTGCATTAAGTTTATAGGAGTTGGATGAAAACTTAGTTGCATGATCCTAGGTACCCATGCTCTGAACACTAGATGCCAGGTTCGATAGAATGCTATGCTAATAGGACTCGGTAAAAGTCGAGTGATTTCCTGTCACTCGCGAGAAATTAGGAGTTGATTGTTTACTACACGCTGCAATCATAAGGACACGGACGGGCTATGGTACGATGTTTACGATTGAGGCCCGTCTGTTTAGTGAAAAATGCTAAGGCCGCAGTGTGTGGTAGTGGTGGTTAAGTCTTTGAACGTACTAACCACATGCCGAGAATATGGTAATCGGTAAGCTTAAGTACTTGATTGAACCGAGGCCGGAATATACTCCCCACTGTCTTGAATTCGTTCACATCTAGCTAATGGCGGCTGCATGTGCCGCCATGGCCCGGCTGCGTCCGTGGTCCATGGGGACATGTAGTCGAGGGCGGTGGGCCTATTCCGTGAAGCGGGAATTGAAAGGAAAAGTTGCACGTGTGACTCTGTGAGTAACCACGTGACGTGTGTTTAGGTTTCCCTTGCAAGGTTAAGAAATTCGATTCAAATCGTCCGTTTCTCACGGCTATTGAGACTGCTTAATCACTTTTACCCACAGAGTAAGAAGAGGAACAATGATGATGAATAAACTTGTTGGATGAAAATTTAATGCTTCACCATGTATGATATTGGATAGTTGCTTACCTAGAATGGTTAAAAAAAGCTAGAACTTGGAGCTAAAATCTGAAAGTAAGGACCTACTATATATGCTTTTTGGCAAAACAAACCCGTCAAGCCAAAAGCCTCGCATGTCTAGGAGTCGGCTAAGTATACCCCATTAGTCGGGTAAGCCTTGCTGAGTATTAGTATGCTCAGCCTTGCTTGTGGCTCGTTTTCAGGTGAGACTTTCGAAGATATGATTGCTAGCTTGACCTGGCCGTGTACTCTTCCCCCTGGTTGGTCGGTGGAATGGGATACGCCCCCGTCCAACGAAGATAATGCCGAGTGATGTCTCGTACGGGCTTCATCGAGACATCCTTATCGTCGGAGTAGCTTTCGTTGTTTTATTTTCCGCTGCAACTTAAACTCTGAAGAACTTATTAGTTATGATCATTGAAGTACTTGGTTTCTAAACTCAAAACTTGGTCTGTAATATTCACTTATGATAATGTTGTAATATTTGCTGGAATGTGGTATTCTCTGGGCTCATCGTCGCATGAGCGTTTGTATGTATGGCGCTCGATCCGCTTACCGTGGTTGTATCGGGAGGTTATACCCGACAGACCAGTGGATTACTCCGTTTGAAGTGTAAGGTTAACCGAGATTGCCCTAATGGTGATGGTTAATACACTTGAGCCGGATTAATTCAGGTGGTTCTGCCACAGCTGGTATCAGAGCCGTAGCTGGTGCCACAGCTGGCAACAGCTGGCTCTAGAGCCGAAATGCATACGCCAGAGAATGCGACAAGCCTTAACAACTCATTTTCATAAAACTTGACTAGAAGGTGTGTTGCGAAATACGTTGGTACGTTAAGGATGGTGCCTAGTTCGTAAAGCCCTAAGGGATTATTGGGAAAGTTACTAGGTGGCTATCTAACTTATGAATATTATCAACTGACTTCCAGCACATTACTTTCTGTCAAAACTTACTTTTGTGCACAACCGACCTTAAATTCTGTAACGACGCACTCATCGCTAAGGTAAGAAGGTAAGAATCCTCAGCCAACTGAGAGATCTTGGCCTTCCTGTCGGTGATGCGAACCGAACGCTGCCCTCAAGCAGTGGCTTACTTGAGGTGCTGCCAATATGCCAACTGTTCGTTGAACATATTGGGAGTAGAAGGTTTGGCGCAGGGTATGGCGATCGCTGTTCATACCCCCGTCTCATGACGGTACCCCCGTGAATACGCTATCTCGATAGCGTATGTTAACGTCGTCTGTACGGCGGAAATTGTACAAATATCGTTTCTATAAGTAAACGGTAATGAATACGGACGCTTTCATGAGTGCTGGCATGAAAGGTTCATGAAATATATATGCTATATCAATCTTCTGCAGGTACACTAACCGCGATTACGATAAGTTAAAGAATGGTTAGAAAATCTCGACTAGCTATTATAGTGAGAGGCGTATCATGTATGCCACCGAAACTATCTTCGTAAGACCAAAAGTTATTTGGTAATTATTTTATTTGGTGAGGACGAATAGGACGTGCATGCATCATGACCATATATATCTGAAATTGAAAATGCGTTGTATGAGAGTGGTAAGGTTCTTGCGTATCTAAGCGTGGTTTGCATAAGGACTATCTAGCGAATCTGTCACAAATCTGCCATGACCGAAAAGAGCGATTTATTGACCAAAGAAAATGACCTTTTCTGGTAAAGTTCATGTTGAAAGAATTGTTCCAAATTTCGTGTTCTATCCCCTGTTCAAAAATCAAAAATTCTGAACTTATGGATAGTAAGAAATAACAAAAACCTTGGAATGTCAGATTTCTGTCCAGAATAAGCACTTCTGCCTATTTAATTTTTAGGCCCCCTTCCTACAGTTTTCTGCAAAAGAGTACAACACAAAACTTGTTCCAAATTTACCCAGGTAGCTGCTGTTAAAATTTGGTAAATTTTGGCTGGGTAGATTTTCCCTGGTGCACGAAATATTGGCCCACTGTTCACTGAAAATTCTGGGTAGACAGAGAAGTGATACCTTGAGGGAACAGCCATCTTAGAGCCTAATCCAGCCAAAGTGTTGAATACCAAACTTGTCCTACATTCTGTGATCTAGGTTCTCACAAAATTTCAGCCCTAGTGGATCTTGCTAGTTTGAGTTATAGGCCAGATACTATAACTCGTTCTGCTGAAAAAAAACAGCCAACCAGCGAAGCAAAGAGTGAATCGTTTGACCATCTTATCCATCGATTTAGCATCTTGGCTGAATATCAAAGTTGTACATCCCTAAATTCCCTATCCACTGCCAAAATATGAGGAACTTTGGATGAACCTACCAGGAGTTATAAGATTCTTAT
The DNA here is from genome assembly GCA_032594955.1 of Panicum miliaceum. Lineage (NCBI taxonomy): Eukaryota > Viridiplantae > Streptophyta > Magnoliopsida > Poales > Poaceae > Panicum > Panicum miliaceum. Next base: position 26,768,451 of record CM064066.1, on the reverse strand, counting down.
GGCAGACAGTTTTTATGCCCGCGATTCCATCCAGGACCTTTTGGAAGTCTACTATTCCGCGTTAGATCTTTTTTGGAGTCATGGAAGCAATATGGATCACGTTGCTAATGAAGAACATTCGCCTTTTCAGATGGTTGGAGCAACCCGTGGTAACCCGGATGGTTTTGGTGCTAGCGCAAGTGGATCACAACCACAGCCGCCGCCACCACCCAGCTTGGTTGAAGTAATGGCCGCTCAAACCGAGTTGCTTCGTCAGCTGGTGCAAGGACAGCAACACCACCAGCAGGGTGGGCAAAATGTCCCCCACCCCCAAGCTGCAGGATATACGGATTTTCTGGGGACCCAGCCTCCCTTGTTCCATAAGACAGAAGAACCCTTGGACGCAGACGCATGGATTCGCACCATCGAATCCAAGTTCACACTACTTGTGGCCCCATGCTCAGAAGCCAACAAGGCTCGTTTTGCCGCACAACAGCTTCGCGGTACCGCTCGTCTGTGGTGGGACCACTACTTTTCTATGCTCCCCGCTGATCACATTGTCACTTGGGATGAATTCAAGGCTGCGTTCCGGGCGCACCATATTCCCGAAGGTCTCATAGAAAGAAAGCTAAATGAGTTTTTAGCTCTCACTCAGGGTAACCACACTGTACTTCAGTATGCTCAGGCCTTCAACAACCTATGCCAATACGCGGGCTATCACGCAGACACAGATGCCAAGAAGCGTGATCGTTTCCGCCGAGGTCTGAGTACTAAACTCAAGGAACGACTGAATCTTGTCAAAGCCGATACATATAATGAGCTAGTCAACATGGCCATCACTCAAGAGGACTGTATTGAGGCTCATCATGCTGAAAAGAAGAGAAAGGCGCTAGCTGGACCCTCGGGTGCTCAGCCACCGAGGTATCGCTTGGTGCGAAATGCTGCGCCTACAGCTCCACCGAAGGCCCCTCAGCCAGGGCGTTGGATTATCAGGCCCCCGCAGCAGCCAGGCATGGTACGACCCCCGATGCCTCCACAGAATGGTCCGAGGCCCACTCTGCAACAGCCTCTTCGACCCAGCCCCGCGAATTGTTGTTTCAAATGCGGGAGTTCTGGTCATTTCGCTCGAGAATGCCCTCAACCCAGGCTGCCAAATCAGGGCCAGGACTCTAACCAGAACAATAAGAACAAAGGCAAGAAGCAGACCCTCCAGGTCAAACAAGGACGGATCAACTTCACCACCCTTGCAGAACTTCCTGAAGGAGCACCAGTGATGACGGGTACATTCTCTATCCATAACAAGCCTGCAGTCATATTGTTTGATTCTGGTGCATCACATAGTTTCATCAGTGCAAAGTTTGGTGCAAAAGTAGGCTTGAATGTTTGTCACACCAAAGGGTCGTATATGATATCAACACCGGGTGGAAAAATTGCTTCCAACCAAATAATAAGGCTGGTACCGATAAAATTGGGAAGTAAAGTCATCAACACAGACCTTGTTCTTTTACCCCTTGATGGCATGGATATTATTTTGGGAATGAACTGGATGACTAGGCATGGAGTCACACTGGACCTTTCTTCCCGAGCCGTTGAGATAAATTCACCTAGTCACGGAGCCACTACCCTTTACCTACCATTCCTAGATTGCACGAATTCCTGTGCTTACAAAATGGAAGGACTTAAGCTAGAGGATATTCCTGTGGTATGCGAGTATGCCGATGTCTTTCCGGACGACTTACCCGGAATGCCACCAGACAGGGATATTGAGTTCATCATTGAACTACAACCAGGCACTGCACCTATATCCAAAAGACCATATAGGATGCCCCCTAAAGAATTGGCAGAGCTAAAAATTCAACTCCAAGAACTACTGGACAAAGGTTTCATTCGCCCTAGCGCGTCACCTTGGGGATGTCCAGCCCTTTTTGTAAAGAAAAAGGATGACAGTTTAAGACTATGTGTGGATTACCGACCTCTCAATGCGGTAACTGTTAAAAATAAATACCCACTTCCTCGTATCGATGTACTCTTCGATCAATTAGCTGGAGCCAGAGTCTTCTCAAAGATTGATCTTCGTTCGGGATACCATCAGATCAAGATTCGCCCGTGCGATATTCCTAAGACTGCCTTCTCCACACGATATGGACTATATGAATTCTTGGTCATGTCCTTTGGACTCACCAATGCCCCCGCCTACTTCATGTATCTCATGAATTCGGTATTCATGCCCGAACTTGACAAATTCGTCGTAGTGTTCATCGACGACATCCTTATCTATTCCAAGGATGAGGAAGAGCATGCTAAGCACCTGCACATTGTTCTTCAGCGTCTAAGAGACCATCAGCTCTATGCTAAGTTTTCTAAGTGTGAATTCTGGTTGGATACTGTAAAGTTCTTGGGTCACACGATCTCCAGCGAAGGCATAGCTGTTGACCCCAGCAAGGTACAAGAGGTGATGGATTGGAAACCCCCTACCTCTGTTCATCAGATTCGTAGTTTTCTCGGCTTAGCCGGTTACTACCGTCGCTTCATCCCGGATTTCTCTCGAATTGCTAAGCCCATGACGGAACTATTGAAGAAGGAAGTAAAGTTTGTATGGAATGAGGAATGTGAAGAAGCTTTCCACACTCTCAGAGAGCATCTGACTACTGCACCTGTGTTAGCTCAACCCGATAATATCAAGTCGTTCGATGTGTATTGTGACGCATCGGGTACTAGTCTAGGATGTGTGCTTATGCAAGAGAATCGAGTGATTGCATATGCCTCATGAGCCCTTCGCCCCCACGAGCAGAATTATCCCACTCACGATCTTGAGCTTGCAGCTGTCATTCACGCTCTGAAAATATGGAGGCACTATCTCATGGGTACACAGTGCAATATCTACACTGATCATAAGAGTCTCAAGTATATCTTCACACAAGCCGATCTGAATATGAGACAACGAAGATGGCTAGAATTAATCAAGGATTATGACCTTGAAGTGCACTACCACCCCGGCAAGGCTAATGTAGTCGCGGATGCACTAAGCCGCAAGTCCCATTGCCATTGCTTATCCATGGAATCCTACAATGAGACCTTGTGTGCAGAAATGAGGAAGCTTAACATGGAAATGGTTTCCCAAGGCACTCTAAATCACATCTCAGTTGAACCCACTCTTCACGACCAAATCGTCATGGCACAACTACATGATGAAGGAATTAAGATCATCAAACAAAAACTCTCTCTAGGTGAGGAGAAGTATAAATGTTTCCGCCAGGACCATAAGGGAGTTTTATGGTTCGAAAGTCGCATAGTCGTTCCGAAGAATCGTGAACTCCGCAAGCAAATTCTCGATGAGGCACACCTTTCCAAATTCTCTATCCACCCCGGCAGTAGCAAAATGTATCAGGACCTAAGGCAAAACTTCTGGTGGACTAGAATGAAAAGAGAAATTGCTACGTATGTCTCAGAATGTGACACGTGCCAGAGAGTAAAAGCTAGCCACTTGAAGGTAGCCGGTACACTACAACCGTTACCTATACCATCCTGGAAATGGGAAGACATAAGTATGGACTTCATCGTTGGACTACCAAACACTTCCCAGAAACATGATTCCATATGGGTTATCGTTGATAGACTCACAAAGACGGCACATTTTCTTCCGGTACACACCACCTATACTACCAAGAAATATGCCGAGATTTACCTCGATCGTATTGTTTGCCTACATGGAATACCTAAGACAATTATTTCCGATCGTGGTCCTCAGTTTGTAGCACGCTTTTGGGAACAACTACAAACGTCTCTTGGTACCAAACTGATTCGCAGCTCAGCATACCATCCTCAGACTGACGGACAAACGGAAAGAGTAAACCAAATTCTTGAAGACATGCTGAGAGCTTGCGTCATTCACTATGACAAGAATTGGGACAAATGCCTAGCCCTAGCAGAGTTCTCGTACAACAATAGCTATCAAACGAGTTTGAAAATAGCACCATTTGAGGCCCTGTACGGACGAAGGTGTCGAACTCCTTTGAGCGGGTCACAAACCGGAGAACGTAAAATAATTGGACCCGACCTGGTAATCGAGGCAGAGGAGAAATAAAGGTAATACAAGCAAATCTTAAAGCCGCACAAGCCCGACAAAAGAGCTATTCTGACAAAAGGAGAAAGCCCCTACAATTCGAAGTTGGCGATCATGTCTATCTTCGAGTTTCACCGACCAAGGGAGTGCAAAGATTCGGAATCAAAGGCAAACTAGCTCCCCGTTATATTGGTCCTTACGAAATCATTGAGAGTTGCGGACCCGTAGCCTACAAATTACAACTGCCCCCTCAGCTCACGGCCACCCATGATGTCTTCCACGTATCTCAACTCAAGAAGTGTATTCGAGTCCCTACCGAGATTGTGGAACAACAAGAAATATTGTTAGAACCCGACCTCTCGTATGTCGAACACCCGGTTAAAATTTTGGATAAAAAGAAAGAGGGACCAGGAGGAAAGTGATTAAAATGTATAAAGTTCAATGGAATCATCACACTGAAGAAGAAGCCACCTGGGAAACCGAGAGCTACCTAAACCAAAATTTCCCTGGTTTTCTTATCTCAACCACGGGTATGTACACACACTGCCCACACTAAGCTTATTGTCCGAATCTCGGGGCGAGATTCTTTTTAAGGGGGGAAGGCTGTAACACCTCAGGTGTTTTAATTGTTAAACAAGTCTTATTAGCATAATAAAATGCATCACTAACTAAGAAAATAAAAGGAATGGATTAAGTTTGGTTTTGCTTTTACCTTTAAAAGTTTGTATCTGCATAAACGCATGTACTTTAATGAAACAAATTGGATACCTTTCACATCAAAGCAAATATGGCTATGAAATTAAATGAGAACACCAGTATTAGCATGACCAATAAAAGTTTAGTTGAAGCCTAGGGAAGAAAATGAAATTTTGAAATAAAATGACGCGCCCTCCGAATAGAGTTTTCTTTAAGTTTTTAAAATAACTTTGGAACTAAAGCTCAAATGAACTTTGGCCTAAAACGAAACTTGTAGAACTTTTTATTCTGAACAACTTTCATGTTCAAAAGATTTTGAAATTCAAATTATAAAGTGGAGAAAACGTCCTGTTTCCAACCAGCCCCCTGGAAATTTTTGAATTTTCGCACTTAGGTCCCTCCCTCACCTCTCCCTCCTCTGCTGCACCGCCCAGCTCGCCCGACCGCCGCCGGCCACCTGGCCCTCGACGCCTGCGCGGCACCAGGCGCCGAGCCAACCCCCGACGCCCTGCTGCACCGCCCCCGCTCGCCCAACCGCGGCCGCGCCTCCTTCTCCCTCCTGCACGCCTTGCCCCTGCCCAATCCGAGCGCCCCGGCCTCTACAGCCGCCCAGTCGCTGGCTGCCGCCCCGCCACCCAACAGCGTGCCCCATTGTGCCGCCCAGCTCGCCAGAAGCACGCCGCGTCGCCCGCACGCGACGTCGCGCCCCGGTGCGCGCCCAGCACACGCACGCCACGCATGGCGCGCCTCTGGTCACCGCCGCCCCGCACCAATGGCGCCCAGCCTCGCCGCCCCCTCCACCCAGCGCCCGGCCGTGCAAAACCCGCCCCCATGAGCTCCACCGGCTATAAAGCCCGGCGCAGCGCCCCTCCCTCCTCTCCCTGTTCCCCTTTCTTCCCTGCAGAACAGAGCAAAGCAGAGCCGAGCTCCGCCCCATGCCGCCGCCGTGGAACTCCCTCCTCCGCCCCTCCTCGACCAAAGACAAGCGCTAAAACGGATCCTCCTCAGTGCGCTGAAGCTTCCCAGCCCGAGCCCCGCCGCCCTCATCGCCGGAGCGCCGCCGTCCGCGCCGCCCCACCGCCGCCGCCCCTGCTCTCCGCGGCCAGCCCGCCACCAGCCACCCCGAGCCACTCCAAGACCACCAATAGGTGCGCCCTGGTTCCCTCTCCGTGCTCCCCCACCTTGCCCTCGCCGCCGGCGACCCAGCTCGCCGGAATTCGGCCGGACAGATGTTCCCCCGCCGTGAATCGCGACCAGGGACCACATTGCAAACGCCCAAATCTTTCTAGGGGGTTTTCTGCTAGTTTCAGGGACCCCTCTGTAAAGAAAGTTTTAACCAAATCAGTGAACTTGTAAAATTCGTATAAAATCGTCAAAAATTCAGAAAAATGCAAACTCAACTGTTCTGGAATCCTTAGAAGAAATTCTACAACTTTTGTTACATAAAGCTTCTCAGATTCTCAATATATTTTGCTCTAGATTAAATGGAATGTTTAATGGACTTCTTTTGTACCCACTGTTGTAGATCAATGCTGATCCTAAATTTTGGGCAGTGAGTTAGTTGCTTGACGTTTAGGACTGTGTAAAAAGATCAGGACCAAAAGCCACCTCTAGATACACCTTTTGTCCAACCTTGTTTTATGCCATAAAGTGATAGAACTAATTTTTCCTGCTGTTCTGTGATGTTTAATGTCATGTAACTTTTTCTGTGTTGTTGTAGTAATACCTAGAGGCCATAGAAAAATTTAGAAACATTTTTACTATATGTAACCTGTTCATATGAATTTGTGGTAGGAAAACTTCACTAATTCAAAATAATTAGTAAAGCGCTTAGAAAATGTTCATCTTTCTACTATGAAACACAATAGAGTAGCTCAAGCTGTACAAAAAGTTTCATTCGTAGAAACCCTGTATAACATTCTGTAGAAAATAATCTTTAATAACATGAGCATAGCTTGTCCCATTTATTATGCTCTATATCATGTAGAATAAAATCTGAAAACTTTACAGTAACACAAAAATGGTTATAGCAACACCCTGTAAAATTTTTAGCATCAATACTTGCATGGTTTGTTCTGTATAAAAATAACTAGATTCTAGCAGTGGCTGTGTATTACATTTTTCATATTTAACATGCTACACAAAAATGTCTGAAATTTTTACAGTGACCTTATCTCTGCATAATGTACTTTGAATAAAAATTTTATTACCAGAAGCTAACTAGATTAGTATTTGTGTTCAACTCATGTTGGTGTTTAAATATAACACAACCCCTTCTTCTTTAATGAAGTTAAATAGATTAAGATGAACTCTATTAACGATTGCCCAGGAAATGTTAAAGTAAATAACTTCACAGCAAAACCTATGTCTTATGAACTGCAACTTTATCGTGAAGGAAATAATGTCATTTACTATCACCACTACTTAAACTTGTGCATTCATGTAGAAACGACTACTCTCGCCGACGGAACGTACGAGTTGGTGCCCGCGTCCGAGAGTGAGCAGCGTGAAGCTCAAGTGAATCTAACTGAAGCTCTTGAAGACCCGAGCCCAAGTTCGGAAGAGCCCCAAGCTAACTGCTCACAAGAAGGCAAGCCCCGGAGCATGAACCCTATTTCCTAAACTTATGCAACTTATTACTCTACTTTACTTGTGCATTAAGTTTATAGGAGTTGGATGAAAACTTAGTTGCATGATCCTAGGTACCCATGCTCTGAACACTAGATGCCAGGTTCGATAGAATGCTATGCTAATAGGACTCGGTAAAAGTCGAGTGATTTCCTGTCACTCGCGAGAAATTAGGAGTTGATTGTTTACTACACGCTGCAAACATAAGGACACGGACGGGCTATGGTACGATGTTTACGATTGAGGCCCGTCTGTTTAGTGAAAAATGCTAAGGCCGCAGTGTGTGGTAGTGGTGGTTAAGTCTTTGAACGTACTAACCACATGCCGAGAATATGGTAATCGGTAAGCTTAAGTACTGGATTGAACCGAGGCCGGAATATACTCCCCACTGTCTTGAATTCGTTCACATCTAGCTAATGGCGGGTGCATGTGCCGCCATGGCCCGGCTGCGTCCGTGGTCCATGGGGACATGTAGTCGAGGGCGGTGGGCCTGTTCCGTGAAGCGGGAATTGAAGGGAAAAGTTGCACGTGTGACTCTGTGAGTAACCACGTGACGTGTGTTTAGGTTTCCCTTGCAAGGTTAAGAAATTCGATTCGAATCGTCCGTTTCTCACGGCTATTGAGACTGCTTAATCACTTTTACCCACAGAGTAAGAAGAGGAACAATGATGATGAATAAACTTGTTGGATGAAAATTTAATGCTTCACCATGTATGATATTGGCTAGTTGCTTACCTAGAATGGTTAAAGAAAGCTAGAACTTGGAGCTAAAATCTGAAAGTAAGGACCTACTATATATGCTTTTTGGCAAAACAAACCCGTCAAGCCAAAAGCCTCGCATGTCTAGGAGTCGGCTAAGTATACCCCATAAGTCGGGTAAGCCTTGCTGAGTATTAGTATGCTCAGCCTTGCTTGTGGCTCGTTTTCAGGTGAGACTTTCGAAGATATGATTGCTAGCTTGACCTGGCCGTGTACTCTTCCCCCTGGTTGGTCGGTGGAATGGGATACCCCCCGTCCAACGAAGATAATGCTGAGTGATGTCTCGTACGGGCTTCATCGAGACATCCTTATCGTCGGAGTAGCTTTCGTTGTTTTATTTTTCGCTGCAACTTAAACTCTGAAGAACTTATTAGTTATGATCATTGAAGTACTTGGTTTCTAAACTCAAAACTTGGTCTGTAATATTCACTTATGATAATGTTGTAATATTTGCTGGAATGTGGTATTCTCTGGGCTCATCGTCGCATGAGCGTTTGTATGTATGGCGCTCGATCTGCTTACCGTGGTTGTATCGGGAGGTTATACCCGACAGACCAGTGGATTACTCCGTTTGAAGTGTAAGGTTAACCGAGATTGCCCTAATGGTGATGGTTAATACACTTAAGCCGGATTAATTCAGGTGGTTCTGCCACAGCCCATGCCTTCCCCGTGCTCCTTCCCTTTTTCCCCCTCACCGCCGGCCCCTCTCCTTGCCGAAATCGGAGGGTGTCATGCCCTTCCGAGGCCCAAACCTGCCCGACCAATCTGATCCCCTTACCAGACCCCGGGTCACATGAGTAGCTGAATTCGAGTAGTTGTCGGAAAGAACAGCCCCTCGACGCGCGGTGGCTTCTCCTTCTCCTAGTGGTGGTAGATGATCAAAATCCTTTTCCAACACGGAGAGGGTCCTGGGTTGAACCTCCTCGATCCGATTTTGATCCGTGAGCGATTTGTTGATGGAGCCAACTAGTTGGTGCTGATTCTGACTAGTTGTTGATCGTGCGGAGCTAGTCGCCGAGTAGTTTGAAGCTCGTTCCCGACTAGTTTCTAGTCGAGACAGATTGTTGAAGTTGTCGTTGGCGCTGCCGTTTTGATGAAGCAGTCGTAACTGCAGCGCGAGTCGAGTAGTCAAGGTCGTCGCTGCAGCGCATCGATGTCATGACGCGAAGTGAAGTTGAGCGGGGTAGTCGAAATCTTCCAGCTCCCTGGGGTCGATACGCCGAAGGGTGGATTGTGCCACAAGGCGGAAGTCGAATTCGAGTAACTCGGAGGGCTTTAGACCCTTCTAGTACACGAAACGGCCTTGCGGCGTAGATGTTATGCTTAAACCCGGATGATTACCCAAAAATGACTCGGAGTAATTATCGGGTTGCGAGTGGTTGTCGAGAACTGGGGCCTCCCGACAAGCAGCGGCTCCCACATCCTCGAGACCTCCTCTGTTCAAACTTGTAGTTAACGGGTACTCTTCGTTTTTATAGTCGTAGATGAGAACAGGGGGCCCCCGACGCATGGTGGCTCCCTCGTCTCGAATCTTGAAGAGGCGATCCAAGTCCTCCTCCAAGTCGGAGAGAGACTTGGATCGTGAAGCCTCCTCAGATCGATTTGAATCTGATCCAAGTAGTCCTGGTGCAGCACGAGTTGAAGTCGCGTCGAAAACGGACGTCTTTTCGATCTGCCTGGGTAGGTCGTGCAGCAGCAACTCATCAAGGTCGCTGCTTCGAGAAGATGTAGAGGCCTCCGGCTTCCTGGAGTCGACTAGGTGGCTGTTGAAGCCACCCAAGCCGTTGGCGACGCAGATCCAGGAGCCTAAGATGATAGTTGTGCCCTCGTCGAGCATGGTGCTGGTGAAGCTGAGCGATGCCATCGAGTTCTCCAGTGGATGCTTGATGAACACCCCTACCTAGCGCGCCAGCTGCCGGTGTTTTACCGCCACACCCGCTAAGGGATACCTCCGAGGTGGTGAGTTTGTACGTAGAGTGTCGCTGAGACCAGGAACTCGAAGGTGCAAGGAACATAAGGTTTAGACAGGTTTGGGCCGCTGAGAGCGTAATACCCTACATGCTATGTGGTTTGTATTTTCTTAGGTGGTGATCGGGTGATCTCCTGGGTGGTTCCCCGTTTGGAGGGGGTCCCTGTCCGCCCTTATATAGTCTAGGGGGATAGGATTACATGGAAGTTCTGGTCGGATACGAGCCCTAGAGTCCTACCCGAGTACTTTTCTGGTAGTTCCCTACTGTATCCGACTAGTTTTACTACTGTATGAGTAGTTCTACTAAGCTACGAGTAGTTACAACCAGTGTAGGGCGTGGGCCATGTCCCACCCCTTATCTTGTAATATGTAGGCCATATGCGCAGTCCCGTATGCCTGGGTCTGACAAATGCCTTTATGTTGCATGTAATGAAATTGTCTTAATTTTTGATCTTAGTGCTCTAGAGCCGAGTAGTTTCTCATTTGGCCAAGTGGTTAGGGTGCCGACTCCGCTATGTTCTCCATCCCATTGTGTTGAGAGCTGGTCATCGTGCACATGATGGTAGGAGTAACGCGGAGTGGACCCAGGACACACAGGGTTGTGATCAGTTTCTAGTCGGTCGGAGTTAATCGAAAGAAGGGCGGGTTGACCCATTGCGAGTTGGCATGACCGAGGCACAGCCCCTGAGCGTACGGAATGACTCGGCGAGGGGAAGGGTATTATGCGTGTTTGTTGTAGTAACACAAAGCATAAATGAGAACAAGGACATGGACTTTTTATTCATCTAGAATGTTTTGGGTACATAGCTAGTAATTCTTCTATGGATAGAAGTGTCGAAGGTGCTCGATGTTCCGTGGGTTGCCAACGTCCGTGCCGTCTTCTTGTAAGAGTCGATAGGTCCCTGGGACCACTACGCTGTTGACGATGAAGGGTCCTTCCTAGTGGGAAGATTGCTTGTGAGCGCCGGTGGTGAACTGGACATGTCGGAGGACCATATCGCCCACGTTGAAGTCTCGCCCTTGCATGTTTCAGTCATGGTAGCACCAGAGCTTCTGATCATAATGTGCGTGTTGTAGGTCCGCGTTGATGCGATGTTCTTCGACAGAGTCGATGTCTTGGTGCCGAGTCGTTCCGGCCTCGCCCTCTTCGTAGTTCTGGATGCATGGGGCACGAAAGGCGATGTCACTCGGGAGGACGGCCTCAGAACCATACACCAGAAAGAAGAGGGAGTAACCCGTAGCTCGGCTCTTCTGGGTGCGCAGGCCCCCGACCACCTGAGGCAATTCTTGGAGCCACTTGTGGCCGTACTGTAACACCTCATGTGTGTAATTTGCTAAACAAGTCTCATTAGCATAACAATATGCATAAGGAACTCAGCGAAGTTTAAAGGAAATGTATTATAATTTGGTTTTGCTTTTATATTGAAAATATGTATATATGTGCATAAGTACATGTACCTTAATCAAACAAATTAAATGACTTTCGCATCGATGCAAATATGACTACAAAATTGAATAGGCACATCATCAGTGACATGATAAACAAAAGTCTAGTTGAAACCTAGGGGAGAATATGAAATTTTGCCCATGAAGTGACGTGTCCTCCGAATCATGCTTTTTGAGTTTTAAAATAACTTTTGAACTATAACTCAAATGAACTTTGGCCTGAAACAAAACTTGTGTAACTTTTCATTTTGAACAACGTTCGTGTTCAGAGAATTTTGAGTTGCAACACAGAAATGTGAGAAAATATCATTTTTACGACCAGACCCCTAAATTTCTTCAAATTCTCGCAATTCAGTCCCTCCCTCCCTGCGCCGCTAGCTCGCCCAACGCACGGACGCCACACACCGCGCAAATCCCTGCCGCCCGCGCCGCGCCAAGCCAACCAGCGCGCGTCTCTTTTGCCGCCCCAGCTCACCCAACCCGCGCCCGCGCGATCTCCCCCTCCCCCACGCCAAATCCCCCGCACCCAATCGGCCACTCTGGTCCGCCGGACGCAGCGCCGGCGCTGCCACCGCCCCGACGGCCCAATGGCGCGCCCCCGTCGTGCCGCCCCTCCCCAGCCTCGCAGTCTAGCCCCACACCTCCTCCCTCCTCTTTGCTGCCTACAAAAGGTTGCACTGCCATTGCCACCGCCGTGAGGAGCTCGCCGTGGAGCTCATCTCTCCGGCCACCCATTGCCAGAGCTGAGCCTCCAAACACCACCGCACCTCCCCACCGAAGCTCACTGCCCCGCCCATCGCCGCCCAGCCCCGCCGGAGCAAGACCGCCGCCAGCAACCACCGCCGCCGCCCCTGTCCGCCGTCGGCACGCCGCCTCCGGTCTCCCTTCCCTGGAGCCGACCCTCGAAATCGGTCCTACACTGCCCACCGCAGCTCCCCGACCCGACCACGCCATCCCAGCCTCGCCGGAGCACCGTCGCCGCTGCACAGCACTACCGCCGCCTGCTGTCCGCCGTGGCAGACCCACCTCCGGCCGTCCCCGACCCGGACCAAGGCCACCACGTGGTAGCTCTCGCCTCCCTGGTACTCCCCTAACTCTTTCCCCTCGCCGCCGGCGAGCCTCCTCGCCGGAATTTGGCCGGCCGCCGTGCCAGCCCCGCCAGGGACCCAATTGCTTTGTTTTCAATCTTTCTAAGGGTCTGCACGCAAGTTTCCAGGGGCATATCTGCGAACCAGTGTTTTCACCCTAGATTCAAAAACAACAAACTTTGAAAATGCTTTAAAAATCGTAGAAAAATCAGAAAATTACAAACTCAACTGTTATGTATTCCTTAGAAGAAGATCTACAACTTTTGTCACATGCATTTCTTCAGTTGCTTGCTATATTTTATCCTAGATTAAATGAAAGGTTTAATAACCTTTATTTGTACCCACTGTTGTAGACAAAGGCTGAACCTAATTTTTGGACAGTGAATTATTTCTTGATGTGTAGGCCAGTGTAAAACATTCAGGACCAGAACCTATCTCTAGCTAAACTTTTTGTTAGACTTTGTTTTATACCATGAAGGGATAGAACTAATTTTTCCTACTGTTCTATAGTGATTCATGTTATGAAACTTTTTCTGTGTTGTTATATTGATACCTAGATGCCACAGAAAAATTTAGGGACTGTTTACCTTTCTATAACCTACTCATATAAGTTTGGTGGTGGAAAATTGCATTAAATCAAAGTAATTAGTTTTTGTGCTTGAAAAATATTCATCTTTTTACTATGGGATACTTTGGATTAGAACAGGCTGTATAAAAAGTTTCATACTCAGAAATCCTGTATAACAGCTTGTAGAAATTAATCTTTATTAAAATAGGTGTATCTTGTCCTATTTATTATGCTCTGTATCATGCACAATAAAATCTGCAAAATTTACAGTAACACATATATGAATAGATTAACACCCTGTAAAATATTTAGCATCACTAATTGCATGGTTTGTTCTGTATAAAATATTTAGCATCAATACTTGCAGTGGTTTTGTCTCTGCATGTGGTATTTGGAATAAAATTTTCATCACCAGAAGTTACCTAGTTCAGTAATTGTATTTAATCCATGTTTGTGCTTAGAAAATTAAGTTTCCAATATAACAAAACCCCTTCTTGTTTAATGAAGTTAAGTAGTTGAATATGTACTCTATTAACGATTGCCCAAGAAATCTTAAATAAGTAACTTTACAACAAAATCTATGTTTTGTAGACTGCAACTTTATCGTGAAGAAAATAAATGTCACGTACCATCACTGCAACTGATACTTGTGCATTCATATAGAATCGACTACTCTCGCTGTCGGAACGTACGAGCTGGTGCCCGAGTCCGAGAGTGAGCAACGTGAAGCTCAAGTGAATCTAACTGAAGTTTTCAAAGATCCGAACCAAAGTTCGGAAGAGCCGAAGGCTAGCTTAGCTCAGGAAGGCAAGCCCCGGAGCATGAACCCACCATTAGCTAGATGTGAACGAATTCAAGACGGTGGGGAGTATATTCCGGCCTCGGTTCAATCCGGTACTTAAGCTTACCGATTACCATATTCTCGGCATGTGGTTAGTGTGTTCAAAGACTTAACCACGGCTACCACACACTGCGGCCTTAGCATTTTTCACTAAACAGACGAGGCCTCAATCATCAACATAAAAATCGTACCATAGCCCGGTATGATTGCCTTATGATTGCAGCATGTAGTAAACATTCAACTCCTATTTTGTCGCGAGTGACAGGAAATCACTCGACTTTTACCAGAGTCCTATTAGCATAGCATTCTATCGAACCTTACACCTAGTGTTCAGAGCATGGGTACCTGGATCATGCAACTAAGTTTTCATTCAACTCCTATAAACTTAATGCACAAGTAAAATAGAGTAATAAGTTGCATAAGTTTTTTAAAAAATATGGTTCATGCTTCGGGGCTTGCCTTCTTGGGTAAAGTTAGTTTGGGGCTCGTCCGAACTCAGGTTCGGGTCTTCGAATGCTTCAGTTAGATTTACTTGAGCTTCACATTGCTCACTCTCGGACACGGGCACCAGCTCGTACGTTCCGTCGGCGAGAGTAGTAGATTCTATATGAATGCACAAGTGTAAGTTGTAGTGATGGTATATGATAATTATTTTCTTCATGATAAAGTTGCAGTCCACAAACATAGATTTGGTTGTGAAGTTACTTAGTTAAGATTTCTTTGTGCTAAACAAGAGGGGTTGGGGGGGGGGCGTTGTGTTCTTTTGGAAACTAATTAATTTTTTTTAAGAACAACATGGATTAAACACAACTTCTAGACTAGGTAACTTCTGGTGATGAAATATTTATTTAAAGTACATTATACAGAGACAACAGCACTGTCAAAATTTCAGAAATATCTGTACAGTAGATTAATTTTGAAAAATATAATACACAGCCACTGCTAGAACTTAGTTATTTTTATACAGGACAAACCATGCATGTTTTGATACTAAAACTATTACAGTATGTTAATCTATCCATATATGTGTTACTGTAAATGTTTCAGATTTTATTGTGCACGATACAGAGCATAATAAATAAGACAATATACACCTATTTATTTAAGGATTAATTTCTACAGGATGTTTTACAGGGTTTCTGAGTATGAAACTTTTTATACAGCAAGAACTACTCCAATGTGTCCCACAGTAAAATGTTGAACATTTTCCAAGGAAAGAAACTAACTATTTGAATTAGTGCATTTTTTCTACCACAAAATTATATAAATAGATTACAGAAAGGAAAAAAGGTTCTAAACTTTTTCTGTGGTATTTAGGCATCACTATAACAGCTCTGGAAAAGTTTCACAGCATGAAGTACAATATATCAGTAGGTACAAAATAGTTCTATTATTTCATGGCATGAACAAAGTTTAACAAAAAATTTAGCTAGAGATGGGTTCTGGTCCTAATATTTTTTACACTGGCCTACACATCAAGCAACCAATCTACTCTCAAAAAGTCAAATTCAGAACTGGTCAACAACAGTGGGTACGATTAAAGTCTATTAAACCTTCCATTTAATTTAGAGCAAGATTTAGCAAGCAACTGAAGAAAAGCATGTAACAAAAGTTGTAGATTTTCTTCTATCGATTCTAGAACAGTTGAGTTTGTAGTTTTCTGATTTTTCTATGATTTTATATGAATTTTACAATTCACTGTTTTTGAATTAAAAGTTTAAACACAGGTTTACAGTTATGCCCCTGGAAACTTGCGTGCAGACCCTTTTAAAGATTTCAATCATTGCAATTGGGTCCCTGGACGGCGCTGGCACGGCGGCCGGCAAAACTCTGGCGTGAGGGCTCATCGGCGGCGAGGGGAAAAGGGTCCGAGAGATCCAGGGAGGTGAAATCTACCTTGGGGTGGCTTTGGTCGGGATTGGGGGTGGTCGGAAAGGGCTCGTCGGCGTGGAACAGGGGGCGGCAGCGACGGTGTTGGGGCAGCGCTGGCGGGTCGGGAAGCTCTGGTAGGGTGATGTAGTCCCGTTCCGAGCCTTGGTTCGGGTGGAGGAGGGCTGGGGGTGGGGTGTCCACGGCGGTCAGGGGCGGCGGCGGTGGAGGCAGCGCTGGCAACGAGCGCCGGCAGTTCTGGGCGACGATTGGCGGGGCAGTGATCGTCACTAGGATGCTGTGGTGGTGGTTGGGGGCTCAGCTTGGGCTGTGGATGACTGGAGGGGTGAGCTCCACGGTGAGCGGGCATGACGGCGGTAATTGTGGCGGCGGCGGCGTTCTGGTGTCTGGGCGCTCGAGGAGGCTCAGTGCGGCCTTTTGTAGGCAGCAGAGAGGCGGGACGAGGGGCGGGGCTGGACTGCGAGGCTCGACCGCGGGCGGCACAACGGGGGCGTGCCACTGGGCGGCGGGGGTGGCGGCCAGAGGCTCGGCGCGGCGAGCGGCGGGCGGGAGCAAGGGATTAGGTGTGCTGCAGCACTGCGGCTTGTCAGGCGGCGAGCGCATGGAGTGGCGGGACAGAGCGGAGGCTCGGGCACGGCGCGGCTTGTCCATTGGGCGCGGCGTGCGGTGGTCGGGTGGCGGCGTCGCGTGCGGCCAGCGGCGCGTCGCGGTTGGCGGCCGGAGATCCTGGCGTGGTGAGGGAGGGACTGCGCGGCACATGATTGGGTGTGGCAGGGCTTGGTCGGGGGAGTGGGGAGGACGGCCGGCGACTGGCTTGTCGCAGCGTGAGCGGCAGGCATCGCCAGACAGACGGCCAACGGTGACTGGCGGCGGGCGTCGGGCAAAGCAGAGGAGAGGGGAGGGACTGAAAGTGGAAATAGAAGAAAAGGTAGGGGCTGGTTTGGAAATTCAAGTGTTTCTCAAATTTTGTGTTGCAACTCAAAAATCTCTGAACATGAAAGTTGTTCAAAATGAAAAGTTACACAAGTTTTGTTTCAGGCCAAGGTTCATTTGAGTTCTAGTTTAGAAATTATTTTAAAACTGAAAAAGTAGGATTCGGAGGGCACGTCATTTCCTGGGCAAAATTTGCATTCTCTCCTAGGCTTCAACTAGACTTTTGTTTATCATGTCAATAACGATGTGCCTATTCAATTTCGTAGCCATGTTTGCATCGATGTGAAAGTTATTTAATTTTTTTGATTAACGTACATGTACTTATGCACATATACACATCTATTTTCAATTCAAAGCAAAACCAATTTATAATTCATTTCTTTTAAAGTTTTCTTAGTTATTTATGCATCGTGTTATGCTAATGAGGCTTATTTCATAATTTAAACACCTGAGGTGTCACACTTGAAGGCATGGATATTATTTTGGGTATCAATTGGATGGCTCTGCACGGAGTCACACTAGACGTTTCTTCCAAGCTGTTGAAATAAATTCACCTAGTCACGGAGCCACTACCCTTTACCTACCATTCTAGGAGTGCACAAATTCCTGTGCTTTCGTGATGGAAGGAGTTAAACTAGAGGATATTTCCATGGTACGCGAGTATGCCAATGTTTTTCCGGATGACTTGCCAGGAATGCCACCAGATAAGGATATTGAGTTCGTTATTGAACTACAATCAGGCACCGCACCTATCTCAAAAAGACCCTATAGAATGCCACCTAAAGAATTGGCCGAACTAAAAATACAACTCCAAGAACTGATAGACAATGGCTTCATTCATTCTAGAGCATTATCTTGGGGTTGTCCAGCCCTATTTGTAAAGAAAAAGGATGACAATTTGAGGTTATGTGTTGACTACCGACCTCTCAATGCGGTGACCATTAAGAATAAATACCCACTTCTCCGCATTGATGTTCTCTTTGATCAATTATCTGGAGCTAGGGTTTTCTCAAAGATTGATCTTCGTTCTGGATATCATAAGATAAAGATTCGTCCATGCGATATTCCTAAGACTGCCTTTTCCACACGATATGGGCTATATGAATTTTTGGTCATATCCTTTGGTCTCACAAATGCTCCTGCCTACTTCATGTATCTCATGAATTCGGTATTCATGCCAGAGCTCGACAAGTTCGTCGTGGTTTTCATTGACGACATCCTTATTTATTCCAAGGATGAGGAAGAGCATGCTAAGCACTTGCACATTGTTCTTCAACGTCTTAGGGACCATCAGCTCTATGCTAAATTTTCTAAGTGCAAATTCTGGTTGAATAGTGTGAAATTCTTGGGTCACACAATTTCCAGCGAAGGCATAGCTGTTGACCTCAGCAAGGTACAAGAGGTGATGCATTGGAAGCCTCCTACCTCTGTTCATCAGATTCGCAGTTTTCTTGGTTTAGCCGGTTACTATCGCCGCTTCATTCCGGATTTCTCCAGAATTGCTAAGCCTATGACTGAACTATTAAAAAAGGGAGTAAAGTTTGTGTGGGATGAGAAATGTGAAGGAGCTTTCCACACTCTTAGAGAACATTTGACTACAGTCCCTATGTTAGCTCAACCTGATAACACCAAGCCGATCTGAATATGAGACAAAGAAGATGGCTAGAATTAATCCAGGATTATGACCTTTAGGTGCACTATCACCCAGGCAAGGCTAATGTAGCTGCGGATGCACTAAGCCGCAAGGCTCATTGCCATTGCCTATCAGTGGAATTCTATAATGAAACATTATGTTCATAAATGAGGAAGCTTTGTCTAGAAATGATTCCCCAAGACACTTTGAATCACATCTCGGTTGAGCCCACTCTTCACGACCAAATCATCATGGCACAACTACATGATGAAGGTGTTAAGATCATTAAACAAAAACTCTCTCTAGGAGAAGAGAATGATAAATGTTTCTGCCAGAACCATAAGGGAGTTTTATGGTTCGAAAGTCGCATAGTCGTTCCGAAGAATCATGAGCTCCGCAAACAAATTCTTGATGAGGCACGTCTTTCCAAATTTTCTATTCACCCCGGCAGTAGCAAAATGTATCAAGATCTTAGGCAAAACTTCTAGTGGACTAGAATGAAAAGGGAAATTGCTAAATATGTCTCCGAATGTGAGAGTAAAGGCTAGCCATTTGAAAGTAGCCGGTACACTTCAACCTTTGCCTATACCATCCTGGAAATGGGAAGACATAAGTATGGATTTCATAGTTGGGTTGCCAAGCACCTCCCAGAAACATGACTCCATATGGGTTATCGTTGATAGGCTCACAAAGATGGCACATTTTCTTTCGGTGCACACCACCTATACTGCCAAGAAATATGCCGAGATTTATCTCAATCACATTGTTTGCCACCCACTACCATTGCCGCCGCCGTGAGGAGCTCGCCGTGGAGCTCATCTCTCCGGCCACCCATTGCTAGAGCTGAGCCTCCAAACACCACCGCACCTCCCCAGCGAAGCTCACTGCCCCGCCCATCGCCGCCCAACCCCGCCGGAGCAAGGCCGCTAAGCAACCGCCGCCGCCGCCCCTGTCCGCCGTGGGCACGCCGCCTCCGATCTCCCTTCCCTGGAGCCGACCCTCGGAATCAGTCCTCCACCGCCCACCGCAGCTTCCCGACCCGACCACGCCATCCCAGCCTCGCCAGAGCACCGTCGCCGCCGCTGGCCCCTTTCTGCCGTGGGAAACCCACCTCCGGCCGTGCCCGACCCCGACCAAGGCCACCACGAGGTAGCTCTCGCGTCCCTGGTAGTCCCCTGACCCTTACCCTCGCCGCCGGCGAGCCTCCTCGCCAGAATTTGGCCGGCCGCCATGCCAACCCCGCCAGGGACCCAATTGCTTTGTTTTCAATCTTTCTAAGGGTCTGCACGCAAGTCTCCAGGGCCATATATACAAACCAGTGTAATGACCCTAGATTCAAAAACAGCAAACTTTGAAAATGCTTTAAAAATTGTAGAAAAATCAGAAAAATACAAACTCCACTGTTCTGTAATCCTTAGAAGAAGATCTACAACTTTTGTTACATGCATTTCTTCAGTTGCTTGCTATATTTTGCCCTAGATTAAATGGAAGGTTTAATAGCCTTTATTTGTACCCAATGTTGTAGACAGAGGCTGAACCTAATTTTTGGACAGTGGATTATTTCATATGTGTAGGCCAGTGTAAAATGTTCAGGACCAGAACCCATCTCTAGCTAAACCTTTTGTTAGACTTTGTTTTATGCCATGAAGGGATAGAAATAATTTTTCCTACTGTTCTATAGTGATTCATGTTATGAAACTTTTTCTGTGTTGTTATATTGATACCTAGATGTCACAGAAAAATTTAAGGACTGTTTACCTTTCTGTAACCTACTCATATAATTTTGTGGTGGAAAAATGCATTAAATCAAAGTAATTAGTTTTTGTGCTTGAAAAATGTTCATCTTTTTACTATGGGATGCTTTGGATTAGAACATGCTGTATAAAAAGTAACTTTACAACAAAATCTATGTTTTGTGGACTGCAACTTTATTGTGAAGAAAATAAATGTCACGTACCATCACTACAACTCATACTTATGCATTCATATAGAATCGACTACTCTCGCTGACGGAACGTACGAGCTGGTGCCCGAGTCCGAGACTGAGCAGCGCGAAGCTCAAGTGAATCTAACTGAAGTTTTCAAAGATCCGAACCAAAGTTCGGAAGAGCCCAAGGCTAGCTTAGCTCAGGAAGGCAAGCCCCGGAGCATGAACCCTGTTTTTCTAAATTATGCAACTTATTACTCTATTTTACTTGCGCATTAAGTTGATAGAAGTTGAATAAAAACATAGTTGCACGATCCTAGGTACCCATGCTCTGAACACTAGATGTAAGGTTCGATAGAATGCTATGCTAATAGGACCCGGTAAAAGTCAAGTGATTTCCTGTCACTCGCGAGAATATAGGAGTTGAATGTTTACTACATGCTGCAATCATAAGGTCGACGGACGGGGCTATGGTGCGATGTTCATGTTGATGATTGAGGCCCCGTCTGTTTAGTGAAAAATGCTAAGGCCGCAGTGTGTGGTAGTGGTGGTTATGTCTTTGAACGTACTAACCACATGCCGAGAATATGGTAATCGGTAAGCTTAAGTACTGGATTGAACCGAGGCCGGAACATACTCCCCACCGTCTTGAATTCGTTCAAATCTAGCTAATGGCGGGTGCGTATGCCGCCACGGCCCAGCGTCATATCGTGGTCTGTGGGGACGTGTAGTCGAGGGCGGTGGGCCTGTTACGTGAAGCGGGAATTGAATGGAAAAGTTTCACGTGTGACTCTGGGAGTAACCACATGACGTGTGTTTAGGTCTGCCTTGCAAGGTTAAGAAATTCAATTCGAATCGTCCGATTCTCGCGGTATTGAGACTGCTTGACCCTTTTACTACATAGAGTAAGAAGAGGAACAATGATGATGATTAATCTTGTTGGATGCAAATTAATTCTTTCACCATGTATGGTATTGGATAGTTGCTTACCTAGAATGGTTAAGAAAACTAGAACCTGGAGCTAAAATTTGAAAGTAAGGACCTACTTGTATATGCTTTTCGGCAAAACAAACCCCTCAAGCCAAAATCCTTGCATGCCTAGGAGTCGGCTAAGTATATTCCACTAGTCGGGTAAGCCTTGCTGAGTATTAGTATACTCAGCCTTGCTTGTGGCTTGTTTTCAGGTGATACTTTTGAGGACATGGTTGCTAGTTTGACTTGGCCGTGTACTCTTCCTCCTGGTTGGCGGTGGAATGGGATGCGTCCCCGGCCAATGATGATAATGCGGAGTGATGTCTCGTACGGGTTTAATCGAGACATCATGTATCGTCGAGTAGTTTATCGTTGTTTTTCCGCTGCATTGAACTTTGAAGAACTCGTTTACTTTTAAACTTGGAAGTACTCTATTTTACGAATTCGAACTTGGTCTGTAATAATAAGTTTATGTGGAACTCTGTGATGTAAAATTTGTGGAATGTTGTATTCTCTAGGCTCACCTTCGTGTGTGTACTTTGTATGTGTTGTTTCGATCGGCAAACCCGTGGTTGGGGATGCCAAATCTGTGGGAGATCTCCTTGATGAACTCTATCGCCTTGGCAGTTGTTGTTGCGATGACCGGTTTGACTTCGATCCTCTTGGTGAACTTGTCGATGGCGACGTACATGTGGGTGAAGCCACCTGCAGCGGTCTTGAGGGGTCCGACCGAGTCGAGTCCCCAGCAGGCGAAAGGGAATGAGGGTGGTATCGTTCTCAAGACTTGTGCTGGGACATGTTGCTGCTTGGCGAAGAACTAACATCCAGTGCACTTCTTGACGATATCCTGGGGGTCAACGAGTGCTGTGGGCCAGTAGAAGCCGGATCTTAAAGCTTTCCCCACCAGAGTGGAAGTCCCTGCGTGGTTCCAGCAAACGCCCGAGTGCATTTTGCTGAGCAGAGCTACTTCGTCGCACTAGGAGGTGCACTTGGACAGGGTTCCAGATGACGCTGAGTTCTTGAACAGGTCGTCGCCAATGACGACGTAACTGGCCGCTTGTCTGGAGAGCTTTTCGTGCTCTTTCTTCACAGGGTAAGATTTGTTGTTTATGATGAAGTTGATGATGGGTGCTCGCCAATCGGCCTTGATGACGAGTACTTCCTGGCCCTCTTCTGGTACCAAGTCGGGTTTGGTGGGAGGTTCTTCCTCGATCTTCATCGTGGGGCTACTAAGAGCCTGGACGTATACTCCAGCCGGGAGCAGAGCATGTTTAGAACTGAGTTTGGAGAGAACATCTATTGCGACGTTGTTGTCCTTGGGGACGTGGTGGAACTCTAGGCCGTGGAACTTGGCCTCGAGCTTTCTTATCTCCTTGCAGTATGTGCCCATCTTCTCCTTGGGACACTCCCAGTCTTTATTGACTTGCTGGATGATGACTTTGGAGTCACCATATGCTAGGAGTCGCTTGATGCTGAGTGAGGCAGCGATCCGGAGACCGTGGAGGAGGGCCTCCTACTTCGCAGCATTGTTTGTGGTCTTGAAAAGTAGCTGGAGGACATACTTGACCTGTTCGCCTCTTGGAGATATGAAAAGGACTCCGATGCCGGCGCCATCGAGGTTAAGGGCGCCGTCGAAGTACATCTTCCAGTGCTCGGGTTGTTGCTCTGGCGGTGGATCTTGGATCTCAGTCCACTAGGCCACGAAGTTGGCTAGGGCCTGTGACTTGATCGTAGACCAGGGGACGAACTTGACGGAGAGCGCGCCAAGCTCAACAGACCACTTGACGACTCGGCCATTGGCATCTGGATTATGGAGGATGTCGCCGAGTGGAAAGGAGGATACGATCTTGACATTGTGCGCCTGGAAGTATTGCCGGCGTATCCTGGACGTGATGAGGATTACAGGAGCTTCTGGACTTGTGAACAACGCACCTTTGAGTCGCTGAGTACCTCGCTGATGAAGTAGACTGGTTGTTGCACCTTGTAAACATGCCCTGGATCGTCTCGTTCGACGACCAGGACCGTGGTGACCACATGCGTGGTAGCGGCGATGTATAGAAGTAGGGCTTTGTTTGGGTCCAAGGCCATGAGCACTAGCGAGTTGGTTAAGAAGTTCTTCAAGTTGTGAAATGCCTTGGAGGCATCATCGTTCCACTCGAACTTGTCGGACTTTTGAAGTAGTTTGAAGAATGGCAAACCCTTATCGCCAAGTCGACTGATGAATCGGCTGAGGGCCGCCATGTGTTGGTGTTTTACCGCCACGCCCACCGAGGGATACCCCCGAGGTGTTGAGTTTGTAGGTAGGGTGTCGCCGAGATTAGGAACTCGAAGGTGCAATGAACACAAGGTTTAGACAGGCTCGGGCTGCCGAGAGCGTAATAGCCTACGTCCTATGTGGTTTGTATTGCCTTTGATGGTGATCGTCCCTTTAGGGGGTCCCTGTCCGCCCTTATATAGTCTGGGGGGACAGGTTTACATGGAAGTCCTAGTCCGATACAAGCCAGGAGTCCTACCTGAGTACTTCTCGGGTAGTTTCCTACCATGTCCGACTAGTTTTACTATTGTACGAGTAGTCTTACTGCACTACGAGTAGTTACAACAGATGTAGGGCGTGGGCCATGTCCCATCCCGTATCCTAGGAGAAGTATGACATGTGTACAGTCCTGTGTACCTGGGTCTGACAAGCCCCCTAGCTCTTCGTAGCCGAGTTCTGCAAGCGTTCGAGTACTTCTGAAGGCGTCTTCGAGTTCTCCCGAACTTCATCTTGAAGGTGTCATCCGAGTATTTCTTTGGCTGCGTCGAGGCTGTGAGGTGCTCATGCCCCGAGTAGTTGTCAAGTCTTGAGTCTTCTGTCCTTACCTTCCAGCAGATTTGAAAAATAAGTCGCTGATGACATGTGTCCTGCAGCCCCCGAGCCTTGAATCCAAATCCCTAAGATTTGGAATGAAGGATCCAAAGAATCGTGGCATGCAATATATGGCAGCAAAGAGTTGATGGTAAACATGGGCAAATCGGTTTAGTAAATTTGAAAACCTCTTCTTTCGAGATGAGTTCCCAGAAAAAATGGTTAAACAAATAACTTCTCCAACAAACTCCCGAAATTACCTCCTAAATCAATCTTTGTTCCCTGAGTCAATGACTAAATAAGACCTCTTTGTAATAAGCTGAAAAAACCCCTTATTTCGGAATAAAATCACAGAAATAATGGTGAACAAAAATCTACCCAAGATAAATCTTAAAAAGCCTCTTGGATCGGGTACCGTCGAGTAGTTTGACAGCGTCCATCGCTTAAGCATGAGAGCTGTCCATTGAAGCACGCTGAGTGCCTTGTCCCATCGAGCCCCTTAGCCAAGGAGCCAGATGAGTATCATACAGTATACGTAATAGTCGGTGGCGTCAGCCCCCGAGCTGAAGCATCGAGTAAGTAGCCGCTGGATCTTGAACAGTCGATAAAGCCACCTAGTCGGAGTCGATCCCGACTAGGGTTGTAGTCAAGACAAGTAGTTGAATAGGTATAGAACTAGTCGTAAACAAGTAAACCCCTTGCCATGGGAGCGAGGCCCCTGCAGCAAACTTGCTCGTAGTACTAGTCGTAAACTAGTAAAACGGAGTTGTACTAGAAGTATGAGTGCAAGGCACCTTCAGTGACACAAGATACTAGTCAGAGATAGTAATTGGTTACTGGAAGTATGGGAGCGAAGCCCCTTCAGCAAAGCGCGTAATACCAGTCGTAAACCAATAAAACGGAGTTGTACTGGAAGTATGAGCGCAAGGCCCCTTCAGTAACACAAGATACTAATCGGAGAATAGTAATTGGTTACTGGAAGAATGGGAGCGAAGTCCCTTCAGCAAACATGCGCGTAATACCAGTCGTAAACCAGTAAAATGGAGTTGTACTGGAAGTATTAATCTCGAGGCACCATTAGACGATGTCCCAGTTGATCAAGGATGAAAACGGCGTAGATGCTCGATATTCCAAGAATTAGGAACGTCCAGGCCATCAGGGTGCTGTAAGCGATAAGATCTAGGGCCTGTAACCTTATGCACAATGAAAGGCCCTTCCTATTGCGAGTTAAGCTTGTGTAGTCCGGTATTATCCTGGATTTGTCGAAGAACCATATCTCCAACATTGAAAGAGCGACGTTGAATGTTCCTGTCGTGGTAACGACGAACTCCTTGTATGTAGCGGGCCGACTGGAACAAGGCATTGCATCTGATTTCCTCAGCTGAGACAAGCTCGAGATGTCTTGCGGTGTCAGCCTTGCCTTCTTCAAACATCTCCAGTCGTGGAGACTTCCACATCACATCAGCTGGTAATATAGCTTCAGATCCGTAAACGAGAAAGAAAGGTGACTGTCATGTGGCTTTGCTTGGTTGTGTGCGAAGCCCCCAGACTACTAATGAGATCTCATCAATCCACTTGCTGCCCTTTTTGCTATTCTCGTCATAGAGTCTTTTCTTCAAACCATCAAGAATCAAGCCGTTGGCGCGCTCAACCTGGCCATTGGCCCGCGGGTGAGCCACTGAAACATATTTGACTTCAATGGAACTGCTTTCACAGAAATCGCAGAATTGATGCGAGTGGAAATTGGATCCCAGATCTGTAATGATGGTGTTGGGGAAGCCAAAACGATGTAAGATGTCTTAGATGAAAGTAACCACTCGATCCGCAGAGAGCGTTGCGATTGGCTTGTACTCGATCCACTTGGTAAATTTGTCAATGGCCACCAACACGTGTGTGAAACCTCCTGGCGCAGTTGTTAATGGCCCTATCATGTCCAGACCCCAGCATGCAAACGGCCATGAGGGTGGTATGGTGATGAGGTTATGAGCTGGAACATGAGGCTGCTTGGCAAAGAACTGGCAGTTGGTACACCGACAAACAAGTTCTTCGGCATCTGCCAAAGCAGTCGGCTAGTAAAAATCAAATCGAAACGCCTTGCCGACTAGTGTGCGTGAAGCCGCATGGTTCCCGCACACGCCTTCGTGAATCTCTTGGAATATATCTTTGCCCTCCTCCTTGCTGACACACTTCATGAGTATGCCTGATGCTGATCCACGCTTGTACAGGTTACCCCCGACTACAACATACCCTTTACTACGCCTTAGGATGCGAGTAGCTTCAACGCTTTTTGGGTCGACGCCGGGGGGTAGTTTGCGCTCCTGGATGTAGTCGATGAAGGCCACCGTCCAGTCGACCTCGATCATCAAGACCTCTCGGTCGGGTTCCTTTGGACCCTGAGCGATGGAACTTGAGTCTGGTGCCTTGATGGAAGGGTTATGCAACTCGTGAATGAAAACTCCCGGTGGGACGGTAGCTCGATCAGAACCTAGTTTGGAGAGCACATCCGCGCCCACATTGTTGTCGCAAATCACATGATGGATTTCCAATCCCGAGAACTTGTTCTCGAGCTTGCGTATTTCCGTAACATACGTGTCCATGGTGTCCTTGTTGATTTCCCACTCCTTGTTGACTTGTTGAACCACCGGTAAGGAGTCACCATAGACGAGTAGTCGCTTGATGCCTAGAGAGATTGCCAGGCGTAGCCCGTGCAATAATGCCTCGTACTCGGCTTCCTTGTTAGAGACCTCGAATAGTATTTGGAACACGTACTTGAGCTGTTCTCCTCTCGGGCTGATGAAAAGTACTTCTGCACCACCGCCACCGAGCTTGAGTGAGCCGTCAAAGTAGATGACCCAATGTTCTGGCTGGTTGAAGGGGCTTCCACTTGATTTTCTTGCCACTCCGCCATGAAATCGGCTAGTGCCTGCGACTTGATGGCTATCCGGGGCTTGAAGTCGAGTCTGAGGGCTCCTAGCTCCACGACCCACTTGGAGATGCGCCCGGTAGCATCCTGATTGTTGAGGATATCCGCCAATGGGAAGTCGGAGACCACCAGGATGTTGTATGCGTTGAAGTAGTGGCGAAGCTTCCTGGAAGTGATGAGTAAATCGTAAAGTAGTTTCTAAATTGTCGGGTAATGAACCTTGGATTTAGAGAGGACTTCGCTGATGAAGTAGACTCGTCGCTGCACCTTGAAGGCGTGGCCTTCCTCCTGTCGTTCCACCACGATTGCCGAACTGACAATGTCAGTAGTCACGGTGATGTAGAGTAGCAGATTCTCGCCTGGTTGGGGAGCTGTCAGGATGGGTGGCGACTGCAAATGGTTCATGAGATCTTGCAGCGCCTGGTTTGCCTCCTCGGACCACTAGAACTTGTCGTGGAGCTTGAGCAATTTGAAGAAGGGTAGTACTCTTTCTCCAAGTTGAGAGATAAATCGATTCAAAGCTGCCATGCAGCCTGTGAGCTTCCGGACGTCCTTGATTGTCCTTGGAGTGTCCATGGCTGTGATGGCATTGATCTCTCCGAGTTTGGTTCAATTCCTCGGTGACTGACAATGAACCCGAGTAGTTTTCCTTGTGGCACACCAAAGATGCACTTCGTCCGGTTAAGCTTCCATCAAAACCACAGCAAGCTGTTAAATGTCTCCTCGAGATCAGTGATGAACTCGTCGTGGGATCTGGTCTTGCTGACCACGTCATCCACGTAAGCTTCTACGTTGCGGTGTAGCTGGTTCGCAAGGGACAGTTGGATGGCCCGTTGATAGGTGGCTCCTGCGTTCTTCAACCCGAATGACATTGTAGTGTATGTGTAT
This sequence comes from Panicum miliaceum, assembly GCA_032594955.1. Classification (NCBI taxonomy): domain Eukaryota; kingdom Viridiplantae; phylum Streptophyta; class Magnoliopsida; order Poales; family Poaceae; genus Panicum; species Panicum miliaceum. Next base: position 26,740,403 of record CM064066.1, on the reverse strand, counting down.
GCTCCAAAGGGGGTGATGAACGCCATTTTGATCTGATCTTCTTCCTTGAGAGCTATCTTGTGGTAGCACGAGTAGCAGTCGAGGAAGGAGAGCAAGACGCAGCCAGCCATAGAGTCGATGACTTGGTCGATGCGTGGGAGCGCGAGGGGGTCCTTCCGGCAATGTTTATTGAGATCAGTATAATCCACACACATCCTCCATTCATTATTATTCTTTTTCAAGACTAGTACAAGGTTAGCTAAGCACTCGAAGAAACGCCGGGTGCAGGACCTTAGGGTCTCGTTCATCTCTTGATTCACCTGGAATAGATCGTGGCAAGTGCCCGCCCTGATCATGGATCCTTGGAAGTTGTCGATGAAGGCCCGCTTGAGGTCCCCCCACGAGTCGATGGAGTTTGGCTTGAGGCTTTCAAGCCACGTGAGGGGTGCGGACTCCAGAGCCACCGGGAAGTAGTGAGCTTTGATGGAGTTGGATCCCCCTGAAACTTCAATAGCAACAGAGTAGCATCGAATCCACTAGCGCGGGTCCTGCTTACCATCGTACTTGGGGATTCCGACTGGTTTGAACTCCTTTGGATAGGACTTGTCGGTGATGTTGGATGTGAAGGCGGGGAAGCGATCGCTGTCGTCGTCATCGTGGTACCTGCCGGTACAGTCCCTTCTCCTCGCTTCAATAACACGCCGCGCATCGCGACCTTCATTGATCTTCTGCCTGAGGTCGATCGTGGGAGCGTGATGAAGGTTGGCCTTGAGTAGATCTTGGCCTTGATGCCTTGCACCACGCTGGTTGCGAGTGGGTTGTTGTACTTCTTGTTCATTATTGCCACGTGCGAACGGGTTGCCCTCGTTGTGCTGGCGATTGTCGTTCCTTCGGCTCCCCGGGCCTCCTTCGGGGGTGCGACTGATTAGCGCAGTTTCGCCATGGCACTCAGACCTCGAGGGCGGATTCCGAGTTGAAGACACTGGATGTTGCCCATCGAGTTGCACGAGCGCGCGCTGGGTCAGATACTACAGCATTTGTATCTGAGGGTTGGGTGGGAGTTGTTGGGCTAAGAGGGCTGCTTCTGCGATGGTGCCAATTGGCGTACGGTACTCCCGATCCGCAACTGCTGCAAAGGCATTGTTTAGATCCCTTGGGTCGCGGGCGCAATTCGGCGCATTGCGCCTGCGCTAGGCGTGCTTCGCGTTCTTCACCCGCCGGATCCTTCGGTGCTCCTCGTCTTCGTCCTGGGGAGCGTCAGCTGTGGGCTCGTCGGCTAAGACGTCCGCGAGTTGCTCATTGTAGTACTCGGGGTCCAGCTCCTCGTCCTCCGCGTTGCGAAGGGAGGCCATGCAGACTTGACGATCCGGCGAGTTGCTAGCCCTAAGGCTGTACTCGAGTAGCTCTGTGCTACTTTCTCCCTCTTCCGCGATGGGAGAGAGAGGTTTGCCCTCCTGGAAGGGCAGTTTCTACGTGAAGGCCACAGGGCAAGACTCGTAATCGAGTAGTTCGGAGGGCTCAAAGCCCTTCCAGTACACGAAACGGCCTTGCGGAGTTGATGTTATGGTTAAACTCAGATGGCTGCCCAAAAATGATTCGGTGTGGCCATCGAGTTGCGAGTGGTTTTCATAAGCGGGGGCCGCCCGACGGGCGGTGGCTCCTTCATCTCCGAGTCCTTCTTGGGCCTGGCTTGAAGGTGTAGTACTGAGCGAGGAGTACTCTTCGTTGGAGACCGAGTAGATGTCAAAAATGGGGGCCCCCCGGCAAGCGGTGGCTCCCACATCCTTGAACTTGAGTAGCAGATCCAAATCCTCCTCCAAGTCGGAGAGGCACTTAGATTGTGTGGTCTCTTCAGATCGGTTTGAGTTTGATCCAAGTAGATCTGGTGCGTCATGAGTGGAAGTCGCATCGAAAACGGACATCTTTTCAATCTGCACGGCCAGATCGGGAAGCAGCAGCTCGTCGAGGTTGTCGATGAACTTGTCGAGATCGCTGCTTTGAGTCGATGAAGAGGCCTCTGGCTCCCTGGAGTTGGCTAGGTGACTTTTGAAGCCGCCCAAACCGTTGGCAATGCAGATCCAGGAGCCGAAGATGAATGTTGTGCCCTCCTCGAGCACAGCGCTGGTGAAGTTCAAGGATGCCATCGAATTCTCCAGTCCACGCCCACCGAGGGATACCCTCGAGGTGGTGAGTTTGTAGGTAGGGTGTCGCCGAGATCAGGAACTCGAAGGTGTAAAGGAACGCAAGGTTTTAGACAGGTTCGGGCCGATGAGAGCGTAATACCCTACGTCCTATGGGTTTGTATTGCCTTTGATGATGATTGTCCCTGAGGGGGTCCCTGTTCGCCCTTATATAGTCTGGGGGGACAGGTTTACATGGAAGTCCTAGTCGGGTACAAGCCCAGGAGTCCTACCCGAGTACTTCTCGGGTAGTTTCCTACCGTGTCCAACTAGTTTTACTATTGTACGAGTAGTCCTACTGCACTACGAGTAGTTACAACAGATGTAGGACTTGGGCCATGTCCCATCCCGTATCCTAGGAGAAGTATGCCACGTGTACAGTCCCGTGTACCTGGGTCTGACAGCATGCACTCGGTCAATTTCATCAGGTTCTTTTTTCTCCGAGGGGGCTTCATGTTGCTGATGGCATTGACCTTAGTCGTGTTGGCTTCGATGCCTCGGTTGCTGATGATGAAGCCGATGAGTTTCCCGGATGGGACACAAAAAATGCACTTGGTGGGGTTGAGTTTCCATTTGAATTTCTTGATATTTTCAATTGTTTCAGCCAGGTTAGCAATGAAATGATCATGTGACCGTGTCTTGATGACCATGTCATCGACGTAGGCCTCGGCGTTGCGCCCGATCTGCCCCTCTGGATGGCCTTTTGATAGGTGGCACCCGCATTCTTGAGCCTGAACGTCATGGTGTTGTAGCAGTACGCCCTGAAGGGGGTAACGAACGAAGTCTTCTCTTGATCTGACTCCTTGAGAGCGATCTTTTGATACCCAGAGTAGCAGTCGAGGAAGGAGAGGAGGACGCACCCGGCTGTCGAGTCGACAACCTGGTCGATGCGTGGGAGGGGAAAGGGGTCCTTAGGTCAGTGATTGTTGAAATCTGTATAGTCAACACACATTCTCCATTCACCATTTTTCTTTTTTACAAGGACTGGGTTTGCCAGCCATTCTGGGTGTTCGACTTCACGGATGAACTTTGTGGCTAGGAGCCGAGTAACTTCTACTCTAATAGCCTCCTTTCGATCTTAGGCGAAGCGGCACAACCGTTGATTGACGGGTCGAGCCTTTTCGTCGAGATCCAAGGAGTGCTCAGCCTCCTCCCTCGGAACGCCTGGCATGTCGGAGGGCTTCCATGCAAAGATGACCGAATTGGCGTGGAGGAAGGAGGTGAGCACGTCTTCCTTTGCTTGGTTAAGCCTTGTGCCAATCAGGGCGGTCTTGTCGGGGTTGTCCTCCCTGAGGAGGATGGCCTTCATCTCTTGGCCTGGCTTCAGCTGTGACTCAGTGCCGAGTCATTTTCTAGGATGGTGAGATCCTCTGGAGGAATCTTCATTGCTTACTCGGCCACCAAGACAGAGTTCTTCGATAGCTCTAGCGCTTTAGAGAGGTTGATGTTCTCAGTTTCACAAGAGTGAGAAGTCTTCATGTCGCCGTAGATGGAGATGACTCCGTTCGGCGCCGGCATCTTGAGGACAAGATACGTGTGGTTGGGGATCGCCATGAACCTAGCGAGGGCGGGCCTTCCTAGGATTGCATGGTACGAGGTTTCAAACGACGCCACCTCGAAGTGGAGATGCTCCGTTTGGTAGTTCTCCCGGGTTCCAAAGGTGACTAGAAGAGTCACTTGGCCGACCGGGGTCGAGCCGGAGCCAGAGATGATTCCGTAGAAGGCTTTGATGAGGGCATCCCTATCATTGGTACAACCACGCCTACTACACGACAAGGACCAATTACTCGAGCACGAGCACGACAACTAAATTATTAGGTAAAGTCGTTCCTTATTGTCCAAACAAGTTATTCTCCAAATGGGGTGCTACTAAAGCCTTGTGATGACTTCCTTATGATTAGGAACTTGAAAGCCAAAACAAATTGGAGAAAGCACTACAATGACAACAAACAAGTGGTAGGAGGCATGAGGAAGCGAAGGATCGGACCAAAGTGTGGCAGAACCGCCCGAATTAATCTGGCTTAAGTGCGCTAACCATCACCCTAGAGGAAATCCGAGCTAACACGCACTTAAAACGGAGTAAAACAACAGTCTGTCGGGTAACATCCCGATGCAACCACTGGAATTTTGATCGAAACAATGCATACATACAACCCACACGAAGGTGAGCCCAGAGATTACAACAATCCACAATTTTTCACATCACAGAGTTCAACATGAATTATTATTACAACCCAAGTTCGAATTCATTCATAAACAAGAACTTTTAGAGTTTAATAATGCAGCGGAAAATAAACGATAGTTCTAACAACGATACAAGATATCATGATGAAGCCCGTACATGACATCATTCAGCGTTATCGTTGTTGGCCGGGGACGCATCCCATTCCACCGACCAACTAGAAGGAAGAGTACACGGCTAAGTCAAAGTAGCAACCATGCCCTCAAAGGTCTCACCTGAAAACAAAGCCACAAGCAAGGCTAAGTATACTAATACTAAGCAAGGCTTACCTAACTAGTGGTATATACTTAGCCGACTCCTAGACATGCAAGACTTTTTGTTGAGGGTTGTTTTTGCCAAAAAGCATCTAAGAGTGAGTCCTTGCTTTCAAGTTTTAGCATCAAGTTTTAGTTGATTAACCATTCCAGGTAAGCAACTATCCAAATCACGCATGGTGGAAAAATAATTAACTGAGCATCCAACCATATTAATCATCATCATTGTTCCTCTTCTTACTCTATGTGGTAAAAGGGTTAAGCAGTCTCAATGGCTGCGAGAAAGGGATGATTCGTACCGAATTCCTTAACCTTGCAAGGGGAAACATAAACACACATCACGTGGTTACTCACAGAGTCACATGAGCAACTTTTCCCCTTTCTTCCCGGGTTGTGGATTAGGGCCACCCCCATCGAGTACAGAGATCCACGAACCTCGGAACAAAGTCGGGCCATGGCTACTCTTGCACTCACCATGTGCCCATGGGAACGAAGTCAAGAGGGTGAGGATAAAGTCAACTCGCCAGTCCAATCAGGTACTTAAGCTTACCAATTACCATATTCTCGGCATAGATCAAGAGATACATTTATGGGTTATTTAAAACAAGTTTAATTTTTGATCAAGTTATAGTTTGTAACTGCTCATCCATCTATGCAAAGGTAGTCGGATTCATTAATAGGGTCACAAAAAATTTTAGTTTGCATTTTTCTGATTTTTCTATGATTTTAGATGTATTTTACAATTGACAGCCTCTTGAAAACAAAAGTACTCGGGTTCTCGCAGATAGGTCCCTGGATCTAGCAGAAAAGACCCTAAAATGAATTTGGCGATTGCAATGTAGTCCCTGGACGGGGCTGGGTGTTTCCTAGCCAAAATTCAGGGAGGGGAAAGGGGTGGGGGAGTACGAGGAGGTCGAGGGAAACCTATAGGTGGGCTCGGTTGGGGCTGGGGTGGCCGGAGTTGGGCTACCAGCGGTGGGCAGGAGCTTTGGCGAGGTGCGGGCCGTGGACGACAGTGATTCGGCAAGGGAGGGCGGCGTGGGGAAGTTGGGGAGTAGCAGCAGGTCGAGGGCGACCCGTTTAGAGCCTCGGTTTGGGCGGAGGAGGAGCGGAAAGTGGGGCTCGATGGCGAGGTCGAGTGGCGGCGCTAATGGCGTGGTGGTGGTGGTACTCCAACGTGTGTGAGAAGGGGCTCGGTGCAGCCCTTTTATAGGTGCACAGGGGGAGGAGGGGCTGGGCGCGAGCGGACCGGGGGAGGCGCGGCAAGGACAAGGCTGCGACAAGGGCGCGGCGTCGTCGGCGTGTCGTGGCTCGGCCGTCGGGAATCGACGGCCGCATGGCGCATGCTGGCACCTGAGAGTTGGCAAGGGTGGGATATGGGGCGCGGCAAATCACCGGCAGCTGGACCGGTTGGTGGCCGGTCGGGGCCCGTTGGGGGTCGCGCCTTGGCTCAGCTCACCGGCGCAGGGATGCCCTGCCACGTGGCATTGCTTCTCTGCCGGCCGGAGCAGAGCAGGGGAGGGGAGAGAAGAGAGAGGGAGGGAGAGAGAAAAGGGTCAGGATTCAAATTAAATTTTCTCTAAATTTCAAAAAGAAACTTGAAAAACTTTGAACATGAAAGTTGTAGGGAATTGGAAAATCTACAACTTTTGTTTTAGTCAAAAGTTCATTTGAGCCGCAGTTGCAAAGTTATTTTAAATTCAAGACTACTAGGATTTGAATTACTAGTCATTTCTTGTGTTAAACATTTGAATTTGCAAATGGTGTTTGCAGTACACTTTATAAGGTACTAAAATATGAGTGTGTTTTTATTCTACATTTTTTTATGAAAAGTTGAGCATGTATTGTTATAGACACAAAAGAATAAATCTCACATACACACATACATACACATGCACATACATATTCATACACATGCATATGCACACACATAATTAAATGCGTTGTTTTAATGATTCTAGGTTATTATGCATGATGCTATGTTTAGTTATTCTTGCTTAGGATTGTAAACACCTAGGGTGTTACACAAAGAATCAGACTGCAAGTTCGGACAACCTGTTCGGACCTCCAATAACTGACATATTCCACGGGACATAATTCTTTGCTCCGAAGGGTGTTGGAGGCTCATGAGCACTTGATGGAAACCCCTTGAAGCCTACCTTCAGATGGATTAAGAAACACTGCCAGATTCCATCGGAGTTGCCCAACAACTACAGAGAGATGTTCGGACCTCTAGTCTTGGGCTGACAGCCTTGTCTCAAGTGAAGATCATTTGGGGCCCATTCTATGTTAGAGTTTCCACCCTCCCACGCCTCCTGGCTATCTCCCATGAATAAATACATGCTCCTGCAGCCAGGAGAGGGTTGGATTTTGTTTTGTTGTAAGTTTAGCTTCAGCTACTTTCTGGTGAGCGCGTGTGTCGATTAGACCACCTGTTTGCTTGATTCAAGACCCCAACTCGTGATTCAATTTCAGCCTTTGGCTTGATTTTTGTAAGTTATTTGCTTGTTCATCTTGTTCTTGCTGGTTCTTGGTTGCTAGTAGGTTCAAAGGTATTCTTGGCACAGCAAGAACATCACAATCGGAGATGGTGTACCTGTTGCTAAGGCGCTGCCTTTTGGGGGTTGTAGTCAGACAGCCAACATCGAATCCACCACCAAATCGAGTTATCCCCAGTTCTCATCGAAGATCGGGAACATACCCTAGCGGGTTGTATCATGTGGTAATCAGAGCAAGGTTTTCGGTGAGAGTTTCTACCCATACTTTACATTACCTACAGTCCAAAAATTCCCAAAAACAAGTTAGATCTGAAAATCCCAAAAACTAGTTTCAGCCTTTGCCGTTCTGTGTAGTTTTTTGCTTGTTTTGTTTTCAGTTGCATTGTTTGGACTAGTTGTTGGTTCCTAGTGGTTATTGTTTAGAGTTTTGAGTTCTGGTCACGTTTGTAGTCACCACAAAATCCGCCAGAACCATTCATATTTCCGCTGCTGTCGGTGTTTTACCGCCACGCCCACCGAGGGACACCCCCGAGGTGGTGAGTTTATAGGTAGGGTGTCACCAAGATCAGGAACTCGAAGGTGCAAAGGAACGCAAGGTTTTAGATAGGTTTGGGCCGCTGAGAGCGTAATACCCTACGTCCTGTGTGGTTTGTATTACCTTTGATGATGATTGTCCTCGAGGAGGTCCTTGTCCGCCCTTATATAGTCTGGGGGGACAGGTTTACATGGAAGTCCTAATCGGGTACAAGCCTAGGAGTCGTACCTGAGTACTTCTTGGGTAGTTTCTTACCATGTCCGACTAGTTTTACTATTGTACGAGTAGTTCTACTGCACTACGAGTAGTTACAACAGATGTAGGGCGTGGGCCATGTCCCATCCCGTATTCTAGGAGAAGTGTGCGACAAGGACAGTCCCGTGTGCCCGGGTCTGACAAGCCCCCGAGCTCTTCGTAGCCGAGTACTGCAGGCGTCTGAGTACTTCTGAAGGCATCTTCGAGTTCTCCTGAACTTCATCTTGAAGATGTCTTCCGAATACTTCCTTGGCTGCATCAAGTTTTTGAGGTGCTCATGCCCCGAGTAGTTGTCCAGTCTTCTTTATATGGGGTGCGATTAAATTCGCACTCCATATGGAGTAGCCCCCGAGCCTTAGGTTGACTCGTACAATCAGGCTGAGGGTCAATTTGATCTTGAGTCTTTTGTCCTTATCTTCAAGCAGATTTCAAAAATAAGTCGCTGATGACACATGTCCCGCAGCCCCCGAGCCTTTAATCCAAATCCCCATGTTTTGGAATAAAGGATACAAAGAATCATGGCATGCAATATATGACGGCAAAGATTTGATGGTGAATCATGGGCAAATTTGTGTAATAAATTTGAAAACCTCTTTTTTCGGGATAAGTTCCCTGAAAAAAATGGTGTAACAAATAACATCCCCAACAAACACCCAAAATTACCTCTCAAATCAATCTTTGTGCCCTGAGCCAATGACTAAATAAGTTTTCTAGGTAATATTTTGAACAAACCCCTTATTTCGGAATAAAATTCCTGAAATAATGGCTAAGAAATATCTACCGAAGACAAATCTTAAAAAGCCTCTTGGATCGGTGAAAGATATCTTGGCCCATTAGTGGATTTTGGTGGTAGATGGCAAAGCACATGTACATTTAATCATCTTATCAAGCATGTGTGCAGGTGCTAAGGTTGAATAAGCGAAGCGTATTATTAAGCATGATCCCTCAAAAAGGAAATTAAAAGCGATGTTTTAAATTTACTTGAAGAGTAGATTTGATTTTGAAATTGAGTATAGGAACGTTGAACTATCAAGAGGGACTTTGATCTACAGGTGTTGATGTGGTAGTTGTGCTCAAGAGAACCTATAAAAACCATGAGAATCAAACCTACCACTGTAAACAGCCTTCTTGTGAAATTCCCTGTTAAACCCGGAGTGTCCGGGTCCTTGTCCGGAATGTTCGGACAAAGATGTCCGGAGTATCCGAACATATACCCGGAGTTTCCGGGTAACTGTTTCCCGTCCATAAATTGCTCTGAGTTCGGAGTCTCCGGACCCCAGTATCCGGAAATAAGGGAGCAAGGCCCCTTCAGTAAACTTGCGCGTAGTACTAGTCGTAAACCGGTAAACCGGATTTGTACTGGTAGTATCAATCTCCGGGCACCAATAGAAGATGTCCCCAGTTGAATCAAGGATGAAACCGACTTAGAAGTTCAATATTCCAAGAATTTGGTACCTCCTAGCCATCTGAGTACTGTAATCGATAAGATCCAGGGCCTGTAACCTTGTGCACAATGAAAGGTCCTTCCCATCATGAGTTAAGCTTGTGTACTCCAGTATCATCCTGGATTCGTCGAAGAACCATATCTCCACGTTGAAAGAGGGTCGTTGAACATTCTAGTTGTGGTAACGACGAATTCCTTGTAAGTAGCGGGCCGACTGCAACAATGCATTGCATCGGATTTCCTCAGCTGAATCAAGCTCAAGATGTCTTGCAGTGTCAGCCTCACCTTCTTCAAACATCTCCAGTCGTGGAGACTTCCACATCACGTCAGCTCGTAATATAGCTTCAGATCTGTATACGAGAAAGAAAGGTGACTAGCCTGTGGCTTTGCTTGGTTGTGTGTGAAGCCCCCAGACTACAGATGAGATGTCATTTATCCACTTGCCGCCATTTTTGTTGTTCTCGTCATGGAGTTTTTTCTTCAATCCATCAAGAATCAAGCCGTTGGCGTGCTCAACCTGGCCATTGGAGTTGCATTCACAAAAATCCTAGAACTGATGCAAGTGGAAATTGGATCCCAAATCTGTGATGATGGTGTTGGGGAAGCCAAAGCGGTGTAAGATATCGCAGATGAAAGTAACCACTCAATCTGCAGTGAGCGTTGCAATTGGCTTGTACTCGATCCACATGGTAAACTTGTCGATGGCCACCAACACGTGTGTGAAACCTCCTGGCGTAGTTGTTAAGGGCCCTATCATGTCCAGGCCCCAGCATGCAAACGGCCATGAAGGTGGTATAGTGATGAGGTTATAAGCCAGAACATGGGGCTGTTTGCCAAAGAATTGGCAGTTGGTGCACTGGTGAATGAGTGCTTGGGCTTCTGCCAAAGCAGTCGGCCAGTAGAAACCAGATCGAAATGCCTTGCCGACTAGTGTGCGAGAGGCAGCGTGGTTCCCGCACACGCCTTCATGAATCTCTTGGAGTATTTCTTTGCCCTCCTTCGTGCTGACACACTTCATGAGGATGCCTGATGCTGATCCACACTTGTACAGATTGCCCCCGACTAGAACATACCCTTTGCTGCGCCGTAGGATGCGAGTAGCTTCAGTACTTTTTGGGTTGACACCGGGGGGTAGTTTGTGCTCCTGGATGTAGTCGATGAAGGCCACCCCCTAGTCGACCTCGATCATCAAGACCTCTCGGTCGGATTCCTTGGGACCCTGAGTGATGAAACTTGAGTCTGGTGCCCTAATGGAAGGGTGATGCAACTCATGAATGAAAACTCCTGACAGGACTTTAGCTCGATTAAAACCCAGTTTAAAGAGCACATTCACGCCCACATTGTTGTCTCAAACAACATGGTGAATTTCCAGCCCCGAGAACTTTTTCTCGAGCTTGCGTATTTCCATCTTAGGCGTCCATGGTGTCCTTGTTGATGTCTCACTCAATGTTGACATGTTGAACCACCAGTAAGGAGTCACCATAGACGAGTAGTCGCTTGATGACCAGGGAGATTGCAAGGCGTAGCCCGTGCAACGATGCCTCGTACTCAGCTTTGTTGTTGGAGACCTCGAATAGTATTTGAAACACGTACTTGAGCTGTTCTCCTCTCAGGCTGATGAAAAGTACTCCCGCACAACCACCACCGAGCTTGAGTGAGAGCCATCAAAGTACGTGACCCAATGCTCCGGCTGGTTGGTTGGGGCTTCCACTTGGTTTTCTCGCCACTCACCCATGAAATCAACTAGTGCCTGCGACTTGATGGCTGTCCGGGGCTTGAAGTCGAGTGTAAGGGCTCCCAGCTCCACTACCCACTTGGAGATGCGCTCGGTAGCATCCCGATTGTGGAAGATATCCGCCAATGGAAAGTCGGAGACCACCAGGATATTGTATGCATCGAAGTAGTGGCGAAGTTTCCTGGAAATGATGAGTATACCATAAAGTATTTTTTGAATCGTTGGGTAACGAACCTTAGATTCAGAGAGGACTTTGCTGATGAAGTGGACTAGTCGCTGCACCCCAAAGGCGCGGCCTTCTTCCTATCGTTCCACCACGATTGTTGTATTGATGACGTGAGTAGTCGCAACGATGTAGAGTAACAGGTTCTCGCCTGGTTGGGGAGCCGTCAGGATGGGTGGCGACTGCAAATGGTGCTTGAGATCTTGTAGCTCTTGGTTTGCCTCCTCGGTCCACTTGAACTTGTCGTGGAGCTTGAGCAATTTGAAGAAGGGTAGTCCCCTTTCTCCAAGTCGGGAGATGAATCGATTCAAAGCTGCCATGCAGCCTGTGAGCTTCTGGACATCCTTGATCTTCTTTGGAGCATCCATGGATGTGATGGCATTGATCTTTTTTGGATTTGCTTTGATCCCGTGGTGACTGAAATTGAACCCGAGTAGTTTGCCTTGAGGCACGCCAAAGACGCACTTTTTCGGGTTAAGCTTCCATCGAAACCGTCGCAAGCTATTGAAAGTCTCCTCGAGATCAGTGCTGAACTCATCGTGGGATCTTGTCTTGACGACCACATCATCCACATAAGCTTCAACGTTGCGGTGTAGTTGGTCTGCAAGGCACAGTTGGATGGCCCGTTGATAGGTGGCTCCTGCGTTCTTCAACCCGAAAGACATTATAGTGTAAGCGTATGCTCCAAAGGGGGTGATGAACGCCGTTTTGATCCGGTTGTCCTCCTTGAGAGCTATCTGATGATAGCCCAAGTAGCAGTCAAGGAAGGAGAGCAAGACGCAGCCAGCCGTGGAGTTGATGACTTCGTCGACGTGGGAGCGCGAAGGGGTCCTTCGGGCAGTGTTTATTGAGATCAGTATAATCCACACACATCCTCCATTCATTATTATTCTTTTTCAATACAAGTATAGGGTTAGCTAACCACTTGGGGTGGTACACTTCTTTAATAAAACCAGTCGCAAGTAGTTTTGCTAGATCTTTCTTGATGGCCTCCCTCTTTTTGGGGGCGAAGCGTCATAGTCGTTGCTTCTTTGGAGTGGCTTTAGGGTCGACTTTTAGGCAGTGCTTGATCAACTCCTTGGGCACCCCTGGCATATCCTCTGGTTTCCACGCGAATATGTCACGGTTGGCCCTAAGGAATCTGACGAGCGCGCCTTCCTATTTGTCGCCTTAGCCGCCCCTGATCAAAGCAGTCTTGGACGGGTCGCCTTCTTGCAGTTGGATGCTCTTGATGCTGACGTCGCTGGGATTAGGTTTAACCCTCGACTGGCTAGGCCGCTGGATGGAGATCTCCATCTCTGTGTTGGTCAGCATAAGCGCGACCGCGAGTACTTGTGCAGATGGCTCTGGCATGCGTGATGTCGTGGCATAATCGATCGCCTCCTGGTCACAGTCGTATGACTTCTTCAGGTTGCCACGGAGTGTGAGTACGCCTGTCTTGCCTGGCATTTTGAGTAGCAGGTAAACGTAGTGGGGCACAACCATGAATTTGGCTAGTGCCGGACTGCCAAGGATGGCATGTGTTGATGCCAGATTTTGACACGTGTTGAATCGGCGTCAGGAGAAGTGATTGGCCGATGCAGCAGATCTAAAGGCTACAGTCAAGAATCGACCGATTGAGGCTACAGTTGGGAATCGGCCGATTGGCAATGCAGCGCCAAGCAGATTGGAACCACAACAGAGGATCCCGGTCAAAAGTGGCCTGATGTTGGTCAACGAAGCAATGCTGATTTGGTCAAGAAGCAATGGAAAAAGTCCTGATTGGATTAGGAGACGGCGGCGGAAGATTCTGCGGGAGTCTGTTTCCTTTTAAAGATATTATAGATATAGTAGTTTTTATGTTTAAAATAAGATTGTAACAAGTCGTAATCGACCAGGAGTCCTGGTTTTAGGGTATAAATAGGAGTCGCCAGGGCTTTGTATCGGATCAACACATCAATCAACAAAACACTTCTACTTTTTTCCTAGTACTTTACTTTCAAGTCGGCGACTTCGCCAATACTTTTTCTTCTTTCACGAGTTCGTACGGATTGGCAGGGCTGCATCAACCTGATCTCCGGCCAATTGGTAGGTTATGCTTTTCGAGTAACATCCGAGCTTTAACTACGGGCGCATCGCTGTGGTTTTATTTGGATTTATTCACCAGTTATTGATATTTACTAGAATTATTGGTTTTACCAGTTGTTCTAGTATTATCACCACTTATCCAGCTTGAGATTAGAGTGATCGGCTTTATCATCGCTTTTCCTCGATTTATCATCATACAGCCGATTAGATCAATTTCAAGTGTTGCATCTGTAATAATTGTTTAAGTCGCTCCAGCAGTCTTCTTTGCAATTATTACCTGATATCGGCTGATCCATAGCCGATTATCTTCATAGCATATCGGCCGATTCGCCGACTCGCTCTCAGGGACAGATCAGAACCCCAGCCGATCGGGACGCCCTGAATTTAATACTTTTATTTCCTTGTCAATCAACAGGTCAGATTGACAGGCACGCCGTGCGAACCGCACCAGGGCAAATAACCCGAACAGGAGCTAAGCAGATTCTCCCGGGTCGTGTGTTCGACGCTGAAGACCATCGGCCGATTCCTGGCCGATTTTAGCGCCAACAGCATGGTATGATGAGTCGAAATCCGCCACCTCGAACTTGATGTACTTGGTGCGGTAGTTGTCTTTCGTGCCAAAGGTGACTGGCAGGACCACTGACCCGAGTGGTGTAGCCGCGTTACCCAGGACAATGCCGTAGAAAGGAGCTTTGCTGGGAGTGAGCATCTTGGTGATATGCAGTCCCATCTTCTTGAGAGTACTCGTGAAAAGTAGGTCAAGGCCGCTTCCGCCATCGATGAGTACTCGGGTGAGCTGTGAGCCCGCCACGACAGGGTCTAGGATGAGCAGAAATTTTCCCAGCTCAGAGAAGCTGGTCCATTGATCATCCTTGGGAAAGGAGATTTGGACCTCGCTGTATCTCAGAGGCCTTGTCGTGGCTGGCTCCATAGAGAGTATTTCGCGCAGGGTTAGCTTCTGCGCACGCTTGGAGGGGAATTTGCCGTCTCCGCTAAAGATGACATTGACGACGTTCTTCGGATCCTGGAAGTCTTGAGCCCCCAACTTGTCACCTCCTTCTTCATCATCCTCCTTGTCCTTTCACTTTCCTGCTTGGGGGAGGGGTGGTGCATTGAGTGATTTGCGGATGGTGACGCACTCAAAGAGCGTGTGCCGCGACTTCGGGTGTATTGGGCATTGTTTATGCATTACTTGCTCGTAGTACAAGTGGTTGTTCCACGACTTCTTGCCACGCGGATTGCGCTCGACAGCCGCGACTTCATGGTCTGGCTTACGCTTTTGGGTGTTCCCCGAGTGGTTCCGCTGGCTTTTGTCGAAGTGGACGTTGCCATTTCCTTGCTTGTCGTGGTTGCGCTTGGGGAAGCGGTCGTTTTCCTCATCCTCCTGGTCAGCCCACCTTGCCATCATGTCACATAGCTCCACGGCAGTAGTCAGGCGGTTGCGCCCGAAGTCGTGGTACGTGTTCTTCAAGAAGAGGTCATTTTGGAAGAAACAAATGACGTCCTCATCGGTGATGTTGGCGATGGTGGTGCGCGTCTCGAAGGAACGCCGTGTGTAGGACCTCAGGGTCTCGTTCATCTCTTACTTCATCTAGGACAGGTCGTGGCGAGTGCCCGCCCTGATGATGGATCCCTAGAAGTTGTCGATGAAGGCCCGCTTGAGGTCCTCCCATGAGTCAATGGAGTTTGGCTTGAGGCTTTCAAGCCACGTGAGGGGTGCGGACTTGAGAGCCACCGGGAAGTAGAGAGCTTTTGTAGAGTTGGATACCCCTAAAACTTCAATGGCGACGGAGTAGCAACGAATCCACTAGCCGCGGGTTCTGCTTACCGTCATACTTGAAGATTCCGACTGGTTTGAAGTCCTTTGGATAGGACTTGTCGGTGATGCTGGTGGTGAAGGCAGGGAAGAGGTCGTTGTCGACGTCATCGTGGCGCCTGCTGGTACGGTCCCTTCTCCTCGCTTCAATGACAAGCCGCACGTCGCGGCCTTCATTGATCTTCTGCCTGACGTCGATTGTGGGGGCATCGTGAAGGTTGGCCTCGAGTGGATCTTGGCCGTGATGCCTTGCCCCACGCTGTTTGCGAGTGGGTTGTTGTACTTCTTGTTCATTGTTGCCACGTGCGGATGGGTGGCCCTCGTTGTGTTGGCTGTTTTTGTTCCTCCGGCTCCTGGGGCCTCCTCTAGGGGTGCGACTGACCTGCGCGGTATCACCATGGCGCTTAGACCTCGAGGGCTTATTCTGAGTCGAAGACACTGGATGTTGCCCATCGAGTTGCACGAGTGCGCGCTAGGTCAGATACTGCAGCCTTTGTATCAGAGGATTGGGTGGGAGTATTTGAGCTAGGAGTGCTGCTTCTGCGATGTCGCCGATCAAGGTACGGTACTCGCGATCCACGACTGCTGCAAAAGCGTTGTTGAGATCCCTTGGTTCGCGGGCGCGATTCTGCGTGTTGCCCCTGCGTTGACCGCGCTTGGCGTTCTTTACCCGCCAGATCCTTCGGCGCTCCTCGTCCTCATCTTGGGGAGCATCAGCTATGGGCTCATCGGCTGAGATGCCCATGAGTTGATTGTTGTCGTACTGGGGGTCTAGCTCATCGTCCTCCGCGTTGCGAAGGGAAGCCATGCAGACTTGACGATCCGGCGAGTGGTTAGCCCTAAGGTTGTACTCGAGTAGCGCTGTGCTACTTTCTCCTTCTTCCGCGATACGAGAGAGAGGTCCAACCTCTTGGAAGGGTAGTTCCTGTGTGAAGGCCACAAGTCGGGATTCGTAATCAAGTAGTTCGGAGGGCTCAAAGCCCTTCCAGCACACGAAACGTCCTTGCGATGTTCATGTGATGGTTAAACCCAGAAGGCTACCCGAAAAAGATTCGGTGTGGCCGTTGGGTTGCGAGTGGTTTTCAAGGGCGGTGGCCGCCCGACAAGTGGTGACTCCCTCATCTCCGAGTCATTTTCGGAACCGGCTTGAAGGTGTAGTACTGCGCGGGCAGTACTCTTCGTTGGAGTCCGAGTAGGTGTCGAATATGGGGCCCCCCGGCAAGCGGTGGCGCCCACGTCCTTGATCTTGAGGAGCAGATCCAAATCCTCCTCCAAGTCAGAGAGGGATTTAGATTGTGAGGTCTTTTCAGATCAGTCTGAATCTGACCCGAATAGATCTGGTGTGTCACGAGTGGAAGCCGCGTTGAAAACGGACATCTTTTTTATCTGCTGGGCCAGATCGGTAAGCAGCATATCGTCGAGGTTGTCGATGAAGTCATCGAGATCGCTGCTTGGCGTTGATGAAGAGGCCTCCGGCTCTTTGGAGTTGGCTAGATGGCTGTTAAAGCCACCCAAACCATTGGCGGCGCAGATCCAGGAGCCAAAGATGAAGGTTGTGCCCTCGTCGAGCACAACGCTGGTGAAATTGAAGAATGCCATCGAATTCTCCGGTGGATGCTCGATGAACTCCCCTACCTGGCGTGCCAGCTGTTGTTGTTTTACCACCACGCCCACCGAGGGATACCCCCGAGGTGGTGAGTTTGTAGGTAGGGTGTCGCCGAGATCAGGAACTCGAAGGTGCAAAGGAACGCAAGGTTTTAGTCAGGTTCGGGCCGTTGAGAGCGTAATACCCTACGTCTTGTGTGGGTTGTATTGCCTTTGATGATGATTGTCCTCGAGAGGGTCCCTGTCCGCCCTTATATAGTCCGGGGGGACAGGTTTACATGGAAGTCCTAGTCGAGTACGAGCCCAGGAGTCCTACCCGAGTACTTCTCGGGTAGTTTCCTACCATGTCCGACTAGTTTCACTACTGCATGAGTAATCCTACTGCATTACGAGTAGTTACAATAGATGTAGGGCGTGGGTCATGTCCCATCCTGTATCCTAGGAGAAGTGTGCCACGTGGACAGTCCCGTGTGCCCGGGTCTGACAGTTGCCATTTTGCCACCACGAATCCATCTTCCCCAATTAAGCACCAAAAGAAAATAGCCATATATTTTGTGTTAGATGTCCAATTCAAGAGTTTAAATACAATCTGGAAAGCTTATTTTGTGGTCTTTCCAACGGATCTCACCTTGTCCCCAAATTCGTTTTGAGTGCTTCGCAATAGCGCTAGAGATTTGCGATCTGCTGTGTGAAACTAGAGATGTGAATCTGATTTCAAAGGGTTGTGTTCAGCAATCCCCTTATTTTGGTTGTTGCAATACTAATTAGAAGAGTTTAGGCTTCTGAAGGAAAAGAAAGAAAGAAAGAAACAAAGAGAAAAGGTGCAAAAAGAAAGAAAGAAAGAAAGAGTAAAGCTGTTGTTTCGTTGCACTCATTTGCTACTTTGGTGTGTGACAACGCTTCTATTCAGGCTCACGTTTCTAGCATGATTTATCCCTAGGACCAGCATAGGACCATCAATGACCGCTTATTCAACTTGCATTGACTAACGTGGTTCTAGCTATACCTTGATTCGCTTTCCTTGCAGCCACCTATAGCTCCACAAATTATCTACTACATCTTAGGCTGTGCTTGTGTAACCGTTTGTGCTGTTCTTGATGGCTGCCAACACCTTCTGCTTTGCATGGTAAGAACATGTAAGAACATGATTGCACAATATTGAGAGGGTGGAGTTTGTTGTCACCTAATTCCACTAGTTGATCCTATATATTTTCTTGTGAATTTCTTGCTGCATACTAACCATGACAGGAGAAGACGAAAGGACCCCTCCCCAATCACCACGATCGAAGGCCTTGTTGGAGCACTTTGAGCGCAAAGTGAGGCTGCATATTGAACACCTAGATGACGATGTTTGAGTCACCAATGATCGCACTGGACAGATGGAAACAGCCCATGACGACACCAACACTAGGCTGGCCACACTAGAGAGGTCTATTGCAGATGTGAACACTTCTCTTGCAGCCATTTTGGACAGATTAGAGAAGATGGAACCGAATCAACGTGATGGCTCGGAGTAGAGCAATTACAACAGCAACAACACCAGGGGCAGCACTGCTGGTTGAGACGAAGAAGAATATTCAGCAGACAATGAGCTTGAAGAGGAGGTGAGTGGTCATCGTCGCACCGAACAGCGCCGTCATCGCCATGAGACAGGTCCTCTCCCACCACGGCAAGAGGTATGTGCTGATGACTCTCTAGGCTAGATCAAATTCACTATGCCTTCTTTTGATGGAAAATACAACCCTGATGCATACCTTACTTGGGAACTAGCTGTTGATTAGAAATTTAGTTGCCATGATTTTCCTGAGGACAAACGTGTTAGGGTTG
Organism: Panicum miliaceum; assembly: GCA_032594955.1. NCBI lineage: Eukaryota > Viridiplantae > Streptophyta > Magnoliopsida > Poales > Poaceae > Panicum > Panicum miliaceum. The sequence goes on along the minus strand of CM064066.1, from coordinate 26,721,743 downwards.
CCACTAGTGAGTTTACTGACTTTGCCTCTATTTGGTGGTCTGAATACCATCGTACGAACCCAAAAAGCACACCAAATTGGGATACCTTAAAAAGGATCAAGTGTGCCAGATTTTTTCCTTTTTATTATGCCCGTGATTTGTTACATAAATTGTAGCAACTAAAACAGGGAACAAAATCTGTTGAAGAGTACTATCAAGAGTTGCAAACGGGCATGCTTAGATGTGGTTTAGAGGAAAGTGAGGATCGTGCTATTGCAAGATTTATGGGTGGGCTGAATCAGGAAAGTCATGATATTTTAGCTTACTAGGAATACAATTCTATTACTCGTTTATTTCACCTTGCTTGTAAAGCTGAAAGGGAAGTGCAGGGTCGTCGAGCTAGCATGAGAACTAACATTTCTGCAGGTCGTGTTAGCCCGTGGCCACCATCCAACACTGCTGCACCACAAGCAAGAGCAACTCCACAACTCTCCTCGGGCAGAAAACCATGTCCTACAATGAATTCTGCAGCATGCCCGAGTGAACCAACAAGAGGAGTAGCGGATGGACCTTCCAAGAGCTCATCCTCCGTAGCATCCACGGGAAGAACAAGGGATATTCAGTGCCTACGCTGCAAGGGCTATGGCCACGTGCGCAAGGATTGCCCAAGCACACGAGTGATGGTTGTGCGAGCTGATGGTGGGTATTCCTCTGCTAGTGATTTAGATGAATAAACATATGCTTTGCTTGCTGCTAACAATGTAGGGGAAGGAGAAATCTCCCACCAAGATGAAAAGCACATTGGGGCTGAGGCTGCTGAACACTATGAAAGCCTCGTGGTGCAACGTGTGCTAAGTGCACAAATGGAGAAGGCTGAACAAAATCAGCGCCACACTCTTTTCCAAATGAAGTGTGTGATCAAGGAACGCTCTTGTCGTGTGATCATAGATGGGGGAAGCTCCAACAACTTAGCAAGTACTGAAATGGTGGACAAGCTTGCATTATGCACAAAGCCACATCCGCCGCCCTACTACATTCAATGGCTTAATAACAGCAATAAAGTGAAGGTAACACGGATGGTGAGAGTTAATTTTTTGATTGGTTCCTATCATGATTCTATTGACTGTGATGTTGTGCCTATGCAAGCATATTCGATGCTGTTAGGTAGACCATGGCAGTACAACATTTATTCTTTGCACTATGGTAGAACTAATCAATATTCTTTTGTGCATATTGGCAAGAAACTTGTTTTGCATCCAATGTCTCCTAAAGCTATTTTAAAAGATGAACTCGCTAGAGCTAGCAAAGTAAAGGACCAAGAGCAAGCTAAGAGTGAAAATCAGAATGTGGCTAATGACTTTGGAAACTATAAAAAGAAAAACACTAAATCTGTTCATGATAATAAAAATGAGATTAAGCTGAAAGGGTCATGTTTCATTGCTACCAAATCTGATTTGGATGATATTGATGCTAGAACTACTGTTTGCTATGCTTTAGTTTGCAAAGAAACTTTGTTCTCACTTGAAGATACGTCTATTGCTTTGCCTCTTGCTGTCACTAATCTTTTGCAGGAGTACACCAGTTTTTTTTCCAAAGAAGGTGCCACCAGGGCTGCCACCAAATCGTGGGATTGAGCACCAAATTGACCTCATTCTTGGGGCTTCCTTGCCTAATCGTGCACCATACAGGACCAACCTAGAAGAGACAAAAGAGATTCAGTGGCAAGTGCAAGAATTACTCGACAAAGGTTATGTGCATGAGTCCCTTAGCCCTGTGCCGTTCTCGTGCTTTTAGTTCCTAAGAAAGATGGGTCGTGGCACATGTGTGTGGATTGTAGAGCGATAAACAACATCACAATCAGATATCGCCATCCTATTCCCAGGTTAGATGATATGCTTGATGAATTGAGTGGCTCAATTGTGTTCTCAAAAATTGATTTGCGTAGAAGTTACCACCAGATTCGTATGAAGCTAGGAGATGATGGAAATCAACGTTTAAAACTAAGTTTGGCTTGTATGAATGGTTAGTCATGCCATTTGGGCAAACTAATGCACCCAGCACTTTCATGAGATTGATCAATGAAGTTTTATGCGCTTTTATTTGCAGATTTGTGGTAGTATATTTTGATGATATTTTGATCTATAGCAAATCACTAGAAGACCATCTTGACCATTTACATGTTATTTTTTATGCTCTACGTGATGCACGCTTGTTTGGTAACCTTGAGAAGTGCAGCTTTTGCACAGATCGAGTTTCTTTTCTTAGCTATTGTTGACGCCAGATTTTGACACGTGTTGAATCGATGTCAGGAGAAGAGATTGGCCGATGCACCAGATCTAAAGGCTACAATAAAGAATCGGCCGATTGAGGCTACAGTTGGGAATCGGCCGATTCGCAATGCAACTTGCGCCAAACCGATTGGAACCACAACAGAGGATCCCGGTCAAAAGTGGCCTGACGTTGGTCAACGGAGTAATGCTGATTCGGTCATGAAGCAATGGAAAAAGTCCTGATTGGATTAGGAGACGACGGTGGAAGATTCTGCGGGAGTCCGTTTCCTTTTTAAAGATATTATAGATATAGTAGTATTCCTGTTTGAAATAAGGTTGTAACAAGTCGTAATCGACCAGGAGTCCTGGTTTTAGGGTATAAATAGGAGTCACCAGGGCTTTGTATCGGATCAACACATCAATCAACAAAACACTTCTACTTTTTTCCTAGTACTTTACTTTCAAGTCGGCGACTTCGCCAACACTTTTTCTTCTTTCACGAGTTCGTACGGATTAGCAGGGCTGCATCAACTTGATCTCCGGCCAATTGGTAGGTTCCGCTTATCGAGTAACATCCGAGCTTTAACTACGGGCGCATCGCTGTGGTTTCGTTTGGATTTATTCACTAGTTATCGATATTTACTAGAATTATAGGTTTTACCTGTTGTTCTAGTATTATCACCAGTTATCCAGCTTGAAATTGGAGTTATCGGCTTTATCATCGTTTTTCCTCGATTTATCGTCATACAGCCGATTAGATCTATTTCAAGTGTTGCATCTGTAATAATTGTTTAAGTCGCTCCAGCAGTCTTCTTTGCAATTATTACACGATTATCGGCTGATCCATAGCCGATCATCTTCATAGCAAATCGGCCGATTCGCCGACGCGCTCTTAGGGACAGATCGGAACCCCAGCCGATCGGAACGCCCTGAATTTAATACTCTTATATCCTTGTCAATCAACAGGTCAGATTGACTGGCACGCCGCGCGAACCGCACCAGGGCAAATAACCTGAACAGGAGCTAAGCAGATTCTCCCGAGTCATGTGTCCGACGCTGAAGACCATCGGCCGACTCCTCGCCAATTTTAGCGCCAACACACTTTTGGCACGCCCAGTGGGACCAACTTCAAGATCCGAGATGTCAAAGAACGCAGAAATTTCCGACAGCAACATCATTGAGGTCACAGAAGTGGATCTCAAGGACGACCAGAAGGAAGAATTGGCTAAACATCTAGAAGATTACAAGAAGATGTATCTGCAGTCGTTCAGCCATACTAGAAGCGGGGAGACAGTCAAGAAAGCTCCTCTTCCAGTTCCCCGCCACATCACCATTGCTGAGGATTCGGGCAAGATGTCCGATATGATCCAGCAGTCCGTCTACCAGGCGTTCATCGACCAATCCTCGGTGATGACCAATATGGTGTATAACGCCGTCATCAGCTCTCTGGCCAGCGGAGCAGTGCAAGGATATCAAGGGCCAGCGTACGCCCCGCCGATTTCACTTCCAGCCAGAAGCCCACCAGGCGCGTCCCAATCGGCTCCTTAGCCGATATCGATGCAACGCGAGGGATACAACACTCCGTTGCCTCCAGCGTCTCCAAGGTATAGCGGTGCACCATGTTTCCCATCACAAGCACTGCTTCAGCCCATCTAGATTGCTTCTGTGCAATCGCTGCCCACAAGCTCAGTACCCTAGGGGGCATCGGTAACGACGGCTTTCTCGGATCCATCAACCGGGCATGGGAGCTATCCAATCCAGGCGCCGTTCCAATTGGCCGTCCAGCCGACGGTCCCTCAGCATCAACCAGTCTCATCAGAGATCGGCAGGGGGGCAGGCGCTGTAGAGGCACTCAGAAGCACGACGCCGATGATGATGTACGACGGGGCGGCGGATTCACTTCGCCATCAACTATCAACTGCTCAGACGGCCATGACACAATAGAATTCGCCGCATGCTTCGATCCGTCACCCGGCCGTACCACCACCAGTCCTTCAACATATGCCGGCACCTCGAACGGTCGTTCATCAGCAGCAGGTGGACTGGACAGCAAGAATTGCAGAAGTAATTCAGGACCAATTCGGCTTGAAGCCGAAAGTACAGACTTACACATACAAGACGCCATATCCATCTGCCTATGACTTGCTGCCGTTTCCACACCGGTACAAGGTGCCCAATTTCACCAAGTTTTCAGGGCTGGACGACACATCCACCGTGGAGCACATTAACAGATTCATCATCCAGTGCAGGGAAGCCGCCACGCAAGATGCTCTGAGGGTGCGTCTATTTTCATCATCTCTGTCTGGATCGGCCTTCCAGTGGTTCACCACTTTGCCACCAAATTCTATTGTTACTTGGGCCGATCTGGAGAAGCAGTTCCATAAGTACTTCTACGCAGGAGTACATGAGATCAAGCTCTCACATTTGACCAGCCTCAGGCAGAGGAGTGATGAACCAGTAACTGGATATATACAGAGGTTCAGAGAAGTCAGGAACAAATGCTACAGTCTTGCTCTGACCGATGCACAGTTGGCCGATATCGCTTTCCAAGGCCTCCTGCCACAAATCAAGGAAAGGTATGCTTCGCAAGAATTTGAAAGCTTAAGCCAGATCGTTCACCGATTGGCAGGACAGGAAGTCCGTCCATTTGAGCAGCGGAGGAATTTCCAGAAGAAGGTGGCATATCTAGAAGGGTCTGAATCTGATGGAGAAGAAGAAATCAGCCTAGCAGAATGGGTGAAAGGCAAAAAGCCAATATCGTGCCCTTTCGGAAAGAAAGAACCGGAAACATTCGGCTTTGACACATCAAAAGCCGATAAGATTTTGGACTTATTACTCCAGGAAGGGCAGATCAAGCTATCTCAGTATCATACCATCCCTTCGGCCGATCAGCTCAAGAAGATGAAGTACTGCAAGTGGCACAACGCCACGTCTCATGACACGAACGAATGCAAGATCTTTCGTCAGCAGATACAATCGGCCATCGAGCAGGGGAGGCACAAGTTTGAAACCCCGGCCAAACCGGCAAAGCTGATGAAGATAGACCAGCATCCTTTCCCGGCTAACATGGTTGACACAGGGAGAAATTCACTTCAGACCAAGGTGCTGACGTCGGAATCAGCAAGAAGGAGCGGCGCCGTTCATCCCAGGAAGCAGGTCACGGCGGATGAGGTCAAAGGGAAAAGGCAAGCTGAAGACAAGAGCGAAGGATCAGAACCATCGCGCAGACCCGTCACATCCCGATTCTTGCTCAGGAAATATCAGCGGCAGCAGGAACGGTCAAGATATCACGACGAAATGATACGCCGGCACGAGGATCACTGGCAATGTCTGTTCTTCATCCATTGCTGGGAGAACGACATCCTATTACCGTTAATCGATAACTGTCCTGAGTGCAACGGAATAAGCTGCAATGATCGCCCGTTCAAAAGATCACGCTCCAGAGACAGAGGATCAGAGCCGATCAGCAGAAATCGGCGCGAACAAGAAGGACGGCGCCTTTCAGTGCATGATCAGTTGGGGGGCAGAGTTGACCAGTATCACCGGTCGAAAGGCAGAATCAACCAACAGGATCGACTGGGGGAGAGAATCAGCGTACATGATCGGCTGGAAGAAATGGCTGATGACAGGGTGTCAGATGAAAACCCCCTAGGAAGGGAACCAGATTGGGAGCACGCCAGAACATCGGCCAAACTAGTAAACCCCAGGTGGTGCCCTGATGGTCTATCCAAGTCCCAGAAATGGAGGATCCAACGCCTGCGCCAGTGGGAGCAACAAGAAGAAGAACAGAGGCAGGCAGTGGAGAAAAGAAACGTTAAGTCTCGGGTCTGGCGCCCCAAGAAAAACAACAGCAAGGAAGCAGACAATCAAGAATCGGCAGCTGACATCAACATGGTGTTCATACTGCCGATGGAGTTCATGGTGCCCGCCGATCGAGACAAAGCGACAAGGGTGGAAGAGCAGATGGCGCAGCTAGTATTAGAGCCGATGACAGCCACCTTTGAGAAGCCAGAAGACGAAAAGTGGCAACATCTCAAGGCATTATTTCTCAAAGGGCACGTTAACGGACGACCCGTTACCAGGCTGCTAGTGGATGGAGGCGCCGCAGTCAACATCATGCCGTATGCCATGTTTCGCAAATTGGGCAAAAGCGATGAAGACCTGACCAAGACGGACATGATGCTCAAGGACTTCGAGGGCAACGTGTCTCCCGCCCGTGGAGCGCTCTGCGTCGACCTCACCATCGGCAGTAAGACCCTTCCTACTACCTTTTTCATTATTAATGGTAAGGGGTCCTACAACATGCTGCTCGGTCGCGACTGGATACATGCAAACTGTTGTGTCCCATCTACAATGCACCAATGCCTCGTGCAATGGGTCGGCGACAGTACAGAGATAGTCACCGCCGATTCCGCCTACAGCGTCGCAGCGGCCGACACGCAACAATGGAGCTGTGAGCACGTCAGGTGTATATCTGGCAGAACTTGGGACACTGATTTCCTGAAGGTGTCCAATTTCGGTCTACAGCCGATCCAAGCAGTCGGCTCTGAAAATTCAGAATAGATGGATCAGTTCGTACGTCGGCCGATTCGTTAGAGATGGTGGACTTGGGAGATGATATTAAGCCGAGGCCGACGTATATTAGTGTTAACTTGGATCCTAGATATAAGTGTAAGTTGATAAGTTTGTTAAAAGAATTTAAGGATTGCTTTGCTTGGGAATACCATGAGATGCCTGGTCTAGACCGGTCCATTGTTGAACACCAGTTACCTATAAAATCAGGATAACGGCCATATCAGCAGCCTGCACGACGATGCAATCCCAAAATTCTACCTGATATAAAGGCCGAGATCACAAGATTGATTCAAGCAGGATTTATTTGGCAGTGCCGCTACTCCGAATGGATTTCTAATATTGTGCCCGTGTATAAGAAAAATGGAAAACTGCGCGTGTGCATCGACTTCAGGAACCTAAATCAGGCCACACCAATGGACGGATATCCAATGCCGACGGCCGATGTCTTGATAGATGCTGCCGCAGGACACAAAGTCATCAGTTTCATGGATGGTAATGCCGGGTACAATCAGATATTAATGGCCGAAGAAGATATCTCAAAAACGGCATTCAGGTGTCCAGGACACCTTGGTTTATTCGAGTGGGTTGTAATGACCTTTGGGTTAAAGAACGCTGGTGCTACATATTAGCGGGCCATGAACTATATCTTTCACAAGCTTATTGGTACATCGGTGGAAATTTATATAGATGATATCGTGGTCAAGTAAAAAGGTCATCAAGAACATCTGGCCGATTTACAAGAAGTACTGGAGTGCACAAAGAAGCATGGATTGAAAATGAACCCGAACAAGTGTGCATTTGGCGTATCGGCCGGGAAATTCTTAGGACTCATGGTCCATGAGCGCGGGATAGAGGTCAACCGGAAGACCACAGACACCATCAAGAAAGTTGTGGCCCCACAGAATAAAACTGAATTGCAGTCCCTCATCGGCAAGGTCAATTTTATCAGAAGATTCATATCCAACCTGTCAGGGCGTATTCGAGCTTTTACTCCTTTGTTGAAATTAAAGCCTGATCAGGAATTTGTATGGGGAGAAGAACAACGCAGAGCATTAGAAGATATCAAGCAATATCTGATTTCACCTCCGGTGTTAGTCCCGCCACAGCTTGGTAAGCCGTTCAAATTATCGGCTGATGAACAAGCTATTGGATCGGCGTTGGTACAGGAGTTCGAAGGGAAATAACGAGTGGTATATTATGTCAGTAGAAGACTCCTGGACCCCGAAACAAGATATTCCCCGGTGGAGCGGCTGTGCTTGTGTCTATACTTCTCGTGTACCAAGCTCAGGCACTATTTATTATCGGCAGAATGCATAGTTGTATGCAAAGATGATGTGGTGAAATATATGCTATCATTGCCAATTTTGAAAGGACGGATTGGAAAATGGATCCTAGCTCTGTCAGAATTTGACTTAAGGTATGAATCGGCCAAAGCTGTCAAGGGTCAAGTCATGGCCGATTTCGTAGCTCAACATTGCGGACCAAAGATTGCTGTCGTTGAACCGGTTCCATGGACTCTGTATTTTGATGGTTCTTCGTGTGAGGCCGGATCAGGAATCAGCATTGTTCTTGTATCGCCTCGGGGGGCAAGTTATGATTTCTCTCTGCCGATAGAAGCATCCGCAACCAATAACCAGGCGGAATATCGAGCCATCCTAAAAGGTTTCCAATTATTAAGGGAAGTCAAAGCTGATGCAGTCGAGATTTTTGGAGATTCCATGCTCATCATAGATCAGTTAACGGATTAATCTGAATGCAAGGATGATATCTTGAGGATTTATTATGAAGACTGTCTCCAGTTGTTAAAGGAATTCAAGTCTGCGATAATTGAGCACATCCCCAGAAATTATAATGAAGCAGCCAACAGGCTGGCCCAGCATGCATCCGGATATCGGGTGATTCGGGGAGGCATGATTTTGGAGCTCACGGCCGATGACTGGCGAAGAGAAATCACCGATTACTTGAAGGACCCCTCCCGGAAAGTGGATCGGCGAGTACGTTTTCAAGCCACAAAATATGTGTCACTTGAAGATGATTTATTTTACCGGATGATTGATGGAGTTCTTCTCAAGTGCCTGGGAACAGAAGAAGCAAAGGTCCTGATGGGAGAAATCTATGAAGGCGTATGTGGAGCCCATCAATCGGCTCACAAAATGAAATGGATGATCCGAAACAATGGGTATTACTGGCCAACGATTCTTGAGGATTGTTTCAAATATTATAAAGGATGCCAAGACTGTCAGAAGTTTGGCAATGTACAACGCGCGCCAGCATCGGCTATGAATCCAGTAATCAAGCCGTGGCCGTTCAGAGGTTGGGGAATAGATCTCATCGGACAGATTCACCCTCCATCGAATAAAGGGCATAAGTTCATATTAGTGGCCACCGATTATTTTACTAAGTGGGTGGAGGCAGTTCCTTTAAGGAACGTGACATCGGCTGATATGATTGAGTTCGTTAAGAACCATATTGTCTATCGATTCGGTATTCCGCAGACTATCACAACTGATCAGGGAACAATGTTCACCTCTGTAGAATTCGGAGAATTCGCGGCCGATATGGGGATTAAATTATTAAATTCTTCTCCATACTATGCTCAAGCCAATGGCCGGGCCGAATTGTCCAATAAGGGGATAATCAAGTTGATCAAGTGGAAGATAGAGGAACAACCCAAAAAGTGGCACATGTCTTCGGCTAAATCTCTATGGGCTTATAGGATGGCTTGCCACGGAGCCACTAAGATATCTCCTTATCAGCTGGTTTATGGTCACGAGGCACTCCTGCCTTGGGAATTAAGGATGGGGTCAAGGCGTATATCGCTTCAAGATCAGCTGACGGCCGATGACTATTCCTTCCTCATGAAGGATGAGCTCGATGACTCGGCAGGTCAGCGGTTGAGGGCCCTGATTAGCATAGAAGAAAACAAGAAAAGGGTGGCCAGATGGTATGACAAAAAGGTCAAAGTTAAACAATTCTCCCAGGGAGATTTGGTATGAAAGTTGGTGCTGCTGATAGGGTCTAAAGATCCCAAATTCGGTAAATGGTCACCCACTTGGGAAGGGCCGTAAAGAATCGGCCGATGTGCCCCTGGAAATGCATATATTCTGGAAACTATTGAAGGGGAAGAATTCCCAAGAGCTTTAAATGGACGATACCTGAAGAGGTACTATCCAAGCATTTGGGTAGATGCATAACTTGCAGTAAGATATATCAAGACAACATGGCCAACCCCTATCGGCGTTTGTCCACACAGCCGATATGGAAATGACATCGCCTTAAGAAAGAAACATTGTGATTCGGTTTGACCAGCTCATTATTCGATGAAAACAATAGAGTACATGGCCGACATGATACAAGTCGCCCTTAGAATAAAAATACCGATATATCTATTGATTACGCTTGCTCTGGATTTTTCTCTCGATCCAGCCCAGTTCTATCAGAAGGCGGGTCCTATTCTCCTTCAGATTCTCCATGGTGGCTCCAGTCTCAACTTGATGGCATAGTTCTATCAGGAGGCGGGTCTTCTTCTCCTCCAGATTCTCCATGGCGGCTTCAGTCTCGACTTGATGAGGGAGTGGAGGACTCATTTCAGATGGCAGTCGCTTGGGGACTAGGCAGTGAGCGTCTATAAGGTCCCAATACTTCTGGACAGCAGCAGGAACATGATCTTTAAGTTCTTCAGAATGAGCTCTTATCAGATCTATGTCTGCCTGCGACAATGGTTCGTCTGAATGCATAACTTCGATCGCTCGTTCCAGACTGGGGCTGAGACGTTTTGACTAAACAGAGATGAAAAGCTACCCAGCATCAGAGCGATTGAGATGTCTAGGGGAGAAGCAGAGGAGAGTTCGTACCTGATTGACAGAGGAAGAAGACGAAGAAGACATCTTGTTGTTCGGTTTGGGAGAATAAAGATCCAGTTGTTGGAGGGAGAAAGGATGGGTAATGCATATACCTCTGGAGACGGTGTGGGATCTCGTACTTATAAAGAGAAGGGAGTAAAAAGATAGTGGGACACGTCCTATCGGAGTAAAAGCATTCATAAATGCAAAGCTATCAAAAGAAGTGGTCCAAGACCAAATCGACGCATCAACATTAAAGGAGTATTAAATGTTTACAGGATCCTTTACGACCCAAGGAGGGTATCTATAGTAGCAATAGCTCGTCGCCTAATCTGATCGGCCGAGTCTAATACTCTTTGGTCGTCGTCGGCCGATCCAGGTATTTCCGGCATACGACGATGAAGTCTTATTGCTTCACAGGCCAAGTTTTGTCTTTCTTGTTTCAGCCCGGCGATGACGGATGGGAGCTCTTGAAGCTTCTTTTCTTCAGCAGCTATGTCTTTGGTTACTTGCTCCATCTCTTTGGCTAGCTCTGCTCTCCTCCGTTTGAGGCGATCTATTGTGCCGACGATATCCGGGCGGACACTCTCGAGGAAGTTGATCCGTTGGTGTACTTCTTGAGCTCGGTGCTTGTAAGAATCAGCTTCCTCCTGGGTCTTTGCTAGCTGGGCACGATCGGCCATATGATGCAGGGCCTTGGACACCGGAATCTGCATCCACTCTATGAACGCAGCAGGGTGCAGAGTTTTTGTCGCTTCTTCCGGGATTCGGCCCTTGATGTCACTGAAAAGCCGCCAAATCGGCGATGCATCTTCTACCAATCGGCCGATATCATCTTGGAGGAGGACCTGCATACTCTCAAGCTTGGCGCCGACAACGTCAGAAATTAAACTCGACGGAACTTGGCGCGAAGCGACTTCTTCATCATCAGGCAAAGAAACCGCGAAGGAGAAAAGGCTATTATTCGGGGTATCTTGTTCCTGCAATAGAATAAAGACAAAGATCAGTAAGCAGTAAAGGGGGATCGGCCGATTCCGGTGATAAGTTTTGTTACCTCCTTAAAACGGATCTCTCTTGCATGCGCCGATGGGAGTGTTTCCCTCGTATCAGGAACTGGTATGATCGGCTCGTCAGAGGAAGAGGACTGGACCACTATCAACGCTCTGCTTGGGCCAGCTTCCTGAAAAGGTATGGGAAATAGATTCTATAAGTGTACTGTGGATAATTGAATAGGATGATGTGAGATATTTGCCATACCTCTGTTGGTCTTCCGGCCGATGTTTTTTGTGGGGATACAGTCGACGCACCCAGATCGGCCTGCATCAATGTCCGTGAGTTTCTTGAATGTCAAGAGGTCGAGTTAAGAGATTATCTACCTCGATGAGAAGGGTCGCTGGAGTTTCGGCTTCCACTTGGGATGTGGCCGATTGCTGTGGGGACTGCACTGGAGCGGCTTGTGCAGCCTGACAGAAAGAAAAAGTTAATATTAGTTGAGCACTTAAAGATATACGAAGTGAGCAAGATTACCTGAACAACTTCCACTAGCAGTGATGCCGCAGCTGCTCCGACTTCTGCGGTGACTTGAGGATCGGCCATCTCGGTAATCGGCAAGGATAGAGGAGTCAGAGTTTCAGCCGATACTACCGCCGATTGGTCAGTCGGTCCGATGCGGGCACACACTCGACGGCTTGTTGTCTTCAAGGTTGGCCTTTTCGGTGTTCGTTTCAATCGGCCAGTAGCGATGTCCTTGATGGTTGGAGCGTGAAAGCCGATGAGTGGATATGGCGTATATGGATGATCATTCTCTATCGGCCTGCTGCTTCGGCTCCGCATCGGAGGGACTTGACTTTCAGACTAAGAAGATAAATAAAAGTTAACGGTAAGATGGTAGTATGGAAAGAGACAGCATTGAAATCGGCTGGGAGAAAGGACATACCGCTGCACTTGGGTCGATGTTTTCTGGGTCCAGAATGTCGCAATATGTTGATGGGGATTTGCAGAAGAGGTATTGCTTCCATTCCGCCCACCATAGTTTAAATTGTTGAACGGCAAAAGGGGCCACTGTCCAATTGTTTAGGTCAATGGTGCTAGAATCTGGCACTAAGTTGCACAACCGATTGTAGTCAAGACTCTTGGTCAGTTCATCTCTGAATTTTGCTTGACCGGCAAAGTAGACCCGAATCGGCAGTTGACCAAAGCCCAGTTGCCTTGCTGCAGCCGATGGATTATAGAACTCATATGTGGGAGAGTCCTTTCCAGAGAAGAAATTGGCCGGCAAAATCCCTAGCTTAATCAGGGTATCCATAAGTTCCCTATCAAAAGTATGAGTGGACGAGTCGTAGCAGACGGGAAGCTCGAAAATCGGCTCTACTGTCCGATATGGATACCAACTGACAGTCTCTTCACTGAAGCTGTTGTAGAAGCATCTGAAGTATTCGGCCGTTCGGGCAGCAATGAATTGACAGCCAGGGAAGGCCGATGCCGCTTCTCCAAAAGATCTGCAGCGTCGTCGGACAGTTGGGTTTTCCTCTGACTCAATGTTGGGGAAAGTTTTGATCTCTATTCATTGCTGAGAGACCTTGCTCATATATAGGTTGAGCCAGAGAGTGGTGAACCACCAGGGACCGCCAGGGTTCCCAATCGGCTCCCCTTTTGACAGCCTAGTGTCGATTTGGTGCATCATGTGGTAGGTCGATCCCAACAGATGCTTTCCAAGGGGAACGGCCGATCCTAGTGACAGAGCTTCTGCCAGGGCTTGAGTGTTAGAAGAAGGGCCAACTGCTCTGCCACAGAAAAAATGTTTCTCCAGCCACATCATCAGGAACGCAGTATGCTCTCTCTCTAAAATTGTCCCAGTCCTCATATTTTTGTTGATGTACCCCTTCCATCCGCCGATTCCTTTGGTTTCTAGCCGATGTGATGGCTTAATCAGATAGTCAAAGGGGGTATCACAGGAGGAGATGTCAAGGCCGGTCAACAACAGGACATCGGCCAAAGTTGGAGTCATGGGTCCATGTCCAAAAAGGAACGCATTGAGTGCGTCGGACCAGAAATAAGAAGCTTCTATGACCAAGGGCTCATTTTTCTCCATCTGGGACAGAGAGAGGTCTATGCACTGGTCGATTTTCAGTTCGTCCCACTGAACTTTCCTAGACCTGGCTACTCTATGGTACCATTCTCTCCAGCCAGGGGTCTCATTCGGCCAGGACCTAAAGGCACCTGCCCACTGACCTAAATCCACGGGCGATTGCTTGAACGGGACTCTGTGGGTCTCTAGGTTGATCAGGTCAGTTGGATCGGGATTCCCCATGGGGCCTAAGCAGATAAGATCGGGGTAATCTGGTGCCTAAATGCCTAAAAAGGAGGAAAAAAGGAAAAAAAACTGAGAATGGATACAGAAAATACTGGAGCAGTAGAAAATCAAAAGGGGAAAATGTCAGATGATTACCTCCGGGATGAAGCTCATCGTTGCCGATGGGGCCGCCAGTTGAGCCGCCGATCGGGCCGCCGTCGCTGAGGGGGATGCCGACGGAACCTCCGTGGTTGGAGAAGTTGCTGATGGTGCCGCCATTGGAAGGTTGGAGTAGGTCGCAGGTGAAATCGCTGGGGGAGCAGTTGGAGATCGAGAGGGCTCAAGAAGAAGATGAACAGTTGTTCGCAGGAGAAGATTACTAGGCTCGTGAAGAATGGAAGGCGGAGAATGCCGGTACTTAAAGACAATCCGAGAGAGAAAGGGCAAAGGCGGGATTTTTGCCGCGCCGTCTACACGAATTCCAGGGGAACAGTTGTCTCGAGCGCCCGGTCCGAGAAAATCGCAATCATTATGTAGAAGACCGCGGAACGGAACGAGATTTTTACTGCGCCCGTTTCGGAGAAAAGGATTAAAGAAAAAGTTTCGAAGTAAAAATTATGTTTTACTCCGAAACTGGGGGGCATGTGTTGACGCCAAATTTTGACACGTGTTGAATCGGCGTCAGGAGAAGAGATTGGCCGATGCAGCAGATCTAAAGGCTACAATAAAGAATCGGTCGATTGAGGCTACAGTTGGGAATCGGCCGATTCGCAATGCAACTTGCGCCAAACCGATTGGAACCACAACATAGGATCTCGGTCAAAAGTGGCCTGATGTTGGTCAACGGAGCAATGCTGATTCGGTCAAGAAGCAATGGAAAAAGTCCTGATTGGATTAGGAGACGGCGGCGGAAGATTCTGTAGGAGTCCGTTTCCTTTTAAAGATATTATAGATATAGTAGTTTTTATGTTTAAAATAAGGTTGTAACAAGTCATAATCGACCAGGAGTCCTGGTTTTAGGGTATAAATAGGAGTCGCCAGGGCTTTGCAGGATATCAACACATCAATCAACAAAAACACTTTTACTTTTTCCCAGCACTTTACTTTCAAGTCGGTGACTTCGCCAATACTTTTTCTTCTTTCACGAGTTCGTACGGATTGGCAGGGCTGCATCAACTTGATCTCCGGCCAATTGGTAGGTTCCGCTTATCGAGTAACATCCGAGCTTTAACTACGGGCGCATCGCTGTGGTTTCGTTTGGATTTATTCACCAGTTATCGATATTTACTAGAATTATAGGTTTTACCTGTTGTTCTAGTATTATCACCAGTTATCCAGCTTGAAATTGGAGTTATCGGCTTTATCATCGCTTTTCCTCGATTTATCGTCATACAGCCGATTAGATCTATTTCAAGTGTTTCATCTGTAATAATTGTTTAAGTCACTCCAGCAGTCTTCTTTGCAATTATTACGCGATTATCGCCTGATCCATAGCCGATCATCTTCATAGCAAATCGGCCGATTCGCCGACGCGCTCTTAGGGACAGATCGGAACCCCAGCCGATCGGAACGCCCTGAATTTAATACTCTTATTTCCTTGTCAATCAACAGGTCAGATTGACTGGCACGCCGCGCGAACCGCACCAGGGCAAATTACCCGAACAGGAGCTAAGCAGATTCTCCCGGGTCGTGTGTCTGACGCTGAAGACCATCGGCCGACTCCTGGCCGATTTTAGCGCCAACAGCTATGTTGTGACACCGCAGGGAGTTGAAGTTGATCAAGACAAGGTTGATGCCATTCATAGCTGGCCAGTTCCTACAACAATCACCCACGTGCGAAGCTTTCTAGGACTTGCTAGTTTTTACCGTCGCTTTGTGAAGGACTTCAGCACCATTGCAGCCCCGCTGCATGAACTCACCAAGAAGAGTGCAACATTCACATGGGCTGCACCACATCAGAATACTTTCGACATGCTAAAAGATAAGTTAACACATGCCCCATTACTCCAACTTCCAGATTTCAGCAAAACCCTTGAGCTTGAATGTGATGCTAGTGGAATTGGTTTGGGCTTACAAGAGGGCAAACCAGTAGCGTATTTCACCGAGAAATTGACTGGGCCTATTTTGAACTATTCAACTTATGATAAGGAATTAGTTGCTCTAGTTCGAACTTTGAAAACATGGTAGCATTATTTATGGTCCACAGAATTTGTTATACATTCTGATCATGAGTCCTTAAAACACATTCGAAGTCAAGCAAAACTGAATCATAGGCATGCGAAATAGGTTGAATTCATTGAGTCTTTCCCTTAGGTCATAAAACACAAAAAGGGTAAAGAAAATATCATTGCTGATGCTTTGTCTAGGAGTTACACCATGCTATTTGTAACACCCTAGGTGTTTAAAATCCTAAACAAGAAAATCTAAACATAGCATCATACATAATAACCTAGAATCATTAAAACAATGCATTTAATTATGTGTGTGCATGTGCATGTGTATGTATGAGTGTATGTGAGTTCTGTTCTTTTGTGTTTATAACCTTTTCATGCTCCACATTTCATGACAAATGTAGTATATAAACACACTCATATTTTAGTAACTTGCAACGTGTACTGCAAACCCCATTTGCAAATTCAAAATTTAACACAAGAAATGACTAGTAATTCCCATCCTCGTAGTCTTGAATTTAATATAACTTTTAAACCATAGCTCAAATGAACTTTAGGCTAAAACAAAAGTTGTAGATTTTCAAATTCCCTACAACTTTTGTGTTTAGAGTTTTTACAGTTCTAGTTCGTAATTTTGAGAAAATTTAACTTGAGTCCCGGCCCTTCTCTCTCTCCCTCTCTCTTCTCTCCCCTCCCCTGTTCTGTCACGTTGAGGGGCAGCGGCCGCCGGCCACCTGGTCGACGATGCCTGCCCGGCAACCCGCGCCAAGGCACGTCCCCCAACGGGCCCCGACCAGCCACCGACCGAGCCTGCTCCCGGCGATTTGTCGCGCCCCGTATCCCGGCCTAGCCAGCTCGCACGCGCCACGCGGCCATCGATTCCCGACGGCCGAGCCATGACGCGCCGACGCCGCCGCGTCCTTGCCGCGACCTTGTCCCGGCTACGCCTCCCTCCGTTGTGTCGTGCCCAGCTCCTCCTCCTCCCCCTGTGCGCCTATAAAAGGGCTGCACTAAGCCCCTGCTCACACGTGCCCGAGAACCATCACCACCCCACAATTAACGCCGCCACTCGACCTCGCCGTCGAGCCCCACTTTCCACTTCTCCTCCGCCCAAACCGAGGCTCGAAATGGGTCGCCCTTGACCTGCTGGTTCTCCCCGACTTGCCCACGCCGCCCTCCCTCGCTGTACTACCGCCGCCCATCGCCCGTACCTCGGCAGAGCTTCTGCTCACCGCCGGTAGCCCAACTCAAACCACCCCAGCCCCAACCAAGCACACCTACAGGTTCCCGTCGACCTCCTCATGCTCCCCCACCCCTTTCCCCTCGTCGCCGACTAGTTTCCTCGTTGGAATTTGACCGCCAACCATGGCAGCCCCGCCCGGGGACTACATTGCACTCGCAAAGTTCTTTTTAGGGTCCTTTCTGCTAGATCCAGGGACCTATCTGCGAGAACCCGAGTACTTTTTGTTTCAAGAGGCTGTCACTTGTAAAATCAATCTAAAATCCTAGAAAAATTAGAAAAATGCAAACTAAAATTTGTTGTGACCCTCTTGACGAACCTCACTACTTTTGCATAGATGAATGACTAGTTACAAACTATAACCTGGGCTAAGATGAATCTTGTATTAAATGGCCCACAAATGTATCTCTTGATCTAGGACAATACTATGAATGACTTTTGGATTGTAAGCTAGTCTCTACTTGTTAAGAATTGTGTAAAAATTTCAAGGCTAGAACATGTCTGTACGAGTAGTTTTTGTTGGATCTTGTTTGATGTGCTATTTTGCTAGAGTTATTTGTTCATGCGGTTCTACAGATATTTTAGGGTTGAAACTTTTACAGTAGAGTAACTTTGATGCATAAAAGCTATGGACAAAGTTTGGAACCTTTTACTTCTGTCTAACTTGCTCATATGTTTTTAGTTAAGAAAAACTACATTAAATCAAAGTAACTAGTTCTAGTGCTTAGAAAAATATGAAGTTTTAACCAGAGACTACCTTTGAGGAGATTATCATGTTGGAAAAGATTAAGATACAGAAACCTTATGGAACTACCCGTAGAAACAAATCTTGATTAATGTAGATATATCTTCACTTATTTTCTATGCTCTGTATAAAACCTGAAAAATTTATAGTAGACTCACCATAAGTCTAGAAGTACTCATTCAAATGTTGAGCACCAGTTCTTGCATGGTTTATTCTATATAAATAGATCTTGATCCTAGCAATAGTTGTTTAATGAATTTTTCATGATTAATCTGCTAAATGAAAATGGCTAAAAATCTTATAGTGGGTTTGTACTTAAGTTATGTGCTCTGCATGAAAATTTTACATGTCTGTACGAGTAGTTTTGTTTTAATCCTTGCTTACTTTGAAAAATGGCCGTTTATGGAAGGACAAAACCACTCACTCCTTAATGAAGTTAGTTAATCTAGATAAGTACTCGATAAATGACTGTGCAAGGAAAAGAAAATGAAGTGCTTGACAACATAACGTGAGTTTTGTTGAATGACTACTTTATATTGAAATAGTTATTTATCTTGTACCATTAAAACCACTCATACATGTGCACTCATATAGAATCGACGACTCTCGCCGACGGAACCTACAAGCTGGTGCCCGAGTCTGAGAGTGAGCAGCGTGAAGCTCAAGTTAATCTAACTGAAGTTGCTGAAGACCCAAACCAAAGTTCGGAAGAACTCCGAACTAGTTTTGCTCAAGAAGGCAAGCCCCAGAGCATAACCCCTACTTTTAAACTTATGCAACTTTTATTTATATATGGTATTGTGCATTAAGTTTTTAGGAGTTGATTGAAACCCTAGTTGCATGATCCTAGTACCTATGATATGAATACTAGTCTGTGTCGATCGCTAGATTGCCATGCTAATAGGACTCATGTAAAAGTCGAGTGATTTCCTATCACTCGCGAGATATAGGAGTTGCTTGGTTTACTTATGTTAGAATCATAAGGTCGACGGACGGGGCTATGTTACGATATTCCTATTGATGATTGAGGCCCCGTCTGTTTAGCAAAAATGCTAAGATCGTGGTGTGTGGTAGTGGTGGTTAAGTTTTTGAACGTACTAACCACATGCCGAGAATATGGTAATCGGTAAGCTTAAGTACCTGATTGGATCGGCAAGTGGACAATATCCTCACCCTCTTGACGTCGTTACCATGGGCACATGGTGAGTGCAAGAGCAGCCACGGCCCGGCACCGTATCGTGGTTCGTGGACCTCTGTACTCGAGGGGGGTGGCCCTGATCCGCAACCTGGGAAGAAAGGGGAAAAGTTGCACGTGTGACTCTGTGAGTAACCACGTGATGTTTGTTTAGGTTTCCCTTTCAAGGTTAAGAAATTTGATTTGAATCATCTGTTTCTCACGGCCATTGAGTTTGCTTAACCCTTTTACCACATAGAGTAAGAAAAGGAACAGTGATTATGATTAATCTGGTTGGATGCTCAGTTAATTATTTTTCCATCATGTGTGATTTGGATAGTTGCTTACCTAGAATAGTTAATCAACTAGAACTTGACGCTAAAACTTGAAAGCAAGGACTCACTCTTAGATGCTTTTTGGCAAAAACTACCCGCAGCCAAAAGCCTTGCATGTTTAGGAGTCGACTAAGTATAAACCACTAGTCGGGTAAGCCTTGCTGAGTATTAGTATACTCAGCCTTGCTTGTGGCTTTGTTTTCAGGTGAGACCTTTGAGGATATGGTTGCTAGTTTGACTTGACCATGTACGCTTCCACCTGGTTGGTCAATGGAATGGGATCCGTCCCCGGCCAACGATGTTAGCGCTGAATGATGTCATGTACGGGCTTCATCCTGATATTTTGTATCGCTATTAGAACTATCATTTATTTTCCGCTGCACTATTAAACTCTAAAATTACTTGTTTATGCATTATTTCGAATTTGGTTTGTAATAATAATTCATGTTGAACTCTATGATGTAAAATTTATGGATTGTTGTAATCTCTGGGCTCACCTTCGTGTGGGTTGTATGTATGCATTGTTTCGATCCAAATTCCAGTGGTTGCATCGGGATGTTACCTGACAGGCTGTCATTTTACTCCGTTTTAAGTGCATGTTAGCCTGGATTGCCTCTATTGTGATGGTTAGTGCACTTAAGCTGGATTAATTCAGGCGGTTCTTCCACATTGTCCCAACTAGATTTCAAAATATTTGGTTTGGAAACAATTAAAGCACAATATGCTCATGATCATGATTTCAAGGATGTGTTGCTGAATTGCAAGGAGGGAAAAATTTGGAACAAATTTGTCCTAGCTGATGGGTTTGTTTTTAGAGCTAACAAGCTATGCATTCCAGCTAGCTCCGTGCGTTTGTTATTGCTGTAGGAAGCACATGGAGGAGGGCTGATGGGACTTTCTGGAGTGAAGAAGACTGAGGACATCCTTGCTGGT
The DNA here is from genome assembly GCA_032594955.1 of Panicum miliaceum. Taxonomy (NCBI): domain Eukaryota; kingdom Viridiplantae; phylum Streptophyta; class Magnoliopsida; order Poales; family Poaceae; genus Panicum; species Panicum miliaceum. The sequence goes on along the minus strand of CM064066.1, from coordinate 26,701,187 downwards.
CATTTCTTTTGGCCCAAGATGAGGAGAGATGTGGAGAGGTTCGTTTCTCACTGCACAACATGCCAAAAAGCTAAGTCACGCCTTAATCCTCATGGTTTATACATGCCTCTTCCTGTTCCAAGTACACCTTGGGAAGATATTTCTATGGACATTGTTTTAGAACTGCCTAGAACAAAGAAGGGGAGGGATAGTGTCTTTTTTGTAGTGGACAGGTTTTCTAAGATTGCTCATTTCATACCATGCCATAAGAGTGATGATGCTACAAATGTTGCTGGTTTGTTCTTTCGTGAGATTGTTTGCTTGCATGGTGTACCAAATACCATTATTTCTAATCATGATGCAAAATTTTTTAGCCATTTTTGGAGAACTTTGTGGGCTAAGTTGGGTACTAAGCTTTTAATTTCCACTACATGTCATCCACAAACTGATGGGCAAACTGAAGTTTTGAATAGAACTTTATCTACCATGCTTAGGGCTATTTTAAAAAAGAACATTAAAATGTGGGAAGAGTGCGTGCCTCATGTTGGGTTTGCTTACAATCATTCGCTACATTCTACTACTAAGAAATGCCCTTTTCAGATTGTGTACGGTTTTGTCCCTCATGCTTCTATTGATCTTTTACCTCTTCTAACTTCGGAGAGGATGAATTTTGATGCTGGACAACGTGCTGAAATGATCCTAAAACTGCATAAGACCAGTAAAGAAAACATAGAGAGCATTAATACCAAATATAAATTTGCTGGTAGCAAAGGGAAGAAACATGTCACACTTAAACCAGGCGATTTGGTTTGGTTGCATTTGAGAAAGGATAGATTTCCTGATTTGAGAAAGTCTAAGTTGCTTTCTAGAGCTGATGGTCCCTTTAAAGTGTTAGAAGGGATCAATGAAAACGCATACAAACTTGAGTTGCCTGCAGATTTTGGGGTTAGCCCCACATTTAACATTGCAGATTTGAAACCTTATTTGGGAGGAGAAGATGAACTTGAGTCGAGGACAACTCAAATACAAGAAGGGGAGGATGATGAGGACATCCCTATCATTGGTACAACCATGCCTACTACACAGCAAGGACCAATTACTCGAGCACAAGCACGACAACTAAATTATCAGGTAAAGTCGTTCCTTGCTGTCCAAACAAGTTATAATCGAAATGGGGTGCTACTAAAGCCTTGTGATGACTTTCTTATGACTAGGAACTTGAAACCCGAATCAGATTGGAGAAAGCACTACAATGACAACAAACAAGTGGAAGGAGGCATGAGAAAATAAAAGATCAGACCAAAGAATCAGACTGCAAGTTCGGACAGCCTGTTCGGACCTCCAAGAACCGACAACTTCCACGTGACATAATTCTTTGCTCCGAAGGGTGTTGGAGGCTCATGAACACTTGATGGAAAGCCCTTGAAGCCTACTTTCAGATGGATTAAGAAACACTGCCAGATTCAATCGGAGTCGCCCAGCAACTACAGAGAGATGTTCAGACCTCAAGTCTTTGGCTAACAGCCTTGTATCAAGTGAAACCCACTAGAGGCCCATTCTATGTTAGGGTGTCCACCCTCCCACGCCTCCTGGCTATCTCCCATGTATAAATATATGCTCCAGCAGCCAGGAGAAGATTGGGTTTTGTTTTGTTGTAAGTTTAGGTTCAGCTACTTCCTGGTGAGCGTGTGTTGATTAGACCACCCGTTTGCTTGATTCAAGAACCCAACTTGTGATTCAGTTTCAGCCTTTGGCTTGATTTTAGTGAGTTATTTGCTTATTCATCTTGTTCTTGCTTGTTCTCGGTTGCCAGAAGTTTCAAAGGTGTTCTTGGCACAACAAGAACATTACAATCAGAGATGGTGTACCTGTTGCTAAGGCGCAGCCTTGTAGGGTTTGTAGTCGGACAACCAACGTCGAATCCACCACCAAATCGAGTTATCCCCAGCTCTCATCGAAGATCGGGAACATACCCTAGTGGGTTCTATTAGGCTTCCTGGGTCGGGACCAGGGAAGTCATGTCAGAGCCCATGCTCTGTAGTGTCTTGGAGAAGATGATGTTGAGACCGCTCCCACCGTCGATAAGCACCTTGGAAAGGCAGACCATGCTCACCACTGTAACACCATGGGTGTTTAAAAACTAAGCAAACATAAACATTAACATCTCATCATGCATAATGACCAAGAAAAATTCAAAATATGCATTTATTATATATATATATATGTTATGTATGTGTGCATGTGCATGTGTATGTATGCATTACAAAGTACCATCTCATAGCTTTCAATCAAAACCAAAAATGCCTAGCAAATGTGTAGACACCTCCATCTTGTCATGATCAACAAATGTCTAGTTGAAGTCTAGGTGAGAAATCAAAAATTTACACATGAAATGACAACTCCTTTAAATCCTAGTTTTTGAAAATTTAGATTATTTTTGAAACTATAGCTCAAATAAACTTTTGCCACAAATGAAAGTTGTAGGATTTTAAATTTTGAACAACTTTCCTATTCAAAGTTTTTCGAGCTGCCACATGAAAATTCGAGTAAAATTTAATTCAATTCAGCCCTTTTCTCTATTCCTTCTCTCTCTCCTGCTCTGTCTTGTCGGAGGCCAGAGGCCGCCGGCCACTTGGCCGGTCATGCCTGCCAGCGAGCCGCACCAAACGGGCCTCCTCGACCAGCCGCTGCCAGCGGCGCTGCCCCCTGCCGCACGCCACTGCGGTTTATCCGTGGCTTCCACGCGACAGCGAATCCCTATGCGCGCGAGCCGCGACGTTCCCTTGCCGCGCCGCTGCCGCACCCCCTGCCCGCCTATGCCCAGCACGCCCAGCCCTCCCTAGCCCTCTCCCCTCCTCCTCCTGTGCTTACAAAAGCAGCGCCCAAGCCCCCCTGCCTCGTGCACGAGCTCTGAACGAAGGCACCATTGCCGCTGCCCGACCACCTCACGCCGAGCTCCTGCCTCCGACCTCCCTCTGCCCCCATTAACCCTGAGGATCGGTTCCCCTCGACCCACTGAATCTCCCCGGCCCAGCCTCCCTTGGCCAGCAGCATCGGACCGCCGCTGCACGCCACCGCTGGTCGCCGGCAAGCAAGGCTGCTGCGGCCAGCCGTCGTCCGGTAACCCCAGCCCTAATGGAACACAAAAACAAGTTTCCCTTGCCTCGCTCGTGCTTCCCCACGCCTTTCCCCTCGCTGCCGGCGAACTCCCTCGCCGGATTTCACCCCCAACCATGGCAACCGCGCCTACGGACGACATTGCGACGATTGAGTTCTTTCTAGGGTCCATAACGCAAAAACTAAGGACCTATCTGCGAGACCCTATTTTCTTTTTGTTTTAAAAAACAGTGAACTTGTAAATTTGTTTAAAAATAGTAGAAAAACTAGAAAAATGCAAACTAAAATGTAATGAGCTCCTTATAATGAGATATACAACTTTTGTACAGGATGTTGTCCAGTTTTAAAATAAAACTTGTTGTAGAATATATCTTGATTTTATTAGCTTGTATTTGTATCTCTTGTTCTAAGCTTGTACTGATGGTACTTTTTGGACAGTAGGTTAGTTCCTTAAGAGCATATCTATAACTATTGGTTTTGTTAAATCTTGATTTATGCATTAGTGTAGTAGATTCATTTGTACATGCTGTTCTCTAGTTATGCTAGGGTTGAAACTTTTACAGTAGTTTTACCTTTTTTCATAGATGCTAGGGAAAAAGTTTGGAACTTTATGCTTCTATAGAACTTGCTCATATGATTTTAGTTAAGAAAAACTACATTAAATAAAAGTAAATAGTTCATGTGCTTAGAAAATTATGATATCTTTACGAGAGTACATTATTGAGTAGTTAGTCATGCTAAAAAAGTTTGGAGTTCATAAGCTCCATAGATCTGTAAGTAAAAATGAATCTTGAATAGTGTAGATATATTTTGCTGTATTCTCTATGCTCTGTTAGTTGCTTAGTAAAATATAAAACATTTACAGTAGGGTCACTATAGGTGTGAGAGTGCTTTGTAAAATTTTGAGCACCAGTACTTGGTTTGATCTGCATAAATGAATCTAGGATCTAGTGGTAGCTGTTTACTTTATTTATCATGATTAATCATCTAGGTAAAAAGGGCTGAAATTTTTACAGTAAGTCTTTCACTAAGAAATGTACAATGTACAAAAATTGCAACACCAGAAACATTATCTAACTTCAAATATCAGTCTAACATGTTACCTAGTGTCTAATTATGAAAACAGAAAATTTCTGCATGTGAATGAAATGACAAACCACCCACTCACTGAATGAAGTAGTTAAGTTAAAAATTATACTCAGTGAATGATTTGCCTAAGATGGTGTTAGTAAAGTAATTAATGAAAGTAACTGGCTTGTGTTGGATTACAACTTTATAGTGACAGTATTGTTGTAACAAAATAACTCATGCATATGCATTACATGTAGCCACTACTAGTCTCGCTGATGGAACGTACAAGCTGATTCCCGAGTTCGAGAGTGAGCACCATGAAGCCCAAGTTAATCTAACTGAAATTGTTTAAGACCCGAACCAAAGTTCGGAAGAGCCCAAGGCTAGCTTTGCTCAGGAAGGCAAGTCCCGAAGCATAACCCATATTTTCAAATTATGCAATGTTGTAATTCTACCTACTTGTGCATTTACATTTGTAGGAGTTTATTGAAACCTTAGTTGCATGATCCTAGTACCTATGTCTTGAATACTAGTATGTGTAGGTCGCTAGATGCCATGCTAATAGGATTTTGGTAAAAGTCGAGTGATTGCCTGTCACTCACGAGATATAGGAGTTGCTTGTTTACTTATGTTAAAATCATAAGGTCAACGGGTGGGGCTGGTTATGATATTCATGTCGATGATTACGGCCTCATCTGTGTAGCAAAATTTGGCTCAGGTCGAAGTGTGTGGTAGCATGTGGTCAAGTTTTTAAACGTACTAACCACATGCCGAGAATATGATGATCGGTAAGCTTAAGTATCTGATTGAACCGGGGTGTGGAACATACCTCTCCACCGTCTTACTTCGTTCCCATGAGGCCTCATGGTGGGTGCAAAGCGGGGCTTTGTACTCAAGGGTGGTGGGCCTGTTCCACGAAATGTGAATAAAGGAGAAAAGTTGCTCATGTGACTCTGGGAGTAACCATGTGACGTGTGTTTAGGTTTGCCTTGCAAGGTTAAGAAATTTGATTCGAATCGTCCGTTTCTCGCGGCCATTGAGACTGCTTGATCCTTTTACTACATAGAGTAAGAAGATGAACAATGGTGATGATGATTAATATTGTTGGGTGCTTAAATTAATTCCTTCCACCGTGTGTGATGTTGGATAGATGCTAACCTAGAATGGTTAAATAAAACTAGAAATTGAGGTTAAAACTTGCAAGCAAGGACTCACTCTTAGTTGCTTTATGGCAAAAATAAACCTCTCAAGCCAAGAAGCCTTGCATGTTTAGGAGTCGGCTAAGTATATACCAATAGTCGGGTAAGTCTTCCTGAGTATTAGTATACTCAGCCTTGCTTGTGGCTTTGTTTTCATGTGAGACTATTGAGGACATGGTTGCTAGTTTGACTTGGCTGTGTACTCTTCTTCTGGTTGGTCGGTGGAATGGGAAGCGTCCCCGGCCAGATGATCGCGATGAGTGTTTTTATGTACGGGCTTCATCATGATATCATGTATCATCAATTAGAACTATCATTTATTTCTGCTACACTGTTGATCTCTGAAGTACTTATTTATGAATTCGAACTTGGTTTGTAATAATAATTCATGTTGAACTCTATGATGTAAAATATGTGGATTGTTGTAATCTCTAGGGTCACCTTCTTGTGGGTTGTATGTATGCTTTGTTTCGATCAAAATTCCAGTGGTTGCATCGGGATATTACCCGACAGAATGTTGAGTTACTCCGTTTTAAGTGCGAGTTAGCCCGAATTGCCTTTATGGTGATGGTTAGCGCACTTGAGCCAGATTAGTTTTGGTGGTTCTGCCACAGCTGGCATCAGAGCCCAAAAGCATACACCAGAGAGTATAACGAGCCTTAAAAATTTATTTTCTTAAAACTTGACAACAAAATTGCGTTTGACAATGCATTGGTTCGTTAAGGATGACACCTAGTTTGTAAAGCCCTAGGGGATTATGGGAAGTAACTAGCTAACTATCTAATTTATGTTATATAACTGACTTCCAACACATTTAATTTCAGTACTTTAAATTCTGTAACGACGCATCTACACTAAGGTAATAAGGTAAGGATCCTCAGTCAACTGAGAGAGTTTGACCCTCACGTCGGTGACGCGAACCGAACGCTGCCCTCAAGCAGTGGCTTACTTGAGGTGATGCCAATATACCAACTATTCATTGATTATATTGGGAGTAAAATATGTTGCACGTACGGTGGCTTCAACGTACAAACGTCCCGTAAGGCGCTTTATACGGAAAGTGAATACGTTACCACGAGAACCTATGAAGCACTGTCCATGCAGTGTTGAACACATGGATGCCGCTACTATAGTGAGCGGTAATGTATGGGGACCCTTTCGTGAGTGCTGGCACGAAAGGTTAATTTATATTATGTTGATCTTCTATCGGTACACTAACCACGATTACGATAAGTTAAGAATGGTTAGAAAATCCGGCTTTTTAGTTAATATCAGGAGAGACGTATTATATTGTGCCACCGAAACTAACCACGTAAGACCAAAGCTATTTGACAATTGTTTTGCTTTGTAAGGACAAATATGACGTGCATGCATCATGAGCATATCTGAAGACTGAAATGTGATGGTTGAGCTTAATTGAGTGTCGTAAGGTTCATACGTACGTAGGTTCCATTCACTTAAGGTTTATCTAGAAATCTGCCTTTTCTACCATATCTAGATAGATGGATTAATTAAAGTTAGAAAGTGACCTCATCTGTAAAAAACTTCAATAAGAAACATTCTCCAAAATTCGTCTACTACCTTCTGTTAAAAGTTGGAAATTTTTTTACTAGTACTCAGTGGGCAACACTAGGAACTTCCACACCTCAGTTTTTTGTCTGTTTTGAGCACTTCTATCACATAAATCTTTGGACCCCCTTAGTGAAGTTTTCTGCAGAAATGTTCAACAAAAAACTTGTTGAAAACTTGATCACAAATCTATTGTTAAAATTTTGTAATTTTTGGCTGAGTATAGATTTGTCCTGGTGATCAAAATAAAAGCTCTCTGTCCACTGTTTTTCTTGGTAGCAGCAAAGGGTAAACTTAAGAAAATGACCATCTTGGAGCCTGATCTTGCAAAAGTGCTGAATATCAACGTTGTGCAAAAGTATCGTAGGGATGTTCTTGTGAACTTTGAGAATTTTTGGATAACTCAATTTGGAGTTGTGGAATTTTGAAGTTGCTTCCAGAAATATCGAACTTCCATTGTCCAGTTCATATCCTACAGCAGGATTTTGTCGAAATTTTTACCCCTTGAAGATGATCCTTCTAGGCAAGTAGTTGAATACCAAAGTTATAGGGAGTTGCCTGAGCTAATCACTGAAAAATTGTCAGAATCACTGGATTATCACAATTAAAGTTATAGGCAAAACACTATAGCTCGGTCTGCTGAAAAACAGCCAAAACAGGAGAGGCAAAGTATGATTTTTTCGACCATCTTAACCATCAATTTAGCCTCTGAGTTGAATACTAAAGTTGTAGGTGAATAAATTTCCTAGTCACTGCCAAAATGTTAAAGGAGTTAGATGAACAGAATGGGAGTTATGAATTTTCTCGCAACCAGCAGTATTTCTGTCCACATCGAGTCTATAACCGTTTGAGTTCTAAATCTTTCCGCACTTATCTGACTAAGCCTTGGAAGCATTGTGGATCACTTAGCTTGTCCAGAGGCAGCAGGCATTTCAGCAATTCAAGCAGCAGCATCACCATCAACGGGGTGGGCACAATGTTCACCAACCTCAGGTTGTGGGCTATATAGAGTTTCTGAACACTCAGCCCCCTCTATTTCACCAGATGGAGTGTGGCACAACCGCCCGAATTATCCCAGCTCAAGTGCACTAACCATCACCCTTGTAGATGAACTGGCCTCCATGCACTTCAAACAGATTAATCCAACAGTCTGTCGGGTAGATCCTGATGCAACCACTCAATATTTCGATCGAAACCAAGCATACACATAACTCGCATGAAGGCAAGTCCAGAGATTACAACATTCCACAGATTTTATAAGCACCAGCCGGACATGAATTATTACAAGTCAAAAATACCACTCGAGTACTTTTAAAGGTCAACATACAAACTTTATTCAGAGTTTTACTGCAGCGGAAAGACAAACACGATCAACTAGCGTCCGTAGGGTCATTACTAGTCAGATAAGGATCCAATTCCACCGTCCAACCAGTCGGCAAAGCACTCGACCAAGCCAAACCAGCTACCTTATCTTCAACAGACATACCTGAAAATATTGCCACAAGCAAGGCTGAGTATACTAATACTCAGCAAGGCTTACCCGACTAGTGGTATGGAAATACCGACTACTAGTCATGCAAGGCTCTAAGGTTCTAGGGTTTTCTTTTTGCTGAAAAGCAACAAAGAATAGGTCCTTAATTTCATATTTTAGCTTTCCATATTCTAGTTCATTTAACCAGTCTAGATGAGCATCTAATTCTAATCAAACATGGTGAAAAAACAATTAATCATCCAACAAGTTTCATCATAACCATAGTTCCTCTTGTTACTCTATGTGGCAGAAGTATTAAGCAGTCCCAATCACCGTGAGAAACGGAAGATTCGAATCGAATTTCTTAACCTTGCAAAGTAAACCTAAACACACGTCATGTGGTTACTCCAAGAGTCACACGTGCAACATTTCCCCTTTATTCCCGTTTTATGGATCAGGACCACCGGCCTCGAGTACAAAAGGTCCATGAACCATGGACGATGCCGGAACATGACCCCTCTTGCACTCACAATTGGGCCCATGGGACAGTGTCAAGACGGTGGAACCTGTCCACGCACCGGTTCAATCGAGTACTTAAGCTTACCGATTACCATATTCTCGGCATGTGGTTAGTACTTTCAAAAGCTTAACCACCACTACCACACACTGTGACCTTAGCATTTTTCACTACTCAGACGGGGCTTCAACCATGAGTACTTTACCACAGCCCCGCCTGCCAACCTTATAGTTGCAGTATGCGGTAAATCAATCAACTCCTATAGTTCTCGCGAGTAGCAGGAAACTACTCGACTTTTACCGTACCTATTAGCATAGCATCTACTCGATCTCCCTGTTCTAGTAGCCATTACAAAGGTACCTAGGATCATGCAGCTAGGGTTCCAATCAACTTCTATGAACTTTAAATGCACAGGCAAAAGGAACTACAGTTGCATAATTTAAAAACTGGGATCATGCACCGGGGCTTGCCTTCTTGTGTAAAACTAGCCGGGGCTTCCTCCGAACGTTGGTCCGGGTCTTCAACGACTGTAGTTAGACTCACCTGAGCTTCGTGCTGCTCACTCTCGGATTCGGGCACCAGATTGTAGATCCTGTCGACGAGAGTAGTCGGGTCTATATGAATGCACAAGTATGAGTGTTTTTATTGGTACAAGATTGCATGATAAAGTAGTCAAAACTTAGGTTTAATAGTCAAGTACTTTATTTTCTTTTCCCTGGGCAGTCATTTATCGAGTACTTATCTGGATTATCTGACTTCATTAAGTGAGCGGGCGGTTGTGCATGTTGTACGGCCATTTTTTGCAGGGAGCACTGGTTAACCAAAACTACTCGCAGTGGTAGTTTCTGTGTTGAAAAACCACTCGTAAATATAGCTCCTGAGTTGAGATTTTTATGTAGAGCTTGTTACTTAATTACAACCTTACTGTAAAAGTTTTAGTTATTTTTATTCAGCAAGTTAACATAAAAAGCTTCTTAAACAGCTATTTTTATGATTAAGATCTACTTGCACAGAATAACCCATCCAAGAAACTGTGCTCAACTTTTTACTGATCAAACCTACTCGCATGAGTAGTTTACTTCACATTTTTGGAGAGTTTTCTTGTGCAAGAGACAGAGGTTAACATTTTAGTTTAAAAGGGATCTAGCTTATAACAAAAGCACTCAAAACCGCTAGTTGTGCTTGGATTTAGAGCATGAAATTTTTATTGAAGATTTTACCCCTAGCACTAAAGCTACCATCCAAGTTTCATGAGAAGATCTTTCCTGAAACTCTTGGATCAAATAAAAGCCATTTAAACTTGATTTAAATCCACATCTAAAAACATGTGGAAACAGATCCAAAGTCCTATTACAAAGTTGTAGATCTCAACTTAAAGATTCCAGGACATCATAGCTTCTATTTTTAGGATTTTTCTGTGAGTTGTTATGCATCTTCAAAGTTAATAGATTGGTTTTCAAGTTCTTGTTCCAGGTTCACAGATGAGTCCCTGATATTTACAGAAAACTTCTCATAAAGATTGAAATCGAAGCAGTTGGGTCCTTTGCACAGGGAAAATGGCTACCGCCAGCCAAAATTCGGCAACTAGGGTGGCCGGTGGTGAGGGGTTAAGGTGGGAAAGGCAAGAGAGGAACAAACCGCACCTGTTTGAGGTCTTGGGGGGGGGGGGGAGGGGAAGGGATGGACCGAGGAGGTCTGCCGACGGTGGCACAGAGCCGGCGGCAGGGGCGGATGGTGGGGGTGACGGTCCGTTGAGGGAGATGGTGCGGGGAACGGCTGTGCAGCTTCGGGGTGAGGTGGATAAGGTGGGGGAAGGGTTGTTTTGGGTAATGCGGGGGTGGATTGGTGCGTACATGCACGGGGAACTACTCGCCGGAGTTGGAGGTTGGGGGCGACGAACTGAGGTGCCTCGGGGTGGCTTTTATAGGCGCTGGAAGAGGAATGGCGGCCTGGGCTTGAGCCTCAGGGGGAGGTGAGACGGGGGCTCGCCGTGGTGCCAGCAGCGCCTGCGGCAGAGGAAGGGCGCCGCGTGGAGGCTTCTTGAGGGGGTAGCGCAAGATTTTGTGGGGCTTCGGAAGATTTCCGATGCGCTGGCAGGCCCACTTGGCCGGGCGGCCTCAGCTGCACCGCGGCACGCCGGCCAGCTGGCATGCCGGCGATGGGACAGGGCAGGGGAGGAGAGAGGAGGGAGAAGATGATGGGACTGATGTGTGAAAAACAAAACAGGAGGGGTTTGGGTGGAAAAAGAAGCTAAAAACAAAAAATGGCGTCATTCTTCCCAAGGTCAAATCAAAAATATTTGAATACCAATTTTGTTCAACTTTACAGGATATACACTTTCTCTGTTATGACTAAGTTCAGCTGAGCAATGTATAAAAAGTTATTTTGAAATTCCAAAAATAAGTATTTAGATGGCACGTCATTTCATGTGATTTTTGTACTGTTAGCTTTTGACTTCAACTACACTTTTGTTGCTCCTATTATGAAAAAGGTGCCATTAAAATTACAGGTTCAAATGTGATCAATTTTGAAAGTTACAAGAGTTTGCTTGTACGGGTTCAATTGTTTTATGCATATATACATATACCCATATTTATTTGGCTGAAAGGTATAATTGATAAGTTGTTTCAAACTTTTTGCTCTTTTGTGACTGATTTCATGGTTTGGATCTTTGTTTAGTCTTTTAGACACCTAGGGTGTCACATGGAGGAACCATTGGACGCCGACACTTGGATTCGCACCATTGAATCCAAGTTTTCTCAACTTGTGGCGCCGTGCACTGATGCAAACAATGCCCCTTTCTTGGCGCAACAACTTCGCAGTACGACACATCTGTGGTGGGACAATTACTTTGCTATGCTCCTAGCTGATCATGTTGTCACTTGGGAGGAATTCAAGAATGCCTTTAGAGCTCACCATATTCCAGAAGGGCTGATAGAAAGGAAGCTGAATGAGTTTCTAGCTCTTACCCAGGGTACCCGCACTATACTCCAGTATGCGAAGGCTTTCAACAACTTATGTCAGTGCCGGTTATCATGCTGGCACTGATGCTAAGAATCGGGATCACTTTTGCAGAGGCCCTAAGTACCAAGTTAAAAGATCATCTGAACCCCATCAAGGCTAATACTTATAATGAGCTAGTGAATTTGGCTATCACTCAGGAGGATTGTATTATGGCTCATCCTGCTAAGAAGAAGAGGAAGGCACCAGCTAGATTCTCTAGTGCTCCACCACAGAGGTATCGTTTGGTGCAGAATGCTATTCCTAAAGCTCCTTAGAAGGCCCCTCAGCAAGGGCGTTGGGTTGTTAGGCCCCCACAGTAGCAGGGCGTTGCACGTCCCCGTGCCCCTCAGCAGACTGGCCCAGGGCTGAAATCTCCACCGCCTCTCTATCCAAGCAACACCAATCGTTTCTTTATTTGTACGAATTCCACTCAGTTTGCTCGAGAATGGCCCCGGGCCAGACAGCCAAATCAGGGCCAAGGTTCTAGCCAGAACAACAAGAACAAGGGCAAGAGGCAGACTATTTAGGTCAGGCAAGGGAGGATTAATTTCACCACACTTGCAGAGCTTCCCGAGGGTGCGGCAGTGATGTCGGGTATATTCTCTATCCACCACAAGCCTGCAGTTATACTGTTTGATTCCGGTGCATCACATAGTTTTATTAGTGCAAAATTGGGATTGGATTTTAGCCACACAAAAGGATCATATATGATATCAACACCGGGTGGTAAAATTGCTTCCAACCAAATCATAAGGCACGTACCGATCAAGTTGGGTAGTAAAACTATCAAAACCAACCTTATCATCTTGGCACTTTGAGGCATGGACATTATTTTGAGGATGAACGGATGACTCTGCACGGAGTTACACTAGATATTTCTTCCCGAGCCATTGAAATAAATTCACCCAGTCATGGAGCCACCACTATTTACTTACCCTTCCGGGAGTGCATAAATTCTTGTGCTTTCGCGATGGAAGGAGTCAAACTAGAAGATATTCCAGTGGTATGCGAGTTTGCCGATGTTTTCCGGATGACTTGCCAGGAATGCCGCTAGATAGGGATATCAAGTTTATCATTGAATTGCATCCGGACACTGGACATATCTCCAAAAGACCCTATAGGATGCTACCCAAAGAGTTGGCCGAATTAAAAATTCAACTCCAAGAACTTCTAGATAAAGGATTCATTAGTCCAAGTGCATCACCTTGGGGTTGCCAAGCCCTCTTTGTGAAGAAAAAGGATAAGAGCTTGAGATTGTGTGTGGACTAACGACCTCTCAATGCGGTAATAATTAAAAATAAATATCCACTTCCCTGCATTGATGTTCTCTTCGATCAACTAGCTGGAGCTAGAGTCTTTTGAAAAATCGATCTTTGCTCTAGATATCATCAAATAAAAAATTCATCCATGTGATATTCCCAAGACCGGTTTCTCCACCCGCTATGGATTGTATGAGTATCTAGTCATTTCTTTCGGGCTCACAAATGCTCCTGCCTACTCCATGTATCTTATGAATTCGGTGTTCATTCCCGAACTTGACAAGTCTGTCGTGGTCTTCATTGATGACATCCTTATTTGTTCCAAAAATGAGGAGGAACATGATGAGCACTTGCGCATTGTTCTCCAATGTCTTAGAGACCATCAGCTCTATGCTAAGTTCTTCAAGTGTGAATTCTAGCTCGATAGTGTAAAATTCTTGGCCCACACTATTTCCAGCGAAGGCATAGCCATCGATCCTAACAAAGTACAAGAGGTGATGGATTGGAAACCTCCCACCTCCGTTCATCAGATTTGAAGTTTTCTTGGTTTAGCCGGTTATTATCGCTGTTTTATTCCGGATTTCTCTAGAATTGCTAAGCCTATGACAAAACTGTTGAAGAAAGGAGCGAAGTTTGTGTGGAGTGAAAAGTGTGAAAAATCTTTCCACACTCTAAGGGAACAATTGACTACAGCCCCAGCCTTAGCTCAACCCGATAACACGAAGCCATTTGATGTTTGTTGTGACGCATCCCGCACAAGTCTTGGTTGTGTGCTTATGAAAGATAACCGAGTCATTGCCTATGCTTCACGAGCTCTTCAACCTCATGAATAGAATTACCTACTCATGATCTTGAGTTAGCGGCTGTTATTCATGCTCTAAAGATTTGGAGACATTATCTTCTATGCACTCATTGCAATATCTGCACCGATCACAAAAGTCTCAAATACATTTTTACCCAAGCCGATGTGAATGAGGCAAAGAAGATGGTTGGAATTGATTAAAGATTATGATCTTGAGGTGCACTATCACCTAGGTAAGGCTAATATAGTCGCGGATGCACTAAGCCGCAAAGCTCATTGCAATTACCTATACGCAGAATTCTATAATGAAACATTATGTCATGAAATGAGGAAACTCAATTTTGAAATGATTCCCCAAGGCACTCTAAATCACATCTCAGTTGAACCAACTTTCCATGATCAAATCATCATGGCACAATTACATGATGAGGGAGTAAAGATCGTCAAGAAGAAGCTCTCCCAAGGGGAGGAGAAATATAAATGTTTCCGCCAATATAAGAATGGAGTTTTATGTTTTGAAAGCCGCATAGTCGTTCCAAAGAATCATGAGCTCCGAAAATAAATTCTTGATGAAGCCCATCTTTCCATGTTCTCAATTCACCCAAGCAGTAGTAAAATGTATCAAGATCTTAAGCTAAACTTTTGGTGGACTAGAATGAAAAGGGAAATTGCTAAGTATGTCTCGGAGTGTGACACATGCCAGAGAGTGAAGGCCAGCCACTTGAAAGTAGCCGGTACACTTCAACCATTGCCTATACCATCATGGAAATGGGAAGATATATGTAAGGATTTTATTGTTGGATTGCCAAACACTTCCCAAAGACACGATTCTATATGGGTTATTGTTGATAGGCTCACGAAGATGGCACATTTTATTCTGGTACGCACTATCTACACCACCAAGAAATATGCCGAAATCTATCTCAACCGTATTGCATGCTTACATAGGGTGCCCAAGAAAATTATTTCCGATCGAGGTGCTTCACTTGTAGCACGCTTTTGGGAACACTTGCAAGCTTGTCTCAGCACCAAACTGATTCGAAGCTCAGCCTATCACCCTCAAACTGATGGGCAAACCAAGAGAGTAAATGCCTGGCATAGAGCTTGTGTCATCCCCTATGACAAAAGTTGGGAAAAATGCCTGGCTTTAGCACAGTTCTCCTACAACAATAGCTATCAAGCGAGTTTGATGATGGCACCATTTGAGGCCTTGTATGGTCGAAGGTGTCGTACTCCTTTGAGTTGATCCCAAGCTGGAGAACGAAATGTATTCGGACCCGATCTTGTAATTGAGGCAGAAGAAAAGGTGAGGGTAATTCAAGAAAATCTTAAAGCCGCATAGTCTAGACAAAAGAGCTACTGTGATAAATAGAAGAAAACCCTTGCAATTCGAAGTTGATGATCATGTCTAACTTCAGGTTTCGCCAACCAAGAGCGTGCAAAGATTCGGGGTGAGAGGGAAATTAGGTCCCCAATATGTTGGTCCTTATGAAATCTTCAAAACATGTGGATTTGTGGCCTAGAGAGTGCGACTGCCCCCGCAACTATCCGCCATACATAACATCTTCCATGCCTCTCAACTCAAGAAATGTGTCCGGGTTCCCACAGGAATTGTTGAACAAGGATCCAATGAAAGTCCTTGACCAAAAGGAAAGGGTCACTAGAAGAAAGGTCGTTAAAATGTATAAAATACAATGGAGCCACCACATCGAAGAGGAAGCCATGTGGGAAACTGAAAGTCACGTAAACCCAAATTTCTGAGGTTTTCTAAACTCTCTCCAAGGTACACGCACAGTTCCACACTTAGCTTGTAACACCATGGGTGTTTAAAAACTAAGCAAATATAAAAAATGAACATCACATCATGCATAATGACCAAGAAAAATTCAAAATATGCATTTATTATATATATGTTATGTATGTGTGCATGTGCATGTGCATGTGTATGTGTGCATTATAAAGTATCATCTCATAGATTTCAAATCAAAACCAAAAATACCTAGCAAATGAGTAGACACCTCCATCTTACCATGATCAACAAATGTCTAGTTGAAGTCTAGGAGAGAAATCAAAAATTTACACATGAAATGACAAGTCCTTTAAACATTAGTTTTTGAAAATTTAAATTATTTTTGAAAATAAACATTTTCCTGTAATGAAAGTTGTAGGATTTTAAATTTTGAACAACTTTCGTATTCAAAGTTTTTTGAGCTGCCACATGAAAATTCGAGTAAAATTGAATTTTATTCAGCCCTTTTCTCTCTTTCTTCTCTCTCTCCCTCCCCCTTCTCTCTCCTGCTCTGTCTTCTCGGAGGCCAGAGGCTGCCGACCACTTGGCCGGCGATGCCTGCCAGCGAGCCGCACCAAAGGGGCCTACCTCACCGGCCGCCGACCAGCGGTGCTGCTCGCTGCAGCACGCCACCGCGGCCCGTCTGCGGCTTCCACGCGGCAGCGAATCTCTGTGTGCGCGAGCTGCGACGCGCCCTTGTCGCGCCACTACCACACCCCCTGCCCGCCCGTGCCCAGCACGCCCAGCCCTCCCTAGCCCTCTCCCCTCCTCCTCCCATGCTTACAAAAGCAGCACTGTGGCAGAACCACCTGAATTAATCCGGCTCAAGCGCGCTAACCATCACCACAAGGGCAATCAGGACTAACTCGCACTTCAAACGGAGTAATCCACTAGTCTGTCGAGTAACCTCCCGATACAACCACAGTTTTGCCGATCCAAACCACACATACAAAGTACTCACATGAAGGTGAGCCCAGAGGATACAACATTCCACAAAGTTTACAACACAGGGTTCATCATAAATTATTATTACAACTGAGTTTGAGTTTGTAAAACAAGGTACTTCAGAGTTCAAAGTAATTGAGTTCTTCAGAGTTCAACGCAGTGGAAAATCAACGATAAATTACTCGACGATACAGGATGTCTCGATGAAGCCCGTACGAGACATCACTCGGAATTATCATCGTTGGCCGGGGGCGCATCCCATTCCACCGACCAACCAAGAGGAAGGGTACACGGCCAAGTCAAACTAGCGATCATATCTTCAAAAGTATCACCTGAAAACAAGCCACAAGCAAGGCTGAGTATACTAATACTCAGCAAGGCTATTGGCTTGAGGGTTTGTTTTGCCAAAAAGCATATACGAGTAGGTCATTACTTTCAAATTTTAGCTCCAAGTTCTAGTTTTCTTTAACCATTCTAGGTAAGCAACTATCCAATATCATACATGGTGGAAGAATTAATTTGCATCCAACAAGATTAATCATCATTATTGTTCCTCTTCTTACTCTATGTGGTAAAAGGGTTGTTGACGCCAGATTTTGACACGTGTTGAATCGGCGTCAGGAAAGGAAGAGACTGGCCGATGCGGCAGATTTAAAGGCTACAGTTGGGAATCGGCCGATTGAGGCTACAGTTAGGGATCGGCCGATTGGCGATGCAGCTTGCGCCAACAGATAAGGGATGAAGCCAATGGAATTCCAACAGAGGATCCCAGTCAAAGATGACCTGACGTTAGTCAAAGAATGACGTCGACTCAGTCGTGAAGCAATGGAAAGAGTCCGGATTGGACTAGGAGATGGCGGCAGAAGATTCTGCGGGAGCCCGTTTCCTTTAGGAAAATATAATAGATATATAGTAGTTTTTTATTTAAATCAAGTTTGTAACGGATTGTAATAGATCAGGAATCTTAGTCCTAGTGTATAAATAGGAGCAGTCAGGGTTTTGTAGAAAATAATACATCAATCAACAAAAACAATTTACTCTTTCATCGTACTTTACTTTCAAGTCGGTGACTTTGCCAATACTTCTTTTTCTTTCACGAGTTCGTACGGATTGGCAGGGCTGCATCGACACGATCTCCGGCCAATTGGTAGGTTCCGTTTATCGAATAACATCTAAGCCTTAACTTTTGGCGCATCGCCGTTGTTTCGTTTAGATTTATTCACCAGTTATCGATATTTACTAGAATTATAGGTTTTACCTATTGTTCTAGTTTTATCACCAGTTATTCAAATTGAGATCGAACTGTCGGCTTCACAATTATCTATCCTTGTTTACCATCGCATAGCCGATTAGATCTATTTTGAGTGTTGAATCTGTAGCAATTGTTTAAGTTACTCCAGTAGTTTCTTGGCAATCGTTATGTGAATATCGGCTGGTCCAAAGCCGGTCATCCTCATAGCAAATCGGCCGATTCGCTGATACGCTTTTCGGGACAGATCAGAACTTTAACCGATCGGAACCCCAGAATTTAATACGTTTATTTCCTTGTCAATCAACAGGTCAGATTGACTGGCACGCCGCGCGAACCGCACCAGGGCAATCACCCGAACAGGAGTTAAGCAGATTCTCCCGGGTCGTGTGTCCGACGCTGAAGGT
This sequence comes from Panicum miliaceum, assembly GCA_032594955.1. Classification (NCBI taxonomy): domain Eukaryota; kingdom Viridiplantae; phylum Streptophyta; class Magnoliopsida; order Poales; family Poaceae; genus Panicum; species Panicum miliaceum. The sequence continues at coordinate 26,682,810 of CM064066.1, read as the reverse complement.
CATCAGCCGATTCCCGGCCGATTTTTAGCGCCAACACACTTTTGGCATGCCCGCTGGGACACCCTCAATATCCAACATGTCAAAGACCACGGAAATCTCTGAGAACAACATCATTGAGGTTACGGAAGCGGATCTCAAGGACGACTAGAAAGAAGAACTAGCAAGACACCTAGAAGATTACAAAAGGGTGTGTCTGCAATCTTTCAGTCATACCAGAAGTGGGGAGACCATCAAGAAAGCTCCTCTTCCAGTTCCCCGCCACATCACCATCGCTGAGGGTTCGGGCAAGATGTCCGATATGATTCAACAGTCCGTCTATTAGGCTTTCATCGACCAATCCACAGTAATGACCAACATGGTGTATAACGCCGTCATCAGTTCTCTGGACAGCGGAGTAGCTCAGGGATATCAGGGGCCAACATACGCCCCACCTATTGTAGCTCCAGCCAGAAGCTTACCAGGCACGTCTCACTCGGCTCCTCAGCCGATATCGACGCAACACGAAGGATACAACACTTCGTTGCCTTCAATGCCTCTAGGATATAATGGTGCACCATGTTTTCGATCGCAAGCACCGCTTCAGCCTATCCAGATTGCTTCTGTGCAATTGCTGCCCTCAAACTCAGTACCTTGGGGGGCACCAGCAACGGCGGCTTTTCCTGATCAATCAACCAGACATGGGAGCCCTCCGATCCAGGCACCGTTCCATTCGGCCGTCCGGCCGACTGTCCCTCAGTATCAACCGGCCACGTCAGAAATCGGCAGAGGGGCAGATGCTGCGGAAACATTCAGAAGTGCGGCGCCAATGATGCCGTACGATGGGGTGGCAGATTGTTACGCCACCAGCAGTCAACGGCTCAGACGGCCATGATGCAGCAGAATCCACCACACGCTTTGATCCATGACCGGGCCGTCCCGCCGCCGATTCACCAACATGTGCCGACGCCCCGACCAGTTGTTCATCAGCAGCAGGTTGATTGGACAGCAAGGATAGCGGAGGTAATTCAAGACCAATTCGGGTTGAAGCCGAAAGTACAAACCTATACGTACAAAACACCATACCCTCCCGCCAACGATCTACTGCTGTTTCCCCATCGGTACAAAGTTCCTGACTTCACCAAATTTTCAGGGCTGGATGACACCTCAACTGTGGAGCACATAAATAGATTCATCATCCAGTGCGGGGAGGCCACCACACAAGATGCTCTGCGTGTGCGTCTGTTCTCGTCATCTCTATATGGGTCAGCCTTCCAGTGGTTCACTACCCTACCACCTAACTCCATCATTACTTGGGCCGATCTAGAAAAGCAATTCCATAAATACTTCTACGCGGGGGTCCACGAGGTGAAGCTTTCGGATCGGACCAACCTCAGGCAAAGGAGCGACGAACCAGTAACTAGCTATACCCTGGCCCTGACCGACGCTTAGTTGGCCGACATCGCCTTCCAAGGCTTCCTGCCACATATCAAGGAGAGGTACGCCTCACAAGAGTTTGAAAGCTTAAGTCAGATCGTTCACCGATTGGCTGGTCAAGAAGTACGTCCGTTTGCTCAACGGAGGAATTTCCAGAAAAAGGTGGCATATTTCGAAGGGTCTGAATCTGAGGAAGAAGAAGAAATCGGTCTAGCAGAATGGGTCAAAGGGAAGAAGCCGATATCGTGCCCTTTCGGCAAGAAAGAACCAGAGGCATTCGGTTTTGACACGTCAAAGGCCGATAAAATCTTCGACTTACTTCTCCGAGAGGGGCAGATCAAGCTCTCACCTTACCACACCATTCCCTCGGCCGATCAGCTCAAAAAGATGAAGTATTGCAAATGGCACAATGCTACATCTCATGACACAAATGAGTGCAAGACCTTCCGTCAGCAGATACAGTCGGCCATTGAGCAAGGCAGACTCAAATTCGATGTCTCGGCGAAGCCAGCAAAGCCGATGAAGATTGATCAGCATCCTTTCCCTGCTAACATGGTTGACACGGGAAAAAACTCACTTCAAACCAAGGTGCTGACGTCGGAATCGGCTAGAAGAAGCGGCGCTGTGGACCTCAGAAAGTAGGTTACAGTGGACAATGTCAAAGGGAAAAGACGGGTTGAAGATGAGGGCGAAGGATCAGAACGATCGCATAGAACCGTCACTTCCCAATTCTTACTCAGCAAATATCAGCGGCAGCAGGAAAGATCAAGACACCATGATGAGATGATACGCCGACATGAAGATCATTGGCGATGTCCGTTCTTCATCCATTGCTGGGAAAATGACCTCAGATTGCCATCAGCCGATAATTGCCCTGAGTGCAGCGGATCAAATTGCAACGATCGCCCGCTCAAAAGATCGCACTCCAGAGACAGAGGATCAGAGCCGATCAGCCGAAACTGGAGCGAACAAGAGGGTCAGCGCCTTTCAGTGCATGATCGGCTGGGGGCAGAGTTGACCGGTATGACCGGTCGAAGGTCAGGATCAACCAGCAGAAGCGACTGGGGGGCAGAACCAGCGTACACGATCGGCTAGAAGAAATGGCTGATGCTAGGGTGTCAAATGAGGACCCCCTAGGAAGGGAACCAGACTGGGAGCACGCCAAACCACCGGCCAAACCAGTGAACCCCAGGTGGTGCCCTGATGGACTGTCCAAATCTCAAAAACGAAGGATCCAACGTCTGCGCCAATGGGAACAACAAGAGGAAGAGTAGAGGCAGGTGCTGGATAAGAAAAACGACAGGTCTCGGGTCTGGCGCCCCAAGAGAAACAACAAGAAGGAGGGTGACAATCAAGAATTGGTAGCTGATGTCAACATGGTGTTCATATTGCCGATGGAGTTCATGGCGCCCGCCGATCGAGATAAAGCGACAAGGATGGAGGAGCAGATGGCGCAGTTGGTTTTGGAGCCGATGACAGCCACTTTTGAGAAACCGGAAGACGAAAAACGGCAACATCTCAAGGCTCTATTTCTCAAAGAACACGTTAACAGACGACCCGTTACCAAGCTACTAGTGGACGAAGGCGCTGCAGTCAATATCATGCCATATGCCATGTTTCGGAAGTTAGGCAAGAGCGATGAAGACCTAACCAAGACGGACATGATGCTCAAAGACTTTGAACGCAACGTGTCTCCCGCCCGCGGAGTGCTCTGCGTCGACCTCACCATCGGCAGTAAGACCCTTCCCACTACCTTCTTTATTATTAATGGTAAGGGGTCCTACAACATGTTGCTCGGTCGTGATTGGATACACGCGAATTGTTGTGTCCCGTCTACAATGCACCAATGCCTCGTACAGTGGGTCGGCGACAGTATAGAGATAGTCACCGCCGATTCCACCTATAGTGTTGCGGCGGCCGATACGCAACAGTGGAGCTGCGAACACGTCAAGTGTATATCTGGTAGAAATTGGGACACTGATTTCCTGAATGTGTCTAATTTTGATCTACAGCCGATCCAAGCAGTCGGCTCTAAAGATTCAGATTAGATGGATCAGTTCGTCCGAGAAGACGGGAAGCTTGGGCATGGATTTACGTCGGCCGATTCATTGGAGATGGTGGATTTAGGAGATGGTAGCAAGCCAAGGCTGACGTATATTAGTATTGGCCTGGATCCCGATTACAAATGTAGATTGATAAGTTTATTAAAAGAATTCAAAGATTGCTTTGCTTGGGAATACCATGAGATGCGTGGCCTAGACCAGTCCATTGTCGAACACCGGTTGCCTATAAAACCAGGATATCGGCCATATCAGCAGCCTGCACGATGGTGCCACCCTAAAATTCTACCTGATATAAAGGCCGAGATCATGAGATTGATTGAAGCAAGATTTATTTGGCAGTGCCGTTACGCCGAATGGATTTCTAATATTGTACCCGTATATAAGAAAAATGGAAAGTTGCGCGTATGCATCAACTTCATGAACCTAAATTAGGCTACACCAATGGACGGGTATCCGATGCCGACAGCCGATGTCTTGATAGATGCTGCCGCAGGACATAAAGTCATCAGTTTCATGGACGGTAATGCTGGGTACAATCAAATATTAATGGCCGAAGAAGATATTTCGAAGACGGTTTTGAGGTGTCCGGGCCACCTCGGTTTATTCGAGTGGGTTGTAATGACCTTTGGATTAAAGAACGCCGGCGCTACATACCAGCGGGCTATGAATTATATCTTTCACACGCTCATTGGTGTATCGTTGGAAATCTACATCGACGATGTTGTAGTCAAGTCAAAAGGTCATCAGGAACATCTGGCCGATTTACAAGAGGTGTTGGAGTGCACAAGGAAGCATGGGTTGAAAATGAACCCGAACAAGTGTGCATTCGGCGTGTCGGCCGGGCAATTTTTAGGATTCATGGTCCATGAGCGCGGGATAGAAGTTAACCGGAAGACCATAGCTGGCATCAATAAGGTTGTGGCCCCGCAGAATAAAACTGAGTTGCAGTCCCTAATCGGCAAGGTCAACTTTATCAGAAGATTCATATCCAATTTGTCCGGGCGTATTCAAGCTTTCACTCCTTTGTTGAAATTGAGGCCCGATCAGGAATTCGTGTGGGGAGAAGAACAGCGCCAAGCGTTAGAAGATATCAAGCAACATCTAATTTCACCACCTGTATTAGTCCCGCCACAACCCGATAAGCCGTTCAAACTATACTTATCGGCCGACGAACAGGCTATCGGATCGGCGCTAGTACAGGAGTTCGAAGGAAAAGAACGGGTGGTATATTATGTCAGCAGAAGACTCCTGGACGCCGAAACGAGATATTCCCCGGTGGAATAGCTGTGCCTGTGTCTATATTTCTCGTGTACCAAGCTCAGGCACTATTTGTTATCGGCTGAGTGCATAGTCGTATGCAAGGATGATGTGGTAAAATATGTGCTATCACTACCAATTTTGAAAGGACGGATTGGAAAGTGGATCCTGGCTCTGTCAGAGTTTGACCTAAGGTACGAATCGGCCAAGGCTGTCAAGGGTCAAGTCATGGCCGATTTTGTGGCTCAGCATTGTGGACCGGAAATTGCTGTCGTTGAACCGGTTCCATGGACTCTATACTTCGATGGTTCCTCGTGTGGAGCCGGTTCGGGAATCGGCATCGTTCTTGTATCACCTGGGGGGGCAAGCCATGATTTCTCTCTGCCGATAGAGGCATCCGCAACCAACAACCAGGCGGAATACCGAGCCATCCTAAAAGGTATCCAATTATTAAGGGAAGTCAAAGCTGATGCAGTTGAAATTTTTGGAGATTCCATGCTCATTGTAGATCAATTGACGGGGAGATCTGAATGCAAAGATGATATCTTAAGGATTTACTATGAAGATTGCCTCCAGCTGTTAAAGGAATTCAAGTCTGCGGTGATTGAGCACATCCCCAATAGACTTGCCCAACATGCGTCCGGGTATCGGCCGATTCAAGGGGCCATGATTCTGGAACTTGCGGTCAATGATTGGCGAAAGGAGATTGCCGATTACTTGAAAGATCCATCCCAGAAGGTGGATCGGCGAGTGCGTTTTCAGGCCACGAAATATGTGTTACTCGAAGACAATTTGTTTTACCGGACGATTGATGGGGTTCTTCTCAAATGTCTGGGAACGAAAGAAGCAAAGGTCCTGATGGGGGAAATCCACGAAGGCGTATGCGGAGCCCATCAATCGGCTCACAAGATGAAGTGGATGATCAGAAACAATGGGTATTATTGGCCAACGATTCTCGAAGATTGTTTTAAATATTATAAAGGTTGTCAAGACTGTCAGAAGTTTGGCAATGTGCAGCGCACGCCAGCTTCGGCTATGAATCCGGTAATCAAGCCATGGCAGTTTAGAGGTTGGGGAATACATCTCATCGGGCAGATTCACCCTCCATCAAGCAAAGGGCACAAGTTTATATTAGTAGGCACTGATTACTTTACCAAATGGGTGGAGGCAGTTCCGTTGAAGACCGTGACATCGGCCGATATGATCGATTTCGTTAAGAACCACATTATTTATCGGTTCGGTATCCCTCAAACTATCACAACTGAGCAAGGAACGATGTTCACCTCAGGGGAGTTCGAAGAATTCGCCGCCGATATGGGGATTAAATTGTTGAATTCTTCTCCGTACTATGCTCAAGCCAACGGCCAGGCCGAATCATCCAATAAGGGGATAATCAAGTTGATCAAGAGGAAGATAGAGGAACAACCCAAGAAGTGGCACATATCTTTAGCTGAATCTCTATGGGCTTATAGGATGGCTTGCCACGAGGCCACTAACATATCTCCTTATCAGTTAGTATATGGTCACGAGGCAGTCTTGCCTTGGGAATTAAGGATAGGGTCAAGGCGCACATCGCTTCAAGATCAGTTGACGGCTGATGACTATTCCTTCCTCATGAAGGGAGAACTCGATGATTCGGCAGGTCAGCGATTGAGGGCCCTGATTAGCATCGAAGAAAACAAGAAAAGGGTGGCAAGGTGGTATGACAAGAAGGTCAAAGTTAAACAATTCTCCCAAGGAGATTTGGTATGGAAGTTGGTGCTGCCGATAGGGTCTAAGGATCCCAAATTCGGTAAATGGTCGCCCACTTGGGAGGGGCTGTATAAAATCGGCCGATGTGCTTCGGGAAATGCATATATACTAGAAACTATCGAAGGGGAAGAATTCACAAGAGCCTTAAACGGGAGATATCTGAAGAGGTACTATCCAAGGATATGGGTGGGTGCATAACGTGCGATAGGGTGCATCAAGACAATGTGGCCAACTCCCATTGGCTCCTGTCTATATAGCCGATGTAAAAATGACATCGCCTTAAGGATGAAACATTTTGATTTAGTCTAACCGATTCATTATTCGGTGAAAACAGCAGAGTACATGGCCGATATGGTACAAGTCGCCCTTAGAATAAAAGTACCAATATATCTATTGATCACGCTTTTTCTTAATGTCTCTTCAATCCAGCCTAATTTTATCAAAAGGCGGATGCTCTTTTCCTCCAGATCCTCCATGGTGGCTTCAGCCTCGACTTGACGAGGGAGTGGATGGCTCCTGTCGAGAGGTGGTTGGGATGTCCCCACCGCAGCATCTTCAAGGGCCACTGAGCGAGGGAGTGGATAACTCCTTTCAGTTGGCGGTCGCCTAGAGCAGTTAGCGTCTATATGGTCCCAGGCTTTCTGGACGTCAGCAGGAACATGACCTTTGAGTTCTTCGAAATGAGCTTTTATCAAATCTATGTCCGCCTGCAACAATGGTTCATCTGAATGCATAACTTCAATCGCTCGTTCCAGACTGGGACTAAGGCGTTTCGGCTAAAGAAAGAGCAAACAACTACCTAGTGTCAGAGCGATTGAAATGTCAAGGGAGGAAATAGACGAGGGTTCGTACCTAGTTGACAGGGAAGGAAGAAGACGAAGAAGACATCTTGATGTCTAGCCTGGGAGGACAGAGATCAAATTGTTGGAGGGGAAGAAGATGGGTAATACGGACGCCTTTGGAAACGATATGGGATCTCATACTTATAGAAGGAAGAGGGTGAAGAGATGGTAGGATGCGTCCCATCGGAATAAAAGTGTTAATAGATGAAAAGCTGCCAAAGAGGACGGTCCAAGATTGAATCTGCGCGTCAACAGCGAAAGGGCATTAAATGTTTACAAGATTTTTAACAGTTCACCCAAGGAGGGCATCAATAGCCGCAATCGCTCGTTGCCTAATTTGATCGGCCGAGTCTACAATTCTTTGGTTGTCATCAGCCGATCCGGGGACTTCTGGCATATGATGATGGATTTTTATTGCTTCACGGGCCAGGTTATGTCTTTCCTGCTTCAGTTCGGCGATGACAGATGGGAGGTCTTGGAGTCTTTTTTCTTCAGCAGCTATGGCCTTGGTCACCTGCTCCATCTCTTTGGCTAGCTCTGCCCTTCGCTGTTTAAGGCGATCTATTGCACCGACGATATCTGGACGAGAATTCTCAAGGAAGTTGATTCGCTGATGCACCTCTTGGGCTCGATGTTTGTAGGAGTCTTCTTCCTCGCGGGCTTTCGCTAGTTTGGCGCGATCGGCCATATGGCGCAAGGCCCTGAACACTGAAGTCTGCATTGACTCTATATATGCAGCAGGATCCAGAGCCTCTGTCGCTTCCTCTGGAATTCGGCCTCTAATTTCATTAAGAAGTTGCCGAATCGACGAGGCATCTCCCACTAATCGGCTGATATCGTCTTGGAGGAGGGTCTGTATACTCTCGAGCTTGGCACAGACGTCATCAGGGATTGAGCTCGATGTGACTTGGTGTGAAGCGACCTCTTCATCGTTAGAAAGGGGAACCGCGAAAGAAAAAAGACTGTTATTGGGAGTGTCCTGCTCCTGCGAAAGAATAAAAGAAGTAAAAATATGGATTAGCAGACAGTAAGGGGGAATCGGCCAATTTGGGTGATAAGTTCCCTACCTCTTTGAAACGGATTTCTCTTGCTTGCGCCGGTGGAAGTGCCACCCTCGTCTCGGGAACCGGCGTGATCGGCTCGTCAGAAGAAGAAGACTCGACGACTACCAATGCCCTGCTCAGGCCAGCCTCCTGGAAAGGTATGGGAAGCGGATTTTATAAGTATACTACAAATAATTAAGTCTGATGATATATGATGCCTGCCATACCTCTGTGAGTCTTCCGGCCGATATTTGTTGGGGAGGTACAATCAAAGCACCCGGATTGGCCTGCATCAAAAATCGGTTAGTTTTTCGTTGAGTATCAAGAAATTGAGTTAAGAAACTCTCTACCTCGGTGAGGGAAATCGCTGGCGTTTCGGTTTCTGCCTGGGATGTAGCCGATTGCTGCGGAGACTGCGCTGGGGTGATTTGCGCAGCCTGGCAGAAAGAAGAGGTTAATATCGATAGAATACTTAGAAGTATGTGAAGTGTGCGGAATTACCTGAACAGCTTCTACCAGCAATGATGCAGCAGCCGCTCCAACTTCTGTAACAGTTTGGAGATCGACCTCCTCAGCAATCGGCAAAGTTGGTGTAGTTGAAGGTTCAGCCGATGCCACCGCCGATTGATCAGCCGGTTCTATACGGGCACGCACTCGGCGGCTCGTCTTCTTTAAAGTGGGCCTCTTTGGTGTTTGCTTCCATCGGCCGCTGGCTTTGTCTTTGATGGTCTGAGCGTGATGGCTGATGAGTGCGTATGGTGTGTATGGGCGGTTGCTCTCTATCGGCCTAGCAGTTCGGCTCCGCGTCGGGGGAAGTTGATTTTCAGACTGAAAAGGGAAATAAGAGTTAGTGGCAAATTTGTAGCATGAAAAGGGATAATGTTGAAATCGGCTGGGAGAAGGGCAATACCGCTGCGTTGTTGGGATCCAGATTATTACAATATGTTGAAGGAGATGAACAGAAGAGATGCTGCTTCCATTCCGCCCACCATAATTTGAATTGTTGGACGGCAAAGGGAGCCGCTATCCAGTTGTTTAGATCAATGGTACTGGAGTCTGGCACTAGATTGCACAGCCGACTGTAGTCGTGGCTCTTGGTGAGTTCATCTCGGAATTTCGCACGGCCGGCAAAATAAACTTGAATCGGCAGCTGACCAAGGCCAAATTGTCGTGCTGCAAGTGATGAGTTGTAAAATTCAAAAGTTGGAAAATCTTTCCCAAAGAAGAAATTTGTCGGTAAAATCCCTGGCTTGATCAAAATGTTCATGAGATCATCATCAAAGGAGTTGGATGATGAATCATAGCAAACGGGAAGCTCATAAAGCGGCTCTGTCATCTGGTATGGGTACCAACTGGTGGTTTCTTCACTGAAGCCATTGTAAAAACATCTGAAATACTCGGCTGTTCGGGTAGCAGTGAACTGGCAACCAGGAAAAACTGATGCCGCTTCGCCGAAAGAAATGCACCGTCGTCGTATGGTGGGGTTCTCCTCTGACTCAATGTTGGGGAATATTTTGGTCTCTATCTGCTGCTGGGAAACCTTACTCATGTACAAGTTAAGCCAGAGGGTGATGAACCACCAAGGGCCACCAGGGTTACCAATCGGCTCTCCTTTTGATAATTTGACGCCGATTTGGTGCATCATGTGGTAGGCCAATCCTAACAGATGCTTCCCAAGGGGGATGGTGGACCCTATTGATAAGGCTTCTGCTAGAGCTTGTGTATTGGAGGAAGGACTGACCTCTCTGCCGCAGAACTGCTTCTCTAACCACATCATCAAGAATGTTGTATGTTCTCTCTCCAAAATCGTCCCGGTCCTCATGTTTCTATTGATGTACCCTTTCCACCCGCCGATTCCTTTCGTCTCTAGCCGATGGGTATCCGGGAAGGAAATGTCAAGGTCGGTCAGCATCAGGACATCGGCCAAAGTTGGAGTCATGGGTCCGTGCCCAAAGAGAAATGCATTGAGCGCGTCGGACCAAAAAAAGGAGGCCGCCATTACTAGGGGCTCATTTTTCTCCATCTGGGACAAAGAGAGATTGATGCACTGGCCGATTTTTAATTCATCCCACTGAACTCTCTTAGAATTGGCTAATATTTGGTACCACTCTTTCCAGCCGGGGGTTTCATTCGGCCAAGATCTAAAAGCGCCTGACCATTGACCCAGATCCATAGGTGATTGCTTGAAAGGGATTCTATGGGTTTCTAAGTTGATTAAATCAGTCGGGTCTGGATTCCCCATAGGGCCTAAGCAGATGAGACCAGGAGCATCGGAAAGGGGAATAGTAATTTGTTGTCTAAATGCCTAAAAAAGGGGAAAAAGGGAAGAACTGAGAATAGATCTAAAAGGTGCCTGAGCGGTAAAAAGTAAAAAAAGGAGAGTTTCGGATGTTTACCTCCGGGATGAAGCTCATCGTCGCCGATGGAGTCGCCGATGGCGTCGCTGATGGAACCGCCGTCGCCGACAGAGTCGCTGGCGGAGCCTCCATGGTTGGTGGAGTTGCTGATGGTGCCTGTGGCAGAACCACCTGAATTAATCTGGCTCAAGTGTATTAACCATCACCATTAAGGCAATCTCGGTTAACCTTGCACTTCAAACGGAATAATCCACTGGTCTGTCGGGTATAACCTCCCGATACAACCACGGTAATCGGATCGAGCGCCATACATACAAATGCTTACGCGACGATGAGCCCAGAGAATACCACATTCCAGCAAATATTACAACATTATCATAAGTAAATATTACAGACCAAGTTCTGAGTTTAGAAACCAAATACTCCAATGATCATAAATAAGTTTTTCAGAGTTTAAGTTGCAGCGGAAATAAACGACGGAAACTACTCGACGATACAGAATGTCTCGATGAAGCCCGTACGAGACATCACTCGGCATTATCTCCGTTGGACGGGGGCGTATCCCATTCCACCGACCAACCAGGGGGAAGAGTGCAGGGCCAAGTCAAGCTAGCAATCATATCTTCGAAGGTCTCACCTGAAATGAGCCACAAGCAAGGCTGAGTATACTAATACTCAGCAAGACTTACCCGTGTAGTGGAATCTACTCCACCGACTCTAGACATGCAAGGCTTTTTGGCTCAGGGGTTTGTTTTGCCGAAAAGCATCTACAAGTGGGTCCTTACTTTCAACTTTTAGCTCAAGATTCTAGTTTCGCTAGCCAGTCTAGATAAGCAGCTATCTAAAAGCATACATGGTGAAGCATTAAATTTTTCATCCAACCAGTTCATTCATCATCATTGTTCCTCTTCTTACTCTGTGGGTAAAAATGGTTAAGCAGTCTCAATAGCCGTGAGAAACAGACGATTCGAATCGAATTTCTTAACCTTGCAAGGGAAACCCAAACACACGTCACGTGGTTACTCCCTAGAGTCACACGTGCAACTTTTCCCCTTTCTTTCCGGGTCGTGGATCGGGGCTACCCTCCGAGAGTACAAGAGCCCCACGCTACGGTTCGGCGCCGGGTCGTGACCACTCTCTGTACTCGCCATATGCACATGGGACCGAAGTTCAAAGGGTAGGATGCCGTCCCTTTGCCGGGCCAATCAGGTACTTAAGCTTACCGATTCCCATAATCTCGGCATGTGTTTAGTACGTTCAAAGACTTAACCATCACTACCACACCCTGCGGCCTTAGTATTTTTCACTAGACAGACGGGCCCCAATCGTAACCATCGTTCCATAGCCCGTCCATATCCTTATGATTGCAGCGTGTAGTAGTCATTCAACTCCTATTTTCTCGCGAGTGACAGGAAATCACTCGACTTTTACCGGAGTCCTATTAGCACAGCATTCTATCGAACCTTACGTCTAGTTTTCAAGCCAGGGTTCCTAACATCATGCAACTAAGTTTTCATTCAACTCCTATAAACTTAATGCACAGGCAAGGAGTAATGAGTTGCATAATTTAGGAAAGAGATGGGTTATGCTCCGGGGCTTGCCTTCTTGCGAAAAGTTAGTCCGGGGCTCTTCCGAACTTGGGCTCAGGTCTTCAAGAGCTTCAGTTAGATTCGCCTGGGCTTCTCGCTGCTCACTCTCGGACTCGGGCACCAGCTCGTAAGTTCCGTCGGCGAGAGTCGTCGATTCTACATGAATGCACAAGTTTAAGTCGTGGTAATGGTACTCGATACGATTTAAGAGTAATTACTACAATGAATAGTTTCCGGTCATGAACTTTTGGATTTAGGCACATCAGGAAAAGATGTGCTTACTGTAAAATTTTCAGCCAATTTTATGTTACAGATTAATTATGAAAAATATATTACATAGTTGCTGTTAGATCCTTTTTCTTTTTGTACAGAACAATTGGTGCAACAACTGAGTCTAAGCTTTTTACAGAGCTTTCAATTAAGCATGCAGAAGCTACTGTAATTTTTGTAGGATTTATCATGCAGTATTCAGAGCATAGAAAATATGACATTCCACACCTAGGCTATTCAAGGATTCATTTTTACAGGACCCTACACAGGGTTTTTGTCCCTGGAACGTTTTACACAGCAACCTCTACCACAGTGTATCTCCTAGTAAAAATTTGAGAATTTTCCGAGCTAAGATACTATTTTCTTGATTTAACGTATGTTATTAGCACATAAATCAAATAAATAGGTTACTGTGAGCTGAAAAGTCTCCTAATTTTTCTCTGGCTTCTAGGTACCAATACATTAGCATAGAAAAAGTTTCATTGGGTGATTCACCACCTAACTGCAGGGATAGAATATTTTACTTAAACATGGTATGGAACTAAGTTTAATATACAGTAAAGCTAGAGATGGAATTTGGGCCTGGTCTTTTTACACAGCCCTAAACATCAAGCAACTAACTCACTGCCCAAAATTTAGGGTCAGCATTGTTCTACAACAGTGGGTACAAAATAAGTCCATTAAAGCTTCCATTTAATGTAGAGCAAAATATGTTGAGATTCTGAGAAACTTTTTGTAACAAAAGTGGTAGAGTTTGTTCTAAGGATTCCAGAACTATTAAGTTTGCATTTTTCTGAATTTTCTACGATTTTATAAGAATTTTACAAGTTCACTGAATTTGAATCTAGATTTGAAACTTTCTTTTACAACTAGGTCCTTGAATCTTACGCGCAGACCCTTCTAAAGATTTAAATTCTTGCAATTGGGTCCTCGGGCGGCTCGGGTACGGCGGCCGGCCGAAATTCCGGCGAGGGGCTCGCCGGCGGCGAGGGGTGAGGGTCGGGGAAGGTTCAGGGGTGAAAGGGCTACCTCGTGGGGGTGTTGTTCAGGTGGGGGACGGTCGGGAAGGGCTCGCCGACGTTGGAGCAGAGGCGGCGGCGGCGCGGCACGCGTCGACGGTGGTGCTCCGGCGGGCTTGGGGCGGTGTGGTCCAGTCGGCGAGCTTCAGTGGCGCGTGGGGAAGCTGCTCAGGGGCTTGGCTTGGACGGAGGAGGTCAGGGTCGTGCTGTCCACGGCGAGCAGGGGCAGCGGCGGCGGCGGCAACGCGGGCGGCGGCGCTCCGGTGGTTCTGGGCGGCGTTGGGTGGGTCGGCGAGCTTCAGGGGGATGATGTAGTGGTGGCTGAAGCGTTAGTTTGGGCGGTGGGCGGCGGTGGAGAGCTGTCCACGGGCGGTTCTGGGCTGCGGTGGCTCGCGCGGGCGGTTGGGGCTCGGCTTTTATAGCGGCAGGAGGGGGTGCGGAGGGGCCTGGGCGGCGTGCGGGGCGGGGGCACGGCACAACGCGCACTGGCCACGGCGGGCGGCAGCGGAACGCCGGCGCGGCGTGCGGCAGCGCGGGCGCGGTGACTGGGCGGCCGAGATATGGCGTGGGCGCGAGAGATAGCGTGGCGCGCGGAGTGGTGGAGCAGCAGCTGCAGCGGCTCGGGCGGAGGGCGGGCGCGGTGACTGGCGGGGCGCGGGAGCCAGGGCGGCACGGCGGGGCGCGGCGACTGGGCGCGACGGGCGGCGGGGTTGGGCGCGGCAGCGTCGCGTGCACGCGCGGGCGCTCACTGGGCCGCGCGGCGTGGGGAGGGGGCAAAGCCGGCCGTGGCGGGGTGGTGCGGCGGCCACTGGTCTGGCGCCTCGCGCCGGTCAGGCGTCGCCGGCCACCTGGCGCGCGGCGGTCGGGCGGGGAGGAGAGAGGGGGGGGGGGGGCGCGAGGGCCTGGATGCGAGAATTTGGAAAACTTCAGGGGGCTGGGTGCAAACAGGGCGTTTTCTCCTCTTTCTGATTTGAATTTCAAAAACTTTTGAACACGAAAGTTGTTCAAAATAAAAAGTTCTACAACTTTGGTTTCAGGAAAAATCTCATTTGGCTTATGGTTTGAAAGTTAAATTTAAAAGTTCAAAAGTAACCAAATGTGCTCAAATTAAATTTGAATTCCAACTGAACTCGATCTAATTCATTCCACCCTTTCATTAGTTGGTTTAAGCATAGAGTTAGGCTAATGACATTGATTTTAGGAATGTAATTGTTGGCGCTAAAATTGGCCGGATAGGAATCGGCCGATGGGTCTTCAGCGTCGGACACACGACCCGGGAGAATCTGCTTAGCTCCTGTTCGGGTTATCGCCCTGGTGCGGTTCGCGCGGCGTGCCAGTCAATCTGACCTGTTGATTGACAAGGAAATAGAGTATTAAATTCCAGGCGCGTCGATCGGCTGGATTTCCGATCTGTCCTGAGGAGCGCGTCGGCGGTAAATTGGCCGATTTGCTGTAGAGATGATCGGCTATGAGTCAGCCGATGATCGTATGGTAATTGTAAAAACTGCTGGAGCAATCTAAACAATTACTATAGAGGCAACACTTGAAACAGATCTAATCGGCTATATGGCGATGAATCGAAGGAGAACGATGACGAAGCCGATTACCCTGATCTCAAGCTGGATAACTGGTGATAATACTAGAATAACAGGTAGAACTTGCAATTCTAGTAAATATCGATAACTTGTGAATAAATCCAAACGAAACCACAGCGATGCGCCCGTAGTTAAAGCTCGGATATTACTCGATAATCGGAACCTACCAATTGGCCGGAGATCAGGTTGATGCAGCCCTGCCAATCCGTACGAACTCGTAAAAGTAGAAAATATTGGCGAAGTCGCCGACTTGAAAGGTAAAGTACTGGTAAAAAGTAGAAGTATTTTGTTGATTGATGTTGGTTTTCTTTTTTTGCAAAACCCTAGCGACTCCTATTTATACCCTGAAACTAGGACTCCTGGTCGATTACGACTTGTTACAACCTTATTTAAAACAGGAAAACTACTATATCTATAATAACTTTAAAAAGGAAACGGACTCCCGCAGAATCTTCCGCCGCCGCTTCCTAATCCAATCAGGACCTCTTCAATTGCTTTCCGGCCGACTTAGCATGCCGCGTTGACCAGCTTTTGACTAGGATCTTCTGGAATAATCCTATCCTGTTGGCATAGGCGGCGCCGCCAATCGGCCGATTTTCAACTGTTACCCCGATCGGCCGATTCCTTACTGTAGCTCTCAGATCTTCTACATCGGCCAACCTTCTTCTCCTGACGCCGATTCAATACGTGTCAAAATCTGGCGTCAACACATGCCCCCCAGTTTCGGAGTAAAATATAACTTTTTCTTCGAAACTCTTTCTTTAATCCTTCTCTCTAAGCTTCCCCATTGCGACAGGAGTAAACCTCGGAATCAGTTGTGTTACCTTTCCCTCTGCATCTGATCTTTTTCTAGAATCAGGTTTATGACATGGAATCCGGTAACAGGATTTGGCGTGTAGATTCGGACTTTGACCGTCTTCCCCGGCAGTTTTACATTTACTGATGCCTTTACTCCGACGGTACACGTCTTGCCAACCCTCTGTCTCTTCCTTTCTATAAATACGATTCTTCGTATTATTTCCAAAAATGTTCATCTGGCTTGTCTTCTTTTCCTTCTGAAACCCACCGCTTGCCATCTTTGGTCAAGCATTAAAATGTCTTCTCGATCCTCCTCTTCCGTTAATCAGGTATCAATTTCCTCTCCATCCCTTCCTGAGATACCTTACTTTGTTCCAACATATTTGTCTATTCCTTCTTTCAGCCGAACCGTCTCAGCCCCGGTTTGGAAAGAGCGATCGAAATCATGTATTCAGGCAAACCATTGTCGCAAGCTGATATAGATCTGATAAAAGCTCATTCTGAAGAACTCAAAGATCATGTTCCTGCCAATGTCCGATCAATCTTGGACCATATGGATCTCGTCTGCTTTGAACAAATGCCATCCTCTGACGAGAGTTCTTCATCTTTTCACCCTCTTGCTGAAGCTAAGACCGAAGCCACCATGAAAGATTTGGAAGAGGAGAAGGCCCGCCTGCTGAAAGAACTCTGCGACCAAGCTGAAGCTGGAGTAACTGCAAAGGACTTGAAAGATGAAAGGCTCTCCCTCATGATAAGATTAGGTCGCGTCGAAAGAGAAATCCAACGCAGGCGTAACCAGTAGTGTTTTTATTCTAAGGGCGACTTACACCATGTCGGCCATGTAATCTTGATATATCTTGCTGTAAGTTATGCATCTACCCAAATGCTTGGATAGTACCTTTTCAAATGTCGTCCATTCAGAGCTCTTGGGAATTCCTCCCCTTCTATCGTTTCCAGAATGTATGCATCTCCGGGAGCACATCGGCCGATTCTATACGGCCCTTCCCAAGTGGGTGACCACTTACCGAATTTGGGATCCTTAGATCTTATCGGCAGCACCAGCTTCCATACCAGATCTCCCTGAGAGAACTTTTTGACTTTGACCTTCTTGTCATACCATCTGGCCACCCTTTTCTTGTTCTCCTCTATGCTGATTAGAGCTCTTAACCGCAAACCCGCCGAATCGTCAAGTTCATCTTTCATGAGAAAGGAATAATCATCTGCCGTTAACTGATCCTGTAGCGATATGCGTCTTGACCCTGTCCTTATCTCCCATGGTAAGACTGCTTCATGGCCATAAACCAAATGATAAGGGGATATTTTAGTGGCCCCATGACAAGCCATCCTGTACGCCCATAAAGATTCAGCCAAAGACATATGCCACTTCTTGGGTTGTTCTTCTATCTTCCTCTTAATTAGCTTGATTATCCCCTTGTTAGATGACTCCGCTTGGCCATTGGCTTGAGCATAGTATGGCGAGGAATTTAATAATTTAATCCCCATATCGGCGGCGAACTCTCCGAATTCTCCAGAAGTGAACATTGTCCCTTGATCAGTTGTGATGGTTTGAGGAATACCAAATCGATATATAATATGGCTTTTAACAAACTCAATCATATCGGCTGATGTCACGTTCCTCAGAGGAACTGCCTCCACCCATTTGGTAAAATAATCTGTAGCCACCAATATGAACTTATGCCCTTTGCTAGATGGAGGATGAATCTGTCCGATGAGATCTATTCCCCAACCTCTGAACGGCCACGGCTTAATTATTGGATTCATAGCCGACGCTGGTGCGCGCTGCACATTGCCAAACCTCTGACAGTCTTGGCATCCTTTGTAATACTTGAAACAATCTTCCAGGATGGTCGGCCAGTAATATCCGTTGTTCCTGATCATCCACTTCATTTTGTGGGCCGATTGATGAGCTCCACACACGCCTTCATGGATCTCTCCCATTAGAATCTTTGCCTCTTCTGTTCCCAGGCATTTGAGAAGAACTCCATCAATCGTCCGAAAAAATAAGTCATCCTCAAGCAACACATACTTTGTAGCCTGAAAACGTGTTCGCCGATCCACCTTTTGGGATGGATTTTTCAAATAATCGGCGATCTCCTTCCGCCAGTCATCGGCCGCGAGTTCTAGCGTCATCGCTCCCTGAATCGGCCGATACCCAGAAGCATGTTGAGCCAGTCTGTTGGCTTCTTCATTATAATCCCTGGGGATGTGCTCAATTGTTGCAGATTTGAAGCCTTTCAACAGTTGAAGACAATCTTCATAATAAATCCTCAAGATGTCGTCCTTGCATTCGAATCGTCCTGTTAACTGATCCACAATGAGCATGGAGTCCCCAAAGATCTCGACTGCATCCGCCCTGACTTCCCTTAACAATTGGATGCCTTTCAGAACAGCTCGATACTCCGCCTGGTTGTTGGTTGCAGAAGCTTCTATCGGCAGAGAGAAACCATAAGTTGCCCCCCGAGGCGACACAAGAACGATGCCGATTCCTGATCCGACCCCACATGAAGAACCATCAAAATATAGAGTCCATGGAACTGGTTCGACGGTGGCAATTTCTGGTCCACAATGCTGTACTACGAAATCGGCCATCACTTGACCTTTAACGGCTTTGGCCGACTCGTACCTTAGATCGAATTCTGACAAAGCCAGGATCCATTTTCCAATCCGCCCCTTCAAAATCGGCAATGATAGCATATACTTCACCACATCATCCTTGCATACGACTATGCATTCTGCCGATAGCAAATAGTGCCTGAGTTTAGTACATGAAAAGTACAAGCACAAGCATAATCGCTCCACCGAAGAATATCTTGTTTCGGCGTCTAAAAGTCTTCTGCTGACGTAGTACACCACTCGTTCTTTCCCCTCAAACTCCTGTACCAACACCGATCCAATAGCCTGCTCATCAGCCGATAAATATAACTTGAACGGCTTACCAGGCTGTGGCGGGGCTAACACCGGAGGTGAGACCAGATACTGCTTGATACTCTCCAGTGCCTTGCGTTGCTCTTCTCCCCATGTGAACTCTTGGTCGGGCTTTAATTTCAACAAAGGAGTAAAAGCCTGAATACGTCCCGATAGATTGGATATGAATCTTCTGATGAAATTGACCTTGCCGATGAGGGACTGTAGTTCAATTTTATTCTGTGGGGCCACTACTTTATTGATGGCGTCTATAGTCTTGCAGCTGACTTCTATCCCACGCTCGTGGACCATAAATCCCAAGAACTTTACAGTATCCAACCAAAACTCACACTTAGAAAACTTAGCATAGAGCTGATGGTCTCTGAGTCGCTGAAGGACAATGCGAAGGTGCTTGGCATGCTCTTCCTCATCCTTGGAATAGATAAGGATGTCGTCGATGAACACTACGAC
The DNA here is from genome assembly GCA_032594955.1 of Panicum miliaceum. Taxonomy (NCBI): domain Eukaryota; kingdom Viridiplantae; phylum Streptophyta; class Magnoliopsida; order Poales; family Poaceae; genus Panicum; species Panicum miliaceum. The sequence goes on along the minus strand of CM064066.1, from coordinate 26,663,416 downwards.
GAATTTGTCAAGTTCGGGCATGAATACCGAATTCATGAGATACATGAAGTAGGCAGGGGCGTTGGTGAGTCCAAAGGACATGACCAAGAATTCATATAGTCCATATCGTGTGGAGAAGGCAGTCTTAGGAATATCGCACGGGCGAATCTTGATCTGATGATATCCCGAACGAAGATCAATCTTTGAGAAGACTCTGGCTCCAGCTAATTGATCGAAGAGTACATCGATACGGGGAAGTGGGTATTTATTTTTAATAGTTACCGCATTGAGAGGTCGGTAGTCCACACATAATCTTAAACTGTCATCCTTCTTCTTTACGAATAGGGCTGGACATCCCCAAGGTGACGCGCTAGGGCGAATGAAACCTTTGTCCAGTAGCTCGGCCAATTCTTTAGGGGGCATCCTATATGGTCTTTTGGATATAGGTGCAGTGCCCGGTTGAAGTTCAATGATGAACTCAATGTCCCTATCCGGTGACATTCCTGGTAAGTCATCCGGAAAAACATCGGCATACTCGTTTACCACAGGAATATCATCTAGCTTAAGTCCTTCCATCTTATAAGCACAGGAATTCGTACAATCTAGGAATGGTAGGTAAAGGGTAGTGGCTCTGTGACTAGGTGAATTTATCTCCACGGCTCGGGAAGAAAGGTCCAGTGTGACTCCATGCATAGTCATCCAGTTCATTCCCAAAATAATGTCCATGCCGTCAAGAGGTAAAAGGACAAGGTCTGTGTCGATGGTTTTACTACCCAATTTGACTGGTACTTGTCTGACCATTTGGTTTGAAGCAATTTTACCACCCGGTGTTGATATCATATATGACCCTTTTTTGTGACAAACATCCAAGCCTACTTTTGCACCGAATTTTGCACTTATCAAACTATGCGATGCACCAGAATCAAATAATATAACTGCAGGCTTGTTATGGATAGAGAATGTACCCGACATCACTGGGGCTCCTTCTGGAAGCTCTGCAAGCGTGGTGAAGTTAATCCGTCCTTGCTTGACTTGCAGGGTTTGTCTCTTGCCCCTGTTCTTGGTGTTCGGGTTGGATCCCTGACCTTGGTTGGGCTGCCCAGACTGAGGGCATTCTCGTGCAAAGTGGTTAGAACTCCCGCATTTGAAACAGCGATTCGCGGGGCTGGGTCGAAGAGACTGTTGAAGAATGGGCCTCGGACCGTTCTGTGGAGGCATCGGGGGTCGTACCATGCCTGGCGGCTGTGGGGGTCTGGCAATCCATCTCCCTGGCTGAGGGGCCCTTGGTGGAGCGGTGGGCGCGGCATTTTGCACGATGCGATACCTTGGTGGTTGGACACTTGATGGTCCAGCGGGTGCCTTTCTCTTCTTCTCTGCCCGGTGTGCCATGATACAGTCTTCCTGGGTAATGGCCATATTGACCAATTCGTTGTAGGTGTCAGCCCTGGCTAGGTTCAGACGTTCCTTGAGCTTGGTATGCAGACCTCGGCGGAAACGATCACGCTTCTTGGCATCCGTATCAGCGTGATAGCCCGCATACTGGCATAGGTTGTTGAATGCTTGGGCGTACTGTAGCACGGTGCGGGTACCCTGGGTGAGTGCCAGAAACTCATTCAACTTCCTCTCCATGAGGCCCTCGGGAATATGATGTGCCCGGAACGCGGTCTTGAATTCATCCCAGTCGACCACATGATCAGCCGGGAGCATCGCAAAATAGTGGTCCCACCACAGTCGAGCGGTACCGCGAAGCTGTTGCGCGGCAAAACGAGCTTTGTTGGCCTCTGAGCATGGGGCCACAAGTAATGTGAACTTGGATTCGATGGTGCGAATCCATGCATCTGCGTCCAGGGGTTCCTCGGTCTTATGGAACAAGGGCGGCTGGGTCCCTAGGAAATCCGTGTATCCTGCAGCTTGGGGTTGGTGAGCATTGTGCCCACCCCTCTGCTGGTGTTGTCCTTGCACAATCTGACGCAGCAGCTCGGTTTGAGCGGCCATCACTTCCACCAAACTGGGCGGGGGTGGTGGCGACTGTCGCGATCTGCTGCCACCGGCACCAAAACCCTCGGGGTTGCCACGTGTTGATCCAACCATCTGAAACGTGAAAGGTTACCGTTAGTAACGCGATCCATATTACTTCCTTGATTCATAAGTGATTGGTGTAGTCATAGACTTCCGACATTACAGCTAGAAGTATGGACAGAATCTCTGTTTGCTACGAGAAAAATCATAGCTTGCTGTGGGTCCATCCAAAACATCTCAAACTTCCGCAGTAGTCAGAGGATTTAGGAATGCACCACTTTGGTATTTAACTTCGGTTCTAGAACTATAGCTAAGGTGGTCGAAAAGCTCGTCCTTTGCCTTACTGTCTTAGCTGTTTTTCAGCAGATTGATCGGTACGGTTTCGCCTATATCTTAAACTAGCGAGGTCCAATGATGCTGAATTTTTGTGAGAACCTAGATCACAAAATTTAGCACAAGTCTGGTATTCCACACTCAGCCAAGAAATGCAAGGAGACATGGGTAAAAATTCCGACAAGTCTCAGCGATTGTGGATTTCATCGTTTACCAAATTACAACGAAATCACCCAAGTTTATCGCCGTTCCTTACATGCTGAGGGTATCCACATGGTTCAGGTGTACCCAACACAAAAGAGTTACTCAACTCCTAGTTAGCCTATTACAACACTTGCCAAAAGTTAGGCTACCCTATCGAGGAGTATGTGCAAAAGTCCTCCTAGGTCGTCATCTAGAAATCATCCAAGTCGTTGACGGACGACTCGCTGTGAGCAGGAGAGTGAGCTCCCATCTGAGGTGCCTGTGGTACCTCACCCTCGAAATCCATACCGGAAACACCATCAATCTCTTGTGGCTCCTCCTCATCTTCCTCCATGTCGTCCTCATGGGGATGGTCATTCTGATCATGGTGCCACTGAATGTGCTCATTCGCGTCCTCCAACTCAAGGCTCAGATCATGGAGCTGCTCCTCCAACTGTGTTATCGTGGCATCTCTCTCACTCATGAGAGTGTCCTGCTCCTGAATTTGGCCCTCAAGTTGGCCAATCTGAGCATCTCTGTCCTCAAGATCCTGACTGAGCTCCTTAATCTGCTCATCCCTGGTATCTGCCATCATGTGGTAGGCCTGAGCAAGATCAGTGAGCTGCTCCAGTGCCTGACTCTGGAGAGTCTGAAGCCGGTAGAGTGCACTCATGCACCGCACGGAGGTATGAATAGTTTCTTGGGCGTGAAAGTCTACCAAGTACTGTGCGTGCTGCACCCTGTTGAGCCAAAAGGGGTCGTTGTCCTGGGCAGCAGGAAACAATCCAATGGGAGCGAGTGTGACAACCTCGGGACGCTGCGCACAAAAAGTGGTGAGCGCCCTCATGGCTGCAAGCTCCCAAGTATCAGCCAAACGGCGACCAACAGCCTCAAGCTCCAAGGCGGGCCACTCCGGGTGTAGCGGGTGTGAAAAGACAGTCACGTTGACACGGCACTGGGTAACTCCATTCTCTGCAAACTCCAGTCCGGCGTAACGTGGGGGAATTAGGTAGCCCGCGGTACGCAGAACATCCCACAAAATAGAGGGAAAGCCCTCCCAGTGGAGACACTGCGAGTGTACGCGTCCATCCTCATCCACCATCATAGCAACAGGCTCGGCCATCTGAACAAAAGATCAAATGGAGTGAGATAGCGAAAAACTGTGAACAACACAAGGACAGATTCTGCATAGGGTGCAAAAATAACCATAACTTTCACAGTTCTAATCCAAAAATTCTCAAATTTCACCAGATCACTCCTAAGATATTTTTGAACAACTTTGCTAGTCAACTCCAGAGCTGAATAGGTCTCTAAGATGGTCTTTCTTTTCAGGTTTTACCTTACTGTCTACCCAGAATTTTCAGTGAACAGAGGGCAAGAGTTTCGTGCACCAGGAAAAATCTACCCAGACAAAATTTACCAAATTTTAACAGCAGCTACCTGGGTAAATTTGGAACAAGTTTTGTGTTGTGCTCTTTTGCAGAAAACCGCAGGAAGGGGGCCTAAAAATTTAAGAGGCAGAAGGGCTTATTCTGGACAGAATTCTAATATTCCAAGGTTTCGGTTATTTCTTACTATCCATAAGTTCAAAATTTTTGATTTTTGAACAGGGGATAGAACACGAAATTTGGAACAATTCTTTCAACATGAACTTCACCAGAAAAGGTCATTTTCTTGGGTCAATAAATCACTTTTTTCGGTCATGGCAGATTTGTGACAGATTCGCTAGATAGTCCTTATGCAAACCACGCTTAGATACGCAAGAACCTTACCACTCTTATACAACGCATTTCGATTTCAGATATATGTGGTCATGATGCATGCACGTCCTATTCGTCCTCACAAAATAAAATAATTGCCAGATAGCTTTGGTCTTACGAAGATAGTTTCGGTGGCATACACAATACGGCTCTCGCTATAATAGCTAGTCGAGTCTTTCTAATCGTTCCTGAACTTATCGTAAGCGCGGTTAGTGTACCTGCAGAAGATTGACAAGCATATATATTTCATGAACCTTTCATGCCAGCACTCATGAAAGCGTTCGTATTCATTACCGTTTACTTATAGAAACGATATCTGTACAATTTCCGCCGTAAAGACGACGTTAACATACGCTATCGAGATAGCGTATTCACGGGGGTACCGTCATGAGATGGGGGTATGAACAGCGATCGCCATACCCTGCGCCAAACCTTCTACTCCCAATATGTTCAACTAACAGTTGGCATATTGGCAGCACCTCAAGTAAGCCACTGCTTGAGGGCAGCGTTCGGTTCGCATCACCGACAGGAAGGCCAAGCTCCCTCAGTTGGCTGAGGATCCTTACCTTCTTACCTTAGCGATGAGTGTGTCGTTACAGAAATTAAGGTCGGTTGTGCAGGAAAGTAAGTTTTGACAGAAAGTAATGTGCTGGAAGTCAGTTGATAGTATATAGAAGTTAGATAGCCACCTAGTAACTTTCCCATAATCCCTTAGAGCTTTACGAACTAGGCACAATCCTTAACGTTCCAACGTACTTCGCAACACATCCTTCTAGTCAAGTTTTATGAAAATGAGTTTTTAAGGCTTGTCGCATTCTCTGGCGCATGCATTTCGGCACTGGTGCCAGCTGTTTCCAACTGTGGCACCAGCTACGGCTCTGATACCAGCTATGGCAGAATCACCTGAATTAATCCGGCTCAAGTGTATTAACCATCACCATTAAGGCAATCTCGGTTAACCTTACACTTTAAACGGAATAATCCACTGGTCTGTCGGGTATAACCTCCCGATACAACCACGGTAATCGGATCGAGCGCCATACATACAAATGCTTACGCGACGATGAGCCCAGAGAATACCACATTCCAGCAAATATTACAACATTATCATAAGTAAATATTACAGACCAAGTTCTGAGTTTAGAAACCAAATACTCCAATGATCATAAATAAGTTTTTCAGAGTTTAAGTTGCAGCGGAAATAAACGACGGAAACTACTCGACGATACAGAATGTCTCGATGAAGCCCGTACGAGACATCACTCGGCATTATCTCCGTTGGACGGGGGCGTATCCCATTCCACCGACCAACCAGGGGGAAGAGTGCAGGGCCAAGTCAAGCTAGCAATCATATCTTCGAAGGTCTCACCTGAAATGAGCCACAAGCAAGGCTGAGTATACTAATACTCAGCAAGACTTACCTGTGTAGTGGAATCTACTCCACCGACTCTAGACATGCAAGGCTTTTTGGCTCAGGGGTTTGTTTTGCCGAAAAGCATCTACAAGTGGGTCCTTACTTTCAACTTTTAGCTCAAGATTCTAGTTTCGCTAGCCAGTCTAGATAAGCAGCTATCTAAAAGCATACATGGTGAAGCATTAAATTTTTCATCCAACCAGTTCATTCATCATCATTGTTCCTCTTCTTACTCTGTGGGTAAAAATGGTTAAGCAGTCTCAATAGCCGTGAGAAACGGACGATTCGAATCGAATTTCTTAACCTTGCAAGGGAAACCCAAACACACGTCACGTGGTTACTCCCTAGAGTCACACGTGCAACTTTTCCCCTTTCTTTCAGGGTCGTGGATCGGGGCTACCCTCCGAGAGTACAAGAGCCCCATGCCACGGTTCGGCGCCGGGTCGTGACCACTCTCTGTACTCGCCATATGCACATGGGACCGAAGTTCAAAGGGTAGGATGCCGTCCCCTTGCCGGGCCAATCAGGTACTTAAGCTTACCGATTCCCATAATCTCGGCATGTGTTTAGTACGTTCAAAGACTTAACCATCACTACCACACCCTGCGGCCTTAGTATTTTTCACTAGACAGACGGGCCCCAATCGTAACCATCGTTCCATAGCCCGTCCGTGTCCTTATGATTGCAGCGTGTAGTAGTCATTCAACTCCTATTTTCTCGCGAGTGACAGGAAATCACTCGACTTTTACCGGAGTCCTATTAGCACAGCATTCTATCGAACCTTACGTCTAGTTTTCAAGCCAGGGTTCCTAACATCATGCAACTAAGTTTTCATTCAACTCCTATAAACTTAATGCACAGGCAAGGAGTAATGAGTTGCATAATTTAGGAAAGAGATGGGTTATGCTCCGGGGCTTGCCTTCTTGCGAAAAGTTAGTCCGGGGCTCTTCCGAACTTGGGCTCGGGTCTTCAAGAGCTTCAGTTAGATTCGCCTGGGCTTCTCGCTGCTCACTCTCGGACTCGGGCACCAGCTCGTATGTTCCGTCGGCGAGAGTCGTCGATTCTACATGAATGCACAAGTTTAAGTCGTGGTAATGGTACTCGATACGATTTAAGAGTAATTACTACAATGGATAGTTTCCGGTCATGAACTTTTGGATTTAGGCACATCAGGAAAAGATGTGCTTACTGTAAAATTTTCAGCCAATTTTATGTAACAGATTAATTATGAAAAATATATTACATAGTTGCTGTTAGATCCTTGTTCTTTTTGTACAGAATAATTGGTGCAACAACTGAGTCTAAGATTTTTACAGAGCTTGCACATAAGCATGCAGAAGCTACTGTAATTTTTGTAGGATTTATCATGCAGTATTCAGAGCATAGAAAATATGACATTCCACACCTAGGCTATTCAAGGATTCATTTTTACAGGACCCTACACAGGGTTTTTGTCCCTGGAACGTTTTACACAGCAACCTCTACCACGGTGTATCTCCTAGTAAAAATTTGAGAATTTTCCAAGCTAAGATACTATTTTCTTGATTTAATGTATGTTATTAGCACATAAATCAAATAAATAGGTTACTGTGAGATGAAAAGTCTCCTAATTTTTCTCTGGCTTCTAGGTACCAATACATTAGCATAGAAAAAGTTTCATTGGGTGATTCACCACCTAACTGTACGGATAGAATATTTTACTTAAACATGGTATGGAACTAAGTTTAATATACAGTAAAGCTAGAGATGGAATTTGGGCCTGGTCTTTTTACACAGCCCTAAACATCAAGCAACTAACTCACTGCCCAAAATTTAGGGTCAGAATTGTTCTACAACAGTGGGTACAAAATAAGTCCATTAAAGCTTCCATTTAATGTAGAGAACAATATGTTGAGATTCTGAGAAACTTTTTGTAACAAAAGTGGTAGAGTTTGTTCTAAGGATTCCAGAACAGTTAAGTTTGCATTTTTCTGAATGTTCTACGATTTTATACGAATTTTACAAGTTCACTGAATTTGAATCTAGATTTGAAACTTTCTTTTACAACTAGGGCTCGCCGGCGTTGGAGCAGGGGCGGCGGCGGCGTGGCACGCGTCGACGGCGGTGCTCCGGCGGGCTTGGGGCGGTGTGGTCCGGTCGGCGAGCTTCAGTGGCGCGTGGGGAAGCTGCTCAGGGGCTTGGCTTGGACGGAGGAGGTCGGGGTCGTGCTGTCCACGGCGAGCAGGGGCGGCGGCGGCGGCAACGCGGGCGGCGGCGCTCCGGTGGTTCTGGGCGGCGTTGGGTGGGTCGGCGAGCTTCAGGGGGATGATGTAGTGGTGGCTGAAGCGTCAGTTTGGGCGGTGGGCGGCGGTGGAGAGCTGTCCACGGGCGGGCGGCGCTCGGCGGCGGCAATGGCGGCGGCGAGGTGCTCTTGGCTGCGGTGGCTCGCGCGGGCGGTCGGGGCTCGGCTTTTATAGTGGCAGGAGGGGGTGCGGAGGGGCCTGGGCAGCGTGCGGGGCGGGGGCACGGCACAACGCGCACTGGCCACGGCGGGCGGCAGCGGAACGCCGGCGCGGCGTGCGGCAGCGCGGGCGCGGTGACTGGGCGGCCGAGATATGGCGTGGGCGCGAGAGATAGCGTGGCGCGCGGAGTGGTGGAGCAGCAGCTGCAGCGGCTCGGGCGGAGGGCGGGCGCGGCGACTGGCGGGGCGCGGGAGCCAGGGCGGCACGGCGGGGCGCGGCGACTGGGCGCGACGGGCGGCGGGGCTGGGCGCGGCAGCGTCGCGTGCACGCGCGGGCGCTCACTGGGCCGCGCGCGCGTGGGGAGGGGGCAAAGCCGGCCGTGGCAGGGTGGTGCGGCGGCCACTGGTCTGGCGCCTCGTGCCGGTCAGGCGTCGCCGGCCACCTGGCGCGCGGCGGTCGGGCGGGGAGGAGAGAGAGGGGGGGGGGGGCGCGAGGGCCTGGATGCGAGAATTTGGAAAACTTCAGGGGGCTGGGTGCAAGCAGGGCGTTTTCTCCTCTTTCTGATTTGAATTTCAAAAACTTTTGAACACGAAATTTGTTCAAAATAAAAAGTTCTACAACTTTGGTTTCAGGCAAAATCTCATTTGGCTTATGGTTTGAAAGTTAAATTTAAAAGTTCAAAAGTAACCAAATGTGCTCAAATTAAATTTGAATTCCAACTGAACTCGTTCTAATTCTTTCCACCCTTTCATTAGTTTGTTTAAGCATAGAGTTAGGCTAATGACATTGATTTTAGGAATGTAATTTACCAGGGTTGTCACAGTGCCGCCGTTGGAGGGATTAAGCAGATCGTAGACGAGAGAAAGATCGCCGGAGAATGCGGTTGGAAACCGAGAGGGCGTTGGGAGAAGATGGAAAGTGATTCGCTGGGGAGGAGATTACTAAGCTCGTGGAGAAGAAGCGGCGGAGAACGCCGGTACTTAAAGACAGTCTGACAGAGAAAGGTTAAAGGCGGGATTTTTGCCGCGCCGTCTACACGAATTCCAGGGGAACAGTTGTCTCAAGCGCCCAGTTCGAGAAGATTGCAATCATCATGTAGAAGACCGCGAAACGGAGGGATATTTTTGCTGCGTTTGTTTTGGAGGAGAGATTAAAAAATAATTTCAAAGTAAAAGTCATGTTTTACTCCGAAACTGGGGGGCATGTGTTGACGCCGGATTTTGACACGTGTTGAATCGGCGTCAGGAAAGGAAGAGACTGGCCGATGCGGCAGATTTAAAGGCTAGGGATCGGCCGATTGGCGATGCAGCTTGCGCCAACAAATAAGGGATGAAGCCAATGGAATCCCAACAGAGGATCCCAGTCAAGGATGACCTGACGTTAGTCAAAGAATGACGCCGACTCGGTCGTGAAGCAATGGAAAGAGTCCGGATTGGACTAGGAGATGGCTGCAGAAGATTCTGCGGGAGCCCGTTTCCTTTAGGAAAATATTATAGATATAGTAGTTTTTTATTTAAATCAAGTTTGTAACGGATCGTAATAGATCAGGAATCTTAGTCCTAGGGTATAAATAGGAGCAGTCAGGGATTTGTAGAAAATAATACATCAATCAACAAAAACAATTTACTCTTTCATTGTACTTTACTTTCAAGTCGGTGACTTCGCCAATACTTCTTTTTCTTTCACGAGTTCGTACGGATTGGCAAGGCTGCATCGACATGATCTCCGGCCAATTGGTAGGTTCCTTTTATCGAATAACATCTAAGCCTTAACTTCGGGCGCATCACCGTTGTTTCGTTTAGATTTATTCACCAGTTATCGATATTTACTAGAATTATAGATTTTACCTATTGTTCTAGTTTTATCACCAGTTATCCAGCTTGAGATCGAACTGTCGGCTTCATCATTATCTATCCTTGTTTACCATCGCATAGCCGATTAGATCTATTTTGAGTGTTGCATCTGTAGAGACTGTTTAAGTTACTCCAGTAGTTTCTTGGCAATAGTTACGTGGTTATTGGCTGGTCCAAAGCCAGTCATCCTGATAGCAAATCGGCCGATTCGCTGATACGCTTTTCGGGACAGATCGGAACTTTAACCGTTGGGAACCCCGGAATTTAATACGTTTATTTCTTTGTCAATCAACAGGTCAGATTGACTGGCACGCCGCGCGAACCGCACCAGGGCAATCACCCGAACAGGAGTTAAGCAGATTCTCCCGGGTCGTGTGTCCGACGTTGAAGGTCATCGGCCGATTCCCGGCTGATTTTTAGCGCCAACAAGGGTCAAGCAGTCTCAATAACCACGAGAAACAGACGATTCGAATTGAATTTCTTAACCTTGCAAGGGAAACCTAAACACACGTCACGTGGTTACTCCCAGAGTCACACGTGCAACTTTTCCCTTCGATTCCCGCTTCACGGAATAGGCCCACCGCCCTCGACTACACGTCCCCATGGACAACGGACTCGGCCAGGCCATGACTGCACATGCACCCGCCATTAGCTAGATGTGAATGAATTCAAGACGGTGGAAAGTATATTCCGGTCTCGGTTCAATCCGGTACTTAAGCTTACCGATTACCATATTCTCGGCATGTGGTTAGTACGTTCAAAAACTTAACCACCACTACCACACACTGCGGCCTTAGCATTTTTCACTAAACAGACGGGGCTCAATCATCAACATAAACATCGTACCATAGCCCCGTCCGTCGACCTTATGATTGCAGCATGTAGTAAACATTCAACTCCTATATTCTCGCGAGTGACAGGAAATCACTCGACTTTTACCGGAGTCCTATTAGCATAGCATTCTATTGAACCTTACATCTAGTGTTCAGAGCATGGGTACCTAGGATCATGCAACTAAGTTTTCATTCAACTCCTATAAACTTAATGCACAAGTAAAATAGAGTAATAAGTTGCATAAGTTTAGAAAAATAGGGTTCATGCTCTGGGGCTTGCCTTCTAGGGTAAAGTTAGTTTGGGGCTCGTCCGAACTCTGGTTCGGGTTTTCGAAAGCTTCAGTTAGATTCACTTGAGCTTCACGCTGCTCACTCTCGGACTTGGGCACCAGCTCGTACGTTCCGTCAGCGAGAGTAGTCGATTCTATATGAATGCACAAGTATGAGTTGTCGTGATGGTATATGACATTTATTTTCTTCACGATACAGTTGCAATCCACAAAACATAGATTTGGTTGTGAAGTTACTTAGTCAAGATTTCTTTGGGCAATCGTTAATAGAGTATAACTTAAACTAATTAACTCCATTAAACAAGAAGGGGGGGGTTTGTGTTCTTTTGGAAACTAATTATTTTTCTAAGCACAACATGGATTAACACAACTTCTGGACTAGATAACTTCTAGTGATGAAATTTTTACTTATAGTACATTGTGTAGAGACAACAGCACTGTAAAAATTTCAGAAATTTCTGTGCAGCAGATTAATTTTGAAAAATGTAATACACAGCCACTGCTAGAACATAGTTATTTTTATACAGGACAAACTATGCATGTTTTGATGCTAAAACTTTTATAGAGTGTGAATATTTCCATATATGTGTTACTATAAATTTTTCAGATTTTATTGTGCATGATACAGAGCCTAATAAATAGGACAATATACACCAATTTTTGAAAGTATTAATTTCTACAGGGTGTTTTACAAGGTTTCTGAGTATGTAACTTTTTATAAAGCAAGAGCTACACTAAAGTATCGCACAGTAAAAAGTTGAACATTTTCCAAGCACAGAAACTAATTATTTGAATTAGTGCATTTTTCCTACCACAAAATTATATAAATAGGTTACAGAAAGGAAAAAGGTTCTAAACTTTTTCTATTGTATTTAGGCAACACTATAATAGCTCTGGGAAAGTTTCACAGCATGAAACACAATATATCAGCAGGTACAAATTAGTTCTATTATTTCATGTCATGAACAAAGTTTAACAAAAAGTTTAGCTAGAGATGGGTTCTGGTCCTAATATTTTTACACCGGCCTACACATCAAGCAACCAATCTACTGCCCAAAAATCAGATTCAGAACTAGTCTACAACAGTGGGTACAATTAAAGTCTATTAAACCTTCCATTTAAATTAGAGCAAGATTTAGCAAGCAACTGAAGAAAAGCACGTAACAAAAGTTGTAGATTTTCTTCTAACGATCCCAGAACAGCTGAGATTGTATTTCTCTGATTTTTCTATGATTTTATATGAATTTTACAAATTCACTATTTTTGAATTCAAAGTTTAAACACAGGTTTACAGATATGCCCCTGGAAACTTGCGTGCAAAGCCTTCTAAAGATTTCAATTGTTGCAATTGGGTCCCTGGGCGGTGCTGGCACGGCAGCCGGCCAAATTCCGGCGAGGGGGTTCGTCAGCGTCGAGGGGAAAAGGGTCGGGGAGATCCAGGGAGGTGAGAGCTACCTTGGGGTAGCCTTGGTCGGGGTTGGGGGTGGCCGGAAAGGGCTCGTCGGTGTGGAACAGGGGGCGGCGGCCGTGCGGAGCGTCGGCGACGGTGCTCCGGCGGGGTTGGGGCAGCGCTGGCTGGTTGGGAAGCTCCAGTAGGGTGATGTAGTCCCGTTCTGAGCCTTGGTTCAGGCGGACGAGGGCTGGGGGTGGGGTGTCCACGGCGGTCAGGGGCGGCGGCGGTGGAGGCAGCACTGGCAGTGCTCCAGCGGGTCTGGGCGGCGATGGGCGGGGCAGTGAGCTACGGTGGGGCGGGGTGGTGGTGGTTGGATACTCAGCTCTGGCAATGGGTGGCCGGAGAGGTGAGCTCCACGGTGAGCAGGCACGACAGCGGTAATGGTGGCGGCGGCGGCGTTCTGGTGTCTGGGCGCGCGAGGAGGCTCAGTGCGGCTTTTATAGGGACAGGAGGGAGGGAGAGAGCCGGGCGATACTGGGGCCGGGATGGCATGGCGGAGGTGTGCCATTGGGCGCGGCGGGCGGCGAGCAAAGCCGGCGCGGCGGGCGGCGAGCAAAGCCGGCGCGGCATGCGGCGGTCATGAGCAGAGGATTGGGTGTCGGGGATTTGGCGTGGGGAGCGGAGGATCACGTGGCGCGCGGTTGGGCGAGCAGCTGCAGCAGCTGGCTTGCCAGGCGGCGAGTGCTGCGACTGGCGGGACGCGGCGGAGGCTCGGGCACGGCGCGGCTTGCCCATTGGGCGCGGTGTGCGGGGGCGGGGGGTGTCGGGTGAAGCAGAGAGAGGGGAGGGACTGAAAGTAAAAATAGAAGAAAAGTCATGGGCTAGTTTGCAAATTCATCTGTTTCTCAAATTTTGGTGTTGCAACTCAAAAATCTCTGAACATGAAAGTTGTTCAAAATAAAAAGTTACACAAGTTTTGTTTCAGGCCAAAGTTCATTTGAGTTCTAGTTTAGAAATTATTTTAAAAACTCAAAAAGTATGATTCGGAGGGCACGTTCCTGGACAAAAATTTGTATTCTCTCCTAGGCTTCAACTAGACTTTTGTTTATCCTATCACCAATGGTGTGCCTATTAAATTTCGCAGCCATAAGTGCTTTGAGGTGAGAGTTATTTAATTTGTTTGATTAAAGTACATGTACTTATGGACATATACACATCTATTTTCAATTCGAAGCAAAACCAATTTACAATTAATTTCTTTTAAACTTTTCTTAGTTATTTATGCATCGTGTTAAGCTAATGAGGCTTATTTCGTAATTTAAACACTTGAGGTGTTACAAGCACCCAAGCCTCCAATGCCTCGCGCATGAGCTCTGCACGGAGGCACCATTGCCGCTGCTCGACCACCTCACGTCGAGCTCCTGCCTCCGGCCTCCCTCTGCCCCCATCAACCCTGAGGATCGGTTCCCCTCGACCCACTGAATCTCCCCGGCCTGGCCTCCCTCGCCCAACACCGTCGGACCGCTGCCGCACGCCATCGCCGGCCGCTGGCGAGCAAGGCTGCCACGGCCAGCCCTTCTTCGGCCACCCTAGCCCCAATCGAGCACGCCAACAGGTTTCCCTCACCTCATTAGTGCTTCCCAACCCCTTTCCTCTTGCCGCCGGTGAGCACCCTTGCCGGATTTCACCCCCAACCATGGCAGCCGCGCCTAGGGATGACATTGTAACGATCGAGTCCTTTCTAGGGTTCCTAACGCAAAAACTAGGGGCCTATCTGCAAGACCCTATTTTCTTTTTGTTTTCAAAAATAGTGAACTTGTAAATTCATTTAAAAATTGTAGAAAAACCAGCAAAATGCAAACTGAAATGTACTAGGCTCCTAATGATGAGATATACAACTTTTGTACAGGATGTTGGCGAGTTTCAAAACAAAACTTATTCTAGAATATATCTTGTTTTTGTTAGCTTGTATTTTTATCTCTTGTTCTAGGCTTGTAATGATGGTGATTTTTGGAAAGTAGGTTAGTTTCTTGATAAGTAGCCTTGTGTAGTAATTTCAGGACCAGAGCATATCTATAACTATAGGTTTTGTTAAATCTTGATTTATGCATTAGTGTATTAGATTCATTTGTACATGCTGTTGTGTAGTTATGCTAGGGTTGAAACTTTTACAGTAGTTTTACCTTGATGCATAGATGCTAGGGAAAAAGTTTGGAACTTTATGCTTCTGTATGACTTGCTCGTATGATTTTAGTTAAGACAAAATACATTAAACCAAATTAAATAGTTCTTGTGCTTTGCAAATTATGATATCTTACCAGAGGACATAATTGAGTAGTTAGTCATGCTAGAAAAGTTTGGAGTTCAGAAGCTCTGTAGATCTGTCATTAAAAATGAATCTTGAATAGTGTAGATATATTTTGCTGTATTTTCTATGCTCTGTTAGTTTCTTAATAAAATATGGAAAATTTACAATAGGATCACTAAAGGTGTGAGAGCACTCTGTAAAATTTTGAGCACCATTACATGCTTGGTTTGATCTGCATAAATACATTTAGGATCTAGCAGTAGCTATTTACTTTATTTATCATGATTAATCTGCTAGGTAAAAATGGCTGAAATATTTACAGTATGTCTGTCACTAAGGAATGTACTATGTCTAAATATTGCAACAGTAGAAACTTTATCTAACTTCAAATTTAAGTCCCACATGTTGCCTTGTGTCTTATCAAAATAAAATATTTCTGCATGTGAATGAAATGACAAACCACCCACTCACTGAATGAAGTAGTTAATTTAAAAATTATACTCAGTGAATGATTGACCAAGATGTTGTTAGTAAAGTCATTTATGAAAGTAACTGGCTTGTCTTGGATTACAACTTTATAGTGACAGTATTGCTGCATTACATGTAGACACTACTACTCTCGCTAATGGAACATACGAGCTAATTCCCGAGTCCGAGAGTGAGAAGCATGAAGCCCAAGTTAATCTAACTGAAATTGTTGAAGACCCAAACCAAAGTTCGGAAGAGCCCAAGGCTAGCTTTGCTCAAGAAGGCAAGCCCCGGAGTATAACCCATATTTTCAAATTTTGCAATGTTGTAATTCTACCTACTTGTGCATTTACGTTTGTAGGAGTTTGTTGAAACCTTAGCTGCATGATCCTAGTACCTATGTCTTGAAATCTAGTATGTGTAGGTCACTAGATGTCATGCTAATAGGGTTTCGGTAAAAGTCGAGTGATTGCCTGTCAATCACGAGAGATAGGAGTTGCTTGTTTACTTATGTTGAAATCATAAGGTCGACGGGCGGGGCTGGTTACCATATTCATGTTGATGATTGAGACCCCGTCTGTGTAGCAAAATTTGGGTAAGGTCGAAGTGTGTGGTAGCATGTGGTCAAGTTTTTAAACGTACTAACCACATGCCGAGAATATGGTGATCGGTAAGCTTAAGTACCTTATTAAACCAGGGCATGGAACATACCTCCCCACCATCTTGACTTCGTTACCATGCGGCCTCATGGTGGGTGCAAAGCGAGGCTTTGTACTCAAGGGCGGTGGGCCTGTTCCGCGAAACGTGAATAAAGGGGAGAAGTCGCACGTGTGACTCTGGGAGAAACCATGTGACATGTGTTTAGGTTTGCCTTGCAAGGTTAAGAAATTCGATTCGAATCGTCCGTTTCTCGTGGCCATTGAGACTACTTGATCCTTTTACCACATAGAGTAAGAAGAGGAACAATGGTGATGATGATTAATACTGTTGGATGCTTAAATTAATTTCTTCCACCGTGTGTGATGTTGGATAGATGCTAACCTAGAATGGTTAAATAAAACTAGAAATTGAGGTTAAAACTTGCAAGCAAGGACTCACTCTTAGTTGCTTTATGGCAAAAATAAACCTCTCAAGCCAAGAAGCCTTGCATGTTTAGGAGTCGGCTAAGTATATACCAATAGTCGGGTAAGCCTTGCTAAGTATCAGTATACTCAGCCTTGCTTGTGTACTCTTCCTCCTGGTCGGTCGGTGGAATGGGAAGCGTCCTCAGCCAATGATGATCGCGCTAAGTGATGTCATGTATAGGCTTTATTATGATATCATGTATCATTGATTTGAACTATCGTTTATTTCCGCTGCACTGTTGGACTCTGAAGTACTTGCTTATGAATTCGAACTTTTTTTGTAATAATAATTCGTGTTGAACTCTGTGATGTAAAATTTGTGGATTGTTGTAATCTGTATGCTTTGTTTCGATCGAAATTCTAGTGGTTGCATCGAGATGATACCCGACACACTGTCGAGTTACTCCATTTTAAGTGTGAGTTAGCCCGGATTGCCTTTATGGTGATGGTTAGCGCACTTGAGCCGGATTAATTCGGGTTGTTCTGCCACAACTACCGGGCTGACCATGAGTGGATATGTGCCTGGGTTGGGTAGGTGGACCCAATGATCGCGTCGGTCGAAGGTAATGGGGACCTCTGACTAGCACAGGGGCTCCTCCAGGTGCTGGAATACCGAGTTGACCTTCCTCTGATTTAGCTTGAGCCGGCGTTGGCACTGTAGGGTCTTGGAGCCACCATAGATGAAGTTGATGGTGCGGTCGGCGTCTTGGAAGTCTCTTGGAGACACATCAACTGGTTCTTCACGATCACGCTTGGGCGAGTCGCTTCAGCGTCCTCGGCTGCGGGAACCTTTGGAGCTGCTTTCCTTGTCCCGGTCGTCGTAGCGAGGACGCTTGGAGTCATCGGCTACCACGCTGTTGCGGAGTGCATGGCACTCGCGGACGGTGTTGTTGGCATCCTTGTGCTAGGGGTACTTGCCATCTAGGAGCCGATCCAAGTCCTCCTGATTGAGGGAGGTGCGTTGTCGCGTCGATCTGCCACGGCGACGGTGTTCTCAGGGCCACGCTTGCGGTCCTAGTCCTTGGACGACTCAAGGTGGTCATGGTTCTTGTTGGAGTTATGCCGGGGAGGGCGACCATCATGGCGCTGGCGATCATCATGGCGTGGCATAGGGCGATCGTTGGAGTTGCGCCGGTCCTTATGGTGACGATGTGCTTTTTCAGCATCCTCCATGTCAGCGTGCTTGTTGATGACCGTCATCATCTCCGAGACAGTCTTGGGGTTGATTTCCAACATCTTGCGCCAGAGCTCGATGTTGTGCAACCCTTGGTGGAAATAGTGGATAACATCCCTGTCATCAACCTCCGTAATCATGTTACGGTTAGCAAAGTACCTTTTATTGTTGTCACGAAGTGACTCGTTGGGTCGCTGAGTGACACTGCCCAGATCCCATCTAGTTTTGGGACCCAGGCAGGAAGCCTGGAAATGGTTGACGAAGGGCGTGCAGAGATCTTGCCAGCTATTGATGGAGCGGGGTTGAAATCCCTCAAGCCAGTTCAAAGCCTGGCAGCTCATCATCACCGGGAAGTAGGCCGCCATGATGTCGTGTTGCCGTTGGTGGCTCATATAGCGATGGCGGGCCACGAGATGCCTCGGAGTTGGTTGGAGAAGGCCGAGAAGCCATCGAGGTTGCCACCAGCATCGTTGTCAGGGTCGGCGAGTGCCTACGATGGCGGTCGAGGAGGTCGCTGCGGAATGCATGGCCGCGTCGACCCATGTTGCCTCTGTTGGCATCAAGGGGGCCATACTCTTTGTCGTACCTTCAGCGGCGCTCCCGTTTGGCCTGGTCACGCTCCTGATGACGGTTGTTGATGACTGGTTAGAGATCTCGATTGTTGTTGTTGAGGTTGGCCCGGAGGTCATGCTGATCAACCTCGTCATCGTTGGGGTGGTGGCCAGTCGAGCGGCAGGAGTTGTTGGACTGGGCCCGAAGGGCCGAGTAATCCTTCCTGAGGCGATGGACCTATGCCGCCGCAATGTGGAGATGAGTCCGAGCCCGCTCAAGCTCCAGTGATTGGGAAGCGTGTCGTGTATTTCAAACGTGGTGGCCAGATTGGTCGAAGGGGTGGTGAGGCCTGCTGGCCGTCGCACTCCACGATGAAGTCGTTGCTGAGGTTCCGCGGAGTCGGCGCAGCCGGTCGAGGTGCCACAATCCTAGGGTGGCAACTTTTCGCAGTACGAAGATCTGCATGGGCCTGGAGGATGGTCTCCTCGTTCTGGCGCCGCTAACAATCGATGTTGCGGTTGTGCCGGAGGTTTTGGTCCTCCAGGTTTTCCTCTTCGACGGAGTCTTCATCGGAAGAGACAACCGAGATTCAACGGTTGTCGAGCGGATCCGGAGAGTTGATGCGGTTTGGTGGGAGGATGAAGTGAGCCTCCAAATAATCGTTGTCCGGTCTTGGGGCCAGATCGGATCTGACTTGGTCGATGCTGGGTTGAACCAGATCGGAAAAGTGGAGATTTTCCACGGACTAGTTGCTAAGTCCGAAAGAGATCTGTCGGGTCGGGTCACTCGAATGTCGGAGCGTAGCTTGGGCGAGCTCGATGCACTCTGCGATGGAGCTGCCGATGCGATCTACTCTGGAGAGGATATCGTCGATGTTGATCGTAGGGTGACGAGTCGCCCAAACATGGCTCTGGGTCGGGCTGTCAATGGAGAGCTCATCAACCCGATGAGTGATGGGGGCAAAAAGGGTAAGATCGGATCTAGAACCCTAAGAGCTTTCTGCCTCGAATGATGAGGCGAAGGTGAGTGGACACCTGGTAGTCATCATCTTAGGGAAGCCGCCGAGGATGATGGTGTGGCTGGCGGCGGCCTTGATCAGCAGCGTCACTTGCATGGAGAAGACGCCAGAGTTGCTAGCCATCAAGTTCGCCAAGAGGACTCTAAAAATCCCCCTACCTGGCACGCCAACTGTCGGATTTGTACTCCGGCAAGTCCACCCGGGGTATGCCCAAGCGGTAGATTTGTAGGTGAGGGAGATCACAGAGCCAAGAACTTGATGGTAACACAAAGACGCAAGGGTTTTAGACAAGATCGGGCCACCGAGAGCGTAACACCCTACGTCCTGTGTTCTGGATTGTATTGACTGGTTTAGGGTTTGTGAAATAAGTAGGCTAATTGCGTTGTTTTTTAATGGGTACCCCCACGGCTCCCTTATATAGCCGAGCAACCGTGGGCTACAAGTTAGGTCAAGATCTACTCGGGTTGTTTACAAGGAAATGGGTCGGTTAAGATACATGATATCGTAGCTATCCGAGTCGGCCCAGATCCTGATCCCTAAGGACCCTGCCCGCCGTCTAGCTAAGTGCTTGTACGCGGGGTCATTTTGTGGAGTCGTTCCCTGAAGTACCCGAGTAGATCCCCCATTCGGCAGGGAGGTACCTGGGTCTACCTCTATCACCGGGTAAAACACCCAGTACCAATGTCACAAGTCACAAGTCACGCGATTTTTTCACGCGAAATATGTGCGCGTGCGGTGGTCGGGATTCAAACCCGCAACCTCTTGCCTCGCTCGTACCTCCCTTACCATCTCAACTACACAGCAGTTGTGTTTGAATGGGAGATATTTTCCTTTCGAAGTAACCCGTGGAGGACCCTTTAGTACCGGGTGGTAACATCATCCGGTACTAAAAGGTCCACATTACTACCGGGTGGTCCTACCAACCGGTACTAATGTAGCTGGAGACATTAGTACCGGATGGTAACACCACCCAGTACTAAAAGGTACCTGGACCTTTCCATCCACCTCAAAAGTACCGAGAGGAAGATGACCCAGGTACTTTTGAGATGGATCTTTGGCATGTTTTCTAGTAGTGTAAAGTGCAGAAACTTCAGTTATGCAACCAGACTAAGAGAAATGTGCATTTGACTCAGAACAAGGCAATACACGGGTTCCAAAATGAAGCAAAACAAATCTGGGAGTAAACACAAAGGTGGGAGGGGGTTTGGTGAGCGGGAGGGGATCAACCAAACTCCCCCGTGGGTTGATTCTCCCTTGGTTTGTATCCCATAATTGCCAAACGAGCCCTTATATGCTTGATTTGCCGCACTCACTACGACATTGATGCGAACCCGCTAGGGTTTTTTCCTGATCTTTCGATGAGAAGTGTGGGATAACTCAATTGATGGAGGAGACGACGTTTTATGGCCCGACAACAGCCTTCCAAGGACGCTGCGTTTTAGCAACCGATACAGCACCTCCTATGGCTGCCGCGATCTTTTGGAGCGCGACACCCCGGCCACTAGGGCACTCGTCCTGCAAGCAATCGAAGAACTAGCAAGAACAAGTAGAACAAGTACTGAAAATACGAGATGTAATTGAAGGTCTCAAACTGAATCTCAAATATGGTGGGGTTCCAAAAATAAGTGGACGGGCGGCTGGATTAGCACGCGTGCCTACAAGGAAGTAGCAAAAGCTAAACTTGCATCTAACAAAAACCCGCATGTTCTTGGTGGCGGCTAAGGGTTATAAGGAAGTGGGAGAATGACCACAAGGGTGCTGGAGTCATATCCCAACCCTAGGACGTGTCTGAATTGGACTCAACTTGATACACGGCCCATTGGGCCAAAATAGGGTGACACAGCACCACGGGCTGAAAAGGACTCTGTAGTAAATCGACAATTTCGGTTAACTCGGAAGAGATATGGAGGTGATTTTGGATCCGTTGGAAAGAACATTTGATAAGCTTTCCAGGAAGTACTTGAACGCCAAAAATGGAGTCCGGATGAAGTCGTGGTGGCCATCACAAGCCGTGTCTGTCCTGCAGTCCAAATCCAGCCTGCGCGATGCCTCTCCCCTTTTGATCCACTCCATTATTGCTGAGTAAAACAAGAGTGCACGTGTCTCCATTGTCTAAATATGATGAACCTGTGTTTAAGAGTGAACTTACTTGATGGGTAAGTCGACGAGCACGAGCGCGAGTGTGACACCCTAGGTGTCTAAAAGACTAAACAAAGATCCAAACCATGAAATCAGTCACAAATGAGCAAGAGATATGAAACAACCTATCAAATATACCTTGCAGGCAAATAAATATGTGTATATGTGTTTATGCATAAACAATTGAACCCGTGCAAGCAAACCCTTGTAACTTTAAAAATTGATAACAAATGACTCTAAAAATTTAATGGCACGTCTGTCGTAACAAGAGCAACAAAAGTCTAGTTGAACTCAAAGGCTAGCAGAACTCAAAGGCTAACAGTGCAAAATTTCACATGAAATGACTTGTCATTTCAATACTTGTTTTCAGAATTTCAAAATAACTTTTTATGCATTTCTCAAATGAACATGGTCATAAAAGAGAAAATGTATATCTTGTAAAGCTGAACAAAATTGGTATTCAAATATTTTTTATTTGACCCTTGGAAGAATGAGTTTTAGCTCCTTTTTCACCTAGGCCCCCTCTGCTTTTGTTTACTGCACTAAAGTCCCATCATGTTCTCCCTCCTCTCTCCTCCCCTGCCCTGTCCCATCGCCGGCAGGCACTCCACAGCACAGCTGAGGCCGCCCGGCAAAGTGGGCCTGCCAGCGCATCGGAAATCTTTCGCAGCCCCACAAAATCTTGCGCTACCCCCTCAGGAAGCCTCCACACGGCATTTTTCCTCTGCCGTAGGCGCTGCTAGGCCATTGCGCCCCCGGTTTTGTTCCTGGTCTCACCTCCCCCTGCGGCTCAAGCCCAGGCCACCATCCCTCCCCTCGCGCCTATAAAAGCCCCACCAGAGGCCCCTGAGATTTTCGCCCCCAACCTCCAACTCCAGCGAGCAGTTCCCCGTGCGTGGACACACCAATCCACCCCCACATTGGCCAAAACAACCCTTCCACCACCTTCTCCACCTCACCCCAAAGCTGCACAGGTGTTCCCTGCGCCATCTTCCTCACCGGACCGTCGCCCCCACCATCCGCACCCGCCGTCGGCTCTGTGCCACCGTCGGCAAGCCACCTCGATCCGCCCCTTCCTCACCCAAGACCTCAAACAGGTGTGGTTTGTTCCCCTCTTGCCTCTCCCGCCTTCATCCCTCACCACCGGCAACCCTAGTCGCCGGATTTTTGCCGGCAGTAGCCGTTTCCCTGTGCAAAGGATCCAATTGCTTCGATTTTAATCTTTCCGAGAAGCTTTCTGTAAATCTTAGGGACTCATCTGTAAACCAGGAACAAGAACTTTGAAAACCAATCTGTTAACTTGGAAGATACAAAACAACTCACAGAAAAATCCTAAGAATGTAGGCTAAGATGTTCTGGAACCTACAAGTTAAGATCTACAACTTTGTAAAAGATCTGGAACTGTTTCCACATGATTTTAGATGTGGATTTAAATCAAGTTTAAATAGCTTTTATTTTTCTTCCAAGAGTTTCAGGAAAAATCTGCTCATGAAACTTAGATGGTAGCTTTAGTGCTAAGGGTAAAGTCTTCCATAAAAATCCCATGCTCTGAATCCAAGCACAACCAGTGGTTTCGAGTGCTTTTCATATAAGCTGGATCCCTTGTAAACTAAAATGTTAACCTCTATTTCTTGCATAAGAAAAATCTACAAAATGTGCAGTACACTACTCATGCGAGTAGGTTTGTTCAGTAAAAGTGGAATACTAGTTCATGCATGGGTTGTTCTATGCAAATAGATCTAGAATCTAGCCAGTAGTCGTGTAATGAACTTATCATGTTTAACCTGCTGAATAAAAATGGCTAAAACTATTACAGTGAGTTTGTAGTTAAGTGACAAGCTTTGCATAAAAATCTCAACCCAGAAACTACCTCTACAAGTAGTTCTGCAACCCAGAAACTACCTCTGCGAGTAGTTTTGGTTAACCAATGCTTCCTGTTAGAAATGACCGTTTACAACATGCAAAACAACTCACTCACTTAATGAAATTAGTTAATCCAGATAAGTACTCGATAAATGACTGCCCAGGGAAAAGAAAATGAAGTACTCGACTACTAAACGTAAGTTTTGACTACTTTATAATGAAATCTTATACCAGTAAAACCACTCATAGATGTGCATTCATATAGAATCGACTACTCTCGCCGACGGGATCTACAATCTGGTGCCTGAGTCCGAGAGTGAGCAGTACGAAGCTCAGGTGAAACCAACGTTCAGAGGAACCCCCGACTAGTTTTTCACAAGAAGGCAAGCCCTAGTGCATGATCCCAGTATTTAATTTATGCAACTGTTGTTCCTTTTTACCTGTGCCTTTAAGTTCATAGGAGTTGATTGGAACCCTAGCTGCATGATCCTAGGCACCTTTGTAATGACTACTACAACAGGAAGTCGAGTAGATGCTCTGCTAATAGGTGCGGTAAAAGTTGAGTGGTTTCCTGCCACTCGCAAGAATTATAGGAGTTGAATGTTTTACCGCATACTGCAACTATAAGGTTGACAGGCGGGGCTGTGCTAAAGTACTCGTGGTTGCGGCCCCATCTGAGTAGTGAAAAATGCTAAGGTCATAGTGTGTGGTAGTGGTGGTTAAGCGTTTGAAAGTACTAACCACATGGCGAGAATATGGTAATCAGTAAGCTTAAGTACTCGATTGAACCGGTGCGTGGACAGGTTCTAACGTCTTGACGCTGTCCCATGGGCCCAATGGTGAGTGCAAGAGGGGTCATGGCCCGGCGTCGTCTGTGGTTCGTGGACTTCTTGTACTCGAGGCCGGTGGCCCTGATCCATAAAACGGGAATAAAGGGGAAAAGTTGCACGTGTGACTCTTGGAGTAACCACGTGACGTGTGTTTGGGTTTCCCTTGCAAGGTTAAGAAATTCGATTCGAATCATCCGTTTCTCGCGGTAATTGAGACTGCTTAATACTTCTGCCACATAGAGTAACAAGAGGAACTATGGATATGATGAAACTTGTTGGATGATGAATTGTTTCCACCATGTTTGGTTAGAGATAGGTGCTCATCTAGACTAGTTAAATGAACTAGAATATTGAAAGCTAAAATATGAAATTAAGGACCCACTCTTTGTTGCTTTTCAGCAAAAAGAAAACCCTAGAACCTTAGAGCCGTGCATGCTTAGTAGTTGGTATTTGCATACCACTAGTCGGGTAAGCCTTGCTGAGTATTAGTATACTCAGCCTTGCTTGTGGTAATATTTTCAGGTATGTCTGTTGAAGATATGGTAGCCAGTTTACCTTGGCCGAGTGCTTTGCCGACTGGTTGGACAGTGGTGTGGGATCTGTCCCCGCCTAGCAATAACTCTGCCGACACTAATTGATCGTGTGTTTCTTTCCGCTGCAGTTAAAACTCTAAATAAAGTTTTATGTTGAACTTTAAAAGTACTCTAGTGATGATTTTGACTTATAATAAATCATGTTCGACTTGTGGATATAAAATATGTGGAATGTTGTAATCTCTGGACTTGCCTTCGTGCGAGTTATGTGTATGCTTTGTTTCGACCGAAATATTAAGTGGTTGCATCGGGATCTACCCGACAGACTGTCGGATTAATCTGTTTGAAGTGCATGGTAGCCAGTTCATCTTTAAGAATGATGGTTAGTGCACTTGAGCCGGGTTAATTCAGGCGGTTCTGCGGCAGCGAGTAATCGGACCATGTGGTGTTGGCGAAGTAGATGCTGGTGTAGGTGTGGATGTATCGTTGGTGGTGATGTCCTCATCATCCTCCCCTTCTTGCATTTGAGTCGTCCTCGACTCAAGCTCATCGTCCTCTCCCAAATATGGCTTCAAATCTACAATGTTAAATGTGGGACTAACCCCAAAATCTACAGGCAGGTCGAGCTTGTATGCATTATCATTAATTTGCTCTAGCACTTTAAACGGTCGATCAGCCCGAGGCATCAATTTAGACTTTCTCAAAGCAAGAAACCTATCCTTTCTCAAGTGCAACCAAACTAATTCACCAGGTTCAAAAATCAATTGCTTTCTACCTTTATCACCAGCAAGCTTATACTTAGAATTCATGCGCTCTATGTTTTCATTAGTTGTTTCATGCAGTTTTAACATCAGTTCAGCATGTTGCTTAGCATCAAAGTTCAGTTTTCCAGAATTGGGCAAAGCCATTAAATCAATAGGAGCATGAGGTAACAAGCCATAAACAATCTCAAATGGGCACATCTTTGTAGTAGAATGCATGGAACGATTATAAACAAACTCAACATGAGGCAAACATTCTTCCCACAACTTAATATTCTTCTTTAAAACAACCCTTAACATGGTAGACAAGGTTCTATTAACAACTTCAGTTTGACCATTAGTTTGGGGATGACAAGTGGTAGAAAAAAGAAGCTTAGTTCCCAATTTTGCTCATAAAGTTCTCCAAAAGTGGCTCAGAAATTTAGCATCACGATCAGAAACAATTATGTTTGGCACACTATGCAAACGAACAATTTCCCGAAAGAACAAATCAGCAACCTGTGTAGCATCATCAGTTTTATGACATAGTATAAAGTGCGCCATCTTAGAAAATCTATCCACAACCACAAAAACACTATCACATCCCTTCCTAGTTCTAGGCAATCCCAACACAAAATCCATAGAAATATCCTCCCAAGGAGCACTAGGAACTGGTAAAGGCATATACAAACCATGCGGATTTAATCGTGACTTAGCTTTTTGACATGTAGTGCAGCGCGCAACAAATCGCTCCACATGTCTTCTCATCTTTGGCCAAAAGAAATGACCAGCAAGTACATCCTCTGTCTTCTTTGCTCCAAAATACCCCATCAAGCCACCTCCATGCGCTTCCTCTAACAACAATAAACGAACGGAGCTAGCTGGAATGCATAGCTTGTTAGCTCTAAACACAAACCCATCATTGACGACAAATTTGTTCCTTGCTTTTCCATCCTTACAATGCAGCAAGACATCCTTAAAATCAGGATAATTCGCATATTGTGTTTTAATTGTGTCCAAACCAAAAATCCTGCAATCAAGTTATGTCAACAAAGTATATCGCCTAAACAAAGCATCAGCAATGACACTCTCTTTCCCTTTCTTGTGTTTGATGACATGAGGAAAAGATTCAATAAATTCAACCCACTTAGCATGTCTACGGTTCAGTTTTCCTTGACTATGAATATGCTTAAAAGATTCATGATCAGAATGTAAGACTGTTGGTTGATAAAGTTTTACTATTTTGGAAGGAAGAAGGTGTCGGTGTTTTACCGCCACGCACACCGAGGGATACCCCCGAGGTGGTGAGTTTGTAGGTATGGTATCGGCGAAATTAGGAACTCAAAGGTGCAAAGGAACACAAGGTTTAGACAGGTTCGGGCCACCGAGAGCGTAATACCCTACGTCCTGTGTGGTTTGTATTGCCTTTGATGGTGATTGTCCCCGAGGGGATCCTTGTCCGCCCTTATATAGTCTGAGGGGATAGGTTTACATGGAAGTCCTAGTCGGGTACAAGCCCAGGAGTCCTACCCGAGTACTTCTCGGGTAGTTTCCTACCGTGTCCGACTAGTTTCACTACTGTACTAGTAATCCTACTGCATTACGAGTAGATACAACAGATGTAGGGCGTGGGCCATGTCCCATCCCGTATCCTAGGAGAAATGTGCCACGTGGACAATCCCATGTGCCCGGGTCTAACAAGCCCCCGTGCTCTTCTTAGCCGAGTACTCCTGACGGCGTCTTCAAGTTCTCTCGAACTTCGTCTTGAAGGTGTCCTAAGAGTACTTCCTTGGCTGCATCGAGGCTGTGAGGTGCTCATGCCCCGAGTAGTTGTCCAGTCTTTTTTATATGGGGTGCGATTAAACTCGCACTCCATATGGAGTAGCCCCCCAGCCATAGGCTGACTCGTAGAATCAGGCTGAGGGTCAATTTAATCTTGAGTCTTCTGTCCTTATCTTCCAGTAGATTTGAAAAATGAGTTGCTCATGACACGTGTCCCGCAGCCCCCGTGCCTTGAATCCAAATCCCCAAGGTTTTGGAATAAATGATCCAAAGAATCGTGGCATGCAATAAATGACGGCAAAGATTTGATGGTGAACATGGGCAAATTGGTGTAGTAAATTTGAAAATCTCTTTTTTGGGATGAATTCCCTAAAAAATGGTGAAACAAATAACTTCCCCAACAAACACCCAAAATTATCTCTCAAATCGATCTTTGTGCCCTGAGCTAATGACTAAATAAGACCTCTGGGTAATAATTTGAACAAACCTCTTATTTCGTAATAACATCCCTAAAATAATGGTTAACAAACATCTACCCAAGATAAATCTTAAAAAGCCTTTTGGATCGGGTATTGTCGAGTAGTTTTACAGCGTCCAGCATGTAAGCATGAGAGCTGTCCCTTGGTCAAGGATTAAAGCAATTGGTGACGTTAGCCCCCGAACCCAGGCATCGAGCAAGTAGCCTCTGGTGCTTGAACAGTCGATGAAGCCATCTAGTCAGAGTCGATCCCGACTAGGGTTGTAGTCAAGACAAGTAGTCGAAGTAGTCGAACAGGTGTAGAGCTAGTCGTAAACTAGTAAACTTCTTGTCATGGGAGCGAGGACCCTTCAATAACATAGTGTACAAGTAGAAAACTAGTAATATGTTACTTGAAGTAAGGGAGCGAGGCCCCTTCAGCAAACTTGCGCATAGTACCAGTCGTAAACCAGTAAAACAGAGTTGTACTGGAAGTATGAGCACAAAGCCCCTTCAATAACCCAAGAGACTAGTCGGAAGCTACTAGTTAGGTACTGGAAATATGGGAGCGAGGCCCCTTCAGCAAACTTGCGCGTAATACCAGTCGTGAATTGATAAAACGGAGTTGTACTGGAAGTATCCATCTCCAGGCATCAATAAAAGATGTCCCCAGTTGATCAAGGATGAAAACAACGTCGATGCTCAATATTCCAAGAATTTGGTACCTCCTGGCCATCAGGATACTATAAGCGATAAGATCCAGGGCCTGTAACCTTGTGCACAATGAAAGGTCCTTCCCATCGTGAGTTAAGCTTGTGTAGTCCGGTATCATCCTGAATTCGTCGAAGAACCATATCTCCAACATTGAAAGAGCGTTGTTGAACGTTCCTGTCGTGGTAACGATGAACTCCTTGTAAGTAGCGAGCCGACTGGAACAATACGTTGCATCGGATTTCCTCTGCTTAGTCAAGCTCGAGATGTCTTGCAGTGTCAGCCTCGCCTTCTTCAAACATCTCCAGTCGTGGAGACTTCCACATCATGTTAGCTGGTAATATAGCTTCAGACCCGTATACAAGAAAGAAAGGTGATTGTCCTGTGGCTTTGCTTGGTTGTGTGCGAAGCCCCCAGACTACTGATGAGATCTCATTGATCCACTTGCTGCCTTTTTTGCTGTTCTCGTCGTAGAGTCTTTTCTTCAATCCATCAAGAATCAAGCCGTTGGCGCGCTCAACCTGGCCATTGGCCTGCAGGTGAGCCACTGAAACATATTTGACTTCAATGGAACAACGTTCACAAAAATCCCAGAACTGATGCGAGTGGAAATTGGATCCCAAATCTGTAATGATGGTGTTGGGGAAGCCAAAATGATGTAAGATGTCGCAGATGAAAGTAACCACTCGATCCGCCAAGAGCATTGCGATTGGCTTGTACTCGATCCACTTGGTAAACTTGTAGATGGCCACCAACACGTGTGTGAAACCTACTAGCGCAGTTGTTAAGGGCCTATCATGTCTAGGCCCATGCATGCAAATGGACATGAGGGTGGTATAGTGATGAGGTTATGAGCCGAAACATGAGGCTGTTTGCCAAAGAATTGGCAGTTGGTGCATCGGCGAACGAGTGCTTCGGCATCTACCAAAGCAGTCGGCCAGTAGAAACCAGATCGAAACGTCTTGCCAACTAGTGTGCGAGAAGCTGCGTGGTTCCCGCACACGCCTTCATGAATCTCTTGGAATATCTCTTTGCCCTCGTCCTTGTAGACACACTTCATGAGTATGCCTGATGCTGATCCATGCTTGTACAGGTTACCCCCGACTAGAACATACCCTTTGCTGGGCCGTAGGATGTGATTAGCTTCAGCGCTTTTTGGGTCGACGCCGGGGCGTAGTTTGTGCTCCTGAATGTAGTCTATGAAGGCCACCCTCAAGTCGACCTCGATCATCAAGACCTCTCGGTCGGGTTCCTTGGTACCCTGAGCAATGGAACTTGAGTCTGGTGCCCTGATGGAAGGGTGATGCAACTCGTGAACGATAACTCCCGGTGGGACATTAGCTCGATCAGAACCGAGTTTGGAGAGCACATTCATGCCAACATTGTTGTCGTGAATCATATGGTGAATTTCCAACCCCGAGAACTTGTTCTCGAGCTTGCGTATTTCCATAACGTAGGCATCCATGGTGTCCTTGTTGATGTCTCACTCCTTGTTGACTTGTTTAACCACCAGTAAGAAGTCGCCATAGACGAGTAGTCACTTGATGCCTAGGGAGACTGCCAGGCGTAGCCCATGCAATAATGCCTCGTACTCGGCTTCATTATTAGAGACCTCGAATAGTATTTGAAACATGTACTTGAGTTGTTCTCCTCTCGGGCTGATGAAAAGTACTCCCTCACCACTGCCGCCGAGCTTGAGTGAGCCATCAAAGTACATGACCCAATGCTCTAGCTGGTTGGTTGGGGCTTCCACTTGGTTCTCTCGCCACTCTGCTAAGAAATCGACTAGTGCCTACGACTTGATAGCTGTTCGGGGCTTGAAGTTGAGTGTGAGGGCCCCCAACTCCACGGCCCACTTGGAGATGCGCCCAGTGGCATCCCGATTGTGGAGGATATCCGCCAATGGAAAGTCGGAGACCACCAGGATATTGTATGCGTCAAAATAGTGGTGAAGCTTCCTAGAAGTGATGAGTATACCGTAGAGTACTTTCTAAATCATTGGGTAACGAACCTTAGCTTCAGAGAGGACTTCGCTGATGAAGTAAACAGGTCACTACACCCCGAAGGCGTGGCCTTCCTCCTGACGTTCCACCATGATTGTCGTGCTGACGACATGAGTTGTCGCGGCGATGTAGAGTAGCAGATTCGCGCCTGGTTGGGGAGCCGTCAGGATGGGTGGCGACTGCAAATGGTGCTTGAGATCTTGCAGCACCTGGTTTGCCTCCTCAGTCCACTTGAACTTGTCGTGGAGCTTGAGCAATTTGAAGAAGGGAAGTCCCGTTTCTCCAAGTCGGGAGATGAATCAATTCAAAGCTGCCATGCAGCCTGTGAGCTTCTGGACATCCTTTATCATCCTTGGAGCATCCATGGCTGTGATGGCATTGATCTTGTCCGGGTTTGCATCAATTCCTCGGTGACTAACAATGAACCCGAGTATTTTTCCTTGTGGCACACCAAAGACGCACTTCGTCGGGTTAAGCTTCCATCGAAACCGTCGCAACCTGTTGAATGTTTCCTCGAGATCAGTGTTGAACTCATCATGGGATCTGGTCTTGATGACCACGTCATCCACGTAAGCTTCAACATTGCGGTGTAGCTGGTCCGCAAGGTACAGTTGGATGGCCCGTTGGTAGGTGGCTCCTGTGTTCTTCAACCCGAATGACATTGTAGTGTATGCGTATGTTCCAAAGGGGGTGATGAACGCCGTTTTGATCTGATCTTCCTCTTTGAGAGCTATCTAATGGTAGCCCGAGTAGCAGTCGAGGAAAGAGAGCAAGACGCAGCCAGCTGTAGAGTCGATGACTTGGTCGATGCGTGGGAGCGCGAAGGGGTCCTTCGGGCAGTGTTTATTCAGATCAGCATAATCCACACACATCCTCCATTCATTATTATTCTTTTTCAAGACTAGTACAGGGTTAGCTAACCACTTGGGGTGGTACACTTCTTTAATAAAACCAACCGCGAGTAGTTTTGCTAGCTCTTTCTTGATGGCCTCCCTCATGTCGGAGGCGAAGCATCATAGTCGTTGCTTCTTCGGAGTGGCTTTAGGATCGACTTTTAGGTAGTGCTCGATCAACTCCTTGGGCACCCCTGGCATATCCGCTGGTTTCCACGCGAATATGTCACGGTTGGCCCTAAGGAAGCTGACGAGCGCGCCTTCCTATTTGTCGCCTAAGCCGACCCTGATCAAAGCAGTCTTGGACGGGTCGCCTTCTTGCAGCTAGATAGCCTTGATGCCGATGTCGAAGGGGTTGTGTTTGACCCTCAACTGGCTGGGTTGCTGGTTGGAGATCTCCATCTCTGAATTGGTCAACTTCAGCGCGGCCATGAGTACTTCTGCAGACGGCTCTGGCACGCGTGATGTCATGGCGTATTCGATCGCTTCCTGGTCGTAGTCGTACGACTCCGTCAGGTCGCCACGGAGTGTGAGTACGCCTGTCTTTCCTGGCATTTTGAGTAGTAGGTAGACGTAGTGGGGCACGGCCATGAATTTGTCTAGTGCCGGTCTGCCAAGGATGGCATGGTATGACGAGTCAAAATCCGCCACCTCAAACTTGATGTACTCGGTGCGGTAGTTGTCTTTCGTCCCAAAGATGACTCGCAGGACCACTAACCCGAGTGGTGTAGCCGCGTTACCCGGGATGATACCATAGAAAGGAGCTTTGTTGGGAGTGAGCATCTTGGAGATGTATAGTCCCATCTTCTTCAGAGTACTCGCGAAAAAGCAGGTTGAGGCTGCTCCAGCCGTTGATGAGTACTCGGGTTAGCTGTGAGCCCTCCACGACACGGTCTAGGATGAGAGAAAATTTTCCTGGCTCCGAGAAGCTAGTCCATTGATCGTCCCTGGAAAAGGAGTTCGGGACCTCGTTGTATCTCAGAGGCCTTGTCGTGGCCGGCTCCACAGAGACTATTTCGCGCAGGGTTAACTTCTGCGCGCGCTTGGAGGGGAAGCCGCCGTCTCCGCCGAAGATGACGTTGACGACATTCTTCGGATCCTGGAAGTCTTGAGCTCCCAACTTGTCACCTCCTTTATCATCCTCTTGGTCCTTTCGCTTTCCTCCCTGAGGGAGGGGTGGTGCATTGAGTGACTTGCAGATGGTGACGCACTCGAAAAACGTGTGTCTCGACTTTGGGTGTATCGGGTATTGTTTTTAAATGACTTGCTTGTATTGTGTTTGGTTGTTCCCCGAGTTCTTGCCACGTGGATTGCGCGCAAAGGTCGCGACTTCTTGGTCTGGCTTGCGCTTTCGGGTGTTCCCCGAGTGGTTCCACTGGCTTTTGTCGAAGTGGCCATTGCCATTGCCTTGCTTGTCGTGGTTGCGCTTGGGGAAGCGGTCGTTCTCCTCGTCCTCCTGGTCATCCCATCGTGCCATCATGTCATGCAGCTCAACGGCAGTAGTCAGGTGGTTGCGCCCGAAGTCGTGGTACGTGTGCTTCGAGAAGAGCCCATTCTGGAAGCAGCGGATGATCTTCGTCGGTGATGTTGGCAATGGTGGCGCACGTCTTGAAGAAACGCCGGGTGTAGGACCTCAGGGTCTCGTTCATCTCTTGCTTCACCTGGGATAGATCGTGGCGAGTGCCCGCCCTCATCATGGATCCTTGGAAGTTGTCGATGAAGGCCCGCTTGAGGTCCTCCCACGAGTCGATGAAATTTGGCTTGAGGCTTTCAAGCCACGTGAGGGGTGCGGACTCTAGAGCCACCAGAAAGTACAGAGCTTTTTGTGGAGTTGGATCCCCCTGAAACTTGAATGGCAACGGAGTAGCATCAAATCCACTAGCGCGGGTTCTGCTTACCGTCGTACTTGAGGATTCCGACTGGTTTGAAGTCCTTTGGATAGGACTTGTCGGTGATGCTAGTTGTGAAGGCGGGGAAGCGGTCGCTGTCGTCGTCATCATGGTGCCCGCCGGTGCGGTCCCTTCGCCTTGCTTCAATAACACGCTGCGCGTCATTGCCTTCATTGATCTTCTGCCTGAAGTTGATCGTGGGGACGTCGTGAAGGTTGGCCTCGAGTGGATCTTGGCCTTGATGCCTTGCACCACGCTGGTTGTGAGTGGGTTGTTGCACCTCTTATTCATTGTTGCCACGCATGGATGGGTGGCCCTCATTGCGCTGGCGGTTGTCATTCCTCCGGCTTCCAGGGCTTCCTCCGGGGGTGCGACTGACCAGCGCGGTTTTGCCATGGCGCTCAGACCTCGAGGGTGGAATCCTAGTGGAAGATAAACTGGATGTTGCCCATCGAGTTGCACAAGCGCGCGCTGGGTTAGATACTATAGCCTTTGTATCTGAGGATTGGGTGGGAGTTGTCGAGCTAAGAGGGCTGCTTCTGCGATGGCGCCAATCGGCGTACGGCACTCCCGATCCGCGACTGCTGCAAAAGCGTTGTTTAGATCCCTTGGTTCGCGGGCGCGATTCTGCACGTTGCGCCTGCGTTGGGAGCATTTGGTTCTCCTCGTCTTCATCATGGGGAGCATCAGCTGTGGGCTCGTCGGCTGAGACGTCCGCGAGTTGCTCGTTGTTGTATTGGGGGTTCAACTCATCGTCCTCCGCGTTGCGAGTGGTTAGCCGTAAGGCTGTACTCGAG
Organism: Panicum miliaceum; assembly: GCA_032594955.1. NCBI lineage: Eukaryota > Viridiplantae > Streptophyta > Magnoliopsida > Poales > Poaceae > Panicum > Panicum miliaceum. The sequence goes on along the minus strand of CM064066.1, from coordinate 26,629,637 downwards.
TAGCTCTATGCTAGTTTCTCCTTCTTCCGCAATGGGAGAGAGAGGTCTACCCTCCTAGAAGGGCAGTTCTTGGGTGAAGGCCACAAGGCGGGACTCGTAATCGAGTAGCTCGGAGGGCTCAAAGCCCTTCCAGTACACGAAATGACCTTGTGGCGTTGATGTTATGGTTAAACCCAAATGGCTTCCCGAAAAAGATTCAGTGTTGCCGTCGGGTTGCGAGTGGTTTTCAAGGGCGGGGGCCACCCGACGAGCGATGGCTCCCTCATCTCCGAGTCCTTCTCAGGACTGACTTGAAGTGTAGTACTGCGCGGGGAGTACTCTTCGTTGGAGTCCGAGTGGATGTCGAAGACGGGGGGGCCCCGGCAAGCGGTGGCGCCCACGTCCTTGATCTTGAGCAGAAGATCCAAATCCTCCTCCAAGTCGGACAGAGATTTAGATCGTGTGGTCTTTTCAGATCAGTTTGAATCCGACCCGACTAGATCTGGTGCGTCACGAGTGGAAGTCGCGTTGAAAACAGACATCTTTTCGATTTGCTGGGCCAGATCGGGAAACAACAAATCTTCGAGGTTGTCGATGAACTCGTCGAGATTGCTGCTTGGAGTTGATAAAGAGGCCTCCAGCTCCTTGGAGTTGGCTAGGTGGCTATTGAAGCCACCCAAACTGTTGGCGACGCAGATCCAGGAGCCGAAGATTAAATTTGTGGCCTCGTCGTGCACAGCGCTTGTGAAGTTGAAAGATGCCATCGAATTCTCCGGTGGATGCTCGATGAACACCCCTACCTGACGCGCCAGCTTCGGTGTTTTACCGCAATGCCCACCGAAGGATACCCCCGAGGTGTTGAGTTTGTAGGTAGGGTGTCGCCGAAATTAGGAACTCGAAGGTGCAAAGGAACACAAGGTTTAGACAGGTTCGGGCCGCCGAGAGCGTAATACCCTACGTCCTATGTGGTTTGTATTGCCTTTGATGGTGATTGTCCCCGAGGGTGTCCCTGTCCGCCCTTATATAGTCTGAGGGGATAGGTTTACATGGAAGTCCTAGTCGGGTACAAGCACAGGAGTCCTACCCGAGTACTTCTCAGGTAGTTTCCTACCGTGTCCGACTAGTTTCACTACTGTACTAGTAATCCTACTGCATTACGAGTAGTTACAACAGATATAGGGCGTGGGCCATGGTCCATCCCGTATCCTAGGAGAAGTGTGCCACGTGGACAGTCCCGTGTGCCCGGGTCTGACAGAAGGTGTACGTGTGTGGGATGACCCATATACACAACCTTCCGACAATTTTTCAAATAAAAGCTGTCGGTTTCATCTAGATAGTAAAAGTCTCATATTTGTACTCATCCCACACACGTACACCTTCTTCCTTCCAAAAAAAGCAAAACTATATCAACCAACAGTCTTAGGTACACGTCAATATCATTGCCAAGTTGTTTTGGGCCTTGGATAAGCACCGACATCATGATGTACTTCCGCTTCATGCATAGCAAAGAAGGAACATTGAACATACATAGAGTCATAGGCCATGTATTGTGACTGCTGGCCCACTCACCGAATGGATTCATTCCGTTCGTACTTAAACCAAACCTTATGTTCCTTGCGTCCTTATCAAAACATAGGAATTCTCTGTCAATGTTTCTCCACTGGGACCCATCTACGGGGTGTCTCAGCATCCGATCTTGCTTACGCTCTTCTTTGTGCAACTGCATCAACTTAGCGTGTGCCTTGTTTCTGAACAAGCGCTTCAAACGTGGTATTATAGGGAAATACCACATAACCTTAGCGGAAATTTTTTTCTTGGCTGGGCCGTCTACATCACCAGTATTGTTTTGCCTGATCTTATACCGCTTTGCGCTGCAAACAGAACAAGCATCTAGTTTCTCATATTCATCGCCACAATAGAGGATAAAGTCATTAGGACATGCATGAATCTTCTATACTTCCAATCCAAGGGGGCAAACAACCTTTTTTGCTTCATATGTTGTCGAGGGCAGTTTGTTACCCTCGGGAAGTATGTTCTTTACGATTCCTAGTAGCTCCTCAAAGCCCTTATTGGTAACACCATTTGCTGGCTTCTACTACAACAATTCCAGTGTGCTACCCAACTTTCTGTGCCCCTATTTGCAATCCGGATACAACAACTTTTTGTGATCCTCCAACCTCTTCTCAAACTTCTTTGACTTCACAGTTTCACTGTCTTTCTGTGCATCTAGCAACACCTGACATAGTTCATCATGTGGTTGCTCTTCTGCGGCATTTTCATCAGTCTCGTCCATTGGTTCATCATCAAAGGCACCCGCTTCATATAAGTGAGTCAACTCTGGAATGTTGTTATCATCATCATCATCATCATCATCTTCATTGTCTTCCATCAGAACTCCAGGTTCACCATGCTTGGTCCAAAGAGTATAGTTATCCATGAAATTCCTTTCAATAAGGTGGACGTGTAGAATGCTTCTTCTAGAGAATTCCTTGTTATTTTTGGAAATTCAGCATGGACAGCACATGAAACCTTACGATGACCTATGGGCCTCAGCTGCATCGAGAAAAGACTTTAGGCCATTAATCCACACCATGGTGCACCGGTCGCCATACATCTATTGTCGGTCCATCTACAGTCATATTTTTCCATTGAGGAACACTTTGGATGAGCAATTTAAGTCAATGGGATAGGGCTTCACACCAAAATATTAACATAATGAAGGATGAAATTTTATAATAAAATATTAGCATGATAAAGAAAGGTCATGGATGTAGTTGCAAAACCATTTCTACGCATTAAACAAAACTATGAATCAACAATATTGGCACACTTGGAAATACACGTGGCAAATAAAATCACTTGAACAATATTATTAGCATAATATATATACACATGTCACTTGAAAATAATTGAGAAAAATCACTCTAAATTTGCCGCATGCAAACTATCCAATAAACCTTCTCTCAAATTCAAGTCATTGCTTCTATATATCTCAGAATGTATAAATCAAAAAATTGTGCTCATTCTCACTCTTTCTAAAAATCACAAATTTCTCTAACTATAATGTATGAAACGAAGCATAAAGACCATCAAAAAAGAGATGATGAAGTTGCTAACCTTTTCAGCACTTGGATGAGTGAAATCCCCACAAATCTTGCGAAAAATGGGCAGCACCTCCTCTCTAAAATGCCACAGATAAGAAGAAGCTCGAGCTCGATCAAATGGCTGTCTCGAGTTCAGGAAGGAAGAAGGTGCTGATATATAGAAGGCACATTAGTACCGGCTGGTGGCTCCAGCCGGTACTAGATCTCTCCACTTAGTACTGCCTGGAGTCTTCAGCCAGTACTAAATGTCCTCAGCTCCATTTAGTACCGGCTGGAGCCACTAGCCGGTACTAAGTTACCGCCAGGGGGAATCTAGCCGTTGCCCCCCGGCGTCTGTGGCGCACTTTAGTGCCGGCTGGTGGCTACAGCCAGTACTAAATGGCTTCCCGGCCCAGTACTAAATGTGCGCGTTAGTACCAGCTGAAAGACAGCCGATACTAACGGCTGCAAGACAGCCGATACTAACGGCTGCAGACGAATGCTCACTTCTCTGGCAGTGATTTCTTCCTAGTAATCATTTTTGGGTGTTACTTTTCTTCTTTGAAGTAATTAAACTGTAGTAAGATAACGTGAATGACAAATCTAGAAGTGTAAATTACAAAAATTCTTGAGATCCAAAGGCTACCGGACATCACAAAATTATTAATAAAAATATAGCAAAATCTCCATTATAAATTAGATGGACAGGAAAAAAGAAATAAATAAGCATAACAACCCATCCAAACTACCATCTAAATATGATCAAAACCAACCACTGGACCATATTGACTCCAAAGTTCAACTGACTAAACTAACATACTACTCTCTATGTTCCAAATTTTAGGTTATTTTAGCAAATCTAGACACATAATTTTTGCTATATATCTAAATTTTAGGTTATTTTGGTAAATCTAGACACATAGTATTAGATACATATCAACACTACATGTCTAGATTTGCCAAAACGAACTACAATTTGGAACGGAGTGAGTAATAAAGTTTCAAAAATGAGGATGGCCGGGGCAATGGCAGACAACAGCAAGGTTGCAAGGAGGCGGATAGGAACGGGTAGGGCGTGTCCTTTTACTTATTTTTTGTTTTTTTTCCAAAACTGAATCAAAGTAGGGAAAGTAAGTGAAATTCAATTGTTCAAAACTATTCGATTTACTACGGATTCAACTAAAGACCCCAAAAATCAAAAAAGGTCGTAGGCACAATCACACGGAAATACGGAGCCATTTTGACTATGTGTAAACAACCATGGTCTCGGACCATCTATATGAGCAGTATTTCAAAAAATCAATGAAGCTGCTAGCTTTTTTAAGCAGCTCCCGGACGTCCGATCTAGCGTCTGACGGTAGAGCAGTAGTAAAAAAGCTCCCACCGCAACATCTACTGCATGTTACATGCAACATCTAATAAATCCTTAGATATCCTCGTATCACGGATAGACTTGTGTGTCTGATATGTCGGCAAAAAGCAGAGTCCGCTCGAGGAGCATCGGTGGGGTGAGGCGGGAGGTGAAGAGAGAAAACTGGAAACATCAAAATAGAAAGAGATGAAACGTTGCGAGGCAAACGTTGCAACATCAAAAACATGATAAAGCAGCATCTCGATTTTGCTATTGTAACATCACAAATAGTGAATGAGAAATTATCTATTGGAACATCTCAATTTGTTTTCACAACATTGGAAATCATCTAATGCAACATTAAAAAATTCACTATTTGCAACTTGAAAATTACTGCAAAAACTCCAATAACAAAATTAAAAAACACTGCAACATCTTGAATCACAACCATGAAACATCAAAAACCAGCCGTCACAAGCTCAAACTGCAAGGATTTTCACCACATCGAAGTCTTGAAACCAACGAAAAAACGCAATTGGAACAAATTGGAAAATATATTGGAACAAAAGAAATCATCCATTGCAACATATAAAAAGACCAATAGCAACAAGAAGAGCTCTTGAAACAATTTTCTGCAACTGAGTCAACACGAACGCAACATACATGCGACAAAATACTCCACCATGACCGTTGCCGCCATAGACCACCCGAGCTCTGCATTCAGTTGTACCCCCACTATGCTTTCTCGAGCTAGAAGGAAGATGCGGCGGTCGTCCTCATCACGGAGCTCAACGAGGAGCTGTGGCATTTGATGACGCATCGTTACCCTTCTCGCCAGCCCACCACCTTCTAGCCTGCGTCATGAGACGCGCGGGGCGGTAGAAGCCGCTTGGCTCGTCTCGTGCCCCACGCGCCTCCGCGCAAGAGATCCACGAGGGGAAAAGGAGCTGCCTCGCCGCCCTGCATGCGAAGCTCTGGTGCCTGGCCGAGGGGTTGAGGTTCGACCTGCAGCTCGCAGCAGGGGATGCACATTGAGAGAGAGATGCAGATAGAACAAGGGGGGCAAAGAAGATAAAGATCAGCTGTGTCGTGGGATGGTGGGAGCTAAATGTGTGGATGAGAGTGATCAGAGGGTGGGCTCCGGATGGAGCGTCCGATGCCTCGGACGCCTGCATCTTAGCATTACATTTATTTATGGACTCGTTAGCATGTCTGATCAATGTTTATTTTGCACAAACCTTCGTGATGTTGCAAGCAATGAGTTGTTGGAGCCAAATGCTAGTGAGAAGATAGACTAGAGCACAGAAAAGCACACACAGGAGTACGTGGTCTGCCCGATCGGCCCATCCCATCCCTCGCCTACTCCGTTCACATCTCGCAAAAGGCAACTAGTACGCTACCAAGCCGAAGGCTCGTTCACGCGGCGTGGAAACTGAAGAGAGGGTTTTCTTCTCCCTCGCTCGATCCTCGTGCTCATCCAGTCTCCACTCCACCGCGCCAAGCTACACGCGGCCGCCGCCCCTTGGAGGAGTCGATCTAGCAGGGATCGGATCAGGGATGAAGGAGATGGTGGGGAGACCGGGGGACGAGGGCTGGCCTGATGCTTCGGGTGTCGCAGTGCCTCTACGCCGTCTACTTCATTGCGGGCATGGTCACCGCGGACGGCTCCAGCTACTACAGCACCTTCTTGTACGTTACCAAGTCATTCATGCTAAGAATATAGACAATCGCAGTATTAAATTCGGTATGAAATAAATCATGATGAACACGGGAACGAGCATGCATAGATCTAACATACTAGACAGCATAAACAGCATAGCCAGGATTTCACGATACATACTTAAGAAATAGATCAGATCACAGATTATGTACTGAGGCTTGACTGGAGGGTTGACAATGACGAACCGCCGCTGCTGGAGACAACAAAGGTGATTGGCCCATGAGGCGACGGAGTTGGGTGGAAGACGCGCCGTGGTGAAGATCTTGGGCAGTCGTGCGAAGCGCTTCCCGAAAACCTTATTCGCCCTCTTCCGGTGCAGGATCCCAATGATGAAGAGTTCCGGAGACCTTCTCTCCCGTTCGCCGGTGCACGCAGGCGCTCGGGATGGAGTAGGCTACGAAGGCGGCGCAACAGCGAGAAGAGGCAAAAAGCCTAGGTTTTGATATGATTCTGGTGGAGGCTATTGGGTCATATATATATATATAGGGAAACCGAACCAACCTCGCATCTCGCAGACTTAGAGCCCAAGTCACCAAAAATAAAAACTACAAAAGGAAGCCGCACACCCGCAAGGTGATAAGCTGGATTTCAACGGACTATTCACACAGGTGTCGTGCGCCCTTCGCCCCGCCCCGCCCCACCCGTGCCCGTGCCCGTGCCCGTGCTCGTGCCCATGTCGGCGAGGCGAGGCGAGGAGTGCGCGCGCGTGTGGTGTTTCTCTTCTTTCCCCATCACATATCTTGGAGGAGTGGAGACAACCTCCATATTTATGTTGGCCATCCCACTCCTCCACTAGCAAGGTGGAATTAAATTTGCACCAATTCCTCTTGCACATATGGGCCTTTGAGATTTATTAGAAATTCTGAATTTGTTAATGGGCCAAGCCCATGAAAATTCCAGCGATTCCCCACCAGATCTCAAATGCCCATTTAGAATTCTGCTTGTTCTTGCCACTGTTTCATATACTAGTGTTTCAGCAGAGACTGTTAAGATGAACTTCTGCCTAGAGCTTCAAGCTACGGTTATTCACAACTTGACAATGGATTATGCCTTGAATTGCTAGTTTTCTGCGAACAAGTTTTACTCAAAGTCATAACTAGTACATGGCGGCAAGTAGCCTACCCCGCAGGTGGAGCATATACGTCGTACTCCCTGGTCTCTGCATGAGCTTGCTAGAGATCACCCAAGTCTCATAGACTCCGACGTTTAACAGTCGGGCTCATATAGGTATGTTCTTTCAAGAATGCTCTGTAGGACAGCATCTTTGCTTATCAAAGCCAATATAAACACATTAAGGCGTATTGCCAACCTGCCTTACATCATTTGAGAGTATTGCATCTTCACTTAGAGAGGGTTAAAAAATTACTCTCCTTAGTTAACCAACAGCTTCTTCTTCCCAGGTCCTAATTCACGGGATCTCCGATCACATAGGTTGGGTGACTACTATGGCAACCTATAAGGGTCTCATACCCATCTCCCTCGATGAATTTTCAATCACATTCCGTGAAAGCCCTTTTGTAAAGGGATCTGCCATGTTTTTCTCTGTTGAGATCTAAGTCACACATATCACTCCGGAGTTTCTCAACTTCCAGACTAACTTCAGTTGTCTCTTGACGTGTCTTGATGACTTCGTATTATCATTAGCACTGTTAACCTTGACTATCACTATTTGATTGTCACAGTTCATAAGGATAGCCGGCACTGGTTTTTCAACCACAGGCAAGTCCATCAAGAGCTCACGCAACCACTCTGCTTCAATAGTAGCTGTGTCTAAAGCAGTAAGTTCTGCTTCCATGGTTGACCTCGTCAAAATGGTCTGTTTGCATGACCTCCATGATATCGCACCACCTCCAAGAGTAAACACATACCCACTCGTGGCATAAAACTCATCTGCATCAGAAATCTAGTTCGAATCACTATATCCCTCTAGCACAGTTGGATGCCCAGAATAGTGAATCTCATAGCTCATTGTGCCTATCAAGTAGCGCATCACCCGATCAAGTGCATGCCAATGATCAGAACCCGGGTTTGACATGAACCTGCTCAATTTGCTCACAACAAAAGATATGTCAGGCCTCGTTGCGCTAGCTAAGTACATGAGTGAACCAATAATGTGAGAGTACCTCAATTGATCCTTAGCAATTTTCCTGTTCTTTCGAAGTATCACACTGAGATCATAAGGTGTGGGAGATGGCTTGCTACCCATGTAACCGAATCGGCTCAAGACCTTCTCCACATAATGGGATTGTGACAAAGTAATACCATTATCGTCCTTAATAAGCTTGATGTTGAGGATCACATCATCTTCTCCCAAATCTTTCATATCAAAACTCTTTGACAAGAAAGACTTGACATCATTAATCACCTCAATGTTTGTGCCAAAAATCAGTATGTCATCCACATACAAGCATAACATAACTCCTTGACCCCCACCATGGCGATACTACACACATCTATCAGCCTCGTTAATGACAAAGCCCGTAGAAGTCAAGGTTCTATCGAACTTCTCATGCCATTGCTTAGGTGCTAGTTTAAGACCATACAAGGCAGGATTTTAACAACTTGCATATCTTGCTTTCTTGACCCTTAGCTACAAACCGATCTGGTTGATCCATATAAATCTTCTCATTTAACTCTCCATTTAGGAAAGCTGTTTAAACATCCATCTGATGTACGATAAGACCATATGAGGCAGCTAGGGAAAGTAGTGCTCGAATAGTGATCAATCTAACAACGAGTGAGTAAGAGTCAAAGAAGTCTTCTCCTTCCTTTTGTGTGTAACCTTTAGCCACGAGCCGAGCCTTGTACTTCTCAATAGTACCATCAGGCCTAAGCTTTTTCTTGAACACCCACTTACAACCAACAGGTTAGCAGCCATATGGTCGTTCAGTTAATTCCCAAGTCCCATTGGATACAATCAAGTCCATCTCGTTAGGAACAGCTTCTTTCCAATCATCTACATCAAGAGATACTTATGCCTCTGCAATAGATGTGGGAATATCATCCACAAGGTACACAGTGAAATCATCACCAAAAGATTGTGCAACCCTCTGTCTCTTACTCCTCCTAGGAGCTTCACTGTCATCCTTCTCAAGGATTTCCTCATTCTCAACAGGTTGTTTAGAAGACTCAACAGGTGCAGTAGATTTAGGAGTTATCTCAGTATAAAATCTAGAAATGCTATGCATATCTTTCGTAGGAAACATATTCTCAAGAAATGTTGCATCACGAGATTCCATAATAGTATCAACATGCATATCAGGTACCTCAGGTTTAACTAATAAAAATCTATAAGCAATGATCCGCTGAGCATATCCTAGAAAGATGCAATCCACTGTCTTAGGTCCCAACTTGCGTTTCTTTGGAATGGGCACAATAACTTTTGCCAAGCATCCCCCAGTGCGCAGATAAGAAAGCGATGGTTTTCTTCCAATCCACATCTCATATGGTGTTTGATCTTTATTCTTGTTTGGAACTCTATTCAAGACATGACACAAAGTCAACAGGGCCTCCCCCCACCATGCCTTAGATAAACCAGCAGTGTCCAACATGGTATTAACCAAGTTAGTCAGGGTGCGGTTTTTCCTTTCAGCAATTCCGTTTGATTCAGGTGAATAGGGAGGGGGAATGGATCAAATGCTTCTGTTCATGGTGTTGGCACGGTAGATCTGAAGTTTACTTCGGAAAAGATCGTGCAACTGAAGAACGTGCATCATGTCCCTTCTATCAACAAGAATCTCGTGAGTGGCTCCCTTCTATGTAGGGATGGTTTTAAGATAGTTTTAGAGTCCAATAAATTAGTAGTGTCTAAGCATGGATAATTCGTTGGTAAAGGCTATGATAGCAGAGGCTTGTTCCACTTTTCCCTTGCAGAATTTTGTAATAAGTCAGTGAACCATATTTGTGGCAGCGTTAATGATGATGCAAGTGTTTGGCATTCTCATTCATATCACATTAATTTTGGTTTAATGTCTCGGCTTTCCAGCATGTGTTTAATTCCGAGTTTCACCATTGCCAAAGGTTCTAAGTGCCATAATTGCGTGCAACCGAAGCAACCTCCAAAACCTCACAAGTCGGCTGAGGAGAGGAATTTGGCACCTCTAAAACTCATACATTCTGATATCTGCGAGATGAACGATGTGTTGACAAAAGGTGGAAAGAAATATTTCATGACGTTGATTGATGGTGCGACTAGAATTTGCTATGTTTATTTGTTGCAAACTAAAGATGAAGCGTTCGACTACTTTAACATCTATAAAGCCGAAGTTGAAAATCAACTAGAGAGAAAGATCAAACGTCTAAAGTCTAATCATGGTGGTGAGTATTTCTCTAAAATCTTTGATGAATTCTGTGAGGAACATGGTATTATTCATGAGAGGACCCATCAGGATGGAAGAACCCCGAGTGACCTGGTAAGAAGAATACATAGAGATGTTAGGACACACATGAACATTAGCACCCGTATCAAGCCACCAACTAATAGATTGAAGTACCGAAAAAACAGTAGGTAAATTACCATACCCATCTCCAGTGTTGCTTGCAGTCTTGGATCCAAATCCATTGCTAGCCTTCTCCTTGCGATCTGCATGATTTGGATAGTCTCATGCAAAGTGTCCCCATCACCGCACATGAAACAAGCTCCTTTAGCATTAGCAGTCTTCTTCTCCTTGAAGGTAGTAGTCTTGACAGGCTTGTTGGAAACCTTCCCTTTGTTCTTGCTGTGTGGGTGATTCTTCTGCACCATGTTGGCGCTGGAGTGAGCCTCACCTCCTTTCTCAGAAGCATCCTTAGCCTGAGCCTTCTCCTCAATATCAAAAGATGCTATCAGCTTTTCAACTCATATTTCCTCTCTTGTGTTTCAGAGACATGGCGAAGTTTCTCCATGAGGAGGGCAACTTTGCAATCATGCACCCAGCCACAAACTTGCCGGGTAAAGGACACTTCAGGAGTCCGAGTTCCTTCACAAGGATCTGTATCCCATGAGCTTGCTCTACCACAGAACGGTTGTTCACCATCCTAAAGTCATGAAAACTCTTCATGGTGTACAGTTCACTTCCCGCATCAGTCGCATCATACTTTGCAACCAATGCATCCCACAGCTCTTTTGCATCTGTTATGTGCATGTACACATCAACTAGACGATCAGTAAGAACACTTATAACGCAACCCACGGAGAGATTGCTAGCATCCGTGAACTTCTTCCTCTTCTAAGGAGAATGTTCACCTTCTGGTATGCCAAGCCTCGCTTCCCATGCATGCATCACAGTCAGCCAGAGACGGACCTTAACTTGCCATCTCTTAAAGTGCACACCAGAAAACTTTTCTGGCCTCAGTGCATCAACAAAACCAACCATTATAAAATCAACAGATTGCTTATAATAAGGTTTTTGGATTGTTAAGAATATAGACAATCGTAGTATTAAATTCCGTATGAAATAAATCATGATGAGCACAGTAACTAGCATGCATAGATCTAACATACTAGATAGCCTAAACAACATAGCCATGATTTTAGGATACATACTTAAGAAATAGATCAGATCAAAGATTATGTGCTTAGGCTTGGCTAGAGGGTTGACGACGACGAACTGCCACTGCTGGAGATGACAAAGGTAGTTGGCCCGTGAGGTGACTGAGTTGGGTGGAAGACGCGCCATGGTGAAGACCTTGACCAGTCGCGCAAAGCGCTTCTCAAAAACCTTATTTGCCCTCTCCCGGTGCAGGATCCCAAAGGCGAAGAGTTCCGGACACCTGCTCTCCCGTTCGCCGGTGCACACTGGCGCTCGAGATGGAGTAGGCTACGAAGGCGGCGCAACAGCGAGAAGAGGCAAAACCCCTAGGTTTTGATATGATTCTGGTGGAGGCCGATGGGTCATATATACAGGGAAACCGAACTGACCTTGCGTCGCGTTAGCGATTTAAACCGATTAAGTTTAGGGTTTAGGTTTCCATATCACGCATACTTAGAGCCCAAGTCACAAAAAAATAAAAACTGCAAAAAGGAAGCTGCGGCCCCGCAAGGCGAGGACCGGATTTTGGCGGACCATTCACGCAGGTGCCACGTGCCCTTCTCCCCACCCGTCCCCGTCCCGGCGAGGTGTGGCGTCCCCGTGCGTGTGGTGTTTCTCTTCTCTCCCCCATCACATAGCTTGAAGGAGTGGAGACAACCTCCATATTTATATTGGTCATCCCACTTCTCCACTAGCAAGGTGGGAGGTGGGATTAAACTTGCACCACTTGCAACTCTTGTTTTTTTTTTCAGTTCCTTTCCCTTTTCCTCTTTCTTGAATTTCATTTTCTTTTGCAAGCTAAGAATTCTTCTTCAAGAATGTCCGTTCTTGCGTTGTGGGGTTTTTGTCTGCAGCACAAACTTTGGAACGAAGGAAAATCATAGGAATTTTGAAGGATTCTGATCCTATAGAAAATTTTCCTACGTGACCTTTGGAGCAAAAGATGGTATCCTATCAAATTCCTTAGGATTTCAAAGGGATATATGAATTCATAGGAATTTTGGAGGAAAACTAACATGAGGTTGGACCTCATGGAAACTTTCTTTTGTGTCTATCCCTATCATCGGATTCCTGTATTTTTCCTATGTTGTAGCCAAAGACTAGTTTAGAAAATTTTCTGCATTTTGAATTCCTTGGGATTGTAAGCTTCATGCATCTCTAATCCTGCGTTTTTTCTATTCCTGCGTTTTGAAAATCCTGTGTTCCAAAGGGTACCTATATGGGCCGAGTGATGTTAAGCCGAGGTCCTAACTACCTAGCTATAGCTAGTGTGGGGATTGGGGTCTCTCTCATGTTGTGAGGGTGCGCCTATGTATCCAGGCTTTGTGAATCAGCGAAATAATCACATGCGTAAATATTTTTGCAGTTGTCATTACATAGGGGAGCTCCAACCTACTTGATGATGTGTGGTAGGCTGCAGATCACCCTGTAGGATTAGTGAATTTGATTATGCGCACCAAACAAAACAATTGAAGTGAAGCTTGGGAGGTCACACCTCTCACTGTAATCAAATAAGTAATTTTTTTTAATGTTTGCTCGAGGGAGGAAGAAGCAGGTGAACCATAATTTAATTAGGAGTAGATCACGAATCTGCTACAAGAGCATTTAGGAATTGCTTATATTCAAGTGGGAGTATACTATGAATCCATTCTATATATGCATGGAGAAAGTGTTTCTGGAAATTTCCTCCCAAATCTAGAAAAAGCTGAACACCAAAATCTAGAATAGAAAAAGGTTCATCATAGCTGAGGTTAATTTTCTACTTGATCAGAAAATTTTTAGTTCAATTCTGATAGTCATCGACTCGAAGACTTAGACCTTTTCAAAGAATTATTTTTCTTTGCAAGTGTGCTTCAAAAGGCAAAATTTATTTCAATATTTTGTCAACTAGGTTAGTATTTAGTGTTATCTTTTTTTCCTAGCTGTAGGTTAGTATTTAGTGTTATCTATAGCCCTAAGAGTTTCCAGGTGGGATACTTAGTTCGAGTTAAATGTACTAAAATAAAGTTTCCACTTAGCTAACTTTGATCTTGTGAACTTCAATAGCTAGCATTGATCTAGAAAACTTCTATAGCCACCGACCGGGACTGAAGATCCCTTATTAGTTCTGATTGGTGGCTCCAACCGACATCAACTGGGATTAAATGTACTCTTCCGTTGTCAGCTAGTCGTGGACCTAAGAATAATACCTTCATTTGTTCCGGACCAACAACGACCAGGACTAGTGTCAGAAACCGATGACCGGTTTTGTAAGTAGTACTAGGTATGTTTGAATTGGCGCCTTAAGTAACCTTGTCAAAATTTACCCGTTGATCCTGCGCGACCACACTTTTTGAGTTAAATTTCAGCTCCTGCAGTTAAATTTCGTGCGAAGCCGGCGGATTCCCGGACGGTTGAATCGGTCGCCAAATTTTGATCGCTGCTGGTAAGCACCTTCAGTGGCCAACAGTGACCGTAGAAAAGGGCTACTGCGCAAGGAGGGAGGAGAGGAGGATTGTGAAATAGGCATAGACAGTTAGACACTACTTAATTATCTCTTTTACATGTTTTGGATGAAGCCCACAACATGCTCCCTGTGGCACCGAGACAAAAACACCCCTGTATCCCGGCCATCCAAATCAAATCTAAGGGATCGGAATAGAGATTGTTCACCGGAGAGCTACTCCCAACAGTGGCTCGGCCAGCCTCCCCTAGCTGGGTGCTGGCTCCTTTCCCATTTCGCAGAAGCGAGTACTAGTACAGATCCACGGTGAGGGTTTGGGTCCAGCCTCGCCGGACCTCCCACCGGCGGCGGCCGCCCTTTCTCCGGCGCCGGTGCCCTTCTCTCCTTTCGCACCCGCAGACTGGGTAGCGGGGATGAAGGATGTATTGGGGAGCCCGGGGACCTGGAGCGGCATGGCGCTGCGCCTGTCGCAATGCGTGTCTGCCGGCGCGTCCATGGCCGCCATGGCCACCGCGTACGGCTTCTCCAACTACACTGCCTTCTGGTAACCCCGCTTCCCTCCTCTATCCCTCTCCTCCCCTCCGCTCAGTTGCTTCTTGTGTGCTGCATTGGTTTCATGGATGGCTAGCCCTGCGGTTGAGTAAAGGTGCGAATTTTCTTGCTTTGGTAAGCCTTGTCCGAACCAGATGTGCGGCTGTTTCTTCGAATTTTGTTAAGAATTCATAATGTGGGCTCTTCTGGGTTTTGGACAAGCATAATCTGCAATGTACCTTGAATAAGTGGTTCTTGGTCCAATGCGGCTAGCTGAAGATGCTGGTTTTTTGGAGTTAGTCGGAAAAAATGTTAACCTGCCAAAAGATGCTGCTCCCTACGATGTGAAGTTTTCAGGTTGCTAAAGTATGTCTCCTGCTACTTTTGGTCTTCACTAGCTTGGATTAGTTCTATGGGAGTTTGGCCCCAAAGTAGTTCCGTTATGAGTGGATTTTCTTTTCTTTGTAATGTGAATTGTTCCTCCAGATGAGTTGTCATGGGGCACATTTCTCGGTTAGTTATTGGATATGTTGCTGCTTGTTTGAAAATTATGTGGAGTGTTGCTATGTAATGAGGAACTAAATTGTATGTTCCGTTATACAAGACCTTAAATTTATAACTTCCACAATAATTTTGTCAACTTGCCTATATTTTGAGGGAATTTACTATATTTTCTCGAACACACAAGAGAGCTGTATATCTTTATATTAAGAAGGTGGGTGGTGGGGGATTTACTATAGCAATATAAGATGTACTCCTTTCGTTCCAAATTGTAGGTCGTTTTAGGATTTCTAAATACATTGCTTTTGTTATGCACCTAGATATACACTATGTCTAGATACATAATAAAAATTATGTATCTAGATTTGCCAAAATGACTTACAATTTGGAACGGAGGAAGTAGTTATCTAATAAAATGGCAAAAATTTCCTGTACAACACTCCCCAAGAACCGGTTTGGAAACATACCATTATTTTTCCACCTATTACTATTTTAGCACTTGATGACTCCGTGAGCTCCACCTACCATTGTACCATCCTGTTCTATAAACGGTGTAGATCAGTCTTGGATCACATCTTACCCTAACTCTGTAAGAGCCCATTGTTTTCCCCGTCGCTTCCAACAAACCCACCGTGGATGTCCTATGCCCCTACCTCCATGGTCATCCACTCATCCCCTTCATCTCCTCCCTGTATGTTGCATATGTGAGCATACCCATGGTGCCACCCGGATCTACAAACAACATCCTCCTCCAAGGGCCCACCTTATCGGTCCTACTACCCTGACCCTCCCTCTAAACTCACTAGCGCTGGTGTGAACATAGTGTTCACACGCCTGACCAAAAACTTCGGATATTTCAGGAAACTGAAATTAAGGAGCTGTGTAACTATAATATTGACTTCTACAGTTAAGGGCCTAATTCATAATTTTGCACAGGGCCTCAAAATTCTTAGGGGTGGCCCTAGGCCCACTAGTTGTTGCTTCCCTCCCTGTCTCATTCTAAGTGCTTATCCCTATTCATGCCTCCCAAAATATAAGTTACTGCTTCACCTAGGGTTTCCTCTATTGTCCTGACCTG
This sequence comes from Panicum miliaceum, assembly GCA_032594955.1. Lineage (NCBI taxonomy): Eukaryota > Viridiplantae > Streptophyta > Magnoliopsida > Poales > Poaceae > Panicum > Panicum miliaceum. The sequence continues at coordinate 26,613,441 of CM064066.1, read as the reverse complement.
ACCATCCACTGCTCCTTCAAAATGCGGCGGCGGCGGCTACCCCCTCGAGTCCTCCACCATCTCAGCCTCATCCAGTTACTTGTTCTGTGAAAGTGAGCCCACAGGAGCGACATAAAGTGCACCGATCTTTGCAGATGAGAGATGTACTGCTAACCCAGGTACCTCGCCAAGTTTTTCTCTGCGAATCTCACAAGGCTTCCTTGCGACTGCTTTCCATGACGAGTTGTCGTCATGGCCTCATATTTTGACTTCATCGACTACCCTCCCTTCCGGTACTTCCTCCTCTCTCTACTCCTCTATTATGCGATACTCAAGGTAAAGTATCTCAATTTTGGCAAGCATGAATGAGTGAATCAAATGGGGTTCTGTCTTGTGTTACCCATAATTCTCAAATTACAAGCTGTGCTTATGGAGAGCATAATCCTCAGACAGCTGGGTCGATGCTTCAACTGGAATCTGTAATACATAGTTCATGAATGATGTTGCTCTTCACAACTCTATTTTATGTTTTTGATTATTACCAAATTTTGCATTAATGAACTGTATTGATTGTCTGTGGCTTTGCACTTTTCAAGGAGGGCTAGCTACATCACTAGATGATGTAGGCTGTTTCAAATTAGTCCACAAATTAACAATTGGTACGTTCTGTGAATTGCATCGCCATTTGGGTTAGAAGTATGAGCTTCTGGCGACTCAAATGAAAAGAAGGCATATATGGCATAGTTTAGATGCATTACAGAGTCTGACAGTCTAAGCCTATCTGTTGCCCAGCTGCCCAAAATTTCAATGCGGATATGTTCTTATTTAGGTGCCTATAAAGGGATTTTACTTGAACTCAGGTACTGCCCTAATCTTTATTCTTTCCAGTACACCAGAATTATTACAAGTAATGTTAGGCTAAAATGTTTGTTTGCGTGTTCAAATCATTCTATGAAAGACAACTTAATTCAAATGTAATAGAAGAACCAAGAACAGCATCTTTCCTGATTGCCCTTTCCATCCTCTTCGTTTGTAGATTAGTTCACATCAAACTTTTTGGCACCCTTCACTGTAACTCATCAAGGGTCCCAATTTGGAGATTTTTTTAAAAGCTTTAGTACCTTAGGTATATATTGATGCATCCGGCCCAGGTGGGGTTGGCCGAGGCCCAACAAATTAAGGTTGCCCGGACCCCAACACGGACCCCAACAGTTCTTAGGCACACCCACTCGGGGAAAGGCCCAATCTCCCTAAAAGCCTAGTCCAATAGGGGAAGGGTGGCTCTCCCTTTTAAGATGGCTTCCTCCTCCCAAGCTAAGCAAGGTGGGATTATTCAGAGGCTCACACGGTCGCCGCCCGACTACAACTGGGCCACTCGGCCCCCTTTGTTGCGTCTTTGCCAGCGGGTAATAGTGGAGGATGTCCTCATCATTCCCACCCCCTTAAACAAGGGCCCAGCTCTGATATCAAATGATGCATCCGGCCCAGGTGGGGTTGGCCGAGGCCCAACAAATTAAGGTTGCCCGGACCCCAACAGTTCTTAGGCACACCCACTCGGGGAAAGGCCCAATCTCCCTAAAAGACTAGTCCAATAGGGGAAGGGTGGCTCTCCCTTTTAAGATGGCTTCCTCCTCCCAAGCTAAGCAAGGTGGGATTATTCAGAGGCTCACACGGTCGCCGCCCGACTACAACTGGGCCACTCGGCCCCCTTTGTTGCGTCTTTGCCAGCGGGTAATAGTGGAGGATGTCCTCATCATATATATTATGGCCTTATGGAGCTCTTCGCGCATGATGACTTCATAACTTATTTGTAGCAATTGCTGGTTCAAAGCATACAATTTATGAAGTCCTTAGATAGTAACAGGGTAAAATCTGTGGCACTCGTGATGATTTTGCAGTAATATAAAGTAGTTAAACGGTAATGCCATCCTCTCAAAACAGGTTGCAGCATTTTATATATTGAATTGTTTCTGTTAGAAATGGGGTGAGAATTGTGGGCTAAATCTTTTTAACCGTATGTATGAATGATACTTGCTGTCTTTTGTTCACCTTGATTGAGATCACTCCATTCGTAGTCTCTCATTGAGGAGGCCACCCACCCAGGCTCAAACCCAGGTGCTAGCAAAATGTGTGTGCCTCCCTGAGACTCAGTGATGCTGACAGCTATGGGTCAGTGCTCTCCTTAATTCACACAGGGGATGTCACTTCCCTGTGGTCGAGTTTTTTTTTCCTCGCACACACAAGAGGGCTACATATCATTCGCATTCAGGAGAAGAAAGTAAAGAATACAACACACATGCCAAAAGAATGAATACACATTGGTTCCTATTCAACGTTGGGTTAGGAAAAGAGTTTTTTATCTAATTCCTATTTAACTTTGTGAGCTAGATTCTCTTGGTACCTCGTTCTTTTATATTTGCGCTGCTGTTCCTTAACTTTCGCAAAATTTGTCCTGTAAAAATAAATTTTGACAAAATAAGCACTATGAATATCTCACTGTTCAGTTTAGTACTAGAAACTTGTCATTGATTTTAAATTTTTACCACCCCCGTGACCCTTTTCTTTTGCCATAGGATTTTCCTATCACATATTTCATGAAAAGAAATGCAAGTTACAAATATGGCACTGCTGTTTATTTAAATTTCCCCTTGCATAGTTTAGCCCTACAAGAATAACCCCGATTGAAGCCGACCCTATCCGTGCCTTGCTGACTCTTGCAACATACATGGGGCTCCCTGGCATTTCAAAGTCCTTGCAACATACATGGGGCTCCTCGTCTTAGCGAATATGGGTTTCTATTTCTAATCTTTACCATGGTGCTGCCATGATGTTTGCTAGGGTTTCTCATTAGAATTAGTATATTGATTAGGTAGGATAGCTCTGGAGTGCAATATTGCACATAAGTGTGCACGTGTTCCAATGACATTATTCTATCTTTACATATATCTTTTTTTCCTGTGATGGTTGGAGTTTCTATGTATCTTGACTACTGCATTGATGCATAAATGGTTCTCTCTCCCGCTCAGCTAATTGTATTGAGACTGTAACTTAATCACATCTGAAAGTTATTGAGTAATATTCAGAATGGCTTGGGCATGTGCTTAATGCTCAATTATGCATATATTGGGGTATCTTTTACACTGCTACTTGGTGTCTTATTCTGATCTCTCTTTTTTTCAGCTACTTGATTGCTTCAATGGGCCTGCAGCTTCTTTGGAGTTTTGGCCTTGCTTGTCTTGATATCTACTCTTTGAAGACTAAAAGAGATCTTCACAACCCTGTGCTTGTAAGCCTGTTTGTTGTTGGGGACTGGGTAAGTGGTTTATATTATCTATTTATTGCTCAAGTACTTACATTTAAGTTATTCTGAAGACTTCCCGTTCTAGTGAACAGTTCAAATTACTTGTTTGATTTTACAATATGGCGGTTACTAGTTAGCCTAGAGGAAAGTATGCATTGAATAAGTAATGCTCCTTCCCTGAGCTTATTCTTTTCAACGTCAGAGATGATAAACTAGCAATGTGTTCTGCATTACTCTTGGATGATACTTCTCTAGTTTGTGGATTGTCTTTCTCCTGTTTGATCAATTTCTAGGAAACTTAGGAAACTGGAGCACGATATGCTGGACCCTTATATCTGATTCCGCGATGTGGTTGGTTGCTGCAGGTGACAGCGATCTTGTCGTTTGCAGCCGCCTCTGCCTCAGCTGGTGTGACCATCCTGTTCGAGAGGGATGTCCACTTCTGCAGGATGTACCCACAGCTGTCGTGCGGGCGGTACGAGCTCTCGGTGATCCTGGCGTTCATCACATGGTCCTTCATCGCGACATCTGCTGTCTCCATGTTCTGGCTGCTGCCATCGCTCTGAATCTGCGTCTCAGGAGCCTGTCAGTCCATCCTGTGTACATCCGTTTGGCTGGCCTCGCTGGTGTTGTGTACCGACCGCTGTGTTGTGCCCTGTGCTACCTGTCAGTTGGAACAAGTAGATTTCAGTTGCCGTTCCAGCATCAGTCATCCTGTGTTGTTTGCTTGGCCCAATGGTGCTGTGTTCCTACCTATACAGAGAGAGTGGTTCGGTGCGCTTCGAAGTGGACATCATTTGGAGGGTAAGTGATCGGTTTGCTGGAAAATGTGACGGCAAGCGGCCTTTCTGAGGTGTGCCAGTGCGTTAAGCGCACCACGGATGCACGGGGAAGCGAATCATGTTTCGGCAGTTTGCGAATCGGGGATCGAGTGCATCGTCATGTTTCGCGATTTGCTAGCTGGCACATAACTGGAAAAGGGTGCCGGGGCATCCGCACTGCTGACTAAGAGCCCGTTTAGCTGGGTTTCGGCTGGCTCCAGCTCCTGACACGCGTGCTCTGTTGGTTACTATAGCATGAAGCTGGAACGGAAATTAAAATGAAAAATAAACTAGGAAGAAGGACAAGCCTGAAAAGGTGGCTCCTTCGGCTCTAGCTCCACATTGCTCCGATAGTGCTACAATGGCTGGAGCCGGAACCAGGGGAGCCCGGCCAAACGAGCTCTAAGGGTGTCTACCACCACCTCCATGTGAAGCCCTACCAATTACCAAACATCAATTTCCAATCAGAGTGGGAGCCTTACCAAACATATCCTGATAGTCTGTTTGAAATGCAGAAATCAAGTGGAGCCCTACCAATTACCAAACATAAATTTCCAACCAGAGCGGGAGCCTTGCCAAACGTATCCTGATAGAGATTGAGAAATTTTAAACAGACATCCTAGCGTCTGGACATCCGACATCTGAGGCTAGTATGGGATGGTGCCCTCCTGTTAAAATCCCTTCGATATTCCATTGCAACGGATAAAATAGAGTATGCAACATGAGGAAATAGCATTTGCATCAACAAATGAACATCCAATACGTGTCTTAAAAATTCTTCTCTGCCATCCGACGAGAATAAAAAAAAATCCACCATAACATGTGTGTTTTGTTGCTTGCAACATTCAATCTTTCACTACGTTACATGCTGTAGCATTGAAAAATGCAACTCCCAAACTATTGCAACATCTGGAAGCATCATGCGCAAAATTCAAAAGGACCTACTGAAACATCGTGAAGAAAAGAACCATCTAACATCGAAAGGTCATCGGATGAAATATCTTAAATTACCTCATGATTGCAGCTTCATGGTGAATCCACAATAAAAAAAATAGGCTGAAACATTTGCAACATCTCGAATCAACGAGTGAGACATCACGAAGCTACCTATTGCAACATCTCTAAATCAACCATGCAATATCAAAAGTCAGCCAACCTCTTTGGAATTGTTCGAGTGCGTGCGGTGCACGTACGAACGGTTGTATCCCGGGTGCACTGCAGATCAGGCCTTTCTTCTTCGACCACAAATCCTTTAGGTCTGTGTGAGCTACCGAGCTTCTTGATTCTTGATGTGTGCGTTGCACCTGTTTGATGAAATGCATGACCTAGCACCATGTCATATCAGGTGGTTCTTTTGATTCGTCATATCATTTACTCATTTTTCATCTTCTCATGTTCATGCCGTGGGTAATTCAATTGATAAAATGGGGAATGCACAAAGCCATACAGGACAAAGCCGGAACAGAGCTACATGGGGCTAACAGCAACACAGTAATTAGAGGGAAAGGGGTGGTTTCAGGGTACGACTATTGCAACACAACATCAATTTGGCTGGCTTTGTATGGTAAAGTACTTCTATTTTTCAATAGCGTATCCCTTTCTTTTTCGTGGAAATGAACTGTGTGATGTAGAGTGTGTTCATGAGGCAAGTGTGATATTCGTATCCGAATTTAACGTGGTACTAAAGTTGATATATCCGAATTCGATTTTGTTGATTTTCTCTATCTCATTCCACATTCGTATTCAACAATATCTGACACTATCCGTATCCGTGAAGAATAAAGCACCATGTGAAATTATCTAGAACTTATCTTTATAACTAATGACAAATGATATTAATTTTAATATTGCTAATGATGTATCCAGCGAAACTATTTAAAAGTTATATCTATTTTTTATGACCAATATATTAATTTTAATAATAAAGATATATGAAAATTAAGTTTAATTTTAAATTATCTAGTTTATCTACTTGTGGATGAAATTATTTTTTATGACCAATATATTTATTGAAATACATTTTTATTTATAATTTTATTTATTAGTATATAATTACTAAAATATTTATTGATAAACATATTATTTTTATGAGTGTTATTTTTTATGAGCAATCTCTATCTGCGTTTGTTTATATTATCATACTTCAGCTTTTACTTGTATAATGATTTTATAGTTTTAAAATCATCAATAAAGAAAATAGCTAAATGCTAGCTTCTTAATTGAGTAAATGTCAAATGTGAATAGGTGTCCGAACTATCCGTTTTGCATTCATATTTGAGAGCATCCGAATCCGTATTCATATCTGAGTTAAAATGTGGTAAAATATTATATATGAATTCCGATTCCATATGAATCCTTAATACAAATATTGCCATCTAGTGTCAGTGTAATATCTAATACCGAGCTACATACGTGAAGGCTGCATACAAATATATCGTTACCCATATATAGATATGCTCTGACCTATTCTATCGGTGTTTCAATCACCGGCTAGTAAATTAGCGTCGCGCTTCTCTATAGCTCGATGGCTAACACTCAAATACAAGGGTTTAGACTGGTTCGGGCGACTGCTCTACATCCAGTATGGAAGGTGTGCTTCGTGTTCCTTGAGTTCGAGTGCTGGTACTTACAATAGAGCGCTTGCAAGCGGTGAATGTGTGTGGGTCATAAAGTGTTCAGAGAGAGAAGGCCCAGCTCCGCCTTATATAGTCTGGTGGGCCGGGCCACAATGCGAGAGAAGGGGTACCTCACCCATCGAGGTTGGCATCCCGGTGAAGAGGTCGGGAGCCCTACACGTGTCCCGTCCGGGGCCCTCGGTTGGTTGCGCTTCCTCGTATCCCGAAGCCAAGTCCTGTTCGCCCGTTCCGCAGCGCCACCTGATGTGACCTTGGTCTTATCTGCCATGCCCATGGCAGGGCATGTGTTGATATTTCTTAGCATCATCACCAGCATTGTTAGCCCTAGGCAACGGCACCAGAAATACGTGTTGGTATATCTTCACGTTTATAGAATAAATCCGCAAGTGCACGGATATACCGTTGTAGCGTTTCACCCGGAGAGTATCAGGGTATCATTATTTATATTTTCCCAAATGATGGCATGGTGTAAAAGAGTTTACTAGGTACATAATCAAGACAATATGCTTAAGCTATAGACTATATTTCATACAGGGGTAAGTTATGATAAATGGTGTATAAGGGTAATGGGATACACACACAAGCCAATCTCATGAATAAAGACTAACAAATAAACCAAAGGTTAGTGGGAGCATAGGCATACAAAAATTGTTCTAGTGATATCTACTCAAGTTAGTAAGGGTTATACAACACATGGTTAGGATTAGATTTAAGCATTCAACATTACAAGGAGACTACCCAGTACTGGTCTGCCAGCAACCTAGAGTAGCACTTAGACTCCTACACCACATCCGAATGTGGGGGACAGACAAGGTTGTCACCACCTGCGCCTACCCCGATGCAGTCATATTTGATGGATCCTTCGTGCCCTGGGCACCACGCTCGTGCACAAGATCACTACTGTAGCCCTTCCAGAACCTCCACCATGATGATGGATAGGCATAGAACTAGAGCAAGCCCGAAAGCACACCAAACCGATGTTGATACTCAAAGCTAAGCTAAACATGGTTATATAACTTGAGGGAGCATAAGACATGGTATATCATACTATAAAGATAGCAAGATAACCATGAATCTACTATATATTATGAGTAGAGTACCGATGACTTGGATACAAAGCCATACCAAGGGCCGAAGGTTGCTCAACGACCCCGAGGATGACTTGGATTCGTTAAGAGAGAAAACTAGCCTAGCTCCATTAGCCTAAGGATTACAAGTCACAACTATAGGGAGGGAGAGAGGCTTCATGTGTGGTGTGTGTCATGAGAGGGCTCATTCTCCTCCTTTTATACTCTTTAAGGGCGGTTCCCAGCTGAGTTAAGGATGGAAACTTGTCAAACCGACCTCAAGAGGATTAGATCAACCTTCCCACCAAGCTGCGCCTGGATGGGAGTCAGGCCGGGTTTGGCCGACCGTGGTGTCAGACCGGGGCCACGGGACTGCGCACATGGCACGAATATTCTAGAATAAGGGATGGAGCATATCCCATACCTTATACCTGTTGTAAGCTACTTGGCCACGAGTAGGACTAGTCGGAATAGAAGAAAACTACCCGAGTAGTACTCGAGTAGGACTCCTGAGCTCCTATCTGGCTAGGATATCTGTAACCCTGTCCCCCCAGACTATATAAGGGCGGGCAGGGACCCCCTCCAACACACAATCATCTAAGGCAATACAAACCACCACACAGGACGTAGGGTATTATGCTTTTGGCAGACCGAACATGTCTAAAGTTTCGTGTTGCTGGCACCTTCGAGTTCCAGATCTCGGCGACACCCCACCTCCAACCTACCACCTCAGGGGTATCCCTCGGTGGGCTTGGCGGTAAAACACCGACACTTGGGGGTCAGCCAAGCCCCTGGTGGCCCCCCTGGCCACAGCCTTCGGGTGGCTGGCTGACAGGTGGGGTCCTCTTTCCAGATTCTGTATGTTCGCCGCCTTTGCACGTCAGTTTGCCCTGCCATGTGGGCCCTCTTTGTAAGTGTGACGCATGATGGGATCTTCTGTATACTTCTTCTGCGTCCTCTGCGTATTTTCATCTTATTTTGGACTTGCATCCCTGAAATGGCTTGATAGACAGTACATCTATGGAACTAGGTTAGTGATACAAATATGTGAGTAAGTAAGGTAGTTCTTCTTTATTCCTAAGTATAGTTGGCGGTTGGATTTTGCGTTTAGCTTCACCTTTCTTTGGCGGTTGAGAGTTAGAACAATTTCGTAGTATACCTTTAACTGACCTTTGTTCAACCATCAATCCGGATATTTTATAAAGTTTTTCAAAAGAAATGTTAAAGTTCCTCAAATGATTTCTCGGATCGCTCAATGTGTTTCATTCTTACCAAGGCTTTTATTTTGCCCTTCTTTCTCATCCTAGCCCTGATGGCTTGTTTTTGTGGAGCTATAGGTATGGAGAATTTGAAGGCATACTTGTTGCTCATATTTTGTTAAGTCAAAAACCAGATCAAAAGAAGAGACAAGTCATAAACCTTGATCAAGAGGTGCATGTGTGTGGATATTTTTGGTGGATGATGTATAAACTCCTTTTCATGGATCACCTCCCCTTTATTTCTTTTTCTCGGACATGGGCTATCTTTCTTCTCTTTTTTTTCTTGGACCTTCTTGAGTCCAATTATTTTTCTTTTTCTTCTCATACTTTATTGAGCATGTCTTTTATTTCTTTTTGCATAGCCCATATCCTTTTTCTCATACTGATAACTTTGGAGAGAGTGGTCGTGGAACAATATGTAGTTTTATTTTGTGGGTGAATGGAATAAGTGCTTTCTATCTTCTAGTGTAGAAGCTTAGCACATGGTGGTGACGTGTATGTGATCTTGATCATGGAAATATAAAATGTAGGGTCACAACAATTTGACAAAACTCAATGAGATAGCGAGTTGCATACGTGGAAGGTTTTCATATGGCTTTGGATAGGAATTTCTTATTATTGAGGAACTTTCTTATATTTTTTTTTATTCCAAAAATTAAATACTCCAGATATCAAGTTGGACGTAGGAGAAGATCATAGCAACTCTATTTCAACCATATCATAGCTTACAACAACTTAGATTTGGATCATGTTTTTTGCTACCCACAAGTTTTAAGCTTAAGGTTTGATAATGTAAGCCAACAAATTTAAAACTAGGTAGAGCACAAAGTTGTAACTAGGCATAAGAAGGAAACTAACAGAGCAACTATTCATCCTCTCAACAAGGAAGAACTACACCATGCTTACTACACATAAGAGAGCAAGTAAATATTTTTGGTCTTTTCTAAGTTTTGCAAATTTTTATTTTCCTTTTGGTTTTGCAGATTTTTATTTTATCTTTAGACTTTGCAAAGTTTTATTTTGTTTCTTGCATAAGTTAAAAAGCGGTAAAGATACAAGATACAAGGTACCTCTCGTGGGGTTCCTCCTCCAAGCTAGCTTCAGGCTCACTACTGCTGGTTGGGGTTGTACCCTGCCCAACAGAAGTAAGCCCTCCACTCCTCCTGCTGCTGTAGCTGCCTCTGCTCCATGGCGTGGATCCTCTCGCAGCCATTCTTGGTTGGTCTGGACGTGCTGGTTCAGCGACTCCTCGATGTCATTGGCCTGGACCCGGAGCTCGCCTATATGCTGAGTGATGGAGCTGAAGTCTCAGGTCGAGGCCATACGTCATGCGAGGTGTGGGATCCCACTAGAGCTAGAGCTGGTGGACCGGCACCCAGGGGCTTGCCGTGCCCAGTCATCGATGCTTGCACTTTGCCATGATGTTCCACCTGCCTCATGTGGATAGGGTGGCTGAGGTTATGGAGGTGGCAGTGTCGGCGCGGCTTCCATTCTGGTCCTGGTTCGTGTCACCCTGCTAGTTAAACCAGAAACACTATGCCTGCGGGCCTCCTCTTATGGAACAAGAGAGAAGGGTAGTGACTGTCAGTTATACAAATGGTACTCCGCGTTAGGTAAGGGGACCTCATTTGCATAGCCCAGGGAGAAGAAAATCAAAGAGTCATTCGGGCCTTTCTTGAGTGTGTGACCCTGGGTCAAATAAGTCTCATCGATAAGAACACGGTAATCCTCAATGAAAGGAATAACATTCCCATGTAAGATCCCCATGCTCGAAGCGATGCGAGTAATCAAAGAAGTGCACTGAATAGGACCCGTCATCTTGAAATTTGTAAGCCATTGCTTAACCATTGCCTTCACGGGGAGATTCAGATTTTGTTGACCATGGCGTATAGGATCATTAACTCATTGTTGCGCACAGGCCGAACGTCATCCATTGGAAAGAGAGTGACGGCCAACTACTTGTGGATCAAACGAAGAGTCAGATTTTGGATATCGTTGCACCGAGGTGCAAACTTGCATGGACAACTTGACCCGAAATCAAACCCCAAAAATTATGGCGATTAAAACCGCGGCAACTTTGTTCAAGAGAAATCGGCAAGCGCGCGCTAAAACAAGGGTGGTGACTCAAATTCTTCCAAGTAAGATAGTATTCATTTCCAAGAAGCCGAAAACAAACACCGTCATCCACCTCTCGAAGAGTGCAAAGAAATTGGATGGTGAGGAGATGAGAACCATCCTCCTCAACGGAGCTAGGCAACAACTGCTAGTAGCCGTTGGAGAAAGGTGGGGCCCAGAGGCCATTGGCCTAGGTCGGCCAACCCCTGGGTGGTCCCCCGGCTGACAGCCAGGGCCCATCTGCTCCCCAACGGTCATATTCTTTCATGCCCGTGTGCTCGCTCAGAACTTGCTTCGAAAAGATGTTCAAAATATTTTTCTAAAGGATTTTGTGCTCTGAAATATTTTTCAGAGTTTTTGTAGAAAGATAAAAAGGCTAGAAAAAATTCCAGCATGCAAAAGAGTGTTAGAAAAAAAATAAAATATGCAATGAGAAAATTCAAATAGTGAGAAAAAGCAAATTTTGAAAATTCAAATATGAGATAATTACTTATTTACCTTCAGTAAGAGCTCATTGTTTTGAGTCCGACGAGCAGGACTTTTCTCTGGCATGTTTATTTTGTTGATAGGGCATCTGGTCTGGGAGAAACGGGCACGGATGGCTGTACGTCCTTCACCTTCCACACCTTTTTGGTTTTCTTTGGTGTTGCTGGTGTGGCTGGTGGTTGTGTCTATGCGGACTTCGGGGTTTGTTGCTTCTTAGGTTTGTGTCTCTGGGCTTTCCACTCCCTAGGCCTTTTATCCATTCTTTGTTGGTCTTCTTTTATGAGTGCCTTCATGAAGCTGACGAGGCTATCTGTCTTGTGCGGCGTCACTTCGACCTCCTTACCGCCTTGTGGATTCGGCCCATATTTGATTTTGATCATGGAGCATTGCTCCGTCTTGGGATGAAAAGGGAACTTTTCTTCCTTGTCGTTGATGTTGAAGTGGATCTCTCCATCTCTGACATTGATCGTTGCTCCAGTAGTGCTTAGGAATGGCCGCCCTAGGATGAGCGGGGTTTCCTTGGATATATCCATGTCAAGCTCCACGAAGTCGACAGGGATGAAATAGTCCCGAACCTTTACCCGAACGTCCTCTGCTATCCCTTCTGGATAGCGAACTGAGGAATCGGTCAGTTGGAGATGCATTGGCGTTGATGTGAGATGAGTGAAGTTCAGCTTGTTGTTGACGGCCTTGGGCATCACGCTAACGCTAGCCCCAATGTCGCACAAGGCATGCCCGAAGTGTTGTGCTCCAATCCAGCATGTGATCGTTGGGCACCCTGGATCCTTCTTTTCCGGAGGTTGGTTGAGTATAGTTGCTCTACACTCTTCTAAGAGCTTGACAACCTCCGTGGTGGATAGCGGGCACTTGTTGTTGATGATGTCCTTGATGTACCGAGCATACGTTGGTACATGCATCACGTCCAACAAGGGGATGCTGACATGTACCTTCTAGATCATCTCAACAAAACGGGCGAACTGCTCGTCCACCGTGTTGTGCTCGTTACGGATCAATTTTGACCATCAAATCCTGCATAAAAATGGAATAAAACCCCATGCTAACAATAGAATAGGGTCGCTATCTAACGGATCCCACATATGTTGGTATTAAAATGTGTGTAGGTGAATTTGGACTAAAAATGGATGAAAAGAGCAAACACAATCCAAGCTACGAAAGCCCGGCCAATCAGAGACAAGCACACGAATCAAAGGGCCCACAAACCAGGCCAAACCAACCTAGAAACTTGCCATGCACGAAGATAAGGAAAAGGGACTGAACTGTCAGCCTCCTAGCCAAAGTCGGTCGCCAGGGGTTGGCCGAACCCCTGGTTTGGCCGAACTGTCCCTGGACCCCCTCGCCTCCAGCTTCCACGTGGCAGCCCCTAGTGAAGTCTAGAAGTCGGTTCTGTATGCCTTGACGAGTTTGCCGGCCGGGAATCGCCTCATTCACACCTATAAATATGAGGGGAGGGGCTCCTAATTGAGACACACAACTCACACTCCTCTCTTGTTCTTACACTCCCATACTTGAGCTTTAGGCGCACCTTAGAGGCTTAGTGCTGCCAAGGTAGTGCTTAGAAAATAGGGAGAGAGTAAGGGGAAGTCAGGGAGGTGCCGGGTTTGTCTGCCCTCGGCGCTCTCCTCCAGCTTTTACCTCAACTGATGCTTATTAATCACAATTAGTATTGGTGATTTCTTTTGTGCTTTAGTGTCTTAGTTAAGATTAGTCTAGTCCCCTAGCTATTTACGGGATTAATCGTTCACTAGTTTAGTGGGCGCTCAAGTCTAAGGCTTCTGATAGAGATGGATGATCAATTCTAGAGTTATTAAAAGATGGTGTAGACGTGGTGTCTAGACTAGACTTTACCTATTGGTTGTGGTATATCTCATGGTTAGATGAGGTAGGTAGCAGGTGGTGACAGCTCTGTCTACTTAGCGTAACCCTTACCATTCAGGTATATCACAATCCCCGTATTGCTGGAGCAGACCGGGTTTTATCTAGGGAGAAGCCAGTATGCCGAAGTAAACAATTAGGATAGTTCTATCTGATCATAGATTCTAGCCTTAGAAAACCTCTCTACCCCTTTCCTCTATCCAGTGTGGTGTCCTTGGACGAACCTGAAGCTTAGATAGTATACTCACATTTCCATGTGGATTACGATACCTACTCCTTAGTGAAAGCTACAACGGTATTTGTACGCTTGCAGATTTATTTGTGATCATTAAAATACCCAACAAGCTTTCTGGTGCTGTTGCCTGGAAATGGTAGCTATATTCTCTTCGAACCAAGTTCGTCCTTGTATCTATTTTTTTCTTTGATTTACCCACGCTATCCATGGAGAAGCTATCCATCCAACAACTCTCCGTCTCTAGGGGCGAGTTCTATGAGCCTTCACAATCTTCAAAATGATTCCTTTCATCTGGCTACGAACTCCGCCTGACTTTATAGCCATGGTTCGAAATTGACTCTTCTCTAGGGTGATTAATGAAGAACCCTACGATCATTTGCAAGAGTTCAAGGAACTGTGTTCGTGCCTGGTAATCCTAGGCATGACACAGGAAACCTTGCGGTGGAAGTTGTTTCCTTTCTCTCTCATAGAGAGGGCGGAGCAATGGTACACCCGTACGATAGGGAGTATGAGAGGTGAATGGGAAGAACACCGAATTGAGTTTTGTTACTCGTTCTCCCTTACAGGACGCATAGACTCTCTACCGATTGACATCCTCAGTTTTGAGCAATTAGAGAAGGAGCCCATAGGTGCAGCATGGGCTAGATTCTCACGTCTTTTGGCATCTAGCCCAGACTTGTATACCTGATGATGTATTATTGGACATCTTTTGCTCGGGTTTATACATGAAATCTGCCCTAGACCTTGACATCACCGCCGAAGGTTCGTTTGCACACAAAACTCTGATGGAAGGAAGAGGGATCCTAGATCACCTCTTAGAAAACTCTTCCTTTCCTATCGACCATAACGAACCCCGCCGAGAGGAATCCGAGTCGAGGCATGCGAGTCTCTCAACAGCCAAATTCGAGCTTTCACCTTTCATATCCCAAGATTCATCTGTTGAGCCCTCTCCCGAACCACGGACACCGAAGGAAAAGGAAATACAACCTTCGGAGTTCTCTTCCCGATTCGAGGATAATCCTTCGGGAAACATTAGAAACACCTCGAATCATCTAAGGCACGAGAAGCCTACAACATCGTTGTGTCTTTATGAGACCCTCGATAAAGTTTTCCACCATGCAACCATAGTGGATTGATCGAAGGAGGTAAAGCATATTTCCAAAGTAATTCGGATTAGCACAACTTCCACAACCATCCCTTGTACTATGAGGGGAAATGCCGTAGAAGCCCTTCATGACCCTGCTGCCGAGACTTGTATCATATCTGAATACCTCATGAACACTCTTGTGGGTAACAAGTCTCTAGCCCCGATCGACAAATACCTTAGAAGTCCCTCGGGACTCTTCTTTGAATGTCGGGGGATCGCAAGGGATGTGCCGATCACCATAGACAAAATCGAAGTGCGCTTAGATTTCCACATCTATAATGTCATCTATTTTGATCTCCTCCTAGGCTACCCTCTGGAAAAACTTCTCAGGAAAAATGTATCTCAACGGAGCTTAGATGAAAAGCTTAGGGAAACCGGTTCTGCCAGCGCTACCTCTTATTTAGAAAATCCTATGGCGAAGCCTCTTCCCAAGCAAAAACTGCTCGAGAAGATGATGCAAGTATCTCCGTTCATATCATCCGAGCCTGTTCACTTTGAGGTTGCAAAATCTGCTAGTCCCGAAGAGTACGAATTAGAAGAAATCCTTCACCTTTGTGAAGACGAAGAATCATCGTCACCCTCGCTCGAGTTTGAGCCACATCCCGCTGGTCGGGAGTATGTTGTTCTCGATCACGAGATCCAATTGTCAGACCCGGGCCTACGGGACTGCACACATGGCCTACATTTTACAGGATAAGGGGTGGGAAATGACCCACACCCTACACCGGTTGGAACTACTGGTAGTATAGTAGGACTACTCATACAGTAGTAAAACTAGTCGGAGACAGTAGGAAACTACCCGAAAAGTACTCGGGTAGGACTCCTGGGCTTGTATCCGACTAGGACTTCCATGTAACCCGGTCCCCCCAGACTATATAAGGGCGGACAGGGACCGTCCTCAAGCAGGAGCATGAGGGATAACTCGTGCCTCATGCAACAGATCACCCGATCACCACCTAAGGCAATACAAACCACACAGGGTATTACGCTCTCGGCAGCCCGAACCTGTCTAAATTTTGTGTTCCTTGCACCTTCGAGTTCCTGATCTTGGCAACACCCTACCTACAAACTCACCACCTCGGGGGTATCCCTCAGTGGGCGTGGCGGTAAAACACCGACAGCTGGTGCGCTAGGATGGGGTGTTCATCGAGCATCCACCGGAGAAATCGATGGCATCGTTCAACTTCACCAGTGCTGTGCTCGATGAGGGAACGACGTTCACCTTCGACTCTTTGTTCTGCATCGCCAACGGTCGTGGTGGCTTCAACAACTACCTCACTGAACCCAGGGAGCCGACGACATCTGCTTCAGCATCCTGCCACGACATTGACGACCTCGCCGATGATCTTGGCGGAATTTAACTTTCCGATCTAATCGGAAACCGTAAGGACGAGTCTGGATCCAACCCGGCTCCTACTCGTGATCGATTCGAATTCAGCTCGTGCCACAATGATGACGCGCCGTCGCCGCTGACCCTAACGTCGTGGCTCGACTTTAGCTAGCATCGTAGTGCCGACGCACTGCTGCCATCGACTACGACAACTCCGACTACTCGTTTCGACAAGAAAACTAGTCGAGAGTGGGCTTCACATCGTGAACAACTCGTCGGAATCGACTCCGACTAGTCGGCTTCATCAACAAACCGTCGTGGCTCCATCGACGACCGCTGAGGCTCGTTGAATATCATCCACTTATCAAGCTAAGTCACTTGTACCTTTTCTGACTTGTTCTTCACAGGATCGGATACTTTTTGTGCAACGCGCATTCTCTTCACAGGCCATGTCATGCCTATTCCCGATTGCCTGCACGGTCTGCCCTGCAACACGGGCGATCGGGTTACACCCTATAAGTGCGCTCCATGAGCATTCTCTTATTTCGCGCAGCGCCGACTGCTCTAGTTTTCTCTTAATAGTTGCTATAATACCCGGGTAGCGTACGCTTTAATTTGTGAAACCTCAATTCTTCTGTACGCCTATGCTCCTACGCGTGCATGCGGCCACGCTCCCTGCGCCATGGTTTACAGCAATCAGGAATCAGGTGCCTAACGTAATAGGCTACCTAACCGGGGACATTATGTGACCCAGCAAGAGTACAACGCGAAAAATTTTACATGCATTTTATAATGCTAGGATTTGCTCCCAACATGATATCATGTATATCAGTTACAACATACTTTTATGTTTACCTTGTAGGGGACCTGACCTGGACCATGCTGCTAGGCGAGTCGGATTCAACTCTGACTAGTTGGCTTCCTCAACAATCGCCAACGACTATGTCGACTTCGCGAGAACAATTGACTACACATTGCCGACTACAACGACTACTCGTCGGATTCGACTCCGACTAGTTGGGTTCATCAACAACCGTCGGCGACTACTTGACTTTGTGAAGAATGCTTGGCGACACGCTGGCGACTATTTCGACTACTCGTTTCGCCTACAAGACTAGTTGGAGACGACTATGCTTAGCGACATGCTGGCGACTACTTCGACTACTCGTTTCGCCTACAAGACTAGTCGGAGACGACTATGCTTGGTGACTTGCTGACGACTACTTCGACTACTCGATTCGCCTACAAGACTAGTCGGAGACGACTATGCTTGGCGACACGCCAGCGACTACTTCGACTACTCGTTTCGCCTGCAAGACTAGTCGGAGACGACTATGCTTGGCAACATGCTAGCGACTACTTCGACTACTCGTCTCGCCTACAAAACTAGTCGGAATCAACTCTACTCGGCGACACGCTGTCGAACACTTCGAGTACTCGTCTCGCCTACACAACTAGTCGGAATCGACTTCGACTAGTCGACTTCATCGATAGTTCAAGATTTAGCAGCAACTTGGCCGATGCCTAGGCTCGGGGGCTGGTGCCACCAACTAATAGGGATATACTATGTGACTCATCTAGTTCCCAGGCTCGGGGGCTGGATATGACACGGCTCTCAGCGACCAAGGTTTGATTTCAGTGGTAATTTAGGGCGCTTTTTGGTGAAATTATTTGTTTAACCCTTTTTTTAGGAATTCATCCTGAAAAAACGGATTTTTGAATTTATGTACCAACTTGCCCATCTTAAACATCAAATCTTTACCGTCATATATTGCATGGCATGATTATTTGGATCCTTTATTCAAAACCCTGAGGATTTGGATTCAAGGCTCGGGGGCTGCAGGGACACGTGTCATCAGCGACTTATTTTTAAATCTTTTGGAAGATAAGGACAAAAGATTCAAGGTTATTTGACCCTCAGCCTGATTCTACGAGTCAACCTAAGGCTCGGGGGCTACTCCATATGGAGTGCGAAATCAATCGCACCCCATATAAAAGAGAACTTGACAAACTATCGAGGCATGAGCACCTCACAGCCTCGATTCAGCCAAGGAAGTACTTGGAAGACACCTTCAAGATGGAGTTCGGGAGAACTCGAAGACGCCTTCTGAAGTACTCGAAAGCTTGCAGTACTCGACTATGAAGAGCTCGGGGGCTTGTCAGACCCGAGCCTACGGGACTGCGCACATGGCCTACATCTTACAGGATAAGGGGTGGGACATGGCCCACGCCCTACACCGGTTGTAACTACTCGTAGCGTAGTAGGACTACTCATACAATAGTAAAACTAGTCAGAGACAGTAGGAAACTACCCGAAAAGGACTCGGGTAGGACTCCTGGGATTGTATCCGACTAGGACTTCCATGTAACCCTATCCGCCCAGACTATATAAGGGCGGATAGGGACCGTCCTCAAGCAGGAGCATGAGGGACAACTCGTGCCTCATGCAACAGATCACCCTATCACCACCTAAGGCAATACAAACCACACAGGACGTAAGGTATTACGCTCTTGGCGGTCGGAACGTGTCTAAACTTTGTGTTCCTTGCACCTTCGAGTTTCTGATTTGGGCGACACCCTACCTACAAACTTACCACCTCAGGGGTATCCCTCGGTGGGCGTGGCGGTAAAACACCGACACCAACCATAGTCTCTCACGATGAATATCTTGAGACGTTGAGTCTATGGGCCATAGATGAGCATGGGAGTTTCATTCTTGAAATACCATAAGAACCATGCTCATTTAATGCTTCTCCAGAATCAGCCATGCTTTGTGCCCCGAGCACGTACGAGGACTACAACCAACTTGAGGCCCTCTCTTGCAAAAAGTTTAGAAGGTTGTTGTAGATGTATTTATTTATCATAAATATTGCAAATTTTGTGCATGCACTGTGGCACTAACCTTGCAGCTAAAGCTTCAGTAATACATCAACAAGTGGTGGTGAGAGGGGAACACATCACCAATGATAGTTGCAAGAGGACATTCCCATGGTCAAGCTTGTGACCATAAATAAAGCACTCCCGGGAGATAGCAAGATCATGTCTTTAGGATAAACTCTCCCTCGGGTATTTTTGGTCACTAACCATTTCAGGTGAAGATTAAAAAGAACAATGGACAGTTGATGCCTAAGAACATGAGAGCTACACCGTCTAAAACACCATGATAATTCTTGGTGATGGAATGATTATGAAGGGAAACTTAAACTCCACACACTCGAGTTGTGTTGCTCAACAATGCAAACTCCATGTGTGGGTGTAACAACCCTGGTAAATTACATTTCTAAATCAATGTCATTAGCCCAACCCTATGCATAACCAACTAATAAAAGGGTGAAAAGAATTAGAACAAGTTAAGTTGAAATTCAAATTTAATTTGGGCACATACGAATACCCTCGAATTATTAAATTAACTTTCAAACCATAAGCCAAATGAGATGTTGCCTGAAACCAAACTTGTAGAACTTTTTATTTTGAACAACTTTCGTGTTCAAAGATTTTTGAGTTGGGACACAGAAACATGAGAAAACATCAGTTCTACGATCAGACCCTTAACTTTTATCAAATTCTTGCACTTAGGTCCCTCCCTCACCTCCCCCTCCTCTGCTGCACCGCTCCCTCGCCCGACAGCCGCCGGCCACCTGGCCATTGATGCCTGCGCGGCACTAGGCGCCAAGCCAACCCCCGGCGCCCTGCTGCACCGCCCCCGCTCGCCCAACCGCGGCCGCGTCTTCTTCTCCCTCGCCCACGCCGCTAGCTCGCTCGCCCAGTCGCCTGCCCGCGTAGTTCGCACGCGACACAGCACCCGTGTGCACCGCCCTTTTCGCCCAATGGCGCGCCCCAGCCCTGCCGGCACCCCTAGACCCTCCTCCTCCTCCCTCCCTTGCACCTATAAAGGCCGAACAGAGCCCCTCGCGCGCCTAGAAAGCCACCGCTCCTCCATTGCCGCCGGCGCCCCCACCTCGCCGCGCGGCCCTTTGCTCCGACCCACCTCCGCCCGAGACAAGCGCTGAAACGGATTCCCCTCGACGCACTGAAGCCTCCCAGCCCGAGCCCCGCCGCCCAGCTCGCCGGAGTTCGCCGGAATTCCGGCCGCACCTCGACGGAGCCGCCGCTCCACGCCGCGGCACCCCTTCCCGGCCGCCCCAACTCGCACAAAACCCACCCAAAGGTAGCCCCCAACCTCCTCTTGCTCCTCCCCCACCTTGCCCTCGCCGCCGGCGACCAAGCCCGCCGGATTTCGGCCGGATTTGATGTTCCCCGCCGTGAATCGCGACCAGGGACCACATTGCAATCGCCCAAATCTTCCTAGGGGGTTTTCTGCTAGTTTTCAGGGACCCCTCTGTAAAGAAAGTTTTAACCAAATCAGTGAACTTGTAAAATTCGTATAAAATCGTAGAAAATTCAGAAAAGTGCAAACTCAACTGTTCTGGAATCCTTAGAAGAAACTCTACAACTTTGGTTACGAAAAGTTTCTCAGATTCGCAATATTTTTTGCTCTACATTAAATGGAATTTTTAATGGACTTCTTTTGTACCCACTGTTGTATATGAATGCTGACCCTAAATTTTGGGCAGTGAGTTAGTTGCTTGATGTTTAGGACTATATAAAAAGATCAGGCCCAAATTCCATCTCTAGCTACACTGTTTATTAAACTTATTTTCATACCATAAGTGGCTAAATATTTTTATCCCTGCAGTTAGGTTAGGAATCACCTAATGAAACTTTTTCTATACTGATGTAATGGTACCTAGATGCCAGAGAAAAATTGGGAGACTTTTTATCTCACAGGAACCTATTTATTTGATTTATGTGCTTATAACATGCATTAAATCAAGAAAATAGTATCTTAGCTTGGAAAATTCTCATATTTTTAATAGGAGATACTCAGTGGTAGAGGTTGTTGTGTAAAAGGTTTCATGGACAAAAACCCTTTGTAGGATCCTGTAAAAATAAATCCTTAAATAACCTAGGTGTGTAATGTCATATTTACTATGCTCTGAAAACTGCATAATAAATCCTATACAAATTACAGTAACTCCTGCTTGATGAAATGGAAGCCCTGTAAAAATCTTAGACACAGTTTTTGCACCATTTGTTCTGTACAAAAAGAACAAGAATCTAGCAGCCACCATGTGTTATATGTTTCATAATTAATCTGCTGCATGAAAACATCTGAAAATTTTACAGTAAGCATATCTTTCCCTGATGTGCCTAGATCCAAGATTTCATGACGAGAAACTACTCCCTGTAGAAGTTACACTTAAATCTTGTTTCCATGAGGAACATAAGTTTCCATGAGCACCCACCCCACCTTGCTTAACGAAGTTACTTATTGTACTAATCTACTCTATTAACGATTGCCCACGAATGATAAAGTAACTCACTTCACAACAAAACTCATGTTTTACAAACTGCAACTTTATCGTGAAGGAAATCATGTCGTTTACCATCACCACTACTTAAACTTGTGCATTCATGTAGAAACGATGACTCTCGCCGACGGAACGTACGAGCTGGTACCCGCGTCCGAGAGTGAGCAGCGTGAAGCTCAAGTAAATCTAACTGAAGCTCTTGAAGACCCGAGCCCAAGTTCGGAAGAGCCCCAAGCTAACTGTTCACAAGAAGGCAAGCCCCGGAGCATGAACCCTATTTTCTAAACTTATGCAACTTATTACTCTACTTTACTTGTGCATTAAGTTTATAGGAGTTGGATGAAAACTTAGTTGCATGATCCTAGGTACCCATGCTCTGAACACTAGATGCAAGGTTCGATAGAATGCTATGCTAATAGGACTCGGTAAAAGTCGAGTGATTTCCTGTCACTCGCGAGAAATTAGGAGTTGATTGTTTACTACATGCTGCAATCATAAGGACGACGGACGGGGCTATGGTACGATGTTTATGTTGATGATTGAGGCCCCGTCTGTTTAGTGAAAAATGTTAAGGCCGCAGTGTGTGGTAGTGGTGGTTAAGTCTTTGAACGTACTAACCACATGCCGAGAATATGGTAATCGGTAAGCTTAAGTACTGGATTGAACCGAGGCCGGATTATACTCCCCACTGTCTTGAATTCGTTCACATCTAGCTAATGGCGGGTGCATCGGCCGCCACAGCCCGACGTACCGTGGTTTGTGGGGAGGTGTAGTCGAGGGCGGTGGGCCTGTTCCGTGAAGCGGGAATTGAAGGGAAAAGTTGCACGTGTGACTCTTGGAGTAACCACGTGACGTGTGTTTAGGTTTCCCTTGCAAGGTTAAGAAATTCGATTCGAATCGTCCGTTTCTCACGGCTATTGAGACTGCTTAACCACTTTTACCCACAGAGTAAGAAGAGGAACAATGATGATGAATAAACTTGTTGGATGAAAATTTAATGCTTCATCATGTATGATATTGGATAGTTGCTTACCTAGAATGGTTAAAGAAAGCTAGAACTTGGAGCTAAAATCTGAAAGTAAGGACCTACTATATATGCTTTTCGGCAAAACAAACCCCTCAAGCCAAAAGCCTCGCATGTCTAGGAGTTGGCTAAGTATACCCCAGTAGTCGGGTAAGCCTTGCTGAGTATTAGTATACTCAGCCTTGCTTGTGGCTTGTTTTCAGGCGAAACTTTCGAAGATATGATTGCTAGTTTGACTTGGCCTTGTTCCCTCCCTCCTGGTTGGTCGGTGGAATGGGATACGCTCCCGTCCAACGGAGATAATGCCGAGTGATGTCTCGTACGGGCTTCATCGAGACATCCTTATCGTCGAAGTAGCTTTCGTTGTTTTATTTTCCGCTGCAACTTAAACTCTGAAGAACTTATTAGTTATGAGCACTGAAGTACTTGGTTACTAAACTCAAACTTGGTTTGTAATGTTCACTTATGATAATGTTGTAATATTTGCTGGAATGTGGTATTCTCTGGGCTCATCTTCGCATGAGCATTTGTATGTATGGCATTCGATCCGCTCTACCGTGGTTGTATCGGGAGGTTACACCCGACAGACCAGTGGATTACTCCGTTTGAAGTGTAAGGTTAACCGAGATTGCCGTAATGGTGATGGTTAATGCACTTGAGCCGGATTAATTCAGGTGGTTCTGCCACAGCTGGTATCAGAGCCGTAGCTGGTGCCACAGCTGGTAACAGCGGGCACCAGAGCCGAAATGCATACGCCAGAGAATGCGACAAGCCTTAAAAACTCGTTTTCCTAAAAACTTGACCAGAAGGATGTGTTGCGAAATACGTTGGTGCGTTAAGGATGGTGCCTAGTTCGTAAAGCCCTAAGGGATTATTGGAAAGTTACTAGGTGGCTATCTAACTTATGAAATATTATCAACTGACTTCCAGCACATTACTTTCTGTCAAAACTTACTTTCATGCACAACCGACCTTAAATTCTGTAACGACGCACTCATCGCTAAGGTAAGAAGGTAAGAATCCTCAGCCAACTGAGAGAGCTTGGCCTTCCTGTCGGTGATGCGAACCGAACGCTGCCCTCAAGCAGTGGCTTACTTGAGGTGCTGCCAATATGCCAACTGCTAGTTGAATATATTGGGAGTAGAAGGTTTGGCGCAGGGTATGGCGATCGCTGTTCATACCCCCGTCTCATGACGGTACCCCCGTGAATACGCTATCTCGATAGCGTATGTTAACGTCGTCTGTACGGTGGAAATTGTACAGATATCGTTTCTATAAGTAAATGGTAATGAATACGGACGCTTTCATGAGTGCTGGCATGAAAGGTTCATGAAATATATGTGCTTTGTCAATCTTCTGCAGGTACACTAACCGCAATTACGATAAGTTAAAGAACGGTTAGAAAATCTCGACTAGCTATTATAGTGAGAGGCGTATCATGTATGCCACCGAAACTATCTTCGTAAGACCAAAAGTATTTGGCAATTATTTTATTTTGTGAGGACGAATAGGACGTGCATGCATCATGACCATATATATCGGAAATTAAAAATACGTTGTATGAGAGTGGTAAGGTTCTTGCGTATCCAAGCGTGATTTTGCATAAGGACTATCTAGCGAATCTGTCCCAAATCTGCCATGACCAAAAAGAGAGATTTATTGATCAGAGAAAATGACCTTTCCTGGTAAAGTTCATGTTGAAAGAATTGTTCCAAATTTTGCGTTCTATCTCCTGTTCAAAAATAAAAAATTCTGAACTTAATAACAGAAACCATGGAATGTCAGAATTCTGTCCAGAATAAGCACTTCTGCCCCTTAAATTTTTAGGCCCCCTTCCTACAGTTTTCTGCAAAAGAGTATAAAACAAAACTTGTTCCAATTTTACCCAGGTAGCTGCTGTTAAAATTTGGTAAATTTTGGCTGGGTAGATTTTTCCTGATGCACGAAACATTGGCCCACTGTTCCCTGAAATTTCTGGGTAGACACTAAGGTAAAACCTGAAAAGAAAGACCATCTTAGAAACCTATCTAGCTCTGGAGTTGACTAGCAAAGTTGTTCACAAATACCTTAGAAGTGATCCGGTGAAATTTGAGAATTTTTGGATGAGAACTGTGGAAGTTATGGTTATTTTTGCACACTATACAGAATCTGTCCCTGTGCTGTTCACGGTTTTTCACTATCTCACTCCATTTGATCTTTTGTCGGATGGCCGAGCCTGTTGCTATGATGGTGGATGAGGATGGACGCGTACACTCGCAGTGTCTCCACTGGGAGGGCTTTCCCTCTATTTTGTGGGATGTTCTGCGCACCGCGGGCTATCCAATTCCCCCACGTTACGCCGGACTGGAGTTTGCAGAAAATGGAGTTACCCAGTGCCGTGTCAACGTGACCATTTTTCCGCACCCACTACACCCGGAGTGGCCCGCCTTGGAGATTGAGGCTGTTGGTCGCCGTTTGGCCGATACTTGGGAGCTTGCAGCCATGAGGGCGCTCACCACTTTTTGTGCGCAGCGTCCCGAGGTTGTCACACTCGCTCCCATTGGGTTGTTTCCTGCTGCCCAGGACAACGACCCCTTTTGGCTCAACAGGGTGCAGCACGCACAGTACTTGGTAGACTTTCACGCCCAGGAAACTATCCATACCTCCGTGCGGTGCAAGAGTGCACTCTACCGACTTCAGACTCTCTAGAGTCAGGCGTTTGAGCAGCTCACTGATCTTGCTCAGGCCTACCACATGATGGCAGATACTAGGGATGAGCAGATTAAGGAGCTCAGTAAGGATCTTGAGGACAGAGATGCTCAGATTGGCCAACTTGAGGGCCAAATTCAGGAGCAGGACACTCTCATGGGTGAGAGAGATGCCACGATAGCACACTTGGAGGAGCAGCTCCATGATCTGAGCCTTGAGTTGGAGGATGCTAATGAGCATATTCAGTGGCACCATGATCAGAACGACCATCCCCATGAGGAGGAGCCACAGGAGATTGATTGTATTTTAGGAATGGACTTCGAGGGTGAGGTACCACAGGCCCCTCAGATGGGAGCTCACTCTCCTACTCACAACGAGTCGTCCGTCAACGACCTGGATGACTTCTAGATGATGACCTAGAAGGACTTTTGCACATACTCCTCGATAGGGTAGCCTAACTTTTGGCAAGTGTTGTAATAGGCTAACTAGGAGTTGAGTAACTCTTTTGTGATGGGTACACCTGAACCATGTGGATACCCTCAGCATGTAAGGAACGGCGATAAACTCGGGTGATTTCGTTGTAAGTTGGTAAACGATGAAATCCACAATCGCTGAGACTTGTCGGAATTTTTACCCATGTCTCCCTACATTTCTGGGCTGAGTGTTGAATACCAAACCTGTCCTAAATTCTGTGATCTAGGTTCTCACAAAATTTCAACCTCATTGGATCTTGCTAAGTTAAGTTATAGGCCTGATACTATGACTCGTTCTGCTGAAAAACAGCTGAGACAGTAAGGCAAAGGACGAGCCTTTCGACCATCTTAACTATAGATGTAACACCTGAGTTAAATACCAAAGTGGTGCATCGCATAGTTTCATAAGTGCAAAATTCGGTGCAAAAGTAGGCTTGGATGTTTGTCACACAAAAGGGTCATGTATGATATCACCACCGGGTGGTAAAATTGCTTCAAACCAAATGGTCAGACAAGTACCAGTCAAGTTGGGTAGTAAAACCATCGACACAGACCTTGTTCTTTTACCCCTTGACGGCATGGATATTATTTTGGGAATGAACTGGATGACTATGCATGGAGTCACGCTGGACCTTTCTTCCCGAGCCATTAAGATAAAATCACCTAGTCACGGAGCCACCACCCTTTACCTACCATTCCTAGATTGCACGAATTCCTGTGCTTACAAGATGGAAGGACTTAAGCTAGAGGATATTCCTGTGGTAAACGAGTATGCCAACGTTTTGCCGGATGACTTACCAGGAATGCCACCGGATAGGGATATTGAGTTCATCATCGAACTGCAACCAGGCACTGCACCTATATCCAAAAGACCATATAGGATGCCCCCTAAAGAATTGGCAGAGCTAAAAATTCAACTCCAAGAACTGCTGGACAAAGGTTTCATTCGCCCTAGCGCGTCACCTTGGGGATGTCCAGCCCTATTCGTAAAGAAGAAGGATGACAGTTTGAGGTTATGCGTGGACTACCGACCTCTCAACACAGTAACCATTAAGAATAAATACCCACTTCCTCGTATCGATGTACTCTTCGATCAATTAGCTGGAGCCAGAGTCTTCTCAAAAATTGATCTTCGTTCGGGGTATCATCAGATCAAGATTCGCCCGTGCGATATTCCTAAGACTGCCTTCTCCACACGATATGGAATATATGAATTCTTGGTCATGTCCTTTGGACTCACCAATGCCCCTGCCTACTTCATGTATCTCATGAATTCGGTATTCATGCCCGAGCTTGACAAATTCGTCGTAGTGTTCATCGATGACATCCTTATCTATTCCAAGGATGAGGAAGAGCATGCCAAGCACCTTCGCATTGCTCTTCAGCGACTCAGAGACCATCAGCTCTATGCTAAGTTTTCTAAGTGTGAATTCTGGGTTGGATACTGTAAAGTTCTTGGGTCACACGATCTCCAGCGAAGGCATAGCTGTTGACCCCAGCAAGGTACAAGAGGTGATGGATTGGAAACCCCCTACCTCTGTTCATCAGATTCGTAGTTTTCTCGGCTTAGCCGGTTACTACCGTCGCTTCATCCCGGATTTCTCTCGAATTGCTAAGCCCATGAATGAACTGTTAAAGAAGGAAGTAAAGTTTGTATGGAATGAGAAATGTGAAGAAGCTTTCCACACTCTCAGAGAGCATCTGACTACTGCACCCGTGTTAGCTCAACCCGATAATACCAAGTCATTCGATGTGTATTGTGACGCATCGGGTACTGGTCTAGGATGTGTGCTTATGCAAGAGAATCGAGTGATTGCATATGCCTCACGAGCCCTACGGCCCCACGAGCAGAATTATCCCACTCATGATCTTGAGCTTGCAGCTGTCATTCACGCTCTGAAAATATGGAGGCACTATCTCATGGGTACACAGTGCAATATCTACACTGATCATAAGAGTCTCAAGTATATCTTCACACAAGCCGATCTGAATATGAGACAACGAAGATGGCTAGAATTAATCAAGGATTATGACCTTGAAGTGCACTATCACCCCGGCAAGGCTAATGTAGTCGCGGACGCACTAAGCCGCAAGTCCCATTGCCATTGCTTATCCATGGAATCCTAAAATGAGACATTGTGTGCAGAAATGAGGAAGCTTAACATGGAAATGGTTCCCAAGGCACTCTAAATCACATCTCAGTTGAGCCCACTCTTCACGACCAAATCGTCATGGCACAACTACATGATGAAGGAATTAAGATCATCAAACAAAAACTCTCTCTAGGTGAGGAGAAGTATAAATGTTTCCGCCAGGACCATAAGGGAGTTTTATGGTTCGAAAGTCGCATAGTCGTTCCGAAGAATCATGAACTCCGCAAGCAAATTCTCGATGAGGCACACCTTTCCAAATTCTCTATCCACCCCGGCAGTAGCAAAATGTATCAAGACCTAAGGCAAAACTTCTGGTGGACTAGAATGAAAAGAGAAATTGCTACGTATGTCTCAGAATTTGACACGTGCCAGAGAGTGAAAGCTAGCCACTTGAAGGTAGCCGGTACACTTCAACCGTTACCTATACCATCCTGGAAATGGGAAGACATAAGTATGGACTTCATCGTTGGACTACCAAACACCTCCCAGAAACATGATTCCATATGGGTTATCGTAGATAGACTCACAAAGACGGCACATTTCCTTCCGGTACACACCACCTATACCGCCAAGAAATATGCCGAGATTTACCTCGATCGTATTGTTTGCCTGCATGGAATACCTAAGACAATGATTTCCGATCGTGGTCCTCAGTTTGTAGCACGCTTTTGGGAACAACTGCAAACGTCTCTTGGTACCAAACTGATTCGCAGCTCAGCATACCATCCTCAGACTGACGGACAAACGGAAAGAGTAAACCAAATTCTTGAAGACATGCTGAGAGCTTGCGTCATTCACTATGACAAGAATTGGGACAAATGCCTACCCCTAGCAGAGTTCTCGTACAACAATAGCTATCAAACGAGTTTGAAAATGGCACCATTCGAGGCCCTATACGGACGAAGGTGTCGAACTCCTTTGAGCTGGTCACAAACCGGAGAACGTAAAATAATTGGACCCGACCTGGTAATCGAGGCAGAGGAGAAAGTAAAGGTAATACAAGCAAATCTTAAAGCCGCACAAGCCCGACAAAAGAGCTATTCTGACAAAAGGAGAAAGCCCCTAAAATTCGAAGTTGGCGATCATGTCTATCTTCGAGTTTCACCCACCAAGGGAGTGCAAAGATTCGGAATCAAAGGCAAACTAGCTCCCCGTTATATTGGTCCTTACGAAATCATTGAGAGCTGCGGACCCGTAGCCTACAAATTACGACTGCCCCCTCAGCTCACGGCCACCCATGATGTCTTCCACGTATCTCAACTCAAGAAGTGTATTCGAGTCCCTACCGAGATTGTGGAACAACAAGAAATATTGGTAGAACCCGACCTCTCGTATGTCGAACACACGGTTAAAATTTTGGATCGAAAAGAAAGAGGGACCAGGAGGAAAGTGATTAAAATGTACAAAGTTCAATGGAATCATCACACTGAAGAAGAAGCCACCTGGGAAACCGAGAGTTACCTAAACCAAAATTTCCCTGGTTTTCTTATCTCAACCACTGGTATGTGCACCCCTGTCCACACTAAGATTTACCGAATCTCGGGGCGAGATTCTTGTTAAGGGGGGAAGGCTGTAACAACCCTGGTAAATTACATTTCTAAATCAATGTCATTAGCCCAACCCTATGCATAACCAACTAATAAAAGGGTGAAAAGAATTAGAACAAGTTAAGTTGAAATTCAAATTTAATTTGGGCACATATGAATACCCTCGAATTATTAAATTAACTTTCAAACCATAAGCCAAATGAGATGTTGCCTGAAACCAAACTTGTAGAACTTTTTATTTTGAACAACTTTCGTGTTCAAAGATTTTTGAGTTGGGACACAGAAACGTGAGAAAACATCAGTTCTACGATCAGACCCTTAACTTTTATCAAATTCTTGCACTTAGGTCCCTCCCTCACCTCCCCCTCCTCTGCTGCACCGCTCCCTCGCCCGACAGCCGCCGGCCACCTGGCCATTGATGCCTGCGCGGCACAAGGCGCCAAGCCAACCCCCGGCGCCCTGCTGCACCGCCCCCGCTTGCCCAACCGCGGCCGCGTCTTCTTCTCCCTCGCCCACGCCGCTAGCTCGCTCGCCCAGTCGCCTGCCCGCGTAGTTCGCACGCGACACAGCACCCCTGTGCACCGCCCTTTTCGCCCAATGGCGCGCCCCAGCCCTGCCGGCACCCCTAGACCCTCCTCCTCCTCCCTCCCTTGCACCTATAAAGGCCGAACAGAGCCCCTCGCGCGCCTAGAAAGCCACCGCGCCTCCATTGCCGCCGGCGCCCCCACCTCGCCGCGGGGCCCTTTGCTCCGGCCCACCTCCGCCCGAGACAAGCGCTGAAACGGATTCCCCTCGATGCACTAAAGCCTCCCAGCCCGAGAACCGCCGCCCAGCTCGCCGGAGTTCGCCGGAATTCCGGCCGCACCTCGACGGAGCCGCTGCTCCACGCCGCGGCACCCCTTCCCGGCCGCCCCAACTCGCACAAAACCCACCCAAAGGTAGCCCCCAACCTCCTCTTGCTCCTCCCCCACCTTGCCCTCGCCGCCGGCGACCAAGCCCGCCGGATTTCGGCCGGATTTGATGTTCCCCGCCGTGAATCG
Organism: Panicum miliaceum; assembly: GCA_032594955.1. Lineage (NCBI taxonomy): Eukaryota > Viridiplantae > Streptophyta > Magnoliopsida > Poales > Poaceae > Panicum > Panicum miliaceum. The sequence continues at coordinate 26,582,875 of CM064066.1, read as the reverse complement.
CGACCAGGGACCACATTGCAATCGCCCAAATCTTCCTAGGGGGTTTTCTGCTAGTTTTCAGGGACCCCTCTGTAAAGAAAGTTTTAACCAAATCAGTGAACTTGTAAAATTCGTAGAAAATCGTAGAAAATTCAGAAAAATGCAAACTCAACTGTTCTGGAATCCTTAGAAGAAACTCTACAACTTTGGTTAAGAAAAGTTTCTGAGATTCTCAATAATTTTTGCTCTACATTAAATGGAAGTTTTAATGGACTTTTTTTGTACCCACTGTTGTAGATCAATGCTGTCCCTAAATTTTGGGCAGTGAGTTAGTTGCTTGATGTTTAGGACTGTGTAAAAAGATCAGGCCCAAATTTCATCTCTAGATACACTGTTTATTAAACTTAGTTTCATACCATAAGTGGCTAAATATTTTTATCCCTGCGGTTAGGTTAGGAATCACCTAATGAAACCTTTTCTATACTGATGTAATGGTACCTAGATGCCAGAGAAAAATTGGGAGACTTTTTATCTCACAGGAACCTATTTATTTGATTTATGTGCTTATAACATGCATTAAATCAAGAAAATAGTATCTTAGCTTGGAAAATTCTCATATTTTTACTAGGAGATACTCAGTGGTAGAGGTTGTTGTGTAAAAAGTTTCATGGACAAAAACCCTGTGTAGGATCCTGTAAAAATAAATCCCTAAATAACCTAGGTGTGTAATGTCATATTTACTATGCTCTGAAAACTGCATAATAAATCCTATACAAATTACAGTAACTCCTGCTTGATGAAATGGAAGCCCTGTAAAAATCTTAGACTCAGTTTTTGCACCATTTGTTCTGTACAAAAAGAACAAGAATCTAGCAGACACCATGTGTTATATTTTTTATAATTAATCTGCTGCATGAAAACATCTGAAAATTTTACAGTAAGCATATCTTTCCCTGATGTGCCTAGATCCAAGATTTCATGACCAGAAACTACTCCCTGTAGAAGTTACACTTAAATCTTGTTTCCATGAGGAACATAAGTTCCCATGAGCACCCACCCCACCTTGCTTAACGAAGTTACTTATTGTACTAATCTACTCTATTAACGATTGCCCACGAATGATAAAGTAACTCACTTCACAACAAAACTCATGTTTTACAAACTGCAACTTTATCGTGAAGGAAATCATGTCGTTTACCATCACCACTACTTAAACTTGTGCATTCATGTAGAAACGACGACTCTCGCCGACGGAACGTACGAGCTGGTACCCGCGTCCGAGAGTGAGCAGCGTGAAGCTCAAGTAAATCTAACTGAAGCTCTTGAAGACCCGAGCCCAAGTTCGGAAGAGCCCCAAGCTAACTGTTCACAAGAAGGCAAGCCCCGGAGCATGAACCCTATTTTCTAAACTTATGCAACTTATTACTCTACTTTACTTGTGCATTAAGTTTATAGGAGTTGGATGAAAACTTAGTTGCATGATCCTAGGTACCCATGCTCTGAACACTAGATGCAAGGTTCGATAGAATGCTATGCTAATAGGACTCGGTAAAAGTCGAGTGATTTCCTGTCACTCGCGAGAAATTAGGAGTTGATTGTTTACTACATGCTGCAATCATAAGGACGACGGACGGGGCTATGGTACGATGTTTATGTTGATGATTGAGGCCCCGTCTGTTTAGTGAAAAATGTTAAGGCCGCAGTGTGTGGTAGTGGTGGTTAAGTCTTTGAACGTACTACCACATGCCGAGAATATGGTAATCGGTAAGCTTAAGTACTGGATTGAACCGAGGCCGGATTATACTCCCCACTGTCTTGAATTCGTTCACATCTAGCTAATGGCGGGTGCATCGGCCGCCACAGCCCGTCGTACCGTGGTTTGTGGGGAGGTGTAGTCGAGGGCGGTGGGCCTGTTCCGTGAAGCGGGAATTGAAGGGAAAAGTTGCACGTGTGACTCTTGGAGTAACCACGTGACGTGTGTTTAGGTTTCCCTTGCAAGGTTAAGAAATTCGATTCGAATCGTCCGTTTCTCACGGCTATTGAGACTGCTTAACCACTTTTACCCACAGAGTAAGAAGAGGAACAATGATGATGAATAAACTTGTTGGATGAAATTTAATGCTTCACCATGAATGATATTGGATAGTTGCTTACCTAGAATGGTTAAAGAAAGCTAGAACCTGGAGCTAAAATCTGAAAGTAAGGACCTACTATATATGCTTTTTGGCAAAACAAACCCCTCAAGCCAAAAGCCTCGCATGTCTAGGAGTCGGCTAAGTATACCCCACTAGTCGGGTAAGCCTTGCTGAGTATTAGTATACTCAGCCTTGCTTGTGGCTTGTTTTCAGGCGAAACTTTCGAAGATATGATTGCTAGTTTGACTTGGCCTTGTTCCCTCCCTCCTGGTTGGTCGGTGGAATGGGATACGCCCCCGTCCAACGGAGATAATGCCGAGCGATGTCTCGTACGGGCTTCATCGAGACATCCTTATCGTCGAAGTAGCTTTCGTTGTTTTATTTTCCGCTGTAACTTAAACTCTGAAGAACTTATTAGTTATGAGCACTGAAGTACTTGGTTACTAAACTCAAACTTGGTTTGTAATGTTCACTTATGATAATGTTGTAATATTTGCTGGAATGTGGTATTCTCTGGGCTCATCTTCGCATGAGCATTTGTATGTATGGCATTCGATCCGCTCTACCGTGGTTGTATCGGGAGGTTATACCCGACAGACCAGTGGATTACTCCGTTTGAAGTGTAAGGTTAACCGAGATTGCCCTAATGGTGATGGTTAATGCACTTGAGCCGGATTGCCCTAATGGTGATGGTTAACCGAGATTGCCCTAATGGTGATGGTTAACAAGTGCATTCTTCTAAATCTCCTATCATGAGCTCCACATGAGCTATCATTAGAAGTAGGATGAAAAGAGGCAATACTTTTATGAGGATATATACACACTGAGTGACTTCAGAGATCCTACGAAGGAGTAAAGCTATGGTTGGTCTTTTCAAAAATCTTTCAACACCGTTCCACTCCTCAACTACCCAAACCATTATGGTAGACACATCAAGATTCGCAGGTAAAGGTGAGACTTGGAATAATCGCAGGTGTCATATCAAAAGGAGAAGACACGATAGCAAAAGGAGAAGCCGTGTCTGCCTTAGTCCGGATCATATACCAGCAAAACCATCCATTCCGCCATATTAATGTTCGCACTGTCTTTGCCAAAACAAAGACACGACGTTCATTGCCCACAAACAATGCATGCTAACATGAATGGTTGGATCTCTAACTGTTGTTGTAGAATGAAGAACCGCACAAAACATCACTTGCTTCAGTAATCAGAGTTTCAGCAAATAATTAAAGTTGAACAAATATGCTTTTGGTGCAAAAAAAGATAATTATATTATTAATTGTTTAGAAATGTTCAGACCGGCCTGGGAACTCCCTATGTCGCGGCAGTCGCGCCAACGGACCCAGCGCTGGCCGTAAGCGCCGTAACAAATCTACTAATGCAGATTAATAAATGTATATACACTCAATTGGCAGAGAGCATCATTAGCTAGTTCCTTGATCAATACTAGCTCTCTACAGAAAGGAAACAACAATGAGATTATGTGAAATAGCAGCTCACCAGCAAACACTGCCACTTCTCAAGAGTTTACGGATGGCGACATACATCCTCCTCCTTGAACCTACAGATCCAATGCCCATGACCCAAAGCACAGCTCCGTGGAGGAAGATCAAGTGAGCAACAGAAGATGCCTAAACTCTGCATAAAAAGAATTTCCTAGCATGTCATGCAATATATAGGTAGGTTCTGTGCATTCATTTGCGATACCAATTTGCAAGCTAAACAAAGAAAGCAGCAATATGCATCTGCCATATCAAGTTCATGGAGTATCAAATCTTCAAAGTTCAGACCACAGCGCATACATCAATAAGCATGAGTTTACTAATAACTTATGGTGCTCATTCTACTGGACAGAGTCATGCTTGAACATATGTGTACTATTGTACGAGAACCAACAAGAATTCCAACAATTATTTCATTACAGTGATATATTTCCCTCACACGTGCTGCAATCAGATGCTTGCCACTAATGTGAAGCGACCAGATTACTTTCCGAATGAGGAAAAAAGGAAAGAAAGGCTAGAAAGAAAAGCCACAAGCACACAAAAAAATACCTTGTAGGCAATTCGTCGAACAAATCTTGTGCATCAACCATGTCACCATCGTCAATGCCCGCGTCGGAGCCTCGGAGGTGATGTCAATTGTACACGCTGGGGCAGGCTCGTGCAAGGGAGGTGGCAGGGATGCCACAGCCATTTTCCTCTTCAGCTTCTTGGCCCTGGCAGACCCTTCTGCCTCGTCTCCTTCCGGCAGAGGCAGGTGCCTGGCTCTTGCCATCCTGCCCAGCGCGGCCGTCGTTGGCTCGGTCAAGCTGCGCCCACGGCAGGGTATGGCCCAGCAGCCGCAGCAAGGCAGCCAACCGAGGCCCTAGCACCGCCTCGGCGCGAGCTCGAGCGTGGGCATGGCCGAGGCCCTGCCGGCGGGACGACGTGCCTCTTCCGTGGAGGAAGACAGTATGTAGTCGCTGCGGTGGACTGCGTCTAGTTTTGGGAGCAGATGGGCAGCGCGAGGTGGAGTGGCGTGCAGTGAGGGTAAGGTAATGGCTTCGGTGGTGCGGGCATGGAGACTGGGAAGGCAGCGATTTGATTCACAAAGCGAGGATTTTTTTCATCAAATCATATCTCATTTTTTAATAATTTAAATATTATAAGTTCCCTAAGATATAATTCACAAGTTCAATCTTAGCAAAGAATAAGATATAATTCACAAGTTCAATCTTAGCAAAGAATAAAATATATGCAAGCAGATCAAGATTAGAGAGCACCATTAAGTTTAATTTTAGTGATTAACAATGGATTTTATTTAAACTCATGGATTAGAGAGATTTGAGGCTTAAAAGTGCACAAATCATCGTGATGAGGTCTAGGCCTTTTGCGTGCTGATTCTTTCAGTATTGTGCACATATCTAAGGGTGATCTCGAGCGTATGTGCATCAAAACTCCGAGAGATCTTCTCCATATTTGTTCTCGTACCTGACTCTATTTATAACATGGTAGAAACAAAACAAAGCCTCTGCTGGTGTTAAGAACTAGGGAGCTCTAAACTTTATTGGAACTCAAATATTTATTTTTTTTGTTTTTTATTTTATTTTATTTTATTTTATTTTCATTAGAAGACTTAGTTAAACAAGACCGAATTAAAATTGCATCAGCATAAACGAAAGAGGATATACTTACTGTGGACCCTTGAAGGGTGATATGTATCTCCTCTGTATGTTGCATAATATAAATTTGATGACGTGGCTTACCTTCCTATTTCAATTAAGCTCAACGACTTACCCATTTGTATTTGAACTAAGATCTACAAAAGCATTGACTCTAAGGTTCATTAATCAAACTCGACACCATTTGTCTAATTTGATTAAAGAATATATTTTAACCTTAGCACCATGCTTAATTTAAAAGGCCTATGAATGCATTCTGGACATACATTCAAACCCGAGCATACAAGCAAAGAGAAAGGAAGCATTGGAAGCATGGTCAAGCTATATTCAATTGAAGAGATAAACATGAGCATAATATTGGTGATCCTCGGGCTACCTCCCGGAGGGGCTTTGTTTAGAGTCGAAAGCAGGACATACCTGGAAGCGCTTACCATGGCGTTTTTTGATGAAGATCTCAGAATTGCCGCCGTGGTAACTCCTTTCTTTATTTCCCTTTTTGGACAAGATACAAGAACTAACCCATCCCCTAACCATGATGAGATTTTGCACGAAAAGAACTTACTTGGTGTCGGTGTTTTACCGCCACGCCCACCGAGGGATACCTCCGAGGTGGTGAGTTAGTAGGTAGGGTGTCGCCGAGATCAGAAACTCAAAGGTGCAAAGGAACACAAGGTTTAAGACAGGTTTTGGGCCGCCGAGAGCATAATGCCCTACGTCCTTTATGGTTTGTATTGCGTTTGATGATGATTGTCCCTAAGGGGGTCCCTGTCCACTCTTATATATTCCGGGGGATAGGTTTACATAAGTCCTAGTTGGGTACAAGTCAAGGAGTCCTATCCCAGTACTTCTCGGGTAGTTTCCTACCGTGTCCGACTAGTCTAACTATTGTACGAGTAATCCTACTGCATTACGAGTAGTTACAATAGATGTAGGGCGTGGGCCATGTCCCATGCCGTATCCTAGGTGAAGTGTGCCACGTGGACAGTCTCGTGTACCCGTATCTGATAAGCCCCCAAGCTCTTCGTAGCCGAGTAGTGTAGACGTCCGAGTACTTCTGAAGGCGTCTTCGAGTTCTCGCGAACTCCATCTTGAAGGTGCCCTTCGAGTACTTCCTTGGCAGCATCGAGGCTGTGAGGTGCTCATGCCCCGAGTAGTTGTCCAGTCTTCTTTATATGGGGGTGCGATTAAATTCGCACTCCATATGGAGTAGCTTCCGGCCTTAGGTTGACTCGTAGAATCAGGCTAAGGGTCAATTTTAATCTTGAGTCTTCTGTCCTTATCTTCCAGCAGATTTGAAAAATAAGTCACTGATGACACGTGTCCCACAGCCCCCGAGCCTTGAATCCAAATCCCTAAGTTTTGGAATTAAGGATTCAAAGAATCGTGGCATGCAATATGATAGTAAAGATTTGATGGTAAACGTAGGTAAATTGGTGTAGTAAATTTGAAAAACTCTCTTTTCGGGATGAGTTCCCTAAAAAGATTGTGAGACAAATAACATCCCCAACAAACACCCAAGATTACCTCTCAAACCAATCGTTGTTGCCTGATCTAATGACTAAACAAGATCTCTGGGTAATAAATTGAACAAACCTCTTATTTCGGAATAAAGTCCCTGAAATAATGGTTAACAAACATATTCCCAAGATAAATCTTAAAAAACCTCTTGGGTCGGGAGTTATCGAGTAATTGTACGACATCTGGCATGGAGGCATGAAAGCTGCCTTTTAAGGCAAGCAAAGTGCCTTGTCATATCGAGCCCTCGAGCCAGGGGCATAAAGTAGTCGTAGTAGAAATGTAGCGCTAGCCCCCAAGCCCAAGCGTAGAGCAAGTAGCCGCTAGTGCATGAGCAGTCGACGGAGCCATCTAGTCAGAATCGATCCCGACTAGGACAAGTAGTCGAATTAGTCCACTAGGTATAGAACTAGTCGTAAACAAGTAAGATTCTTGTCATGGGAGCAAGGCCCCTTCAATAACATAGTGTACAAGTCAAAAACAAGTATGGGAGCGAGGCCCCTTCAGCAAACTTGCACATGATACCGGTCGTAAACCAGTGAAACGGAGTTGTACTGGAAATATAAGCACAAAGGCCCTTCAGAAACCCAAAAGACTAGTCGTACTCTAGTAATTAGGTACTGGGAGTATGGGAGCGAGGCCCCTTCATTAAACTTGCGCGTAGTACCAGTCGTAAACCAATAAAACGGAGTTGTACTAGAACAATTAACCTCTAGGCACCAATAGATGATGGCCCCAGTTGATTTAAGGATGAAACCGACGCAGGTGTTCAATATTCCATGAGTTTGGTATATCCTGGCCATCCGGGTACTGCAAGCGATAAGATCCAGGGCCTGCGACCTTGTACACAATGAAAGGTCCTTCCCATCATGAATTAAGCTCGTGAAGACCAGTATCATCCTGAATTCGTCGAAGAACCATATCTCCAACATTGAAAGAGCGTCGTTGAATGTTCCTGTCGTGGTAACAACGAACTCCTTGTAAATAATGAGCCGTTTGGAACAATGAATTGCACCAGATTTCCTCAACTGAGTCAAGCTCAAGCTGTCTAGCACTGTCAGCTTCGCCTTATTGAAACGTCTCGAGTCGTGGAGACTTCTACATCACGTCAGCTGGTAATATGGCCTAAGATCCGTATACAAGAAAGAAAGGTGACTGGTCTGTGGCTTTGCTTGGTTGTGTGCGAAGCCCCCAGACTACTGATGAGATCTCGTTGATCCACTTGCCGCCCTTTTTGCTATTCTCGGCGTAAAGTCTTTTCTTTAGTCCATCAAGAATCAAGCCGTTGGCGCGCTCAACCTAGCCATTGGCCCGCGGATGAGCCACTGAAACATATTTGACCTCAATGGAGTTGCGTTCACAGAAATCCCAGAACTCATGTGACTGGAAATTGGACCCCAAGTCTGTGATAATAGTGTTGGGGAAACCAAAGCGGTGTAAGGTATCGCAGATGAAAGTAACCACTCAATCAACAGTGAGCGTTGCGATAGGTTTGTACTCGATCCACTTTCTGAACTTGTCGACGGCCACCAACACGTGTGTGAAACCTTCTGGCGCAGTTGTGAAAGGCCCAATCATGTCCAGGCCCCAGCATGCAAACAGCCATGAAGGTGGTTTGGTGATAAGTTTATGAGCCGGAACATGGGGCTGTTTGCCAAAGAATTGGCAATTGGTACACTGGCGAACGAGTGCTTTGGCATCTGCTAAAACAGTCGGCCAGTAGAAACCAGAACGGAACGCCTTGCTGACTAGTGTGCGAGAAGCTGCATGGTTTCCGCAACGCCTTCGTGAATCTCTTAGAGTATTTCTTTGCCCTCCTCCGTGCTGACACACTTCATGAGTATGCCTGAAGCTGATCCACGCTTATACAGATTGCCTCCGACTAGAACATAACCTTTGCTGCGCCGTAGGGTGCAAGTAGCTTCAACACTTTTTGGGTCAACGCTGGGTGGTAATTTGTGCTCCTGGATGTAGTCGATGAAGGTCACCCTCTAGTCGACCTCGATCATCAAAACCTCTCGATCGGATTCCTTGGGGCCCTGAACGATGGAACTTGAGTCTGGTGCCCTGATCGAAGGGTGATGCAACTCGTGAACGAATACTCCCGGTGGGACATTAGCTCGATTAGATCCCAGTTTAGAGAGCACGTCCGCGCCCACATTGTTGTCTCAACCAACATGGTGAATTTCCAGCCCCGAGAACTTTTTCTCGAGCTTGCGTATTTCCATGACATAGGCGTCTATGGTGTCCTTGTTGATGTCCCACTCCTTATTGACTTGTTGAACCACCGGTAAGGAGTGGCCATAGACTAGTAGTTGCTTGATGCCGAGGGAGATTGCCAAGCTTAGGCCGTGCAACAATGCCTCGTACTCGGCCTCGTTGTTGAAAACCTTGAATAGTATTTGAAACACGTACTTGAGCTATTCTCCTCTCGGGCTGATGAAAAAGTACTCCCGCACCACCGCCACCAAGCTTGAGTGAGCCATCGAAGTACATGACCCAATGCTCTGCCTGGTTAGTTGGGGCTTCCACTTGGTTTTCTCACCACTCCGCCATGAAATTGACTAGTGCTTGCGACTTGATGGCTGTCCGGGGCTTGAAGTCGAGTGTAAGGGCTCCCAGCTCTACCGCCCACTTGGAGATGCGCCTGGTAGCGTCCCGATTGTGGAGTATATCCGTCAATGGGAAGTCAGAGACCACCAGAATATTGTATGCATCGAAGTAGTGGCGAAGCTTCCTGGAAGTGATGAGGATACCGTAAAGAATTTTTTGAATCGTCGGGTAAGGAACCTTAGATTCGGAAAGGACTTCGCTGATGAAGTAAACTGGTCGCTGCACCCCAAAGGCGTGGCCTTCTTCTAGTCGTTCCACCACAATTGTTGTGCTAACGACGTGAGTAGTCGCGGCGATGTAGAGCAGCAAGTTCTCGCCTGGTTGAGGAGCCATCAGGATGGGTGGCGACTGCAAATGATGTTTGAGGTCTTGTAGCGCCTGGTTTGCCTCCTCGGTCCACTTGAACTTGTCGTGGTGCTTGAGCAACTTGAAGAAGGGTAGTCCCCTTTCTCCAAGTCGGGAGAAGAAGCGGTTCAAAGCTGCCATGCAGCCTGTGAGCTTCTGGACGTCCTTGATTGTCTTTGGACCTGTTGGCGCTAAAATCGGCCAGGAATCGGCCGATGGTCTTCAGCGTCGGACACACGACCCGGGAGAATCTGCTTAGCTCCTGTTCGGGTAATTGACCTGGTGCGGTTCGCGCGGCGTGCCAGTCAATCTAACCTGTTGATTGACAAGGAAATAAGAGTATTAAATTCAGGGCGTTCCGATCGGCTGGGATTCTGATCTGTCCCTAAGAGCGCGTCGGCGAATCGGCCGATTTGCTATGAAGATGACCGGCTATGGTTAGCCTCGCAATAATTGCAAAGAAAACTGCTGGAGCGACTTAAACAATTATTGCAGATGCAACACTTGAAATGGATCTAATCAGCTATATAACGATGAACAAGGAAGAGCGATGATGAAGCCGATAACTCCAATTTCAAGCTGGATAACTGGTGATAATACTAGAACAACAAGAAAACCTATAATTCTAGTAAATATCGATAACTAGTGAATAAATCCAAATGAAACCACAGCGATGCGCCCGAGGTTAAAGCTCAGATGTTATTCGATAAGCGGAACCTACCAATTGGCCGGAGATCAAGTTGATGCAGCCCTGCCAATCCGTACGAACTCGTGAAAGAAGAAAAAGTATTGGCGAAGTCGCCGACTTGAAAGTAAAGTACTAGGAAAAAGTAGATGTGTTTGGTTGATTGATTGTTGATATCTTACAAAGCCCTGACGACTCCTATTTATACCTTAGAACCAGGACTCCTGGTCGATTACGACTTGTTACAATCTTATTTTAAACAGAAAAACTACTATATCTATAATATTTTTATAAAGGAAACGGACTCCCGCAGAATCTTCCACCGCCGTCTCCTAATCCAATCAGGACATTTTCCATTGCTTCTCGACCGAATCAGCATCGCTCCGTTGACCAACATCAGGTCACTTTTGACCGGGATCCTCTGTTGTGGTTCCAATCTGTTGGCGCAAGTTGCATCACCAATCGGCCGATTCCCAACTGTTACCTCAATCGGCCGATTCTTTACTATAGCCTTTAGATCTGCCGCATCGGCCAATCTCTTCTCCTGACGCCGATTCAACACGTGTCAAAATCCGGCGTCAACACATGCCCCCCAGTTTCGGAGTAAAACATAACTTTTACTTCGAAACTCTTTCTTTAATCTTTTTCTCCGAAACGGGTGCAGTAAAAATCTCCTTCCGTTTCGCGGTCTTCTACATAATGATTACAATCTTCTCGGACCGGGCGTTCGAGACAACTGTTCACCTGGAATTTGTGTAGACGGCGCGGCAAAAATCCCGCCTTTGCCCTTTCTCCCTCGGATTGTCCTTAAGTATCAGCATTCTCCGCCTTCTTTTCTCCACGAGCCTAGTAATCTCCTCTTGCGAACCACTATTCATCTTCTTGTTGAGCCCTCTCGATCTCCAACCGCTCCCCCAGCGATCTCGCCTGCGACCTGCTCCAACCTCCCAATGGCGGCACCATTAGCAACTTCTCCAACCACGGAGGTTCCGTTGGCAACCCCCTCAGCGACAGCGGCCCCATCGGCGTTTCAACTGGCGGCTCCATCGGCGACGATGAGCTTCATCCCGGAGGTAATCATCCGAAATTTTCCCCTTTTGTTCTTCTACTGTTCAAGTATTTTCTGGACCCATTCTCAGTTTTTTCCCTTTTTCTTTCGTTTTAGGCATTTAGGCACCAGATTATTATTCCTCTTTCCGAATCCTCCGAACTTATCTGCTTAGGCCCCATGGGAAATCCAGATCCAACCGACTTAATCAATCTAGAAACTCATAGAATTCCGTTCAAGCAATCGCCCATGGATTTAGGTCAGTGGGCAGGTGCCTTTAGATCTTGGCCGAATGAGACCCCCTGGCTGGAGAGAATGGTACCACAGAGTGGCCAAGTCTAGGAGAGTTCAGTGGGATGAACTGAAAATCGGCCAGTGCATTGATCTCTCTCTATCCCAGATGGAGAAAAACGAGCCCTTAGTAATAGCGGCCTCTTACTTCTGGTCCGATGCACTCAACGCATTCCTTTTTGGACATGGACCCATGACTCCAACCTTGGCTGATGTCCTGTTGTTGACCGGCCTTGATATCTCCTCTTCTGACACCCCCTTTGATTACCTGATCAAACCATCTCATCGGCTAGAAACCAAAGGAATCGGCGGATGGAAGGGGTATATCAGCAAGAATATGAGGACTGGGACGGTTACAGAGAGAACATACGACATTTCTGACGATGTGGCTAGAGAAACATTTTTTCTGTGGCAGAGCAGTCGGTCCTTCATCCAATACCCAAGCTCTGGCAGAAGCTCTGTCACTAGGATCGGCCGTCCCCCTTGGGAAGCATCTATTAGGATCGGCCTATCATATGATGCATCAAATCGGCGTCAGACTGTCAAAAGGGGAGCCGATTGGGAATCCTGGCGGTCCCTGTTGGTTTATCACCCTCTGGCTCAACTTATATATGAGCAAAGTTTCCCAGCAACAAATAGAAACCAAGACTTTTCCCAATATTGAGTCAGAGGAAAACCCCACCATTCGACGACGCTGCACATCTTTTGGAGAAGCGGCATCGGCCTTCCCCGGCTGTCAATTCACTGCTGCCCAAACGGCCGAATATTTCAGATGCTTCTACAACGGCTTCAGTGAAGAGACTATCAGTTGGTATCCATATCAAATAGTAGGGCCGATTTTCGAGCTTCCTGTCTGCTACGATTCATCCTCCCATACCTTTGATAGTGACCTTATGGATATCCTGATCAAGCCAGGGATTTTACCGGCCAATTTCTTCTCTAGAAAGGATTCCCCCACTTATGAATTTTATAATCCATCGGCCGCAGCAAGGCAACTGGGCTTTGGTCAGCTGCCGATTCAGGTCTACTTTGCCGGTCAAGCAAATGTTCGAGATGAACTGACCAAGAGTCTTGACTACAATCGACTGTGCAACTTAGTGCCAGATTCCAGCACTATCAATCTGAACAACTGGACAGTTGCCCCTTTTGCCGTTTAACAATTCAAACTGTGGTGGGCAGAATGGAAGCAATACCTCTTTTTTCTATCTCCATCGACATATTGCAACAGTTTGGATCCCGAAAACATCGATTCAGGTGCAGCGGTACGTCCTTTCTCCCAGCCGATTTCAAAATTGTCTTTTTCCATACTACCATCTTACCGTTAACTTGTATTTATCTCTTCAGTCTGAAAGCCAAGTCCCTCTGATGCGGAGCTGAAGCGGCAGGCCGATAGAGAGCGATCGTCCATATACGCCATATCCACTCATCGGCTATCATGCTCCAACCATCAAGGACATCACCAGTGGCCGATGGAAATGAACGCCGAAAAGGCCAACCTTGAAGACAACAAGCCGTCGAGTGCGTGCCCGCATTGGACCGACTAACCAATCGGCGGTAGTATCAGCTGAAACTCCAACTCCCCCAGCCTTGCCGACTACCGAGTTGGCCGATCCCCAAATCACCGCAGAAGTCGGAGCGGCTGCGGCATCACTGCTAGTGGAAGCTGTTCAGGTAATCTCGCACACTTCACATATTTTTAAGTGCTCTATCAATATTAACTTCCCCCTTCTGCCAGACTGCACAGGCCGCCCCAGTGCAATCTCAACAGCAATCGGCCACATCCCACGCGGAAGCCGAAACACCAGCGACCCTCCTCATCGAGGTAGATAATCTCTTAACTCAACTTCTCGACATTCAGAAAACTAACTGACTCTGATGCAGACCGATTTGGGTGCGTCGGTCGAACTTCCTCAACAAACATCGGCCGAAAGACCAACAGAAGTATGGCAAATATCTCATATCATCCTATTCAATTGTCCGTAGTATACTCACAAAATATATTTGTCATACCTTTCCAGGAAGCTGGCCCAAGCAGAGCATTAATAGTGGTCGAGTCCTCTTCTTCTGTCGAGCCGATCGTACCGGTTCCTGAGACGAGGGAGGCACTCCCATCAGCGCAAGCGAGAGAGATCCGCTTCAAGGAATTGGCCGATTCCCTTTTTATTCTTCCGCAGGAACAAGACACTCCCAACAATAGCCTTTTCTCCTTTGTGGTCTCCTTGCCCGACGATGAAGAAGTCGCTTCACGCCAAGTTCCATTGGGCTCGATTTCTGATGATGTCCGCGCCAAGCTCGAGAGCATGCGGACCCTCCTCCAAGATGATATCGGCCGATTAGTGGGAGATGCCTCACCGATTCGGCGGCTTCTCAGTGACATCAGAGGCTGAATTCCGGAGGAAACAACAGAAACTTTGGAACCTGCTGCATATATAGAATCGATACAGACCTCAGTCTTCAGGGCCCTGCGTCATATGGCCGATCGTGCTCAGCTAGCAAAGACCCGGGAGGAAGCCGATTCCTACAAGCACCGAGCCCAAGAGGTACACCAACGGATCAACTTCCTCGAGAGCTCTCGCTCGGATATCGTCGGCACGATAGATTGCCTTAAACGGAGGAGAGCAGAGCTAGCCAAAGAGATGGAGCAAGTAACCAAAGACATAGCTGCTGAAGAAAAGAAGCTTCAAGAGCTCCCATCCGTCATCGCCGGGCTGAAACAAGAAAGACAGAACCTGGCCTGTGAAGCGATAAGACTTCATCGCCATATGCCAGAAATTCTCGGATCGGCCGACGACGACCAAAGAGTATTAGACTAGGCAACGAGCTATCGCGGCCATAGATGCCCTCCTTGGGTTTTAAAGAATGTTGTAAACATTTAATGCTCCTTTAATGTTAATGCGCCGATTTGGTCATGGACCACTTCTTTTGACAGCTTTGCATTTATGAATGCTTTTACTCTGATAGGACGTGTCCCGCCATCTATTTACCTCCTTCTCTCTATAAGTATGAGATCCCACACCCTTTCCAGAGGCATATGCATTACCCATCTTCTCCTCCTCCAATAACTGGATCTTTATCCTCCCAAACTGGACATCAAGATGTCTTCTTCGTCTTCTTCCTCCTCTGTCAACCAGGTACGAACCCTCCTCTATTTCTCCCCTTGACATCCCAATCGCTCTGATGCTGGGTAGCTTTTTATCTCTCTTTAGCCAAAACGTCTCAGTCCTAGCCTGGAACGAGCGATTGAGGTTATGCATTCAGACGAACCACTGTCACAGGCGGACATAGATCTGATAAGAGCTCACTCTGAAGAACTTAAAGGTCACGTTCTTGCTGATGTCCAGAAGTATTGGGACCGTATAAACGGTCACTGCTCCAAGCAATTGCCAACTGAAAAGAGTACTCCACTCCCTCATCAAGTTGAGACTAAAACCACCATGGAGAATCTGAAGGAGAAGAAGACCCGCCTTCTGATAGAACTAGGCCGGATAGAGAGAGAAATCAAGAGCAAGCGTAATCAATAGATATATTGGTATTTTTTATTCTAAGCGTAATCAATAGTCATCGGCCGTCAACTAATCTTGAAGCAATATACGCCTTGACCCCGTCCTTAATTCCCAAGGCAAGACTGACTCGTGACCATATACCAGCTGATAAGGAGATATCTTAGTGGCTCCATGGCAAGCCATCCTATAAGCCCATAGAGATTCAGCCAAAGACATATGCCACTTTTTTGGTTGTTCCTCTATCTTCCTCTTGATCAACTTAATTATCCCCTTATTGGACGATTCGGCCTGGCCATTGGCTTGAGCATAGTACAGAGAAGAATTTAATAATTTAATCCCCATTTCGGCGACGAATTCTCCAAATTCTCCAGAGGTGAACATTGTTCCCTGATCAGTTGTGATAGTCTGAGGAATACCGAATCGATAAACAATATGGTTCTTAATGAACTCGATCATATCGGCCGACGTCACGTTCCTTAAAGGAACTGCCTCCACCCACTTAGTAAAATAATCGGTGGCCACCAGTATAAACTTATGCCCTTTACTCGATGGAGGGTGAATCTGTCCGATGAGATCTATTCCCCAACCTCTGAATGGCCACAGTTTGATTACTGGATTCATAGCCGAAGCTGGCGCGCGCTGCACATTGCCAAACTTCTGACAGTCTTGGCATCCTTTATAATATTTGAAACAAGCCTCAAGAATCGTTGGCCAGTAATACCCATTGTTTCTGATCGTCCACTTCATCTTGTGAGCCGATTGATGGGCTCCACATACGCCTTCATGGATTTCCCCCATGAGGACTTTTGCTTCTTCTGTTCCCAGGCATTTGAGAAGAACCCCATCAATCGTCCGGTAAAACAAATCGTCTTCAAGTAACACATATTTTGTGGCCTGGAAGCGCACTCGCCGATCCACCTTCTGGGACGGATCCCTCAAGTAATCGGCAATCTCCTTTCGCCAGTCATCGGCCGCGAGCTCTAAAATCAAAGCTCCTTGAATCGGCCGATATCCGGACGCGTGTTGGGCCAGCCTGTTGGCCTCTTCATTATAACTTCTAGGGATATGCTCAATTATTGCAGACTTGAATCCCTTTAACAGCTGGAGGCAATCTTCATAGTAAATCCTTAAAATATCATCTTTGCATTCAGATTTCCCCGTTAACTGATCTACGATGAGCATGGAATCCCCAAAAATTTCGACTGCATCAACCTTGACTTCCCTTAATAATTGGATACCCATTAGGACGGCTCGGTATTCCGCCTGATTATTAGTTGCGGACGCTTCTATCGGCAGAGAGAAATCGTAACTTGCCCCCCGAGGCGATACAAGAACGATGCCGATTCCCGATCCGGCCCCACACGAAGAACCATCGAAATATAGAGTCCACGGAACCGGTTCAACGATAGCAATTTCCGGTCCACAATGTTGGGCTACGAAATCAGCCATGACTTGACCTTTGACAGCTTTGGCCGATTCGTATCTTAAGTCAAACTCTGACAGAGCGAGGATCCACTTTCCAATCCGTCCTTTCAAAATTGGCAGTGATAGCATATACTTCACCGCATCATCTTTGCATACAACTATGCACTCCGCCGATAACAAATAATGTCTGAGCTTGGTACACGAGAAGTATAAACACAGGCACAGCCGTTCCACTGAGGAATATCTTGTTTCGGCGTCCAAGAGTCTTCTGCTGACATAATATACCACTCGTTCTTTCCCTTCGAACACCTGTACCAACGCCGATCCAATAGCTTGTTCATCAGCCGATAAGTATAATTTGAACGGCTTACCATGCTGTGGCGGGACTAACACCGGAGGTGAAATCAGATATTGCTTGATATCTTCTAACGCTCTGTGTTGTTCTTCTCCCCACACGAATTCCTGGTCGGGCTTCAATTTCAACAAAGGGGTAAAAGCTCGAATACGCCCGGACAGGTTGGATATGAATCTTCTAATAAAATTGACCTTGCCGATGAGGGATTGCAACTCAGTTTTATTCTGTGGGGCTACAACTTTGTTGATGGCGTCTATGGTCTTCCAGCTAACCTCTATCCCGCGCTCATGGACCATGAATCCCAAGAATTGCCCGGCCGATACACCGAATGCACACTTGTTCGGGTTCATTTTCAACCCATGCTTCCTTGTGCATTCCAGTACTTCTTGTAAATCGGCCAGATGTTCCTGATGACCTTTTGACTTGACCACAACATCATCAATGTAAATTTCCACCGATGCACCAATGAGTTTGTGAAAGATATAGTTCATGGCCCGCTGATATGTAGCACCGGCGTTCTTTAACCCAAAGGTCATTACAACCCACTCGAATAAACAAAGGTGACCTGGACACCTGAAAGCCGTTTTTGAGATATCTTCTTCGACCATTAATATCTGATTGTACCCAGCGTTACCATCCATGAAACTGATGACTTTGTGTCCTGCGGCAGCATCTATCAAGACATCGGCCATCGGCATTGGATATCCATCCATTGGTGTAGCCTGATTTAGGTTCCTGAAGTCGATGCATACGCGCAGCTTTCCATTTTTCTTATACACGGGCACAATATTAGAAATCCATTCGGCGTATCGGCACTGCCAAATAAATCCTGCTTCAATCAATCTTGTGATCTCGGCCTTTATATCAGGTAGGATTTTGGGGTTGCACCGTCATGCAGGCTGCTGATATGACCGATATCCTGATTTTATAGGTAACCGGTGCTCAACAATGGACCGGTCTAGACCAGGCATCTCATGGTATTCCCAAGCAAAGAAACCTTGAATTCTTTTAATAAACTTATCAATTTACACTTATATCCAGGATCCAAGTTAGCACTAATATACGTCGGCCTTGATTTGCCACCATCTCCCAAATCCACCATCTCTAGTGAATCGGCCGACGTAAACCCATGCCCAAGCTTTCCGTCTTCTCGAGCGAACTGATCCATCTATTCTGAATCTTCAGAGCCGACTGCTTGGATCGGCTGTAGACCGAAATCAGACACCTTCAGGAAATTAGTGTCCCAAGTCCTGCCAGATATACACCTGACGTGCTCACAGCTCCACTGCTGCGTGTCGGCCGCTGCGACGCTGTAGGCGGAATCGGCGATGACTATCTCTGTACTGTCGCCGACCCATTGCACTAGGCACTGGTGCATTGTAGATGGGACACAGCAATTCGCATGTATCCAGTCATGACCGAGCAACATGTTGTAGGACCCCTTACCATTAATAACGAAAAAGGTAGTAGGAAGGGTCTTACTGCCGATGGTGAGGTCGACGCAGAGCACTCCACGGGCGGGAGACACGTTGCCCTCGAAGTCCTTGAGCATCATGTCCGTCTTGGTCAGGTCTTCATCGCTTTTGCCTAACTTTCGGAACATGGCATACGGCATGATGTTGACTGCGGCGCCTCCATCCACTAGTAGCCTGGTAACGGGTCGTCCGTTAACGTACCCTTTGAGAAATAATGCCTTGAGATGTTGCCGTTTCTCGTCTTCTGGTTTCTCAAAGGTGGCCGTTATCGGCTCTAATACCAATTGCGCCATCTGCTCTTCCACCCTTGTCGCCTTGTCTCGATCGGCAGGCGCCATGAACTCCATCGGCAATATGAATACCATGTTGACATCAGCTGCCGATTCTTGACTATCCGCTTTCTTGCTATTGTTTTTCTTGGGGCGCCAGACCCGAGACTTGACGTTTCTCTTTTCCAGCGCCTGCCTCTGCTCTTCTTCTTGTTGCTCCCATTGGCGCAGGCGTTGGATTCTC
Organism: Panicum miliaceum; assembly: GCA_032594955.1. Classification (NCBI taxonomy): domain Eukaryota; kingdom Viridiplantae; phylum Streptophyta; class Magnoliopsida; order Poales; family Poaceae; genus Panicum; species Panicum miliaceum. The sequence goes on along the minus strand of CM064066.1, from coordinate 26,563,830 downwards.
CGCTTCTAAGATTTGGACAATCCTTCAGGGCACCATCTGGGGTTCACTAGTCTGGCCGACGATTTGACGTGGTCCCAATCTGGTTCCCTTCCTAAAGGGTTTTCGTCTGACACCCTGTCATCAGCCATCTCTTCCAGCCGATCGTGTACGCTGGTCCTACCCCCCAGTTGCTCCTGCCGGTTGATCCTGCCTTTCGACCGGTGATACCGGTCAACTCTGCCCCCGAGCCGATCATGCACTGAAAGGCGCTGTCCTTCTTGTTCGCGCCGATTTCGGCTGATCGGCTCCGATTCTCTGTCTCTGGAGTGTGATCTTTTGAACGGGCGATCGTTGCGGCTCAATCCGTTGCACTCAGGACAGTTATCGGCTGAGGGCAATCGGAGGTCGTTTTCCCAGTAGTGGATGAAGAACGGACATTGCCAATGATCCTCGTGTCAGCGTACCATCTCCTCGTGGCATCTTGACTGTTCTCACTGCCGCCGATATTTGCTGAGCAATAATTGGGAAGTGATGGGTCTATGTGATCGTCCCGATCCTTCGCCTTTGTCTATAGCCCGCTTTTTCCCTTTGACTTCATCCACCATGACCTGCTTCCTGGGATCTTGCCGATTCCGACGTCAGCACCTTGGTTTGAAGTGAGTTTCTTCCCGTGTCAACCATGTTGGCTGGGAAAGGATGCTGGTCAATCTTCATCGGCTTTGCCGGGGTCTCAAACTTGAGTCTTCCCTGCTCGATGGCCGACTGTATCTGCTGGCGGAAGATCTTGCATTCATTCATGTCATGAGATGTGGCGTTGTGCCACTTGCAGTATTTCATCTTCTTGAGCTGATCGGCCCAAGGAATGGTATGGTATGGTGATAGCTTGATCTGCCCTTCCTGAAGTAGTAAGTCAAAAATCTTATCGGCCTTTGTTGTATCAAAGCCGAATGTCTCTAGTTCTTTCTTTCCGAAAGGGCACAATATTGGCTTCTTGCCTTTTACCCATTCTGCTAGGCCGATTTCTTTCTCTTCCTCCGATTCAGATCCTTCCAGATACGCCACCTTCTTCTAGAAATTCCTCCGCTGCTCAAACGGACGGACTTCCTGACCTGCCAATCGGTGAACGATCTGGCTTAGGCTTTCAAATTCCTGTGAGGCATACCTTTCCTTGATTTGTGGCAAGAGGCCTTGGAAAGCGATATCGGCCAACTGGGCGTCGGTCAAAGCCAGACTATAGCATTTGTTCCTGATTTCTCTGAACCTCTATATGTATCCAATTACTGGTTCATCGCTCCTCTACCTGAGGCTGGTCAAATATGAGAGCTTCATCTCATGTACTCCTGCGTAGAAGTACTTATGGAACTGCTTTTCTAGATCGGCCCAAGTAACAATGGAGTTAGGTGGTAAAGTGGTGAACCATTGGAAGGCCGATCTAGACAGAGACGATGAAAACAGACGCACCCTCAGAGCATCTTGCGTGGCGGCTTCCCCGCACTGGATGATGAATCTGTTAATGTGCTCTACGGTAGATGTGTCGTCCAGCCCCGAGAACTTGGTGAAATCAGGAACCTTGTACCGGCGGGGAAACAGCAGCAGGTCGTAAGCCGATGGGTATGGCGTCTTGTATGTATAAGTCTGCACTTTCGGTTCAACCCAAATTGGTCCTGAATTACCTCCGCTATTCTTGCTGTCCAATCCACCTGCTGCTGATGAACAGCCGTTCGAGGTGCCGGCATATGTTGGAGGATCGGCGGTGGTACGACTGGGTGATGGATCGAAGCATGCGGCGAATTCTGTTGCGTCATGGCTGGCTGAGCAGTTGACAGCTGATGGCGAAGCGAATCTGCCGCCCCTTCGTACATCGTCATCGGTGTCGTGCTTCGGAGTGTCTCTACAGCGCCTGCCCCCCTGCCGATTTCTGACGGGGCTGGTTGATACTGAGGGACCATCGGCCGGACGGCCGAGTGTAACGGCGCCTGGATTGGATAGTTCCCATGTCCGGTTGATTGATCGGGAAAAGCCATCGTTGCCGATGCCCCCCAGGGTGCTGAGTTTGTGGGCAGTGATTGCATAGAAGCAATCTGGACAGGCTGAAGCGGCGCTTGCGATGGGAAACATGGTGCACCGTTATACCTTGGAGACGCTGGAGGCAACAGAGTGTTGTATCCCTCGCGTTGCGTTGACATCGGCTGAGGAGCCGAGTGGGATGTGACTGGTGAGCTTCTGGCTGCAGGTGCAATAGGCGGGGCATACGCTGGCCCCTGAAATCCTTGAGCTGCTCCGCTGACCAGAGAGCTGATGACGGCGTTATACACCATGTTGGTCATCACCGAGGATTGGTCGATGAAAGCCTGATAGACGAACTTTTGGATCATATCAGACATCTTGCCCGAATCCTCAGCGATGGTGATGTGGCAGGGAACAGGAAGAGGAGCTTTCTTGATTGCTTCCTCGCTTCTGGTACGACTGAGCGACTGCAGATACATCTCTTTGTAATCTTCCAGATGTTTAGCCAATTCTTCCTTCTGGTCGTCCTTGAGATCCGCTTCTGTGACCTCAATGATATTGCTCTCGGAAACCTCTGCGTTCTTAGACATATTGGTTCTTGAAATTGGTCCCACCGGGCATGCCAAAAGTGTGTTGGCGCTAAAATCGGCCAGGAATCGGCCGATGGTCTTCAGCGTCGGACACACGACCCGGGAGAATCTGCTTAGCTCCTGTTCGGGTTATTGCCCTGGTGCGGTTCGCGCGGCGTGCCAGTCAATCTGACCTGTTGATTGACAAGGAAATAAGAGTATTAAATTCAGGGCGTTCCGATCGGCTGGGATTCCGATCTGTCCCTAAGAGTGTGTCGGCGAATCGGCCGATTTGCTATGAAGATGACCGACTATGGATTAGCTGATAATCACGCAATAATTGCAAAGAAAACTGCTGGAGCGACTTAAACAATTATTGCAGATGCAACCATTGAAATAGATCTAATCAGCTATATAACGATGAACAAGGAAGAGCGATGATGAAGCCGATAACTCCAATTTCAAGCTGGATAACTGGTGATAATACTAGAACAACAAGTAAAACCTATAATTCTAGTAAATATCGATAACTAGTGAATAAATCCAAACGAAACCACAGCGATGCGCCCGAGGTTAAAGCTTAGATGTTATTCGATAAGCGGAACCTACCAATTGGCCGGAGACCAAGTTGATGCAGTCCTGCCAATCCGTGCGAACTCGTGAAAGAAGAAAAAGTATTGGCGAAGTCGCCGACTTGAAAGTAAAGTACTAGGAAAAAGTAGATGTGTTTGGTTGATTGATTGTTGATATCTTACAAAGCCCTGACGACTCCTATTTATACCCTAGAACCTGGACTCCTGGTCGATTACGACTTGTTACAATCTTATTTTAAACAGAAAAACTACTATATCTATAATATTTTTATAAAGGAAACGGACTCCCGCAGAATCTTCCGTCGCCGTCTCCTAATCCAATCAGGACTTTTTCCATTGCTTCTCGACCGAATCAGCATTGCTCCGTTGACCAACATCAGGTCACTTTTGACCGGGATCCTCTGTTGTGGTTCCAATCTGTTGGCGCAAGTTGCATTACCAATCGGCCGATTCCCAACTGTTACCTCAATCGGCCGATTCTTTAGTGTAGCCTTTAGATCTGCCGCATCGGCCAATCTCTTCTCCTGACGCTGATTCAACACGTGTCAAAATCCATCGTCAACAGGAGCATACATAGCTGTGATGGCGTTAATCTTCTCTAGATTTTCTTCAATCCCGTGGTGGCTGACAATGAACCCGAGTAGTTTTCCTTGAGGGACGCCAAAGACGCACTTTGTCGGGTTGAGCTTCCATCGAAACCGTCGGAAGCTGTTTAAAGTCTCCTCGAGGTCGGTGATGAACTCGTCGTGGGATCTGGTCTTGATGACCAGATCATCCACGTAAGCCTCAATGATGCGGTGTAGTTGATCTGCAAGGCGCAATTGGATGGCCTGTTGATAGGTGGCTCCAGCATTCTTCAACCCAAAAGACATTGTACTGTAAGCATATGCTCTAAAGGGGGTGATGAACGCCGTTTGGATCTGGTCTTCCTCCTTGAGAGCTATCTGATGATAGCCCGAGTAGCAGTCGAGGAAGGAGAGCAGAACGCAGCCAGCCGTGGAGTCGATGACTTGGTCGATGCGTGGGAGCGCGAAGGGGTCCTTTGGGCAGTGTTTATTGAGATTAGTATAATCCACACACATCCTCCATTCATTATTATTCTTTTTGAGTACAAGTACAGGGTTGGCTAGCCACTCAGGGTGGTATACTTCTTTAATAAAACCAGCCGCGAGTAGTTTTGCTAACTCTTTCTTAATGGCCTCCCTCTTGTCGGGGGCGAAATGACGCAGTCGTTGCTTCTTCGGAGTGGCTTTAGGGTCAACTTTTAGGCAGTGCTCGATCAACTCCTTGGGCACCCCTGGCATATTCGCTGGTTTCCACGCGAATATGTCACGGTTGGCCCTAAGGAAGCTGACGAGCACACTTTTCTATTTATCACCTAAGCCGCCTCCAATCAGAGCAATCTTGGGCGGGTCGCCTTCTTGCATCTGGATGGTCTTGATGCCGATGTCGCTGGGTTAGGTTTAACCCTCGAGTGGCTTGGCCGCTGGTTGGAGATTTCCATCTCTGTGTTGGTCAACTTCAGCATGGCTTCTGCAGATGGCTCTGGCACGCGTGAAGTCATGGAGTACTCGATCGCCTCCTGGTCGCAGTCATATGACTTCTTCAGGTCGCCATGGAGTGTGAGTACGCCTGTCTTGCTTGGCATCTTGAGTAGTAGATACACGTAGTGGGGCACGGCCATGAATTTGGCTAGTGCTGGCCTGCCAAGAATGGCATGGTACGACGAGTTGAAATCCGCCACCTCGAACTTGATGTACTCGGGGCGGTAGTTGTCTTTTGTCCCGAAGGTGACAGGCAGGACCATTGACCCGAGTGGTATAGCCACGTTGTCCAGGACGATCTCGTAGAAGGGAGCTTTGCTAGGAGTGAGCATCTTGGAGATGTCCAATCCCAACTTCTTGAGAGTACTCACGAAGAGCAGGTTAAGGCTGCTTCCGCTGTCGATGAGTACTCGGGTGAGCTGTGAGCCCACCACGACAGGATCTAGGACGAGTGGGAATTTTCCCGGCACGGAGAAGCTGGTCCATTGATCATCCCTGGAAAAGGAGATCGGGACCTCGCTGTATCTCAAAGGCCTTGTCATGGCTGGCTCCACAGAGAGTATTTCGTGCAGGGTTAGCTTCTGCGTGTGTTTGGAGAGGAACCCGCCGTCTCCGCCGAAGATAACGTTGATGACGTTCGTCGGATTCTGGAAGTCTTGAGCTCCCGACTTGTCACTTCCTTCTTCATCGTCCTCCTTGTCCTTTCGCTTTCCTACTTGATGGAGGGGTCGAGCGTTGAGTGATTTGCGGATGGTGACGCACTCGAAGATTGTGTGGCGCGACTTCGGGTGTACCGGGCATTGCTTGTGCAAGATTTGCTCGTATTCTGACTGGTTGTTCCCGACTTCTTGCCACGCAGGTTGCGCTCGAGAGCCGCGACTTCAAGGTTTGGCTTTCGCTTTCGAGGGTTCTTCGAGTGGTTCCGCTGGCTTTTGTCGAAGTGGCCATTGCCGTTGCCTTGTTTGTCGTGGTTGCGCTTGGGGAATCGGTTGTTTTCCTCGTCCTCCTAGTCAGCCCATCTTTCCATCATGTCACGCAGTTGCACAGCAGTAGTTGGGTTGTTGCGCCCGAAGTCGTGGTACGTGTTCTTCGAGAAAAGGCCGTGTTGGAAGCAGCGGAAGATGCCCTCATCGGTGATGTTGGCGATGGTGGCGCGCGTCTCAAAGAAACGCAAGACCTTAGGGTGTCATTCATCTCCTGCGTCACCTGGGACAAGTCATGGCGATTGCCTGCCTTGGTCATGGATCCCTGGAAGTTGTCGATGAAGGCCCTCTTGAGGTCCTCCCACGATTCGATAGAGTTTGGCTTGAGGCTTTCAAGCCTCGTGAGGGGTGCAGGCTCCAGAGCCACCTGGAAGTAGAGAGCTTTTGTAGAGTTCGATCCCCCTGAAACTTCAATGGCAACAGAGTAGCAACGAAGCAACTGGCGCGGGTCCTGCTTACTGTCATACTTGGGGATTCCGACTGGTTTGAAGTCGTTGGGGTAGGACTTGTCGGTGATGCTGGTGGTGAAGGTGGGGAAACGGTCGCTGTCTTCGTCGTCGTGGTACCTGCCGGGACGGTCTTGTTGATGCCAGATTTTGACACGTGTTGAATCGGTGTCGGCAGATCTAAAGGCTACAGTGAGGAATCGGCCGATTGAGGCTACAGTTGGGAATCGGCCGATTGGTGATGCAACTTGCGCCAACAGATAGGGAAGGTGAAACCATTGGAACCACAACAGAGGATCCCGGTCAAAAGTGGCCTAATGTTGGTCAACGGAACGATGCTGATTCAGTCGAGAAGCAATGGAAAGAGTTCTGATTGGATTAGGAGATGGCGGCAGAAGATTCTGCGGGAGTCCGTTTCCTTTATAAAAATATTATAGATATAGTAGTTTTTCTGTTTAAAATAAGATTGTAACAGGTCGTAATCGATCAGGAGTCCTGGTTCTAGGGTATAAATAGGAGTCGTCAGGGCTTTGTAAAGGACATCAACGAATCAATCAACAATACAATCTACTTTTTCATCACACTTTTACTTTCAAGTCAGCGACTTCGCTAATACTTTTTTCTTCTTTCACGAGTTCGTACGGATTGGTAGGGCTGCATCGACTCGATCTCCAGCCAATTGGTAGGTTCCGCTTATCGAATAACATCTGAGCTTTAACCTCGGGCGCATCGCTGTGGTTTTGTTTGGATTTATTCACCAGTTATCGATATTTACTAGAATCATAGGTTTTACCTGTTGTTCTAGTATTATCACCAGGTATCCAGATTGAGATTGGAATTATCGGCTTTATCATCGCTCTTCCTCGTTCATCGTCATATAGCCGATTAGATCTATTTCAAGTGTTGCATCTGTAATAATTGTTTAAGTTGCTCCAGCGGTTTTCTTTGCAATTATTACGTGATTATCGACTGATCCATAGCCGGTCATCTTCAGAGCAAATCGGCCGATTCGCCGACACGCTCTTCGGGACAGATCGGAACCCCAGCTGATCGGAACGCCCGAAATTTAATACTTTTATTTCCTTGTCAATCAACAGGTCAGATTGACTGGCACGCCGCGCGAACCGCACCAGTGCAATAACCCGAACAGGAGCTAAGCAGATTCTCCCGGGTCGTGTGTCCGACACTGAAGGTCATCGGCCGATTCCTGGCCGATTTTTAGTGCCAACACACTTTTAGCACGCCTGGTGGGACGCCTCAAGATCCAATATGTCAAAGAACGCAGAAGTTTCCGAGAACAACATCATTGAGGTCACAGAAGCGGATCTCAAGGACGACCAGAAAGAAGACTTGGCTAAGCATCTGGAAGATTACAAAAGGATGTATCTGCAGTCGTTCAGTCGTACCAGAAGCAGGGAGGCAATCAAGAAAGCTCCTCTTCCTGTTCCCCGCCACATCACCATTGATGAGGATTCGGGCAAGATGTCCGATATGATCCAACAGTCTGTCTACCAGGCTTTCATCGACCAATCCTCGGTGAGGACCAACACGGTGTATAACGCCGTCATCAGTTCTCTGGTCAGCGGAGCAGCTCAAGGATATCAGGGGCCAGCATACGCCCCACCTGTTGCACCTCCAGCCAGAAGCTCTCCAGGCACATCCCACTCGGCTCCTCAGCCGATGTCGGCGCAATGCGAAGGATATAACACTTCGTTGCCTCCAGTGTCTCCAAGGTATAACGGTGCACCATGTTTCACATCACAAGCACCGCTTCAGCCTGTCCAGATTGCCTCTGTGCAATCATCGCCCACAAACTCAGTGCCTTGGGGGGCATCGGCAACGGCGGCCTTTCCCGATCAGTCAAACGCACATGGGAGCTATCCAATCCAGGCGCCGTTCCATCCGGCCATCCGGCCGACGGTCCCTCATTATCAATCAGCCCCGTCAGAAATCGGCAGGGAGGCAGGCGCTGTAGAAGCACTCAGAAGCACGGTGCAAATGACGATGTACGATGGCATGGTGGATTCGCTTCGCCACCAACTGTCAACCGCTCTGACGGCCGTAACACCACAGAATCTGCCGCATGCTTCGATCCATCACCCGGTCGTACCGCCGCCAATCCTCCAACATATGCCGGCACCCCGAACAGCTGTTCATCAGCAGCAAGTGGATTGGACGGCGAGAATAGCGGAAGTAATTCAGGACCAATTCGGGTTAAAGCCGAAAGTGCAGACTTATACATACAAGACACCATATCCATCAGCCTACGACCTGCTGCCGTTTCCCCACCGGTACAAGGTTCCTGATTTCACCAAGTTTTTGGGGCTCGATGACACATCTACCGTGGAGCACATTAACAGATTCATCATCCAGGGCGGGGAAGCCGCCACGCAAGATGCTCTGAGGGTGCGTCTGTTCTCGTCGTCTCTGTCTGGATCGGCCTTTCAGTGGTTCACCACTTTACCACCCAATTCCATTGTTACTTGGGCCGATCTGGAAAAGCAATTTCCATAAGTACTTCTACGCAGGAGTATATGAGATGAAGCTCTCAGATTTGACAAGCCTCAGGTAAAGGAGCGATGAACCGGTAACTGGATACATACAGAGGTTCAGAGAAATCAGAAACAAATGCTATACCCTGACTCTGACCGATGCCCAGTTGGCCGATATCGCTTTCCAAGGCCTCTTGCCACATATCAAGGAAAGGTACGCCTCACAAGAATTCCAAAGCTTAAGCCAGATCGTTCACCGATTGGCAGGTGAGGAAGTCTGTCCGTTTGAGCAGCGGAGGAATTTCCAGAAAAAGGTGGCATATCTGAAAGGATCTGAATCTGAGTGGGACGAAGAAATCGGCCTAGCAGAGTGGGTCAAAGGGAAAAAGCCAATATCCTGCCCTTTCGGAAAGAAAGAACCAGAAGCATTCGGCTTTGACACATCAAAGGCCGATAAGATTTTCGACTTACTATTCCAGGAAGGGCAGATCAAGCTATCACCATACCATACCATCCCTTCAGTCGATCAGCTTAAGAAAATGAAGTACTGCAAATGGCACAACGCTACATCTCATGACACAAATGAGTGCAAGATCTTCCGTCAGCAGATACAGTCGGCCATCGAGCAGGGAAGACTAAAGTTTGAAACCCCGGCAAAGCTGGCGAAGCCGATGAAGATTGACCAGCATCCTTTCCCGGCCAACATGGTTGACACAGGAAGAAACTCACTGCAAACCAAGGTGCTAACGTCGGAATCGGTTAGAATGAGCGGCGCCGTAGATCCCAGGAAGAAAGTTACGGTGGATGAGGTCAAAGAGAAAAGATGGGCTGAAGACGAGGGCGAAGGATCAGAAAGATCGCGTAGAGCCGTCACTTCCCAATTCTTACTCAACAAATATCGGCAGCAGCAGGAACGGTCAAGGTACCATGACGAGATGATACGCCGATATGAGGATCACTGGCAATGTCCGTTCTTCATCCATTGCTGGGAAAATGACCTCCGATTGCCATCAGCCGATAACTGTCCTGAGTGCAATGGATTAAGCCACAACGATCGCCCGTTCAAAAGAGCTGATCAGGAGAAATCAGCGCGAACAAGAAGGACGGTGCCTTTCAGTGCATGATCGGCCGGGGGGCAGAGTTGACCGGTATCACCGGTCGAAAGGCAAGATCAACCAGCAGGAGTGACTGGGGGGCAGAACCAGCGTACACGATCGGCTGGAAGAGATGGCTGATGACAGGGTGTCAGATGAAAACCCTCTAGGAAGGGAACCAGATTGGGAGCACGCCAAATCATCGGCCAGACCAGTAAACCCTAGATGGTGCCCTGAAGGATTGTCTAAATCTCAGAAGCGGAGAATCCAACGCCTGCGCCAATGGGAGCAACAAGAAGAAGAGCAGAGGCAGGCGATGGAAAAGAGAAACATCAAGTCTCGGGTCTGGCGCCCCAAGAAAAACAACAGTAAGGAAGTTGGCAATCAAGAATCGGCAGTTGATGTCAATATGGTGTTCATATTGCCGATGGAGTTCATGGCGCCTGCGGATCGAGACAAGGCAACAAGGATGGAAGAGCAAATGGCGCAATTGGTATTAGAGCCCATGACAGCCACCTTTGAGAAACCAGAAAACAAAAAACGGCAACATCTCAAGGCATTATTTCTCGAAGGGCACGTTAGCGGACGACCCGTTACCAGGCTACTAGTGGATGGAGGCGCCACAGTCAACATCATGCCATATGCCATGTTCCGGAAGTTAGGCAAAAGTGATGAAGACCTGACCAAGACGGACATGATGCTCAAGGACTTCGAAGGCAACGTGTCTCCCGCCCGTGGAGCACTCTGTGTCGACCTCACCATCGGCAGTAAGACCCTTCCTACTACCTTTTTTATTATTAATGGTAAGGGGTCCTACAACATGTTGCTCGGTCGCGACTGGATACATGCGAATTGCTGTGTCCCATCTACAATGCACCAATGCCTCGTGCAATGGGTCGGCGACAGTACAGAGATAGTCACCGCCGATTCCGCCTACAGCGTCGCAGCGGTCGACACGCAACAATGGAGTTGTGAACACGTCAGGTGTATATCCGGCAGGATGTGGGACACTGATTTCCTTAAAGTGTCCGATTTTGGTCTACAGCCAATCCAAGCAGTCGGCTCTGAAGATTCAGAATAGATGGATCAGTTCGTTCGAGAAGACGGAAAGCTTGGGCGTGGGTTTACGTCGGCCGATTCATTAGAGATGGTGGATTTGGGAGATGGTAGCAAACCAAGGCCGACGTATATTAGTGCTAGCTTGGAACCTGGATATAAGTGTAAATTGATAAATTTATTAAAAGAATTCAAGGATTGCTTTGCTTGGGAATACCATGAGATGCCTGGTCTAGACCGGTCCATTGTTGAACACCGGTTACCTATAAAATCAGGATATCGGCCATATCAGCAGCCTGCACGACGGTGCAACCCCGAAATTCTACCTGATATAAAGGCCGAGATTACAAGGTTGATTGAAGCAAGATTTATTCGGCAGTGCCGTTACGCCGAATGGATTTCTAATATTGTGCCTGTGTATAAGAAGAACGGAAAATTGCGCGTATGGATCGACTTCAGGAACCTAAATCAGGCTACACCAATGGACAGATATCCAATGCCGACGGCCGATGTCTTGATAGATGCTGCCGCAGGACACAAAGTCATCAGTTTCATGGATGGTAATGCTGGGTACAATCAAATATTAATGGCCGAAGAAGATATCCCGAAAATGGCTTTCAGGTGTCCGGGTCACCTTGGTCTATTCGAGTGGGTTGTAATGACCTTTGGGTTAAAGAACACCGGTGCTACATATCAGCGGGCCATGAACTATATCTTTCACAAGCTCATTGGTGCATCAGTGGAAATTTACATCGACGATGTAGTGGTCAAGTCAAAAGGTCATCAGGAACATCTAGCCGATTTACAAGAGGTACTGGAGTGCACAAGGAAGCATGGGTTGAAAATGAACCCGAACAAGTGTGCATTTGGTGTATCGGCCGGGCAATTCTTAGGATTCATGGTCCATGAGCGCGGGATAGAGGTTAACCGGAAGACCATTGACGCCATCAACAAAGTTATAGCCCCACAGAATAAAACTGAGTTGCAATCCCTCATCGGCAAGGTCAATTTTATCAGAAGATTCATATCCAACCTGCCCGGACGTATTGGAGCTTTCACTCCTTTGTTGAAATTGAAGCCCGACCAGGAATTCGTGTGGGGAGAAGAACAACGCAGAGCGTTAGAAGATATCAAGCAATATCTGATTTCACCTCCGGTGTTAGTCCCGCCACAGCCTGGTAAGCCGTTCAAATTATACTTATCGGCTGATGAACGAGCTATTGGATCGGCGTTGGTACAGAAGTTCGAAGGGAAAGAACGGGTGGTATATTATGTTAGCAGAAGACTCCTGGACATCGAAACAAGATATTCCCCGGTGGAACGGCTGTGCCTGTGTTTATACTTCTCGTGTACCAAGCTCAGGTACTATTTGTTATCGGCAGAGTGCATAGTTGTATGCAAAGATGATGTGGTGAAGTATATGCTATCACTGCCGATTTTGAAAGGACAGATTGGAAAATGGATCCCGGCTCTATCAGAGTTTGACTTAAGGTACGAATCGGCCAAAGCTATCAAAGGTCAAGTCATGATTGATTTCGTAGCTCAGCATTGTGGACCGGAAATTGCTGTCGTTGAACCTCTGCTTTTGGCAGGCCTCCACCATCTCGTATTGGCCCGACGTCGACGCGCACGACACAACATCGTCAACAAAAGTCTTCGTGTGGGGCCGGATCAGGAATCAGCATTGTTCTTGTATCACCTCGGGGAGCAAGTTATGATTTTTCTCTGCCGATAGAAGCATCCGCCACCAATAACCAAGCGGAATACCGAGCCGTCCTAAAGGGTATCCAATTATTAATGGAAGTCAAGGCTGATGCAGTCAAAATTTTTGGGGATTCCATGCTCATCGTAGATCAGTTAACGGGGAAATCTGAATGCAAAGATGATATCTTAAGGATTTACTATGAAGATTGCCTCCAGCTGTTAAAGGAATTCAAGTCTGCAATAATTGAGCATATCCCCAGAAATTATAATGAAGAGGCCAATAGGCTAGCCCAACACGCATCCGGATATCGGCCGATTCAAGGAGCTATGATTTTAGAGCTCGTGGCCGATGATTGGCGAAAGGAGATTGCCGATTACTTGAGGGATCCGTCCTAGAAGGTGGATCGGCGAGTGCGTTTCCAGGCCATAAAATATGTGTTACTTGAAGACGATTTGTTTTACCGGACGATTGATGGGGTTCTTCTCAAATGCCTGGGAACGGAAGAAGCAAAGGTCCTGAAGGGGGAAATCCATGAAGGCGTATGTGGAGCCCATCAATCGGCTCACAAGATGAAATGGATGATCAGAAACAATGGGTATTACTGGCCAACGATCCTTGAAGATTGTTTCAAATATTATATAGGTTGCCAAGACTGTCAGAAGTTTGGCAATGTGCAGTGCGCGCCAGCTTCGGCTATGAATCCAGTAATCAAGCCGTGGCCGTTCAAAGGTTGGGGAATAGATCTTATCGGACAGATTCACCCTCCATCGAGCAAAGGGCATAAGTTTATATTGGTAGCCACTGATTATTTCACTAAATGGGTGTAGGCAGCTCCGTTAAGGATCATGACATCGGCCGATATGATTGAGTTCGTTAAGAACCATATTGTTTATCGATTCGGTATTCCTCGGACTATCACAACTGATCAAGGAACGATGTTCACCTTTGGAGAATTCGCTGCCGGTATGGGGATTAAATTATTGAATTCTTCTCCATACTATGCTCAAGCCAATGGCCAGGCCGAATCGTCCAATAAGGGGATAATCAAGTTGATCAAGAGGAAGATAGAAGAACAACCCAAGAAGTGGCACATGTCTTTGGCTGAATCTCTATAGGCTTATAGGATGGCTTGCCACGGGGCCACTAAGATATCTCCTTATCAGTTGGTATATGGTCACGAGGCAGTCTTGCATTGGGAATTAAGGACGGGGTCAAGGCGCATATCGCTTCAATATCAGTTGACGGCCGATGACTATTCCTTCCTCATGAAAGATGAGCTCGATGACTCGGCTGGTCAGCGGTTGAGGGCCCTGATTAGCATCAAAGAAAATAAGAAAAGGGTGGCCAAGTGGTATGACAAAAAGGTCAAGGTTAAGCAATTCTCCCAAGGAGATCTGGTATGGAAGTTGGTGCTGCCGATAGGGTCTAAAGATCCCAAATTCAGTAAATGGTCACCTACTTGGGAAGGGCCGTATAGAATCGGCCGATGTGCTCCGGGAAATGCATATATTCTAGAAACTATCAAGGGGGAAGAATTCCTAAGAGCCTTAAATGGAAGATATCTGAAGAGGTACTATCCAAGCATTTGGGTAGGTGCGTAACTTGCAGTAAGATGCATCAAGGCAACGTGGCCGACTCCTATCGGCTTTTGTCTACATAGCTCATGTAAAAATGACATCGCCTTAAGGAGGAAACATTTTGGTTTGGTTTGACCGATTCATTATTCGGTGAAAACAACAGAGTACATGGCCGACATGGTACAAGTCGCCCTTAGAATAAAAAGTACCAATATATCTATTGATCACGCCTTCTCTTGAACTCTCTCTCGATCCGGCCCAGTTTTATCAGAAGGCGGGTGGTCTTCTCCTTCAGATTCTCCATGGTGGCTTCAGTCTCGACTTGATGATGGAGTGGATGGCTCCTGTCGAGAGGTGGTTGAGGTGTTCCTGCCGCGGCATTTTCAAGGGCAACTGAGCGAGGGAGTGGAGGACTCCTTTCAGTTGGCAGTCGCTTAGGGTAGTGAGCGTTTATACGGTCCCAGTACTTCTGGACATCAGCAGGAACATGACCTTTAAAGTTCTTCAGAGTGAGCTCTTATCAGATCTATGTCTGCCTGCAACAGTGGTTCGCTGGAGGAGATTACCAGGTTTGTGGAGAAAGGGAGGCAGAGAATGCCGGTACTTAAGGACAATCCGAGAGAGAAAGGGCAAAGGCGGGATTTTTGCCGCTCCGTCTACACAAATTCCAGGAGAACAGTTGTCTTAGGCGCCCAGTCCGAGAAGATTGCAATGATCATGTAGAAGACCGCGAAACGGAAGGAGATTTTTACTGCGCTCGTTTCGGAGGAGAGATTAAAGAAAAGAGTTTCGAAGTAAAAATTATGTTTTACTTCGAAACTGGGGGCCATGTGTTGACGCCAGATTTTGACACGTATTGAATCGGCGTCAGGAGAAGAGATTGGCCGATGCGGCAGATCTAAAGGCTACAGTGAGGAATCGGCTGATTGAGGCTACAGTTGGGAATCGGCCGATTGGCGATGCAACTTGCGCCAACAGATAGGGAAGGTGAAACCATTGGAACCACAACAGAGGATCCCGGTCAAAAGTGGCCTAATGTTGGTCAATGGAACGATGCTGATTCAGTCGAGAAGCAATGGAAAGAGTTCTGATTGGATTAGGAGATGGCGGCAGAAGATTCTGCGGGAGTCCGTTTCCTTTATAAAAATATTATAGATATAGTAGTTTTTCTGTTTAAAATAAGATTGTAACAGGTCGTAATCGATCAGGAGTCCTGGTTCTAGGGTATAAATAGGAGTCGTCAGGGCTTTGTAAAGGACATCAACGAATCAATCAACAATACAATCTACTTTTTCATCACACTTTTACTTTCAAGTCAGCGACTTCGCCAATACTTTTTTCTTCTTTCACGAGTTCGTACGGATTGGTAGGGCTGCATCGACTCGATCTCCAGCCAATTGGTAGGTTCCGCTTATCGAATAACATCTGAGCTTTAACCTCGGGCGCATCGCTGTGGTTTTGTTTGGATTTATTCACCTGCTATCGATATTTACTAGAATCATAGGTTTCACCTGTTGTTCTAGTATTATCACCAGTTATCCAGCTTGAGATTGGAATTATCGGCTTTATCATCGCTCTTCCTCGTTCATCGTCATATAGCCGATTAGATCTATTTCAAGTGTTGCATCTGTAATAATTGTTTAAGTTGCTCCAGCGGTTTTCTTTGCAATTATTACGTGATTATCGGCTGATCCATAACCGGTCATCTTCACAGCAAATCGGCCGATTCGCTGACACGCTCTTCGGGACAGATCGGAACCCCAGCCGATCCGAACGCCCATGTTGACGCCAGATTTTGACACGTGTTGAATCGGCGTCAGGAGAAGAAGATTGGCCGATGCGGCAGATCTGAAGGCTACAGTAAGGAATCGGCCGATTGAGGTAACAGTTGGAAATCGGCCGATTGGTGATACAGCTTGCGCCAACAGGCTGGGGCTACAACAGAGGATCCCGGTCCAAAGTTGGTCAACAGAGCGACGCTAATTCGGTCAAGAAGCAATTGGAAAAGTCCTGATTGGATTAGGAGATGGCGGCGGGAGATTCTACGGGAGTCCGTTTCCTTTTTAAAGATATTATAGATATAGTAATTTTCCTGTTTTAAATAAGGTTGTAACAAGTCGTAATCGACCAGAAGTCCTAGTTTTAGGGTATAAATAGGAGTCGTCAGGGCTTTGCAAAGGAGATCAACACATCAATCAACAAAACACTTTTACTTTCTACTAGCAATTTACTTTCAAGTCGGCGACTTCGCCAATACTTTTTCTTCTTTCATGAGTTCGTACGGATTGGCAGGGCTGCATCAACTTGATCTCCGGCCAATTGGTAGGTTCCGCTTACCGAGTAATATCCAAGCTTTAACCACGGGCGCATCGCTGTGGTTTCGTTTGGATTTATTCACCAGTTATCGATATTTACTGGAATTATAGGTTTTACCTGTTGTCTAGTATTATCACCAGTTATCCGGCTTGAGATCAGAGTAATCGGCTTCATCATTGCTTTTCCTCGATTTATTGTCACATAGCCGATTAGATCTGTTTCAAGTGTTGCCTCTGTAATAATTGTTTAGATAGTTTCAGCAGTC
This sequence comes from Panicum miliaceum, assembly GCA_032594955.1. Lineage (NCBI taxonomy): Eukaryota > Viridiplantae > Streptophyta > Magnoliopsida > Poales > Poaceae > Panicum > Panicum miliaceum. Next base: position 26,547,204 of record CM064066.1, on the reverse strand, counting down.
TTCTTTGCAATTATTACGCGATTATCGGCTGATCCATAATCGATCATCTTCACAGCAAATCGGCCGATTCGCCGACGCGCTCTTCAGGACAGATCGGAACTCCAGCCGATCGGAGCGCCTGGAATTTAATACTTTATTTCCTTGTCAATCAACAGGTCAGATTGACTGGCACGCCGCGTGAACCGCACCAGGGAGATAACCCGAACAGGGGCTAAGCAGATTCTCCCGGGTCGTGTGTCCGACGCTGAAGATCATCGGCCGATTCCTGTCTGGCCGATTTTAGCGCCAACACACTTTTGGCACGCCCGGTGGGACCACTTCAAGATCTCAAGATCTGATATGTCGAAGAACGCATAAATTTCCGACAGCAACATCATTGAGGTCACAGAAGCAGATCTCAAGGACGACCAGAGAGAAGAATTAGCTAAACATCTTGAAGATTACAAGAAGATGTATCTGCAGTCATTCAGTCGTACCAGAAGAGGGGAGGCTGTCAAGAAAGCTCCTATTCCAGTTCCCCGCTACATCACCATTGCTGAGGACTCGGGCAAGATGTCCGATATGATCCAACAGTCCGTCTACCAGGCGTTCATCGACCAGTCCTCGGTGATGACCAACACGGTGTACAACGCCGTCATCAGCTCTCTAGCCAGCGGAGTAGTTCAAGGCTATCAGGGACTGGAGTATGCCCCACCGATCGCACTCCCAGCCAGAAGCTTACCAGGCACGTCCCAATCGGCTCCCGGGCCGATGCTGACGCAACGCGAGGGATACGACACTCCATTGCCTCCAGCGTCTCCAAGACATAGCGGTGCACCATGTTTCCCATCACAGGCACCGCTTCAAACCGTCCAGATTGCTTCCGTGCAATCGCTACCCACGAGCTCAGTACCCTGGGGGGCATCAGTAACGACAGCTTTCCCCGATCCATCAACCGGGCAGGGGAGCTATCCAGTCCAGGCGCCGTTCCAATCGGCTGTCCGACCGACGACCCCTCAGTATCAACCAGTCTCATCGGAGATCGGCAGGGGGGCAAGCGCTGTAGAAGCACTCAGAAGCACGGCGCCGATGATGACGTACGACGGGGCGGCAGATTCACTTTGCCATCAACTATCAGCTGCTCAGCAAAATTCGCCGCATGCTTCAATCCATCATCCATCTGTACCACCACCAGCCCTTCAACATATGCCGGCACCGCAAACGGTCGTTCATCAGCAGCAGGTGGACTGGACGGCAAGAATAGCCGAGGTGATTCAGGACCAGTTTGGGTTGAAGCCAAAAGTGCAGACTTACACATACAAGACGCCATACCCATCCGCTTATGACTTGCTGCCGTTTCCACACCGTTACACGGTGCCTGATTTCACCAAGTTTTCAGGGCTGGACGATACATCCACTGTAGAGCACATCAACAGATTCATCATCCAGTGCGGAGAGGCCATCACGCAAGATGCTCTAAGGGTGCGTCTGTTTTCATCATCCCTGTCTGCATCGGCCTTCCAATGGTTTACCACTTTGCCGCCAAATTCTATTGTTACTTGGGCTGATTTGGAGAAGCAGTTCCATATGTACTTCTACGCAGGAGTACATGAGATGAAGCTCTCAGATTTGACCAGCCTCAGGCAGAGGAGCGATGAACCAGTAACTGGATATATACAGAGGTTCAGAGAGGTCAGGAACAAATGCTACAGTCTGGCTCTGACAGATGCACAGTTGGCCGATATCGCTTTCCAAGGACTCCTGCCACAAATCAAGGAGAGGTATGCTTCACAGGAGTTTGAAAGCCTAAGCCAGATCGTGCACCAATTGGCAGGACAGGAAGTCCGTCCGTTTGAGCAGCGGAGTAATTTCCAGAAGAAGGTGGCATACTTAGAAGGATCCGAATCTGATGGGGAGGAGGAAATCGGCCTGGCAGAGTGGGTAAAGGGCAAAAAGCCAATATCATGCTCTTTCGGAAAGAAAGAACCAGAAACATTCGGCTTTGACACATCGAAAGCCGATAAGATTTTCGACTTATTACTACAGGAAGGGCAGATCAAGCTATCTCAGTATCATACCATCCCTTCGGCCGATCAGCTCAAAATGATGAAGTAATGCAAATGGCACAACGCCACGTCTCATGACACAAATGAATGCAAGATCTTTTGTCAGCAGATACAATCGGCCATCAAGCAGGGGAGGCTCAAGTTTTAAACCCCGGCTAAATCAGCAAAGCTGATGAAGATAGACCAGCACCCTTTCCCGGCTAACATGGTTGACACAGGGAGAAATTCACTTCAAACCAAGGTGCTGACGTCAGAATCGGCAAGAAGGAGTGGCGCCGTTGATCCTAGGAGGCAGGTCACAGCGGATGAGGTCAAAGGGAAAAGGCGGGCTGAAGACAAGAGCAAAGGATCAGAACCATCACGCATACCCATCACATCGCGATTCTTGCTCAGCAAATATCGGCGGCAGCAGGAACGGTCGAGATATCACGACGAAATGATGCGTCGGCACGAGGATCACTGGCAATGTCCGTTCTTCATCCACTGCTGGGAAAACGACATCCGTTTGCCGTCAGCCGATAACTGTCCTGAGTGCAACGGATTAAGTTGCAGCAATCGCCCGTTTAAAAGATCACGCTCTAGGGACAGAGGATCAGAGCCGATCAGCAGAAATCGGCGCGAACAAGAGGGACAGCGCATTTCAGTGCATGATCGGCTGGGGGGCAGAATTGACCAGCATCACCGGTCAAAAGGCAGGATCAACCAACAAGATGGACTGGGGGGCAGGATCAGCGTGCATGATCGGCTGGAAGAGATGGCCAATGACAGGGTGTCAGACGAAGACCCCCTAGGAAGGGAACCAGATTGGGAACATGCCAGATCATCGGCCAAACCAGTAAACCCGAGGTGGTGTCCCGATGGCCTATCCAGATCCCAGAAACGGAGGATCCAACGCCTGCGCCAGTGGGAGCAACAAGAAGAAGGACAGAGGCAGGTGCCGGGGAAAAAGAAACGTTAAGTCTCGGGTTTGGCGCCCCAAGAAAAACAACAGCTAGGGAGCAGACAATCAAGAATCGGCAGCCGACATCAACATGGTGTTCATATTGCCGATGGAATTCATGGCGCCTAACGATCGAGACAAAGCGACAAGAATGGAAGAGCAAATGGCGCAGCTGGTGTTAGAGCCGATGACGGCTACTTTTGAGAAACCAGAAGAAGAAAAACGGCAACATCTTAAGGCGCTGTTTCTCAAAGGCTACGTTGATGGGCGACCCGTCACCAGACTTCTAGTAGATGGAGGCGCCGCAGTCAACATCATGCCGTATGCCATGTTTCGCAAGCTAGGCAAGAGCGATGAAGATCTCACCAAGACGGACATGATGCTCAAGGATTTTCAAGGCAACGTGTCTCCCGCCCGTGGAGCGCTCTGCGTCGACCTCACCATCGGCAGTAAGACCCTTCCTACTACCTTTTTCGTTATCAATGGCAAGGGATCCTACAACATGCTGCTTGGTCGTGACTGGATACATGCAAACTGTTGTGTCCCATCTACAATGCATCAATGCCTCGTGCAATGGGTCGGCGACAGTACGGAAATAGTCACCACCGATTCCGCCTACAGCGTCGCAGCGGCCGACACACAACAATGGAGTTGCGAACACGTCAGGTGTATATCTGGCAGGACTTGGGACACTGACTTCCTGAAGGTGTCCGATTTCGGTCTACAGCCGATCCAAGCAGTCGGCTTGGAGGATTCAGAATAGATGGATCAGCTCGTCCGAGAAGACGGGAAGCTCGGGCATGGATTTACGTCGGCCGATTGTAACAACCCTGATAAATTACATTTCCAAAGCAATGTCATTAGCCCAACCCTATGCTTAACCAACTAATAAAAGGGTGAAAAGAATTAGAACAAGTTAAGTTGAAGTTCAAATTGAAATTGGGCACATATGAATACTTTTGAATTTTTAAATTAACTTTCAAACCATAAGCCAAAAGAGATGTTGCCTGAAACCAAACTTGTAGAACTTTTTTTTCTGAACAACTTTCATGTTCAAAAGTTTTTGAAATTCAAATTAGAAAGAGGAGAAAACATCCTGTTTGCACCCAGCCCCCTGGAACTTTTAAAATTCTCGCAAAAAGGTCCTTCGCTCTCTCTCTCTCTCCCCTCCCCGCCCGACAGCACGACCAGGTGGCCGGCGACGCCTGACCGGCGCGAGCCGCCAGGCCAGTGGCCGCCGTGCCTCGCCCCCAGAACCGGCTTTGCCCCCCCCCCCCCCCACCGCCGCGCTGCCCAGTCCGCGCTCGCGCGTGCGCCACGCCGTGTCGTGCCTCTGCTCGCCGCCCGCCGCTGCCCAACCACCGCGCCGTGCCGTCCCGCCCGCCGCGACCCGCCCGTCGCTGCGCTTGCCTTCCGCCCGAGCCGCTGCTGCAGCTGTCCCCCAATCCCCGCGCCGCGCTCTTTCCTCGCTCCCACGCAAAATCCCCGGCCGCCAGTCGCGTGCTCCCGCCCGCCGCACGCCGCACCGGTGTCCTGACGCCGCTCACCGTGGCCAGTGGCACGCCATTGCCATGTCTCCGCCCCCGCGCGTCGCCCAGCACCCCCACCCCCTTCTGCCCCTATAAAAACCACCCCAGGCCGCCCGCGCGAGCCACCAGCAGCCAGAGCACGCTCGCCGCCGCCATTGTCGCCGCCTAGCTCCACCCGCGCGTGGACAGCCTCCCACAGCCGCCCCCTGCCCAAATTGAAGTGTCAGCCACCACTACATCACCCCACCGAAGCTCGCCGACCCGCCCAACACCGCCCAGGACCGCCGGAGCGCCGCCGCCCGCGCTGTCACCCGCCACCGCCGCCCCTGCTCACCGCGGACAGCTCAACTCCGACCTCCTCCGCCCAAGCCAAGCACCCGAGCAGTTTCCCCACGCGCCACTGAAGCTCCCCGTCCGGACCAGGCCGGCCCAAGCCCGCCGGAGCACCGCCGTCGACGCGTGCCGCCGTTGCCGCCGCCCCTGCTCCAACGCCTGCGAGCTATTCCCGGCCGTCCCCCACCCGAACAAGACCCCCACGAGGTAGCCCTCGCACCCTTGATCCTTCCCCAGCCCTCACCCCTCGCCGCCAGCGAGCCCCTCGCCGGAATTTCGGCCGGCCACCGTACCCGAGCCGCTCGAGGACCCAATTGCAGTAATTGAAATCTTTAGAAGGGTCTGCACGTAAGATTCAAGGACCCAGTTGTAAAAAAAAAGTTTCAAATCTAGATTCAAATTCAGTGAACTTATAAAATTCGTATAAAATCGTAAAAAATTCAGAAAAATGCAAACTCAACTGTTCTGGAATCCTTAGAAGAAACTCTACAACTTTTGTTACTTAAAGTTTGTCAGATTCTCAATATATTTTGCTCTACATTAAATGGAAGTTTTAATGGACTTCTTTTGTACCCGCTGTTGTAGATCAATGCTGACCCTAAATTTTGGGCAGTAAGTTAGTTGCTTGATGTTTAGGACTTTGTAAAAAGATCAGGCCCAAATCCCATCTCTATCTACACTGTTTATTAAACTTAGTTTCATACCATGTTTGGATAGAATTAATTGTCCCTGCAGTTAGGTTATGAATCACCTAATGGAACTTTTTCTATACTGGTGTAATGGTACCTAGATGCCAGAGAAAAATTTAGAGACCTTTTATCTCCCAGGAACCTATTTATTTGATTTATGTGCTTATAACATACATTAAATAAAGAAAATAGTATCTTAGCTTGGAAAATTCTCATATTTTTACTAGAACATACCCAGTAGGATGCTGCATAAAAAGTTTCAGGGAAAAAAACCCTGCGTAAGATCCTGTAAAAATAAATCCGTAAATAACCTAGGTGTGTAATGTCATATTTACTATGCTCGGAAAACTGCATAATAAATCCTATAAAAATTACAGTCGCTCCTTCTTGATGAAATGAAAGCCCTGTAAAAATCTTAGTCTCAGTTTTTGCACCATTTGTTCTGTACAAAAAGAACAAGAGTCTAGCAGCAACCATGTAATATATTTTTCATAATTAATCTGCTGCATGAAATTGGCTGAAAATTTTACAGTAAGCATATCTTTCCCTGTTGTGCCTAGATCCAAGATTTCATGACCAGAAACTACTCACTGTAGAAGTTACATTTAAATCATGTTTCCATGCGGAACATAAGTTCCCATGAACACCCACCTCACCTTGCTTAACGAAGTTACTCATTGTACTATTCTACTCTATTAACGATTGCCCACGAATGATAAAGTAATTCACTTCACGACAAACTCATGTTTTACAAACTGCAACTTTATCGTGAAGGAAATCATGTCGTTTACCATTACCACTACTTAAACTTGTGCATTCATGTAGAAACAACTACTCTCGCCGACGGGACTTACGAGCTGGTGCCCGAGTCCGAGAGTGAGCAGCGAGAAGCCCAGGCAAATTTAACTGAAGCAGTTGAAGATCCGGGTCAATGTTCAGACGATCCCCGGACTAACTTTTCGCAAGAAGGCAAGCCCCGGAGCATAACCCATTTCCTTTCCTAAATTATGCAACTCGCTACTCTTTTGCTTGTGCATTAAGTTTTTAGGAGTTGAATGAAAACTTAGTTGCATGATGTTAGGAACCCATGCTTGAAAACTAGATGTAAGGTTCGATAGAATGCTGTGCTAATAGGACTCCGGTAAAAGCCGAGTGATTTCCTATCACTCGCGAGAATATAGGAGTTGAATGTTTACTACACGCTGCAATCATAAGGACACGGACGGGCTATGGAACGATGTTTACGATTGAGGCCCGTCTGTTTAGTGAAAAATTTGCTAAGGCCGCAGTGTGTGGTAGTGGTGGTTAAGACTTTGAACGTACTAACCACATGCCGAGAATATGGTAATCGGTAAGCTTAAGTACCTGATTGGCCCGGCAAGGGGACGACATCCTACCCTTTGAACTTCGGTCCCATGTGCGTATGGCGAGTGCAGAGAGTGGTCACGACCCGGCGCCGAACCATGGCGTGGGGCTCTTGTACTCTCGGAGGGTAGCCCCGATCCACGACCCGGAAAGAAAGGGGAAAAGTTGCACGTGTGACTCTGGGAGTAACCACGTGACGTGTGTTTAGGTTTCCCTTGCAAGGTTAAGAAATTCGATTCGAATCGTCCGTTTCTCACGGCTATTGAGATTGCTTAACCCCCTTTACCCACAGAGTAAGAAGAGGAACAATGATGATGAATAAATTTGTTGGATGAAAAATTAATGCTTCACCATGAATGATATTGGATAGCTGCTTATCTAGAATGGTTAATGAAACTAGAATCTTGAGCTAAAAGTTGAAAGTAAGGACCCACTTGTAGATGCTTTTCGGCAAAACAAACCCCTGAGCCAAAAAGCCTTGCATGTCTAGAGTCGGTGGAGTAGATTCCACTACACGGGTAGGTCTTGCTGAGTATTAGTATACTCAGCCTTGCTTGTGGCTCGTTTTCAGGTGAGACCTTCGAAGATATGATTGCTAGCTTGACTTGGCCCTGCACTCTTCCCCCTGGTTGGTCGGTGGAATGGGATACGCCCCCGTCCAATGGAGATAATGCCGAGTGATGTCTCGTACGGGCTTCACCGAGACATCCTGTATCGTCGAGTAGCTTTCGTTGTTTTATTTTCCGCTGCAACTTAAACTCTGAAGAACTTATTAGTTATGATCACTGAAGTACTTGGTTTCTAAACTCAAACTTTGTTTGTAATATTCACCTATGATAATTTTTGTAATACTGCTGGAATATGGTATTCTCTGGGCTCATCGTCGCATGAGCATTCGTATGTATGGCATTCGATCCGTTTTACCGTGGTTGTATCGGGAGGTTACCCGACAGACCCATGGATTACTCCGTTTGAAGTGTAAGGTTAACCGAGATTGCCCTAATGGTGATGGTTAATACACTTGAGCCGGATTAATTCAGCTGGTTCTGCCACAGCTGGTATCAGAGCCGTAGCTGGTGCCACAGCTGGTAACAGCTGGCACCAGAGCCAAAATACATACGCCAGAGAATGCGACAAGCCTTAAAAACTCATTTTCATAAAACTTGACTAGAAGGATGTGTGGGAAAATGCGTTGGTTCGTTAAGGATGGTGCCTAGTTCGTAAAGCCCTAAGGAATTATGAGAAAGTTACTGTGGCAGAACCACCTGAATTAATCCGGCTCAAGTGTATTAACCATCACCATTAAGGCAATCTCGGTTAACCTTACACTTCAAACGGAGTAATCCACTGGTCTGTCGGGTATAACCTCCCGATACAACCACGGTAGAGTGGATCGAATGCCATACATACAAACGCTCATGCGACGATGAGCCCAGAGAATACCACATTCCAGCAAATATTACAACATTAGCATAAGTAAATATTACAGACCAAGTTTTGAGTTTAGAAACCAAGTACTTCAATGATCATACTAAGAAGTTCTTCAGAGTTTAAGTTGCAGCGGAAAATAAAACAACGAAAGCTACTCGACGATAAGGATGTCTCGATGAAGCCCGTACGAGACATCACTCGACATTATCTCCGTTGGACGGGGGCGTATCCCATTCCAGCGACCAACCAGGGGGAAGAGTGCAGGGCCAAGTCAAGCTAGCAATCATGTCTTCGAAGGTCTCACCTGAAAACGAGCCACAAGCAAGGCTGAGTATACTAATACTCAGCAAGACTTACCCGAGTAGTGGAATCTACTCCACCGACCCTAGACATGCAAGGCTTTTTGGCTCAAGGGTTTGTTTTGCCGAAAAGCATCTACAAATGGGTCCTTACTTTCAACTTTTAGCTCGAGATTCTAGTTCCGTTAACCATTCTAGATAAGCAGCTATCTAAAAGCATACATGGTGAAGCATTAAATTTTCATCCAACCAGTTCATTCATCCTCATTGTTCCTCTTCTTACTCTGTGGGTAAAAATGGTTAAGCAGTCTCAATAGCCGTGAGAAACGGACGAATCGAATTGAATTTCTTAACCTTGCAAGGGTAGGATGCCGTCCCCTTGCCGGGCCAATCTGGTACTTAAGCTTACCGATTCCCATAATCTCGGCATGTGTTTAGTACGTTCAAAGACTTAACCATCACTACCACACCCTGCGGCCTTAGCATTTTTCACTAGACAGACGGGCGTCAATCGTAACCATCGTTTCATAGCCCGTCCGTGTCCTTATGATTGCAGCGTGTAGTAGACATTCAACTCCTATTTTCTCGCGAGTGACAGGAAATCACTCGGCTTTTACCGGAGTCCTATTAGCACAACATTCTATCGAACCTTGCATCTAGTTTTCAAGCATGGGTTTCTAACATCATGCAACTAAGTTTTCATTCAACTCCTATAAACTTAATGCACAAGCAAAGGGTAGTGAGTTGCATAATTAGGAAAGAAATAGGTTATGCTCCGGGGCTTGCCTTCGCAGTTAGCTTGGGGCTCTTCCGAACTTGGGCTCGGGTCTTCAAGAGCTTCAGTTAAATTTACTTGAGCTTCATGCTACTCACTCTCGGACGCGGGCACCAGCTCGTAAGTTCCGTCGGCGAGAGTCGTCGATTCTACATGAATGCACAAGTTTAAGTCGTGGTAATGGTAATCGACATGATTTAAGTGTAATTACTATAGTGGATAGTTTCTGGTCATGAAACTTTGGATTTAGGCGCATTAGGGAAATATGTGCTTACTGTAAAATTTTCAGACAAATTCATGTAGCAGATTAATTATGAAAAATATATTACATAGTTGCTGTTAGACTTTTATTCTTTTTGTACAGGACAAATGGTGCAACAACTGAGTCTAAGATTTTTACAGAGCTTTCATTTAAGCATGCAGGAGCTACTGTAAGTTTTGTAGGATTTATTATGCAGTATTCAGAGCATAGAAAATATGACATTACACACCTAGGTTATCCAAGGATTCATTTTTACAGGACACTACAGAGGGTTTTTTTCCATGCAACATTTTACACAGCAACCTCTACCACAGTGTATCTCTTAGTAAAAATTTGAGAATTTTCCAAGCTAAGATACTATTTCCTTGATTTAATGTAGGTTATTAGCACATAAATCAAATAATTAGGTTCCTTTGAGATATAAAGTCTCCCAATTTTTCTCTGGCATCTAGGTACCATTACACCAGCATAGGAAAAGTTTCATTAGGTGATTCATAACCTAACAGCAGGGATAAAAATATTCTACCTAATCATGGTATGAAACTAAGTTTAATAAACAGCGCAGCTAGAGATGGATTTTGGGCCTGATCTTTTTACACAGTCCTAAACTTTAAGCAACTAACTCACTCTCCAAATTTTAGGGTCAGCGTTCATCTACAACAGTGGGTACAAAATAAGTTCATTTAAGCTTCCATTTAAGGTAGAGCAAAATGTGTGGAGAATCTGAGGAACTTCTTGTAACAAAAGTGGTAGCGTTTGTTCTAAGGATTCCAGAACAGTTGAGTTTGCATTTTTCTGAATTTTCTACGAATTTATACGGATTTTACAAGTTCACTGAATTTGAATCTAGATTTGAAACTTTCTTTCACAACTAGGTCCTTGAATCTTACGCGCAGACCCTTCTAAAGATTTAAATTCTTGCAATTGGGTCCTCAGGCGGCTCGGGTACGGCGGCCGGCCGAAATTCCGGCGAGGGGCTCGCCGGCGGCGAGGGGTGAGGGTCGGGGAAGGTTCAGGGGTGCGACAGCTACCTCGTGGGGGTGTTGTTTAGGTGGGGAACGGCCGGGAATGGCTCGCCGGCGTTGGAGCAGAGGCGGCGGCGGCGTGGCACGCGTCGACGGCGGTGCTCCGGCGGGCTTGGGGCGGCCTGGTCCGGCGAGCTTCAGTGGGGTGATGTAGTGGTGGCTGGAGGCTCAATTTGGGCAGGGGGCAGCGGTGGAGGGCTGTCCACGGGCGGGCGGCGCTCGGCGGCGGCAATGGCGACGGCGAGGCGTTCTGGGTGCTGGGGCTTGCGCGGGCGGCCGGGCGGGGCTTTTATAGGGGCAGGATGGGGTGTGGAGGGGCCTGGGCGATGCGCGGGGCAGAGGCACGGCACGGCGCGGCACTGGCCACGGCGGGCGGCAGCAGAACGCCGGCGCGGCGTGCGGCGGGCGGACGCGGGCGACTGGGCGGCCGGGATTTGGCGTGGCAGAGAGGAGATAGCGCAGCGCGCGGAGTGGGGGAGCAGCTGCTGCAGCGGCTCGGGCGGAGGGCAGACGCAGCGACGGGCGGGGCGCGGGAGCCGGGGCGGCACGGAGCGGTGCGGCGGTTGGGCGCGACGGGCGGCGAGGCTAGGCGCGGCAGCGGCGTGCGCACGCGCGGATGCTCACTGGGCAGCGCGGCGTGGGGAGGGGGCAAAGCCGGACGTGGGGGAGTGGCGCGGCGGCCACTGGCCTGGCGCCTCGCGCCGGTTAGGCGTCGCCAGCCACCTGGCGCGCGGCGGTCGGGCGGGGAGGAGAGAGAGGGGGGGGGGGCGAGGGGCCTGATTGCGAGAATTTGAAAAACTTCAGGGGGCTGGGTGCAAACAGGGCATTTTCTCCTCTTTCTAATTTGAATTTCAAAAACTTTTGAACATGAAAGTTGTTCAGAATAAAAAGTTCTACAAGTTTGGTTTCAGGCAACATCTCATTTGGCTTATGGTTTGAAAGGTAATTTAAAAGTTTCAAATGTGTCCAAATGTGCCCAAATTCGATTTGAATTTCAACTTAACCCATTCTAATTCTTTTCACCCTTTTATTAGTTGGTTAAGCATAGGGTTAGGCTAATGATACTGATTTTAGAAATGAAGTTTTACCAGGGTTGTCACAGCCTTCCCCCCTTAACAAGAATCTCGCCCCGAGATTCGGTAATTCTTAGTGTGGACGTGGGTGCACATACCAGTGGTTGAGATAAGAAACCCAGGGAAATTTTGGTTTAGGTAGCTCTCGGTTTCCCAGGTGGCTTCTTCTTCCGTGTGGTGATTCCATTGTACTTTATACATTCTAATCACTTTCCTCCTAGTTTCTCTTTCTTTTTTATCCAGAATTTTAACTGGGTGTTCGACATACGAGAGGTCGGGTTCTAACGATATTTCTTGTTGTTCCATAATCTCGGTAGGGACTCGAATACACTTCTTGAGTTGAGATACATGGAAGACATCATGGGTGGCCGTGAGCTGAGGGGCCAGTCGTAATTTGTAGGCTACGGGTCCGCAACTCTCAATGATTTCATAAGGACCAATGTAACGGGGAGCTAGTTTGCCTTTGATTCCGAATCTTTGCACTCCCTTGGTTGGCGAAACTCGAAGATAGACATGATCGCCAACTTCGAACTTTAGGGGCTTTCTCCTTTTGTCAGAATAGCTCTTTTGTCGGGCTTGTGCGGCTTTAAGATTTGCTTGTATTACTTTTACTTTCTCCTCTGCCTCGATTACCAGGTCGGGTCCAATTATTTTACGTTCTCCGGTTTGTGACCAGCTCAGAGGAGTTCGACACCTTCGTCCGTACAGGGCCTCAAACGGTGCCATTTTCAAACTCGTTTGATAGCTGTTGTTGTACGAGAACTCTGCTAGGGGTAGGCATTTGTCCCAATTCTTGTCATAGTGAATGACGCAAGCTCTCAGCATGTCTTCAAGAATTTGGTTTACTCTTTCCGTTTGTCCGTCAGTCTGAGGATGGTATGCTGAGCTGCGAATCAGTTTGGTACCAAGAGACGTTTGCAGTTGTTCCCAAAAGCGTGCTACAAACTGAGGACCACGATCGGAAATCATTGTCTTAGGTATTCCATGCAGGCAAACAATACGATCGAGGTAAATCTCGGCATATTTCTTGGTAGAGTAGGTGGTGTGTACCGGAAGAAAATGTGCCGTCTTTGTGAGTCTATCCACGATAACCCATATGGAATCGTGTTTCTGGGAAGTGTTTGATAGTCCAACGATGAAGTCCATACTTATGTCTTCCCATTTCCATGATGGTATAGGTAACGGTTGAAGTGTACCGGCTAACTTCAAGTGGCTAGCTTTTACTCTCTGGCACGTGTCACATTCCGAGACATACGTAGCAATTTCTCTTTTCATTCTAGTCCACCAGAAGTTTTGCCTTAGGTCTTGATACATTTTGCTACTGCCGGGGTGGATATAGAATTTGGAAAGGTGTGCCACATCAAGAATTTGCTTGCGGAGTTCACGATTCTTCGGAATGACTATACGATTTTCGAACCATAGAACTCCCTTATGGTCCTGGTGGAAACATTTGTACTTCTCCTCACCTAGAGCGAGTTTTTGTTTGATGATCTTAATTCCTTCATCATGTAGTTGTGCCATGACGATTTGGTCGTGAAGAGTGGGCTCAACTGAGATGTGATTTAGAGTGCCTTGGGAAACCATTTCCATGTTAAGCTTCCTCATTTCTGCACACAATGTCTCATGGTAGGACTCCATGGATAAGCAATGGCAATGGGACTTGCGGCTTAGTGCATCCGCGACTACATTAGCCTTGCCGGGGTGATAGTGCACTTCAAGGTCATAATCCTTGATTAATTCTAACCATCTCCGTTGTCTCATATTCAGATCGGCTTGTGTGAAGATATACTTGAGACTCTTATGATCCGTGTAGATATTGCACTGTGTACCCATGAGATAGTGCCTCCATATTTTCAGAGCGTGAATGACGGCTGCATGCTCAAGATCATGAGTGGGATAATTCTGTTCGTGGGGCCGAAGGGCTCGTGAGGCATATGCAATCACTCGATTCTCTTGCATAAGCACACATCCTAGACTAGTACCTGATGCGTCACAATACACATCGAATGACTTGGTATTATCAGGTTGAGCTAACACAGGTGCAGTAGTCAGATTCTCTCTGAGAGTGTGGAAAGCTTCTTCACATTCTTCATTCCATATAAACTTTACTTCCTTCTTTAACAGTTCAGTCATGGGCTTAGCAATTCGAGAGAAATCCGGGACGAAGCGGCGGTAGTAACCGGCTAAGCCCAGAAAACTGCGAGTCTGATGAACAGAGGTAGGGGGTTTCCAATCCATCACCTCTTGTACCTTGCTGGGGTCAACAGCTATGCCTTCGCTGGAGATCGTGTGACCTAAGAACTTTACAGTATCCAACCAGAATTCACACTTAGAAAACATAGCATAGAGCTAATGGTCTCTTAGACGTTGAAGAACAATGTGCAGGTGCTTTGCATGCTCTTCCTCATCCTTGGAATAGATAAGGATGTCGTCGATGAACACTACAACGAATTTGTCCAGTTCGGGCATGAATACCGAATTCATGAGATACATGAAATAGGTAGGGGCGTTGGTGAGTCCAAAGGACATGACCAAAAACTCATATAGTCCATATCGTGTGGAGAATGCAGTCTTAGGAATATCGCACGGGCGAATCTTGATTTGATGATATCCCGAACGAAGATCAATCTTTGAAAAGACTCTGGCTCCAGCTAATTGATCGAAGAGTACATCGATACGGGGAAGTGGGTATTTATTTTTAACAGTTACCGCATTGAGAGGTCGGTAGTCAACACATAACCTCAAACTGTCATCCTTCTTCTTTACGAATAGGGCTGGACATCCCCAAGGTGACGCGCTAGGGCGAATGAAACCTTTGTCCAGTAGTTCTTGGAGTTGAGTTTTTAGCTCTGCCAACTCTTTAGGGGGCATCCTATATGGTCTTTTAGATATAGGTGCAGTGCCTGGTTGTAGTTCAATGATGAACTCAATGTCCCTATCCGATGGCATTTCTGGTAAGTCATCCGGAAAGACATCGGCATACTCGTTGACGACAGGAATATCTTCTAGCTTAAGTCCTTCCACCTTGTAAGCACAGGAATTCGTGCAATCTAGGAATGGTAGGTAAAGGGTAGTGGCTCCGTGACTAGGTGAATTTATCTCCACGGCTCGGGAAGAAAGGTCCAGTGTGACTCCATGCATAGTCATCCAGTTCATTCCCAAAATAATGTCCATGCCGTCAAGAGGTAAAAGGACAAGGTCTGTGTCGATGGTTTTACTACCCAATTTGATTGGTACTTGTCTGACCATTTGGTTTGAAGCAATTTTACCACCCGGTGTTGATATCATATATGACCCTTTTTTGTGACAAACATCCAAGCCTACTTTTGCACCGAATTTTGCACTTATGAAACTATGCGATGCACCAGAATCAAATAATATAACTGCAGGCTTGTTATGGATAGAGAATGTACCCGACATCACTGGGGCTCCTTCTGGAAGCTTTGCAAGCGTGGTGAAGTTAATCCGTCCTTGCTTGACTTGCAGGGTTTGTCTCTTGCCCCTGTTCTTGGTGTTCGGGTTGGATCCCTGACCTTGGTTGGGCTGCCCAGACTGAGGGCATTCTCGTGCAAAGTGGTTAGAACTCCCGCATTTGAAGCAACGATTCGCGGGGCTGGGTCGAAGAGACTGTTGAAGAATGGGCCTCGGACCATTCTGTGGAGGCATCGGGGGTCGTACCATGCCTGGCGGCTGTGGGGGTCTGGCAATCCATCTCCCTGGCTGAGGGGCCCTTGGTGGAGCGGTGGGCGCGGCATTTTGCACGATGCAATACCTTGGTGGTTGAGCACTTGATGGTCCAGCGGGTGTCTTTCTCTTCTTCTCTGCCCGGTGTGCCATGATACAGTCTTCGTGGGTAATGGCCATATTGACCAATTCGTTGTAGGTGTCAGCCCTGGCTAGGTTCAGGCGTTCCTTAAGCTTGGTGTTCAGACCTCAGCGGAAACGATCACGCTTCTTGGCATCCGTATCGGCGTGATAGCCCGCATACTGGCATAGGTTGTTGAACGCCTGGGCGTACTGCAGTACGGTACGGGTGCCCTGGGTGAGTGCCAGGAACTCGTTCAACTTCCTCTCCATGAGACCCTCGGGGATATGATGTGCCCGGAACGCGGTCTTAAACTCATCCCAGTCGACCACATGGTCAGCCGGGAGCATCGCAGAATAGTGATCCCACCACAGTCGAGCGGTACCGCGAAGCTGTTGCGCGGCAAAACGAGCTTTGTTGGCCTCTGAGCATGGGGCCACCAGTAGTGTGAACTTGGATTCGATGGTGCGAATCCATGCGTCTGCATCCAGGGGTTCCTCTGTCTTATGGAACAAGGGCGGCTGGGTCCCTAGGAAATCCGTGTATCCTGCAGCTTGGGGTTGGTGAGCATTGTGCCCACCCCTCTGCTGGTGCTGTCCTTGCGCGATCTGACGCAGCAGCTCGGTTTGAGCGGCCATCACTTCCACCAAACTGGGCGGGGGTGGTGGCGATTGTCGCGGTCGGCTGCCACCGGCACCAAAACCATCGGGGTTGCCACGTGTTGATCCAACCATCTGAAACGTGAAAGGTTACCATTAGTAACGCGATCCATATTACTTCCTTGATTCATAAATGATTGGTGTAGTCATAGACTTCCGAAATCACAGCTAGAAGTATGGACAGAATCTCTGTTTGCTACGAGAAAAATCATAGCTTGCTGTGGGTCCATCCAAAACATCTCAAACTTTGGCAGTAGTCAGAGAATTTAGGAATGCACCACTTTGGTATTTAACTTCGGCGCTAGAACTATAGCTAAGGTGGTCGAAAGGCTCGTCCTTTGCCTTACTGTCTTAGCTGTTTTTCAGCAGATTGATCGGTACTGGTTCGCCTATAACTTAAACTAGCGAGGTCCAATGATGCTGAATTTTTGTGAGAACCACGACCACAAAATTTAGCACAAGTTTGGTATTCAACACTCAGCCAAGAGATGCAAGGAGACATGGATAAAAATTCCGACAAGTCTCAGCGATTGTGGATTTCATCGTTTACCAACTTACAACGAATCACCCAAGTTTATCGCCGTTCCTTACATGCTGAGGGTATCCACATGGTTCAGGTGTACCCATTACAAAAGAGTTACTCAACTCTTAATTAGCCTATTACAACACTTGTCAAAAGTTAGGCTACCCTATCGAGGAGTATGTGCAAAAGTCCTCCTAGGTCGTCATCTAGAAGTCATCCAAGTCGTTGACGGACGACTCGCTGTGAGCAGGAGAGTGAGCTCCCATCTGAGGTGCCTGTGGTACCTGTTGGCGCTAAAATCGGCCGGGTAGGAATCGGCCGATGGGTCTTCAGCGTCGGACACACGACCCGGGAGAATCTGCTTAGCTCCTGTTCGGGTTATCGCCCTGGTGCGGTTCGCGCGGCGTGCCAGTCAATCTGACCTGTTGATTGACAAGGAAATAGAGTATTAAATTCCAGGCGCGTCGATCGGCTGGATTTCCGATCTGTCCTGAGGAGCGCGTCGGCGGTAAATCGGCCGATTTGCTGTAGAGATGATCGGCTATGAGTCAGCCGATGATCGTATGGTAATTGTAAAAACTGCTGGAGCAATCTAAACAATTACTATAGAAGCAACACTTGAAACAGATCTAATCGGCTATATGGCGATGAATCGAAGGAGAACAATGACGAAGCCGATTACCCTGATCTCAAGCTGGATAACTGGTGATAATACTAGAATAACAGGTAAAACTTGCAATTCTAGTAAATATCGATAACTTGTGAATAAATCCAAACGAAACCACAGCGATGCGCCCGTAGTTAAAGCTCGGATATTACTCGATAATCGGAACCTACCAATTGGCCGGAGTTCAGGTTGATGCAGCCCTGCCAATCCGTACGAACTCGTGAAAGAAGAAAATAATGGCGAAGTCGCCGACTTGAAAGGTAAAGTACTGGTAAAAAGTAGAAGTATTTTGTTGATTGATGTTGGTTGTCTTTTGCAAAACCCTAGCGACTCCTATTTATACCCTGAAACTAGGACTCCTGGTCGATTACGACTTGTTACAACCTTATTTAAAACAGGAAAACTACTATATCTATAATAACTTTAAAAAGGAAACGGACTCCAGCAGAATCTTCCGCCGCCGCTTCCTAATCCAATCAGGACCTCTTCGATTGCTTTCCGGCCGTCTTAGCATACCTCGTTGACCAGCTTTTGACCAGGATCTTCTGGAATAATCCTATCCTGTCGGTGTGGGCTGCGCCACCAATCGGCCGATTTTCGACTGTTACCCCGATCGGCCGATTCGTTACTGTAGCTCTCAGATCTTCTGCATCGGCCAACCTTCTTCTCCTGACGCCGATTCAATACGTGTCAAAATCTGGCGTCAACACATGCCCCCCAGTTTCGGAGTAAAATATAACTTTTTCTTCGAAACTCTTTCTTTAATCCTTCTCTCTAAGCTTCCCCATTGCGACAGGAGTAAACCTCGGAATCAGTTGTGTTACCTTTCCCTCTGCATCTGATCTTTTTCTAGAATCAGGTCAGGATTTGGCGTGTAGATTCAGACTTTGACCGTCTCCCCTGGCAGCTTTACATTTACTGATGTCTTTACTCCGACGGTACACGTCTTGCCAACCCTCTGTCTCTTCCTTTCTATAAATACGACTCTTCGTATTATTTCTAAAAATGTTCATCTGGCTTGTCTTCTTTTCCTTCTGAAACCCACCGTTCGCCGTCTCTGGTCAAGCATTAAAATGTCTTCTCGATCCTCCTCTTCCATTAATCAGGTATCAATTTCTTCTCCATCCCTTCCTGAGATATCTTACTTTGTTCCAACATATTTGTCTATTCCTTCTTTCAGCCGAACCGTCTCAGCCCCGGTTTGGAAAGAGCGATCGAAATCATGCATTCAGGCAAGCCATTGTCGCAAGCTGATATAGATCTGATAAAAGCTCATTCTGAAGAACTCAAAGATCATGTTCCTGCCAATGTCTGATCAATCTTGGACCATATGGATCTCGTCTGCTTTGAACAAATGCCATCCTCTGACGAGAGTTCTTCATCTTCTCACCGACTTGCTGAAGCTAAGACCGAAGCCACCATGAAAGATTTGGAAGAGGAGAAGGCCCGCCTGCTGAAAGAACTCTGCGACCAAGCTGAAGCTAGAGTCACTGCAAAGGACTTGAAAGATGAAAGGCTCTCCCTCATGATAAGATTAGGTCGCGTCGAAAGAGAAATCCAACGCAGGCGTAACCAGTAGTGTTTTTATTCTAAGGGCGACTTACACCATGTCGCCCATGTAATCTTGATATATCTTGTTGTAAGTTATGCATCTACCCAAATGCTTGGATAGTACCTTTTCAAATATCGTCCATTCAGAGCTCTTGGGAATTCCTCCCCTTCTATCGTTTCCAGAATGTATGCATTTCCGGGAGCACATCGGCCGATTCTATACGGCCCTTCCCAAGTGGGTGACCACTTACCGAATTTGGGATCCTTAGATCCTATCGGCAGCACCAGGTTCCATACCAGATCTCCCTGAGAGAACTGTTTGACTTTGACCTTCTTGTCATACCATCTGGCCACCCTTTTCTTGTTCTCCTCTATGCTGATTAGAGCTCTTAACCGCAAACCCGCCGAATCGTCAAGTTCATCTTTCATGAGAAAGGAATAATCATCGGCCGTTAACTGATCCTGTAGCGATATGCGTCTTGACCCTGTTCTTATCTCCCATGGTAAGACTGCTTCATGGCCATAAACCAAATGATAAGGGGATATTTTAGTGGCCCCATGACAAGCCATCCTGTACGCCCATAAAGATTCAGCCAAAGACATATGCCACTTCTTGGGTTGTTCTTCTATCTTCCTCTTAATTAGCTTGATTATCCCCTTGTTAGATGACTCCGCTTGGCCATTGGCTTGAGCATAGTATGGCGAGGAATTTAATAATTTAATCCCCATATCGGCGGCGAACTCTCCGAATTCTCCAGAAGTGAACATTGTCCCTTGATCAGTTGTGATGGTTTGAGGAATACCAAATCGATATATAATATGGCTTTTAACAAACTCAATCATATCGGCTGATGTCACGTTCCTCAGAGGAACTGCCTCCACCCATTTGGTAAAGTAATCTGTAGCCACCAATATGAACTTATGCCCTTTGCTAGACGGAGGATGAATCTGTCCGATGAGATCTATTCCCCAACCTCTGAACGGCCACGGCTTAATTATCGGATTCATAGCCGATGCTGGTGCGCGCTGCACATTGCCAAACTTCTGACAGTCTTGGCATCCTTTGTAATACTTGAAACAATCTTCCAGGATGGTCGGCCAGTAATATCCATTGTTCCTGATCATCCACTTCATTTTATGGGCCGATTGATGAGCTCCACACACGCCTTCATGGATTTCTCCCATTAGGACCTTTGCGTCTTCTGTTCCCAGGCATTTGAGAAGAACTCCATCAATCATCCGAAAAAATAAGTCATCCTCAAGTAACACATACTTTGTAACCTGAAAACGTATTCACCGATCCACCTTTTGGGATGGATTTTTCAAATAATCAGCGATCTCCTTCCGCCAGTCATCGGCCGCGAGTTCTAGCGTCATCGCTCCCTGAATCGGCCGATACCCAGAAGCATGTTGAACCAGTCTGTTGGCTTCCTCATTATACCCTCTGGGGATGTGCTCAATTGTTGCAGATTTGAAGCCTCTCAGAAGTTGAAGACAATCTTCATAATAAATTCTCAAGATATCGTCCTTGCATTCGGATCGTCCTGTTAACTGATCCACAATGAGCATGGAGTCCCCAAAGATCTCGACTGCATCCGCCCTGACTTCTATTAACAATTGGATGCCTTTCAGAACTGCTCGATATTCCGCCTGGTTGTTGGTTGCAGAAGCTTCTATCGGCAGAGAGAAATCATAAGTTGCCCCCGAGGCGACACAAGAACGATGCCGATTCCTGATCCGACTCCACACGAAGAACCATCAAAATATAAAGTCCATGGAACTGGTTCAACGGCGGCAATTTCTGGTCCACAATGCTGAACTACGAAATCGGCCAACACCTGACCTTTGACGGCTTTGGCCGATTCGTACCTTAGATCGAATTCTGACAAGGCCAGGATCCATTTTCCAATTCGCCCCCTCAAAATCGGCAATGATAGCATATACTTCACCACATCATCCTTGCACACGACTATACATTCTGCCGATAGCAAATAGTGCCTGAGCTTAGTACATGAAAAGTACAAGCACAAGCATAACCGCTCTACCGAAGAATATCTCGTTTCGGCATCTAAAAGTCTTCTACTGACGTAGTATACCACTCGTTCTTTCCCTTCAAACTCCTGTACCAACGCCGATCCAATAGCCTGCTCATCAGCCGATAAATATAACTTGAACAGCTTACCAGACTGTGGCGGGGCCAACACCGGAGGTGAAACGAGATACTGCTTGATATTCTCCAGTGCCTTGCGTTGTTCTTCCCCCCATATGAACTCTTGGTCGGGCTTTAGCTTCAACAGAGGGGTAAAAGCCTGAATACGTCCCGATAAATTGGATATGAATCTTCTGATGAAGTTGACCTTGCCGATGAGGGACTGCAGTTCAGTTTTACTTTGTGGGGCCACTACTCTATTGATGGCGTCTATAGTCTTGCGGCTGACTTCTATCCCGCGCTCATGGACCATAAATCCCAAGAATTGTCCGGCCGATACACCAAACGCACACTTGTTTGGGTTCATCTTCAGCCCATGCTTCCTTGTGCACTCCAGCACTTCCTGTAAATCGGCCAGATGATCCTTGTGACCTTTTGACTTGACCACGACGTCATCTATATAAATTTCCACTGATGAACCGATGAGTTTGTGGAAGATGTAGTTCATGGCCCGTTGATATGTAGCACCGGCGTTTTTCAAGCCAAAAGTCATAACCACCCATTCAAATAAACCAAGATGGCCCGGGCACCTAAAAGCCGTTTTCGAAATATCTTCTTCGGCCATTAATATCTGATTGTATCCGGCATTCCCATCCATGAAACTTATGACTTTGTGGCCTGCAGCAGCATCCACCAAGATATCGGCCGTTGGCATCGGATAACCATCCATTGGCGTAGCCTGATTTAAGTTCCTGAAATCGATACACACACGCAATTTTCCATTCTTCTTGTATACAGGCACAATGTTAGAAATCCATTCGGCGTAACGGCACTGCCGAATAAATCCTGCCTCAATCAACTTTGTAATCTCAGCCTTTATATCAGGTAGAATCTTGGGATTACACCGCCGTGCAGGTTGCTGATACGGCCGATATCCTAATTTTATAGGTAACCGGTGTTCAACAATAGACCGGTCTAGTCCTGGCATCTCGTGATATTCCCAAGCAAAGCAATCCCTGAACTCTTTCAATAATTTTATCAATTTGCATTTGTACTCCGGATCCAAATTGGCACTAACGTACGTCGGCCTCGATTTGCTGCTATCTCCCAAATCTACCATCTCTAACAAATCGGCCGACGTGAACCCGTGTCCCAGCTTCCCATCTTCTCGGATGAGCTGATCCATTTATTCTGAATCTTCGGAGCCGACTGCTTGGATCGGCTGTAGACCGAAATCGGACACTCTCAGGAAGTCAGTGTCCCAAGTCCTGCCAGATATACACTTGACGTGCTCGCAGCTCCACTGTTGTATGTCGGCCGTTGCAACGCTGTAAACGGAATCGGCAGCTACCACCTCTGTACTGTCGCCGACCCATTGCACAAGGCATTGATGCATAGTAGATGGGACACAGTAGTTTGCATGTATCCAGTCGTGATTGAGCAGCATATTATAGGACCCCTTGCCATTAATGACGAAGAAAGTAGTGGGGAGGGTCTTACTGCTGATGGTGAGGTCGACGCAGAATGCCCCGCGGGCAGGCGACACGTTGCCTTCGAAGTCCTTCAGCATCATGTCCGTCTTGGTGAGGTCGTCATCGCCCTTGCCCAGCTTGCGGAACATGGCATACGGCATGATGTTGACTGCCGCGCCTCCATCTACCAGTAGTCTGGTGACGGGTCTTCCGTTGACATAGCCCTTGAGAAACAGCGCTTTGAGGTGCTGTCGTTTTTCTTCCTCTGGCTTCTCGAACATAGCCGTCATCGGCTCTAATACCAGTTGTGCCATTTGCTCTTCCTCTGTATTTGTCACTTTGTCCCGATCGCTTGGCGCCATGAACTCCATCGGCAGTATGAATACCATATCAATTTCGGCTGCCGATTCTTGGTTGTTTGCTTTCTGATCGTTCTTCTTTGGGCGCCAAATTCGAGATTTCACGTTCCTTCTTTCTGGCACGTGTCTTTGTTCTTCTTCTTGATGTTCCCACTGGCATAGGCGTTGGATCCTTCGCTTCTGGGATCTGGATAAGCCGTCAGGACACCACCTGGGATTTACTGGTTTGGCCGATGATCCAGCGTGTTCCCACTTTGGTTCCTTCTCTAGGGGATCTTCGTCTGATACCCTATCATCGGCATCCTCTTCCAGCCGATCGTGCGCGCTGATCCTGCCCCCCAGTCCATCTTGCTGGCCGATCTTGCTCTCTGACCTGTTGCACTGGTCAACTCTGCCCCCAGCCAATTATGCACCGAAACGCGCCGTTCTTCGCGCCGGATTTTGTTGATCGGCTCTGATCTTCTGTCCCTAGAGTGTGGCCTCGGGCGATCGTTGTGGTTTTGTCCGTTACACTCCGGACAGTTATCGGCAGATGGCAACCTGATATCATTTTCCCAGCAGTGGATGAAGAACGGGCACTGCCAGTGATCTTCATGCCGGCGTGTTATCTCTTCTTGGTGTTGTGCTTGTTTTTGCTGCCGCCGATATTTATTGAGTAAAAATCGGGAGATGACAGGCCTGTGTGGTCGTTCTGGTCCTCGCCTGTTCCTTCTGATTTCTTCCGTCGTGATTTGCCTCCCGGGATCGACAACGCCGTCTTTTCTCGCCGATTCTGACGTCAGCACCCTGGTTTGACTTGATTCTTCTCCAGCGTTGACCGTGTTGGCCGGGAAGGGACGCTGATCTATCTTCATCGGCATTGCCGATTTGGTTGGAGTCTCAAACTTGAGCCGCCCTTGTTCAATGGCCGATTGTATCTACTGACGAAAGACTTTACATTCATTGGTGTCATGAGAAGTAGCGTTGTGCCACTTGCAGTACTTCATCTTCTTCAGCTGATCGGCCGTAGGGATGGTGTGATGTTGCGACAGCTTGATCTGTCCCTCCTGAAGCAGTAGATCAAAAATTTTATCGGCTTTTGACGTGTCAAAGCCGAATGTCTCTGGTTCCTTCTTGCCAAAGGGGCAGGATATTGGTTTTTTCCCTTTTACCCGTTCCGCCAGGCCGATTTCTTCCTCTACGTCGGATTCAGATCCCTCCAAATACGCCACCTTCTTCTGAAAGCTCCTCCGCTGTTCAAACGGTCGGATCTCTTGCCCTGACAATCGGTGGACGATTTGACTCAGGCTCTCAAACTCTTGGGCGGCATATCTTTCTCTGATTTGCGGTAAGAGGCCCTGGAAAGCGATGTCGGCCAACTGTGCATCGGTCAGGGCCAGGCTGTAGCACTTGTTTTTGATCTCTCTGAATCTCTGTATATACCCTGTCACTGGCTCATCGTTCCTCTGCCTGAGGCTGGTTAGATCCGAAAGCTTCATCTCATGTACTCCCGCATAGAAGTACTTGTGGAATTGTTTCTCCAGATCGGCCCACGTGACGATAGAATTTGGCGGTAAAGTGGTAAACCACTGGAAGGCCGATCCGGATAGAGATGATGAAAATAACCGTACCCTCAGAGCGTCTTGCGTGGCAGCTTCACCGCACTGGATGATGAACCTGTTGATGTGTTCCACAGTGGATGTGTCATCCGTCCCTGAGAACTTGGTGAAATCAGGAACCTTGTAGCGGTGTGGGAACGGCAACGAGTCATAGGCCGATCGATACGGCGTCTTGTAAGTATAAGTTTGAACTTTTGGCTTCAGCCCAAACTGATCTTGAATTACTTCTGCTATTCTTGCTGTCCAATCCACCTGCTGCTGATGAACAGTTGTTCGCGGTGCGGGCACGTGTTGAAGGGCTGATTCAGCCAGGTGATGAATCAGCGAAGTTTGCTGAACGGCCGATAACTGCTGGCGAAACGCGTCCGCACCCCTTTCGTACGTTGCTGCTGGTGCCGCGGCTCTGAATGCCTCCACAGTGCTTGACCCCCTGCCGATTTCTGGTAAAATCGGCTGGTACTGGGAGACCGTCGGCCGGGCGGCCGATTGGTACGGCACCTGGGAGACCGTCGGCCGGGCGGCCGATTGGTACGGCACCTGAAACGGATAAGTGCCATGCTCGTTCGCTAGCTCGGGAAAATGCGTCATGGCTGATGCCCCCCTGCCGATTTCTAGTAAAATCGGCTGGTACTGGGAGACCACCGGCCGGACAGCCGATTGGTATGGCACCTGGAACGGATAAGTGCTATGCCCGTTCGCTGGCTCGGGTAAATACGTCGTGGCTGATGCCCCCCAAGGTACTGAGCTGGTAGGCGGTGTTTGCATCGAAGCCATCTGGACGGGTTGAAGCGGCGCTCGTGACGGGAGACATGGTGCACTGCTGTATCTTGGAGACGCCGGAAGTGGTGGAGAGCTGTACCCCTCGCGCTGCGTCAATATCGGCTGAGAAGCCGATTGGGATGTGTACAGTAAGCTTCTGGCCGGCAGGGTGGTTGGAGGGGCATATGCCGGTCCCTGATAACCTTGAACGGCTCCGCTAGCCAGAGAGTTGACGACGGCGTTGTACACCGTGTTGCTCATCACCGAGGATTGATCAATGAATGCTTGATACACGGACTGTTGAATCATCTCCGACATCTTGCCCGAGTCTTCAGCAATGGTGATGTGGCGAGGTGCTTCCTAACTGCTTCCCCGCTTCTGGTACGACTGAACGACTGGAGGTATATCTTCTTGTAATCTTCTAGATGTTTGGCCAATTCCTCCCTCTGGTCGTCCTTGAGATCAGCTTCTGTAACCCCAATGATGTTGCTGTCAGAGATTTCTGCGTTGTTCGACATATCAGGTCTTGGATGGTCCCACTGGGCGTGCCAAAAGTGTGTTGGCGCTA
Organism: Panicum miliaceum; assembly: GCA_032594955.1. Lineage (NCBI taxonomy): Eukaryota > Viridiplantae > Streptophyta > Magnoliopsida > Poales > Poaceae > Panicum > Panicum miliaceum. Next base: position 26,521,328 of record CM064066.1, on the reverse strand, counting down.
AAATCGGCCGGGTAGGAATCGGCCGATGGGTCTTCAGCATCGGACACACGACCCGGGAGAATCTGCTTAGCTCCTGTTCGGGTTATCGCCCTGGTGCGGTTCGCGCGGCGTGCCAGTCAATCTGACCTGTTGATTGACAAGGAAATAGAGTATTAAATTCCAGGCGCGTCGATCGGCTGGATTTCCGATCTGTCCTGAGGAGCGCGTCGGCGGTAAATCGGCCGATTTGCTGTAGAGATGATCGGCTATGAGTCAGCCGATGATCGTATGGTAATTGTAAAAACTGCTGGAGCAATCTAAACAATTACTATAGAAGCAACACTTGAAACAGATCTAATCGGCTATATGGCGATGAATCGAAGGAGAACAATGACGAAGCCGATTACCCTGATCTCAAGCTGGATAACTGGTGATAATACTAGAATAACAGGTAAAACTTGCAATTCTAGTAAATATCGATAACTTGTGAATAAATCCAAACGAAACCACAGCGATGCGCCCGTAGTTAAAGCTCGGATATTACTCGATAATCGGAACCTACCAATTGGCCGGAGATCAGGTTGATGCAGCCCTGCCAATCCGTACGAACTCGTGAAAGAAGAAAATAATGGCGAAGTCGCCGACTTGAAAGGTAAAGTACTGGTAAAAAGTAGAAATATTTTGTTGATTGATGTTGGTTGTCTTTTGCAAAACCCTAGCGACTCCTATTTATACCCTGAAACTAGGACTCCTGGTCGATTACGACTTGTTACAACCTTATTTAAAATAGGAAAACTACTATATCTATAATAACTTTAAAAAGGAAACGGACTCCCGCAGAATCTTCCGCCGCCGCTTCCTAATCCAATCAGGACCTCTTCGATTGCTTTCCGGCCGTCTTAGCATACCTCGTTGACCAGCTTTTGACCAGGATCTTCTGGAATAAACCTATCCTGTCGGTGTGGGCTGCGCCACCAATCGGCCGATTTTCGACTGTTACCCCGATCGGCCGATTCCTTACTGTAGCTCTCCAATCTTCTGCATCGGCCAACCTTCTTCTCCTGACGCCGATTCAATACGTGTCAAAATCTGGCGTCAACAGTACCTCACCCTCGAAATCCATACCGGAGGCACTGTCAACCTCCTGTGGCTCCTCTTCATCTTCCTCCATGTCCTCCTCATGGGGATGGTCATTCTGATCCTGATGCCACTGGATGTGCTCATTAGCATCCTCCAACTCAAGGCTCAGATCATGGAGCTGTTCCTCCAACTGTGCTATCGTGGCATCTCTCTCACCCATGAGAGTGTCCTGCTCCTGAATTTGGCCCTCAAGTTGGCCAATCTGAGCATCTCTGTCCTCAAGATCCTGACTGAGCTCCTAAATCTGCTCATCCCTGGTGTCTGCCATCATGTGGTAGGCCTGAGCAAGATCAGTGAGCTGCTCAAGCGCCTGACTCTGGAGAGTCTTAAGTCGGTAGAGTGCACTCATGCACCGCACGGAGGTATGAATAGTTTCCTGGGCGTGAAAGTCTACCAAGTACTGTGCGTGCTGCACCCTGTTGAGCCAAAAGGGGTCATTGTCCTGGGCAGCAGGAAACAATCCAATGGGAGCGAGTGTGACAACCTCGGGACGTTGCGCACAAAAAGTGGTGAGCGCCCTCATGGCTGCAAGCTCCCAAGTATCGGCCAAACGGCGACCAACAGCCTCAAGCTCCAAGGCGGGCCACTCCGGGTGTAACGGGTGCGGAAAGATAGTCACGTTGACACGACACTGGGTAACTCCATTCTCTGCAAACTCCAGTCCGGCGTAACGTGGGGGAATTAGATAGCCCGCGGTACGCAGAACATCCCACAAAATAGAGGGGAAGCCCTCCCAGTGGAGACACTGCGAGTGTACGCGTCCATCCTCATCCACCATCATAGCAACAGGCTCGGCCATCTGAACAAAAGATCAAATGGAGTGAGATAGCGAAAAACTGTGAACAGCACAAGGACAGATTCTGTATAGTGTGCAAAAATAACCATAACTTCCACAGTTCTAATCCAAAAATTCTCAAATTTCACCAGATGACTCCTAAGGTATTTGTGAACAACTTTGCTAGTCAACTCCAGAGCTAGATAGGTCTCTAAGATGGTCTTTCTTTTCGGGTTTTTCCTCTCTGTCTACCCAGAATTTTCAGTGAACAGAGGGCTAGAGTTTCGTGCACCAGGGAAAATCTACCCAGCCAAAATTTACCAAATTTTAACAGAAGCTGCCTGGGTAAATTTGGAACAAGTTTTGTGTTGTGCTCTTTTGCAGAAAACCGCAGGAAGGGGGCCTAAAATTTTAAGAGGCAGAAATGCTTATTCTGGACAGAATTCTGACGTTCCAAGGTTTCTGTTATTTCTTACTATCCATAAGTTCAGAATTTTTGATTTTGGAACAGGGGATAGAACACGAAATTTGGAACAATTCTTTCAACATGAACTTCTCCAGAAAAGGTCATTTTCTTGGGTCAATAATTCGCTCCTTTCAGTCATGGCAGATTTGGGACAGATTCTCTAGATAATCCTTATGCAAACCATGCTTAGATACGCGAGGACCTTACCACTCTCATACAACGTATTTGCACTTTCCGATATATATGGTTATAATGCATGCACGTCCTATTCGTCCTCACAAAATAAAATAACTGCCAAATACTTTTGGTCTTACGAAGATAGTCTCAGTGGCATACACAATACGGCTCTCGCTGTAATAGCTAGTCGAGTCTTTCTAATCGTTCCTTAACTTATCGTAATCGCGGTTAGTGTTCCTGCAGAAGATTGACAAAGCATATACATTTCATGAACCTTTCATGCCAGCACTCATGAAAGCGTCCGTATTCATTACCGTTTACTTATAGAAACGATATCTGTACAATTTCCGCCGTACAGACGACGTTAACATACGCTATCGAGTTAGCGTATTCACGGGGGTACCATCATGAGACGGGGGTATGAACAGCGATCGCCATACCCTGCGCCAAACCTTCTACTCCCAATATGTTCAACTAACAGTTGGCATATTGGCAGCACCTCAAGTAAGCCACTGCTTGAGGGCAGCGTTCGGTTCGCATCACCGACAGGAAGGCCAAGCTCTCTCAGTTGGCTGAGGATCCTTACCTTCTTACCTTAGCGATGAGTGCGTCGTTACAGAAATTAAGGTCGGTTGTGCATGAAAGTAAGTTTTGACAGAAAGCAATGTGCTGGAAGTCAGTTGATAATATATATAGAAGTTAGATAGCCACCTAGTAAATTTTCCCATAATCCCTTAGGGCTTTACGAACTAGGCACCATCCTTAACGCTCCAACGTATTTCGCAACACATCCTTCTAGTCAAGTTTTAGTAAACAAGTTTTTAAGGCTTGTCGCATTCTCTAGCGTATGTATTTTGGCTCTGGCGCCAGCTGTTGCCAGCTGTGGCACCAGCTACGGCTCTGATACCAGCTGTGGCAGAACCACCTGAATTAATCCGGCTCAAGTGTATTAACCATCACCATTAAGGCAATCTCGGTTAACCTTACACTTCAAACGGAGTAATCCACTGGTCTGTCGGGTATAACCTCCCGATACAACCACGGTAGAGCGGATCGAATGCCATACATACAAACGCTCATGCGACAATGAGCCCAGAGAATACCACATTCCAGCAAATATTACAACATTAGCATAAGTAAACATTACAGACCAAGTTTTGAGTTTAGAAACCAAGTACTTCAATGATCATACTAAGAAGTTCTTCAGAGTTTAAGTTGCAGCGGAAAATAAAATAACGAAAGCTACTCAACGATAAGGATGTCTCGATGAAGCCCGTACGAGACATCACTCGACATTATCTCCGTTGGACGGGGGCGTATCCCATTCCACCGACCAACCAGGGGGAAGAGTGCAGGGCCAAGTCAAGCTAGCAATCACGTCTTCAAAGGTCTCACCTGAAAACGAGCCACAAGCAAGGCTGAGTATACTAATACTCAGCAAGACTTACCCGAGTAGTGGAATCTACGCCACCGACCCTAGACATGCAAGGCTTTTTGGCTCAGGGGTTTGTTTTGCCGAAAAGCATCTACAAATGGGTCCTTACTTTCAACTTTTAGCTCGAGATTCTAGTTCCGTTAACCATTCTAGATAAGCAGTTATCTAAAAGCATACATGGTGAAGCATTAAATTTTCATCCAACCAGTTCATTCATCCTCATTGTTCCTCTTCTTACTCTGTGGGTAAAAATGGTTAAGCAGTCTCAATAGCCATGAGAAACGGACGATTCGAATCGAATTTCTTAACCTTGCAAGGGAAACCTAAACACACGTCACGTGGTTACTCCCTAGAGTCACACGTGCAACTTTTCCCCTTTCTTTCCGAGTTGTGGATCGGGGCTACCCTCCGAGAGTACAAGAGCCCCACGCCACGGTTCGGCGCCGGGTCGTGACCACTCTCTGCACTCGCCATATGCACATGGGACCGAAGTTCAAAGGGTAGGATGCCGTCCCCTTGCCGGGCCAATCAGGTACTTAAGCTTACCGATTCCCATAATCTCGGCATGTGTTTAGTACGTTCAAAGACTTAACCATCACTACCACACCCTGCGGCCTTAGCATTTTTCACTAGACAGACGGGCCTCAATCGTAACCATCGTTCCACAGCCCGTCCGTGTCCTTATAATTGCAGCGTGTAGTAGACATTCAACTCCTATTTTCTCGCGAGTGACAGGAAATCACTCGGCTTTTACCGGAGTCCTATTAGCACAGCATTCTATCGAACCTTGCATCTAGTTTTCAAGCATGGGTTCCTAACATCATGCAACTAAGTTTTCATTCAACTCCTATAAACTTAATGCACAAGCAAAGGGTAGTGAGTTGCATAATTAGGAAAGAAATAGGTTATGCTCCGGGGCTTGCCTTCGCAGTTAGCTTGGGGCTCTTCCGAACTTGGGCTCGGGTCTTCAAGAGCTTCAGTTAAATTTACTTGAGCTTCACGCTGCTCACTCTCGGACGTGGGCACCAGCTCGTAAGTTCCGTCGGCGAGAGTCGTCGATTCTACATGAATGCACAAGTTTAAGTCGTGGTAATGGTAATCGACATGATTTAAGTGTAATTACTATAGTGGATAGTTTCTGGTCATGAAACTTTGGATTTAGGCCCATCAGGGAAATATGTGCTTAATGTAAAATGTTCAGACAAATTCATGCAGCAGATTAATTTTGAAAAATATATTACATAGTTGCTGTTAGACTTTTATTCTTTTTGTACAGGACAAATGGTGCAACAACTGAGTCTAAGATTTTTACAGAGCTTTCATTTAAGCATGCAGGAGCTACTGTAATTTTTGTAGGATTTATTATGCAGTATTCAGAGCATAGAAAATATGACATTACACACCTAGGTTATTCAAGGATTCATTTTTACAGGACACTACAGAGGGTTTTTGTCCATGCAACTTTTTACACAGCAACTTCTACCACAGTGTATCTCTTAGTAAAAATTTGAGAATTTTCCAAGCTAAGATACTATTTCCTTGATTTAATGTAGGTTATTAGCACATAAATCAAATAATTAGGTTCCTGTGAGATATAAAGTCTCCCAATTTTTCTCTGGCATCTAGGTACCATTACACCAGCATAGAAAAAGTTTCATTAGGTGATTCATAACCTAACAGCAGGGATAAAAATATTCTACCTAATCCACGGGCGGGCGGCGCTCGGCGGCGGCAATGGCGACGGCGAGGCGTTCTGGGTGCTGGGGCTCGCGCGGGCGGCCGGGCGGGGCTTTTATACGGGTAGGAGGGGGTGTGGAGGGGCCTGGGCGATGCGCGGGGCGGAGGCACGGCACGGCGCGGCACTGGCCACGGCGGGCGGCAGCAGAACGCCGGCGCGGCGTGCGGCGGGCGGACGCGGGCGACTGGGCGGCCGGGATTTGGCGTGGCAGAGAGGAGATAGCGCAGCGCGCGGAGTGGGGGAGCAGCTACTGCAGCGGCTCGGTGGAGGGCAGACACAGCGACGGGCGGGGCGCGGGAGCCGGGGCGGCACGGCGCGGTGCGGCGGTTGGGCGCGACGGGCGGCGACGCTGGGCGCGGCAGCGGCGTGCGCACGCGCGGACGCTCACTGGGCAGCGCGGCGTGGGGAGGGGGTAAAGCCGAGCGTGGGGGAGTGGCGCGGCGGCCACTGGCCTGGCGCCTCGCGCCGGTCAGGTGTCGCTGGCCACCTGGCGCGCGGTGGTCGGGCGGGGAGGAGAGAGAGGGGGGGGGGGGCGAGGGGCCTGATTGCGAGAATTTGAAAAACTTCAGGGGGCTGGGTGCAAACAGGGCGTTTTCTCCTCTTTCTAATTTGAATTTCAAAAACTTTTGAACATGAAAGTTGTTCAAAATAAAAAGTTCTACAAGTTTGGTTTCAGGCAACATCTCATTTGGCTTATGGTTTGAAAGTTAATTTAAAAGTTTCAAATATGTCCAAATGTGCCCAAATTCGATTTGAATTTCAACTTAACCCGTTCTAATTCTTTTCACCCTTTTATTAGTTGGTTAAGCATAGGGTTAGGCTAATGATACTGATTTTAGAAATGAAGTTTTACCAGGGTTGTCACAGTTAATAGGTGGCTATCTAACTTCTATATATTATCAACTGACTTCCAGCACATTACTTTCTGTCAAAACTTACTTTCATGCACAACCGACCTTAAATTCTGTAACGACGCACTCATCGCTAAGGTAAGAAGGTAAGAATCCTCAGCCAACTGAGAGAGCTTGGCCTTCCTGTCGGTGATGCGAACCGAACGCTGCCCTCAAGCAGTGGCTTACTTGAGGTGCCGCCAATATGCCAACTGTTAAGTGGAATATATTGGGAGTAGAAGGTTTGGCGTAGGGTATGGCGATCGCTGTTCATACCCCCGTCTCATGACGGTACCCCCGTGAATACGCTATCTCGATAGCGTATGTTAACGTCGTCTGTACGGCGGAAATTGTACAGATATCGTTTCTATAAGCAAACGGTAATGAATACGGACGCTTTCATGAGTGCTGGCATGAAAGGTTCATGAAATATTTGTGCTCTATCAATCTTCTGCAGGTACACTAACCGTGATTATGATAAGTTAAAGAACGGTTAGAAAATCTCGACTAGCTATTATAGTGAGAGGCGTATCATATATGCCACCGAAACTAACTTCGTAAGACCAAAAGTATTTGGCAATTATTTTATTTTGTGAGGACGAATAGGACGTGCATGCATCATGACCATATATATCTGAAATTGAAAATGCGTTGTATGAGAGTGGTAAGGTTCTTGCGTATCTAAGCGTGATTTTGCATAAGGACTATTTAGCGAATCTGTCACAAATCTGCCATGACCGAAAAGAGAGATTTATTGATCAAAGAAAATGACCTTTTCTGGTAAAGTTCATGTTGAAAGAATTGTTCCAAATTTTGTGTTCTACCTCCTGTCTAAATGTGAAAAATTTTGGACATATGGGTAATAGGAAACAACAAAAACCTTGGAATGTCAGATTTCTGTCCAGAATAAGCACTTCTGCCCCTTTAATTTTTAGGCCCCCTTCCTACGGTTTTCTGCAAAAGAGTACAACACAAAACTTGTTCCAAATTTACCCAGGTAGCTGCTGTTAAAATTTGGTAAATTTTGGCTGGGTAGAGTTTCTCTGGTGCACGAAACATTGGCCCACTGTTCCCTGAAATTTCTGGGTAGACAGAGAAGTAAAACCTGGAAAGAAAAACCATCTTAGAGACTTATCTAGGTCTGAACTTGACTAGCAAAGTGGTGCACAAATACCTTAGGAGTGTTCTGGCGAAATTTGAGAATTTTTGGATGAGAACTGTGGAAGTTATGGTTATTTTTGCACACTATACAGAATCTGTCCCTGTGCTATTCACAGTTTTTCACTATCTCACTCCATTTGATCTTTTGTTCAGATGGCCGAGCCTGTTGCTATGGTGGTGGATGAGGATGGACGCGTTCACTCGCAGTGTCTCCACTGGGAGGGCTTTCCCTCTATTTTGTGGGATGTTCTGCGCACCGCGGACTATCCAATTCCCCCACGTTACGCCGGACTGGAGTTTGCAGAGAATGGAGTTACCCAGTGCCGTGTCAACGTGACCATTTTTCCGCACCCACTACACCCGGAGTGGCCCACCTTGGAGATTGAGGCTGTTGGTCGCTGTTTGGCCGATACTTGGGAGCTTGCAGCCATGAGGGCGCTCACCACTTTTTATGCGCAGCGTCCCGAGGTTGTCACACTCGCTCCCATTGGTTTGTTTCCTGCTGCCCAGGACAACGACCCCTTTTGGCTCAACAGGGTGCAGCACGCACAGTACTTGGTAGACTTTCACGCCCAGGAAACTATCCATACCTCCGTGCGGTGCATGAATGCACTCTACCAACTTCAGACTCTCCAGAGTCAGGCGCTTGAGCAGCTTACTGATCTTGCTCAGGCCTACCACATGATGGCAGACACCAGGGATGAGCAGAATAAGGAGCTCAGTAAGGATCTTGAGGACAGAGATGCTTAGATTGGCCAACTTGAGGGCCAAATTCAGGAGCACGACACTCTCATGGGTGAGAGAGATGGCATGATAGCACACTTGGAGGAGCAGCTCCATGATCTGAACCTTGACTTGGAGGATGCTAATGAGCACATTCAGTGGCACCATGATCAGAATGACCATCCCCATGAGGAGGCTATGGAGGAAGATGAAGAGGAGCCACAGGAGGTTGACAGTGCCTCCGGTATGGATTTCGAGGGTGAGGTACCCCAGGCACCTCAGATGGGAGCTCACTCTCCTACTCACAGCGAGTCGTCCGTCAACAACCTCGACGATTTATAGATGATGACCTAGAAGGACTTATGCACATACTCCTCGATAGGGTAGCCTAACTTTTGGCAAGTGTTGTAATAGGCTAACTAGGAGTTGAGTAACTCCTTTGTGATGGGTACACCTGAACCATGTGGATACCCTCAGCATGTAAGGAACGGCGATAAACTTGGGTGATTTTGTTGTTAGTTGGTAAACGATGAAATCCACAATCGCTGAGACTTGTCGGAATTTTTACCCATGTCTCTCTACATTTCTGGGCTGAGTGTTGAATACCAAACTTGTCCTAAATTCTGTGATCTAGGTTCTCACAAAATTTCAACCCTATTGGATCTTGCTAGTTTAAGTTATAGGCCAGATACTATAACTTGTTCTGCTGAAAAACAGCCAAAACAGGGAAGCAAAGAGTGAATTGTTTGGCCATCCTAGCCATCGATTTAGCATCTTAGCTGAATTCCAAAGTGGTACATCTCTAAATTCCCTATCCACTGCCAAAATATGAGAAACTTTGGATGAGCCTACCAGGAGTTACAAAATTCTTATGGCAGACAGTTTTTATGCCCATGATTCCATCCATGATCTTTTGGAAGTCTACTATTCCGCGTTAGATCTTTTTGAGTCATGGAAGCAATATGGATCACGTTGCTAATGAAGAACATTCGCCTTTTTAGATGGTTGGATCAACATGTGGCAACCCCGAGGGTTTTGGTGCCGGTGGCAGCAGACCGCGACAATCGCCACCACCCCCGCCCAGTTTGGTGGAAGTGATGGCCGCTCAAACTGAGCTGCTGCGTCAGCTGGTGCAAGGACAACAACACCACCAGCGGGGTGGGCAAAATGTCCACCACCCCCAAGCTGCAGGATATACGGATTTTCTGGGACCCAGCCGCCCTTGTTCCATAAGACAGAGGAACCCGTGGACGCAGACGCATGGATTCGCACCATCGAATCCAAGTTCACACTACTTGTGGCCCCATGCTCAGAGGCCAACAAAGCTCGTTTTGTCGCGCAACAGCTTCGCGGTACGGCTCGTCTGTGGTGGGACCACTATTTTGCTATGCTCCCCGCTGATCACATTGTCACCTGGGATGAATTCAAGACTGCGTTCCGGGCACATCATATCCCCGAGGGTCTCATGGAGAGGAAGTTGAACGAGTTCCTGGCACTCACCTAGGGCACCCGCACCGTGCTGCAATACGCCCAGGCGTTCAACAACCTATGCCAGTATGCGGGCTATCACGCTGATACGGATGCTAAGAAGCGTGACCATTTCCTCAGAGGACTAAGCACCAAGCTCAAGGAGCGTCTGAACCTAGTCAGGGCTGACACCTACAACGAATTGGTCAATATGGCCATTACCCAGGAAGACTGTATCATGGCACACCGGGCAGAGAAGAAGAGAAAGGCACCCGCTGGACCTTCAAGTGCTCAGCCACCAAGGTATCGCATCGTGCAAAATGCCGCACCCACAGCTCCACCAAGGGTCCCTCAGCCAGGGAGATGGATTGCCAGACCCCCACAGCAGCCAGGCATGGTACGACCCCCGATGCCTCCACAGAATGGTCCGAGGCCCACTCTTCAACAGTCTCTTCGACCTAGCCCCGCGAATCGTTGTTTCAAATGCGGGAGTTCCAACCACTTTGCACGAGAATGCCCTCAGTCTGGGCCGCCCAACCAAGGTCAGGGATCCAACTCGAACAACAAGAACAGGGGCAAGAGACAGACCCTGAAGGTCAAGCAAGGACGGATTAACTTCACCACGCTTGCAGAGCTTCCTGAAGGAGCCCCAGTGATGTCGGGTACATTCTCTATCCATAACAAGCCTGCAGTTATATTGTTTGATTCTGGTGCATCGCATAGTTTCATAAGTGCAAAATTCGGTGCAAAAGTAGGCTTGGATGTTTGTCACACAAAAGGGTCATATATGATATCAACACCTGGTGGTAAAATTGCTTCAAACCAAATGGTCAGACAAGTACCAGTCAAGTTGGGTAGTAAAACCATCGACACAGACCTTGTTCTTTTACCCCTTGACGGCATGGATATTATTTTGGGAATGAACTGGATGACTATGCATGCAGTCACGCTGGACCTTTCTTCCCGAGCCATTGAGATAAATTCACCTAGTCACAGAGCCACTACCCTTTACCTACCATTCCTGGATTGCACGAATTCCTGTGCTTACTTGATGGAAGGACTTAAGCTAGAGGATATTCCTGTAGTAAACGAGTATGCCGACGTTTTTCCGGATGACTTACCGGGAATGCCACCGGATAGGGATATTGAGTTCATCATTGAACTACAACCAGGCACTGCACCTATATCCAAAAGACCATATAGGATGCCCCCTAAAGAATTGGCAGAGCTGAAAATTCAACTCCAAGAACTGCTGGACAAAGGTTTCATTCGCCCTAGCGCGTCACCTTGGGGATGTCCAGCCCTATTCGTAAAGAAGAAGGATGACAGTTTGAGGTTATGCGTTGACTACCGACCTCTCAATGCGGTAACTGTTAAAAATAAATACCCACTTCCTCGTATCGATGTACTCTTCGATCAATTAGCTGGAGCCAGAGTCTTCTCAAAAATTGACCTTCGTTCGGGATATCATCAGATCAAGATTCGCCCGTGCGATATTCCTAAGACTGCCTTCTCCACACGATATGGACTATATGAATTCTTGGTCATGTCCTTCGGACTCACCAATGCCCCTGCCTACTTCATGTATCTCATGAATTCGGTATTCATGCCCGAACTTGACAAATTCGTCGTAGTGTTCATCGACAACATCCTTATCTATTCCAAGGATGAGGAAGAGCATGCCGAGCACCTTCGCATTATTCTTCAGCGACTCAGAGACCATCAGCTCTAGTCTAAGTTTTCTAAGTGTGAATTCTGGTTGGATACTGTAAAGTTCTTGGGTCACACGATCTCCAGCGAAGGCATAGCTGTTGACCCCAGCAAGGTACAAGAGGTGATGGATTGGAAACCCCCTACCTCTGTTCATCAGATTCGTAGTTTTCTCGGCTTAGCCGGTTACTACCGTCGCTTCATCCCGGATTTCTCTCGAATTGCTAAGCCCATAACTGAACTGTTAAAGAAGGAAGTAAAGTTTGCATGGAATGAGAAATGTGAAGAAGCTTTCCACACTCTCAGAGAGCATCTGACTACTGCACCTGTGTTAGCTCAACCCGATAATACCAAGTCGTTCGATGTGTATTGTGACGCATCGGGTACTGGTCTAGGATGTGTGCTTATGCAAGAGAATCGAGTGATTGCATATGCCCCACGAACAGAATTATCCCACTCATGATCTTGAGCTTGCAGCTGTCATTCACGCTCTGAAAATATGGAGGCACTATCTCATGGGTACACAGTGCAATATCTACACGGATCATAAGAGTCTCAAGTATATCTTCACACAAGCCGATCTGAATATGAGACAACGAAGATGGTTAGAATTAATCAAGGATTATGACCTTGAAGTGCACTATCACCCCGGCAAGGCTAATGTAGTCGCGGATGCACTAAGCCGCAAGTCCCATTGCCATTGCTTATCCATGGAATCCTACAATGAGACATTGTGTGCAGAAATGAGGAAGCTTAACATGGAAATGGTTTCCCAAGGCACCATAGATCACATCTCAGTTGAGCCCACTCTTCACGACCAAATCGTCATGGCACAACTACATGATGAAGGAATTAAGATCATCAAACAAAAACTCTCTCTAGGTGAGGAGAAGTATAAATGTTTCCGCCAGGACCATAAGGGAGTTCTATGGTTCGAAAGTCGTATAGTCGTTCCGAAGAATCATGAACTCCGCAAGCAAATTCTCGACGAGGCACACCTTTCCAAATTCTCTATCCACCCCGGCAGTAGCAAAATGTATCAAGACCTAAGGCAAAACTTCTGGTGGACTAGAATGAAAAGAGAAATCGCTACGTATGTCTCAGAATGTGACACGTGCCAGAGAGTAAAAGCTAGCCACTTGAAGGTAGCCGGTACACTTCAACCGTTACCTATACCATCCTGGAAATGGGAAGACATAAGTATGGACTTCATCGTTGGACTACCAAACACTTCCCAGAAACATGATTCCATATGGGTTATCGTTGATAGACTCACAAAGACGGCACATTTCCTTCCGGTACACACCACCTATTCTACCAAGAAATATGCTGAGATTTACCTCGATCGTATTGTTTGCCTACATGGAATACCTAAGACAATTATTTCTGATCGTGGTACTCAGTTTGTAGCACGCTTTTGGGAACAACTGCAAACGTCTCTTGGTACCAAACTGATTCGCAGCTCAGCATACCATCGTCAGACTGACGGACAAATGGAAAGAGTAAACCAAATTCTTGAAGACATGCTGAGAGCTTGCGTCATTCACTATGACAAGAATTGGGACAAATGTCTACCCTAGCAGAGTTCTCGTACAACAATAGCTATCAAACGAGTTTGAAAATGGCACCATTTGAGGCCCTGTACGGACGAAGGTGTCGAACTCCTTTGAGCTGGTCACAAACCGGAGAACGTAAAATAATTGGACCCGACCTGGTAATCGAGGCAGAGGAGAAAGTAAAAGTAATACAAGCAAATTCTAAAGCCGCACAAGCCCGACAAAAGAGCTATTCCGACAAAAGGAGAAAGCCCCTAAAATTCAAAGTTGGCGATCATGTCTATCTTCGAGTTTCACCAACCAAGGGAGTGCAAAGATTCAGAATCAATGGCAAACTAGCTCCCCGTTATGTTGGTCCTTACGAAATCCTTGAGAGCTGCGGACCCGTAGCCTACAAATTACGACTGCCCCCTCTGCTCACGGCCACCCATGATGTCTTCCACATATCTCAACTCAAGAAGTGTATTCGAGTCCCTACCGAGATTGTGGAACAACAAGAAATATTGTTAGAACCCGACCTCTCGTATGTCGAACACCCGGTTAAAATTTTGGATCAAAAAGAAAGAGGGACCAGGAGGAAAGTGATTAAAATGTATAAAGTTCAATGGAATCATCACACTGAAGAAGAAGCCACCTGGGAAACCGAGAGCTACCTAAACCAAAATTTCCCTGGTTTTCTTATCTCAACCACTGGTATGTGCACCCCTGTTCACACTAAGATTTACCGAATCTCGGGGCGAGATTCTTGTTAAGGGGGGAAGGCTGTAACAACCCTGATAAATTACATTTCCAAAGCAATGTCATTAGCCCAACCCTATGCTTAACCAACTAATAAAAGGGTGAAAAGAATTAGAACAAGTTAAGTTGAAGTTCAAATTGAAATTGGGCACATATGAATACTTTTGAATTTTTAAATTAACTTTCAAACCATAAGCCAAATGAGATGTTGCCTGAAACCAAACTTGTAGAACTTTTTTTACTGAACAACTTTCATGTTCAAAAGTTTTTGAAATTCAAATTAGAAAGAGGAGAAAACATCCTGTTTGCACCCAGCCCCCTGGAACTTTTCAAATTCTTGCAAAAAGGTCCTTCGCTCTCTCTCTCCCTCCCCTCCCCGCCCGACAGCACGGCCACGTGGCCGGCGACACCTGACCGGCGCGAGCCGCCAGGCCAGTGGCCGCCATGCCTCGCCCCCAGAACCGGCTTTGCCAGAGCACGCTCGCCGCCGCCATTGTCGCCGCCGAGCTCCACCCGCGTGTGGACAGCCTCCCACAGCCGCCCCCTGCCCAAATTGAAGTGTCAGCCACCACTACATCACCCCACCGAAGCTCGCCGACCCGCCCAACACCGCCCAGGACCGCCGGAGCGCCGCCGCCCGCGCTGTCACCGCCGCCGCCGCCCCTGCTCACCGCGGACAGCTCAACTCCGACCTCCTCCGCCCAAGCCAAGCACCCGAGCAGTTTCCCGTCCGGACCAGGCCGCCCCAAGCCCGCCGGAGCACCGCCGTCGACGCGTGCCGCCGCCGCCGCCGCCCCTGCTCCAACACCGGCGAGCTATTCCCGGCCGTCCCCCACCCGAACAAGACCCCCACGAGGTAGCCCTCGCACCCCTGATCCTTCCCCAGCCCTCACCCCTCACCGCCGGCGAGCCCCTCGCCGGAATTTCGGCCGGCCACCGTACCCGAGCCGCTCGAGGACCCAATTGCAGTAATTGAAATCTTTAGAAGGGTCTGCACGTAAGATTCAAGGACCCAGTTGTAAAAGAAAGTTTCAAATCTAGATTCAAATTCAGTGAAATTGTAAAATTCGTATAAAATCATAAAAAAATCAGAAAAATGCAAACTCAACTGATCTGGAATCCTTAGACGAAACTCTACAACTTTTGTTACTTAAAGTTTCTCAGGTTCTCAATATATTTTGCTCTACATTAAATGGAAGTTTTAATGGTCTTCTTTTGTACTCGCTGTTGTAGATCAATGCTGACCCTAAATTTTGGGCAGTAAGTTAGTTGCTTGATGTTTAGGACTTTGTAAAAAGATCAGGCCCAAATCCCATCTCTATCTACACTGTTTATTAAACTTAGTTTCATACCATGTTTGGATAGAATTAATTGTCCCTGCAGTTAGGTTATGAATCACCTAATGGAACTTTTTATATACTGGTGTAATGGTACCTAGATGCCAGAGAAAAATTTAGAGACTTTTTATCTCACAGGAACCTATTTTTTTGATTTATGTGCTTATAACATACATTAAATAAAGAAAATAGTATCTTAGCTTGGAAAATTCTCATATTTTCACTAGAAGATACCCAGTGGTAGAGGATGCTGCATAAAAAGTTTCATGGAAAACAACCCTGCGTAGGATCCTGTAAAAATAAATCTGTAAATAACCTAGGTGTGTAATGTCATATTTACTATGCTCGGAAAACTGCATAATAAATCCTATAAAAATTACAGTAGCTCCTGCTTGATGAAATGAAAGCCCTGTAAAAATCTTAGTCTCAGTTTTTGCACCATTTGTTCTGTACAAAAAGAACAAGAGTCTAGCAGCAGCCATGTAATATATTTTTCATAATTAATCTGCTCCATGAAATTGGCTGAACATTTTACAGTAAGCATATCTTTCCCTGTTGTGCCTAGATCCAAGATTTCATGACCAGAAACTACTCACTGTAGAAGTTACATTTAAATCATGTTTCCATGCGGAGCATAAGTTCCCATGAACACCCACCTCACCTTGCTTAATGAAGTTACTCATTGTACTATTCTACTCTATTAACGATTGCCCACGAATGATAAAGTAATTCACTTCACGACAAACTCATGTTTTACATACTGCAACTTTATCGTGAAGGAAATCATGTCGTTTACCATTACCACTACTTAAACTTGTGCATTCATGTAGAAACGACTACTCTCGCCGACGGGACTTACGAGCTGGTGCCCGAGTCCGAGAGTGAGCAGCGAGAAGCCCAGGCAAATTTAACTGAAGCAGTTGAAGACCCGGGTCAACGTTCAGACGATCCCCGGACTAACTTTTCGCAAGAAGGCAAGCCCCGGAGCATAACCCATTTCCTTTCCTAAATTATGCAACTTGCTACTCTTTTGCTTGTGCATTAAGTTTATAGGAGTTGAATGAAAACTTAGTTGCATGATGTTAGGAACCCATGCTTGAAAACTAGATGTAAGGTTCGATAGAATGCTGTGCTAATAGGACTCCGGTAAAAGCCGAGTGATTTCCTGTCACTCGCGAGAATATAGGAGTTGAATGTTTACTACACGCTGCAATCATAAGGACACGGACGGGCTATGGAACGATGTTTACGATTGAGGCCCGTCTATTTAGTGAAAAATTTGCTAAGGCCGCAGTGTGTGGTAGTGGTGGTTAAGACTTTGAACGTACTAACCACATGCCGAGAATATGGTAATCGGTAAGCTTAAGTACCTGATTGGCCCGGCAAGGGGACGGCATCCTACCCTTTGAACTTCGGTCCCATGTGCATATGGCGAGTGCAGAGAGTGGTCACGACCCGGCGCCGAACCGTGGCGTGGGGCTCTTGTACTCTCGGAGGGTAGCCCCGATCCACGACCTTGAAAGAAAGGGGAAAAGTTGCACGTGTGACTCTGGGAGTAACCACGTGACGTGTGTTTAGGTTTCCCTTGCAAGGTTAAGAAATTCGATTCGAATCGTCCGTTTCTCACGGCTATTGAGACTGCTTAACCCCCTTTACCCACAGAGTAAGAAGAGGAACAATGATGACAAATAAACTTGTTGGATGAAATTTAATGCTTCACCATGAATGATATTGGATAGCTGCTTATCTAGAATGGTTAATGAAACTAGAATCTTGAGCTAAAAGTTGAAAGTAAGGACCCACTCGTAGATGCTTTTCGGCAAAACAAACCCCTGAGCCAAAAAGCCTTGCATGTCTAGAGTCGGTGGAGTAGATTCCACTACACGGGTAAGTCTTGCTGAGTATTAGTATACTCAGCCTTGCTTGTGGCTCGTTTTCAGGTGAGACCTTCGAAGATATGATTGCTAGCTTGACTTGGCCCTGCACTCTTCCCCCTGGTTGGTCGGTGGAATGGGATACGCCCCCGTCCAATGGAGATAATGCCGAGTGATGTCTCGTACGGGCTTCACCGAGACATCCTGTATCGTCGAGTAGCTTTCGTTGTTTTATTTTCCGCTGCAACTTAAACTATGAAGAACATATTAGTTATGATCACTGAAGTACTTGGTTTCTAAACTCAAACTTGGTTTGTAATATTCACCTATGATAATTTTTGTAATACTGCTGGAATGTGGTATTCTCTGGGCTCATCGTCGCATGAGCATTCGTATGTATGGCATTCGATCCGTTTTACCGTGGTTGTATCGGGAGGTTACCCGACAGACCCATGGATTACTCCGTTTGAAGTGTAAGGTTAACCGAGATTGCCCTAATGGTGATGGTTAATACACTTGAGCCGGATTAATTCAGGTGGTTCTGCCACACCGATTCATTGGAGATGGCAGATTGGGGAGATAGCAGCAAGTCAAGGCCGACGTATATTAGTGCTAATTTGGATCCTGAGTATAAGTTTAAATTGACAATCTTATTAAAAGAGTTCAAGGATTGCTTTGCTTGGGAATATCATGAGATGCCAGGTCTAGACCGGTCCATTGTTGAACACCGGTTACCTATAAAATCAGGATATCGGCCATATCAGCAACCTGCACGACGGTGCAACCCCAAGATTCTACCTGATATAAAGGCCGAGATCATAAAGTTAATTGAGGCTGGGTTTATTCGGCAGTGCCGCTACACCGAATGGATTTCTAATATTGTACCCGTGTATAAAAAGAATGGAAAGTTGCGTGTGTGCATCGATTTCAGGAACTTAAATCAGGCCACACCAATGGATGGATATCCGATGCCAACGGCCGATATCTTGATAGATGCTATTGTAGGACACAAAGTCATCAGTTTCATCTATGGTAATGCAGGGTACAATCAGATATTAATGGCCGAAGAAGATATCTCGAAAACGGCTTTCAGGTGTCCAGGTCATCTTGGTTTATTCGAATGGGTTGTAATGACCTTTGGGTTAAAGAACGCCGGTGATACATATCAGCGGGCCATGAACTATATCTTCCACAAGCTTATTGGTACATCGGTGGAGATTTGTATAGATGACGTCGTAGTCAAGTCAAAAGGTCACCAAGAACATCTGGCCGATTTACAAGAAGTACTGGAGCGCACAAGGAAGCATGGGTTGAAGATGAACCCGAACAAGTGTGCATTTGGTGTATCGGCCGGGCAATTCTTAGGATTCATGGTTCATGAGCGCGGGATAGAAGTCAACCGGAAGACCATAGATGCCATCAACAAAGTTGTGGCCCCACAAAATAAAACTGAGCTACAGTCCTGTAACAACCCTGATAAATTATGTTCCTAAGGCAATGTCATTAAACCAACCCTATGCTTAATCAACTAATAAAAGGATTAAAACAAGTTAAGTTGAAATTCAAATTTAATTTGGGCACATATGAATACCCTCGAATTATTAAATTAATTTTCAAACCATAAGCCAAATGAGATGTTGCCTGAAACCAAACTTGTAGAACTTTTTATTCTGAACAACTTTCATGTTCAAAAGTTTTTGAAATTCAAATTAGAACAAGGAGAAAACATCCTGTTTGCACCCAGCCCCCTGGAAGTTTTCAAATTCTTGCACATAGGTCCCTCCCTCACCTCCCCCTCCTCTGCTGCACCGCCCCCTGCCCGACAGCCACCGGCCACCTGGCCATCGGTGCCTGCGCGGCAACAGGCACCAAGCCAACCCCCGGCGCCCTGCAGCACCGCCCCCGCTCGCCCAACCGCGGCCGCGTCTCCTTCTCCCTCCCGCACGCCATGCCTCTGCCCAATCCGAGCGCCCCGGCCGCTACAGCCGCCCAGTCGCTGGCCGCCGCCCCGCCACCCAACGGCGTGCCCCCGTCGTGCTGCCCCAGCTCGCCAATCGCACGCCCGCGTCGTCCGCACGCGACGTCGCGCTCCGGTGCGCCAACCTGCTCGCCCAGCGCACGCACGCCACGCGCATGGCGCGCCTCTGGCCGCCGCCCCGCCACCCAATAGCGCCCCCTCCTTGCCGCCCCCTCCACCCAGCGTCCCGGCCGTGCCAAGCTCGCCCCCATGAGCTCCACTGGCTATAAAGCCCGGCACAGCATCCCTCCCTCCTCTCCCTGTTCCTTCTTCTTCCCCGCCAGAACAGAGCAGAGCTGCAGAACCGGTTGCCGCCCACGCCGCCGCCGTGGAACCCCCTCCTCCGCCCCTCCTCGACCCGAGCTAGGCCCCAAAATCGCTCTCCTACCTCCGCACGAAGCTCCCCAGCCCGAGCCGGAATCCAGGCCGCACCTCGACGGAGCCGCTACTCCACGTCGCGGCACCCCTTCCCGGCCGCCCCAACTCGCACAAAACCCACCCAAAGGTAGCCCCCAACCTCCACTTGCTCCTCCCCCACCTTGCCCTCGCCGCCGGCGATTGAGCCCGCCGGAATTCGGCCGGACAGGATGTTCCCTGCCGTGAATCGCGACCAGGGACTACATTGTAATCGCCCAAATCTTCCCAAGGGGTTTTCTGCTAGTTTTCAGGGACCCCTCTGTAAAGAAAGTTTTAACCAAATCAGTGAGCTTATAAAATTTGTATAAAATCATAGAAAAATCACAAAAATGCAAACTAAACTGTTCTGGAATCCTTAGAATAAACTCTACAACTTTTGTTACGTAAAGTTTCTCAGATTCTGAATATATTTTGCTCTACATTAAACGGAAGTTTTAATGGACTTCTTTTGTACCCACTGTTGTAGATCAATGCTGACCCTAAATTTTGGGCAGTGAGTTAGTTGCTTGATGTTTAGGACTGTGTAAAAAGATTAGGACCAAAAGCCATCTCTAGATACTCCTTTTGTCCAACCTTGTTTTATGCCATAAAGTAATAGAACTAATTTTTCCTGCTGTTCTGTGATGTTTGATGTCATGAAACTTTTTCTGTGTTGTTGTAGTAATACCTAGAGGCCATAGAAAAATTTAGAAACATTTTTACTTTAATTAACCTGTTCATATGAATTTGTGGTAGGAAAACTTCACTAATTCAAAATAATTAGTAAAGCGCTTAGAAAATGTTCATCTTTTTACTATGAAACACATTAGAGTAGCTCAAGCTGTACAAAAAGTTTCATACATAGAAACCCTGTATAACATCCTGTAGAAACTAATCTTTAATAACATGAGTGTAACTTGTCCCATTTATTATGCTCTATATCATGTACAATAAAATCTGAAAAATTTACAGTAGCACAAATATGGTTGTAGCAACCCCCTGGAAAACTTTTAGCATCAATACTTGCATGGTTTGTTCTGTATAAAAATAACTGGATTCTAGCAGTGGCTGTGTATTACATTTTTCATATTTAACATGCTACACAAAAATGTCTGAAATTTTTACAGTGATTTTATCTCTGCATAATGTACTTTGAATAAAAATTTTATTACCAGAAGCTAACTAGATTAGTAATTGTGTTCAACTCATGTTTGTGTTTAAAAAAAAAACACTAAGTTTTCAATATAACACAACCCCTTCTTCTTTAATGAAGTTAAATAGATTAAGATAAACTCTATTAACGATTGCCCAGGAAATGTTAAAGTAAATAACTTCACAGCAAAACTTATGTCTTATGAACTGCAACTTTATCGTGAAGGAAATAATGTCAGTTAACTATCGCCACAACTTACGCTCATGCATTCATATAGGATCGACGACTCTCTCCGACGGGACGTACGAGTTGGTGCCCGCGTCCGAGAGTGAGCAGCGTGAAGCTCAAGTGAATCTAACTGAAGTTGCCGAAGACCCGAACCCAAGTTCGGAAGAGCCCCAAGCTAACTGTTCACAAGAAGGCAAGCCTCGGAGCATGAACCCTATTTTCTAAACTTATGCAACTTATTACTCTACTTTTACTTGTGCATTATGTTTATAGGAGTTGGATGAAAACTTAGTTGCATGATCCTAGGTGCCCATGCTCTGAACACTAGATGCAAGGTTCGATAGAATGCTATGCTAATAGGACTCGGTAAAAGTCGAGTGATTTCCTGTCACTCGCGAGAAATTAGGAGTTGGTTGTTTACTACATGCTGCAATCATAAGGACGACGGACGGGGCTATGGTACGATGTTTATGTTGATGATTGAGGCCCCGTCTGTTTAGTGAAAAATGCTAAGGCCGCAGTGTGTGGTAGTGGTGGTTAAGTCTTTGAACGTACTAACCACATGCCGAGAATATGGTAATCGGTAAGCTTAAGTACTGGATTGAACCGAGGCCGGAATATACTCCCCACTGTCTTGAATTCGTTCACATCTAGCTAATGGCGGGTGCATCGGCCGCCACAGCCCGACGTACCGTGGTCTGTGGGGAGGTGTAGTCGAGGGCGGTGGGCCTGTTCCGTGAAGCGGGAATTGAAGGGAAAAGTTGCACGTGTGACTCTTGGAGTAACCACATGACGTGTGTTTAGGTTTCCCTTGCAAGGTTAAGAAATTCGATTCGAATCGTCCGTTTCTCACGGCTATTGAGACTGCTTAACCACTTTTACCCACAGAGTAAGAAGAGGAACAATGATGATGAATAAACTTGTTGGATGAAATTTAATGCTTCACCATGAATGATATTGGATAGTTGCTTACCTAGAATGGTTAAAGAAAGCTAGAACCTGGAGCTAAAATCTGAAAGTAAGGACCTACTATATATGCTTTTCGGCAAAACCAACCCCTCAAGCCAAAAGCCTCGCATGTCTAGGAGTCGGCTAAGTATACCCCACTAGTCGGGTAAGCCTTGCTGAGTATTAGTATACTCAGCCTTGCCTGTGGCTTGTTTTCAGGTGAGACCTTCGAAGACATGATTGCTAGTTTGACTTGGCCTTGTACCCTCCCTCCTGGTTGGCCAGTGGAATGGGATGCGCCCCCGGCCAACGGTGATGATGCCGAGTGATGTCTCGTACGGGCTTCATCGAGACATCCTTTATCGTCGATTAGTTGTCGTTATCTTTTTCGCTGCTTGAAATCTGAAGAACTCATTTATTTCGAAATCTGAAGTACCTTGTTTTACGAATTTGAACTCTAATGTAATGATAATTTTTGTAATATCTGCTGGAATGTGGTATTCTCTGGGCTCATCTTCGCATGAGCATTTGTATGTATGGCTTCGATCCGCTCTACCGTGGTTGTATCGGGAGGTTACCCGACAGACCAGTGGATTACTCCGTTTGAAGTGTAAGGTTAACCGAGATTGCCCTAATGGTGATGGTTAATACACTTGAGCCGGATTAATTCAGGTGGTTCTGCCACAAGTCCCTCATCGGCAAGGTCAATTTTATCAGAAGGTTCATATCCAGCCTGTCAGGGCGTATTCGAGCTTTTACTCCCTTGTTGAAATTGAAGCCCGATCAGGAATTTGTATGGGGAGAAGAACAACGCAGAGCATTGGAAGATATTAAGCAATATCTGGTTTCACCTCCGGTGTTAGTCCCGCCACAGCTTGGTAAACCGTTCAAATTATATTTATCGGCTGATGAACAGGCCATTGGGTCGGCGTTGGTACAGGAGTTCGAAGGGAAAGAACGGGTGGTATATTATGTCAGCAGAAGACTCCTGGACGCCGAAACAAGATATTCCCTAGTGGAGCGGTTGTGCTTATGTTTATACTTCTCGTGTACCAAGCTCAGGCACTATTTGTTATCGGCAGAATGCATAGTTATATGCAAAGATGATGTGGCGAAGTATATGCTATCAGTGCCGATTTTGAAAGGATGGATTGGAAAATGGATCCTGGCTCTGTCAGAATTCGACTTAAGGTACGAATCGGCCAAAGCTGTCAAAGGTCAAGTAATGGCCGATTTCGTAGCTCAGCATTGTGGACTAGAGATTGCTATCGTTGAACCGGTTCCATGGACTCTGTATTTCGATGGTTCTTCGTGCGGGCCCGGATCAGGATTCGGCATCGTTCTTGTATCGCCTCGGGGGGCAAGTTATGATTTCTCTCTGCCGATAGAAGCATCCGCAACCAATAATCAGGCGGAATATTGAGCCATTCTAAAAGGAATCCAATTATTAAGGGAAGTTAAAGCTGATGCAGTCGAAATATTTGGAGATTCCATGCTCATTGTGGATCAGTTAACGGGGCGATCTGAGCGCAAGGATGATATCTTGAGGATTTATTATGAAGATTGCCTTCAGCTTTTAAAAGAATTCAAGTCTACAATAATTGAGCATATCCCCAGAAATTATAATGAAGAGGCCAACAGGCTGGCCCAACATGCGTCCGGATATCGGCCGATTCATGGAGCTATGATGTTAGAGCTCGCGACCGATGACTGGCGAAAGGAAATCGCCGATTATTTGAAGGATCCCTCCCGGAAAGTGGATCGGCGAATACATTTTCAAGCTACAAAATATGTGTTGCTTGAAGATGATTTGTTTTACCGAACGATTGATGGAGTTCTTCTCAAGTGCCTGGGAACAGAAGAGGCAAAGGTCCTGATGGGAGAAATCCATGAAGGCGTATGTGGAGCCCATCAATCGGCTCACAAAATGAAATGGATGATCAGGAACAATGGGTATTACTCACCAACTATTCTTGAGGACTGTTTCAAATATTATAAAGGATGCCAAGACTGTCAGTGGTTTGGCAATATACAGCGCGCGCCAGCATCAGCTATGAATCCAGTGATCAAGCCGTGGCCGTACAGAGGTTGGGGAATAGATCTCATCGGACAGATTCACCCTCCATCGAGCAAAGGGCATAAGTTCATATTGGTAGCCACAGATTATTTTACTAAGTGGGTGGAGGTAGTTCCTTTAAGGAACGTGACATCGGCCGATATGATTGAGTTCGTTAAGAACCATATTATCTATCAATTTGGTATTCCTCAAACCATCACAACTGACCAGGGAACAATGTTTACTTCTGGAGAATTCGGAGAGTTTGCCGCCGATATGGGGATTAAATTATTAAATTCTTCTCCATATTATGCTCAAGCCAATGGCCAAGCAGAATCGTCCAATAAAGGGATAATCAAGCTAATCAAGAGAAAGATAGAAGAACAACCCAAAAAGTGGCATATGTCTTTGGCTGAATCTTTATGGGCTTATAGGATGGCTTGTCATGGAGCCACTAAGATATCTCCTTATCAGCTGGTTTATGGTCATGAGGCAGTCTTGCCTTGGGAATTAAGGACGGGGTCAAGGCGTATATCGTTTCAAGATCAGTTGACGGCCGATGACTATTCCTTCCTCATGAAGGACGAACTTGATGATTCGGTAGGTCTGCGGTTGAGGGCCCTGATCAGTATAGAAGAAAATAAGAAAAGGGTGGCCAGATGGTATGACAAAAAGGTCAAAGTTAAACAATTCTCTCAGGGAGATTTGGTATGGAAGTTGGTGCTGCCGATAGGGTCTAAAGATCCCAAATTCGGTAAATGGTCACCCACATGGGAAGGGCCGTACAGAATCGGCCAATGTGCCCCTGGAAATGCATATATTCTGGAAACTATTGAAGGGGAGGAATTCCCAAGAGCTTTAAATGGACGATATCTGAAGAGTTACTATCCAAGCATTTGGGTAGATACATAACTTGCAGTAAGATATATCAAGACAACATGGCCGATTTCTATCGGTTTTCGTCTGCATAGCCGATGCAGAAATGACATCGCCTGAAGAAAGAAACATTGTGATTCGTTTTGACCAGTTCATTATTGGATGAAAATGACAGAGTACATGGCCGACATGGTACAAGTCGCCCTTAGAATAAAAATACCGATATATCTATTGATTACGCCTGCTCTGGATTTCTCTCTCGATCCGGCCCAGTTCTATCAGAAGGCGGGTCCTATTCTCCTTCGGATTCTCTACGGTGGCTCCAGTCTCAGCTTGATCGCAAAGTTCTATCAGGAGGCGGGTCTTCTTCTCCTCCAGACTCTCCATGGCGGCTTCAGTCTTGAATGACGAGGGAGTGGAGGGTTTTTCTTAGAGGGTGGTCGTTTGCGGACCAAGCAGTGAGCATCTATCAGGTCCCAATATTCCTGGACAACAGCGGGAACATGATCTCTGAGTTCTTCAGCATGAGCTCTTATCAGATCTTTGTCTGCCTACGACAGTGGTTCATCTAAATGCATGATTTCGATCGCTCGTTCCAGACCGGGGCTGAGACGTTTTGGCTAAACAGAGATGAAGAGACTACCCAACATCAGAGCGATTGAGATGCTTAGGGGAAAGGCAGAGGAGAGTTCATACCTGGTACAATCGGTTCGTCAGAGGAAGAAGATTCAACAACTATTAATGCTCCGCTCGGACCAGCTTCCTGAAAAGGCATGGAAAACAGATCCTGTGAGTATACTATGGGTAATTGAAATAAGATGGTATGAAATATTTGCCATGCCTCTATTGATCTTCCGGCCGATGTTTGTCGTGGGGTTATAGTCAGCATACCCAAATCGGCCTACATCAGGATCAGTTAAGTCCTCTGAATATAAAGAAATTGGGGTGAGAGATTATCTACCTCGACGGGAGGAGCTGCTGGAGCTTCGGCTTCCGCTGGGGATGTGGCCGATTGCTGTGGAGACTGCGTTGGAACAGCTTGTGCAGCCTGGCAAAAAGAGAAAGTTAGTGTTAGTGGAGCACTCAAAGGATATATGAAATAAGCAAGATTACCTGAACAACTTCTACTAGCAGTGATGCCGCAGCTGCCCCGACTTCGGCGGTGACTTGAGGATCGGCTATCTCGGTAGCTGGCAAAGATAAAGGAATCGGAGTCTCGGCCGATGCTACCGCCGTTTGGTCAGCCGATCTGATGCGGGCTCGCACTCGACGACTTGTTTTCTTCGAGGTTGGCCTCTTCGGTGCTCGTTTCGATCGGCCAGTGGTAATGTCCTTGATGGTTGGAGCGTGAAAGCCGATGAGTGGATATGGTGTATATGGATGGTGATTTTCTATCGGCCTGCCGCTTCGGCTCCGCATCTGAGGGACCTGGCTTTCAGACTAAGAAGATAAATGTGAGTTAATGATAAGATGAAAGTATGGAAAGAGATAGCATTGAAATCGGCTGGGAGAAAGGACATACCGCTGCACTTGGGTCGATGTTTTCTAGGTCTAGAATGTTGCAATATGTTGATGGAGATTTGCAGAAAAGGTATTGCTTCCATTCTGCCCACCATAATTTAAATTGCTGAGTGGCAAACGGGGCCACTAACCAATTGTTCGGGTCAATGGTGCTAGAATCTGGCACTAGATCGCACAGCCGATTGTAGTCAAGACTTGTAGTCAGTCCATCTCTGAATTTTGCTTGACCGGCGAAGTAAACCCGAATCGGCAGTTGGCCAAAGCCCAGTTGCCTTGCTGCAGCCGATGGATTGTAGAACTCATATGTGGGAGAGTCCTTTCTAGAGAAGAAGTTGGCTGGCAAAATCCCTGGCTTAATCAAGATATCCATAAGCTCCCTGTCAAAAGTATGAGTGGAGAAGTCGTAGTTGATGGGAAGTTCGAAAATCGGCTCTACTGCTTGATATGGATGCCAGCTGACAGTCTCTTCACTAAGGCCATTGTAGAAGCATCTGAAATATTCAGCTGTACGGGCAGCAGTAAACTGACAGCCAGGGAAGGCCGATGCCGCTTCTCCAAAGGATCTGCAGCATCGTCGGACGGTTGGATTCTCCTCTGACTCAATATTGGGGAAAGTTTTGGTCTCTATTCATTGCTGAGAGACCTTGCTCATATATAAATTGAGCCAGAGAGTGATGAACCACCAGGGACCGCCAGGGTTCCCAATCGGCTCCCCCTTTGACAGCTTAGTGCCGATTTGGTGCATCAGGTGGTAGGCCGATCCCAGCAGATGTTTTCCAAGGGGTATGGCCGATCCTAGTGACAGAGCTTCCGCTAAAGCTTGGGTGTTAGAAGAAGGTCCAACTGCTCTGCCACAGAAAAAGTGTTTCTCCAACCACATCATCAGGAATGCACCGATGTGATGGCTTAATCAGATAGTTAAAGGGAATATCAGCGGAGGAGATGTCAAGGCCGGTCAACAACAGGACATCGGCCAAAGTAGGGGTCATGGGTCCATGTCCTAAATTTACGCATTGAGTGCGTCGGACAAGAAGTAAGAAGCTGCCATAACCAAAGGTTCATTTTTCTCCATCTGGGACAGAGGGAGGTCTATGGATTGGCCGATTTTTAGTTCATCCCACTGAACTCTCCTAGACCTGGCTATTCTTTGGTACCATTCTCTCCAGCCGGGGGTCTCATTCGGCCAGGACCTAAAGGCGCCTACCCACTGATCTAGGTCCATGGGTGATTGCTTGAACGGGATTCTGTGAGTCTCTAGATTGATCAGGTCAGTTGGATCGGGGTTCCCCATGGGGCCTAAGCATATAAGATCAGGGGATTCTGAAAGAGGGATGGTAATCTGGTGTCTAAATGCCTAAAAGAGGAAGAAAAGGGGGAAAACTGAGAAAGGATCCGGAAAATACTGGAGCAGTAGAAAAGGAAAAGGGGAAAATTTCAAGTGATTACCTCTGGGATGAAGATCATCGTTGCCAATGGGACTGCCAGTGGAGCCATCGATTGGGCCGCCGCCGCTGAGGGGATCGCCGACAGAGCCTCCGTGGTTGGAGTGGTCGCCGATGGTGACGCCATTGGGAAGTTGAAGCAGATCGCGAGTGAGATTGCCGGAGGGGGTGGTTGGAGATCGAGAGGGCTCGGAGGAAGATGAACAGTGGTTCGCTGGAAGAAGATGCTAGGTTTGTGGGGAAAAGTAGGCGAAGAATACCAATACTTAAGGATAATCCGGGAGAGCAAGGGTAAAGGCGGTATTCTTGCCGCGCCGTCTACACAAATTCCAGGGGAGCGGTCGTTTCGCGCGCTCGGTCCGAGGAAATTGCAATCATTATGCGGAAGACCGCGGAACGGAAGGAGATTTTTACTGCGCCCATTTCGGAGAAAAGGATTAAAGAAAGAGTTTCGAAGAAAAAGTTATGTTTTACTCCGAAACTGGGGGCATGTGTTGACGCCAGATTTTGACACGTGTTGAATCGGCGTCAGGAGAAGAAGATTGGCCGATGCGGCAGATCTGAAGGCTATAGTAAGGAATCGGCCGATTGAGGTAACAGTTGGAAATTGGCCGATTGGTGATACAGCTTGCGCCAACAGGCTGGGGCTACAACAGAGGATCCCGGTCAAAAGTTGGTCAACAGAGCGACGCTAATTCGGTCAAGAAGCAATTGGAAAAGTCCTGATTGGATTAGGAGACGGCGGCGGGAGGTTCTGCGGGAGTCCGTTTCCTTTTTAAAGATATTATAGATATAGTAGTTTTCCTGTTTTAAATAAGGTTGTAACAAGTCGTAATCGACCAGGAGTCCTAGTTTTAGGGTATAAATAGGAGTCGTCAGGGCTTTGCAAAGGAGATCAACACATCAATCAACAAAACACTTTTACTTTCTACTAGCAATTTACTTTCAAGTCGGCGACTTCGCCAATACTTTTTCTTCTTTCACGAGTTCGTACGGATTGGCAAGGCTGCATCAACTTGATCTCCGGCCAATTGGTAGGTTCCGCTTACCAAGTAATATCCGAGCTTTAACCACGGGCGCATCGCTGTGGTTTCGTTTGGATTTATTCACCAGTTATCAATATTTACTGGAATTATAGGTTTTACCTGTTGTTCTAGTATTATCACCAGTTATCCAGCTTGAGATCAGAGTAATCGACTTTATCATTGCTTTTCCTCGATTTATTGTCACATAGCCGATTAGATCTGTTTCAAGTGTTACCTCTGTAATAATTGTTTAGATCGTTTCAGCAGTCTTCTTTGCAATTATTATGCGATTATCGGCTGATCCATAGCCGATCATCTTCACAGCAAATCGTCCGATTCGCCGACGCGCTCTTCAGGACAGGTCGGAACTGCATCCGATCAGAGCGCCTGGAATTTAATACTTTATTTCCTTGTCAATCAACAGGTCAGATTGACTGGCACGCCGCGCGAACCACACCAGGGCAATAACCCGAACAGGAGCTAAGCAGATTCTCCCGGGTCGTGTGTCCGACGCTGAAGATCATCGACCGATTCCTGTCTTGCCAATTTTAGCGCCAACAGCCCGGAATTTAATACTTTTATTTCCTTGTCAATCAACAGGTCAGATTGACTGGCACGCCGCACGAACCGCACTAGGGCAATAACCCGAGCAGGAGCTAAGCAGATTCTCCCGGGTCGTGTGTCCGACGCTGAAGGTCATCGACCGATTCCTGGCCGATTTTTAGCGCCAACAGGTCCCTTCTCCTTGCTTCAATAACAAGCCGCGCGTTGTGGCCCTTGTTGATTTTCTGCCTGAGGTCGATCGTGGGAGAATCATGGAGGTTGGCCTCGACTGGTTTTTGGCCGCGGTGCCTTACCCCACGCTAGTTTCGAGGAGGTTGTTGTACTTCTTGTTCGTTGTTGCCACGCGCGGACGGGTGGCCCTCATGGCGCTGGTGGTTGTCGTTCCTCTAATTCCCTTGGCCTCCTCCGGGAGTGCGACTAACCAGCGCAGTATCCCCGTGATGCTCAGACCCCGAGTGCTGATTTAGAGTGGACGACACTGGATGTTGCCCATCGAGTTGCACGAGCGCGCGCTAGGTCAAGTACTGCAACCTTTGTATATGAGGGTTAGATGGGAGTTGTTGGGCTAAGAGTGCTGCCTCTGCAATGGCGCCAATCGGCATACAGTACTCGCGATCCTCGACTGCTGCAAAGGCGTTGTTGAGATACCTTGGTTTGCGGGCGCGGTTTTGCGCGTTGCGCCTGCGTTGAGCACGCTTGGCATTCTTTGCCCGCCGAATCCACTTGTGCTACTCGTCTTCCTCTTGGGGAGCGTCTGCTGTGGGCTCATCGGTTGAGACATCCGCGAGTTGTTCACTGTCGTACTGAGCGCCCAGCTTGTCTTCTTCCGCGTTGCGAAGGGAAGCCATGTAGACTTGTCAATCCGATGAGTGGTTAGCCCTGAGGCTGTACTCGAGTAGTGTGCTACTCTCTCCTTCTTCCGCGATAGGAGAAAGAGGTCTACCCTCTTGGAAGGGTAGTTCTTGCGTGAAGGCCACAAGGCGAGATTCGTAACCGAGTAGTTCGGAGGGCTCAAAGCCCTTCCAATACATGAAACGTCCTTGCGGTGTTGATGTGATGGTTCAAACCAAAAAGCTACTCGAGAAGGTTTCGGTGTGGCCGTCGGGTTGCAAGTGGTTTTCAAGGGTGAGGGCCGCCCGACGGGTGGTGGCTCCTTCGTCTCCGAGTCCTTTTCGGATCCGGCTTGAAGATGTAGTGCCATACGTGGAGTACTTGTCGTCAGAATCCGAGTAGATGTCGAAAACGGGGGCCTCCCGGCTGGCGGTGGTGCCCACGTCCTTGGTCTTGAGATGTAGATCCAAATCCTCCTCCAAGTCGGAGGGGAATTTGGATCGTGGAGTCTTTTTAGATCGGTTTGAATCCAAATTGAAGTAGCCTCTGGCTGCTTGGAGTTGGCTAGGTGGCTGTTGAAGCCACCAAAACGGGGGCCTCCCGGCTGGCGGTGGTGCCCACGTCCTTGGTCTTGAGAAGTAGATCCAAATCCTCCTCCAAGTCGGAGGGGAATTTGGATCGTGGAGTCTTTTTAGAACGGTTTGAATCCGAGTTGAAGTAGCCTCTGGCTGCTTGGAGTTGGCTAGGTGGCTGTTGAAGCCACCAAAACCATCGGCGCTGCAGATCCAAGAGCCGAAGATGAAAGTCGTGCCCTCGTCGAGCACAGCGCTGGTGGAGTTGAACGACGCCATTGAGTTCTCCGATGGATCTTCGATGAGTTCCCCTACCCAGCGCGCCAGCTGTCGGTGTTTTACCACCACGCCCACCGAGAAATACCCCCGAGGTGGTGAGTTTGTAGGTAGGGTGTCATCGAGATCAGGAACACAAAGGTGCAAAGGAACACAAGGTTTTAGACAGGTTCAGGCCGCTGAGAGCGTAATGCCCTACGTCCTGTGTGGTTTGTATTGCCTTTGATGATGATTGTCCCTGAGGGGGTCCCTGTTTACCCTTATATAGTCCGGGGGACAGGTTTACATGGGAGTCCTAGTCGTGTACAAGTCAAGGAATCCTATCCGAGTACTTCTCGGGTAGTTTCCTACCGTGTCCAACTAGTCTAACTATTGTACGAGTAATCCTACTGCATTATGAGTAGTTACAACAGATGTAGGGCGTGGGCCATGTCCCATCCCGTATCCGGGGTGAAGTGTGCCACGTGGACAGTCCTGTGTACCCGAGTCTGACACTTGGGATCCCTTCATACCTACCCCACACATAGAGTTTGCATTGCTGAACAACACAACTCGAGTGTGTGGAGTTTAAGTTTCCCTTCATAATCGTTCCATCACTAATAATTATCATGGTGTTGTAGTCGGTGTACCTCTCATGTTCTTAGGCATCACCTGTCCATTGTTCTTTTTAATCTCCACCTGAAATGGTTAGTGACCAAAAATACCCGAAGGAGAGTTTATCTTAAAGACATGATCTTGCTTTTATTTGAACGGGAAATGATAATCCGAGCTATCTTCCGGGAGTGCTTTATTTATGGTCACAAGCTTGACCATGGGAATGTTCTCTTGCAACTATCATTTGTGATGTGTTCCCCTCTCACCACCACTTGTTGATTTATTACTGAAGATTTAGCTGCAAGGTTAGTGCCATAGTGCATGCACAAAGTTTGCAATATTTATGATAAATAAATACATCTACAACAACCTTCTAAACTTTTTGCAAGAGAGGTCCTCAAGTTGGTTGTAGTCCTCGTACGTGCTCGGGGCAGAAAGCATGGCTGATTCTAGAGAAGCATTAAACATACATGGTTCTTATGGTATTTCAAGAATGAAACTCCCATGCTCATCTATGGCCCATAAACTCTCCATCTCAAGATATTCATCGTGAGAGATTATGGTTAGTGTCCGTGTTTTACCGCCACGCCCACCGAGGGATACCCTTGAGGTGGTGAGTTTGTAGGTAGGGTGTCGCCGAGATTAGAAACTCGAAGGTGTAAGGAACACAAAGTTTAGACAGGTTCCGACCGCCAAGAGCGTAATACCCTACGTCCTGTGTGGTTTGTATTGCCTTAGGTGGTGATAGGGTGATCTGTTGCATGAGGCATGTGTTGGCCCTCATGGTCCTACTTGAGGAGGGTCCCTATCCGCCCTTATATAGTCTGGGGGGACAGGGTTACATGGAAGTCCTAGTCGGATACAAGCCCAGGAGTCCTACCCGAATCCTTTTTGGGTAGTTTCCTACTATCTCCGACTAGTTTTACTACTGTATGAGTAGTTTTATATGGGGTGCGTTTGAACTCGCACTCCCTATGGAGTAGCCCCCGAGCCTTAGGTTGACTCGTAGAATTAGGCTGAGGGTCAAATAACCTTGAATCTTCTGTCCTAATCTTCAAAAGATTTGAAAAATAAGTCGCTACTAAATCTTGAACTGTCGATGAAGCCGACTAGTCGGAGTCGATACCGACTAGTTGTCTAGGCAAGACGAGTAGTCGAAGTAGTCGCTAGCGTGTCACCAAGCATAGTCGTCTCCAACTAGTCTTGTAGGTGAAACGAGTAGTCGAAGTAGTCGCTAGCGTGTCGCCAAGCATAGTCGTCTCCGACTAGTCTTGTAGGCGAATTGAGTAGTCGAAGTAATCACCAGCGTGTCGCCAAGCATAGTCGTCTCCGACTAGTCTTGTAGGCGAAACTAGTAGTCGAAGTAGTCGCCAGCGTGTCACCAAGCATAGTCGTCTCTGACTAGTCTTGTAGGTGAAATGAGTAGTCAAACTAGTCGCCAGCGTGTCGCCAAGCATTCTTCATGAAGTCAAGTAGTCGCCTACAATTGTTGATGAACCCAACTTGTCGGAGTCGAATCCGACGAGTAGTCGTTGTAGTCGACAACGTGTAGTCGAGCGTTCTCACGAAGTCGATGTAGTCGTTGGCAATTGTTGAGGAAGCCAACTAGTCGGAGTTGAATCTGGCTCGCCCAGCAGCATGGTCCAGGTCAGGTCCCCTACAAGGTAAACATAAAAGTATGTTGTAACTGATATACATGATATTGTGTTGGGAGCAAATCCCAGCATTGTAAAATGCATGTAAATTTTTCGCGTTGTACTCTTGCTGGGTCACATAATGTCCCCGGGTAGGTAGCCTATTACGTTAGGTTCCTGATCCTTAATTGCCATAAACCATGGCGTAGGGAGCGTGGCCACATGCACACATAGGAGCATAGGCGTACAGAAGAGTTGAGGTTTAACGAATTAAAGCGTATGCTACCTGGGTATTGTAGCAACCGTTAAGAGAAAACTAGAGCAGTCGACTTGTGCGAAAAAAGAGAACGCTCGTGGAGCGCACTTATATGGTCTAACCCGATCGCCCGTGTTTCAGGGCTGACAATGCAGGCAATCGGGAAAAGGCATGAGATGGCCTTTGAAGAAAATGCGCGTTGCACAAAAAGTATCTGATCCTGTGAGGACCAAGTCGGAAAAGGTATAAGTGAATTAGTTTGATTCATGGACGATTGTCGACGAGCCGCAGCAGCTGTCGATGGAGCCGCGACGGTTTGTTGATGAAGCCGACTAGTCGGTGTCGATTCCGACTAGTTGTTGACGGTGTGAAGCCCACTCCTGACTAGTTTTCCTATCGAAACAAGTAGTCGGGGTAGTTGTAGTCGGTGGCAGTAGCGCGTCGGCACTGCGGCGCTAGTTGAAGTCGAGCCGCGTCGTCAGGGTCGGACGACAACACGTCGTCATTGTGGCACGAGCTGAATTCGAGTCGATCACGAGTAGGAGCCGGGTTGGATCAAGACTCGTCTTTACGGTTTCCGATTAGATTGGAAAGTCAAATTCCCCCGAGATCATCGGTGAGGTCATCAATGTCACGGCAGGATGCCAAAGAAGATGTCGTCGGCTCCCTGGTTTCAGCGAGGTACTTGTTAAAGTCACCATGACCGTTGGCAATGCAGAACCAAGAGCCAAAGGTGAACACCGTTCCCTCATCGAGCACAACGCTGGTGAAGTTGAACGATGACATCAATTTCTCCGGTGGAATGAACACTCCTACCTGGCGCGCCAGCTGTCGGTATTTTACCGCCACGCCCACCAAGGGATACCCCTGAGGTGGTGATTTTGTAGGTAGGGTGTCGCTGAGATCAAGAACTCGAAGGTGCAAGGAACACAAAGTTTAGATAGGTTCGGGCCGCCGAGAGTGTAATACCCTACGTCCTTTGTGGTTTGTATTGCCTTTGCCCCGTGCGTCGACCTTATGATTCCAACATAAGAAAAACAAGCAACTCCTATGTCCCACGAGTGACTGGAAATCACTCGGCTTTACCGAAATCCTATTAGGATGGCAATCTAGCGACTGGCACAGATTAGTGTTCATATCATAGCTACTAGGATCATGCAACTAGGGTTTCAATTAACTCCTACAAACTTAATGCACAATACCACATATAAATAAAAGTTGCATAAGTTTAAAAGTAGGGCTTATGCTCTGGGGCTTGCCTTCTTAAGCAAAGCTAGCCTTGGGCTCTTCCGAACTTTGGTTTGGGTCTTCAGCAACTTCAGTTAGATTAACTTGAGCTTCGCGCGGCTCACTCTCGGACTTCGGCACCAACTCGTAGCTTCCGTCGGCGAGAGTCATCGATTCTATATGAATGCATATGTATGAGTTATTTTAATGGTACAAGATAAATAACTATTTTACTATAAAGTTGTAATTCAACAAAACTCAAGTTAAGTTGTAAAGCACTTCATTTTCTTTTCATTGGGCAGTTATTTATCGAGTAGTATCTAGATTTATTACCTTCATTAAGTAAGTGAGTGGTTTTGTCATTTCATAAACAGCCATTTTTCAAAACTAAGCATGGATTACAACAAAACAACTCGTATTGATAGTTTCTGGTGTTGAGATTTTTATGCAGAGCACATTACTTAAGTGCAAACTCACTGCTAGGATAAAGATCCATTTATATATAACAAACCATGCAAAAACTGGTGCTCAACATTTTACTGAGTACTCCTAAACTTATGATGAGTCTACTGTAAATTTTTCAGGTTTTAATGTGCAAGATATAGAGCATAGAAAATAAGTCAAGATACATCTACATTAATCAAGATTTATTTCTACAAGCAGTTCCACAAAGTTTCTGTGTCTCAAAGTTTTCCAAAATGATAATCTACTCAAAGGTTGATGAGCATATCACTCCTACGGATGCAGACAACACTCCACTGAACATTCAAGGTCCAATCACTAGAGCTCGCGCGAGACAATTGAATTTACAGGTGAGGTCGTTCCTAAGCACTTCCTTTTATGATCTTGAGAATAGTTTACTACTTAATGATTATATTTTTATTAGGAACAAAGGAGAGGACTAGGGGATGCGTGGAGAGGAGCTTGGAGTCGGACAAGGCCAGCAAGGGACGTCCAAGACACTTGGAGGCCCAATACAACTCAACTTCGAGTCCACCTCGGAGTCCAGGAGCAGTCTGCCTTAGATTGGACGCCCAGGCCACATACGGAGTTCGATTTCGACGTTCCACATATGGTTGGAAAGATATTTTCATAGAGATTCCAATGGCGCCGAGCCCATGATCAAATGATGCCTGATTCAACGGCAATCTTTGAATCAATTGGACGTCCAGAATCTGTTTCGGTGCTACGTCGCCGTCTTTTGGGCTGTTGGCCCATGTATCGTATTGGAGCCCATTAGGGGTGTGTCCAGGGGTCTTGCACGTCCCTAAACACTTTATATTCAGTAGATTCGCCCAAGTTAGGCTTTGGGTTTTGCTTAGATTAATCTGTCAAGATCAGTTTCGCCGTTCGTCGGTTTGTGAGACCCCAACTTTGTGAGTTAATCATACATCTGCAATTTTGGTTGCATTCTTTCTTGTTCTTGATTGTGTACTTTGATTCGCAGGCAAGGGTTAGCCTTCTTGGCGAGGTCGGCTGTACAACACCGGTCGATAACCTGAGGAGACGTGGTGCTACGATTGCGGAGTTCGGAACGTGTTGTTCAGAAGCCAAATCGAATTGTGTCGTGACTCCACCAAATCGAGAGTTAACAGAACCTTTCGGAAGATCAGGAACCCTAGTTCACATCAAAGGTAGTCTCTGGTTAAAATTTCTTATTTCTCTAAGCACCAAAACTAGTTACTTTGATTTAATATAGTTTTCTTAACTAAAAACTATGGTCAAGTTAGACAGAAGTAAAAAGTTCCACACTTTAGCCATAGCATTTTATGCATGAAGGTTACTCTACTGTGAAAGTTTCATCCCTAAAATATCAGTAGAACAGCATGAACAAATATCTCTAGCAAAATAGCACATCAAACAAGATCTAATAAAGACTACTCGTAGAGACTTGTTCTAGCCTTGATATTTTTACACAAGTCTCAACAAGCAGAGACTAGCTTACAGTCCAAAAATCATTCACAGTACTGTCCTAGATCAAGAGATACATTTATGGCTATTTAAAACAAGACTAATTTTAGATCAAGTTTTTGTTTGTAACTGGTCACCCATCTATGCAAAAGTAGTCAAATTCATCAAGAGGGTCACAACAAATTTCAGTTTGCATTTTTCTGATTTTTCTATTTTTTTAGATTGATTTTACAAGTGATAGGCTCTTGAAAATAAAAGTACTCGAGTTCTCGCAGATAGGTCTCTGGATCTAGCAGAAAGGACCCTAAAAAGAACTTGGCGATTGCAATGTAGTCCCTAGGAGGGGCTGGGTTGTTTTGCGGCCGAAATCCGACGAGGAAAGTAGTCAGCGGCGAGGGGAAAGGGGTGGGGGAGCACGAGGAGGTCGAGGGAACCTGTTGGTGTGCTCGGTTGGGGCTGGGGTGGCCGGAGTTGGGCTGCCGGCTGTTGAGCAGGAGCTCCAGCGAGATCCGGGCGATGGGCGGCGGCGGTCCAGCAAGGAAGGGCGGCGTGGGGAAGTCGGGGAGTACCAGCAGATCGAGGGCGACCCGTTTAGAGCCTTGGTTTGGGCGGAGGAGGAGCGGAAAGTGGGGCTCGACAGCGAGGTCGAGTGGTGGCGCTAATGGCGCGGTGGTGGTGGTACTCGGATGCGTGTGAGCAGGGGCTCGGTGCAGCCCTTTTATAGGCACACAGGGGGAGGAGGGACTGGGCGCGAGCGGACCGGGGGAGGCGCGGCTGGGACAAGGCCGCGGCAAGGGCGGGGCGTCGCCAGCGCGTCGTGGCTCGGCCATCAGGAGTCGACGGCCGCGTGTCGTGCGCACATCGGGCATGGGTGGATTCAGGGTAGGGGAGGGCGATTTGGCCGCGGGCCGGTCGGGGCCTGTTGGGGCACTGTCCTTGTGCGGCTTGCGGTTGGCAGGCATCACCGGCCAGGTGGCCAGCGGCCACTGCCCCACGACGGAATAGAACAGGGGAGGGGAGAGAAGAGAGAGGGAGGGAGAGAGAAAAGGGCCAGCATTCATATTAAATTTTCTCAAAATTTCAACAGAAACTTGGAAAACTTTGAACACGAAAGTTGTAGGGAACTTGAAAATCTACAACTTTTGTTTTAGCGAAAAGTTCATTTGAGCCACGGTTTAAAAGTTATTTTAAATTCAAGACTACTAGGATTTCAATTACTAGTCATTTCTTGTGTTAAATTTTAATTTGCAAATGGTGTTTGAAGTAAACTTTGTAAGGTACTAAAATATGAGTGTGTTTTTATACTACATTTGTCATAAAATGTGGAGCATGAAAATGTTATAAACACAAAAGGATAAAATCTCACATACACACATACATACACATGCACATACACATTCATACACATGCATATGCACACACATAATTAGATACATTGTTTCAATGATTCTAGGTTATTATGCATGATGCTATATTTAGATTTTCTTGCTTAGGGTTCTGAACACCTAGGGTGTTACAACCTTCCCCATTAGAAAGAATCTCGTCCTGAAATTCGGATAAGGATGCCTAGTGTGGAAAGTGCGTGTACCTTTGGGCGAATTTAGAAAACCGCAGAAATTTTGATTTAGATAGCTTTCCATTTCCCATGTGGCTTCCTCTTCGTTATGATGGCTCCATTGGATTTTATACATTTTAACCACTTTTCTTCTAGTGACCCTTTCCTTTTGATGAAGAACTTTGATAGGATATTCAACATAAGAGAGGTCCGGTTCTACCAATATTTCCTTTTGTTCAACAATTTCTGTTGGAACTCGAATACACTTCTTGAGTTGAGAGACATGAAAGATATCATGAATGGCTGCAAGCGGAGGGGGTAGTCGCACTCAATAGGCCATGAGTCCGCAATTTTCGGTGATCTCATAAGGACCAACATATCGGGGGGCTAACTTCCCTCTCACTCCAAACCTTTGCACACCCTTGGTTGGTCAAACCCGAAGGTAGACATGATCACCAACTTCAAATTGCAAAGGCTTTCTCCTTTTATCAAAATAGCTCTTTTGCCTAGACTGTGCAACTCTTAGATTCTCTTGTATTACTCTTACTTTTTCCTCTACCTCGATTACCATGTCTGGTCCAAATATTTTACGTTCACCGGTTTGGGACCAACTCAAAGGAGTTCGACACCTTCGACCATACAAGGCCTCAAACGGTGCCATTTTCAAACTGGCTTGATAGCTATTGTTTTAGAGAACTCTGCTAGGTAAGCATTTGTTCCAACTTTTGTCATAATGGATGACTCAAGCTCTAAGCATGTCTTCGAGTATTTGATTTACTCTCTCGGTTTGCCCATCCGTTTGAGGATGGTAAGCTGAGCTTCAAATCAGTTTGGTGCCAAGAGAAGCTAGTAAGTGTTCCCAAAAATGTGCTACGAATTGAGCATCACGATCTGAAATAATCGTCTTGGGTACTCCATGTAAGCAAATGATGTGATCGAGGTAAATCTCGGCATATTTCTTGGTAGTGAAGGTAGTGTGTACCGGAATAAAATATGCCATTTTCGTGAGTCTATCCACGAAAACCCATATGGAATCGTGCTTTTGGGAGGTGTTGGGCAATCCAACAATGAAATCCATACTTATGTCTTCCCATTTCTATGATGGTATAGGCAAGGGTTGAAGTGTACCGGCTACTTTCAAGTGGCTAGCTTTAACCATCTGACATGTGTCACATTCTGAGACGTACTTGGCAATTTCCCTTTTCATTCTAGTCCACCAAAAGTTTTGCCTAAGATCTTGATATATTTTGC
Source organism: Panicum miliaceum (assembly GCA_032594955.1). Classification (NCBI taxonomy): domain Eukaryota; kingdom Viridiplantae; phylum Streptophyta; class Magnoliopsida; order Poales; family Poaceae; genus Panicum; species Panicum miliaceum. The sequence continues at coordinate 26,481,829 of CM064066.1, read as the reverse complement.
TACTACCCGGGTGAATAGAGAACATGGAAAGATGTGCCTCATCAAGAATTTGTTTTCAGAGCTCATGATTCTTTGGAATCACTATGCGAGATTCAAACCAAAGAACTCCATTCTTGTGTTGGTGAAAACATTTATATTTTTCCTCTCCATGAGAGAGTTTTTGCTTAATGATTTTAACACCTTCATCATGTAATTGTGCCATGATGATTTGATCATGAAGGGTTGTGTCGTAGAACCGCCCGAATTAACCCGGCTCAAGTGCACTAACCATCATCCATAAAGATGAACAGGCTACCATGCACTTCAAATGGAGTAATCCGATAGACTATCGGGTAAATCCCGATGCGAGCACTTAATATTTCGATCAAAACAAAGCGTACACATAACTCGCACGAAGGCAAGTCCAGAGCTTACAACATTCCATAGCTTTTATCTCACAAGACTGACATCAATTATTACAAGTCGAGTTCATCAAACGAGTACTTTAGAGTTCAAACATAGTGTTGGCGCTAAAAATCGGCCAGGAATCGGCCGATGACTTTCAGGGTCGGACACATGACCCGGGAGAATCTGCTTAGCTCCTTTTCGGGTTATTGCCCTGGTGCGGTTCGCGCGGCGTGCCAGTCAATCTGACCTATTGATTGACAAGGAAATAAACGTGTTAAATTCCGGGCGTCCCGATCGGCTGAGGTTCCGATCTGTCCCGAAAAGCGTATCGGCGAATCGGCCGACTTGCTGTGAAGATGACCGGCTATGTATCAGCCGATAATCACGTAATAATTACAAAGAAAACTGCTGGAGCAACTTAAACAATTATTACAGATGCAACACTTGAAATAGATCTAATCGGTTGTATAATAATGAATGAAGAAAAGCGATGATAAAGCCGATAGTTTCAATCTCAAGCTGGATAACTTGTGATAAAACTAGAACAATAGGTAAAAACCTATAATTCTAGTAAATATCGATAAGTGGTGAATAAATCTAAACGAAACAACGGCGATGTGCCCGAAGTTAAAGCTTAAATGTTATTCGATAAGGGGAACCTACCAATTGGCCGGAGATCGTGTCGATGCAGCCCTGCCAATCCGTATGAACTCGTGAAAGAAAAAGAAGTAGTGGCAAAGTCGCCGACTTGAAAGTAAAGTACGATGAAAAAGTATATTGTTTTGTTGATTGATTGATGTATCTTCTACAAAACCCTGACGACTCCTATTTATACCCTAGGACTAGGACTCCTGATCGATTACGATCTGTTACAAACTTGATTTAAATAAAAAAGTACTATATCTGTAATATTTTCCTAAAGGAAACGGGCTCCTGCAGAATCTTCTGCCTCCATCTCCTAGTCCAATCTGGGCTCTTTCCATTGCTTCACGACCGTGTCGGCATCGTTCTTTCGACCCACGTTAGGTCATTTTTTTTTGACTGAGATCCTCTATTAGGATTCCAATGGGTTCATCCCCCTATCTGTTGGTGCAAGCTGCATCGCCAATCGGCCGATCCCTAACTGTAGCCTCAATCGGCCGATTCCCAACTGTAGCATTCAAACCTACCGCATCGGCTAGTCTCTTCCTTTCCTGACGCCGATTTCAACACGTGTCAAAATCTGGCGTCAACACATGCCCCCCAGTTTCGGAGTAAAACATGATTTTTGCTTCGAAACTCTTTTTTTTAATCTTTCCTCCGAAACAAACGCAGCAAAAATCTCCCTCCGTTTCGCGGTCTTCTACATGATGATTGCAATCTTCTCGAACCGGGCGCTTGAGACAACTGTTCCCCTGGAATTTGTGTAGACGGCTCGGCAAAAATCCCACCTTTACCCTTTCTCTCTCGGATCATCCTTAAGTACCGGCATTCCGCCGCTCCTTCCCCACGAGCCTAGTAATCTCCTCCCAGCGAATCACTGTTCATCTTCTCCCTGCGCCCTCTCGGTCTCCAACCGCATCCTCTGGCGATTTTTCTCGCCTGCAACAAATCCCTCCAATGGCGGCGCCCTCAGCAACTTCACCAACCGTGGAGGTTCAGCCGGCAAGTTCCTCGGTGACGGCGGTCCCATCGGTGACTCCATTGGCGACGATGAGTTTCATTCCGGAGGTAATCATCTGAAACTTTCCTCTTTTACTTTTTACTGCTCGGGCACTTTTTAGATCCATTCTCAGTTTTCTCCCTATTCCCGCTTTTTTAGGCATTTAGGCACCAGATCACTATTCCCCTTTCCGGAGCCCCTGGTCTCATCTGCTTAGGTCCCATGGGGAATCCAGACCCAACGGATTTGATCAACTTAGAAACCCATAGAATTCCTTTCAAGCAATCACCCATGGATTTGGGTCAGTGGGCAAGTGCCTTTAGATCTTGGCCGAATGAAACCCCTCGCTGGAAAGAATGGTACCAAAGATTAGCCAAGTCCAAGAGAGTTCAGTGGGATGAGTTAAAAATCGGCCAGTGATTCAATCTCTCTTTGTCCCAAATGGAGAAAAATGAACCCTTACTAATAGCGGCCTCTTATTTCTGGTCTGACGCGCTCAACGCATTTCTCTTTGGGCACGGACCTATGACTCCAACCTTGGCTGATGCCTTGATGCTGACCGGCCTTGATATCTCCTCCCCTGATACACCCTTTGATTATCTGATCAAACCAACCCATCGGCTAGAGACAAAAGGAATCGGCGGGTGGAAGGGGTATATCAGCAAAAACATGAGGACCGGGACGATTTCAGAGAGAGAACACACAGCGTTCTTAATGATGTGGCTACAGAAGCACTTCTTCTGTGGCAGAGCAGTTGGTCCTTCATCCAATACACAAGCTCTGGCAGAAGCTCTGTCAATAGGATCGGCCATCCCCCTTGGAAAGCATCTGTTAGGCTCGGCCTACCATATGATGCACCAAATCGGTGTCAAATTATCAAAAGGGGAGCCGATTCGTGATCCTGGTGGTCCTTGGTGGTTCATCACTCTCTGGCTTAACCTGTATATGAGCAAGGTCTCCCAACAGCAGATAGAGACCAAAACATTTCCCAATATCGAGTTAGAGGAGAATCCCACCATACGACGACAGTGTACCTCTTTTGGAGAAGCAGCATCAGTCTTCCCCGGTTGTCAGTTCACTGCCACCCGAACGGCCGAATACTTCAGATGTTTTTACAACGACTTCAGTGAAGAGACCACCAGCTGGTACCCGTATCAGATGACAGGGCCGATTTTCGAGCTTCCCGTCTGTTATGATTCATCATCGAACTCTTTTGACGGTGATCTCATGATTATTCTGATCAAGCCAGTGATTTTACCGGCCAACTTCTTTTCTGGGAAGGACTTTCCAACCTACAAATTCTATAACCCATCAGTCGCAGCACGGCAATTCGGCTTTGGTCAGCTGCCGATTCAAGTCTATTTTGCCGGCCGTGCAAAATTCCAAGATGAACTCACCAAGAGCCTTGACTACAGTCGGCTATGCAATCTGATGCCAGACTCCAGTACCATCGATTTAAACAACTGGATAGTGGCTCCCTTTGCCGTCCAACAATTCAAACTATGGTGGGCAGAATGGAAGCAACATCTCTTCTGTTCGTCTCCCTCAACATATTGTAATAGTTTGGACCCAGACAACACCGATTCAAGTGCAGCGGTATTACCTTTCTCCCAGCCAATTTCAACATTGTCCCTTTTCATGCTACAATCTCGTCGCTAACTTGTATTTCCCTTTTTAGTCCGAAAGTCAACTTCCCCCGACGCGGAGCCGAAGTGGTAGGCCGATAGAGATCAATCGCCCATACACACCGTTTCCACTTATCGGCCATCATGCCCCGACCATCAAAGACATTACCAGTGTTCGATGGAAGCAAACGCCGAAAAGGCCTACTTTAAAGAAGACAAGTTGCCGAGTACGTGCCTGCATAGGACCGGCGGATCAATCGGCGGCGGCATCGGCTGAAACTCCAACTGCGCCAGCTTTGCCGATTGCCGATGAGGTCGATCTCCAGACTGCTACAGAAGTTGGAGCGGCCGCTGCATCATTGCTGGTAGAAGCTGTTCAGGTAATTCCGCTTACTTCACATACTTTTAAGTATTCTACCAATGTTAACCTCTTCCTCCTGCTAGGCTGCACGAATTGCCCCAGCGCAGTCTCCGCAGCAATCGGCTACGTCCCAAGTAGAAGCCGAAACGCCAGCGATTCTCCTCACCAAGGTAGAGAGTTGCTTAACTCAATCTCTTGATATTCAACAAAAACTAACCGATTTTGATGCAGGCCAATCTGGGTGCGTCAATTGTACCTCCTCAACAAACATCGGCCGGAAGACTCACAGAGGTATGGCAGGTATCTCATATCATAAGACTTAATTATTCGCAGTATACTCATAAAATATGTTTCCCATACCTTTTTCAGGAAGCTGGCCTGAGCAGGGCACTAATAATCATCGAGTCTTCTTCTTCTGATGAGCCGATCGAGCCGATTCCAGAGACGAGGGTGGCACTCCCATCGGTGCAAGCAAGAGGAATCCGCTTCAAAGAGGTAAGAAATTTATCACCCAAATCGGCCAATTCCCCCTTACTGTCTGCTAATCCGTATCTTTACTTTTTATATTCTTTCATGGTTCCTCTTTCTGACGATGAAGAGGTCGCTTCACACCAAGTTACATCGAGCTCAATTCCTGATGACGTCCGTGCCAAGCTCGAGAGTATGCGGACCCTCCTCCAAGACGATATCGGCCGATTAGTGGGAGATGCCTCATCGATTCGGTGACTTCTTAATGACATCAGAGGCCGAATCCCAGAGGAAGCGACAGAGACTCTAGATCCTGCTGCATACATAGAGTCAATGCAGACTTCAGTGTTCAGGGCCCTGCGCCATATGGCCGATCGCACCAAGCTAGCGGAAGCCCGCGAGGAAGAAGAATCTTACAAACACCGAGCCCAAGAGGTGCATCGACGAATCAACTTCCTTGAGAACTCTCGTCCAGATATCGTCGGCGCCATAGATCGCCTCAAACAACGAAGGGCAGAAATCTGGCGTCAACACATAGAAACTTTATTCTGAGTTTAATAGCAGCGGAAAGAAAACACGAACATCTATCGTTAATTTGGATACCACGGTGAAGCCCATACGTGGCGTCACTCGGCAGAGTCATTGTTGGCCGGGGACGGATCCCACTCCACGGACCAACCAGGCGGCAAAGTACACGGCCAAGTCAAACCAGCTATCATATCTTCAAAAGACACACCTAAAAACATTGCCACAAGCAAGGCTGAGTATATTAATACCCAGCAAGACTTACCCGACTAGTGGTATGGGAATACCGACTCCTAAGCATGCATAGGTTTAGCAATTCTGGAGAAACCCGGAATGAAGCGGCAATAATAACCGGCTAGACTAAGAAAACTACGAATCTGATGAACGAACGTGGGAGGTTTCCAATCCATCACCTCTTGAACTTTACTGGGGTCAACTGAGGTACCATTGCTGGAGATAGTATGGCCGAAAAATTTCACACTATCCAACCAGAACTCCCATTTGGAGAACTTAGCATATAACTGATGGTCTCTGAGGCGTTGGAGAACAATGTGCAAATGTTTAGCATGGTCCTCCTCGTCCTTGGAATAAATAAGAATGTCGTCGATGAAAACCATGACAAACTTGTCAAGCTCCGGCATAAAAACCGAATTCATGAGATACATGAAGTAGGCAGGAGCATTTGTGAGACCAAAAGACATGAATAAGTACTCATATAGTCCATATCGAGTGGAGAAAGCGTTCTTTGGAATATCACATGGTCGAATCTTGATTTGATGATATCCAGAATGAAGATCAATCTTGGAAAAGATTTTTGCTTCAGACAATTGATCGAAAAGAACATTAATGCGAGGAAGTGGATATTTGTTTTTGATAGTCACCGCATTGAGAGGCCGGTAGTCTACACATAACCTCAAACTATTATCTTTCTTCTTCATAAATAGGGCTGGGCAACCCCAAGGTGAGGCACTTGGACGAATATAGCCTTTGTCTAGAAGTTCTTGCAACTGTATTTTTAATTCTGCTAATTCCTTGGGTGGCATTCGATAGGGTCGGTTAGAGATAGGTGCGGTGCCTGGCTGCAATTCAATGACAAACTCTATATCTCGATCTGGTGGCATGCCGGGTAAGTCATCCAGGAAAACATCGGCATACCCGCGTAGCACCGGGATTTCTTCTAATTCGAAGTGGACCTTAATGACAGCACATGAATTTGTGCATTCTCGGAAGGGCAAAAATAGAGTTGTAGCTCCTTGGGTCGGGGAATTGATTTCAATGGCTCGGGAGGAAAGATCTAAGGTTAGTCCATGCCGAGTCATCCAATCTACTCCCAAAATGATATCGATGCCTTCAAGTGCCAAGAGGATCAAGTCGGTGTTGATGACTTTGCTACCCAATTTAATTGGCACGTTTCTTATGAGTTGATTTGAAGCAATTTTACCACCCGGTGTAGCTATCATATACGACTTTCTCGTGTGACAGAAATCCAAACCCACTTTAGCACCGAAATTTGCACTAATGAAACTATGTGATGCACCAGAGTCAAATAATATAACAACGGGCTTGTGGTGGATAGAAAATGTACCCGTCATTACTGGTGTGCCATCAGGAAGCTCTGCCAGGGTGGTCAAAATTGATCCGCCCTCGCTTGACTTGAATAGTCTGTTTCTTGCCCTGGTTTCTGTTGTTGGTATTGGAGCCTTGGCCCTGAGCTTGCTGTGTGGACTGAGGGCAATGTCGAACAAAGTGAGTAGAACTTTCACAATTGAAACATCGGTTTGTGTTATTCTGGTGGGATGGCTGTTGTATATTCAGCCTTGGACCATTTCGCTATGGAGCAATGGGTCTTGCCACACCTTGTTGCTAAGGGGACCTGAAAATCCAACTCCCTGGCTGAGGGGCATTCTGAAGAGCTTTAGGTGCTGCATTCTCTTGGGTGGCATTCGATAGGGTCGGTTAGAGATAGGTGCGGTGCCTGGCTGCAATTCAATGACAAACTCTATATCTCGATCTGGTGGCATGCCGGGTAAGTCATCCAGGAAAACATCGGCATACCCGCGTAGCACCGGGATTTCTTCTAATTCGAAGTGGACCTTAGTGACAGCACATGAATTTGTGCATTCTCGGAAGGGCAAAAATAGAGTGGTAGCTCCTTGGGTCGGGGAATTGATTTCAATGGCTCGGGAGGAAAGATCTAAGGTTAGTCCATGCCGAGTCATCCAATCTACTCCCAAAATGATATCGATGCCTTCAAGTGCCAAGAGGATCAAGTCGGTGTTGATGACTTTGCTACCCAATTTAATTGGCACGTTTCTTATGAGTTGATTTGAAGCAATTTTACCACCCGGTGTAGCTATCATATACGACTTTCTCGTGTGACAGAAATCCAAACCCACTTTAGCACCGAAATTTGCACTAATGAAACTATGTGATGCACCAGAGTCAAATAATATAACAGCGGGCTTGTGGTGGATAGAAAATGTACCCGTCATTACTGGTGTGCCATCAGGAAGCTCTGCCAGGGTGGTCAAAATTGATCCGCCCTCGCTTGACTTGAATAGTTTGTTTCTTGCCCTGGTTTCTGTTGTTGGTATTGGAGCCTTGGCCCTGAGCTTGCTGTCTGGACTGAGGGCAATCTCGAACAAAGTGAGTAGAACTTTCACAATTGAAACATCGGTTTGTGTTATTCTGGTGGGATGGCTGTTGTATATTCAGCCTTGGACCATTTGGCTATGGAGCAAGGGGTCTTGCCACACCTTGTTGCTAAGGGGGCCTGAAAATCCAACTCCCTGGCTGAGGGGCATTCTGAAGAGCTTTAGGTGCTGCATTCTCTTGGGTGGCATTCGATAGGGTCGTTTAGAGATAGGTGCAGTGCCTGGCTGCAATTCAATGAAAAACTCTGTATCTCAATCTGGTGGCATGCCGGGTAAGTCATCCAGGAAAACATCGGCATACCCGCGTAGCACCGGGATTTCTTCTAATTCGAAGTGGACCTTAATGACAGCACATGAATTTGTGCATTCTCGGAAGGGCAAAAATAGAGTGGTAGCTCCTTGGGCCGGGGAATTGATTTCAATGGCTCGGGAGGAAAGATCTAAGGTTACTCCATGCCGAGTCATCCAATCTACTCCCAAAATGATATTGATGCCTTCAAGTGCCAAGAGGATCAAGTCGATGTTGATGACTTTGCTACCCAATTTAATTGGCACGTTTCTTATGAGTTGATTTGAAGCAATTTTACCACCCGGTGTAGCTATCATATACGACTTTCTCGTGTGACAGAAATCCAAACCCACTTTAGCACTGAAATTTGCACTAATGAAACTATGTGATGCACCAGAGTCAAATAATATAACAACGGGCTTGTGGTGGATAGAAAATGTACCCGTCATTACTGGTGTGCCATCAGGAAGCTCTGCCAGGGTGGTCAAAATTGATCCGCCCTCGCTTGACTTGAATAGTCTGTTTCTTGCCCTGGTTTCTGTTGTTGGTATTGGAGCCTTGGCCCTGAGCTTGCTGTCTGGACTGAGGGCAATCTCGAACAAAGTGAGTAGAACTTTCACAATTGAAACATCGGTTTGTGTTATTCTGGTGGGATGGCTGTTGTATATTCAGCCTTGGACCATTTGGCTATGGAGCAAGGGGTCTTGCCACACCTTGTTGCTAAGGGGGCCTGAAAATCCAACTCCCTGGCTGAGGGGCATTCTGAAGAGTTTTAGGTGCTGCATTCTCTTGGGTGGCATTCGATAGGGTCGTTTAGAGATAGGTGCAGTGCCTGGCTGCAATTCAATGACAAACTCTGTATCTCGATCTGGTGGCATGCCGGGTAAGTCATCCAGGAAAACATCGGCATACCCGCGTAGCACCGGGATTTCTTCTAATTCGAAGTGGACCTTAGTGACAGCACATGAATTTGTGCATTCTCGGAAGGGCAAAAATAGAGTGGTAGCTCCTTGGGTCGGGGAATTGATTTCAATGGCTCGGGACGAAAGATCTAAGGTTACTCCATGCCGAGTCATCCAATCTACTCCCAAAATGATATCGATGCCTTCAAGTGCCAAGAGGATCAAGTCGGTGTTGATGACTTTGCTACCCAATTTAATTGGCACGTTTCTTATGAGTTGATTTGAAGCAATTTTACCACCCGGTGTAGCTATCATATACGAATTTCTCGTGTGACAGAAATCCAAACCCACTTTAGCACCGAAATTTGCACTAATGAAACTATGTGATGCACTAGAGTCAAATAATATAACAGCGGGCTTGTGGTGGATAGAAAATGTACCCGTCATTACTGGTGTGCCATCAGGAAGCTCTGCCAGGGTGGTCAAAATTGATCCGCCCTCGCTTGACTTGAATAGTCTGTTTCTTGCCCTGGTTTCTGTTGTTGGTATTGGAGCCTTGGCCCTGAGCTTGCTGTCTGGACTGAGGGCAATCTCGAACAAAGTGAGTAGAACTTTCACAATTGAAACATCGGTTTGTGTTATTCTGGTGGGATGGCTGTTGTATATTCAGCCTTGGACCATTTGGCTATGGAGCAAGGGGTCTTGCCACACCTTGTTGCTAAGGGGGCCTGAAAATCCAACTCCCTGGCTGAGGGGCATTCTGAAGAGCTTTAGGTGCTGCATTCTGCACTAAACGATACCTTGGTGGCTGAGCACTCGAGGGTCCAGCTGGAGCCTTCCTCTTCTTTTCTGCACGACGGGCCAAAATGCAATCCTCTTGGGTGATTGCCAAATTAACCAGCTCATTGTATGTGTCCGTTCTGATGGGATTTAGACGTTATTTGAGCTTGGTATTAACACCTCTGCGGAAACGAACACGTTTCTTGGCATCCGAGTCAGCATGATAACCCGCATACTGAGAAAGGTGGTTGAACGCCTGAGTGTACTGAAGTACAGTGCGGGTACCTTGAGAAAGAGCCAGGAACTTGTAACACGCTAGGTGTTTAAAATCCTGAACAAGAAAATCTAGACATAGCATCATGCATAATAACCTAGAATCATTAAAACAATGCATTTAAATATGTGTGTGCATGTGCATGTGTATGTATGCGTGTATGTGAGTGCTGTTCTTTTGTGTTTATAACCTTTTCATGCTCCACATTTCATGACAAATGTAGTATATAAATAGACTCATATTTTAGTAACTTCCAACGTGTACTGCAAACCCCATTTGCAAATTTAAAATTTAACACAAGAAATGACTTTAAAATAACTTTAAAATCCTAGTAGTCTTGAATTTAAAATAACTTTCAAACCGATGCTCAAATCAACTTTTGGCTAAAACAAAAGTTGTAGATTTTCAAATCCCCTACAACTTTGGTGTTTAAAGTATTTCAAGTTTCAGTTTGAAATTTTAAGGAAATTTAATTTGAATCCCGGCCCTTTTCTCTCTCCCTCCCTCTGCCTTCTCTCCCCTCCCCTTTTATACTCTAGCCGGCAGAGAAGTGCCGCCATGTGGCAGGGCATCCCTGCGCCGGCGAGCCACGCCAAGGCGTGACCCCCAATGGGCCCCGACCAGTTGCCGACCGAGCCTGCTGCCGGCGATTTGTCAATCCCCCGTATCCTGCCCTAGCTGCGCCTCCCTCCATTGTGTCGCGCCCAGCTCCTCCTCCTCCCTCCGTTCGCCTATAAAAGGGCTGCACTGAGCCCCTGCTCACACGCACCCGAGAACCACAACCACCCTGCCATTAACGCCGCTGCACGACCTCGCCGTCGAGGCCCACTTTCCACTTCTCCTTCGCCCAAACCGAGGCTCCAAACGGGTCGCTTTGACCTGCTGGTACTCCCCATCTTCCCCACGCTGCCCTCCCTCGCCGGACCACCGCCGCCCGTCACCCGCACCTTGGCGGAGCTTCTGCTCACCGCCGGCAGCTCAACTCCGGCCACCCCAGCCCCAACCAAGCACACCAATAGGTTCCCCTCGACCTCCTCGTGCTCCCCCACCCCTTTCCCATCGCCGCCGACTAATTCTGTGACAACCCTGGTAAAATTTCATTTCTAAAATCAAGGTCAGTAGCCTAACCCTATGCTTAACCAACTAATAAAAGGGTGAAAAGAATTAGAACGAGTTAAGTTGAAATTCAAATTTAATTTGGGCACATTTGGATACTTTTGAATTTTTAAATTAACTTTCAAATCATAAGCCAAATGAGATGTTGCCTGAAACCAAACTTGTAGAACTTTTTATTCTGAACAACTTTCATGTTCAAAAGTTTTTGAAATTCAAATTAGAAAGAGGAGAAAACGCCCTATTTGCACCCAGCCCCCTGAAGTTTTTCAAATTCTTGCAATCAGGCCCCTTGCTCCCCCCCCTCTCTCTCCTCCCCGCCCAACCGCGCGCCAGGTGGCCGGCGACGCCTGACCGGCGCGAGGCGCCAGGCCAGTGGCCGCCGCGCCACTCCCCCACGCCCGGCTTTGCCCCCTCCCCATGCCGCGCTGCCCAGTGCGCGCCCGCGCGTGCTCACGCCGCTGCCGCGCCTAGCCTCACCGCCCACCGCGCCCAACCGCCGCACCCCGCCGTGCCACCCCGGCTCCCGCGCCCCGCCCGTCGCTTCGTCTGCCCTCCGCCCGAGCCGCTGCAGGAGCCCCTTCCCCACTCCGCGCGCCACACTATCTCCTCTCTGCCATACCAAAATCCCAGCCGCCCAGTAGCTCGCGCCCGCCCGCCGCACGCCGCGCCGGCGCCCTGCTACCGCCCGCCGTGGCCAGTGCCGCGCCGTTGCCGTGCCTCAGCCCCGCGCATCGCCCAGACACCCCCACTCCCTCCTGCCCCTATAAAAGACCCGCCCGGCCGCCCGCGCGCGAGCCACTGCAAACGGAACGCCTCGCCGCCGCCATTGCCGCCGCCGAGCGCCGCCCGCTCGTGGACAGCCCTCCACAGCAGCCCCCTGCCCAAATGGAACCTCCAGCCACCACTACATCATCCCCCTGAAGCTCGCCGACCCGCCCAACGCCGCCCAGAACCACCGGAGCGCCGCCGCTCGCTCTGCCGCCGCCGCCGCCGCCCCTGCTCGCCGTGGACAGCTCGACCCCGACCTTCTCCGCCCAAGCCAAGCCCCTGAGCAGCTTCCCCACGCGCCACTGAAGCTCGCAGACCGGACCAGGCCGCCCCAAGCCCGCCGGAGCACCGCCGTCGACGCGTGCCGCGCCGCCGCCGCCTCTGCTCCAACGCCGGCGAGCTATTCCCGGTCGTCCCCCACCTGAACAACACCCCCACGAGGTAGCCCTCGCACCCCTGAACCTTCCCCGACCCTCACCCCTCGCCGCCGGCGAGCCCCTCGCCGGAGTTTCGGCCGGCCGCCGTACCCAAGCCGCCCGAGGACCCAATTGCAAGAATTTAAATCTTTAGAAGGGTCTGCGCGTAAGATTCAAGGACCCAGTTGTAAAAGAAAGTTTCAAATCTAGATTCAAATTCAGTGAACTTGTAAAATTCGTATAAAATTGTAGAAAATTCAGAAAAATGCAAACTCAACTGTTTTGGAATCCTTAGAATAAACTCTACAACTTTGGTTACAAAAAGTTTCTCAGATTCTCAATATATGTTACTCCACATTAAATGAAAGCGTTAATGGACTTATTTTGTACCCATTGTTGTAGATCAGTGCTGCCCCTAAATTTTGGGCAGTAAGCTTGTTGCTTGATGATTAGGACTGTGTAAAAAGATCAGGCCCAAATTCCATATCTAGCTGCACTGTTTGTTAAACTTAGTTTCATACCTTAAGTGGCTACATATTTTTATCCCTGCAGTTAGGTTAGGAATCACCTAATTAAACTTTTTCTGTACCAGTGTAATGGTACATAGATGCCAGAGAAAACTTGGGAGAATTTATATCTCAAAGGAACCTAATTATTTCAATTATGTGCTAATAACTTACATTAAATCAAGAAAATAGTATCTTAGCTTAGAAAATTCTAAAAGTTTTACTAGGAGATACACTGAGGTAGAGGTTGCTATGTAAAAATTTCCATGGACAAAAACCCTGTGTAGGGTCCTGTAAAAACGAATCCTTGAATAACCTAGGTGTGTAATGTCATATTTTCTATGCTCTGAATACTGCATAATAAATCCTACAAAAATTACAGTAGCTCCTGCATGCTTAAATGAAAGCTCTGTAAAAATTTTAGACTCAGTTGTTGCACCATTTGTTCTGTACAAAAATAACAAAGGGCTAACAGCAACTATGTAATATATTTTTCATAATTAATCTGTTACATGAAATTGTCTAAAAATTTTACTGTAAGCACATCTTTCCCTGATGTGCCTAAACCCAAAGTTTTATGACCAGAAACTATCCACTGTAGTAATTACACTTAAATCGTGTCGTTACCATTACCACGACTTAAACTTGTGCATTCATGTAGAATCGACGACTCTCGCCGACGGAACTTACGAGCTGGTGCCCGCGTCCGAGAGTGAGCAGCGTGAAGCTCAAGTGAATCTAACTGTGAAGGCAAGCCCCGGAGCATAACCCATTTCTTTCCTAAATTATGCAACTCATTACTCTCTGCTTGTGCATTAAGTTTATAGGAGTTGAATGAAAACTTAGTTGCATGATGTTAGGAACCCATGCTTGAAAACTAGACGTAAGGTTCGATAGAATGCTGTGCTAATAGGACTCCGGTAAAAGCCGAGTGATTTCCTGTCACTTGCGAGAAAATAGGAGTTGAATGTTTACTACACGCTGCAATCATAAGGACACGGACGGGCTATGGAATGATGGTTACGATTGAGGCCCGTCTGTCTAGTGAAAAATGGTAAGGCCGCAGGGTGTGGTAGTGATGGTTAAGTCTTTGAACGTACTAAACACATGCCGAGATTATGGGAATCGGTAAGCTTAAGTACCTGATTGGCCCGGCAAGGGGACGACATCCTACCCTTTGAACTTCGGTCCCATGTGCATATGGCGAGTGCAGAGAGTGGTCACGACCCGGCGCCGAACCGTGGCGTGGGGCTCTTGTACTCTCGGAGGGTAGCCCCGATCCACGACCCGGAAAGAAAGGGGAAAAGTTGCACGTGTGACTCTAGGGAGTAACCACGTGACGTGTGTTTGGGTTTCCCTTGCAAGGTTAAGAAATTCGATTCGAATCGTCCGCTTCTCACGGCTATTGAGACTGCTTAACCATTTTTACCCACAGAGTAAGAAGAGGAACAATGAGGATGAATGAACTGGTTGGATGAAAATTTAATGCTTCGCCATGTATGCTTTAGATAGCTGCTTATCTAGAATGGTTAACGAAACTAGAATCTTGAGCTAAAAGTTGAAAGTAAGGACCCACTTGTAGAAGCTTTTCGGCAAAACAAACCCCTGAGCCAAAAAGCCTTGCATGTCTAGAGTCAGTGGAGTGGATTCCACTACACGGGTAAGTCTTGCTGAGTATTAGTATACTCAGCCTTGCTTGTGGCTCGTTTTCAGGTGAGACCTTCGAAGACATGATTGCTAGCTTGACTTGGCCCTGCACTCTTCCCCCTGGTTGGTCGGTGGAATGGGATACGCCCCCGTCCAACGGAGATAATGTCGAGTGATGTCTCGTACGGGCTTCATCGAGACATCCTTATCGTCGAGTAGCTTTCGTTATTTTATTTTCCGCTGCAACATAAACTCTGAAGAACTTCTTAGTTATGATCACTGAAGTACTTGGTTTCTAAACTCAAAACTTGGTCTGTAATATTTACTTATGATAATGTTGTAATATTTGCTGGAATGTGGTATTCTCTGGGCTCATCGTCGCGTGAGCATTTGTATGTATGGCGCTCGATCCGCTTACCGTGGTTGTATCGGGAGGTTATACCCGACAGACCAGTGGATTACTCCATTTGAAGTGTAAGGTTAACCGAGATTGCCTTAATGGTGATGGTTAATACACTTGAGCCGGATTAATTCAGGTGGTTCTGCCACAAATTCCCTTGCCGGATTTTGGCCGGGAACAACCCAGCCTCGCCCAGGGAGTACATTGCAATCGCCATGTTCTTTTTAGGGTATTTTCTGCTAGATCCAGGGACCTATCTATGAGAGCCTCAGTACTATTGTTTTCAAAACACTGTCACTTGTAAAATCAATCTAAAATCATAGAAAAATCAGAAAAATGC
The DNA here is from genome assembly GCA_032594955.1 of Panicum miliaceum. Classification (NCBI taxonomy): domain Eukaryota; kingdom Viridiplantae; phylum Streptophyta; class Magnoliopsida; order Poales; family Poaceae; genus Panicum; species Panicum miliaceum. The sequence continues at coordinate 26,466,729 of CM064066.1, read as the reverse complement.
AAACTAAAATTTGTTGTAACCCTCTTGATGAACCCGACTACTTTGGCATAGTGGGATGACTAGTTACATGCTATAACCTGAGCTAAGATGAATCTTGTTTTAAATGGCCCATAAATGTATCTCTTGATCAAAGATAGTACTGTGGATGATTTTTGGATGGTAAACTAGAATCTACTTGTTAAAACTTGTGTAAAAATTTTAAGGCCAGAACATGTCTCTACGGGTAGTTTTTGTGGTATCTTGTTTGATGTGTTATTTTGCTAGAGTTGTTTATTCATGCAGTTCTACATATATCTTAGGGTTGAAACTTTTACAGTAGATTAACCTTGATGCATAAAAGCTATGGGCAAAGTTTGGAACCTTTTACTTCTATCTAACTAGCTCAAATATTTTTAGATAAGAAAAAATACATTAAATCAAAGTAACTAGTTCTAGTGCTTAGAAAAATATGAAAATTTAACCAGAGACTACCTTTGAGTAGTTTATCATGTTGGAAAAGTTTGAGACATGGAAACCTTGTGGAACTACCTATAGAAACAAATCTTGATTAATGTAGATGCATCTTAACTTATTTTCTATGCCATGTACCTTGCACAATAAAACCTGAAAAATTTAAAGTAGACTCACCATAAGTTTAGGAGTACTCAGTAAAATGTTGAGCACTAGTTCTTGCATGGTTTGTTCTGTATAAATAAATCTTGATCCTCGCAGTAGCTGTTTACTGTATTTTCATGATTAATCTACTGAATGAAAATGGCTAAAACTTTTACAGTAAGTTTGTACCTAAGTAATGTGCTCTGCGTAAAAGTCTTAACCCCAGAAACTACCTCCGCGAGAAGTTTTGCTTAAATCCATGCTTACTGTTGAACATGGTCGTTTATGAAATGACAAAACCACTCACTTACTTAATGAAGTAGTTAATCTAGATAAGTACTTGATAAATGACTACCCAAGGAAAAGAAAATGAAGTTCTTTACAACTCAACTTGAATTTTGTTGAATGACTACTTTATAGTGAAATAGTTGTTTATCTTGTACCACTAAAGCCACTCATACATGTGCATTCATATAGAATCGACGACTCTCGCCGACGTGACCTATGAGCTGGTGCCAGAGTCTGAGAGTGAGTAGCACGAAGCTCAAGTCAATCTAACTGAAGTTGCTAAAGACCCGAACCAAAGTTCGGAAGTACCCCCGACTGGTTTTTTTCAAGAAGGCAAGCCCCAGAGCATAACCCCTACTTTTAAACTTATGCATCTTTATTTATATAAGGTATTGTGCATTAAGTTTTTAGGAGTTGATTGAAACCCTAGTTGCATGATCCTAGTACCTATGATATGAACACTAGTTTGTGTCGGTCGCTAGATTGCCATGCTAATAGGACTCCGGTAAAAGTCGAGTGGTTTCCTGCCACTCGCGAGATATAGGAGTTGCTTGTTTTATTTATGTTGGAATTATAAGGTCGACGGACAAGGCTATGCTACAATATTCCTGCTGATGATTGAGGCCCCATCTGTTTAGCAAAAATGCTAATGTCGCGGTGTGTGGTAGTGGTGGTTAAGTTTTTGAACGTACTAACCACATGCCGAGAATATGGTAATCGGTAAGCTTAACCACCTGATTGAACCGGTGCGTGGACATACCTCCCACCGTCTTGACGTTGTTCCCATGGGCACATGGTGAGTGCAAGAGCAGCCATGACCCAGCGCCGTACCGTGGTTCGTGGACCTCTATACTCGAGGACGGTGGCTCTGATCCATGAAACGGGAATAAAGGGGAAAAGTTGCACGTGTGACTCCAGGAGTAACCACGTGACGTGTGTTTAGGTTTCCCTTGCAAGGTTAAGAAATTCGATTTGAATCGTCCGTTTCTCGCGGCCATTGAGACTACTTAACCCTTTTACCACATAGAGTAAGAAGAGGAACAACAATGATGTTTAATCTGGTTGGATGCTCAGTTAATTATTTCTCCACCATGTGTGAATTGGATAGTTGCTTACCTAGAACGGTTAATCGACTAGAACTGGATGCTAAAACTTGAAAGCAAGGACTCATTCTTAGATGCTTTTTGGCAAAAACTACCCACAGCCAAAGGCCTTGCATGTTTAGGAGTCGACTAAGTATATATCACTAGTCGGGTAAGCCTTGCTGAGTATTAGTATATGCCTTGGTTGTGGCTTTGTTTTCAGGTGAGACCTTTGAGGACATGATTGCTAGTTTGACTTTGTCGTGTACTCTTCCTCCTGGTTGGTCGGTGGAATGGGATCCGTCCCCGGCCAACGGTGATAATGTTGAATGATGTCATGTACGGGCTTCATCATGATATCTTGTATCGTCGATTAGAACTATCATTTATTTTCCGCTTCACTATTGAACTCTGAAAGTACTCGTTATGCATGATTTGAAACCTGTTTGTAACAATAATTCTTGTGGATCTCTTGTCATAAAATTTGTGGATTGCTGTAATCTCTGGGCTCACCTTCGTGTGGGTTTTATGTATGCATTATTTCGACCGAAATTCCAGTGGTTGCATCGGGATGTTACCCGACAGACTGTCGTTTTACTCTGTTTTAAGTGCGTGTTAAGCCTGGATTGCCTCTATGGTGATGGTTAGTGCACCTAAGCTGGATTAATTCGGCGGTCCTGCCGCAGAATTCATTCAACTTCGCCAAGCAGAGCATTCGATCTCGCGGTGACTGACAATGAACCGGAGTAGTTTGCCTTGAGGCATGCCAAAGACGCACTTTGTCGGGTTGAGCTTCCATCAAAACCATCCCAAGCCGTTGAAAGTCTCCTCGAGATCAGTGATGAACTCGTTGTGGGATCTGGTCTTGATGACCACATCATCCACGTAAGCTTCAACGCTGCGGTGAAGTTGGTCCGCAAGGCACGGTTGGATGGGCCGTTGATAGGTGGCTCCTGCATTCTTCAACCCGAAAGACATTGTAGTATAAGTACAAGCTCCAAAGGAGGTGATGAACGCCGTTTTGATCTGGTCTTCCTCCTTGAGAGCTATCTGATGGTAGCCCGAGTAGCAGTCGAGGAAGGAGAGCAAGACGCAGCCAGCCGTGGAGTCGATAACTTGATCGACGCGTGGGAGCGCGAAGGGGTCCTTCGGGCTATGTTTATTGAGATCCGTATAATCCACACACATCCTCCATTCATTATTATTCTTTTTCAGTACAAGTACATGGTTAGCTAAGCACTCGGGGTGGTATACTTCTTTAATAAAACTAGCCGCGAGTAGTTTTGCTAGCTCTTTCTTGATGACCTCCCTCTTGTCGGGGGCGAAATGTTGTAGTCGTTGCTTTTTCAGAGTGGCTTTAGGGTCGACTTTTAGGCAATGCTCAATCAACTCCTTGGGCACCCCTGGCATATCCGCTGGTTTCCATGCGAATATGTCCTGGTTAGCCCTAAAGAAGTTTATGAGCGCGCTTTCCTATTTGTCGCCTAAGCGGCCTCCGATCAAAGTGGTCTTGGATGAGTCGCCTTCTTGGAGTTGAATGGTCTTGATGCCGATGTCGCTGGGGTTGGGTTTAACCCTTGACTGGCTTAGCTGCTGGTTGGGGATCTCCATCTCTGTGTTTGTCAGCTTCAGCACGGCCGCGAGTACTTCTGCAGACGGCACTGCCACACGTGAAGTCATGGCGTACTCGATCGCCTCCTGGTCGCAGTCGTACGACTTCTTCAGGTCACCACGGAGTGTGAGTACACCTGTCTTGCCTGGCATCTTGAGTAGCAGGTAGACATAATGGGGCACGACCATGAATTTGGCTAGTGCTGGCCTGCCAAGGATGGCATGGTATGACGAGTCGAAATCCGCCACCTCGAACTTGACGTACTCGGTGCGGTAGTTGTCTTTTGTCCCAAAGGTTACTAGCAGGACCACTGACCCGAGTGGTGTAGCCGCGTTACCCGTGATGATGCCATAGAAAGGGGCTTTGTTGGGATTGAGCATCTTGGAGATGTCCAGTCCCATCTTCTTGAGAGTACTCGTGAAAAGTAGGTCGAGGCCACTTTCGCCGTCGATGAGTACTCGGATGAGCTGTGATCCCGCCACGACAGGGTCTAGGATCAGCAGAAATTTTCCTAGCTTGGAGAAGCTGGTCCATTGATCATCCCAAAGGCGTGGCCTTCTTCCTATCGTTCCACCACGATTGCCGTACTGATGACGTGAGTAGTCGCGATGATGTAGAGTAACAAGTTCTCGCCTCGTTGGGGAGCCGTCAGGATGGGTGGCGACTGCAAATGGTGCTTGAAATCTTGTAGCTCCTGTTTTGCCTCCTCGATCCACTTGAAATTGTCGTGGAGCTTGAGCAATTTGAAGAAGGGTAGTCCCCTTTCTCCAAGTCGGGAGATGAATCGATTCAGAGCTGCCATGCAGCCTGTGAGCTTCTGGACATCCTTGATCTTCTTTGGAGAATCCATGGCTATGATGGCATTGATCTTCTCTGGATTTGCTTTGATCCCGCGGTGACTGACAATGAACCCGAGTAGTTTGCTTGAGGCACGCCAAAGACGCACTTTGTCGGTTAAATTTCCATCGAAACCATCGCAAGCTATTGAAAGTCTCCTCGAGATCAGTGTTGAACTCATTGTCGGATCTGGTCTTGATGACCACATCATCAACATAAGCTTCAATGTTGCGGTGTAGTTGGTCCGCAAGGCATAGTTGGATGGCCCGTTGATAGGTGGCTCCTGCGTTCTTCAACCCGAAAGACATTGTAGTGTAAGCGTATGCTCCAAAGGGGGTGATGAACGCCGTTTTGATCTGGTTGTCCTCCTTGAGAGCTATCTGATGATAGCCCAAGTAGCAGTCAAGGAAGGAGAGCAAGTCGCAGCCAGCCGTGGAGTCGATGACTTAGTCGATGCGTGGGAGCGCGAAGGGGTCCTTCGGGCAGTGTTTATTGAGATCAATATAATCCACACACATCCTCCATTCATTAATATTCTTTTTTCAATACAAGTACAGAGTTAGCTAACCACTTGGGGTGGTACACTTCTTTAATAAAACCACTGAGAGTAACCACGTGACATGTGTTTAGGTTTCCTTTGCAAGGTTAACAATTTCGATTCGAATCGTTCGTTTCTCACGGCCATTGAGAATGCTTAACCCTTTTACCACATAGAGTAAGAAGATGAACAGCGATGATGATTAATCTGGTTGGATGCTCAGTTAATTATGTCTCCACCATGTGTGAATTGGATAGTTGCTTACCTAGAATGGTTAATCAACTAGATTTGGATGCTAAAACTTGAAAGCAAGGACTCACTCTTAGATGCTTTTTGGCAAAAACTACCCACAGCCAAAAGCCTTGCATGTTTAGGAGTCGGCTAAGTATATACCACTAGTCGGGTAAGCCATGCTGAGTATTAGTATACTCAGCCTTGCTTGTGGCTTTGTTTTCAGGTGAGACCTTTGAGGACATGATTGCTAGTTTGACTTGGCCGTGTACTCTTCCTCCTGGTTTGTCGGTGGAATGGGATCCGTCCCTGGCCAACGATGATAATGTTGAGTGATGTCATGTACGGGATTCATCATGATATCTTGTATCGTCGATTAGAACTATGATTTATTTTCCGCTGCACTATTGAACTCTGAATGCATGATTTGAAACCTGGTTTGTAACAATAATTCATGTGGAACTCTTGTTGTAAAATTTGTGGATTGTTGTAATCTCTGGGCTCACCTTCGTGTGGGTTTTATGTATGCATTGTTTCAATCGAAATTCCAGTAGTTGCATCGGGATGTTACCCGACAGACTGTCGTTTTACTCCATTTTAAGTGCGTGTTAAGCCTGGATTGCCTCTATGGTGATGGTTAGTGCACTTAAACTGGATTAATTCGGGCGGTCCTGCCACACCTGGCATCAGAGCCGAAATGCATACACCCGAGAGTATAACGAGCCTTAAAAACTTGTTTTCCTAAAACTTGACAACAAAAATTGTGTTTGCAAAAATGCGTTGGTTCATTAAGGATGACGCCTAGTTCGTAATGCCCTAGGAGATTGTGGGAATGTAACTAGGTGGCTATCTTAACTATATTATATATAACTAACTTCCAGCACATTACTTTCTTTCAAAACTTACTTTTGTGTACAACCGACCTTTAAATTCTGTAACGATGCACTCATCGCTGAGGTAAGAAGGTAAGGATCCTCAGTCAACTGAGAGAGCTTGACCCTCACGTCGGTGACGCAAACCGAACGCTGCTCTCAAGAAGTGGCTTACTTGAGGTGCTGCCAATATACCAACAGTCGTTGACTATATGGGGAGTAAATATGCTTCATGTACTGTGGCTTTGACTTACAAACGTCCCGTAAGGCGATTTATACGGGAAGTGAATACATTATCACGGTAACGTATGAAGCACTAACCATGCAGTGTCGAACGCATGGATGCCATTTCTATAGTGAACGGTAATGTATGGGGACACTTTCGTGAGTGCTGGCATGAAAGGATGAATTTATATTCTGTCAATCTTCTGCAGGTACACTAACTGCGATTACGTAAGCTAAGAAAGGTTAGAAAAATTCGGCTAGTTAATATAAGGAGAGACGTATTATGTATGCCACCGAAATTAACCATGTAAGACCAAAGTTATTTGGCAATTGTTTTGCTTTGTGAGGACGAATAGGACATGCATGCATCATGACCATACATGAAAATTGGATGAAACATTGTCCTGGGTTTATAAGAGAGTAAGTTGCACTAGAGCACATTTGAGCACTCCTGTTACAAATAAATTCCTAGACCTTCTTAGTGAAGTTTTCTGCAGAAGTGTTCAATATAAAACTTGTTGCAAATTCACTAAATCAGCTGCTGTTCAAATTTGGAAATTGTTGGCCAAGTAGATTTTTCCTGGTGGTCCGAATACTGGCTCTTTGTCCACTGAAAATCTGGGTAAACAACAACTGAAAAACTTAAGGATATGACTACAATAGAGCCTGTTCTAGCCAAAGGGTTGACTAGAAAAGTTATGCACAGATAGCTTGGGAAGGTTCTGGTATTATTTGGGAGTTTTTGGAGATCAACTTCTTAAGTTACGACTGCTTTTTCCCCTGTGAATAGAATCTGTTCATTTATCTTGCGCACAATTTTTCCTATATCTCACCCGTTTGATCTTTTGTTCAGATGGCTGACCCCGTTGTCATGGTTGTGGACGAGGAGGGACGTGTGCACTCGGAGTGCCTCCACTGGGAGGGTTTTCCCTCCATTTTGTGGGATGTTACGAATGCCGCAGGCTACCCCATTCCTCCCCGCTACGTGGGACGGGAGTTCGCGGAGTTGGGAGTTACCCGGTGCCAAGTGCACATGACTCTCCTTCCACCCCCAGCACACCCGGAGTGGCCCGTATTGGAGATCAAGGCTATGGGTCGCCGCCTTGCTGACACTTGGGAGGCTGCCGCCATGAAGGCGCTCACCACCTTTTGTGAGCAGCAACCCGTGAAGGTCACCTTAGCTCCCATTGGCTTGACAGGGTGCACATGGACTACCTGGTGGACTTTCACGCTCAGGAAACCATCCTAACTTCTGTGCAGTGCATGAATGGACTGTACTGTTTGTAGGCTCTTCTAGGTTAGGGGCTTGCACAGGCCACTGACCTTGCTCAGGCCTACTACATGATGGCAGACACAAGGGATGAGCACATTCAAGAGCTTTCCAAGGATCTTGAGGATAGTGATGCTCATATTGGCCAACTTGAGGGCCAAATCCAGAAGCATGACACTGTCATGAGCGAGAGGGATGCCATGATTGAGTTCTTGGTGGAGCAGATCCATGATCTCAACAGCGAGTTGGAGGATGCCAATGAGGACATTGAGATGCACCATGCACAGCAGGCAGCCCAGCATGCCCCACCAGATGCAATGGATGTGGATGGTGATGAGGAGCCCCAGAAGATGGAGGGTGTCTCCGAGATTAACTACAAGGCTGGAAGCCCGCTGCCACCACCACAGGGAGCTCACTCCCCCGTGTGCAGCGAGGCGTCCATCAACGACCTCGACGATTTCTAGATGATAACCTTGGAGGACTTTTGCACATACTCCTCGATAGTGTAGCCTAACTTTTGGCAATTGTTGCACTAGGCTAACTGAGAGTTGAGTACCTCTTTTGTAATAAGTGCAGCTCGACCGTATGAACACCCTAATCATGTAGGCCATGTGTTGGCGCTAAAATCGGCCAGACAGGAATCGGCCGATGGTCTTCAGCGTCGGACACACGACCCGGGAGAATCTGCTTAGCTCCTGTTCGAGTTATCGCCCTAGTGCGGTTCGCGCGGCGTGCCAGTCAATCTGACCTGTTGATTGACAAGGAAATAAAAGTATCAAATTCCAGGCGCTCTGATCGGCTGGAGTTCCGATCTGTCCTGAAGAGTGCGTCGGCAAATCGACCGATTTGCTGTGAAGATGATCGGCTATAGATCAGCCGACGATCGCGTAATAATTGCAAAGAAAACTGCTGGAGCGATCTAAACAATTATTACAGATGCAACACTAGAAATAGATCTAATCGACTGTAAGACGATAAATTGAAGAAGAGCGATGACGAAGCCGATAGTTCCAATCTCAAGCTGGATAACTGGTGATAATACTAGAACAACAGGTGAAACCTATAATTCTAGTAAATATCGATAACTGGTGAATAAATCCAAACGAAACCACAGCGATGCGCCCATAGTTAAAGCTCGGATGTTACTCGGTAAGCGGAACCTACCAATTGGCCGGAGATCAAGTTGATGCAGCCCTGCCAATCCGTACGAACTCGTGAAAAAAGAAAAAGTATTGGCGAAGTCGCCAACTCGAAGGTAAAGTACTAGTAAAAAGTAGAAGTGTTTTGTTGATTGATGTGTTGATTATTTGCAAAGCCCTAGCGACTCCTATTTATACCCTAAAACTAGGACTCCTGGTCGATTACGACTTGTTACAACCTTATTTAAAACAGGAAAACTACTATATCTATAATATTTTTAAAAAGGAAACGGACTCCCGCAGAATCTTCCGCCGCCGTCTCCTAATCCAATCAGGACTTTTCCAATTACTTCTTGACCGAATTAGCATCACTCTGTTGACCAACACTAGGCCACTTTTGACCGGGATCCTCTGTTGTGGCCCCAATCTGTTGGCGCAAGCTGTATCACCAATCGGCCGATTTCCAACTATTACCTCAATCGGCCAATTCTTTACTGTAGTCTTTAGATCTGCCGTATCGGCCAACCTCTCCTCCTGACGCCGATTCAACATGTGTCAAAATCTGGCGTCAACACATGCCCCCCAGTTTCGGAGTAAAACATAATTTTTACTTTGAAACTCTTTTCTTTAATCTTTTTCTCCGAAACGGGCGCAGTAAAAATCTCCTTCCATCTCGCGATCTTCTGCATAATGATTGCAATTTCCTCGGACCGAGCGCGCGAAACGACCGCTCCCCTGGAATTCGTGTAGACGGCGTGGCAAAAATACCGCCTTTACCCTTGCTCTCCCGGATTATCCTTAAGTACTGGCATTCTCCGCCTACTTTTCCCCACAAACCTAGCATTTTCTTCCAGCGAACCACTGTTCATCTTCCTCCCGAGCCCTCTCGATCTCCAACCGCTCCCTCCGGCAATCTCGCTTGCGATCTGCTTCAACTTCCCAATGGCGTCACCATCAGCAACCTCTCCAACCACGGAGGCTTTATCGGCGACCCCCTCAGCGGCGGCGGCCCCATCGGCGGCTCAACTGACGGCTCCATCGGCGACGATGAGCTTCATTCCGGAGGTAATCATTCGAAATTTTTCTTTTTGATTTTCTATTGCTCCAATATTTTCTGGATCCCTTCTCAGTATTTTCCCCTTTTCCCCCTTTTTTAGACATTTAGGCACCAGATCACCATCCCTCTTTCAGAATCCCCCGATCTCATCTGCTTAGGCCCCATGGGGAATCCCGATCCAACTGACCTGATCAATCTAGAGACTCACAGAATCCCGTTCAAGCAATCACCCATGGACTTAGATCAGTGGGCAGGTGCCTTTAGGTCCTGGCCGAATGAGACCCCTGGCTGGAGAGAATGGTACCATAGAGTAGCCAGGTCTAGGAAAGTTTAGTGGGAAGAACTGAAAATCGGCCAGTGCATAGACCTTTCTCTATCCCAGATGGAGAAAAATGAGCCTTTGGTCATAGCAGCTTCTTACTTCTGATCCGACGCACTCAATGCGTTTCTTTTTGGACATGGACCCATGACTCCAACTTTGGCCGATGTCCTGTTGTTGACCGGCCTTGACATCTCCTCCTCTGATATCCCCTTTAACTATCTGATTAAGCCATCACATCGGCTAGAAACCAAAGGAATCGGCGGATGGAAGGGGTACATCAACAGAAATATGAAGACTGGGACAGTTTCAGAGAGAGAGCATACTGCGTTCTTGATGATGTGGCTGGAAAAACATTTTTTCTGTGGCAAAGCAGTTGGCCCTTCTTCTAACACCCAAGCCCTGGCAGAAGCTCTGTCACTAGGATCGGCCGTCCCCCTTGGAAAACATCTGTTGGGATCGGCCTACCACATGATGCACCAAATCGGCACTAAGCTGTCAAAAGGGGAGCCGATTGGGAACCCTGGCGGTCCTTGGTGGTTCATTACTCTCTGGCTCAACCTATATATGAGCAAAGTCTCTCAGCAACGAATAGAGACCAAAACTTTTCCCAACATTGAATCAGAGGAAAACCCAAGCGTCCGATGACGCTGCAGATCTTTTGGAGAGGCGGCATCGGCCTTCCCTGGCTGTCAATTCACTGCTGCCCGCACGGCTGAATACTTCAAATGCTTCTACAATGGCTTCAGTGAAGACACTGTCAGTTGGCATCCCTATCGGGCAGTAGAGCCGATTTTCGAACTTCCCATCTGATACGACTTCTCTACTCATACATTTGATAGGGAACTTATGGATACCCTGATTAAGCCAGGGATTTTGCCGGCAACTTCTTCTCTGGAAAGGACTCTCCCACATATGAGTTCTATAATCCATCGGCAGCAGCAAGGCAACTGGGCTTTGGTCAACTGCCGATTCGGGTTGACTTCGCCGGTCAAGCAAAATTCAGAGATGAACTGACCAAGAGTCTTGACTACAATCAGCTGTGCAACTTAGTGCCGGATTCTAGCACCATTGACCTGAACAATTGGACAGTAGCCTCCTTTGCTGTTCAGCAATTCAAACTATGGTGGGCAGAATGGAAGCAATACCTCTTTTGCAAATTCCCATCAACATATTGCAACATTCTGGACCCAGAAAACATCGACCCAAGTACAGCGGTATGTCCTTTCTCCCAGCCGATTTTAATGTTGTCTCTTTCCATACTATCATCTTACCGTTAACTTATATTTATCTTCTTAGTCTGAAAGCCAAGTCCCTCCGATGCGGAGCCGAAGCGGCAGGCCGATAGAGAACAATCATCCGTATACGCCATATCCACTCATCGGCTTTCACGCTCCAACCATCAAAGACATTGCTGCTGGCCGATTGAAACGAACACCGAAAAGGCCAACCTTGAAGACAACAAGCCGTCGAGTGCGTGTGACAACCCTGGTAATTACATTTCCAAAATCAATGTCATTAGCCTAACCCTATGGTTAAACCAACTAAGGAAAGGGTGGAAAGAATTAAAACGAGTTCAGTTGGAATTCAAATTTAATTTGAGCACATTTGGTTACTTTTGAACTTTTAAATTTAACTTTTAAACCATAAGCCAAATGAGATTTTGCCTGAAACCAAAGTTGTAGAACTTTTTATTTTGAACAACTTTCGTGTTCAAAAGTTTTTGAAATTCAAATCAGAAAGAGGAGAAAACGCCCTGTTTGCACCCAGCCCCCTGAAGTTTTTCAAATTCTTGCACTTCGGTCCCTCGCTCACCCCTCCCTCCTCTGCTGCGCCGCGCGCTCGCCCGACCGCCGCCGGCCACCTGTCCCCCAACGCCTGCGCGGCACCAGGCGCCGAGCCAACCCACGGCGTCCTGCTGCACCGCCCCCGCTCGCCCAACCGCGGCCGCGCCTTCTTCTCCCTCCCGCACGCCTCGCCTCTGCCCAACCCGTTGCTGCTCCCTGCGGCACCGCCCCGTGCTGCCTAGTCGCTGGCCGCCGCCCCCTCCACCAGTGCTTCGTCGTGCCGCCCGAGCTCCCCAACCGCCCGCCAGCGTCGCCTACACGCGACGTCGCACCCCGGACGCGCCCAGCGCACGCACGCCACGCGCACGACGCGCCTCTGGCCACTGGTCACCGCCGGCCGCCCCCAATGGCGCCCAGCCTCGCCGGTCCCTCCACCTCGCGCCCCGGCCGTGCCGAGCCCGCCCCCACGAGCTCCACCAGCTATAAAGCCGGCACAGCGCCCCTCCCTCCTCTCCCTGTTCCTCCTTCTTCCCCGCAGAGCAGAGCCGAGCTCCGCCCCACGCCGCCGCCGTGGAACTCCCTCCTCCGCCCCTCCTCGACCCGAGCTAGGCCCCAAAATCGCTCTCCTACCTCCGCGCGAAGCTTCCCAGCCCAAGCCCCGCCGCCCAGCTCGCCGGAGCTCGCCGGAGCAGAGCTCCACCCGCCGCCGCCCCCCCCGGTAGCCGTGGGCAGCCCTGCTCAGGCCGCCTCCGCCCCAACCGTGACCACCCAAAGGTAGCCCCCAACCTCCTCTTGCTCCTCCCCCACCTTGCCCTCGCCGCCGGCGACCCAGCTCGCCGGAATTCGGCCGGACAGGATGCTCCCCGCCGTGATTTGCGACCAGGGACCACATTGCAAACGCCCAAATCTTTCTAGGGGGTTTTCTGCTAATTTTCAGGGACCCCTCTGTAAAGAAAGTTTTAACCAAATCAGTGAAATTGTAAAATTCGTATAAAATCGTAGAAAATTCAGAAAAATGCAAACTCAACTGTTCTGGAATCCTTAGAAGAAACTCTACAACTTTTATTACATAAAGTTCCTCAGATTCTCAATATATTTTGCTCTAGATTAAATGGAAGGTTTAATGGACTTCTTTTGTACCCACTGTTGTAGATCATTGCTGACCCTAATTTTTGGGTAGTGAGTTACTTGCTTAATATTTAGGGCTGTGTAAAAAGATCAGGACCAAAAGCCATCTCTAGATGCACCTTTTGTCCAACCTTGTTATATGCCATAAAGTGTTAGAACTAATTTTTCCTGCTGTTGTGTGATGATTAATGACATGAAACTTTTTCTGTGTTGTTATAGTAATACCTAGAGGCCACAGAAAAATTTAGAAACATTTTTACTATATGTAACCTGTTCATATGAATTTGTAGTAGGAAAACTTCACTAATTCAAAATAATTAGTAAAGTGCTTAGAAAATGTTCATCTTTTTACTATGAAACACACTAGAGTATCTCAAGCTGTACAAAAAGTTTCATACATAGAGACCCTGTATAACATCCTGTAGAAAATAATCTTTAATAACATGAGTGTAGCTTGTCCCATTTATTATGCTCTAAATAATGTACAATAAAATCTGAAAAATTTACAGTAGCACAAATATGGTTATAGCAACACCCTGTAAAATTTGTAGCATCAATACTTGCATGGTTTGTTCTGTATAAAAATAACTAGATTCTAGCAGTGGCTGTGTATTACATTTTTCATATTTAACATGCTACACAAATATGTCTGAAATTTTTACAGTGATCTTATCTCTGCATAATGTACCTTGAATAAAAATTTTATTTCCAGAAGCTAACTAGATTAGTAATTGTGTTCAAACTCATGTTTGTGTTTAAAAAGAAACTAAGTTTTCAATATAACACAACCCCTTCTCCTTTAATAAAGTTAAATAGATTAAGATAAATTATATTAACGATTGCCCACGATTGATGAAGTAACTCCCTCCACAACAAACTCGCGTTTTATAAACTGCAACTTTATCGTGAAGGAAATCATGTCGTTTAACATCACCACTACTTAAACTTGTGCATTCATGTAGAAACAACGACTCTCGCCGACGGAACGTACGAGTTGGTGCCCGCGTCCGAGAGTGAGCAGCGTGAAGCTCAAGTGAATCTAACTGAAGTTGCCGAAGACCCGAGCCCAAGTTCGGAAGAGCCCCGGACTAACTTTTCGCAAGAAGGCAAGCCCCGGAGCATGAACCCTATTTTCTCAACTTATGCAACTTATTACTCTACTTTACTTGTGCATTAAGTTTATAGGAGTTGGATGAAAACTTAGTTGCATGATCCTAGGTACCCATGCTCTGAACACTAGATACAAGGTTCGATAGAATGCTATGCTAATAGGACTCGGTAAAAGTCGAGTGATTTCCTGTCACTCGCGAGAAATTAGGAGTTGATTGTTTACTACACGCTGCAATCATAAGGACGACGGACGGGCTGTGGTACGATGTTTATGTTGATGATTGAGGCCCGTCTGTCTAGTGAAAAATGCTAAGGCCGCAGTGTGTGGTAAGTGATGGTTAAGTCTTTGAACGTACTAACCACATGCCGAGAATATGGTAATCGGTAAGCTTAGTACTGGATTGAACCGAGGCCGGAATATACTCCCCACTGTCTTGAATTCGTTCACATCTAGCTAATGGCGGGTGCATCGGCCGCCATGGCCCGGCTGCGTCCGTGGTCCATGGGGAGGTGTAGTCGAGGGCGGTGGGCCTGTTCCGTGAAGCGGGAATTGAAGGGAAAAGTTGCACGTGTGACTCTAGGGAGTAACCACGTGACGTGTGTTTAGGTTTCCCTTGCAAGGTTAAGAAATTCGATTCGAATCGTCCGTTTCTCGCGGCTATTGAGACTGCTTAACCACTTTTACCCACAGAGTAAGAAGAGGAACAATGATGATGAATAAACTTGTTGGATGAAAAGTTAATGCTTCACCATGTATGATATTGGATAGTTGCTTACCTAGAATGGTTAAAGAAAGCTAGAACTTGGAGCTAAAATCTGAAAGTAAGGACCTACTATATATGCTTTTTGGCAAAACAAACCCCTCAAGCCAAAAGCCTCGCATGTCTAGGAGTCGGCTAAGTATACCCCATTAGTCGGGTAAGCCTTGCTGAGTATTAGTATACTCAGCCTTGCTTGTGGCTTGTTTTCAGGTGAAACCTTCAAAGATTTGATTGCTAGGTTGACTTGGCCTTGTACTCTTCCCCCTGGTTGGTCGGTGGAATGGGATACGCCCCCGTCCAACGAAGATAATACCGAGTGACGTCTCGTACGGGCTTCATCGAGACATCCTTTATCGTCGAGTAGCTTTCGTTATTTTATTTCCGCTGCAACTTAAACTCTGAAGAACTTCTTAGTTATGATCACTGAAGTACTTGTTTCTAAACTCAAACTTGGTCTGTAATATTCACTTATGGTAATTTTGTAATATTTGCTGGAATGTGGTATTCTCTGGGCTCATCGTCGCATGAGCATTTGTATGTACGGCGCTCGATCCGTTCACCGTGGTTGTATCGGGAGGTTATACCCGACAGACCAGTGGATTACTCCGTTTGAAGTGTAAGGTTAACCGAGGATGCCTTAATGGTGATGGTTAATACACTTGAGCCGGATTAATTCAGGTGGTTCTGCCACAGCTGGTATCAGAGCCGTAGCTGGTGCCACAGCTGGCAACAGCGGACACCAGAGCCGAAATACATACGCCAGAGAATGCTACAAGCCTTAAAAACTCATTTTACTAAAACTTGACTAGAAGGTTGTGTTGCGAAATGCGTTGGTACGTTAAGGATGGTGCCTAGTTCGTAAAGCCCTAAGGGATTATGGGAAAGTTACTAGGTGGCTATCTAACTTCTATATATATTATCAACTGACTTCCAGCACATTACCTTCTGTCAAAACTTACTTTCATGCACAACCAACCTTAAATTCTATAACGACGCACTCGTCGCTAAGGTAAGAAGGTAAGGATCCTCAGCCAACTGAGGGAGCTTGGCCTTCCTGTCGGTGATGCGAACCGAACGCTGCCCTCAAGCAGTGGCTTACTTGAGGTGCTGCCAATATGCCAACTGTTAGTTGAACATATTGGGAGTAGAAGGTTCGGCGCAGGGTATGGCGATCGCTGTTCATACCCCCGTCTTATGACGGTACCCCCGTGAATACGCTATCTCGATAGCGTATGTTAACGTCGTCTGTACGGCGGGAATTGTACAGATATCGTTCTATAAGTAAACGGTAATGAATACGGACGCTTTCATGAGTGCTGGCATGAAAGGTTCATGAAATATATATGCTTTGTCAGTCTTCTGCAGGTACACTAACCGCGATTTCGATAAGTTAAGGAACGATTAGAAAGACTCGACTAGCTATTATAGCGAGAGCCGTATTGTGTAAGCCACCGAAACTATCTTCGTAAGACCAAAGCTATTTGGCAATTGTTTTATTTTGTGAGGACGAATAGGACGTGCATACATCATAAACATATGTATCTGAAATCAACAATGCGTTGTATAAGAGTGGTAAGGTTCTTGCGTATCTAAGCGTGGTTTGCATAAGGACTATCTAGCGAATCTGTCACAAATCTGCCATGACCAAAAAGAAAGATTTATTGACCCAAGAAAATGACCTTTTCTGGTAAAGTTCATGTTGAAAGAATTGTTCAAAATTTCGTGTTCTATCCCCTGTTCAAAAATCAAAAAAAAATTCTGAACTCATGGATAGTAAGAAATAACAGAAACCACGGAATGTCAAAATTCTGTCTAGAATAAGCACTTCTGCCTCTTAAATTTTTAGGCCCCCTTCCTACAGTTTTCTGCAAAAGAGTACAACACAAAACTTGTTCCAAATTTATCCCAGTAGCTGCTGTTAAAATTTGGTAAATTTTGGCTGGGTAGATTTTCCCTGGTGCACGAAATATTGGCCCCCTGTTCACTGAAAATTCTGGGTAGACAAAGAAGTGATACCTTAAGGGAACAGCCATGTTAGAGCCTAATCCAGCCACAGTGTTGAATACCAAACTTGTCCTAAATTATGTGATCTAGGTTCTCACCAAATTTCAGCCCTATTGGATCTTGCTAGTTTGAGTTATAGGCCAGATACTATAACTCGTTCTGCTGAAAAACAGCCAACCAGCGAAGCAAAGAGTGAACCGCTTGACCATCTTATCCATCGATTTAGCATCTTGGCTGAATATCAAAGTTGTACCTCCCTAAATTCCCTATCCACTGCCAAAATATAAGGAACTTTGGATGAACCTACCAGGAGATATAAGATTCTTATGGCAGACAGTTTTATGCTCGTGATTCCATCCAGGACCTTTTGGAAGTCTACTATTCCGCGTTAGATCTTTTTGGAGTCATGGAAGCAATATGGATCACGTTGCTAATGAAGAACATTCGCCTTTTCAGATGGTTGGAGCAACCCGTGGTAACCCGGATGGTTTTGGTGCTAGCGCAAGTGGATCACAACCACAGCCGCCGCCACCACCCAGCTTAGTGGAAGTAATGGCCGCTCAAACCGAGTTGCTTCGTCAGCTGGTGCAAGAACAGCAACGCCACCAGCGGGGTGGGCAAAATGTCCCCCACCCCCAAGCTGCAGGATACACGGATTTCCTAGGGACCCAGCCTCCCTTGTTTCACGAGACGGAGGAACCCTTGGATGCGGACGCTTGGATTCGCACAATCGAGTCCAAGTTTTCTCTACTTGTGGCCCCATGTTCGGATGAAAACAAGGCCCGCTTTGCCGCGCAGCAGCTTCGCGGTACGGCTCGTCTATGGTGGGACTACTATTTTGCTATGCTCCCCGCTGATCACATTGTCACCTGGGATGAATTCAAGACTGCGTTCCGGGCACACCATATTCCCGAAGGTCTCATAGAAAGAAAGCTAAATGAGTTTTTAGCTCTCACTCAGGGTAACCGCACTGTACTTCAGTATGCTCAAGCCTTCAACAACCTGGGCCAATACGCGGGCTATCACGCAGACACAGATGCCAAGAAGCGTGATCGTTTCCGTAGAGGTCTGAATACTAAACTCAAGGAACGATTGAATCTTGTCAAAGCCGATACATATAACGAGCTAGTCAACATGGCCATCACTCAAGAGGACTGTATTGAGGCTCATCGTGCTGAAAAGAAGAGAAAGGCGCTCGCTGGACCCTCGGGCGCTCAGCCACTGAGGTATCGCTTGGTGCGAAATGCTGCGCCTACAGCTCCACCGAAGGCCCCTCAGCCAGGGCGTTGGATTATCAGGCCCCCGCAGCAGCCAGGCATGGTACGACCCCCGATGCCTCCACCGAATGGTCCGAGGCCCACACTGCAACAGCCTCTTCGACCCAGCCCCGCAGATCGTTGTTTCAAATGTGGGAGTTCCGGTCATTTCGCTCGCGAATGCCCTCAACCCAGGCTGCCAAATCAGGGCCAGGACTCTAACCAGAACAATAAGAACAAAGGCAAGAAGCAGACCCTCCAGGCCCAACAAGGACAGATCAACTTCACCACCCTTGCAGAACTTCCTGAAGGAGCACCTGTAATGACGGGTACATTCTCCATCCATAACAAGCCTGCAGTCATATTGTTTGATTCTGGTGCATCACATAGTTTCATTAGTGCAAAGTTTGGTGCAAAAGTAGGCTTGAATGTTTGGCACACCAAAGGGTCGTATATGATATCAACACCGGGTGGAAAAATTGCTTCCAACCAAATCATAAGGCTGGTACCGATAAAATTGGGAAGTAAAGTCATCAACACAGACCTTGTTCTTTTACCCCTTGACGGCATAGATATTATTTTGGGAATGAACTGGATGACTAGGCATGGAGTCACACTGGACCTTTCTTCCCGAGCCGTTGAGATAAATTCACCTGGTCACGGAGCCACTACACTTTACCTACCGTTACGGGAGTGCACAAATTCTTGCGCTTTCGTGATGAAAGGGACCAACCTAGAGAATATTCCAGTGGTATGCGAGTATGCCGATGTCTTTCCGGATGACTTACCCGGAATGCCACCAGATAGGGACATTGAGTTCGTTATTGAACTACAGCCAGGCACTGCACCTATATCCAAGAGACCATATAGGATGCCCCCTAAAGAATTGGCAGAGCTGAAAATTCAACTCCAAGAACTACTGGACAAAGGTTTCATTCGCCCTAGCGCGTCACCTTGGGGATGTCCAGCCCTATTCGTAAAGAAGAAGGATGACAGTTTGAGATTATGTGTGGACTACCGACCTCTCAATGCGGTAACTGTTAAAAATAAATACCCCCTTCCTCGCATCGATGTACTCTTCGATCAATTAGCTGGAGCCAGAGTCTTCTCAAAGATTGATCTTCGTTCGGGATATCATCAGATCAAGATTCGCCCATGCGATATTCCTAAGACTGCCTTCTCCACACGATATGGACTATATGAATTCTTAGTCATGTCCTTTGGACTCACCAATGCCCCTGCCTACTTCATGTATCTCATGAATTCGGTATTCATGCCCGAACTGGACAAATTCGTCGTAGTGTTCATCGACGACATCCTTATCTATTCCAAGGATGAGGAAGAGCATGCTAAGCACCTGCACATTGTTCTTCAGCGTCTAAGAGACCATCAGCTCTATGCTAAGTTTTCTAAGTGTGAATTCTGGTTGGATACTGTAAAGTTCCTAGGTCACACTATCTCCAGCGAAGGCATAGCTGTTGACCCCAGCAAGGTACAAGAGGTGATGGATTGGAAACCCCCTACCTCTGTTCATCAGATTCGCAGTTTTCTCGGCTTAGCCGGTTACTACCGTCGCTTCATCCCGGATTTCTCTCGAATTGCTAAGCCCATGACTGAACTGTTAAAGAAGGAAGTAAAGTTTGTATGGAATGAGAAATGTGAAGAAGCTTTCCACACTCTCAGAGAGCATCTGACTACTGCACCTGTGTTAGCTCAACCCGATAATACCAAGTCATTCGATGTGTATTGTGACGCATCAGGTACTGGTCTAGGATGTGTGCTTATGCAAGAGAATCGAGTGATTGCATATGCCTCACGAGCCCTACGGCCCCACGAACAGAATTATCCCACACATGACCTTGAGCTTGCAGCCGTCATTCACGCTCTAAAAATATGGAGGCATTATCTCATGGGTACACAGTGCAATATCTACACGGATCATAAGAGTCTCAAGTACATCTTCACACAAGCCGATCTGAATATGAGACAACGGAGATGGCTAGAATTAATCAAGGATTATGACCTTGAAGTGCATTATCACCCCGGCAAGGCTAATGTAGTCGCGGATGCACTAAGCCGCAAGTCCCATTGCCATTGCTTATCCATGGAATCCTACAATGAGACATTATGTGCAGACATGAGGAAGCTTAACATGGAAATGGTTTCCCAAGGCACTCTAAATCACATCTCAGTTGAGCCCACTCTTCACGACCAAATCGTCATGGCACAACTACAGGATGAAGGAATCAAGATCATCAAACAAAAACTCTCTCTAGGTGAGGAGAAGTATAAGTGTTTCCGCCAGGACCATAAGGGAGTTCTATGGTTCGAAAGTCGTATAGTCGTTCCGAAGAATCGTGAACTCCGCAAGCAAATTCTTGATGAGGCACACCTCTCCAAATTCTCTATCCACCCCGGCAGTAGCAAAATGTATCAGGACCTAAGGCAAAACTTCTGGTGGACTAGAATGAAAAGAGAAATTGCTACATATGTCTCGGAATGTGACACGTGCCAGAGAGTAAAAGCTAGCCACTTGAAGGTAGCCGGTACACTACAACCGTTACCTATACCATCATGGAAATGGGAAGACATAAGTATGGACTTCATCGTTGGACTACCAAACACTTCCCAGAAGCATGATTCCATATGGGTTATCATTGATAGACTCACAAAGACGGCACATTTTCTTCCGGTACACACCACCTATACCGCCAAGAAATATGCCGAGATTTACCTCGATCGTATTGTTTGCCTACATGGAATACCTAAGACAATCATTTCCGATCGTGGTCCTCAGTTTGTAGCACGCTTTTGGGAACAACTGCAAACATCTCTTGGCACTAAGCTGATTCGCAGCTCAGCATACCATCCTCAGACTGATGGACAAACGGAAAGAGTAAACCAAATCCTTGAGGACATGCTGAGAGCTTGCGTCATCCACTATGACAAGAATTGGGACAAATGCCTACCCCTAGCAGAGTTCTCGTACAACAACAGCTATCAAACGAGTTTGAAAATGGCACCATTTGAGGCATTGTACGGACGAAGGTGTCGAACTCCTTTGAGCTGGTCACAAACCGGAGAACGTCAAATAATTGGACCCGACCTGGTAATCGAGGCAGAGGAGAAAGTAAAAGTAATACAAGCAAATCTTAAAGCCGCACAAGCCCGACAAAAGAGCTATTCTGACAAAAGGAGAAAGCCCCTAAAGTTCGAAGTTGGCGATCATGTCTACCTTCGAGTTTCACCCACCAAGGGAGTGCGAAGATTCGGAATCAAAGGCAAACTAGCTCCCCGTTATATTGGTCCCTACGAAATCATTGAGAGCTGCGGACCCGTAGCCTACAAATTACGACTGCCCCCTCAGCTCACGGCCACCCATGATGTCTTTCACGTATCTCAACTCAAGAAGTGTATTCGAGTCCCTACCGAGATTGTGGAACAACAAGAAATATCGTTGGAACCCGATCTCTCGTATGTCGAACACCCAATTAAGATTCTGGATCAAAAAGAAAGAGAGACCAGGAGGAAAGTGATTAGAATGTATAAAATACAATGGAATCGCCACACGGAAGAAGAAGCCACCTGGGAAACGGAAAGCTACCTGAACCAACATTTCCCTGGGTTTCTTATCTCAACCACTGGTATGTGCACCCACGCCCACACTAAGAATTACCGAATCTCGGGGCGAGATTCTCGTTAAGGGGGGAAGGCTGTGACAACCCTTGTAATTACATTTCCAAAATCAATGTCATTAGCCTAACCCTATGGTTAAACCAACTAAGGAAAGGGTGGAAAGAATTAAAACGAGTTCAGTTGGAATTCAAATTTAATTTGAGCACATTTGGTTACTTTTGAACTTTTAAATTTAACTTTTAAACCATAAGCCAAATGAGATTTTGCCTGAAACCAAAGTTGTAGAACTTTTTATTTTGAACAACTTTCGTGTTCAAAAGTTTTTGAAATTCAAATCAGAAAGAGGAGAAAACGCCCTGTTTGCACCCAGCCCCCTGAAGTTTTTCAAATTCTTGCACTTCGGTCCCTCGCTCACCCCTCCCTCCTCTGCTGCGCCGCACGCTCGCCCGACCGCCGCCGGCCACCTGTCCCCCAACGCCTGCGCGGCACCAGGCGCCGAGCCAACCCACGGCGTCCTGCTGCACCGCCCCCGCTCGCCCAACCGCGGCCGCGCCTTCTTCTCCCTCCCGCACGCCTCGCCTCTGCCCAACCCGTTGCTGCTCCCTGCGGCACCGCCCCGTGCTGCCTAGTCGCTGGCCGCCGCCCCCTCCACCAGTGCTTCGTCGTGCCGCCCGAGCTCCCCAACCGCCCGCCAGCGTCGCCTACACGCGACGTCGCGCCCCGGACGCGCCCAGCGCACGCACGCCACGCGCACGACGCGCCTCTGGCCACTGGTCACCGCCGGCCGCCCCCAATGGCGCCCAGCCTCGCCGGTCCCTCCACCTCGCGCCCCGGCCGTGCCGAGCCCGCCCCCACGAGCTCCACCAGCTATAAAGCCGGCACAGCGCCCCTCCCTCCTCTCCCTGTTCCTCCTTCTTCCCCGCAGAGCAGAGCCGAGCTCCGCCCCACGCCACCGCCGTGGAACTCCCTCCTCCGCCCCTCCTCGACCCGAGCTAGGCCCCAAAATCGCTCTCCTACCTCCGCGCGAAGCTTCCCAGCCCAAGCCCCGCCGCCCAGCTCGCCGGAGCTCGCCGGAGCAGAGCTCCACCCGCCGCCGCCCCCCCGGTAGCCGTGGGCAGCCCTGCTCAGGCCGCCTCCGCCCCAACCGTGACCACCCAAAGGTAGCCCCCAACCTCCTCTTGCTCCTCCCCCACCTTGCCCTCGCCGCCGGCGACCCAGCTCGCCGGAATTCGGCCGGACAGGATGCTCCCCGCCGTGATTTGCGACCAGGGACCACATTGCAAACGCCCAAATCTTTCTAGGGGGTTTTCTGCTAATTTTCAGGGACCCCTCTGTAAAGAAAGTTTTAACCAAATCAGTGAAATTGTAAAATTCGTATAAAATCGTAGAAAATTCAGAAAAATGCAAACTCAACTGTTCTGGAATCCTTAGAAGAAACTCTACAACTTTTATTACATAAAGTTCCTCAGATTCTCAATATATTTTGCTCTAGATTAAATGGAAGGTTTAATGGACTTCTTTTGTACCCACTGTTGTAGATCATTGCTGACCCTAATTTTTGGGTAGTGAGTTACTTGCTTAATATTTAGGGCTGTGTAAAAAGATCAGGACCAAAAGCCATCTCTAGATGCACCTTTTGTCCAACCTTGTTATATGCCATAAAGTGTTAGAACTAATTTTTCCTGCTGTTGTGTGATGATTAATGACATGAAACTTTTTCTGTGTTGTTATAGTAATACCTAGAGGCCACAGAAAAATTTAGAAACATTTTTACTATATGTAACCTGTTCATATGAATTTGTAGTAGGAAAACTTCACTAATTCAAAATAATTAGTAAAGTGCTTAGAAAATGTTCATCTTTTTACTATGAAACACACTAGAGTATCTCAAGCTGTACAAAAAGTTTCATACATAGAGACCCTGTATAACATCCTGTAGAAAATAATCTTTAATAACATGAGTGTAGCTTGTCCCATTTATTATGCTCTAAATAATGTACAATAAAATCTGAAAAATTTACAGTAGCACAAATATGGTTATAGCAACACCCTGTAAAATTTGTAGCATCAATACTTGCATGGTTTGTTCTGTATAAAAATAACTAGATTCTAGCAGTGGCTGTGTATTACATTTTTCATATTTAACATGCTACACAAATATGTCTGAAATTTTTACAGTGATCTTATCTCTGCATAATGTACCTTGAATAAAAATTTTATTTCCAGAAGCTAACTAGATTAGTAATTGTGTTCAAACTCATGTTTGTGTTTAAAAAGAAACTAAGTTTTCAATATAACACAACCCCTTCTCCTTTAATAAAGTTAAATAGATTAAGATAAATTATATTAACGATTGCCCACGATTGATGAAGTAACTCACTCCACAACAAACTCGCGTTTTATAAACTGCAACTTTATCGTGAAGGAAATCATGTCGTTTAACATCACCACTACTTAAACTTGTGCATTCATGTAGAAACAACGACTCTCGCCGACGGAACGTACGAGTTGGTGCCCGCGTCCGAGAGTGAGCAGCGTGAAGCTCAAGTGAATCTAACTGAAGTTGCCGAAGACCCGAGCCCAAGTTCGGAAGAGCCCCGGACTAACTTTTCGCAAGAAGGCAAGCCCCGGAGCATGAACCCTATTTTCTCAACTTATGCAACTTATTACTCTACTTTACTTGTGCATTAAGTTTATAGGAGTTGGATGAAAACTTAGTTGCATGATCCTAGGTACCCATGCTCTGAACACTAGATACAAGGTTCGATAGAATGCTATGCTAATAGGACTCGGTAAAAGTCGAGTGATTTCCTGTCACTCGCGAGAAATTAGGAGTTGATTGTTTACTACACGCTGCAATCATAAGGACGACGGACGGGCTGTGGTACGATGTTTATGTTGATGATTGAGGCCCGTCTGTCTAGTGAAAAATGCTAAGGCCGCAGTGTGTGGTAAGTGATGGTTAAGTCTTTGAACGTACTAACCACATGCCGAGAATATGGTAATCGGTAAGCTTAGTACTGGATTGAACCGAGGCCGGAATATACTCCCCACTGTCTTGAATTCGTTCACATCTAGCTAATGGCGGGTGCATCGGCCGCCATGGCCCGGCTGCGTCCGTGGTCCATGGGGAGGTGTAGTCGAGGGCGGTGGGCCTGTTCCGTGAAGCGGGAATTGAAGGGAAAAGTTGCACGTGTGACTCTAGGGAGTAACCACGTGACGTGTGTTTAGGTTTCCCTTGCAAGGTTAAGAAATTCGATTCGAATCATCCGTTTCTCGCGGCTATTGAGACTGCTTAACCACTTTTACCCACAGAGTAAGAAGAGGAACAATGATGATGAATAAACTTGTTGGATGAAAAGTTAATGCTTCACCATGTATGATATTGGATAGTTGCTTACCTAGAATGGTTAAAGAAAGCTAGAACTTGGAGCTAAAATCTGAAAGTAAGGACCTACTATATATGCTTTTTGGCAAAACAAACCCCTCAAGCCAAAAGCCTCGCATGTCTAGGAGTCGGCTAAGTATACCCCATTAGTCGGGTAAGCCTTGCTGAGTATTAGTATACTCAGCCTTGCTTGTGGCTTGTTTTCAGGTGAAACCTTCAAAGATTTGATTGCTAGGTTGACTTGGCCTTGTACTCTTCCCCCTGGTTGGTCGGTGGAATGGGATACGCCCCCGTCCAACGAAGATAATACCGAGTGACGTCTCGTACGGGCTTCATCGAGACATCCTTTATCGTCGAGTAGCTTTCGTTATTTTATTTCCGCTGCAACTTAAACTCTGAAGAACTTCTTAGTTATGATCACTGAAGTACTTGTTTCTAAACTCAAACTTGGTCTGTAATATTCACTTATGGTAATTTTGTAATATTTGCTGGAATGTGGTATTCTCTGGGCTCATCGTCGCATGAGCATTTGTATGTACGGCGCTCGATCCGTTCACCGTGGTTGTATCGGGAGGTTATACCCGACAGACCAGTGGATTACTCCGTTTGAAGTGTAAGGTTAACCGAGGATGCCTTAATGGTGATGGTTAATACACTTGAGCCGGATTAATTCAGGTGGTTCTGCCACAGTGCGTGCCCGCATCGGACCGACTGACCAATCGGCGGTAGAATCGGCTGAAACTCCGACTCCTCTATCCTTGCCGACTACCGAGATGGCCGATCCTCAAGTCACCGCAGAAGTCGGAGCAGCTGCGGCATCACTGCTAGTGGAAGCTGTTCAGGTAATCTTGCTTATTTCATATATCTTTAAGTGCTCCACTAACACTAATTTTTTCTTTTTATCAGGCTGCACAAGTCGTTCCAGTGCAGTCCCCACAGCAATCGGCCACATCCCAAGCGGCAGCTGAAGCTCCAGCAACTCTTCCAATCGAGGTAGATAATCTTTTACCTCAATTTCTCAATATTCAGAGGACCTAACTGATCCTGATATAGGCCGATTTGGATATGCCAACTGTAGCTCCACAACAAACATCGGCCAGAAGACCAACAGAGGCATGGCAAATATCTCATATCATCTTATTTCAATTACCCATAGTATACTAATAGGATTTGTTTCTCCATACCTTTTCAGGAAGCTGGTCCAAGCAGAGCATTAATAGTTGTCGAGTCCTCTTCCTCTGACGAGCCGATTGTACCGGTCCCTGAAATGAGGGAGGCGCTCCCATCGGTGCAAGCAAGAGAGATCCGCTTCAAGGAGGTAATAAACTTATCACCATAATCGGCCGATTCCCCTTTACTGCTGGCTAATCCTTTTTCTTTATTCTCCCGCAGGAACAAGACACCCCGAATAATAGCCTTTTTTCCTTCGCGGTTTCTCTGCCTGAAGATGAAGAAGTCGCTTCGCGCCAAGTTTCGTCGAGATTAATTTCTGACGATGTCCGTGCCAAGCTCGAGAGTATGCGGGTCCTTCTCCAAGATGACATCGGCCGATTAGTTGAAGATGCCTCGCCGATTCGGCAGCTTTTTAGTGACATCAAGGGCCGAATCCCAGAAGAAGCGACAGAAACTCTGTACCCTGCTGCGTTCATAGAGTGGATGCAGATTCCGGTGTCCAGGGCCCTGCATCACATGGCCGTTCGCGCCCAGCTAGCAAAGACCCGGGAGGAAGCTGACTCTTACAAGCACCGAGCTCAAGAAGTACACCAACGGATCAACTTCCTCGAGAGTGCCCGCCCGGATATCGTCGGCACAATAGATCGCTTCAAACGGAGGAGAGCAGAGCTGGCCAAAGAGATGGTGCAAGTAACCAAGGACATAGCCGCTGAAGAAAAGAAGCTTCAAGAGCTCCCATCCGTCATCGCCGGGCTGAAACAAGAAAGACAGAGCTTGGCCTGTGAAGCGATAAGACTTCATCGCCGCATGCCGGAAATACCTGGATCGGCCGACGATGACCAAAGAATAGTAGACACGGCCGATCAGATTAGGCGACGAGCTATTGCTACTATAGATACCCTCCTTGGGTTGTAAAGGATCATGTAAACATTTAACACTCCTTTAATGCCAATGCACCGATTTGGTCTTGGATCACTTCTTTTGACAGCTTTGCATTTATGAATGCCTTTACTCTGATGGTACGTGTCTCACCATCTACCTACCTCCTTCCCTCCATAAGTATGAGACTTCACATCTTTTCCAGAGGTATATGTATTACCCATCTTCTCTCCCTCCAACAACCGAGTCTTTATTCCCCAAAACCGGATAGCAAGATGTCTTCTTCGTCTTCTTCGTCTTCTTCCTCTGTCAAACAGGTACGAACTCTCCTCTGCCTCTCCCCTAGACATCTCAATCGCTCTGATGCTGGGTAGCTTTTCATCTCTGTTTAGCCAAAATGTCTCAGCCCCACTCTGGAACGTGCGATCGAAGTTACAGACGAACCACTGTCGCAGGCAGACAAAGATCTGATAAGAGCTCATTCTGAAGAACTCAAAGATCATGTTCCTGCTGTTGTCCAGAAGTATTGGGACCTTATAGATGCTCACTGCTTGGTCCGTAAGCGACTACCTTCTGAAAAAAGTCCTCCACTCCCTCATCAAGTCGAGAGTGAAGCAGCCATGGAGAGTCTGGAGGAGAAGAAGACCCGCCTCCTGATAGAACTTTGCCATCAAGCTGAGACTGAAGCGACTGTGGGGAAT
Source organism: Panicum miliaceum (assembly GCA_032594955.1). NCBI lineage: Eukaryota > Viridiplantae > Streptophyta > Magnoliopsida > Poales > Poaceae > Panicum > Panicum miliaceum. Next base: position 26,438,842 of record CM064066.1, on the reverse strand, counting down.
CCGAAAGAGAATAGGACCCGCCTTCTGATAGAACTGGGCCGGATCGAGAGAGAAATCCAGAGCAGGCGTAATCAATAGATATATCGGTATTTTTATTCTAAGGGCGACTTGTACCATGTCGGCCATGTACTCTGTCGTTTTCGTCCAATAATGAACTGGTCAAAACGAATCACAATGTTTCTTTCTTCAGGCGATGTCATTTCTGCATCGGCTATGCAGATGAAAACCGATAGAAATCGGCCATGTTGTCTTGATATATCTTACTGCAAGTTATGTATCTACCCAAATGCTTGGATAGTAACTCTTCAGATATCGTCCATTTAAAGCTTTGGGGAATTCTTCCCCTTCAATAGTTTCTATAATATATGCATTTCCAGGGGCACATCGGTCGATTCTGTACGGCCCTTCCCAAGTGGGTGACCATTTACCGAATTTGGGATCTTTAGACCCTATCGGCAGCACCAACTTCCATACCAAATCTCCTTGAGAGAATTTTTTAACTTTGACCTTTTTGTCATACCATCTGGCCACCCTTTTCTTGTTCTCTTCTATGCTAATTAGGGCCCTCAACCGCTGACCTGCCGAGTCATCGAGCTCATCTTTCATGAGGAAGGAATAGTTATCGGCCGTCAACTGATCTTGAAGCGATATACGTCTTGACCCCATCCTTAATTCCCAAGGCAATACTGCCTCATGACCATAAACCAGCTGATAAGGAGATATCTTGGTGGCTCCGTGGCAAGCCATCCTATAAGCCCATAGAGATTCAGCCAAAGACGTGTGCCACTTTTTGGGTTGTTCCTCTATCTTCCTCTTGATCAACTTGATTATCCCTTTATTTGACGATTCTGCCTGGCCATTTGCTTGAGCATAGTATGGAGAAGAATTTAATAATTTAATCCCCATATCAGCAGCGAATTCTCCGAATTCTCCAGAGGTGAACATCGTTCCCTGATCAGTTGTGATAGTCTGAGGAATACCGAATTGATAGATAATATGGTTCTTAACGAACTCAATCATATCGGCCGATGTCACGTTCCTTAAAGGAACTGCCTCTACTCACTTAGTAAATAATTTGTGGCTACCAATATGAACTTATGCCCTTTACTCGATGGAGGGTGAATCTGTCCGATGAGATCTATTCCCCAACCTCTGAACGGCCACAACTTGATTACTGGATTAATAGCCGATGCTGGTGCGCGCTGTACATTGCCAAACTTCAGATAGTCTTGGCATCCTTTATAATATTTGAAACAATCCTCAAGAATCGTTGGCCAGTAATACCCATTGTTTCTGATCATCCATTTCATTTTGTGAGCCGATTGATGGGCTCTACATACGCCTTCATTGATTTCTCCCATCAGGACCTTTGCTTCTTCTATTCCCAGGCACTTGAGAAGAACTCCATCAATCGTCCGGTAAAATAAATCATCTTCAAGTAACACATATTTTGTAGCTTGAAAACGTACTCGCTGATCCACTTTCCGGGAGGGATCCTTCAAGTAATCGGCGATTTCCCTTCGCCAATCATCGGCCGCGATATCTAAAATCATAGCCCCCTGAATCGGTCGATATCCGGATGCATGCTGGGCCAGCCAGTTGGCCTCTTCATTATAATTTCTGGGGATATGCTCGATCATCTAACAACTGCAGATAATCTTCATAATAAATCCTCAAGATATCATCCTTGCATTCAGATTTTCCCGTTAATTGATCTACGATGAGCATGGAATCTCCAAAAATCTCGACTGCGTCGGCTTTGACTTCCCTTAATAATTGGATACCTTTTACAACGGCTCGATATTCCGCCTGATTATTGGTTGTGGATGCTTCTATCGGCAGAGAGAAATCATAACTTGCCCCCCGAGGCGATACAAGAACGATGCCGATTCCTGATCCGGCCCCACACGAAGAACCATCGAAGTATAGAGTCCATGGAACCGGCTCGACGACAGCAATTTCTGGCCCACAATGCTGAGCTACGAAATCGGCCATGACTTGACCCTTGACAGCTTCGGCCGATTCGTACCTTAAGTCGAACTCTGACAGAGCCAGAATCCATTTTCCAATCCGTCCTTTCAAAATCGGCAATGATAGCATATATTTCACCACATCATCTTTGCATATAACTATGCATTCTGCCGATAACAAATAGTGCCTGAGCTTGGTACACGAGAAGTATAAACACAAGAACAGCCGCTCCACTGGGGAATATCTTGTTTCGGCGTCCAGGAGTCTTCTGCTGACATAATATACCACCGGTTCTTTCCCTACGAACTCCTGTACCAACGCCGATCCAATGGCCTGTTCATCAGCCGATAAATATAATTTGAACAGCTTACCAGGCTGTGGCGGGACTAACACCGAGGGTGAAATGAGATATTGCATGATGTCTTCCAACGCTCTGTGTTGTTCTTCTCCCCATACAAATTCCTGATTGGGCTTTAATTTCAATAAAGGAGTAAAAGCTCGAATATGCCCTGACAGGTTGGATATGAATCTTCTGATAAAATTGACCTTGCCGATGAGGGACTGTAGCTCAGTTTTATTCTATGGGGCCACAACTTTGTTGATGGCGTCTATGGTCTTCCGGTTGACCTCTATCCCGCGCTCATGAACCATGAATCCTAAGAATTGCCCGGCCGATACGCCAAATGCACATTTGTTCGGGTTCATCTTCAACCCATGCTTACTCGTGCACTCCAGTACTTCTTGTAAATCGGCCAGGTGTTCTTGCTGACCTTTTGACTTGACCACGATATCATCTATATAAATTTCCACCGATGTACCGATAAGCTTGTGAAAGATATAGTTCATGGCCCGCTGATATGTAGCACCGGCATTCTTTAACCAAAGGTCATTACAACCCATTCGAATAAACCAAGGTGACCTGGACACCTGAAAGCCGTTTTTGAGATATCTTCTTCGGCCATTAATATCTGGTTGTATCCGGCATTACCATCCATGAAACTGATGACTTTGTGTCTTGCGGCAGCATCTATCGAGATATCGGCCATCGACATTGGATATCCGTCCATTGGTGTGGCCTGATTTAAGTTCCTGAAATCGATGCACACACACAACTTTCCATTCTTTTTATACACGGGCACAATATTAGAAATCCATTCGGCGTAGCGGCACTGCCGAATAAATCCTGCTTCAATTAACTTTGTGATCTCGGCCTTTATATCAGGTAGAATCTTGGGGTTGCACCGTCGTGTTGGTTGCTGATATGGCCCATATCCTGATTTTATAGGTAACCGGTGTTCAACAATGGACCGGTCTAGACCTGGCATCTCATGATATTCCCAAGCAAAGCAATCCTTGAATTCTTTTATTAAGCTTATCAATTTACACTTATACTCAGGATCCAAATTAGCACTAATATACGTCGGCCTTGATTTGCTGCTATCTCCCAAATCTACCATCTCTAATTAATCGGCCGACGTAAATCCATGCCCAAGCTTCCCGTCTTCTCAGACGAGTTGATCCATCTATTCTGAATCTTCAGAGCCGACTGCTTGGATCGGCTGTAGACCGAAATCGGACACCTTCAGGAAGTCAGTGTCCCAAGTCCTGCCAGATATACACCTGACGTGTTCAGAGCTCCATTGTTGCGTGTCGGCCGCTGCGACGCTGTAGGCGGAATCGGCGGTGACTATCTCTGTGTTGTCGCCGACCCATTGCACAAGGCATTGGTGCATTGTAGATGGAACACAACAGTTTGCATGTATCCAGTCGCGACCGAGCAGCATGTTGTAGGACCCCTTACCATTGATAACGAAAAAGGTAGTAGGAAGGGTCTTACTGCTGATGGTGAGGTCGACGCAGAGCGCTCCACGGCCGGGAGACACGTTGCCTTCAAAATCCTTTAGCATCATGTCCGTCTTGGTCAGATCTTCATCGCTCTTGCCTAGCTTGCGGAACATGGCATACGGCATGATGTTGACTGTGGCGCCTCCATCTACTAGTTGTCTGGTGACGGGTCGTCCGTTAACGTAGCCTTTGAGAAACAACGCCTTAAGATGTTGCCATTTTTCTTCTTCTGGTTTCTCAAAAGGAACCGTCATCAGCTCTAACACCAGTTGTGCCATTTGCTCTTCCATTCTTGTCACTTTTTCTCGATCGTCAGGCGCCATGAATTCCATCGGCAATATGAACACATGTTGATGTCGGCTGCCAATTCTTGATTCTCTGCCCCCTGGCTGTTGTTTTTCTTGGGGCGCCAAACCCGAGACTTAACGTTTCTTTTCTCCGGCACCTGCTTCTGCTCTTCTTCTTGTTGCTCCCACTGGCGCAGGCGTTGGATCCTCCGTTTCTAGGATATAGATAGACCATCTGGACACCACCTGGGGTTTATTAGTTTGGCCGATGATCTGGCGTGTTCCCAATCTGGTTCTCTTCCTAGGGGGTTTTCATCTGACACGCTGTCATCAGCCATCTCTTCCAACCGATCGTGCACGCTGATTCTGCCCCCCAGTCCATCTTGTTGGTTGATCCTACCTTTTGACCGGTGATACTGGTCAACTCTGCCCCCCAGCCGATCATGCACTGAAAGGCGCTGTCCCTCTTGTTCACGCCTATTTCTGCTGATCGGCTCTGATCCTCTGTCCCTAGAGCGTGATCTTTTAAACGGAAGATCGTTGCAACTTAATCCGTTGCACTCAGGACAGTTATCGGCTGACGGAAATCGGATGTCGTTCTCCCAGCAATGGATGAAGAACGGACATTGCCAGTGATCGTCGTGCCGGCGCATCATTTCGTCGTGATACCTTGACCGTTCCTGCTGCCGCTGATATTTGCTGAGCAAGAATCGGGATGTGACGGGTCTGCGTGATGGTTCTGATCCTTTGCTCTTTGTCTCCAGCCTGCCTTTTCCCTTCGAGCTCATCCGCTGTGACCTGCCTCCTGGGATCAACGGCGCCGCTCCTTCTTGCCGATTTTGACGTCAGCTGTGGCAGAATCACCTGAATTAATCCGGCTCAAGTGTATTAACCATCACCATTAAGGCAATCTCGGTTAACCTTACACTTCAAACGGAGTAATCCACTGGTCTGTCGGGTATAACCTCCCGATACAACCACGGTAGAGCGGATCGAATGCCATACATACAAACGCTCATGCGACGATGAGCCCAGAGAATACCACATTCCAGCAAATATTACAACATTAGCATAAGTAAATATTACAGACCAAGTTTTGAGTTTAGAAACCAAGTACTTCAATGATCATACTAAGAAGTTCTTCAGAGTTTAAGTTGCAGCGGAAAATAAAACAACGAAAGCTACTCGACGATAAGGATGTCTCGATGAAGCCCGTACGAGACATCACTCGACATTATCTTCGTTGGACGGGGGCGTATCCCATTCCACCGACCAACCAGGGGGAAGAGTGCAGGGCCAAGTCAAGCTAGCAATCATGTCTTCGAAGGTCTCACCTGAAAACGAGCCACAAGCAAGGCTGAGTATACGAATACTCAGCAAGACTTACCCGAGTAGTGGAATCTACTCCACCGACCCTAGACATGCAAGGCTTTTTGGCTCAGGGGTTTATTTTGCCGAAAAGCATCTACAAATGGGTCCTTACTTTCAACTTTTAGCTCGAGATTCTAGTTCCGTTAACCATTCTAGATAAGCAGCTATCTAAAAGCATACATGGTGAAGCATTAAATTTTCATCCAACCAGTTCATTCATCCTCATTGTTCCTCTTCTTACTCTGTGGGTAAAAATGGTTAAGCAGTCTCAGTAGCCGTGAGAAACGGACGATTCGAATCGAATTTCTTAACCTTGCAAGGGAAACCTAAACACACGTCACGTGGTTACTCCCTAGAGTCACACGTGCAACTTTTCCCCTTTCTTTCCGGGTCGTGGATCGGGGCTACCCTCCGAGAGTACAAGAGCCCCACGCCACGGTTCGGCGCCGGGTCGTGACCACTCTCTGCACTCGCCATATGCACATGGGACCGAAGTTCAAAGGGTAGGATGCCGTCCCCTTGCCGGGCCAATCAGGTACTTAAGCTTACCGATTCCCATAATCTCGGCATGTGTTTAGTACGTTCAAAGACTTAACCATCACTACCACACCCTGCGGCCTTAGCATTTTTCACTAGACAGACGGGCCTCAATCGTAACCATCGTTCCATAGCCCGTCCGTGTCCTTATGATTGCAGCGTGTAGTAGACATTCAACTCCTATTTTCTCGCGAGTGACAGGAAATCACTCGGCTTTTACCGGAGTCCTATTAGCACAGCATTCTATCGAACCTTGCATCTAGTTTTCAAGCATGGGTTCCTAACATCATGCAACTAAGTTTTCATTCAACTCATATAAACTTAATGCACAAGCAAAGGGTAGTGAGTTGCATAATTAGGAAAGAAATAGGTTATGCTCCGGGGCTTGCCTTCGCAGTTAGCTTGGGGCTCTTCCGAACTTGGGCTCGGGTCTTCAAGAGCTTCAGTTAAATTTACTTGACCTTCACGCTGCTCACTCTCGGACGCGGGCACCAGCTCGTAAGTTCCGTCGGCGAGAGTCGTCGATTCTACATGAATGCACAAGTTTAAGTCGTGGTAATGGTAATCAACATGGTTTAAGTGTAATTACTATAGTGGATAGTTTCTGATCATGAAACTTTGGATTTAGGCACATCAGGGAAATATGTGCTTACTGTAAAAGTTTCAGACAATTTCATGTAGCAGATTAATTATGAAAAATATATTACATAGAAAATATGACATTACACACCTAGGTTATTCAAGGATTCATTTTTACAGGACACTACAGAGGGTTTTTGTCCATTGAACTTTTTACACAGCAACCTCTACGACAGTGTATCTCTTAGTAAAAATTTGAGAATTTTCCAAGCTAAGATACTATTTCCTTGATTTAATGTAGGTTATTAGCACATAAATCAAATAATTAGGTTTCTGTGAGATATAAAGTCTCCCAATTTTTCTCTGGTATCTAGGTACCATTACACCAGCATAGAAAAAGTTTCATTAGGTGATTCATAACCTAACAGCAGGGATAAAAATATTCTACCTAATCATGGTATGAAACTAAGTTTAATAAACAGTGCAGCTAGAGATTGATTTTGGGCCTGATCTTTTTACACAGTCCTAAACTTTAAGCAACTAACTCACTGTCCAAATTTTAGGGTCAGCGTTGATCTACAACAGTGGGTACAAAATAAGTTCATTTAAGCTTCCATTTAAGGTAGAGCAAAATGTGTGGAGAATCTGAGAAACTTTTTGTAACAAAAGTGGTAGAGTTTGTTCTAAGGATTCCAGAACAGTTGAGTTTGAATTTTTCTGAATTTTCTACGAATTTATACGGATTTTACAAGTTCATTGAATTTGAATCTAGATTTGAAACTTTCTTTCACAACTAGGTCCTTGAATCTTACGCGCAGACCCTTCTAAAGATTTAAATTCTTGCAATTGGGTCCTCGGGCGGCTCGGGTACGGCGGCCGGCCGAAATTCCGGCGAGGGGCTCGCCGGCGGCGAGGGGTGAGGGTCGGGGAAGGTTCAGGGGTGCGAGGGCTACCTCGTGGGGGTGTTGTTCAGGTGGGGAACGGCCGGGAATGGCTCGCCGGCGTTGGAGCAGAGGCGGCGGCGGCACGGCACGCGTCGACGGCGGTGCTCCGGCGGGCTTGGGGCGGCCTGGTCCGGTCAGCGAGCTGCAGTGGCGCGTGGGGAAGCTGCTCAGGGGCTTGGCTTGGACGGAGGAGGTCGGGGTCGAGCTGCCCACGGCGAGCAGGGGCGGCGGCGGCGGCGGCAGCGCGGGCGGCGGTGCTCTGGTGGTCCTGGGCGGCGTTGGGTGGGTCGGCGAGCGTGCGCACGCGCGGACGCTCACTGGGCAGCGCGGCGTGGGGAGGGGGCAAAGCCGGGCGTGGGGGAGTGGCGCGGCGGCCACTGGCCTGGCGCCTCGCGCCGGTCAGGCGTCGCCGGCCACCTGGCGCGCGGCGGTCGGGCAGGAAGGAGAGAGAGGGGGGGGGGGCGAGGGGCCTGATTGCGAGAATTTGAAAAACTTCAGGGGGCTGGGTGCAAACAGGGCGTTTTCTCCTCTTTCTAATTTGAATTTCAAAAACTTTTAAACATGAAAGTTGTTCAGAATAAAAAGTTCTACATGTTTGGTTTCAGGCAACATCTCATTTGGCTTATGGTTTGAAAGTTAATTTAAAAGTTTCAAATGTGTCCAAATGTGCCCAAATTCGATTTGAATTTCAACTTAACCCGTTCTAATTCTTTTCACCCTTTTATTAGTTGGTTAAGCATAGGATTAGGCTAATGATACTGATTTTAGAAATGAAGTTTTACCAGGGTTGTCACATCAGCACCTTGGTTTGAAGTGAATTTCTCCCCGTGTCAACCATGTTAGCCAGGAAAGGATGCTGGTCTATCTTCATCGGCTTTGCCGATTTAGCCGGGATTTCGAACTTGAGTCTTCCCTGCTCGATGGCCGATTGTATCTGTTGACGAAAGATTTTGCATTCATTCGTATCATGAGACGTGGCGTTGTGCCACTTGCAGTACTTCATCTTCATGAGCTGATCGGCCGTAGGGATGGTGTGATACTGAGATAGTTTAATCTGCCCTTCCTGGAGTAATAAGTCAAAAATCTTATCGACTTTTGATGTGTCAAAGCTGAATGTTTCTGGTTCTTTCTTTCCAAAAGGGCATGATATTGGTTTTTTGCCTTTCACCCACTCTGCCAGGCCGATTTCCTCTTCTCCATCCGATTCAGATCCTTCTATATATGCCACCTTTTTCTGGAAATTCCTCCGCTGCTCAAGCGGACGGACTTCCTGTCCTGCCAATCAGTGAATGATCTGGCTTAGGCTTTCAAATTCCTGCGAAGCATACCTTTCCTTGATTTGTGGCAGGAGGCCCTGGAAAGCTATATCGGCCAACTGTGCATCGGTCAGAGCCAGACTGTAGCATTTATTCCTGACTTCTCTGAACCTCTGTATATATCCAGTTACTGGTTCATCGCTCCTCTGCCTGAGGCTGGTTAAGTCTGAGAGCTTCATCTCATGTACTCCTGCGTAGAAGTACTTGTGGAACTGCTTCTCCAGATCGGCCCAAGTAACAATAGAATTTGGTGGCAAAGTGGTGAACCATTGGAAGGCCGATCCAGACAGGGATGATGAAAATAGACGTACCCTCAGAGCATCTTGCGAGGCGGCTTCCCCGCACTGGATGATGAATCTGTTGATGTGCTCCACGGTGGATGTATCGTCCAGCCCTGAAAACTTGGTGAAATCGGGCACCTTGTAACGGTGTGGAAACGGCAGCAAGTCATAGGCCGATGGGTATGGCGTCTTGTATGTGTAAGTCTGCACTTTTGGCTTCAACCCAAATTGGTCCTGAATTACTTCTGCTATTCTTGCCGCCCAGTCCACCTGCTGCTGATGAACGGCCGTTCGAGGTGCCGGCATGTGTTGAAGGACTGGTGGTGGTACGACTGGGTGATGGATCGAAGCATGTGGCGAATTTTGCTGCGTCATGGTCGTCCGAGCAGTTGATAGTTGATGGCGAAGTGAATCCGCCGCCCCGTCGTAGATCATCATTGGCGCCGTGCTTCTGAGTGCTTCTACAGCGCCTGCCCCCCTGCCGATCTCTGATGAGACTGGTTGATATTGAGGGACCGTCGGCCGGACGGCGGATTGGAACGGCACCTGGATTGGATAGCTCCCATGCCTGGTTGATGGGCCGGGGAAAGCCGTCGTTACCGATGCCCCCAGGGTACTGAGCTTGTGGGCAGCGATTGCATAGAAGCAATCTGGACGGATTGAAGTGGTGCCTGTGGTGGGAAACATGGTGCACCGCTATATCTTGGAGACGCTGGAGGCAACAGAGTGTTGTATCCCTCGCGTTGCGTCAATATCGGCTGAGGAGCCGATTGGGACGTGCCTGGTAAGCTTCCTGCTGGAAGTGCAATCGGCGGGGCATACGCCGGCCCCTGATATCCTTGAACTGCTCCGCTGGCCAGAGAGCTGATGATGGCGTTGTACACCGTGTTGGTCATCACCGAGGATTGGTCGATGAACGCCTGGTAGACGGACTGTTGGATCAGATCGGACATCTTTCCCGAATCCTCAGCAATGGTGATATGGCGGGGAACTGGAATAGGAGCTTTCTTGACAGCCTCCCCACTTCTGGTACGACTGAACGACTGCAGATACATCTTCTTGTAATCTTCTAGATGTTTAGCCAATTCTTCCTTCTGGTCGTCCTTGAGATCCGCTTCTGTGACCTCAATGATGTTGTTTTCGAAAACCTCTGCGTTCCTCGACATGGCGGATCTTAAAATTGTCCCACTGGGCGTGCCAAAAGTGTGTTGGCGCTAAAATCGTCCAGACAAGAATCGGCCGATGGTCTTCAGCGTCGAATACACGACCTGGGAGAATCTGCTTAGCTCCTGTTCGGGTTATCGCCCTGGTGCGGTTCGCGCGGCGTGCCAGTCAATCTGCCTTTTGATTGACAAGGAAATAAAAGTATCATAATCTGGATAACTGAAATAGATCTAATCGATTGTAAGACAATAAATTGAAGAAGAGCGATGACGAAGCCGATAGTTCCAATCTCAAGCTGGATAACTGGTGATAATACTAGAACAACAGGTGAAACCTATAATTCTAGTAAATATCGATAACTGGTGAATAAATCCAAACGAAACCACAGCGATGCGCCCATAGTTAAAGCTCGGATGTTACTCGGTAAGCGGAACCTACAAATTGGCCGGAGATCAAGTTGATGCAGCCCTGCCAATCCGTACGAACTCGTGAAAGAAGAAAAAGTATTGGCGAAGTCGCCAACTTGAAGGTAAAGTACTAGTAAAAAGTAGAAGTGTTTTGTTGATTGATGTGTTGATTATTTGCAAAGCCCTAGCGACTCCTATTTATACCCTAAAACTAGGACTCCTGGTCGATTACGACTTGTTACAACCTTATTTAAAACAGGAAAACTACTATATCTATAATATTTTTAAAAAGGAAACGGACTCCCGCAGAATCTTACGCCGCCGTCTCCTAATCCAATCAAGACTTTTCCAATTGCTTCTTGACCGAATTAGCATCGCTCTGTTGACCAACATTAGGCCACTTTTGACCGGGATCCTCTGTTGTGGCCCCAATCTGTTGGCGCAAGCTGTATCAAATTCCAGGCGCTCCGATTGGCTGGAGTTCCGATCTGTCCTGAAGAGCGCGTCGGCGAATCGGCCGATTTGCTGTGAAAATGATCGGCTATAGATCAGCCGATGATCGCGTAATAATTGCAAAGAAAACTGCTGGAGCGATCTAAACAATTATTACAGATGCAACACTTGAAATAGATCTAATCGACTGTAAGACGATAAATTGAAGAAGAGCGATGACGAAGCCGATAGTTCCAATCTCAAGCTGGATAACTGGTGATAATACTAGAACAACAGGTGAAACCTATAATTCTAGTAAATATCGATAACTGGTGAATAAATCCAAACGAAACCACAGCGATGCGCCCATAGTTAAAGCTCGGATGTTACTCGGTAAGCGGAACCTACCAATTGGCCGGAGATCAAGTTGATGCAGCCCTGCCAATCCGTACGAACTCGTGAAAAAAGAAAAAGTATTAGCGAAGTCGCCAACTCGAAGGTAAAGTACTAGTAAAAAGTAGAAGTGTTTTGTTGATTGATGTGTTGATTATTTGCAAAGCCCTAGCGACTCCTATTTATACCCTAAAACTAGGACTCCTGGTCGATTACGACTTGTTACAACCTTATTTAAAACAGGAAACCTACTATATCTATAATATTTTTAAAAAGGAAACGGACTCCCGCAGAATCTTCCGCCGCCGTCTCCTAATCCAATCAGGACTTTTCCAATTGCTTCTTGACCGAATTAGCATCGCTCTGTTGACCAACATTAGGCCACTTTTGACCGGGATCCTCTGTTGTGGCCCCAATCTGTTGGCGCAAGCTGTATCACCAATCGGTCGATTTTCAACTATTACCTCAAATGGCCGATTCTTTACTGTAGCCTTTAGATCTGCCGTATCGGCCAACCTCTCCTCCTGACGCCGATTCAACACGTGTCAAAATCTGGCGTCAACACCATGGTTAAAGACTTAATGGACTAGTTGTAAATGATCGACCTGCTGTTGCAGAAAAATGTCTGAATTTGTAATCCATGTTTTCCTACATTTCTGGGCTGTGTGGTGAATACCAAAGTTGTCATAAATTTCCTGATCTAGCTGCTTATAAAATTTCAGCATCATTGGACTTTTGTAGTCAGAGTTATAGACAAAATACTATAGCTCGGTCTGCTAAAGAACTGCTAAAATAGAGAAGCAAAGATGTAGTCGAAGTGGTCGAACATGTAGTCCTAGTAGTTGGGGGTGTAGCTCAAGCAGTCGAAAATGTAGTCAAGGTATCGAAAAAGTAGTCGTAGTAGTCGTAGATGTAGTATAAGCAGTCCATGAGTTAGTCATAGTAGTCGAAACTGTAACTGAGGCAGACGAAGATGCAGTCGAAGCAGTCATAGATGCAGTTTAGTCGAAGTTGTAGTCGTACTAGGCAGGGGTACAACTGAAGCAGTCGAAGGCGTAGTCATAATAGTTAGAAATAAAGTTGATGCAGTCGGAGAGCACTAAAAGTAGTCGAAGTTGCAGTGCAGTCAAAAATTAAGTCGTAGTAGTTGGAGTTATAGTGGAAGCAGTCACAGTATAGTCGTAGTAGTCAGAAATGTACTTGAAGCAGTCGGTGATACAGTCGGGGTATCAAAAATGCAGTGTTGTCACAAAAAGTAGTCGTATAGCAGTCAATGCAGTTAAAGATGTAGTCGAAAGAAGTTGTGGATGTAAGGAAGAAGTCGGTGATATGGTCAAAATAGCCGTACAGTAGTCAATGCAGTAGGAGATGTAGTCGAAAGAAGTCGTAGATATAAGGAAGAAGTCGGTGATATGGTTAAAGTAGCCGTATAGTAGTCAATGCAGTCAGAGATGTTGTCGATGACGAAGCCGTAACACTCAAAATTGCAGTCCTGGTATACGGAAATGTAGACAAAGTAGTCGGTAATGCAGCCGTAGTAGTTGGAGAAGTAGTCGTGGTAATTGGAAATGTAGTCAAAGTAGTCGGAAATGTAGTTTTTGGAGGTGTATTGGAATACCACAGATGTAGGCCACTAAATCCTAATCACTGCTAAAATTTGTAAGTGTTGGTTGAGTAGACTTGGAGTTACGATTTTTCTTGCAACCAGCAATATTCTGACCATAAGTTATTTGTGAATTCTTGAATTCTAAATCTTCCGCGCTTATGACACTCAGCCTTGGTAGTATTATGAATTCCCGAATTAATGAAAAATTTGCACCTTGTAGATGGTTCAAGGGACCCGCAGCACCCCGAGTGGTTTTGGTGCTAGTGGTAGCGGACAACCACAGCAGCCGCCACCACCCCCCAACATGGCTGAAGTGATGGCTGCCCAGACCGAGTTGCTCCGGCAGCTTGTTCAAGGGCAGAAAGCTTTTCAGTGATCCCAGCAACAGCGGGGTGGGCACAATGTCCACCAACCTCAGGCTGCTGGCTACCTGGATTTCTTGGGCACTCAGCCCTCTCTGTTTCACAAGATGGAGGAGCCCTTAGATGCGGACGCTTGGATTCGCACAATCGAGTCTAAGTTTCCTCTACTTGTAGCGCCATGTTCCCATGAAAATAAGGCCCGTTTTGTCGCGCAACAACTTTGCGGTACCGCGCGCCTTTGGTGGGACAACTACTTCGCCATGCTCCCAGCCGACCATGTTGTCTCTAGGGAGGAATTCAAGAGTGTATTCAGAGCCCATCATATTCCAGAAGGCCTTATGGAGAGGAAGTTGAATGAATTTCTAGCTCTTACTTAGGGTACCCGCACCATACTCCAGTATGCCCAGGCTTTCAATAATCTTTGTCAGTACGCGGGCTATCACGCTGACTCCGATACTAAGAAGCGTGATCGCTTCCGCAGAGGCCTTAGTACCAAGCTCAAGGACCGCTTAAACCCCATCAAGGTAGACACTTATAATGAGCTGGTCAATCTGGCAATCACCCACGAAGACTGTATTTCGGCTCATCGTGCTGAGAAGAAGAGAAAGGCACCAGCTGGACCCTCTAGTGCTCCGCCACAAAGGTATCGTTTGGTGCAGAATGCTACTTCCAAAGCTCCTTAGAAGGACCCTCAACAAGGACGTTGGGTTGTCAGGCCCCCACAGCAGTAGGGTATTACACGACCCCCTATGCCTCAGCAGACTGGCCCAAGGCCAATTGCTCAGCAGCCAGCTCGTCCGAGCAATGCAAATCGTTGCTTTAATTGTGGGAGTTCTAGCCACTTTGCACGAGAATGCCCCTAGCCTAGGCAGCCAAATCAAGGGCAAGTTCCTAATCAGAACAATAAGAACAAGGGCAAAGGACAGATTGTTCGTGTTCAGCAGGGAAGGATCAATTTCACTACACTTGCTGATCTTCCAGAAGGTGCACCAGTAATGACGGGTACATTCTCTATCCACAACAAGCCTGCAATTATATTATTTGATTCTAGTGCGTCCCATAGTTTTATTAGTGCAAAATTTGGTGCAAAAGTGGGCTTGGATGTTTGTCACACAAAGAGGTCATACATGATATCAACACCGGGCGGTAAAATTGCTTCCAACAAAATCATAAGGAACGTACCGATCAAGTTGGGTAGTAAAACTATCAAAACCGACCTTATCCTTTTGGCACTTGAAGGCATGGACATTATTTTTGGGATGAATTGGATGGCTCTGCAAGGGGTTACATTAGATATTTCTTCCCGAGCCGTGGAAATAAACTCACCTAGTCACGAAGCCACTACTCTTTACCTACCTTTCCGGGAATGCATAAATTCCTGTGCTTTCACGATGGAAGGAGTCCAACCAGAAGATATTCCAGTGGTGTGCGAGTATGCCAATATTTTTCCGGATGACTTGGCAGGAATGACACCAGATAGGAACATTGAGTTCATCATTGAACTGCAGCTAGGCACTGCACCTATCTCAGAAAGACCCTATAGAATGCCACCCAAGGAGTTGGCTGAATTGAAACTTCAACTGCAGGAACTTTTAGATAAAGGTTTCATTCGTCCTAGTACATCACCTTGGGGTTGCCCAACCCTATTTGTGAAGAAAAAGGATGATAGCTTGCGGTAGTGTGTTGAATGCCGACCTCTCAATGCGGTGACAATCGAAGACAAATATCCACTTCCCCACATTGATGTTCTCTTCGATCAATTAGTGGGAGCTAGAGTCTTCTCAAAAATTGATCTTCGCTCTGGCTATCATCAGATCAAGATTCATCCATGTGATATCCCAAAGCCTACCTTTTCCACATGATACGGGCTATATGAGTATCTGGTCATGTCTTTCGGTCTCACAAATGCTCCTACCTACTTCATGTATCTCATGAATTCGGTATTCATGCCCGAACATGACAAGTTCGTTGTGCTTTTTTATTGATGACATCCTTATTTATTCCTAGAATGAGGAAGATCATGCTAAGCACCTGCACATTGTTCTTCAACGTCTTAGAGGCCATCACCTCTATGCTAAGTTTTCCAAGTGTGAATTCTGCCTGGATAGTGTAAAATTTTTGGGCCACACTAATTCCAGTGAAGGCATAGCCGTTGATCCTAGCAAAGTACAAGAGGTGATGGATTGGAAACCTCCCACCTCTGTCCATCAGATTTGCAGTTTTCTAGGTTTAGCTGGTTATTATCGCCGCTTTATTTCGGACTTCTCCAGAATTGCTAAGCCTATGACTGAACTATTGAAGAAAGGAGTGAAGTTTGTGTGGAGCGAGAAATGTTAAAAAGCTTTCCACACTCTTCGGGAACACCTGACTACAGCCCCAGTCTTAGCTCAATCCGATAACACCAAGCCATTCAATGTTTATTGTGATGCATCCGGCACTGGTCTTGGTTGTGTGCTTATGCAAGATAACCGAGTCATTGCCTACGCTTCACGAGCTCTTCGACACCATGAGCAAAATTATCCAACACATGATCTCAAGCTAGCAACTGTCATTCATGCTCTAAAGATATGGAGACACTATCTTATGGCCACTCATTGCAATATCTACACCGACCATAAAAGTCTCAAATATATCTTCACCCAAGCCGATTTGAATATGATGCAAAGAAGATGGTTGGAATTGATTAAAGATTATGATCTTGAGGAGCACTATCACCCAGGAAAGGCTAATGTAGTCGCAGATGCGCTAAGCCGCAAGTCTCATTGCAATTGCTTGACTGCAGAATTCTATAATGGAACGTTATGTCAAGAGATGAGGAAACTCAATTTGGAAATGATTCCCTTAGGCACTTTAAATCAAATCTTTGTTGAACCAACCCTTCATGATCGAATCATCATGGCACAATTACATGATGAAGGTGTTAAAATCATCAAGCAAAAAGTCTCTCAAGGAGAGGAGAAATATAAATGTTTTCGCCAAGACAAGAATGGAGTTCTATGGTTTGAATCTCGCATAGTGGTTCCAAAGAATCATGAGCTCCGAAAACAAATTCTTGAGGAGGCACATCTTTCCAAGTTCTCTATTCACCCGGGTAGTAGCAAAATGTATCAAGATCTTAGGCAAAATTTTGGTGGACTAGAATGAAAAGGGAAATCACCAAATATGTCTCAGAATGAGACTCATGTGAGAGGGTTAAAGCTAGCCACTTGAAGGTAGCAGGTACACTTCAACCCTTGTCTATACCATCATGCAAATGAGAAGACATAAGTATGGACTTCATTGTGGGATTACCCAACACCTACCAAAAGCATGATTCCATATGGGTTATCATGGATAGACTCACGAAAATGGCACATTTTATTCCGGTACCCACTACCCTCACTACCAAGAAATATGCCGAGATTTACCTCGATCGCATTGTTTTCTTACATGGTCGTGGTGCTCAATTCATAGTACGTTTTTGGGAATACTGAGAAGCTTCTCTTGGCACCAAACTGATTCGAAGCTCAGCTTACCATCCTCAAACAGATGGGCAAACCGAGAGAGTAAATCAAATACTCGAAGATATGCTTAGAGCTTGTATCATCTATTATGACAAAAGTTGGGACAAATGCTTACCTCTAGTAGAGTTCTCATACAACAATAGCTACCAAGCAAGTTTGAAAATGGCCTTGTATGGTCGGAGGTGTCGAACTCCTTTAAGTTGGTCCCAAACCGAAGAACGTAAAATATTTGGACCAGACATGGTAATCGAGGCAGAGGAAAAGGTAAGAGTAATACAAGAGAATCTAAGAGTTGCACAGTGTAGACAAAAGAGTTATTTTGATAAACGGAGAAAGCCTTTGCAATTTGTAGTTGGTGATCATGTCTACCTTCGGGTTTCACGAACCAAGGGTGTGCAAAGGTTTGGAGTGAGAGGGAAGTTAGCTCCCAGATATGTTGGTCCTTATGAAATCACCGAAATTTGCGGACCCGTGGCCTATAGAGTGCGACTACCCCCACAGCTTGCAGCCACCCATGATATCTTTCATGTCTCCCAACTCAAGAAGTGCATTCGAGTTCCAACAGAATTGTTGAACAAAAAGAAATATTTGTAGAACCGGACCTCTCTTATATTGAATATCCTATCAAAGTTCTGGATCAAAAGGAAAGGGTCACTAGAAGGAAAGTAGTTAAAATGTACAAAATCCAATGGAGTCATCATACTGAAGAGGAAGCCACTTGGGAAACTGAAAGCTATCTAAATCAAAATTTCCACGGTTTTCTAAATTCGCCCAAAGGTACACGCACTTTCCACACTAGGTGTACTTATCCGAATCTCGGGACAAGATTGTTATTAAGGGGGGAAGGCTGTAACACCCTAAGTGTTTAAAATCCTAAACAAGAAAATCTAAACATAGCATCATGCATAATAACCTAGAATCATTAAAACAATGCATTTAAATATGTGTGTGCATGTGCATGTGTATGTATGCGTGTATGTGAGTGCTGTTCTTTTGTGTTTATAACCTTTTCACGCTCCACATTTCATGACAAATGAAGTATATAAACACACTCATATTTTAGATAACTTGCAACGTGTACTGCAAACCCCATTTGCAAATTTAAAATTTAACAAAAGAAATGACTAGTAATTCAAATCCTAGTAGTCTTGAATTTAAAATAACTTTCAAACCGAGGCTCAAATGAACTTTTGGCTAAAATAAAAGTTGTAGATTTTCAAATTCCCTAAAACTTTCATGTTTAAAGATTTCCAAGTTTTGGTTTGAAATTTTAGGAAAATTTAATTTGAATCCCGGCCCTTTTCTCTCTCCCTCCCTCAGCCTTCTCTCCCCTCCCTTGTTCTGATCCAGCCGGCAGAGAAGCGCCGCCACGCGGCAGGGCATCCTTGCGCCCGCGAGCCGTGCCAAGGCGCGACCCCCAACGGGCCCCGACCAGCCGTCGACCGAGCCTGCTGCCGGCGATTTGCCCCTCCCCGTATCCCGCCCCAGCCAGCTCGAGCGCGCCACGCGGCCGACGATTCTCGATGGCCGAGCCATGACGCGTCGGCGCCACCGCGCCCTTGCCGTGACCTTGTCTTGGCTGCACCTCCCTCCGTTGTGTCGTGCCCAGCTCCTCCTCCTCCCTCCGTGCACCTATAAAAGGGCTGCACTGAGCCCCTGCTCACACGCACCCGAGAACCACCACCACTCCGCAATTAACGCCGCCACACGACCTCGCCGTCGAGCCCCACTTTCCGCTCCTCCTCCGCCCAAACCGAGGCTCCAAACGGGTCACCCTAGACCTGCTGGTACTCCCCATCTTTGCCACACCGCCCTCCCTTGCCGGACCACCGCCGCCCGTCACCCGCACCTCAGTGGAGCTTCTGCTCACTAACAGCAGCCCAACTCCGGCCACCCCAGCCCCAACCAAGCACACCAATGTAACACCTCATGTGTTTAATTTGTTAAACAAGTCTCATTAGCATAACAATATGCATAAATAACTAAGAAAAGTTTAAAAGAAATGTATTATAATTTGTTTTTGCTTTATATTGAAAGTATGTGCGTAAGTACATGCATTTTAATCAAACAAATTAAATAACCTTCACGTCAAAGCAAATATGGCTACGAAATTGAATAGGCACATCATCAGTGACATGATAAACAAAAGTCTAGTTGAAGCCTAGGGGAGAATATGAAATTTCACCCATGAAATGACATGTCATCCGAATCATGCTTTTTGAGTTTTCAAATTAACCTTTGAACTATAACTCAAATGAACTTTGGCCTGAAACGAAACTTGTAGAACTTTTTTTTGAACAACTTTCATGTTCAGAGATTTTTGAGTTGCAACATAAAAATGGGAGAAAAAGAGTAGTTTTCATTTCGGCCCCTGTGGCAGAACCACCTGAATTAATCCGGCTCAAGTGTATTAACCATCACCATTTAGGCAATCTCGGTTAACCTTACACTTCAAACGGAGTAATCCACTGGTCTGTCGGGTATAACCTCCCGATACAACCACGGTAGAACGGATCGAATGCCATACATACAAATGCTCACGCGACAATGAGCCCAGAGAATACAAAATTCCAGCAAATATTACAAAATTATCATAGGTGAATAATACAGACCAAGTTTGAGTTTAGAAACCAAATACTTCAGTGATCATGCTAAGAAGTTCTTCAGAGTTTAAGTTGCAGCAGAAAATAAAACAACGAAAGCTACTCGACGATACAGGATGTCTCGGTGAAGCCCGTACGAGACATCACTCGACATTATCTCCATTGGTCGGGGGCGTATCCCATTCCACCGACCAACCAGGGGGAAGAGTGCAGGGCCAAGTCAAGCTAGCAATCAAATCTTTGAAGGTTTCACCTGAAAACAAGCCACAAGCAAGGCTGAGTATACTAATACTCAGCAAGGCTTACCCGACTAGTGGGGTATACTTAGCCGACTCCTAGACATGCGAGGCTTTTGGCTTGAGGGGTTTGTTTTGCCAAAAAGCATATATAGTAGGTCCTTACTTTCAGATTTTAGCTCCAAGTTCTAGCTTTCTTTAACCATTCTAGGTAAGCAACTATCCAATATCATACATGGTGAAGCATTAAATTTTCATCCAACTAGTTTATTCATCATCATTGTTCCTCTTCTTACTCTGTGGGTAAAAGTGGTTAAGCAGTCTCAATAGCCGTGAGAAACGGACGATTCGAATCGAATTTCTTAACCTTGCAAGGGAAACCTAAACACACGTCACGTGGTTACTCACAGAGTCACACGTGCAACTTTTCCCTTCAATTCCCGCTTCACGGAACAGGCCCACCGCCCTCGACTACACCTCCCCACAGACCACGGTACGTCGGGCCGTGGCGGCCGATGCACCCGCCATTAGCTAGATGTGAACGAATTCAAGACAGTGGGGAGTATATTCCGGCCTCGGTTCAATCCAGTACTTAAGCTTACCGATTACCATATTCTCGGCATGTGGTTAGTACGTTCAAAGACTTAACCACCACTACCACACACTGCGGCCTTAGCATTTTTCACTAAACAGACGGGGCCTCAATCATCAACATAAACATCATACCATAGCCCCGTCCGTCGTCCTTATGATTGCAGCATGTAGTAAACAATCAACTCCTAATTTCTCGCGAGTGACAGGAAATCACTCGACTTTTACCGAGTCCAATTAGCATAGCATTCTATCGAACCTGGCATCTAGTGTTCAGAGCATGGGTACCTAGGATCATGCAACTAAGTTTTCATCCAACTCCTATAAACTTAATGCACAAGTAAAGTAGAGTAATAAGTTGCATAAGTTTAGAAAATAGGGTTCATGCTCCGGGGCTTGCCTTCTTGTGAACAGTTAGCTTGGGGCTCTTCCGAACTTGGGCTCGGGTCTTCGGCAACTTCAGTTAGATTTACTTGAACTTCACGCTGCTTACTCTCGGACGCGGGCACCAGCTCGTACGTTCCGTCGGAGAGAGTCGTCGATCCTATATGAATGCATGAGCGTAAGTTGTGGTGATAGTTAACTAACATTATTTCCTTCACGATAAAGTTGCAGTTCATAGGGCATAAGTTTTGCTGTGAAGTTATTTACTTTAACATTTCCTGGGCAATCGTTAATAGAGTTTATCTTAATCTATTTAACTTCATTAAAGAAGAAGGGGTTGTGTTATATTGAAAACTTAGTTTCTTTTTAAACACAAACATGAGTTGAACACAATTACTAATCTAGTTAGCTTCTGGTAATAAAATTTTTATTCAAAGTACACTATGTAGAGATAAGGTCACTGTAAAAATTTCAGACATTTTTGTGTAGCCTGTTAAATATGAAAAATGTAATACACAGCCACTGCTAGAATCTAGTTATTTTTATACAGAACAAACCATGCAAGTATTGATGCTAAAAATTTTACAGGGTGTTGCTATAACCATATTTGTGCTACTCTAAATTTTTCAGATTTTATTGTACATGATTTAGAGCATAATAAATGGGACAAGCTACACTCATGTTATTAAAGATTAGTTTCTACAGAATGTTATACAGGGTTTCTATGTATGAAACTTTTTGTACAGCTTGAGCTACTCTAATGAGTTTCATAGTAAAAAGATGAACATTTTCTAAGCGCTTTACTAATTATTTTGAATTAGTGAAGTTTTCCTACCACAAATTCATATGAACAGGTTACATATAGTAAAAATGTTTCTAAATTTTTCTATGGCCTCTAGGTACTACTACAACAACACAGAAAAAGTTTCGTGACATTAAACATCACAGAACAGCAGGAAAAATCAGTTCTAACACTTTATGGCATAAAACAAGGTTGGACAAAAGGTGTATCTAGAGATGGCTTTTGGTCCTGATCTTTTTACACAGCCCTAAACATCAAGCAACTAACTCACTGCCCAAAATTTAGGGTTAGCAATGATCTACAACAGTGGGTACAAAAGAAGTCCATTAAAACTTCCATTTAATGTAGAGCAAAATATATTGAGAATCTGAGAAACGTTATGTAACAAAAGTTGTAGAGTTTCTTCTAAGGATTTCAGAACAGTTGAGTTTGCATTTTTCTGAAGTTTCTACGATTTTATACGAATTTTACAAGTTCACTGATTTGGTTAAAACTTTCTTTACAGAGGGGTCCCTGAAAACTAGCAGAAAACCCCCTAGGAAGATTTGGGCATTTTCAATGTGGTCCTGGCGCCATGGCTGGCCCTTGGGAGCTCGATTTGGCTCAAAATTCGGCGAGGGGAAGGGCCGGTCGGCGAGGGGGAAGTGGGGAGCATGGAGAGGGAACCAGGGCGCACCTATTGGTGGTCTTGGAGTGGCTCGGGGTGGCTGGTGGCGGGCTGGCCGCGGAGAGCAGGGGCGGCGGCGGTGGGGCGGCGCGGACGGCGGCGCTCCGGCGATGAGGGCGGCGGGGCTCGGGCTGGGAAGCTTCAGCGCACTGAGGAGGACCCGTTTCAGCGCTTGTCTCGGGTGGAGGTGGGCCGGAGCAAAGGGCCCCGCGGCGAGGTGGGGGCGCCGGCGGCAATGGAGCTCCGCTCTGCTCTGTTCTGGCGGGGAAGAAGAAAGGAGAGGAGGGAGGGGCGCTGTGCCGGGCTTTATAGCCGGTGGAGCTCATGGGGGCGGGCTTGGCACGGCCGGGGCGCTGGGTGGAGGGGGCGGCAAGGCTGGGCGCCATTGGGTGCGGCCGGCGGTGACCAGCGGCCAGAGGCGCGCCATGCGCGTGGCGTGCGTGCGCTGGGCGCGCACCGGGGCGCGACGTCGCGTGCGAACGACGTGGCGGGCGATTGGCGAGCTGGGGTGGCACGACGGGGGCACTGGGTGGAGGGGGCGGCGGCCAGCGACTGGGCGGCGGTGCGGTGCTGCAGGGCGCCGGGTTGGGCAGAGGCACGGCGTGGGGGGGGGGGGGGAGAAGAAGGCGCGGCCGCGGTTGGGCGAGCGGGGGCGGTGCAGCAGGGCGCCGTGAGTTGGCTCGGCGCCTGGTGCCGCGCAGGCGTCGAGGGCCAGGTGGCCGGCGGCGGTCGGGCGAGGGAACGGTGCAGCAGAGGAGGGGCAAGGGCCTAAATGCGAAATTTGAAAATTTCCAGGGGGCTGGTTGCAAACAGGACATTTTCTCCACTTTCTAATTTGAATTTCAAAAACTTTTGAACATGAAAGTTGTTGAGAATAAAAAGTTCTACAAGTTTCATTTCAGGCCAAAGTTCATTTGAGCTTTAGTTCCAAAGTTATTTTAAAAACTTAAAAAAAACTCTATTCGGAGGGCGCGTCATTTTATTTCAAAATTTCATTTTCTTCCCTAGGCTTCAACTAAACTTTTATTGGTCATGCTAATACTGGTGTGCTCATTTAATTTCATAGCCATATTTGCTTTGATGTGAAAGTTATCCAATTTGTTTCACTAAAGTACATGCATTTATGCACATACAAACTTTTAAAGGTAAAAGCAAAACCAAACTTAATCCATTCCTTTTATTTTCTTAGTTAGTGATGCATTTTATTATGCCCGGAAGACTTGTTTAATAATTAAAACACCTGAGGTGTTACAGCCTTCCCCCCTTAAAAAGAATCTCGTCCCGAGATTCGGACAATAAGCTTAGTGTGGGCAGTGTGTGTACATACCCGTGGTTGAGGTAAGAAAACCAGGGAAATTTTGGTTTAGGTAACTCTCGGTTTCCCAGGTGGCTTCTTCTTCAGTGTGATGGTTCCATTGAACTTTATACATTTTAATCACTTTCCTCCTGGTCTCTCTTTCTTTTCGATCCAAAATTTTAACCGGGTGTTCGACATACGAGAGGTCGGGTTCTAACAATATTTCTTGTTGTTCCACAATCTCGGTAGGGACTCGAATACACTTCTTGAGTTGAGATACGTGGAAGACATCATGGGTGGCCGTGAGCTGAGGGGGCAGTCGTAGTTTGTAGGCTACGGGTCCGCAGCTCTCAATGATTTCGTAAGGACCAATATAACGGGGAGCTAGTTTGCCTTTGATTAAGAATCTTTGCACTCCCTTGGTGGGTGAAACTCGAAGATAGACATGATCGCCAACTTCGAATTTTAGGGGCTTTCTCCTTTTGTCAGAATAGCTCTTTTGTCGGGCTTGTGCGGCTTTAAAATTTGCTTGTATTACTTTTACTTTCTCCTCTGCCTCGATTACCAGGTCGGGTCCAATTATTTTACGTTCTCCGGTTTGTGACCAGCTCAAAGGAGTTCGACACCTTCGTCCGTACAGGGCCTCAAAGGGTGCCATTTTCAAACTCGTTTGATAGCTATTGTTGTACGAGAACTCTGCTAGGGGTAGGCATTTGTCCCAATTCTTGTCATAGTGAATGACGCAAGCTCTCAGCATGTCTTCAAGAATTTGGTTTACTCTTTCCGTTTGTCCGTCAGTCTGAGGATGGTATGCTGAGCTGCGAATCAGTTTGGTACCAAGAGACGTCTACAGTTGTTCCCAAAAATGTGCTACAAACTGAGGACCACGATCGGAAATAATTGTCTTAGGTATTCCATGTAGGCAAACAATACGATCGAGGTAAATCTCGGCATATTTCTTGGTAGAATAGGTGGTGTGTACCGGAAGAAAATGTGCCGTCTTTGTGAGTCTATCCACGATAACCCATATGGAATCATGTTTCTGGGAAGTGTTTGGTAGTCCAACGATGAAGTCCATACTTATGTCTTCCCATTTCCATGATGGTATAGGTAACGGTTGTAGTGTACCGGCTACCTTCAAGTGGCTAGCTTTTACTCTCTGGCACGTGTCATATTCTGAGACATATGTAGCAATTTCTCTTTTCATTCTAGTCCACCAGAAGTTTTGCCTTAGGTCCTGATACATTATGCTACTGCCGGGGTGGATAGAGAATTTGGAAAGGTGTGCCTCATCGAGAATTTGCTTGCGGAGTTCACGATTCTTCGGAACGACTATGCGACTTTCGAACCATAAAACTCCCTTATGGTCCTGGCGGAAACATTTATACTTCTCCTCACCTAGAGAGAGTTTTTGTTTGATGATCTTAATTCCTTCATCATGTAGTTGTGCCATGACGATTTGGTCATGAAGAGTGGGCTCAACTGAGATGTAATTTAGAGTGCCTTGGGAAACCATTTCCCTGTTATGTTTCCTCATTTCTGCACACAACGTCTCATGGTAGGATTCCATGGATAAGCAATGGCAATGGGACTTGCGGCTTAGTGCATCCGCGACTACATTAGCCTTGCCGGGGTGATAGTGCACTTCAAGGTCATAATCCTTGATAAATTCTAGCCATCTCCGTTGTCTCATATTTAGATCGGCTTGTGTGAAGATATACTTGAGACTTTTATGATCAGTGTAGATATTGCACTGTGTACCCATGAGATAGTGCCTCCATATTTTCAGAGCGTGAATGACAGCTGCAAGCTCAAGATCATGAGTGGGATAATTCTGCTCGTGGGGCCGAAGGGCTCGTGAGGCATATGCAATCACTCGATTCTCTTGCATAAGCACACATGCTAGACCAGCACCCGATGCGTCACAATACACAT
Source organism: Panicum miliaceum (assembly GCA_032594955.1). Lineage (NCBI taxonomy): Eukaryota > Viridiplantae > Streptophyta > Magnoliopsida > Poales > Poaceae > Panicum > Panicum miliaceum. Next base: position 26,413,329 of record CM064066.1, on the reverse strand, counting down.
CGAACGACTTGGTATTATCGGGTTGAGCTAACACAGGTGCAGTAGTCAGATGTTCTCTGAGAGTGTGGAAAGCTTCTTCACATTTCTCATTCCATACAAACTTTACTTCCTTCTTTAACAGTTCAGTCATGGGCTTAGCAATTCGAGAGAAATCCGGGATGAAGCGACGGTAGTAACCGGCTAAGCCGAGGAAACTGCGAATCTGATGAACAGAGGTAGGGGGTTTCCAATCCATCACCTCTTGTACCTTACTGGGGTCAACAGCTATGCCTTCGCTGGAGATCGTGTGACCTAGGAACTTTACAGTATCCAACCAGAATTCACACTTAGAAAACTTAGCATAGAGCTGATGGTCTCTGAGTCGCTGAAGAACAATGCGAAGGTGCTTGGCATGCTCTTCCTCATCCTTGGAATAGATAAGGATGTCGTCGATGAACACTACGACGAATTTGTCAAGTTCGGGCATGAATACCGAATTCATGAGATACATGAAGTAGGCGGGGGCATTGGTTAGTCCAAAGGACATGACCAAGAATTCATATAGTCCATATCGTGTGGAGAAGGCAGTCTTAGGAATATCGCACGGGCGAATCTTGATCTGATGATATCCCGAACGAAGATCAATCTTCGAGAAGACTCTGGCTCTAGCTAATTGATCGAAGAGTACATCGATACGGGAAAGTGGGTTTTTATTTTTAACAGTTACCGCATTGAGAGGTCGGTAGTCCACACATAATCTTAAACTGTCATCCTTCTTCTTTACGAATAGGGCTGGACATCCCCAAGGTGACGCGCTAGGGCGAATGAAACCTTTGTCCAGTAGTTCTTGGAGTTGAATTTTCAGCTCTGCCAATTCTTTAGGGGGCATCCTATATGGTCTCTTGGATATAGGTGCAGTGCCTGGCTGTAGTTCAATAACGAACTCAATGTCCCTATCTGGTGGCATTCCGGGTAAGTCGTCCGGAAAGACATCGGCATACTCGCATACCACTGGAATATTCTCTAGGTTGATCCCTTCAATCACGAAAGCACAAGAATTTGTGCACTCCCGTAACGGTAGGTAAAGGGTAGTGGCTCCGTGACTAGGTGAATTTATCTCAACGGCTCGGGAAGAAAGGTCCAGTGTGACTCCATGCCTAGTCATCCAGTTCATTCCCAAAATAATATCCATGTCGTCAAGGGGTAAAAGAACAAGGTCTGTGTTGATGACTTTACTTCCCAATTTTATCGGTACCAGCCTTATTATTTGGTTGGAAGCAATTTTTCCACCCGGTGTTGATATCATATACGACCCTTTGGTGTGACAAACATTCAAGCCTACTTTTGCACCAAACTTTGCACTAATGAAACTATGTGATGCACCAGAATCAAACAATACGACTGCAGGCTTGTTATGGATAGAGAATGTACCCGTCATCACTAGTGCTCCTTCAGGAAGTTCTGCAAGGGTGGTGAAGTTGATCCGTCCTTGTTTGACCTGGAGGGTCTGCTTCTTGCCTTTGTTCTTATTGTTATGGTTAGAGTCCTGGCCCTGATTTGGCAGCCTGGGTTGAGGGCATTCGCGAGCGAAATGACCGGAACTCCCGCATTTGAAACAACGATTGGTGCTGCTCGGTCGAATAAACTACTGAGTAGCGGGCCGGGGTCCAGTTTGTTGAGGCATAGGGGGTCGTACAACACCTTGTTGCGGGGCCCTAATAATCCAACGTCCTGGCTGAGGGGCCTTCGGTGGAGCTGTAGGCGCAGCATTTCGCACCAAGCGATACCTCGGTGGCTGAGCACCCGAGGGTCCAGCTAGCGCCTTTCTCTTCTTTTCAGCACGATGAGCCTCAATACAGTCCTCTTGAGTGATGGCCATGTTGACTAGCTCATTATATGTATCGGCTTTGACAAGATTCAGTCGTTCCTTGAGTTTAGTACTCAGACCTCGGCGGAAACGATCACGCTTCTTGGCATCTGTGTCTGCGTGATAGCCCGCGTATTAGCACAGGTTGTTGAAGGCCTGAGCATACTGGAGTACAGTGCGGTTACCCTGAGTGAGAGCTAAAAACTCATTTAGCTTTCTTTCTATGAGACCTTCGGGAATATGGTGCGCCCGGAACGCAGTCTTGAATTCATCCCAGGTGACAATGTGATCAGCGGGGAGCATAGAAAAATAGTGGTCCCACCACAGACGAGCGGTACCGCGAAGCTGTTGCGCGGCAAAACGAGCTTTGTTGGCCTCTGAGCATGGGGCCACAAGTAGTGTGAACTTGGATTCGATGGTGCGAATCCATGCGTCTGCGTCCAAGGGTTCCTCTATCTTATGGAACAAGGGAGGCTAGGTCCCTAGGAAATCCGTGTATCCTGCAGCTTAGGGGTGGGGGACATTTTGCCCACCCCGCTGGTTGTGTTGCTGTCCTTGCACCAGCTGACGCAGCAGCTCGGTTTGAGCGGCCATTACTTCAACCAAGCTGGGTGGTGGCGGCGGCTGTGGTTGTGATCCACTTGCGCTAGCACCAAAACCATCCGGGTTACCACGGGTTGCTCCAACCATCTGAAAAGGCGAAGGTTCTTCATTAGCAACGTGATCCATGTTGCTTCCATGACTCAAAAAGATCTAACGCAGAATAGTAGACTTCCAAAAGGTCCTGGATGGAATCGCGGGCATAAAAACTGTCTGCCATAAGAATCTTATACTCCTGGTAGGTTCATCCAAAGTCCCTCATATTTTGGCAGTGGATAGGGAATTTAGGGATGTACAACTTTGATATTCAGCCAAGATGCTAAATCGATGGATAAGATGGTCAAACGATTCACTCTTTGCTTTGCTGGTTGGCTGTTTTTCAGCAGAACGAGTTATAGTATCTGGCCTATAACTCAAACTAGTAAGATCCAATAGGGCTAAAATTTTGTGAGAACCTAGATCACAGAATTTAGGACAAGTTTGGTATTCAACACTTTGGCTGGATTAGGCTCTAAGATGGCTGTTCCCTTAAGGTATCACTTCTCTGTCTACCCAGAATTTTCAGTGAACAGTGGGCCAATGTTTCGTGCACCAGGGAAAATCTACCCAGCCAAAATTTACCAAATTTTAACAGCAGCTACTTGGGTAAATTTGGAACGAGTTTTGTGTTGTACTCTTTTGCAGAAAACTGTAGGACGGGGGCCTAAAAATTTAAGTGGCAGAAGTGCTTATTCTAGACAGAATTCTGACATTCCAAGGTTTTTGTTGTTTCTTACTATCCATAATGTGGCAGAACCACCTAAATTAATCCGGCTCAAGTGTATTAACCACCACCATTAAGGCCATCTCGGTTAACCCTACACTTCAAACGGAGTAATCCACTGGTCTGTCGGGTATAACCTCCCGAAACAACAACGGTAATCGGATCGAGCGCCATACATACAAATGCTCACGCGACGATGAGCCCAGAGAATACCACATTCTAGCAAATATTACAAAATTACCATAAGTGACTATTACAGACCAAGTTTGAGTTTAGAAACCAAGTACTTCAGTGATCAAATCCAAAAAGTTCTTCAGAGTTTAAATTGCAGCGGAAATAAAATAACGAAAGCTACTCGACGATAAAGGATGTCTCGATGAAGCCCGTACGAGACATCACTCGGTATTATCTTCGTTGGACGGGGGCGTATCCCATTCCACCGACCAACCAGGGGGAAGAGTACAAGGCCAAGTCAACCTAGCAATCAAATCTTCGAAGGTTTCACCTGAAAACAAGCCACAAGCAAGGCTGAGTATACTAATACTCAGCAAGGCTTACCCGACTAATGGGGTATACTTAGCCGACTCCTAGACATGCGAGGCTTTTGGCTTGAGGGGTTTGTTTTGCCAAAAAGCATATATAGTAGGTCCTTACTTTCAGATTTTAGCTCCAAGTTCTAGCTTTCTTTAACCATTCTAGGTAAGCAACTATCCAATATCATACATGGTGAAGCATTAACTTTTCATCCAACAAGTTTATTCATCATCGTTGTTCCTCTTCTTACTCTGTGGGTAAAAGTGGTTAAGCAGTCTCAATAGCCGCGAGAAACGGACGATTCGAATCGAATTTCTTAACCTTGCAAGGGAAACCTAAACACACGTCACGTGGTTACTCCCTAGAGTCACACGTGCAACTTTTCCCTTCAATTCCCGCTTCACGGAACACCCACCGCCCTCGACTACACCTCCCCATGGACCACGGACGCAGCCGGGCCATGGCGGCCGATGCACCCGCCATTAGCTAGATGTGAACGAATTCAAGACAGTGGGGAGTATATTCCGGCCTCGGTTCAATCCAGTACTAAGCTTACCGATTACCATATTCTCGGCATGTGGTTAGTACGTTCAAAGACTTAACCATCACTTACCACACAGTGCGGCCTTAGCATTTTTCACTAGACAGACGGGCCTCAATCATCAACATAAACATCGTACCACAGCCCGTCCGTCGTCCTTATGATTGCAGCGTGTAGTACACAATCAACTCCTAATTTCTCGCGAGTGACAGGAAATCACTCGACTTTTACCGAGTCCTATTAGCATAGCATTCTATCGAACCTTGCATCTAGTGTTCAGAGCATGGGTACCTAGGATCATGCAACTAAGTTTTCATCCAACTCCTATAAACTTAATGCACAAGTAAAGTAGAGTAATAAGTTGCATAAGTTGAGAAAATAGGGTTCATGCTCCGGGGCTTGCCTTCTTGCGAAAAGTTAGTCCGGGGCTCTTCCGAACTTGGGCTCGGGTCTTCGGCAACTTCAGTTAGATTCACTTGAGCTTCACGCTGCTCACTCTCGGACGCGGGCACCAACTCGTACGTTCCGTCGGCGAGAGTCGTCGTTTCTACATGAATGCACAAGTTTAAGTAGTGGTGATGTTAAATGACATGATTTCCTTCACGATAAAGTTGTAGTTTGTAAAACATGAGTTTGTTGTGGAGTGAGTTACTTCATCAATCGTGGGTAATCGTTAATAGAGTTTATCTTCATCTATTTAACTTTATTAAAGAAGAAGGGGTTGTGTTATATTGAAAACTTAGTTTCTTTTTAAACACAAACATGAGTTGAACACAATTACTAATCTAGTTAGCTTCTGGTAATAAAATTTTTATTCAAAGTACATTATGTAGAGATAGGATCACTGTAAAAATTTCAGACATTTTTGTGTAGCATGTTAAATATGAAAAATGTAATACACAGCCACTGCTAGGATCTAGTTATTTTTATACAGGACAACCCATGATAGTATTGATGCTACAAATTTTACAGGGTGTTGCTATAACCATATTTATGCTACTGTAAAATTTTCAGATTTTATTGCACATGATATAGAGCATAATAAATGGGACAAGCTACACTCATGTTATTAAAGATTATTTTCTACAGGATGTTATACAGGGTTTCTATGTTTGAAACTTTTTGTACAGGTTGAGCTACTCTATTGTGTTTCATAGTAAAAAGATGAACATTTTATAAGGGTTTTACTAATTATTTTGAATTAGTGAAGTTTTCCTACCACAAATTCATATGAACAGGTTACATATAGTAAAAATCTTTCTAAATTTTTCTATGGCCTCTAGGTATCACTACAACAACACAGAAAAAGTTTCATGACATGAAACATCACAGAACAGCAGAAATAATTACTTCTATCACTTTATGGCATAAAACAATGTTGGACAAAAAGTGTATCTAGAGATGGCTTTTGGTCCTGATCTTTTTACACAGTCCTAAACATCAAGCAAGTAACTCACTGCCCAAAATTTAGGGTCAGCAATGATCTACAACAGTGGGTTCAAAAGAAGTCCATTAAAGCTTCCATTTAATCTAGAGCAAAATATTTGAGAATCTGAGAAACTTTATGTAACAAAAGTTGTAGAGTTTCTTCTAAGGATTCCAGAACAGTTGAGTTTGCATTTTTCTGAATTTTCTACGATTTTATACGAATTTTACAAGTTCACTGATTTGGTTAAAACTTTCTTTACAGAGGGGTCCCTGAAAATTATCAGAAAACCCCCTGGGAAGATTTGGGCGTTTGCAATGTAGTCCCTGGTCGCAAATCACGGCGGGGAGCATCCTGTCCGGCCGAATTCCGGCGAGCTGGGTCGCCGGCGGCGAGGGCAAGGTGGGGGAGGAGCAAGAGGAGGTTGGGGGCTACCTTTGGGTGGTCACGGTTGGGGCGGAGGCGGCCTGAGCAGGGCTGCCCACGGCTACCGGGGGGGGCGGCGGCGGGTGGAGCTCTGCTCCGGCGAGCTCCGGCGAGCTGGGCAGCGGGGCTTGGGCTGGGAAGCTTCGCGCGGAGGTAGGAGAGCGATTTTGGGGCCTAGCTCGGGTCGAGGAGGGGCGGAGGAGGGAGTTCCACGGCGGCGGCATGGGGCGGAGCTCGGCTCTGCTCTGCGGGGAAGAAGGAGGAACAGGGAGAGGAGGGAGGGGCGCTGCGCCGGGCTTTATAGCCGGTGGAGCTCGTGGGGGTGGGCTTGGCACGGCCGGGGCGCGAGGTGGAGGGACCGGCGAGGCTGGGCGCCATTGGGGGCGGCCGGCGGTGACCAGTGGCCAGAGGCGCGTCGTGCGCGTGGCGTGCGTGCGCTGGGCGCGTCCGGGGCGCGACGTCGCGTGTAGGCGACGCTGGCGGGCGGTTGGGGAGCTCGGGCGGCATGACGGAGCACTGGTGGAGGGGGCGGCGGCCAGCGACTGGGCAGCACGGGGCGGTGCCGCAGGGAGCAGCAACGGGTTGGGCAGAGGCGAGGCATGCGGGAGGGAGAAGAAAAGGCGCGGCCGCGGTTGGGCGAGCGGGGGCGGGCAGCAGGCAGGGCGTCGGGGTTGGCTCGGCGTCTGGTGCCGCGCAGGCGTCGGGGGACAGGTGGCCGGCGGCGGTCGGGCGAGCGTGCGGTGCAGCAGAGGAGGGAGGGGTGAGGGAGGGACCGAAGTGCAAAAATTTGAAAAACTTGAGGGGGCTGGGTGCAAACAGGGCGTTTTCTCCTCTTTCTGATTGGAATTTCAAAAACTTTTGAACATGAAAGTTGTTCAAAATAAAAAGTTCTACAACTTTGGTTTCAGGCAAAATCTCATTTGGCTTATGGTTTTAAAGTTAATTTAAAAGTTTCAAATGTGTCCAAATGTGCCCAAATTCGATTTGAATTTCAACTTAACTCGTTCTAATTCTTTTCACCCTTTTATTAGTTGGTTAAGCATAGGGTTAGGCTAATGATACTGATTTTTGAAATGTAATTTACCAGGGTTGTCACAGCCTTCCCCCCTTAACAAGAATCTCGCCCCGAGATTCGGTAAATCTTAGTGTGGACATGGGTGCACATACCAGTGGTTGAGATAAGAAACCCAGGGAAATGTTGGTTTAGGTAGCTCTCGGTTTCCCAGGTGGCTTCTTCTTCCGTGTGGTGATTCCATTGTACTTTATACATTCTAATCACTTTCCTCCTGGTCTCTCTCTCTTTTTGATCCAAAACCTTAACTGGGTGTTCGACATATGAGAGGTCGGGTTCCAACGATATTTCTTGTTGTTCCACAATCTCGGTGGGGACTCGAATACACTTCTTGAGTTGAGATACGTGGAAGACATCATGGGTGGCCGTGAGCTGAGGGGGCAGTCGTAATCTGTAGGCCACGGGTCCGCAGCTCTCAATGATTTCGTAAGGACCAACATAACGGGGAGCTAGTTTGCCTTTGATTCCGAATCTTTGCACTCCCTTGGTGGGTGAAACTCGAAGATAGACATGATCGCCAACTTCGAATTTTAGGGGCTTTCTCCTTTTGTCAGAATAGCTCTTTTGTCGGGCTTGTGCGGCTTTAAGGTTTGCTTGTATTACTTTTACTTTCTCCTCTGCCTCGATTACCAGGTCGGGTCCAATTATGTTACGTTCTCCGGTTTGCGACCAGCTCAAAGGAGTTCGACACCTTCGTCCGTACAGGGCCTCAAATGGTGCCATTTTCAAACTCGTTTGGTAGCTGTTGTTGTACGAGAACTCTGCCAGGGGTAGGCATTTGTCCCAATTCTTGTCATAATGAATGACACAGGCTCTCAGCATGTCTTCAAGAATTTGGTTTACTCTTTCCGTTTGTCCATCGGTCTGAGGGTGGTATGCTGAGCTGCGAATCATCTTAGTCCCAAGAGACGTTTGCAGTTGTTCCCAAAAGCGTGCTACAAACGGAGGACCACGATCGGAAATAATTGTCTTAGGTATTCCATGCAGGCAAACAATACGATCGAGGTAAATCTCGGCATATTTCTTGGTAGAATAGGTGGTGTGTACCGGAAGAAAATGTGCCGTCTTCGTGAGTCTGTCCACGATAACCCATATGGAATCATGTTTCTGGGAAGTGTTTGGTAGTCCAACGATGAAGTCCATGCTTATGTCTTCCCATTTCCAGGATGGTATAGGTAACGGTTGAAGTGTACCGGCTACCTTTAAGTGGCTAGCTTTCACTCTCTGGCACGTGTCACATTCGGAGACATACGTAGCAATTTCTCTTTTCATTCTAGTCCACCAGAAGTTTTGCCTTAGGTCTTGATACATTTTGCTACTGCCGGGGTGGATAGAGAATTTGGAAAGGTGTGCCTCATCAAGAATTTGCTTGCGGAGTTCACGATTCTTCGGAACGACTATACGACTTTCGAACCATAGAACTCCCTTATGGTCCTGGCGGAAACATTTATACTTCTCCTCACCTAGAGAGAGTTTCTGTTTGATGATCTTAATTCCTTCATCCTGTAGTTGTGCCAGGACGATTTGGTCGTGAAGAGTGGGCTCAACTGAGATGTGATTTAGAGTGCCTTGGGAAACCATTTCCAAGTTAAGCTTCCTCATGTCTGCACATAATGTCTCATGGTAGAACTCCATGGATAAGCAATGGCAATGGGACTTGCGGCTTAGTGCATCCGCGACTACGTTAGCCTTGCCGGGGTGATAGTGCACTTCAAGGTCATAATCCTTGATTAATTCTAGCCATCTCCGTTGTCTCATATTCAGATCGGCTTGTGTGAAGATGTACTTGAGACTCTTATGATCCGTGTAGATATTGCACTGTGTACCCATGAGATAGTGCCTCCATATTTTTAGAGCGTGAATGACGGCTGCAAGCTCAAGATCATGAGTGGGATAATTCTGTTCGTGGGGCCGAAGGGCTCGTGAGGCATATGCAATCACTCGATTCTCTTGCATAAGCACACATCCTAGACCAGTGCCCGATGCGTCACAATACACATCGAATGACTTGGTATTATCGGGTTGAGCTAACACGGGTGCAGTAGTCAGATGCTCTCTGAGAGTGTGGAAAGCTTCTTCACATCTCTCGTCCCATACAAACTTTACTTCCTTCTTTAACAGTTCAGTCATGGGCTTAGCAATTCGAGAGAAATCCGGGATGAAGCGGCGGTAGTAACCGGCTAAGCCGAGAAAACTGCGAATCTGATGAACAGAGGTAGGGGGTTTCCAATCCATCACCTCTTGTACCTTGCTGGGGTCAACAGCTATGCCTTCGCTGGAGATCGTGTGACCTAAGAACTTTACAGTATCCAACCAGAATTCACACTTAGAAAACTTAGCATAGAGCCGATGGTCTCTGAGTCGCTGAAGAACAATGCGAAGGTGCTTGGCATGCTCTTCCTCATCCTTGGAATAGATAAGAATGTCGTCGATGAACACTACGACGAATTTGTCCAGTTCGGGCATGAATACCGAATTCATGAGATACATGAAGTAGGCAGGGGCATTGGTGAGTCCAAAGGCCATGACCAAGAATTCATATAGTCCATATCGTGTGGAGAAGGCAGTCTTAGGAATATCGCACGGGCGAATCTTGATCTGATGATATCCCGAACGAAGATCAATCTTTGAGAAGACTCTGGCTCCAGCTAATTGATCGAAGAGTACATCGATGCGAGGAAGGGGGTATTTGTTTTTAACAGTTACCGCATTGAGAGGTCGGTAGTCCACACATAATCTTAAACTGTCATCCTTCTTCTTTACGAATAGGGCTGGACATCCCCAAGGTGACGCGCTAGGGCGAATAAAACCTTTGTCCAGTAGTTCTTGGAGTTGAATTTTCAGCTCTGCCAATTCTTTAGGGGGCATCCTATATGGTCTCTTGGATATAGGTGCAGTGCCTGGCTGTAGTTCAATAATGAACTCAATATCCCTATCCGGGGGCATTCCTGGTAAGTCATCCGGGAAAACATCGGCATACTCGTTTACCACAGGAATATTATCTGGCTTAAGTCCTTCCATCTTATAAGCACAGGAATTCGTACAATCTAGGAACGGTAGGTAAAGGGTAGTGGCTCCGTGACCAGGTGAATTTATCTCAACGGCTCGGGAAGAAAGGTCCAGTGTGACTCCATGCCTAGTCATCCAGTTCATTCCCAAAATAATATCCATGCCGTCAAGGGGTAAAAGTACGAGATCTGTGTTGATGACTTTACTTCCCAATTTTATCGGTACCAGCCTTATTATTTGGTTGGAAGCAATTTTTCCACCCGGTGTTGATATCATATACGACCCTTTGGTGTGCCAAACATTCAAGCCTACTTTTGCACCAAACTTTGCACTAATGAAACTATGTGATGCACCAGAATCAAACAATATGACTGCAGGCTTGTTATGGATGGAGAATGTACCCGTCATTACAGGTGCTCCTTCAGGAAGTTCTGCAAGGGTGGTGAAGTTGATCCGTCCTTGTTTGACCTGGAGGGTCTGCTTCTTGCCTTTGTTCTCATTGTTCTGGTTAGAGTCCTGGCCCTGATTTGGCAGCCTGGGTTGAGGGCATTTGCGAGCGAAATGACCGGAACTCCCGCATTTGAAACAACGATTCGCGGGGCTGGGTCGAAGAGGCTGTTGCAGAGTGGGCCTCGGACCATTCTGTGGAGGCATCGGGGGTCGTACCATGCCTGGCTGCTGCAGGGGCCTGATAATCCAACGCCCTGGCTGAGGGGCCTTCGGTGGAGCTGTAGGCGCAGCATTTCGCATCAAGCGATACCTCGGTGGCTGAGCACCCGAGGGTCCAGCTAGCGCCTTTCTCTTCTTTTCAGCACGATGAGCCTCAATACAGTCCTCTTGAGTGATGGCCATGTTGACTAGCTCATTATATGTATCGGCTTTGACAAGATTCAGTCGTTCCTTGAGTTTAGTACTCAGACCTCTACGGAAACGATCACGCTTCTTGGCATCTGTGTCTGCGTGATAGCCCGCGTATTGGCACAGGTTGTTGAAGGCTTGAGCATACTGGAGTACAGTGCGGTTATCCTGAGTGAGAGCTAAAAACTCATTTAGCTTTCTTTCTATGAGACCTTCGGGAATATGGTGTGCCCGGAACGCAGTCTTGAATTCATCCCAGGTGACAATGTGATCAGCGGGGAGCACAGCAAAATAGTGGTCCCACCATAGATGAGCCGTACCGCGAAGCTGCTGCGCGGCAAAGCGGGCCTTGTTTTCATCCGAACATGGGGCCACAAATAGAGAAAACTTGGACTCGATTGTGCGAATCCAAGCGTCCGCCTCCAAAGGTTCCTCCGTCTCGTGAAACAAGGGAGGCTGGGTCCCTAGGAAATCCGTGTATCCTGCAGCTTGGGGGTGGGGGACATTTTGCCCACCCCGCTGGTGGTGTTGCTGTTCTTGCACCAGCTGACGAAGCAACTCAGTTTGAGCGGCCATTACTTCAACCAAACTGGGTGGTGGTGGCGGCTGTGGTTGTGATCCACTTGCGCTAGCACCAAAACCATCCGGGTTACCACGGGTTGCTCCAACCATCTGAAAAGGCGAATGCTCTTCATTAGCAACGTGATCCATATTGCTTCCATGACTCAAAAAGATCTAACGCAGCATAGTAGACTTCCAAAAGGTCCTGGATTGAATCATGGGCATAAAACTGTCTGCCATAAGAATCTTATATCTCCTGGTAGGTTCATCCAAAGTTCCTCATATTTTGGCAGTGGATAGGGAATTTAGGGATGTACAACTTTGATATTCAGCCAAGATGCTAAATCGACGGATAAGATGGTCAAACGATTCACTCTTTGCTTCCCTGTTTTGGCTGTCTTTCAGCAGAACGAGTTATAGTATCTGGCCTATAACTTCAACAGTTCTGGTCCAAAAATTCTCATCTTTTACCAGAGCATTCCTAAGGTATTTGTGCACCACTTTTCTATTCAACACTTTGGCTGGATTAGGCTCTAAGATGGCTGTTTCCTTAAGGTCTCACTTCTCTGTCTACCCAGAAATTTTCAGTGAACAGGGGGCCAATATTTCGTGCACCAGGGAAAATCTACCCAGCAAAAACTTACCAAATTTTAACAGAAGCTACTGGGGTAAATTTGGAACAAGTTTTGTGTTGTACTCTTTTGCAGAAAACTGTAGGGAGGGGGCCTAAAAATTTAAGAGGCAGAAGTGCTTATTCTGGACAGAAATCTGACATTCCGTGGTTTCTGTTATTTCTTACTATCCATGAGTTCAGAATTTTTGATTTTTGAACAGGGGATAGAACACGAAATTTTGAACAATTCTTTCAACATGAACTTTACCAGAAAAGGTCATTTTCTTGGGTCAATAAATCTTTTCTTTTCGGTCATGGCAGATTTGTGACAGATTCGCTAGATAGTCCTTATGCAAACCACGCTTAGATACGCAAGAACCTTACCACTCTCATACAACGCATTTTTAATTTCAGATATATATGGTTATGATGCATGCACGTCCTATTCGTCCTCACAAAGAAAAATAATTGCCAAATACTTTTGGTCTTTACGAAGATAGTTTCGGTGGCATACACAATACGACTCTCACTATAATAGCTAGTCGAGTCTTTCTAATCATTCCTTAACTTATCGTAATCGCGGTTAGTGTACCTGCAGAAGATTGACAAGCATATATATTTCATGAACCTTTCATGCCAGCACTCATGAAAGCGTCCGTATTCATTACCATTTACTTATAGAAACGATATCTGTACAATTTCCGCCGTACAGACGACGTTAACATACGCTATCGAGATAGCGTATTCACGGGGGTACCGTCATGAGACGGGGGTATGAACAGCGATCGCCATACCCTGCGCCAAACCTTCTACTCCCAATATGTTCAACTAACAGTTGGCATATTGGCAGTACCTCAAGTAAGCCACTGCTTGAGGGCAGCGTTCGGTTCGCATCACCGACAGGAAGGCCAAGCTCTCTCAATTGGCTGAGGATCCTTACCTTCTTACCTTAGCGACGAGTGCGTCGTTATAGAATTTAAGGACGGTTGTGCATGAAAGTAAGTTTTGACAGAAAGTAATGTGCTGGAAGTCAGTTGATAATATTTCATAAGTCAGATAGCCACCTAGTAAGCTTTCCCATAATCCCTTAGGGCTTTACGAACTAGGCACCATCCTTAACGTACCAACGTATTTCGCAACACATCCTTCTAGTCAAGTTTTATGAAAATAGGTTTTTACGGCTTGTCGCATTCTCTGGCGTATGTATTTTGGCTCCGGCGCCAACTGTTGCCAGCTATGGCACCAGCTACGGCTCTGATACCAGCTGTGGCAGAACCACCTGAATTAATCCGGCTCAAGTGTATTAACCACCACCATTAAGGCCATCTCGGTTAACCCTACACTTCAAACGGAGTAATCCACTGGTCTGTCGGGTATAACCTCCCGAAACAACCACGGTAATCGGATCGAGCGCCATACATACAAATGCTCACGCGACGATGAGCCCAGAGAATACCACATTCCAGCAAATATTACAAAATTACCATAAGTGACTATTACAAACCAAGTTTGAGTTTAGAAACCAAGTACTTCAGTGATCAAATCCAAAAAGTTCTTCAGAGTTTAAATTGCAGCGGAAATAAAATAACGAAAGCTACTCGACGATAAAGGATGTCTCGATGAAGCCCGTACGAGACATCACTCGGTATTATCTTCGTTGGACGGGGGCGTATCCCATTCCACCGACCAACCAGGGGGAAGAGTACAAGGCCAAGTCAACCTAGCAATCAAATCTTCGAAGGTTTCACCTGAAAACAAGCCACAAGCAAGGCTGAGTATACTAATACTCAGCAAGGCTTACCCGACTAATGGGGTATTCTTAGCCGACTCCTAGACATGCGAGGCTTTGGACTCCTATAAACTTAATGCACAAGTAAAGTAGAGTAATAAGTTGCATAAGTTGAGAAAATAGGGTTCATGCTCCGGGGCTTGCCTTCTTGCGAAAAGTTAGTCCGGGGCTCTTCCGAACTTGGGCTCGGGTCTTCGGCAACTTCAGTTAGATTCACTTGAGCTTCACGCTGCTCACTCTCGGACGCGGGCACCAACTCGTACGTTCCGTCGGCGAGAGTCGTCGTTTCTACATGAATGCACAAGTTTAAGTAGTGGTGATGTTAAACGACATGATTTCCTTCACGATAAAGTTGTAGTTTGTAAAACATGAGTTTGTTGTGGAGTGAGTTACTTCATCAATCGTGGGTAATCGTTAATAGAGTTTATCTTCATCTATTTAACTTTATTAAAGAAGAAGGGGTTGTGTTATATTGAAAACTTAGTTTCTTTTTAAACACAAACATGAGTTGAACACAATTACTAATCTAGTTAGCTTCTGGTAATAAAATTTTTATTCAAAGTACATTATGTAGAGATAGGATCACTGTAAAAATTTCAGACATTTTTGTGTAGCATGTTAAATATGAAAAATGTAATACACAGCCACTGCTAGGATCTAGTTATTTTTATACAGAACAACCCATGAAAGTATTGATGCTACAAATTTTACAGGGTGTTGCTATAACCATATTTGTGCTACTGTAAATTTTTCAGATTTTATTGCACATGATATAGAGCATAATAAATGGGACAAGCTACACTGATGTTATTAAAGATTATTTTCTACAGGATGTTATACAGGGTTTCTATGTTTGAAACTTTTTGTACAGGTTGAGCTACTCTATTGTGTTTCATAGTAAAAAGATGAACATTTTATAAGGGCTTTACTAATTATTTTGAATTAGTGAAGTTTTCCTACCACAAATTCATATGAACAGGTTACATAAAGTAAAAATGTTTCTAAATTTTTCTATGGCCTCTAGGTATCACTACAACAACACAGAAAAAGTTTCATGACATTAAACATCACAGAACAGCAGGAATAATTACTTCTATCACTTTATGGCATAAAACAATGTTGGACAAAAAGTGTATCTAGAGATGGCTTTTGGTCCTGATCTTTTTACACAGTCCTAAACATCAAGCAAGTAACTCACTGCCCAAAATTTAGGGTCAGCAATGATCTACAACAGTGGGTTCAAAAGAAGTCCATTAAAGCTTCCATTTAATCTAGAGCAAAATATTTGAGAATCTGAGAAACTTTATGTAACAAAAGTTGTAGAGTTTCTTCTAAGGATTCCAGAACAGTTGAGTTTGCATTTTTCTGAATTTTCTACGATTTTATACGAATTTTACAAGTTCACTGATTTGGTTAAAACTTTCTTTACAGAGGGGTCCCTGAAAATTATCAGAAAACCCCCTGGGAAGATTTGGGCGTTTGCAATGTAGTCCCTGGTCGCAAATCACGGCGGGGAGCATCCTGTCCGGCCGAATTCCGGCGAGCTGGGTCGCCGGCGGCGAGGGCAAGGTGGGGGAGGAGCAAGAGGAGGTTGGGGGCTACCTTTGGGTGGTCACGGTTGGGGCGGAGGCGGCCTGAGCAGGGCTGCCCACGGCTACCGAGGGGGGCGGCGGCGGGTGGAGCTCTGCTCCGGCGAGCTCTGGCGAGCTGGGCGGCGGGGCTTGGGCTGGGAAGCTTCGCGCGGAGGTAGGAGAGCGATTTTGGGGCCTAGCTCGGGTCGAGGAGGGGCGGAGGAGGGAGTTCCACGGCGGCGGCATGGGGCGGAGCTCGGCTCTGCTCTGCGGGAAAGAAGGAGGAACAGGGAGAGGAGGGAGGGGCGCTGCGCCGGGCTTTATAGCCGGTGGAGCTCGTGGGGGTGGGCTTGGCACGGCCGGGGCGCGAGGTGGAGGGACCGGCGAGGCTGGGCGCCATTGGGGGCGGCCGGCGGTGACCAGTGGCCAGAGGCGCGTCGTGCGCGTGGCGTGCGTGCGCTGGGCGCGTCCGGGGCGCGACGTCGCGTGTAGGCGACGCTGGCGGGCGGTTGGGGAGCTCGGGCGGCACGACGGAGCACTGGTGGAGGGGGCGGCGGCCAGCGAATGGGCAGCACGGGGCGGTGCCGCAGGGAGCAGCAACGGGTTGGGCAGAGGCGAGGCGTGCGGGAGGGAGAAGAAAAGGCGCGGCCGCGGTTGGGCGAGCGGGGGCGGGCAGCAGGCAGGGCGTCGGGGTTGGCTCGGCGTCTGGTGCCGCGCAGGCGTCGGGGGACAGGTGGCCGGCGGCGGTCGGGCGAGCGTGCGGTGCAGCAGAGGAGGGAGGGGTGAGGGAGGGACCGAAGTGCAAAAATTTGAAAAACTTCAGGGGGCTGGGTGCAAACAGGGCGTTTTCTCCTCTTTCTGATTGGAATTTCAAAAACTTTTGAACACGAAAGTTGTTCAAAATAAAAAGTTCTACAACTTTGGTTTCAGGCAAAATCTCATTTGGCTTATGGTTTTAAAGTTAATTTAAAAGTTTCAAATGTGTCCAAATGTGCCCAAATTCGATTTGAATTTCAACTTAACTCGTTCTAATTCTTTTCACCCTTTTATTAGTTGGTTAAGCATAGGGTTAGGCTAATGATACTGATTTTTGAAATGTAATTTACCAGGGTTGTCACACATAAGTTCAGAATTTTTGATTTTTGAACAGGGGATAGAACACAAAATTTGGAACAATTATTTCAACATGAACTTTACCAGAAAAGGTCATTTTCTTTGATCAATAAATCTCTCTTTTCGGTCATGGCAGATTTGGGACAGATTCTCTAGATAATCCTTATGCAAAATCATGCTTAGATACGCAAGAACCTCACCACTCTCATACAACGCATTTTCAATTTCAGCTACATATGGTCATGATGCATGCACGTCCTATTCGTCCTCACAAATAAAATAATTGCCAAATAACTTTGGTCTTACGAGGTTATTTTTCGGTGGCATACACAATACGGCTCTCCTTATAATAGCTAGTCGAGCTTTCCTAACCGTTCTTTAACTTATCGTAATCGCGTTTAGCGTACCTGCAGAAGATGGAGCATATATATATTTCATGAACCTTTCATGCCAGCACTCATGAAAGCGTCCGTATTCATTACCGTTTACTTATAGAAACGATATCTGTACAATTTCCGCCGTACAGACGACGTTAACATACGCTAGCGAGATAGCGTATTCACGGGGGTACCGTCATGAGACGGGGTATGAACAGCGATCGCCATACCCTGCGCCAAACCTTCTACTCCCAATATGTTCAACTAACAGTTGGCATATTGGCAGCACCTCAAGTAAGCCACTGCTTGAGGGCAGCGTTCGGTTCGCATCACCGACAGGAAGGCCAAGCTCTCTCAATTGGCTGAGGATCCTTACCTTCTTACCTTAGCGACGAGTGCGTCGTTACCGAAATTAAGGTCGGTTGTGCATGAAAGTAAGTTTTGACAGAAAGTAATGTGCTGGAAGTCAGTTGATAATATATAGAGGTTAGATAGCCACCTAGTAACTTTCCCATAATCCCTTAGGGCTTTACGAACTAGGCACCATCCTTAACGCACCAACGTATTTCGCAACACAACCTTCTAGTCAAGTTTTATGAAAATAAGTTTTTAAGGCTTGTCGCATTCTCTGGCGTATGCATTTCGGCTCTGTTGCCAGCCGTTACCAGCTGTGGCACCAGCTACGGCTCTGATACCAGCTGTGGCAGAACCACCTGAATTAATCCGGCTCAAGTGTATTAACCATCACCATTTAGGCAATCTCGGTTAACCTTACACTTCAAATGGAGTAATCCACTGGTCTGTCGGGTATAACCTCCCGAAACAACCACGGTAATCGGATCGAGCGCCATACATACAAATGCTCACGCGACGATGAGCCCAGAGAATACCACATTCCAGCAAATATTACAAAATTACCATAAGTGACTATTACAGACCAAGTTTGAGTTTAGAAACCAAGTACTTCAGTGATCATGCTAAGAAGTTCTTCAGAGTTTAAGTTGCAGCAGAAAATAAAACAACGAAAGCTACTCGACGATACAGGATGTCTCGGTGAAGCCCGTACGAGACATCACTCGACATTATCTCCATTGGTCGGGGGCGTATCCCATTCCACCGACCAACCAGGGGGAAGAGTGCAGGGCCAAGTCAAGCTAGAAATCAAATCTTCGAAGGTTTCACCTGAAAACAAGCCACAAGCAAGGCTGAGTATACTAATACTCAGCAAGGCTTACCCGACTAGTGGGGTATACTTAGCCGACTCCTAGACATGCGAGGCTTTTGGCTTGAGGGGTTTGTTTTGCCAAAAAGCATATATAGTAGGTCCTTACTTTCAGATTTTAGCTCCAAGTTCTAGCTTTCTTTAACCATTCTAGGTAAGCAACTATCCAATATCATACATGGTGAAGCATTTAATTTTCATCCAACAAGTTTATTCATCATCATTGTTCCTCTTCTTACTCTGTGGGTAAAAGTGGTTAAGCAGTCTCAATAGCCGTGAGAAACGGACGATTCGAATCGAATTTCTTAACCTTGCAAGGGAAACCTAAACACACGTCACGTGGTTACTCACAGAGTCACACGTGCAACTTTTCCCTTCAATTCCCGCTTCACGGAACAGGCCCACCGCCCTCGACTACACCTCCCCACGGACCTCGGTACGTCGGGCCGTGGCGGCCGATGCACCCGCCATTAGCTAGATGTGAACGAATTCAAGACAGTGGGGAGTATATTCCGGCCTCGGTTCAATCCAGTACTTAAGCTTACCGATTACCATATTCTCGGCATGTGGTTAGTACGTTCAAAGACTTAACCACCACTACCACACACTGCGGCCTTAGCATTTTTCACTAAACAGACGGGGCCTCAATCATCAACATAAACATCATACCATAGCCCCGTCCGTCGTCCTTATGATTGCAGCATGTAGTAAGCAATCAACTCCTAATTTCTCGCGAGTGACAGGAAATCACTCAACTTTTACCGAGTCCTATTAGCATAGCATTCTATCGAACCTGGCATCTAGTGTTCAGAGCATGGGTACCTAGGATCATGCAACTAAGTTTTCATCCAACTCCTATAAACTTAATGCACAAGTAAAGTAGAGTAATAAGTTGCATAAGTTTAGAAAATAGGGTTCATGCTCCGGGGCTTGCCTTCTTGTGAACAGTTAGCTTGGGGCTCTTTCGAACTTGGGCTCGGGTCTTCGGCAACTTCAGTTAGATTTACTTGAGCTTCACGCTGCTTACTCTCGGACGCGGGCACCAGCTCGTACGTTCCATCGGAGAGAGTCGTCGATCCTATATGAATGCATGAGCGTCAGTTGTGGTGATAGTTAACTGACATTATTTCCTTCACGATAAAGTTGCAGTTCATAGGGCATAAGTTTTGCTGTGAAGTTATTTACTTTAACATTTCCTGGGCAATCGTTAATAGAGTTTATCTTAATCTATTTAACTTCATTAAAGAAGAAGGGGTTGTGTTATATTGAAAACTTAGTTTCTTTTTAAACACAAACATGAGTTGAACACAATTACTAATCTAGTTAGCTTCTGGTAATAAAATTTTTATTCAAAGTACAATATGCAGAGATAAGGTCACTGTAAAAATTTCAGACATTTTTGTGTAGCCTGTTAAATATGAAAAATGTAATACACAGCCACTGCTAGAATCTAGTTATTTTTATACAGAACAAACCATGCAAGTATTGATGCTAAAAATTTTACAGGGTGTTGCTACATCCATATTTGTGCTACTCTAAACTTTTCAGATTTTATTGTACATGATTTAGAGCATAATAAATGGGACAAGCTACACTCATGTTATTAAAGATTAGTTTCTACAGGATGTTATACAGGGTTTCTATGTATGAAACTTTTTGTACAGCTTGAGCTACTCTAATTTGTTTCATAGTAAAAAGATGAACATTTTCTAAGTGCTTTACTAATTATTTTGAATTAGTGAAGTTTTCCTACCACAAATTCATATGAACAGGTTACATATAGTAAAAATGTTTCTAAATTTTTCTATGGCCTCTAGATATTACTACAACAACACAGAAAAAGTTTCGTGACTTTAAACATCACAGAACAGCAGGAAAAATCAGTTCTAACACTTTATGGCATAAAACAAGGTTGGACAAAACGTGTATCTAGAAATGGCTTTTGGTCCTGATCTTTTTACACAGCCCTAAACATCAAGCAACTAACTCACTGCCCAAAATTTAGGGTCAGCAATGATCTACAACAGTGGGTACAAAAGAAGTCCATTAAAAGTTCCATTTAGTGTAGAGCAAAATATATTGAGAATCTGAGAAACTTTATGTAACAAAGGTTGTAGAGTTTCTTCTAAGGATTCCAGAAAAGTGGAGTTTGCATTTTTCCGAATTATGTACGATTTTATACGAATTTTACAAGTTCACTGATTTGGTTAAAACTTTCTTTACAGAGGGGTCCCTGAAAACTAGCAGAAAACCCCCTAGGAAGATTTGGGCGTTTGCAATGTGGTCCTGGCGCCATGGCTGGCCCTTGGGAGCTCGATTTGGCTCAAAATTCGGCGAGGGGAAGGGCCGGTCGGCGAGGGGGAAGTGGGGAGCATGGAGAGGGAACCAGGGCGCACCTATTGGTGGTCTTGGAGTGGCTCGGGGTGGCTGGTGGCGGGCTGGCCGCGGAGAGCAGGGGCGGCGGCGGTGGGGCGGCGCGGACGGCGGCGCTCCGGTGATGAGGGCGGCGGGGCTCAGGCTGGGAAGCTTCAGCGCACTGAGGAGGACCCGTTTCAGTGCTTGTGTCGGGCGGAGGTGGGCCGGAGCAAAGGGCCCCGCGGCGAGGTGGGGGCGCCGGCGGCAATGGAGCTCTGCTCTGCTCTGTTCTGGCGGGGAAGAAGAAAGGAGAGGAGGGAGGGGCGCTGTGCCGGGCTTTATAGCCGGTGGAGCTCATGGGGGCGGGCTTGGCACGGCCGGGGCGTTGGGTGGAGGGGGGTGGCGAGGCTGGGCGCCATTGGGTGCGGCCGGCGGTGACCAGCGGCCAGAGGCGCGCCATGCGCGTGGCGTGCGTGCGCTGGGCGCGCACCGGGGCGCGACGTCGCGTGCGGACGACGCGGCGGGCGATTGGTGAGCTGGGGCGGCACGACGGGGGCACTGGGTGGAGGGGGCGGCGGCCAGCGACTGGGCGGCGGTGCGGTGGTGCAGGGCGCCGGGTTGGGCAGAGGCACGGCGTGGGGGGGGGGGCGGGAGAAGAAGGCGCGGCCGCGGTTGGGCGAGCGGGGGCGGTGCAGCAGGGCGCCGTGGGTTGGCTCGGCGCCTGGTGCCGCGCAGGTGTCGAGGGCCAGGTGGCCGGCGGCGGTCGGGCGAGGGAACGGTGCAGCAGAGGAGGGGCAAGGGCCTAAATGTGAAAATTCGAAAATTTCCAGGGGGCTGGTTGCAAACAGGACGTTTTCTCCACTTTATAATTTGAATTTCAAAAACTTTTGAACATGAATGTTGTTCAGAATAAAAAGTTCTACAAGTTTCATTTCAGGCCAAAGTTCATTTGAGCTTTAGTTCCAAAGTTATTTTAAAAACTTAAAAAAAACTCTATTCGGAGGGCGCGTCATTTTATTTCAAAATTTCATTTTCTTCCCTAGGCTTCAACTAAACTTTTATTGGTCATGCTAATACTGGTGTGCTCATTTAATTTCATAGCCATATTTGCTTTGATGTGAAAGTTATCCAATTTGTTTCACTAAAGTACATGCATTTATGCACATACAAACTTTTAAAGGTAAAAGCAAAACCAAACTTAATCCATTCCTTTTATTTTCTTAGTTAGTGATGCATTTTATTATGCCCGGAAGACTTGTTTAATAATTAAAACACCTGAGGTGTTACAGCCCCTCGCTTTTCTTTTATTTTCTCATCAGTCCCTCCCTTCCCCTGCTCTGCCCCGACAGCCCAGCAGAGCCGGCAATGCCAGCAGCCCGTGCCGTGCCAAGCCAATGGCTGGCCGCGCCCCTGCCGCACGCGCTCCTCCCCCGCGCCGTGAGCCTACCCAGTCCCCGCGTGCCACGCGCACGCCGGTGAAGCGCGCCCCTGCTCGCCACCCAGGGCGGCCAGTACCGCACGCCGCGCCACGCCAGTCCCCGCACTCGCCGCCCAACAAGCCAGCTGCTGCCGTTGCTCACCCAACCCGCGCCAGCGTGATCTCCCCCTCCCCCATGCCAAATTCCCGGCGCTCAAACCCATGCCGCGGCCTGCGCACCGCCACGGCGGCCAATGCCGCGCGCTCATGCTGACCGGGCCATGCCCGAGCCACTGCTCGCCTTGCCGGCGCGTCCACTCCCTCCTCTCCCCGTTGTGCCTCTATAAAGGCCACCCCGGGCCCTGCTCACGCGCCCAGACCACTGACCCTTTCCCCTCACCGCTGGCGAGCCTCCTCGCCGGAATTTGGCCGGCCGCCATGCCAGCCCTGCCAGGGACCCAATTGCTTTGTTTTCAATCTTTCTAAGAGTCTGCACGCAAGTTTACAGGGGCATATCTGCGAACCAGTGTTTTGACCATAGATTCAAAAATAGCGAACTTTGAAAATGCTTTAAAAATCATAGAAAAATCAGCAAAATACAAACTCAACTGTTCTATAATCCTTAGAAGAGGATCTATAACTTGTGTTACATTCATTTCTTCAGTTGCTTGCTATATTTTGCCCTAGATTAAATGGAAGGTTTAATAGCCTTTATTTGTACCCACTGTTGTAGACAAAGGCTGAACCTAATTTTTGGATAGTGGATTAGTTTCTTGATGCGTAGGCCAGTGTAAAAAGTTCAGGACTAGAACCCATCTCAAGCTAAACTTTTTATTAGACTTTGTTTTATGCCATGAAGGGATAAAACTAATTTTTCCTACTATTCTATAGTGATTCATGTTATGAAACTTTTTCTGTGCTGTTATATTGATACCTAAATGCCACAGAAAAATTTAGGCACTATTTACCTTTCTGTAACCTACTCATATAATTTTTGTGGTGGAAAATGCATTAAATCAAAGTAATTAGTTCTTTTGCTTGAAAAATGTTCATCTTTTTACTATGGGAAATTTGGGTTAGAACATGCTGTATAAAATATTTCATACTTAGAAACCCTCTAGAGCCTCTTGTAGAAATAGATCTTTATTAAAATAGGTGTATCTTATCCTATTTATTATGCTCTGTATCATGCACAATAAAATCTAAAAATTTACAGTAACACATATATGGATAGGTTAACACCCTATAAAATTTTTAGCATCAATTCTTGCATTGTCCGTTCTGTACAAAAATAACTATGTTATAGTAGTGGCTGTGTATTACATTTTTCAAATTTAATCTGCTACACAAAAATGCCTGAAATTTTTGCAGTGGTTTTGTCTCTGCATGGAATTGTGTTTAATCCATGTTTGTGCTTAGAAAATTTAAGTTTCCAATATAACACAACCCCTTCTTATTTAATGAAGTTAAGTAGTTTAAGATGTACTCTATTAACGATTGCCCAAGAAATCTTAACTAAGTAACTTTACAACCAAATCTATGTTTTTGTGGACTGCAACTTTATCGTGAAGAACATAATGTACAACTCATACTTGTGCATTCATATAGAATCGACTACTCTCGCTGACGGAACGTATGATCTGGTGCCCGAGTCCGAGAGTGAGCAGCGTGAAGCTCAAGCAAATCTAACTAAAGTTTTCGAAGACCCGAACCAGAGTTCGGAAGGGCCCAAGGCTAGCTTTGCTCAAGAAGGCAAGCCCCGGAGCATGAACCCTATTTTTCAAATTATACAACTTATTACTCTATTTTACTTGTGCATTAAGTTTATAGGAGTTGAATGAAAACTTAGTTGCATGATCTTAGGTTCTTATGATCTGAACACTAGATATAAGGTTCGATAGAATGCTATGCTAATAGGACTCCGGTAAAAGTCGTGTGATTTCCTGTCACTCGCGAGAATATAGGAGTTGAATGTTTACTACATGCTGCAACCATAAGGTCGACGGACGGGGCTATGGTGCGATGTTCTTGTTGATGATTGAGGCCCCGTCTGTTTAGTGAAAAATGCTAAGGCCGCAGTGTGTGGTAGTGGTGGTTAAGTCTTTGAACATACTAACCACATGCCGAGAATATGGTAGTCGGTAAGCTTAAGTAATGGATTGAACCGAGCCAGAATATACTCCCTACCGTCTTGAATTCGTTCACATCTAGTAATGGCAGGTGCATTTGCCGCCATGGCCCGACGTACCGTGGTCCGTGGGGACGAGTAGTCGAGGGCGGTGGGCCTGTTCCGTGAAGCGGGAATTGAAGGGAAAAGTTGCACGTGTGACTCTGGGAGTAACCACGTGACGTGTGTTTAGGTCTGCCTTGCAAGGTTAAGAAATTTGATTCGAATCATCCGTTTCTCGTGGTAATGAGACTGCTTGACCCTTTTACCACATAGAGTAAGAAATGGAACAATGATGATGATTAATCTTATTGGATGCAAATTAATGCTTTCACCTTGTATGATATTGGATAGTTGCTTACCTAGAATGGTTAAAGAAAACTAGAATCTGGAGCTAAAATTATAAAATAAGGACCTACTTGTATATGCTTTTCGGCAAACCAAACCCCTCAAGCCAAACGCCTTGCATGTCTAGGAGTCGGCTAAGTATATTTCACCAGTCGGGTAAGCCTTGATGAGTATTAGTATACTCAGCCTTGCTTGTGTCTTTTTTTTAGGTGATACTTTTGAGGACATGGTTGCTAGTTTGACTTGGCCGTGTACTCTTCCTCCTGGTTGGTCGGTGGAATGGGATGCGTCCCCGGCCAATGATGATAATGCCGAGTGATGTCTCGTACGGGCTTCATCGAGACATCATGTATCGACGAGTAGTTTATCGTTGCTTTTCCGCTGCATTGAACTCTGAAGAACTCGTTTACTTTTAACATCTGAAGTGCTTTGTTTTACGAATTCGAACTTGATCTGTAATAATAAATTTATGTTGAATCCTGTGATGTAAAATTTGTGGAATGTTGTATTCTCTGGGCTCACCTTCGTGTGAGTACTTTGTATGTGTGGTTTCGATCGGCAAACCCGTGCTTGTATCGGGAGGTTACCTGACAGACCTATGGATTACTCCGTTTGAAGTGCAAGTTAGCCCTGATTGCCCTCGTGGTGATGGTTAGCGCACTTGAGCCGGATTAATTCAAGTGGTTCTGCCACAGCTGGTATCAGAGCCGAATTGCACACACCAGAGAATGCACCAAGCCTTAAAAATTTGTTTTCATAAAACTTGACCAGAAAAATGCGTTTGCAAAATGCGTTGGTTCGTTAAGGATGGTACCTAGTTCGTAAAGCCCTAGGGGATTACAAGAAAGTTACTAGGTGGCTATCTAACTTATGTATAATATCAACTGACTTCCAGCATATTACTTTCTGTTAAAACTTACTTTTGTGCACAACCAACCTTTAATTTCTGTAACTACGCACTCATCGCTAAGGTAAGAAGGTAAGAATCCTCAACCAACTGAGAGAGCTTGGCCTTCCTGTCGGTGATGCAAGCCGAATGCTGCCCTCAAGCAGTGGCCTACTTGAGGTGCTGCCAATATACCAACTATTAGTTGATTATATTGGGAGTAGAATGTTTGGCGCAGGGTATGGCGATCGCTGTTCATGCCCCCGTCTCAAGACGGTACCCCCGTGAATACGCTATCTTGATAGCGTATGTTAATGTAGTCTGTACGGTGGGTATTGTACGGATGTTGTTTCTATAGTGAACGGTAATGAATGCGGACGCTTTCATGAGTGCTGGCATAAAAGGTTCAATGGATATATATATGCTCTGTCAATCTTCTGTAGGTACACTAACTACAATTGCGATAGGTTAAGATCGGTTAGGAATATTCGACTAGATATTATAGTGAGAGACGTATTATGTATGCCACCGAAACTAACTTCGTAAGACCAAAGCTATTTGGCAAATATTTTATTTTATGAGGACGAATAGGGCATGCATGCATCATGACCATATATACCTGAAATTGAAAATGCATTGATTGAGAGTGGTAAGGTTCATGCGTGCACAAGATTGTCTTACATAAGGATTGTCTAGCAAATCTGTCACATTCGTGTCATATCTGGAAAGATGAATTTGTTGAGCATAGAAAATAATCCATTATGTAGAAGTTCATGTTGAATGTTTTGTTCCAAAATTTATATTCTACCTCCTGTTTAAATTTGAAAAATTCTTGACATGTAGATAATGAGAAACAACAGAAACCTTGATATGTCAGTTTTCTGTCTAGAATGAGCACTTCTTCCACATAAATTTTTTATGCCCACTTAATATAGTTTTCTCCGAAAGTGTCCTACACAAAACTAGTTTTGAATTTATTCAGGCAGCTACTGTTAAAATTTGGTAATTTTTGGCTTGGTAGATTTTCCCTGGTGCACAAAACATTGGCTCTCTGTTCCCTGAAATTTCTGGGTAGAAAGTAAAGTAAAACCTTAAGAGAAAAACCATCTTAGAGCCTGATCTAGCTCTGGAGTTGACTAGCAAAGTTGTGAAAAATTATCCTAGGAACACTTTAGTGAAGATTAAGAATTTCTGGATTACTCAAATTGGAGTTTGGAGTTTTGAAGTTGCTTCCAGAAATATTGAACTTTCATCCTCCAGTTCATATCCTATGGCATGATCTTGTTGAAAC
Organism: Panicum miliaceum; assembly: GCA_032594955.1. Classification (NCBI taxonomy): domain Eukaryota; kingdom Viridiplantae; phylum Streptophyta; class Magnoliopsida; order Poales; family Poaceae; genus Panicum; species Panicum miliaceum. The sequence goes on along the minus strand of CM064066.1, from coordinate 26,386,544 downwards.
TTTTACCCTTTGAAGATGATCCTTCTGGGAAGCAAGTTAAATAGCAAAGTTGTTAATAATTTCATGTCTTGAAAGCTCACAAAATTTCAGCACTATTGGACCTTGCTAGTTTGAGATATGGGCAAAATACTATAACTCATTCTGCTGAAAAACAGCCAAAATAGAGAAACAAAGAATGAATTATTCGACCATCCTGGCGATCGATTTAGCGTCTGAGTTGAATACCAAAGTTCTACATATCTAAATTCCCTACCCTCTGCCAAAATATGAGCTATTTTGGATGAACCTACTGAGAGATATGAATTGTCTTGTAGCAAACAGTATTCTGTCCATGATTCTATCCCTGATCTTTTGAGATGGTTGGAGGAACCCGTGATAACCCGGATGGTTTTGGTGCTAGTGTTAGCGGATCGCAACAGCCGCCACCGCCACCACCCAGTTTAGTGGAAGTAATGGCCGCTCAAACCGAGTTGCTTCGTCAGCTTGTCAAGGGGCAGCAAGCGATTTTTCAATACCTGCAGCAACAGCACCATCAAGGGGGTGGGTGTAATGTCCACCAACCTCAGGTTGCAGGCTATCCAAAGCTCAATGACAAGATGATAGACACAAGAGATGTTTACTCAGACTCCTTATTGCACCCATCACAACTTCTGATGAAACTTAAGGATCACCAAGTAAAGTGTCGGACTCTCAAGCATGACCCATGCGACATAGACTTGATTGGATGGGAAATTACCTGCACAGAATTTATCCTACGAGGTCGACGTCAAGTTAGTAGAACTACTGACATCGGCACAGTCCTACAAACACGAACTCGCTCGCCTGTTCAGGAAAAGACAGACCTTGCTAAATGCACCACACCCAAGAAAGATTCAATAGGTATGCCAATAGTGACATCTTTTAGATAACAAACAGCCTGGTCGTCCAAGTGACACAAACCGTTGCTTCATTTGTAGAAGTTCTAACCACTTTTCTCAAGAATGCCCCCAGGACAGACAGCGAAATCAGGGCCAAGGTTCTAGCCAAACTCATCAGAACAAGCGTAAAAGATAGAGGAACAAGCGCAAAAGACAAATTGATCAGCTTGAAGCGCTCCCTGAATGTGCACCAATAATGACACGTACATTCTCTGTTTAACAACAAGCCTGCAGTTATATAGTTTGATTCTGGTGCATCACATAATTTCATTAGTGCAAAATTTGGTGCAAAAGTGGGCTTGGATTTTTGTCACACAAAAGGGTCGTATATGATATCAACACCGGGTGGTAAAATTGCTTCAAATCAAATGATAAGGCACGTACCAATCAAGTTGGGTAGTAAAACTATCATATCCAACCTTATCCTTCTGGCACTAGAAGGCATAGACATTATTTTGGGAATGGATTGGATGGCTCAACATGGGGTGACATTGGATATTCTTTCAAGGGCCGTTGAAATCAATTCCCCAACTCATGGAGCCACTACTCTTTATTTGCCATTCCGAGAGTGCATAAAGTCTTTATTTGATATTCTAGTGGTATGCGAGTATGCCGATGTTTTTCCGAATGACTTGACAGGAATGCCACCAGATAGGGATATTGAGTTCGTTATTCAACTGCAACCAGGCACTGCACCTATCTCAAAAAGACCCTATAGAATGCCACCTAAAGAATTGGCCGAACCAAAAATACAACTCCAAGAACTGCTAGACAAAGGCTTCATTCATCCTAGCGCATCACCTTGAGGTTGTCCAGCCCTATTTGTAAAGAAAAAGGATGACAGTTTGAGGTTATGTATTGACTACCGACCTCTTAATGCGGTGACCATTAAAAATAAATACCCACTTCCCCGCATTGATGTTCTCTTTGATCAATTATCTGGAGCTAGGGTTTTCTCAAAGATTGATCTTCGTTCTGGATATCATCAGATAAAGATTCGTCCATGCGATATTCCTAAGACTGCCTTTTCCACATGATATGGGCTATATGAATTTTTGGTCATGTCTTTTGGTCTCACAAATGCTCCTGCCTACTTCATGTATCTCATGAATTCGGTATTCATGCCCGAGCTCGACAAGTTCGTTGTGGTTTTCATTGATGACATCCTTATTTATTCCAAGAATGAGGAAGAGCATGCTAAGCACTTGCGCATTGTTCTTCAACGTCTCAGGAACCATCAGCTCTATGCTAAATTTTCTAAGTGTGAAATTCTTGGGTCACACAATTTCCAGCGAAACCATAGCCATTGACCCCAGCAAGGTACAAGAGGTGATGGATTGGAAGCCTTCTACCTCTGTTCATCAGATTCGCAGTTTTCTGGGTTTAGCCGGTTACTATCGCCGTTTCATTCTGGACTTCTCCAGAATTGCTAAGCCTATGACTGAACTATTGAAAAAGGGAGTAGAGTTTGTGTGGGATGAGAAATGTGAAGAAGCTTTCCACACTCTTAGAGAACAATTGACTACAGCCCCTGTGTTAGCTCAACCCGATAACACCAAGCCGTTCGATGTTTACTATGACGCATCTGGCACTGGTCTTGGTTGTGTGCTTATGCAAGAAAATCGAGTTATTGCTTATGCCTCATGAGCCCTTCGGCCCCATGAGCAGAATTATCCGACCCATGATCTCGAATTAGCAGCTATCATTCATGCTCTAAAAATATGGAGACATTATCTCATGGGCACTCATTGTAATATCAACACCAATAATAAAAGTCTCAAATATATCTTCACCCAAGCCGATCTGAATATGAGACAAAGAAGATGGCTAGAATTAATCAAGGATTATGACCTCGGGGTGCACTATCACCCAGGCAAGGCTAATGTAGTCGCGGATGCACTAAGCCGCAAGGCTCATTGCCATGCCTATTAGTGGAAGTCTATAATGAAACATTATGTTCATAAATGAGGAAGCTTAGTTTGGAAATGATTCCCCGAGGCACTCTGAATCACATCTCAGTGGAGCCTACTCTCCATGATCAAATTATCATGGCACAACTACATGATGAAGGTGTTAAGATCATCAAACAGAAACTCTCTCTAGGAGAAGAGAAGTATAAATGTTTCCACCAAGACCATAAGGGAGTTCTATGGTTCGAAAGTCGCATAGTCGTTCCGAAGAATCATGAGCTCCGCAAACAAATTCTTGATGAGGCACATCTTTCCAAATTTTCTATTCACCCGGCAGTAGCAAAATGTATCAAGGTCTTAGGCAAAACTTCTGGTGGACTAGAATGAAAAGGGAAATTGCTAAATATGTCTTACAATGTGACACATGTCAGAGAGTAAAAGCTAGCCACTTGAAAGTAGCCGGTACACTTCAACCTTTGCCTATACCCTCCTGGAAATGGGAAGACATAAGTATGGATTTCAGTGTTGGGTTGCCAAGCTCCTCACAGAAACATGATTCCATATGGGTTATCGTTGATAGGCTCACAAAGACGGCACATTTTCTTCCGGTGCACACCACCTATACTGCCAAGAAATATCCCGAGATTAATCTTGACCGCATTGTTTGCCTACATGGAGTACCGAAGACTATTATTTCCGATCGTGGTACTCAGTTTGTAGCACGCTTTTGGGAACAATTGCAAGCATCTCTTGGTACTAAATTGATTCGAAGCTCAGCCTATCATCCCCAAACTGATGGACAAACCGAAAGAGTGAACCAAATTCTTGAAGACATGCTTAGAGCTTGCGTCATTCAGTATGACAAGAGTTGGGACAAATGCCTATCCCTAGCAGAGTTCTCATACAACAATAGCTATCAAGCGAGTTTGAAAATGGCACCATTTGAGGCCTTGTATGGTCGAAGGTGTCGAATTCCTTTGAGCTGGTCACAAACCGGAGAACGAAAAATATTTGGACCAAACTTGGTAATCATGGCAGAGGAAAAAGTGAGAGTAATACAAGAAAATCTTAGAGCCGCACAATCCAGGCAAAAGAGCTATTTCGACAGAAGGAGAAAGCCACTAAAATTTGAAGTTGGTGATCATGTCTACCTCCGGGTTTCACCAACCAAGGGTGTACAACGATTCGGAGTCAAAGGAAAATTAGCTCCCCGATATGTTGGTCCCTATGAAATCATCGAGAACTGTGGACCCGTGGCCTATAGAGTATGACTGCCCCTTCAGCTTGCAGCAATCCATGATGTCTTTGACATGTCTCAACTCAAGAAGTGTGTTCGAGTTCCTACTGAGGTTGTGGAACAACAACAAATATTGGTAGAACCCGACCTCTCATATGAGTATCCTATCAAAATCATTGATCAAAAAGAAAAAAACACTAGAAGGAAAGTGATTCAAATGTATAAAATCATCACACTGAGGAAGAAGCCACATTGGAAACTAAAAGCTATCTAAACCAAAATTTCCCCGGTTTTCTCAACCTACCAAAGTACACGCTATCCACACTAAGCTTATTGTCCGAATCTCGGGCGAGATTCTTTTTAAGGGGGGAAGGCTGTAACACCTCATGTGTTTAATTTGCTAAACAAGTCTCATTAGCATAACTATATGCATAAATAACTAAGAAAAGTTTAAAAGAAATGTATTATAATTTGTTTTTGCTTTATATTGAAAGTATGTGCGTAAGTACATGTATTTTAATCAAACAAATTAAAGAACCTTCACGTCAAAGGAAATATGGCTATGAAATTGAATAGGCACATCATCAGTGACATGATAAACAAAAGTCTAGTTGAAGACTAGGGGAGAATATGAAATTTCGCCCATGAAATGACGTGTCTTCCGAATCTTGCTTTTTGAGTTTTCAAATTAACCTTTGAACTACAACTCAAATGAACTTTGGCCTGAAACGAAACTTGTAGAACTTTTCTTTTTGAACAACTTCCATTTTTGAGTTGCAACATAAAAATTGGAGAAAAAGAGTAGTTTTCATTTCAGCCCCACGCTATTCTTCTATTTTCCCTTTCAGTCCCTCCCTTCCCCTGCTCTGCCACGACACCCTAGCAGAGCCGCCCGCCACGTCATCGGCGATGCCTGCAGCCCGCGCCGTGCCAAGCCAATGGTTGGCCGCGCCCCTGCCGCACGCGCTCCTCCCCCACGCCGCGAGCCTGCCCAGTCTGCGCGTGCCACGCGCACGCTGGCGAAGTGCGCCCCTGCTCGCCGCCTAGGGCGGCCAGTACCGCACGCCGCGCCCTCGTGATCTCCCCCTCCCACACGCCAAATCCCCGGCGCCCAACCCCGTGCCGCGGCCTGCGCACCGCCACGGCGGCCAATGCCCGCGCCCATGCTGACCGGGCCGTGCCCGAGCCGCTGCCCGCCTTGCTGGCGCGTCCACTCCCTCCTCTCCCCGCTGTGCCCCTATAAAGGCCACCCCGGGCCCTGCTCGCGCGCCTAGACCATCAAAACGCTGCCGCCCACTGCCATTGCCGCCGCCGTGTCCCACCCGCCGTGGAGCCCCATCCCCCGACCCTCCTCCGCCCGAGCCAAGCCTCGGAATGGGTTCCCCTCAGTGCCGCAAAGCTCACTGACCCGCCCCCGTCGGCTCTCACCCACCGGAGCGCCGCCGCCGCATCTACTGCTCCGTGGGCACGTCACCTCCGGTCTCCCTTCCCTGGAGGCGACCCTCAGAATTGGTGCTCCACCGCCCACCGCAGCTCCCCGACCCGACCACACCATCCCGGCCTCGCTGGAGCACCATCGCCGCCGCACAGCACCGCCGCTGCCCCCTGTCTGCCGTAGAAGACCCACCTCCGGCCGTCCCTGACCCCGACCAAGGCCACCACGAGGTAGCTCTCGCCTCCCTGGTACTCCACTGACCCTTTCCCCTCGCCGCCGGCAAGCCTCCTCGCCGGAATTTGGCCGGCCGCTATGCCAGCCCCGCCAGGGATCCAATTGCTTTGTTTCCAATCTTTCTAAGGGTCTGCACACAAGTTTCCAGGGGCATATTTGCGAACCAGTGTTTTAACCCTAGATTCAAAAACAACAAACTTTGAAAATGCTTTAAAAGTATTAGAAAAATCAGAAAAATACAAACTCCACTGTTCTATAGTCCTTAGAAGAAGATCTACAACTTTTGTTACATGCATTTCTTCAGTTGCTTGCTATATTTTTCCCTAGATTAAATGGAAGATTTAATAGCCTTTATTTGTACCCATTGTTGTAGACAAAGGCTGAACCTAATTTTTGGACAGTGGATTAGTTTCTTGATGCGTAGGCCATTGTAAAAGTTCAGGACCAGAACCCATCTCTAGCTATGCCATGAAGGGATAGAACTAATTTTTCCTACTGTTCTATAGTGATTCATGTCATGAAACTTTTTTGTGTTGTTATATGGATACCTAGATGCCACAGTAAAATTTAAGGACTGTTTACCTTTCTGTAACCTACTCATATAGTTTTTGTGGTGGAAAAATTCATTAAATCAAAGTAATTAGTTTTTGTGCTCGAAAAATTTTCATCTTTTTCCTATGGGATACATTGGATTAGAACGTTCTCTATAAAAAATTTCATACTCAGAAACCCTGTAGAGCCTCCTGTAGAAATAGATCTTTATTAAAATTTGTGTATTTTGTCCTATTTATTATGCTCCGTATCATGCACAATAAAATCTAAAAAATTGACAGTAACACATATATGGATAGATTAACACCCTGTAAACCTTTTAGCATCAATACTTGCATGGTCCGTTCTGTACAAAAATAGCTATGTTCTAGTAGTGGCCGTGTATTACATTTTTCATATTTAATCTGCTAGACAAAAATGCCTGAAATTTTTGTAGTAGTTTTGTCTCTGCATGTGGTACTTTGAATAAAAGTTTCATCATCAGAAGTTACCTAGTTCAGTAATTGTGCTTAATCCATGTTTGTGCTTAGAAAATTTAACTTTCCAATATAACCCAACCCCTTCTTGTTTAATGAAGTTAAGTAGTTTAAGATGTACTCTATTAACGATTGCTCAAGAAATCTTAACTAAGTAACTTTACAACGAAATCTATGTTTTTGTGGATTGCAACTTTATCATGAAGAACATAATCTACAACTCACACTTGTGCATTCATATAGAATCGACTACTCTCGCTGACGGAACGTACGAGCTGGTGCCCGCGTCCGAGAGTGAGCAGCGTGAAGCTCAAGTGAATCTAACTGATGCTTTCGAAGACCCGAACCCGAGTTCGGACGAGCCCCAAACTAACTTTACCCAAGAAGGAAACCCCGGAGCATGAACCCTATTTTCTCAATTATGCAACTTATTACTCTACTTTACTTGTGCATTAAGTTTATAGGAGTTGAATGAAAACTTAGTTGCATGATCCTAAGTACCCATGCTCTGAACACTAGATATAAGGTTCGATAGAATGCTATGCTAATAAGACTCCGGTAAAAGTCGAGTGATTTCCTGTCACTCGCGAGAATTTAGGAGTTGAATGTTTACAACATGCTGCAATCATAAGGTCAACGGACGGGGCTATGGTATGATGTTTATGTTGATGATTGAGGCCCCGTCTGTTTAGTGAAAAATGCTAAGGCCGCAGTGTGTGGTAGTGGTGGTTAAGTCTTTGAACCGAGGCCGAGAATATGGTAATCGGTAAGCTTCAGTACCGGATTGAACCGAGCCCGGAATATACTCCCCACCGTCTTGAATTCGTTCACATCTAGCTAATGGCGGGTGCATGTGCCGCCATGGCCGGGTCCATGGGGCCATGTAGTCAAGGGCGGTGGGCCTATTCCATGAAGCGGGAATTGAAGGGAAATGTTGCACGTGTGACTCTGTGAGTAACCACGTGACGTGTGTTTAGGTTTCCCTTGCAAGGTCAAGAAATTCGATTCGAATCGTCCGTTTCTCGCGGTTATTGAGACTGCTCGACCCTTTTAGCACATAGAGTAAGAAGAGGAACAATGATAATGATTAATCTTGTTGGATGAAAAATTAATTCTTTCACCATGTATGATATTGGATAGTTGCTTACCTAAAATGGTTAAAGAAAATTAGAATCTGGAGCTAAAATTTGAAAGTAAGGACCTACTTGTATATTCTTTTCGGCAAAACAAACCCCTCAAGCCAAAAAGCCTTGCATGTCTAGGAGTCGGCTAAGTATATTCCACTAGTCGGGTAAGCCTTGCTGAGTATTAGTATACTCAGCCTTACTTGTGGCTCGTTTTCAGGTGATACCTTCGAGGATATGATCGTTAGTTTGACTTGGCCGTGTACCCTTCCTCCTGGTTGGTCGGTGGAATGGGATACGCCCCCAGCCAACGATGATAATGCCGAGTGATGTCTCGTACGGGCTTCATCGAGACATCATGTATCGTCGAATAGTATATCGTTACTTTCCGCTGCATTGAACTCTGAAGAACTCAATTATTTTGAACTCTGAAGTACCTTGTTTTACAAATTTCGAACTCAGTTGTAATAATAATTTATGATGAACGCTGTGGTGTGAAATTTGTGGAATGTTGTATCCTCTGGGCTCACCTTCGTGTGAGTACTTGTATGTGTAGTTTCGATCGGCAAAAACCATGGTTGTATTGGAAGGTTACCCGACAGACCAATGGATTATTCTGTTTGAAGTGCGAGTTAGCCCTGATTGCCCTCGTGGTGATGGTTAGCGCGCTTGAGCCGGATTAATTCAGGTGGTTCTGCCACAGCTGGTACCGGAGCCAAAATGCATACGCCAGAGAATGCAACAAGCCTTAAAAATTTGTTTTCATAAAACTTGACCAGAAAAATGCATTTGCAAAATGAGTTGGTTCGTTGAGGATGGTACCTAGTTCGTAAAGCACTAAGGGATTATGGGAAAGTTACTTGGTGGCTATTTAACTTGTGAATATTATCAACTAACTTCCAGCACATTACTTTCTGTCAAAACTTACTTTTATGCACAACCGACCCTTAAATTCTGTAACGACGCACTCATCGCTAAGGTAAGAAGGTAAGAATCCTCAGCCAACTGAGAGAGCTTGGCCTTCCTGTTGGTGATGCGAGCCGAACGCTGCCCTCAAGCGGTGGCTTACTTGAGGTGCTGCAAATATACCAACTATTAGTTGATTATATTGGAAGTAGAAGGTTTGGCGCAGGGTATGCCGATCGCTGTTCATACCACCGTCTCAAGACGATACCCCCATGAATACGCTATCTCGATAGCGTATGTTAACGTCGTCTGTACGGTGGGAATTGTACGGATGCCGTTTCTATAGTGAACGGTAATGAATACGGACGCTTTTATGAGTGCTGGTATGAAAGGTTCAATGGATAGATATATGCTATATCAATCTTCTGCAGGTACACTAACCGCGATTACGATAAGTTAAAGAATGGTTAGAGAATTCTCGACTAGCTATTATAGTGAGAGACGTATTGTGTATGCCACCGAAACTAACTTCGTAAGACCAAAGCTATTTGGCAATTATTTTATTTATGAGGACGAATAGGACGTGCGTGCATCATGACTATATAAATCTGAAATTGAAAATGCTATGCTTGAGAGTGGTAAGGTTCATGCGTGCACAAGATTGTCTTTGCATAAGGATTATCTAGCAAATCTATCGCATTTCCTCCTTATCTGAAAAGATGGATTTATTGAGCTTAGAAAATGATCCTTTCTGAAGAAATGCATGTTAAAAGTTTTGTTCCAAAAATTGTATCCTACCTCCTGTCTAAATATGTAAAATTCTGGACATATGGATAATGAGAAACAACAAAGACCTTAAGATGTCAGTTTTCTGCCCAAAATGAGCGCTTCTACCACATAAATTTTTATGCCCCCCTTACTACAGTTTTCTGCAAAAGTGTTCAACACAAAAATTGTTGTAAATTCTTGACATGTAGATAATGAGAAACAACAGAAACCTTGATATGTCAGTTTTCTGTCTAGAATGAGCACTTCTTCCACATAAATTTTTTATGCCCACTTAATAGAGTTTTCTCCGAAAGTGCCCAACACAAAACTCGTTTTCAATTTACTCAGGCAGCTACTGTTAAAATTTGGTAATTTTTGGCCGTGTAGATTTTCCCTAGTGCACGAAACATTGGCTCACTGTTCACTGAAATTTCTGGGTAGACAGTAAAGTAAAACCTTAAGAGAAAGACCATCTTAGAGCCTGATCTAGCTCTGGAGTTGACTAGAAAAGTTGTTCAAAAATACCTTAGGAATGTTCTGATAAAACTTGAGAATTTTTGGACAGGAACTGTTGAAGTTATGGCTATTTTAGTGCACTATCCAGAACCTGTTCACTATGTTGTTCACAGTTTTTCGCTATCTCACCCATTTGATCTTTTGTTCAGATGGCCGAGCCTGTTGCCATGATGGTGGATGAGGATGGACGCGTTCACTCGCAGTGTCTCCACTGGGAGGGCTTTCCCTCTATCTTGTGGGATGTTCTGAGCGCCGCGGGCTATCCAATTCCCCCACGTTACACCGGACTGGAGTTTGCAGAGAATGGAGTTACACAGTGCCGTGTTAACGTGACCATCTTTCCGCACCCACTACACCCGGAGTGGCCCGCCTTGGTGATTGAGGCTGTTGGTCACCGTTTGGCTGATACTTGGGAGCTTGCTGCCATGAGGGCGCTCACCACCTTCTGTGCGTAGTGCCCCGAGGCCGTCACGCTCACTCCTATTGGTTTGTTTCCTGCTGCCCAGGACAACGACCCCTTTTGGCTCAACAGGGTGCAGCACTCACAGTATTTAGTGGACTTTCATGCCCAGGAGACCATCGAGACCTCCGTGCGGTGCATGAATGCACTGTACCGACTTCAGACCCTCCAGAGTTAGGCGCTTGTGCAGCTCGCTGATCTTGCACAGGCCTACCACATGATGGCAGATACCAGAGATGAGCAGATTATGGAGCTCAGTGAGGAACTTGAGGACAAAGACACCCGGATTGGCCAACATGAGGGCCAAGTTCAGGAGCACGACACTCTCATGGGTGAGAGAGATGACATGATAGCACACTTGGAGGAGCAGCTCCATGATCTGAACCTTGAGTTGGAGGATGCTAATGAGCACATTCAGTGGCACCATGATCAAAATGCCCCTCCCGACGTGGTGGCTATGGAGGAAGATGATGAGGAGCCACAGGAGATTGACGGTGTTTCTGGTATGGACTTTGAGGGTGAGGCACCGCAGCCACCTCCGATGGGAGCTCACTCTCCTACTCACAGCGAGTCGTCCGTCAACAACCTCGACGACTTCTAGACGATGACCTAGGAGGACTTTTGCATATACTCCTCGATAGTGTAGCCTAACTTTTGGCAAGTGTTGTAATAGGCTAACTAAGAGTTGAGTACCTCTTTTGTGATGGGTACAACTTGACCATTGGATACTCTAATCATGTAGGCCATGGCTAAAAACTTGGTGGTTTGATTGTAATATTGGAAAGCAGTTGAATCTGCGATTGCAGAAACTTGTCAGAATTTTTACCCATGTCTCCTTACATTTCTAGGCTGAGTGTTGAATACCAAACTTGTCCTAAATTTTGTGATCTATGTTCCCACAAAATTTCAGCACTATTGGATCTTTCTAGTTTGAGTTATAGGCAAGATACTATAACTCGTTCTGCTGAAAAACAGCCAAACCAGCGAAGCAAAGAGTGAATCTTTCGACTATCTTGGCCATCGATTTAACGCCTAAGCTGAATACCAAAGTTGTACATCTCTAAATTCCCTACCCACTGCCAAAATATGAGCAATTTTGGATGAACCTACCAGGAGTTATAAGTTTCTTACGGCAGACAGTATTCTATCCACGGTTCTATCCATGATCTTTCGGAAGTCTACTTTTCCACGCTAATCCTTTTGAATCATGGAAGCAATATGGATCACGTTGCTAATGATAAACATTCACATTTCAGATGGTTGGAGCAACCCGTGGTAACCCGGAAGGTTTTGGTGCTAGTTCTAGTGGATCACAACAACAACCACCACCACCACCCAGTTTGGTGGAAGTAATGTCCGCTCAAACCAAGTTGCTTCGTCAGCTCGTGCAAGGACAACACCAACAGCGGGGTGGACACAATGTTCACCAACCTCAAGCTGCCGGTTATACGGATTTCCTTGGGACCCAGCCTCCCTTGTTTCACAAAACGGAGGAACCCTTGGATGCGGACGCTTGGATTCGCACAATCGAGTCCTAATTTTCTCTACTCGTGGCCCCATGTTCGGATGCAAAGAAGGCTCGCTTTGCCGCGCAGCAGCTTCGCGGTACAGCTCGTCTTTGGTGGGATAGTTACTTTGCTATGCTCTCGGCTGATCACGTCGTCACCTGGGACGAATTTAAAACTGCGTTCCGAGCACACCATATCCCAGAAGGTCTTATGGAAAGAAAGCTAAATGAGTTTCTGGCTCTCACTCAGGGTACCCGCACTGTACTTCAGTATGCTCAGGCCTTCAACAATCTGTGCCAGTACGCAGGCTATCACACAGACACGGATGCTAAGAAGCGGGATCGTTTCCGCAGAGGATTGAGTACCAAACTCAAGGAGCAACTGAACCTTGTCAAGGCCGATACATATAATGAGCTGGTAAACATAGCAATTACCCAAGAGGATTGTACTGTGGCTCACCATGCCGAGAAGAAGAGAAAGGCGCCAGTTAGATCCTCGGGAGCTCAGTCACCAAGGTATCGATTAGTGCAAAATGGTGCACCTACAGCTCCACAGAAGGCCCCTCAGCCAGGGCGTTGGATTGTCAGGTCCCCGCGGCAACAAGGTGTTGTACGACCCCCTATGCCTCAACAAACTGGACCAAGGCCCGCTACTCAGCAATTCCTTCGTCCAAACATCGCAAATCGTTGTTTCAATTGTGGAAGTTCTAGTCATTTTGCTCGAGAATGCCCTTGGCCTAGGCAGCCAATTCAGGGCCAAGGCTCTAACCAGAACAATAAGAACAAAGGCAAGAGGCAGACCATTCATGTCAAACAAGGACGGATCAATTTCACCACTCTTGCAGAACTTCCTGACGGAGCACCAGTAATGGCGGGTACATTCTCTATCCATATCAAGCCTGCAGTTATATTGTTTGATTCTGGTGCATCACATAGTTTTATTATTGCAAATTTTGGTGCGGAAGTAGGCTTGGATGTTTGTCACACAAAAGGGTCATATATGATATCAGCACCGGGTGAAAAATTGCTTCCAACCAAATAATAAGGCTGGTACCGATAAAATTGGGTAGTAAAATCATCAACACGGACCTTGTTCTCTTACCCCTCGAAGGCATGGATATTATTTTGGGAATGAATTAGATGACCATGCATGGAGTCATACTGGACCTTTCTTCCCGAGCTGTTGAAATAAATTCACCTAGTCACGGAACCACTACCCTTTACCTACCGTTCCGAGTGCACGAATTCTTGTGCTTTCATGATGAAAGGAATCGACCTAGAGGATATTCCAGTGGTATGCGAGTATGCCGATGTTTTTCTGGACAATTTGCAGGAATGCCACCAGATAGGGATATTTAGTTCGTTATTGAACGGCAACCAGGCACCGCACCTATCTCCAAAAGACCATATAGGATGCCACCTAAGGAATTGGCCGAACTGAAAACACAACTCCAAGAACTACTGGACAAAGGCTTCATTCATCCTAGCGCATCACCTTGGGGATGTCCAGCCCTTTTTTTAAAGAAAAAGGATGACTGTCACACCCGATTCTAGAAAGAACCAGACGCATCTCATATGTGCGCTAGGATCATGTTCACACACATATGGTAGACGGAAAGTGTAATATATCAAAGACAATGCTCAAAATGTAACTAAATCAAGTATTTAACAATATTACACTCCGTATAAAAGAGACACAAATGTCTTTAAACGTTAAACCGTTATAACCTATACGAAGTCTCCAACAACTCCGTCTTCCACAGGCGATGACTGGTGAACGCAGAGCCTAGAACTCCTCGAAGTCGTCGAAGTTCTCCTCTTCAAAGTTCTCTTCTGAACAGCAGGGGCAAGGGTGAGTACTCTTATGGTTGTTACTCAGCAAGTGGGGTGAAAATGCAAGGCCATCAAGGATAGGCTAAGGTTTGCAGCAGCGGTCGCTTTTAGTTGGTCAAGTATTAACAAGCACCTTTTTAACTAGGTTTAAGTTCATACCAACCCATTTTAGCAGAAACATAAAGATACCATCAACAATAACATAAACCATGAACCACAATTTAATTAATCTTCAAGTTTCATTATCATGTGAGGGTCCAAGCCACTCTTAACCGTGAGTACGGCTATTATAACAGTTTTACACTCTGCAGAGGTTGTACACTTTACCCATAAATCGTGTTTCCCTGAGTCGCCCAGGTTTGCAAGGCCCTTAAACACTTCCGAGGTGAGTGGCAAGGGTACACTACGAAGCCTTTACAAAGACATGTCGAGAGCTAGGCAGCCCGCTTGAGTTTCAGTAGCAGTGTGGTCCATAAACCTCCCTAATGGTCAGCTCCTTAGCAAAGGCAGCTACCCCAAGAGGACCGGGCTATGACCCCTATCACCGACCCCCTCCTTGCCCTTTCGGTAAGGCCACCAGCAAACTACACATCTAATTAATTGGCTAAGGTCAGAGCCATATGACTTTGTGATTGCACTGTTTTCTTGGGTGGTTCTCCATGTTCCCATTAATCAAAGTTGATCTTGAAATTACGCGATAACAATAATATAAAACGTGATCAACATTGCCATAAGAGTAAACCAATACCAATCCCAAAGTTTGCAACTAAGCGCGGCTACCCAACATGAATAGTAAACCCAGGTGTTTCAAGGTTTGGGGTAAAAGACTAGGTATGTCCTTAGCATAGGTAACCCATCATGTTTATGCAAGCAACATTAAAGTAAAGTGAATTATCATGCTGTTGTTGGGATCAAATAGATTATGCAGCGGGGGAAATCCACTTGCCTTCCTCAAACAGCTGTTGATTCTCTTCCTCGTAAGCTTGCTCTTGGTTTTGCTCGAACGTCACGTTGTCTATGCGATCACACAAACAAGCATACACAAATAAATAAGAAACAATACAATCAAACAGTATAAACAGAAAGTAAAAAGATGCTAATGTTGTAGTTCATGATGCAAGGATCATGAGGACGCAAGAATCGCTGCAATCGGAGTTGAAACGATGAAGATATGGCTAAAACAGTGATCTAGGGCCTAACTGCGAGAGTTTTGAACTTTCAGGGGCTAAATCTGAGAAATTGGGGCTAAAACATAATTAAACCTTATACAGAGGGTCGGGGTGCAAAACTATAGGTTCTGGACGGCGGGTACTAATTCTAGAAAAGTCAGGGGTCGGAACAGAAGAAGAAAAGGCTCAGCTCTAATTATTTTTCTACTGTTCTGGACTGCGGGTTGATTTCTGGAAAACCTAGGGGTCTTTCTGCTAAAGTTCTGGGAACAACTAGGGTCGGATGAATCTGGTTCGTTGGATCGGAATCGAGCGGCGGGTCGGGCAAATCGGCGGAGTAAGGGTCGGGCGAATCGGCGGAGTAAGGGTCGGGTGAATCGGCGAGGTATTGGTCGGGCGAATCGGCGAGATATTTGTCGGGCGAATCGGCGGGGTAAGGGTCGGTTGAATCGGCGGTGAGCGAGTGCGGCAGCGGATGGAAATAGGGATGCGGCGGGAAATCGGGTTTGCGGCGGAGCAAGGGAGAGAGGGGAATCTGGTGCAGCTTGATGCTCACCAACTCGCGGAGCTCTGGCGAGAGTTGAAGACGGCGGAGAAGCTGCGGAATGGTGAGTCGACGGAGAAGTGGCCACACGGGGCGGCGGCATTCCTCCAGTGCGTGACTTCCAGCGGCGTGCGACGGTGTTGAGTAGTGGAGAGGATTTGAGGATGACTCTGGTTGCAAAGCGGGGCTCCGGCGGAATTTTATAGGGGCGGATTGGCCGGAAATAAGGAAGGCGGCGGCTCTTGCAAGGGAAAGGGCGGAACTGCGGCTAGTAAGGTAAGCCTGCATCGTGGAGAAGGAAAGAGAAACGCGGGCGACGGCGTGGAGTCGATCCGGACTCGGGGTAAGGAAGGAAGAAGGAAGGAGAAGGGGCGCGAACGACGGCGCGGCGCGCCTGCTGTCGCGGCGGAGAAAGGAAACAGACGAGCGGGAGCGATGCGGAGCAGAGGAAGAAGAAAGGAAGGTGGAAGAAGGCGCCGACAGGTGGGGCCTAGACGTCGGTGAAAGAAAGGGTCGGGTGAGCGGATTGGGCCGCGGAGTTGGGCCACGAGAAAAGAAAGGAAGGAGAGAAGAAGGAATGGGCTGGGCTGAAAGAAAGAATAGGAGAAGAAAAGAAATAAAGATGCATGCACAATTTTATTTTATGACTTTTATAAAAATACTTTTAGAATTTTGATTCCTATATTTTTGGGTGTTACAATGATAATTTAAGATTATGTGTGGACTATCGACCTCTCAATGTGGTAACCATTAAGAATAAATACCCACTTCCCCGCATCGACGTTCTTTTGGACCAATTATCTGGAGCTGGAGTTTTCTCAAAGATTGATCTTCGATCTAGATATCATCAGATAAAGATTCGTTCATGCGATATTCCTAAGACCGCCTTTTCCACACGATATGGACTATATGAATTCTTGGTCATGTCCTTTGGTCTCACCAATGCCCCTGCCTACTTCATGTATCTCATGAATTCGGTATTCATGCCCGAGCTCGACAAATTCGTCGTAGTTTTCATTGACGACATTCTTATCTATTCCAAGAACGAGGAAGAGCACGCTAAGCACCTGCGCATTGTTCTTCAACGTCTCAGAGACCATCAGCTCTATGCTAAATTTTCTAAGTGCGAATTCTAGTTGGATAGTGTGAAATTGTTGGGTAACACTATTTCCAGCGATGGCATGGCCGTTGACCCCAGCAAGGTACAAGAAGTGATGGATTGGAAACCTCCTACCTCTGTTCATCAGATTCGCAGTTTTCTTGGTTTAGCCGATTACTATCACCGTTTCATTCCGGATTTCTCCAGGATTGCTAAGCCTATAACTGAACTATTGAAAAAGGGAGTAAAGTTTGTGTGGGATGAGAAATGTGAAGAAGCTTTCCACACTCTTAGAGAACATTTGACTACAGCCCCTGTGTAAGCTCAACCCGATAACACCAAGCCGTTCGATGTTTACGGTGACGCTTCTGGCACTGGTATTGGTTGTGTGCTTATGCAAGAAAATCGAGTTATCGCCTATGCTTCACGAGCCCTTCGGCCCCATGAGCAGAATTATCCGACCCATGATCTCGAATCAGCAGCAATCATTCATGCTCTAAAAATATGGAGACATTATCTCATGGGTACTCATTGTAATGTCTACACCGATCACAAGAGTCTCAAATATATCTTCACCCAAGATGATCTGAATATGAGACAAAGAAGATGGCTAGAATTAATCAAGGATTATGATCTCGAGGTGCACTATCACCCCAGCAAGGCCAATGTAGTCGCGGATGCACTCAGCCGTAAGGCCCATTACCATTGCCTATCAGTGGAATTCTATAATGAGACATTATGTTCAGAAATGAGGAAGCTTAGTTTGGAAATGATTTCCCAAGGCACTCTGAATCACATCTCAGTTAAGCCCACTCTTCACGACCAGATCATCATGGCACAACTACATGATGAAGGAGTTAAGATCATCAAACGAAAACTCTCTCTAGGAGAAGAGAAATACAAATGTTTCCGCCAGGACCATAAGGGAGTTCTATGGTTCGAAAGTCGCATAGTTGTTCCGAAGAATCATGAGCTCCGTAAGCAAATTCTTGATGAGGCACACCTTTCCAAATTTTCTATTCACCCCGGTAGTAGCAAAATGTATCAAGATCTTAGGCAAAATTTCTGGTGGACTAGAATGAAAAGAGAAATCGCTAAATATGTCTTAGAATGTGACACCTGCCAGAGAGTAAAAGCCAGCCACTTGAAAGTAGCTGGTACACTTCAACCTTTGCCTATACCCTCATGGAAATGGGAAGACATAAGTATGGATTTCATTGTTGGATTACCAAGGACCGCACAGAGACATGATTCCATATGGGTTATCGTTGATAGGCTCACAAAGACGGCACATTTTCTTCCGGTACACACCACCTATAGAGCCAAGAAATATGCCGAGATTTATCTCGATTGTATCGTTTGCCTACATGGAGTACCAAAGACTATTATTTCCGATCGTGGTACTCAGTTTGTAGCACGCTTTTGGGAACAACTGCAAGCTTCTCTTGGTACTAAATTGATTCGAAGCTCAGCCTATCATCCACAAACTGATGGACAAACTGAAAGAGTGAACCAAATTCTTGAAGACATGCTTAGAGCATGCGTCATTCACTATGGCAAGAATTGGGACAAATGCCTATCCCTAGAAGAGTTCTCATATTACAATAGCTATCAAGCAAGTTTGAAAATGGCACCATTTGAGGCCTTGTACGGATGAAGGTGTCGAACCCCTTTGAGTTGGTCCCAGACCGGAGAACGCAAAATATTTGGACCAGACTTGGTAATCGAGGTAGAAGAAAAAGTGAGAGTAATATAAGAAAACCTTAGAGCCGCACAATCCAGGCAAAAGAGCTATTTCGACAGAAGGAGAAAGCCACTAAAATTTGAAGTTGGTGACCACGTCTACCTTTGAGTTTCACCAACCAAGGGTGTAGAACGTTTCGGAGTCAAAGGAAAATTAGCTCCCCGTTATGTTGGTCCCTACGAAATCATCGAGAGCTGTGGACCCGTAGCCTATAGAATACGACTGCCCCCTCAGCTTGCAGCCATCCATGATGTCTTTCACGTGTCTCAGCTCAAGAAGTGTGTTCGTGTCCCTACCGAGGTTATTAAACAACAAGTAGTGATAGAGCCCGACCTCTCATATGTTGAGTATCCTATCAAAATTATGGATCAAAAAGAAAGAAGCACTAGAAAGAAAGTGATTAAAATGTACAAAATTCAATGGAATCATCACACTGAGGAAGAAGCCACATGGGATGAAAGCTATCTAAACCAAAATTTCCCGGGTTTTCTCAACTCTACCGAAGGTACACACACTATCCACTCTAAGCCTATTGCCCGAATCTCGGGGCGAGATTCTTTTTAAGGGGGGAAAGCTGTAACACCTCAGGTGTTTAAATTACAAAATAAGCCTCATTAGCTTAACACGATGCATAAATAACTAAGAAAAGTTTAAAAGAAACGAATTATAAATTGGTTTTGCTTTGAATTAAAAATAGATGTGTATATGTGCATAAATACATGTACTTGAATCAAACAAATTAAATAACTCTCACCTCAACGCACTTGGCGGCGAAATTTAATAGACACACCATCGATGATAGGATAAACAAAAGTCTAGTTGAAGCCTAGGAGAGAATACAAATTTTTGCCCCGGAAATGACGTGCTTTCCAAATCATACTTTTTGAGTTTTGAAAATAACTTCTAAACTAGAACTCAAATGAACTTTGGCCTGAAACAAAACTTGTGTAACTTTTCATTTTGAACAACTTTCATGTTCAGAGATTTTTGAGTTGCAACGCAAAAATTTGAGTAACACTTGACTTTGCAAACCAGCCCCTGCCTTTTCTTCTATTTTCACTTCAGACCCTTCTCCGCGTCGCCCGACCCTCCGCTTCGCCCAACCCTCCGCTTCGCCCGACCCTACGCTTCGCCTGACCCTCCGCTTTGTCCGACCCTCCGCTTCGCCCGACCCTCCGCCCGCCGCGCAGTCACCGCTGGCCACTTGGCCGGTGATGCCTGACAGGCGCTAGGCACCAAGCCAATGTCTGGCCGCGCCCCGCTCGCACGCGCTACTCCCCACGCCGCGACCATGCCCAGTCCGCGCATGGCATGCGCACGCCGGCGACGCGCGCCACTGCTCGCCGCCCGCCGCGCCCAATGGCCAGTCCACGCCGTGCCCGTGTCCCCGCCGCGTCCCGCCAGTCGCCGCACTCGCCGCCCGGCAAGCCAGCTGCTGCAGCTCCTCGCCCAACCCGCGTGCCGCGTGATCTCCCACTCCCCATGCCAAATCCTCAGCGCCCAATCCCCTGCCGGCGCCCGCCGCACGTCGCGCCGGCTCTGTTCGCCGCCCACCTCGACCAGTAACGCGCCCCCGTCGTGCTGCCCCTCCCCAGCATTGCTCGGTCCTCTCCCTCCCTCCTGCAGCCTACAAAAGGCGACACAAGGCCACTCGCGCGCGAGCCTCAACACACCAGAACGCCGCCGCCGCTGCCATTGCCGCTGCCGTGCACCACTTGCCCGTGGTGCCCCATCCTCCAGCCTCCCACTGCCCAAACCCATCACCCAGCGAGCTTGCCCTCCCTCCACTGAAGCTCACCGGCCTCTTCCCCTACCATCTCGACCGCCAGAGCACCGCCAGCGCCACCGGCGCCGCCGCTGCTCCCCTGCTGCTCCGCGGACAGCCCACTCCGAAGCTCCTCCGTCCAAGCCAAGCCTCAAAACGGTTTACCCTCGACATCGCAAAGCTCATCGACCAGCCCACGCCCTCCCCTCCTCCCCGGAGCACCGTCGCCAACGCTCCGCACCGCCACCGCCCCTCTGCTCCGTGCCGATGAGCCACCTCCGGCCAACCCCAACCCCGACCAAGGCCACCCCAAGGTAGCTCTCACCTCTCTGGATCTCCCCGACCATTTTCCCATCGCCGCCGACGAGCCCCCTCATCGAAATTTGGCCAGCCGCCATGCCAGGGACCTATTTGCAACGATTGAAATCTTTAAAAGAGTCTGCACGCAAGTTTCCAGGGGCATAACTGTAAACCTGTGTTTAAACTTTGAATTCAAAAATAGCTAACTTGTAAAATTCATGTAAAATCATAGAAAAAATAGAAAAATACATACTAAACTGTTCTGGGATCCTTAGGAGAAAATCTACAACTTTTGTTACATGCTTTTCTTCAGTTGCATGCTAAATCTTGCTCTAGATTAAATGAAAAGTTTAATAGACTTTAATTGTACCCACTGTTGTAGACGAGTTCGGAATCTGATTTTTGGAAAGTAGATTAGTTGCTTGATGTGTAGGCTAGTGTTAAAATATTAGGACAAGAACCCATCTTTAGCTAAACTTTTTGTTAGACTTTGTTCATGCCATGAAATAATAAAACTAATTTGTACCTGCTGTTATATTGTGATTCTTGTTGTGAAACTTTTCCAGAGCTGTTATAGTGATGCCTAAATACCACAGAAAAAGTTTAGAACCTTTTTCCTTTCTGTAACCTACTTATATAATTTTGTGGTAGGGAAAATGCACTAATTCAAATAATTAGTGTCTATGCTTGGAAAATGTTCAACTTTTTAGAGTATAAAATATTTCATGCGCAGAAACCCTGTAGCACATCCTATAGAAATTAATCTTTATTAACATCAGTGTAGATTGTCCTATTTATTATGCTCTGTATCTTGCACAGTAAAATCTGGAAAATTTACAGTAACACATATATTGATACGTTAACACCCTGTAAAAGTTTTAGCATTGAAACCTATAGGTTTTTCCTATATAAAAATAACTACGTTCTAACAGTGGTTGTGCAATACATTTTTCATAATTATTCTGCTGCATAAAAATGTCTGAAATTTTTACAGTGTTGTTGTCTCTATATATTGTACCCCAAATAAAAATTTTATCACCAGAAGTTACCTAGATCACGTTTGTGCTTAATCCATGCTTATACTGCGAAAATTAAATTTCCAATACAACACCACCCCTTCTATTAAAGATTGCCCAAGAAATCATAACTAAGTAACTTTACAACCAAATCGATGTTTTTGTGGACTACAACTTCATCGTGAAGGAAATAAATATCACGTGCCATCACTACAACTTACACTTGTGCATTCATATAGAATCGACTACTCTCGCCGACGGAACGTACGAGCTGGTGCCCGCGTCCGAGAGTGAGCAGCGTGAAGCTCAAGTGAATCTAACTGAAGCTTTCGAAGACCCGAACCCGAGTTCGGACGAGCCCTAAACTAACTTTACCCAAGAAGGCAAGCCCCGGAGCATGAACCCTATTTTCACAATTATGCAACTTATTACTCTACTTTACTTGTGCATTAAGTTTATAGGAGTTGAATGAAAAATTAGTTGCATGATCCTAGGTACCCATGCTCTGAACACTAGATATAAGGTTTGATAGAATGCTATGCTAATAGGACTTCGGTAAAAGTCGAGTGATTTCCTGTCACTCACGAGAATTTAGGAGCTGAATGTTTACTACATGCTGCAATCATAAGGTCGATGGACGGGGCTATGGTACGATTTTTATGTTGCTGATTGAGGCCCCGTCTGTTTAGTGAAAAATGCTAAGGCCGCAGTGTGTGGTAGTGGTGGTTAAGTCTTTGAACGTACTAACCACATGCCGAGAATATGGTAATCGATAAGCTTCAGTACCGGATTGAACCGAGGCCGGAATATACTCCCCACCATCTTGAATTCGTTCACATCTAGCTAATGGCGGGTGCATGTGCCGCCATGGCCGGGTCCATGGGGACGTGTAGTCGAGGGCGGTGGGCCTGTTTCGTGAAGCGGGAATTAAAGGGAAAAGTTGCACGTGTGACTCTGTGAGTAACCACGTGACGTGTGTTTAGGTTTCCCTTACAAGGTTAAGAAATTTGATTCGAATCGTCCGTTTCTCGCGGTTACTAAGACTGCTTGACCCTTTTACCACATAGAGTAAGAAGAGGAATAATGATGATGATTAATCTTGTTGGATGAAAAATTAATTCTTTCACCATGTATGATATTGGATAGTTGCTTACCTAAAATGATTAAAGAAAATTAGAATCTGGAGCTAAAATTTGAAAGTAAGGACCTACTTGTATATGCTTTTCGGCAAAACAAACCCCTCAAGCCAAAAAGCCTTGGATGTCTAGGAGTCGGCTAAGTATATTCCACTAGTCGGGTAAGCCTTGCTGAGTATTAGTTTACTCAGCCTTTCTTGTGGCTCATTTTCAGGTGATCCCTTCGAGGATATGATCGCTAGTTTGACTTGGCCGTGTACCCTTCCTCCTGGTTGGTCGGTGGAATGGGATACGCCCCCAGCCAACGATGATAATGCCGAGTGATGTCTCTTCCGGCTTCATTAAGACATCATGTATCGTCGAATAGTATATCGTTATTTTCCGCTTCATTGAACTCTGAAGAATTCAATTATTTTGAACTCTGAAGTACCTTGTTTTATAAATTTCGAACTGAGTTGTAATAATAATTTATGATGAACCCTGTGGTGTAAAATTTGTGGAATGTTTTATCCTCTAGGCTCACCTTCGTGTGAGTACTTGTATGTGTGGTTTCGATTGGTAAAAACCGTGGTTGTATCGGGAGGTTACCCGACAGATCAATGGATTATTCCGTTTGAAGTGCGAGTTAGCCCTGATTGCCCTCATGGTGATGGTTAGCGCGCTTGAGCCGGATTAATTCAGGTGGTTCTGCCACATTACTCCTATCTAACTTGCTCATATGTTTTTAGTAAAGAAAAAATACATTAAATCAAAGTAACTAGTTCTGGTTCTTAGAAAAATATGATAATTTAACCAGAGACTATCTTTGAGTAGTTTATCATGCTGGAAAAGTTTGAGACAAAGAAACCTTGTGGAACTAACAAATCATGATTAATGTAGATGCATCTTAACTTATTTTCTATGCCCTGTATCTTGCACAATAAAACCTGAAAAATCTACAGTAGACTCACCATAAGTTTAAGAGTACTCAGTAAAATTTTGAACACTAGTTCTTGCATGGTTTGTTCTGTATAAATAAATCTTGATCTTAGAAGTAGTTGTTTACTGTATTTTCTTGATTAATCTACTGAATGAAAATGGCTAAAACTTTTACAGTAAGTTTGTACCTAAGTAATGTGCTCTACATAAAAATGTCAACCCCAGAAACTACCTCTATGAGTAGTTTTGTTTAAATCCATGCTTGCTATTGAAAATGGCCGTTTATGAAATGACAAAAACACTCACTTACTTAATGAAGTAGTTAATCCAGATAAGTACTTGATAAATGACTACCCAAGGAAAAGAAAATGAAGTGCTTTACAACTCAACTTGAGTTTTGTTGAATGACTACTTTATAGTGAAATAGTTGTTTATCTGGTACCATTAATGCCACTCATACATGTGCATTCATATATAATCGATAACTCTCGCCGATGGGACCTACGAGCTGGTGCTTGAGTCCGAGAGTGTGCAGCACGAACCTCAAGTCAATCTAAGTGAAGTTGCTGAAGACCCGAACCAAAGTTCGGAAGTACCCCCGACTGGTTTTTCTCAAGAAGGCAATCCCCGGAGAATAACCCCTACTTTTAAACTTATGCAACTTTATTTATATACTGTATTGTGCACTAAGTTTTTCGGAGTTGATTGAAACCCTAGTTGCATGATCCTAGTACCTATGATATGAACACGAATTTGTGTCGGTCGCTAGATTACCATGCTAATAGGACTCCGGTAAAAGTCGAGTGGTTTCCTGCCACTCGCGAGATATAGGACTTGCTTGTTTTACTTATGTTGGAGTCATAAGGTCGACGGACGAGGCTATGCTACGATATTCCTGTTGATGATTGAGGCCCCGTCTGTTTAGCGAAAATGCTAAGGTCGCGGTGTGTGGTAGTGGTGGTTAAGTTTTTGAATGTGCTAACCACATGCCGAGAATATGGTAATCGGTAAGCTTAAGTACCTGATTGAACTGGTGCGTGGACATACCTCCCACCGTCTTGACGCTGTTCCCATGGGCACATGGTGAGTGCAAGAGCAGCCACGGCCCGGCGCCGTACCGTGCTTCGTGGACCTCTGTAGTCGAGGACGGTGGCCCTGATCCATGAAACAGGAATAAAGGGGAAAAGTTGCACGTGTGACTCCGAGAGTAACCACATGATGTGTGTTTAGGTTTCCCTTGGAAGGTTAAGAAATTCGATTCGAATCGTCTGTTTCTCACGGCCATTGAGACTGCTTAACCCTTTTACCACATAGAGTAAGAAGAGGAACAACAATGATGTTTAATCTGGTTGGATGCTCAGTTAATTATTTCTCCACCATGTGTGAATTGGATAGTTGCTTACCTAGAACGGTTAATCGACTAGAATTGGATGCTAAAACTTGAAAGCAAGGACTCACTCTTAGATACTTTTTGGCAAAAACTACCCACAGCCAAAAGCCTTGCATGTTTAGGAGTCGGCTAAGTATATACCACTAGTCGGGTAAGCCTTGCTGAGTATTAGTATACTCAGCCTTGCTTGTGGCTTTGTTTTCAGGTGAGACCTTTGAGGACATGATTGCTAGTTTGACTTTGTCGTGTACTCTTCCTCCTGGTTGGTCGGTGGAATGGGATCTGTCCCCGGCCAACAGTGATAATGCTGAATGATGTCATGTACGGGCTTCATCATGATATCTTGTATCGTCGATTAGAACTATCATTTATTTTCCACTGCACTATTGAACTCTGAAAGTACTCGTTATGCATGATTTGAAACCTTGTTTGTAACAATAATTCATGTGGAACTCTTGTTGTAAAATTTGTGGATTGCTGTAATCTCTGGGCTCACCTTCGTGTGGGTTTTATGTATGCATTATTTCGACCGAAATTCCAGTGGTTGCATCGGGATGTTACCCGACAGACTGTCGTTTACTCCGTTTTAAGTGCGTGTTAAGCCTGGATTGCCTCTATGGTGATGGTTAGTGCACTTAAGCCGGATTAATTCGGGCGTTCCTGCCACAAAACTCATTCAACTTTCTTTCTGTGAGACCTTCTAGGATATGGTGGGCTCGGAATGCATTCCTGAATTCGTCCCAAGTGACAACATGATCTGCCGAAAGCATGGCAAAATAGTTGTCCTACCATATACGCGCAGTACCGCGAAGCTGCTGCGTGGCAAATCGAGCTTTGTTGGCTTTAGAACATGGCAGTGTCAATAAGGCAAACTTGGATTCAATGGTACAAATCCAAGCGTCCGCATCCAATGGTTCCTCCGTCTTGTTAAAACAAAGGGGGCTGCATTCCAAAGAAATTCGGGTAACCAGCAACTTGAGGTTGGGATGCATTGTGCACACCCCGTTGCTAATGATGGGGTTGCTGCCCCTGGACAATCTGTCAGAGTAACTCGGTTTGAGCGACGATCACTTCCACCAGACTATGTGGCGGTGGCGGTAGTGGCGTTCGCCGCGACCTGCTGCCGCTCGCTACGAACCCATCAGGATTGCCACGTGTTGCCCCAACCATCTGAAACATGGAGGTTTAATATCAGCAAAGGCTTCATAATTCTCCCATCATTCAAAAAGATAGTACAGGAAAATGTAGAACTTGATAGGCCTGATACAAACGGGTGTGCAATCTGCGGCTGCTTATGAGAAGTTTTATAACTCACGTTCTGTTTATCTGAACCCTTTCCAAGGTTGGTGGTGATTAGGAAATTTAGTGGCCTAAAACTGTGGCATTCAGGACATCTCCGACTACTTCATCTCTGACTACATTTCCGGCTACCAGGACTGCTAATCCGACTACTATGGCTGCATCATCGATTACATCGACCACCATACGGCTTCTTTGACTACATCGCCGACTACTTAAACAACATCTACTACTCCTTCGACTACATCTTTGACTGCTTGAACTATACCATCATCTGCTACGACTACAGTTCAACTACACTGTATCTTCGACTACCTCAACTGCACATCCGACTGCTTCCACCTTGTCTCCGGCTACTACGAGTATACCTCCGGCTGCTTCAGTTGCACCTCTGTTTAATACGACTACAACTTCGTCTACACTGTAACCATGGCTGCTTCGACTGCATCACCGGCTGCCTATGTTATACTTCCGCTTACTACGACTACACCTTGGCCTGCTTTTACTGTATCTCCAACTAGTATGACTACTTTCTCGATACGTTGAAAATATTTCCGACTGCTTGAGCCTCACATCCAACTACTGCATCATTGATTTTCAACTGCCTGCCAATATTCACATACATTCAGTCCTTCACTAAAGCCTACATAAATCAAGTGCTCTAGCTTCTAGACTACACTCCTTATATCTGGTGGTACCCAACTCTAAGCTAGCCTATTACCACCTGTCCAAAAGGTTAGGCTACACTAAGAGGAGTATATACAAAAGTACTGCGAAGTCGTCGCCTAGTAGTCATCAAGGTTGTACTTTTCTGGTAGTCCCCTACTGTATCTGGCTAGTTTTACTACTATAGGAGTAGTTCTACTAGGCTACGAGTAGTTACAATAGATGTAGGGCGTGGGCCATGTCCCATCCTGTATCCTAGGAAAAGTACACCATATGCGTAGTCCCGTGTGCCCGGATCTGACAAGGCCCCGAGCTCTTCGTAGCCGAGTACTGCAGGCGTCCGAGTACTTCTGAAGGCGTCTTCGAGTTCTCCAAAACTTCATCTTGAAGGTGTTGTCCGAGTACTTCCTTGGCTGCATCGAGGCTGTGAGGTGCTCATGCCCCGAGTAGTTGTCAAGTCTTCTTTTATATGAGGTGCGATTAAACTCGCAATCCATATGGAATAGCCCCTGAGCCTTAGGTTGACTCGTAGAATCAGGCTGAGTGTCAATTCAATCTTGAGTCTTCTGTCCTTATCTTCTAGCAGATTTAAAAAATAAGTCGCTGATGACACGTGTCCCGCAGCCCCTGAGCCTTGAATCCAAATCCCCAAGTTTTGGAATAAAGAACCCAAAGAATTTTGCAATCTTCATTGCTAAGAGCCGTGTCGTATCCAGCCCCCGAGCCTGGGAGCTAGATGAGTCGCATAGGATATGCCTAGTAGTCGGTGGCACCAGCCCCCGAGCCTAGGGATTCGCCAAGTTGCCGCTGAATCTTGAACTGTCGATGAAGCAGGCTAGTCGGAATCGATTCCGACTAGTTTTGAAGTAGTCGCCAGCGTATCACCAAGCAGAGTCGATTCCGAGTGATGATAATGCCGAGTGATGTCTCGTACGGGCTTCATCGAGAAATCATGTATCGACGAGTAGTTTATCGTTGTTTTTCCGCTGCATTGAACTCTGAAGAACTCGTTTACTTTTAATCTCTGAAGTGCTTTGTTTTATGAATTTGAACTTGATCTGTAATAATAAATTTATGTTGAACCCTGTGATGTAAAATTTGTGGAATGTTGTATTCTCTGGGCTCACCTTCGTGTGAGTACTTTGTATGTGTGGTTTCAATCGGCAAACCCGTGGTTGTATCGGGAGGTCACCCGACAGACCTATGGATTACTCCGTTTGAAGTACGAGTTAGCCCTGATTGCCCTCGTGGTGATGGTTAGCGCACTTGAGCTGGATTAATTCAGGTGGTTCTGCCACAACCAACAGGTTCCCCTCGACCTCCTCGTGCTCCCCCACCCCTTTCCCCTCGCCGCCGACTAGTTCCCTCGTCGGATTTTGGCCGGGAACAGCCAAGCCCCGCCCAGGAACTACATTGCAATCGCCAAGTTCTTTTTAGGGTCTCTTCTGCTCGATCCAGGGACCTATCTGCGAGAGCCCGAGTACTTTTGTTTTCAAAAGGCTGTCACTTGTAAAATCAATCTAAAATCATAGAAAAATGAGAAAAATGCAACTAAAATTTGTTGTAACCCTCTTGATGAACCCGACTACTTTGACACAGTGGGATGACTAGTTACAAACTGTAACCTGAGCTAAGATGAATCTTGTTTTAAATAGCCCATAAATGTATCTCTTGATCAAGGACAGTACTGTGGATGAGTTTTGGATGGTAAACTAGTCTCTGCTTGTTAAAACTTGTGTAAAAGTTTCAAGGCCAGAACATGTCTCTACGAGTAGTTTTTGTGGTATCTTGTTTGATGCGCTATTTTGCTAGAGTTGTTTGTTCATGCTGTTTTACATATATTTTAGGGTTGAAACTTTTACAGTAGAGTAACCTTGATGCATAAAAGCTACGAGCAAAGTTTGGAACCTTTTACTCCTATCTAACTTGCTCATATGTTTTTAGTTATGAAAAACTACATTAAATCAAAGTAACTAGTTCTGGTTCTTAGAAAAATATGATAATTTAACTAGAGACTACCTTTGAGTAGTTTATCATGTTGGAAAAGTTTGAGACACAGAAACCTTGTGGAACTACCTATAGAAACAAATCATGATTAATGTAGATGCATCTTAACTTATTTTCTATGCCCTGTATCTTGCACAATAAAACCTAAAAAATCTACAGTAGACTCACCATAAGTTTAAGAGTACGCAGTAAAATGTTGAGCACTAGTTCTCGCATGGTTTGTTCTGTATAAATAAATCTTGATCTTAGAAGTAGTTGTTTACTGTATTTTCATGATTAATCTACTGAATGAAAATGGCTAAAACTTTTACAGTAAGTTTGTACCTAAGTAATGTGCTCTACATAAAAATGTCAACCCCAGAAACTACCTCTACGAGTAGTTTTGTTTAAATCCATGCTTGCTGTTGAAAATGGCCGTTTATGAAATGACAAAAACACTCACTTACTTAATGAAGTAGTTAATCCAAATAAGTACTTGATAAATGACTACCCAAGGAAAAGAAAATGAAGTGCTTTACAACTCAACTTGAGTTTTGTTGAATGACTACTTTATAGTGAAATAGTTGTTTATCTGGTACCATTAAAGCCACTCATACATGTGCATTCATATAGAATCGACAACTCTCGCCGACGGGACCTACGAGCTTGGTGCCAGAGTCCGAGTGTGAGCAGCACGAACCTCAAATCAATCTAACTGAAGTTTCTGAAGACCCGAACCAAAGTTCGGAAGTACCCCCGACTGGTTTTTCTCAAGAAGGCAAGCCCCGGAGCATAACCCCTACTTTTAAACTTATGCAACTTTATTTATATATGGTATTGTGCACTAAGTTTTTAGGAGTTGATTGAAACCCTAGTTGCATGATCCTAGTACCTATGATATGAACACTAGTTTGTATCGGTCGCTAGATTACCGTGCTATAGGACTCCGCTAAAAGTCGAGTGGTTTCCTGCCACTCGCGAAATATAGGAGTTGCTTGTTTTACTTATGTTGGAATCATAAGGTCGATGGACGGGGCTATGCTACGATATTCCTGTTGATGATTGAGGCCCCGTCTGTTTAGCAAAAATGCTAAGGTCGCGGTGTGTGGTAGTGGTGGTTAAGTTTTTGAACGTACTAACCACATGCCGAGAATATGGTAATCGGTAAGCTTAAGTACCTGATTGAACCGGTGTGTGGACATACCTCCCACCGTCTTGACGCTGTTCCTATGGGCACATGGTGAGTGCAAGAGCAGCCACGGCCCGGTGCCGTACCGTGGTTCGTGGACCTCTGTAGTCGAGGACGGTGGCCCTGATCCATGAAACGGGAATAAAGGGGAAAAGTTGCACGTGTGACTCCAGGAGTAACCACGTGACGTGTGTTTAGGTTTCCCTTGCAAGGTTAAGAAATTCGATTCGAATCGTCCATTTTTCGCGGCTATTGAGACTGCTTAACCCTTTTACCACATAGAGTAAGAAGAGGAACAACAATGATGTTTAATCTGGTTGGATGCTCAGTTAATTATTTCTCCACCATGTGTGAATTGGATAGTTGCTTACCTAGAATGGTTAATCGACTAGAAATGGATGCTAAAACTTGAAAGCAAGGACTCATTCTTAGATGCTTTTTGGCAAAAACTACCCACAGCCAAAGGCCTTGCATGTTTAGGAGTCGGCTAAGTATATACCACTAGTCGGGTAATCCTTGCTGAGTATTAGTATATTCCTTGCTTGTGGCTTTGCTTTCAGGTGAGACCTTTGAGGACATGATTGCTAGTTTGACTTTGTCGTGTACTCTTCCTCCTGGTTGGTCGGTGGAATGGGATCCGTCCCCGGCCAACGGTGATAATGTTGAATGATGTCATGTACGGGCTTCATCATGATATCTTGTATCGTCAATTAGAACTATCATTTATTTTCGGCTTCACTATTGAACTCTGAAAGTACTCGTTATGCATGATTTGAAACTTGGTTTGTAACAATAATTCTTGTGGAACTCTTGTCGTAAAATTTGTGGATTGCTGTAATCTCTGGGCTCACCTTCGTGTGGGTTTTATGTATGCATTATTTCGACCGAAATTCCAGTGGTTGCATCGGGATGTTACCCGACAGACTGTCGTTTTACTCTGTTTTAAGTGCGTGTTAAGCCTGGATTGCCTCTATGGTGATGGTTAGTGCACCTAAGCCGGATTAATTCGGCGGTCCTGCCGCAGAATTCATTCAACTTCGCCAAGCAGGGCATTCGATCTCGCGGTGACTGACAATGAACCGGAGTAGTTTGCCTTGAGGCATGCCAAAGACGCACTTTGTCAGGTTGAGCTTCCATCGAAACCATCCCAAGCCGTTGAAAGTCTCCTCGAGATCAGTGATGAACTCGTTGTGGGATCTGGTCTTGATGACCACATCATCCACGTAAGCTTCAACGTTGCGGTGTAGTTGGTCCACAAGGCACGGTTGGATGGGCCGTTGATAGGTGGCTCCTGCATTCTTCAACCCGAAAGACATTGTAGTATAAGTACAAGCTCCAAAGGAGGTGATGAACGCCGTTTTGATCTGGTCTTCCTCCTTGAGAGCTATCTGATGGTAGCCCGAGTAGCAGTCGATAACTTGATAACTTGATCGACGCAGCCAGCCGTATAATCCACACACATCCTCCATTCATTATTATTCTTTTTCAGTACAAGTACATGGTTAGCTAAGTACTCGGGGTGGTATACTTCTTTAATAAAACTAGCCGCGAGTAGTTTTGCTAGCTCTTTCTTGATGACCTCCCTCTTGTCGGGGGCGAAATGTTGTAGTCGTTGCTTTTTCAGAGTGGCTTTAGGGTCGACTTTTAGGCAATGCTCAATCAACTCCTTGGGCACCCCTAGCATATCCGCTGGTTTCCATGCGAATATGTCCTGGTTAGCCCTAAAGAAGTTTATGAGCGCGCTTTCCTATTTGTCGCCTAAGCGGCCTCCGATCAAAGTGGTCTTGGATGAGTCGCCTTCTTGGAGTTGAATGGTCTTGATGCCGATGTCGCTGGGGTTGGGTTTAACCCTTGACTGGCTTAGCCGCTGGTTGGGGATCTCCATCTCTGTGTTTGTCAGCTTCAGCACGGCCGCGAGTACTTCTGCAGATGGCACTGCCACACGTGAAGTCATGGCATACTCGATCGCCTCCTGGTCGCAGTCGTACGACTTCTTCAGGTCACCACGGAGTGTGAGTACACCTGTCTTGCCTGGAATCTTGAGTAGCAGGTAGACATAATGGGGCACGACCATGAATTTGGCTAGTGCCGGCCTGCCAAGGATGGCATGGTATGACGAGTCGAAATCCGCCACCTCGAACTTGACGTACTCGGTGCGGTAGTTGTCTTTTGTCCCAAAGGTTACTGGCAGGACCACTGACCCGAGTGGTGTAGCCGCGTTACCCGTGATGATGCCATAGAAAGGGGCTTTGTTGGGAGTGAGCATCTTGGAGATGTCTAGTCCCATCTTCTTGAGAGTACTCGTGAAAAGTAGGTCGAGGCCACTTTCGCCGTCAATGAGTACTCGGATGAGCTGTGAGCCCACCACGACAGGGTCTAGGATGAGCAGAAATTTTCCCAGCTTGGAGAAGCTGGTCCATTGATCATCCCAAAGGTGTGGCCTTCTTCCTATCGTTCCACCACGATTGCCGTACTGACAACGTGAGTAGTCGCGATGATGTAGAGTAACAAGTTCTCGCCTCGTTGGGGAGCCGTCAGGATGGGTGGCGACTGCAAATGGTGCTTGAAATCTTGTAGCTCCTGTTTTGCCTCCTCGATCCACTTGAAATTGTCGTGGAGCTTGAGCAATTTGAAGAAGGGTAGTCCCCTTTCAACAAGTCAGGAAATGAATCGATTCAAAGCTGCCATGCAGCCTGTGAGCTTATGGACATCCTTGATCTTCTTTGGAGCATCCATGGCTATGATGGCATTGATCTTCTCTGGATTTGCTTTGATCCCGCGGTGACTGACAATGAACCCGAGTAGTTTTCTTGAGGCACGCCAAGATGCACTTTGTCGGTTAAATTTCCATCGAAACCGTCGCAAGCTATTGAAAGTCTCCTCGAGATCAGTGTTGAACTCATTGTCGGATCTGGTCTTGATGACCACATCATCAACATAAGCTTCAATGTTGCGGTGTAGTTGGTCCGCAAGGCACAGTTGGATGGCCCGTTGATAAGTGGCTCCTGCGTTCTTTAACCCGAAAGACATTGTAGTGTAAGCGTATGCTCCAAAGGGGGTGATGAACGCCGTTTTGATCCGGTTGTCCTCCTTGAGAGCTATCTGATGATAGCCCAAGTAGCAGTCAAGGAAGGAGAGCAAGTCGCAGCCAGCCGTGGATTCGATGACTTAGTCGATGCGTGGGAGCGCGAAGGGGTCCTTCGGGCAGTGTTTATTGAGATCAATATAATCCACACACATCCTTCATTCATTAATATTCTTTTTTCAATACAAGTACAGAGTTAGCTAACCACTTGGGGTGGTACACTTCTTTAATAAAACCAGTCGCAAGTAGTTTTGCTAGATCTTTCTTGATGGCCTCCGTCTTGTCGGGGGCAAAGCGTCATAGTCGTTGCTTCTTTGGAGTGGCTTTAGGGTTGACTTTTAGGTAGTGCTTGATCAACTCCTTGGGCAACCCTGGCATATCCGCTGGTTTCCACGCAAATATGGCACGGTTGGCCCTAAGGAATCTGACGAGCGCGTCTTCTGATTTTATGTCGCCTTAGCCGCCCCCAATCAAAGTAGTCTTGGACGGGTCGCCTTCTTGCAGCTGGATGGTTTTGACACTGACGTCGCTGGGGATGGGTTTAACCCTCGACTGGCTGGGCCGCCGGATGGAGATCTCCATCTCTGTGTTGGTCAGCTTAAGCGCGGCCGCGGGTACTTCTGCAGATGGCTCTAGCACGCGTGATGTCGTGGCGTAATCGATCGCCTCCTGGTCGCAGTTGTATGAGTTCTTCAGGTCACCACGGAGTGTGAGTACGCCTGTCTTGCCTGGCATTTTGATTAGCAAGTAAACGTAGTGGGGCACGGCCATGAATTTGGCTAGTGCCGGACTGCCAAGGATGGCATGGTATGACGAGTCAAAATGCGCCACCTCGGTGCGGTAGTTGTCTTTTGTGCCAAAGGTGACTGGCAGGACCACTGACCCGAGTGGTGTAGCTGCGTTACCCGGGACAATGCCGTAGAAAGGAACTTTGCTGGGAGTGAGCATCTTGGAGATATCCAGTCCCATCTTCTTGAGAGTACTCGCGAAAAGTAGGTCGAGGCCGCTTCCGCCGTCGATGAGTACTCGGGTGAGCTGTGAGCCCGCCACGACAGGGTCTAGGACGAGCGGGAATTTTCCCGGCTCGGAGAAGCTGGTCCATTGATCATACCTGGAGAAGGAGATCGGGACCTCACTGTATCTTAGAGACCTTGTCTTGGCTGGCTCCACAGAGAGTAGTTCGCGCAAGGTTAGCTTCTGTGGGTGCTTGGAGGGGAATCCTTCGTCTCCGCCGAAGATGACGTTGACGATGTTCTTTGTATCCTGGAAGTCTTGAGCCTCCGACTTGTCACCTCCTTCTTCGTCATCCTCCTATCCTTTCACTTTCTTGCTTGGGGGAGGGGTGGTGCATTGAGTGATTTTCGGATTGTGATGCACTCGAAGAGCGTATGCCGCGACTTCGGGTGTATCGGGCATTGTTTATGCATGACTTGCTTGTATTCCGAGTGGTTGTTCCCCGACTTCTTGCCACACGGATTGCAATCGACGGCCGTGACTTCATGGTCTGGCTTACACTTTTGGGTGTTCCCCGAGTGGTTCTGCTGGCTTTTGTCGAAGTGGCCGCTGCCATTGCCTTGCTTGTCGTGGTTGCGCTTGGGGAAGCGGTCGTTTTCCTCATCCTCCTGGTCAACCCACCTTGCCATCATGTCACGCAGCTCCACGGTAGTAGTCGGGCGGTTGCACCCGAAGTCGTGGTACGTGTTCTTCCAGAAGAGGCCATGTTGGAAGCAACGGATGACGTCCTCATCAGTGATGTTAGCGATGGTGGCACGCGTCTCAAAGAAACACCGTGTGTAAGACCACAGGGTCTTGTTCATCTCTTGCTTCACCTGGGACAAGTCGTGGCGAGTGCCCGCCCTGATCATGGATCCCTGGAAGTTGTCAATGAAGGCCCGCTTGAGGTCCTCCCACGAGTCGATGGAGTTTTGCTTGAGGCTTTCAAGCCACGTGAGGGGTGCAGACTCCAGAGCCACCAGGAAGTAGAGAGTTTTTGTAGAGTTGGATCCCCGTGAAACTTCAATGGCGATGGAGTAGCAATGAAGCCACTGGCACGGGTCCTGCTTACCGTCATACTTGGGGATTCCGACTGGTTTGAAGTCCTTGCGGTAGGACTAGTCGGTGATGTTGGTGGTGAAGGCGGGGAAACGGTCGCTGTCATCATCGTCATGGTACCTGCCGGGACGGTCCCTTCTCCTCGCTTATATAACAAGCCGCGCGTCGTGGCCCTTGTTGATTTTCTGCATGAGGTCGACCGTGGGAGCATCATGGAGGTTGGCCTCAACTGGATCTTGGCCGTGGTGCCTTGCCCCACGCTGGTTGCGAGGGGGTTGTTGTACTTCTTGTTCATTATTGCCACACGCGGACGGGTGGCCCTCATTGCGCTGGCGGTTGTCGTTCCTACGACTCCCGTGGCTTCCTCCAGGGGTGCGACTGACCAGTGCGGTATCAACATGGTGCTCAGATCTCGAGAGCTGATTCCGAGTGGATGATACTAGATGTTGCCCATTGAGTTGCACAAGTTGCCTTTGTATCTGAGGATTGGATGGGAGTTGTTGAGCTAAGAGTGCTGCTTCAGCGATGGCGCCAATCGGCGTATGGTACTCGCGATCCGCGACTGCTGCAAAGGCGTTGTTGAGATCCCTTGGTTAGCGGGCGCGATTCTACGAGTTGTGCCTCCGTTGAATGCACTTGGTGTTCTTTGCCCCGCCGGATCCTTCACTGCTCCACGTCTTCATCTTGGGGAGCGTCTATGGTGGGCTCATCAGCTGAGACATCCGCGAGTTGTTCGTTGTCGTACTGGGTTCCTAGCTCGTCTTCCTCCGCACTGCAAAGGGAAGCCATGCAGACTTGACGATCCGGCGAGTGGTTAGCCCTAAGGCTGTACTCGAGTAGCTCCGTGCTACTCTCTCCTTCTTCAGCGATAGGAGAAAGAGGTCTACCCTCTTGGAAGGGTAGTTCCTGCGTGAAGGCCACAAGGCGAGACTCGTAATCGAGTAGTTCGGCGAGCTCGAAGCCCTTCTAGTACACGAAACATCCTTGCGACGTTGAAGTGATGGTTAAACCCAGAAAGCTACCCGAAAAAGATTCGGTGTGGCCGTCGGGTTGCGAGTGGTTTTCAAGGGCGGGGGCCGCCCGACGAGCGGTGGCTCCCTCATCTCCGAGTCCTTTTCGTATCTGGCTTGAAGGTGTAGTACTGCACGGGGAGTACTCTTGTGGCAGAACCACCTGAATTAATCCGGCTCAAGTGTATTAACCATCACCATTAAGGCATCCTCGGTTAACCTTACACTTCAAACGGAGTAATCCACTGGTCTGTCGGGTATAACCTCCCGATACAACCACGGTGAACGGATCGAGCGCCGTACATACAAATGCTCATGCGACGATGAGACCAGAGGATACCACATTCCAACAAGTATCACATCATTTGCAGAAGTCAATATTACAGACCTAGTTCTGAGTTTAGAAAACAAGTACTTCAATTAACATAAATAAATTCTTCAGAGTTAAATTGCAGTGGAAATAAACAACGGAAACTACTCGACGATACAAGATGTCTCGATGAAGCCCGTACGAGACATCACTCGGCCTTATCTCCGTTGAACGGGGGCGCATCCCATTCCACCGACCAACCAGGGGGAAGAGTGCAGGGCCAAGTCAAGCTAGCAATCATGTCTTCAAAGGGTTTACCTGAAAACGAGTCACAAGCAAGGCTGAGTATACTAATACTCAGCAAGACTTACCCGAGTAGTGGGAACTACTCCACCGACTCTAGACATGCCAGGCTTTTTGGCTCGGGGGTTTGTTCTGCCGAAAAAGCAACTACAAGTGGGTCCTTACTTTCAACTTTTAGCTCAAGATTCTAGTTTCGTTAGCCAGTCTAGGTAAGCAGCTATCTAATGCATACATGGTGAAACATCAAATTTTCCATCCAACCAGTTCATTCATCATCATTGTTCCTCTTCTTACTCTGTGGGTAAAAATGGTTAAGCAGTCTCAATAGCCGTGAGAAACGGACGATTCGAATCGAATTTCTTAACCTTGCAAGGGAAACCCAAACACACGTCACGTGGTTACTCCCTAGAGTCACACGTGCAACTTTTCCCCTTTCTTTCCGGGTCGTGGATCGGGGCTACCCTCCGAGAGTACAAGAGCTCCACGCCACGGTTCGGCGCCGGGTCGTGACCACTCTCTGCACTCGCCATATGCACATGGGACCGAAGTTCAAAGGGTAGGATGCCGTCCCCTTGCCGGGCCAATTAGGTACTTAAGCTTACCGATTCCCATAATCTCGGCATGTGTTTAGTACGTTCAAAGACATAACCATCACTACCACACCCTGCGGCCTTAGCATTTTTAACTAGACAGACGGGCCTCAATCGTAACCATCGTTACATAACCCGTCCGTGTCCTTATGATTGCAGCGTGTAGTAGTCCTTCAACTCCTATTTTCTCGCGAGTGACAGGAAATCACTCGACTTTTACCGGAGTCCTATTAGCACAGCATTCTATCGAACCTTACATCTAGTTTTCCAAGCAAGGGTTCCTGACATCATGCAACTAAGTTTTCATCCAACTCCTATAAACTTAATGCACAAGCAAAGAGTAATGGGTTGCATAATTTCGGAAAGAATGGGTTATGCTCCGGGGCTTGCCTTCGCAGTTCGCTTGGGGATCTTCCGAACTTGGGCTCGGGTCTTCAAAAGCTTCAGTTAGATTTGCTTGAGCTTCGCGCTGTTCACTCTCGGACGCGGGCACCAGCTCGTAGGTTCCGTCGGCGAGAGTCGTCGATTCTACATGAGTGCACAGTTTAAGTCGTGGAAATAGCACTTGATTACGATTTGAGAGTCATCACTACAAGGGATAATTTCTGGTCATGAAATTTTGGATTTAGGCACATCAAGGAAAGGTGTGCTTACTGTAAAATTTTCAGCCAATTTTATGTAACAGATTAATTCCGAAAAATAGATTTCATTGTTGCTGTTAGACACTTGTTCTTTTTGTACAGAACAACTGGTGTAACAAATGAGTCTAAGATTTTTACAGAGCTTTCACTTAAGCATGCAGAAGCTACTGTAATTTTTGGTAGGATTTATTATGCAGTATTCAGAGCATAGAAAATATGACATTCTACTCCTAGGCTTTTTAAAGATTCATTTTTACAGGACCCTACATAGGGTTTTTCTCCATGAAACTTTTTACACAGCAACCTCTACCCTAGTGTAACTCCCAGTAATAATTTGGGGATTTTCCAAGCTAAGATACTATTTTCTTGACTTAATGTATGTTATTAGCACATAATTCAAATAAATAGGTTACTGTGAGGTAAAAAGTCTCCTAATTTTTCTCTGGCTTCTAGGTACCAATACATTAGCATAGGAAAAATTTCAATGGGTGACTCACCACCTAACTGCAGGGATAAAATATTTTACTTACACATGAATTAAAACTAAGTTTAACAAACAGTAAATCTAGAGATGGAATTTGTGCCTGATCTTTTTACACAGTCCTAATCATCCAGCAACTAGTTCACTGCCCAAAATTTAGGGTCAGCATTGTTCTAGAACAGTGGGTATAAAATATGTCCATTAAAGTGTCTATTTAATGTAGAGCAAAATATTTTGAGATTCTGAGAAAATTTTTGTAACAAAAGTGGTAGAGTTTGTTCTGAGGATTCCAGAATAGTTGAGTTTGCATTTTTCTGAATTTTCTACGATTTTATACGAATTTTACAAGTTCACTGAATTTGAATCTAGGTTTGAAATTTTCTTTTTACAACTAGGTCCTTGAATCTTACGCTCAGACCCTTCTAAAGATTTAAATCCTTGCAATTGGGTCCTCGGCGGCTCGGGTGCGGCGGCCGGCCGAAATTCCGGCGAGGGGGCTCGCCGGCGGCGAGGGGCGGGGGTCGGGGAAGGTTCAGGGGTGCGAGGGCTACCTTGTGGGGGTGTTGTCCAGGTGGGGGACGGCCGGGAAGGGCTCGCCGGCGTTGGAGCAGAGGCGGCGGCGGCGCGGCTCGCGTCGACGGCGGTGCTCCGGCGGGCTTGGGGCGGCGTGGTCCGGTCGATGAGCTTCAGTGGCGCATGGGGAAGCTACTCCGGGGCTCGGCTTGGACGGAGGGGGTCGGGGTCGTGCTGTCCACGGCGAGCAGGGGCGGCGGCGGCGACGGCAGCGCGGGCGGCGGTGCTCCGGTGGCTCTGGGTGGCGTTGGGCGGGTCGGCGAGCTGCGGTGAGGTGATGTAGTGGTGGCTGGGTGCTCGGTTTGGGCAGTGGGCGGTTGTGGAGGGCTGCCCACGGGCGGGTGGTGCTCGGCGGCGGCGATGGCGCGGCGAGGCGTTCTGGTGGCGGGGCTTCGCGCGGGCGGTCGGGGTGGCGTTTTTGTAGGGACAGGAGGGGGCGTGGAGATGCCTGGGTGACGCGCGGGGCGGGGCACGGCAGCGGCGTGCACTGGGCGCGGCGGGCGGCGGCAGAACGCCGGCGTGGCGTGCGGCGAGCGGGCGCGGTGACTGGGCGGCCGCGATGGTGGCGTGGGCGCGGTGAGATAGTGCCGGGCGCGGAGTGGGGAAGCAGCAGCGGCAGCGGCTCGGGCGGAGGGCAGGCGCGGCGACTGGTGGGGCGCGGGGGCCGGGGCGGCACGGCGGAGCGCGGATACTGGCCGGGCGGGCGGCGGCCGGGGCGCGGCAGCACGCGCGGGCGGGGACTGGGCGGCGCGGCGTCGGGGCGGGGGAAAGCCGGCCGTGGCGGGGTGGCGCGGCGGCCACTGGCCTGGCGCCTCGCGCCGGTCAGGCGACGCCGGCCACCTGGCGCGCGGCGGGCGGGCGAGCGCGCGCGGCGCGGCAGAGCAGAGGGGGAGGCGCCAGGGACCGAAATGCAAAAATTCGAAAAAGTTCAGGGGGCTGGGTGCAAACAGGGCGTTTTCTCCTCTTTCTGATTTGAATTTCAAAAACTTTTGAACACGAAAGTTGTTCAAAATAAAAAGTTCTACAACTTTGGTTTCAGGCAAAATCTCATTTGGCTTATGGTTTTAAAGTTATTTTAAAAGTTTCAAATGTGCCCAAATGTAATTTGAATTCCAACTGAACCCGTTTTAAATTCTTTCCACCCTCTCATTAGTTGGTTTAACACATAGAGTTAGGCTAATGACATTGATTTCGGAATTTTAATTACCAGGGTTGTCACAGACCATTCTGTGACGTCTACCATTCTGTGACGTCCCGCCTCCCCGAGGCCGGGCCCGCTTACATCTGGCCGCTTCCTAGGACATAGACTGCCCTCACAGACCAACACAAGTACACATAGAGTTAGGCTAATGACATTGATTTCGGAATTTTAATTACCAGGGTTGTCACAGACCATTCTGTGACGTCTACCATTCTGTGACGTCCCGCCTCCCCGAGGCCGGGCCCGCTTACATCTGGCCGCTTCCTAGGACATAGACTGCCCTCACAGACCAACACAAGTCTTTTCTGCACACTTTGTCCTCACTCGTGCGCACCCAGGAAGAATTTCCCGGTCGGTCACCCATCCCCAAATTGCTCCAAGCCAAGCACGCTTAACTTTGAAATTCTTTGAAATTGGGCTTCCGGAAAAGAAGTTGCAACTTGTTGGTATGAGTATCCTATTAATCCTATTAAGTCCTGAGCCGGGGTGTCACATCCTCACCCCCTTAAGAGACCGACGTCCTCGTCGGTCAACCCCAAGCCAGGAACGTTCCCTCTTGGCCACGTCCGTACGTCCACAATGCCAACGGCCCATGTGCCACGTCCGTGCGTCCCGTGCCAACAGCCCATGTGCCACGTCCGTGCGTCCAGTGCCAACGGCGCATCCCTGATGCCCGTGCACTGACCCGCCACGCGCCCGCCCACATGCCTGCACACCTGACCCGCACGCGCCCGTGCTCATGCCCGCGCTCTATGCTCGTACGCGCCCGTGAAACCGCGAGAGTCGGCTCTGATACCATTCTGTGACGTCTACCATTCTGTGACGTCCCGCCTCCCCGAGGCCGGGCCCGCTTACATCTGGCCGCTTCCTAGGACATAGACTGCCCTCACAGACCAACACAAGTCTTTTCTGCACACTTTGTCCTCACTCGTGCGCACCCAGGAAGAATTTCCCGGTCGGTCACCCATCCCCAAATTGCTCCAAGCCAAACACGCTTAACTTTGAAGTTCTTTGAAATTGGGCTTCCGGAAAAGAAGTTGCAACTTGTTGGTATGAGTATCCTATTAATCCTATTAAGTCCTGAGCCGGGGTGTCACAACTCTTGGACGGAATTCGAGTAGATCTCGAAGACGGGGTCTCCCGGCAAGCGGTGGCGCCAGCAGCAGATCCAGATCCTCCTCCAAGTCGGAGAGGGATTTGGATCGTGAGGTCTTTTCAGATCGGTTTGAATCCGACCCGAATAGATCTGGTGCATCACAAGTAGAAGTCGTATTGAAAATGGACATCTTTTCGATCTGTTGGGCCAGATCAGGAAGCAGCATGTCATCGAGATTGTCGATGAAGACATCTAGAACATTGCTTGAAGTTGATGAAGAAGCCTCCGGCTCCTTGGGGTTGGCTAGGTGGCTGTTGAGGCCACCCAGACCAATGGCGATGTAGATCCAGGAGCTGAAGATGAAAGTCATGCCCTCATCGAGCATAGCGCTGGTGAAGTTGAACAATGTCTTCGATGAGCACCCCTACCTGGCGCGCCAGCTGTCGGTGTTTTATCGCCACACCCACCGAGGGATACCCCCGAAGTGGTGAGTTTGTAGGTAGGGTGTCGCCGAGATCAGGAACTCGGAGGTGCAAAGGAACGCATGCTTTTAGACAGGTTCGGGCCGCTGAGAGCGTAATACCCTACATCCTGTGTGGTTTGGATTGCCTTTGATGATGATTGTCTCCAAGGGGATTCCTGTCCGCCCTTATATAGTCTGGGGGGACAGGATTACATGGAAGTCGTAGTCGAGTACAAGCCCAGGAGTCCTACCCGAGTATTTCTCGGGTAGTTTCTTACCGTATCCGACTAGTCTAACTACTGTAGGAGTAATCCTATTGCATTACGAGTAGTTACAACAAATGTAGGGCATGGGCCATGTCCCATCCCGTATCCTAGGAGAAGTGTGCCACGTGGACAGCCCCGTGTACCCGGGTCTGACAACCCCCGTGAATACGCTATCTCAGTAGCGTATGCTAACGTTGTCCGTATGGTGGAAATTGTACGGATGCCATTTCTATAGTGAACGGTAGTCTATGGGGACGCTTCCGTCAGTGCTAGCACGAAAGATTCATTTTATATTCTGTCAACCTTCTACAGGTTAGCTAACCGCGATTATGTAAGCTAAAAACGGTTAGAAAAATTCGGCTAGTTAATATAAGGAGAGCTGTATTATGTATGCCACCAAAATTAACCACGTAAGACCAAAGCTATTTAGCCATTGTTTTGCTTTGTGAAGACGAATAGGACGTGCATGCATCATGATCATAAATGAAAATTGAATGAAACATTATCCTGGGTTTCTAAGGGAGTAAGTTGCACTAGAGCACGTTTGAGCACTCACTTAAGAGCTATCTAGAAATCTGTCTTTTTCTGCCATATCTAGATAGAGGAATTAATTAGGCTTAGGAAATGACCTTATCTGAAGAGAAGTTCAACAGGAAAGTCACTCCAAATTTTTCCCCCTTTCTGCTGCTAAATTTTGAGAACTTTTGGACTAGTACTAAGGGGCAACACTAGAAGCTTCAACCCCTCAGTTTTCTGCCTGTTTCGAGCACTCCTGTTACAAATAAATTCTTAGACCTTCTTAGTGAAGTTTTCTGCAGATGTGTTCAACATCAAACTTGTTGCAAGCTTACCCCAATCAGCTACTGCTCAAATTTGGAAATTTTTGGGCTGAGTAGATTTTCCCTAGTGATCAAAATACTAGCTTTCTATCCGCTGAAAAACTGCCAAAGCAAAGAAGCAGTTAGAGATGTAGTCAAAGTGGTCGAAGAAGTAGTCGTAGTAGTCGTAGGTGTTGTTGTAGCAGTCGAAAGTATAGTCGAGGTGTCGGATATGTAGTCAATGTTGTCGGAGATGCAATCTAAGTAGTCAAAGAGGTAGTCGTAAAAGTCAGAGGAGTAACTGAAGCAGTCGGAGACGTAGTCGTAGTAGTCAGAGATAAAGTTAAAGCAGTCGAAGATGCAGTCGAAGTAGTCAAGGATGTGGTGTAGTCGAAGGTATAGTCATAGTAGTCAGAGATATAGTTGAAGCAGTCGGAGATGCAACTTTATCGTGAAGGAAAATGATCGTCATATACCATCACTACAACTTACACTTGTGCATTCATATAGAATCGACTACTCTCGCCGACGGATTGAACCGAAGCCGGAATATACTCCCCACCGTCTTCAATTCGTTCACATCTAGCTAATGGTGGGTGCATGTGCCGCCATGGCTAGGCCATGGGGACGTGTAGTCGAGGGCGGTGGACCTATTCCGTGAAGCGGGAATTGAAGGGAAAAGTTGCACGTGTGACTCTGTGAGTAACCACGTGATGTGTGTTTAGGTTTCCCTTGCAAGGTTAAGAAATTCGATTCGAATCGTCCATTTCTCACGCTTATTGAGACTGCTTGACCCTTTTACCACATAGAGTAAGAAGAGGAACAATGATGATGATTAAACTTGTTGGATGAAAAATTAATTCTTTCACCATGTATGATATTGGATAGTTGCTTACCTAGAATGGATAAAGAAAACTAGAATCTGGAGCTAAAATTTGAAAGTAATGAACTACTTGTATATGCTTTTCGGCAAAACAAACCTCTCAAGCCAAAAGCCTTGCATGTCTAGGAGTCGGCTAAGTATATTCCACTAGTCGGGTAAGCCTTGCTGAGTATTAGTATACTCAGCCTTGCTTGTGGCTTGTTTTCAGGTGGTACTTTCGAGGATATGATTGCTAGTTTGACTTGGCCGTGTACCCTTCCTCCTGGTTGGTCGATGGAATGGGATACGCCCCCGGCCAACGGTGATAATGCCGAGTGATGTCTCGTACGGGCTACATCGAGACATTCTGTATCGTCAAGTAGTTTATCATTATTTACCGCTGCATTGAACTCTAAAGAACTCAATTATTTTGAACTCTGAAGTACCTTGTTTTTACAAATTCGAACTCAGTTGTAATAATAATTTATGATGAACCTTGAATCGGCGTCCGGAGGAGAAGATTGGCCGATGCGGCAGATCTGAAAGCTACAGAAAGGAATCGGCCGATTGAAGTAACAATTGGAAATCGGCCGATTGGTGGCGCAGCCTATGCCAACAGGATGGGATTATTCCAGAAGATCCTAGTCAAAAGCTGGTCAACAGGGCACGCCAAGTCGGTCAAGGAGCAGTTGAAGGGAATCCTGATTCGATTAGGGAACGGCGGCGGAAGATTCTGCGGGAGTCCGTTTCCTTTAAAAGTTCTTATAGATATAGTAGTTTTCCTG
Source organism: Panicum miliaceum (assembly GCA_032594955.1). NCBI lineage: Eukaryota > Viridiplantae > Streptophyta > Magnoliopsida > Poales > Poaceae > Panicum > Panicum miliaceum. The sequence goes on along the minus strand of CM064066.1, from coordinate 26,341,912 downwards.
TTTTTTAAATAAGGTTGTAACAAGTCGTGATCGACCAGGAGTCCTAGCTTTAGGGTATAAATAGGAGTCGTCAGGGTCTTGCAAAGACATCAATCAACAACAGTACTTCTACTTTTCCAGCAATTTACTTTCAAGTCGGCGACTTCGCCATTATTTTCTTCTTCCATGAGTTCGTACGGATTGGCAGGGCTGCATCAACTTGATCTCCGGCCAATTGGTAGGTTCCGCTTACCGAGTAATATCCGAGATTTAGCTACGGGCGAATCGTTGTGGCTTCGTTTGGATTTATTCACCAGTTATCGATATTTACTAGAATTGCAAGTTTTACCTGTTATTCTAGTATTATCACCAGTTATCCAGCTTGAGATCAGGATAATCGGCTTCGTCATTGTTCTCCTTCGATTTATTATCTCACAGCCGATTAGATCTATTTCAAGTGTTGTCCTTGCAGTAGTCGTCTAGATCGCTCCAGCAGTTTTCTTTACGATTACTATACGATTATCGGCTGATCCATAGCCGATCATCTCTACAGCAAATCGGCCGATTCGCCACCGACGCGCTCCTCAGGACAGATCGGAACCCCAGCCGATCGACGCGCCTGGAATTTAATACTCTATTTCCTTGTCAATCAACAGGTCAGATTGACTGGCACGCCGCGCGATAACCCAAACAGGAGCTAAGCAGATTCTCCCGGGTCGTGTGTCCGACCCTGAAGACCCATTGGCCGATTCCTATCCGGCCGATTTTAGCGCCAACACACTTTTGGCACGCCCGGTGGGACAATCCAAGATTTGATATGTCGAAAAACGCAGAAATCTCTGATGGCAACATCATCGAGGTCACAGAAGCTGATCTCAAGGAAGACCAGAGGGAAGAATTGGCCAAACATCTGGAAGATTACAAGAAGATGTACCTCCAGTCGTTCAGTCGTACCAGAAGCGGGGAGGCAGTCAAGAAGGCCCCTGTTCTAGCACCTCGCCACATCACCATTGCTGAAGACTCGGGCAAGATGTCAGAAATGATTCAACAGTCCGTGTATCAAGCATTCATCGACAAATCCTCGGTGATGAGCAATACGGTGTATAACGCCGTCGTCAACTCTCTGGCCAGCGGAGCCATTCAAGGCTATCAGGGACCGGCATATGCCCCCCCAACTACTCTGCCAGCCCGAAGCCTACCATACACATCCCAATCGGCTCCTCAGCCGATATTGACGCAACGCGAGGGGTACAGCTCTCCACAACCTCCGGCGTCTCCAAGATACAGCGGTGCACCATGTCTCCCGTCGCTAGCGCCGCTTCAACCCGTTCAGATGGCTTCTGTGCAAACACTACCTACAAGCTCAGCGCCTTGGGGGACGTCAGCCACAGCGTATTTTCCCGAGCCAGCGAACGGGCATGGCACTTATTCGGTTCAGGTTCCATACCAACCAGCCGCCCGGCCGACGGTTTCCCAGTATCAGCCGATTTTACCAGAAATCGGCAGGGGGCCAAACACTGTGGAAGCATTCAGAGGCACGGCGCCAGCAGTGACGTACGAAGGGGGTGCGGACTCGTTTCGCCATCAACTACTGGCCGCTCAGCAAAATTCGCCGATTCATCACCCGGCCATACCAGCCCTTCAGCATATGCCTGCACCACGAACAACTGTTCATCAGCAGCAGGTGGACTGGACGGCAAGAATAGCAGAAGTAATCCAGGATCAGTTTGGACTGAAGCCGAAAGTTCAAACTTATACTTACAAGATGCCGTATCCATCGGCCTATGACTCGCTGCCGTTCCCATACCGCTACAAAGTTCCTGATTTCACCAAGTTCTCAGGGACGGACGACACATCCACTGTGGAGCATATCAACCGATTCATCATCCAGTGCGGAGAAGCTGCCACGCAAGATGCTCTGAGGGTGCGTTTATTTTCATCATCTCTGTCCGGATCGGCCTTCCAGTGGTTCACCACTTTACCGCCAAATTCTATCGTCACGTGGGCCGATCTGGAGAAACAATTCCACAAGTACTTCTATGCAGGAGTACACGAGATGAGGATCTCAGATTTGACCAACCTCAGGCAGAGGAGCGATGAACCAGTGACAGGGTATATACAGAGGTTCAGAGAAATCAGGAACAAATGCTACAGTCTGGCTCTGACCGATGCGCAGTTAGCCGATATCGCTTTCCAAGGCCTCTTGCCACAAATCAAAGAGAGATATGCTGCCCAAGAGTTTGAGAGCCTGAGCCAAATCGTCCACCGATTATCAGGGCAGGAGGTCCGACCGTTCGAACAGCGGAGGAACATCCAAAAGAAGGTGGCATACTTGGAGGGATCTGAATCCGATGCGGAAGAAGAGATCGGCCTGGCAGAATGGGTAAAAGGAAAAAAACCAATATCTTGCCCCTTTGGCAAGAAGGAGCCAGAGACATTCGGCTTTGACACGTCAAAGGCCGATAAAATTTTTGATCTATTTCTTCAGGAAGGGCAAATTAAGCTGTCTCAACATCACACCATCCCCACGGCCGATCAACTCAAGAAGATGAAATACTGCAAGTGGCACAACGCTACTTCTCATGACACAAATGAATGTAAAGTCTTCCGCCAGCAGATACAATTGGCCATTGAACAGGGGCGGCTTAAATTTGAAACTCCAACCAAATCGGCAAAGCCGATGAAGATAGATCAGCATCCCTTCCCGGCCAACGCGGTCAACGCTGGAGGAGACTCAAGTCAAACCAAGGTGCTGACGTCAGAATCGGCGAGAAGAGGCGGCGCTGTCGACCCCAGGAGGCAGATCACGATGGAAGAAATCAAAAAGAACAGGCGAGGGCCAGAACGACCACACAAACCCGTCACCTCCCAATTCTTACTCAGTAAATATCGGCAGCAGCAAGAACAGGAAAGATACCAGGAAGAGACGATACGCCGGCATGAAGATCACTGGCAATGTCCGTTCTTCATCCACTGCTGGGAGAACGATATCAGATTGCCATCTGCCGACAACTGTCCGGAGTGTAACGGATTGAGCCGCAACGATCGCCCGAGGCCACACTCTAGGGACAGAGGATCAGAGCTGATCAACAGAAATCGGCGCGAAGAACGGCGCGTTTCGGTGCATGATCGGCTGGGGGGCAGAGTTGACTAGTACAGCAGGTCAAAAAGCAAGATCGGCCAGCGAGATGGACTGGGGGGCAGAATCAGGCCACACGATCGGCTGGAAGAGATGGCCGATGACAGGGTATCAGACGAAGATCCCCTAGGGAGGGAACCAGATTGGGAACACGCCAGATCATCGGCCAAACCAGTGAATCCCAGGTGGTGTCCCGATGGCCTATCCAGATCCCAAAAGCGAAGGATCCAACGCCTACGCCAGTGGGAGCATCAAGAAGAAGAACAAAGACATGTGCCAGAGAGAAGGAATGTTAAATCTCGAGTTTGGCGCCCAAAGAAAAACGATCAGGAAACGAACAACCAAGAATCGGCAGCCGAAATTGATATGGTATTCATACTGCCGATGGAGTTCATGGCACCCAACGATCGAGATAAAGTAACAAGAACAGAAGAAGAACAAATGGCACAACTGGTATTAGAGCCGATGACGGCTACGTTTGAGAAACCAGAAGAAGAAAAACGGCAGCATCTCAAAGCACTGTTTCTCAAGGGCTATGTCAACGGGAGACCCGTCACCAGATTACTGGTAGATGGAGGCGCGGCAGTTAACATCATGCCATATGCCATGTTCCGCAAGCTGGGCAAGGGCGATAATGACCTCAGCAAGACGGACATGATGCTAAAGGATTTCGAAGGCAACGTGTCACCCGCCCGCGGAGCGCTCTGCGTCGACCTCACCATCGGCAGTAAGACCCTCCCTACTACTTTCTTCGTTATTAATGGCAAGGGGTCCTATAATATGCTACTTGGTCACGACTGGATACACGCGAACTGCTGTGTCCCATCCACTATGCATCAATGCCTTGTGCAATGGGTCGGCGACAGTACAGAGATAGTCGCTGCCGATTCAGTCTACAGCGTTGCAGCGGCCGACACGCAACAGTGGAGCTGCGAGCACGTCAAGTGTATATCTGAAAGGACTTGGGACACTGACTTCCTGAAAGTGTCCGATTTTGGTCTACGGCCGATCCAAGCAGTCGGCTCTGAAGATTCAGAATAAATGGATCAACTCGTCTGAGAAGATGGGAAGCTTGGACATGGGTTTACGTCGGCCGATTTATTAGAGTTGGTAGATTTGGGAGATAGCAGCAAGTCAAGGCCGACGTACATTAGTGCCAATTTGGATTCTGAGTACAAATGTAAATTGGTAAGTTTATTAAAAGAGTTCAAGGATTGCTTTGCTTGGGAATACCATGAGATGCCTGGACTAGACCGGTCTATTGTTGAACACCGGTTACCTATAAAATCAGGATATCGGCCATATCAGCAACCCGCTCGACGGTGTAACCCCAAAATTCTACCTGACATAAAGGCCGAGATTACAAAGTTGATTGAGGCAGGATTTATTCGGCAGTGCCGCTACGCCGAATGGATTTCTAACATTGTGCCTGTATACAAAAAGAATGGAAACTTACGTGTGTGCATCGATTTCAGGAACTTGAATCAGGCTACGCCGATGGATGGATATCCGATGCCAACGGCCGATATCTTGGTAGATGCTGCCGCAGGCCACAAAGTCATAAGTTTCATGGATGGGAATGCCGGGTACAATCAGATATTAATGGCCGAGGAAGATATTTCGAAAACGGCTTTTAGGTGTCCAGGCCATCTTGGTTTATTTGAATGGGTGGTTATGACTTTCGGCTTGAAGAACGCCGGGGCTACATACCAACGGGCCATGAACTACATCTTCCACAAGCTCATTGGTTCTTCGGTTGAAATTTATATAGATGACGTTGTGGTCAAGTCAAAAGGTCACCAAGATCATCTGGCCGATTTACAGGAAGTGCTGGAGTGCACAAGGAAACATGGGCTGAAGATGAACCCAAACAAGTGTGCATTTGGCGTATCGGCCGGGCAATTCTTAGGATTTATGGTCCATGAGCGCGGGATAGAAGTCAACCGCAAGACCATAGACGCCATCAACAAAGTGGTGGCCCCACAAAATAAAACTGAGCTACAGTCCCTCATCGGCAAGGTCAATTTTATCAGAAGATTCATATCCAACCTGTCAGGACGTATTCAGGCTTTTACCCCTCTGTTGAAATTAAAGCCCGACCAGGAATTCATATGGGGAGAAGGACAGCGCAAGGCACTAAAGAATATCAAGCAGTATCTGGTTTCACCTCCAGTATTAGTTCCACCACAGCTTGGTAAGCCGTTCAAGTTATATTTATCGGCTAATGAACAGGCTATTGGATCGGCGTTGGTACAGGAGTTTGAAGGGAAAGAACGAGTGGTATACTACGTCAGCAGAAGACTTTTAGACGCCGAAACAAGATATTCCTCGGTGGAGCGACTATGCCTGTGCTTGTACTTTTCATGTACTAAGCTCAGGCACTATTTGCTGTCGGCAGAATGCACAGTCGTGTGCAAGGATGATGTGGTGAAGTACATGCTATCATTGCCGATTTTGAAAGGGCGGATTGGGAAATGGATCCTGGCTCTGTCAGAATTCGATTTAAGGTATGAATCGGCCAAAGCCGTCAAAGGTCAAGTGATGGCCGATTTCGTAGTTCAGCATTGCGGACCAGAAATTGCCACCGTTGAACCAGTTCCATGGACTCTATATTTTGATGGTTCTTCGTGTGGGGTCAGATCAGGAATCGGCATTGTTCTTGTGTCGCCTCGGGGGGCAACTTATGATTTCTCTCTGCCGATAGAAGCCTCTGCAACTAATAACCAGACGGAATATCGAGCTGTTCTAAAAGGCATCCAATTATTAAGGGAAGTCAGAGCTGATGCAGTCGAGATCTTTGGGGACTCCATGCTCATTGTGGATCAGTTAACAGGACGATCTGAGTGCAAGGATGACATCTTGAGGATTTATTATGAGGATTGTCTTCAACTTTTGAAAGAATTCAAATCTGCTATAATTGAACATATCCCCAGGAATTATAATGGAGAAGCCAACAGACTGGCTCAACATGCTTCTGGGTATCGGCCGATTCAGGGAACGATGACGCTAGAACTCGCGGCCGATGACTGGCGAAAGGAGATCGCCGATTACTTGAAAAGTCCATCCCAAAAGGTAGATCGGCGAACACGTTTTCAGGCTACAAAGTATGTGTTTCTTGAGGATGATTTATTTTATCGGACGATTGATGGAGTTCTTCTCAAATGCTTGGGAACAGAAGAGGCAAAGGTTCTGATGGGAGAAATCCATGAAGGCGTGTGTGGAGCTTATCAATCGGCTCACAAAATGAAATGGATGATCAGGAACAATGGATATTACTGGCCGACCATCCTTGAAGATTGTTTCAAGTACTACAAAGGATGCCAAGACTATCAGAAGTTTGGCAATGTGCAGCGCGCAACAGCATCGGCTATGAATCCAATAATTAAGCCATGGCCGTTCAGAGGTTGGGGAATAGATCTCATCGGACAGATTCATCCTCCATCTAGCAAAGGGCATAAGTTCATATTGGTGGCTACAGATTATTTTACCAAGTGGGTGGAGGCAGTTCCTTTAAGGAACGTAACATCGGCCGATATGATTGAATTTGTTAAAAGCCATATTATATATCGATTTGGCATTCCTCAAACCATCACAACCGATCAAGGGACAATGTTCACTTCTGGAGAATTCGGAGAGTTCGCCGCCGATATGGGAATTAGATTATTAAATTCTTCTCCATACTATGCTCAAGCCAATGGCCAAGCAGAATCGTCTAACAAGGGGATAATCAAGCTAATCAAGAGGAAGATAGAAGAGCAACCTAAGAAGTGGCATATGTCTTTGGCTGAATCTTTATGGGCATACCGCATGGCTTGTCATGGGGCCACTAAAATATCCCCTTATCATTTGGTTTATGGTCATGAAGCGGTCTTGCCATGGGAGATAAGGACAGGGTCAAGACACATATCGCTACTGGATTAGTTAACGGCCGACGACTATTCCTTTCTCATGAAAGATGAACTTGACGATTCGGCGGGTTTGCGGTTAAGAGCCCTGATTAGTATAGAAGAAAACAAGAAAAGGGTGGCCAGATGGTATGATAAAACGGTCAAGGTTAAGCAGTTCTCTCAAGGAGATTTGGTATGGAAGTTGGTGCTGCCGATAGGGTCTAAAGATCCCAAATTCGGTAAATGGTCACCCACTTGGGAAGGGCCGTATAGAATCGGCCGATGTGCCCCTGGAAATGCATATATTCTGGAGACAGTCGAAGGGGAGGAATTCCCAAGAGCTTTAAATGGACGATATCTGAAGAGGTACTATCCAAGCATTTGGGTAGACGCATAACTTACAGCAAAATATGTCAAGGTAACATGGCCGATTTCTCATCGGTTTTCTGGCTACACATCTGGTGAAAGAAATATTGGGATTCGTTATTGAATGGAAATTACAGATTACATGGCCGACATGGTAGAAGTCACCCTTAGAATAAAAATACTGGTGTGTCTACTGATTACGCCTACGCTGGATTTCTCTCTCGATGCGACCTAGTTTTATCATGAGGGTGAGCCTTTTCTCTTTCAAGTCTTCTGTAGTGGCTCCAGTTTCAGCTTGGTTGCAGAGTTCTTTCAGCAGGCGGGTCTTCTCCTCTTCCAGATCTTCCATGGCGACTTCAGTTGTAACTTTACAAGGAAGTGAAGAATTTTTGTTGGGAGATGGTCGTTTGCGGACCAAAAAATGAGCGCTTATGAGGTCCGAATATTCCTGGACAGCGGCAGGAACATGATCTCTAAGTTCCTCAGCATGAGTTCTTATCAAATTTCTGTCTGCCTGTGATAATGGCTCTTCTGAATGCATGATTTCTATCGCTCGTTCTAGATCAGGGCTGAGACGGTTTGGCTAAACAGAGATAAAAGGAGTTACCTAGTATCGGAGCGATTGAGATGCTTAAGAAAAAGGTAGAGGGGGAGTTCATACCTAGTTGACAGAGGAAGAGGATGAGGAGGACGAACAAGACATCTTGCCGTTCAGTTGGGACAGTGAAAGAAGAAGGAGAGATAAGTGATGCGTGTGCCTCTAGAGATAGTAAACGGTCTGCGTATAAATGAAGAGGGGGTGGATGGATGGTGAGACACGTCCTATCGGAGTAAATACGTACATAAATGCAAGGCAGACTGAAAAGGCAGTTCAAAACCAAATTGGCGCAGTGACATTAAAGGAGCAATAATGTTTAACATATTTTTTACAACCCAAGGAAAGCATCTATAGCTACGATCGCTCGTCGTCTGATTTGATCGGCCGAGTCTACTATTCTCTGATCATTGTCGGCCGATACTGGTATTTCTGACATGCGGCGACGGAGTCTTATTGTTTCACGGGCCAGGTGTTGTCTTTCTTGCTTCAGCTCGCCGATGATGGTTGGGAGTTCTTGGAGCTTTTTCTCTTCAGCGGCTATCTCTTTGGTTATCTGTTCCATCTCCTTGGCTAGTTCTGCTCTCCTCCGTTTCAGCCGATCTATTGCGCCGACGATGTCCGGACGGCAGTTCTCGAGGAAATTGATCCTGTGGTGTACTTCCTGAGCCCGGTGCTTGTATGAGTCGACCTCCTCCTGAGTTTTGGCCATCTGAGCACGATCGGCATACGTTGCAGCGCCCTGGAGACCGGAATCTGCATGCCCTCTATATAGGCAGCATACCCCAAGTCTTCCGACACTTCATCCGGGATGTGATCTTTGACCTCATTGAAAAGTCATCGGATCGGCGATGCATCTTCCACCAATCGGCCGATGTCACCTTGGAGGAGAGTACGAATGCTTTCAAGCTTAGAGCGGACATCGTCGGAGGTAGAGCTCGATGGAACTACATGTGAGGCGATTTCTTCTTCATCGGCCAAGGAGACAGCAAAGGAAAAGATGCTATTGTTGGGAGTATCTTGCTCCTGTAAGGGAACAAAGCAAAGGGTAAGCAAGCGGTGAAAGGAAATCGGCCGATTCTGATGGTAAGATTGTTACCTCTTTGAAACGAATCTCTCTTGCCTGCGCCGGTGGAAGTGTTTCCCTTGTTTCAAGGACTGGTGCACTTGGTTCGCCGGAAGAAGAAGATTCGATCGTTATCAGTGCTCCGCTTGGGCCAGCTTCCTGAGAAAGACATAAATTCCCGTGAAAATACTATGGGAAAATGAAATGAGATGGTAATGGAAATTTGCCATGCCTCTGTGGGTTTCCCGGCCGATTCCTGCTGTGGAGTTATAATTGGCGTACCCAAGTCGACCTGCATCAAAATTGGTTAAGTTTTCTGAATATTGAGGATGCAGGGTAAGAGATCGTGTACCTCGGCAACAGGAGCTGCTGTAATCTCAGTCCCCACTTGAGACGTGGGCGATAGTTGTGGGGACTGCGGTGGGACAACTTGTGCAGCCTGGCAAAGAAATGGAATTGATGTCAGTAGAAGATTTGGGGAATATATGAGATAAATAAGGTTACCTGGACAACTTCTACTAATAGTGATGCTGCAGCGGCCCCGGCTTCGGCGGTGACTTGGGGATCGGCCGTCTCGACAACTGGTAGGGGTAAAGGACCTGAGGCCTCAGCGAGTATCACCTCCACTTGATCGGCCGATCCAACACGGGGAGTCTCGGTCGATACTGCTGCCATCTGGCTAGCCGATCCGATGCGGGAGATTTCAGCCGATGCTATTGTCGCCTGATCGGCCGATCCAATGCGAGCTCGCACCCGACGGCTGGTTATCTTTGATGTTGGTCTTTTGGGCGCTCGTCTTGATCGGCCGGTTGAGATATCTCTGATAGATGGAGCATGGAAGCCGATGAGTGGGTATGGTGTGTATTGGTGATGGCTATCAATCGGCCGGCCGCTTCGGCTCCGCATCGGGGGAACATGGCTTTCAGACTGAAGGGGTAAACATAAGTTAACAACGAGATGATAATGCAACATTGAAATCGGCTAAGGAGAAAAGGACATACCGCTGCATTTGGGTCGATGTTCTCTGGGTCCAGAATGTTGCAGTAAGTTGATGGAGATTTATAGAAAAGATGCTGCTTCCATTCTGCCCACCATAATTTATACTGTTGGGTGGCGAAAGAGGCAACTGACCCGCCGTTCAAGTCAATGGTGCTGGAGTCGGGTACTAAATCGCACAATCGGCTGTAGTCAAGACTTGAAGTTAGTCCGTCTCTGAATTTTGCTTGGCCGGCGAAATAGACTCGAATTGGCAGTTGGCCAAAACCCAGTTGCCTTGCTGCAGCCGACGGGCAGTAGAACTCGTAGGTGGGTAAGTCCTTTCCTGAGAAGAAGTTGGCCGGCAGAATTCCCGGCTTGATCAAGACGTCCATTAATTCTCTGTTAAATGTATGGGTGGAGAAATCGAAGCATACAGGCAATTCGAAAATCGGCTCTGCGGTCTGATATGGATGCGAGATGATCATCTCCTCACTAAGTCCATTATAGAAACATCTAAAATATTCAGCTACGCGGGTAGCGGTGAATTGGCAGCCAGGAAAGGCCGATACCGCTTCTCCAAAAGATCTGCAGCGGCGACGGACCGATGGATTCTCCTCTGATTCGATGTTGGGAAAGGTCTTTGTCTCTATCCGCTGCTGAGAGACCTTGCTCATGTGTAGATTGAGCCAGAGGGTGATGAACCACCAAGGACCGCCTGGATTCCCTATCGGCTCTCCTTTCGACAGCTTAACGCCGATTTGGTGCATCAGATGGTATGCCGATCCCAGCAAATGTTTACCGAGAGGGATGGCCGATCCTTGTGCAAGAGACTCTGCCAAAGCTTGAGTGTTGGAAGAGGGGCCGACCGCTCTGCCACAGAAGAAGTGTTTCTCCAGCCACATCATCAAGAAGGCAGTGTGCTCCCTCTGTGAGACTGTCCCTGTCTTCATGTTTTTCCTGATGTATCCTTTCCACCCGCCGATTCCTTTGGTCTCCAGCCGATGAGATGGCTTAAACAGATAATTGAAGGGGGTATCAGCGGAGGAAACATCTAGGCCGGTCAGCAGCAGGACATCGGCCAAGGTCGGGGTCATGGGTCCGTGTCCAAAAAGGAATGCGTTAAGTGCATCGGACCAGAAGTAAGAGGCTACCATAACCAAAGGTTCGTTCCTTTCCATCTGAGACAGGGATAAGTCTATACATTGGCCGATTTTGAGTTCTTCCCATTGAACCTTCCAAGACCCGGCTACCCTCTGGTACCATTCTCTCCACCCGGGTGTTTCATTCGGCCAGGATCTGAAAGTGCCCACCCAATGATCTAAATCCATGGCTGACTGCTTAAAGGGGATCCTATGAGTTTCTAAACTGATCAGATCCGTTGGATCAGGGCTCCCCATAGGGCCCAGATAGATAAGGTCAGGGGATTCTGAGAGAGGAATGGTGATTCTGTGCCTAAATGCCTAAAAAAGGGAAAAAGGGAAGAAGCTAAGAAAGGGTCCGGAAAATACTGAAGCAGTAGAAAGGCAAAAAAGGGGAAAATTTCGAGCATTTACCTCTGGGATGGAAGCCATCGTCGCCGATGACGCCGCTGGGGAAGCCGCCGATTGGGCCGCCGCCGCCAAAGGAGCAGCCGATGGGGCCTCTGTAGATGGGGTGGTCGCCGATGGAGACGCCATTGGGGGTCGGAGTAGGCTGCGGATGAGATCGCCGGAAAAGGGGAGCACTTGGAAATCGAAGGAGCTTGGAGGAAGACGAACAGTAATGCGACGGAGAGAATGCTGGATTCGTGGAGAAGGAGAGACGGAGAAAGCCAGTACTTAAGAGAGATCAGGAGAGCAAGGGCAAAGATGGTATTTTTACCGCGCCGTCTACACGAGTCCCAGGGGAGCGGTCAATTCGCGCGCCCGGTTCGAGGACATTGCAATCATTGTGCCGCGGAACGGAAGGAGATTTTTACTACGCCCGTTTCGGAGGAGAGGATTAAAGAAAAGAGTTTCGAAGGAAAAGTTATATTTTACTCCGAAACTGGGGGGCATGTGTTGACGCCAGATTTTGACACGTGTTGAATCGGCGTCAGGAGGAGAAGATTGGCCGATGCGGCAGATCTGAAAGCTACAGAAAGGAATCGGCCGATTGAAGTAACAATTGGAAATCGGCCGATTGGTGGCGCAGCCTATGCCAACAGGATGGGATTATTCCAGAAGATCCTAGTCAAAAGCTAGTCAACAGGGCACGCCAAGTCGGTCAAGGAGCAGTTGAAGGGAATCCTGATTGGATTAGGGAACGGCGGCGGAAGATTCTGCGGGAGTCCGTTTCCTTTAAAAGTTCTTATAGATATAGTAGTTTTCCTGTTTTTTAAATAAGGTTGTAACAAGTCGTGATCGACCAGGAGTCCTAGCTTTAGGGTATAAATAGGAGTCGTCAGGGTCTTGCAAAGACATCAATCAATACATCAATCAACAACAGTACTTCTACTTTTCCAGCAATTTACTTTCAAGTCGGCGACTTCGCCAATATTTTCTTCTTCCACGAGTTCGTACGGATTGGCAGGGCTGCATCAACTTGATCTCCGGCCAATTGGTAGGTTCCGCTTACCGAGTAATATCCGAGCTTTAGCTACGGACGCCAGATTTTGACACGTGTTGAATCGGCGTCAGGAGGAGAAGATTGGCCGATGCGGCAGATCTGAAAGCTACAGAAAGGAATCGGCCGATTGAAGTAACAATTGGAAATCGGCCGATTGGTGGCGCAGCCTATGCCAACAGGATGGGATTATTCCAGAAGATCCTAGTCAAAAGCTGGTCAACAGGGCACGCCAAGTCGGTCAAGGAGCAGTTGAAGGGAATCCTGATTGGATTAGGGAACGGCGGCGGAAGATTCTGCGGGAGTCCGTTTCCTTTAAAAGTTCTTATAGATATAGTAGTTTTCCTGTTTTTTAAATAAGGTTGTAACAAGTCGTGATCGACCAGGAGTCCTAGCTTTAGGGTATAAATAGGAGTCGTCAGGGTCTTGCAAAGACATCAATCAATACATCAATCAACAACAGTACTTCTACTTTTCCAGCAATTTACTTTCAAGTCGGCGACTTCGCCAATATTTTCTTCTTCCACGAGTTCGTACGGATTGGCAGGGCTGCATCAACTTGATCTCCGGCCAATTGGTAGGTTCCGCTTACCGAGTAATATCCGAGCTTTAGCTACGGGCGCATCGCTGTGGCTTCATTTGGATTTATTCACCAGTTATCGATATTTACTAGAATTGCAAGTTTTACCTGTTATTCTAGTATTATCACCAGTTATCCAGCTTGAGATCAGGATAATCGGCTTCGTCATCGTTCTCCTTCGATTTATTATCTCACAGCCGATTAGATCTATTTCAAGTGTTGTCCTTGCAGTAGTCGTCTAGATCGCTCCAGCAGTTTTCTTTACGATTACTATACGATTATCGGCTGATCCATAGCCGATCATCTCTACAGCAAATCGGCCGATTCGCCGCCGACGCGCTCCTCAGGACAGATCGGAACCCCAGCCGATCGACGCGCCTGGAATTTAATACTCTATTTACTTGTCAATCAACAGGTCAGATTGACTGGCACGCCGCGCGAACTGCACCAGGGCGATAACCCGAACAGGAGCTAAGCAGATTCTCCCGGGTCGTGTCTCCGACGCTGAAGACCCATCGGCCGATTCCTATCCGGCCGATTTTAGCGCCAACACCCGGAAGCATGTTGGGCCAGTCTGTTGGCCTCTTCATTATAATTCCTAGGGATATGCTCAATTATTGCAGACTTGAACTCCTTTAAAAGCTGAAGGCAATCCTCATAATAAATCCTCAAGATATCATCCTTGCACTCAGATTGCCCCGTCAACTGATCCACAATGAGCATGGAATCTCCAAAAATTTCGACTGCATCACCTCTGACTTCCCTTAATAATTGGATGCCTTTCAGAACGGCTCGATATTCCGCCTGGTTATTAGTTGCGGAGGTTTCTATCGGCAGAGAGAAATTATAACTTGCCCCCCGAGGCGACACAAGAACAATGCCGATTCCTGATCCGACCCCACACGAAGAACCATCAAAATATAGAGTCCATGGAACTGGTTCAACAGTGGCTATTTCTGATCCACAATGCTGAACTACGAAATCGGCCATCACTTGACCTTTGACGGCTTTGGCCGATTCGTACCTTAAATCGAATATCTTGTTACATCATCCTTCTTCTAATCCGTTTTCTAATCCGTCCTTCACCACATCATCCTTGCACATGACTATGCATTCTGCCGATAACAAATAGTGCCTGAGCTTGGTACATGAGAAGTATAAACACAAGCATAGTCGCTCCACAGAGGAATATCTTGTTTCGGTGTCTAAGAGTCTTCTGCTGAAGTAGTATACCACTTGTTCTATCCCCTCAAACTCCTGTACCAACGCTGATCCAATAGCTTGTTCATCGGCCGATAAATATAACTTGAACGGCTTACCAGGCCGTGGTGGAACCAATACCGGAGGTGAAACCAGATACTGCTTGATATTCTCTAGTGCCTTGCGCTGTCCTTCTCCCCATATGAATTCCTGGTCGGGCTTTAATTTCAACAGAGGGGTAAAAGCCTGAATACTTCCTGACAGGTTGGATATGAATCTTCTGATAAAATTGACCTTACCGATGAGGGACTGTAGCTCAGTTTTATTTTGTGGGGCCACCACTTTGTTGATGGCGTCTATGGTCTTGCGGTTGACTTCTATCCCGCGCTCATGGACCGTGAATCCTAAGAATTGCCCAGCCGATACACCAAATGCACACTTGTTCGGGTTCATCTTCAACCCATGCTTCCTTGTGCACTCCAGTACTTCTTGTAAATCGGCCAGATGATCTTGGTGACCTTTTGACTTGACCACGACGTCATCTATATAAATTTCCACCGATGAACCAATGAGCCTGTGGAAGATGTAATTCATGGCCCGATGATACGTAGCGCCGGCGTTCTTCAACCCAAAAGTCATAACCACCCATTCAAATAAACCAAGATGACCTGGGCACCTGAAAGCCGTTTTCGAGATATCTTCTTCGGCCATTAATATCTGATTGTACCCTGCATTCCCATCCATGAAACTTATGACTTTGTGTCCTGCGGCAGCATCTACCAAGATATCGGCCGTTGGCATCGGATATCCATCCATTGGCGTAGCCTGATTTAAGTTCCTGAAATCGATGCACACACGTAACTTTCCATTCTTTTTGTATACGGGCACAATATTAGAAATCCATTCGGCGTAGCGGCACTGCCGAATAAATCCTGCTTCAATCAACTTTGTAATTTCGGCCTTTATATCAGGTAGAATTTTGGGGTTACACCGTCGTGCAGGTTCCTGATATGGCCGATATCCTGATTTTATAGGTAACCGGTGTTCAACAATAGACCGGTCTAGTCCTGGCATCTCATGATATTCCCAAGCAAAGCAATCCTTGAACTCTTTTAATAAACTTATCAATTTACATTTGTACTCAGGATCCAAATTAGCACTAATGTACGTCGGCCTTGATTTGCTGCTATCTCCCAAATCTACCATCTCTAATAAATCGGCCGACGTAAACCCATGCCCAAGCTTCCCATCTTCTCGGACGAGCTGATCCATCTATTCTGAATCTTCAGAGCCGACTGCTTGGATCGGCTGTAGACCAAAATCGGACACTTTCAGGAAGTCAGTGTCCCATGTCCTGCCAGATATACACTTGATGTGCTCGCAGCTCCACTGTTGCGTGTTGGCCGCTGCAACGCTGTAGACGGAATCGGCAGTGACTACCTCTGTGCTGTCGCCGACCCATTGCACAAGGCATTGATGCATTGTAGATGGGACACAGCAGTTTGCGTGTATCCAGTCACGACCAAGCATCATGTTGTAGGACCCCTTGCCATTAATAACGAAAAAAGTGGTTGGGAGGGTCTTACTGCCGATGGTGAGGTCGACGCAGAGCGCTCCGCGGGTGGGAGACACGTTGCCTTCGAAATCCTTCAGCATCATGTCCGTCTTGGTGAGGTCTTCGTCGCCCTTGCCTAGCTTGCGGAACATGGCATACAGCATGATGTTAACTGCAGCGCCTCCATCTACTAGTAATCTGGTGACGGGTCTTCCGTTAACATAGCCTTTGAGAACAGCGCTTTAAGATGCTGTCGTTTTTCCTCTTCTGGTTTCTCAAACGTAGCCGTCATCGGCTCCAACACTAGTTGTGCCATTTGTTCTTCCTGCGTTCTTGTTACTTTATCCCAATCGTTGGGCGCCATGAACTCCATCGGCAGTATGAACACCATATCGATTTCGGCTGCCGATTCTTGGTTGTTTGCTTCTTGATCATTTTTCTTTGGGCGCCACACCCGAGACTTAACATTTCTTTTCTCTGGCACCTGCCTCTGTTCTTCTTCTTGATGCTCCCACTGGCGTAGGCATTGGATCCTTCGCTTCTGGGATCTGGATAGGCCATCGGGACACCACCTGGGATTTGCTGGTTTGGCCGATGATCTGGCGTGTTCCCAATCTGGTTCCCTTCCTAAGGGATCCTCGTCTGATACCCTGTCATCGGCCATCTCTTCCAGCCGATCGTGCACGCTGACCCTGCCCCCCAGTCCATCCTGTTGGTCGATCTTGCTTTTTGACTGGTGGTACTGGTCAACTCTGCCCCCCTGCCGATCATGCACCGAAACGCGCTGTTCCTCTCGTCCGCGCCGATTTCTGCTGATCGGCTCTGATCCTCTGTCCCTAGAGTGTGGCTTCGGGCGATCGTTGCAGCTCAATCCGTTACACTCCGGACAGTTATCGGCAGACGGCAATCTGATGTCGTTCTCCCAGCAATGGATGAAGAACGGACATTGCTAGTGATCTTCATGCCGGCGTATCATCTCTTCCTGGTATCTTGATTGTTCTTGCTGCTGCCGATACTTACTGAGTAAGAACTGGGAGGTGACGGGCTTGCGTGGTCGTTTTGGCCCCCGCCTGTTCCTTTTGATTTCTTCCATCGTGATCTGCCTCCTGGGATCGACGGCGCCGCCCCTTCTCGCCAATTCTGACGTCAGCACCTTGGTTTGACTTGAATTTCCTCCAGCGTTAACCATGTTGGCCGGGAAGGGATGCTGATCTATCTTCATCGGTTTCGCCGATTTAGCTGGAGTTTCAAATTTAAGCCTCCCCTGCTCGATGGCCGATTGTATCTGTTGACGGAAGACTTTGCATTCATTTGTATCATGAGATGTGGCGTTGTGCCACTTGCAGTATTTCATCTTCTTAAGTTGATCGGCCGAAGGGATGGTGTTATGCTGAGATAGCTTAATCTATCCTTCCTGAAGCAATAAATCGAAAATTTTATCGGCCTTTGACGTGTCAAAGCCAAATGTTTCTGGCTCCTTCTTTCCAAAAGGGCATGATATCGGTTTTTTCCCTTTGACCCACTCTACCAAGCCGATTTCCTCTTCCCCATCGGATTCAGATCCTTCCAAGTATGCCACCTTCTTTTGGAAATTCCTCCGCTGTTCAAACGGTCGGACCTCTTGTCCTAACAATCGGTGGACGATTTGGCTCAGGCTTTCAAACTCTTGGGCAGCATATCTTTCTTTGATTTGTGGCAAGAGGCCTTGGAAAGCGATATCGGCCAACTGTGCATCGGTTAGAGCCAGACTGTAGCATTTGTTCCTGACTTCTCTGAACCTCTGTATATATCCCATCACTGGTTCATCGCTCCTCTGCCTGAGGCTGGTCAAATCTGAGAGTTTCATCTCGTGTACTCCTGCGTAGAAGTACTAGTGGAACTGTTTCTCTAGATCGGCCCATGTAACAATAAAATTTGGCGGCAAGGTGGTGAACCACTGGAAGGCCGATCCGGACAGAGACGATGAAAACAAACGCACCCTCAGAGCATCTTGCGTGGCAGCCTCCCCGCACTGGATGATGAATCGGTTGATATGCTCCACAGTGGATGTATCGTCCGTCCCTGAGAACTTGGTGAAATCAGGAACTTTGTAGCGGCGTGGGAACGGCAGCAAGTCATAGGCCGATGGATATGACATCTTGTAGGTGTAAGTTTGAACTTTTGGCTTCAATCCAAACTGGTCCTGGATTACTTCTGCTATTCTTGCCGTCTAGTCCACCTGCTGCTGATGAACAGCTGTTCGCGGTGCGGGCATGTGCTGAAGAGCTGGCACGGCTGGGTGATGAATCGGCGAACTTTGCTGAGCGGCCAATAGTTGATGGCGAAGTGAGTCCGCCCCCCCATCGTATGTCATCGTTGGCGCCGTGCCTCTGAATGCTTCTACAGTGCTTGCCCCCCTGCCGATTTCTGATGAGATCGGCTGATACTGGGGAACCGTCGGCCGGACGGCCGATTGGTGTGGCACCTGGATTGAATAACTCCCGTATCCGTTCGTTGGCTCGGGAAAATACATCATCGCCGATGTTCCTCAAGGTACCGAGCTTGTGGGCAGCGATTGCACAGAAGCAATCTGGACGGGTTGAAGCGGTGTTTGTGATGGGAGACATGGTGCACCGTTGTATCTTGGAGACGCCGGGGGCAATGGAGAGTTGTACCCCTCGCGTTGCGTCAATATCGGCTGAGGAGCCGATTGGGACGTGTATGGTAGGCTTCTGGCTGGCAGAGCGGTTGGCGGGGCATATGCTGGTCCCTGATAGCCTTTGACTGCTCCATTGGCCAGAGAGCTGATGACGGCGTTATACACCGTGTTGGTCATCACTTAGGATTGGTCGATGAATGCCTGATAAACGGATTGTTGGATCATTTCTGACATCTTGCCCGAGTCCTCAGCAATGGTGATGTGGCGGGGAGCTAGAATAGGAGTCTTCTTGACAGCCTCCCCGCTTCTGGTACGACCGAACGACTGGAGGTACATCTTCTTGTAATCTTCTAGATGCTTGGCCAATTCTTCCCTCTGGTCGTCCTTGAGATCCGCTTCTGTGACCTCATTGATGTTACTGTCGGAGATTTCTGTGTTCTTCGACATATCAGATCTTGGATTCATCCGAGCGTGCCAAAAGTGTGTTGGCGTTAAAATCGGCCGGATAGGAATCGGCCGACGGTCTTTAGCGTCGGACACACGACCCGGGAGAATCTGCTTAGCTCCTGTTCGGGTTATCGCCCTAGTACGGTTCGCGTGGCGTGCCAGTCAATCTGACCTGTTGATTGAAAAGGAAATAAAGTATTAAATTCCAGGCACCTTGATCGGCTGGAGTTCCGATCTATCCTGAGGAGCGCGTCGGCGGCGAATCGGCCGATTTGCTGTAGAAATGATCGGCTATGGATCAGCCGATAATCGTGTAGTAATTGTAAAGAAAACTGCGGGAGTGATCTAAACGATTACTACAGAGACAACACTTGAAATAGATCTAATCGGCTGTAAGATGATGAATCGAAGAAGAACGATGACGAAGCCGATTACTCTGATCTCAAGCTGGATAACTGGTGATAATACTAGAATAACAGGTAAAACTTGCAATTCTAGTAAATATCGATAACTGGTGAATAATCCAAACGAAACCACAGCGATGCGCCCGTAGTTAAAGCACGGATATTACTCAATAAGTGGAACCTACCAATTGGCCGGAGATCAGGTTGGTGGAGCCCTGCCAATCCGTACGAACTCGTGAAAGAAGAAAAATATTAGCGAAGTCGCCGGCTTGAAAGTAAATTGCAGGAAAAGTAGAAGTATTGTTGTTGATTGATGTCTTGATTCCCTTTGCAAGACCCTGACGACTCCTATTTATACCCTAAAACTAGGACTCCTGGTCGATCACGACTTGTTACAATATTATTTAAAAAAAACAGGAAAATTACCATATCTATAAAAACTTTTAAAGCAAACGGACTTTCCCCATCGGCGACGATGATCTTCATCCAAGAGGTAAATACTTGAAATTTTTTCCCTTTTTGCTTTTCCACTGCTCCAGTACTTTCCGGATCTTTACTCAGTTTCTTCCCCTTTTCTCCCTTTTTTAGGCACTTAGGCACCGGATCACCATCCCCCTCTCAGAATCCCCTGACCTTATCTGCTTAGGCCCTATGGGGAACCCCGATCCAACTGACCTGATCAGTCTAGAGACTCACAGAGTCCCGTTCAAGCAATCACCTATGGACCTAGATCAGTGGGTAGGTACCTTTAGATCCTGGCCAAATGAGACCCCCGGCTGGAGAGAATGGTACCGGAGAATAGCCAGGTCTAGGAGGGTTAAGTGGGATGAACAAAAAATCGGCCAATGCATAGACCTCTCTCTGTCCCAGATGGAGAAAAATGAACCTCTGGTTATAGCAGCTTCTTACTTTTGGTCCGACGCACTCAATGCGTTTATTTTTGGACATGGACCCATGACCCCAACTTTGGCCGATCTCCTACTGTTGACCGGCCACGACATCTCCTCCGCCAATATCCCTTTTAACTATTTGATTAAGCCATCACATCGGCTAGAGACCAAAGGAATCGGCGGGTGGAAGGGGTATATTAGCAAAAATATGAAGACCGGGACAGTTTTAGAGAGGGAGCATACTGCTTTTCTGATGATGTGGCTAGAAAAGCACTTTTTCTGTGGCAGAGCAGTTGGACCCTCTTCTAACACTCAGGCTTTAGCGGAAGCTCTGTCACAAGGATCGGCCATCCCCCTTGGAAAACATCTGCTGGGATCGGCCTATCACCTGATGCACCAAATCGGCATTAAGCTGTCAAAGGGGGAGCCGATTGGGAACCCTGGCGGTCCCTGGTGGTTCATCACCCTCTAGCTCAATTTATATATGAGCAAGGTCTCTCAGCAACGGATAGAGACCAAAACTTTCCCTAACATCGAGTCAGAGGAGAATCCAACTGTCCGACGACGCTGCAGATCCTTTGGAGAGGCGGCATCGGCCTTCCCTGGCTGTCAGTTTACTGCTACCCGTACAACTGAGTACTTCAGATGCCTTTACAATGGCCTTAGTGAAGAGACTGTCAGCTGGCATCCGTATCAAGCAGTGGAGCCGATTTTCGAATCACCCATCAGCTATGACTTCTCCACTCATACTTTTGACAGGGAGCTTATGGACATCTTGATTAGGCCAAGAATTCTGCCAGCCAATTTCTTCTGAGGAAAGGACTCTCCCACATATGAGTTCTACAATCCATCGGCTGCAGCAAGGCAACTGGGTTTTTGCCAACTGCCGATTCGGGTCTACTTTGCTGGTCAAGCGAAATTCAGAGATGGACTGACTTCAAGTCTTGACTACAATCGGTTGTGCGATCTAGTGCCAGATTCTAGCACTATTGACCTGAATAATTGGTCAGTGGCCTCTTTTGCCACCCAGCAATTTAAATTATGGTGGGCAGAATGGAAGCAATACCTTTTCTGCAAATCTCTATCAACTTATTGCAACATCCTGGATCCAGAAAATATCAACCCAAATGCAGCGGTATGTCCTTTCTCCCAGCCGATTCCAATACCATTTCTTTCCACACTTTCATTTTATCATTAACTCGCATTTATCTTCTTAGTCTGAAAGCCAGGTCCCTCCGATGCGGAGCCGAAGCAGCAGGCCGATAGATAATCATCATCCATATACACCATACCCACTCATCGGCTTTCATGCTCCAACCATCAAGGACATCTCCACTGGCCGATCGAAACGAGCACCGAAAAGGCCAACCTCGAAGATAACAAGCCGTTGAGTGCGAGCCCGCATCGGATCGGCCGACCAGACGGCGGTAGCATCGGCTGAGACTCCCCGCATCGGATCGGCTGACCAGACGGCAGTGGCATCGGCCGAGATTCCGATCCCTTTATCCTTGCCAGCTATCGAGATAGCCGATCCTCAAGTCACCGCCGAAGTCGGGGCAGCTGCCACATCACTACTAGTAGAAGCTGTTCAGGTGATCTTGCTTATCTCATATATTCTTCAAGTCTTCCACTAACATTAACTCTCTCCCTCTGCCAGGCTGCACAAGCTATTCCACCGCAGTCTCCGCAGCAATCGGCTACGTCCCAAGTCGAAGCCGAAACTCCAGCAGCTCCACCCGTCGAGGTAAATGATCTCTTACCTTAATCCCTATATATTCAGAAGACTTAACCGATCCTGATGCAGGCCGATTTGGGTATGCTAGCTATAACCCCACAACAAACATCGGCCGG
The DNA here is from genome assembly GCA_032594955.1 of Panicum miliaceum. Lineage (NCBI taxonomy): Eukaryota > Viridiplantae > Streptophyta > Magnoliopsida > Poales > Poaceae > Panicum > Panicum miliaceum. Next base: position 26,319,754 of record CM064066.1, on the reverse strand, counting down.
AAGATCAAAAGAGGCATGGCAAATTTCTCACACCATCTTATTTCAATTTCCCATAGCATACTTACAGGATCTGTTTTCCATGTCTTTTCAGGAAGCTGGTCCAAGCGGAGCACTGATAATTGTTGAATCTTCTTCCTCTGACGAGCCAATTGCACCAGCCCCTGAGACAAGGGAGACGCTTCCACCGGCGCAAGCAAGAGAAATTCGTTTTAAGGAGGTAACAAACTTACCATTGGAACAGGCCGATTCCCCTTTACTGCTTGCCAACCCTTCTCTTTATTTCCCACAGGAGCAAGATACCCCGAACAACAGCATTTTCTCCTTTGCTGTCTCTTTGCCTGATGACGAAGAAATCGCTTCACACCCAATTTCGTCGAGCTCTGCCTCCGATGATGTCCGCGCCAAGCTTGAAAGCATGCGTATTCTCCTTCAAGACGACATCGGCCGATTGGTAGAAGACGCTTCGCCGATTCGACGACTTTTCAACGATATCAAGGGTCGAATCCCGGAAGAAACAACAAAAAACTTGGCGCATGCTGCTTATATAGAGCATATGCAGATTCCGGTTTCCAGGGCGCTGCGCCACATGGCCGATCGCGCCCAGATGGCAAACACCCGGGAAGAGGCCGATTCATACAAGCACCAGACTCAAGAGGTACATCAAAAGATCAACTTCCTCGAAAGCTGTTGCCCGGACATCATCGGCACGATAGATCAGCTCAAACGGAGAAGAGCAGAGCTGGCCAAGGAGATGGAGCAGATAACCAAAGAGATAGCCGCTGAAGAAAAGAAGCTTCAAGAACTCCCATACATCATCGATGAGCTGAAGCAAGAAAGACAGCACTTGGCCCGTGAAACGATAAGGCTTCATCGCCAAATGTCAGAAGTTCCAGGATCGGCCGATGATGACCAGAGAGTACTAGACTCGGCCGATCAAATTAGGCGACAAGCTATTGCGGCCATAGGTGCTTTTCTTGGGCTGTAAAGAATACTGTAAACATTTATTGCTCCTTTAATGCTACTGTGCCGACTTGATCTTGAACTGTTTCTTTAGCCAGCTTTGCATTTATGTACGCTTTTACTCTGATAGCACGTGTCTCACCATCTATCTACCTCTCTTTCCTTTATAAGTAGACCCTTCACCGTCTCCAGAGGCACATGCATTACTTATCTTCTCTTTCTCTCTTAACCGTCCCAAACCGAATAGCAAGATGTCTTCTTCGTCCTCTTCATCTTCTTCCTCTGTCAACCAGGTATGAACTCTCCTCTGCCTTTCCCCTAAGCACCTTAATCACTCTGATGTTGGCTAATCTCTTTACCTCTGTTCAGCCAAAACGTCTCAGCCCTGGTCTAGAACGAGCGATTGAAATCATGCATTCAGATGAACCACTGTCACAAGCAGACAAAGATCTGATAAGAGCTCATGCTGAGGAACTCAAAGATCATGTTCCCGCTGTTGTTCAGGAATATTGGGACCTTATAGATGCTCACTGTGTGGTCCGTAAACGACCATCTTCTGAAAAGAGTCCTCCACTCCCTTGTAAAGTCAAGACTGAAACTGCCATGGAGAGTTTGGAGGAGAAGAAGACCCGCCTCCTGATAGAACTTTGCAATCAAGCTGAGACTGGAGCCACCATAGAGGATCCGAAGGAGAATAGGATCCGCCTTATGATAGAGCTGAGTCGCGTCGAGATTGAAATCCAGAGTAGGCGCAATCAATACATGCCTCAGTATTTTTATTCTAAGGGCGACTTGTACCATGTCGGCCATGTACTCTGTCATTTTCATCCAATAGTGAACTAGTCGAAATGAATCCCAATGTTTTTTCCTTCAGGTGACGTCATCTCTGCATCAGATATGCAGACGAAAACCGATGGAAAATCGGCCATATTGTCTTGATATATTTTACTGCAAGTTATGCATCTACCCAAATGCTTGGATAGTACCTCTTCAGATATCATCCGTTTAAAGCTCTTGGGAATTCCTCCCCTTCAATCGTTTCCAGAATATATGCATTTCCAGGGGCACATCGGCCGATTCTGTACGGCCCTTCCCAAGTGGGTGACCATTTACCGAATTTGGGATCTTTGGATCCTATCGGCAGCACCAACTTCCACACCAAATCTCCCTGAGAGAATTGTTTAACTTTGACCTTTTTGTCATACCATCTGGCCACCCTTTTCTTGTTCTCTTCTATAGTAATCAGGGCTCTCAACCGTAAACCTGCCGAATCATCAAGTTCGTCCTTCATGAGGAAGGAATAGTCATCGGCCGTTAACTGATCTTGAAACGATATACGTCTTGACCCCGTCCTTACCTCCCAATGCAAGACTGCCTCATGACCATAAACCAGCTGATAAGGGGATATCTTTGTGGTTCCATGACAAGCCATCCTACAAGCCCATAAAGATTCAGCCAAAGACATATGCCACTTTTTGGGTTGTTCTTCTATCTTCCTCTTGATTAGCTTGATTATCCCTTTATTGGACGATTCTGCTTGGCCATTGGCTTGAGCATAATATGGAGAAGAAATTAATAATTTAATCCCCGTATCGGCGGCAAACTCTCCGAATTCTCCAGAAGTAAACATTGTTCCTTGGTTAGTTGTGATGGTTTGAGGAATACCAAATCGATAGATAATATTGCTTTTAACAAATTCAATCATATCGGCCGATGTCACGTTCCTTAAAGGAACTGCCTCCACCCACTTAGTAAAATAATCTGTAGCTATCAATATGAACTTATGCCCTTTGCTCGATGGAGGATGAATCTGTCCAATGAGATCTATTCCCCAACCTCTGAGCGGCCACGGCTTAATTATTGGATTCATAGCCGATGCTGGCGCGCGCTGTACGTTGCCAAACCTCTGACAGTCTTGGCATCCTTTGTAATATTTGAAACAATCCTCAAGAATGGTTGGCCAATAATACCCATTGTTCCGGATCATCCATTTCATTTTGTGAGCCGATTGATGGGCTCCACACACGCCTTCATGGATTTCTCCCATCAGAACCTTCGCCTCTTCTGTTCCCAGGCACTTGAGAAGAACTCCATCAATCGTCCGGTCAAATAAATCATCCTCAAGCAACACATATTTTGTAGCTTGAAAACGTATTCGCCGATCCACTTTTCGGGATGGATCTTTCAAGTAATCGGCGATTTCCTTTCGCCAGTCATCGGCCGCGAGCTCTAGCATCATTGCTCCATGAATCGGCCGATACCCGGAGGCATGTTGGGCCAGCCTGTTGGCCTCTTCATTATATTTTCTGGGGATATGCTCAATTATTGCAGACTTGAACTCTTTTAAAAGCTGAAGGCAATCTTCATAATAAATCCTCAAGATATCATCCTTGCACTCAGATCGCCCCGTTAATTGATCCATAATGAGCATGGAATCTCCAAAAATTTTGACTGCATCAGCTTTGATTTCCCTTAATAATTGGATACCAGGCCACTCGCTCGCGCCTCAACCCACAGAACGCCGCCGCCGCTGCCATTGCCGCTGTCGTGCACCACCCGCCCGAGGAGTCCCATCCTCCAGCCTCCCACTACCCAAACCCATCGCCCAGCGAGCTTGCCCTCCCTCCACTGAAGCTCACCGGCCTCTTCCCCGACCATCTCGACCGCCGGAGCACCGCCATCGCCGCCCACGTCGCCGCCGCTCCCCTGCGGCTCCGCGGACAGCCCACTCCGAAGCTCCTCCGTCCAAGCCAAGCCTCGAAACGGGTTCCCGTCGACACCGCGAAGCTCATCGACCAGCCCACGCCCTCCCCTCCTCGCCGGAGCACAGTCGTTGATGCTCCGCACCGCCGCCGCCCCTCTGCTCCGCGCCGACGAGCCACCTCCGGCCACCCCCAACCCCGACCAAGGCCATCCCAAGGTAGCGCTCACCTCCCTGGATCTCCCCGACCCTTTTCCCCTCGCCGCCGACGAGCCCCCTCGCCGGAATCTGGCCGGCCGTCGTGCCAGCGCCGCCCAGGGACCCAATTGCAACGATTGAAATCTTTAAAAGAGTCTGCACGCAAGTTTCTAGGGGCATATCTGTAACCTGTGTTTAAACTTTGATTTCAAAAATAGCGAAATTTTAAAATTCATATAAAATCGTAGAAAAATCAGAAAAATGCAAACCCAACTGTTCTGGAATCGTAAGAAGAAAATATACAACTTTTGTTACATGCATTTCTTCAGATGTTTGCTATATTTTGTTCTGAATTAAATGGAAGGTTTAATAGACTTTAATTGTACCCATTGTTGTAGACCAGTTCTGAATCTGATTTTTGGATAGTAGATTGGTTGCTTGATATGTAGGCCAGTGTAAAAATATTAGGACCAGACCCATCTCTAGCTAAACTTTTTGTTAAAACATTGTTTATGTCATGATATAATAAAACTAATTTGTAACTGCTGTTATATTGTGTTTCATGTTGTGAAACTGTTCCAGAGCTATTATAGTGATGCCTCCATACCACAGCAAAAGTTTAGAACCTTTTTCCTCCCTGTAACTTATTTATATAATTTTGTGGTGGGAAAATGCACTAAATACAGATAATTAGTTTCTGTACCTAGAAAATGTTCATCTTTTTACTGAGGGACACTTTAGAGTAGCTCTTACTGTATAAAAAGTTTCATACACAGAAACCCTGTAAAACATCCTGTAGAAATAGGTGTATCTTGTCCTATTTATTATGCCTTGTTTCTTGCACAATAAAATCTGAAAAATTTACAGTAACACATATATGGTTAGATGAACACCTTGTAAAAGTTTTAGTATCAATACATGAATGGTTTTTTCTGTATAAAAATAACTAGGTTCTAGTAGTGGCTGTGTAATACTTTTTTCATAATTTTTCTGCCGCATAAAAATGTCTTAAAGTTTTACAGTAGTCTGATCTGTGCATAATATACTCTGAATAAAAATTTCATCACCAGAAGTTACCTAGATCAGTGTTTGTGCTTAATCCATGCTTATACTGCGAAAATTAAATTTCCAATATAACACCACCGCTTCTATTAAAGAGCGCCCAAGAAATCGTAACTAAGTAACTTTACAACCAAATCTATGTTATTGTGGACTGCAACTTTATCGTGAAGGAAAATGATCGTCATATACCATCACTACAACTTACACTTGTGCATTCATATAGAATCGACTACTCTCGCCGATGGATTGAACCGAGGCCGGAATATACTCCCCACTGTCTTGAATTCATTCACATCTAGCTAATGGCGGGTGCATGTGCCGCCATGGCCAGGCCATGGGGACATGTAGTCGAGGGCGGTGGGCCTGTTCCGTGAAGCGGGAATTGAAGGGAAAAGTTGCACGTGTGACTCTGTGAGTAACCACGTGACGTGTGTTTAGTTTTCCCTTGCAAGGTTAAGAAATTCGATTCGAATCGTCCGTTTCTCGCGGTTATTGAGACTGCTTGACCCTTTTAACACATAAAGTAAGAAGAGGAACAATGATGATGATTAAACTTGTTGGATGAAAAATTAATTCTTTCACCATGTATGATATTGGATAGTTGCTTACCTAGAATGGATAAAGAAAACTAGAATCTGGAGCTAAAATTTGAAAGTAAGGACCTACTTGTATATGCTTTTCGTCAAAACAAACCCCTCAAGCCAAAAGCCTTGCATGTCTAGGAGTCGGCTAAGTATATTCCACTAGTCGGGTAAGCCTTGCTGAGTATTAGTATACTCAGCCTTGCTTGTGGCTTGTTTTCAGGTGGTACTTTCGAGGATATGATTGCTAGTTTGACTTGGCCGTGTACCCTTCCTCCTAGTTGGTCGGTGGAATGGGATACGCCCCCGGCCAACGGTGATAATACCGAGTGATGTCTCGTACGGGCTACATCGAGACATTCTGTATCGTCGAGTAGTTTATCGTTATTTTCCGTTGCATGGAACTCTGAAGAACTCAATTATTTTCAACTCTGAAGTACCTTGTTTTTACGAATTCGAACTCAGTTGTAATAATAATTTATGATGAACCCTGTGGTGTAAAATTTGTGGAATGTTGTATCCTGTGGGCTCACCTTCGTGTGAGTACATGTATGTGTGGTTTCGATCGGCAAAAACCGTGGTTGTATCGGAAGGTTACCCGACAGACCAATGGATTATTCCGTTTGAAGTGCGAGTTAGCCCTGATTGCCCTCGTGGTGATGGTTAGCACGCTTGAGCCGGATTAATTCAGGTGGTTCTGCCACAAGTTGAAGCAGTCGAAGATGCGTAGAAAGAAAGATGCAGTATAGTCGATGATGTAGTCGTAGGAGTTGGAGGTATAGTTGAAGCAGTCAAAGACATAGTCGTAGTATTCAGAAATATAGTTGAAGCAGTCGGAGATGCAGTCGAGGTTGTCAAAAATGCAGTGTAGCTAAAAATGTAGTCGTAGTAGTCGTAGGTAAAGTTGAAGCAGTCGGAGATGTAGAAGAATCAGACAGAGATGTAGTCAAAGGTGTAGGAGATGTAGTCAAAGTAGACGGAGATGTAGTCGAAGCAGTAGTAGATATAGTCAAAGCAGTCAGAGATGTAGTCAAAGTAGACGGAGATGTAGTCAAAGTAGTCGTAGTTGTAGTCGTTGTAGTCGGAGATGTAGTCAGAGAAGCCATAGTATTAGTCGATGTAGTCGAAGTAATCGATGATGTAGTCGTAGCAGTCGGAGAAGTAGTCGTGGTAGCCGGAAATGTAGTCGATGATGTAGCCATAGTAGTCGGAGAAGTAGTCAGAGAAGCCATAGTATTAGTCGATATAGTCGAAAACGTAGCCGAAGTAATCGATGATGTAGCCGTAGCAGTTGGAGAAGTAGTCGTGGTAGCCGGAAATGTAGTCGAAGTAGTCGATGATGTAGCCGTAGTAGTCGGAGAAGTAGTCGTGGTAGTTGGAAATGTAGTCGATGTAGTCAGAGATGTAATAGTCAGAGGTGTATTTGAATATCAAAGTTGTAGGCCACTAAATTTCATAATCACTGCCAAAAATTGTAAGGGTTTGGATGAATAGACTGGGAGTTACGAATTGTCTTGCAACCAGCAGTATTTTGTCCATAGTTTATCTATGAATCCTTGAGTTCTAAATCAGCCGCACTTATGACACTCAGCCTTGGTGGTATTGTGGATTCCCGTATTAATGAAAAATTTGCACATTGCAGATGGTTCAAGGGACCTGCAACACCCCGAGCGATTTTGGTGCTAGTGGTAGCGCATAACCGCAGCAGCCGCCACCACCGCCCAACATGGCTGAAGTAATGGTTGCCCAGACCGAGTTTCTCCGCCAGCTTGTTCAAGGGCAGCAAGCATTTCACCAATTCCAGCAGCAGCGGGGTGGGCACAATGTCCACCAACCTCAGGCTGCTGGCTACCTGGACTTCTTTGGCACTCAGACCTTTCTGTTTCACAAGACGGAGGAGCCCTTCGATGTGGACGCTCGGATTCGCACAATCGAGTCCAGGTTTTCTCTACTTGTGGTGCCATGTTCCGATGCAAATAAGGCCTGTTTTGCCGCGCAACAACTTCGCGGTACCACGCTGTCACACCCGGTTTAAGGACAAAACTGAATGCATAACTATATGTATGTCGGGATCAAGTTCCATACATATAGTGACATCATCAGTGAATAACAGCAACAGTATCACGTAAAGAAACATAAATAAGGACTTACAAGACTATCAGAGATATGCGCTTATAATGGAAATGAAGGCTCCAAACTTCATAGGCAAACGACTGGGGGTTGTGTACGCCTAGAACTCTTCATCATCTTCAGTAGGCTTCACACCTTTTTCTTCTGAGCAGCAGTTAGCAAGGGTGAGTACACTTATGGTTGGTACTCAGCAAGGCCACAAGAAATAACCAGAGTAACGATTTAAATCCATCCTTTAAGTTTATTAATCATGTGAGGGTCCAGGCCGCTCTTGACCGTGAGCACGGCTGATATATCAGTTTTAGACACTCTGGAGAGGTTGTACACTTTCACCACAAGTCGCGTAAAAGTTCAAAAGAACTTTGGACCCAACCATGCTGTGCTAGCTAGGCACAATACCACACTTCCGAGGTGTGATTGCATAGGGACGCTACGAGGCCTTTACAAAGATTCCCTAATAAGAAGTAGTCCGCTAGAGTTTCGGTAGCAGTGTGGTCCATAAACCTCCCTAATGGTCAGCACCTTAGCGAAGGCTGCTACCCCAAGAGGACCGGGCTATGACCCCTATCACCGACCCCCTCCTTGCCCTTTCGGTAAGACCGCTTCAAACTAGAGTCTCTAATTAATTAGCCAAGGCCAGAGCCATATAGTCCTCGTGGTTGTACTGTTTTCCTGGGTGGTTCTCCACGTTCCAATTAATATATGGTATTCTTGTAAATAAGCATAGATAGAAGGATGGTTAGGGTCACTTGCCTTTTTCCAACGAAAAGCTACTCTTACTGCTCTTCAGCTCTTGCTTACATGGAAACCTTGGTCTTCAAGCTTCAATAGCGATCATTCTATTCGAAGCAAACATCGAGCACAAACATACAAAATAACAAACAAGTACAGCTAAGAACAATACACCAATCACAAAACAAAAGCTTTTAAAAAAGCGTGCTAAAGGATAAGGCTCACTGCTACGGTTACAAGAGCACAAGAAACACGGAAAACGGAGCTAGGGTTGAAAAGACACAGCTATCGGAAGATTGGTATTATAAAAGAAACAAAGAACTATGAGCTTTATTTATTTTATTTGGAAAATAAATGTAAAAGATATTCAAGAAAAAATATCCCTGATTATAATTAACTTATATTATATTTTTATTTATAAAAGCGGAGTAGAACTTAGTCATATTTTATTGATGATTGTCTATGTACAAATTACACTAATTAACAATTAATTAGAAAAAAACTTGTGAGAGCATCTAAACGCATAACTTTATATTTGGTGTTCAACTAAATAAATTATATTTAGAACACATTTGAGTTGGTATTAATTGAATTGACATTAGTTATGAAAAACCGGAGGTAAAGACCTAGGTAGATTTTAATTAGAAAAACTAGGTGAGAGAACTTTAATCAAATTAAATCTATATTTAATTTAAACATAGGAACCGAGGCACAACGACACGACTAAACAGTAGCTTAGGGTTTTAGAAGACTAATGCAACAAGAACGAGTCGAAACGGAGCTAAAATGACGAAGGTAGGGCTAAAACAATGCTCCAGGGACTTATCTGCGAAGAAACTGAACTTCCAGGGGCTAAATCTGAAGAAATCAGGGTCTAAAGCGCAATTGAACCTTAAACAGAGGGTCTGGGTGCAAGACTAGAGGTCCTGGACGGCGGGTACTAATTCTAGAAAAGTCAGGGGTCGGGAGAGAAAAGAAAGGACTTAACTCTAATTATTTTTCTAACAATCTGGACTGCGGGTTGATTCTTGGAAAGCCTAGGGGCTTTTCTGCAAAGGTTCCGGAGACGGCTAGGATTTGGCTCAATAGGGTGGATCTGATCAGTTGGATCACGATCCGATGGCAGGGCGGGTCGGGCGAGGGCGGCGGCTCGTGCGCGGCTCAGATCTGTTCTGGCCGTTAGATCTAGATCGAGCGGCAGGGTGTGGGTCGGGCGAATCGGACGCGGCTCGTCAGAGTAAGGGTCGGGCGATTCTGGTCCGTTGGATCCGGATCGGGCGGCAGGTTGTGGGTCGGGCGAATCGGGTTGACTCGGCAGAGTAAGGATCGGGCGAATCGGCGGAGTAAGGGTCGGGCGAATCGGCAGGCGGCGCTAGGCGGCAGCAAACGTCGGCGGCGAGCAGGTGCGGCGGCGCCTCGCCGGTGTACACCGGAATCGGTGCTCCAGGGCACGGATTGGCACGGGAAAGTGCCGAGGAGCGAGAGTAGGCGACAGGGAACTCTCCTAGGGGCTCAGGACGGCTGTGCGGTGGCCGGAAGCATGCTCACCACGGCGGCGGGCAGAGACAGAGCTCCAGCGAGCAATCGCGGGGCCAAGAAAGTGAGAGAGAGGGGGAAAATGGGGCGGCGTGGTACTCACCACCTCGCGGAATGTTTGCGAGGGCTGAAGGCGGCGGAGAAGCAGCGGGACGGCGGGTCGATGCTGCGGCGGCGGCGGCGAGCTCGCGCTCGGGAAAAATAGCGGCGCAGAGCGGTGGGGTAGTCGGGCGTGCGGTGGAATCGGAGTGGAAGGGGAGCGCTGGCGCTCGGGCTCGGGTTTTATAGGGCGAGGGAAGGAGGCGAAGCAGCCGGGGAAAGGAAGGCGGCGGCTCACGCGGCGGCCGGGATTGATGCGGCAGAATTGTTGCGGTCGCCCGCGAAGGAAAGGGGCGGGTACCGCGGGGAAGCGTGTGCCACGGCATTATGGCAGGCAAGCATCGCAGGAAAGGAAGGAGAAGACGCGGGCGACGGCACGGGGGCGAACAGGATTCGGGGTGAAGAAGAAAAGGAAAGAGGAGGGAGGCGCGGACGACGGGCAATGGCGACGGGCGCGGGCACGTCTAGTGTCGCGGCAGAAAGGAAAGAGAGAGGAGCGGGAGGATGAAGAAAGGAAGGTGGGGTGGGCGCGGGCAGGACTCGCGGCGAGGAGAGGGGAGAAAGGAAGGCACCGGCGACGCAAGAAGGAAGGTGGGAGCGGGAGATAGGGGATGGTGCCGACAGGTGGGTCCACGGTGGCAGTGAGAGAGGAATAGAGGGAGAGAGGGACGGGTTTGGCCGGATTTTGGGCCGCGGGGGGGGGGGGGGGGGGGGGAGAGAAAGAAAAGGAGAAAAAAGAGAGGTTTGGGCCGGCTGGGCTGTTTGGGCCGTGGGGAGAGAAAAGAAAGAGAGGACAGGTTTTGGGCCGGGCTGGAAGAAGGGAAAGAGAGAGAGAAAGATGGGGTGGGCCAAAAGAGATAGGGAAGAGAGAGAAAACAGATTTTAGGGTAGCTTTTGGGTATTTTTATTTTGCAAACTCAAACACGCAAACAAACAAAAACCAATGCAACGACATGAATGCAACATACATAAAACCATTTTATTTAATTCCGAAAGACAATTATTTATTTTTCCTATACTAGATTTTCTATAAAGAAAATAAATGTTGAAATTTTTATATAATTATGAGAAAATCATTGCTTTATTATTATTATTATTTTATTTTTTTTATTCACGTCCTAAAATCCATTAATTTTAGGGTGTGACACACGCGCCTTTGGTGGGACAACTATTTCTCCATGCTCTCAGCCGATCATGTTGTCACTTGGGAGGAATTCAAGAATGCATTCAGAGCCCACCATATTCCAGAAGGGCATATGGAGAGGAAGTTGAATGAATTTCTGGCCCTTACTCAGGGTACCCGCACTGTACTCCAGTATGCCCAGGCTTTCAATAACCTTTGTTAGTACGCGGGCTATCACGCTGACACCGATGCTAAGAAGCGTGATCACTTCCGCAGAGTCCCTAGTACCAAGCTCAAGGACCACTTAAACCCCATAAGGGTAGACACTTATAATGAGCTGGTCAATCTAGCAATCACTCAGGAATACTATATCTTGCCTCACCGTGCTGAGAAGACGAGGAAGGCACCAGCTGGACCCTCTAGTGCTCCGCCACAGAGGTATCGTTTAATTCGAAAGCTCCTCAGAAGGCCCCTCAACAAGAGCGTTGGGTTTTTCAGGCCCCCACAGCAGCAGGGCGTTGCATGACCCCCTATGCCTCAGCAGAATGGCCCAAGTCCGATTGCTCAGCAGCCAGCTCGTCTGAGCAACGCAAATTATTGCTTTAATTATGGGAGTTCTAGACACTTTGCATGAGTATGCCCCCAGCTTAGGCAGCCAAATCAGGGGCGAGATTCTAATCAGAACAATAGGAACAAGGGAAAAAGACAGATTGTTCAAGTTCAACAGGGAAGGATCAATTTCACTACACTTGCTGATCTTTCAGAACGTGCACCAGTGATGTCGGGTTCATTCTCTATCCACAACAAGCCTGCAATTATATTATTTGATTCTGGTGAAACCCATAGTCTTATTAGTGCAAAAGTGGGCTTGGATTTTTGTCACACAAAAGGGTCATACATGATATCAACACCGGGTGGTAAAATTGCTTCCAACCAAATCATAAGGCACGTACCGATCAAGTTGGGTAGTAAAGCTATCAAAGCCGACCTTATCCTTTTGGCACTTGAAAGTATGGACATTATTTTGGGGATGAATTGGATGGCTTTGCATGGGGTTACATTAGATATTTCTTCCCGAGCCGTGGAAATGAACTCACCCAGTCACGGAGCCACTACTCTTTATCTACCTTCTCGGGAATGCATAAATTCCTGTGCTTTCACGATGGAAGGAGTCAAACCAGAAGATATTTCAGTGGTATGCGAGTTCGCCGATGTTTTCCGGATGACTTGCTAGGAATGCCACCGGATAGGGACATTGAGTTCATTATCGAACTGCAGCCAGGCACTGCACCTATTTTAAAAAAGACCTTATAGAATGCCACCCAAGGAGTTGGCTGAATTGAAACTACAACTGCAGGAACTTTTAGATAAAGGTTTCATTCGTTCTAGTGCATCACCTTCGGGTTGCCCAGCCCTATTTGTGAAGAAGAAGGATGATAGTTTGAGGCTGTGTGTGGACTACCAACCTCTCAATGCAGTGACAATCAAAAATAAATATACACTACCCCGCATTGATGTTCTTTCGATCAATTAGTGGGAGCTAGAGTCTTCTCAAAAATTATCTTCACTCTGGCTATCATGTGATATCCCTAAGTCTGCCTTTTCCACACGATACGGGCTATATGAGTATCTGGTCATGTCTTTCGGGCTCACAAATGCTCCTGCCTACTTCATGTATCTCATGAATTCGGTATTCATGCCCGTACTTGACAAGTTCGTTGTGGTCTTCATTGACGACATCCTGATATATTCCAAAAATGAGGAAGAGCATGCGAAGCACCTGCGTATTGTTCTAGAGCGTCTTAGAGACCATCAACTCTATGCTATGTTTTCCAAGTGTGAATTCTGGCTGGATAGTGTAAAATTTTTGGGCCACACTATTTCCAGCGAAGGCATAGCCGTTGATCCTAGCAAAGTACAAGAGGTGATGGAATGGAAACCTCCCACCTCCGTCCATCAGATTCGCAGGTTTCTTGGTTTAGCTGGTTATTATCGCCGCTTTATTCCGGATTTCTCCAGAATTGCTAAGCCTATGACTGAACTATTGAAGAAAGGAGTAAAGTTTGTGTGGAGCGAGAAATGTGAAAAAGCTTTCCACACTCTTCGTGAACTTGTAACACCAAGCCATTCGATGTTTATTGTGACGCATCTGGCACTGGTATTGGTTGTGTGCTTATGCAAGACAATCGAGTCATTGCCTATGCTTCACGAGCTCTTCGACCTCATGAGCAAAATTATCCAACACATGATCTCGAGCTAGCAGCTGTCATTCATGCTCTAAAGATATGGAGACACTATCTTATGGGCACTCATTGCAATATCTACACCGACCATAAAAGTCTCAAATATATCTTCACCCAAGCTGATCTGAATATGAGACAAAGAAGATGGTTGGAATTGATCAAAGATTATGATCTTGAGGTGCACTATCACTCAGGAAAGGCTAATGTAGTCGCAGATGCGCTAAGCCGTAAGGCTCGTTGCAATTGCTTGTTCGCAGAATTCTATAATGGAACGTTATGTCATGAGATGAGGAAACTCAATTTGGAAATGATTCCACAAGGCACTCTAAACCACATTTCCATTGAACCAACCCTCCACGATCGAATCATCATGGCACAATTACATGATGAAGGTGTTAAAATCATCAAGAAAAAACTCTCTCAAGGAGAGGAGAAATATAAATGTTTTCACCAAGACAAGAATGGAGTTCTATGGTTTGAATCTCGCATAGTGGTTCCAAAGAATCATGAGCTCCGAAAACAAATTCTTGACGAGGCACATCTTTCCAAGTTCTCTATTCACCCGGGTAGTAGCAAAATGTATTAAGATCTTAGGCAAAACTTTTGGTGGACTAGAATGAAAAGGGAAATCACCAAATATGTCTCAGAATGTGACACATGTCAGAGGGTTAAAGCTAGCCACTTGAAGGTAGCCGGTATACTTCAACCCTTGCCTATACCATCATGGTAATGAGAAGACATAAGTATGGATTTCATTGTGGGATTACCCAACACCTCCCAAAAGCACGATTCCATATGGGTTATCGTGGATAGACTCACGAAAACGGCACATTTTATTCCGGTACACACTACCTTCACTGCCAAGAAATATGCCGAGATTTACCTCGATCGCATTGTTTTCTTACATGTAGTACCTAAGATGATTATTTCAGATCATGTTGCTCAATTCGTAGCACATTTTTCGGAACACTTACAAGCTACTCTTGGCACCAAACTGAATCGAAGCTCAGCTTACCATCCTCAAACAGATGGGCAAACCAAGAGAGTAAATCAAATACTCAAAAATATGCTTAGAGCTTGTGTCATCCATTATGACAAAAGTTGGGACAAATGCTTACCTTTAGCAGAGTTTTCATACAACAATAGCTATCAAGCAAATTTGAAAATGGCACCGAGGCCTTGTATGGTTGAAGGTGTCGAACTCCTTTGAGTTGGTCCCAAACCGGAGAACGTAAAATATTTGGACCAGACTTGGTAATCAGGGCAGAGGAAAAAGTCAGAGTAATACAGGAGAATCTAAGAGTTGCACAGTCTAGGCAAAATAGCTATTTTGATAAAAGTAGAAAGCCTTTGCAATTTGAAGTTGGTGATCATGTCTACCTTCGGGTTTCACCAACCAAGGGTGTGCAAAGGTTTGGAGTGAGAGGGAAATTAGCTCCCCGATATATTGATCCTTATGAAATCACCGAAATTTGCGGACCCGTGGCCTATTGTCACACCCGATTCTAGAAAGAACCAGATGCATCTCATATGTGCGCCAGGATCATGTTCACACACATATGGTAGACGAAAAGTGTAATATATCAAAGACAATGCTCAAAAAGTAACTAAATAAAGTATTTAACAATATTACACTCTGTATAAAAGAGACACAAATGTCTTTAAACGTTTAACCGTTATACCCTATACGAAGTCTGCAACAACTCCGTCTTCCACAGGCGATGACTGGTGAACGCAAAGCCTAGAACTCCTCGAAGTCGTCGAAGATCTCCTCTTCAATGCTCTCTTCTGAACAGCAGGGGCAAGGGTGAGTACTCTTATGGTTGGTACTCACCAAGTGGGGTGAATATGCAAGGCCATCAAGGATAGGCTAAGGTTTGCAACAACGGTCACTTTTAGTTGGTCAAATATTTATTAACAAGCACCTATTAACTAGGTTTAAATTTATACCAACCCACTTTAGTAAAAAAACATAACGGTACCATCAACAATAACATAATCCACGAACCACAAATTAATTAATCTTCAAGTTTCATTATCATGTGAGGGTCCAAGCCACTCTTAACTGTGAGTACGGCTGTTATAACAGTTTTACACTCTGCAGAGGTTGTACACTTTACCCACAAATCGTGTTTCCCTGAGTCGCCTGGGTTTGCAAGGCCCTTAAACACTTCCGAGGTGAGTGGCGAGGGTACACTACGAAGCCTTTACAAAGACATGTCGAGAGCTAGGCAGCCCGCTAGAGTTTCAGTAGCAGTGTGGTCCCTAAACCTCCCTAATGGTCAGCTCCTTAGCAAAGGCAGCTACCCCAAGAGGACCGGGCTATGACCCCTATCACCGACCCCCTCCTTGCCCTTTCGGTAAGGCCACCAGAAACTACACATCTAATTAATTGGCTAAGGTCAGAGCCATATGACTTTGTGGTTGCACTGTTCACTTGGGTGGTTCTCCATGTTCCCATTAAACAAAGTTGATCTTGAATTAACGTGATATAACAACAATATGAAACGTGATCAACATTGTCATAAGAGTAAACCAATACCAATCCCAAAGTTTGCAACTAAGCGTGACTACACAACATGAATAGTAAACCTAGGTGTTTCAAGGTTTGGGGTAAAAGACTAGGTATGTCCTTAGCATAGGTAACCCATCAAGTTTATGCAAGCAACAGTAAAGTAAAGTGAATTATCATGCTGTTGTTGCGATCAAATAGAATATGCAGGGGGGAAATCCACTTGCCTTCTTCAAACAGCTGCTGGTTCTCTTCCTCGTAAGCTTGCTCTTGATTTTGCTCGAACGTCACGTTGTCTACGCGATCACACAAACAAGCATACACAAACAAATAATAAACAATACAACAAACAATACAAATAGAAAGTAAAAAGATGATAATGTTGTAGTTCACGATGCAAGGATCGCGTGAGCGCAAGAATTGCTGAAATCGGAGTTGAAATCATGAAGATATGGCTAAAACAGTGATCTAGGGACCTAACTGCGAGAGTTTTGAACTTCCAGGGGCTAAATCTGAAGAAATTAGGGGCTAGAACATAACTAAACCTTATACAGAGGGTCTGGGTGCAAAACTAGAGGTTCTGGATGGCGGGTACTAATTCTAGAAAAGTTAGGGGTCGGGATAGAAAAAGAAAGGGCTCAACTCTAATTATTTTCTACTGATCTGGACTGCGGGTTGATTGCTGGAAAACCTAGGGGTCTTTCTGCAAAAGTTCTGCGAACAGCTAGGGTTGGATGAATTTGGTCCGTTGGATCAGAATCGAGCGGCGGGTTAAGGGTCGGGCGAATCGGCGGGGTAAGGGTCGGTCGAATCGGCGGAGTAAGGGTCGGTCGAATCGGCGCTTTGCGGGTCATCGACGGCGAGCGAGTGCGGCGGCAGACAGCCGGAGCTTCACTGAATCCGGTGTTCTGGGGCTCGGTTCAGGTTGGGTTCATGCTGGGGAGAGAGTGGGCGGTACGGCGAAGGTGAGGGTGGTCACGGGATGGCTGTGCGGCAGCTGTAGACCGGCGACCACGGCGGCGGGTGGAAACAGATCTCCGGCGAGGAATCGGGTTTGCGGCGGAGCAAGAGAGAGACGGGAATTTTTTGCGGCTTGATGCTCACCAACTCGCGGAACTCCGACGAGAGTTGAAGACGGCGGAGAAGCTGTGGAACGGCGAGTCGACGGAGAGGCGGCGACACGGGGCGGCGGCGATCCTCCGGTGTGCGACTTCTAGCGTCGTGTGACGGTGTTGAGTAGAGGAAAGGGTTTGAGGATGGCTCTGGTTGCAAAGCGGGGCTCCGACGGGGTTTTATTGGGGCGGATTGGCCGGGAATAAGGAAGGCGGCTGCTCTTGCGAAGGAAAGGGCGGCTAGTAAGGTAAGCCTGCATCACGGGGAAGGAAATAGAGACGTGGGCGACGGCGCGGAGTCGATCCGGACTCGGGGTGAAGAAGGAAAAAGGAAGAGGAAAGGACGGAGGACGGCGCGACGCGCCTGCTGTCGCGGCGGAGAAAGGAAGGAGGGGCGCGATGCGGAACAGAGGAAGAAGAAAGGAAGGTGGAAGAAGGCGCCAACAGGTGGGTCCCAGCTATCGGTGGAAGAAAGGTGAGGGAGAGTGAACGGTCTGGGCTGGCTGGTTTGGGCCGGTTGAGTTGGGCCACGGCAAAAGAAAAGAAGGAGAAGAGAAGAATTGGGCTAGGCTAAAAGAAAGAATAGGAGAAGAAAAGAAATAAAGATGCATGCACAATTTTATCTTGAGACTTTTATAAAATACTTTTTAAAATTTTAACTCCTATATTTTTGGGTGTTACACCTATAGAGTGCGACTACCCCCTCCACTTGCAGCCATCCATGATATCTTTCATGTCTCCCAACTCAAGAAGTGTATTCGAGTTCCGACCGAAATTGTTGAACAAAAGGAAATATTGGTAGAACCGGACCTCTCTTATGTTGAATATCCTATCAAAGTTCTTGATAAAAAAGAAAGGGTCACTAGAAGAAAAGCATTCCTTGAAAAAATGGTTAAACAGCGCCCTAAATTACCACTCAAATCAAACCTTCATTGTTGAGAATCGTGTCGTATCCAGCCCCGAGCCTGGGAGCTAGATGAGTCGTATAGAATATGCCTAGTAGTCGGTGGCGCCAGCCCCCGAGCCTAGGTACTGGCCAAATTGCCGCTGAATCTTGAACTGTTGACGAAGCCGACCAGTCGGAGTCAATTCTGACTAGTTTTGTTGGCGAGACGAGTAGTCGATGTAGCCGCCAGCATGTCGCCAAGCATAGTCGATTCCGACTAATTTGTAGGCGAAACGAGTAGTTGAAATAGTCGCTAGCGAGTCATCGTGCATTCTTCACAAGTCTAGTAGTCACCAACGGTTATTGATGAACCCAACTAGTTGGAGTCGAATCCGACGAGTAGTCGTTGTCGTTAGTGACATTTAGGCGAGCGTCCTCTCAAAATCGTATTAGTCGTTGGCGATTGTTGATGAAGCCAACTAATCGGAGTTGAATCCGACTCGCAAAGTAGCATGGTCCAGATCAGGTCACTAAGAGTATGGGGCGAGGCCCCTTCAGTAACATAGAGTAATAGTTGGAGACTAGTAGTCTGAACGTTACTGTAAGTATGGGAAAAACCCCTTTAGTAACATAAAATACTAGTCGGTAACTAGGAATCAGAACGTTACTGGAAGTATGGGAGCGAGACCCCTTCAGCAAACTTGCACGGATGACAGTCGTGAACCAGTAAATGGAGTTATACTGGAAGTATGGGAGCGATTCCCCTTCAGTAAACTACACGTAGTACTAGTCGAGAACTAGTAAACGGAGTGTTACTGGAAGTATGGGAGCGAGGCCCCTTCAGTAAACTACGCATAGTACTAGCCGAGAACTAGTAAACGGAGTGTTACTAGAAGTATGGGAGCGAGGCCCCTTCAGTAAACTACGTGTAGTACTAGTCGAGAACTAGTAAACGGAGTTATACTGGAAGTATGTGAAGGTGACTGGAAGTCAATTAGCGAGGGAGAGGTGAATCTTGCTGGTAGCTTCAGTCGTATCCTTGGATGGACCATGAGAGTTCACATGTTGACTTGTGAAAACATCACGGTTGACCCTAAGGGATTGATGACGAGATCCTTCACGTGAGGCGATGAGTTCCTTGGGCGGGTCAAGACTAGTCTTCAGTGCCATGCAAAGATGTCTCGGTTGGCCCAAAGGAGGTGATGACGAGGTCCTGCACGTGATCTTGATCAGTTCCATGGGTGGTCCAAGACAAGCCGTGTGTTGCCATGTAAAGATATCTCGGTTGGCCCAAAGAAAGTAACAACACAATCCTATACATGCGTTGTTACAGAAGTAGTCGTTGAGCAAGGATGACTCGGCTAGCCCAAAGGAACTCCTTGGGCGGTCCAAGACAAGTCGTATGTTGCAGCGCGCAGATGTCTCGGTTAGCCCGAAGGAACTCCTTAGGCGGGCCAAAAACAAGTCGCAAGTTGCCATGCGAAGATGTCTCGGTTAGCTCGAAGGAATACCTTGGGCAGGCCAAAACAAGTCGCATGTTGCCATGCGAAGATGTCTCGGTTAGCCCGAAGGAGTACCTTGGGCGGGCTAAGACAGTTCGTACGACGCTGAAGTAAGGATCAATGAACATGCCCTATTTTGGGTAAACTCCATGATCCCCTGACTGAGTGGTTGAACAAATTCTTTGGGAAAAAACCCCTTGTGTCAAGATAAAACTCGAGACAATGGTTAAACAAACTCCCTAAAGATCTTCGTAAAACCTCCTTGAATCGAGTCTCAGTCTTCTCGTGGGTGATTGGCGATCTTGATTCGTTGGTGATTGCGAACGAAGTCGTGTCGCTTGTTGATGAAGCTGCGCCAGTTTGTTGATAATCCCGACTAGTCGGAATCAATTCCAACTAGTCACTGGTGGTGTGACTCCCGCTCCTGACTAGTTGTGTAGTCGAAGTAGTCATCGGCGGGTCGCCGGGTGCCCTCGCGTTGGCGAAGTAGACGTCGAGGAGTCGAGCGTCCTGCCTTTTTGGAACGGTGCTAGGCCCAACAGGTTGTCGAGGTTGATGGTGCATAAAGATGGGCTAAACCGGGTAGCTTGGACGACTCGTGCCTTCCAATGCCCGGGCCCACCCGACCAAGTTGTAGGCACAAAAAAATGGGCTGAGCCGGGTAGCTTGGAGGACTCGTGCCCTTGCAATATCCTGGCCTGCGTGACCAAGATGGAGGAGCAAAAGGGTGGGCTGAGCCGGGTAGCTTGGAGGACTCGTGCCGTTCTAATGCCCTGGCCTGCCCGACCAAGATGGAGGCGCAAAAGGGTGGGCTGAGCCGTGTAGCTTGGAGGACTCGTGCCCTTCCGATGCCCTCGCCCACCCGACCAAGCTGGAGGCGCCATCAGGCCGCGGTGGCCATTTGGTAAAGGTACGATGTCGTTGATGAAGTCCGAGTAGTCGGCGGGGACGAGAGCCCTTTGATGGATGTTGGCTAGTCCTTCTCCGACTTGTAGTGGGCAATTCAAATCCTCCTCGGACTTGTAGTAGACGATCTAGATCCTCCTCCGACTTGTGGTAGACGAACCAAATTCTCCTCCGACTTGTGGTAGACGAACCAAATCCTCCTCCGACTTGTCGTAGACAATCCAAATCCTCCTCCGACCGTGGGGGATTCGGTTCGAGCGGTTCCGGGTTGTCATTCGAGTTGTCGATTGCACGGTTGACGTCCATGCGGTTGGTACGGGTTCTTCAGGCTGCTTCTAGTCGGAAAAAATTGATTTCCGGTGAGACCATTGGCAAGGTTGTCCAGGAGCAAGGCCCCTTCAGTAAACTACGCGTAATACTATTCGGAAACTAGTAAACGGAGTGTTACTCAAAGTTTGGGAGCAAGGTCCCTTCAGTAACATAGAAAACTAGTCGGGAACTAGTAATCTGGGGAGTACTTGTAGTTTGGGGGCAAGGCCCCTTTCAGTAACATAAAAAGCTAGTCGGGAACTAGTAATCTGAGCATTACTGGAAGTAATTGATATACAATAGCGTAGGTGCTTTATTTGACTAATTATCGGGTTCCACTAGTCATTGCCAAACGAGACATCCACTTTTAGCAGTCGCATGGTTTGGTTGTGACAGTGTTAGACCCGGGCACACGGGACTGTGCACGTGGCGTACTTTTCATAGGATACAGGATCGGACATAGCCCACGCCCTACATCTGTTGCACCTACTCATAGCCTAGTAGAACCACTCCTACAGTAGTAAAACTAGTCGGATACAGTAGGGAACTACCAGAAAAGTACTCGAGTAGGACTCTAGGGCATGCATCGGACTAGGACGTCCATATAACCCGTCCCCCGAGACTATATAAGGGCGGACAGGGACCTCCTCCAGGGGGAATCACCCAGGAGATCACCCAATCACCATCAAAGGCAATACAAAGCACACAGGATGTAAGGATTACGCTCTCGGCGGCCCGAACCTATCTAACCCTTGTATTCCTTGCACCTTTGAGTTCCTGATCTCGGCGACATCCTACCTACAAACTCACCACCTCGGGGGTATCGCTCGGTGGGTGTGGCGGTAAAACGCCGACAGACAGGGTTCCCTGAGTTTAGCGAGGGAGTCGTGATTAACCCGAATAATAAACATAAATAGCGACCCCGACTAAGTGGTAAAAAGGGGTGCTCTTAGGTGTACGGAACAATGGTTTAAACAAATGAAACACCTAAAAGACCCTCAGAAAACCTCCTTGAGCCGGGTACTTAATTTATGAGTAAATCATTAGTCGGGTAGCCCCGTCGCCTTTCTTCGTAGACTTGGCGGAGCTCCAAGGGCCCTCCGAAGGACTTGACATTCAAACGCAGAACGCTTGCTCTTCGGGTGGCACGGGCATTGCCCGTGGAGGGCTTCCTCGAATCGTTTCTTCTAACTGAGAGTCTTCTTTATACGAGTGGATTGTTTACCAGCTTCTGGCTTGTGCTTCAGAGTAGTCTCCAAGTAGTCAAGAGGGAGTTGATAGTGGGTGGGGTTGTAGGCTTCCACTTCTTCGCGATCCTACTGTCTGGCAATGATGACATTGCGGGCGTCCCGGCCAGCATTGATGATGGCACGAAGGTCACCTGTGGAGGAGTCGTGGAGGTTCCCGCTCCCCTGCTGGTTCGTCTTGATGGCGCGGTGCCTGAGTTGGGCGCGCTTTGCAATGATGAGCCAGCGGCGTTCCTTCTTGATGTTATCTGCGTCTTCCACCTTGATGTTGGATAAGGATTCACTATCCATTGTTACGTCCACATCTTCATCGATTGGATCAAGGAGGTAGTCATCTAGCTGGACCCGCTCTGGGCCTTCACAATCCTCGTTAACGTGGACCATGAGTACTTCTCGATTGGGGGCGAAGCGTTTGGCACTCCGCATCGCCTGACCCTCATCTTCGTCGTGAGATGGGGGGAGAGGTCTACCTTCTTGAAAGGGGAGTTCCTTGGGTGTGGCAATGAATCGTGGTGGACTTGATTTTAGGGACCAGGAGGGTTTCATGCCCTTCCTATGCTGTGGCAGAACCACGTGATTTAACCCGGCTCAAGTGCACTAACCATCATCCTTAAAGATGAACTGGCTACCATGCACTTCAAACGGATTAATCTGACAGTCTGTCAGGTAGATCCCGATGCAACCACTTAATATTTCGATCGAAACAAAGAATACACATAACTCGCACGAAGGCAAGTCCAGAGATTACAACATTCCATAGATTTTGTATTCACAAGTCAGACATCAATTATTACAAGTTGAAATCACCACTCGAGAACTTTTAAAGTTCATCATAAAACTTTGTTCAGCATTTTAACTGCAGCGGAAAGAAAAACATGATCATCTAGCGTCGACAGAGTCATCGTTAGCCGGGGACGGATCCCACTCCACTATCCAACCAGTCAGCAAAGCACTCGGCCAAGACAAACCAGCTACCATATCTTCAACAAACACACCTGAAAATATTATCACAACCAAGGCTGAGTATACTAATACTCGGCAAGGCTTACCCGACTAGTGGTATGCAAATACTGACTACTAAGCATGCACGGCTCTAAGGTTCTAGGGTTTTCTTTTTGCTGAAAAGTAACAAAGAGTAGCTCCTTAATTTCATATTTTAGCTTTCCATATTCTAGTTCATTTAACCAATCTAAGTGAGCATCTATCTCTAAGCAAACATGGTGGAAAACATTTATTCATCCAACAAGTTTCATCATAGCCATAGTTCCTCTTGGTACTCTATGTGGCAGAAGTTTTAAGCAGTCTCAATTACCACGAGAAACGGATGATTCGAATCAAATTTCTTAACCTTGCAAGGGAAACCTAAACACACATCATGTGGTTACTCATAGAGTCACACATGCAACTTTTCCCCTTTATTCCCGTTTTATGGATCAGGGCCACCGGCCTTGAGCACAAGAAGTCCACGAACCACGGACGACGCCGGTCCATGACCCCTCTTGCACTCACCATTGGGCCCATGGGACAGCGTCAAGACGATGGAACTTGTCCACGCACCGGTTCAATCGAGTACTTAAGCTTACCGATTACCATATTCTCGGCATGTGGTTAGTACGTTCAAACGCTTAACCACCACTACCACACACTGGACCTTAGAATTTTTCACTACTCAGACGGGGCCTCAACCACGAGTACTTTACCACAGCCCCGCCTATCAACCTTATTGTTGCAGTATGCGGTAAAACATTCAACTCCTATGATTCTCGCGAGTGGCAAGAAACCACTCGACTTTTACCGTACCTATTAGCAGAGCAACTACTCGAACTTCCTATGCTAGTAGTCGTTATAAAGGTCCCTAAGGATCAAGCAGCTAGGATTCCAATCAACTCCTATGAACTTAAATGCATAGGTAAAAAGGAATAACAGTTCCATAAATTAAATACTGGGATCATGCACCGGGGCTTGCCTTCTTGTCCAAAACTAGTCGGGGGTTCCTCCGAACGTTGGTCCGAGTCTTCAGCGACTGCTGTTTGATTAACTTGAGCTTTGTGCTGCTCACTCTCGGACTCAGGTACCAGATTGTAGATCCCGTCGGCGAGAGTAGTCGAATCTGTATGAATGCATACGTATGAGTGGTTTTACTGGTACAAGATTGCATTATAGTGTAGTCAAAACTTAAGTTAAGTAGTCGAGTACTTCGTTTTCTTTTCCCTGGGCAGTCATTTATTGAGTACTTATCTGGATTAACTGACTTCATTAAGTGAGCGAGTGGTTTTGTATGTTGCAAACGGTATTTCCCATAGGAAGCATGGTTAAACAAAACTACTCGCAGAGATAGTTTCTGGATTGTAAACTACTCTTAGAGGTAGTTTCTGGGTTGAGATTTTTATGCAGAGCTTGTTACTTAAGTACAAACTCACTGTAAAAGTTCTAGCCATTTTTATTCAGCAGGTTAAACATGAAAAGTTCATTACACGGCTACTGCTAGATACAAGATCTATTTGCATAGATCAAACCATGCAAGAACTGGTGTTCCACTTTTTATTGAACAAACCTACTCACATGAGTAGTTTACTGCACATTTTGTAGATTTTTCTTATGCAAGAAACAAAGGTTATCATTTTAGTTTAAAAGGGATCTAGCCTATAACAAAAGTAATCAAAACCACGGGTTGCTTGGATTCAGAGCATGAGATTTTTTTTATGGAAGATTAAACTCTTAGCACTGAAGCTACCATCAACATTTTATGAGAAGATCTTTCCTGAAACTCTTGGAACAAATAAAAGCCATTTTAACTTGGTTTAAATCCACAGCTAAAATTATGTGGAAACAGTTCCAAAGTCTTTTACAAAGTTGTAGATCTAAACTTAAGGATTCCACAACATCTTAGATCGTGTTCTTAGGATTTTTCTGTGAGTTGTTTTGCATCTTCCCACTTAACAGATTGGTTTTCAAAGTTCTTGTTCCTGGTTTACAGATGAGTCCCTGAGATTTACGGAAAACTTCTCAGAAAGATTGAAATCGACGCAGATGGGTCCTTGGTACAGGGGAACGGCTACTGCCAGCCAAAATCCGGCGACTGGGGTTGCCAAGGGTGAGGGGCGAAGGTGGGAGATGCAATAGGGGAACAAACCACACCTGCTTGAGGCCTTAGGTGAGGAAGGGGTGAACCGAGGCGGCTTGCCGATGGTGGCACAGAGCCGACGGCGGGTGCGGACGGTGGGGGCGACGGTCCGGTGAGGAAGATGGCGCGGGGAACGACTGTGCAGCCTCGGGGTGAGGCGGAGAAGGTGGTGGGAGGGTTGTTTTAGGCAATGTGGGGGCGAAGTGGTGCGTCCACGCACGGGTGACTGCTCGCCGGAGTTGGAGGTTGGGGGTGAAAATCTCAGGGGCCTCTGGTGGGGCTTTTTTAGGCGCGAGGGGGGGATGGTAGCGTAGGCTTAAGCCGCAGGGGGACGTGGGACCAGGGGCAAAACCGGGGGCGCAATGGCCTAGCTGGCACCGGCGGAGGCTCGCCTTGGCGCCAACAGCGCCTGAGGCAGAGGAAAAACACCGCGTGGAGGTTTCTGAGGGGGTAACGCAAGATTTTGTGGGGCTGCAGAAGATTTCTGATGCGCTGGCAGGCCCACAAAGCCGGGCGGCCTCAGTTGCGCCGTAGAACGCCGGCCAGCTGGCCTGCCGGCGATGGGATAGGGCAGGGGAGGAGGGAGAATATGATGGGACTTAAATGCAGTAAACAAAAATAGAGGGGGCCTGGGTGAAAAAGGAGCTAAAACTCATTCTTCTCAAGGTCAAATTAACAATATTTGAGTACCAAAATTGTTCAACTTTTCAAGACCAACATTTTCTCTTTTATGACTATCTTCATTTGAGCAATGCATAATGAGTTATTTTGAAATTCCGAATACAAGTATTTAAATGACACATCATTTCATGCGAACTTTTGCACTATTAGCCTTTGAGTTCAACTAGACTTTTGTTGCTTTGGTTATGACAGATGTGCCATTAAATTTTTAGATTCAGCTGTGATCAACTTTGAAAGTTACAAGAGTTTGTTTGTAAGAGTTCAAATGTTTATGCATAAAATACACATACACATATTCATTTGGCTGGAAGGTATATTTGATAGTTTGTTTCATACTTCTATTGCTCTTTTGTGACTGATTTCATGGTTTGGATCTTTGTTTAGTCTTTTAGACACCTAGGGTGTCACATCCAACCCCCCTTAAATAGAATCTCGTCCCGAGATTCAGATAAAAACTAAGTGCGGAATGTGTATACCTTGGATGGAACCATGATAACCAGGAAACTTTTTATTGAGATAACTTTGAGTTTCCCATGTGTCTTCTTCTTCTTCAGTGTGATGCTTCCACTGGATTTTATTGTAACACCTCGGGTGTTTAAATTATGAAATAAGCCTCATTAGCTTAACGCGATGCATAGATAACTAAGAAAAGTTTAAAAGAAACGAATTATAAATTTGTTTTGCTTTGAATTAAAAATAGATGTGTATATGTGCTTAAATACATGTACTTTAATCAAACAAATTAAATAACTCTCACCTCAACGCACTTGGAGGCGAAATTTAATAGACACACCATCGATGACAGGATAAACAAAAGTCTAGTTGAAGCCTAGGAGGGAATACAAATTTTTGCCCAGGAAATGACGTGCCCTCCGAATCATACTTTTTGAGTTTTTAAAATAACTTCTAAACTAGAACCCAAATGAACTTTGGCCTGAAACAAAGCTTGTGTAACTTTTCATTTTGAACAACTTTAATGTTCAGAGATTTTTGAGTAACACTTAACTTTGCAAACCAGCCCCTGCCTTTTCTTCTATTTTCACTTTAGACCCTTCCTCCTCCGCTACGCCCGACCCTCAGCTTCGCCCGACCCTACGCTTCGCCCGACTCTCCGCTTCGCCCGACCCTACGCTTCGCCCGACCCTTCCCTTCGCCCGACGCTCCGCTCCGCCCGACCTTCTGCCCGCCGCACATTCGCCGCTGGCCACTTGGCCGGCGATGCCTGACCGGCGCTAGGCGCCAAGCCAATGCCTGGCCGCGCCCCGCTCGCACGCGCTCCTTCCCACGCCGCGACCATGCCCAGTCAGCGCACGCCACGCGCACGCCGGCGACGCGCGCCTCTGCTCGCCGCCCGCCGCGCTCAATGGCCAGTCCGCGCCGTGCCCGAGTCCCCGCCGCGTCCCGCCAGTCGCCGCGCTCGCCGCCTGGCAAGCCAGCTGCTGCAGCTCCTCGCCCAACCTGCGCCCGCGTGATCTCCCTCTCCCCCTGATGCATCCAGCCCAGGTGGGGTTGGCCGACGCCCAATAAATTAAGGTTTCCCGGACCCCAACAGTTATTAGGCACACCCACTCGGGGAAAGGCCCAATCTCCCCAAAAGACTAGTCCAATAGGGGAAGGGTGGCTCTCCCTTTAAAGGTGGCTTCCTCCTCCCAAGCTAAGCAAGGTGGGATTATTCAGAGGCTCACACGGTCGCCGCCCGACTACAACTGGGCCACTTGGTCACCTTTGTTGCGTCTTTGCCAGCGGGTAATAGTGGAGGATGTCCTCATCATTCCCACCCCCTTAAATAAAGGCCCAGCTCTGATACCAAATGATGCATCCGGCCCAGGTGGGATTGGCCGAGGCTCAATAAATTAAGGTTGCCCGGACACCAATAGTTTTTAGGCACACCCACTCGGGGAAAGGCCCAATCTCCCTAAAAGACTAGTCCAATAGGGGAAGGGTGGCTCTCCCTTTAAAGGTGGCTTACTCCTCACAAGCTAAGCAAGGTGGGATTATTCTGAGGCTCACACGGTCAACGCCCATCTACAACTAGGCCACTTGGTCACCTTTGTTGCGTCTTTGCCAGCGGGTAATAGTGGAGGATGTCCTCATCACCCCCACGCCAAATCCCCAGCGCCCAATCCCCTGCCCGCGCCCGCCGCACGCCGCGCCGGTTCTACTCGCCGCCCACCGTGACCAGTAACGCGCCCCCGTCGTGCCGCCCCTCCCCAGCGTTGCTCGGTCCTCTCCCTCCCTTCTGCAGTCTATAAAAGGCGACACAAGGCCACTCGCGCGCGCCTCAACCCACCACCCGCCCGTGGAGCCCCATCCTCCAGCCTCCCACTGCCCAAACCCATCACCCAGCGAGCTTGCCCTCCCTCCACTGAAGCTCACCGGCCTCTTCCCCGACCATCTCGACCGCCGGAGCACCGCCGCTCCCGTGCTGCTCCGTGGACAACCCACTCCGAAGCTCCTCCATCCAAGCCAAGCCTCGAAACAGTTTCCCCTCGACGCCACGAAGCTCATCGACCTGCCCATGCCCTCCCCTCCTCGCCGGAGCACCGTTGCCGATGCTCCGCACCGCCGCCGCCCCTCCGGTCCACGCCGACGAGCCACCTCCGGCCGCCCCCAACCCCGACAAAGGCCACCCCAAGGTAGCTCTCACCTCCTTGGATCTCCCCGACCCTTTTCCCCTCACCGCCGACGAGCCCCCTCGCCGGAATTTGGCCGACCGCCATGCAAGCGCCGCCCAGGGACCCAATTGCACTGATTGAAATCTTTAAAAGAGTCTGCACGCAAGTTTCTAGGGGCATAACTTTAAACGTGTGTTTAAACTTTGAATTAAAAAACAACGAACTTGTAAAATTCATATAAAATCATAGAAAAATCAGAAAAACACAAACTCAACTGTTCTGGAATCGTTAGAAAAAAATCTACAACTTTTGTTACATATTTTCCTTCAGTTGCATGCTAAATATTGCTCTAAAATAAATGGAAAGTTTAATAGACTTTAATTGTACCCACTATTGTAGACCAGTTCTGAATCTGATTTTTGGACAGTAGATTGGTTGCTTGATGTGTAAGCGAGTGTAAAAATATTAGGACCAAAAAATCTACAACTTTTTGTTAAACTTTGTTCATGCCATGAAATAATAGAACTAATTTGTACCTACTGTTATATTGTGATTCATGTTGTGAAACCTTTCCAGAGCTGTTATAGTGATGCCTAAATACCACAGAAAAAGTTTAGAACCTTTTTCCTTTCTGTAACCAATTTATATAATTTTATGGTAGGAAAAATGCACTAATTCAAATAATTAGTGTCTGTGCTTGGAAAATGTTCAACTTTTTACTGTGGGACACTTTAGAGTAGCTCTTGTTGTATAAAAATTTTCATACACACAAAAACTGTAAACCATCCTGTAGAAACTAATCTTTATTAAAATAGGTGTATCTTGTCCTATTTATTATGCTTTGTATAAAAATTTACAGTAACACATATATGGATAGCTGCATGGTTCGTCCTGTATAAAAATAACTATGTTCTAGCAGTAGCTGTGTATTATATTTTTCATAATTATTCTGCTCCATAAAAATGCCTGAAATTTTTACAGTGCTGTTGTCTCTGCATATTGTACTCTAGATAAAAATTTAATCACCTGAAGTTACCTAGTCCAAAAGAACACAACCCCCAACCCCCTTCTTGTTTAATGGAGTTAATTAGTTTAAGTTATACTCTATTAGCGATTGCCCAAAGAAATCTTAACTAAGTAACTACACAACCAAATCTATGTTATTGTGGACTGTAACTTTATCGTGAAGGAAAATAATCATCATATACCATCACTACAACTTACACTTGTGCATTCATATAGAATCGACTACTCTCGCCGACGCAACGTACGAGCTGGTGCCCGAGTCCGAGAGTGAGCAGCGTGAAGCCCAAGTGAATCTAACGGAAGCTTTCAAAGACCCGAACCCGAGTTCGGAAGAGCCCCAAGATAACTTTACCCAAGAAGGCAAGCCCCGGAGCATGAACCTTATTTTCCAAATTATGCAAATTATTACTCTATTTTTACTTGTGCATTAAGTTTATAGGAGTTGAATGAAAACTTAGTTGCATGATCCTAGGTACCCATGCTCTGAACACTAGATATAAGGTTCGATAGAATGCTATGCTAATAGGACTCGGTAAAAGTCGAGTGATTTCCTGTCACTCTCGAGAATATAGGAGTTGAATGTTTACTACATGCCGCAATTATAAGGTCGACGGACGGGGCTATGGTGCGATGTTCAAATTGATGATGGATGTCCCGTCTGTTTAGTAAAAAATACTAAGGCCGCAGTGTGTGGCAATGGTGGTTAAGTCTTTGAACGTACTAACCACATGCCGAGAATATGGTAATCGGTAAGCTTAAGTACCTAATCGGACCGGCAAGTGGACAACATTCCACCATCTCAACTTCGGTTCCATGCGCGCACATGGTGGGTGCAGAGCTAGGCTCTGTAGTCTCGGATGCTGGTCCTGATCCACAACCCAGGAAGAAAGGGGAAAAGTTGCACGTGTGACTCTAGGAGTAACCACATGACGTGTGTTTAGGTTTCCCTAGCAAGGATAAGAAATTCGATTCGAAACGTCCGTTTCTCGCAATTATTGAGACTGCTTGACCCTTTTACCACATAGAGTAAGAAGAGGAACAATGATGGTGATTAATCTTGTTGGATGAAAAATTAATTTTTTCACCATGTATGATATTGGATAGTTGCTTACCTAGAATGGTTAAAGAAAACCAGAATCTGGAGCTAAAATTTAAAAGTAAGGACCTACTTGTATATGCTTTTCGGCAAAACAAACCCCTCAAGCCAAAAAGGTCTAGGAGTCGGCTAAGTATATTTCCCTAGTCGGGTAAGCCTTGCTGAGTATTAGTATACTCAGCCTTGCTTGTGGCTTGTTTTCAGGTGATACTTTCGAGGATATGATCGCTAGTTTGACTTGGCCGTGCACCCTTCCTCCTGGTTGGTCGGTGGAATGGGATACGCCCCCGGGCAACGATGATAATGCTGAGTGATGTCTCGTACGGGCTTCATCGAGACATCATGTATCGTCGAGTAGTTTATCATTATTTTTCCGCTGCATTGAACTCTGAAGAACTCAATTATTTTGAACTCTGAAGTACCTTGTTTTACGAATTCGAACTTAGTTGTAATAACAATTTATGATGAACCCTGCGATGTAAAATTTTGTGGAATGTTGTATCCTCTGGGCTCACCTTCGTGTGAGTACATGTATGTGTGGTTTCGATCGGCAAAAACCGTGGTTGTATCGGGAGGTTACCCAACAGACCAATGGATTATTCCGTTTCAAGTGCGAGTTAGCCCTGGTTGCCCTCATGGTGATGGTTAGCGCGCTTGAGCCAGTACATGTATGTGTGGTTTCGATCGGCAAAAACCGTGGTTGTATCGGGAGGTTACCCAACAGACCAATGGATTATTCCGTTTCAAGTGCGAGTTAGCCCTGGTTGCCCTCATGGTGATGGTTAGCGCGCTTGAGCCGGATTAATTCGGGTGGTTCTGCCACATTTACACATTTTAATCACCACTTGTTCGAGTACTTCTTTCCTTCTGGTCAACACGTGTCAAAATCTAGCGTCAGCACATGCCCCCCAGTTTCGGAGTAAAACATAATTTTTACTTTGAAACTCTTTTCTTTAATCTTTTTCTCCGAAATGGACGCAGTAAAAATCTCCTTCCATTTTGCGGTCTTCTACATAATGATTGCAATTTCCTCGGACCGAGCGCGTGAGACGACTGCTCCCATGGAATTCGTGTAGACGGCGCGGCAAAAATCCCGCCTTTACCCTTTCTCTCTCGGATCATCCTTAAGTACCGGTATTCTCCACCTACTTTTCTCCACGAGCCTAGTATTTTCCTCCAGTGAACCACTGTTCATCTTCCTCCCAAGCCAAAAGTGTGTTGGCGCTAAAATCGGCCGATTAGTAGAAGATGCTTCGCCGATTCGGCGGCTTTTCAGTGACATCAAGGGTCGAATCCCGGAAGAAACAAAAGAAAGCTTGGAACCTGTTGCATATATAGAATATATGCAAACCCAAGTTTCCAGGGCCCTGCGCCATATGGCCGATCGTGCCCAGCTAGCAAAGACCCGGGAAGAAGCTGACTCGTACAAGCACCAAGCCCAAGAGGTACATCAACGGATCAACTTCCTCGAGAGCTCTCGCCCGGATATCGTCGGCACGATAGATCGCCTCAAACGGAGGAGAGCAGAGCTAGCCAAAGAGATGGAGGAAGTAACCAAAGACATAGCTACCGAAGAAAAGAGACTTCAAGAGCTCCCATCCGTCATCGCTGGGCTGAAGCAAGAAAGGCAGAACTTGGCTTGTGAAGCGATAAGGCTTCGTCGCCATATATTAGAAGTTCCCGGATCGGCCGACGACGACCAAAGAGTACTAGACTCGGCCGATCAGATTAGGCAACGAGCTATCGCGGCCATAGATGCTTTCCTCGGGTTGTAAAGGATGCTGTAAACATTTAATGCTTCTTTAATGTTACTGCGCCGATTTGATCCTGGACCTCTTCCTTTGGCAGATTTGCATATATGAATGCTTTTACTCCGATAGGACGTGTCCCACTATCTTTTTTCTTCCTTCTCTTTATAAGTACTAGATCCCACGCCGTCTCCAGAGGCATATGCATTACCCATCTTCTCTCCCTCCAACAACTGGATCTTTATTCTCCCAAACCGAACAGCAAGATGTCTTCTTCGTCTTCTTCCTCTGTCAATCTGGTACGAACTCTCCTCTGCTTCTTCCCTAGACATCTCAATCGCTCTGATGCTAGGTAGCTTTTCATCTCTGTTTAGTCAAAACGTCTCAGCCCCAGTCTGGAACGAGCGATCGAAGTTATGCATTCAGACGAACCATAGTCGCAGGCAGACATAGATCTAATAAGAGCTCATTCTGAAGAACTTAAAGACCATGTTCCTGCTGTTGTCCAGAAGTATTGGGACCTTATAGACGCTCACTGCCTAGTCCGTAAGCGACTACCATCTGAAAAGAGTCCTCCACTCCCTCATCAAGTCGAGACTGAAGCCGCCATGGAGAATCCGGAGGAGAAGAAGACCCGCCTCCTGATAGAACTATGCCATCAAGCTGAGACTGGAGCCACCGTGGAGAATCCGAAGGAGAATAGGACCCGCCTTCTGATAGAACTGGGCCGGATCGAGAGAGAAATCCAGAGCAAGCGTAATCAATAGATATATCGGTATTTTTATTCTAAGGGCGACTTGTATCATGTCGGCCATGTACTCTGTTGTTTTCATCGAATAATGAGCTGGTCAAATCGAATCACAATGTTTCTTTCTTAAGGCGATGTCATTCCTACATCGGCTATATGGACAAACGCCGATAGGGATCGGCCATGTCGTCTTGATATATCTCACTGCAAGTTATGCATCTACCCAAATGCTTGGATAGTACCTTTTCAGATATCGTCCATTTAAAGCTCTTGGGAATTCAGACCCTTCAGTAGTTTCCAGAATATATGCATTTCCAGGGGCACATCGGCCGATTCTGTACGGCCCTTCCCAAGTGGGTGACCATTTACCGAATTTGGGATCCTTAGACCCTATCGGCAGCACCAACTTCCATACCAAATCTCCCTGGGAGAATTGTTTAACTTTAACCTTTTTGTCATACCATCTGGCCACCCTTTTCTTATTTTCTTCTATGCTAATCAGGGCCCTCAACCGCTGACCTGCCGAGTCATCGAGCTCGTACTTCATGAGGAAGGAATAGTCATAGGCCGTCAACTGATCTTGAAGCGATATACGCCTTGACCCCGTCCTGAATTCCAAAGGCAAGACTGCCTCGTGACCATAAACCAGCTGATAAGGGGATATCTTAGTGGCTCCGTGGCAAGCCATCCTATAAGCCCATAGAGATTCAGCCAAAGACATGTCCCACTTTTTGGGTTGTTCCTCTATCTTCCTCTTGATCAACTTGATTATCCCTTTATTGGACGATTCGGCCTGGCCATTGGCTTGAGCATAGTATGGAGAAGAATTCAATAATTTAATCCCCATATCGGCGGCGAATTCTCCAAACTCTCTAGAGGTAAACATCGTCCCTTGGTCAGTCGTGATAGTCTGAGGAATACCGAATTGATAAATGATATGGTTCTTAACGAATTTGATCATATCGGCCGATGTCACGTTCCTCAAAGGAACTGCCTCCACCCACTTAGTAAAATAATCTGTAGCTACCAATATGAACTTATGCCCTTTACTCGACGGAGGGTGAATTTGTCCGATGAGATCTATTCCCCAACCTCTGAACGGCCATGGCTTGATTACTGGATTCATCGCCGATGCTGGCGCGCGCTGTACATTGCCAAACTTCTGACAGTCTTGGCATCCTTTATAATATTTGAAACAATCCTCAAGAATCGTTGGCCAGTAATACCCATTGTTTCTGATCATCCATTTCATTTTGTGAGCCGATTGATGGGCTCCACATACGCCTTCATGGATTTGTCCCATCAGGACCTTTGCTTCTTCTGTTCCCAAGCACTTGAGAAGAACTCCATCAATCGTCCGGTAAAATAAATCATCTTCAAGTAACACATATTTTGTGGCTTGAAAACGTACTCGCCGATCCACTTTCTGGGAGGGGTCCTTCAAGTAATCTGCGATTTCCCTTCGCCAGTCATCGGCCGTGAGCTCCAAAATCATAGCTCTCTGAATCGACCGATATCCGGACGCATGATGGGCCAGCCTGTTGGCATCTTCATTATAATTTCTGGGGATATGTTCAATTATTGCAGACTTGAATTCCTTTAAAAGTTGAAGGCAATCTTCATAATAAATCCTCAAGATATCATCTTTGCACTCAGACCGCCCCGTTAACTGATCTACGATGAGCATGGAATCTCCAAAAATTTCAACTGCATCAGCTTTGACTTCCCTTAATAATTGGATACCTTTTAGAACGGCTCGATATTCCGCCTGGTTATTGGTTGCGGATGCTTCTATTGGCAGAGAGAAATCATAACTTGCCCCCCGAGGCGATACAAGAACGATGCCGATTCCTGATCTGGCCCCACACGAAGAACCATCGAAGTATAGAGTCCATGGAACCGGTTCGACGACAGCAATTTCTGGCCCACAATGCTGAGCTACGAAATCGGCCATGACTTGACCCTTGACAGCTTTGTCCGATTCGTACCTCAAGTCAAATTCTGATAGAGCCAGGATCCATTTTCCAATCCGCCCTTTCAAAATCGGCAATGATAGCATATATTTCACCACATCATCTTTGCATATAACTATGCATTCTGCCGATAACAAATAGTGCCTAAGCTTGGTACACGAGAAGTATAGACACAAGCACAGCCGCTCCACCGGGGAATATCTTGTTTTGGCGTCCAGGAGTCTTCTGCTAACATAATATACCACTCGTTCTTTCCCTTCGAACTCCTGTACCAACGCCGATCCAATAGGTTGTTCATCAGCCGATAAATATAATTTGAACGGCTTACCAGGCTGTGGCGAGACTAACACCGGAGGTGAAATCAGATATTGCTTGATATCTTCCAATGCTCTGCGTTGTTCTTCTCCCCATACAAATTCCTGATCGGGCTTTAATTTCAACAAAGGGGTAAAAGCTCGAATACGCCCTGACAGGTTGGATATGAATCTTCTGATAAAATTGACCTTGCCGATGAGGGACTGCAGTTCAGTTTTGTTCTGTGGAGCCACAACTTTGTTGATGGCGTCTATGGTCTTCCGGTTGACCTCTATCCCGCGCTCATGGACCATGAATCCTAAGAATTGCCCGGCTGATACACCAAATGCACACTTGTTCGGGTTCATTTTCAACCCATGCTTCCTTGTGCACTCCAGTACTTCTTGTAAATCGGCCAGATGTTCTTGATGACCTTTTGACTTGACCACGACATCATCTATATAAATTTCCACCGATGTACCAATAAGTTTGTGAAAGATATAGTTCATGGCCCGCTGATATGTGGCACCGGCATTCTTTAACCCAAAGGTCATCACAACCCACTCGAATAAACCAAGGTGACCTTGATACCTGAAAGCCGTTTTGGAGATATCTTCTTCGGCCATTAATATCTGATTGTACCCGGCATTACCATCCATGAAACTGATGACTTTGTGTCCTGCGGCAGCATCTATCAAGATATCGGCCGTCGGCATTGGATATCCGTCCATTGGTGTGACCTGATTTAGGTTCCTGAAGTCGATGCACACTCACAGTTTTCCATTTTTCTTATACACAGGCACAATATTAGAAATCCATTCGGCGTAGCGGCACTGCCGGATAAATCCTGCTTCAATTAACTTTGTGATCTCGGCCTTTATATCAGGTAGAATTTTGGGGTTGCACCATCGTGCAGGTTGCTGATATGGCCGATATCCTGATTTTATAGGTAACCGGTGTTCAACAATGGACCGGTCTAGACCTGGCATCTCATGGTATTCCCAAGCAAAGCAATCCTTGAATTCTTTTAATAAATTTATCAATTTACACTTATACCCAGGATCCAAGTTAGCACTAATATACGTCGGCCTTGATTTGCCACTATCCCCCAAATCCACCATCTCCAATGAATCGGCCGACGTAAACCCATGCCCAAGCTTCCCGTCTTCTCGGACGAGCTGATCCATCTATTCTGAATCTTCAGAGCCGACTGCTTGGATCGGATGTAGACCGAAGTCGAACACCTTCAGGAAATCAGTGTCCCAAGTCCTACCGGATATACACCTGACATGTTCACAGCTCTATTGTTGTGTGTCGGCCGCTGCGACGCTGTAGGCGGAATCGGCGGTGACTATCTCTGTGGCAGAACCACCTGAATTAATCCGGCTCAAGTGTATTAACCATCACCATTGAGGCAATCTCGGTTAACCTTACACTTCAAACGGAGTAATCCACTGGTCTGTCGGGTATAACCTCCCGATACAACCACGGTAATCGGATCGAGCGCCATACATACAAATGCTCACGCGACGATGAGCCCAGAGAATACCACATTCCAGCAATTATTACAACATTATCATAAGTAAATATTACAGACCAAGTTCTGAGTTTAGAAACCAAATACTCCAATGATCATAAATAAGTTTTTCAGAGTTTAAGTTGCAGCGGAAATAAACGACGGAAACTACTCGAAGATACAGAATGTCTCGATGAAGCCCGTACGAGACATCACTCGGCCTTATCTCCATTGGACGGGGGCGCATCCAATTCCACCGACCAACCAGGGGGAAGAGTGCAGGGCCAAGTCAAGCTAGCAATCATATCTTCGAAGGTCTCACCTGAAATGAGCCACAAGCAAGGCTGAGTATACTAATACTCAGCAAGACTTACCCGCGTAGTGGAATCTACTCCACCGACTCTAGACATGCAAGGCTTTTTGGCTCAGGGGTTTGTTTTGCCGAAAAGCATCTACAAGTGGGTCCTTACTTTCAACTTTTAGCTCAAGATTCTAGTTTCGTTAGCCATTCTAGATAAGCGGCTATCCAATAACATACATGGTGAAGCATTTAATTTTCATCCAACCAGTTCATTCATCATCATTGTTCCTCTTCTTACTCTGTGGGTAAAAATGGTTAAGCAGTCTCAATAGCCGTGAGAAACGGACGATTCGAATCGAATTTCTTAACCTTGCAAGGGAAACCTAAACACACGTCACGTGGTTACTCCCAGAGTCACACGTGCAACTTTTCCCCTTTCTTTCCGGGTTGTGGATCAAGGCTACCCTCCGAGAGTACAAGAGCCCCACGCCACGGTTCGGCGCCGGGTCGTGACCACTCTCTGCACTCGCCATATGCACATGGGACCGAAGTTCAAAGGGTAGGTTGCTGTCCACTTGCCGGGCCAATCAGGTACTTAAGCTTACCGATTCCCATAATCTCGGCATGTGTTTAGTACGTTCAAAGACTTAACCATCACTACCACACCCTGCGGCCTCAATCACTACCACACCCATAATCAGGTACTTAAGCTTACCGATTCCCATAATAGCATTTTTCACTAGACAGACGGGCCTCAATCGTAACCATCGTTCCATAGCCCGTCCGTGTCCTTATGATTGCAGCGTGTAGTAGACATTCAACTCCTATTTTCTCGCGAGTGACAGGAAATCACTCGACTTCTACCGGAGTCCTATTAGCACAGCATTCTATCGAACCTTACGTCTAGTTTTCAAGCAAGGGTTCCTAACGTCATGCAACTAAGTTTTCATTCAACTCCTATAAACTTAATGCACAAGCAAAAGAGTAGTGAGTCGCATAATTTAGGAAAGAGATGGGTTATGCTCCGGGGCTTGCCTTCACAGTTAGCGTGGGGCTCTTCCAAACTTGGGCCCGG
Organism: Panicum miliaceum; assembly: GCA_032594955.1. NCBI lineage: Eukaryota > Viridiplantae > Streptophyta > Magnoliopsida > Poales > Poaceae > Panicum > Panicum miliaceum. The sequence continues at coordinate 26,281,718 of CM064066.1, read as the reverse complement.
GTCTTCAAGAGCTTCAGTTAGATTCGCTTGAGCTTAACGCTGCTCACTCTCGGACGCGGGCACCAGCTCGTAAGTTCCGTCGGCGAGAGTCGTCGATTCTACATGAATGCACAAGTTTAAGTCGTGAAAATGGCAATCGATACGATTTAAGAGAAATTACTACCATGGATGGTTTCTGGTCATGAAATTTTGGATTTAGGCACATCCGGGAAAGATGTGCTTACTGTAAAATTTTCAGCCAATCTTATGTAACAGATTAATTATGAAAAATATATTGCATAGTTGCTGTTAGATCCTTGTTCTTTTTGTACAGACCAATTGGTGCAACAAATGAGTCTAAGATTTTTACAGAGCCTTCACTTAAGAATGCAGAAGCTTCTGTAATTGTTGTAGGATTTATCATGCAGTATTCAGAGCATAGAAAATATGACATTCCACACCTAGGCTATTCAAGGATTCATTTTTACAGGACTCTACACAGGGTTTTTGTCCCTGGAACTTTTTACACAGAAACCACTATCATAGTGTGTCTCCTAGTAAAAATGTGAGAATTTGCCAAGCTAAGATACTATTTTCTTGATTTGATGTATGTTATTAGCACATAATTCAAATAAATAGGTTACTGTGGGATAAAAAGTCTCCTAATTTTTCTCTGGCTTCTAGGTACCAATACACTAGCAGAGAAAAAGTTTCATTAGGTGATTCATCACCTAACTGCAGGGATAAAACATTCTACTTAAACATGGTATGAAACTAAGTTTAATAAACAGTAAAGCTAGAGATGGAATTTGGGCCTGATCTTTTTACACAATCCTAAACATCAAGCAACTAACTCACTGCCCAAAATTTAGGGTCAGAATTGTTCTACAACAGTGGGTACAAAATAAGTCCATTAAAGCTTCCATTTAATGTAGAGCAAAATATGTTGAGATTCTGAGAAACTTTTTGTAACAAAAGTGGTAGAGTTTGTTCTAAGGATTCCAGAACAGTGGAGTTTGTATTTTGCTGAATTTTCTACGATTTTATACGAATTTTACAAGTTCACTGAATTTGAATCTAGATTTGAAACTTTCTTTTACAACTAGGTCCTTGAATCTTACGCGCAGACCCTTCTAAAGATTTAAATTCTTGCAATTGGGTCCTCGGGCGGCTCGGGTACGGCGGTCGGCCGAAATTCCGGCGAGGGGCTCGCCGGCGGTGAGGGGTGAGGGTCGGGGAAGGTTCAGGGGTGCGAGGGCTACCTTGTGGGGGTGTTGTTCAGGTGGGGGACGGCCGGGAAGGGCTCGCCGGCGTTGGAGCAGAGGCGGCGGCGGCGCGGCACGCGTCGACGGCGGTGCTCCGGCGGGCTTGGGGCGGCCTGGTCCGGTCAGCGAGCTTCGGTGGCTCGTGGAGAAGCTGCTCAGGGGCTCGGCTTGGACGGAGGAGGTCGGGGTCGAGCTATCCACGGCGAGCAGGGGCGGCGGCGGCGGCGGCAGCGTGGGCGGCGGCGCTCCGGCGGTTCTGGGCGGCGTTGGGTGGGTCGGCGAGCTTCAGGGGGATGATGTAGTGGTGGCTGGGGGCTTAATTTGGGCAGGGGGCGGCTGCGGAGGGCTGTCCACGGGCGGGCGGCGCTCGGCGGCAGCAATGGCGGCGGCGAGGACGTTCTGGGTGCGGGGCTCGCGCGGGCGGTCGGAGCTCGGCCTTTATAGGGGCAGGAGGGAGTGTGGAGGGGCCTGGGCAACGCGCGGGGCGGGGGCACGGCACGGCGCGCACTGGCCACGGCGGGCGGCAGCGGAACGCCGGCGCGACGTGCGGCAGCGTGGGCGCGGTGACTGGGCGGTCGGGATATGGCGTGGGCGCGAGGGGATGGCGCTGGGCGTGGAGTGGTGGAGCAGCGGCTCGGGCGGAGGGCGGACGCAGTGACGGGCGGGGCGTGGGAGCCGGGGCGGCACGGCGGGGCGCGGTGACTGGGCGCGGCGGGCGGCGAGGCTGGGCGCGGCTGCGGCGTGCGCATGCGCGGGCGCTCACTGGGCCGCGCGGCGTGGGGAGGGGGCAAAGCCGGCCGTGGCGGGGTGGCGCGGTGGCCACTGGCCTGGCGCCTCGCGCCGGTCAGGCGTCGCCGGCCACCTGGCGCGTGGCGGTCGGGCGGAGAGGAGAGAGAGGGGGGGGGGGGTGCGAGGGCCTCAATGCGAGAATTTGGAAAACTTCAGGGGGTTGGGTGCAAATAGGGCGTTTTCTCCTCTTTCTGATTTGAATTTCAAAAACTTTTGAACACGAAAGTTGTTTAGAATAAAAAGTTCTACAACTTTGGTTTCAGGCAAAATCTCATTTGGCTTATGGTCTAAAAGTTAAATTTAAAAGTTCAAAAGTAACCAAATGTGCTCAAATTAAATTTGGATTCCAACTGAATTCGTTCTAATTCTTTCGACCCTTTTATTAGTTGGTTTAAGCATAGGGTTAGGCTAATGATACTGATTTTAGAAATGAAATTTTTACCAGGGTTGTCACAATCTCTATGATGTCGCCGACCCATTGCACGAGGCATTGGTGCATTGTAGATGGAACACAGCAGTTTGCATGTATCCAGTCGCGACCGAGCAGCATGTTGTAGGACCCCTTACCATTAATAACGAAAAAGGTAGTAGGAAGGGTCTTACTGCCGATGGTGAGGTCGACGCAGAGTGCTCCACGGGCGGGGGACACGTTGCCTTAGAAGTCCTTGAGCATCATGTCCGTCTTGGTCAGATCTTCATTGCTCTTGCCTAGCTTGCGGAACATGGCATACGGCATGATGTTGACTGCGGCGCCTCCATCCACTAGTAATCTGGTAACGGGTCATCTGTTAACGTAGCCTTTGAGAAACAGCACCTTAAGATGCTGCTGTTTTTCTTCTTCTGGTTTTTCAAAAGTAGCCGTCATCGGCTCTAACACCAGTTGCGCCATTTGCTCTTCCATTCTTTTCGCTTTGTCTCGATCGTCAGGCGCCATGAATTCCGTCGGCAATATGAACACCATGTTGATGTCAGCTGCCGATTCTTGATTGTCTGCTTCCTGGCTGTTGTTTTTCTTGGGGTGCCAGACCTGAGACTTGACGTTTCTCTTTTCCGGCACCTGCCTCTGCTCTTCTTCTTGTTGCTCCCACTGGCGTAGGCGTTGGATCCTCCGTTTCTGGGATCTGGATAGGCCATCAGGACACCACCTGGGGTTTACTGGTTTGGCCGATGATCTGGCGTGCTCCAAATCTGGTTCCCTTCCTAGGGGGTTTTCATCTGTCAACCTGTCATCAGCCATCTCTTCCAGCCGATCGTGCACGCTGATTTTGCCCCCCTGTCCATCCTGCCTTTCGACCGGTGATACCGGTCAACTCTGCCCCCCAGCCGATCATGTACTGAAAGGCGCTGTCCATCTTGTACGCGCCGATTTGTGCTGATCGGCTCTGATCCTCTGTCTCTGGAGCGCAATCTTTTGAACGGGCGATCATTGCGGCTCAATCCATTGCACTCAGGACAGTTATCGGCTGACGGCAATCGGAGGTCGTTCTCCCAGCAATCGGAGGTCGTTCTCCCAGCAATCGGAGGTCAAAATCTGGCGTCAACACATGCCCCCCAGTTTTGGAGTAAAACATAATTTTTACTTCGAAACTCTTTTCTTTAATCTTTTTCTCCGAAACGGACGCAGTAAAAATCTCCTTCCATTTCGCGGTCTTCTGCATAATGATTGCAATTTCCTCGGACCGAGCGCATGAGACGACTGCTCCCCTGGAATTCGTGTAGACGGCGCGGCAAAAATCCCGCCTTTACCCTTTCTCTCTCGGATCATCCTTAAGTACTGGTATTCTCCACCTACTTTTCTCCACGAGCCTAGTATTTTCCTCCAGTGAACCACTGTTCATCTTCCTCCCAAGCCAAAAGTGTGTTGGCGCTAAAATCGGCCGATTAGTAGAAGGTGCTTCGCCAATTCGGCGGCTTTTCAGTGACATCAAGGGTCGAATCCCGGAAGAAACAAAAGAAAGCTTGGAACCTGTTGCATATATATAATATATGCAAACCCCAGTTTCCAGGGCCCTGCGCCATATGGTCGATCGTGCCCAGCTAGCAAAGACCCGGGAAGAAGCTGACTCGTACAAGCACCAAGCCCAAGAGGTACATCAACGGATCAACTTCCTCGAGAGCTCTCGCCCGGATATCGTCGGCACGATAGATCGCCTCAAACGGAGGAGAGCAGAGCTAGCCAAAGAGATGGAGCAAGTAACAAAAGACATAGCTACCAAAGAAAAGAGACTTCAAGAGCTCCCATCCGTCATCGCTGGGCTGAAGCAAGAAAGGCAGAACTTGGCCTGTGAAGCGATAAGGCTTCGTCGCCATATATTAGAAGTTCCCGGATCGGCCGACGACGACCAAAGAGTACTAGACTCGGCCGATCAGATTAGGCAACGAGCTATCGCGGCCATAGATGCTTTCCTCGGGTTGTAAAGGATGCCGTAAACATTTAATGCTTCTTTAATGTTATTGCGCCGATTTGATCCTGGACCTCTTCCTTTGGCAGATTTGCATTTATGAATGCTTTTACTCCGATAGCACATGTCCCACTATCTTTTTTCTTCCTTCTCTTTATAAGTACTAGATCCCTCACCGTCTCCAGAGGCATATGCATTACCCATCTTCTCTCCCTCCAACAACTGGATCTTTATTCTCCCAAACCGAACAGCAAGATGTCTTCTTCGTCTTCTTCCTCTGTCAATCAGGTACGAACTCTCCTCTGCTTCTTCCCAAGACATCTCAATCGCTCTGATGCTGGGTAGCTTTTCATTTCTGTTTAGTCAAAACATCTCAGCCCCAGTCTGGAACGAGCGATCGAAGTTATGCATTCAGATGAGCTTAATCTGCCCTTCCTGGAGTAATAAGTCGAAAATTTTATCGGCTTTTGATGTGTCGAAGCCGAATGTCTCTGGCTCTTTCTTTCAAAAAGGGCATGAATTGGTTTTTTGCCTTTCACCCACTCTGCCAGGCCGATTTCCTCCTCCCCATCAGATTTAGATCCTTCTAAGTATGCCACCTTCTTCTGGAAATTCCTCCGTTGCTCAAACGGACGGACTTCCTATCCTGCCAATCGGTGAACGATCTGGCTTAGGCTTTCGAACTCTTGTGAAGCATACCTTTCCTTGATTTGTGGTAGGAGGCCTTGGAAAGCGATATCGGCCAACTGTGTATCGGTCAGAGCCAGACTATAGCATTTGTTCCTGACTTCTCTGAACCTCTGTATATATCCAGTTACTGGTTCATCGCTCCTCTGCCTGAGGCTGGTCAAATCTGAGAGCTTCATCTCATGTACTCATGCGTAGAAGTACTTATGGAACTGCTTCTCCAGATCGGCCCAAGTAACAATGGAATTTGGCGGCAAAGTGGTGAACCATTGGAAGGCCGATCCAGACAGGGATGATGAAAACAGACGCACCCTCAGAGCATCTTGCGTGGCGGCCTCTCCGCACTGGATGATGAATCTATTGATGTGCTCTACAGTGGATGTATCGTCCAGCCCTGAAAACTTGGTGAAATCAGGTACCTTGTAGCGGTGTGGGAACGGCAGCAGGTCATAGGCCGATGGGTATGGCATCTTATATGTGTAAGTCTGCACTTTCGGCTTCAACCCAAATTGGTCCTGGATGACCTCTACTATTCTTGCCGTCCAGTCCACCTGCTGCTGCTGAACGACCGTTTGCGGTGCCGGCATATGTTGAAGGGCTGGCGGTGGTACAGCTGGATGGTGAATCGAAGCATGCAGCGAATTTTGCTGAGCAGCTGACAGTTGATGGCGAAGTGAATCTGCTGCCCCGTCGTACGCCATCATCGGCGTCGTGCTTCTGAGTGCTTCTACAGCGCCTGCCCCCCTGCCGATTTCTGATGAGATTGGCTGATACTGAGGGACCATCGCCGCCTGGATTTGATAGCTCCCGTATCCGGTTGTTGGCTCAGGAAAAACCACTGTCGCCGATGTCCCCCAAGGTACTGAGCTTGTGGGCAGCGATTGCATAGAAGCAATCTGGACAGATTGAAGCGGTGTCTGTGATGGGAAACATGGTGCACCGATGTATCTTGGAGACGCTGGAGGCAACGGAGTGTTGTACCCCTCGCGTTGCGTCAATATCGGCTGAGGAGCCGATTGGGACGTGCCTGGTAAGCTCCTGGCTGGCAGCGTGATCGGTGGGGTATACGCTGGCCCCTGATAGCCTTGAACCGCTCTGCTGGCCAGAGAGCTGATAACGGTGTTGTACACCGTGTTGGTCATCACAGAGGACTGATCGATGAACGCGTGGTAGACGGACTGTTGGATCATATCGGACATCTTGCCCGAGTCCTCAGCAATGGTGATGTGGCGGGGAACTGGGATAGGAGCTTTCTTGACAGCTTCCCCGCTTCTTGTACGACTGAACGACTGCAGATACATCTTCTTGTATTCTTCCAGATGTTTGGCTAATTCTTCCCTCTGGTCGTCCTTGAGATCCGCTTCTGTGACCTCAATGATGTTGCTGTCGGAAATTTCTGCGTTCTTCGACATATCAGATCTTGAAGTGGTCCCACCGGGCGTGCCAAAAGTGTGTTGGTGCTAAAATCGGCCAGACAGGAATTGACTGATGGTCTTCAGCGTCGGACACACGTCCCGGGAGAATCTGCTTAGCTCCTGTTTGGGTTATCGCCCTGGTGCGGTTCGCGCGGCGTGCCAGTCAATCTGACCTGTTGATTGAGAAGGAAATAAAAGTATTAAATTCCAGGCGCTCCGATCGGCTGGAGTTCCGATCTGTCCTGAAGAGCGCGTCGGCGAATCGGCCGATTTGCTGTGAAGATGATCGGCTATGGATCAGCCGATAATCGTGTAATAATTGTAAAGAAGACTGCTGGAGCGATCTAAACAATTATTGCGGATGCAACACTTGAAATAGATCTAATCGGCCGTAAGATGATAAATCGAAGAAGAACGATGACGAAGCCGATTACTCTGATCTCAAGCTAGATAACTGGTGATAATACTACAAAAACAAGCAAACTTGCAATTCTAGTAAATATCGATAACTGATGAATAAACCCAAACGAAACCACAGCGATGCACCCGTGGTCAAAGCTCGGATATTACTCGGTAAGCGGAACCTACCAATTGGCCGCAGATCACGTTGATGCAGCCCTGCCAATCCGTACGAACTCGTGAAAGAAGAAAAAGTATTGGCGAAGTCGCCGACTTAAAAGTAAAGGACTAGTAGAAAGTAAAAGTGTTTTGTTGATTGATGTGTTGATGTCCTGCAAACCCCTGACGACTCCTATTTATACCCTAAAACTAGCACTCCTGGTCGATTACGACTTGTTACAACCTTATTTAAAACAGGAAAACTACTATATCAATAATATCTTTAAAAATGAAACGGACTCCCGCAAAATCTTCCACCGCCATCTCCTAATCCAATAAGGACTTTTCCAATTGCTTCTTGACCGACTTAGCGTCGCTCTGTTGACCAACTTTTGACCGGGACCCTCTGAAGTGGCCCCAACTTGTTGGCGCAAGCTGTATCACCAATCGGCCGATTCCTTACTGTAGCCTTCAGATCTGCCGCATCGGCCAATCTTCTTCTCCTAACGCCGATTCAACACGTGTCAAAATCTTGAGTCAACAGTTGCTAAGAGACCTTGCTCATATATAAATTGAGCCAGAGAGTGATGAACCACTGTTCGTCTTCCTCCGAGCCCTCTCGATCTCCAACCGCCCCCTCCGACAATCTCATTCGCGATCTGCTTCAACTTCCCAATGGCGTCACCATCAGCGACCGCTCCAACCACGGAGGCTCTATCGGCGATCCCCTCAGCGGCGGCGGCCCAATCGGCGGCTCCACTGGCAGCCCCATCGGCAAAGATGATCTTCATCCCAGAGGTAAACACTTGAAATTTTCCCCTTTTGCTTTTCTACTGCTCCAGTATTTTCCAGATCCTTTCTCAGTTTTTTCCCCTTTTCTTCCTTTTTTAGGCACTTAGGCACCAGATCACCATCCCTCTTTCAGAATCCCCTGATCTCATCTTCTTAGGCCCCATGGGGAACCCCGATCCAACTGACCTGATCAATCTAGAGACTCACAGAGTCCCGTTCAAGCAATCACCCATGGACCTAGATCAGTGGGTCGGTACCTTTAGGTCCTGGCCAAATGAGACCCCCGGCTGGAGAGAATGGTACCAAAGAATAGCCAGGTCTAGGAGGGTTCAGTGGGATGAACAAAAAATCGGCCAATGCATAGACCTCTCTCTGTCCCAGATGGAGAAAAATGAACCTTTGGTCATAGCAGCCTCTTACTTCTGGTCCGACGCACTCAATGCGTTTCTTTTTGTACATGGACCCATGACCCCCACTTTGGCTGATGTCCTGTTGTTGACCGGCCTTGACATCTCCTCCGCCGATATCCCTTTTAACTATCTGATTAAGCCATCACATCGGTGCATTCCTGATGATGTGGTTGGAAAAACACTTTTTCTGTGGCAGAGCAGTTGGACCTTCTTCTAACACCCAAGCTTTAGCGGAGGCTCTGTCACTAGGATCAGCCATCCCCCTTGGAAAACATCTGCTGGGATCGGCCTACCACTTGATGCACCAAATTGGCACTAAGCTGTGAAAGGGGGAGCCGATTGGGAACCCTGGCGGTCCCTGGTGGTTCATCACTCTCTGGCTCAATTTATATATGAGCAAGGTCTCTTAGCAACTGTTGACGCAAGATTTTGACATGTGTTGAATCGGCATCAGGAGAAGAAGATTGGCCGATGCGGCAGATCTGAAGGCTACAGTAAGAAATCGGCCGATTGAGTTAACAGGTGGAAATCGGCCAATTGATGATACAGCTTGCGCCAACAGGTTGGGGCTACTTCAGAGGGTCCCGGTCAAAAGTTGGTCAACAGAGCGACGCTAAGTCGGTCAAAAAGCAATTGGAAAAGTCCTGATTGGATTAGGAGATGGCGGTGGAAGATTCTGCGGGAGTCCATTTCCTTTTTAAAGATATTATAGATATAGTAGTTTTCCTATTTTAAATAAGGTTGTAACAAGTCGTAATCGACCAGGAGTCCTAGTTTTAGGCTATAAATAGGAGTCGTCAGGGGTTTGCAGGACATCAACACATCAATCAACAAAACACTTTTACTTTCTACTAGTCCTTTACTTTCAAGTCGGCGACTTCGCCAATACTTTTTCTTCTTTCACGAGTTCGTACGGATTGGCAGGGCTGCATCAACGTGATCTCCGGCCAATTGGTAGGTTCCGCTTACCGAGTAATATCCAAGCTTTAACCACGGACGCATCGCTGTGGTTTCGTTTGGGTTTATTCACAAGCTATCGATATTTACTAGAATTGCAAATTTGCTTGTTTTTTAGTATTATCCCCAGTTATCCAACTTGAGATCAGAGTAATCAGCTTTATCATCGCTTTTTCTCGTTCATTATCATATAGCCGATTAGATCTATTTCAAGTGTTGCCTCTATAATAATTGTCTAGATCGCTTCAGCAGTCTTCTATACAATTATTACGCGATTATCAGCTGATCCATAGCCGATCATCTTCACAGCAAATCGGCCGATTCGCCGACGCGCTCTTCAGGACAGATCGGAACTCCAGCCGATCGGAGCACCTGGAATTTAATACTTTTATTTCCTTGTCAATCAACAGGTCAGATTGACTGGCACACCACACGAACCGCACCAGGGCAATAACCCGAACAGGAGCTAAGCAAATTCTCCCGGGTCGTGTGTCCGACGCTGAAGATCATCGGCCGATTCCTGTCTGGCCGATTTTAGCGCCAACACACTTTTGGCACGCCCGGTGGGACCACTTCAAGATCTCAAGATCCGATATGTCGAAGAACGTAGAAATTTCCGAGAGCAACATCATTGAGGTCACAGAAGCAGATCTCAAGGACGACTAGAGAGAAGAATTAGCCAAACATCTAGAAGATTACAAGAAGATGTATTTACAGTCGTTCAGTCATACCAGAAGTGGGGAAGCTGTCAAGAAAGCTCCTATTCCAGTTCCCCGCCACATCACCATTGCTGAGGACTCGGGCAAGATGTCCGATATGATCCAACAGTCCGTCTACCAAGCGTTCATCGATCAGTCCTCTTTGATGACCAACACGGTGTACAATGCCGTCATCAGCTCCCTGGCAAGCGGAGCGGTTCAAGGCTATCAAGGGCCAGCATATGCCCCACCGATTGCACTTCCAGCCAGAAGCTTACCAGGCACGTCCCAATCGGCTCCTCAGCCGATATTGACGCAACGCGAGGGATACAACACTCCGTTGCCTCCAGCCTCTCCAAGACATGGCGGTGCACCATGTTTCCCATCACAGACACCGCTTCAACCCGTCCAGATTGCTTCTGTGCAACCGCTGCCCACAAGCTCAGTACCCTGGGGAACATCGGCGACAACGGTTTTTCCTGAGCCAACAACCGGATATGGGAGCTATCCAATCCAGGCGCCGCACCAATCGGCCGTCCGGCCGATGGTCCCTCAGTATCAGCCAATCTCATCAGAAATCGGCAGGGGGGCAAGTGCTGTAGAAGCACTCAGAAGCACGGCGCCGATGATGACATACGATAGGGCGGCGGATTCACTTCGCCATCAACTGTCAGCTGCTCAGCAAAATTCGCCGCATGCTTCGATTCATCACCCAGCTGTACCACCACCAGCCCTTCAACACATGCCGGCACCGCGAACGGTCGTTCATCAGCAGCAGGTGGATTGGACGGCAAGAATAGCAGAGGTGATCCAGGACCAATTTGGGTTGAAGCCGAAAGTGCAGACTTACACATACAAGACGCCATACCCATCAGCCTATGACTTGCTACCATTCCCACACCGCTACAAGGTGCCTGATTTCACCAAGTTTTCAGGGTTGGACGATACATCCACCGTAGAGCATATCAACAGATTCATCATCCAGTGTGGAGAGGCCGCCACGCAAGATGCTCTGAAGGTGCGTCTGTTTTCATCATCTCTGTCTGGATCGGCCTTCCAATGGTTCACCATTTTGCCGCCAAATTCTATTGTTACTTGGGCCGATTTGGAGAAGCAGTTCCACAAGTACTTCTACGCAGGAGTACATGAGATGAAGCTCTCAGATTTGACCAGCCTCAGGCAGAGGAGCGATGAACCAGTAACTGGATATATACAGAGGTTCAGAGAAGTCAGGAACAAATGCTATAGTCTGGCTCTGACCGATACACAGTTGGCCGATATCGCTTTCCAAGGCGTCCTACCACAAATCAAGGAAAGGTATGCTTCACAAGAGTTCGAAAGCCTAAGCCAGATCGTTCACCGATTGGCAGGATAGGAAGTCCGTCCGTTTGAGCAACGGAGGAATTTCCAGAAGAAGGTGGCATACTTAGAAGGATCTGAATCTGATGGGGAGGAGGAAATCGGCCTGGCAGAGTGGGTGAAAGGCAAAAAACCAATATCATGCCCTTTCGGAAAGAAAGAGCCAGAGACATTCGGTTTTGACACATCAAAAGCCGATAAAATTTTCAACTTATTACTCCAGGAAGGGTAGATTAAGCTATCTCAGTATCATACCATCCCTACGGCCGATCAGCTCAAGAAGATGAAGTATTGCAAGTGGCACAACGCCACGTCTCATGATACAAATGAATGCAAAATCTTTCATCAGCAGATACAATCGGCCATCGAACAGGGAAGACTCAAGTTCGAAGTCCCGGCTAAATCGGCAAAGCCGATGAAGATAGACCAGCATCCTTTCCCAGCTAACATTGTGGACACAGGGAAAAATCCACTTCAAACCAAGGTGCTGACGTCAGAATCGGCAAGAAGGAACGGCGCCGTTGACCCCAGGAAGCAAGTCACGGCGGCTGAAATTAAAAGGAGCAGGCGGGGACCAGAACGATCACGCAGATCCGTCACCTCCCAGTTCTTGCTCAGCAAATATCGGCAGCAGCAGGAACAATCAAGATACCACGACGAGATGATACGCCGGCATGAGGATCACTGGCAATGTCCGTTCTTCATCCACTGTTGGGAGAACGACATCCGATTGCCGTCAGCTGATAACTGTCCTGAGTGCAACAGATTAAGTTGCAACGATTGCCCGTTTAAAAGATCGCGCTCTAGGGACAGAGGGTCGGAGCCGATCAGTAGAAATCGGCGCGAACAAGAGGGACAGCGCATTTCAGTACATGATCGGCTGGGGGGCAGAATTGACCAGCATCACCGGTCAAAAGGCAGGATCAACCAACAGGATGGACTGGGGGGCAGGATCAGCGTGCATGATGGGCTGGAAGAGATGGCCGATGACAGGGTGTCAGACGAAGACCCCCTAGGAAGGGAACCAGATTGGGAACACGCCAGATCATTGGCCAAACTAGTAAACCCCAGGTGGTGTGCCGATGGCCTATCAATTTTTACTTGTGCATTAAGTTTATAGGAGTTCAATGAAAACTTAGTTGCATGATCCTAGGTACCCATGCTCTGAACACTAGATATAAGGTTCGATAGAATGCTATGCTAATAGGACTCGGTAAAAGTCGAGTGATTTCCTTTCACTCGCGAGAATATAGGAGTTGAATGTTTACTACATGATGTAGTCATAAGGTCAAAGGACGGGGCTATGGTGGGATGTTCAAATTGATGATGGATGTCCCGTCTGTTTAGTGAAAAATGCTAAGGCCGCAGTCTGTTGGGGACAGCATCCCACCATCTCAACTTCGGTTCCATGCGCGCACATGGTGGGTGCAGAGCTAGGCTCTGTAGTCTCGGATGGTGGCCCTGATCCACAACCCAGGAAGAAAGGGGAAAATTTGCACGTGTGATTCTAGGAGTAACCACGTGACGTGTGTTTAGGTTTTCCTTGCAAGGTTAAGAAATTCGATTCGAATCATCCGTTTCTCGCGGTTATTGAGACTGCTTGACCCTTTTACCACATAGAGTAAGAAGAGGAACAATGATGATGATTAATCTTGTTGGATGAAAAATTAATTCTTTCACCATGTTTGATATTGGATAGTTGCTTACCTAGAATGGTTAAAGAAAACTAGAATCTGGAGCTAAAATTTGAAAGTAAGGACCTACTTGTATATGCTTTTCGGCAAAACAAACCCCTCAAGCGAAAAAGCCTTGCATGTCTAGGAGTCGGCTAATATATTCACCTAGTCGGGTAAGCCTTGCTGAGTATTAGTATACTCAGCCTTGCTTGTGGCTTGTTTTCAGGTGATACATTCGAGGATATGATCGCTAGTTTGACTTGGCCGTGCACCCTTCCTCCTGGTTGGTCGGTGGAATGGGATACGCCCCCGGCCAACGATGATAATGCCGAGTGATGTCTCGTACGGGCTTCATCGAGACATCATGTATTGTCGAGTAGTTTATCGTTATTTTTCCGTTGCATTAAACTCTGAAGAACTCAATTATTTTGAACTCTGAAGTACCTTGTTTTACGAATTCGAACTCAGTTGTAATAACAATTTATGATGAACCCTGCGATGTAAAATTTTGTGGAATGTTATATCCTCTGGGCTCACCTTCGTGTGAGTACATGTATGTCTGGTTTTGATCGGCAAAAACCGTGGTTGTATCGGGAGGTTACCCGACAGACCAATGGATTATTCCGTTTGAAGTGCAAGTTAGCCCTGGTTGCCCTCGTGGTGATGGTTAGCGTGCTTGAGCCGGATTAATTCAGGTGGTTCTACCACATTTATACATTTTAATCACCATTTGTTCAGGTACTTCTTTCCTTCTGGTCAAGGATTTTGATGGGTTGCTCAACATAAGAGAGGTCTGGTTCTACCATGATTTCTTGTTGTTCAACAATTTCGGTAGGAACTCTGACACATTTCTTTAGTTGAGAGATATGAAAAACATCATGAATGGCTGCAAGCTGCGAAGGAAGGCGCAATCTATAAGCCACGGGTCCACATTCTTCAATGGTTTCATACGGACCAACATAATGAGGGGCTAACTTTCCTTTTACTCCAAATCGTTGCACATCCTTGGTTGGTGAAACCCGAAGGTAGACATGATCACCAACGTCGAATTTCAAGGGTTTTCTCCTTTTGTCAAAATAACTCTTTTGCGTAGATTGGTCTGCTTTAAGATTTCTTTGGATAACTTTCACTTTTTCTTCGGCTTCTACTACCAAGTCTGGTCCAAAGATTTTGCGCTCTCCAGTATGTGATCAGCTCAATGGAGTTCGACACCTTCGTCCATACAATGCCTCGAATGGTGCCATTTTTAGGCTGGCTTGATAGCTGTTGTTATAGGAGAACTCTGCTAAAGGTAAACATTTGTCCCAATTCTTGTCATACTGAATGAAACAAGCTCTAAGCATGTCTTTGAGAATTCGATTTATTCTTTCTATTTGGCCGTCGGTCTGAGGATGATAAGCTGAGCTTCGGATTAATTTGGTACCAAGGGATTCTTGCATTTGTTCCCAAAAGCATGCTACATACTGAGTGTCGCAATCAGAAATGATTATCTTTGGTACTCCCTGTAGACAAACAATTCGATCCAGATATATCTCAGCGTATCTTTTGGCATTATAAGTGGTGTGTACGGAATAAAATAGGCGGTCTTTGTAAGCCTATCTAAAACAACCCATATAGAATCATGTTTCTGAGATGTATTGGGCAAACCAACAATGAAGTCCATACAGATTTCTTCCCATTTCCAGGATGGTATTGGCAAAGGTTGAAGTGTACCAGCTACTTTTAAGTGGCTAGCTTTCACTCGCTGACAGGTGTCACATTCTACTACATATTGGGCAATTTCTCTTTTCATCCTGGTCCACAAAAAGTTTTGCTTAAGGTCCTGATACATTTTGTTACTGCCTGGACGGATAGAGAATTTGGAAATATATTCTTCATCAAGAATTTTCTTTCGAAGTTCATGATTTTTCAGAACGACAATGCCATTTCCCAACCATAAAATTCTTTGGTGATCCTAATGAAACATTTGTACTTCTTCTCTCCTTGAGATAGTTTCTGCTTGATGATCCTAACACCCTAATCGTGTAATTATGCAATGACGATACGGTCATGAAGAGTGGGTTCAATAGAGATGTGATTCAAATTTCCTTGAGGAATCATTTCCAACCTAAGTTTCCGCATTTCAGAGCATAGCGTCTCATTGTATGATGCGGCAGAAAGGCAATTGCAATGAGCTTTGCGGCTGAGTGCATCCGCTACTACATTAGCTTTTCCTGGATGGTAGTGCACCTCAAGATCATAATCTTTGATTAATTCCAACCATCATCTTTGTCTCATATTCAGGTCGGCTTGTGTGAATATATACTTGAGACTCTTATGATCGGTAAAAATATTGTAATGGGTGCCCATAAGGTAGTGCCTCCAAATCTCGAGAGCATGAATGACAGATGCTAGCTCAAGATCATGTGTTGGGTAATTCTTTTCATGGGGCCGAAGTGCTGCTGAAGCATAGGCAATAACCCGATTGTCTTGCATAAGTACACAACCCAAACCCGTACCAGAAGCGTCACAGTAAACGTCAAATGGTTTGGCATTGTCAGGTTGAGCTAAGACTGGGGCTGTAGTCAAGTGTTCACGAAGATTGTGGAAAGATTTTTCACAATCTTTGTCCCACACAAATTTTTCTCCTTTCTTCAACAGTTCAGTCATAGGTTTAGCAATTCTAGAGAAATCCGGAACGAAGCGACGATAATAACCAGCTAAACCAAGAAAACTACGAATCTGATGAACAGAAGTGGGAGTCTTCCAATCCATCACCTCTTGAACTTTACTGGGGTCAACTGAGATACCATTAGTGGAGATAGTATGGCCCAAAAATTTCACACTATCCAACCAGAATTCACATTTGGAGAACTTAGCATATAACTGATGGTCTATGAGGCGTTGGAGAACAATGTGCAAATGTTTAGCATCGTCCTCCTCGTCCTTGGAATAAATAAGAATGTCGTCGATGAAAACCATGACAAACTTGTCAAGCTCCGGCATAAAAACTGAATTCATGAGATAAATGAAGTAGGCAGGAGCATTTGTGAGACCAAAAGACATGACTAAGTACTCATATAGTCCATG
This sequence comes from Panicum miliaceum, assembly GCA_032594955.1. Classification (NCBI taxonomy): domain Eukaryota; kingdom Viridiplantae; phylum Streptophyta; class Magnoliopsida; order Poales; family Poaceae; genus Panicum; species Panicum miliaceum. The sequence continues at coordinate 26,265,662 of CM064066.1, read as the reverse complement.
TCGAGTGGAGAAAGCGATCTTTGGAATATCACATGGACGAATCTTGATTTGATGATATTCAGAATGAAGATCAATCTTGGAAAAGATTTTTGCTCCAGATAACTGATCGAAAAGAACATCAATGCGAGGAAGTGAATATTTGTTTTTGACAGTCACCACGTTGAGAGGCCGGTAGTCTACCCATAACCTCAAAGTATTATCCTTCTTCTTCACAAATAGGGCTGGACAACCCCAAGGTGAGGCACTTGGACGAATATAGCCTTTGTCTAGAAGTTCTTGTAACTGTATTTCTAATTCTGCTAACTCCTTGGGTGGCATTTGATAGGGTCGTTTAGAGATAGGTGCAGTGCCTGGGTGCAGTTCAATGACAAACTCAATATCTCGATCTGGTGTCATGCCGGGTAAGTAATCCGGGAAAACATCGGCATACTCGCGTACCACCGGAATTTCTTCTAACTCGGAGTGGACCTTAATGAGAGCAGATGAACTTGTGCATTCTCGGAAGGGCAAAAATAAAGTGGTAGCTCCTTGGGTCGGGGAATTGATTTCAACAGCTCGGGAGGAAAGATCTAAGGTTACTCCGTGCCGAGTCATCCAATGTACTCCCAAAATGATATCTATGTTTTCAAATGCCAAGAGGATCAAGCCGGTTTCGATGACTTTGCTACCCAATTTAATTGGCATGTTTCTTACGAGTTGATTTGAAGCAATTTTACTACTCGGTGTAGCTATCATATACGACTTTCTCATGTGACAAAAACTCAAACCCACTTTTGAACCGAATTTTGCACTAATGAAACTATGTGATGCACCAGAGTCAAACAATATAACGGCAGGCTTGTGGTGGATAGAAAATGAAACCATCATTATTGGTGCGCCATCAGGAAGCTCTGCAAGGGTGGTGAAAATGATCCGCCCACGCTTGACCTGAATAGTCTGCTTCTTGCCTTGGTTTCTGTTGTTGGTACTGGAGCCTTGGCCCTGAGCTTGCTGTTTGGACTGAGGGCAATCTCGAACAAAATGAGTAGAACTCCCACAGTTGAACATCGGTTGGTGTTGAACTGGCAGGGTGGCTGCGGTGTATTCGGCCTTGGACCATTTTTCTGTGGAGCAGAGGGTCTTGCCACACCCTGTTGCTGCGGGGGCCTGATAATCCAACGCCCTGGCTAAGAGGCAATCTGAAGATCTTTAGGTGCTGCATTCTGCACTAAACGATACCTCGGTGGCTGAGCACTCGAGGGTCCGGCTGGAGCCTTCCTCTTCTTTTCTGCACGATGGGCCAAAATGCAATCCTCCTGGGTGATTGCCGAATTAACCAGCTCATTGTATGTGTCCGTTCTGATGGGATTAAGTCGTTCCTTGAGCTTGGTATTTAGACTTCTACAGAAATGATCACACTTCTTGGTATTCGTGTCGGCATGATAACCCGCATACTGAGCAATGTTGTTGAACGCCTGAGCATACTGAAGTACGGTGCGGGTACCTTGTGTAAGAGCCACAAACTCATTCAACTTCCTTTCCATGAGACCTTCAGGGATATGGTGGGCTCGGAATGCATTCTTGAATTTGTCCCAAGTGACAACATGATCCTCCGGAAACATGGCAAAGTAGTTGTCCCACCATATACGCGCAGTACCGCGAAGCTGCTGCGCGGCAAATCAAGCTTTGTTGGCTTCAGAACATGGTAATGTAAACAAGGCAAACTTGGATTCAATGGTACGAATCCAGGCGTTCGCATCCAATGTGTGACACCCTTGGTGTCTAAAAGACTAAGCAAAGATCCAAACCTTGAAATCATTCACAAAAAGAGCAAGAGAAGTATGAAACAACCTATCAAATCTACCTTTCAAGCAAATGAATATGTGTATATCTATATATGCATAAACATTTAAACTCATGCAAAAAAACCCTTGTAACTTTCAAAGTTGATCACAAATGGCTCTGAAATTTGAATGGCACATCTGTAATATCAAGAGCAACAAAAGTGTAGTTGAACTCAAAGGCTAACAGTGCAAAAATTCACATGAAATGACGTGTCATTTAAGTACTTATTTTGGGAATTTCAAAATAACTTTTCATGCATTGCTCAAATGAACATGGCCATAAAACAGAAAATGTATATCTTGTAAAGTTGAACAAAATTGGTATTCAAATGTTTTTTATTTGACCCTAGGAAGAATGAGTTTTAGCTCCTTATTCACCCAGGCCGCCACTATTTTTGTTTATTGCACTTAAGTCCCATCATATTCTCCCTCCTCTCTCCTCCCCTACCCTATCCCATCGCCGACAGGCCAGCTGGCCGGCGCAAACTGGCGCAACCGAGTCTGTCGGTCATGTGGTCTTGCCAACAACCGGAAGATCTCCAGCTGGCCCACAAAATCCCGCTCTTCCCCTCAGGAAGCCTCCACGTGGCATTTTTCCTCTTCCGCAGACGCTACTGGCGCCACGGCGAGCCTCCACTGGCGCCAGCTATGCCATTGCGCCCCCGGTTTTGCCCCTGGTTTCGCCTTCCCCAGCGGCTCGAGCCCAGGCTACGATCCGTCCCCTCGCGCCTATAAAAGCCCCACTAGATGCCCCTGTTGTTGTCAAGATTGGTGGATCAAGACTTAGACTACTAAATTTCTTTTATGCGCGTACGACTCCAGATGGTTGCGCGGGTGACACGGGATTTAGACTGGTTCGGGCAAGAAGATTCCCTACGTCCAGTATGGGGAGCTGCTCGTGTTGCCCACGCGGGTCCTGTAGTAGGGGTTACAGAAGGGCGAGAGAGGGAACCGGTCCCAAGTCTCTTGGGTGTGCACTGAAGCTCTATCGGTGGGAGTGTGTTCTTCTCGCTGGGGAAGAAGAAGCCCATGTGAGAGAATGTGAATGTGAGTGTGTGAGAGTCTAAATTTCTCTTCTCCCCCTGTCTCTCAGCCCCCGGCCTCCCCTTTATTGTACCAGAGGGGCGACCGGGTTATAGGTGAGACGGGTGAAGGGAGGAAGAGAGAGAGAGAGAGAGAGAGAGAGAGAGAGAGAGCAGGCGCAGAGTCCAAGGGGAAGATTCGAGCTCCCTGGACAACATGGCCGCCTTCAGCTTTCGGCTTCGTCAGACGGCCTCCTCCGATCTTGTCGCTGACCTCCTCGGGGACCGGTGCCGGCGGGCGTGCGCGATGATGGCGTCGGTCGTGGCCTCCATCCCATCGGGGCAGACGGCTACCCCTAGCTGCCACTGTTATCCTGCAGACAGCCTGCGCGGCGCGGGCGTCCCGTCCTTGTCGCCGAATTTGCAGGGCGCGAGGACGGGTAGGTGGGCGCGAGGACGGTCAGGCGTGCTCCTGTGCCAGGCGACGCAGGTCATGAGTGCCTGACGGCGAATCAGGGAAGACTACGCCGTTGTGGCGCGCGCTGCGCGGTCGTGGGCGGGTAGGTGTGACGGGTCACGTCAGGGGCGCGGGCGCCTTTCTGCGCGCCCGAGCCGTGGCGCATTTATGGCAAGGCTGGCGGGGGACCCACGTGATCAGCGCTCGCGTCGTCCGGCCTGCGCCTGAGGCTGGCACTCACCTAGTGATGCATCCGGCCCAGGTGGGGTTGGCCGAGGCCCAATAAATTAAGGTTGCCCGGACCCCAACAGTTCTTAGGCACACCAATTCGGGGAAAGGCCCAATCTCCCTAATAGACTAGTCCAATAGGGGAAGGGTGGCTCTCCCTTTTAAGGTGGCTTCCTCCTCCCAAGCTAAGCAAGGTGGGATTATTCAGAGGCTCACACGGTCGCCGCCCGACTACAACTGGGCCACTTGGCCCCCTTTGTTGCGTCTTTGCCAGCGGGTAATAGTGGAGGATGTCCTCATCATTCCCACCCCCTTAAACAAGGGCCCAGCTATGATACCAAATGATGCATCCGGCCCAGGTGGGGTTGGCCGAGGCCCAATAAATTAAGGTTGCCCGGACCCCAACAGTTCTTAGGCACACCAATTCGGGGAAAGGCCCAATCTCCCTAAAAGACTAGTCCAATAGGGGAAGGGTGGCTCTCCCTTTTAAGGTGGCTTCCTCCTCCCAAGCTAAGCAAGGTGGGATTATTCAGAGGCTCACACGGTCGCCGCCTGACTACAACTGGGCCACTCGGCCCCCTTTGTTGCGTCTTTGCCAGCGGGTAATAGTGGAGGATGTCCTCATCACCTAGCGGGCCCGGGTGAGTCCGACCCTCTACGCCCCGGGTCGGGCGAGGCGGACCCCTGTGGCGAGCGGTCGGGCGAGGCGGAGCCCGGCCGCCGGGGGGTCGTGAGCATCCGACCCCGAAGGACTCGGTCGGGCGAAGCGGAGCGCTTTCCTCCCGTGTTGGGCTGTCGGCGGTCGCTGTCACCGCTGGTGGGCCCAGGCTTCCATGATCGTCACCGTGATGGTCATTAGGCGATCGTTCACTTTTCCCCCTGACAGTATCCCCCGAGCCTGTGGTGGAGCGGGGACGCTCCTCCACAGTAGCCCCTGAGCCTGTGGTGGAGCGGGAACTTTTGCTCGTCGTGCGGGCTGCAATTGACCAAGGACGGGAAGCACGGTGACTGTCTTGACATGAGGGGATTCTCACCGTTCTGGAGGATGCCCTCCATCTGGAGGCCTTATGTTGTGACCATCCGTGTGGTCACTAGTTCCGAAGCTAGCCCCCGAGCCCCCGCGCGTTGCAGGAGACCGGTCGGGAGGCCAGATCGACTTTTGAACATTACCCCTCAAGCGTCCATTCGCTGGGACGGAGGGGGTGAGCCGTGCCACGCTATCCTCGTTGGACGAATCGTGATGCTCATTGAGCTGCAAACAGGTCGATTCGAGTGGGGTCCCGGTCCCCGTTCGGCGGGGTTCGGCATAGGCCAAGCTGGTGGCGTACCCCAGATTCCAGCCGGCCAGTTCATATAGTTCCCGAGTCCGTTCGATTGGACCCGGTGGCTCATTGCCTTTCGTTGGAGAAAAACCATGAACTTTGATGCCGGTCGGACTCGAATGTGAGGTCGGGACGCCTATCAGTCGGGTGCCCGGGTGATGGTCGCTAGCGGACCCGTCCCTTCTCACCCCTCGCTCAGGGTCATCCTGGGGCGGCTGTCGAACCCACGGTGGGCCTGCCTTCGAACCCCTGGATCGTAACGGGCCGTAGGGGCGTTTTCAGCCCCGTATCCCTTTTACCTTTCTGTTGAGCCTTGGGCCGGGTGCGGAGGAGATCGTGTGCGCGTACTTCTCGGGAGATGAAGTGGCAATAGGAGTGGATGTTTCCTGTAGGGTCGTGCGCACGTCTTCCGAAAAAAAGGGGGGAACGGGTGTGACGTGGCGTACCTGACGCCGCATTAACTGCGATGGGCGCGTCTGTTTCGCTTCCCACGTGTCCTCCTATAAGATGGGGGGCTGCCTCGCCGGTTCCGCCCACATCCTGCTCCGAATCTTTTCGCCTCTCCTTTCACCTTTTGGTTTCCCGTGCGAGCCGTTCGTCTTCTTCCTCCCCAACGCTCCAGCCCCTTCTCGCCTTCCGCCGTCAAGCTTCCCTTCCTCTCGCAATGGCCACCTGGGAGCACTCCAGCTTTGGCACCTCGCGCGCTGACGGCCTCGTGAAAAAGGGACTCCTCTGCGAGAGGACCGAGAGGGGCGAGTGGCGATTTCCCGGATTGGAAGAGGTGCCGAGTCCGCCCGCCAGCTACATCGTGTCGTTCGCCCATTTCCGCGAGAGGGGGTTCGCGACACCGCTGAGCCTCTTATTCCGCGGGTTGCTGCACCACTACGGGCTCGAGCTGCGGCACCTCAACCCGAACGGGATCTAACACATCGCGGCGTTCGTCGCGCTGTGTGAAGGATTCCTGGGCATCGAGCCCAACTTCTCGCTGTGGAAGTATTTTTTCACGGTCAGCCTGTACCAGAAGGTCGAGAAGCGAGGCGGCCAGCAGCGAACGATCCCGGTGGCGATTGGGTGCGCCAGGATACACCTTCGCCACACCCGCGCCAAGGAGTATATGGCGATGAAGACCGCGGCGTCCCACAAGGGGTGGCATCAGCAGTGGTTCTATGTAAAGAACTACTCTGAGTCCCCCTTGCCGGAGTTCACCGGCCGCATCATCGAGGCAGCGCCGGAGGTGTGGGCGTACAGCCCGGTGGAGAAGGAGAAGAAGCGGATCCCTAGCCTTCTCCGAGCCATCGAGTACCTGAAAGGGAAGGGACTCACCGGTGCCGGAGTTATCGGGGCGTACCACTCTCGGAGGGTAGCACCGCTGATGCTTCGGATCCGCTCGCTTGCCGAGATGGCTCCTGGCGCACCGACCGAGGGCACCGTCCTTGCGACGGGAGCGCTCCCCGCCTCCAAGATCTGGCAGCGCATCCGGGAGGCGTTGGAAGACAAGGACGTCGTCTTCCCGGTGCCCGGCCACCCTCCGATGCGGCCGGACAGGGATTTCGTCGACCTGGTGAGGATCTCGTGCGCCCGTTACCCTTTCTTGCGTTTCTTGACTTGCCATTTTGATGCGGAGCCTTTGTGCCTGCAGGGCCAGATGACAAATGTCGTCGGCGCGCGTCCGCCCGTTGCGGAGGACGCCGAGCGGCGGCAGCATAACCGCCTCCTTGCCGAGAAACAGAAGCAGCGCAAGGACAAGGTGAAAGCGAAGAAGCAGAAGAAGGCCGCCAGGGAGTTCCAACGGCGGCGAAGAGGTCGGGTCATATCGGACGACGACGACGATGATGACGACGATGACAAGGAGGAGGATGAAGAGGAAGAGGAGGAGGAGGACGAAGAGAAGGAGGAGCCCGTCCCGGCCCCTCAGCCGGGCGCGCTCGTTATCCGGGAGCAGCGCTCCCAAGCAGCCGCGGGGGACAGACCGAGCGGCCCGTTCGACCGGGACCCGACCCCTCAGGGTTCCAGGGCCGCGCCCCAAGGGCCGGCGCGGGGCGCGCCCCAGGAGTCGATGGGGCCGACCCCCGTCCCTCTACCCATGACCCCGGAACAGAGGAGCAGCGGCAAGCGGCCGCTGCCAGATGCCCCGGGTCGGCCTCGGATTCGGAGGCGAAGCGCGCCCACCGTCCTTGCGCCAATGTACTATAAGTGGAAATTCCTCGCTCGTCTCTTTTTTTCCCGACATCAAGTTGTTTTTGTTGATGTTGTTTTTTGTCTTGTAGTGCCGCTCCCCGAAGCCTTGCCCCGCTGGTGGCGCCGAGAAAGGTGCTGCGGGCGTCGTCCACCTCCACGGGGTGGACCACGACCCCGACGACGATAAGAGGTGGCGTCGCTGGGGATACCATGGAGCCTACCGCTGGGGCGGCTCCTGCGACGGCTACCGGTGGGGAGGTGCCGCGGCCGGACACGAGGCAGGGTCCGGCCCCTGCTCCGCCCTCTGCCTTCTCGGCGGACCCCGCGGGACGGAGGATTGCCCCCGGGGGCCCTCGGATCGGGGAGGTAATAGACCTCGATGACGAGGCAGAGGAGGAGCATGCTGCCCCGACGGTGGCAACGGAGACGGAAGAGTCCGCCCCCGCGGCTACGACAGGCACGGCGGCGGCAGAGGAGGCGAGGACGCTCGCCCCGGCGGCCGCAGCGGAGGCGGCGATGACGGTGCCGCGAACATCCACCCCGGACGCTGTGGCGGGGGTGACGACGGCGGCAGAGGAGGAGGCGCCTGCTCCGGCGACCGCAACGAGGGCGGGGACGCTTGCCCCGGTGATCGCGGTAGGGGCGGTGGCGGCGGCGGGCGAGTTGGGACGCACGTCGGCGCTAGTGGCGGCCACGGCGACCCCGACAGGGACGGTGGCGCGTGCAGCGGAGCCGTCACCGAGGCCAGCAGCATCCGTGGCGGCGGTGCCTGCTCCTGCGGCGGCATCGGGGATAGGGGAGCCGGGAGCGGCCGAAGCGGCCTCTGTCCCTGCTTCGGTCCGTGTCGTTCCCGAGGCGTGGAGTGGGGCTAGGACCACCCTGCGCTTGACGTCTGGCGACGACCCGCAGGAGGCCCTGCTCATGCTGGATGACGCCGAGGAGTGGGGGAAGTGGCGGATAGTGCAGGGCGAGCTTGACAGCGCCCGTGCTGCCCTGTCCTCTTTGATGGGGAGGTTGGACGGCATCATCGCTCCCGTCGGTCAGGTACGATGTTCTTCTTGGTCATTATTTCCCTTCCACCGCGCTGTTACTGAATATGGATTGCTTTGCAGGCCCTCCAGGAGTGTAGCCGGGGGAAGTCCGATTTCCTTCGGCTCAGGTAGGAGCGCCTCTCTACGGAGAGGCAGCGGACCAAGGAGTTGGCCGCGCAAGTTGCCGCCGCCCAGCAAGTCATCGACGACCTGCGAGGGCGTGAGCAGCAGACCAAGGAGTTGACCGCGCAGGTTGCCGCCGCCCAACAAGTCATCGACGACCTGCGAAGGCGTGAGCAGGCGGCGCAGGATGAGCTCCAGGCCGCCGTCGAGCAAGCTCGCCTTGACCGCGTGGACTTCCAGGACGTTGTCGAGAAGGCCCGTCTTGATGCCGCGGAGCTCGTTCGGGTGAAGGAGGAGCATGAAGCCCTTCAGAAGACCGTCGAGCGCATCCGCCACGAGCGGCAGCAGGCTTGGCAGGACCGGGACCTCGAGGCGACCCGGAGGGTTGAGGCCGAGAAGATGGTGGCCGACCTTGGGACGGAGGTTGGTCAGCTTCAGACCGCCATGACCCAGGGGCTTGACCGAGAGCGCGCGCTGAAGGCTCAGTCCGAGGGTAAGGCTCTTCTTGTCTTTCTGCCTTTGTGGTGTTGAGATGGTTTCTGATTTGGCGGGTTTTTCTGGGCAGGTCTTGCGGACGAAGTTGAACGGCTGAAGGAGGTCCTAAACGCAGAGCGCGTCGAGCACGACAGCCTGCGGGACGCGGTCCGTGTCGTCTGCGATGGCCTCGGCGTGGTCCAGGGGGAAGGAATGAGCTCGCTAGTGGCTCGTGCCCTCGGGGTGTACCAGCGGGCCCGCGAGATCGCCCAGGAGGTGCTTCATGCCGGCGTGAAGCGGGCTTTCGGCGTCTTTGGGTCCCATTACATCGGCCTCAATTTTGCCGTGATGGGCGGCGGATATGCCCCCGGGTACTCCGAGGCCGAGCTGGACGAGATTGATGCGTCGGTGCTCGACCCAGCGGAGGCCTTAGCGAAGCTCTTGGAGGATGAGGCCGTCCCTCCGGAAAACCCATGAACGGGCTAGCTGGATCGGGGTCAGATGCCCGAGAGGAGAATAGCTAAAGTACGCGTTTCAAATATTGTTCGAGGTCTCCAACAACGAGGCCGAGTACGAGGCATTGTTGCACGGCCTACGCCTGGCAATCTCCTTGGGCATCAAGCAACTACTTGTCTATGGCGACTCCTTAGTAGTGGTTCAACAAGTCAATAAGGAGTGGGACATCAACAAGGAAATCATGGACGCCTACGTCATGGAAATACGCAAGCTCGAGAAAAAGTTCTCGGGGCTAGAAATTCATCATGTGGTTCGCGATAACAATGTGGGCGCGGATGTGCTCTCCAAGCAGGGTTCCGATCGAGCTAATGTCCCACCGAGAGTTTTTGTCCACGAGTTGCATCATCCTTCCATCAGGGCACCAGACTCAAGTTCCATCGCCCAGGGTCCCAAGGAACCCGACCGAGAGGTCTTGATGATCGAGGTCGGCTGGAGGGTGGCCTTCATCGACTACATCCAGGAGCACAAACCACCTCCCGACGTCTATCCAAAAAGTGCTGAAGCTACTCGCATCTTCCGGCGCAGCAAAGGGTATGTTCTAGTCGGGGGCAATCAGTACAAGCGCGGATCGGCATCAGGCATACTCATGAATTGTGTCAGCATGGAGGAGGGCAAAGAAATACTCCGAGAGATTCACGAAGGCGTGTGCGGGAACAACGCTGCTTCTTGCACACTAGTCGGCAAGGCGTTTCGATCTGGTTTCTACTGGCCGACTGCTTTGGCAGATGCCGAAGCACTCGTTCGCTGGTGCACCAACTGCCAATTCTTTGGCAAACAACCTCATGTTCCGGCTCATAAACTGATAACTATACCACCTTCATGGCCGTTTGCATGTCGGGGCCTGGACATGATAGGGCCCTTCACAACTGCGCCAGGAGGTTTTACACACGTGTTGGTGGGCATCGACAAGTTTACCAAGTGGATCGAGAACAAGCCAATCGCACCGCTTTGGCTTCCCCAACATCATCATCACAGATTTGGGATCCAATTTCCACTCGCATCAGTTCTGGGATTTTTGTGAACGCAGCTCCATTGAAGTCAAATATGTTTCAGTGGCTCATCCGTGGGCCAATGGCCAGGTTGAATGCGCCAACGGCTTGATTCTTGATGACGAAGAAAAAACTTTATGACGATAACAGCAAAAAGGGCGGCAAGTGGATCAATGAGATCTCATCAGTAGTCTGGGGGCTTTGCACACAACCAAGCAAAGCCACAGGCCAGTCACCTTTCTTTCTCGTATACGGGTCTGAAGCTATATTACCAGCTGACATGATGTGGAAGTCTCCACGACTGGAGATGTTTGAAAAAGGTGAGGCTGACAGTTCAAGACATCTTGAGCTTGACTCAGCTGAGGAAATTTGATGTAATGCATTGATGCAGTTAGCCCGCTACTTACAATGAGTTCGTCATTACCATGACAGGAACATTCAACGACGCTCTTTCAACGTTGGAGATATGGTTCTTCGATGAATCCAGGATGATACTAAGCTACACAAGATTAACTCACGATGGGAAGGACCTTTCATTGTGCACAAGGTTACAGGCCCTGGATCTTATCGCTACTTACAATGAGTTCGTCATTACCATGACAGGAACGTTCAACGACACTCTTTCAACGTTGGAGATATGGTTCTTCGATTAATCCAGGATGATACTAGGCTACACAAGATTAACTCACGATGGGAAGGACCTTTCATTGTGCACAAGGTTACAGGCCCTGGATCTTATCGCCTGCAGTACCAGGATGGCCAGGAGGTACCAAATTCATGGAATATTGAACATTTACATCGGTTTCATCCTTCAAACGACTGGGAACATCTTCTATTGGTGCCTAGTGGTTGATACTATCAGTACAACTCCGTCTTACCGGTTCATGACTGGTACTACCACAAGTTTACTGAAGGGGCCCTGCTCCCATACTCCCAGTACCTAACTACAAGAGTTCGACTAGTCTTTTGGGTCTCAGAAGGGCCTTGTGATGACCCTGGTTTTTGCAATTCCAAAAATAATCAATGACATTAGCCTAACTCCATGTTTTAAACCAACTAATGAGAGGGTGGAAAGAATTAAAACGGGTTCAGTTGGAATTCAAATTTAATTTGGGCACATTTGGACACATTTGAAACTTTTAAAATAACTTTAAAACCATAAGCCAAATGAAATTTTGCCTGAAACCAAAGTTGTAGAACTTTTTATTTTGAGCAACTTTCGTGTTCAAAAGTTTTTGAAATTCAAATCAGAAAGAGGAGAAAACGCCCTGTTTGCACCCAGCCCCCTGAACTTTTTCGAATTTTTGCACTTCGGTCCCTCGTTTCTCCCCCTCTGCTCTACCGCGCCGCGCGCGCTCGCCCGCCCGCCGCGCGCCAGGTGGCCGGCGTCGCCTGACCGGCGCGAAGCGCCAGGCCAGTGGCCGCCGCACCACCCCGCCACGGCCGGCTTTGCCCCGCCCCGACGCCGCGCGGCCAGTCCCCGCCCGCGCGTGCTGCCGCGCCCAGGCCGCCGCCCGCTCGCCCAGTGGCCGCGCTCCGCCGTGCAGCCCCGGCCCCCGCGCCCCGCCAGCTGCCGCGCCTGCCCTCCGCCCGAGCCGCTGCAGCAGCTGCTCCCCAATCCGCACGCCGCGCTATCTCCTCGCGCCCACGCCACAATCGCGGCCGCCCAGTCGCCCGCGCCCGCTCGCCGCACGCCGCGCCGGCGTTCTGCCGCCGCCCGCCGCAGCCAGTGCACGCCGTGCCGTGCCTCCGCCCCGCACGCTAACCAGGCCCCTCCTGTCCCTATAAAAGCGCCACCCCGGCCACGCGCGCGAGTCCCCGGCCACCAGAACGCCTCGCCGCCGCCATCGCCGCCGCCGAGCGCCGCCCGTCCGTGGACAGCCCACTGCCGCCGCCCACTGCCCAAACTGAGCACCCAGCCACCACTACATCACCTCACCGCAGCTCGCCGACCCACCCAACGCCACCCAGAGCCACCGGAGCGCCGCCGCCCGCGCTGCCGTCGCCGCCGCCGCCCCTGCTCGCCGTGGACAGCACGACCCCGACCCCCTCCGTCCAAGCCGAGCCCTTGAGTAGCTTCCCCACGCGTCACTGAAGCTCACCGACCGGACCACGCCGCCCCAAGCCCGCCGGAGCACCGCCGTCGACGCGAGCCGCGCCGCCGCCGCCTCTGCTCCAACGCTGGCGAGCACTTCCCGGCCGTTCCCCACCTGAACAACACCCCCACAAGGTAGCCCTCGCACCCCTGAACCTTCCCCGACCCCCGCCCCTCGCCGCCGGCGAGCCCCCTCGCCGGAAATTTCGGCCGGCCGCCGTACCCGAGCCGCCGAGGACCCAATTGCAAGAATTTAAATCTTTAGAAGGGTCTGAGCGCAAGATTCAAGGACCTAGTTGTAAAAGAAAATTTCAAACCTAGATTCAAATTCAGTGAACTTGTAAAATTCGTATAAAATCGTAGAAAATTCAGAAAAATGCAAACTCAACTGTTCTGGAATCCTCAGAACAAACTCTACCACTTTTGTTACAAAAATTTTCTCAGAATCTCAAAATATTTTGCTCTACATTAAATAGAAGCTTTAATGGACATATTTTATACCCACTGTTCTAGAGCAATGCTGACCCTAAATTTTGGGCAGTGATTTAGTTTCTGGATGATTAGGACTGTGTAAAAAGATCAGGCCCAAATTCCATCTCTAGATTTACTGTTTGTTAAACTTAGTTTTATATCATGTGTAAGAAGAATGTTTTATCCCTGCAGTTAGGTGGTGAGTCAACCATTGAAATTTTTCCTATGCTAATGTATTGGTAACTAGAAGCCAGAGAAAAATTAGGAAACTTTTTATCTCACAGTAACCTATTTATTTGATTTATGTGCTAATAACATACATTAAATCAAGAAAATAGTGTCTTAGCTTGGAAAATCCCCAAATTATTACTGGGAGTTACACTGTGGTAGAGGTTGCTGTGCAAAAAGTTTCATGGACAAAAACCCTGTGTAGGGTCCTGTAAAAATGAATCTTTAAAAAGCCTAGGTGTAGAATGTCATATTTTCTATGCTCTAAATACTGCATGATAAATCCTACAAAAATTACAGTAGCTTCTGCATGCTTAAATGAGAGCTCTATAAAAATCTTAGACTCATTTGCTGCACCAATTGTTCTGTACAAAAAGAACAATTATCTAACAGCAACTATGAAATACATTTTTCAGAATTAATCTGTTACATAAAATTGGCTGAAAATTTTACAGTAAGCACATCTTTCCTTGATGTGCCTAAATCCAAAATTTCATGACCAGAAACTATCCCTTGTAGTAATTACTCTCAAATCGTAATCAAGTGCTATTTCCACGACTTAAACTTGTGCACTCATGTAGAATCGACGACTCTCGCTGACGGAACCTACGAGCTGGTGCCCGCATCCGAGAGTGAGCAGCGTGAAGCTCAAGCAAATCTAACTGAAGCTTTTGAAGACCCGAGCCCAAGTTCGGAAGATCCCCAAGCGAACTGCGAAGGCAAGCCCCGGAGCATAACCCATCTCTTTCCGAAATTTTGCAACTCATTACTCTTTGCTTGTGCATTAAGTTTATAGGAGTTGGATGAAAACTTAGTTGCATGATACCAGGAACCCTTGCTTGGAAACTAGATGAAAGGTTCGATAGAATGCTGTGCTAATAGGACTCCGGTAAAAGTCGGGTGATTTCCTGTCACTCGCGAGAAAATAGGAGTTGAATGACTACTACACGCTGCAATCATAAGGACACGGACGGGCTATGGAACGATGGTTACGATTGAGGCCCGTCTGTCTAGTGAAAAATGCTAAGGCCGCAGGGTGTGGTAGTGATGGTTAAGTCTTTGAACGTACTAAACACATGCCGAGATTATGGGAATCGGTAAGCTTAAGTACCTGATTGGCCCGGCAAGGGGACGGCATCCTACCCTTTGAACTTCGGTCCCATGTGCATATGGCGAGTGCAGAGAGTGGTCACGACCCGGCGCCGAACCGTGGCGTGGAGCTCTTGTACTCTCGGAGGGTAGCCCCGATCCACGACCCGGAAAGAAAGGGGAAAAGTTGCACGTGTGACTCTAGGGAGTAACCACGTGACGTGTGTTTGGGTTTCCCTTGCAAGGTTAAGAAATTCGATTCGAATCATCCGTTTCTCACGGCTATTGAGACTGCTTAACCATTTTTACCCACAGAGTAAGAAGAGGAACAATGATGATGAATGAACTGGTTGGATGGAAAATTTAATGCTTCACCATGTATGCTTTAGATAGCTGCTTACCTAGACTGGCTAACGAAACTAGAATCTTGAGCTAAAAGTTGAAAGTAAGGACCCACTTGTAGATGCTTTTCGGCAAAACAAACCCCTGAGCCAAAAAGCCTGGCATGTCTAGAGTCGGTGGAGTAGTTTCCACTACACGGGTAAGTCTTGCTGAGTATTAGTATACTCAGCCTTGCTTGTGGCTCATTTCAGGTGAGACCTTCGAAGACATGATTGCTAGCTTGACTTGGCCCTGCACTCTTCCCCCTGGTTGGTCGGTGGAATGGGATGCGCCCCCGTCCAACGGAGATAAGGCCGAGTGATGTCTCGTACGGGCTTCATCGAGACATCCTGTATCGTCGAGTAGTTTCCGTTGTTCATTTTTCCGCTGCAACTTAACTCTGAAGAACTTATTTATGTTAATTGAAGTATTTGGTTTCTAAGCTTAGAACTTGGCCTGTAATATTTACTTATGTTAATATCGTAATATTTGCTGGAATGTGGTATTCTCTGGGCTCATCGTCGCATGAGCATTTGTATGTACGTCGCTCGATCCGTGCACCGTGGTTGTATCGGGAGGTTATACCCGACAGACCAGTGGATTACTCCGTCTGAAGTGTAAGGTTAACCGGGAGTGCCTTAATGGTGATGGTTAATACACTTGAGCCGGATTAATTCAGGTGGTTCTGCCACAGCTGGTATCAGAGCCGTAGTTGGTGCCACAGCTGGCAACAGCGGACACCAGAGCCAAAATACATACGCCAGAGAATGCTACAAGCCTTAAAAACTCATTTTACTAAAACTTGACTAGAAGGTTGTGTTGCGAAATGCGTTGGTACGTTAAGGATGGTGCCTAGTTCGTAAAGCCCTAAGGGATTATGGGAAAGTTACTAGGTGGCTATCTAACTTCTATATATAGTATCAACTGACTTCCAGCACATTACTTTCTGTCAAAACTTACTTTCATGCACAACCGACCCTAAATTCTGTAACGACGCACTTGTCGCTAAGGTAAGAAGGTAAGGATCCTCAGCCAACTGAGAGAGCTTGGCCTTCCTGTCGGTGATGCGAACCGAACGCTGCCCTCAAGCAGTGGCTTACTTGAGGTGCTGCCAATATGCCAACTGTTAGTTGAACATATTGGGAGTAGAAGGTTCGGCGCAGGGTATGGCGATCGCTGTTCATACCCCCGTCTCATGACGGTACCCCCGTGAATACGCTATCTCGATAGCGTATGTTAACGTCGTCTGTACGGCGGAAATTGTACAGATATCGTTTCTATAAGTAAACGGTAATGAATGCGGACGCTTTCATGAGTGCTGGCATGAAAGGTTCATGAAACATATATATGCTTTGTCAATCTTCTGCAGGTACACTAACCGCGATCACGATAAGTTAAGGAACGATTAGAAAGACTCGACTAGCTATTATAGCGAGAGCCGTATTGTGTATGCCACCGAAACTATCATCGTAAGACCAAAGCTATTTGGCAATTGTTTTATTTGTGAGGACGAATAGGACGTGCATACATCATAAACATGGGTGTCTGAAATCAAAAATGCGTTGTGTGAGAGTGGAAAGGTTCTTGCGTATCTAAGCGTGGTTTGCATAAGGACTATCTAGCGAAACTGTCCAAAATCTGCCGTCACCAAAAGGAACGATTTATTGACCCAAGAAAATGACCTTTTCTGGAGAAGTTCATGTTGAAAGAATTGTTCCAAATTTTGTGTTCTATCTCCTGTTCAAAAATGAAAAATTCTGAACTTATGGATAATAAGAAATAACAGAAACCTTGAAATGCCAGAATTCTGTCCAAAATAAGCCCTTCTGCCCCTTAAATTTTTAGGCCCCCTTCCTGCGGTTTTCTGCAAAAGAGCGCAACACGAAACTTGTTCCAAATTTACCCAGGAAGCTGCTGTTAAAATTTGGTAAATTTTGGCTGGGTAGATTTTCCCTGGTGTACGAAACTCTAGCCCTCTGTTCACTGAAAATTCTGGGTAGACAGTAAGGTAAAACCCGAAGAGAAAGACCATCTTAGAGACCTAATTAGCTCTGGAGTTGACTAGCAAAGTTGTTCACAAATACCTTAGGAGTGATCTGGTGAAATTTGAGAATTTTTGGATGAGAACTGTGGGAGTTATGATTATTTTTGCACACTATACAGAATCTGTCCTTGTGCTGCTCACAGTTTTTCACCATCTCACTCCATTTGATCTTTTGTTCAGCTGGCCGAGCCTGTTGAGATGATGGTGGATGAGGATGGACGCGTACACTCGCAGTGTCTCCACTGGGAGGGCTTTCCCTCTATTTTGTGGGATGTTCTGCGTACCGCGGGCTATCTAATTCCCCCACGTTACGCCGGACTGGAGTTTGCAGAAAATGGAGTTACCCAGTGCCGTGTCAACGTGACTATCTTTCCGCACCCGCTACACCCGGAGTGGCCCGCCTTGGAGCTTGAGGCTGTTGGTCGCCGTTTGGCCGATACTTGGGAGCTTGCAGCCATGAGGGCGCTCACCACATTTTGTGCGCAGCGTCCCGAGGTTGTCACACTCACTCCCATTGGATTGTTTCCTGCTGCCCAGGACAACGACCCCTTTTGGCTCAACAGGGTGCAGCACGCACAGTATTTGGTAGACTTCCATGCCCAGGAGACTATCCATACCTCCGTGCGGTGCATGAGTGCACTCTAACGGCTTCAGACTCTCCAGAGTCAGGCACTCGAGCAGCTCACCGATCTTGCTCAGGCCTACCATATGATGGCAGATACCAGGGATGAGCAGATAAAGGAGCTCAGCCAGGATCTTGAGGACAAAGATGCTCAGATTGGCCAACTTGAGGGCCAAATCCAGGAGCAGGACACTCTCATGGGTGAGAGAGATACCACGATAGCACAGTTGGAGGAGCAGCTCCATGATCTGAGCCTTGAGTTGGAGGATGCTAATGAGCACATTCAGTGGCATCATGATCAGAATGACCATCCCCATGAGGACGACATGGAGGAGGATGAGGAGGAGCCACAGGAGATTGATGGTATCTCAGGTATGGATTTCGAGGGTGAGGTACCACAGGCACCTCGGATGGGAGCTCACTCTCCTGCTCACAGCGAGTCGTCCGTCAACGACTTGGATGATTTCTAGAGGACGACCTAGGAGGACTTTTGCACATACTCCTCGATAGGGTAGCCTAACTTTTGGCAAGTGTTGTAATAGGCTAACTAGGAGTTGAGTAACTCTTTTGTGTTGGGTACACCTGAACCATGTGGATACCCTCAGCATGTAAGGAACGGCGATAAACTTGGGTGATTCGTTGTAAGTTGGTAAACAATGAAATCCACAATCGCTGAGTCTTGTCGGAATTTTTTTTTCCATGTCTCCTTGCATTTATTGGCTGAGTGTTGAATACCAGACTTGTGCTAAGTTTTGTGATCTAGGTTCTCACAAAAATTCAGCATCATTGGACCTCGCTAGTTTGAGATATAGGCGAAACCGTACCGATCAATCTGCTGAAAAACAGCTAAGACAATAAGGCAAAGGACGAGCTTTTCGACCACCTTAGCTATAGTTCTAGCACCGAAGTTAAAATACCAAGGTGGTGCATTCCTAAATTCTCTGACTACTGCAAATGATTGAGATGTTTTGGATGGACCCACAGCAGGCTACGATTTTTCTCATAGCAAACCGAGATTCTGTCCATACTTCCAGCTCAGACTTCGGAAGTCTATGACTACACCAATTATTTATGAATCAAGGAAGTAATATGGATCGCGTGGCTAATGGTAACCTTCACGTTTCAGATGGTTGGATCAACACGTGGCAACCCCGAGGGTTTTGGTGCCGGTGGCAGCCGCTCGCGACAATCGCCACCACCCCCGCCCAGTTTGGTGGAAGTGAAGGCCGCTCAAACCGAGCTGCTACGTCAGATTGTGCAAGGGCAACACCAGCAGAGGGGTGGGCACAATGCTCACCAACCACAAGCTGCAGGATACACGGATTTCCTGGGGACCCAGCCTCCCTTGTTCCATAAGGCCGAGGAACCCCTGGACGCAGATGCATGGATTCGCACCATAGAATCCAAGTTCACACTACTTGTGGCCCCATGCTCAGAAGCCAACAAAGCTCGTTTTGCCGCGCAACAGCTTCGCGGTACCGCTCGTCTGTGGTGGGACCACTATTTTGCGATGCTCCCGGCTGATCATGTGGTCGACTGGGATGAGTTCAAGACCGCGTTCCGGGCACATCATATCCCCGAGGGTCTCATGGAGAGGAAGTTGAACGAGTTCCTTGCACTCACCCAAGGCACCCGCACCGTGTTGCAGTACGCCCAAGCGTTCAACAACTTATGTCAGTATGCGGGCTATCACGCTGATACGGATGCCAAGAAGCGTGATCGTTTCCGCCGAGGTCTGAATACCAAGCTCAAGGAACGTCTGAATCTAGCCAGGGCTGACACCTACAACGAGTTGGTCAATATGGCCATTACCCAGGAAGACTGTATCATGGCACACCGGGCAGAGAAGAAGAGAAAGGCACCCGCAGGACCATCAAGTGTCCAACCACCAAGGTATCGCATCGTGCAAAATACCGCACCTACAGCTCCACCAAAGGCCCCGCAGACAGGGAGATGGATTGCCAGACCCCCACAGCAGCCAGGCATGGTACGACCCCCGATGCCTCCACAGAATGGTCCGAGGCCCATTCTCCAGCAGTCTCTTCGACCTAGCCCCGCAAATCGCTGTTTCAAATGCGGGAGTTCCAGCCACTTCGCACGTGAATGCCCTCAGCCTGGACAGCCCAACCAAGGTCAAGGATCCAACCCTAACGCCAAGAACAGGGGCAAGAGACAGACCCTGCAAGTCAAGCAAGGACGGATTAACTTCACCACGCTTGCAGAGCTTCCAGAAGGAGCCCCAGTGATGTCGGGTACATTCTCTATCCATAACAAGCCTGCCGTTATATTATTTGATTCTGGTGCATCGCATAGTTTCATAAGTGCAAAATTCGGTGCAAAAGTAGGCTTGGATGTTCGTCACACAAAAGGGTCATATATGATATCAACACCGGGTGGTAAAATTGCTTCAAACCAAATGGTCAGACAAGTACCAGTCAAGTTGGGTAGTAAAACCATCGACACGGACCTTGTCCTTTTACCCCTTGACGGCATGGACATTATTTTGGGAATGAACTGGATGGCTATGCATGGAGTCACACTGGATCTTTCTTCCCGAGCCGTTGAGATAAATTCACCTAGTCACGGAGCCACTACCCTTTACCTACCATTCATAGATTGCACGAATTCCTGTGCTTATAAGATGGAAGGACTTAAGCTAGATGAGATTCTGGTGGTGAACGAGTATGCCGATGTTTTCCCGGATGACTTACCACGAATGCCACCGGATAGGGAAATTGAGTTCGTTATTGAACTACAACCAGGCACTGCACCTATATCCAAAAGACCGTATAGGATGCCCCCTAAAGAATTAGCAGAGTTGAAAATTCAACTCCAAGAACTACTGGACGAAGGTTTTATTCGCCCTAGCGCGTCACCTTGGGGATGTCCAGCCCTATTCGTAAAGAAAAAGGATGACAGTTTAAGATTATGTGTGGACTACCGACCTCTCAATGCGGTAACTGTTAAAAACAAATACCCCCTTCCCCGTATCGATGTACTCTTCGATCAATTAGCTGGAGCCAGAGTCTTCTCAAAGATTGATCTTCGTTCGGGATATCATCAGATCAAGATTCGCCCGTGCGATATTCCTAAGACTGCCTTCTCCACACGATATGGACTATATGAATTCTTGGTCATGTCCTTTGGACTCACCAATGCCCCTGCCTACTTCATGTATCTCATGAATTCGGTATTCATGCCCGAACTGGACAAATTCGTCGTAGTGTTCATCGACGACATTCTTATCTATTCCAAGGATGAGGAAGAGCATGCCAAGCACCTTCGCATTGTTCTTCAGCGACTTAGAGACCATCAGCTCTATGCTAAGTTTTCCAAGTGTGAATTCTGGTTGGATACTGTAAAGTTCTTAGGTCACACGATCTCCAGCGAAGGCATAGCTGTTGACCCCAGCAAGGTACAAGAGGTGATGGATTGGAAACCCCCTACCTCTGTTCATCAGATTCGCAGTTTTCTCGGCTTAGCCGGCTACTACCGTCGCTTGATACCGGATTTCTCTCGAATTGCTAAGCCCATGACGGAACTATTGAAGAAGGAAGTAAAGTTTGTATGGAATGAGAAGTGTGAGGAAGCCTTCCACACTCTCAGAGAGCATCTGACTACTGCACCTGTGTTAGTTCAACCCGATACTACCAAGTCATTCGATGTGTATTGTGACGCATCAGGTACTGGTCTAGGATGTGTGCTTATGCAAGAGAATCGAGTGATAGCATATGCCTCACGAGCCCTTCGGCCCCACGAACAGAATTATCCCACGCATGACCTTGAGCTCGCAGCCGTCATTCACGCTCTGAAGATATGGAGGCACTATCTCATGGGTACACAGTGCAATATCTACACGGATCATAAGAGTCTCAAGTACATCTTCACACAAGCCGATCTGAATATGAGGCAACGAAGATGGCTAGAATTAATCAAAGATTATGACCTTGAAGTGCACTATCATCCCGGTAAGGCTAATGTAGTCGCGGATGCACTAAGCCGCAAGTCCCATTGCCATTGCTTATCCATGGAGTCCTACCATGAGACATTATGTGCAGACATGAGGAAGCTTAACTTGGAAATGGTTTCCCAAGGCACACTAGATCACATCTCAGTTGAGCCCACTCTTCACGACCAAATCGTCATGGCACAACTACATGATGAAGGAATCAAGATCATCAAACAAAAACTCTCTCTAGGTGAGGAGAAGTATAAGTGTTTCCGCCAGGACCATAAGGGAGTTCTATGGTTCGAAAGTCGTATAGTCGTTCCGAAGAATCGTGAACTCCGCAAACAAATTCTTGATGAGGCACACCTCTCCAAATTCTCTATCCACCCCGGCAGTAGCAAAATGTATCAGGACCTAAGGCAAAACTTCTGGTGGACTAGAATGAAAAGGGAAATTGCTACGTATGTCTCGGAATGTGACACGTGCCAGAGAGTAAAAGCTAGCCACTTAAAGGTAGCCGGTACACTTCAACCGTTACCTATACCATCATGGAAATGGGAAGACATAAGTATGGACTTCATCGTTGGACTACCAAACACGTCCCAGAGACATGATTCCATATGGGTTATCGTGGATAGACTCACAAAGACGGCACATTTTCTTCCAGTACACACCACCTATTCTACCAAGAAATATGCCGAGATTTACCTCGATCGTATTGTTTGCCTACATGGAATACCTAAGACAATCATTTCCGATCGTGGCCCTCAGTTTGTAGCACGCTTTTGGGAACAACTGCAGACGTCTCTTGGCACAAAGCTGATTCGCAGCTCAGCATACCATCCTCAGACCGATGGACAAACGGAAAGAGTAAACCAAATTCTTGAAGACATGCTGAGAGCTTGTGTCATTCATTATGACAAGAATTGGGACAAATGCCTACCCCTAGCAGAGTTCTCGTACAACAACAGCTACCAAACGAGTTTAAAAATGGCACCATTTGAGGCCCTGTACGGACGAAGGTGTCGAACCCCTTTGAGCTGGTCACAAACCGGAGAACGTAAAATAATTGGACCCGACCTGGTAATCGAGGCAGAGGAGAAAGTAAAAGTAATACAAGCAAATCTTAAAGCCGCACAAGCCCGACAAAAGAGCTATTCTGACAAAAGGAGAAAGCCTCTAAAGTTCGAAGTTGGCGATCATGTCTATCTTCGAGTTTCACCAACCAAAGGAGTGCGAAGATTTGGGATCAAAGGCAAACTAGCTCCCCGTTATATTGGTCCTTACGAAATCATGGAGAGCTGCGGACCCGTAGCCTACAAATTACGACTACCCCCTCAGCTCACGGCCACCCATGATGTCTTCCACGTATCTCAACTCAAGAAGTGTATTCGAGTCCCTACCGAGATGGTGGAACAACAAGAAATATCATTGGAACCCGACCTCTCGTATGTCGAACACCCAGTTAAGATTTTGGATCAAAAAGAAAGAGAGACCAGGAGGAAAGTGATTAGAATGTATAAAATACAATGGAATCGCCACACGGAAGAAGAAGCCACCTGGGAAACGGAAAGCTACCTGAACCAACATTTCCCTGGGTTTCTTGCCTCAACCACTGGTATGTGCACCCACGCCCACACTAAGAATTACCGAATCTCGGGGCGAGATTCTTGTTAAGGGGGGAAGGCTGTGACGACCCTGGTTTTTGCAATTCCAAAAATAATCAATGACATTAGCCTAACTCCATGTTTTAAACCAACTAATGAGAGGGTGGAAAGAATTAAAACGGGTTCAGTTGGAATTCAAATTTAATTTGGGCACATTTGGACACATTTGAAACTTTTAAAATAACTTTAAAACCATAAGCCAAATGAAATTTTGCCTGAAACCAAAGTTGTAGAACTTTTTATTTTGAGCAACTTTCGTGTTCAAAAGTTTTTGAAATTCAAATCAGAAAGAGGAGAAAACGCCCTGTTTGCACCCAGCCCCCTGAACTTTTTCGAATTTTTGCACTTCGGTCCCTCGTTTCTCCCCCTCTGCTCTGCCGCGCCGCGCGCGCTCGCCCGCCCGCCGCGCGCCAGGTGGCCGGCGTCGCCTGACCGGCGCGAAGCGCCAGGCCAGTGGCCGCCGCACCACCCCGCCACGGCCGGCTTTGCCCCGCCCCGACGCCGCGCGGCCAGTCCCCGCCCGCGCGTGCTGCCGCGACCAGGCCGCCGCCCGCTCGCCCAGTGGCCGCGCTCCGCCGTGCAGCCCCGGCCCCCGCGCCCCGCCAGCTTCCGCGCCTGCCCTCCGCTCGAGCCGCTGCAGCAGGTGCTCCCCAATCCGCACGCCGCGCTATCTCCTCGCGCCCACGCCACAATCGCGGCCGCCCAGTCGCCCGCGCCCGCTCGCCGCACGCCGCGCCGGCGTTCTGCCGCCGCCCGCCGCAGCCAGTGCCCGCCGTGCCGTGCCTCCGCCCCGCACGCTAACCAGGCCCCTCCTGTCCCTATAAAAGCGCCACCCCGGCCACGCGCGCGAGTCCCCGGCCACCAAAACGCCTCGCCGCCGCCATCGCCGCCACCGAGCGCCGCCCGTCCGTGGACAGCCTACTGCCGCCGCCCACTGCCCAAACTGAGCACCCAGCCACCACTACATCACCTCACCGCAGCTCGCCGACCCACCCAACGCCACCCGGAGCCATCGGAGCGCCGCCGCCCGCGCTGCCGTCGCCGCCGCCGCCCCTGCTCGCCGTGGACAGCACGACCCCGACCCCCTCCGTCCAAGCCGAGCCCTTGAGTAGCTTCCCCACGCGTCACTGAAGCTCACCGACCGGACCACGCCGCCCCAAGCCCGCCGGAGCACCGCCGTCGATGCGAGCCGCGCCGCCGCCGCCTCTGCTCCAACGCCGGCGAGCCCTTCCCGGCCGTTCCCCACCTGAACAACACCCCCACAAGGTAGCCCTCGCACCCCTGAACCTTCCCCGACCCCCGCCCCTCGCCGCCGGCGAGCCCCCTCGCCGGAAATTTCGGCCGGCCGCCGTACCCGAGCCGCTGAGGACCCAATTGCAAGAATTTAAATCTTTAGAAGGGTCTGAGCGCAAGATTCAAGGACCTAGTTGTAAAAGAAAATTTCAAACCTAGATTCAAATTCAGTGAACTTGTAAAATTCGTATAAAATCGTAGCAATTTCAGAAAAATGCAAACTCAACTGTTCTGGAATCCTCAGAACAAACTCTACCACTTTTGTTACAAAAATTTTCTCAGAATCTCAAAATATTTTGCTCTACATTAAATAGAAGCTTTAATGGACATATTTTATACCCACTGTTCTAGAGCAATGCTGACCCTGAATTTTGGGCAGTGAATTAGTTGCTGGATGGTTAGGACTGTGTAAAAAGATCAGGCCCAAATTCCATCTCTAGATTTACTGTTTGTTAAACTTAGTTTTATATCATGTGTAAGAAGAATGTTTTATCCCTGCAGTTAGGTGGTGAGTCAACCATTGAAATTTTTCCTATGCTAATGTATTGGTAACTAGAAGCCAGAGAAAAATTAGGAGACTTTTTATCTCACAGTAACCTATTTATTTGATTTATGTGCTAATAACATACATTAAATCAAGAAAATAGTGTCTTAGCTTGGAAAATCCCCAAATTATTACTGGGAGTTACACTGTGGTAGAGGTTGCTGTGCAAAACGTTTCATGGAAAAAAACCCTGTGTAGGGTCCTGTAAAAATGAATCTTTAAAAAGCCTAGGTGTAGAATGTCATATTTTCTATGCTCTAAATACTGCATGATAAATACTACAAAAATTACAGTAGCTTCTGCATGCTTAAGTGAGAGATCTGTAAAAATCTTAGACTCATTTGTTGCACCAATTGTTCTGTACAAAAAGAACAAGTGTCTAACAGCAACTATGAAATACATTTTTCAGAATTAATCTGTTACATAAAATTGGCTGAAAATTTTACAGTAAGCACATCTTTCCTTGATGTGCCTAAATCCAAAATTTCATGACCAGAAACTATCCCTTGTAGTAATTACTCTCAAATCGTAATCAAGTGCTATTTCCACGACTTAAACTTGTGCACTCATGTAGAATCGACGACTCTCGCTGACGGAACCTACGAGCTGGTGCCCGCATCCGAGAGTGAGCAGCGTGAAGCTCAAGCAAATCTAACTGAAGCTTTTGAAGACCCGAGCCCAAGTTCGGAGGATCCCCAAGCGAACTGCGAAGGCAAGCCCCGGAGCATAACCCATCTCTTTCCGAAATTTTGCAACTCATTACTCTTTGCTTGTGCATTAAGTTTATAGGAGTTGGATGAAAACTTAGTTGCATGATACCAGGAACCCTTGCTTGGAAACTAGATGAAAGGTTCGATAGAATGCTGTGCTAATAGGACTCCGGTAAAAGTCGAGTGATTTCCTGTCACTCGCGAGAAAATAGGAGTTGAATGACTACTACACGCTGCAATCATAAGGACACGGACGGGTCATGTAACGATGGTTACGATTGAGGCCCGTCTGTCTAGTGAAAAATGCTAAGGCCGCAGGGTGTGGTAGTGATGGTTAAGTCTTTGAACGTACTAAACACATGCCGAGATTATGGGAATCGGTAAGCTTAAGTACCTGATTGGCCCGGCAAGGGGACGGCATCCTACCCTTTGAACTTCGGTCCCATGTGCATATGGCGAGTGCAGAGAGTGGTCACGACCCGGCGCCGAACCGTGGCGTGGAGCTCTTGTACTCTCGGAGGGTAGCCCCGATCCACGACCCGGAAAGAAAGGGGAAAAGTTGCACGTGTGACTCTAGGGAGTAACCACGTGACGTGTGTTTGGGTTTCCCTTGCAAGGTTAAGAAATTCGATTCGAATCGTCCGTTTCTCACGGCTATTGAGACTGCTTAACCATTTTTACCCACAGAGTAAGAAGAGGAACAATGATGATGAATGAACTGGTTGGATGGAAAATTTAATGCTTCACCATGTATGCTTTAGATAGCTACTTACCTAGACTGGCTAACGAAACTAGAATCTTGAGCTAAAAGTTGAAAGTAAGGACCCACTTATAGATGCTTTTCGGCAAAACAAACCCCTGAGCCAAAAAGCCTGGCATGTCTAGAGTCGGTGGAGTAGTTTCCACTACACGGGTAAGTCTTGCTGAGTATTAGTATACTCAGCCTTGCTTGTGGCTCATTTCAGGTGAGACCTTCGAAGACATGATTGCTAGCTTGACTTGGCCCTGCACTCTTCCCCCTGGTTGGTCGGTGGAATGGGATGCGCCCCCGTCCAACGGAGATAAGGCCGAGTGATGTCTCGTACGGGCTTCATCGAGACATCCTGTATCGTCGAGTAGTTTCCGTTGTTCATTTTTCCGCTGCAACTTAACTCTGAAGAACTTATTTATGTTAATTGAAGTATTTGGTTTCTAAGCTCAGAACTTGGCCTGTAATATTTACTTATGTTAATATCGTAATATTTGCTGGAATGTGGTATTCTCTGGGCTCATCGTCGCATGAGCATTTGTATGTACGTCGCTCGATCCGTGCACCGTGGTTGTATCGGGAGGTTATACCCGACAGACCAGTGGATTACTCCGTCTGAAGTGTAAGGTTAACCGGGAGTGCCTTAATGGTGATGGTTAATACACTTGAGCCGGATTAATTCAGGTGGTTCTGCCACAGGCCTTTGTGCCAATACTTCCAGTACAAACTCCGTTTTACTGGTTTACGATCGGTATCATGTGCAAGTTTGCTGAATGGATCTCACTTCCTTATTTTCCAGTAACATATTACTTGTTTTCGACTTGTACATTATGTTATTGAAGGGACCTTGCTCCCATGACAAGAATTTTACTTGTTTACAACTGGTTCTATAACTGTTAAACTACTTCGACTACTTGTCTTGACTACAATCCTAGTCGGGATCGATTCTGACTAGATGGCTTCATTTGGCTGCTCATACACTAGCGGCTAATTGCTCTACGCTTGGGCTTAGGGGCTAGTGCTACCTTTCTGCTATGACTACTTTATGCTCCTGGCTCGGGGGCTTGATGTGACAAGGCACTCAGCTTGCCTCAAGGGGCAGCTCTCATGCTTACATGCTGGATGCTGTACAATTACTTGACAACGCCCGATCCAAGAGGCTTTTTCAGATTTGTCTTGGGTATATGTTTGTTAACCATTATTTCAGAGATTTTATTCCGAAATAAGGGGTATGTTCAAATTATTACCCAGAGGACTTATTTAGTCATTGGCTCAGTGTACAAAGATTGATTTGAGAGGTAATTTTGGGGTGTTTATTGGGAATGTTATTGGGAAAAGAATATACAAGTAGGTCCTTACTTTCAAATTTTAGCTCCAAGTTCTAGTTTTCTTTAACCATTCTAGGTAAGCAACTATCCAATATCATACATGGTGAAAGAATTAATTTGCATCCAACAAGATTAATCATCATCATTGTTCCATTTCTTACTCTATGTGGTAAAAGGGTCAAGCAGTCTCAATAACCGCGAGATACGAACGATTCAAATCGAATTTCATAACCTTGCAAGGCAGACCTAAATACACGTCATGTGGTTACTCCCGGAGTCACACGTGCAACTTTTCCCTTCAATTCCCGCTTCACCGAACAGGCCCACCGCCCTCGACTACACGTCCCCATGGACCACGGACCCGGTCGGGCCATGGCAGCACATGCACCCGCCATTAGCTAGATGTGAACGAATTCAAGACGGTGGGGAGTATATTCCGGCCTCGATTCAATCCAATACTTAAGCTTACCGATTACCATATTCTCGGCATGTGGTTAGTACGTTCAAAGACTTAACCACCACTACCATACACTGTGGCCTTAGCATTTTTCACTAAACAGATGAGGCCTCAATCATCAACACGAACATCATACCATAGCCTCGTCCATCGACCTTATAATTGCAGCATGTAGTAAACATTCAACTCCTATATTCTCGCTAGTGATAGGAAATCACTCAACTTTTACCGGAGTCCTATTAGCATAGCATTCTATCGAACCTTACATCTAGTGTTCAGATCATAGGAACCTAAGATAATGCAACTAAGTTTTCATTCAACTCATATAAACTTAATGCACAAGTAAAATGGATTAATAAGTTGCATAATTTAGAAAAATAGGGTTCATGCTCCGGGGCTTGCCTTCTTGAGCTAAGCTAGCCTTGGGCTCTTCCGAACTCGGGTTTGGGTCTTCGAAAGCTTCACTTAGATTCACTTGAGCTTCACGCTGCTCACTCTCGGACTCGGGCACCAGCTCGTACGTTCCGTCAGCGAGAGTAGTCGATTCTATACGAATGCATAAGTATGAGTTGTAGTGATCGTATATGACATTTAATTTCTTCACGATAAAGTTGCAGTCCACAAAACATAGATTTGGTTGTAAAGTTACTTAGTTAAGATTTCTTTGGGCAATCATTAAGAGAGTATATCTTAAACTACTTGACTTCATTAAACAAGAAGGGGTTGTGTTATATCGGAAACTTAATTTTCTAAGCACAGCATGGATTAAACACAATTACTGAACTATGTAACTTCTTGTTATGAAATTTTTAGTTAGGGTACATTATGCAGAGCCAACAGCACTGTAAAAATTTCAGAAATTTCTGTGTAGCAGATATATTTTGAAAAATGTAATACACAGCCACTGCTAGAACCTAGTTATTTTTATACAGGACAAACCATGCAAGTATTGATGCTAAACATGTTACAGGGTGTTAACCTATCCATATATGTGTTACTGTAAAATTCTCATATTTTATTGTGCATGATACAGAGCATAATAAATAGGATAAGATACACCTATTTTAAAAAAGATTAACTTCTACAAGATGTTTTACAGGATTTCTGAGTATGAAACTTTTTATAAAGCATGTTCTAATCCAAAGTATCCTATAATAAAAAGATGATCATTTTTCATGCACAAAAACTAATTACTTTTGATTTAAAGCATTTTTCCACCACAAAATTAGATAAATAGGTTACAGAAAGGAAAAAGGTTCTAAATTTTTTTTGTGGTATTTAGGCATCAATATAACAGCTCTAGAAAAGTTTCACAACATGAATCACAATATAACTACAGGTAAAATTAGTTTTATTATTTCATGGCATAAACAAAGTTTAACAAAAGGTTTTGCTACAAGTGAGTTCTGGTGCTAAACTTTTTCCATTGGACTAAACATCAAATAACTAAACTACTGTCCAAAATTCAGGTTCATCCTTTGTATACAACAGTCGGTACAATTAAAGTCTATTAAACCTTCCATTTAATTTAGAGCAAGATTTAGCAAGCAACTGAAGAAAAGTATATAACAAAAGTTGTGGATTTTCTTCTAAAGATTAAAGAACAGTTGAGTTTGTATTTTTCTGATTTTTCAACAATTTTATATGAATTTTGCAAGTTCACTATTTTTGAATTCAAAGTTTAAACACCGGTTTACAGATATGCCTCTGGAAACTTGGGTGCCGACCCTTCTAAAGATTTCAATCCTTGCAATTGGGTCCCTAGGCGACGCTGGCATGGCGGCCGGCCAAATTCCGGCGAGGGGGGGGGGCTAGTCGGCGGCGAGGGAAAAAGGGTCGGGGAGAACCAAGGAGGTGAGAGAGCTACCTTGTGGTGGCCTTGGTCGGGGTTGGGGGTGGCCGGAAAGGGCTCGTCGACGCGGAGCAGGGGGCGGCGGCGGTGCGGGCGTCAGCGATGGTGCTCCGGCAAGGAGGGGAGGGCGTGGGCTGGTCGATGAGCTTTGCGGCGTCGAGGGAAACCCGTACCGAGGCTTGGCTTGGACGGAGGAGTGCCGGAGTTGGCTGCCCACGGAGCAGTAGGGGAGAGGCGGCGGCGCGGCGGCGCTGGCGGCACTCCGGCGGGTCTGGGCGGTGATGGGCGGGGCAGTGAGCTGTAGAGGGATGGTGTGGTGGTGGTTAGTGGCTCAGCTCTGGCAATGGGTGGTCAGAGAGGTGAGCTCCACGGCGGGCTCCTTACAGCGGCGGCAATGGCAGCGGCGGCGGCATTCTCGTGGGTCGTGGCACGCGCGAGCGACTTTGTGCCACCTTTTACAGGCTGCAGGAGGGAGGGAGAGGGCCGGGCGACGCTAGGGAGGGGCGGCACGACGGGGGTGCATTACTGACCACGGCGGGCGGCGAGCAGTGCCGACGTGGCGTGCGGTGGGCGCGAGCAGAGGAGTTTGGCGTGGGGGAGCGGGAGATCACGCGGGCGCGGTTGGGCAAGCAGCTGCAGCAGCGGCTTGTCGGGGGCGGCGAGCGCGGCGACTGATGGGGCGCGGCAGAGGCTCAGGCACAGCACGGGCAGGTCACTGGGCGCAGCGGGCGGCGAGCAGAGGCGCGCATCACCGGCGTGCGCATGGCACGCGCGGAATGGGCAGGGTCACGGCGTGGGGGAGGAGCGCGTGCGAGCAGGGCGCGACCTGGCATTGGCTTGGCGTCTAGCGCCGGTCAGGCATCGCCGTCCAAGTGGCCAGCAGCGACTCCGCAGCGTGCGAAGAGTCGGGCGAAGCGGAGAAGGGAGGGTCTGCAGGGAAGGCGGAGGGTCGGGCGAAGTGGAGGAGGAAGGGTCTGAAGTGAAAATAGAAGAAAAGGTAGGGGCTGGATTGCAAAGTCAAGTGTTACTCAAATTTTTGTGCTGCAACTCAAAAATCTCTGAACATGAAAGTTGTTCAAAATGAAAAGTTACACAAGTTTTGTTTCAGGCCAAAGTTCATTTAAGTTATAGTTTGAAAGTTAATTTGAAAACCCAAAAATCTTGATTCGGTGGACCCGTAATTTTATGGGCAAAATTTCATATTCTCTCCTCGGCTTCAACTAGACTTTTATTTATCCTGTCATCAATGATGTGCCTATTAAATTTCGTAGCCATATCTGCATTGATGTGAAAGTTATTCAATTTGTTTGATTAAAGCACATATATTGATGCATATATACACAGAAATTCAAAATCAAATGCAAAACCAAAGTATAATGAGACTTGTTTAGCAATTTAAACACCTGAGGTGTTACATTGAGTTAGCAGCTGTCATTCACGCTCTCAAGATTTGGAGGCACTATCTTATGGGCACCCATTGCAATATTTACACCGATCATAAGAGTCTCAAGTATATATTCACACAAGCCGATCTGAATATGAGACAAATACGATGGTTGGAACTAATCAAGGATTATAAACTTGAGGTGCACTACCATCCAGGCAAAGCTAATGTAGTCGCGGATGCACTCAACCGCAAAGCTCATTGCAATTGCCTATCTGCCGCATCATACAATGAGACGTTATGCTCTGAAATGCGGAAACTTAGGTTGGAAATAATTCCTCAAGGAACCTTGAATTACATCTTTATTGAACCCACTCTTCATGACGTATCATCATGGCCCAATCACACGATGAGGGTGTTAAGATCATCAAGCAGAAACTATCTCAAGGAGAGGAAAGGTACAAATATTTTTATCAGGATCACAAAGGAATTTTATGGTTTGGAAATCGAATTGTCATTCTGAAAGATCGCGAACTCCGAAAACAGATTCTTGATGAAGCACATCTTTCCAAAATCTCCATTCATCCAGGCAGTAGCAAAATGTATCAGGATCTCAAGCAAAATTTTTGGTGGACCAGGATGAAGAGGGAAATTGCCCACTATGTTGCAGAGTGTGACACTTGTCAGCGAGTGAAAGCTAGCCACCTAAAGGTAGCTGGTACAGTTAAACCTTTGCCAATACCATCCTGGAAATGGGAAGATATCAGTATGGATTTCATTGTTGGTTTGCCCAATACATCTCAGAAACATGACTCTATATGGGTTATTGTAGATAGGCTCACAAAGACCACCCATTTTATTCCCGTTCACACCACTTACAAGGCCATGAGATACGCTGAGATATATCGGGATCGAATTGTTTGTCTACATGGTGTACCCAAGATAATCATTTCTGATCGCGGCACTCGGATTGTAGCACATTTTTGGGAACAATTGCAAGAATTCCTTGGTACCAAATTAATCCGAAGCTCAGCTTATCATCCTCAGACTGACGGCCAAACAGAAAGAGTAAATCAAATTCTCGAAGACATGCTTAGAGCTTGTGTCATTCAGTATGACAAAAATTGGGACAAATGTTTGCCTTTAGCAGAATTCTCCTATAATAACAGCTATCAGGCAAGCCTAAAGATGGCACCATTCGAGGCACTATATGGTCGAAAATGTCGAACTCCATTGAGCTGGTCACAAACTGGAGTGCGCAAAATCTTTGGACCAGACTTGGTAGTAGAGGCAGAAGAAAAACTAAAATTGATCCAAGGAAATCTTAAAGCTGCCCAATCTAGGCAAAAGAGTTGTGCTAACAAGAGGAGAAAACCCTTGAAATTCGACATTGGTGATCATGTCTACCTTCGGGTTTCACCAACCAAGGGTGTACAACGATTCGGAGTGAAAGGAAAGTTAGCTCCTCGTTATGTTGGTCCGTATGAAATCATTGAAGAATGTGGACCTGTGGCCTATAGAGTACGACTTCCTTCGCAGCTTGCAGCCATCCATGACGTTTTTCATGTCTCTCAACTAAAGAAATGTGTCAGAGTCCCTACCGAAATTGTTCAACAGCAAGAAATCACGGTGGAACCAGACCTCTCTTATGTTGAGCGACCCATCAAAATCCTGGATCAGAAAGAAAGAAGTGCCCGAAGAGCGGTGGTTCAAATGTATAAAATCTAGTGGAACCATCACACTGAAGAAGAAGCCACATGGGAGACCGAAAGCTATCTCAATCAAAAGTTTCCTGGTTTTCTTAGTTCCATCCAAGGTACACACCTTCCGCACTTAGATTTCATCCGAATCTCGGGACGAGATTCTTTTTAAGGGGGGTAGGCTGTGACACCCTAGGTGTCTAAAAGATTAATGAAGATCCAAAACAATGAAATCGGTCACAAAAGAGCAAGAAAAGTTTGAAACAACCAGTCAAATATACCTTGCAGGCAAATGAATTTGTGTTCATGCATAAATAATTGAAACCGTGCAATCAAACTCTTGTAACTTTAAAAATTGATCACATTTGAACATGTAATTTTGTTGGCACCTTTGTCATAACAAAAGCAACAAAAGTCTAGTTGAACTCAAAGTCAAACATTCAAAAATTCACATAAAATGACGTGTCATTTAAATGCTTGTTTTCGGAATCTCAAAATAACATTCAAACCGTAGCTTAAATGAACTTTGGGCTAAAACAAAAGTTGTAGATTTTCAAGTTCCCTACAACTTTCGTGTTTAGGGTTTTTCAAGTTCCTGTTTGAAATTTTAAGAAAAATTCAATGTGAATCCCGACCCTTTCTTTCTCCCTCCGTCTACCTTTCTCTCCCCTCCCCTGTTTTGCTCCCGCCGGCTATAGGGCGCCGCCACGCGGCAGGGCATCCCTGCCCGGCGAGCCGCGCCAAGGCGCGAAACCCAAACGGGGCCGACCAGCCACCGACCGGGCCTGCTACAGGTGATTTGCCCTCAACGTATCTCGCCCCGTCCTGCCCGTGCGCGCCACGCGGCCGACGTTTCCCGGAGGGCGAGCCACGACGCGTCGGCGTAGCCGCGTCCTTGCCGCAACCCTATCCCGATTGCGCCCCCTCCCTCAATTCCTAATGGCGACCCGCTAGGGTTTGATTCCCGATCTTTCGATGAGAGGCGTGGATAACTCGATTGGTCGATGGAGGCGACGTTCACGGCCCGACTACAGCCTTCCAAGCTGCGCCTTAGCAACCGATACACCCCCTCCAATGGCTGTCGCGATCTTGTGGAGCGCGGCACCCGGCCATTAGGGCACTCGTCCTGCAAGCAATCGAAGAACTAGCAAGAACAAGTATGACAAGTACTGAATTTACTAGATGTAAATGAAGGTTTCACATGCAATCTCAATAATGGTGGGGTTCCGAAGACAAGAAGACGGGCGGCTGATCCAGCACGCGCGCTTGCAAGCAAGTAGCGAAGGCTAAACTTGATCTAAAAAAAACCCAAGCATCCTTGGTGGCGGCTAAGGGGTATAAGTACGTGGGAGGACGACCACAGGGGTGCTGGGGTCGTACTCCAACCCTAGGACGCGTCCGTAATGGACTCACGGCCCATTGAGCCAAAATAGGGTGACGCAGCACCATGTGCAGAAAAGGACTCTATATTAATTTTACAATTGCGGCCGACTCGTAATAGATATGGATATGAGGCCGGATCCGTTTGAAAGAAGACTTCATAAGCTTTCCACGAAGTACTTGAACGCCCCAATCCGAGTTTATATGCGACCGTGGTGTCCGTCATAAGTTGGTACTGTTCTGCAGTCCGAATCCAGCCAGCGCGAATCCGTTTCCCTTTCGGTCGCCTCCTTGGTTCCTAAGAAAAACAAGAGTACACGGGTCTTCATGGTCTAAACATGATTTACATGAGCTTAGATTTGAACCCACCTGATGATTAAGTTGATGCGCACGAGCACGAGTAATAGGACCAGCAATAGGTACTTGTGTCAGAGTGGATGTATCGTTGGTGTTGATGTCCTCATCATCCTCCCGTTCTTGCATTTGAGTCATCCTCGACTCAAGCTCATCCTCCTCTCCCATATATGGCTTCAAATCTGCAATGTTAAATGTGGGACTAACCCCAAAATCCGCAGGCAGATCGAGCTTATATGCATTATCATTGACTTTCTCTAACACTTTAAATGGTCCATCAGCCCGAGGTAGCAATTTAGATTTTCTCAATTCAGGAAACCTTTCCTTTCTCAAATGCAGCCAAACTAAATCTCCAGGTTCAAACTTTAGTTCCTTCCTACCTTTATCACCAGCAATTTTGTATTTAGCATTCATGTGCTGTATGTTTTCTTTAGTTGTTTCATGCAGTTTTAACATCAATTCAGCACGCTTAGTAGCATCAAAATTCGGTTTTTCAGAAAATGGCAAAGGCATTAAATTAATAGGAGCACGAGGCAAGAAACCATATACAATCTGAAATGGGCACATCTTTGTAGTAGAATGCAGCGATCGATTATAAGCGAATTCAATATGAGGCAAACAATCTTCCCACATCTTAATGTTCTTCTTTAAAACAACCCTTAACATAGTAGACAAAGTTCTATTAACCACTTCAGTTTGACCATCAGTTTGCGGATGACATGTAGTAGAAAATAACAACTTAGTTCCCAATTTAGCCCATAAAGTCTTCCAAAAATAACTAAGAAATTTAGCATCACGATCAGAAACAATTGTGTTGGGCACACCATGCAAACAAACAATTTCCCGAAAGAACAAATCAGCAATGTGAGAAGCATCATCAGTTTTATGACATGGTATGAAATGGGCCATCTTAGAAAATCTATCAACAACCACAAACACACTATCACGTCCCTTCCTAGTCCTATGCAATCCTAACACAAAATCCATAGAAATATCTTCCCAAGGAGCACTAGGAACAGGTAGAGGCAAATACAAACCGTGTGGATTCAATCGTGATTTAGCCTTTTGACATGTCGTGCAGCGAGCAACAAATCTCTCCACATCTCTTCTCATCTTTGGCCAAAAGAAATGACCAGCAAGTATATCTTCCGTTTTCTTTGCTCCAAAATGCCCCATTAAGCCACCTTGATGCGCTTCCTGCAACAATAACAAGCGAACGGAGCTAGCTGGAATGCATAGCTTGTTAGCTCTAAAGACAAACCCATCACTAACAATGAATTTGTTCCATCCCTTCCCCTCTTTACAATGCAGCAACACATCTTTAAAATACGCATCATTAACATATTGATCTTTAATCGTTTCCAATCCAAATATTTTGTAATCAAGTTGGTTCAGCAAGATGTATCTCCTAGACAATGCATCAGCAATTATGTTCTCTTTCCCTTTCTTGTGCTTAATAACATAAGGAAAGGATTCAATAAATTCAACCCACTTAGCATGTCTATGGTTCAATTTTCCTTGACTACGAATATGTTTTAAAGATTCATGATCTGAATGAACAACAAACTCTTTGGGCCATAGATAATGCTGCCATGTTTCTAATGTGCGAACAAGAGCATACAATTCCTTATCATAAGTAGAATAATTCAGAACAGGCCCGCTCAATTTTTCACTGAAATAAGCAACAGGTGTGCCTTCTTGTAACAAAACACCACCCAAACCAATGCCACTAGCATCACATTCAAGCTCAAAGGTTTTATTAAAATCAGGGAGTTGGAGGAGAGGTGCATGTGTCAACTTATCTTTTAGCGTGTTGAAGGAGTTCTCTTGTGTTTTACCCCAACTAAAAGGCACTCCCTTCTTTGTAAGCTCATTCAAAGGCGCGGCAATGGTGCTGAAGTCCTTCAAAAAACGACGATAGAAAGAAGCAAGTCCTAAGAAACTCCGCACTTGCGTGATAGCCTTCGGTATAGGCCATCCCTGTATAGCTTCCACCTTGGCTTGATCAACCTCAAT
This sequence comes from Panicum miliaceum, assembly GCA_032594955.1. NCBI lineage: Eukaryota > Viridiplantae > Streptophyta > Magnoliopsida > Poales > Poaceae > Panicum > Panicum miliaceum. The sequence goes on along the minus strand of CM064066.1, from coordinate 26,229,187 downwards.
TCCCTGTGGAGTCACGACATAGCCAAGAAAAGACACTCGATCGGTGCAAAAGGTGCACTTCTCAAGGTTACCAAATAAACGTGCATCTCGTAAAGCATTAAAAACAACACATAAGTGATCAAGATGTTCATCGAAAGATTTGCTGTAAATCAATATATCATCGAAGTAGACAACCACAAATTTCCCAATGAAAGCACGCAGAACCTCGTTCATTAATCTCATGAAAGTACTAGGTGCATTAGTTAACCCAAAAGGCATGACTAACCACTCATATAACCCGAACTTAGTTTTGAAAGCAGTTTTCCATTCATCTCCCAATTTCATACGAATCTGGTGGTACCCACTACGCAAATCAACTTTGGAAAACACAAGAGCACCACTTAATTCATCAAGCATATCATCCAAACGTGGGATAGGGTGTCGATATCGAATTGTGATATTATTAATAGCCCTACAATCAACACATATACGCCATGTTCCATCCTTTTTAGGCACTAAAATAATCGGAACAGCACAAGGACTAAGAGACTCACGCACATAACCTTTGTCGAGTAGTTCTTGCACTTGTCGCTGAATTTCTTTAGTTTCTTCCGGATTTGTCCTGTATGGCGCACGGTTTGGCAACGATGCACCAGGAATAAGGTCAATTTGGTGCTCAATCCCTCGTATTGGTGGCAGCCCCGCTGGTATCTCACTTGGGAACACATCAGAATACTCCTGCAAAAGGTTAGCAACAGCCGGGGGCAAAGAATGCTGCATATCGTGAACTGAAATCAAAGCATCCTTGCACACCAAAGCATAGGCAACAGAAGTGGAAGCAATCAATTCATTAGTATCAGACTTAGTAGCAAGCAAGCAATGTCCTTTCAATCTTATCTCATCTTCCCTGCTACTAACAGATTTGGCATTCTTATCGATCTCAGTTTTAGTTCTCTTAGCTTTAGCAACATCATCACGCACAATAGATTCAGGTGACATAGGAAGCAAAATGATTTTCTTATCATGATGTATAAGAGAATATTGATTTGATCTACCATGATGCATGCTATCGGTATCAAATTGCCATGGTCTACCTAGCAGAATATGACAAGCTTCCATAGGCACAACATCGCATTCAACAACATCATGATATGAACCAATAGCGAAATTAATTCGTACCAATCTCGTTACCTTGACCTTACCACTATTGTTGAGCCACCGAATGTGATATGGATGTGGGTGCGGTTTTGTTGTAAGTGCAAGCTTCTCGACCATATCGCTGCTAGCCAAGTTGTTGCAGCTACCTTATCAATTATCAAACGGCATGAACGCTCTTTAATAACACACTTTGTTTGGAACAGTGTATGCCGTTGATTTTGCTCCGCCTTTTCCATTTGTGCACTAAGTACACGCTGCACAATGAGGCTCTCATAATGATCTGCATCCTCTGCACCAATCTTCTCTTCTAGTTGTTCCTCAGTATCTGCATGGTCAGCAGCAAGCAAGGCAAGTGTATCTTCATCAAAATCACTAGCAGAGGAATGCCCACCATCTCCTTTGACCACCAAAACGCACTTGTTAGGGCAGTCACATTGCACGTGTCCAAAGCCCTTGCATTGATGGCACTGAACATCTCTTGTCCTTCCCATGGAGGCAACCGAAGATGCACTCGTGGCTGGTTTCTGGACAGTCGTGGTTGCTGAATTTGTCGGGGGAGCACGTGTCTTATCGTTGGATGGAGCGGGTATTGTCGACCGACTCGGGAATGTAGAAGGTGCAGGAGCTCGTCCGGTCAATGAGGTAGATGTGCGCGGCTGCCATGATGAAGGTTTTTCTGCAGAAATATTAGTTCTTGTACTAGCACGTCGTCCCAGCACTTCCCTTTCAGCTTTACAAGCAAGATGGAACAAACGGGTTACGTTAGTATAATCTTTATAAGCAAGAATGTCCTGAATTTCTCGGTTCAAACCTCCTAAAAATCTAGCCATATCAGGTTCCTCATCCTCCACTAAATTACAACGCAGCACACCTATTTGTAATTCCTGATAGTATTCTTCTACACTTTTATTACACTGTCTCAATTGTTGCAATCTATGTAACAGATCATGCGCATAGTAAGAAGGAACAAATCTAGCCCGCATGACCCGTTTCAAAGCATCCCAGGTTTGTGGAATATTATTAGGATTTTTCTTAGCATGTTCTATCCACCAAACAGAGGCAAAATCAGTAAATTCACTAGTAGCAGCCCTAACACGTATATTCTCAGGAAATTCATGACATGCAAACTTTTGATCAACAGTAATTTCCCAAGTAATGTATGCATCAGGATCGTATTTTCCATCAAAAGAAGGTATCTTAAATTTTATTTTACTGAAAGCATTGTTGACGCCAGATTTTGACACGTGTTGAATCGGCGTCAGGAGGAGAAGATTGGCCGATGCGGCAGATCTGAAGGCTACAGTAAAGAATCGGCCGATTGAGGTAACAGTTGGAAATCAGCCGATGGGTGATGCAGCTTGCGCCAACAGGATGGGACTACTTCGGAGGGTCCCGGTCAAAAGTTGGTCAACAGAGCGACGCTAAGTCGGTCACGAAGCAATTGAAAAAGTCCTGATTGGATTAGGAGATGGCGGCGGAAGATTCTGCGGGAGTCCGTTTCCTTTTTAAAAGATATTATAGATATAATAGTTTTCCTGTTTTTAAGTAAGGTTGTAACGAGTCGTAATCGACCAGGAGTCCTAGTTTTAGGGTATAAATAGGAGTCGTCAGGGTTTGCAGAAAAAACAACACGTCAATCAACAACAATATTTCTACTTTTCAAGCAATTTACTTTCAAGCCGGCGACTTCGCCAATATTTTTCTTCTTCCACGAGTTCGTACGGATTGGTAGGGCTGCATCAACTTGATCTCCGGCCAATTGGTAGGTTCCGCTTACCGAGTAATATCCGAGCTTTAACTACGGGCGCATCGCTGTGGTTTCGTTTGGATTTATTCACCAGTTATCGATATTTACTAGAATTGCAAGTTTTACCTGTTATTCTAGTATTATCACCAGTTATCCAGCTTGAGATCAGAGTAATCGTCTTCGTCATTGTTCTTCTTCGATTTATTATCATACAGCCGATTAAATCTATTTCAAGTGTTGCTTCTGTAGTAATTGTTTAGATCGCTCGGGTGGTTTTCTTTACAATTACTACACGATTATCGGCTGATCCATAGCCGATCATCTCTACAGCAAATCAGCCGATTCGCCGCCGACGCGCTCCTCAGGACAGATCGGAATCCTAGCCGATCGACGCGCCTGGAATTTAATACTCTATTTCCTTGTCAATCAACAGGTTAGATTGACTGGCACGCCGCGCGAACCGCACCAGGGCGATAACCCAAACAGGAGCTAAGCAGAATCTCCCGGGTCGTGTGTCCGACGCTGAAGACCATCGGCCGATTCCTGTTTGGCCGATTTTAGCGCCAACACACTTTTGGCACGCCTGGTGGGACCAATCCAAGATCTAATATGTCGAAGAACGCTGAAATCTCCGACAACAACATCATTGAGGTCACAGAAGCGGATCTCAAGGACGACCAGAGGGAAGAATTAGCTAAACATCTGGAAGATTATAAGAAGATGTACCTTTAGTCGTTCAGTCGTACCAGAAGCGGGGAGGCTATCAAGAAGGCTCCTATTCCAGTTCCCCGCCACATCACCATTGCTGAGGACTCGGGCAAGATGTTCGATATGATCCAACAGTCTGTTTATCAGGCATTCATTGACCAATCCTCAGTGATGACCAACACGGTGTATAACACCGTCATCAGCTCTCTGGCCAGCGGAGCAGTCCAAGGCTATCAGGGACCAGCGTATGCCCCGCCAACCACGCTGCCAGCCAGAAGCTTACCATACACGTCCCAATCGGCTCCTCAGCCGATATTGACGCAACGCGAAGGGTATAACACTCTGTTGCCTCAAGCGTCTCCAAGATACAGCGGTGCACCATGTCTCCCATCACAGACACCGCTTCAAACTGTCCAGGTTGCTTCTGTGCAATCGCTGCCCACAAGCTCAGTACCCTGGGGGACGTCGGCGACAACGGTTTTTCCTGAGCCGACAATCGGATATAGGAGCTATCCAATCCAGGCGCCGCACCAATCGGCCGTCCGGCCGACGGTCCCTCAGTATCAGCCAACCTTATCAGAAATCGGCAGGGGGGCAGGCGCTGAAGAATCACTCAGAAGCACGACGCCGATGATGACGTACAACGGGGCGGCGGATTCATTTCGCCATCAACTGTCAGCTGATCAGCAAAATTCGCCGCATGCTTCGATTCATCACCCAGCTGTACCACTATCAGCCCTTCAACATGTGCTGGCACCGTGAACGGTCGTTCATCAGCAGCAGGTGGACTCGACGACAAGAATAGCAGAGGTGATTCAGGACCAGTTTGGGTTGAAGCCAAAGGTGCAAACTTACACCTACAAGACGCCATGCCCATCGGCCTATGACTTGTTGCCGTTCCCACACCGCTACAAAGTTCCCGATTTCACCAAGTTTTCGGGGACGGACGATACATCCACTGTGGAGCACATCAACCGATTCATCATCCAGTGCAGAGAAGCTGCCACGCAAGATGCTCTGAGGGTGCGTCTATTTTCATCGTCTCTGTCCAGATCGGCCTTCCAATGGTTCACCACTTTGCCACCAAATTCTATTGTTACGTGGGCCGATTTGGAAAAGTAGTTCCACAAGTACTTCTACGCAGGGGTACACGAGATGAAGCTCTCAGATTTGACCAGCCTCATGCAGAGGAGCGATGAACCAGTAATGGGATATATACAGAGGTTCAGAGAAGTCAGAAATAAATGCTACAGTCTGGCTCTGACCGATGCCCAGTTGGCCGATATCGCCTTCCAAGGCCTCCTGCCACATATCAAGGAGAGGTACGCCTCACAAGAATTTGAAAGCTTAAGTCAGATCGTTCACTGGTTGGCCGGTCAGGAGGTACGCCTGTTTGATCAGCAGAGGAATTTGGAAGGGTCTGAATCTGAGGAAGGAGGAGAAATCGGTCTAGTAGAATGGGTCAAAGGGAAGAAGCCAATATCGTGCCCTTTTGGAAAGAAAGAACCAGAGATATTCGGCTTTGACACATCAAAGGCCGATAAGATTTTTGACTTATTATTCCAGGAAGGGCAGATCAAGCTATCTCAGTATCATGCCATCCCTTCGGCCGATCAGCTCAAGAAGATGAAGTACTACAAGTGGCACAACGCCACGTCTCATGATACGAATGAATGCAAAACCTTTCGTCAACAGATACAATCGGCCATCGAGCAGGGAAGGCTCAAGTTCGAAACCCCGGCTAAACCGGCAAAACCAACGAAGATAGATCAGTATCCTTTCCCGGCCAACATGATTGACACGGGGAAAAATTCACTTCAAACCAAGGTGCTGACGTCAGAATCGGCGAGAAGGAGCGCCGCCGTGGATCCCAGAAAGCAGGTCATGGTGGACGGTGTTAAAGGGAAAAGACGGACGGAAGATGAAGGCGAAGGATCAGAGCGATCACGTAGACCTGTCACTTCCCAATTCTTACTCAGCAAATATCGGCGACAGCAGGAAAGGACGAGATACCACGATGAGATGATACGCCGACACAAAGATCATTGGCGATGTCCCTTTTTTATTCATTGCTAGAAAAATGACCTCAGATTGCCATCAGCCGATAATTGCCCTGAGTGCAGCGGGTCAAGTTGCGGTGATCGCCCGCCCAAAAGATTGCGCTCCAGAGATAGAGGATCAGAGCTGATCGGCAGAAACTGGCGCAAACAAGAGGGTCGGCGCCTTTTAGTGCATGTTCGGTTGGAGGGCAAAGTTGACCGGTATGTTCAGTCGAAAGGCAGGATCGACCAAGAGGATCGACTGAGGAGCAGAGTCAGCGTAAACGGTCGGCTTTGTCAGATGAAAACCCCTTAGGAAGGGAATCAGATTTGGAGCACGCCAAATCATCGGCCAAACCAATAAATCCCAGGTGGTGCCCTGGTGGATTATCCAAATCGCAGAAACGGAGGATCCAACGCCTGCGCCGATGGGAGCAACAAGAAGAAGAGCAGAGGCAGGCGCTGAAAAAGAGAAACGTCAAGCGTCGGGTCTGGTGCCCCAAGCAAAATAACAGCAAGGAGGTTGAAAATCAAGAATCGGCAGCTAATGTCAAGAAAAAGGGTAGCCAGGTGATATGATAAGAAGGTCAAGGTTAAACAATTCTCCCGAGGAGATTTTGTATGGGAGTTAGTGCTGCCGATAGGGTCTAAGGATCCCAAATTCGGTAAATGGTCGCCCACCTGGGAAAGGCCGTATAGAATCGGCCGATGTGCTCCGGGAAATGCATATATCGAAGGGGAAGAGTTCACAAGAGCTTTAAACGAAAGGAGATTTTTACTGCGCTCGTTTTGAAGGAAAGTTAAAGAAAAGAGTTTCGAAGTAAAAGTTGTGTTTTACTCCGAAACTAGGGGGCATGTGTTGACGCCAGATTTTGACACGTGTTGAATCGGCGTCAGGAGGAGAAGATTGGCCGATGCGGCAGATCTGAAGGCTACAGTAAAGAATCGGCCGATTGAGGTAACAGTTGGAAATCGGCCGATGGGTGATGCAGCTTGCGCCAACAGGATGGGACTACTTCGGAGGGTCCCGGTCAAAAGTTGGTCAACAGAGCGACGCTAAGTCGGTCGGGAAGCAATTGAAAAAGTCCTGATTGGATTAGGAGATGGCGGCGGAAGATTCTGCGGGAGTCCGTTTCCTTTTTAAAAGATATTATAGATATAGTAGTTTTCCTGTTTTTAAGTAAGGTTGTAACGAGTCGTAATCGACCAGGAGTCCTAGTTTTAGGGTATAAATAGGAGTCGTCAGGGTTTGCAGAAAAAACAACACGTCAATCAACAACAATATTTCTACTTTTCAAGCAATTTACTTTCAAGCCGGCGACTTCGCCAATATTTTTCTTCTTCCACGAGTTCGTACGGATTGGTAGGGCTGTATCAACTTGATCTCCGGCCAATTGGTAGGTTCCGCTTACCGAGTAATATCCGAGCTTTAACTACGGGCGCATCACTGTGGTTTCGTTTGGATTTATTCACCAGTTATCGATATTTACTAGAATTGCAAGTTTTACCTGTTATTCTAGTATTATCACCAGTTATCCAGCTTGAGATCAGAGTAATCGGCTTCGTCATTGTTCTTCTTCGATTTATTATCATACAGCCGATTAAATCTATTTCAAGTGTTGCTTTTGTAGTAATTGTTTAGATCGCTCGGGTGGTTTTCTTTACAATTACTACACGATTATCGGCTGATCCATAGCCGATCATCTCTACAGCAAATCGGCCGATTCGCCGCCGACGCGCTCCTCAGGACAGATCTGAATCCTAGCCGATCGACGCGCCTGGAATTTAATACTCTATTTCCTTGTCAATCAACAGGTTAGATTGACTGGCACGCCGCGCGAACCGCACCAGGGCGATAACCCAAACAGGAGCTAAGCAGAATCTCCCGGGTCGTGTGTCCGACGCTGAAGACCATCTGTAACAACCCTAATAAATTACATTTCTAAAGCAATGTCATTAGCCCAACCCTATGCTTAACCAACTAATAAAAGGGTGAAAAGAATTAGAACAAGTTAAGTTGCAATTCAAATTTAATTTGGGCACATATGAATACCTTTGAAATTTTAAATTAACTTTCAAACCACAAGCCAAATGAGGTGTTGCCTGAAACCAAACTTGTAGAACTTTTTATTCTGAACAACTTTCATGTTCAAAAGTTTTTGAAATTCAAATTAGAAAGTGGAGAAAACATCCTATTTGCAACCAGACCCTGGAATTTTTCAAATTCTCGCAAATAGGCCCTTCTTCCCCTTCTCTCTCTCCCCTCCCCGCCCGACAGCCCGGCCAGGTGGCCGGCGATGCCTGACCGGCGCAAGCCGCCAGGCCAGTGGCCGCCGGCCCTCGCCCCTATGCGCGGCTTTGCCCCCCCCCCCCCCCCCCCCCCCCCCGCCGCGCTGCCCAGCCTCTGCTTGCCGCCCGCCGCGCCCAACGGCTGCGCCGCACCGTGCCGCACCGCCCGCCGCGACCCGCCCGTCGCTGAGCTCGCCTTCCGCCCGAGCCGCCGCTGCAGCTGTCCCCCAATCCCGTGCCGCGCTATCTCCTCGCTCCCCCACGCAAATTTTCGGCGCCCAGTCGCGCGCTCCGCCCTCCGCGCGCCGCGCCGGTGTCCAGACGTCGCCCACCGTGGCCAGTGGCACGCCATCGCCGTGCCTCCACCCCCGCGCGTCGCCCGGCACCCCTCCCTCCCTCCTGCCCCTATAAAAGCCGCCCCAGGCCGCCCGCGCGAGCTGCCAACCACCAGAGAACGCCCGCCGCCGCCATTGTCGCCGCCGAGCTCCACCCGCTCGTGGACAGCCTTCCACAGCCGCCTCCTGCCCAAATTGAAGTGCCAGCCACCACTACATCATCCCACCGGAGCTCACCGACCCGCTCAACGCCGCCCAAGACCACCGGAGCGCCGCCGCCCGCGCTGTCGCCGCCACCCGCCGCCCCTGGCCATCGCGAACAGCTCGACCCTGACCCCCTCCGCCCAAGCCAAGTACCGGAGCAGCTTCCCCACGCGCCACTGAAGCTCCCCGTCCAGACCAGACCGCCCCAAGCCCGCCGGAGCACCGCCGTCGACGCGTACCGCCGCCGCCGCCGCCCCTGCTCCAACGCCGGCGAGCTACTCCCGGCCGTCCTCCACCCGAACAAGACCCCCACGAGGTAGCCCTCGCACCCCTGATCCTTCCCCGGCCCTCACCCCTCGCCGCCGGCGAGCCCCTCGCCGGAATTTTGGCCGGCCACCGCACCCGAGCCGCCCAAGGACCCAATTGCAGTAATCGAAATCTTTAGAAGGGTCTGCACGTAAGATTTCAAGGACCCAGATGTAAGAGAAAGATTCAAACCTAGATTCAAAATCAGTGAACTTGTAAAATTCGTATAAAATCGTAAAAAATTTAGAAAAATGCAAACTCAACTGTTCTGGAACCTTTAGGATAAACTCCACAACTTTTGTTACATGCATCTCCTCAGATTCTAGCTAAATTATGCTATAAATTAAATAGGCTGTTTAATGACCTTTATTCACAGCCATTGTTGTAAACAAGTACTGGTCCTAAAAATTTTATAGTAGGAGATTTACTTGTTATATAAGCCATTGTAAAAAGATCAGGCCCAAATTCCATCTCTATCTGCACTGTTTATTAAACTTAGTTTCATACCATGTTTGGATAGAATTAATTGTCCCTACCGTTAGGTTGTGATTCACCTAATGAAACTTTTTCCTATACTGGTGTAATGGTACCTAGATGCCACAGAAAAATTTAGAGACTTTTTATCTCACAGGAACCTATTTATTTGATTTATGTGCTAATAACATACATTAAATCAAGAAAATAGTATCTTAGCTTGGAAAATTCTCATATGTTTACTAGGAGATACTCAGTGGTAGAAGATGCTGTGTAAAAAGTTTCATGGACAAAAACCATGTGTAGGATCCTGTAAAAATAAATCCTTGAATAACCTAGGGGTGTAATGTCATATTTACTATGCTCTGAAAACTGCATAATAAATCCTACGAAAATTACAGTAGCTCCTGCATGCTTAAAGGAAAGCCCTGTAAAAATCTTAGTCTCAGTTTTTGCACCTTTTACTCTGTACAAAAAGAACAATAATCTAGCAGCAACCATGTATTATATTTTTCATAATAAATCTGCTGCATGAAAATATCTGAAAATTTTACAGTAAGCATATCTTTCCCTGATGTGCCTAGATCCTAGGTTTCATGACCAGAAACTACTCGCTGTAGTAGTTACACTTAAATCATGTTTCCATGAGGAACATAAGTCCCCATGAACACCCACCCCACCTTGCTTAACAAAGTCACTTATTGTACTATTCTACTCAATTAACGATTGCCCACGAATGATAAAGTAACTCACTTCACAACAAACTCATGTTTTACAAACTGCAACCTTATCGTGAAGGAAATCATGTCGTTTACCAACACCACTACTTATACTTGTGCATTCATGTAGAAACGACTACTCTCGCCGACGGGACTTACGAGCTGGTGCCCGAGTCCGAGAGTGAGCAGCGAGAAGCCCAGGCAAATTTAACTGAAGCAGTTGAAGACCCGGGTCAACGTTCAGACGATCCCCGGACTAACTTTGCACAAGAAGGCAAGCCCCGGAGCATAACCCATTTCCTTTCCTAAATTATGCAACTCACTACTCTTTTGCTTGTGCATTAAGTTTATAGGAGTTGAATGAAAACTTAGTTGCATGATGTTAGGAACCCATGCTTGAAAACTAGATGTAAGGTTCGATAGAATGCTGTGCTAATAGGACTCCGGTAAAAGCCGAGTGATTTCCTGTCACTCGCGAGAAAATAGGAGTTGAATGTTTACTACACGCTGCAATCATAAGGACAACGGACGGGCTATGGTACGATGTTTATGATTGAGGCCCGTCTGTTTAGTGAAAAATGCTAAGGCCGCAGTGTGTGGTAGTGGTGGTTAAGTCTTTGAACGTACTAACCACATGCCGAGAATATGGTAATCGGTAAGCTTAAGTACCTGATTGGCCCGGCAAGTGGACGGCAACCTACCGTTTGAACTTCGGTCCCATGTGCATATGGCGAGTGCACGAGTGGTCACGACCCGGCGCCGAACCGTGGCGTGGGGCTCTTGTACTCTCGGAGGGTAGCTCCTTTCGGTCCATGTGCATATGGTGAGTGCACGACTGGTCGCGACCTGGCGCCGAACCGTGGCGTGGGGCTCGTGTACTCTCGGAGGGTAGCTCCGATCCACAACCCGGAAAGAAAGGGGAAAAGTTGCACGTGTGACTCTGGGAGTAACCACGTGACGTGTGTTTAGGTTTCCCTTGCAAGGTTAAGAAATTCGATTCGAATCGTCCGTTTCTCACGGCTATTGAGACTGCTTAATCCCTTTTACCACACAGAGTAAGAAGAGGAACAATGATGATGAATAAACTTGTTGGATGAAATTTAATGCTTCACCATGTATGATATTGGATAGCTGCTTATCTAGAATGGTTAATGAAACTAGAATCTTGAGCTAAAAGTTGAAAGTAAGGACCCACTCGTAGATGCTTTTCGGCAAAACAAACCCCTGAGCCAAAAAGCCTTGCATGTCTAGAGTCGGTGGAGTAGATTCCACTACACGGGTAAGTCTTGCTGAGTATTAGTATACTCAGCCTTGCTTGCGGCTCGTTTTCAGGTGAGACCTTCGAAGATATGATTGCTAGCTTGACCTGGCCGTGTACTCTTCCCCCTGGTTGGTCGGTGGAATGGGATACGCCCCCGGCCAATGGAGATAATGCCGAGTGATGTCTCATACGGGCTTCACCGAGACATCCTTATCGTCGAGTAGCTTTCGTTATCTTATTTCCGCTGCAACTTAAACTCTGAAGAACTTATTGGTTATGATCACTGAAGTACTTGGTTACTAAATTCAAACATGGTTTGTAATATTCACCTATGATAATTTTGTAATATCTGCTGGAATGTGGTATTCTCTGGGCTCATCTTCGCATGAGCATTTGTATGTATGGCTTCGATCCGCTTTACCGTGGTTGTATCGGGAGGTTACCCGACAGACCAGTGGATTATTCCGTTTGAAGTGTAAGGTTAACCGAGATTGCCCTAATGGTGATGGTTAATACACTTGAGCCGGATTAATTCAGGTGGTTTTGCCACAGCTGGTATCAGAGCCGTAGCTGGTGCCACAGCTGGTAACAGCCAGCACCAGAGCCGAAATGCATACGCCAGAGAATGCGACAAGCCTTATAAACTCATTTTCCTAAAAATTGACTAGAAGGATGTGTTGCGAAATACGTTGGTGCGCTAAGGATGGTGCCTAGTTCGTAAAGCCCTAAGGGATTATTGGGAAAGTTACTAGGTGGCTATCTAACTTATGAAATATTATCAACTGACTTCCAGCACATTACTTTCTGTCAAAACTTACTTTCATGCACAACCGACCTTAAATTCTGTAACGACGCACTCATCGCTAAGGTAAGAAGGTAAGAATCCTCAGCCAACTGAGAGAGTTTGGCCTTCCTGTCGGTGATGCGAACCGAACGCTGCCCTCAAGCAGTGGCTTACTTGAGGTGCTGCCAATATGCCAACTGTTAGTTGAATATATTGGGAGTAGAAGGTTTGGCGCAGGGTATGGCGATCGCCGTTCATACCCCCGTCTCATGACGGTACCCCCGTGAATACGCTATCTCGATAGCGTATGTTAACGTCGTCTGTACGGCGGAAATTGTACAGATATCGTTTCTATAAGTAAACGGTAATGAATACGGACGCTTTCATGAGTGCTGGCATGAAAGGTTCAGTGGATATATATATGCTATATCAATCTTCTGCAGGTACACTAACCGCGATTGCGATAAGTTTAAGAACGGTTAGAGTTATCTCGACTAGCTATTATAGGGAGAGCCGTATTGTGTATGCCACCGAAACTAACTTCGTAAGACCAAAAGTTATTTGGAAATTATTTTTATTTTGTGAGGACGAATAGGACGTGCATGCATCACGACCATATATATCTGAAATTGAAAATGCGTTGAATGAGAGTGGTAAGGTTCTTGCGTATCTAAGCGTGATTTTGCATAAGGACTATCTAGCGAATCTGTCACAAAACTGCCATGACCGAAAAGAGAGGTTTATTGATCAGAGAAAAAGACCTTTTCTGGTAAAGTTCATGTTGAAAGAATTGTTCCAAATTTTGTGTTCTATCTCCTATTTAAAAATGAAAAATTCTGAACTTATGGATAGTAAGAAATAACAGAAACCATGGAATATCAGAATTCTGTCCAGAATAAGCACTTCTGCCCCTTAAATTTTTAGGCCCCCTTCCTACAGTTTTCTGCAAAAGAGTACAACACAAAAATTGTTCCAAATTTACCCAGGTAGCTTCTGTTAAAATTTGGTAAATTTTGGCTGGGTAGATTTTCCCTGGTGCACGAAATATTGGCCCTCTGTTCACTGAAAATTCTGGGTAGACAGAGAAGTAAGACCTTAAGGGAACAGCCATCTTAGAGCCTAATCCAGCCAAAGTGTTGAATAGAAAAGTGGTGCACAAATACCTTAGGAGTGTTCTGGTGAAATTTGAGAATTTTTGGATATGAACTGTGGAAGTTATGGTTATTTTTGCACTCTGTACAGAATCTGTCCCTGTGCTTTTCACACTTTTTCTTGGCCTCATCCATTTGATCTTTTGTTCAGATGGCCGAGCCTGTTGCCATGATGGTGGATGAGGATGGACGCGTTTACTCACAGTGTCTCCACTGGGAGGGCTTTCCCTCTATTTTGTGGGACGTGTTGAGCATCGTGGGCTATCCAATTCCCCCACGTTACGCCGGGCTGGAGTTTGCTGAGAATGGAGTTACCCAGTGCCGTGTCAACGTGACCATTTTTCCGCACCCGCTACACCCGGAGTGGCCCGCCTTGGAGATAGAGGCTGTTGGTCGCCGTTTGGCCGATACTTGGGAGCTTGCAGCCATGAGGGCGCTCACCACTTTTTGTGCGCAGCGTCCCGAGGTTGTCACACTCGCTCCCATTGGTTTGTTTCCTGCTGCCCAGGACAACGACCCCTTTTGGCTCAACAGGGTGCAGCATTCACAGTACCTGGTAGACTTTCATGCCCAGGAGACCATCGATACCTCCGTGCGGTGCATGAATGCACTCTACCGACTTCTGACTCTCCAGAGTCAGGCGCTTGTGCAGCTCACTGATCTTGCACAGGCCTACCACATGATGGCAGATACCAGGGATGAGCAGATTAAGAAACTCAGTGAGGAACTCGAGGATAGAGACACCCGGATTGGCCAACTTGAGGGCCAAATTCAGGAGCACAACACTCTCATGGGTGAGAGAGATGACATGATAGTACACTTGGAGGAGCAGCTCCATGATCTGAACCTTGAGTTGGAGGATGCTAATGAGCACATTCAGTGGCACCATGATCAGAACACCCCTCCTAGCGTGGTGGCTATGGAGGAAGATGAGGAGGAGCCACAGGAGATTGATGGTATTTCAGGAATGGACTTCGAGGGTGAGGTACCACAGGCAGCTCAGATGGGAGCTCACTCTCTTGCTCACAGCGAGTCGTCTGTCAACGACCTGGATGACTTCTAGATGATGACCTAGAAGGACTTTTGCACATACTCCTCGATAGGGTAGCCTAACTTTTGGCAAGTGTTGTAATAGGCTAACTAGGAGTTGAGTAACTCTTTTGTGATGGGTACACCTGAACCATGTGGATACCCTCAACATGTAAGGAACGGCGATAAACTTGGGTGATTTCGTTGTAAGTTGGTAAACAATGAAATCCACAATCGCTGAAACTTGTCGGAAATTTTATCCATGTCTCCTTACATTTCTGAGCTGTGAGTTGAATACCAAACCTGTCAGGAATTTTGTGATCGTGGTTCTCACAGAAATTCAGCATCATTGGACCTCGCTAGTTTGAGTTATAGGCAAAACATCACCTATCGATCTGCTGAAAAACAGCTGGGACAGTAAGGCAAAGGACGAGCCTTTTGACCATCTTAGCTACAGTTCTACAACCAAAGTTAAATACCAAAGTGGTGCATCCCTAAGTTCTCTAACTACTGCCAAAGTATGAGATGTTTTGGATGGACCCACAGCAAGCTATGATTTTTCTCATAGCAAACAGAAATTATGTCCATACTTCTATCTGTGATTTCGGAAGTCTATGACTACACTAATCCTTTATGAATCGAGGAAGCAATATGGATCACATTGCTAATGAAGAACATTCGCTTTTTCAGATGGTTGGATCAACACATGGTAACCCCGAGGGTTTTGGTGCCGGTGGCAGCAGACCACGACAATCGCCACCACCCCCGCCCAGTTTGGTGGAAGTGATGGCCGCTCAAACCGAGCTGCTGCGTCAGCTGGTGCAAGGACAGCAACACCACTAGCAGGGTGGGCAAAATGTCCCCCAGCCCCAAGCTGCAGGATATACGGATTTTCTGGGGACCCAGCCGCCCTTGTTCCATATGACAGAGGAACCCCTGGACGCAGACGCATGGATTCGCACCATCGAATCCAAGTTCACACTACTTGTGGCCCCATGCTCAGAGGCCAACAAAGTTCGTTTTGCCGCACAACAGCTTCGCGGTACCGCTCATCTGTGGTGGGACCACTATTTTGCGATGCTCCCGGCTGATCATGTGGTCGACTGGGATGAATTCAAGGCCGCATTCCGGGCACATCATATCCCCGAGGGTCTCATGGAGAGGAAGTTGAACGAGTTCCTGGCACTTACCCAGGGCACCCGCACCATGCTGCAACGCCCAGGCGTTCAACAATCTATGCCAGTATGCGGGCTATCACGCTGATACGGACACTAAGAAGCGTGACCGTTTCCGCAGAGGACTAAGCACCAAGCTCAAGGAGCGTCTGAACCTAGTCAGGGCTGACACCTACAACGAATTGGTCAATATGGCCATTACCCAGGAAGACTGTATCATGGCACACCGGGCAGAGAAGAAGAGAAAGGCACCCGCTGGACCTTCAAGTGCTCAGCCACCAAGGTATCGCATCATGCAAAATGCCGCACCCACAGCTCCACCAAGGGCCCCTCGGCCAGGGAGATGGATTGCCAGACCCCCACAACAGCCAGGCATGGTACGACCCCCGATGCCTCCACAGAATGGTCCGAGGCCCACTCTTCAACAGTCTCTTCGACCCAGCCTCGCGAATCATTGTTTCAAATGCGGGAGTTCCAACCACTTTGCACGAGAATGCCCTCAATCTGGGCCGCCCAACCAAGGTCAGGGATCCAACCCGAACAACAAGAACAGGGGCAAGAGACAGACCCTGCAGGTCAAGCAAGGACGGATTAACTTCACCATGCTTGCAGAGCTTCCTGAAGGAGCCCCAGTGATGTCGGGTACATTCTCTATCCATAACAAGCCTGCAGTTATATTGTTTGATTTTGGTGCATCGCATAGTTTCATAAGTGCAAAATTTGGTGCAAAAGTAGGCTTGGATGTTTGTCGCACAAAAGGGTCATATATGATATCAACACCGGGTGGTAAAATTGCTTCGAATCAAATGATCAGACAAGTACCAGTCAAGTTGGGTAGTAAAACCATCAACACAAACTTGGTTCTTTTACCCCTTGATGGCATAGATCTTATTTTGGGTATGAATTGGATGATTTTGCACAAAGTCACACTGGACCCCTCATCCCGAGCCGTGGAAATAAATTCACCTAGTCACGGAGCCACCACCCTTTACCTACCATTCCTGGATTGCACGAATTCCTATGCTTACATGATGGAAGGACTTAAGCTAGAGGATATTCCTGTAGTAAACGAGTATGCCGACGTTTTTCCGGATGACTTACCAGGAATGCCACCGAATAGGGATATTGAGTTCATCATCAAACTGCAACCGGGCACTGCACCTATATCCAAAAGACCATATAGGATGCCCCCTAAAGAATTGGCAGAGCTGAAAATTCAACTCCAAGAACTACTGGACAAAGGTTTCATTCGCCCTAGCGCGTCACCTTAGGGATGTCCAGCCCTATTCGTAAAGAAGAAGGATGACAGTTTGAGGTTATGCGTTGACTACCGACCTCTCAATGCGGTAACTGTTAAAAATAAATACCCACTTCCTCGTATCGATGTACTCTTCGATCAATTAGCTGGAGCCAGAGTCTTCTCAAAAATTGACCTTCGTTCGGGATATCATCAGATCAAGATTCGCCCGTGCGATATTCCTAAGACTGCCTTCTCCACACGATATGGACTATATGAATTCTTGGTCATGTCCTTCGGACTCACCAATGCCCCTGCCTACTTCATGTATCTCATGAATTCGGTATTCATGCCCGAACTTGACAAATTCGTCGTAGTGTTCATCGACGACATCCTTATCTATTCCAAGGATGAGGAAGAGCATGCCAAGCACCTTCGCATTGTTCTTCAGCGACTCCGAGACCATCAGCTCTATGCTAAGTTTTCTAAGTGTGTGAATTCTGGTTGGATACTGTAAAGTTCTTGGGTCACACGATCTCCAGCGAAGGCATAGCTGTTGACCCCAGCAAGGTACAAGAGGTGATGGATTGGAAGCCCCCTACCTCTGTTCATCAGATTCGCAGTTTTCTCGGCTTAGCCGTTTACTACCGTCGCTTCATCCCGGATTTCTCTCGAATTGCTAAGCCCACGACTGAACTGTTGAAGAAGGAAGTAAAGTTTGTATGGAATGAGAAATGTGAAGAACCTTTCCACACTCTCAGAGAGCATCTGACTACTGCACCTGTGTTAGCTCAACCCGATAATACCAAGCCATTCGATGTGTAATGTGACGCATCGGGTACTGGTCTAGGATGTGTGCTTATGCAAGAGAATCGAGTGATTGCATATGCCTCACGAGCCCTTCGGCCCCACGAGCAGAATTATCCCACTCATGATCTTGAGCTTGCAGCAGTCATTCACGCCCTGAAAATATGGAGGCACTATCTCATGGGTACACAGTGCAATATCTACACTGATCATAAGAGTCTCAAGTATATCTTCACACAAGCCGATCTGAATATGAGACAACGAAGATGGCTAGAATTAATCAAGGATTATGACCTTGAAGTGCACTACCACCCCGGCAAGGCTAATGTAGTCGCGGATGCGCTAAGCCGCAAGTCCCATTGCCATTGCTTATCCGTGGAATCCTACAATGAGACATTGTGTGCAGAAATGAGGAAGCTTAACATGGAAATGGTTTCCCAAGGCACTCTAAATCACATCTCAGTTGAGCCCACTCTTCATGACCAAATCGTCATGGCACAACTACATGATGAAGGAATTAAGATCATCAAACAAAAACTCTCTCTAGGTGAGGAGAAGTATAAGTGTTTCTGCCAGGACCATAAGGGAGTTCTATGGTTCGAAAGTCGTATAGTCGTTCCGAAGAATCATGAACTCCGCAAGCAAATTCTCGATGAGGCACATCTTTCCAAATTCTCTATCCACCCCGGCAGTAGCAAAATGTATCAAGACCTAAGGCAAAACTTCTGGTGGACTAGAATGAAAAGAGAAATTGCTACGTATGTCTCAGAATGTGACACATGCCAGAGAGTAAAAGCTAGCCACTTGAAAGTAGCCGGTACACTTCAACCGTTACCTATACCATCCTTGAAGTGGGAAGACATAAGTATGGACTTCATCGTTGGACTACCAAACACTTCCCAGAAACATGATTCCATATGGGTTATCGTTGATAGACTCACAAAGACGGCACATTTCCTTCCGGTACACACCACCTATTCTGCCAAGAAATATGCCGAGATTTACCTCGATCGTATTGTTTGCCTACATGGAATACCTAAGACAATTATTTCTGATCGTGGTACTCAGTTCGTAGCACGCTTTTGGGAACAACTGCAAACGTCTCTTGGTACTAAACTGATTCGCAGCTCAGCATACCATCCTTAGACTGACGGACAAACGGAAAGAGTAAACCAAATTCTTGAAGACATGCTGAGAGCTTGCGTCATTCACTATGACAAGAATTTGGACAAATGCCTACCCCTAGCAGAGTTCTCGTACAACAAGAGCTATCAAACGAGTTTGAAAATGGCACCATTTGAGGCCCTGTACGGACGAAGGTGTCGAACTCCTTTGAGCTGGTCACAAACCGGAGAACGTAAAATAATTGGACCCGACCTGGTAATCGAGGCAGAGGAAAAAGTAAAAGTAATACAAGCAAATCTTAAAGCTGCACAAGCCCGGCAAAAGAGCAATTCCGACAAAAGGAGAAAGCCCCTAAAATTCGAAGTTGGCGATCATGTCTATCTTCGCGTTTCACCAACCAAGGGAGTGCAAAGATTCGGAATCAAAGGCAAACTAGCTCCCCGTTATGTTGGTCCTTACGAAATCATTGAGAGCTGCGGACCCGTAGCCTACAAATTACGACTGCCCCCTCAGCTCACGGCCACCCATGATGTCTTCCACGTATCTCAACTCAAGAAGTGTATTCGAGTCCCTACCGAGATTGTGGAACAACAAGAAATATTGGTAGAACCCGACCTCTCGTATGTCGAACACCCGGTTAAAATTTTGGATCAAAAGGAAAGAGGGACTAGGAGGAAAGTGATTAAAATGTATAAAGTTCAATGGAATCATCACACTGAAGAAGAAGCCACCTGGGAAACCGAGAGCTACCTAAACCAAAATTTCCCTGGTTTTCTTATCTCAACCACTGGTATGTGCACCCATGTCCACACTAAGATTTACCGAATCTCGGGGCGAGATTCTTGTTAAGGGGGGAAGGCTGTAACAACCCTGATAAATTACATTTCTAAAGCAATGTCATTAGCCCAACCCTATGCTTAACCAACTAACAAAAGGGTAAAAAGAATTAGAACAAGTTAAGTTGCAATTCAAATTTAATTTGGGCACATATGAATACCTTTGAAATTTTAAATGAACTTTCAAACCACAAGCCAAATGAGGTGTTGCCTGAAACCAAACTTGTAGAACTTTTTATTCTGAACAACTTTCATGTTCAAAAGTTTTTGAAATTCAAATTAGAAAGTGGAGAAAACATCCTGTTTGCAACCAGCCCCCTGAAACTTTTCAAATTCTCGCAAATAGGCCCTTCTTCCCCTTCTCTCTCTCCCCTCCCCGCCCGACAGCCCGGCCAGGTGGGCGGCGATGCCTGACCGGCGCAAGCCGCCAGGCCAGTGGCCGCCGGCCCTCGCCCCCATGCGCGGCTTTGCCCCCCCAACGCCGCGCTGCCCAGTCCGCGCTCGCCGCGCGCGCCGCGCTGCCCAGCCTCTGCTCGCCGCCCGCCGCGCCCAACGGCTGCGCCGCGCCGTGCCGCACCGCCCGCCGCGACCCGCCCGTCGCTGAGCTCGCCTTCCGCCCGAGCCGCCGCTGCAGCTGTCCCCCAATCCCGTGCCGCGCTATCTCCTCGCTCCCCCACGCAAATTTCCGGCGCCCAGTCGCGCGCTCCGCCCTCCGCGCGCCGCGCCGTTGTCCAGACGCCGCCCACCGTGGCCAGTGGCACACCATCGCCGTGCCTCCACCCCCGCGCGTCGCCCGGCACCCCTCCCTCCCTCCTGCCCCTATAAAAGCCGCTCCAGGCCGCCCGCGCGAGCTGCCAGCCACCAGAGAACGCCCGCCGCCGCCATTGTCGCCGCCGATCTCCACCCGCTCGTGGACAGCCTTCCACAGCCGCCTCCTGCCCAAATTGAAGTGCCAGCCACCACTACATCATCCCACCGGAGCTCACCGACCCGCTCAACGCTGCCCAGTACCACCGGAGCGCCGCCGCCCGCGCTGTCGCCGCCGCCGCCGCCCCTGGCCATCGCGAACAGCTCGACCCCGACCCCCTCCGCCCAAGCCAAGTACCGGAGCAGCTTCCCCACGCGCCACTGAAGCTCCCCGTCCAGACCAGACCGCCCCAAGCCCGCCGGAGCACCACCGTCGATGCGTACCGCCGCCGCCGCCGCCCCTGCTCCAACGCCGGCAAGCTACTCCCGGCCATCCTCCACCCGAACAAGACCCCCACGAGGTAGCCCTCGCACCCCTGATCCTTCCCCGGCCCTCACCCCTCGCCGCCGGCGAGCCCCTCGCCGGAATTTTGGCCGGCCACCGCACCCGAGCCGCCCAAGGATCCAATTGCAGTAATCGAAATCTTTAGAAGGGTCTGCACGTAAGATTTCAAGGACCCAGATGTAAGAGAAAGATTCAAACCTAGATTCAAAATCAGTAAACTTGTAAAATTCGTATAAAATCGTAGAAAATTTAGAAAAATGCAAACTCAACTGTTCTGGAACCTTTAGGATAAACTCCACAACTTTTGTTACATGCATCTCCTCAGATTCTAGCTAAATTATGCTCTAAATTAAATAGGTTGTTTAATGACCTTTATTCACAACCATTGTTGTAGACAAGTACTGGTCCTGAAAATTTTACAGTAGGAGATTTACTTGTTATATAAGCCATTGTAAAAAGATCAGGCCCAAATTCCATCTCTATCTGCGCTGTTTATTAAACTTAGTTTCATACCATGTTTGGATAGAATTAATTGTCCCTATCGTTAGGTTGTGATTCACCTGATGAAACTTTTTCCTATACTGGTGCAATGGTACCTAGATGCCATAGAAAAATTTAGAGACTTTTTATCTCACAGGAACCTATTTATTTGATTTATGTGCTAATAACATACATTAAATCAATAAAATAGTATCTTAGCTTGGAAAATTCTCATATGTTTACTAGGAGATACTCAGTGGTAGAAGATGCTGTGTAAAAAGTTTCATGGACAAAAACCCTGTGTAGGATCTTGTAAAAATAAATCCTTGAATAACCTAGGGGTGTAATGTCATATTTACTATGCTCTGAAAACTGCATAATAAATCCTACGAAAATTACAGTAGCTCCTTCATGCTTAAAGGAAAGCCCTGTAAAAATCTTAGTCTCAGTTTTTGCACCTTTTACTCTGTACAAAAAGAACAATAATCTAGCAGCAACCATGTATTATATTTTTCATAATAAATCTGCTGCATGAAAATATCTAAAAATTTTACAGTAAGCATATCTTTCCCTGATGTGCCTAGATCCAAGGTTTCATGACCAGAAACTACTCGCTGTAGTAGTTACACTTAAATCATGTTTCCATGAGGAACATAAGTCCCCATGAACACCCACCCCACCTTGCTTAACAAAGTCACTTATTGTACTATTCTACTCTATTAACGATTGCCCACGAATGATAAAGTAACTCACTTCACAACAAACTCATGTTTTACAAACTGCAACCTTATCGTGAAGGAAATCATGTCGTTTACCAACACCACTACTTATACTTGTGCATTCATGTAGAAACGACTACTCTCGCCGACGGGACTTACGAGCTGGTGCCCGAGTCCTAGAGTGAGCAGCGAGAAGCCCAGGCAAATTTAACCGAAGTAGTTGAAGAACCGGGTCAACGTTCAGACGATCCCCGGACTAACTTTGCACAAGAAGGCAAGCCCCGGAGCATAACCCATTTCCTTTCCTAAATTATGCAACTCACTACTCTTTTGCTTGTGCATTAAGTTTATAGGAGTTGAATGAAAACTTAGTTGCATGATGTTAGGAACCCATGCTTGAAAACTAGATGTAAGGTTCGATAGAATGCTGTGCTAATAGGACTCCGGTAAAAGCCGAGTGATTTCCTGTCACTCGCGAGAAAATAGGAGTTGAATGTTTACTACACGCTGCAATCATAAGGACAACGGACGGGCTATGGTACGATGTTTATGATTGAGGCCCGTCTGTTTAGTGAAAAATGCTAAGGCCGCAGTGTGTGGTAGTGGTGGTTAAGTCTTTGAACGTACTAACCACATGCCGAGAATATGGTAATCGGTAAGCTTAAGTACCTGATTGGCCCGGCAAGTGGACGTCAACCTACCGTTTGAACTTCGGTCCCATGTGCATATGGCGAGTGCACGAGTGGTCACGACCCGGCGCCGAACCGTGGCGTGGGGCTCTTGTACTCTCGGAGGGTAGCTCCTTTCGGTCCATGTGCATATGGCGAGTGCACGAGTGGTCGCGACCCGGCACCGAACCGTGGCGTGGGGCTCGTGTACTCTCGGAGGGTAGCTCCGATCCACAACCCGGAAAGAAAGGGGAAAAGTTGCACGTGTGACTCTGGGAGTAACCACGTGACGTGTGTTTAGGTTTCCCTTGCAAGGTTAAGAAATTCGATTCGAATCGTCCGTTTCTCACGGCTATTGAGACTGCTTAATCCCTTTTACCACACAGAGTAAGAAGAGGAACAATGATGATGAATAAACTTGTTGGATGAAATTTAATGCTTCACCATGTATGATATTGGATAGCTGCTTATCTAGAATGGTTAATGAAACTAGAATCTTGAGCTAAAAGTTGAAAGTAAGGACCCACTCGTAGATGCTTTTCGGCAAAACAAACCCCTGAGCCAAAAAGCCTTGCATGTCTAGAGTCGGTGGAGTAGATTCCACTACACGGGTAAGTCTTGCTGAGTATTAGTATACTCAGCCTTGCTTGCGGCTCGTTTTCAGGTGAGACCTTCGAAGATATGATTGCTAGCTTGACCTGGCCGTGTACTCTTCCCCCTGGTTGGTCGGTGGAATGGGATACGCCCCCGGCCAATGGAGATAATGCCGAGTGATGTCTCATACGGGCTTCACCGAGACATCCTTATCGTCGAGTAGCTTTCGTTATCTTATTTCCGCTGCAACTTAAACTCTGAAGAACTTATTGGTTATGATCACTGAAGTACTTGGTTACTAAATTCAAACATGGTTTGTAATATTCACCTATGATAATTTTGTAATATCTGCTGTAATGTGGTATTCTCTGGGCTCATCTTCGCATGAGCATTTGTATGTATGGCTTCGATCCGCTTTACCGTGGTTGTATCGGGAGGTTACCCGACAGACCAATGGATTATTCCGTTTGAAGTGTAAGGTTAACCGAGATTGCCCTAATGGTGATGGTTAATACACTTGAGCCGGATTAATTCAGGTGGTTCTGCCACACCATCGGCCGATTCCTGTTTGGCCGATTTTAGCGCCAACAATCATCATCATTATTATGTACCTCACGTCGTCGATGTCCACCCATACCTCTCCGATTAGTTCGCAGTCGTCGGCGACTAGGAGCATCTTGGTCATCTAGTTCAGTATCAGCGACATAATCATCCCAATTATCCTCGACACGCTCAACCTTCTTGTTTTCTCCCTCATGCCCATTTGCAGTTCTGGCATGCATCTCATCAAAACACCTCAAAAGAGCAGCAAGGCTTTGGTCAATATGAGCGACCGACGTCTCCAGCCTTGTAAGCTTGGTGTTGGTGGCAAGCTGCGTGGCCTCCAACTGCCCAATCTTATCATTTGACACCAGCATATCTTCAGCAAGCCCATCTACATGCCTCCTCATCTTATTTTCAAAATGTTGTATGATTCCCTTTGTACGAGGAGAGTGACCTAAACTCCCATCACCCTCTGATCCTGTCATGGTTAGATGAACAAAGGAAACACGAAAATAGGTGAAGAAATAAGATCCTACAACTAATGGGATGTAGCTACTTCAAGGCGCTCACTCTCAACCTGTTACACAAGCTCTTACCAATTCTTACCTTGCTCAACAGGAGGGGACGGCAACCAACAAGTCTGCAACCGTGGGATGAAGTGTATCGGTGCCGCAACAACAGGACCTGTCAAGCTGTAGTCGGATATGTGGAGCTATAGGTGGGCTGAAGCAAGGATGAACTAGCACCACGTTAGTTACAAAAGCAAGCTGAAGAATCGTTCAACGGCGGCACTATGCTGGTCCTAGCCTAGACCGTGCTAGAGACGCGAGTCTGGACAGAAATGAAGTCACGAGACACCACCGAAGAAAAAAAGATGCACAAAGAACAGCCCCTTTTTCTTCCCTTCTTTTTCTTCTTCTTCTTATTTTTTCTTTTTTTTTCTTTCTTTTTTTTCTTTTTTTTCGTTTCTTTTGTTTTCTTTTTTTTTTCAGGGGATCCTCAAAACTGATTATATAACCTAAAAGACTTCAAAGGAGCCACATAGCACACAAACTTTTCCCGAAAGGGTAGGGGTATTCTCTCTCTCTCTCTGGAGTAAGCCGAGACTATATGTATTCGTGCAAAGTTGAGGTTTGAGTAAGCCGAGACTACTTCTGCCTTTCTGTAGCACTACAAAATATGCAGTACAAGTGCGAATAGCAATGGAATTTTATAACACGGCGCAATAACCAATTCGGACTCGGAAACCGATCCCTACTCGAATCACAGCACCGCGTGTGATTCGGTCACAAACCAACATAGAATCTAACTCGGACTTGAACACGAATATGGACTCGGATTCCGCCAACACGGAGTATGTATGGTAGCGCACGGTTGTGACTAGAACGTGACAAGAACTCGAAACTCTAAAGGACTAAAACTAAGACCAGCAACTCGACGCAACCGATGCAACCGAAAGTTCAACAAGCCCTAACTAAGCAGTGCTAGCAAAGGCTCAAACGAGTTTATAGGATTGAAGGTAAACTAATCTACTATTTTTTTTGGCTTTTCTGGACTATAGAAAAAATAAAACAACGAAGAATTAGAAGTCTCTCACCGATAAACCTTGCTCTGATTACCAACTAATGGCGACCCGCTAGGGTTTGATTCCCGATCTTTCGATGAGAGGCGTGGATAACTCGATTGGTCGATGGAGGCGATGTTCACGGCCAGACTACAGCCTTCCAAGCTGCGCCTTAGCAACCGATACACCCCCTCCAATGGCTGTCGCGATCTTGTGGAGCGCGGTACCCCGGCCACTAGGGCACTCGTCCTGCAAGCAATCGAGGAACTAGCAAGAACAAGTATGACAAGTACTGAATTTACTAGATGTAAATGAAGGTTTCACACGCAATCTCAATAATGGTGGGTTTCCGAAGACAAGAAGACGGGCGGCTGATCCAGCACGCGCGCTTGCAAGCAAGTAGCGAAGGCTAAACTTGATCTAAACAAAACCCAAGCATCCTTGGTGGCGGCTAAGGGGTATAAGTACATGGGAGGACGACCACAGGGGTGCTGGGGTCGTACTCCAACCCTAGGACGCGTCCGTAATGGACTCAACTTGATACACGGCCCATTGAGCCAAAACAGGGTGACGCAGCACCATGTGCAGAAAAGGACTCTGTATTAATTTTACGATTGTGGCCGACTCGTAATAGATATGGATATGAGGCCGGATCCGTTTGAAAGAAGACTTCATAATCTTTCCAGGAAGTACTTGAACGCCCCAATCTGAGTTTATATGCGACCGTGGTGTCCGTCACAAGTTGGTACTGTTCTGCAGTCCGAATCCAGCCTGCGCGAATCCGTTTCCCTTTCGGTCGCCTCCTTGGTTCCTAAGCAAAACAAGAGTACACGGGTCTCCATGGTCTAAACATGATTTACATGAGCTTAGATTTGAAACCACCTGATGATTAAGTTGATGCGCACGAGCACGAATAATAGGACCAGCAATAGGTACTTGTGTCAGAGTGGATGTATCGTTGGTGTTGATGTCCTCATCAATTCCATCGCAGCCAGCTCTTCCGCCCTCCCCCCCCCCCCCCCCCCCAGCGCCTATAAAAGCCACCCCGAGGCACCTCAGTTCATCGCCCCAACCTCCAACTCCAGCAAGTCACCCCCTGTACATGGACGCGCCACTCCACCCCCACATTGCCCGAAACAACCCTTCCTCCACCTTCTCCGCCTCGCCCCAAAGCTACACGGCCGTTCCCCTTGTTGTTTCCCTCACCGAACCGTCGCCCTCGCCGCCGGCTCTATGCCACCGTCGGCAGGCCGCCTCGGTCCATCCCTTCCCCAACCGAGACCACAAACAAGTGCGGTTTATCCCTCTCTTCCATCTCCCACCTTCACCCCGCACCACCGGCCACCCTAGTCGCCGGATTTTGGCCGGCAGTAGCCGTTTCTCTGTACCAAGGACCCATCTGCGTCAATTGAAATCTTCTGAAAAGTTTTCTATAAATATCAAGGACTCATGTGTAAACCTAGAACAAGAACTCAAAAACCAATCTGTTCACTTTGAAGATGCATAACAACTCATAGAAAAATCCTAAAAATACAAGCTAGGATGTTCTGGAACCCTTAAGTCTAGATCTACAACTTTGTAACAAGTGTTTGGATCTGTTTCCACATGATTTTAGATGTGGATTTTAATCAAGTTTAAATGACTTTTAATTGTTCCAAGAGATTCAAGTAAGAACTGCTCTTGAAACTTGGATGGTAGTTTCAGAACTAGGAGTGAGGTCTCTCACAAAAATGTCATGCTCTAGATCCAAGCACAACCAGGGTTTCGAGTGCTTTTGTTATCAGCTAGATTTTCTTTTAAAACTAAAATGATAACCTCTAGTTCTTGTTTAAGAAAGACCCACCAAAATGTGTTGTACACTGCTTATTCGAGTAGGTTGAATCAGTAAGGATTTGAGCACCAGTTTCTTGCATGGTAGTTCTATGCAAGTAGTTTTTAATCATAAAGATAATTGTTTAACAAGCTTTCCATGATTAACCTTCTGAATGAAGATGGCTAAACCTATTAACGTAAGGTTGTAATTAAGTAACAAGATCTACATAAAAATCTCAACTCAGGTGCTACATATACGAATGGTTTTTCAACCCAGAAACTACCCCTGCGAGTAGTTTGGGTCAGCCAATGCCCAATGTTAAAAATGGTCGTACAACATGCACAACCACCCGCTCACTTAATGGTGTCAGTTAATACTGATAAATACTCGATAAATGACTACCTAGGAAAAGAAAATAAAGTACTCAACTACTTAAATTAAGTTTTGACTACTTTATAATGCAATCTTGTACCAGTAAAACCACTCATACTTGTGCATGCATATAGACTCGACTACTCTCGCCGACGGGATCTACAATCTAGTGCCCGAGTCCGAGAGTGAGCAACAAGAAGCTTAGGGTAATCCAGCAGTAGCGATTGAAGACTTGGACCAAAGTTCAGAGGAGCTCTCGGCTAGTTTCACACAAGAAGGCAAGCCCCGGTGTATGATCCCAGTTTTCAAATTATGCAACTGTTATTCCTTTTTGTCTGTGCATTAAAGTTCATAGGAGTTGATTGGAACCACTAGCTGCATGATCCTAGGTACCTTTGTATTAACTACTAGAACAGAAATATCGAGTAGATGCTATGCTAATAGGTACGATAAAAGTCGAGTAGTTTCCTGCTACTCGCGAGAATTATAGGAGTTGATTGATTTACCGCATACTGCAACTATAATGTTGGCAGGCGGGGCTGTGGTAAAGCACTCGTGGTTGAAGCCCCATCTGAGTAGTGAAAAATTTTAAGGCCGCGGTGTGTGGTAGCAGTGGTTAAGCGTTTGAAAGTACTAACCACATGCCGAGAATATGGTAATCGGTAAGCTTAAGTACTCAATTGAACCGGTGCGTGGACAGGCTACACCGTCTTGATGCTGTCCCATAGGCCAATGGTGAGTGCAAGAGGGTTCATGTTCCGGCATCGTCTGTGGTTCATGAACTTCTTGTACTCAAGGCCGGTGGCCCTGATCCATAAACCGGGAATAAAGGAGAAAAGTTGCACGTGTGACTTTGGGAGTAACCACGTGACGTTTGTTTAGGTTTCACTTGCAAGGTTAAGAAATTCGATTCGAATCATCCGTTTCTCGCGGTAATTGAGACTGCTTAACACTCTTGCCACATAGAGTAACAAGAGGAACTATGCTTATGATGAAACTTGTTGGATGATTAATAGTTTTCCACCATGTTTGATTAGAATTAGATGCTCATCTAGACTGGTTAAATGAACTAGAATATGGAAAGCTAAAATATGAAATTAAGGACTTACTCTTTGTTGCTTTCCAACAAAAAGAAAACCCTAGAACCTTAGAGCCATGCATGCTTAGTAGTCGGTCTGTACATTGAACCAGTCGGGTAAGTCTTGTTGAGTATTAGTATACTCAGCCTTGCTTGTGGCAATATTTTCAGGTATGCCTGTTGAAGATTTGGTTGCTGGTCTGGCTTGGCCGAGTGCCGTGCCGAATGGTTGGACCGTGGAATGGGAGCCTTCCCCGGCTAGTCCTGACCCTACCGACGAGTAGTTGATCGTGTTGTCTTTCTCCTGCAGAAAAACTCTGAATGAAGTTTTAATGATGAACTTTAAAAGTACTCGAGTGGTACTTTCGACTTGTAATAATTCATGACTGACTCGTGTCTTTTTTTTAAAAAAATCTTGTGGAATGTTGTATTCTCTGGACTTCCCTTCGTGCGAGTTATGTGTATGCTTGGTTTCGATCGAGATATTGAGTGGTTGCATCGGGATCTACCCGACATACTGTCGGATTAATCCGTTTGAAGTGCCTGGTGGCCAGTACATTCACAAGGATGATGGTTAGTGCACTTGAGCCGAGTTAATTCGGGCGGTTCTGCCACAGTGGACTTTATTCTTCGATGGGTCATCTTGTGGAGCAGGATCGGGAATCGGCATTGTACTAATTTCGCCTCGGGGGACAAGTTTTGAGTTCTCACTACAGATTGAAAATACTGCTACGAATAATCAAGCTGAGTATCAAGCTGTATTGAAGGGAATTAAATTATTAAGAGAAATCAAGGCCGATGCTGTTGAGATATTTGGGGATTCTATGTTGGTTATTAATCAGTTGCTCGGAGAGTATGAATGCAAAAATGATATTTTGAGGGTTTATCAGGAGGAATGTCTTCAATTGTTAAAAGAGTTCAAGACTGTGATGATCGAGCATATTCCCAGAGCATATAATGAAGAAGCCAATAACCTTTCTCAAGGCGCTTCTGGATATCGACCAATTTATGGAGCAATGGCAGTGGAATTGGCGGCCGATGATTGGAGAAAGGAGATAGCCGATTATTTGAGGGACCCATCTAAGAAAGTTGATAGACGGCTACGGTACCAGGCGACTAAGTATGTTCTACTAGAAGATGAGTTGTGTTACCGAACAATTGATGGGGTCTTACTCAAATGCCTTGGCAAAGAAGAAGCCAAGAACTTGAAGGGCGAGATTCATGAAGGAACATGCGAGGCTCAACAATCGGTTTTTAAAATGAAATGGATGATTAGACAAAATGGGTATTTCTGGCCAACTATATTGGAGGATTTCTTTAGATATTATAAAGGTTGTCAGGAATGTCAGAGGTTCGGCAATGTGCAGAGAGCCCCAGCGTTCGCAATGAACCCAATAATTAAGCCATGGCCGTTTAGAGGTTGGGCAATTGACTTGATCGGTCAAATTTATCCTCCATCAAGTAAAGGGCATAAGTTTATATTAGTGGCAACTAATTATTTTACAAAATGGGTTGAGGCGATTCCTTTGAAGAAAGTAACATCGGCCAATATGATTGATTTCGTCAAAGAACATATTGTTTATCGGTTTGGAATTCCTCAAACTATTACGACTGATCAGGGGACTATGTTCACCTTGGGAGAGTTTGATGATTTTGCTACTAGTATGGGGATTAAAATATTGAACTCTTCTCCTTACTATGCTCAAGCCAATGGTCAAGCTGAAGCAACCAACAAAGGGGTTATCAAGTTAATAAAAAGGAAAGTTGAAGAACAACCAAGACGTTGGCATACTACTCTGAATGAAGCATTGTGGGCCTATCGTATGGCTTGCCATGGGTCTACAAAGTTGTCTCCTTATCAGTTGGTTTATGGGCATGAAGCCATTTTGCCTTGGGAATTAAAAATAGGGTCGAGGCGTACGATGTTTCAAGATCAAGTCACGGCCGATGATTATTTGGCTTTGATGAAAAATGAATCAGAAGATTTGGCGGATATTGGCTGAGAGCCTTGATCAATATTGAGGAAAACAAGAAAAGGATAGCCAAGTGGTATGATAAGAAAGTTAAATTTAAAGAGTTTTCTCAAGGAGATTTGGTCTGGAAACTTTACTGCGGATTGGATCCAAAGAACCTAAACTCGGCAAATGGTCACCAACGTGGGAAGGACCGTATCGCATAAATCGGTGCGCTCCAGGCAACGTGTATATTTTGGAGACCCTTGAAGGAGCAGAGTTTTCCAGGGCTTTAAATGGGAAGTATTTAAAGAGGTACTACCCCAGTATATCGGTAGACGCTTAGCTGATTTGTATGGAAGTATCGGATGAGCTATAGCCGATTTGCTAAAACCGCCTTTGGTACAAAATAAATGACACGGTAAAAATCGTTGAGGATTTATTAGCCGATTGGATTCAGTTCTCATGGATTGAATACATGGCCGACACGATATGTGTCGCCCTTAGGGCAAAAAATTATATCAATGAACTTTAGATCTATGGGATTACAAAGGAGAGATTACATCTGATATTGGATTACTAGAAGAATAAAATAGCCAATAAACAAGTATAGTTTGGAAGAGTCATCGGCTCATACATAGTTGACACAGATTGCATAGGATCACAATCAGGATTTCAGAATCCTTGTTATTACCTCAAGTCTAGAAAATCTTAGATTAATTTTACCGCATAGATGGATTTGACACTCTTCTTCAGAGATTGCTTTGCCTAACTGCGTCTTGGTGATGTCAATTTCGTTCAAGGTCTTCTCCAGCTCCTGCAGGACATTTTCCCTTTTGCTCTCTAGGGTTCTTAGCTTGTCTTGAAGAATAGAGGATAATAGCATAAGAAGTTGAATCTGCCGATTGTTCTGACTCCTTGGGCCGGTAGAATTAGTTGAAGATAGGACTGAAGTCAAATCTGGTGGGATGTAGTCTCTAATTTGTTTAATGTTAGCTTGGATCAGATCTTTGTCAGCCTGAGAAAGCCTCTCGTTGGATTGGAGGATTTGACGTATAGCTTCAAGATTATTAGGTGTTGAGTTTGGAGGCTACAGAATAAAAGGAAAAATGTGAAATAATGATAAAATCGGCAAAGTAAAGATAGGCTG
This sequence comes from Panicum miliaceum, assembly GCA_032594955.1. Lineage (NCBI taxonomy): Eukaryota > Viridiplantae > Streptophyta > Magnoliopsida > Poales > Poaceae > Panicum > Panicum miliaceum. The sequence continues at coordinate 26,197,639 of CM064066.1, read as the reverse complement.
GTAACCCTCACCTGATTGACTGAGGAGGAGGATGACGCCATGGCTTGGTTTGGTGTTCTTCAGGATTCGTTTGCCGAATTGAAAATGGAGGGGTTGTTGTGTTCTATGTTTGCCATTTGGAGGAGAATGGATGCACGTACTTATAAAAGAGGTTGGAGGGATGAGTAACACTCGGTCAAACATGACCGTTCCAAATGCCAACGTTCGGTCAAAAGCACTATAAGCGGAAAGAGTAGGTAGCCATTCAAACAGTCGGCCGAGTGTAGACAGTGTTAGAGTATTTACAACCATGTGATTCTACCTCAATGGGCACAGTACAAGAAAGTTTTTAAAACTACAAGTTTAAGAGGCCACATATTGTATCTATCACACGCAAACGAATCTGATCGGCATCCTCTATCTTCTTGAGATCGGCGTCAGCAGATCCAGGAATCGGGTGGATATTCTTGTGGAGCCGATTGGCTTGCTGAGCATACCGTAATTTCACTTGTTCAAGTCCATGAATGGCATTCGGGAGCTCAGCAAGTTTTGTTTCTTCTGCAATGATGGCATCTCCGATTAATCTGAGCTCCTTCATTAGATCCGCTTTTCTAGCCTTGAGCCTATCGATTTCTCCTACGATGGCAGGATGGGAGCAGCGTAGTGTGTTGATTCTTCTGTGAAGATCTTCAACACGAGCTATATGAGATTCTTTGTCTTTAGCCATTTGCTCTTGACGAGATCAATCGGCTAGTCGTTGCTTGGCCTTCAAAACCTTGAACTGTTGGCTCCCGATATAGGCTGCAGGGACGAGGGCTTCTATGGCTGTCTCTGGGAGATGACCTCTGATTTTGAGGAACAAGTCCCGAATCGGCCCGGCATCTTGCACCACTTGTTCGATGTTTTGATCAAGAAGGATGAGCATAGCCTGGAGCTTTGCCTTGGCGTCCTCGGGAAGTTCACTAAGTGCAAGAAGAGTTGACTGAGCATCGTCTTCTTCAGGTGGCTCTCCGATTTTGAATGAGAAGAGGCTATTGTCTGGGGTATCTTGAGCCTACATAAATATTACTTATTTGATGAGCCGAGGAAAAAAGATTGGTTATGAGAAAAAATCAGTTGACGCTGAGTCCCACCATTTTTAGTTTGATTTTGTCAAAGGGTGTAAGCGTCACGTTTCTTGTCAGAGGAGGTTCTTGATGATTTGTTTCTGCTTCAGGAGGCGCTTCAGGGTTTGTGTTAATCAGAGGAGCTGGAACGTTGGGCTCTTGGATTGCAGCCGATTGGATATTGGGAGAAGTACCCTGGAAAATAATTCATCGTCAGAGAGCAGAATAAGGGGTCGGAAAATTGGAAGTACTAATGAAATGTCATACCTGGAGAGTTGACACGTTCGTTCGATCGGAGGTGGTTGCAGATGAATCCGATATGATGATTTGGGTGTTTTGCATTGGGTTGATTACTAGTTTGTTTTCTGAAGTCCTTTCAAATGATGCTCCAGGGACAGGGTCATTTGACTTAGGAAGTTGGCCTTCAGTCATTTCAGCCGATTCTGGTTGATTTGGCATGTTTTCGGCTAAGTATGTTTAGGGATTGAGAACTACCAGTGGAAGTGTTCCTATCCTGCCGATGGCTCAATCGGCTGATCTTGCGCCGTTTCAATCGGAGGGATTGGATTCTCCCCCAATAAGACCTACAAAGACAAAGAGTTAGTTCGAATGATGTAAATTTCAGCACATGTTCGGGAAAGGATAATCGGCACCTGGAATGCGTTTTCTGCAAGTCATGTCGCTTTTAAAACCTTTCTCTTTCATGCTCGTCCGACGCGTCTGACGGGTCAAGAGTACATTTTTTGCGAGATATTTTCTTGACGACGGTCTTCTGGTGGACTTTTCCTGTAGCAACATCCTTAAGGGAAGGCGCGTTGAAGCCGATTGATGAGATAGCCGATGGCGGTGACTCACACTCAGAGGGGTGATGCTAGTTCCCTTGAGAGAAAAAAGGGTAAAGACATTAGCAAAGAATATTAAAGAAGAAATAGTAGTAATCGGAGGATAAGATCTTTACCTGATCGGAAACGTTGTTTGTGGGGTCAAGTTTTTGACAATATACCGTTGCCGGTTCACAAAAGAGGTGTTGACGATATTCTAACCACCATTGATTAAATGGCTTAGTTTTGAAAGATACAAGACCCCAAGAATCCAAGTCAATGTTGGTGGCAATTGGAGCTGGACTCATAACTCGGCTGCGTTCTAGGCCGATAGACAATATTTCTCTTGGCTTTATAACATCAGCGAAAGACACTTTAATTGGTACTTGACCAAAAGCCAATTGACGAGCAGCTATAGATGGGTAGTAGAGCTCATATGATGTTGGATGTGCTTTTCCTCCAAAGAAACCGGCAAGGAGGAATCCAGGTGTGATGGATGCAATAAGATTCTTCTTGCTGAGTTCATCAGTTGTAGCCATGCTGAAGTTGAAGTTGAAGGCAGCTCAAAGAGATCTTCGTCATCAAGATAGGCAAACCAAATGATTGCATTTTTGGTAACACCATTATAGAAGGCCCTAAACAAATCGACTGTATGGCTTAGGGTATACTGAGTACTTGGGACAACCGGCATGGCTTCACCAAAAGACGTGCATCTTCTGGTTGCTCTTTCGGAAATCGAAGTTTCCTAATATCATATTACAAAACGGCCTTAAGGTGCAGGTTGAGCCATAAATTGATGAACCACCAAGGGCCACCCAGATTGCCGATAGGTTCTCCAGCCGATAATTTAACAGATACTTGGTGGAATAGCTGGTACACTACTCTGAGGAGATGCCTCCCTAGAAGAACTGCGTTCCCTAATGATAGGGTTTCAGCTAAGGCAAGAGGATTTGTAGTGGGTCCTGCCGATTTCATGCAGAAAACATGTTTCTCAAGCCACATGTTTAAGAAAGCGGTGTGCTCTCTAGTGTCAATGCTACCCGTCTTGGCATTTTTAAAATGTAACCTTTCTAGCCACCAATACTTTTGCAATCTATTCTAAAAGAAGGCTTCTTGGGTGTCAAATCAGCAGTGCTGATATCCAAACCAGTTAGCATCACTACATCGGCCAGAGTTGGTGTCATCGGCCCGTGGCCGAAAAGGAAGGCATTCAATACATCAGACCAGAAGTATGAAGCTGCTATGAGCATTGGCTCATTCCTATCCATGTTAGACAAAGAAAGGGTAATGCATTGGCCGATGTCGTACTGATCCCAATCGGCTCTTTTGGAAGAAGCGATCCTGTGGTACCAGTTCTTCCATCCGGTGGTCACGTTAGGCCAAGACCTAAAAGTTTGGTTCCAATCGTCTAGATTCATGGGGCTACATTTGAAGGGGATCCTGTTGGTTTCTGAGTTGATTAAGTATGAAGGATCAGGATCACCCATGGGATCCAAACAGACGAATCTAGGTTTGTCACTTATGGGGATTGTAAGATTGTGCGTAAGGTTCTGAAAATGAAAGAAATCGCTCTGAGAATAATGAACAAAAAAGAGGAATAAGAAACGGGACTGTGGAGATGGAGAGCATACCTCGGGGATCGAATCAAGAGTGGCCATGGAAGAAATGCGGATTGGATCTGTAGAATCACCGAGAAGAGGCACCGTTCAAGCTTGACAAAGAGGGGTCGTTGCTCGAGAAATCGCCGCAGAGAAGAACAGATCTATGGAGTTTAGCTTTAAGAGGAACCGGCGAGAGGAAGGAGACGACAGTCAGTATTTATAGTCTTGCTTTGGAGAGGGCATATATGGTATTCAAAGCCGCCATTTGTGAAAAGCGCGGGATTCGAGGTATGCTCGGTTTCGGAAAGGAAGTATGGATTGAGAAAGAGTTTCGAAGTAAAAAGATATTTTACTCCGAAACTAGGGGGCATGTGTTGACACCGTTTTTTGGCACGTGTCAAGTTTAGTGTCCGAAAGAAGTAGGAGGGCCTTTGTGGAGTGAAGGAGGAAAATTGGCCAATTCAGATGACTGAGAGGAGATAAATGGGGACCGGTCAATGTGGTTGCCGATTGGAGGCTTGGCCGATTTTGCACAAGGGGTTTAGCCGATTGCCGATTGAACATTACTGCCGATTGGCCCGGATTGGGCCGGAGGCGTTTTGTGGTCAATTAGGGTTTGTGTCAAGTCCAACTCTTGCATGGGTCGATAAGATTGATTAGGAAATTTATTTCTTTAGCGTCATGTTTTGTGTTTGTCGTGATCGACAAGGAGTCTGTATCCTAGGATATAAATAGCGACCCTGTGTGGTCTGAAGAAGTTTTGTACACACCAACATAAACAAAAACCCTACTTTTTTTGCAATCTACTTTTCGTACTCGGCGACTTCATCGAATCTTTTTCTTTTTTCCACGAGTTCTTTCGAGTTAGCAGGGTTGCATCACTTCGACCTCCGGCTTGCTGGTAAGTTCCGCGTTTATCGAGTACTTTCTAGACATTAAATTCGGGTGCATCACTGTTGTTTAATCTAGATTTATTCACAATTTATCGATACATGCTAGATCTGCAAGTTTTAACTCAAATCTTGTAGTTTTAGTTTTTATCACCAATTGATTCAGCTTGAAATAGTTTCTATCGGCTAGATCGAATCTATTAAAATATATTGTTTCACAGCCTATTTAGATCTGTTTTGAGGGTTGTTTATCGAGCTCTGTTTAAATTACATTTTAGTAGCTTCTTACATCACTCACGTTACCACAATCGGCTTCCCTAGCAGTTTGTCTTCACTCGTATCGGCAGCTTTGCCGTTACAACCTATCGGAGAGATTCGGTATACCAGCCGTTTCGCTCCTGAATTTAACATCTTGTTTCCTTGTCAATCAACAGGTCAGATTGACTGGCACGTCTTTGGTTCAGGTGCAGTGTGCTAGTACGTGAAGGTCGCTGCACGATTTTTGCATCAACACTTCTGAAAACAAAAGTACTCAAGTTCTCGCAGATAAGTCCAAGGATCTAGCAGAAAGGACCCTAAAAAGAACTTGGCGATTGCAATGTAGTCCCTAGGCGGGGCTGGGTGTTTCCCGGATGAAATTTGGCGAGGGAACTAGTCGGCGGCGAGGGGAAAGGGGTGGGGAAGCACGAGGAGGTCGAGACAAACCTGTTGGTGTGCTCGGTTGGGGCTGGGGTGGCCAGTGGCGAGCTACCGGTGGTGAGCAGGAGCTCTAGCGAGGGAGGGCTGTGTGGGGAAGTCGGGGTGTACCAGCAGGTCGAGGGGGACCCGTTTAGAGCCTCGGTTTGGGCGGAGGAGGAGCGGAAAGTGGGGCTCGACAGCGAGGTCGAGTGGAGGTGCTAATGGCACGGTGGTGGTGGTACTCGGACGCGTGTGAGCAGGGGCTCGGGTGGCCTTTTGTAGGCGCACGGGGGAGAGGGGAGAGGGGAGGTGGAGCTGGGCGTAGCACAACGGAGGGAGACACGGCCGGGACAAGGCCGCGGCAAGGGCGCGGCATCGCTGCCACATCGACAAGCGGCGTCATGCATCGCCGGCCGCGTGGCGAGCGCACGCCTGGGCGAGGGGGATAGCCGCGGGGAGGGGCGATTGCGCGGTCGCGGCCCTGTCAAGGCCTGTTGGGCCAGGCTCATGGTGGCTTGCGGCCGGCAGGCATCGCTGTCTAGGTGGCCAGTCGCCGCTGCCCCTCGATGGGACAGAACAGGGGAGGGGACAGAAGAGAGAGGGAGGGAGAGATAAAAGGGCCGGGATTCAAATGAAATTTTTCTCAAAATTTCGAACAGAAACTTGAAAAACTTTGAAAACGAAAGTTGTAGGGAATTTGAAAATCTACAACTTTTATTTTGGATCAAAATTCATTGGTGCTTTAGTTTATAAGTTATTTTAAATTTAAAACTACTAGAATTTGAATTTCTATTCATCTCATGTGTTTAACATTTGAATTTGCGAATGGTGTTTGCAGTACACTTTGTAAGGTACTAAAATATGAGTGTGCTTTTATACTACATTTGTCATGAAAAGTGGAGCATGAAAGATTATAAAAATAAAAGGAAAAAAATCTCACATACACACATACATACACATGCACATACACATTCATACACATGCATATGCACACACATAATTAGATGCATTGTTTCAATGATTCTGGGTTATTATGCATGATGCTATGTTTAGATTTTCTTGCTTAGGATTTTAAACACCTAGGGTGTTACAGGCCGAACAGGAGGACCAGGAGCGCAATTGCTACCCCAAGCGCGACAATGACAACGGGGCAAGCAGAACAACGACAATCGCTCTGATAAGGGCCAGCGAGACTACTGGAGATCTTCCCAAAAGCGCAAGCCCGACGATCTCGTTGCAACTATTGACCACAACTCACGAGGAAAGAAGTCAGGAAACCAGCAGGAGCAATTCGACAAGATCCTGCATAAGCAATGCCTGATGCACCCGAAGTCCAAGCATACACTGTTCCAGTGAATCAGCCTCAGCAAATCTTTGAACGCGCCTCTTCCCGATCGAGACGGAAAGAAGAAGGACCAGGAGGATGATGAGGGAGAAAAATCAGATCCGCAGGGTTTCCAACACCCTGCGAACGTCGTCAGCGTCATCTTCAGCAGTGACTCCACCAAGCAGGTTCAAAAACTCACCTTGCGTGAAATTTTGTCCGTCGAACCAGCCATACAGAGGCCCTTGAGACACAGCGTGGTCCTGGAAAATTACCGCTTGTACTTGACCCTGTAGTAGCGGGCTCACAACTCACGAGAGTACTCATCGATGGTGGGAGCAACCTCAACATACTTTGAAGAAGATGGGGTTGGACATCTCCAACATGCTCACCCCTAGCAAATCTCCATTCTACATCATCGTCCCATGGAACTTGAGTACACCAATCGGCTCGGTGACCCTGCCAGTTACCTTTGGGACCAAGGCGAACTACCGCATGGAGTACATCAAGTTCGAGGTGGCAAGCTTTGAATCTTCATACCATGCCATCCTTGGAAGACCTGCTCTGGCCAAGTTCCTGGTTGTACCCCACTACATCTACTTGCTCCTTGAGATGCCAGGCAAGATAGGAGTTTTGACTCTCCATGGCGACTTGAACAAGTCAAACGACTGTGATCAGGAGGCAATAGAATATGCCTCGACTAGTCGCGTGCCAGCTGCTTCCTTAGAAGTCTTCACGGCCGCGCAATAGCTCTCTCAGTCCGAGATGGTGATTCCAACAAAGAAGTCAAGCTAGTCCTCATTTGTACCTACGAGCGACGTCGGCGTGAAGGCCATCCAACTGTACGAGGGCGATCCATCCAAGATAGCCCTGATCGGCACAGGGCTGGACGACAAAGAGGAAAGCGCGCTCATCAGCTTCCTTCAGGCCAACTATGACATATTCACTTGATAACCAGCGGATATGCCGGGGGTGCCCAAGGAGTTGATCGAGCACTCCCTAAACATCGACCCCAAAGCCGTCCCAAAGAAGCAGCGACTATGCCTGTCGCACCCGGTTTTAAGGACAAAACCGAATGCATAACTATATGTACGCCAAGATCAAGTTCCATACATATAGTGACTTCATTAGTGAATAATAAGCAATAGTATCACAAAAAGAGAACTAAAATACTATAAAAGATTATCAAAGTTATACAGCTTATCCTGGAAATGAAGACTCCAAACTTCACAGGCAATCGATCGGGGGTTGCGTAGGCCTAGAACTCAGCATCATCTTCAACAGACTTCACATCAACTTTCCCTTCTGAGCAGCATTTATAACAAGCGTGAGTACACTTATGGTTAGTACTCAGCAAGTGTTGGGAATTATATGACATGAAGGCCAAAAGCAAGGAAAGGCTGACTGGCTTACCGCGATAAGCAATTTTAGTTGGTCAAGTTTTATTAGCACCTGATTACTAAGGTATAAGTTCATACCAAAAACCACATTAAAAGAAACAGAACAGATATAACAGAAGCGTTACGATAACCATAAACATATGGTCCACAATTTATTTCATCTTCAAGTTCAATTATTATGTGAGGGTCCAAGCCGCTCTTAACCGTGAGCACGGCTGATATATTAGTTTTCACTCTGCAGAGGTTGTACACTTTACCCACAATTCGTGTCTCCCAACATGCCCGAGGTAGCTAGCCTCTTAAACACTTCCGAGGTGAGTGGCAACGGATTCACTACGAGGTCTTTACAAAGATTCCCTAACTCACAACAATCCGCTAAGGTTTCAAGTCAAAGCCGTCATAACTCTCCCTAATGATGCATACGCCTTAACCAGGACCATATCATACCCTCAAGAGGACCGAGCTATACCCAGACGATGCAACCCCTCTTGCCCTTTCGGTAAGATTGTCATAAGCTAGTGTTTCTGTTGGCGCTAAAATCGGCCAGATAAGAATCGGCCGATGGTCTTCAACGTCGGACACACGACCCGGGAGATCTGCTTAGCTCCTGTTCGGGTTATCTCCCTGGTGCGGTTCGCGCGGCGTGCCAGTCAATCTGACCTGTTGATTGACAAGGAAATAAGAGTATTAAATTCCAGGCGCTCCGATCGGCTGGAGTTCCGATCTGTTCTGAAGAGCGCGTCGGCGAATCGGCCGATTTGCTGTAAAGATGATCGGCTATGGATCAGTCGATAATCGCGTAATAATTGTAAAGAAGACTCCTGGAATGATCTAAACAATTATTAAAGAGGCAACACTTTAAATAGATCTAATCGGCTGTAAGATGATAAATCGAAGAAGAACGATAACGAAGCCGATTACTCTGATCTCAAGCTGGATAACTGGTGATAATACTAGAACAACATGTAAAACTTGCAATTCTAGTAAATATTGATAACTTGGTGAATAAATCCAAACGAAACCACAGCGATGCGCCCGTAGTTAAAGCTCGGATATTACTCGATAAGCGGAACCTACCAACTGGCCGGAGATCAAGTTGATGCAGTCCTGCCAATCTGTATGAACTCGTGAAAGAAGAAAAATTGTTGGCGAACTCGCCGACTTGAAAGTAAATTGCTGGAAAAAGTAGAAGTATTGTTGTTGATTGATGTGTTTCTCCCTTGCCAAGCCCTGACGACTCCTATTTATACCCTAAAAACTAGGACTCCTGGTCGATTACGACTTGTTACAACTTTATTTAAAAACAGGAAAACTACTATATCTATAAGAACTTTAAAAGGAAACGGACTCCCGCAGAATCTTCCGCCGCCGTTCCCTAATTCAATCAGGATTTCCTTCAATTGCTCCTTGACTGACTTAGCGTGCCCCCTTTGACCAACTTTTGACCGGGACCCTCCGAAATAGTTCCATCCTGTTGGCGCAGGCTGTATCACCAATCGGCCGTTTTCCAACTGTTACCTCAATCGGCCGATCCCTTACTGTAGCCCTCAGATCTGCCGCATCAGCCAATCTTCTCCTCCTGACGCCAATTCAACACGTGTCAAAATCTGGCGTCAACACATGCCCCCCAGTTTCGGAGTAAAACGTAACTTTTTCTTCGAAACTCTTTCTTTAATCCTTTTCTCTGAAATGGGCGCAATAAAAATCTCCTTCCGTTCCGCGGTCTTCCGCACAATGATTGCAATTTCCTCGGACCGAGCGCGCGAAACGACCACTCCCCTGGAATTCGTGTAGACGCCGCGGCAAGAATACCGTCTTTACCCTTGCCCTCCCGGTTTTTCCTTAAGTATTGGCATTCTCCGCCTACTCTTCCCCATAAATCTAGCATCTCCTTCCAGTGAACCGCTGTTCGTCTTCCTCCGAGCCCCCTCGATCTCCAACTGCCCCCTCCGGCAATCTCACTCGCAACCTGCTCCAACCTCCCAATGGCGTCACCATCGGCGACCGCTCCAACCACGGAGGCTCTATCGGCGATCCCCTCAGCGGCGGCGGCCCAATCGGCGGCTCCACTGGCAACCCCATCGGCAACGATGATCTTCATCCTAGAGGTAAACACTTGAAATTTCCCCCTTTTGTTTTTCTACTGCTCCAGTATTTTCCGGATCCTTTCTCAGTTTTTCCCCTTTTCTTCCTTCTTTAGGCACTTAGGCACCAGATCACCATCCCTCTTTCAGAATCCCCTGATCTTATCTGCTTAGGCCCCATGGGGAACCCCGATCCAACTGACCGGATCAATCTAGTGACTCAAGGAGTCCCATTCAAGCAATCACCCATGGACCTAGATTAGTGGGTAGGTACCTTTAGATCCTGGCCAAATGAGACCCCCGGCTGGAGAGAATGGTACCAAAGAATAGCCAGGTCTAGGAGGGTTCAGTGGGATGAACAAAAAATCGGCCAATGCATAGACCTCTCTTTGTCCCAGATGGAGAAAAATGAACCTCTAGTCATAGCAGCTTCTTACTTTTGGTCCGACGCACTCAATGTGTTTCTTTTTGGACATGGACCTATGACCCCAACTTTGGCCGATGTCCTGCTGTTGACCGGCCTCGACATCTCCTCCGCTGATGTCCCTTTTAACTATCTGATTAAGCCATCACATCAGCTAGAGACCAAAAGAATCAGCGGGTGGAAGGAATACATCAGCAAAAATATGAAGACGGGAACAGTTTCAGAGAGAGAACATACTGCTTTTCTGATGATGTGGCTGGAAAAGCACTTTTTCTGTGGTAGAGCAGTTGGACCCTCTTCGAACACCCAAGCTTTAGCGGAAGCTTTGTCACAAGGATCGGCCATCCCCCTTGGAAAACATCTACTGGGATCGGCCTACCACCTGATGCATCAAATCGGCACTAAGCTGTCAAAGGGGGAGCCGATTGGGAATCCTGGCGGTCCCTGGTGGTTCATCACCCTCTGGCTCAATTTATATATGAGCAAGGTCTCTCAGCAACGGATAGAGACCAAAACTTTCCCCAATATCGAGTCAGAGGAGAATCCAACTGTCCGACGATGCTGCAGATCCTTTGGAGAGGCGGCATCGGCCTTCCCTGGCTGTCAGTTTACAGCTACCCATACAGCTGAATATTTCAGATGCCTCTATAATGGCCTTAGTAAAGAAACTGTCAGCTGGCATCCGTATCAGGCAGTGGAGCCGATTTTCGAATTACCCATGAGCTACGACTTCTCCACTCATACCTTTGACAGGGAGCTTATGGATATCTTGATCAAGCCAGGGATTCTGCCAGCCAATTTCTTCTCTGGAAAGGACTCTCCCACATATGAGGTCTACAATCCATCGGCTGCAGCAAGGCAACTGGGCTTTGGCCAACTGTCAATTCGGGTCTACTTCGCCGGTCAAGCAAAATTCAGAGATGGATTGACTACAAGTCTTGACTACAATCGGCTGTGCGACCTAGTGCCAGATTCTTGCACTATTGACCTAAACAACTGGTCAGTGGCCCCTTTTGCCACTCAGCAATTTAAATTATGGTGGGCAGAATGGAAGCAATACCTTTTCTGCAAATCTCCATCAACTTATTGCAACATTCTGGACCCAGAAAACATCGACCCAAATGCAACGGTATGTCTTTTCTTCCAGCCGATTTCAATACTATCTCTTTCCATACTTTCATCTTGTCATTAACTCACATTTATCTTCTTAGTCTGAGAGCCAGGTCCCTCTGATGCGGAGCCGAAGCGGCAGGCCGATAGATAGTCATCATCCATATACACCATATCCACTCATCGGCTTCCATGCTCCAACCATCAAGGACATTTCCACTGGCCGATCGAAACGAGCACCGAAAAGGCCAACCTCGAAGATAACAAGCCGTCGAGTGCGAGCCCGCATCGGATCGGCCGACCAGACGGCGGTAGCATCGGCCGAGACTCGATTCCTTTATCCTTGCCAGCTACCGAGATAGCCGATCCTCAAGTCACCGCCGAAGTCGGGGCAGCTGCGGCATCACTACTAGTAGAAGCTGTTCAGGTGATCTTCCTTATTTCATATATGCTTTAAGTACTCCACTAACATTAACTCTCTCTCTTTGCCAGGCAGCACAAGCTGTTCCACCGCAGTCTCCACAGCAATCGGCCACGTCCCAAGTGGAAGCCGATACTCCAGCAGCTCCTCCCGTCGAGGTAAATGATCTCTTACCTTAATCTCTTGATATTCAGAGAACTTAACCGATCCTGATGCAGGCCGATTTGGGTATGCTGGCTATAACCCCTCAACAAACATCGGCCGGAAGATCAACAGAGACATGGCAAATTTCTCACACCATCTTATTTCAATTACCCATAGCATACTCACAGGATCTGTTTTCCATGCCTTTTCAGGAAGCTGGTGCGAGCGTAGCATTAATAGTTGTTGAATCTTCTTCTTCTGACGAGCCAATTGTACCAGCCCCTGAGACGAGGGAGACGCTTCCACCGGCGCAAGCAAGAGAAATTCGTTTTAAGGAGGTAACAAACTTACCATTGGAATCGGCCGATTCCCCTTTATTGCTTGCTAACCCTTCTCTTTATTTCCCCACAGGAGCAAGATACCCCGAACAACAGCATTTTCTCCTTTGCCGTCTCCTTGCCTGATGACAAGGAAATCGTTTCACACCCGATTTCGTCGAGCTCTGCTTCTGATGATGTCCGCGCCAAGCTTGAAAGGATGCGTATTCTCCTTCAAGACGACATCGGCCGATTGGTAGAAGACGCTTCGCCGATTCGACGACTTTTCAACGATATAAAGGGTCGAATCCCAGAAGAAACAACAGAAAGCTTGGCGCATGCTGCTTATATAGAACATATGCAGATTCCGGTTTCCAGGGCGCTGCGCCATATGGCCGATCGCGCCCAGCTGGCAAAAACCCGGGAAGAGGCCGATTCATACAAGCACCGGGCTCAAGAGGTACATCAAAAGATCAACTTCCTCGAAAGCTGTTGCCCGGTCGTCGTCGGCACGATAGATCGGCTCAAACGGAGAAGAGCAGAGCTGGCCAAGGAGATGGAGCAGATAACCAAAGAGATAGCCGCTGAAGAAAAGAAGCTTCAAGAACTCCCATCCATCATTAGTGAGCTGAAGCAAGAAAGGCAGCACTTGGCCCGTGAAACGATAAGGCTTCGTCGCCATATGTCAGAAGTTCTAGGATCGGCTGATGATGACCAGAGAGTACTAGATTCGGCTGATCAAATTAGGCAACAAGCTATCGCAGCCATAGATGCTTTTCTTCGGCTGTAAAGAATACTGTGAACATTTATTGCCACTTTAATGCTACTGCGCCGATTTGATCTTGAACCATTTCTTTTGCCAGCTTTGCATTTATGTATGCTTTTACTCCGATAGGACGTGTCTCACTATCCATCTATCTCTCTTTCCTTTATAAGTAGACCCTTCACCATCTCCAGAGGCATACGCATTACTTATCTTCTCTCTCTCTCCAACACCAGATCTTTATCCTCCCAAACCAAACAACAAGATGTCTTCTTCGTCTTCTTCATCTTCTTCCTCTGTCAACCAGGTATGAACTCTCTTCTGCCTTTCCCCTAGACATCTCAATCGCTCTGATGTTGGGCAGTCTTTTCGTCTCTGTTTAGCCAAAACGTCTCAGCCCTGGTCTGGAACGAGCGATCGAAATCATGCATTCCGACGAACCACTGTCACAGGCAGACAAAGATCTGATAAGAGCTCATGCTGAGGAACTCAGAGATCATGTTCCCGCTGTTGTCCAGGAGTGTTGGGACCTTATAGATTCTCACTGCTTGGTCCGTAAACGACCACCTTCTGAAAAGAGTCCTCCACTCCCTCATCAAGTCAAGACTGAAGCTACCATGGAGAGTTTGGAGAAGAAGAAGACCCACCTCCTGATAGAACTTTGCAATCAAGCTGAGATAGGAGCCACCGTAGAGAATCCGAAGGAGAATAGGATCCGTCTTATGATAGAACTGGGTCGCATCGAGAGAGAAATGCAGAGCGGGCGTAAATAGATGCATCGGTATTTTTATTCTAAGGGCGACTTGTACCTTGTCGGCCATGTACTCTGTCATTTTCATCCAATAGTGAACTAGTCGAAATGAATCCCAATGTTTCTTTCTTCAGGCAATGTCATCTCTGCATCAGATATGCAGACGAAAGCCGATGGAAAATCGGCCATATTGTCTTGATATATTTTACTGCAAGTTATGCATCTACCCAAATGCTTGGATAGTATCTCTTCAGATATTGTCCGTTTAAAGCTCTTGGGAATTCCTCCGCTTCAATTGTTGCAAGAATATATGCATTTCCAGGGGCGCATCAGCTGATTCTGTACGGCCCTTCCCAAGTGGGTGACCATTTACCGAATTTGGGATCTTTAGATCCTATCGGCAGCACCAACTTCCACACCAAATCTCCCTAAGAGAATTGCTTAACTTTGACCTTTTTGTCATACCATCTGGCCACCCTTTTCTTGTTCTCTTCTATACTAATCAAGGCTCTCAACCGTAAACCTGCCGAGTCATCAAGTTCATCCTTCATGAGGAAGGAATAATCATCGGCCGTCAACTGATCTTGAAGCGATACACGCCTTGACCCCGTCCTCAATTCCCAAGGCAAGACTGCTTCATGACCATAAACCAGCTGATAAGGAGATATCTTAGTGGCTCCATGACAAGCCATCCTATAAGCCCATAAAGATTCAGCCAAAGACATATGCCACTTTTTTGGTTGTTCTTCTATCTTTCTCTTGATTAGCTTGATTATCCCTTTATTGGACGATTCTGCTTGGCCATTGGCTTGAGCATAATACAGAGAAGAATTTAATAATTTAATCCCCATATCGGCGGTAAATTCTCCGAATTCTCCGGAAGTAAACATTGTTCCCTGGTCAGTTGTGATGGTTTGAGAGATACTAAATCGATAGATAATGTGGTTCTTAACGAACTCAATCATATCGGCCGATGTCACATTCCTTAAAGTAACTGCCTCCACCCACTTAGTAAAATAATCTGTAGCCACCAATATGAACTTATGCCCTTTGCTCGATGGAGGAGGAACCCCTGAACGGCCATGGCTTGATTACTGGATTCATAGCCGATGCTGGCGCGCGCTGAATATTGCCAAACCTCTTACAGTCTTGGCGTCCCTTATAATATTTGAAACAATCCTCAAGAATAGTTGGCCAGTAATACCCATTGTTCCGGATCATCCATTTCATTTTATGAGCCGATTGATGGGCTCCACATACGCCTTCATGGATTTCTCCCATCAGAACCTTTGCCTCTTTTGTTCCTAGGCACTTGAGAAGAACTCCATCAATCGTCCGATAAAATAAATCATCCTCAAGCAACACATATTTTGTAGCTTGAAAACGTATTCGCCGATCCACTTTTCGGGATGGATTTTTCAAGTAATCGGCGATTTCCTTTCGCCAGTCATCGGCCGTGAGCTCTAGCATCATCGCTCCCTGAATCGGCCGATACCCGGACGCATGTTGGGCCAGCCTGTTGGCCTCTTCATTATAATTTCTGGGGATATGCTCAATTATTGCAGACTTGAACTCTTTTAAATGCTGAAGGCAATCTTCATAATAAATCCTCAAGATATCATCCTTGCACTCAGATCGCCCCGTTAACTGATCCACAATGAGCATGGAATCTCCAAAAATTTCGACTGCATCAGCTTTGACTTCCCTTAATAATTGGATGCCCTTCAGAACGACTCGAGAGAAATCATAACTTGCCCCCCGAGGTGACACAAGAACAATGCCGATTCCTGATCCGGCCCCACACGAAGAACCATCAAAATACAGAGTCCATGGAACCATTTCGACCACGGCAATCTCCGGTCCACAATGCTAAGCTACAAAATCGGCCATGACTTGACCTTTGACAGCTTTGGCCGATTCGTACCTTAAATCGAATTCTGACAGAGCCAGGATCCATTTTCCAATCCGTCCTTTCAAAATTGGCAACGATAGCATATACTTTACCACATCATCTTTGCATATAACTATGCATTCTGCCGATAACAAATAATGCCTGAGCTTGGTACACGAGAAGTATAAACACAAGCACAGCCGCTCTACCGGGGAATATCTTGTTTCGGCGTCCAGGAGTCTTCTGCTGACGTAATACACCACTCGTTCTTTTCCTTCGAACTCCTGTACCAACGCCGATCCAATGGCCTGTTCATCAGCCGATAAATATAATTTGAACGGCTTACCAGGCTGTGGTGGGACTAACACCGGAGGTGAAACTAGGTATTGCTTAATATCTTCCAATGCCTTGTGTTGTTCTTCTCCCCATATAAATTCCTGATAGGTTGGATATGAACCTTCTGATAAAATTGACCTTGCCGATGAGAGACTGTAGCTCAGTCTTATTCTGTGGGGCCACAACTTTGTTGATGGTGTCTATGGTCTTCCGATTAACTTCTATTCCGCGCTCGTGAACCATGAACCCTAAGAATTGTCCGGCCGATACACCAAATGCACACTTGTTCGGGTTCATCTTCAGCCCATGCTTTCTCGTGCATTCCAGTACTTCTTGTAAATCGGCCAGATGTTCTTGGTGACCTTTTGACTTGACCACGACATTATCTATATAAATTTCCACCGATGTACCGATAAGCTTGTGGAAGATGTAGTTCATGGCCCGCTGATATGTAGCACCGGCGTTCTTCAACCCAAACGTCATCACAACCCATTCGAATAAACCAAGATGACCGGGACACCTGAAAGCCGTTTTCGAAATATCTTTTTCGGCCATTAATATCTGATTGTACCCTGCATTACCATCCATTAAACTGATGACTTTGTGTCCTGCGGCAGCATCTATCAAGATATCGGCCGTTGGCATCGGATATCCATCCATTGGTGTGGCCTGATTTAAGTTCTTGAAATCGATGCACACACGCAACTTTCCATTCTTTTTGTACACGGGCACAATATTAGAAATCCATTCGGCGTAGGGGCACTGCCGAATAAATCCTGCTTCAATTAACTTTGTGATCTCGGCGTTTATATCAGGTAGAATCTTGGGGTTGCATCGTCGTGCAGGTTGCTGATATGGCCGATATCCTGATTTTATAGGTAACCGGTGTTCAACAATAGACCGGTCTAGACCTGGCATCTCATGATATTCCCAAGCAAAGGAATCTCTGTTTCCTTTTAATAAACTTATCAGTTTACATTTATACTTAGAATCCAAAATAGCACTAATATACGTCGGCCTTGATTTGCTGCTATCTCCCAAATCTACCATCTCCAATAAATCGGCCGACGTAAATCCATGCCCAAGCTTCCCGTCTTCTCGGACGAGCTGATCCGTCTACTCTGAATCTTCAGAGCCGACTGCTTGGATCGACTGTAGACCAAAATCGGACACCTTCAGGAAGTCAGTGTCCAAAGTCCTGCCAGATATACACTTGACGTGCTCGCAGCTCCACTGTTGCGTGTCAGCCGCTGCGACGCTGTAGGCGGAATCGGCGGTGACTATCTCTGTGCTGTCGCCGACCCATTGTACGAGGCATTGATGCATTGTAGATGGGACACAGCAGTTTGCGTGTATCCAGTCACAACCGAGCAGCATGTTGTAGGATCCCTTATCATTAATAACGAAAAAGGTAGTAGGAAGGGTCTTACTGCCGATGGTGAGGTCGACGCAGAGCGCTCCGCGGGCGTGAGACACGTTGCCTTCGAAATCCTTTAACATCATGTCCGTCTTGGTGAGATCTTCCTCGCTCTTGCCTAGCTTGCGGAACATGGCATACGGCATGATGTTGACTGCGGCGCCTCCATCTACTAGTAGTCTGGTGTCGGGTCGCCCGTCAACGTAACCTTTGAGAAACAACGCCTTGAGATGTTGCCATTTTTCTTCTTCTGGTTTCTCAAAAGTAGCCGTCATCGGCTCTAACACCAGTTGTGCCATTTGTTCTTCCATTCTTGTCGCTTTGTCTCGATCGTCAGGCGCCATGAATTCCATCGGCAATATGAACACCATGTTGATGTCGGCTGCCGATTCTTGATCGTCTGCAACTTGGCTATTGTTTTTCTTTGGGCGCCAAACCCGAGACTTAACGTTTCTTTTCTCCGGCACCTGCCTCTGCTCTTCTTCTTGTTGTTCCCACTGGCGCAAGCGTTGGATCCTCCGTTTCTGAGATCTGGAGAGACCATCGGGACACCACCTGGGGTTTACTGGTTTAACCGATGATCTGGCATGTTCCCAATCCGGTTCCCTTCCTAGGGGGTTTTCATCTGACATCCTACAATCAGCCATCTCTTCCAGCCGATCGTGCACGCTGATCCTGCCCCCCAGTCCATCCTGTTGGTTGATCCTGCCTTTTGACCGGATGTACTGGTCAACTCTGCCCCCCAGCCGATCATGCACCGAAATGTCCCTAGAGTGTGACCTCGGGCGATCGTTGCAACTCAATCCGTTACACTCCGGACAGTTATCGGCAGACGGCAATCTGATGTCATTCTCCCAGCAATAGATGAAGAACGGACATTGCCAGTGATCTTCATGCCGGCGTATCATCTCGTCGTGGTATCTTGATTGTTCCTGCTGCTGCCGATATTTGCTGAGCAAGAACTGGGAGGTGACGGGTTTGCGTGGTCGTTCTGGCCCCCACCTGTTCCTTTTGATCTCGTCCGCTGTAATCTGCCTCCTGGGATCGACGGCGCTGCCCCTTCTTGCCGATTCTGACGTCAGCACCTTGGTTTGACGTGAATTTTCTCCCGTATCAACCATGTTAGCCGGGAAGGGATGCTGATCTATCTTCATCGGCTTTGCCGATTTAGCCGGGATTTCAAACTTGAGCCTCCCCTGCTCGATGGCCGATTGTATCTGCTGACGGAAGACTTTGCATTCATTCGTATCATGAGACGTGGCGTTTTGCCACTTGCAGTACTTCATCTTCTTGAGCTGATCGGCCGTAGGGATGGTATGATATTGAGAAAGTTTAATCTGCCCTTCCTGGAGTAATAAGTCGAAAATTTTATCGGCTTTTGACGTGTCAAAGCCGAATGTCTCTGGCTCTTTCTTTCCAAAAGGGCATGATATTGGTTTTTTGCCTTTCACCCACTCTGCCAGGCCGATTTCTTCCTCCCCATCCGATTCAGATCCTTCTATATATGCCACCTTCTTCTGGAAATTCCTCCGTTGCTCAAACGGACGGACTTCCTGCCGTGCCAATCGGTGCACGATCTGGCTTAGGCTTTCAAATTCCTGCGAAGCATATCTTTCCTTGATTTGTGGCAGGAGGCCTTGGAAAGCGATATCGGCCAACTGTGCATCGGTCAGAGCCACATTGTAGCATTTGTTTCTGATTTATCTGAACCTCTGTATATATCCAGTTACTGGTTCATCGCTCCTCTGCCTGAGGCTGGTCAAATCTGAGAGTTTCATCTCATGTACCCCTGCGTAGAAGTACTTGTGGAACTGCTTCTCTAGATCGGCCCACGTAACAATAGAATTTGGTGGCAAAGTGGTGAACCACTGGAAGGCCGATCCGGACAGAGACGATGAAAGTAGACGCACCCTCAGAGCATCTTGCGTGGCAGCCTCCCCACACTAGATGCTGAATCTGTTGATGTGCTCCACGGTGGATGTATCGTCCAGCCCTGAAAAGTTGGTGAAATCAGGCACCTTGTAGCGTTGTGGGAACGGTAGCAAGTCATAGGCCGATGGGTATGGCGTCTTGTATGTGTAAGTCTGCATTTTTGGCTTCAACCCAAACTGGTCCTAAATCACTTCTGCTATTCTTGCCGTCCAGTCCACCTGCTGTTGATGAACGATTGTTCGCGGCGCCCGCATATGTTGAAGGGCTGGTACGGCTGGGTGATGAATCGAAACATGCGGCGAATTTTGCCGAGCAGCTGATAGTTGATGGCGAAGTGAATCTGCCGCTCCGTCGTATGTCATCATTGGTGCCGTGCCTCTGAATGCTTCCACAGCGCTTGCCCCCCTGCCGATTTCTGATGAGGTTGGCTGATACTGAGGGACCGTCGGCCAGACGGCCGATTGGTGCGGTGCCTGGATTGGATAGCTTCCATGCCCGGTTAATGGATCGGGGAAAGCCGTTGCCGCCGATATCCCCCAGGGTACAGAGCTTGTGGGCAGCGATTGTACAGAAGCAATCTGGACGGGTTGAAGCGGTGTCTGTGATGGGAAACATGGTGCACCGCTGTACCTTGGAGACGCTGGAGGCAACGGAGTGTTGTACCCCTCGCGTTGCGTCAATATCGGCTGAGGAGCCGATTGGGACGTGCATGGTAAGCTTCTGGCTGGCAGCGTGATCGGAGGGGCATACGCTGGTCCCTGATAGCCTTGAACTGCTCCGCTGGCCAGAGAGCTGATGACGGCGTTATACACCGTGTTGGTCATCACTGAGGATTGGTCGATGAATGCCTGGTAGACGGACTATTGGATCATATCGGACATCTTGCCCGAGTCCTCAGCAATGGTGATGTGGCGGGGAACTGGAATAGGAGCCTTCTTGACAGCCTCCGCGCTTCTGGTGCGACTGAATGACTGCAGGTATATCTTCTTGTAATCTTCTAGATGTTTAGCTAATTCTTCCCTCTGGTCGTCCTTGAGATCCACTTCTGTGACCTCGATGATGTTGCTGTCGGTAATCTCTGCGTTCTTCGACATATCAGACCTTGAAGTGTCCCACCGGGCGTGCCAAAAATGTGTTGGCGCTAAAATCGGCCAGATAAGAATCGGCCGATGGTCTTCAGCGTCTGGCCGATGGTCTTCAGCGTCGGACACACGACCCGGGAGATCTGCTTAGCTCCTGTTCGGGTTATCGCCCTAGTGCGGTTCGCGCGGCGTGCCAGTCAATCTGACCTGTTGATTGACAAGGAAATAAGAGTATCAAATTCCAGGCGCTCCGATCGGCTGGAGTTCCGATCTGTCCTGAAGAGCGCGTCGGCGAATTAGCAAATTTGCTGTAAAGATGATCGGCTATGGATCAGCCGATAATCGCGTAATAATTGTAAAGAAGACTCCTGGAGCGATCTAAACAATTATTACAGAGGCAACACTTGAAATAGATCTAATCGGCTGTAAGATGATAAATCGAAGAAGAACGATAACGAAGCCGATTACTCTGATCTCAAGCTGGATAACTGGTGATAATACTAGAACAACAGGTAAAACTTGCAATTCTAGTAAATATCGATAACTTGGTGAATAAATCCAAACGAAACCACAGCGATGCGCCCGTAGTTAAAGCTCGGATATTACTCGATAAGCGGAACCTACCAACTGGCCGGAGATCAAGTTCATGCAGTCCTGCCAATCCGTATGAACTCGTGAAAGAAGAAAAATTGTTGGCGAACTCGCCGACTTGAAAGTAAATTGCTGGAAAAAGTAGAAGTATTGTTGTTGATTGATGTGTTCCTCCCTTGCCAAGCCTTGACGACTCCTATTTATACCCTAAAAACTAGGACTCCTGGTCGATTATGACTTGTTACAACCTTATTTAAAAACAGGAAAACTACTATATCTATAATATCTTTTAAAAAGGAAACGGACTCCCGCAAAATCTTCCGCCGTCGTCTCCTAATCCAATCAGGACTTTTTCAATTGCTTCCTGACCGACTTAGCGTAGCTCTTTTAACCAACTTTTGACCAGGACTCTCCGAAGTAGTCCCATCCTGTTAGCGCAAGCTGCATCACCAATCGGCCGATTTTCAACTGTTACCTCAATCGGCCGATTCCTTACTGTAGCCTTTAGATCTGCCGCATCGGCCAATATTCTCCTCCTGACTCCGATTCAATACGTGTCAAAATCTAGCGTCAACAGTTTCTAAGTAATCAGCCAAGACTAGAGCCATATAGTATTGTGGTTGCACTGTTTTCCTGGGTGGTTCTCCATGTTCCGATTAAACATATGATCTTGTAATTGTTGGCGCTAAAATCGGCCGGATAGGAATCGGCCGATGGTCTTCAGCGTCGGACACGCGACCCGGGAGAATCTGCTTAGTTCCTGTTCGGGTTATCGCCCTGGTACGGTTCGCGCGGCGTGCCAGTCAATCTGACCTGTTGATTGACAAGGAAATAGAGTATTAAATTCCAGGCGCGTCGATCGGCTGGAGTTCCGATCTGTCCTGAGGAGCGCGTCGGCGGCGAATCGGCCGATTCGCTGTAGAGATGATCGGCTATGGATCAGCCAATAATCATGTAGTAATTGTAAAGAAAACAGCTGGAGCGATCTAAACGATTACTACAGAGGCAACACTTGAAATAGATCTAATCGGCTGTAAGATGATGAATCGAGGAAGAATAATGATGAAGCCGATTACTCTGATCTCAAGCTGGATAACTGGTGATAATACTAGAACAACAGGTAAAAACTTGCAATTCTAGTAAATATCGATAACAGGTGAATAAATCCAAACGAAACCACAGCGATGCGCCCATAGTTAAAGCTCGGATATTACTCGGTAAGCGGAACCTACCAATTGGCCGGAGATCAGGTTGATGCAGCCCTGCCAATCTGTGGCAGAACCACCTGAATTAATCTGGCTCAAGTGTATTAACCATCACCATTAAGGCATTCTCGGTTAACCTTACACTTCAACGGAGTAATCCACTGGTCTGTCGGGTATAACCTCCCGATAAAACCACGGTGAACGGATCGAGCGCCATACATACAAACGCTCATGCGACGATGAGCCCAGAGAATACCACATTCCAGCAAATATTACAGCATTAGCATAAGTAAATAATACAGACCACGTTCTGAGTTTAGAAAGCCAGTACTTCAATGATCATCACTAAATAGTTCTTCAGAGTTTAAGTTGCAGCGGAAATAAACGACGGAAACTACTCGACGATACAGAATGTCTCGATGAAGCCCGTACGAGACATCACTCGGCCTTATCTCCGTTGGACGGGGGCGCATCCCATTCCACCGACCAACCAGGGGGAAGAATGCAGGGCCAGGTCAAGCTAGCAATCATGTCTTCGAAGGGCTCACCTGAAAACGAGTCACAAGCAAGACTGAGTATACTAATACTCAGCAAGACTTACCCGTGTAGTGGAAACTACTCCACTGACTCCACTACTCAGGGGTTTGTTTTGCCGAAAAGCATCTACAAGTGGGTCCTTACTTTCAACTTTTAGCTCAAGATTCTAGTTTCGTTAGCCAGTCTAGATAAGCAGCTATCTAAAGCATACATGGTGAAGCATTAAATTTTTCATCCAATTAGTTCATTCATCATCATTGTTCCTCTTCTTACTCTGTGGGTAAAAATGGTTAAGTAGTCTCAATATCCGTGAGAAACGGACGATTCGAATCGAATTTCTTAACCTTGCAAGGGAAACCCAAACACACGTCACGTGGTTACTCCCTAGAGTCACACGTGCAACTTTTCCCCTTTCTTTCCGGGTCGTGGATCGGGGCTATCCTCCGAGAGTACAAGAGCCCCACGCCACGGTTCGGCACCGGGTCGTGACCACTCTCTGCACTCGCCATATGCACATGGGACCAAAGTTCAAAGGGTAGGATGTCGTCCCCTTGCCGGGCCAATCAGGTACTTAAGCTTACCGATTCCCATAATCTCGGCATGTGTTTGGTACGTTCAAAGACTTAACCATCACTACCACACCCTGCGGCCTTAGCATTTTTCACTAGACAGACGGGCCCCAATCGTAACCATCGTTACATAACCCGTCCGTGTCCTTATGATTGCAGCGTGTAGTAGTCATTCAACTCTTATTTTCTCGCGAGTGACAGGAAATCACTCGACTTTTACCGGAGTCCTATTAGCACAGCATTCTATCGAACCTTACGTCTAGTTTTCAAGCAAGGGTTCCTGGTATCATGCAACTAAGTTTTCATCCAACTCCTATAAACTTAATGCACAAGCAAAGAGTAATGAGTTGCATAATTTCGGAAAGAATGGGTTATGCTCCGGGGCTTGCCTTCGCAGTTCGCTTGGGGCTCTTCCGAACTTGGGCTCGGGTCTTCAAAAGCTTCAGTTAGATTTGCTTGAGCTTCACGCTGCTCACTCTCGGACGCGGGCACCAGCTCGTAAGTTCCGTCGGCGAGAGTCGTCGATTCTACATGAGTGCACAAGTTTAAGTCGTGGAAATGGCACTTGATTACGATTTGAGAGTAATTACTACAATGGATAGTTTCTGGTCATAAAATTTTGGATTTAGGCACATCAGGGAAAGATTCGCTTACTGCAAAATTTTCAGCCAATTTTATGTAACAGATTAATTATGAAAAATACATTACATAGTGGCTGTTAGATCCTTGTTCTTTTTGTACAGAACAATTGATGCAACAAATGAGTCTAAGATTTTTACAAAGCTTCCACTTAAGCGTGCAGAAGCTACTGTAATTTTTGTAGGATTTATCATGCAGTATTCAGAGCATAGAAAATATGACATTCTACACCTAGGCTATTGAAGGATTCATTTTTATAGGACCCTACACAGGGTGTTTGTCCCTGGAACTTTTTACACAGCAACCACTACCATAGTGTATCTCCCAGTAAACATTTGAGAATTTTCCAAGCTAAGATACTATTTTCTTGATTTAATGTATGTTATTAGCACATAAATCAAATAAGTAGGTTACTGTGAGATACAAAGTCTCCTAATTTTCCTCTGGCTTCTAGGTACTAAGATATTAGCATAGAAAAAGTTTCATTGGGTGATTCACCACCTAACTGCAGGGATAAAACATTTTACTTAAACATGATATGAAACTAAGTCTAATAAACAGTAAAGCTAGAGATGAAATTTGGGCCTGACCTTTTTACACAGTCCTAATCATCAAGCAACTAACTTACTGCCCAAAATTTAGGGTCAGCATTGTTCTAGAACAGTGGGTACAAAATTAGTCCATTAAAGCTTCTATTTAATGTAGAGCAAAATATGTTGAGATTCTGAGAAACCTTTTGTAACAAAAGTGGTAGAGTTTGTTCTGAGGATTCCAGAACAGTTGAGTTTGCATTTTTCTGAATTTTCTACGATTTTATTCAAATTTTACAAATTCACTGTATTTGAATCTAGATTTGAAACTTTCTTTTACAACTAGGTCCTTGAATCTTACGCGCAGACCCTTCTAAAGATTTGAATCCTTGCAATTGGGTCCTCGGGCGGCTCGGGTACGGCGGCCGGCCGAAATTCCGGCGAGGGGCTCGCCGGCGGCGAGGGGCGAGGGTCGGGGAAGGTTCAGGGGTGCGAGGGCTACCTTGTGGGGGTGTTGTTCAGGTGGGGGACGGCCGGGAAGGGCTCGCCGGCGTTGGAGCAGAGACGGCGGCGGCGCGGCACACGTCGACGGCGGTGCTCCGGCGGGCTTGGGGCGGTGTGGTCCGGTCGGCGAGCTTCAGCGGCGCGTGGGGAAGCTGCTCAGGGGCTCGGCTTGGACGGAGGAGGTCGGGGTCGTGCTGTCCACAGCGAGCAGGGGCGGCGGCGGCGGCGGCAGCGCGGGCGGCGGTGCTCCGGCGGTCCTGGGCGGCGTTGGGTGGGTCGGCGAGCTGCGGTGGGGTGATGTAGTGGTGGCTGGGGGCTCAGTTGGGCAGGGGGCGGCTGCGGAGGGCTGTCCACGGGCGGGTGGCGCTCGGCGGCGGCAATGGCGACGGCGAGGTACTCTGGGCTGCGGTGGCTCGCGCGCGTGGCCGGGCGGGGCTTTTATAGGGGCCGGAGGGGGTGCGGAGGGGCCTGGTTAGCGCGCAGGGCGGAGGCACGGCACGGCGCGCACTGGGCGCGGCGGGCGGCGGCAGAACGCCGGCGCGACGTGCGGCAGCGCGGGCGCGGTGACTGGGCAGCCGAGATATGGCGTGAGCGCGGTGGGATAGTGTCGGGCGCGGAGTGGTGAAGCAGCAGCGGCAGCGGCTCGGACGGAGGGCGGGCGCGGCGACTGGTGGGGCGCGGGGGCCGGGGCGGCACGGCGGAGCGCGGGGACTGGCCGGCCGAGATACGGCGCGGGCGCGGTGGGATAGCGCGGGGCGCGGAGTGGTGGAGCAGCAACGGCAGCGGCTCGGGCGGAGGGCGGGCGCGGCGACTGGTGGGGCGCGGGGGCCGGGGCGGCACGGCGGAGCGCGGCGACTGGGCGGCCGGGCGGCGGGCTGGGCGCGGCAGCACGCGCGGGCGCTTACTGGCCGTGCGGCGTGCGGGCGGGGCAAAGCCATCCGTGGCGGGGTGGTGCGGCGGCCACTGGCCTGGCGCCTCGCGCCGGTCAGGCGACGCTGGCCACCTGGCGCGCGGCGGTCGGGCGCGGAGGAGAGAGAGGGGGGGGGGGGCGAGGGGCCTGGATGCAAGAATTCAAAAAGTTTCAGGGGGCTGGGTGCAAACAGGGCGTTTTCTCCTCTTTCTGATTTGAATTTCAAAAACTTTTGAACACGAAAGTTGTTCAGAATAAAAAGTTCTACAACTTTGGTTTCAGGCAAAATCTCATTTGGCTTCTGGTTTGAAAGTTAAATTTAAAAGTTCAAAAATAACCAAATGTGCTCAAATTAAATTTGAATTCCAACTGAACTCGTTCAAATTCTTTCCACCCTTTTATTAGTTGGTTTAAACATAGAGTTAGGCTAATGACATTGATTTTGGGAAATGTAATTACCAGGGTTGTCACAGCCTTCCCCCTTAACAAGAATCTCGCCCCGAGATTCGGTAATTCTTAGTGTGGGCGTGGGTGCACATACCAGTGGTTGAGATAAGAAACCCAGGGAAATGTTGGTTCAGGTAGCTCTCCGTTTCCCAGGTGGCTTCTTCTTCCGTGTGGTGATTCCATTGTATTTTATACATTCTAATCACTTTCCTCCTGGTCTCTCTTTCCTTTTGATCCAAAATCTTAACTGGGTGTTCGACATACGAGAGGTCGGGTTCCAACGATATTTCTTGTTGTTCCATAATCTCGGTATGGACTCGAATACACTTCTTGAGTTGAGATACGTGGAAGACATCATGGGTGGCCGTGAGCTGAGGGGGCAGTCGTAATTTGTAGGCTACGGGTCCGCAGCTCTCCATGATTTCGTAAGGACCAATATAACGGGGAGCTAGTTTACCTTTGATTCCAAATCTTCGCACTCCCTTGGTTGGGGAAACTCGAAGATAGACATGATCGCCAACTTCGAACTTTAGGGGCTTCCTCCTTTTGTCAGAATAGCTCTTTTGTCGAGCTTGTGCGGCTCTAAGATTTGCTTGTATTACTTTTACTTTCTCCTCTGCCTCGATCACCAGGTCGGGTCCAATGATTTTACGTTCTCCGGCTTGTGACCAGCTCAAAGGAGTTCGACACCTTCGTCCATACAGGGCCTCAAATGGTGCCATTTTCAAACTCGTCTGATAGCTGTTGTTGTACGAGAACTCTGCTAGGGGTAGGCATTTGTCCCAATTCTTGTCATAATGAATGACACAGGCTCTCAGCATGTCTTCAAGAATTTGGTTTACTCTTTCCGTTTGTCCATCAGTCTGAGGATGGTATGCTGAGCTGCGAATCAGTTTTGTGCCAAGAGACGTTTGCAGTTGTTCCCAAAAGCGTGCTACAAACTGAGGACCACGATCGGAGATAATTGTCTTAGGTATTCCATGCAGGCAAACAATACGATCGAGGTAAATCTCGGCATATTTCTTGGTAGAATAGGTGGTGTGTACCGGAAGAAAATGTGCCGTCTTTGTGAGTCTATCCACGATAACCCATATGGAATCATGTCTCTGGGAAGTGTTTGGTAGTCCAACGATGAAGTCCATACTTATGTCTTCCCATTTCCATGATGGTATAGGTAACGGTTGAAGTGTACCGGCTACCTTTAAGTGGCTAGCTTTCACTCTCTGGCACGTGTCACATTCTGAGACATACGTAGCAATTTCTCTTTTCATTCTAGTCCACCAGAAGTTTTGCCTTAGGTCTTGATACATTTTGCTACTGTCGGGGTGGATAGAGAATTTGGAAAGGTGTGCCTCATCGAGAATTTTCTTGCGGAGTTCACGATTCTTCGGAACGACTATACGGCTTTCGAACCATAGAACTCCCTTATGGTCCTGGCGGAAACATTTATACTTCTCCTCACCTAGAGAGAGTTTTTGTTTGATGATCTTAATTCCTTCATCATGTAGTTGTGCCATGACGATTTGGTCGTGAAGAGTGGGCTCAACTGAGATGTGATTTAGAGTGCTTTGGGAAATCATTTCCAAGTTAAGCTTCCTCATGTCTGCACACAATGTCTCATGGTAGAACTCCATGGATAAGCAATGGCAATGGGACTTGCGGCTTAGTGCATCAGCGACTACGTTAGCCTTGCCGGGGTGAT
Source organism: Panicum miliaceum (assembly GCA_032594955.1). Lineage (NCBI taxonomy): Eukaryota > Viridiplantae > Streptophyta > Magnoliopsida > Poales > Poaceae > Panicum > Panicum miliaceum. The sequence goes on along the minus strand of CM064066.1, from coordinate 26,169,534 downwards.
AGTGCACTTCAAGGTCATAATCCTTGATTAATTCTAGCCATCTCCGTTGTCTCATATTCAGATCGGCTTGGGTGAAGATATACTTGAGACTCTTATGATCCGTGTAGATATTGCACTGTGTACCCATGAGATAGTGCCTCCATATCTTCAGAGCGTGAATGACGGCTGCAAGCTCAAGATCATGAGTGGGATAATTCTGTTCGTGGGGCCGAAGGGCTCGTGAGGCATATGCAATCACTCGATTCTCTTGCATAAGCACACATCCTAGACCAGTACCCGATGCGTCACAATACACATCGAATGACTTGGTATTATCGGGTTGAGCTAACACAGGTGCAGTAGTCAGATGCTCTCTGAGAGTGTGGAAGGCTTCTTCACACTTCTCATTCCATACAAACTTTACTTCCTTCTTCAATAGTTCCGTCATGGGCTTAGCAATTCGAGAGAAATCCGGGATGAAGCGACGGTAGTAACCGGCTAAGCCGAGAAAACTGCGAATCTGATGAACAGAGGTAGGGGGTTTCCAATCCATCACCTCTTGTACCTTGCTGGGGTCAACAGCTATGCCTTCACTGGAGATCGTGTGACCTAAGAACTTTACAGTATCCAACCAAAACTCACACTTAGAAAACTTAGCATAGAGCTGATGGTCTCTGAGTCGCTGAAGGACAATGCGAAGGTGCTTGGCATGCTCTTCCTCATCCTCATACCAATCGTAACCATCGTTACATAACCCGTCCGTGTCCTTATGATTGCAGCGTGTAGTAGTCATTCAACTCCTATTTTCTCGCGAGTGACAGGAAATCACTCGACTTTTACCGGAGTCCTATTAGCACAGCATTCTATCGAACCTTACGTCTAGTTTTCAAGCAAGGGTTCCTGGTATCATGCAACTAAGTTTTCATCCAACTCCTATAAACTTAATGCACAAGCAAAGAGTAATGAGTTGCATAATTTCGGAAAGAATGGGTTATGCTCCGGGGCTTGCCTTCGCAGTTCGCTTGGGGCTCTTCCGAACTTGGGCTCGGGTCTTCCAAAGCTTCAGTTAGATTTGCTTGAGCTTCACGCTGCTCACTCTCGGACGCGGGCACCAGCTCGTAAGTTCCGTCGGCGAGAGTCGTCGATTCTACATGAGTGCACAAGTTTAAGTCGTGGAAATGGCACTTGATTACGATTTGAGAGTAATTACTACAATGGATAGTTTCTGGTCATGAAATTTTGGATTTAGGCACATCAGAGAAAGATGCGCTTACTGCAAAATTTTCAGCCAATTTTATGTAACAGATTAATTATGAAAAATACATTACATAGTGGCTGTTAGATCCTTGTTCTTTTTGTACAGAACAATTGATGCAACAAATGAGTCTAAGATTTTTACAGAGCTTTCACTTAAGGATGCAGAAGCTACTGTAATTTTTGTAGGATTTATCATGCAGTATTCAGAGCATAGAAAATATGACATTCTACACCTAGGCTATTCAAGGATTCATTTTTATAGGACCCTACACAGGGTGTTTGTCCCTGGAACTTTTTACACAGCAACCTCTACCATAGTGTATCTCCCAGTAAAAATTTGAGAATTTGCCAAGCTAAGATACTATTTTCTTGATTTAATGTATGTTATTAGCACATAAATCAAATAAGTAGGTTACTGTGAGATAAAAAGTCTCCTAATTTTCCTCTGGCTTCTAGGTACTAAGATATTTGCATAGAAAAGGTTTCATTGGGTGATTCACCACCTAACTGCAGGGATAAAACATTTTACTTAACCATGATATGAAACTAAGTCTAATAAACAGTAAAGCTAGAGATGAAATTTGGGCCTGATCTTTTTACACAGTCCTAATCATCAAGCAACTAACTTACTGCCCAAAATTTAGGGTCAGCATTCTTCTAGAACAGTGGGTACAAAATAAGTCTATTAAAGATTCTATTTAATGTAGAGCAAAATATGTTGAGATTCTGAGAAACCTTTTGTAACAAAAGTGGTAGAGTTTGTTCTGACGATTCCAGAACAGTTGAGTTTGCATTTTTCTGAATTTTCTACGATTTTATTCGAATTTTACAAGTTCACTGTATTTGAATCTAGATTTGAAACTTTCTTTTACAACTAGGTCCTTGAATCTTACGCGCAGACCCTTCTAAAGATTTGAATCCTTGCAATTGGGTCCTCGGGCGGCTCGGGTACGGCGGCCGGCTGAAATTCCGGCGAGGGGCTCGCCGGCGGCGAGGGGCGAGGGTCGGGGAAGGTTCAGGGGTGCGAGGGCTACCTTGTGGGGGTGTTGTTCAGGCGGGGGACGGTCGGGAAGGGCTCGCCGGCGTTGGAGCAGAGACGGTGGCGGCGCGGCACACGTCGACGGCGGTGCTCCGGCGGGCTTGGGGCGGTGTGGTCCGGTCGGCGAGCTTCAGCGGCGCGTGGGGAAGCTGCTCAGGGGCTCGGCTTGGACGGAGGAGGTCGGGGTCGTGCTGTCCACGGCGAGCAGGGGCGGCGGCGGCGGCGGCGGCGGCGGGCGGCGGTGCTCCGGCGGTCCTGGGCGGCGTTGGGTGGGTCGGCGAGCTGCGGTGGGGTGATGTAGTGGTGGCTGGGGGCTCAGTTGGGCAGGGGGCGGCTGCGGAGGGCTGTCCACGGGCGGGCGGCGCTCGGCGGCGGCAATGGCGACGGCGAGGTACTCTGGGCTGCGGTGGCTCGCGCGCGTGGCCGGGCGGGTCTTTTATAGGGGCCGGAGGGGGTGCGGAGGGGCCTGGTTAGCGCGCGGGGCGGAGGCACGGCACGGCGCGACGTGCGGCAGCGCGGGGCGCGGTGACTGGGCGGTCGAGATATGGCGTGAGCGCGGTGGGATAGTGCCGGGCGCGGAGTGGTGAAGCAGCAGCGGCAGCAGCTCGGGCGGAGGGGCGGGGCGCGGCGACTGGTGGGGCGCGGGGGCCGGGGCGGCACGGCGGAGCGCGGGGACGGGCCGGCCGAGATACGGCGCGGGCGCGGTGGGATAGCGCGGGACGCGGAGTGCTGGAGCAGCAACGGCAGCGGCTCGGGCGGAGGGTGGGCGCGGCGACTGGTGGGGCGCGGGGGCCGGGGCGGCACGGCGGAGCGCGGCGACTGGGCGGCCGGGCGGCGGGCTGGGCGCGGCAGCACGCGCGGGCGCTTACTGGCCGTGCAGCGTGGGGGCGGGGCAAAGCCGGCCGTGGCGGGGTGGTGCGGCGGCCACTGGCCTGGCGCCTCGCGCCGGTCAGGCGACGCCGGCCACCTGGCGCGCGGCGGTCGGGCGCGGAGGAGAGAGAGGGGGGGGGGCGAGGGGCCTGGATGCAAGAATTCGAAAAGTTTCAGGGGGCTGGGTGCAAACAGGGCGTTTTCTCCTCTTTCTGATTTGAATTTCAAAAACTTTTGAACACAAAAGTTGTTCAGAATAAAAAGTTCTACAACTTTGGTTTCAGGCAAAATCTCATTTGGCTTTGTGACAACCCTGGTAATTACAATTCCAAAATCAATGACATAAGCCTAACTCCATGTGTTAAACCGACTAATGAGAGGGTGGAAAGAATTTAAAACGGGTTCAGTTGGAATTTCAATTTTAATTTGGGCACATTTGGACACATTTGAAACTTTTAAATTAACTTTAAAACCATAAGCCAAATGAGGTTTTGCCTGAAACCAAAGTTATAGAACTTTTTATTTTGAGCAACTTTCGTGTTCAAAAGTTTTTGAAATTCAAATTAGAAAGAGGAGAAAACGCCCTATTTGCACCCAGCCCCCTGAACTTTTTCGAATTTTTGCATTTCAGTCCCTCGCTTCTCCCCCTCCTCTGCCGCGCCGCGCGCGCTCGCCCGCCCGCCACGCGCCAGGTGGCCGGCGTCGCCTGACCGGCGCGAAGCGCCAGGCCAGTGGCCGCCGCACCACCCCGCCACGGCCGGCTTTGCCCCGCCCCAACGCCGCGCCGGCGTTCTGCCGCCGCCCGCCGCAGCCAGTGCACGCCGTGCCGTGCCTCCGCCCCGCACGCTAACCAGGCCCCTCCTGTCCCTATAAAAGCGCCACCCCGGCCACGCGCGCGAGCCCCCGACCACCAGAACGCCTCGCCGTCGCCATCGCCGCCGCCGAGCACCACCCGTCCGTGGACAGCCCACTGCCGCCGCCCACTGCCCAAACTGAGCACCCAGCCACCACTACATCACCTCACCGCAGCTCGCCGACCCACCCAACGCCACCCAGAGCCACCGGAGCACCGCCGCCCGCGCTGCCGTCGCCGCCGCCGCCCCTACTCACCGTGGACAGCACGACCCCGACCCCCTCCGTCCAAGCCGAGCCCCGGAGTAGCTTCCCCACGCGCCACTGAAGCTCACCGACCGGACCACGCCGCCCCAAGCCCGCCGGAGCACCGCCGTCGACGCGAGCCGCGCCGCCGCCGCCTCTGCTCCAACGCCGGCGAGCCCTTCCCGGCCGTCCCCCACCTGAACAACACCCCCACAAGGTAGCCCTCGCACCCCTGAACCTTCCCCGACCCCCGCCCCTCGCCGCCGGCGAGCCCCCTCGCCGGAATTTCGGCCGGCCACCGTACCCGAGCCGCCGAGGACCCAATTGCAAGAATTTAAATCTTTAGAAGGGTCTGAGCGCAAGATTCAAGGACCTAGTTGTAAAAGAAAATTTCAAACCTAGATTCAAATTTAGTGAACTTGTAAAATTCGTATAAAATCGTAGAAAATTCAGAAAAATGCAAACTCAACTGTTCTGGAATCCTCAGAACAAACTCTACCACTTTTGTTACAAAAATTTTCTCAGAATCTCAAAATATTTTGCTCTATATTAAATAGAAGCTTTAATGGACATATTTTATACCCACTGTTCTAGAACAATTCTGACCCTGAATTTTGGGCAGTGAATTATATGCTGGATGATTAGGACTGTGTAAAAAGATCAGGCCCAAATTCCATCTCTAGATTTACTGTTTGTTAAACTTAGTTTTATATCATGTGTAAGAAGAATGTTTTATCCCTGCAGTTAGGTGGTGAGTCACCCATTGAAATTTTTCCTATGCTAATTTATTGGTAACTAGAAGCCAGAGAAAAATTAGGAGACTTTTTATCTCACAGTAACCTACTTATTTGATTTATGTGCTAATAACATACATTAAATCAAGCAAATAGTATCTTAGCTTGGAAAATTCTCAAATTTTTACTGGGAGTTACACTGTGCTAGCGGTTTCTGTGTAAAAAGTTCCATGGACAAAAACCCTGTGTAGGGTCCTGTAAAAATGAATCTTTGAATAGCCTAGGTGTAAAATGTCATATTTTCTATGCTCTGGATACTGCATGATAAATCCTACAAAAATTACAGTAGCTTCTGCATGCTCAAGTGAGAGCTCTGTAAAAATCTTAGACTCAATTGTTGCACCAATTGTTCTGTACAAAAAGAACAAGTATCTAACAGCAACAATGAAATATATTTTTCAGAATTAATCTGTTACATAAAATTGGCTGAAAATTTTACAGTAAGCACACCTTTCCTTGATGTGCCTAAATCCAAAATTTCATGACCAGAAACTATCCCTTTTAGTAATGACTCTCAAATCGTAATCAAGTGCTAGTTCCACGACTTAAACTTGTGCACTCATGTAGAATCGACGACTCTCGCCGACGGAACCTACGAGCTGGTGCCCGCGTCCGAGAGTGAGCAGCGTGAAGCTCAAGCAAATCCAACTGAAGCTTTTGAAGACCCGAGCCCAAGTTCGGAAGATCCCCAAGCGAACTGCGAAGGCAAGCCCCGGAGCATAACCCATTCTTTCCGAAATTATGCAACTCATTACTCTTGCTGGTGCATTAAGTTTATAGGAGTTGGATGAAAACTTAGTTGCATGATGTCAGGAACCCTTGCTTGGAAAACTAGATGTAAGGTTCGATAGAATGCTGTGCTAATAGGACTCCGGTAAAAGTCGAGTGATTTCCTGTCACTCGCGAGAAAATAGGAGTTGAATGACTACTACACGCTGCAATCATAAGGACACGGACGGGTTATGTAACGATGGTTACGATTGAGGCCCGTCTGTCTAGTGAAAAAAATGCTAAGGCCGCAGGGTGTGGTAGTGATGGTTAAGTCTTTGAACGTACTAAACACATGCCGAGATTATGGGAATCGGTAAGCTTAAGTACCTGATTGGCCCGGCAAGGGGACGGCATCCTACCCTTTGAACTTCGGTCCCATGTGCATATGGCGAGTGCAGAGAGTGGTCACGACCCGGCGCCGAACCGTGGCGTGGGGCTCTTGTACTCTCGGAGGGTAGCCCCGATCCACGACCCGGAAAGAAAGGGGAAAAGTTGCACGTGTGACTCTAGGGAGTAACCACGTGACGTGTGTTTGGGTTTCCCTTGCAAGGTTAAGAAATTCGATTCGAATCGTCCGTTTCTCACGGCTATTGAGACTGCTTAACCATTTTTACCCACAGAGTAAGAAGAGGAACAATGATGATGAATGAACTGGTTGGATGGAAAATTTAATGCTTCACCATGTATGTTTTAGATAGCTGCTTAGCTAGACTGGCTAACGAAACTAGAATCTTGAGCTAAAAGTTGAAAGTAAGGACCCACTTGTAGTTGCTTTTCGGCAAAACAAACCCCTGAGCCAAAAAGCCTGGCATGTCTAGAGTCGGTGGAGTAGATTCCACTACTCGGGTAAGTCTTGCTGAGTATTAGTATACTCAGCCTTGCTTGTGACTCGTTTTCAGGTGAGCCCTTCGAAGATATGATTGCTAGCTTGGCTTGGCCCTGCACTCTTCCCCCTGGATGGTCGGTGGAATGGGATGCGCCCCCGGCCAACGGTGATGGTGCCGAATGATGTCTCGTACGGGCTTCATCGGGACATCCTGTATCGTCGAGTAGCTATCATTGTTTTATTTTCCGCTGCAACTTAAACTCTGAAAAACTTCTTAGTTATGATCACTGAAGTACTTGGTTTCCAAACTCAAACTTGGTCTGTAATATTCACTTATGATAATTTTGTAATATTTGCTGGAATGTGGTATTCTCTGGGCTCATCATCGCATGAGCATTTGTATGTATGGCATTCGATCCGCTCTACCGTGGTTGTATCGGGAGGTTATACCCGACAGACCAGTGGATTACTCCGTTTGAAGTGTAAGGTTAACCGAGATCGCCCTAATAATGATGGTTAATACACTTGAGCCGGATTAATTCAGGTGGTTCTGCCACAGCTGGTATCAGAGCCGTAGCCGGTGCCACAGCTGGTATCAGAGCCATAGCCGGTGCCACGCTGGCAGCAGCGGACACCAGAGCCGAAATACATACGCCAGAGAATGCGACAAGCCTTAAAAACTCATTTTACTAAAACTTGACTAGAAGGATGTGTTGCGAAATGCGTTGGTACGTTAAGGATGGTGCCTAGTTCGTAAAGCCCTAAGGGATTATGGGGAAAGTTACTAGGTGGCTATCTAACTTCTATAAATATTATCAACTGACTTCCAGCACATTCCTTTCTGTCAAAACTTACTTTCATGCACAACCGACCTTAAATTCTGTAACGACGCACTCATCGCTAAGGTAAGAAGGTAAGGATCCTCAGCCAACTGAGGGAGCTTGGCCTTCCTGTCGGTGATGCGAACCGAACGCTGCCCTCAAGCAGTGGCTTACTTGAGGTGCTGCCAATATGCCAACTGTTAGTTGAACATATTGGGAGTAGAAGGTTCGGCGCAGGGTATGGCGATCGCTGTTCATACCCCCGTCTCATGACGGTACCCCCGTGAATACGCTATCTCGATAGCGTATGCTAACGTCGTCTGTACGGCGGGAATTGTACAGATATCGTTTCTATAAGTAAACGGTAATGATTGCGGACGCTTTCATGAGTGCTGGCATGAAAGGTTCATGAAATATATATATGCTTTGTCAATCTTCTGCAGGTACACTAACCGCGATCACGATAAGTTAAGGAACGATTAGAAAGACTCGACTAGCTATTATAGCGAGAGCCGTATTGTGTATGCCACCGAAACTATCATCGTAAGACCAAAGCTATTTGGCAATTGTTTTATTTGTGAGGACGAATAGGACGTGCATACATCATAAACATGTGTATCTGAAATCAAAAATGCGTTGTGTGAGAGTGGAAAGGTTCTTGCGTATCTAAACCATGGTTTGCATAAGGACTATCTAGCGAAACTGTCCGAAATCTGCCGTCACCAAAAAGAGCGATTTATTGGCCCAAGAAAATGACCTTTTCTGGAGAAGTTTGTGTTGAAAGAATTGTTCCAAATTTTGTGTTCTATCTCCTGTTCAAAAATGAAAAATTCTGAACTTATGAATAATAAGAAATAACAGAAACCTTGGAGCGTCAGATTTCTGTCCAGGATAAGCACTTCTGCCTCTTAAATTTTTAGGCCCCCTTCCTGCAGTTTTCTGCAAAAGAGCACAACACGAAACTTTTTCCAAATTTACCCAGGAAGCTTCTGTTAAAATTTGGTAAATTTTGGCTGGGTAGATTTTCCCTGGTGCACGAAACTCTAGCCCTCTGTTCACTGAAAATTCTGGGTAGACAGAGAGGTAAAACCTGAAAGGAACGACCATCTTGGAGACCTATTCAGCTCTGGAGTTGACTAGAAAAGTTGTTCACAAATACCTTAGGAGTGATCTGGTGAAATTTGAGAATTTTTGGATGAGAACTGTGGGAGTTATGATTATTTTTGCACACTATACAGAATCTGTCCTTGTGCTGTTCACAGTTTTTCGCTATCTCACTCCATTTGATCTTTTGTTCAGATGGCCGAGCCTGTTGATATGATGGTGGATGAGGATGGACGCGTACACTCGCAGTGTCTCCACTGGGAGGGCTTTCCCTCTATTTTGTGGGATGTTCTGCGTACCGCGGGCTATCTAATTCCCCCACGTTACGCCGGACTGGAGTTTGCAGAAAATGGAGTTACCCAGTGCCGTGTCAACGTGACTATCTTTCCGCACCCGCTACACCCGGAGTGGCCCGCCTTGGAGCTTGAGGCTGTTGGTCGCCGTTTGGCCGATACTTGGGAGCTTGCAGCCATGAGGGCGCTCACCACATTTTGTGCGCAGCGTCCCGAGGTTGTCACACTCGCTCCCATTGGATTGTTTCCTGCTGCCCAGGACAACGACCCCTTTTGGCTCAACAGGGTGCAGCACGCCCAGTATTTGGTAGACTTCCATGCCCAGGAGACTATCCATACCTCCGTGCGGTGCATGAGTGCACTCTACCGGCTTCAGACTCTCCAGAGTCAGGCACTCGAGCAGCTCACTGATCTTGCTCAGGCCTACCATATGATGGCAGATACCAGGGATGAGCAGATAAAGGAGCTCAGTCAGGATCTTGAGGACAGAGATGCTCAGATTGGCCAACTTGAGGGCCAAATCCAGGAGCAGGACACTATCATGGGGGAGAGAGATGCCACGATAGCACAGTTGGAGGAGCAGCTCCATGATCTGAACCTTGAGTTGGAAGATGCTAATGAGCACATTCAGTGGCATCATGATCAGAATGACCATCCCCATGAGGACGACATGGAGGAGGATGAGGAGAAGCCACAGGAGATTGATGGTATTTCCGGTATGGATTTCGAGGGTGAGGTGCCACAGCCACCTCAGATGGGAGCTCACTCTCCTGCTCACAGCGAGTCGTCCGTCAACGACTTGGATGATTTCTAGAGGACGACCTAGGAGGACTTTTGCACATACTCCTCGATAGGGTAGCCTAACTTTTGGCAAGTGTTGTAACAGGCTAACTAGGAGCTGAGTAACTCTTTCGTGATGGGTACACCTGAACCATGTGGATACCCTCAGCGTGTAAGGAACGGCGATAAACTTGGGTGATTTCGTTGTAAGTTGGTAAAACGATGAAATCCACAATCGCTGAAACTTGTCGGGAATTTTGTCCATGTCTCCTTACATTTCTGAGCTGTGAGTTGACTACCAAACCTGTCAGGAATTCTGTGATCTAGGGTCTCACAAAATTTCAACCCTATTGGATCTTGCTAGTTTGAGTTATAGGCCAGATACTATAACTCGCTCTGCCGAAAAACAGCCAAAACAGGGAAGCAAAGAGTGAACCGTTTGACCATCCTAGCCATCGATTTAGCATCTTGGCTGAATACCAAAGTGGTACATCTTTAAACTCCCTATCCGCTGCCAAAATATGAGAAACTTTGGATGAACCTACCAGGAGTTACAAAATTCTTATGGCAGACAGTTTTTATGCCTGTGATTCCATCCAGGACCTTTTGGAAGTCTACTATTCTGCGTTAGAGCTTTTTGAGTCATGGAAGCAATATGATCACATTGCTAATGAAGAACATTCGCCTTTTCAGATGGTTGGAGCAACCCGTGGTAACCCGGATGGTTTTGGTGCTAGCGCAAGTGGATCACAACCACAGCCGCCACCACCACTCAGTTTGGTGGAAGTAATGGCCGCTCAAACTGAGATACTTCGTCAGCTTGTCAAGGGGCAGGAAGCGATTTTTCAATGCCTGCAGCAACAACACCATCAAGGGGATGGGTGCAATGTCCACCATCCTCAGGTTGCTAGCTATCCCGAGCTCAATAACAAGATGATGGACACAAGAGACGTTTACTCAGACTCCTTATTGCCCCCATCACAACTTCCGATGAAACTTAAGGATCACCAAGTAAAGCGTCGGACTCTCAAGCCTGACCCATGCAGCATAGACTTGACTGGATGGGAAATTACCTGCACAGAATTCATCCCACGGGGCCGACGTCAAGTTAGCAAAACTACTGACGCCGGCACAGTCCTTCGAACACAAACTCGCTCACCTGTTCCGGAAAAGATAGACCCTGCCAAATGCACCACACCCAAGGGAGGTTCATTGGGTATGCCAGTAGCGATATCTTCAGATAACAAACAACCCCGTCGTCCAAGTGACAAAAACCGTTGCTTCAATTGTAGCAGTGCTAGCCATTTCGCTCGAGAATGCCCTCAGCCTAGGAAGCCAAAGCAGGGCCAAGGTTCTAGCCAAACCCATCAGAACAAGCGTAAAAGACAGAGGAACAAGAGCAAAGGACAGATTGATCAGCTTGAAGCGCTCTCTAAAGGTGCACCCTTAATAACACGCACATCCTCTATTTTAATAACAAGCCTGCAGTTATATTATTTGATTCTGGTGCATCGCATAGTTTCATAAGTGCAAAATTCGGTGCAAAAGTAGGCTTGGATGTTTGTCACACAAAAGGGTCATATATGATATCAACACCGGGTGGTAAAATTGCTTCAAACCAAATGGTCAGACAAGTACCAGTCAAATTGGGTAGTAAAACCATCGACACGGACCTTGTCCTTTTACCCCTTGACGGCATGGACATTATTTTGGGAATGAACTGGATGGCTATGCATGGAGTCACACTGGACCTTTCTTCCCGAGCCGTTGAGATAAATTCACCTAGTCACGGAGCCACTACCCTTTACCTACCATTCATAGATTGCACGAATTCCTGTGCTTATAAGATGGAAGGACTTAAGCTAGATGAGATTCTTGTGGTGAACGAGTATGCCGATGTTTTCCCGGATGACTTACCAGGAATGCCACCGGATAGGGATATTGAGTTCGTTATTGAACTACGACCAGGCACTGCACCTATATCCAAAAGACCGTATAGGATGCCCCCTAAAGAATTGGCCGAGCTGAAACTTCAACTCCAAGAACTACTGGACAAAGGTTTTATTCGCCCTAGCGCGTCACCTTGGGGATGTCCAGCCCTATTCGTAAAGAAGAAGGATGACAGTTTGAGATTATGTGTGGACTACCGACCTCTCAATGCGGTAACAGTTAAAAATAAATACCCACTTCCTCGCATCGATGTACTCTTCGATCAATTAGCTGGAGCCAGAGTCTTCTCAAAGATTGATCTTCGTTCGGGATATCATCAGATCAAGATTCGCCCGTGCGATATTCCTAAGACTGCCTTCTCCACACGATATGGACTATATGAATTCTTGGTCATGTCCTTTGGACTCACCAATGCCCCTGCCTACTTCATGTATCTCATGAATTCGGTATTCATGCCCGAACTTGACAAATTCGTCGTAGTGTTCATCGACGACATTCTTATCTATTCCAAGGATGAGGAAGAGCATGCCAAGCACCTTCGCATTGTTCTTCAGCGACTCAGAGACCATCAGCTCTATGCTAAGTTTTCTAAGTGTGAATTCTGGTTGGATACTGTAAAGTTCTTAGGTCACACGATCTCCAGCGAAGGCATAGCTGTTGACCCCAGCAAGGTACAAGAGGTGATGGATTGGAAACCCCCTACCTCTGTTCATCAGATTCGCAGTTTTCTCGGCTTAGCCGGTTATTACCGTCGCTTCATCCCGGATTTCTCTCGAATTGCTAAGCCCATGACGGAACTATTGAAGAAGGAAGTAAAGTTTATATGGAATGAGAAGTGTGAGGAAGCCTTCCACACTCTCAGAGAGCATCTGACTACTGCACCTGTGTTAGCTCAACCCGATAATACCAAGTCATTCGATGTGTATTGTGACGCATCAGGTACTGGTCTAGGATGTGTGCTTATGCAAGAGAATCGAGTGATTGCATATGCCTCACGAGCCCTTCGGCCCCACGAACAGAATTATCCCACGCATGACCTTGAGCTCGCAGCCGTCATTCACGCTCTGAAGATATGGAGGCACTATCTCATGGGTACGCAGTGCAATATCTACACGGATCATAAGAGTCTCAAGTACATCTTCACACAAGCCGATCTGAATATGAGACAACGAAGATGGCTAGAATTAATCAAAGATTATGACCTTGAAGTGCACTATCACCCCGGTAAGGCTAATGTAGTCGCGGATGCACTAAGCCGCAAGTCCCATTGCCATTGCTTATCCATGGAGTCCTACCATGAGACATTATGTGCAGACATGAGGAAGCTTAACTTGGAAATGGTTTCCTAAGGCACTCTAGATCACATCTCAATTGAGCCCACTCTTCACGACCAAATCGTCATGGCACAACTACATGATGAAGGAATCAAGATCATCAAACAAAAACTCTCTCTAGGTGAGGAGAAGTATAAGTGTTTCCGCCAGGACCATAAGGGAGTTCTATGGTTCGAAAGTCGTATAGTCGTTCCGAAGAATCGTGAACTCCGCAAGCAAATTCTCGATGAGGCCCACCTTTCCAAATTCTCTATCCACCCCGGCAGTAGCAAAATGTATCAAGACCTAAGGCAAAACTTCTGGTGGACGAGAATGAAAAGAGAAATTGCTACGTATGTCTCGGAATGTGACACGTGCCAGAGGGTAAAAGCCAGCCACTTGAAGCTAGCCGGTACACTACCACCGTTACCTATACCATCATGGAAATGGGAGGACATAAGTATGGACTTCATCGTGGGACTACCAAACACTTCCCAGAAACATGATTCCATATGGGTTATCGTTGATAGACTCACGAAGACGGCACATTTTCTTCCGGTGCACACCACCTATTCTACCAAGAAATATGCCGAGATTTACCTCGATCGTATTGTTTGCCTGCATGGAATACCTAAGACAATTATCTCCGATCGTGGTCCTCAGTTTGTAGCACGCTTTTGGGAACAACTGCAAACGTCTCTTGGTACCAAACTGATTCGCAGCTCAGCATACCATCCTCAGACTGATGGACAAACGGAAAGAGTAAACCAAATCCTTGAGGACATGCTGAGAGCTTGCGTCATCCACTATGACAAGAATTGGGACAAATGCCTACCCCTGGCAGAGTTCTCGTACAACAACAGCTACCAAACGAGTTTGAAAATGGCACCATTTGAGGCCCTGTATGGACGAAGGTGTCGAACTCCTTTGAGCTGGTCACAAACCGGAGAGCGTAAAATCATTGGACCCGACCTGGTAATCGAGGCAGAGGAGAAAGTAAAAGTAATACAAGCAAATCTTAAAGCCGCACAAGCCCGACAAAAGAGCTATTCTGACAAAAGGAGAAAGCCCCTAAAGTTCGAAGTTGGCGATCATGTCTATCTTCGAGTTTCACCAACCAAGGGAGTGCGAAGATTTGGGATCAAAGGCAAACTAGCTCCCCGTTATATTGGTCCTTACGAAATCATGGAGAGCTGCGGACCCGTAGCCTACAAATTACGACTGCCCCCTCAGCTCACGGCCACCCATGATGTCTTCCACGTATCTCAACTCAAGAAGTGTATTCGAGTCCCTACCGAGATTGTGGAACAACAAGAAATATCGTTGGAACCCGACCTCTCGTATGTCGAACACCCAGTTAAGATTTTGGATCAAAAAGAAAGAGAGACCAGGAGGAAAGTGATTAGAATGTATAAAATACAATGGAATCGCCACACGGAAGAAGAAGCCACCTGGGAAACGGAAAGCTACCTGAACCAACATTTCCCTGGGTTTCTTGCCTCAACCACTGGTATGTGCACCCACGCCCACACTAAGAATTACCGAATCTCGGGGCAAGATTCTTGTTAAGGGGGGGGAGGCTGTGACAACCCTGGTAATTACAATTCCAAAATCAATGACATAAGCCTAACTCCATGTGTTAAACCGACTAATGAGAGGGTGGAAAGAATTTAAAACGGGTTCAGTTGGAATTTCAATTTTAATTTGGGCACATTTGGACACATTTGAAACTTTTAAATTAACTTTAAAACCATAAGCCAAATGAGGTTTTGCCTGAAACCAAAGTTGTAGAACTTTTTATTTTGAGCAACTTTCGTGTTCAAAAGTTTTTGAAATTCAAATCAGAAAGAGGAGAAAACGCCCTGTTTGCACCCAGCCCCCTGAACTTTTTCGAATTTTTGCATTTCAGTCCCTCGCTTCTCCTCCTCCTCTGCCGCGCCGCGCGCGCTCGCCCGCCCGCCGCGCGCCAGGTGGCCGGCGTCGCCTGACCGGCGCGAAGCTCCCGGCCAGTGGCCGCCGCACCACCCCGCCACGGCCGGCTTCGCCCCGCCCCAACGCCGCGCGGCCAGTCCCCGCCCGCGCGTGCTGCCGCGCCCAGGCCGCCGCCCGCCCGCCCAGTGGCCGCGCTCCGCCGTGCCGCCCCGGCCCCCGCGCCCCACCAGTCGTCGCGCCCGCCCTCCGCCCGAGACGCTGCCGCTGCTGCTTCCCCACTCCGCGCCCGGCACTATCTCCTCGCGCCCACGCCAGTATCTCGGCCGCCCAGTCGCCCGCGCCCGCTCGCCGCACGCCGCGCCGGCGTTCTGCCGCCGCCCGCCGCAGCCAGTGCACGCCGTGCCGTGCCTCCGCCCCGCACGCTAACCAGGCCCCTCCTGTCCCTATAAAAGCGCCACCCCGGCCACGCGCGCGAGCCCCCGACCACCAGAACGCCTCGCCGTCGCCATCGCCGCCGCCGAGCACCACCCGTCCGTGGACAGCCCACTGCCGCCGCCCACTGCCCAAACTGAGCACCCAGCCACCACTACATCACCTCACCGCAGCTCGCCGACCCACCCAACGCCACCCAGAGCCACCGGAGCACCGCCGCCCGCGCTGCCGTCGCCGCCGCCGCCCCTACTCACCGTGGACAGCACGACCCCGACCCCCTCCGTCCAAGCCGAGCCCCGGAGTAGCTTCCCCACGCGCCACTGAAGCTCACCGACCGGACCACGCCGCCCCAAGCCCGCCGGAGCACCGCCGTCGACGCGAGCCGCGCCGCCGCCGCCTCTGCTCCAACGCCGGCGAGCCCTTCCCGGCCGTCCCCCACCTGAACAACACCCCCACAAGGTAGCCCTCGCACCCCTGAACCTTCCCCGACCCCCGCCCCTCGCCGCCGGCGAGCCCCCTCGCCGGAATTTCGGCCGGCCGCCGTACCCGAGCCGCCGAGGACCCAATTCCAAGAATTTAAATCTTTAGAAGGGTCTGAGCGCAAGATTCAAGGACCTAGTTGTAAAAGAAAATTTCAAACCTAGATTCAAATTTAGTGAACTTGTAAAATTCGTATAAAATCGTAGAAAATTCAGAAAAATGCAAACTCAACTGTTCTGGAATCCTCAGAACAAACTCTACCACTTTTGTTACAAAAATTTTCTCAGAATCTCAAAATATTTTGCTCTACATTAAATAGAAGCTTTAAAGGACATATTTTATACCCACTGTTCTAGAACAATGCTGACCCTGAATTGTTGGCAGTGAATTAGTTGCTGGATGATTAGGACTGTGTAAAAAGATCAGGCCCAAATTCCATCTCTAGATTTACTGTTTGTTAAACTTAGTTTTATATCATGTGTAAGAAGAATGTTTTATCCCTGCAGTTAGGTGGTGAGTCACCCATTGAAATTTTTCCTATGCTAATTTATTGGTAACTAGAAGCCAGAGAAAAATTAGGAGACTTTTTATGTCACAGTAACCTACTTATTTGATTTATGTGCTAATAACATACATTAAATCATGAAAATAGTATCTTAGCTTGGAAAATTCTCAAATTTTTACTGGGAGTTACACTGTGGTAGAGGTTTCTGTGTAAAAAGTTCCATGGACAAAAACCCTGTGTAGGGTCCTGTAAAAATGAATCTTTGAATAGCCTAGGTGTAAAATGTCATATTTTCTATGCTCTGGATACTGCATGATAAATCCTACAAAAATTACAGTAGCTTCTGCATGCTCAAGTGAGAGCTCTGTAAAAATCGTAGACTCAATTGTTGCACGAATTGTTCTGTACAAAAAGAACAAGTATCTAACAGCAACAATGAAATATATTTTTCAGAATTAATCTGTTACATAAAATTGGCTGAAAATTTTACAGTAAGCACACCTTTCCTTGATGTGCCTAAATCCAAAATTTCATGACCAGAAACTATCCCTTATAGTAATGACTCTCAAATCGTTATCAAGTGCTAGTTCCACGACTTAAACTTGTGCACTCATGTAGAATCGACGACTCTCGCCGACGGAACCTACGAGCTGGTGCCCGCGTCCGAGAGTGAGCAGCGTGAAGCTCAAGCAAATCCAACTGAAGCTTTTGAAGACCCGAGCCCAAGTTCGGAAGATCCCCAAGCGAACTGCGAAGGCAAGCCCCGGAGCATAACCCATTCTTTCCGAAATTATGCAACTCATTACTCTTGCTGGTGCATTAAGTTTATAGGAGTTGGATGAAAACTTAGTTGCATGATGTCAGGAACCCTTGCTTGGAAAACTAGATGTAAGGTTCGATAGAATGCTGTGCTAATAGGACTCCGGTAAAAGTCGAGTGATTTCCTGTCACTCGCGAGAAAATAGGAGTTGAATGACTACTACACGCTGCAATCATAAGGACACGGACGGGTTATGTAACGATGGTTACGATTGAGGCCCGTCTGTCTAGTGAAAAAAATGCTAAGGCCGCAGGGTGTGGTAGTGATGGTTAAGTCTTTGAACGTACTAAACACATGCCGAGATTATGGGAATCGGTAAGCTTAAGTACCTGATTGGCTCGACAAGGGGACGGCATCCTACCCTTTGAACTTCGGTCCCATGTGCATATGGCGAGTGCAGAGAGTGGTCACGACCCGGCGCCGAACCGTGGCGTGGGGCTCTTGTACTATCGGAGGGTAGCCCCGATCCACGACCCGGAAAGAAAGGGGAAAAGTTGCACGTGTGACTCTAGGGAGTAACCACGTGATGTGTGTTTGGGTTTCCCTTGCAAGGTTAAGAAATTCGATTCGAATCGTCCGTTTCTCACGGCTATTGAGACTGCTTAACCATTTTTACCCACAGAGTAAGAAGAGGAACAATGATGATGAATGAACTGGTTGGATGGAAAATTTAATGCTTCACCATGTATGTTTTAGATAGCTGCTTAGCTAGACTGGCTAACGAAACTAGAATCTTGAGCTAAAAGTTGAAAGTAAGGACCCACTTGTAGTTGCTTTTCGGCAAAACAAACCCCTGAGCCAAAAAGCCTGGCATGTCTAGAGTCGGTGGAGTAGATTCCACTACTCGGGTAAGTCTTGCTGAGTATTAGTATACTCAGCCTTGCTTGTGACTCGTTTTCAGGTGAGCCCTTCGAAGATATGATTGCTAGCTTGGCTTGGCCCTGCACTCTTCCCCCTGGATGGTCGGTGGAATGGGATGCGCCCCCGGCCAACGGTGATGGTGCCGAATGATGTCTCGTACGGGCTTCATCGGGACATCCTGTATCGTCGAGTAGCTATCATTGTTTTATTTTCCGCTGCAACTTAAACTCTGAAAAACTTCTTAGTTATGATCACTGAAGTACTTGGTTTCCAAACTCAAACTTGGTCTGTAATATTCACTTATGATAATTTTGTAATATTTGCTGGAATGTGGTATTCTCTGGGCTCATCATCGCATGAGCATTTGTATGTATGGCATTCGATCCGCTCTACCGTGGTTGTATCGGGAGGTTATACCCGATAGACCAGTGGATTACTCCGTTTGAAGTGTAAGGTTAACCGAGATCGCTCTAATAATGATGGTTAATACACTTGAGCCGGATTAATTCAGGTGGTTCTGCCACAGGCTTCTGGTTTGAAAGTTAAATTTAAAAGTTCAAAAATAACCAAATGTGCTCAAATTAAATTTGAATTCCAACTGAACTCGTTCAAATTCTTTCCACCCTTTTATTAGTTGGTTTAAACATAGAGTTAGGCTAATGACATTGATTTTGGGAAATGTAATTACCAGGGTTGTCACACAATCCGTACGAACTCGTGAAAGTAGAAAATATTGGCGAAGTCGCCGACTTGAAAGTAAATTGCTAGAAAAGTAGAAGTATTGTTGTTGATTGATGTGTTGATTTTTTCAAGACCCTGACGACTCCTATTTATACCCTAGAGCTAGGACTCCTGGTCGATCACGACTTGTTACAACCTTATTTAAACTACTATATCTATAAGAAATTTAAAAGGAAACGGACTCCCGCAGAATCTTCCGCCGCCGTTCCCTAATTCAATCAGGATTTCCTTCAATTGCTCCTTGACTGACTTAGCGTGCCCCCTTTGACCATCTTTTGACCAGGACCCTCCGAAATAGTTCCATCCTATTGGCGCAGGCTGTATCACCAATCGGCCGTTTTCCAACTGTTACCTCAATCGGCCGATCCCTTACTGTAGCCCTCAGATCTGCCGCATCGGCCAATCTTCTCCTCCTGACGCCGATTCAACACGTGTCAAAATCTGGCGTCAACACATGCCCCCCAGTTTCGGAGTAAAATATAACTTTTTCTTCGAAACTCTTTCTTTAATCCTTTCCTCCGAAACGGGCGCAGTAAAATCTTCTTCCGTTCCGCGGCACAATGATTGCAATTTCCTCGAACCGAGCGCGCGAAACGACCGCTCCTCTGGAACTCGTGTAGACGGCGCAGTAAAAATACCATCTTTGCCCTCGCTTCCCTGATTTTTCTTAAGTACTGGCCTTCTCCGCCTATCCTTCCCCACGAATCTAGCATTCTCTTCCGACGAACCGCTGTTCATCTTCCTCCAAGCTCTCTCGATCTCCAAGCACTTCCCCCTTCCCGGCGATCTCATCCGCGGTCTGCTCCAACCCTCCAATGGCGTCACCATCGGTGACCGCCCCATCTACGGAGGCTCCATCGGCAACTCCTTCGGCGGCGGTGGCCCAATCGGCGGCTTCCCCAGCGGTGTCATCGGCGACGATGGTCTCCATCCTAGAGGTAAATGTTCGAAATTTTCTCCTTTTCGCCTTTCTATTGCTTCGGTATTTTCCGGACCCTCTCTCAGTTTCTTCCCCTTTTCCCTTTTTTAGGCACTTAGGCACCGAATTACCATTCCACTCTCAGAATCCCTTGACCTCATCTGTTTGGGCCCTATGGGGAACCCTGATCCAACGGACCTGATCAGCTTAGAAACCCATAGAATCCCTTTTAAGCAATCATCTATGGATTTAAATCACTGGGTAGGCGCTTTCAGATCCTGGCCAAATGAAACACCCGGGTGGAGAGAATGGTACCAAAGAGTTGCCGGATCTTGGAGGGTTCAGTGGGAAGAACGAAAAATCGGCCAGTGCATAGATTTGTCTTTGTCTCAGATGGAAAGAAACGAACCTCTGGTCATGGTAGCCTCTTATTTTCGGTCCGATGCACTTAATGCGTTCCTTTTCGGGCACGGACCTATGACCCCGACCTTGGCCGATGTTCTGCTGTTGACCGGCCTCGATGTTGTGGCAGAACCACCTGAATTAATCCGGCTCAAGTGTATTAACCATCACCATTAAGGCAATCTCGGTTAACCTTACACTTCAAACGGAGTAATCAAACGGAGATAATATCCGATACAACCACGGTAAGCGGATCGAGCGCCATACATACAAATGCTCACGCGACGATGAGCTCAGAGAATACCACATCCAAGCAAATATTACAACATTATCATAAGTAAATATTACAGACCAAGTTTTGAGTTTAGAAACCAAGTACTTCAGTGATCATAACTAAGAAGTTCTTCAGAGTTTAAGTTGCAGCGGAAAATAAAATAACGAAAGCTACTCGACGATAAGGATGTCTCGATGAAGCCCGTACGAGACATTACTCGACATTATCTCCGTTGGACGGGGGCGTATCCCATTCCACCGACCAACCAGGGGGAAGAGTGCAGGGCCAAGTCAAGCTAGCAATCATGTCTTCGAAGGTCTCACCTGAAAACGAGCCACAAGCAAGGCTGAGTATACTAATACTCAGCAAGACTTACCCGTGTAGTGGAATCTACTCCACCGACTCTAGACATGCAAGGCTTTTTGGCTCAGGGGTTTGTTTTGCCGAAAAGCATCTACGAGTGGGTCCTTACTTTCAACTTTTAGCTCGAGATTCTAGTTTCATTAACCATTCTAGATAAGCAGCTATCTAATAGCATACATGGTGAAGCATTAAATTTTCATCCAACCAGTTCATTCATCCTCATTGTTCCTCTTCTTACTCTGTGGGTAAAAATGGTTAAGCAGTCTCAATAGCCGTGAGAAACGGACGATTCGAATCGAATTTCTTAACCTTGCAAGGGAAACCCAAACACACGTCACGTGGTTACTCCCTAGAGTCACACGTGCAACTTTTCCCCTTTCTTTCCGGGTCGTGGATCGAGGCTACCCTCCGAGAGTACAAGAGCCCCACGCCACGGTTCGGCGCCGGGTCGTGACCACTCTCTGCACTCGCCATATGCACATGGGACCGAAGTTCAAAGGGTAGGTTGCTGCCCACTTGCCGGGCCAATCAGGTACTTAAGCTTACCGATTCCCATAATCTCGGCATGTGTTTAGTACGTTCAAAGACTTAACCATCACTACCACACACTGCGGCCTTAGCATTTTTCACTAGACAGACGGGCCTCAATCATAAACATCGTACCATAGCCCGTCCGTTGTCCTTATGATTGCAGCGTGTAGTAAACATTCAACTCCTATTTTCTCGCGAGTCACAGGAAATCACTCGGCTTTTACCGGAGTCATATTAGCACAGCCTTCTATCGAACCTTACGTCTAGTTTTCAAGCATGGGTTCCTAACATCATGCAACTAAGTTTCCATTCAACTCCTATAAACTTAATGCACAAGCAGAGAGTAATGAGTTGCATAATTTAGGAAAGAGATGGGTTATGCTCCGGGGCTTGCCTTCGCAGTTAGCTTGGGGCTCTTCCGAACATGGGCTCGGGTCTTCAAGAGCTTCAGTTAGATTCACTTGAGCTTCATGCTGCTCACTCTCGGACGCGGGCACCAGCTCGTAAGTTCCGTCGGCGAGAGTCGTCGATTCTACATGAATGCACAAGTTTAAGTAGTGGTGATGGTAACGACACGATTTAAGTGTAATTACTACAGTGGATAGTTTCTGGTCATGAAACTTTGGGTTTAGGCACATCAGGGAAAGATGTGCTTACAGTAAAATTTTTAGACAATTTCATCTAACAGATTAATTATGAAAAATATATTACATAGTTGCTGTTAGCCCTTTGTTATTTTTGTACAGAACAAATGGTGCAACATCTGAGTCTAAGATTTTTACAGAGCTTTCATTTAAGCATGCAGGAGCTATTGTAATTTTTGTAGAATTTATTATGCAGTTTCAGAGCATAGTAAATGTGACATTACACACCTTGGTTATTCAAGGATTTATTTTTACAGGACCCTACACTGGGTTTTTGTCCATGAAACATTTTACACAGCAACCCCTACCACTGAGTATACCCTAGTAAATATTTGAGAATTTTCCAAGCTAGGATACTATTTTCTTGATTTAAGGTATGTTATTAGCACATAAATCGAATAAATAGGTTCCTGTGAGATATAAAGTCTCCCAATTTTCCTCTGGCCTCTAGGTGCTACTACACCAGCATAGAAAAAGTTTCATTAGGTGATTCATAACCTAACTGC
This sequence comes from Panicum miliaceum, assembly GCA_032594955.1. Taxonomy (NCBI): domain Eukaryota; kingdom Viridiplantae; phylum Streptophyta; class Magnoliopsida; order Poales; family Poaceae; genus Panicum; species Panicum miliaceum. The sequence goes on along the minus strand of CM064066.1, from coordinate 26,147,229 downwards.
AGGGATAAAAATATTTAGCCACTTATGGTATGACACTAAGTTTAATAAACAGTATAGCTAGAGATGGAATTTGGGCCTGATCTTTTTACACAGTCCTAATCATCAAGCAACTACCTTACTGCCCAAAAGTTAGGGGCAGCACTGATCTACAACAATGGGTACAAAATAAGTCCATTAAAGCTTCCATTTAATGTAGAGCAAAATATGTCGAGAACCTGAGAAACTTTTTGTAACAAAAGTTGTAGAGTTTCTTCTAAGGATTCCAGAACAGTTGAGTTTGAATTTTTCTGAATTTTCTACGATTTTATACGAATTTTACAAGTTCACTGAATTTGAATCTAGATTTGAAACTTTCTTTTACAACTGGGTCCTTGAATCTTACGCGCAGACCCTTCTAAAGATTTAAATTCTTGAAATTGGGTCCTCGGGCGGCTCGGGTACGGCGGCCGGCCGAAATTCCGGCGAGGGGCTCGCCGGCGGTGAGGGGTGAGGGTCGGGGAAGGTTCAGGGGTGCGAGGGCTACCTCGTGGGGGTCTTGTTCGGGTGGGGGACGGCCGGGAAGGGCTCGCCGGCGTTGGAGCAGAGGCGGGTGGCGGTGCGGCACGCGTCGACGGCGGTGCTCCGGCGAGCTTGGGGCGGCCTGGTCCGGTCTGTGAGCTTTAGTGGCGCGTGGGGAAGCTGCTCAGGGGCTTGGCTTGGGCGGAGAAGGTCGGGGTCGAGCTGTCCACGGCGAGCAGGGGCGGCGGCGGCAGCACGAGCGGCGGCGCTCCGGTGGTTCTGGGCGGCGTTGGGCGGGTCGGCGAGCTTCAGGGGGATGATGTAGTGGTGGCTGGAGGTTCAATTTGGGCAGGGGGCTGCTGTGGAGGGCTGTCCACGAGCGGGCGGCGCTCGGCGGCGGCAATGGCGGTGGCGACGGCGTTCTGGCTGAGGTGGCTCGCGCGGGCGGCGGGGGCGCGGCTTTTATAGGAGCAGGAGGGAGTGGAGGGGCCTGGGCGATGCGCGGGCGGAGGCACGGCACGGCGTGCACTGGCCACGGTGCGCGGCAGCAGGGCGCCGGCGCGGCGTGCGGCGAGCGGGCGCGGGCGACTGGGCGGCCGGGATTTGGCGTGGCAGAGAGGGGATAGCGTGGCGCGCGGATTGGAGAAGGAGCTGCTGCAGCGGCTTGGGCGGAGGGCAGACGCAGCGACGGGCGGGGCGTGGGAGCCGGGTTGGCACGGCGAGGTGCGGCGGTTGGGCGCGGTGGGCGGCCAGGCTGGGCGCGGCAGCGGCGTGCGCACGCGCGGGGCGCGCACTGGGCAGCGCGGCGTGGGGAGGGGGCAAAGCCGGGCGTGGGGGAGTGGCGCGGCGGCCACTGGCCTGGCGCCTCGCGCCGGTCAGGCGGCGCCGGCCACCTGGCGCGCGGTCGGGCGGGGAGGAGAGAGAGCGGGGGGGTGGGGGGGGGGGGAGCGAGGGGCCTGATTGCAAGAATTTGAAAAACTTCAGGGGGCTGGGTGCAAACAGGGCGTTTTCTCCTCTTTCTAATTTGAATTTCAAAAACTTTTGAACATGAAAGTTGTTCAGAATAAAAAGTTCTACAAGTTTGGTTTCAGGCAACATCTCATTTGGCTTATGGTTTGAAAGTTAATTTAAAAATTCAAAAGTATCCAAATGTGCCCAATTCAATTTGAATTTCAACTTAACTCGTTCTAATTCTTTTCACCCTTTTATTAGTTGGTTAAGCATAGGGTTAGGCTACTGACCTTGATTTTAGAAATGAAATTTTACCAGGGTTGTCACAGATGTCTCCTCCGCCGATACCCCCTTCAATTACCTGTTCAAGCCATCACATCGGCTGGAGACCAAAGGAATCGGCGGGTGGAAAGGATATATCAGCAAAAACATGAAGACCGGGACAGTCTCACAGAGGGAGCATACTGCCTTTTTGATGATGTGGCTGGAAAAGCATTTCTTCTATGGCAGAGCAGTTGGCCCCTCTTCAAATACTCAAGCTTTGGCAGAGGCTTTATCACAAGGATCGGCCATCCCCCTTGGAAAACACTTGCTGGGATCGGCGTATTACCTGATGCACCAAATCGGCACCAAGCTGTCGAAGGGGGAGCCGATCGGGAACCCTCGTGGTCCTTGGTGGTTCATCACCCTCTGGCTCAATTTACACATGAGCAAGGTCTCTTAGCAACGGATAGAGACAAAAACCTTCCCCAATATCGAGTCAGAGGAGAGTCCATCAGTTCGTCGCCGCTGCAGATCTTTTGGAGAAGCGGTATCAGCCTTCCCCGGCTGCCAGTTCACTGCCACCCGCACAGCTGAGTACTTTAGATGTTTTTACCATGGCCTTAGTGAAGAGATGATCAGCTGGCACCCATATCAGGCAGTAGAGCCGATTTTCGAATTACCCATATGCTACGACTGCTCCACTCATACTTTTGACAGAGAGCTCATGGATGTCTTGATCAAACCGGGGATTCTGCCAGCCAACTTTTTCTTAGGAAAGGACTCTCCCACCTACGAATTCTATAATCCATCGGCTGCGGCAAGGCAACTGGGTTTCGGCCAACTGCCGATTCGGGTCTACTTCGCCGGTCAGGCGAAATTCAGAGATGGTCTGACCTCAAGTCTTGATTACAGTCGGCTGTGCGATCTAGTACCCGATTCCAGCACTATTGACCTGAATAATTGGTCAGTTGCCTCTTTTGCCACCCAACAATTCAAATTATGGTGGGCAGAATGGAAGCAACACCTTTTCTGTAAATCTCCATCGTCTTACTGCAACATCCTGGACCCAGAGAGCATTGATTCAAATGCAGCGGTATGTCCTTTTTCTCAGCCGATTCCAATGCTATTTCCTTCTACATTGTCATCTTGTTATTAACTCATGTTCATCTCTTCAGTCTGAAAGCCATATCCCTCCGATGCGGAGCCGAAGCGGCCGGCCGATTTGTGACAACCCTGGTAATTACATTTCCAAAATCAATGTCATTAGCCTAACTCTATGTTTAAACCAACTAATGAAAGGGTGGAAAGAATTAAAACGAGTTCAGTTGGAATTCAAATTTAATTTGAGCACATTTGGTTACTTTTGAACTTTTAAATTTAACTTTCAAACCATAAGCCAAATGAGTTTTTGCCTGAAACCAAAGTTGTAGAACTTTTTATTTTGAACAACTTCCGTGTTCAAAAGTTTTTGAAATTCAAATCAGAAAGAGGAGAAAACGCCCTGTTTGCACCCAGCCCCCTGAAACTTTTCGAATTCTTGCATCCAGGCCCCTCGCCCCCCCCCCCCCTCTCTCTCTCCTCCGCGCCCGACCGCCGCGTACCACTTTTGTTACAGAAAGTTTCTCAGAATCTCAACATATTTTGCTCTACATTAAATGGAAGCTTTAATGGACTTATTTTGTACCCACTGTTGTAGAACAATGCTGACCCTAAATTTTCGGCAGTAAGTTAGTTGCTTGATGTTTAGGACTGTGTAAAAAGATCAGGCCCAAATTCCAACTCTAGCTTTACTGTTTATTAAACTTAGTTTCATACCATGTTTAAGTAGAATGTTTTATCCCTGCAGTTAGGTGGTGAATCACCCAATGAAAGTTTTTCTATGCTAATATATTGGTAACTAGAAGCCAGAGAAAAATTAGGAGACTTTTTATCTCACAGTAACCTATTTATTGGATATGTGTGCTAATAACATACATTAAATCAAGAAAATAGTATCTTAGCTTGGAAAATTCTCACATTTTTACTAGGAGATACACTTTGGTAGTGGTTGCTGTGTAAAAAGTTCCAGGGACAAAAACCCTGTGTAGGGTCCTGTAAAAATGAATCCTTGAATAGCCTAGGTGGAGAATGTCATATTTTCTATGCTCTAAATACTGCATGATAAATCCTACAAAAATTACAGTAGCTTCTGCATGCTTAAGTGAAAGCTCTGTAAAAATCTTAGACTCATTTGTTGCACCAATTGTTCTGTACAAAAAGAACAAGGATCTAACAGCAACTATGTAATGTATTTTTTATAATTAATCTGTTACATAAAATTGGCTGAAAATTTTACAGTAAGCACATCTTTCCTTGATGTGCCTAAATCCAAAATTTCATGACCAGAAACTATCCATTGTAGTAATTACTCTCAAATCGTAATCAAGCACCATTACCACTACTTAAACTTGTGCATTCATGTAGAATCGACGACTCTCGCCGACGGAACTTACGAACTGGTGCCCGCGTCCGAGAGTGAGCAGCGTGAAGCTCAAGCGAATCTAACTGAAGCTCTTGAAGACCCGAGCCCAAGTTCGGAAGATCCCCAAGCGAACTGCGAAGGCAAGCCCCGGAGCATAACCCATCTCTTTCCTAAATTATGCAACTCATTACTCCTTGCCTGTGCATTAAGTTTATAGGAGTTGAATGAAAACTTAGTTGCATGATGTTAGGAACCCTTGCTTGAAAACTAGACGTAAGGTTCGATAGAATGCTGTGCTAATAGGACTCCGGTAAAAGTCGAGTGATTTCCTGTCACTCGCGAGAAAATAGGAGTTGAATGACTACTACACGCTGCAATCATAAGGACACGGACGGGTTATGTAACGATGGTTACGATTGAGGCCCGTCTGTCTAGTGAAAAATGCTAAGGCCGCAGGGTGTGGTAGTGATGGTTAAGTCTTTGAACGTACTAAACACATGCCGAGATTATGGGAATCGGTAAGCTTAAGTACCTGATTGGCCCGGCAAGGGGACGGCATCCTACCCTTTGAACTTCGGTCCCATGTGCATATGGCGAGTGCAGAGAGTGGTCACGACCCGGCGTTTTCATTAGTTGGTTTAAACATAGAGTTAGGCTAATTACATTGATTTTGGAAATGTAATTACCAGGGTTGTCACACGATTGACAGTCATCACCAATACACGCCGTATCCACTTATCGGCTTCCATGCTCCAACTGTCAAAGATATCTCCACTGGCCGATCGAAGCGAGCACCGAAAAGGCCAACATCAAAGATAACCAGCCGTCAGGTGCGAGTTCGCATTGAATCGGCCGATCAAGCGGCAATAGCATCGGCTGAAATTCCCCATATTGGATCGGCCAGCCAGATGGCAGTGGTATCGGCCGAGACTTCCCGCATCGGATCGGCCAACCAAGTAGTGGTGACACCAGCCGAGACTCCCATTCCTTTATCTTTGCCGGTTGTCGAGATGGCCGATCCCCAAGTCACTGCTGAAGTCGGGGCAGCTGCAGCATCACTATTAGTAGAAGCTGTTCAGGTAATTTTACTTATCTCATATATTCTTCAAATCTTCCACTGACTTCAACTCTCTTCCTCTGCCAGACTGCACAAGCTATCCCACCACAATCTCCGCAGCAATCGGCCACGTCCCAAGTGGGAACCGAGACTCCAACAGCTCCTATCATCGAGGTAAACGATCTCTTACCTTAAATTCTTAATTCTCAGAAAACTTAACCGATCTTGATGCAAGCCGATTTGGGTATGCCAACTGCAACCCCACAACAGGCATCGGTCGGGAGATCCACAGAGGTATGGAAAATTTCTGTCACCATCTTACTTCAATTTCCCATAGCATATTCCCAGGATCTTCTTTTATGTCTTTTTCAGGAAGCTGGTCCAAGTGTAGTGCCAATAATCGTTGAATCTTCCTCTTCCGACGAGCCAAATGCACCAGTCCCTGAGACAAGGGAAACACTCCCACCGGCGCAGGCAAGAGAAATTCGCTTTAAAGAGGTAACAATCTTACCATTAGAATCGGCCGATTTCCTTTCACTGCTTGCTCACCCTTTACTTTATTTCCTCACAGGAGCAAGATACCCCCAACAACAGCATCTTCTCTTTTGCCGTCTCCTTGGCCGATGACGAAGAAATTCCTCCACACCCAATTCCATCGAGCTCCACCTCCGACGATGTCCGCGCCAAGCTCGAAAGCATGCGCACTCTCCTTGAAGACGACATCGGCCGATTGGTAGAAGATGCATCACCGATTCGATGACTTTTCAACGAGATCAAAGGTCGAATACCGGAAGAAGTATCAGAAAATTTAGCATATGCTGCCTATATAGAGGGCATGCAGATTCCGGTTTCCAGGGCGCTGCGCCATATGGCCGATCGTGCTCAGATGGCAAAAACCCAGGAGGAGGTCGATTCATACAAGCATCGGACTTAGAAAGTACACCACAGGATCAACTTCCTCGAAATTTCCGTCCGGACATCGTCGGCGCAATAGATCGGCTGAAACGGAGGAGAGCAGAACTGGCCAAGGAGATGGAAAAGATAACCAAAGAGATAGCCGCTGAAGAGAAGAAGCTCCAAGAACTACCATCCATCATCAGCGAGCTGAAGCAAGAAAGACAGCATCTGGCCCACGAAACAATAAGGCTCCGTCGCCGTGTGTCAAAAGTACCAGGATCGGTCGATGATGATCAGAGAGTACTAGACTCGGCCAATCAAATTAGACGACGAGCTATTGTAGGCATAGACGCTTTCCTTGGGTTGTAAAGAATATGTTAAACATTATTGCTCCTTCAATGTCATTGCGCCGATTTGGCTCTGAACTGCTCCTTCTGTCTGCTTTGCATTTATGTATGTATTTACTCCGATAGGACGTGTCTCACCATCCATCTACCTCCTCTTCATTTATAAGTAGACCATTCACCATCTCCAGAGGCATACACATTATTTATCTTCTCTCCCTCTTTTTACTGTCCCAAATTGAACGACAAGATGTCTTCTTTGTCCTCCTCATCTTCTTCCTCTGTCAACCATTAATGAACTCCTCTTCTGCCTTTCTCTCAAGCATATCAATCGCTCTGATGCCGGGTAACCCCTTTTATTTCCGTTTTAGCCGAAACGTCTCAGCCCCGGTCTAGAACGAGCAATAGAAATCATGCATTCAGAAGAGCCACTATCACAGGCAGACAGAAATCTGATAAGAGCTCATGCTGAGGAACTCAGAGATCATGTCCCCGTTGCTGTCCAGGAATACTCGGACCTTATCGATGCTCATTTTTTGGTCCGCAAGCGACCATCTTCCGAAAAAAGTTCTCCACTTCCTTGTAAAGCCAAAACTGAAGTCACCATGGAAGATCTGGAAGAGGAGAAGACCCGCCTGCTGAAAGAACTTTGCAACCAAGCTGAAACTGGAGCCACTGCAGAGGACCCGAAATAGAAAAGGCTCACCCTTATGATAAAACCGGGTCGCATCGAGAGAGAAATCCAGCGCAGGCGTAATCAGTAGACACATCGGTATTTCTATTCTAAGGGCGACTTGTACCATGTCGTCCATGTAATCTGTCATTTTCATCCAATAATGAATCCCAATGTTTCCTTGACCAGATGTGTAGACAAAAACCGATGAGAAATCGGCCATATTATCTTTATATATTTTGTTGCAAGTTATGCATCTACCCAAATGCTTGGATAGTACCTCTTCAGATATCGCCCGTTTAAAGCTCTTGGGAATTCCTCCCCTTCGACTGTCTCCAGAATATATGCATTCCCAGGGGCACATCGGCCGATTCTATACGGCCATTCCCAAGTAGGTGACCATTTACCGAATTTGGGATCTTTGGATCCTATCGGCAGCACCAGCTTCCATACCAAATCTCCCTGAGAGAACTGTTTAACTTTGACCTTTTTGTCATACCATCCGGCCACCCTTTTCTTGTTTTCTTCTATACTGATCAGGGCTCTCAACCGTAAACCCGCCGAATCGTCAAGTTCATCTTTCATGAGAAAGGAATAGTCATCGGCCGTTAACTGATCTTGTAACGATATACGTCTTGACCCTGTCCTTATCTCCCATGGCAAGACCGCTTCATGACCATAAACCAACTGATAAGGGGATATTTTAGTGGCTCCATTACAAGCCATTCTGTATGCCCATAAACATTCTGCCAAAGACATATGCCACTTCTTGGGTTGCTCTTCTATCTTTCTCTTGATTAGTTTGATTATCCCTTTGTTGGACGATTCTGCTTGACCATTGGCTTGAGCATAGTATGGAGAAGAATTTAATAATTTAATCCCCATATCGGCAGCAAACTCTCCGAACTCTCCAGAAGTAAACATTGTCCCTTGATCAGTTGTGATGGTTTGAGGAATACCAAATCGATAAATAATATGGCTTTTAACAAATTCAATCATATCGGCCGATGTCACATTCCTCAAAGGAACTGCCTCCACCCACTTAGTAAAATAATCTGTAGCCACCAATATGAACTTATGCCCTTTGCTTGATGGAGGATGAATCTGTCCGATGAGATCTATTCCCCAACCTCTGAATGGCCACGGCTTAATTATTGGATTCATAGCCGATGCTGGCGCACGCTGTACATTGCCAAACTTCTGACAGTCTTGGCATCCTTTGTAGTACTTGAAACAATCCTCAAGGATGGTCGGCCAGTAATATCCATTGTTCCGGATCATCCATTTCATTTTGTGGGCCGATTGATGGGCTCCGCACACGCCCTCATGGATTTCTCCCATCAGAACCTTTGCCTCTTCTGTTCCCAAGCATTTGAGAAGAACTCCATCAATCGTCCGATAAAACAAATCATCCTCAAGCAACACATATTTTGTAGCTTGAAAACGTGTTCGCCGATCCACTTTTTGGGATGGATCTCTCAAGTAATCGGCGATTTCCTTTCGCCAGTCATCGGCCGCGAGCTCTAGCGTTATTGCTCCCTGAATCGGCCGATACCCGGAAGCATGTTGGGCCAGTCTGTTGGCCTCTTCATTATAATTTCTGGGGATATGCTCAATTATTGCAGACTTGAACTCTTTTAAAAGTTGAAGGCAATCGTCATAATAGATCCTCAAGATATCATCCTTGCACTCAGATCGCCCCGTCAACTGATCCACAATGAGCATGGAATCTCCAAAAATTTCGACTGCATCAGCTCTGACTTCCCTTAATAATTGGATGCCTTTCAGAACAGCTCGATATTCCGCCTGATTATTAGTTGCGGAGGCTTCTATCGGCAGAGAGAAATTATAACTTGCTCCCTAAGGTGACACAAGAACAATGCCGATTCCTGATCCGACCCCACACGAAGAACCATCAAAATATAGAGTCCATGGAACTGGCTCAACAGTGGCGATTTCCGGTCCACAATGCTGAACTACGAAATCGGCCATCACTTGACCTTTGACGGCTTTGGCCGATTCGTATCTTAAGTCGAATTCTGACAAAGCCAGGATCCATTTTCCAATCCGTCCTTTCAAAATCGGCAATGATAGCATATATTTCACCACATCATCCTTGCATACGACTATGCATTCTGCCGATAACAAATAGTGCCTGAGCTTGGTACATGAGAAGTATAGACACAAGCATAGCCGCTCCACCGGGGAATATCTTGTTTCGGCGTCTAAGAGTCTTCTGCTGACGTAGTATACCACTCGTTCTTTCCCCTCAAACTCTTGTACCAACGCCGATCCAATAGCTTGTTCATCAGCCGATAAATATAACTTGAACGGCTTACCAAGCTGTGGTGGAATCAATACCGGAGGTGAAACCAGATACTGCTTGATATTCTCCGGTGCCTTGCGTTGTCCCTCTCCCCATATGAATTTCTGGTCGGGCTTTAATTTCAACAGAGGGGTTAAAGCCTGAATACATCCTGACAGGTTGGATATGAATCTCCTGATGAAATTGACCTTGCCGATGAGGGACTGTAGTTCAGTTTTATTTTGTGGGGCCACCACTTTGCTGATGGCGTCTATGGTCTTGCGGTTGACTTCTATCCCGCGCTCATGGACCATGAATCCTAAGAATTGCCCAGCCGATACACCAAACGCACACTTGTTTGGGTTCATCGTCAACCCATGTTTCCTTGTGCACTCCAGTACTTCTTGTAAATCGGCTAGATGATCTAGGTGACCTTTTGACTTGACCACGACGTCATCTATATAAATTTCCACCGATGAACCAATGAGCTTGTGGAAGATGTAATTCATGGCCCGTTGATACGTAGCACCGGCGTTCTTCAACCCGAAAGTCATAACAACCCATTCAAATAAACCAAGATGACCTGGGCACCTGAAAGCCGTTTTCGAGATATCTTCTTCGGCCATTAATATCTGATTGTACCCTGCATTCCCATCCATGAAACTTATGACTTTATGCCCTGCGGCAGCATCTACTAAGATATCGGCCGTTGGCATCGGATATCCATCCATTGGCGTGGCCTGATTCAAGTTCCTGAAATCGATGCACACACGCAACTTTCCATTCTTTTTGTATACGGGCACAATATTAGAAATCCATTCGGCGTAGCGGCACTGCCGAATAAATCCTGCTTCAATTAACTTTGTATCAGGTAGAATCTTGGGGTTACACCATCGCGCAGGTTGCTGATATGGCCGATATCCTGATTTTATAGGTAACCGGTGTTCAACAATAGACCGGTCTACTCCTAGCATCTCATGATATTCCAAAGCAAAGCAATCCTTGAACTCTTTTAATGTACATTTGTACTTAGGATCCAAATTAGCACTAATGTACGTCGGCCTTGACTTGCTGCTATCTCCCAAATCTACCATCTCCAATAAATCGGCCAACGTAAACCCATGCCCAAGCTTCTCATCTTCTCTGACGAGCTGATCCATTTATTCTGAATCTTCAGAGCCGACTGCTTGGATCGGCTGTAAACCGAAATCGGAGACTTTCAGGAAGTCAGTGTCCCAAGTCCTGCCAGATATACACTTGACGTGCTCGCAGCTCGACTGTTGCGTGTCGGCCGCTGCAACGCTGTAGACGGAATCGGCAGCGACTATCTCTGTGCTGTCGCCGACCCATTGCACAAGGCATTGATGCATTGTAGATGGGACACAGCAGTTTGCGTGTATCCAGTCGCGACCAAGCAGCATATTGTAGGACCCCTTGCCATTAATAACGAAAAAAGTGGTAGGGAGGGTCTTACTGCCGATGGTGAGGTCGACGCAGAGCGCTCCACGGGCGGGTGACACGTTGCCTTCGAAATCCTTCAGCATCATGTCCGTCTTGGTGAGGTCTTTATCGCCCTTGCCTAGCTTGCGGAACATAGCATACGGCATGATGTTAACTGCAGCGCCTCCATCTACTAGTAATCTGGTGACGGGTCTTCCGTTGACATAGCCTTTGAGAAACAGCGATTTAAGATGCTGTCGTTTTTCCTCTTCTGGTTTCTCAAACGTAGCCGTCATCGGCTCCAACACTAGTTGTGCCATTTGTTCCTCCTCCGTTCGTGTCGCTTTATCTCGATCGTTGGGCGCCATGATCTCCATCGGCAGTATGAACACCATATCGATTTCGGCTGCCGATTCTTGATTACATGTTTCTTGATCATTTTTCTTTGGGCGCCACACTCGAGACTTAACATTTCTTTTCTCTGGCACCTGCCTCTGTTCTTGTTCTTGATGCTCCCACTGGCGTAGGCGTTGGATCCTTCGCTTCTGGGATCTGGATAGGCCATTGGGACACCACCTGGGATTTGCTGGCTTGGCCGATGCTCTGGCATGTTCCCAATCTGGTTCCTTTCCTAGGGGATCCTCGTCTGATACCCTGTCATCGGCCATCTCTTCCAGCCGATCGTGCACGCTGATCCTGCCCCCCAGTCCATCTCGCTGGCCGATCTTGCCTTTCGACCGGTGGTACTGGTCAACTCTGCCCCCCAGCCGATCATGCACCGAAACGCGCTGTGCCTCTTGTCCGCGCCGATTTCTGTTGATCGGCTCTGATCCGCTGTCCCTAGAGTGTGGCTTCGGGCGATCGTTGCAGCTCAATCCGTTACATTCCGGACAGTAATCGGCAGACGGCAATCTGATGTCGTTCTCCCAGCAGTGGATGAAGAACGGACATTGCTAGTGATCTTCATGTCGGCGTATCATCTCTTCCTGGTATCTTGCCTGATCTTGCTGTTGCCGATACTTACTGAGTAAGAATTGGGAGGTGACGGGCTTACGTGGTCGTTCTGGCCCCCGCCTGTTCCTTTTGATTTCTTCCGTCGTGATCTGCCTCCTGGGATCGACGGCGCCGCCCCTTCTCGCCGATTCTGAAGTTAGCACCTTGGTTTGACTTGAATTTCCTTCAGCATTAATCATGTTGGCCGGGAAGGGATGCTGATCTATCTTCATCGGTTTTGCCGATTTAGCTGGAGTCTCAAATTTAAGCCGCCCCTGCTCAATGGCCGATTGTATCTGCTGACGGAAGACTTCGCATTCATTTGTATCATGAGAAGTGGCGTTGTGCCACTTGCAGTATTTCATCTTCTTAAGTTGATCGGCCGAAGGGATGGTGTGATGCTGAGATAGCTTAATCTGTCCTTCCTGAAGCAACAAATCGAAAATTTTATCGGCCTTTGACGTGTCAATGCCAAATGTTTCTGGCTCCTTCTTCCCAAAAGGGCATGATATCGGCTTTTTCCCTTTAACCCACTCTGCCAGGCCGATTTCCTCTTCCCCATCGGATTCAGGTCCTTCCAAGTATGCCACCTTCTTTTGGAAAGTCCTCCGCTGTTCAAACGGTCGGACCTCTTGTCCTGACAATCGGTGGACGATTTGGCTCAGGCTTTCAAACTCTTGGGCAGCATATCTTTCTCTGATTTGTGGCAAGAGGCCTTGAAAAGCGATATCGGCCAACTGTGCATCGGTCAGAGCCAGACTGTAGCATTTGTTCCTGACTTCTCTGAACCTCTGTATATATCCCATCACTGGTTCATCGCTCCTCTGCCTGAGGCTGGTCAAATCCGAGAGCTTCATCTCGTGTACTCCTGCGTAGAAGTACTTGTGGAACTGTTTCTCCAGATCGGCCCATGTAACAATAGAATTTGGCGGCAAGGTGGTGAACCACTGGAAGACCAATCCGGACAGAGACGATGAAAACAAATGAACCCTCAGAGCATCTTGCGTGGCAGCCTCTCCGCACTGGATGATGAATCGGTTGATATGCTCCACAGTGGATGTATCGTCCGTCCCTGAGAATTTGGTGAAATCAGGAACTTTGTAGCGGTGTGGGAACGGCAGCAAGTCATAGGCCGATGGATATGGCGTCTTGTAGGTGTAAGTTTGAACTTTTGGCTTCAATCCAAACTGATCCTGGATTACTTCTGCTATTCTTGCTGTCCAGTCCACCTGCTGCTGATGAACAGCTGTTCGCGGTGCAGGCATGTGCTGAAGAGCTGGCACGGCTGGGTGATGAGTCGGCGAACTTTGCTGAGCGGCCGATAGTTGATGGCGAGGTGAGTCCGCCCCCCCATCGTATGTCATCGTTGGCGCCGTGCCTCTTAATGGTTCTACAGTGCTTGCCCCCCTGCCGATTTCTGATGAGATCGGCTGATACTGGGGGACCGTCGGCCGAGCGGCCGATTGGTGCGGCACCTGGATTGAATAACTCCCGTATCCGTTCGTTGGTTCGGGAAAATACATCGGCGCCGATGTTCCCCAAGGTACCGAGCTTGTGGGCAGCGATTGCACAGAAGCAATCTGGACGGGTTGAAGCGGTGTCTGTGATGGGAGACATGGTGCACCGCTGTATCTTGGAGACACTGGGGGTAATGGAGAGTTGTACCCCTCGCGTTGCGTCAATATCGGCTGAGGAGCCGATTGGGACGTGTATGGTAAGCTTCTGGCTGGCAACGTGGTTGGCGGGGCATATGCTGGTCCCTGATAGCCTTGGACTGCTCCGTTGGCCAGAGAGCTGACGACGGCGTTATACACCGTGTTGGTCATCACTGAAGATTGGTCGATGAATGCCTGATAAACGGATTGTTGGATCATCTCTGACATCTTGCCCGAGTCCTCAGCAATGGTGATGTGGCGGGGAGCTAGAATAGGAGTCTTCTTGACGGCCTCCCCGCTTCTGGTACGACTGAACGACTGGAGGTACATCTTCTTGTAATCTTCTAGATGTTTGGCCAATTCTTCCCTCTGGTCGTCCTTGAGATCTGCTTCTGTGACCTCAATGATGTTACTGTCGGAGATTTATGCGTTCTTCGACATATCAGATCTTGGATAGTCCCACCAGGCGTGCCAAAAGTGTGTTGGCGCTAAAATCGGCCGGATAGGAATCGGCCGATGGTCTTCAGCGTCCGACACACGACCCGGGAGAATCTGCTTAGCTCCTGTTCGGGTTATCGCCCTGGTACGGTTCGCGGCGTGCCAGTCAATCTGACCTGTTGATTGACAAGGAAATAGAGTATTAAATTCCAGGCGCGTCGATCGGCTGGAGTTCCGATCTGTCCTGAGGAGCGCGTCGGCGGCGAATCAGCCGATTCGCTGTAGAGATGATCGGCTATGGATCAGCCGATAATCATGTAGTAATTGTAAAGAAAACGGCTGGAGCGATCTAAACGATTACTACAGAGGCAACACTTGAAATAGATCTAATCGGCTGTAAGATGATGAATCGAGGAAGAATAATGACGAAGCCGATTACTCTGATCTCAAGCTGGATAACTGGTGATAATACTAGAACAACAGGTAAAAACTTGCAATTCTATTAAATATCGATAACAGGTGAATAAATCCAAACGAAACCACAGCGATGCGCCCGTAGTTAAAGCTCGGATATTACTCGGTAAGCAGAACCTACCAATTGGCCGGAGATCAGGTTGATGCAGCCCTGCCAATCCGTACGAACTCGTGAAAGAAGAAAATATTGGCGAAGTCGCCGACTTGAAAGTAAATTTCTAGAAAAGTAGAAGTATTGTTGTTGATTGATGTGTTGATTTTTTCAAGACCCTGACGACTCCAATTTATACCCTAGAGCTAGGACTCCTGGTTGATCACGGCTTGATACAACCTTATTTAAACTACTATATCTATAAGAACTTTAAAAGGAAACGGACTCCCGCAGAATCTTCCGCCGCCGTTCCCTAATTCAATCAGGATTTCCTTCAATTGCTCCTTGACCGACTTAGCGTGCCCCCTTTGACCAACTTTTGACCAGGACCCTCCGAAATAGTTCCATCCTGTTGCCGCAGGCTGTATCACCAATCGGCCGATTTCCAACTGTTACCTCAATCGGCCGATCCCTTACTGTAGCCCTCAGATCTGCCACATCGGCCAATCTTCTCCTCCTGACGCCGATTCAACACGTGTCAAAATCTGGCGTCAACAGTAATTAACAACACAAAGAGCATGAACATGGATAAAATAGGTGTAGCATCATCATTGTTGTCACCATGGTTATAAATTATTCCCAAACTGGAACCAGTTATAGAAACTAAGCAGAAGCTACCCAACAAGAAACATAAAATCTAGGTTGACAAGGATCCATCAAAATTAGGACACATGCATGCATATAGAAAAGTTGTATTTATTGTGATTATTTGGACAAAAGAATGATCAAGGAAGCACTTGCCTTTCCAAAGAAGTACTGCTCACAATCTTTAATTCTTGTTCTTGAATATCTTAATCTTCAAAACTCTTGGATTGCGCTCCTTCTAACATCACACAAGCATCGGACCCAAGCAAAACAACAAACAAAAAAAGAAGAACAACTAAGAACAGGTACACCAAATAAAAGAAAAACTTAAAAAGATCATACAAAAGGATAGGGCTCGTTGCTACGGTCACGAGAGCGCAAGAAACGCGTAAAACGGAGCTAGGGTTGAAAAAAACAACTATTGTAAGATTTATGTTATAAAAGAGAACAACAGAACAATAAGCTTCATTTATTTTAATTTAGAAAAAAAATATAAAGGATATTTGAAAGAAAATGTCCTCGATTATAATTAACTCATATTATATTTGCATATGTAAAAACGGAGTAGAACTTAGTCAAATTTTATTTATAATTCTCTATATATAAATTACACTAATTAAATAATTAATAAGAAAAGAAACTGGTGAGAGCATCTAAACGTCGAACTTTATAGTTCGTGTTGAACTAAACAAATTAAATTACAAACACTTTGAGTTGATATTAATCAAGTTAACATTAATTATGAAAACCAGAGTATAAACTTAATTGGATTTTATTTAGGAAAACTAGATGAGAGGACATTAATCAAATTAAATCTATATTTAGTTTTAAAAAAGGAACTATGGTACAACGAGAGTATAAGCTTACACTAAAAGAAAACTAACGCAACAAGAACGGGTCAAAACGGATCTAAAACAACGAAACTACACATGAAACAAAGTTGCAGGGACCTAGTCGCGATTAACTGTAGATTTCAGGGGCTAGCGGGGAAGATTTGCAAGACACGGAAATAATGCTAGAAAATTGACCAAAAGCTAGGGTTAGATCTATAAAAGATCACGGGTGGGGCTGTATTGAAAAGATCTAAAAGATCTAGGGAGTTTTCTGCAGATTTCGCAAGACACAGGAAAAACCGCAGTAATTACAGAATCTTTCAGGGGCTAAATTGCAAAAGCTCCATCTCCTCCATAGCTGGCGTACAATAGATTGTTGCTGGCCCAAATTGCAGCGATTTAGACCATGGGAGAGTGTTGGAAGTGGGGGAAAACAAGGAAGAGGTCGAGGGGAATCCGTTTTACCTCTTACCCTTGGAGGAGACGCACCGTGGTGGCTGGATTCCTCATCGGAAGATGACGACAGTGGTCTGCTCGTGGCACGAACTGGTGGCGGCGGACTGGGCACCGCTGGAAGGGGCGATGCAGGAGGGTCTCGCGCATGGTGCACGGGCAGCTACCGCTCAGGAGGACGGGGGAGGCTTTGGCGCTCGGCCTGCTGGGGTGCTGCAGCGATTCCTTGCGGCGCGTGGCAGGGAGGCGTGGCTGCTGGGGGCACACGGAGGGTTCGTGCTTCGCGAGGCAGGGGCTGCGGGAGGTGCGGCGGCTGCAGAGCAGGGAGCGTGAGCAGAGGGGATGCGGGCCTAGGGTTGCGCGTAGGATTTATAGAGCGGGTCGTGGAGGCCTGGGGTGCGGGCTGTTGCAGGGAGGCTTGGCACCAGGGGCACGGGAGCAGGGCATCCGGGTGCACACAGTTGCGGCTGCATCGTGCCGTGCAAGGTCTTGGAAGAGACCGGCTGCTGATGGACCAGGCTGCACGCAGCAGGTTGGGTCGGGCTAGGTTGAAGCAGGTTTGGTTGGTGCCGGGCTAGTATACCAAGCTGGGCTGCAGAAGGAAGGAGAAAAAGAAAACGCAGGGGCAAAAGGACCTGGGAAGACTGACAAGCCGACAAAAAGAAATCGACCATAGCAAGAAATAAAAGAGGAAATGTGAGCAGGCTGCACTTTTTTTAGGGCATGGGTTGCGTGATGCTCATGCTGAGGACAACAGCGAGAGTCGAGGTAAGCCAGGCCAGAGTCATGCAGCGGCGACGTAGGTCGCCAGAGCTAACACTTACGACTTTGGACCTTCATCGAAAAACACAAAAGTCGGGCTACAACTCCGTTTCGAGCGTGATTTGATCGGGGAGAAAGATTAGAAGATGACGAATTCAAATGGGCATTTTAGGGTGTCGCATACGACAGAGTAAAAAGGATGGACAACAAAGAAACAGCTCGGTTCGACTATGAGGAGATAAAGAAAGAAAGAAAGAAAGAAAGGGGAAGCGGGAAAGCTTCTGGATAACTCCAACTTGGTAGAGGAAGGCGATCGACGGTGAGTGTCTGTTCGCTAGCTTTGACGAGCTATTAAGCTTTGGAAAGGAAAGGCACAAGGCAAAAACAAGGGTGCTTCTTTCGGTGCATCAAAGAGAAGCTTTTGATTTACTTTTTGTCGATGGACAAGCAACAAATGACGAGATCAGGGCGTTGGTTGATCTCAAGCTTTCGCATGGCACAGTTCTAGGATCTAAGGTGGACTAGACCCAAAACGAGTTGAATCTAGCTCAAGATGAAAAGAAAATAAATTCATTTTCCAGAACATATTTTCAAGCTTAAAATTAATCTAGAAAAGTCCAGATAAATTTTTAAACCATGAAAAATATATCCTAAAGAATCCTAAAATTATAGAGGAAAACTCTGGAGATAATTTGGGATACGAGGAATCCAATTAAAATACTTGGAATTTGATAAAAAGATTTTAGAACTTTCCAAAAATGGATTTAGCTCTACGGAGAAAGAGAGTAATTTCCAGAAAAATCTGGAAAATTCTCGAAAAACCCTAAAGATGGATGAACACAATCTAAAAGACATTCACATCCTAAAATTAAATATTTTAGGGTGTGACAATGCCGATTCGCTCAAGACAAGAGGGAGGCCATCAAGAAGGAGTTAGAAAAACTACTCGCGGCTGGCTTCATCAAAGAAGTGTACCACCTAGAGTGGCTTGCTAACCCTGTACTTGTTCTAAAAAAGAATTATAATGAATGGAGGATGTGCGTGGATTATACTAATCTCAACAAGCACTGCTCGAAGGATCCCTTTGGGCTCTTATTGACGGCCACTAAATCACACTTTGTCTATCAACTTCTCAAGAATAAATAGAGCTTTGCATCATATTCCATACATATTTTATTTAAACTAATAAAGTTCCACAAGTTTTGGATGAGTTGTGATTGCATAAATTTCACGCAAAATGGGATAAAACCCAGGCTGACAGGCCTCCCTTTGGCCGACTGGCCTGGCACCTCCACGAATGGCCACGTCATTGATCTAGGGTGAAGGAAACACACTCAAACTAATCCTGAGCCGTGCACTTAAAGATGGTTTGATCCAATGACCCGAAAGGCACCCACCTTGGATTGAAGGGCCCACCCGCATGCAAGACTTGGGTAAACATCTAAAAACCGCCTCTTTGGATGACATGCAAGCGTTGATCATCAAGTCGGTGCAACGGAGGGACGAGATGTGCCAGAGTCAGGCCGACCGGCCTTGACCAAGCCGGTCGGCCTCTAATTGTTCTGCTTCAGACAAACGCCACCTCCACCGACACCAGGAGCGCATCAAGACCATCTAGGAGAAGGGCGGTGCCACGCGGCCACCATGCCAAGCCGGGTAGCCTGGATGAGGTCGGCCGGCTTAGGATTCACACAACTGTCACAACCGTTTTACCAACATCCTCTTCAGCACCTCCACACTATAAATAGAGGGGCATTCAGCTTGTAAACAAACACCAAGGAGTTCTCTTCACTCATTTCACTTTCTAGAGTTAGGTTCAGTAGTCTGACAGTTAGAGTCGAGTCGATCTTATCTCGGGATTCCGGAGTCGTTATCGGAAATCTGGTATAGCTCTTGTATCTTTCCCTTTGATATTTTATCAATATAATTTATCTTCTTTATCTTTTCAAGTCAGCTTTACTTTCCGCATTTATTTATCTTTTCAAGTTATCCAGCTTGTGTGCGGAAGACATTTCCTCTAGCTTAGGCTTTGTTATCTTTCTTGTTTATTGGGATCTTACCTTGTGGATTTTCTCGCCCAGACTAGGGAGCTCAAGTTAGTTTCCTAGGTTGAGGGGTATTTCTCTTGTCAGCCACAAGAGAAAACCTAACGTCGTGTGCAAATGTGGTGTCTTGCTTAGTGTTAGCTAGAAAGTGTGTTCCACCCCATGGAACAGTGTGGTAGGCGGCAGGTGGTGATAGCCCTGTCCATCCCTCATAGTCCACCACGTTCAGGTGTTTTCATAGCAGTAGTTGTTGTTTGCGGTTGGACTCCCCTCTCACCCCTTTATACAGTCCTTCCTCTCTTTGGCCGCCGAAGTAAGCTCTAGGTTTTTGGTAACAAGTTAGAAGCAAAGTTTAGTCTAGTGAAGCTAGCTCATTTGTTTAGAAGTGTTTTAGGAGTCTTTCTCGCTTGTTGTCCTCCCAGCCGCTTATCACTCTAAGGTTTAGAGTCTCCTGTATCAGGCGGTCATCACTTGGCCATTATCCTATCTTATCATATCTAACTTACCCCCACTAGGTTAGTTAGTTGATATCGCTGGTAAAGTTTATCATTCGCTTCTTCGATACTCTTTAACCATAATGCTTCCCCGAGGAAATTTATGATACTCTGGAATACTCCAAGGTGAAGTGCTACAGCGGTGATTCTATGCGCTTGCATAATACTTATTCTATTGGCCATAAGAAACACCAACAAGCATCTCTGGCACCGTTTTCGGGGAAGCAATTGGCTAAAGATATAGTTGAATAGTTTGATAAAAGTTACCGATTTATCGCCGCTAATTTTAGGAGGCTTACCATCGCTCTCTTTGTCCTTGTGATATATGCAGAGTAGTGCATGACCGGTTTCGATCTACCATACAACTTCAACCCGAATCCAGAAAGAATTGGGTGAATTGTCCGATGCAGAGTCGTCCCACCTCAGAAAAGACTTTCCTTAGGCCAAGGTTCGACAACACCAGCTTCATCACCTATGGCTCAGAAGACACTCCGTCAGTTCTCAGCCCTGTCCAGCAGCCATATGCCTACTGGATTGAACAGTGACCAAGGCAATGAAGGATTTGAGCTGAAGACTGGGCTTGTCAACATGGTCCAAGCAAGTCCCTTCTGTGGTAAGGCATCAAAGGATGCAAACACTCATCTTCAGAACTTCATGGAAGTGAGCAGCACAATCAACCAGAAAGGCACTACAATGGATAACATTTGTCTTCGTCTGTTCCCATTCTCTCTGCTTGGGAAAGCAAAGATATGGTTCTACACCAACAAGGATGCATTCACCACATGGGATGTCTGCTCTAATGCATTCCTGGCCAAGTACTTTCCTGTGGGCAAAACCAACACCCTTCGGAACAGGATTTCCAGTTTTCAACAACTGCAGGATGAGACAATCCCGGAAGCCTGGGAGCGTCTCCAGGAATACATTGCAACATGCCCACACCACAGCATGGAAGAGTGGCAGATCATTCAGAACTTCTTCCATGGCCTGAGACAGTGAGCGCAAGATCACATAGATGCAGCAGCGGGAATAGCATTCCTGTCTCTCGACGTTGCAAGAGCTAAGGTGCTCGTTGACAAGATTGCCTCCAACTAGAGTTGGAAGAGAGATAGGCAGCCGACCCATGCTAAAGGAGTACACCAGATCGATGGTGTAGATATGCTAGCAGCCAAGATGGATCTTATCATGAAAAAAAGCTGGAGTCTTCACACCAAGAGGTCAACCAGATCATGGAGTCTCGGATTACATGTGAAACATGTGGCAATCCTGGGCACTCGGACAACACTTGCCCTCCGACTCAAGAGGACATGAATTTCATTGGGAACAACAATCCCAATACTCAGGTTACCATCCTCAGCAAGGTTGGAACTCCAAGCCCAACCTCCCCTTCGGTCAACAGCAAGGTAACAATTTTAATAACAATTTTCAGCCCTCACTTAAGGACTTAGTGTATGGCTAGAAACAAATTAATGATAACATTAGTAAGAAGTTTCAAGCTAATGATAAAATTTGGAGTCTCTGGCCGCACAAATGGAGAGCTTTAATAAAATGATAGAAACTCAAGTGGCTCAGGTAGCCTCATCTTGCCCTAACCATAATGAGGGAAAGCTACCTGGGCAACCGGAAGTAAATCCCAAAAAAAGTGTGAATGCGACTACGCGAGATGGAAAGTCCACGCAGGATCCACCCTATCCGCAGGATGCAGGTACACGGTGGAAGACCGTAGCCACCAGGTATACCAATGCTGAAGATCAAGTGCAGGAGGAGGCCGAAGAATCCAACACCACTGCTACCCAGGAAGAAATCGAGGGAGTCTCAAGGGCTTCTCGAGAGTACCACGATACAACCGCCTTACCGTTTCTAGAACGGAGAAGGAGGCTGGTGGCCGACGAGCAATTGGACAAGTTCCTAGAGGTAATTAAGAAGCTTTATATCAATATACCACCTCTTGATGCAGGTTCCCACGTACGCCAAGTATCTCAAGGATATCCTTGGAAACAAGAGGTGCCTACCGACCACCGAGGTCGTGCAGCTTATAGAGGAGTGTAGCTCAGCTATACTCGATCCTCTCCCGGAGAAGAAAAAGGACAAAGGATGCCCCATCATCACATGTTCAATCGGAGCTAACACTTTAAGCACTCTCTTTGTGATCTAGGGGCAAGCGTCAGCGTCATGCCAAAGGTAGTTTATGATAAACTTAACCATCATGCACTTGCTCCTACTGCCATGTGCTTGCAGCTAGCGGACCAATCGATCTGTTATGTTCAAAAACCCAAAAAAAATGTTTTCATGCTTTGAATAAAAGAACTCCAAACTTGTATGTGTGGAAATCAGTGTAAGCTCTTATCATGGAAATGATGAATAGTTGCTCTGTTCGTGCTCTGCAAGTGCCTCGTTTATAGCTTTTTACTCTCCTAGTACTTGAATTTGTTGGCACTTGGTTATTTTTATTATTGAAAATCATGAGTTTGTGGGAGCATGAGCTTGACTTCTAAGTCTAAGTTGTGGTGAGGATTGAGATAGTTGGAACCAGAATAAAACTGCAGGATCTAGTAAGGAGCCTCTCGGAATTTCTCTAACAAGGAATCATGGTGAAGGTTCCCCCTTTGGCTTACATGTCCTATCCAGAGCCGTAATATTTTACTATTTGAGCCACTTTAAGCTATCTTGAGTTGCTTTGAGCTTTGTCGAATGGTGAGTCCGTTCGAGGAAGCTACTCGTCATCTACCAATGTTTCTCCTTTGCGTACTAGCCTCAAAATGTCTAGCACATGACTACCTACTCCGAGTATTGACATCCACTTTCACCAGACACTCTCCACCCACAACACAACCCAAAATCTCCAAAGTGAACCCATCCATCCAAGAAAGGTCTACCTCAATAAATACTCCATTCCAATGTTCTACATGAGCCAAGAGAGTATGGGTCATCTTCTTAAAACAAAGAGATGAATGAGGCAAATAAAAGAGGAGACAAAGACCCATACATCTCCAAAAAAGTGCAGAAAATGAGGAGTACAAATAAAAGACCAAGAATTTTCCAAAGTGTGAGTCCATTTCTCCCTCTCCCCTGAACATTATCCATTCCATAAGATCGGAATTTGATCGAGTACCGACCTCTTGCGAACCACTCTTCAGCTCGGCAACTGTCGGTGTTTTACCCCCACGCCCATGGAGGGATACCCTCGAGGTGGTGAGTTTGTAGGTAGGGTGTCACCGAGATCAGGAACTCGAAGGTGCAAGGAACACAAAGTTTAAACAGGTTTGGGCCGCCGAGAGCGTAGTACTCTACGTCCTGTGTGGTTTGTATTACCTTAGGTGGTGATCGGGTGATCTCCTGTTTGGAGGGGGTCCCTGTCCGCCCTTATATAGTCTGGGGGGACAGGGTTACATAGAAGTCCTAGTCGGATACAAGCCCAAGAGTCCTACCCGAGTACTTTTCGGGTAGTTTCCTATTGTCTCTGACTGGTTTTACTATTGTATGAGTAGTCCTACTACGCTACTAGTAGTTACCACAGATGTAGGGCGTGGACCATGTTGCATCCCTTATCTTCACGTTCTCCCGAACTCCATCTTGAAGGTGTCCTCCGAGTACTTCCTTGGCTGCATCGAGGCTGCGAGGTGCTCATGCCCCGAGTAGTTGTCAAGTCTTCTTTTATATGGGGTGCGATTAAACTCGCACTCCATATGGAGTAGCCCCCGAGCCTTAGGTTGACTCGTAGAATCAGGCTGAGGGTCAATAATCTTGAGTCTTCTGTCCTTATCCTCCAAAAGATTTGAAAAATAAGTCACTGATCACACATGTCCCGCAGCCCCCGAGCCTTGAATCCAAATCTCTAAGGTTTGGAATAAAGGATCCAAAAGAATCGTGGCATGCAATATATAACGATAAGTATTTGATGGTATAAAATCTTGATCTTATTCTGATTAGCTGAAATGGCTTTAGGAGTATAAAATCTTAATCTTATAGTGAACCATGACTTGTTTGGTTGCGCATCATCATCATATATTTGATTTGTAATGTCAGCTTCACTTAGCTCTTGGTCAGAATAGCAACTCTTCTAAGTGAAGGGAAATGTACTCTTTTTTCATGTGTGGATCAGAATTCATAACTGCTACATTTTGTGTGGATCAAAATTATTTGCATCATTCTGAATATCTGCTACGTTTTGTTTGAAATGGATTGAAATGACTAGCAATCATTATTTTGTTTGAACTGCTACATTTTCAGAACTGCAGGTACCCATTTATATGTTATACAGTTTTCTAGTTTGCTTCTGAATATGGTATGATATCTATAATACCAGCAGCAGTCAACTATATTCTTCTGCTGGCTAGGCAGCTCCTAATAAATAATATTATATCTACACTAGAAAATTGATTCTTGGGAGGATGATGTTAGAAGATTCATGTCACAAGAGGAAGAAGAGGACGACGAACTATTTCTTGTTATGATTCCTGCGCTTCAATTGTGTCTATATGACAAGAAGATACCAGAGCAGACCTCATCTCTATCTGGAGCAGAAAGAGTCAAAGAAATTTTAGAAGGTCATGAGAGGTGGTGCAAAGTGGAGTTTAGGATGGAGTCTGAGATTTTCAGAGCAATAGCACACTTTCTCAGAGTGGGGAATTTATTACTTGATACTCGCGGTGTTAAGATTAAGAGCAGTTAGGAATGTCTATGTTCATGCTCTCTCATAATGCTAGCACCGAGAGGTTAAAAATGAAATTCCAACATAGTGGTGAGACTATACATCGGAAAATTATGGAGGTCTTCGATATAATTCCAGCTCTTACTCATAGATTTGTGAAGCTGCCAAATATAAACCAGACACATGTCAAGATTGCATCTGATCCTCGATATATGCCTTTCTTCCAGGTTAGTCATAGGTATTAAATACTTGCCTTAATCACAACTTCACAACACATTGTTCCGACACTCATTCCTTGGTTTTCTTTCTTTAATGCAGAATTGCATTGGTGCTATAGATGGCACTCATGTCCCGATCACCATTTCAGAAGAAAAAGCTCCTCCTTACAGAAATAGGAAGGGAACATTGTCACAAAATGTGATGTGCGCTTGTGACTTTGATCTGAAATTCACTTTCATCTCATGTGGGTGGGAGGGATCAGCATCTGATGCAGGAGTTCTTCGATCTGGTCGTAGTAAGGGCTTTCATGTGCCGGTGGGGAAGTTTTACCTTGTAGATGGTGGCTATGCATATACACCCTCATTCATTGCTCCGTACCGAGTTAGATACCACCTTAGTGAGTTTAGAAGGCATGGATCATATGCAAACCATAAAGAATTGTTCAACCATTGGCATGCTCAGCTTCACAATCATATCGAAAGAGCTTTTGGTGTGCTGAAAAAACGGTTTCCAATTCTCAAGGAGGGGACATTTCATCCAATTGAGAATTAAATTAAAATTCCAGCAGCAGCCGCAGTCTTTCACAATATCATTAGAGGGCATGGCGGGGATGAAGTGTGGATGGATTACCAACCAAATAATATGAACCCAGAGGACTATGTTGAGCTGCTAGAGGGGAATAATAAGTACCCAAATGAAGTGGAATCAAATGATGGAAACACCCTACGAGACCAAATTGCCCTTTAGATGTGGGCTCAGTACAATAATTAGTTGATGCTTATGTGTGGTTCTTGTAATGTAATGTACTCTATGTTTTCAGTTATCGAGTCCATGTAATATATACTCTATGTAATGTAATCCGCCTTTGTATCTTATGAGAAAGTTCTAATGTTTGGACTAATGGTGATCACTAACTGATACATCCTTTACTGCACGTACAAACGTCCCGTATGGCGATTTATACGGGAAGTGAATACGTTATCAGGTAATGTATGAAGCACTGTCCATGCAGTGTCGAACGCGTGGATGTCGTTTCTATAGTGAACGGTAATGTATAGGAAAGCTTTCGTGAGTGCTGGCACGAAAGGTTCAAAATATATTCTGTAAATCTCCTGCAGGTACACTAACCGCGATTACGTAAGCTAAGAATGGTTAGAAAAATTTGGCTAGTTAATATAAGGAGAGACGTATTATGTATGCCACCAAAATTAACCACGTAAGACCAAAGCTATTTGGCAATTATTTTGTTTTATGAAGACGAATAAGATGTGCATGCATCATGATCATGCATGAAAATTGAATGAAACATTTTCCCGGGTATATAAGGGAGTAAGTTGCACTAGAGCACGTTTGAGCACTCACATAAGGGATATCTAGAAATCTATCTTTTTCTGCCATATCTAGATAGAGGAACTAATTAGGCTTAGGAAATGACCTTATCTGAATAAAAGCTCAACAGGGGAGTTGCTTCAAATTTTGCCCCCTTTCTCCTGCTAAATTTTGAGAAGTTTTTGACTAGTACTTAGTGGGCAACACTAGAAACTTCCACACCTCAGTTTTCTGCCTATTTTGAGCACTCCTGTTACAAAGAAATTCTTAGACCTTCTTAGAGAGGCACTCAATCAGCTACTGTTCAAATTTGGAAATTTTTAGCTGAGTAGGTTTTCCCTGGTGATCAAAATACTAGCACTCTGTCAACTAAAAAACCGCCAAAATAGAGAGGCACTCGGAGATGTAGTCGAAGGGGTAGAAGATGTAGTCATGGTAGTTAAAAGTGTACTTGAAGCAGTCGGAAATGAAGTCGTGGTGTTGGAGATGTAATCGAAGTAGTCGAATATGCAGTCTAATTAGACGAAGATGTAGTCGTAAAAGATGGAGGAGTAACTGAAGCAGTCGCTGACGTAGCCTTAGTAGTCAGACATATGGTTAAAGCAGTCGGAAATATAGTCCAGGTGCCAAAGTTGTAGTCATAGTAGTCGAAAGTACAGTTGAAGCAGACGAATGGGCAGTCAAAGTAGTCGAAGATGCAGTGTAAATGAAAATGTAGACCATGTAGTCGGAGGTATAGCTGGAGCAGTCAAAGATACAGTCATAGTAGTCACAGATGTAGATGAAGCAGTCGGAAAGGCAGTCGATTTAGTCAAAAATGCAGGGTAGTCGAAACTATAGTCATCGTAGACAAAGGTAAAGTTGAAGCACTCGAACATGTAGTTGAAGCAGACGGAGATATTGTCGAAGCAATCGGAGATGTACTCGATGTAGTCATTGATATAGTGATGCAGTCGGAGATGTAGTCAAAGAAGCCATACTAGCAGTCGATGCAGTCGGAGATGTAGCCGTTGCAGTCGGAGAAGTAGTCATGGTAGCCGAAAATGTAGTCGATGTAGTCGGTGATGTAGCCAAAGTAGTCGATGTTTTAATTGTTGTAGTTAGGAATGTAATCGAAATAGTCACAGATGTAGTAGTCAGAGGTGTATGTGAATACCAAAGTTGCAGGCCACTAAATTTCCTAGTCACTGCCAAAATTTGAAAGAACTTGGATGAACAGACTGGGACATATGAATTTTCTTGCAATGAGCAGTATCCTGTCCACAGTTTATCTATGAATCCTTGAGTTCTAAATCTTCTGCACTTTGGACACTAAGCCTTCGTGGTATTATGGATTCCCGAATTTATGAAAAAATTGCACATTGCAGATGGTTTAAGGGAGCCGCAACACCCCGAGCCATTTTTGTGCTACTGGTAGCGGACAACTGCAGCAGCCCCCACCACCGCTCAAATGGCTGAATTAATGACCGCCTAGACCGAGTTGCTCCGCCAGCTTGTTTAAGGGCAGCAAGCATTTCATCAATTCCTGCAGCAGCACCGTCAATGAGGTGGCTGCAATGTTCACCAACCTCAGGTTGCGGCTATCAAGAGCTCAATGAGGAAATAAAGGAGACAAGGGATGTTTACTCGGACTCCCTAATGCCACTATCATGACTTCCGATGGAACTTAAGGAACCCCAAATAAAGTGTCGGACTCTGAAGCACGACACCTATGACGTAGACTTAAGTGGATGGGAAATTACATGCACGGAATTCATTTCACGTGGTAGAAGGCAAACCAGCAGTACTACTAACACCAACACAGTCATAGAGCAAGAACTCGCTCGCCTATTTTGGAAAAGATGGACCAAGCCAGATGCACCACACCCAAGGAAAGCTTAGTAGGTATGCCAGTAAGGACATCCTTAGGTAACAAAAAGCTTGGTCATTCGAGCAACGCAAATCGTTGCTTTAATTGTGGGAGTTATAGCCACTATGTACGAGAATGCCTCCAGCCTAGTTAGCCAAATCAGGGGCAAGGTTCTAGCCAAAACAATAAGAACAAGAACAAAAGACAGATTGATCAGGTCAGGCAAGGAAGGATCAATTTCACCACACTTGCTGAGCTTCCCAAGGGTGCACCAAAGATGTCGGGTACCTTCTCTATCCACAACAAGCTTGCAATTATATTATTTGATTCTAGTGCATGACATAGTTTCATTAGTGCAAAATTCGGTGCAAAAGTGGGTTTGGATTTTTGTCACACAAGGGGGTCGTATATGATAGCTACACTAGGTGGTAAAATTGCTTCAAATCAACTCATAAGAAACGTGCTAATTAAATTGGGTATCAAAATCATCAAAACCGACTTGATTCTCTTGGCTCTTGAAGGCATCGATATCATTTTGGGAGTAGATTGGATGACTCGGCATGGAGTAGCCTTAGATCTTTCCTCCCGAGCCGTTGAAATCAATTCCCCGACCCAAGGAGCTACTACTTTGTATTTTCCTTTTCGAGAATGCACAAATTCATGTGCTCTCATTGAGGTCCGCTCCAAAATAGAAGAAATTCTAGTGGTACGCGAGTATGCCAATGTTTTCCCGGATGACTTACAGGCATGCCACCAGATCGAGATATAGAGTTTGCCATCGAACTACAGCTAGACACTGCACCTATCTCTAAACAACCCTATCGAATGTCACCCAAGGAATTAGCAGAATTAAAAATACAATTGCAAGAACTTCTACACAAAGGCTATATTCGACCAAGCGCTTCACCTTGGGGTTGCCCAGCCCTATTTGTGAAGAAGAAAGATCATAGTTTGAGGTTATGTGTAGACTACCGGCCTCTCAAGGCGGTGACAATCAAAAACAAATATCCAGTTCCTTGCATTGATGTTCTTTTCGATCAGTTAACTGGATCAAAAATCTTCTCCAAGATTGATCTTCATTCGTGCTATCATCAAATCAAGATTAGACCATGCGATATTCCCAAGACTACTTTCTCCACTCGATATGGACTTTATGAATACTTAGTTCTGTCTTTTGGTCTCACAAATGCCCCTGCCTACAACATGTATCTCATGAATTCGATTTTTATGCCGGAGCTTGACAAGTTTGTTGTGGTTTTCATCGACGACATTCTTATTTATTCCAAGGATGAGGAGGACCATGATAAACATTTGCACATTGTTCCCCAACGCCTCAGAGACCATCAGTTATATGCTAAGATCTCCAAATGTGAATTCTGGTTGGATAGTGTGAAATTTTTCGGCCATACTATCTCCAATAATGTTATCTCAGTTGACCCCAATAAAGTTCAAGAGGTGATGGATTGGAAACCTTTCACTTCCGTTCATCAAATTCATAGTTTTCTTGGTTTAGCCGGTTATTATCGCCGCTTCATTCCGGATTTCTCCAGAATTGCTAAACATATGACCGAACTGCAGAAGAAAGGAGTAAAATTTGTGTGGGATGAAGATTGTGAAAAGCTTTCCACACCCTTAGAGCACAACTAACTACAGCCCCAGTCTTAGCTCAACATGACAATACCAAGCCATTTGACGTTTATTGTGATGCTTCTAGTACTGGTTTGGGCTGCGTACTTATGCAAGACAATTGAGTTATTGGCTATGCTTCACGAGCACTTCGGCCCCATGAAAATAATTACCCAACACATGATCTTGAGTTAGCAGCTGTAATTCACGCTCTATAGATTTGGAGGCACTACCTTATGGGCACCCGTTGCAATATTTATAATGATCATAAGAGTCTCAAATATATATTCACACAAGCTGACCAGAATATGAGACAAAGACGATGGTTGGAATTAATCAAAGATTATGATCTTGAGGTGCACTATCATCCAGGTGTGGCAGAACCGCCCGAATTAACCCGGCTCAAGTGCACTATCCTTCATCCATAAAGATGAACCGGCTACCATGCACTTCAAACGGAGTAATCCGACAGTCTGTCGGGTAAATCCTGATGCGACCACTGAATATTTTGATCGAAACAAAGCGTACACATAACTCGCACGAAGGCAAGTTCAGAGATTACAACATTCCAATGTCTTTTATCTCACAAGTCTCATATCAATTATTACAAGTCGAGTTCATCAAACGAGTACTTTTAAGTTCAACATAAAACTTTATTCAGAGTTTTAACAGTAGCGGAAAGAAAAATCCTCTAGCGTCGATCTGGATACCACGATGAATCCCATACGTGGCATCACTCGGCAGAGTCATTGTTAGCCGGGGACGGATCCCACTCCACTGTCCAACCAGTCAGCAAAGTACTCGGCCAAGCTAAACCAGCTATCATATCTTCAAAAGACACACCTGAAAACATTGCCACAAGCAAGGCTGAGTATTCTAATACTCAACAAGGCTTACCCGACTAGTGGTATGTAAATACCGACTACTAAGCATGCATGGCTCTAAGGTTCTAGGGTTTTCTCTCTGCTAAAAAGCAACAAAGAGTAGGTCCTTCATTTCATATTTGAGCTTTCAATATTCTAGTCCATTTAACCAGTCTAGGTGAGCATCTATCTCTAATCAAACATGGTGGAAAACATTTTAATCATCCAACAAGTTTCATCATAGCCATAGTTCCTCTTATTACTCTATGTGGCAGAAGTATTAAGGAGTC
Source organism: Panicum miliaceum (assembly GCA_032594955.1). Taxonomy (NCBI): domain Eukaryota; kingdom Viridiplantae; phylum Streptophyta; class Magnoliopsida; order Poales; family Poaceae; genus Panicum; species Panicum miliaceum. The sequence goes on along the minus strand of CM064066.1, from coordinate 26,116,632 downwards.
TCAATTACCGCGAGAAACGGACGATTTGAATCGAATTTCTTAACCTTGCAAGGGAAACCTAAACACATGTCATGTGGTTACTCACAAAGTCACACGTGCAACTTTTCCCCTTTATTCCCGTTTTATGGATCAGAGCCACCGTCCTCGAGTACAAGAGGTCCACGAACCATGGACGATGCCGGGCCGTGACCCCTCTTGCACTCACCATTGCGCCCATGGGACAATGTCAAGACGGTGGAACCTGTGCACGCACCGGTTCAATCGAGTACTTAAGCTTACCGATTACCATAGTCTCGGCATGTGGTTAGTACTTTCAAACGCTTAACCACCAATACCAGACACTGCGGCCTTAGCATTTTTCACTACTCAGATGGGGCCTCAACCACGAGTACCTTACCACAGCCCCACCTGTCGACCTTATAGTTACAGTATGAGGTAAAACATTCAACTCCTATAATTATCGCGAGTGGCAGGAAACCACTCAACTTTTGCCGTACCTATTAGCAGAGCAACTACTCGACTTCCTGTTCTAGTAGTCATTACAAAGGTGCCTAGGATCATGTAGCTAGGGTTCCAATCAACTCCTATGAACTTAAATGCACAGGTAAAAAGGAACAACAGTTGCATAATTTAAATACTGGGATCAAGCACCGGGTCTTGCCTTTTTGTGTCAAACTAGTCGGGGTGTGGTAGAACCACCTGAATTAATCCGGCTCAAGTGCGCTAACCATTACCATGAGGGCAATCAGGGCTAACTCGCACTTCAAACGGAGTAATCCATAGGTCTATTGGGTAACCTCCCGATACAACCACGGGTTTGCCGATCGAAACAACACATACAAAGTACTCACACGAAGGTGAGCCCAAAGAATAGAACTTTCCACAAATTTTACATCACAAGGTTCAACATAAATTTATTATTACAAACCAAGTTCAAATTCGTAAAACAAGTACTTCAGAGTTTAAAAGTTGTTGGCGCTAAAATCGGCCAGATGAGAATCGGCTGATGGTCTTCAGCGTCGGACACACGACCCGGGAGATCTGCTTAGCTCCTGTTCGGTTTATCGCCCTGGTGCGGTTCACGTGGCGTGCCAGTCAATCTGACCTGTTGATTGACAAGGAAATAAGAGTATTAAATTCCAAGCGCTCCGATCGGCTGGAGTTCCGATCTGTCCTGAAGAGCGCGTCGGCGAATCGGCCGATTTTGCTGTAAAGATGATCGGCTATGGATCAGCCGATAATTGTGTAATAATTGTAAAGAAGACTGCTAGAGCGATCTAAATAATTATTACAGAGGCAACACTTGAAATAGATCTAATCGGCTGTAAGATGATAAATCGAAGAAGAACGATGACGAAGCCGATTACTCTGATCTCAAGCTGGATAACTGGTGATAATACTAGAACAACAGGTAAAACTTGCAATTATAGTAAATATCGATAACTGGTGAATAAATCCAAACGAAACCACAGCGATGCGCCCGTAGTTAAAGCTCGGATATTACTCGATAAGCGGAACCTACCAACTGGCCGGAGATCAAGTTGATGCAGCCCTGCCAATCCGTACGAACTCGTGAAAGAAGAAAAAGTGTTGGCGAAGTCGCAGACTTGAAAGTAAATTGCTAGAAAAGTAGATGTATTGTTGTTGATTGATGTGTTGATCCCCTGCAAACCCCTGACGACTCCTATTTATACCCTAAAACTAGGACTCTTGGTCGATTACGACTTGTTAAAACCTTATTTAAAGTAGGAAAACTACTATATCTGTAATATCTTTAAAATAGGAAACGGACTCCCGCAGAATCTTCCGCCGCCGTCTCCCAATCCAATCAGGACTTTTCCAATTGCTTGTTGACTGAATTAGCATCGCTCTGTTGACCAACTTTTGACCAGGACCCTCTGATGTAGCCCCATCCCATTGGCGCAGGTTGTATCACCAATCGGCCGATTTCCAACTGTTACCTCAATCAGCCGATTCCTTACCGTAGCCTTCAGATCTGCCGCATTAGCCAACCTTCTTCTCCTGACGCCGATTCAACACGTGTCAAAATCTGGCGTCAACACATGCCCCCCAGTTTCGGAGTAAAACATAACTTTTTCTTTGAAACTCTTTCTTTAATCCTTCTCTCTGAAATGGGCTCAGTAAAAATATCCTTCTGTTCCGCGGTCTTCCGCACAATGATTGCAATTTCCTCGGACCGAGCGCGCGAAACGACCGCTCCCCTGGAATTCGTGTAGACGGCGCAGCAAGAATACCGTCTTTACCCTTGCCCTGCCGGTTTTTCCTTAAGTATTGGCATTCTCCGCCTACTCTTCCCCACAAATCTAGCATCTCCTTCCAGCGAACCACTGTTCGTCTTCCTCCGAGCCCCCTCGATCTCCAACTGCCCCCTCCGGCAATCTCACTCGCAACCTGCTCCAACCTCCCAATGGCGTCACCATCGGCGACCGCTCCAACCACGGAGGCTCTATCGGCGATCCCCTCAGCGGCGGCGGCCCAATCGGCGGCTCCACTGGCAACCCCATCGGCAACGATGATCTTCATCCCAGAGGTAAACACTTGAAATTTCCCCCTTTTGTTTTCCCCCTTTTCTTCCTTCTTTAGGCACTTAGGCACCAGATCACCATCCCTCTTTCAGAATCCCCTGATCTTATCTACTTAGGCCCCATGGGGAACCCCGATCCAACTGACCTGATCAATCTAGACACTCACAGAGTCCCATTCAAGCAATCACCCATGGACCTAGATCAGTGTGTAGGTACCTTTAGATCCTGGCCAAATGAGACCCCCGGCTGGAGAGAATGGTAGCAAAGAATAGCCAGGTCTAGGACGGTTCAGTGGGATGAACAAAAAATCGGCCAATGCATAGACCTCTCTCTGTCCCAGATGGAGAAAAATGAACCTCTGGTCATAGCAGCTTCTTACTTTTGGTCCGACGCACTCAATGCGTTTCTTTTTGGACATGGACCCATGACCCCAACTTTGGCCGATGTCCTGCTGTTGACCGGCCTCGACATCTCCTCCGCCGATGTCCCTTTTAACTATCTGATTAAGCCATCACATCGGCTAGAGACCAAAGGAATCGGCGGGTGGAAGGGATAGATCAGCAAAAATATGAAGACGGGGATAGTTTCAGAGAGAGAGCATACTGCTTTTCTGATGATGTGGCTGGAAAAGCACTTTTTCTGTGGCAGAGCAGTTGGACCCTCTTCAAACACCCAAGCTTTAGCGGAAGCTTTGTCACAAGGATCGGCCATCCCCCTTGGAAAACATCTACTGGGATCGGCCTACCACCTGATGCATCAAATCGGCACTAAGCTGTCAAAGGGGGAGCCGATTGGGAATCCTGGCGGTCCCTGGTGGTTCATCACCCTCTGGCTCAATTTATATATGAGCAAGGTCTCTCAGCAATGGATAGAAACCAAAACTTTCCCAATATCGAGTCAGAGGAGAATCCAACTGTCCGACGACGCTGCAGATCCTTTGGAGAGGCGGCATCGGCCTTCCCTGGCTGTCAGTTTACAGCTACCCATACAGCTGAATATTTTAGATGCCTCTATAATGGCCTTAGTAAAGAAACTGTCAGCTGGCATCCGTATCAGGCAGTGGAGCCGATTTTCGAATTACCCATGAGCTACGACTTCTCCACTCATACCTTTGACAGGGAGCTTATGGATATCTTGATCAAGCCAGGGATTCTGCCAGCCAATTTCTTCTCTGGAAAGGACTCTCCCACATATGAGGTCTACAATCCATCGGCTGCAGCAAGGCAACTGGGCTTTGGCCAACTGTCAATTCGGGTCTACTTCGCCGGTCAAGCAAAATTCAGAGATGGATTGACTACAAGTCTTGACTACAATCGGCTGTGCGACCTAGTGCCAGATTCTAGCACTATTGACCTGAACAACTGGTCAGTGGCCCCTTTTGCCACTCAGCAATTTAAATTATGGTGGGCAGAATGGAAGCAATACCTTTTCTGCAAATCTCCATCAACTTATTGCAACATTCTGGTCCCAGAAAACATCGACCCAAATTCAACGGTATGTCTTTTCTTCCAGCCGATTTCAATACTATCTCTTTCCATACTTTCATCTTGTCATTAACTCACATTTATCTTCTTAGTCTGAGAAACAGGTCCCTCTGATGCGGAGCCGAAGCGGCAGGCCGATAGATAGTCATCATCCATATACACCATATCCACTCATCGGCTTCCATGCTCCAACCATCAAGGACATTTCCACTGGCCGATCGAAACGAGCACCGAAAAGGCCAACCTCGAAGATAACAAGCCGTCGAGTGCGAGCCCGCATCGGATCGGCCGACCAGACGGCGGTAGCATCGGCCGAGACTCGATTCCTTTATCCTTGCCAGCTACCGAGATAGCCGATCCTCAAGTCACCGCCGAAGTCGAGGCAGCCGCGGCATCACTACTAGTAGAAGCTGTTCAGGTGATCTTGCTTATTTCATATATTCTTTAAGTACTCCACTAACATTAACTCTCTCTCTCTGCCAGGCTGCACAAGCTGTTCCACCGCAGTCTCCACAGCAATCGGCCACGTCCCAAGTGGAAGCCGAAACTCCAGCAGCTCCTCCCGTCGAGGTAAATGATCTCTTACCTTAATTTCTTGATATTTAGAGGACTTAACCGATCCTGATGCAGGCCGATTTGGGTATGCTGGCTATAACCCCTCAACAAACATCGACCGGAAGATCAACAGAGGCATGGCAAATTTCTCACACCATCTTATTTCAATTACCCATAGCATACTCACAGGATCTGTTTTCCATTCCTTTTCAGAAGCTGGTCCGAGCGGAGCACTGATAGTTGTTGAATCTTCTTCCTCTGACGAGCCAATTGTACCAGCCCCTGAGACGAGGGAGACGCTTCCACCGGCGCAAGCAAGAGAAATTCGTTTTAAGGAGGTAACAAACTTACCATTGGAATCGGCCGATTCCCCTTTACTGCTTGCTAACCCTTCTCTTTATTTCCCCACAGGAGCAAGACACCCCGAACAACAGCATTTTCTCCTTTGCTGTCTCCCTGCCTGATGACGAGGAAATCGCTTCACACCCGATTTTGTCGAGCTCTGCTTCCGATGATGTCCGCGCCAAGCTTGAAAGCATGCGTATTCTCCTTCAAGACGACATCGGCCGATTGGTAGAAGACGCTTCGCCGATTCGACGACTTTTCAACGATATCAAGGGTCGAATCCTGAAAGAAACAACAGAAAACTTGGCGCGTGCTGCTTATATAGAATATATGCAGATTCCGGTCTCCAGGGCGGTGCGCCATATGACCGATCGCGCCCAGCTGGCAAAAACCTAGGAAGAGGCCGATTCATACAAGCATCGGGCTCAAGAGGTACATCAAAAGATCAACTTCCTCGAAAGCTGTCGCCCGGATGTCGTCGGCACGATAGATCGGCTCAAACGGAGAAGAGCAGAGCTGGCCAAGGAGATGGAGCAGATAACCAAAGAGATAGCCGCTGAAGAAAAGAAGCTTCAAGAACTCCCATCCATCATCAGTGAGCTGAAGCAAGAAAGGCAGCACTTGGCCCGTGAAACGATAAGGCTTCGTCGCCATATGTCAGAAGTTCCAGGATCGGCCGATGATGACCAGAGAGTACTAGATTCGGCCGATCAAATTAGGCAACAACCTATAGCGGCCATAGATACTTTTCTTGGGCTGTAAAGAATACTGTAAACATTTATTGCTTCTCTAATGCTACTGCACCGATTTGCTCCTTTAATGTTACTGCGCCAACTTGATCTTGAACCTTTTCTTTTGCCAGCTTTGCATTTACGTATGCTTTTACTCTGATAGGACGTGTCTCACCATCCATCTACCTCTCTTTCCTTTATAAGTAGACCCTTCACCGTCTCCAGAGGCATACGCATTACTTATCTTCTCTCTCTCTCCAACACCAGATCTTTATCCTCCCAAACCAAACAGCAAGATGTCTTCTTCGTCTTCTTCATCTTCTTCCTCTGTCAACCAGGTATGAACTGTCTTCTGCCTTTCCCCTAGACATCTCAATCGCTCTGATGTTGGACAGTATTTTCGTCTCTGCTTAGCCAAAACGTCTCAGCCCTGGTTTGGAACGAGCGATCGAAATCATGCATTCAGACGAACCACTGTCATAGGCAGACAAAGATCTGATAAGAGCTCATGCTGAGGAACTCAGAGATCATGTTCCCGCTGTTGTCCAGGAGTATTGGGACCATATAGATGCTCACTGCTTGGTTCGTAAGCGACCACCTTCTGAAAAGAGTCCTCCACTCCCTCATCAAGTCAAGACTGAAGCTACCCTGGAGAGTTTGGAGGAGAAGAAGACCCGCCTCCTGATAGAACTTTGCAATCAAGCTGAGATAGGAGCCACCGTAGAGAATCCGAAGGAGAATAGGATCCGTCTTATAATAGAACTGGGTCGCGTCGAGAGAGAAATCCAGACCAGGCGTAAATAGATGCATCGGTATTTTTATTCTAAGGGCGACTTGTACCATGTCGGCCATGTACTCTGTCATTTTCATCCAATAGTGAACTAGTCGAAATGAATCCCAATGTTTCTTTCTTCAGGCGATGTCATCTTTGTATCAGATATGCAGACGAAAGCCGATAGAAAATCGGCCATATTGTCTTGATATATCTTACCGCAAGTTATTCATCTATCCAAATGCTTGGATAGTATCTCTTCAGATATCGTCCGTTTAAGGCTCTTGGGAACTCTTCCCCTTCAATTGTTTCCAGAATATATGCATTTCCAGGGGCGCATCGGCCGATTCTGTACGGCCCTTCCCAAGTGGGTGACCATTTACCGAATTTGTGATCTTTAGATCCTATCGGCAGCACCAACTTCCACACCAAATCTCCCTGAGAGAATTGCTTAACTTTGACGTTTTTGTCATACCATCTGGCCACCCTTTTCTTGTTCTCTTCTATACTAATCAAGGCTCTCAACCGTAAACCTGCCGAGTCATCAAGTTCGTCCTTCATGAGGAAGGAATAATCATCGGCCGTCAACTGATCTTGAAGCGATACACGTCTTGACCCCGTCCTCAATTCCCAAGGCAAAACTGCTTCATGACCATAAACCAGCTGATAAGGAGATATCTTAGTGGCTCCATGACAAGCCATCCTATAAGCCCATAAAGATTCAGCCAAAGACATATGCCACTTTTTGGGTTGTTCTTCTATCTTTCTCTTGATTAGCTTGATTATTCTTCTATTGGACGATTCTGCTTGGCCATTGGCTTGAGCATAATACGGAGAAGAATTTAAAAATTTAATCCCCATATCGGCGGTAAATTCTCTGAATTCTGTGGAAGTAAACATTGTTCCCTGGTCAGATGTGATGGTTTGAGGAATACCAAATCGATAGATAATGTGGTTCTTAACGAACTCAATCATATCGGCCGATGTCACATTCCTTAAAGGAACTGCCTCCACCCACTTAGTAAAATAATCTGTAGCTACCAATATGAACTTATGCCCTTTGCTCGATGGAGGATGAATCTGTCCGATGAGATCTATTCCCCAACCTCTGAACGGCCATGGCTTGATTACTGGATTCATAGCCGATGCTGGCGCGCACTGAATATTGCCAAACTCTGACAGTCTTGGCATCCCTTATAATATTTGAAACAATCCTCAAGAATAGTTGGCCAGTAATACCCATTGTTCCGGATCATCCATTTCATTTTTGAGCCGATTGATGGGCTCCACATACGCCTTCATGGATTTCTCCCATCAGAACCTTTGCCTCTTCTGTTCCTAGGCACTTGAGAAGAACTCCATCAATCATCCGGTAAATAAATCGTCCTCAAGCAACACATATTTTGTAGCTTGAAAACGTATTCGCCGATCCACATTTCGGGATGGATTTTTCAAGTAATCGGCGATTTCCTTTCGCCAGTCATCGGCCGCAAGCTCTAGCATCATCGCTCCCCGAATCGGCCGATACCCAGACGCATATTGGGCCAGCCTGTTGGCCTCTTCATTATAATTTCTGGGGATATGCTCAATTATTGCAGACTTGAACTCTTTTAAAAGCTGAAGGCAATCTTCATAATAAATCCTCAAGATATAATCCTTGCACTCAGATCGCCCCGTCAACTGATCCACAATGAGCATGGAATCTCCAAAAATTTCGACTGCATCATCTTTAACTTCCCTTAATAATTGGATTCCTTTTAGAATGGCTCGATATTCCGCCTGATTATTGGTTGCGGATGCTTCTATCGGCAGAGAGAAATCATAACTAGCCCCCCGAGGCGATACAAGAACGATGCCGATTCCTGACCCGGCCCCACACGAAGAACCATCAAAATACAGAGTCCATGGAACCGGTTCAACGACGACAATTTCTGGTCCACAATGTTGAGCTACGAAATCTGCCATGACTTGACCTTTGACAGCTTTGGCCGATTCGTACCTTAAGTCGAATTCTGATAGAGCCAGGATCCATTTTCCAATCCATCCTTTCAAAATAGCAATGATAGCATATATTTCACCACATCATCCTTGCATATAACTATGCATTCTGCCGACAACAAATAATGCCTGAGCTTGGTACACGAGAAGTATAAACACCAGCACAACCGCTCCACCGGGGAATATCTTGTTTCGGCATCCAGGAGTCTTCTGCTGACAAAATATACCACCCGTTCTTTCCCTTCGAACTCCTGTACCAACGCCGATCCAATAGCCTGTTCATCAGCCGATAAATATAATTTGAACGGCTTACCAGGCTGCGGCGGGACTAACACCGGAGGTGAAACCAGATATTGCTTAATATCTTCCAATGCTCTGCGTTGTTCTTCTCCCCATATAAATTCTTGATCGGGCTTTAACTTCAACAGAGGAGTAAAAACTCGAATTCGCCCTGACAGGTTGGATATGAACCTTCTGATAAAATTGACCTTGCCGATGAGGGACTGTAGCTCAGTTTTATTCTGTGGGGCCACAACTTTGTTGATGGAATCTATGGTCTTCCAATTGACCTCTATCCCGCGCTCATGAACCATGAATCCTAAGAATTGTCCGGCCGATACGCCAAATGCACACTTTTTCGGGTTCATCATCAGCCCATGTTTCCTTGTGCACTCCAGTACTTCTTGTAAATCGGCCAGATGTTCTTGGTGACCTTTTGACTTGACCACGACGTCATCTATATAAATCTCCACTGATGTAGCAATAAGCTTGTGGAAGATATAATTCATGGCCCGCTGATATGTAGCACCGGCGTTCTTTAACCCAAAGGTCATTACAACCCATTCAAATAAACCAAGATGACCTGGACACCTGAAAGCCGTTTTCGAGATATCTTCTTCGGCCATTAATATCTGATTGTACCCTGCGTTACCATCCATGAAACTGATAACTTTGTGTCCTGCGGCAGCATCTATCAAGATATCGGCCGTTGGCATCGGATATCCATCCATTGGCGTGGCCTGATTTAAGTTCCTGAAATCGATGCACACGCGCAACTTTCCATTCTTTTTATACACGGGCACAATATTAGAAATCCATTCGGCGTAGCGGCACTGCCGAATAAATCCTGCTTCAATTAACTTTGTGATCTCGGCCTTTATATCAGGTAGAATCTTGGGGTTGCACCGTCGTGCAGGTTGCTGATATGGCCGATACCCTAATTTTATAGATAACCGGTGCAATCCTTGAATTCTTTTAATAAACTTATCTGTTTACACTTATACTCAGGATCCAAATTAGCACTAATATACGTCGGCCTTGATTTGCTGCTATCTCCCAAATCTATCATCTCCAATAAATCGGCCGACGTAAATCCATGCCCAAGCTTCCTGTCTTCTCGGACGAGCTGATCCATCTATTCTGAATCTTCCGAGCCGACTGCTTGGATCGGCTGTAGACCGAAATTGGACACCTTCAGGAAGTCAGTGTCCCAAGTCCTGCCAGATATACACTTGACGTGCTCGCAGCTCCACTGTTGCGTGTCGGCCGCTGCGACGCTGTAGGCGGAATCGGCGGTGACTATCTCTGTGCTGTCGCCGACCCATTGCACGAGGCATCGATGCATTGTAGATGGGACACAGCAGTTTGCGTGTATCCAATCACGACCGAGCAGCATGTTGTAGGATCCCTTACCATTAATAACGAAAAAGGTAGTAGGAAGGGTCTTACTGCTGATGGTGAGGTCGACGCAGAGCACTCCGCGGGCGGGAGACACGTTGCCTTCGAAATCCTTTAGCATCATATCCGTCTTGGTGAGATCCTCATCGCTCTTGCCTAGCTTGCGGAACATGGCATACGGCATGATGTTGACTGCGGCGCCTCCATCTACTAGTAGTCTAGTGACGGGTCGCCCGTCAACGTAGCCTTTGAGAAACAGCGCCTTGAGATGTTGCCGTTTTTCTTCTTCTGGTTTCTCAAAAGTAGCCGTCATCGGCTCTAACACGAGTTGTGCCATTTGTTCTTCCATTCTTGTCGCTTTGTCTCGATCGTCAGGCGCCATGAATTCCATCGGCAATATGAACACCATGTTGATGTCGGCTGCCGATTCTTGATCGTCTGCTCCATGGCTGTTGTTTTTCTTTGGGCGCCAAAATCGAGACTTAACGTTTCTTTTCTCCGGCACCTGCCTCTGCTCTTCTTCTTATTGTTCCCACTGGCGCAAGCGTTGGATCCTCCGTTTCTGACATCTGGAGAGACCATCGGGACACCACCTGGGGTTTACTGGTTTAACCGATGATCTAGCGTGTTCCCAATCCGGTTCCCTTCCTAGGGGGTTTTCATCTGACATCCTATCATCAGCCATCTCTTCCAGCCGATCGTGCATGCTGATCCTGCCCCCCAGTCCATCCTATTGGTTGATCCTGCCTTTTGACCGGTGGTACTGGTCAACTCTGCCCCCCAGCCGATCATGCATCGAAATGCACTGTTCGCGCCGATTTATGCTGATCGGCTCTGATCCTCTGTCCCTAGAGTGTGACCTCGGGCGATCGTTGCAACTCAATCCGTTACACTCCGGACAGTTATCGGCAGATGGCAATCTGATGTCGTTCTCCCAGCAATGGATGAAGAACAGACATTGCCAGTGATCTTCATGCTGCGTATCATCTCGTCGTGGTATCTTGATTGTTCCTGCTGCTGCCGATATTTGCTGAGCAAGAACTGGGAGGTGACGGGTTTGCATGGTCGTTCTGGCCCCCGCCTGTTCCTTTTGATCTCGTCCGCTGTAATCTGCCTCCTGGGATCGACGGCACTGCCCCTTCTTGCCGATTCTGACGTCAGCATCTTGGTTTGACGTGAATTTTCTCCCGTGTCAACCATGTTAGCCGGGAAGGGATGCTGATCTATCTTCATCGGCTTTGCCGATTTAGCCGGGATTTCAAATTTGAGCCTCCCCTGCTCGATGGCCGATTGTATCTGCTGACGGAAGACTTTGCATTCATTCGTATCATGAGACGTGGCATTGTGCCACTTGCAGTACTTCATCTTCTTGAGCTGATCGGCCGTAGGGATGGTATGGTACTGAGAAAGCTTAATTTGCCCTTCCTGGAGTAATAAATCAAAAATTTTATCGGCTCCTGATGTGTCAAAGCCGAATGTCTCTGGCTCTGTTTTTCCGAAAGGGCATGATATTGGTTTTTTGCCTTTCACCCACTCTGCCAGGCCGATTTCCTCTTCTCCATCCGATTCAGATCCTTCTATATATGCCACCTTCTTCTGGAAATTCCTCCGTTGCTCAAATGGACGGACTTCCTGTCCTGCCAATCGGTGAACGATCTGGCTTAGACTTTCAAACTCCTGCGAAGCATATCTTTCCTTAATTTGTGGTAGGAGGCCTTGGAAAGCAATATCGGCCAACTGTGCATCGGTCAGAGCCAGACTGTAGCATTTGTTTCTGACTTCTCTGAACCTCTGTATATATCCAGTTACTGGTTTATCGCTTCTTTGTCTGAGGCTTAAGTGTGAGAGCTTCATCTCATGTACTCCTGCGTAGAAGTACTTGTGGAACTGTTTCTCCAGATCGGCCCAAGTAACAATAGAATTTGGTGGCAAAGTGGTGAACCACTGGAAGGCTGATCCGGATAGAGACGATGAAAATAGCCGCACCCTCAGAGCATCTTGCATGGCAGCTTCTCCACACTGGATGATGAACCTGTTGATGTTCTCAACGGTAGACGTGTCATCCAGCCCTGAAAACTTGGTGAAATCGGGTACCTTGTAGCGGTGTGGGAACGACAGCAAGTCATAGGCTGATGGGTATGGCGTCTTGTATGTGTCAGTCTGCACTTTTGGCTTCAACCCAAACTGGTCCTGAATCACTTCTGCTATTCTTGCCGTCCAGTCCACCTGTTGCTGATGAACGACCGTTCGCGGTGCCGGCATATGTTGAAGGGTTGGTACGGCTGGGTGATGAATCGAAGCATGCGGCGAATTTTGCTGAGCAGCTGATAGTTGATGGCGAAGTAAATCCGCCGCTCCGTCGTATGTCATCATTGGTGCCGTGCCTCTGAATGCTTCTACAGCGCTTGCCCCCCTGCTGATTTCTGATGAGGTTGGCTGATACTGAGGGATTGTCGGCCGGACGGCCGACTGGTGCGGCGCCCTGATTGTTTAGCTTCCATGCCCGGTTAATGGATCGGGGAAAGCCGTTGTCGCCGATATCCCCCAGGGTACTGAGCTTGTGGGCAGCGATTGTATAGAAGCAATCTGGACGGGTTGAAGCGGTGTCTGTGATGGGAAACATGGTGCACCGCTGTACCTTGGAGACGCTGGAGGCAACGGAGTGTTGTACCCCTCGCGTTGTGTCAATATCGGCTGAGGAGCCGATTGGGACGTGCATGGTAAGCTTCTGGCTGGCAGCGTGATCGGCGGGGCATACGCTGGTCCCTGATAGTCTTGAACTGCTCCGCTGGCCAGAGAACTGATGACGGCGAACCGTGTTGGTCATCACTGAGGATTGGTCGATGAATGCCTGGTAGACGGACTGTTGGATCATATCGGACATCTTGCCCGAGTCCTCAGCAATGGTGATGTGGCGGGGAACTGGAATAGGAGCCTTCTTGACAGCCCCCCCGCTTCTGGTACGACTGAACGACTGCAGGTATATCTTCTTGTAATCTTCTAGATGTTTAGCTAATTCTTCCCTCTGGTCGTCCTTGAGATCCGCTTCTGTGACCTCGATGATGTTGCTGTCGGTAATCTCTGTGTTCTTCGACATATCAGACCTTGAAGGGTCCCACCGGGCGTGCCAAAAGTGTGTTGGCGCTAAAATCGGCCAGATGAGAATCGGCCGATGGTTTTCAGCGTCGGACACACGACCCGGGAGATCTGCTTAGCTCCTGTTCGGGTTATCGCCCTGGTGCGGTTCGCGCGGCGTGCCAGTCAATCTGACCTGTTGATTGACAAGGAAATAAGAGTATTAAATTTCAAGCGCTCCGATCGGCTGGAGTTTCGATCTGTCCTGAAGAGCGCGTCGGCGAATTGGCCGATTTTGCTGTAAAGATGATCGGCTATGGATCAGCCGATAATCGTGTAATAATTGTAAAGAAGACTGCTGGAGCGATATAAACAATTATTACAGAGGCAACACTTGAAATAGATCTAATCGGCTGTAAGATGATAAATCGAAGAAGAACGATGACGAAGCCGATTACTCTGATCTCAAGCTGGATAACTGGTGATAATACTAGAACAACAGGTAAAACTTGCAATTCTAGTAAATATCGATAACTGGTGAATAAATCCAAATGAAACCACAGCGATGCGCCCGTAGTTAAAGCTCGGATATTACTCGATAAGCGGAACCTACCAACTGGCCAGAGATCAAGTTGATGCAGCCCTGCCAATCCGTACGAACTCGTGAAAGAAGAAAAAGTGTTGGTGAAGTCGCCGACTTGAAAGTAAATTGCTGGAAAAGTAGAAGTCTTGTTGTTGATTGATGTGTTGATCCCCTGTAAACCCCTGATGACTCCTATTTATACCCTAAAACTAGGACTCTTGGTCGATTACGACTTGTTACAACCTTATTTAAAACAGGAAAACTACTATATCTGTAATATCTTTAAAAAAGAAAACGGACTCCCGCAGAATCTTCCGCCGCCGTCTCCCAATCCAATCAGGACTTTTCCAATTGCTTGTTGACCGAATTAGCATCGCTCTGTTGACCAACTTTTGACCAGGACCCTCTGATGTAGCCCCATCCCATTGGCGCAGGTTGTATCACCAATCGGCCGATTTCCAACTGTTACCTCAATCAGCCGATTCCTTACCGTAGCCTTCAGATCTGCCGCATCGGCCAACCTTCTCCTGACGCTGATTCAACACGTGTCAAAATCTGGCGTCAACACATGCCCCCCAGTTTCGGAGTGAAACATAACTAAGTAAACGAATTCTTCAGAGTTCATTGCAGCGGAAAAACAACGAGAAACTACTCGATGATACATGATGTCTCGATGAATCCCGTATGAGACATCACTCGGCATTATCATCATTGACCGGGGACGCATCCCATTCCATCGACCAACCAGGAGGAAGAGTACACGGCCAAGTCAAACTAGCAACCATGCCCTCAAAAGTATCACCTAAAAACAAGCCACAAGCAAGGCTGAGTGTACTAATACTCAGCAAGGCTTACCCGACTAGTGGAATATACTTAGCCGACTCCTAGACATGCAAGGCTTTTGGCTTGAGGGGTTTGTTTTGCCGAAAAGCATATCCAGGTTCTAGTTTTCTTTAACCATTCTAGGTAAGCAACTATCCAATATCATACATGGTGAAAGAATTAAATTGCATCCAACAAGATTAATCATCATCATTGTTCCATTTCTTACTCTATGTGGTAAAAGGGTCAAGCAGTCTCAATACCGCGAGAAACGGATGATTCGAATCGAATTTCTTAACCTTGCAAGGAAGACCTAAACACACATCACCTAGTTACTCCCAGAGTCACACGTGCAACTTTTCCCTTCAATTCCCGCTTCACGGAACAGGCCCACCGCCCTCGACTACACGTCCCCATGGACCACGGACCTAGCCGGGCCATGGCGGCACATGCACCCACCATTAGCTAGATGTGAACGAATTCAAGACGGTGGGGAGTATATTCTGGCCTCGGTTCAATCCAGTACGTAAGCTTACCGATTACCATATTCTCGGCATGTGGTTAGTATGTTCAAAGACTTAGCCACCACTACCACACACTGCGGCCTTAACATTTTTCTCTAAACAGACGGGGTCTCAATCATCAACATAAACATCGCACCATAGCCCCATCCGTCGACCTTATGATTGCATCATGTAGTAAACATTCAACTCCTATATTCTCGCGAGTGACAGGAAATCACTCGACTTTTACCGGAGTCCTATTAGCATAGCATTCTATCGAACCTTATATCTAGTGTTCAGATCATAGGAACCTAAGATAATGCAACTAAGTTTTCATTCAACTCCTATAAACTTAATGCACAAGTAATATAGAGTAATAAGTTGCATAATTTGAAAAATAGGGTTCATGCTCCGGGTCTTGCCTTCTTGAGCAAAGCTAGCCTTGGGCTCTTCCGAACTCGGGATCGGGACTTCGAAAACTTCAGTTAGATTCACTTGAGCTTCATGTTGCTCACTCTCGGACTCGGGCACCAGCTCGTACGTTCCGTCAGCGAGAGTAGTCGATTCTATATGCATGCACAAGTGTAAGTTATAGCGATGGTTTATGACGATTATTTTCCTTCACGATAAAGTTGTACTCCACAAAGCATCGATTTGGTTGTGAAGTTACTCAGTTAAGATTTCTTTGGGCAATTGTTATTAGAGTATAACTTAAACTATTAACTTCATTAAACAAGAAGGGGTTGTGTTATATTGGAAACTTAATTTTCTAAGCACAACATGGATTAAACACAATTACTGAACTCGGTAACTTCTGGTGATGAAACTTTTATTCAGAGTACCACATGCAGAGACAAAACCATTGCAAAAATTTCACGCATTTTTGTGTAGCAGATTAAATATGAAAAATATAATACACAGCCACTACTAGAACCGAGTTATTTTTATACAGAACGAACCATGCAAGTATTAATGCTAAAAATTTTACAGGGTGTTAATCTATCCATATAGGTGTTACATATTTGTGCATGATACAGAGCATAATAAATAGGACAAGATACACCTATATGTTTTATCGGGTTTCTAAGTATGAAACATTTTATACAGCATGTTCTAACCTAAAGTATCCCATAGTAAAAAGATGAACATTTTTCAAGCAAAAAAACTAATTACTTTGATTTAATGCATTTCTCCACCACAAAAATTATATAAGTCGGTTATAGAAAGTTAAAAAGTCCTAAACTTTTTCTGTGGTATCGAGGTATCAATATAACAGCACAGAAAAAGTTTCATAACATGAATCACCATAGAACAGCAGGAAAAATTAGTTCTATCCCTTTATAGCATAAAATAAAGTCTAACAAAACGTTTAGCTAGAGAAGAGTTCTGATCCTGAACTTTTTACACTGGCCTACACATCACGAAACTAATCCACTGTCCAAAAACTAGGTTCAGCCTTTGTCTACAACAGTGGGTACAAATAAATGCTATTAAACCTTCCATTTAATATAGAACAAAATATTGCAAGCAATTGAAGAAATGCATGTCACAAAAGTTGTAAATTTTCTTCTAAAGATTACAGAACAGTTGAGTTTGTATTTTTCAGATTTTACAGGGTGTTAATCTATCCATATAGGTGTTACTGTATATTTTTCAGATTTTACTGTGCAAGATACAAAGCATAATAAATAGGACAAGATACACCTATTTTAATAAAGATTAATTTCTACAGGATGTTCTACAGGGTTTCTGTGTATGAAACTTTTTATACAGCATAAACTACACTAAAGTGTCCCACAGTAAAAAGGTGAACTTTTTCCAAGTACAGAAACTAATTATTTTTATTTAGTGCATTTTTCCCACCACAAAATTATACAATAGGTTACAGAAAGGAAAAAGGTTCTAAACTTTTTCTGTGGAATTTAGGCATCACTATAACAGCTCTGGAAAAGTTTCACAACACGAATCACAATATAACAGCAGTTACAAGGCAGAGGGTTGGGGCGGGCCGGGCATGGCAGGGGTGCGCCATTGGGCGCAGCTGGCGGTGACCAGAGCCGTGCACGGCTGGGGCACGCCATTTGGCATCGGGGCGGCGGCGTTCTACTGGCCGTGCGGGATGTCGCGTGGGGGAGAAGGAGGACGAGGCCGCGGGTTGGGCGAGCTGGGAGGCAAGCAGAGGCGTTGGGGGATTGGCTTGGCGCGACGCGGCGGCAAGCATCGCCAGCGACGTGGCGCCGGCGGCTTCGCTGGGTGGCAGAGTAGGGGAGGGAGGGAGCCAAGAGGGAAATAGAAGAAAGGTGAGGGGCTGAACTGCAAATTCAAGTGTTACTTAAATTTTTGTGTTGCAACTCAAAAATCTCTGAACATGAAAGTTGTTCAAAATGAAAAGTTACACAAATTTTGTTTCAGGCCAAAGTTCATTTGAGTTCTAGTTTAGAAGTTATTTTAAAAACTCAAAAAGTATGATTCGGCGGGCACGTCATTTCCTAGGCAAAAATTTATATTCTCTCCTGGGCTTCAACTAGAGTTTTGTTTATCTTGTCATCGATGGTGTGTCTATTAAATTTTGCCACCAAGTGCGTTGAGGTGAGAGTTATTTAATTTGCTTGATTAAAGTAGATGTACTTGTTCATATATACACATCTATTTTCAATTCAAAGCAAAACCAATTTATAATTCATTTCTGTTAAACTTTTCTTAGTTAGTTAAGCATAATGTTATGCTAATGAGACTTTGTTTAGCAATTTAAACACCTGAGGTGTCACAGCCTTCCCCCCTTAAAAAGAATCTCGCCCCGAGATTCGGACAATAGGCTTAGTGTGGATAGTGTGTGTACCTTTGGTAGAGTTGAGAAAACCAGGGAAATTTTGGTTTAGATAGCTTTTAGTTTCCCATGTGGCTTCTTTCTCAGTGTGATGATTCCATTGAATTTTGTACATTTTAATCACTTTCCTTCTAGTGCTTCTTTCTTTTTGATCCATGATTTTGATAAGATACTCAACATATGAGAGGTCAGGCTCTACCACTACTTCTTGTTGTTTAATAACCTTGGTAGGGACTCGAACACACTTCTTGAGCTGAGACACGTGAAAGACATCATGGATGGCTGCAAGCTGAGGGGGCAGTCATATTCTATAGGCTACGGGTCCACAGCTCTTTATGATTTCGTAGGGACCAACATAACGGGGAGATAGTTTTCCTTTGACTCCGAATCGTTGTACACCCATGGTTGGTGAAACTCGAAGGTAGACGTGGTCACCAACTTCAAATTTTAGTGGCTTTCTCCTTTTGTCAAAATAGCTCTTTTGCCTGGATTGTGCGGCTCTAAGGTTTTCTTATATTACTCTCACTTTTTCTTCTGCCTCGATTACCAAGTCTGGTCCAAATATTTTGCGTTCTCCGGTCTGTGACCAACTCAAAGGGGTTCGACACCTTCGTCCGTATAAGGCCTCAAATGGTGCCATTTCCAAACTCGCTTGATAGCTATTGTTATATGAGAACTCTGCTAGGGATAGGCATTTGTCCCAATTCTTGCCATAGTGAATGACGCAAGCTCTAAGCATGTCTTCAAGAATTTGGTTCACTCTTTCAGTTTGTCCGCAGTTTGAGGATGATAGGCTGAGCTTCAAATCAATTTAGTACCAAGAGAAGCTTGCAATTGTTCCCAAAAGCGCGCTACAAACTGAGTACCACGATTGGAAATAATAGTCTTCGGTACTCCATGTAGGCAAACAATGCGGTCAAGATAAATCTCGGCATATTTCTTGGCAGTATAGGTGGTGTGCACCGGAAGAAAATGTGCCGTCTTTGTGAGTCTATCAATGATAACCCATATGGAATCATGTTTTTGTGCGGTACTCGGCAATCCAACAATGAAATCCATAGTTATGTCTTCCCATTTCCATGAGGGTATAGGCAAAGGTTGAAGTGTACCGGCTACTTTCAAGTGGCTGGCTTTTACTCTCTAACATGTGTCACATTCTGAGACATATTTAGCAATTTCCCTTTTCATTCTAGTCCACCAGAAGTTTTGCCTATGATCTTGATATATTTTGCTGCTGCCGGGGTGAATAGAAAATTTTGAAAGATGTGCCTCATCAAGAATTTGCTTATGGAGCTCATGATTCTTCGGAACGACTATGCGACTTTCGAACCATAGAACTCCCTTATGGTCCTGGCGAAAACATTTGTATTTCTCTTCACCTAGAGAGAGTTTTTGTTTGATGATCTTAACTCCTTCATCATGTAGTTGTGCCATGATGATCTGGTCGTGAAGAGTGGGCTCAACTGAGATGTGATTCAGAGTGCCTTGGGAAATCATTTCCAAACTAAGCTTCCTCATTTCTGAACATAATGTCTCATTATAGATTTCCACTGATAGGCAATGGCAATGAGCCTTGCGGCTTAGTGCATCCGCGACTACATTAGCCTTGCCGGGGTGATAGTGCACCTCGAGGTCATAATCCTTGATTAATTCTAGCCATCTTCTTTGTCTCATATTCAGATCGGCTTGGGTGAAGATATATTTGAGACTTTTGTGATCGGTGTAGATATTACAATGAGTGCCCATGAGATAGTGTCTCCATATTTTTAGAGCATGAATGACTGCTGCTAACTCGAGATCATGGGTCGGATAATTCTGCTCATGGGGCCGAAGGGCTCGCGAAGCATAGGCGATAACTCAATTTTCTTGCATAAGCAAACAACCAAGACCGGTGCCAGATGCATCACAGTAAACATCGAACGGCTTGGTGTTATCGGGTTGAGATAACACAGGGGTTGTAGTCAAATGTTCTCTAAGAGTGTGGAAAGCTTCTTCACATTTCTTATCCCACACAAACTTTACTCCCTTTTTCAATAGTTCAGTCATGGGCTTAGCAATTCTGGAGAAATCCAGAATGAAACGGCGATAGTAACCGGCTAAACCAAGAAAACTACGTATCTGGTGAACCGAGGTAGGAGGTTTCCAATCCATCACCTCTTGTACCTTGCTGGGGTCAACGGCTATGCCTTTGCTGGAAATTGTGTGACCCAAGAATTTCACACTATCCAACCAGAATTCGCACTTAGAAAATTTAGCATAGAGCTGATGGTCTCTGAGACGCTGAAGGACAATGTGCTTAGCGTGCTCTTCCTTATTCTTGGAATAGATAAGGATGTCGTCAATGAAAACTACGACGAATTTTTTGAGCTCAGGCATGAATACCGAATTCATGAGATACATGAAGTAGGCAGGGGCATTGGTGAGACCGAAGGACATGACCAAGAATTCATATAGTCCATATCATGTGGAAAAGGCGGTCTTAAGAATATCACATGGACGAATCTTTATCTGATGATATCCAGATCGAAGATCAATCTTTGAGAAAACTCTACCTCCAGATAATTGATCAAAGACAACGTCGATGCGGGGAAGTGGGTATTTATTCTTAACGGTCACCGCATTGAGAGGTCGGTAGTCCACACATAATCTTAAATTGTCATCCTTTTTCTTTACGAAAAGGGCTGGACATCCCCAAGGCGATGCGCTAGGACGAATGAAGCCTTTTTCCAGTAGTTCTTGGAGTTGTGTTTTCAGTTCGGCCAATTCCTTAGGTGGCAGTCTATAGGGTCTTTTGGAGATGGGTGCAGTGCCTTGTTGCAATTCAATAACGAACTCAATATCACTATCTGGTGGCACTCCTGGTAAGTCACCCGGAAAAACATCGGCATACTCGCATACCACTGGCATATCTTCTAGTTTGATTCCTTCCATGACGAAAGCACAAGAATTCGTGCACTCCCGAACGGTAGGTAAAGGGTAGTGGCTCCGTGACTAGGGGAATTTATTTCAACAGCTCAGGAAGAAAGGTCTAGTGTGACTCCGTGTAGAGCCATCCAATTCATACCCAAAATAACGTCCATGCCGTCAAGGGGTAAAAGAACAAGGTCCGTGTTGATGGTTTTACTGCCCAACTTGATTGGTACTTGCCTTATCATTTGATTTGAAGCAATTTTACCACCCAGTGTTGATATCATATACGACCCTTTTGTGTGACAAAAATCCAAGCCTACTCCACCAAACTTTGCACTAATGAAACTATGTGATGCACAAGAATCAAACAATATAACTGCAGGCTTGTTATGGATAGAGAATGTACCCGTCATCACTGGTGCTCCTTCAAGAAGTTCGGCAAGGGTGGTGAAATTGATCCGTCCTTGTTTGACCTGAAGGGTCTGCCTCTTGCCTTTGTTCTTATTGTTCTGGTTAGAGTCTTGGCCCTGATTTGGCTGCCTGGGCTGAGGGCATTCGCGAGCAAAATGACTGGAACTCCTGCACTTGAAACAATGATTAGTGATGCTCGGTCGAAGAAACTACTGAGTAGCTGGCCTTGGTCCAGTTTGCTGAGGCACAGGGGGTCGTACAACACCTTGCTGCTGTGGGGGCCTGATAATCCAACGCCCTGGATGAGGGGCCTTCTGTGGAGCTGTAGGCGCAACATTTTGCACCAAGCGATACCTTGGTGGCTGAGCACCCGAGGGTCCAGCTGGCGCCTTCCTCTTCTTTTCAGCACGATGAGCCTCAATACAATCCTCTTGAGTGATGGCCATGTTGACTAGCTCATTATATGTATCGGCCTTGACAAGATTCAGCCGTTCCTTGAGTTTGGTACTCAGACCTCTGTGGAAACGATCACGCTTCTTAGCATCCGTGTCTGCGTGATAGCCCGCGTACTGGCACAGATTGTTGAAGCCCTGAGCATACTGAAGTACAGTGCGGGTACCCTAAGTGAGAGCCAAAAACTCATTTAGCTTTCTTTCCATAAGAACTTCTGGGATATGGAGTGCTCGGAACGCAGTTTTGAATTCATCCCAGGTGACGACGTGATCAACCGGGAGCATAGCAAAGTAGTGGTCCCACCAAAGACGAGCTGTACCGCGAAGCTGCTGCGCGGCATAGTGAGCCTTGTTTGCATCCGAACATGGGGCCACGAGTAGAGAAAACTTGGACTCGATGGTGCGAATCCAAGCGTCCGCATCCAAGGGTTCCTCCGTTTTGTGAAACAAGGGAGGCTGGGTCCTAAGGAAATCCGTATAACCGGCAGCTTGAGGTTGGTGAATATTGTGCCCACCCTGCTGTTGGTGCTGTCCTTGCACGAGCTGACGAAGCAACTCGGTTTGAGCAGCCACTACTTCCACCAAGCTAGGTGGTGGCGGTGGCTGCTGTTGTGATTCACTAGAACTTGCACCAAAACCTTCTGGGTTACCACGGGTTGCTCCAACCATCTAAAATGTGAAGGTTTATCATTATCAACGTGATCCATATTGCTTCCACGATTAAAAAGGATTATGGCGGAAAAGAGTAGACTTCCGAAAGATCATGGATAGAATCGTGGACAGAACACTGTTCGCTACAAAAAAACTCATAGCTCTCCGTAGGTTCATCCAAAACAGCTCATATTTTGGCAGTGAGTAGGAATTTTAAAGATGCACAACTTTGGTATTCAACTCAGATGCTAAATCGATGGCCAAGATGGTCGAAAGATTCATTCTTTGCTTCTCTGTCTCGGCTGTTTTTCAGCAGAACGAGTTATAGTATCTTGCCTATAACTCAAACTAGCAAAGTCCAATAGTGCTGAAATTTTGTGAGCTGTCAGGACATGAAAGTCTTGACAACTTTGGTATTTAACTTGCTGCTCAGAAGGATCATCTTCAAAGGGTAAAAGTTTTGACAAGATCATGCCATAGGATATGAACTAGAGGATGGAAGTTGAATATTTCTGGAAGCAATTTCAAAACTCCTTAACTCCAATTTGAGTAATCCAAAAATTCTCGAACTTCACCAAAACATTCCTAAGGTATTAGCGAACAACTTTGCTAGTCAACTCCAGAGCTAGATCAGGCTCTAAGATGCTCTTTCTCTTAAGGTTTTACTTTACTGTCTACCCAGAAATTTCAGTGAATAGTGGGCCAAGATTTCGTGCACCAGGGAAAATCTACCCAGCCAAAAATTGCTACATTTTAACAGTAGCTGCCTGAGTAAATTTACAACAAGTTTTATGTTGAACACTTTTGCAGAAAAATGTAGTAAGAGGGCATAAAAATTTATGTGGTAGAAGTGCTTATTTTGGACAGAAAACTGACATCTCAAGGTCTTTGTTGTTTCTCATTACCACATGTTCAGAATTTTTCAAATTTAGACAGGAGCTAGAATACAAATTTTGGAACAAAACTTTCAACATGAGTTTCTCCAGAAAGGATCATTTTCTAAGCTCAATAAATCCATCTTTTCAGATAAGGCAGAAATATGACAGATTTGCTAGATAATCCTTATGCAAAGACAATCTTGTGCACGCATGAACCTTACCACTCTCAAGCATCGCATTTTCAATTTCAGATTTATATAGTCATGATGCATGCACGTCCTATTAGTCCTCACAAAATAAAATAATTGTCAAATAGCTTTGGTCTTACGAAGTTTGTTTCGGTGGCAAACACAATACGTCTCTCACTATAATAGCTAGTCAAAAATTCTCTAACCGTTCTTTAACTTATCGTAATCGCGGTTAGTGTACCTGAAGAAGATTGATATAGCATATATATATATATATCCATTGAACCATTCATGCAAGCAGTCATGAAAGCGTCCGTATTCATTACCGTTCACTATAGAAACGACATCCGTACAATTCCCGCCGTACAGACGACGTTAACATACGCTATCAAGATACCGTATTCACGGGGGGTACCGTATTGAGACGGGGGTATGAACAGCGATCGCCATACCCTGCGCCAAACCTTCTACTCTGAATATAATCAACTAATAGTTGGTATATTGGTAGCACCTCAAGTAAGCCACTGCTTGAGGGCAGCATTCGGCTCGCATCACATACAGGAAGGTCAAGCTCTCTCAGTTGGCTGAGGATTCATACCTTCTTACCTTAGCGATGAGTGCATCGTTACAGAAATTAAAGGTCGATTGTGCATAAAAGTAAGTTTTGACAGAAAGTAATGTGCTGGAAGTCAGTTGATAATATTCACAAGTTAGATAGCCACCTAGTAACTTTCCCATAATCCCTTAGGGCTTTACGAACTAGGTACCATCCTTAACGAACCAACGCATTTTGCAAACACAATTTTTGTAGTCAAGTTTTATGAAAACAAGTTTTTAAGGCTTGTTTCATTCTCTAGCGTATGCATTTCGGCTCTGATATCTGCTGTGGTAGAATCACCTGAATTAATCCGGCTCAAGCGCGCTAACCATCACCACGAGGGCAATTAGGGCTAACTCGCACTTCAAACGGAATAATCCATTGGTCTGTCGGGTAACCTCCCGATACAACCACGGTTTTTGCTGATCGAAACCACACATACATGTACTCACACGAAGGTGAGCTCAGAGGATACAACATTCCACAAAATTTTACATCGCAGGGTTCATCATAAATTATTATTACAACTGAGTTCAAATTCGTAAAACAAGGTACTTCAGAGTTCAAAATAATTGAGTTCTTCAGAGTTCAATGCAGTGGAAAAAATAACGATAAACTACTCGACGATACATGATGTCTCAATGAAGCCTGTACGAGACATCACTCGGCATTATCATCGTTGCCCGGGGGCACATTCCATTCCACCGACCAACCTGGAGGAAGGGTACACGACCAAGTCAAACTAGCGATCATATCCTCGAAAGTATCACCTGAAAACGAGCCACAAGGAAGGCTGAGTATACTAATACTCAGCAAGGTTTACCCAACTTGTGGAATATACTTAGCCGACTCCTAGACATGCAAGGCTTTTTGGCTTGAGGGGTTTGTTTTGCCGAAAAGCATATACAAGTAGGTCCTTACTTTAAAATTTTAGCTCCAGATTCTAATTTTCTTTAACCATTCTAGGTAACCAACTAACCAATATCATACATGGTGAAAGAATTAATTTTTCATCCAACAAGATTAATCATCATCATTGTTCCTCTTCTTACTCTATGTGGTAAAAGGGTCAAGCAGTCTCAATAAACGTGAGAAACGGACGATTTGAATCGAATTTCTTAACCTTGCAAGGGAAACCTAAACACACGTCACATGGTTACTCCCAGAGTCACACGTGCAATCTTTCCCCTTTCTTCCCGGGTTGTGGATCAGGGCCACCATCCAAGACTACAGAGCCCGGCTCTGTACCCACCATGTGCGCGCGTGGAACCGAAGTTGAGTGGGTGGGATGCTGTCCACTTGCCGGTCCGAGTAGGTACTTAAGTTTATCGATTACCATATTCTCGGCATGTGGTTAGTACGTTCAAACGCTTAACCACCACTACCACACACTGCGACCTTAGCATTTTTCACTAACCAGACGGGGCCTCAATCACCAACATGAACATCGCACCATCGCCCCGTCCGTCGACCTTATGATTGCAGCATGTCGTAAACATTCAACTCCTATATTCTCGCGAGTGACTAGAAATCACTCGACTTTTACCGGGTCCTGTTAGCATAGCATTCTATCGAACCTTATATCTAGTGTTCAGAGCATGGGTACCTAGGATCATGCAACTAAGTTTTCATTCAACTCCTATAAACTTAATGCACAAGTAAAAATAGAGTTATAATTTGCAAAATTTGGAAAATAGGGTTCATGCTCCGGGGCTTGCCTTCTTGGGTAAAGTTAGCTTGGGGCTCGACCGAACTCGGGTTCGGGTCTTCGAAAGCTTCAGTTAGATTCACTTGAGCTTCACGCTGCTCACTCTCAGACGCGGGCACCAGCTCGTACGTCTCGTCGGTGAGAGTAGTCGATTCTATATGAATGCACAAGTGTAAGTTATAGTGATGGTATATGACGATTATTTTCCTTCACGATAAAGTTGCAGTCCACAATAACATAGATTTGGTTGTGAAGTTACTTAGTTAAGATTTCTGCGGGCAATTATTAATAGAGTATAACTTAAACTAATTAACTCCATTAAACCATAAGGGGGTTGGGGGTTGTGTTCTTTTGGAAACTAATTTTTCTAAGCACAACATGGATTAAACATAAACATTGGTCTGGGTAACTTCTGGTGATGAAATTTTTATTTAGAGTCCAATATGCAGAGACAACAGCACTATAAACATTTTAGGCATTTTTATGCAGTAGAATAATTATGAAAAATATAATACACAGCTACTTCTAGAACATAGTTATTTTTATACAGGACGAACCATGCCAGTGTTGATGCCAGAAATTTTACAAGGGGTTAACCTGTCCATATATGTGTTACTAGAAATTTTTTAGATTTTACTGTGCAAGATACAAAGGATAACAAATAGGACAAGATATACCTATTCTAATAAAGATTAATTTCTACAGGATGTTCTGTAGGGTTTCTATGTATGAAACTTTTAATACGGAATAAACTACACTAAGGTGTCCCACAGTAAAAAGGTGAACATTTTCCAAGCAAAGAAACTAATTATTTTTATTTAGTGCATTTTGCCACCACAAAATTATACAATAGGTTACGGAAAGGAAAAAGGTTCTGAACTTTTTCTGTGGTATTTAGGCATCACTAAAACAGCTCTGGAAAAGTTTCACAACATGAATCATAATATAACAGCAGTTACAAATTAGTTTTATTATTTCATGGCATAAACAAAGTTTAACAAAAAATTTAACTAGAGATGGGTTCTGGTCCTAATATTTTTACACTGGCCTACACGTCAAGGAAGTAACCTACTGTTAAATTTTCAGGTCTAGCCTTTGTCTACAACAGTGGGTACAAATAAAAGCTATTAAACCTTCCGTTTAATCTAGAGCAAAATAGATTGAGAAACTGAGAAAGTGCATGTAACAAAAGTGGTAGATTGTCTTCTAAGGATTACAGAACAGATGAGTTTGTATTTTTTCGAGTTTCCTACGATTTTATATGAAACTAGGTTTAAAACTTTCTTTTACAGAGGGGTCCCTGAAAACTTGCGTGCAGGCCCCTGGGAGGATTACAATCAAAGCAATGTGGTCCCTGGCGGCCGCCCGGCGAGCTTGAGCTCGATTCCGGCGAGGGGAGGGGCCGGCGGCGAGGGCAAGGTGGGGGAGGAGCACGGGGAAGGCATGGGCTACCTTGGGGAGGTCTCAGTTGCGGCCGAGGTGGCCGGTGGCGGGCTCGCCATGGTGGAGCAGGGCCGGCGGCACTTGGAGCTTGACTCCAGCGAGCTCCGGCGATGTGGAGCGGTAGCGCTTGGCTTGGGAGCTTTGGTGGATGGTGGGGGACCGATTCCGGGGGTTGGATTGAGTGGAGGCGGGGCGGAGGGAGGGGCTCAGCGCTGAGCTCCGAGCGGCGGCATTAATGGCGGGTGTCGCGGGTTTGCGTGCGAGCAGGGGCGTGCCTCCCTTTTATAGCGAGCCAAGGGAGGGAAGAGGGTTGGGGCGGGCCGGGCATGGCAGGGGTGCGCCATTGGGTGCGGCCAGCGGTGACCAGAGCCGTGCACGGCTGGGGCACGCCATTTGGCGTCGGGGCAGCGGCGTTCTACTGGCCGTGCGGGATGTCGCGTGGGGGAGAAGGAGGACGCGGCTGCTGGTTGGGCGAGCTGGGCGGCGAGCAGAGGCATTGAGGGATTGGCTTGGTGCGACGCGGCGGTAGGCATCGCTAGCGACGTGGCGCCGACGGCTTCGCTGGGCGGCAGAGCAGGGGAGGGAGGGAGCCGAGAGGGAAATAGAAGAAAGGTGAGGGGCTGAACTGCAAATTCAAGTGTTACTCAAATTTTTGTGTTGCAACTCAAGAATCACTAAACATGAAAGTTGTTCAAAATGAAAAGTTACACAAATTTTGTTTCAGGCCAAAGTTAATTTGAGTTCTAGTTTAGAAGTTATTTTAAAAACTCAAAAAGTATGATTCGGCGGGCACGTCATTTCCTTGGCAAAAATTTGTATTCTCTCCTAGGCTTCAACTAGACTTTTGTTTATCCTGTCATCGATGGTGTGTCTATTAAATTTCGCCGCCAAGTACATGTACTTGTGCACATATACACATCTATTTTCAATTCAAAGCAAAACCAATTTATAATTCATTTCTTTTAAACTTTTCTTAGTTAGTTAGCATATTGTTATGCTAATGAGACTTTGTTTAGCAATTTAAATACCTCAGGTGTCACACGCCACCAGCGCGTGGTCGCGCCCAGCTCCACCTCCCCTTCCCTGTGCGCCTATAAAAGGGCTGCTCCGAGACCCTGCTCACACACGCCCGAGTACCACCACCATCCCGCCATTTGCGCCGCCACTTGACCTCGCCGTCGAGCCCCACTTTCCAGTCCTCCTCCGCCCACTGATCCCCTCACCCTCTTCCTCACGGAGCGTCGCCACCACCACCCGCACCTGCCACCGGCTCTGTGCCACCGCCGGCAAGCCACCTCGGTCCACCACTTCCACACCCAATGCCACAAACAGGTGCGGTTCGGTCCTCTCTTGCCTTCGCCGTTCCACTGCACAAAAAAAACCCTTTTGCTTCGATTTTAATATTTTTGAGAAGATTTTCGTAAAATCTCAGGGACTCTTTTGTAAACCAGAAACTAGAACTTTGAAAACCAATCTATGAACTTTGAAAATGCAAAATAACTCACAGAAAAATCCTAAAAATACAAATTAAGATGTTCTGAACTCCTTAAGTCAAGATCTACAACTTTGTAGAAGAATCTTGGACTATTTACACATAATTTTAGATGTAGATTTAAATCAAGTTTAAATGTCTTTTAATTGTTCTAAGAGTTTCAGGGAAGAACTACTCATGAGTTTTGGATGGTAGCTTCTGTACTAAGAGTATAGTCGTTCATAAAAATTTCATGCAATGAAGCCAATAACAACTAGATGTTTCGAGTACTTTTGTGATATGCTAGATCTAGTTAAACTAGGATTTTAGCCTCTGATTCTTGCATAGGAAAAATCTACAAAATTTACAGTAGCCTACTCATGCAAGTAAGCTGTTCAGTAAAATGTTGAACACTAGTTCTTGCATGGTTTGTTCTGTACAAAAAGATCTTGATCCTAGCAGAAGCTGTTTAATGAATTTTTCATGATTAACCTGCCAAACGAAAATGGCTAAAATTTTTACAGTCAGTTTGCACTTAAGTAACATGCTCTGCATAAAAATCTCAACCCCAGAAACTGCCTCTACGAGTAGTTTTGTTTAACCCATGCTTACTGTTGAGAATGGCTGTTACGACATGACAAAACCACTCACTTACTTAATGATGTTAGTTAATCCAGATAAGTACTCGATAAATGACTGTCCAAGGAATAGAAAATGAAGCGCTTGACTACTTAACTTAAGTTTTGTTGAATGACTAGTTTATAGTGAAAAAGTTATTTATCTTGTACCATTAAAACCACTCATACATGTGCATTCATATAAAATTGACTACTCTCGCCAAAGGAACCTACCATCTCATGCCCAAGTCCAAGAGTGAGAAGCACGAAGCTCAAGTTAATCTAACTGAAGTCGCTAAAGACCCGAACCAAAGTTCAGAAGAACCCCCGACTAGTTTTGCCCAAGAAGGCAAGCCCCGGTGCATGATCCTAGTGTTTCCATTTATGCAACTACTGTTCCTTTTTACTTGCGCATTTAAGTTCATAGGAATTGATTGGAACCCTAGCTGCATGATCCTAGGCACCTATGTAATGAATACTCGAACTGGAAGTTCGAGTAGATGCTCTGCTAATAGGTTCGGTAAAAGTCGAGTGGTTTCCTGCCACTCGCGAGAATTATAGGAGTTGAATGTTTTACCACATACTGCAACTATAAGGTCGATGGGCGGGGCTGTGGTACAATGCTCATGGTTGAGGCCCCGTCTGAGTAGAGGAAAATGTTAAGGCCGCAGTGTGTGGTAGTGGTGGTTAAGCGTTTGAACGTACTAACCACATGTCGAAAATATGGTACTCGATAAGCTTAAGTACCTGATTGGCCCGTTAAGTGGACTTTACTTTCACCCTACTTGAATGAAGTTCAGATGCGTATACACATGCGAGTGCAAAGCGCTGTAGTCAGGGCGGGTGACCCTCTGCCCTGTCCCATCGCCGGCAGGCCAGCTGGCCGACGCACCCCAGCACAACTGAGCCCGCCCGACCATTTGGACCTGCCAGCACCCTGGAGATCCCCCGCTGGCCCACAAAATCCCGCTCTCCCCCTCAGGAAGCCTCCACACGGCGGCATTTTCCTGCCGCGGGCGCTACTGGAGCCACCGCGAGACTCGCCGGCGACAGCGAGGCAGCCGCGCCCCCGATTTTGGAAACCCTGGTCGTGCCTCCCCCAGCAGCTCATGCCCAGGCCGCCATCCTCCCTCTCGCACCTATAAAAGCCCCACTCGAGGCCCCCTGAGCTCGCCGCCGCCAACCCAACTCCGGCGAGCTGCCACCCGCGCGTGGTCGCGCCCAGCTCCACCTCCCTTTCCCTGTGCGCCTATAAAAGGGCTATTCCGAGGCCCTGCTCACACACGCCCGAGTACCACCACCATCCCGCCATTAGCGCCACCACTCGACCTCGCCGTCGAGCCCCACTTTCCACTCCTCCTCCGCCCAAACCGAAGCTCTAAACGGGTCGCCCTCGACCTGCTGGTTCTAATTGCGACCCGCTAGGGTTTGATTCCCGATCGTTCGATGAGAGGCGTGGATAACTCGATTGGTCGATGGAGGCAACGTTCACGGCCCGACTACAGCCTTCCAAGCTGCGCCTTAGCAACCGATACACCCCCTCCAATGGTTGTCGCGATCTTGTGGAGCGCGGCACCCGGCCACTAGGGCACTCGTCCTGCAAGCAATCGAAGAACTAGCAAGAACAAGTATGACAAGTACTGAATTTACTAGATGTAAATGAAGGTTTCACACGCAATCTCAATAATGGTGGGGTTCCGAAGACAAGAAGACGGGCGGCTGATCCAGCACGCGCGCTTGCAAGCAAGTAGCAAAGGCTAAACTTGATCTAAACAAAACCCAAGCATCCTTGGTGGCGGCTAAGGGGTATAAGTACGTGGGAGGACGACCACAGGGGTGCTGGGGTCGTACTCTAACCCTAGGATGCATCCGTAATGGACTCAACTTGATACACGGCCCATTGGGCCAAAACAGGGTGACGCAGCACATGGGCAGAAAAGGACTCTGTATTAATTTTACTGTGACAACCCTGGTAATTAAAATTCCGAAATCAATGTCATTAGCCTAACTCTATGTGTTAAACCAACTAATGAGAGGGTGGAAAGAATTTAAAACGGGTTCAGTTGGAATTCAAATTAAATTTGGGCACATTTGGGCACATTTGAAACTTTTAAAATAACTTTAAAACCATAAGCCAAATGAGATTTTGCCTGAAACCAAAGTTGTAGAACTTTTTATTTTGAACAACTTTCGTGTTCAAAAGTTTTTGAAATTCAAATCAGAAAGAGGAGAAAACGCCCTGTTTGCACCCAGCCCCCTGAACTTTTTCGAATTTTTGCATTTCGGTCCCTGGCGCCCCCCCCCCCCCCTCTGCTCTGCCGCGCCGCGCGCGCTCGCCCGCCCGCCGCGCGCCAGGTGGCCGGCGTCGCCTGACCGGCGCGAGGCGCCAGGCCAGTGGCCGCCGCGCCACCCCCGCCACGGCCGGCTTTCCCCCGCCCCAACGCCGCGCCGCCCAGTCCCCGCCCGCGCGTGCTGCCGCGCCCCGGCCGCCGCCCGCCCGGCCAGTATCCGCACTCCGCCGTGCCGCCCCGGCCCCCGCGCCCCACCAGTCGCCGCGCCTGCCCTCCGCCCGAACCGCTGCCGCTGCTGCTTCCCCACTCCACGCCCGGCACTATCTCACCGCGCCCACGCCACAATCGCGGCCGCCCAGTCACCGCGCCCGCTCGCCGCACGCCGCGCCGGCGTTCTGCCGCCGCCCGCCGCGCCCAGTGCACGCCGCTGCCGTGCCCCGCCCCGCGCGTCACCCAGGCATCTCCACGCCCCCTCCTGTCCCTATAAAAACGCCACCCCGACCGCCCGCGCGAAGCCCCGCCACCAGAACGCCTCGCCGCGCCATCGCCGCCGCCGAGCACCACCCGCCCGTGGGCAGCCCTCCACAGCCGCCCACTGCCCAAACCGAGCACCCAGCCACCACTACATCACCTCACCGCAGCTCGCCGACCCGCCCAACGCCACCCAGAGCCACCGGAGCACCGCCGCCCGCGCTGCCGTCGCCGCCGCCGCCCCTGCTCGCCGTGGACAGCACGACCCCGACCCCCTCCGTCCAAGCCGAGCCCCGGAGTAGCTTCCCCACGCACCAGTGAAGCTCATCGACCGGACCACGCCACCCCAAGCCCGCCGGAGCACCGCCGTCGACGCGAGCCGCGCCGCCGCCGCCTCTGCTCCAACGCCGGCGAGCCCTTCCCGGCCGTCCCCCACCTGGACAACACCCCCACAAGGTAGCCCTCGCACCCCTGAACCTTCCCCGACCCCCGCCCCTCGCCGCCGGCGAGCCCCCTCGCCGGAATTTCGGCCGGCCGCCGCACCCGAGCCGCCAAGGACCCAATTGCAAGGATTTAAATCTTTAGAAGGGTCTGAGCGTAAGATTCAAGGACCTAGTTGTAAAAAGAAAATTTCAAACCTAGATTCAAATTCAGTGAACTTGTAAAATTCGTATAAAATCGTAGAAAATTCAGAAAAATGCAAACTCAACTATTCTGGAATCCTCAGAACAAACTCTACCACTTTTGTTACAAAAATGTTCTCAGAATCTCAAAATATTTTGCTCTACATTAAATAGAAGCTTTAATGGACATATTTTATACCCACTGTTCTAAAACAATGCTGACCCTAAATTTTGGGCAGTGAACTAGTTGCTGGATAATTAGGACTGTGTAAAAAGATCAGGCACAAATTCCATCTCTAGATTTACTGTTTGTTAAACTTAGTTCTAATTCATGTGTAAGTAAAATATTTTATCCCTGCAGTTAGGTGGTGAGTCACCCATTGAAATTTTTCCTATGCTAATGTATTGGTACCTAGAAGCCAGAGAAAAATTAGGAGACTTTTTACCTCACAGTAACCTATTTATTTGAATTATGTGCTAATAACATACATTAAGTCAAGAAAATAGTATCTTAGCTTGGAAAATCCCCAAATTATTACTGGGAGTTACACTAGGGTAGAGGTTGCTGTGTAAAAAGTTTCATGGACAAAAACCCTATTTAGGGTCCTGTAAAAATGAATCTTTAAAAACCTAGGTGTAGAATGTCATATTTTCTATGCTCTGAATACTGCATAATAAATCCTACAAAAATTACAGTAGCTTCTGCATGCTTAAGTGAAAGCTCTGTAAAAATCTTAGACTCATTTGTTACACCAGTTGTTCTGTACAAAAAGAACAAGTGTCTAACAGCAACAATGAAATCTATTTTTCGGAATTAATCTGTTACATAAAATTGGCTGAAAATTTTACAGTAAGCACACCTTTCCTTGATGTGCCTAAATCCAAAATTTCATGACCAGAAATTATCCCTTGTAGTAATGACTCTCAAATCGTAATCAAGTGCTATTTCCACGACTTAAACTGTGCACTCATGTAG
Source organism: Panicum miliaceum (assembly GCA_032594955.1). Classification (NCBI taxonomy): domain Eukaryota; kingdom Viridiplantae; phylum Streptophyta; class Magnoliopsida; order Poales; family Poaceae; genus Panicum; species Panicum miliaceum. The sequence continues at coordinate 26,083,026 of CM064066.1, read as the reverse complement.
AATCGACGACTCTCGCCGACGGAACCTACGAGCTGGTGCCCGCGTCCGAGAGTGAACAGCGCGAAGCTCAAGCAAATCTAACTGAAGCTTTTGAAGACCCGAGCCCAAGTTCGGAAGATCCCCAAGCGAACTGCGAAGGCAAGCCCCGGAGCATAACCCATTCTTTCCGAAATTATGCAACTCTTTACTCCTTGCTGTGCATTAAGTTTATAGGAGTTGGATGAAAACTTAGTTGCATGATGTCAGGGACCCTTGCGTGAAAACTAGATGTAAGGTTCGATAGAATGCTGTGCTAATAGGACTCCGGTAAAAGTCGAGTGATTTCCTGTCACTCGCGAGAAAATAGGAGTTGAATGACTACTACACGCTGCAATCATAAGGACACGGACGGGTTATGTAACGATGGTTACGATTGAGGCCCGTCTGTCTAGTGAAAAATGCTAAGGCCGCAGGGTGTGGTAGTGATGGTTAAGTCTTTGAACGTACTAAACACATGCCGAGATTATGGGAATCGGTAAGCTTAAGTACCTGATTGGCCCGGCAAGGGGACGGCATCCTACCCTTTGAACTTCGGTCCCATGTGCATATGGCGAGTGCAGAGAGTGGTCACGACCCGGCGCCGAACCGTGGCGTGGAGCTCTTGTACTCTCGGAGGGTAGCCCCGATCCACGACCCGGAAAGAAAGGGGAAAAGTTGCACGTGTGACTCTAGGGAGTAACCACGTGACGTGTGTTTGGGTTTCCCTTGCAAGGTTAAGAAATTCGATTCGAATCGTCCGTTTCTCACGGCTATTGAGACTGCTTAACCATTTTTACCCACAGAGTAAGAAGAGGAACAATGATGATGAATGAACTGGTTGGATGGAAAATTTGATGTTTCACCATGTATGCATTAGATAGCTGCTTACCTAGACTGGCTAACGAAACTAGAATCTTGAGCTAAAAGTTGAAAGTAAGGACCCACTTGTAGTTGCTTTTCGGCAAAACAAACCCCCGAGCCAAAAAGCCTGGCATGTCTAGAGTCGGTGGAGTAGTTCCCACTACTCGGGTAAGTCTTGCTGAGTATTAGTATACTCAGCCTTGCTTGTGACTCGTTTTCAGGTGAACCCTTTGAAGACATGATTGCTAGCTTGACTTGGCCCTGCACTCTTCCCCCTGGTTGGTCGGTGGAATGGGATGCGCCCCCGTCCAATGGAGATAAGGTCGAGTGATGTCTCGTACGGGCTTCATCGAGACATCCTGTATCGTCGAGTAGTTTCCGTTGTTTATTTCCGCTGCAATTTAACTCTGAAAAACTTATTTATGTTAATTGAAGTACTTGTTTTCTAAACTCAGAACTAGGTCTGTAATATTGACTTCTGCAAATGATGTGATACTTGTTGGAATGTGGTATCCTCTGGTCTCATCGTCGAATGAGCATTTGTATGTACGGCGCTCGATCCGTTCACCGTGGTTGTATCGGGAGGTTATACCCGACAGACCAGTGGATTACTCCGTTTGAAGTGTAAGGTTAACCGAGGATGCCTTAATGGTGATGGTTAATACACTTGAGCCGGATTAATTCAGGTGGTTCTGCCACAGCTGGTATCAGAGCCGTAGCTGGTGCCACAGCTGGTAACAGCTGGCACCAGAATCGAAATACATACGCCAGAGAATGCGACAAGCCTTAAAAACTAGTTTAATAAAACTTGACTAGAAGGATGTGTTGCGAAATACGTTGGTACGTTAAGGATGGTGCCTAGTTCGTAAAGCCCTAAGGGATTATGGGAAAGTTTACTAGGTGGCTATCTGACTTATGAAATATTATAAACTGACTTCCAACACATTACTTTCTGTCAAAACTTACTTTCATGTACAACCGACCTTAAATTCTGTAACGACGCACTCATCGCTGAGGTAAGAAGGTAAGGATCCTCAACCAACTGAGAGAGCTTGGCCTTCCTGTCGGTGATGCGAACCGAACGCTGCCCTCAAGCAGTGGCTTACTTGAGGTGCTGCCAATATGCCAACTGTTAGTTGAACATATTGGGAGTAGAAGGTTTGGCGCAGGGTATGGCGATCGCTGTTCATACCCCCGTCTCATGACGGTACCCCCGTGAATACGCTATCTCGATAGCGTATGTTAACGTCGTCTGTACGGCGGGAATTGTACAGATATCGTTTCTATAAGTAAACGGTAATGAATACGGACGGTTTCATGAGTGCTGGCATGAAAGGTTCATGATATATAAATGCTTGTCGATTTTCTGCAGGTACACTAACCGCGATTACGATAAGTTAAGGAACGATTAGAAAGACTCGACTAGCTATTATAGCGAGAGCCGTATTGTGTAAGCCACCGAAACTATCTTCGTAAGACCAAAGCTATTTGGCGATTATTTTATTTTGTGAGGACGAATAGGACGTGCATACATCATGAACATGTGTATCTGAAATCAAAAATGCGTTGTGTGAGAGTGGAAAGGTTCTTGCGTATCTAAGCATGGTTGCATAAGGATTATCTAGGGAAAACTGTCCCGGATCTGCCACGACCGAAAAGAGCGAATTATTGACCAAAGAAAATAACCATTTCTGATAATCTCATGTTGAAGAAATTGTTCCAAATCTTGTGCCCTATCTTCTGTTCAAAAATGAAAAATTCTGAACTTATGGATAATGAGAAATAACAGAAACCTCGAAATGTCAGAATTCTGTCCGGAATAAGCACTTCTGCCTATTAAATTTTTAGGCCCCCTTCCTGCGGTTTTCTGCAAAAGAGTACAACACAAAACTTGTTCCAAATTTATCCCAGAAGCTGCTGTTAAAATTTGGTAAATTTTGGCTGGGTAGATTTTCCCTGGTGCACGAAACTCTAGCCTTCTGTTCACTGAAAATTCTGGGTAGACAGTAAGGTAAAACCTGAAAGGAAAGACCATCTTAGAGACCCAATTAGTTCTGGAGTTGACTAGAAAAGTTGTTCACAAATACCTTAGGAGTGACCTGGTGAAATTTGAGAATTTTTGGACGAGAACTGTGGGAGTTATGATTATTTTTGCACACTATACGGAATCTGTCCTTGTGCTGCTCACAGTTTTCGCTATCTCACTCCATTTGATCTTTTGTTCAGATGGCCGAGCCTGTTGAGATGATGGTGAATGAGGATGGACGCGTGCACTCGCAGTGTCTCCACTGGGAGGGCTTTCCCTCTATTTTGTGGGATGTTCTGCGTACCGCGGGCTATCTAATTCCCCCACGTTACGCCGGACTGGAGTTTGCAGAAAATGGAGTTACCCAGTGCCGTGTCAACGTGACTATCTTTCCGCACCCGCTACACCCGGAGTGGCCCGCCTTGGAGCTTGAGGCTGTTGGTCGCCGTTTGGCCGATACTTGGGAGCTTGCAGCCATGAGGGCGCTCACCACATTTTGTGCGCAGCATCCCGAGGTTGTCACACTCACTCCCATTGGATTGTTTCCTGCTGCCCAGGACAACGACCCCTTTTGGCTCAACAGGGTGCAGCACGCACAGTATTTGGTAGACTTCCATGCCCAGGAGACTATCCATACCTCCGTGCGGTGCATGAGTGCACTCTACCGGCTTCAGACTCTCCAGAGTCAGGCACTCGAGCAGCTCACTGATCTTGCTCAGGCCTACCATATGATGGCAGATACCAGGGATGAGCAGATAAAGGAGCTCAGTCAGGATCTTGAGGACAGAGATGCTCAGATTGGCCAACTTGAGGGCCAAATCCAGGAGCAGGACACTCTCATGGGTGAGAGAGATACCACGATAGCACAGTTGGAGGAGCAGCTCCATGATCTGAACCTTGAGTTGGAGGATGCTAATGAGCATATTCAGTGGCATCATGATCAGAATGACCATCCCCATGAGGACGACATGGAGGAGGATGAGGAGGAGCCACAGGAGATTGATGGTATCTCAGGTATGGATTTCGAGGGTGAGGTACCACAGGCACCTCAGATGGGAGCCCACTCTCCGGCTCACAGCGAGTCGTCTGTCAACGACTTGGATGATTTCTAGAGGACGACCTAGGAGGACTTTTGCACATACTTGTGACAACCCTGGTAATTGCAAATCCAAAATAAATGACATAAGCGTAACTCCATGTGTTAAACCAACTAATGAGAGGGTGGAAAGAATTTAAAACGGGTTCAGTTGGAATTCAAATTAAATTTGGGCACATTTGGACACAATTGAAACTTTTAAAATAACTTTAAAACCATAAGCCAAATGAAATTTTGCCTGAAACCAAAGTTGTAGAACTTTTTGTTTTGAACAACTTTCGTGTTCAAAAGTTTTTGAAATTCAAATCAGAAGGAGGAGAAAACGCCCTGTTTGCACCCAGCCCCCTGAACTTTTTCGAATTCTTGCATTTTGGTCCCTGGCGTCTCCCCCCTCTGCTGCCGCGCCGCGCGCACGCGCCCGCCCGCCGCGCGCCAGGTGGCCGGCGTCGCCTGACCGGCGCGGAGCGCCAGGCCAGTGGCCGCCGCACCACCCCGCCACGGCCGGCTTTCCCCCGCCCCGACGCCGCGCCGCCCAGTCCCCGCCCGCGCGTGCTGCCGCGCCCCGGCCGCCGCCCGCCCGGCCAGTACCCGCGCTCCGCCGTGCCGCCCCGGCCCCCGCGCCCCACCAGTCGCCGCGCCTGCCCTCCGCCCGAGCCGCTGCCGCTGCTGCTTCCCCACTCCGCGCCCGGCACTATCTCACCGCGCCCACGCCACCATCGCGGCCGCCCAGTCACCGCGCCCGCTCACCGCACGCCGCGCCGGCGTTCTGCCGCCGCCCGCCGCGCCCAGTGCACGCCGCTGCCGCGCCCCGCCCCGCGCGTCACCCAGGCATCTCCACGCCCCCTCCTGTCCCTACAAAAACGCCACCCCCGACCGCCCGCGCGAAGCCCCGCCACCAGAACGCCTCGCCGCGCCATCGCCGCCGCCGAGCACCACCCGCCCGTGGGCAGCCCTCCACAGCCGCCCACTGCCCAAACCCAGCACCCAGCCACCACTACATCACCTCACCGCAGCTCGCCGACCCGCCCAACGCCACCCAGAGCCACCGGAGCACCGCCGCCCGCGCTGCCGTCGCCGCCGCCGCCCCTGCTCGCCGTGGACAGCACGACCCCGACCCCCTCCGCCCAAGCCGAGCCCCGGAGTAGCTTCCCCACGCACCAGTGAAGCTCACCGACCGGACCACGCCGCCCCAAGCCCGCCGGAGCACCGCCGTCGACGCGAGCCGCGCCGCCGCCGCCTCTGCTCCAACGCCGGCGAGCCCTTCCCGGCCGTCCCCCACCTGAACAACACCCCCACCAGGTAGCCCTCGCACCCCTGAACCTTCCCCGACCCCCACCCCTCGCCGCCGGCGAGCCCCCTCGCCGGAATTTCGGCCGGCCGCCGCACCCGAGCCGCCGAGGACCCAATTGCAAGGATTTAAATCTTTAGAAGGGTCTGAGCGTAAGATTCAAGGACCTAGATGTAAAAGAAAATTTCAAACCTAGATTCAAATTCAGCGAACTTGTAAAATTCGTATAAAATCGTAGAAAATTCAGAAAAATGCAAACCCAACTGTTCTGGAATCCTCAGAACAAACTCTACCACTTTTGTTACAAAAATTTTCTCAGAATCTCAAAATATTTCGCTCTACATTAAATAGAAGCTTTAATAGACATATTTTATAACCATTGTTCTAGAGCAATGCTGACCCTGAATTTTGGGCAGTGAATTAGTTGCTGGATGATTAGGACTGTGTAAAAAGATCAGGCACAAATTCCATCTCTAGATTTACTGTTTGTTAAACTTAGTTTTAATTCGTGTGTAAGTAAAGTATTTTATCTCTGCAGTTAGGTGGTGAGTCACCCATTGAAATTTTTCCTATGCTAATGTATTGGTACCTAGAAGCCAGAGAAAAATTAGGAGACTTTTTATCTCACAGTAACCTATTTATTTGAATTATGTTCTAATAACATACATTAAGTCAAGAAAATAGTATCTTATCTTGGAAAATCCCCAAATTATTACTGGGAGTTACACTAGGTTATAGGTTGCTGTGTAAAAAGTTTCATGGACAAAAACCCTATGTAGGGTTCTGTAAAAATGAATCTTTAAAAAGCCTAGGTGTAGAATGTCCTATTTTCTATGATCTAAATACTGCATGATAAATCCTACAAAAATTACAGTAGCTTCTGCATGCTCAAGTGAGAGCCCTGTAAAAATATTAGCCACAATTGTTGCACCAATTGATCTGTATAAAAAGAACAAGTATCTAACAGCAACAATGAAATCTATTTTTCAGAATTAATCTGTTACATAAAATTGGCTGAAAATTTTACAGTAAGCACATCTTTCCTTGATGTGCCAAAATCCAAAATTTCATAACCAGAAACTATCCCTTGTAGTAATGACTCTCAATTCGTAACCAAGTGCTATTTCCACGACTTAAACTTGTGCACTCATGTAGAATCGACGACTCTCGCCGACGGAACCTACGAGCTGGTGCCCGCGTCCGAGAGTGAGCAGCGTGAAGCTCAAGCAAATCTAACTGAAGCTTTTGAAGACCCGAGCCCAAGTTCGGAAGATCCCCAAGCAAACTGCGAAGGCAAGCCCCGGAGCATAACCCATTCTTTCCAAAATTATGCAACTCTTTACTCCTTGCTTGTGCATTAAGTTTATAGGAGTTGGATGAAAACTTAGTTGCATGATGTCAGGAACCCTTGCGTGAAAACTAGATGTAAGGTTCGATAGAATGCTGTGCTAATAGGACTCCGGTAAAAGTCGAGTGATTTCCTGTCACTCGCGAGAAAATAGGAGTTGAATGACTACTACACGCTGCAATCATAAGGACACGGACGGGTTATGTAACGATGGTTACGATTGAGGCCCGTCTGTCTAGTGAAAAATGCTAAGGCCGCAGGGTGTGGTAGTGATGGTTAAGTCTTTGAACGTACTAAACACATGCCGAGATTATGGGAATCGGTAAGCTTAAGTACCTGATTGGCCCGGCAAGGGGACGGCATCCTACCCTTTGAACTTCGGTCCCATGTGCATATGGCGAGTGCAGAGAGTGGTCACGACCCGGCGCCGAACCGTGGCGTGGAGCTCTTGTACTCTCGGAGGGTAGCCCCGATCCACGACCCGGAAAGAAAGGGGAAAAGTTGCACGTGTGACTCTAGGGAGTAACCACGTGACGTGTGTTTGGGTTTTCCCTTGCAAGGTTAAGAAATTCGATTCGAATCGTCCGTTTCTCACGGCTATTGAGACTGCTTAACCATTTTTACCCACAGAGTAAGAAGAGGAACAATGATGATGAACGAACTGGTTGGATGGAAAGTTTAATGCTTCACCATGTATGCTTTAGATAGCTGCTTACCTAGACTGGCTAACGAAACTAGAATCTTGAGCTAAAAGTTGAAAGTAAGGACCCACTTGTAGATGCTTTTCGGCAAAACAAACCCCTGAGCCAAAAAGCCTTGCATATTTAGAGTCGGTGGAGTAGTTCCCACTACACGGGTAAGTCTTGCTGAGTATTAGTATACTCAGTCTTGCTTGTGACTCGTTTTCAGGTGAGCCCTTTGAAGACATGATTGCTAGCTTAACTTGGCCCTGCACTCTTCCCCCTGGTTGGTCGGTGGAATGGGATGCGCCCCCGTCCAACGAAGATAAGGCCGAGTGATGTCTCGTACGGGCTTCACCGAGACATCCTGTCGGTGATGCGAACCGAACGCTGCCCTCAAGCAGTGGCTTACTTGAGGTGCTGCCAATATGCCAACTGTTAGTTGAACATATTGGGAGTAGAAGGTTCGGCGCAGGGTATGGCGATCGCTGTTCATACCCCCGTCTCATGACGGTACCCCCGTGAATACGCTATCTCGATAGCGTATGTTAACGTCGTCTGTACGGCGGAAATTGTACAGATATCGTTTCTATAAGCAAACGGTAATGAATACGGACGCTTTCATGAGTGCTGGCATGAAAGGTTCATGAGATATAAATGCTTGTCGATTTTCTGCAGGTACACTAACCGCGATTACGATAAGTTAAGGAACGATTAGAAAGACTCGACTAGCTATTATAGCGAGAGCCGTATTGGGTAAGCCACCGAAACTATCTTCGTAAGACCAAAGCTATTTGGCGATTATTTTATTTTGTGAGGACGAATAGGACGTGCATACATCATGAACATGTGTATCTGAAATCACAAATGCGTTGTGTGAGAGTGGAAAGGTTCTTGCGTATCTAAGCATGGTTGCATAAGGATTATCTAGAGAAAACTGTCCCAAATCTGCCACAACCGAAAAGAGCGAATTCTTGACCAAAGAAAACGACCATTTCTGATAATGTTCATGTTGAAGAAATTGTTCCAAATCTTGTGCCCTATCTTCTGTTCAAAAATGAAAAATTCTGAACTTATAGATAAAAAGAAACAACAGAAACCTCGAAATGTCAGAATCCTGTCCGGAATAAGCACTTCTGCCTCTTAAATTTTTAGGCCCCCTTCCTGCGGTTTCCTGCAAAAGAGCACAACAAGAAACTTGTTCCAAATTTATCCCAGAAGCTGCTGTTAAAATTTGGTAAATTTTGGCTGGGTAGATTTTCCCTGGTGCACGAAATATTGGCCCCCTGTTCACTGAAAATTCTGGGAAGACCGAGAAGTAAGACCTTAAGGGAACAGCCATCTTAGAGCCTAATCCAGCCAAAGTGTTGAATAGAAAAGTTGTTCACAAATACCTTAGGAGTGACCTGGTGAAATTTGAGAATTTTTGGACGAGAACTGTGGGAGTTATGATTATTTTTGCACACTATACAGAATCTGTCCTTGTGCTGCTCACAGTTTTCGCTATCTCACTCCATTTGATCTTTTGTTCAGATGGCCGAGCCTGTTGAGATGATGGTGAATGAGGATGGACGCGTGCACTCGCAGTGCCTCCACTGGGAGGGCTTTCCCTCTATTTTGTGGGATGTTCTGCGTACCGCGGGCTATCTAATTCCCCCACGTTACGCCGGACTGGAGTTTGCAGAAAATGGAGTTACCCAGTGCCGTGTCAACGTGACTATCTTTCCGCACCCGCTACACCCGGAGTGGCCCGCCTTGGAGCTTGAGGCTGTTGGTCGCCGTTTGGCCGATACTTGGGAGCTTGCAGCCATGAGGGCGCTCACCACATTTTGTGCGCAGCGTCCCGAGGTTGTCACACTCACTCCCATTGGATTGTTTCCTGCTGCCCAGGACAACGACCCCTTTTGGCTCAACAGGGTGCAGCACGCACCGTATTTGGTAGACTTCCATGCCCAGGAGACTATCCATACCTCCGTGCGGTGCATGAGTGCACTCTACCGACTTCAGACTCTCCAGAGTCAGGCACTCGAGCAGCTCACTGATCTTGCTCAGGCCTACCATATGATGGCAGATACCAGGGATGAGCAGATAAAGGAGCTCAGTCAGGATCTTGAGGACAGGGATGCTCAGATTGGCCAACTTGAGGGCCAAATCCAGGAGCAGGACACTCTCATGGGTGAGAGAGATACCACGATAGCACAGTTGGAGGAGCAGCTCCATGATCTGAACCTTGAGTTGGAGGATGCTAATGAGCATATTCAGTGGCATCATGATCAGAATGACCATCCCCATGAGGACGACATGGAGGAGGATGAGGAGGAGCCACAGGAGATTGATGGTATCTCAGGTATGGATTTCGAGGGTGAGGTACCACAGGCACCTCAGATGGGAGCCCACTCTCCGGCTCACAGCGAGTCGTCTGTCAACGACTTGGATGATTTCTAGAGGACGACCTAGGAGGACTTTTGCACATACTCCTCGATAGGGTAGCCTAACTTTTGGCAAGTGTTGTAATAGGCTAACTAGGAGTTGAGTAACTCTTTTGTGTTGGGTATACCTGAACCATGTGGATACCCATAACATGTAAGGAACGGCGATAAACTTGGGTGATTTCGTTGTGATTCGGTAAACGATGAAATCCACAACCGCTGAGACTTGTCGGAATTTTTACCCATGTCTCCTTGCATTTGTTGGCTGAGTGTTGAATACCAGACTTGTGCTAAATTTTGTGATCTGGGTGCTCACAAAAATTCAGCATCGTTGGACCTCACTAGTTTAAGATATAGGCGAAACCGTATCGATCAATCTGCTGAAAAACAGCTAAGACAGCGAGGCAAGGGACGAGCTTTCCAACCACCTCAGCCCTAGTTCTAGCACCGAAGTTAAATGCCACAGTGGTGCATTCCTAAATTCTCTGACTACTGCAAGAGTTTGAATTGTTTTGGATGGACCCACAGCAGGCTATGATTTTTTTTTTTCGTAGCAAACAGAGATTCTGTCCATACTTCTAGCTATGACGTCGGAAGTCTATGACTACACCAGTTATTTATGAATCAAGGAAGTAACATGGATCGCATTGCTAATGGTAACCTTTCACGTTTCAGATGGTTGGATCAACACGTGGCAACCCCGAGGGTTTTGGTGCCGGTGGCAGCCGCTCGCGACAATCGCCACCACCCCCGCCCAGTTTGGTGGAAGTAATGGCCGCTCAAACCGAGCTGCTACGTCAGATTGTGCAAGGGCAACACCAGCAGAGGGGTGGGCACCATGCTCACCAACCACAAGCTGCAGGATACACGGATTTCCTAGGGACCCAGCCTCCCTTGTTCCATAAGACCGAGGAACCCCTGGACGCAGATGCATGGATTCGCACCATAGAATCCAAGTTCACACTACTTGTGGCCCCATGCTCAGAGGCCAACAAGGCCCGTTTTGCCGCGCAACAGCTTCGCGGTACCGCTCGTCTGTGGTGGGACCACTATTTTGCGATGCTCCCGGCTGACCATGTGGTCGACTGGAATGAATTCAAGACCGCGTTCCGGGCACATCATATCCCAGAGGGTCTCATGGAGAGAAAGTTGAATGAGTTCCTGGCACTCACCCAAGGCACCCGCACCGTGTTGCAGTACGCCCAGGCGTTCAACAACCTATGCCAGTATGCGGGCTATCACGCTGATACGGATGCCAAGAAGCGTGATCGTTTCCGCCGAGGTCTGAATACCAAGCTCAAGGAACGTCTGAACCTAGCCAGGGCGGACACCTACAACGAGTTGGTCAATATGGCCATTACCCAGGAGGACTGTATCATGGCACACCGGGCAGAGAAGAAGAGAAAGGCACCCGCAGGGCCATCAAGTGCCCAACCACCAAGGTATCGCATCGTGCAAAATACCGCACCTACAGCTCCACCAAGGGCCCCGCAGCCAGGTAGATGGATTGCCAGACCCCCACAGCAGCCCGGCATGGTACGACCCCCGATGCCTTCACAGAATGGTCCGAGGCCCATTCTTCAGCAGTCTCTTCGACCTAGCCCCGCAAATCGCTGTTTCAAATGCGGGAGTTCCAGCCACTTCGCACGCGAATGCCCTCAGCCTGGACAGCCCCACCAAGGTCAAGGATCCAACCCGAACGCCAAGAACAAGGGCAAGAGACAGACCCTGCAAGTCAAGCAAGGACGGATTAACTTCACCACGCTTGCAGAGCTTCCAGAAGGAGCCCCAGTGATGTCGGGTACATTCTCTATCCATAACAAGCCTGCCGTTATATTATTTGATTCTGGTGCATCGCATAGTTTCATAAGTGCAAAATTCGGTGCAAAAGTAGGCTTGGATGTTTGTCACACAAAAGGGTCATATATGATATCAACACCGGGTGGTAAAATTGCTTCAAACCAAATGGTCAGACAAGTACCAGTCAAATTGGGTAGTAAAACCATCGACACGGACCTTGTCCTTTTACCCCTTGACGGCATGGACATTATTTTGGGAATGAACTGGATGGCTATGCATGGAGTCACACTGGATCTTTCTTCCCGAGCCGTTGAGATAAATTCACCTAGTCACGGAGCCACTACCCTTTACTTACCATTCATAGATTGCACGAATTCCTGTGCTTATAAGATGGAAGGACTTAAGCTAGATGAGATTCTGGTGGTGAACGAGTATGCCGATGTTTTCCCGGATGACTTACCAGGAATGCCACCGGATAGGGATATTGAGTTCGTTATTGAACTACAACCAGGCTCTGCACCTATATCCAAAAGACCATATAGGATGCCCCCTAAGGAATTGGCCGAGCTGAAAATTCAACTCCAAGAACTACTGGACAAAGGTTTTATTCGCCCTAGCGCGTCACCTTGGCGATGTCCAGCCCTATTCGTAAAGAAGAAGGATGACAGTTTGAGATTATGTGTGGACTACCGACCTCTCAATGCGGTAACAATTAAAAATAAATACCCACTTCCTCGCATCGATGTGCTCTTCGATCAATTAGCTGGAGCCAGAGTCTTCTCAAAGATTGATCTTCGTTCGGGATATCATCAGATCAAGATTCGCCCGTGCGATATTCCTAAGACTGCCTTCTCCACACGATATGGACTATATGAATTCTTAGTCATGTCCTTTGGACTCACCAATGCCCCTGCCTACTTCATGTATCTCATGAATTCGGTATTCATGCCCGAACTTGACAAATTCGTCGTAGTGTTCATCGACGACATTCTTATCTATTCCAAGGATGAGGAAGAGCATGCCAAGCACCTTCGCATTGTTCTTCAGCGACTCAGAGACCATCAGCTCTACGCTAAGTTTTCTAAGTGTGAATTCTGGTTGGATACTATAAAGTTCTTAGGTCACACGATCTCCAGCGAAGGCATAGCTGTTGACCCCAGCAAGGTACAAGAGGTGATGGATTGGAAACCCCCTACCTCTGTTCATCAGATTCGCAGTTTTCTCGGCTTAGCCGGTTACTACCGTCGCTTCATCCCGGATTTCTCTCGAATTGCTAAGCCCATGACGGAACTATTGAAGAAGGAAGTAAGGTTTGTATGGAATGAGAAGTGTGAGGAAGCCTTCCACACTCTCAGAGAGCATCTGACTACTGCACCTGTGTTAGCTCAACCCAATAATACCAAGTCATTCGATGTGTATTGTGACGCATCAGGTACTGGTCTAGGATGTGTGCTGATGCAAGAGAATCGAGTGATTGCATATGCCTCACGAGCCCTTCGGCCCCACGAACAGAATTATCCCACGCATGACCTTGAGCTTGCAGCCGTCATTCACGCTCTGAAGATATGGAGGCACTATCTCATGGGTACACAGTGCAATATCTACACGGATCATAAGAGTCTCAAGTACATCTTCACACAAGCCGATCTGAATATGAGACAACGAAGATGGCTAGAATTAATCAAAGATTATGACCTTGAAGTGCACTATCACCCCGGTAAGGCTAATGTAGTCGCGGATGCACTAAGCCGCAAGTCCCATTGCTATTGCTTATCCATGGAGTCCTACCATGAGACATTATGTGCAGACATGAGGAAGCTTAACTTGGAAATGGTTTCCCAAGGCACTCTAAATCACATCTCAGTTGAGCCCACTCTTCACGACCAAATCGTCATGGCACAACTACATGATGAAGGAATCAAGATCATCAAACAAAAACTCTCTCTAGGTGAAGAGAAGTATAAGTGTTTCCGCCAGGACCATAAGGGAGTTCTATGGTTCGAAAGTCGGATAGTCGTTCCGAAGGATCGTAAACTCCGCAAGCAAATTCTTGATGAGGCACACCTCTCCAAATTCTCTATCCACCCCGGCAGTAGCAAAATGTATCAGGACCTAAGGCAAAACTTCTGGTGGACTAGAATGAGAAGGGAAATTGCTACGTATGTCTCGGAATGTGACACATGCCAGAGAGTAAAAGCTAGCCACTTAAAGGTGGCCGGTACACTTCAACCGTTACCTATACCATCATGGAAATGGGAAGACATAAGTATGGACTTCATCGTGGGATTACCAAACACTTCCCAAAAACATGATTCCATATGGGTTATCGTTGATAGACTCACGAAGACGGCACATTTTCTTCCGGTGCACACCACCTATTCTACCAAGAAATATGCCGATATTTACCTCGATCGTATTGTTTGCCTGCATGGAATACCTAAGACAATTATCTCTGATCGTGGTCCTCAGTTGTAGCACGCTTTTGGGAACAACTGCAAACGTCTCTTGGCACTAAGCTGATTCGCAGCTCAGCATACCATCCTCAGACCGATGGACAAACGGAAAGAGTAAACCAAATTCTTGAGGACATGCTGAGAGCTTGTGTCATTCATTATGACAAGAATTGGGACAAATGCCTACCCCTGGCAGAGTTCTCATACAACAACAGCTACCAAACGAGTTTGAAAATGGCACCATTTGAGGCCCTGTACGGACGAAGGTGTCGAACCCCTTTGAGCTGGTCACAAACCGGAGAACGTAAAATAATTGGACCCGACCTGGTAATCGAGGCAGAGGAGAAAGTAAAAGTAATACAAGCAAATCTTAAAGCCGCACAAGCCCGACAAAAGAGCTATTCTGACAAAAGGAGAAAGCCCCTAAAGTTCGAAGTTGGCGATCATGTCTATCTTCGAGTTTCACCAACCAAAGGAGTGCGAAGATTTGGGATCAAAGGCAAACTAGCCCCCCGTTATATTGGTCCTTACGAAATCATGGAGAGCTGCGGACCCGTAGCCTACAAATTACGACTGCCCCCTCAGCTCACGGCCACCCATGATGTCTTCCACGTGTCTCAACTCAAGAAGTGTATTCGAGTCCCTACCGAGGTTGTGGAACAACAAGAAATATCGTTGGAACCCGATCTCTCGTATGTCGAACACCCAGTTAAGGTTTTGGATCAAAAAGAAAGAGAGACCAGGAGGAAAGTGATTAGAATGTATAAAATACAATGGAATCGCCACACGGAAGAAGAAGCCACCTGGGAAACGGAAAGCTACCTGAACCAACATTTCCCTGGGTTTCTTGCCTCAACCACTGGTATGTGCACCCATGCCCACACTAAGACCTACCGAATCTCGGGGCGAGATTCTTGTTAAGGGGGGAAGGCTGTGACAACCCTGGTAATTGCAAATCCAAAATAAATGACATAAGCGTAACTCCATGTGTTAAACCAACTAATGAGAGGGTGGAAAGAATTTAAAACGGGTTCAGTTGGAATTCAAATTAAATTTGGGCACATTTGGACACAATTGAAACTTTTAAAATAACTTTAAAACCATAAGCCAAATGAAATTTTGCCTGAAACCAAAGTTGTAGAACTTTTTGTTTTGAACAACTTTCGTGTTCAAAAGTTTTTGAAATTCAAATCAGAAGGAGGAGAAAACGCCCTGTTTGCACCCAGCCCCCTAAACTTTTTCGAATTCTTGCATTTTGGTCCCTGGCGTCTCCCCCCTCTGCTGCCGCGCCGCGCGCACGCGCCCGCCCGCCGCGCGCCAGGTGGCCGGCGTCGCCTGACCGGCGCGGAGCGCCAGGCCAGTGGCCGCCGCACCACCCCGCCACGGCCGGCTTTCCCCCGCCCCGACGCCGCGCCGCCCAGTCCCTGCCCGCGCGTGCTGCCGCGCCCCGGCCGCCGCCCGCCCGGCCAGTACCCGCGCTCCGCCGTGCCGCCCCGGCCCCCGCGCCCCACCAGTCGCCGCGCCTGCCCTCCGCCCGAGCCGCTGCCGCTGCTGCTTCCCCACTCCGCGCCCGGCACTATCTCACCGCGCCCACGCCACCATCGCGGCCGCCCAGTCACCGCGCCCGCTCACCGCACGCCGCGCCGGCGTTCTGCCGCCGCCCGCCGCGCCCAGTGCACGCCGCTGCCGCGCCCCGCCCCGCGCGTCACCCAGGCATCTCCACGCCCCCTCCTGTCCCTCCAAAAACGCCACCCCGACCGCCCGCGCGAAGCCCCGCCACCAGAACGCCTCGCCGCGCCATCGCCGCCGCCGAGCACCACCCGCCCGTGGGCAGCCCTCCACAGCCGCCCACTGCCCAAACCCAGCACCCAGCCACCACTACATCACCTCACCGCAGCTCGCCGACCCGCCCAACGCCACCCAGAGCCACCGGAGCACCGCCGCCCGCGCTGCCGTCGCCGCCGCCGCCCCTGCTCGCCGTGGACAGCACGACCCCGACCCCCTCCGCCCAAGCCGAGCCCCGGAGTAGCTTCCCCACGCACCAGTGAAGCTCACCGACCGGACCACGCCGCCCCAAGCCCGCCGGAGCACCGCCGTCGACGCGAGCCGCGCCGCCGCCGCCTCTGCTCCAACGCCGGCGAGCCCTTCCCGGCCGTCCCCCACCTGAACAACACCCCCACCAGGTAGCCCTCGCACCCCTGAACCTTCCCCGACCCCCGCCCCTCGCCGCCGGCGAGCCCCCTCGCCGGAATTTCGGCCGGCCGCCGCACCCGAGCCGCCGAGGACCCAATTGCAAGGATTTAAATCTTTAGAAGGGTCTGAGCGTAAGATTCAAGGACCTAGATGTAAAAGAAAATTTCAAACCTAGATTCAAATTCAGCGAACTTGTAAAATTCGTATAAAATCGTAGAAAATTCAGAAAAATGCAAACCCAACTGTTCTGGAATCCTCAGAACAAACTCTACCACTTTTGTTACAAAAATTTTCTCAGAATCTCAAAATATTTCGCTCTACATTAAATAGAAGCTTTAATAGACATATTTTATAACCATTGTTCTAGAGCAATGCTGACCCTGAATTTTGGGCAGTGAATTAGTTGCTGGATGATTAGGACTGTGTAAAAAGATCAGGCACAAATTCCATCTCTAGATTTACTGTTTGTTAAACTTAGTTTTAATTCGTGTGTAAGTAAAGTATTTTATCTCTGCAGTTAGGTGGTGAGTCACCCATTGAAATTTTTCCTATGCTAATGTATTGGTACCTAGAAGCCAGAGAAAAATTAGGAGACTTTTTATCTCACAGTAACCTATTTATTTGAATTATGTTCTAATAACATACATTAAGTCAAGAAAATAGTATCTTATCTTGGAAAATCCCCAAATTATTACTGGGAGTTACACTAGGTTAGAGGTTGCTGTGTAAAAAGTTTCATGGACAAAAACCCTATGTAGGGTCCTGTAAAAATGAATCTTTAAAAAGCCTAGGTGTAGAATGTCCTATTTTCTATGATCTAAATACTGCATGATAAATCCTACAAAAATTACAGTAGCTTCTGCATGCTCAAGTGAGAGCCCTGTAAAAATATTAGCCACAATTGTTGCACCAATTGATCTGTATAAAAAGAACAAGTATCTAACAGCAACAATGAAATCTATTTTTCAGAATTAATCTGTTACATAAAATTGGCTGAAAATTTTACAGTAAGCACATCTTTCCTTGATGTGCCAAAATCCAAAATTTCATAACCAGAAACTATCCCTTGTAGTAATGACTCTCAATTCGTAACCAAGTGCTATTTCCACGACTTAAACTTGTGCACTCATGTAGAATCGACGACTCTCGCCGACGGAACCTACGAGCTGGTGCCCGCGTCCGAGAGTGAGCAGCGTGAAGCTCAAGCAAATCTAACTGAAGCTTTTGAAGACCCGAGCCCAAGTTCGGAAGATCCCCAAGCAAACTGCGAAGGCAAGCCCCGGAGCATAACCCATTCTTTCCAAAATTATGCAACTCTTTACTCCTTGCTTGTGCATTAAGTTTATAGGAGTTGGATGAAAACTTAGTTGCATGATGTCAGGAACCCTTGCGTGAAAACTAGATGTAAGGTTCGATAGAATGCTGTGCTAATAGGACTCCGGTAAAAGTCGAGTGATTTCCTGTCACTCGCGAGAAAATAGGAGTTGAATGACTACTACACGCTGCAATCATAAGGACACGGACGGGTTATGTAACGATGGTTACGATTGAGGCCCGTCTGTCTAGTGAAAAATGCTAAGGCCGCAGGGTGTGGTAGTGATGGTTAAGTCTTTGAACGTACTAAACACATGCCGAGATTATGGGAATCGGTAAGCTTAAGTACCTGATTGGCCCGGCAAGGGGACGGCATCCTACCCTTTGAACTTCGGTCCCATGTGCATATGGCGAGTGCAGAGAGTGGTCACGACCCGGCGCCGAACCGTGGCGTGGAGCTCTTGTACTCTCGGAGGGTAGCCCCGATCCACGACCCGGAAAGAAAGGGGAAAAGTTGCACGTGTGACTCTAGGGAGTAACCACGTGACGTGTGTTTGGGTTTTCCCTTGCAAGGTTAAGAAATTCGATTCGAATCGTCCGTTTCTCACGGCTATTGAGACTGCTTAACCATTTTTACCCACAGAGTAAGAAGAGGAACAATGATGATGAACGAACTGGTTGGATGGAAAGTTTAATGCTTCACCATGTATGCTTTAGATAGCTGCTTACCTAGACTGGCTAACGAAACTAGAATCTTGAGCTAAAAGTTGAAAGTAAGGACCCACTTGTAGATGCTTTTCGGCAAAACAAACCCCTGAGCCAAAAAGCCTTGCATATTTAGAGTCGGTGGAGTAGTTCCCACTACACGGGTAAGTCTTGCTGAGTATTAGTATACTCAGTCTTGCTTGTGACTCGTTTTCAGGTGAGCCCTTTGAAGACATGATTGCTAGCTTAACTTGGCCCTGCACTCTTCCCCCTGGTTGGTCGGTGGAATGGGATGCGCCCCCGTCCAACGAAGATAAGGCCGAGTGATGTCTCGTACGGGCTTCACCGAGACATCCTGTATCGTCGAGTAGTTTCCGTTGTTTATTTCCGCTGCAATTTAACTCTGAAGAACTTAATTATGTACTTGTTTTTTTCTAAACTCAGAACTAGGTCTGTAATATTGACTTATGCAAATGATGTAATACTTGCTGGAATGTGGTATCCTCTGGGCTCATCGTCGCATGAGCATTTGTATGTACGGCGCTCGATCCGTTCACCGTGGTTGTATCGGGAGGTTATACCCGACAGACCAGTGGATTACTCCGTTTGAAGTGTAAGGTTAACCGAGGATGCCTTAATGGCGATGGTTAATACACTTGAGCCGGATTAATTCAGGTGGTTCTGCCACAATACTCCTCGATAGGGTAGCCTAACTTTTGGCAAGTGTTGTAATAGGCTAACTAGGAGTTGAGTAACTCTTTTGTGTTGGGTACACCTGAACCATGTGGATACCCTCAGCCTGTAAGGAACGGCGATAAAACTTGGTGATTTCGTTGTAAGTTGGTAAACGATGGAATCCACAATCGCTGAGACTTGTCGGAATTTTTACCCATGTCTCCTTGCATTTCTTGGCTGAGTGTTGAATACCAGACTTGTGCTAAATTTTGTGATCTAGGTTCTCACAAAAATTCAGCATCATTGGACCTCGCTAGTTTAAGATATAGGCGGAACCGTACCGGTCAATCTGCTGAAAAACAGCTAAGACAGCAAGACAAAGGACGAGCTTTTCGACCGCCTTAGCCATAGTTCTAGCACCAAAGTAAATACCAAAGTGGTGCAGTCCTAAATTCTCTGACTACCACAAATGTTTGAGATGTTTTGGATGGACCCACAGCAGGCTATGATTTTTTTTTCGTAGCAAACAGAGATTTTGTTCATACTTCTGGCTCAGACTTCGGAAGTCTATGACTACACCAATTAATCATGAATCAAGGAAGTAATATGGATCGCGATGCTAATGGTAACCTTTCACGTTTCAGATGGTTGGATCAACACGTGGCAACCCCGAGGGTTTTGGTGCCGGTGGCAGCCGCTCGCGACAATCGCCACCACCCCCGCCCAGTTTGGTGGAAGTGATGGCCGCTCAAACCGAGCTGCTGCGTCAGATTGTGCAAGGGCAACACCAGCAGAGGGGTGGGCACAATGCTCACCAACCACAGGCTGCAGGATACACGGATTTCCTGGGGACCCAGCCTCCCTTGTTCCATAAGACCGAGGAACCCCTGGACGCAGATGCATGGGTTCGCACCATAGAATCCAAGTTCACACTACTTGTGGCCCCATGCTCAGAGGCCAACAAGGCCCGTTTTGCCGCGCAACAGCTTCGCGGTACCGCTCGACTGTGGTGGGACCACTATTTTGCGATGCTCCCGGCTGACCATGTGGTCGACTGGAATGAATTCAAGACCGCGTTCCGGGCACATCATATCCCCGAGGGTCTCATGGAGAGAAAGTTGAATGAGTTCCTGGCACTCACCCAAGGCACCCGCACCGTGCTGCAGTACGCCCAAGCGTTCAACAACCTATGCCAGTATGCGGGCTATCACGCTGATACGGATGCCAAGAAGCGTGATCGTTTCCGCCGAGGTCTGAATACCAAGCTCAAGGAACGTCTGAACCTAGCCAGGGCTGACACCTACAATGAGATGGTCAATATGGCCATTACCCAGGAGGACTGTATCATGGCGCACCGGGCAGAGAAGAAGAGAAAGGCACCCGCAGGACCGTCAAGTGTCCAACCACCAAGGTATCGCATCGTGCAAAATACCGCACCTACAGCTCCACCAAAGGCCCCGCAGCCAGGAAGATGGATTGCCAGACCCCCACAGCAGCCAGGCATGGTACGACCCCCGATGCCTCCACAGAATGGTCCGAGGCCCATTCTTCAGCAGTCTCTTCGACCTAGCCCCACAAATCGCTGTTTCAAATGCGGAAGTTCCAGCCACTTCGCACGCGAATGCCCTCAGCCTGGACAGCCCAACCAAGGTCAAGGATCCAACCCGAACGCCAAGAACAGGGGCAAGAGACAAACCCTGCAAGTCAAGCAAGGACGGATTAACTTCACCACGCTTGCAGAGCTTCCAGAAGGAGCCCCAGTAATGTCGGGTACATTCTCTATCCATAACAAGCCTGCCGTTATATTATTTGATTCTGGTGCATCGCATAGTTTCATAAGTGCAAAATTCGGTGCAAAAGTAGGCTTGGATGTTTGTCACACAAAAGGGTCATATATGATATCAACACCGGGTGGTAAAATTGCTTCAAACCAAATGGTCAGACAAGTACCAGTCAAATTGGGTAGTAAAACCATCGACACGGACCTTGTCCTTTTACCCCTTGACGGCATGGACATTATTTTGGGAATGAACTGGATGGCTATGCATGGAGTCACACTGGACCTTTCTTCCCGAGCCGTTGAGATAAATTCACCTAGTCACGGAGCCACTACCCTTTACCTACCATTCATAGATTGCACGAATTCCTGTGCTTATGAGATGGAAGGACTTAAGCTAGATGAGATTCTTGTGGTGAACGAGTACGCCGATGTTTTCCCGGATGACTTACCAGGAATGCCACCGGATAGGGATATTGAGTTCGTTATTGAGCTACAACCAGGCACTGCACCTATATCCAAGAGACCATATAGGATGCCCCCTAAGGAATTGGCCGAGCTGAAAATTCAACTCCAAGAACTACTGGACAAGGGTTTTATTCGCCCTAGCGCGTCACCTTGGGGATGTCCAGCCCTATTCGTAAAGAAGAAGGATGACAGTTTGAGATTATGTGTGGACTACCGACCTCTCAATGCGGTAACAGTTAAAAATAAATACCCACTTCCTCGCATCGATGTACTCTTCGATCAATTAGCTGGAGCCAGAGTCTTCTCAAAGATTGATCTTCGCTTGGGATATCATCAGATCAAGATTCGCCCGTGCGACATTCCTAAGACTGCCTTCTCCACACGATATGGACTATATGAATTCTTGGTCATGTCCTTTGGACTCACCAATGCCCCTGCCTACTTCATGTATCTCATGAATTCGGTATTCATGCCCGAACTTGACAAATTCGTCGTAGTGTTCATCGACGACATTCTTATCTATTCCAAGGATGAGGAAGAGCATGCCAAGCACCTTCGCATTGTTCTTCAGCGACTCAGAGACCATCAGCTCTATGCTAAGTTTTCTAAGTGTGAATTCTGGTTGGATACTGTAAAGTTCTTAGGTCACACGATCTCCAGCGAAGGCATAGCTGTTGACCCCAGCAAGGTACAAGAGGTGATGGATTGGAAACCCCCTACCTCTGTTCATCAGATTCGCAGTTTTCTCGGCTTAGCCGGTTACTACCGTCGCTTCATCCCGGATTTCTCTCGAATTGCTAAGCCCATGACGGAACTATTGAAGAAGGAAGTAAAGTTTGTATGGAATGAGAAGTGTGAGGAAGCCTTCCACACTCTCAGAGAGCATCTGACTACTGCGGCCGCGCTTGCTTCTCCCTCCCGCACGCCTCGCCTCTGCCCAACCCGCTGCTCCCTGCGGCACCGCCCCGTGCCGCCCAATCGCTGGCCGCCGCCCCCTCCACCAGTGCTCCGTCGTGCCGCCCGAGCTCCCCAACCGCCCGCCAGCGTCGCCTACACGCGACGTCGCGCCCCAGGCGCGCCCAACGCACGCACGCCACGCGCACGCCGCGCCTCTGGCCGCTGGTCACCGCCGGCCGCACCAATGGCGCCCAGCCTCGCCGCCCCCTCCACCTCGCGCCCCGGCCGTGCCAAGCCCGCCCCCATGAGCTCCACCGGCTATAAAGCCCGGCGCAGCGCCCCTCCCTCCCCTCCTTTCTTCTTCCCCGCAGAACAGAGAGCTCCATTGCCGCCGGCGCCCCCACCTCGCCGTGGAACCCCCTGCTCCGGCCCACCTCCGCCCGAGACAGGCGCTGAAACGGGTCCCCCTCAGTGCGCTGAAGCTCCCCAGCCCGAGCCCCGTCGCCCTCATCGCCGGAGCGCCGCCGTCCGCGCCGCCCCACTGCCGCCGCCCCTGCTCGCCGCGGGCAGCCCTGCTCAGACCACCTCCGCCCCAACCGTGACCACCCAAAGGTAGCCCCCAACCTCCTCTTGCTCCTCCCCCACCTTGCCCTCGACGCCGGCGACCGAGCTCGCCGGAATTTGGCCGGACAAGACGATCCCGCCGTGAAATTGCGACCAGGGACTACATTGCAAACGCCCAAATCTTCCCAGGGGGTTTTCTGCTAGTTTTCAGGGACCCCTCTGTAAAGAAAGTTTTAACCAAATCAGTGAACTTGTAAAATTCGTATAAAATCGTAGCAAATTCAGCAAAATGCAAACTCAACTGTTCTGGAATCCTTAGAAGAAACTCTACAACTTTTGTTACATAAAGTTTCTCATATTCTCAATATATTTTGCTCTAGATTAAATGGAAGGTTTAATGGACTTCTTTTGAACCCACTGTTGTAGATCATTGCTGACCCTAAATTTTGGGCAGTGAGTTACTTGCTTGATGTTTAGTACTGTGTAAAAAGATCAGGACCAAAATCCATCTCTAGATACACTTTTTGTCCAACCTTGTTTTATGCCATAAAGTGATAGAACTAATTATTCCTGCTGTTCTGTGATGTTTAATGTCATGAAACTTTTTCTGTGTTGTTGTAGTGATACCTAGAGGCCATAGAAAAATTAAGAAACATTTTTACTATATGTAACCTGTTCATATGAATTTGTGGTAGGAAAACTTCACTAATTCAAAATAATTAGTAAAGCCCTTATAAAATGTTCATCCTTTTACTATGAAACACAATAGAGTAGATCAACCTGTACAAAAAGTTTCAAACATATAAACCCTGTATAACATCCTGTAGAAAATAATCTTTTATAACATGAGCGTAGCTTGTCCCATTTATTATGCTCTAAATAATGTACAATAAAATCTGAAACATTTACAGTAGCACAAATATAGTTATAGAAACACCCTGTAAAATTTGTAGCATCAATACTTGCATGGTTTGTTCTGTATAAAAATAACTAGATTCTAGCAGTGGCTGTGTATTACATTTTTCATATTTAACATGCTACACAAATATGTCTGAAATTTTTACAGTGATCTTATCTCTGCATAATGTACCTTGAATAAAAATTTTATTACCAGAAGCTAACTAGATTAGTATTTGTGTTCAACTCATGTTGGTGTTTAAATATAACACAACCTCTTCTTCTTTAATAAAGTTAAATAGATTAAGGTAAACTCTATTAACGATTGCCCACGATTGATGAAGTAACTCACTCCACAACAAACTCATGTTTTACAAACTACAACTTTATCGTGAAGGAAATCATGTCGTTTAATATCACCACTACTTAAACTTGTGCATTCATGTAGAAACGACGACTCTCGCCGACGGAACGTACGAGTTGGTGCCCGCGTCCGAGAGTGAGCAGCGTGAAGCTCAAGTGAATCTAACTGAAGTTGCCGAAGACCCGAGCCCAAGTTCGGAAGAGCCCCGGACTAACTTTTCGCAAGAAGGCAAGCCCCGGAGCATGAACCCTATTTCCTAAACTTATGCAACTTATTACTCTACTTTACTTGTGCATTAAGTTTATAGGAGTTGGATGAAAATTTAGTTGCATGATCCTAGGTACCCATGCTCTAAACACTAGATGCAAGGTTCGATAGAATGCTATGCTAATAGGACTCGGTAAAAGTCGAGTGATTTCCTGTCACTCGCGAGGCCCGTCTGTCTAGTGAAAAATGCTAAGGCCGCAGTGTGTGGTAAGTGATGGTTAAGTCTTTGAACGTACTAACCACATGCCGAGAATATGGTAATCGGTAAGCTTAGTACTGGATTGAACCGAGGCCGGAATATACTCCCCACTGTCTTGAATTCGTTCACATCTAGCTAATGGCGGGTGCATCGGCCGCCATGGCCCGGCTGCGTCCGTGGTCCATGGGGAGGTGTAGTCGAGGGCGGTGGGCCTGTTCCGTGAAGCGGGAATTGAAGGGAAAAGTTGCACGTGTGACTCTAGGGAGTAACCACGTGACGTGTGTTTAGGTTTCCCTTGCAAGGTTAAGAAATTCGATTCGAATCGTCCGTTTCTCACGGCTATTGAGACTGCTTAACCACTTTTACCCACAGAGTAAGAAGAGGAACAATGATGATGAATAAACTTGTTGGATGAAAAGTTAATGCTTCACCATGTATGATATTGGATAGTTGCTTACCTAGAATGGTTAAAGAAAGCTAGAACTTGGAGCTAAAATCTGAAAGTAAGGACCTACTATATACACTTTTTGGCAAAACAAACCCCTCAAGCCAAAAGCCTCGCATGTCTAGGAGTCGGCTAAGTATACCCCATTAGTCGGGTAAGCCTTGCTGAGTATTAGTATACTCAGCCTTGCTTGTGGCTTGTTTTCAGGTGAAACCTTCGAAGATTTGATTGCTAGTTTGACTTGGCCTTGTACTCTTCCCCCTGGTTGGTCGGTGGAATGGGATACGCCCCCGTCCAACGGTGAAAATGCCGAGTGATGTCTCGTACGGGCTTTATCGAGACATCCTTTATCGTCGAGTAGCTTCCGTTGTTTTATTTTCCGCTGCAACTTAAACTCTGAAGAACTTATTTATGATAATTGAAGTATTTGCTTTCTAAACTCAAAACTTGGTCTGTAATATTCACTTATGCTAATGTTGTAATATTTGCTGGAATGTGGTATTCTCTGGGCTCATCGTCTCATGAGCGTTTGTATGTATGGCGCTCGATCCGCTCACCGTGGTTGTATCGGGAGGTTATACCCGACAGACCAGTGGATTACTCCGTTTGAAGTGTAAGGTTAACCGAGAATGCCTTAATGGTGATGGTTAATACACTTGAGCCGGATTAATTCAGGTGGTTCTGCCACAGCTGGTATCAGAGCCGTAGCTGGTGCCATAGCTGGCAACAGTTGGCGCCAGAGCCAAAATACATACGCCAGAGAATGCGACAAGCCGTAAAAACCTATTTTCATAGAACTTGACCAGAAGGTGTGTTGCGAAATACGTTGGTACGTTAAGGATGGTGCCTAGTTCGTAAAGCCCTAAGGGATTATGGGAAAGTTACTAGGTGGCTATCTAACTTCTATATATATTATCAACTGACTTCCAGCACATTACTTTCTGTCAAAACTTACTTTCATGCACAACCGACCTTAATTTCTGTAACGACGCACTCATCGCTAAGGTAAGAAGGTAAGGATCCTCAGCCAACTGAGAGAGCTTGGCCTTCCTGTCGGTGATGCGAACCGAACGCTGCCCTCAAGCAGTGGCTTACTTGAGGTGCTGCCAATATGCCAACTGTTAGTTGAACATATTGGGAGTAGAAGGTTTGGCGCAGGGTATGGCGATCGCTGTTCATACCCCCGTCTCATGACGGTACCCCCGTGAATACGCTATCTCGATAGCGTATGTTAACGTCGTCTGTTCGGCGGAAATTGTACAGATATCGTTTCTATAAGTAAACGGTAATGAATACGGACGCTTTCATGAGTGCTGGCATGAAAGGTTCATGAAATATATATGCTTGTCAATCTTCTGCAGGTACACTAACCGCGATTACGATAAGTTAAGGGACGATTAGGAAGACTCGACTAGCTATTATAGCGAGAGCCGTATTGTGTATGCCACCGAAACTATCTGCGTAAAGACCAAAAGTATTTGGCAATTATTTTTCTTTGTGAGGACGAATAGGACGTGCATGCATCATAACCATATATATCTGAAATTGAAAATGCGTTGTATGAGAGTGGTAAGGTTCTTGCGTATCTAAGCGTGGTTTGCATAAGGACTATCTAGCGAATCTGTCACAAATCTGCCATGACCGAAAAGAAAGATTTATTGACCCAAGAAAATGACCTTTTCTGGTAAAGTTCATGTTGAAAGAATTGTTCAAAATTTCGTGTTCTATCCCCTGTTCAAAAATCAAAAATTCTGAACTCATGGATAGTAAGAAATAACAGAAACCACGGAATGTCAAAATTCTGTCTAGAATAAAGCACTTCTGCCTCTTAAATTTTTAGGCCCCATTCCTACAGTTTTCTGCAAAAGAGTACAACACAAACCTTGTTCCAAATGTACCCAAGTAGCTGCTGTTAAAATTTGGTAAATTTTGGCTGGGTAGATTTTCCCTGGTGCACGAAATATTGGCCCCCTGTTCACTGAAAATTCTGGGTAGACAGAGAAGTGAGACCTTAAGGAAACAGCCATCTTAGAGCCTAATCCAGCCAAAGTGTTGAATACCAAACTTGTCCTAAATTCTGTGATCTAGGTTCTCACAAAATTTCAGCCCTATTGGATCTTGCTAGTTTGAGTTATAGGCCAGATACTATAACTCGTTCTGCTGAAAAACAGCCAACCAACGAAGCGAAGAGCGAATCGTTTGACCATCTTAGCCATCAATTTAGCATCTTAACTGAATATCAAAGTTGTACATCCCTAAATTCCCTATCCACTGCCAAAATATGAGGAACTTTGGATGAACCTACCAGGAGTTATAAAATTCTTATGGCAGACAGTTTTTATGCCCATGATTCCATCCATGACGTTTCGGAAGTCTTCTATTCCGCGTTAGATCTTTTTTGAGTCATGGAAGCAACATGGATCACGTTGCTAATGAAGAACCTTCGCCTTTTCAGATGGTTGGAGCAACCCGTGGTAACCCGGATGGTTTTGGTGCTAGCGCAAGTGGATCACAACCACAGCCACAGCCACCACCTGGTTTAGTGGAAGTAATGGCCGCTCAAACCGAGTTGCTCCGCCAGCTCGTGCAAGGACAGCACCAGCAGCGGGGTGGGCACAATGCTCCCCAACCCCAAGTTGCAGGATACACGGATTTCCTAGGGACCCAGCCTCCCTTGTTTCACGAGACGGAGGAACCCTTGGATGCGGATGCTTGGATTCACACAATCGAGTCCAAGTTTTCTCTACTTGTGGCCCCATGTTCGGATGAAAACAAGGCCCGCTTTGCCGCACAGCAGCTTCGCGGTACGGCTCGTCTATGGTGGGACCACTATTTTGCTATGCTCCCCGCTGATCACATTGTCACCTGGGATGAATTCAAGACTGCGTTCCGGGCACACCATATTCCCGAAGGTCTCATAGAAAGAAAGCTAAATGAGTTTTTAGCTCTCACTCAGGATAACCACACTGTACTTCAGTATGCTCAGGCCTTCAACAATCTGTGCCAATACGCGGGCTATCACGCAGACACAGATGCCAAGAAGCGTGATCGTTTCCGTAGAGGTCTGAGTACTAAACTCAAGGAACGACTGAATCTTATCAAAGCCGATACATATAATGAGCTAGTCAATATGGCCATCACTCAAGAGGACTGTATTGAGGCTCATCGTGCTGAAAAGAAGAGAAAGGCGCTAGCTGGACCCTCGGGCGCTCAGCCACTGAGGTATCGCTTGGTGCGAAATGCTGCGCCTACAGCTCCACCGAAGGCCCCTCAGCCAGGGCGTTGGATTATCAGGCCCCCGCAGCAGCCAGGCATGGTACGACCCCCGATGCCTCCACAGAATGGTCCGAGGCCCACTCTGCAACAGCCTCTTCGACCCAGCCCCGCGAATCGCTGTTTCAAATGCGGGAGTTCCGGTCATTTCGCTCGCGAATGCCCTCAACCCAGGCTGCCAAATCAGGGCCAGGACTCTAACCAGAACAATAAGAACAAAGGCAAGAAGCAGACCCTCCAGGTCAAACAAGGACAGATCAACTTCACCACCCTTGCAGAACTTCCTGAAGGAGCACCTGTAATGACGGGTACATTCTTCATCCATAAC
The DNA here is from genome assembly GCA_032594955.1 of Panicum miliaceum. NCBI lineage: Eukaryota > Viridiplantae > Streptophyta > Magnoliopsida > Poales > Poaceae > Panicum > Panicum miliaceum. The sequence goes on along the minus strand of CM064066.1, from coordinate 26,054,661 downwards.
AAGCCTGCAGTCATATTGTTTGATTCTGGTGCATCACATAGTGTCATTAGTGCAAAGTTTGGTGCAAAAGTAGGCTTGAATGTTTGGCACACCAAAGGGTCGTATATGATATCAACACCGGGTGGAAAAATTGCTTCCAACCAAATAATAAGGCTGGTACCGATAAAATTGGGAAGTAAAGTGATCAACACAGATCTCGTACTTTTACCCCTTGACGGCATGGATATTATTTTGGGAATGAACTGGATGACTAGGCATGGAGTCACACTGGACCTTTCTTCCCGAGCCGTTGAGATAAATTCACCTGGTCACAGAGCCACTACCCTTTACCTACCGTTACGGGAGTGCACAAATTCTTGCGCTTTCGTGATGGAAGGGACCAACCTACAGAATATTCCAGTGGTATGCGAGTATGCCGATGTCTTTCCGGATGACTTACCCGGAATGCCACCGGATAGGGACATTGAGTTCGTTATTGAACTACAACCAGGCACTGCACCTATATCCAAAAGACCATATAGGATGCCCCCTAAAGAATTGGCCGAGCTGAAAATTCAACTCCAAGAACTACTGGACAAAGGTTTCATTCGCCCTAGCGCGTCACCTTGGGGATGTCCAGCCCTATTCGTAAAGAAGAAGGATGACAGTTTGAGATTATGTGTGGACTACCGACCTCTCAATGCGGTAACTGTTAAAAATAAATACCCCCTTCCTCGCATCGATGTACTCTTCGATCAATTAGCTGGAGCCAGAGTCTTCTCCAAGATTGATCTTCGTTCGGGATACCATCAGATCAAGATTCGCCCATGCGATATTCCTAAGACTGCCTTCTCCACACGATATGAACTATATGAATTCTTAGTCATGTCCTTTGGACTCACCAATGCCCCTGCCTACTTCATGTATCTCATGAATTCGGTATTCATGCCCGAACTTGACAAATTCGTCGTAGTGTTCATCGACGACATCCTTATCTATTCCAAGGATGAGGAAGAGCATACCAAGCACCTTCGCATTGTTCTTCAGCGACTCAGAGACCATCAGCTTTATGCTAAGTTTTCTAAGTGTGAATTCTGGTTGGATACTGTAAAGTTCTTAGGTCACACGATCTCCAGCGAAGGCATAGCTGTTGACCCCAGCAAGGTACAAGAGGTGATGGATTGGAAACGCCCTACCTCTGTTCATCAGATTCGCAGTTTTCTCGGCTTAGCCGGTTACTACCGTCGCTTCATCCCGGATTTCTCTCGAATTGCTAAGCCCATGACGGAACTATTGAAGAAGGAAGTAAAGTTTGTATGGAATGAGAAGTGTGAGGAAGCCTTCCACACTCTCAGAGAGCATCTGACTACTGCACCCGTGTTAGCTCAACCCGATAATACCAAGTCATTCGATGTGTATTGTGACGCATCGGGCACTGGTCTAGGATGTGTGCTTATGCAAGAGAATCGAGTGATTGCATATGCCTCACGAGCCCTTCGGCCCCACGAACAGAATTATCCCACTCATGATCTTGAGCTTGCAGCCGTCATTCACGCTCTAAAAATATGGAGGCATTATCTCATGGGTACACAGTGCAATATCTACACGGATCATAAGAGTCTCAAGTACATCTTCACACAAGCTGATCTGAATATAAGACAACGGAGATGGCTAGAATTAATCAAGGATTATGACCTTGAAGTGCACTATCACCCCGGCAAGGCTAATGTAGTCGCGGATGCACTAAGCCGCAAGTCCCATTGCCATTGCCTATCCATGGAGTCCTACCATGAGACATTGTGTGCAGATATGAGGAAGATTAACTTGGAAATGGTTTCCCAAGGCACACTAGATCACATCTCAGTTGAGCCCACTCTTCACGACCAAATCGTCATGGCACAACTACATGATAAAGGAATTAAGATCATCAAACAAAAACTCTCTCTAGGTGAGGAGAAGTACAAATGTTTCCGCCAGGACCATAAGGGAGTTCTATGGTTCGAAAGTCGTATAGTCGTTCCGAAGAATCGTGAACTCCGCAAGCAAATTCTTGATGAGGCACACCTCTCCAAATTCTCTATCCACCCCGGCAGTAGCAAAATGTATCAAGACCTAAGGCAAAACTTCTGGTGGACTAGAATGAAAAGAGAAATTGCTACGTATGTCTCAGAATGTGACACGTGCCAGAGAGTAAAAGCTAGCCACTTGAAGGTAGCCGGTACACTTCAACCGTTACCTATACCATCCTGGAAATGGGAGGACATAAGTATGGACTTCATCGTTGGACTACCAAACACCTCCCAGAAACATGATTCCATATGGGTCATCGTTGATAGACTCACAAAGACGGCACATTTTCTTCCGGTACACACCACCTATTCTACCAAGAAATATGCCGAGATTTACCTCGATCGTATTGTTTGCCTGCATGGAATACCTAAGACAATTATCTCCGATCGTGGTCCTCAGTTTGTAGCACGATTTTGGGAACAACTGCAAACGTCTCTTGGCACTAAGCTGATTCGCAGCTCAGCATACCACCCTCAGACTGATGGACAAACGGAAAGAGTAAACCAAATTCTTGAAGACATGCTGAGAGCTTGTGTCATTCATTATGACAAGAATTGGGACAAATGCCTACCCCTAGCAGAGTTCTCGTACAACAACAGCTATCAAACGAGTTTAAAAATGGCACCATTTGAGGCCCTGTACGGACGAAGCTGTCGAACTCCTTTGAGCTGGTCACAAACCGGAGAACGTAAAATAATTGGACCCGACCTGGTAATCGAGGCAGAGGAGAAAGTAAAAGTAATACAAGCAAATCTTAAAGCCGCACAAGCCCGACAAAAGAGCTATTCCGACAAAAGGAGAAAGCCCCTAAAATTCGAAGTTGGCGATCATGTCTATCTTCGAGTTTCACCCACCAAGGGAGTGCAACGATTCGGAATCAAAGGCAAACTAGCTCCCCGTTATATTGGTCCCTACGAAATCATTGAGAGCTGCGGACCCGTAGCCTACAAACTACGACTGCCCCCTCAGCTCACGGCCACCCATGATGTCTTCCACGTATCTCAACTCAAGAAGTGTATTCGAGTCCCTACCGAGATTGTGGACCAACAAGAAATATCGTTGGAACCCGACCTCTCATATGTCGAACACCCAGTTAAGGTTTTGGATCAAAAAGAGAGAGAGACCAGGAGGAAAGTGATTAGAATGTATAAAGTACAATGGAATCACCACACGGAAGAAGAAGCCACCTGGGAAACCGAGAGCTACCTAAACCAACATTTCCCTGGGTTTCTTATCTCAACCACTGGTATGTGCCCCCACGCCCACACTAAGAATTACCGAATCTCGGGGCGAGATTCTCGTTAAGGGGGGAAGGCTGTGACAACCGTGGTAAAAATTTCATTTCTAAAATCAGTATCATTAGCCTAACCCTATGCTTAAACCAACAAATAAAAGGGTGGAAAGAATTAGAACGAGTTCAGTTGGAATTCAAAGTTAATTTGAGCACATTTAGTCACTGTTGGACTTTTAATTTTAACTTTCAAACCATAAGCCAAATGAGATTTTGCCTGAAACCAAAGTTGTAGAACTTTTTATTTTGAACAACTTTCGTGTTCAAAAGTTTTTGAAATTCAAATCAGAAAGAGGAGAAAACGCCCTGTTTGCACCCAGCCCCCTGAAGTTTTTCAAATTTTTGCACTTAGGTCCCTCCCTCACCCCTCCCTCCTCTGCTGCACCGCACGCTCGCCCGACCGCCGCCGGCCACCTGGCCCTCGACGCCTGCGCGGCCCCAGGCGCCGAGCCAACCCCCGGCGCCCTGCCTGCTGCCCGCCCCCGCTCGGCCAACCGCGGCCGCGCTTGCTTCTCCCTCCCGCACGCCTCGCCTCTGCCCAACCCGCTGCTCCCTGCGGCACCGCCCCGTGCCGCCCAATCGCTGGCCGCCGCCCCCTCCACCAGTGCTCCGTCGTGCCGCCCGAGGTCCCCAACCGCCCGCCAGCGTCGCCTACACGCGACGTCGCGCCCCAGGCGCGCCCAACGCACGCACGCCACGCGCACGCCGCGCCTCTGGCCGCTGGTCACCGCCGGCCGCACCAATGGCGCCCAGCCTCGCCGCCCCCTCCACCTCGCGCCCCGGCCGTGCCAAGCCCGCCCCCACGAGCTCCACCGGCTATAAAGCCCGGCGCAGCGCCCCTCCCTCCCCTCCTTTCTTCTTCCCCGCAGAACAGAGAGCTCCATTGCCGCCGGCGCCCCCACCTCGCCGTGGAACCCCCTGCTCCGGCCCACCTCCGCCCGAGACAGGCGCTGAAACGGGTCCCCCTCAGTGCGCTGAAGCTCCCCAGCCCGAGCCCCGCCGCCCTCATCGCCGGAGCGCCGCCGTCCGCGCCGCCCCACCGCCGCCGCCCCTGCTCGCCGCGGGCAGCCCTGCTCAGACCACCTCCGCCCCAACCGTGACCACCCAAAGATTTGGCCGGACAGGACGACCCCGCCGTGAAATTGCGACCAGGGACTACATTGCAAACGCCCAAATCTTCCCAGGGGGTTTTCTGCTAGTTTTCAGGGACCCCTCTGTAAAGAAAAGTTTTAACCAAATCAGTGAACTTGTAAAATTCGTATAAAATCGTAGAAAATTCAGCAAAATGAAAACTCAACTGTTCTGGAATCCTTAGAAGACACTCTACAACTTTTGTTACATAAAGTTTCTCATATTCTCAATATATTTTGCTCTAGATTAAATGGAAGGTTTAATGGACTTCTTTTGAACCCACTGTTGTAGATCATTGCTGACCCTAAATTTTGGGCAGTGAGTTACTTGCTTGATGTTTAGTACTGTGTAAAAAGATCAGGACCAAAAGCCATCTCTAGATACACTTTTTGTCCAACCTTGTTTTATGCCATAAAGTGATAGAACTAATTATTCCTGCTGTTCTGTGATGTTTAATGTCATGAAACTTTTTCTGTGTTGTTGTAGTGATACCTAGAGGCCATAGAAAAATTAAGAAACATTTTTACTATATGTAACCTGTTCATATGAATTTGTGGTAGGAAAACTTCACTAATTCAAAATAATTAGTAAAGCCCTTATAAAATGTTCATCCTTTTACTATGAAACACAATAGAGTAGATCAACCTGTACAAAAAGTTTCAAACATATAAACCCTGTATAACATCCTGTAGAAAATAATCTTTTATAACATGAGCGTAGCTTGTCCCATTTATTATGCTCTAAATAATGTACAATAAAATCTGAAAAATTTACAGTAGCACAAATATAGTTATAGAAACACCCTGTAAAATTTGTAGCATCAATACTTGCATGGTTTGTTCTGTATAAAAATAACTAGATTCTAGCAGTGGCTGTGTATTACATTTTTCATATTTAACATGCTACACAAATATGTCTGAAATTTTTACAGTGATCTTATCTCTGCATAATGTACCTTGAATAAAAATTTTATTACCAGAAGCTAACTAGATTAGTATTTGTGTTCAACTCATGTTGGTGTTTAAATATAACACAACCTCTTCTTCTTTAATAAAGTTAAATAGATTAAGGTAAACTCTATTAACGATTGCCCACGATTGATGAAGTAACTCACTCCACAACAAACTCATGTTTTACAAACTACAACTTTATCGTGAAGGAAATCATGTCGTTTAATATCACCACTACTTAAACTTGTGCATTCATGTAGAAACGACGACTCTCGCCGACGGAACGTACGAGTTGGTGCCCGCGTCCGAGAGTGAGCAGCGTGAAGCTCAAGTGAATCTAACTGAAGTTGCCGAAGACCCGAGCCCAAGTTCGGAAGAGCCCCGGACTAACTTTTCGCAAGAAGGCAAGCCCCGGAGCATGAACCCTATTTCCTAAACTTATGCAACTTATTACTCTACTTTACTTGTGCATTAAGTTTATAGGAGTTGGATGAAAATTTAGTTGCATGATCCTAGGTACCCATGCTCTAAACACTAGATGCAAGGTTCGATAGAATGCTATGCTAATAGGACTCGGTAAAAGTCGAGTGATTTCCTGTCACTCGCGAGAAATTAGGAGTTGATTGTTTACTACACGCTGCAATCATAAGGACGACGGACGGGCTATGGTACGATGTTATGTTGATCATTGAGGCCCGTCTGTCTAGTGAAAAATGCTAAGGCCGCAGTGTGTGGTAAGTGATGGTTAAGTCTTTGAACGTACTAACCACATGCCGAGAATATGGTAATCGGTAAGCTTAGTACTGGATTGAACCGAGGCCGGAATATACTCCCCACTGTCTTGAATTCGTTCACATCTAGCTAATGGCGGGTGCATCGGCCGCCATGGCCCGGCTGCGTCCGTGGTCCATGGGGAGGTGTAGTCGAGGGCGGTGGGCCTGTTCCGTGAAGCGGGAATTGAAGGGAAAAGTTGCACGTGTGACTCTAGGGAGTAACCACGTGACGTGTGTTTAGGTTTCCCTTGCAAGGTTAAGAAATTCGATTCGAATCGTCCGTTTCTCACGGCTATTGAGACTGCTTAACCACTTTTACCCACAGAGTAAGAAGAGGAACAATGATGATGAATAAACTTGTTGGATGAAAAGTTAATGCTTCACCATGTATGATATTGGATAGTTGCTTACCTAGAATGGTTAAAGAAAGCTAGAACTTGGAGCTAAAATCTGAAAGTAAGGACCTACTATATACGCTTTTTGGCAAAACAAACCCCTCAAGCCAAAAGCCTCGCATGTCTAGGAGTCGGCTAAGTATACCCCATTAGTCGGGTAAGCCTTGCTGAGTATTAGTATACTCAGCCTTGCTTGTGGCTTGTTTTCAGGTGAAACCTTCGAAGATTTGATTGCTAGTTTGACTTGGCCTTGTACTCTTCCCCCTGGTTGGTCGGTGGAATGGGATACGCCCCCGTCCAACGGTGAAAATGCCGAGTGATGTCTCGTACGGGCTTCATCGAGACATCCTTTATCGTCGAGTAGCTTCCGTTGTTTTATTTTCCGCTGCAACTTAAACTCTGAATAACTTATTTATGATAATTGAAGTATTTGCTTTCTAAACTCAAAACTTGGTCTGTAATATTCACTTATGCTAATGTTGTAATATTTGCTGGAATGTGGTATTCTCTGGGCTCATCGTCGCATGAGCGTTTGTATGTATGGCGCTCGATCCGCTCACCGTGGTTGTATCGGGAGGTTATACCCGACAGACCAGTGGATTACTCCGTTTGAAGTGTAAGGTTAACCGAGAATGCCTTAATGGTGATGGTTAATACACTTGAGCCGGATTAATTCAGGTGGTTCTGCCACACTATCTACGAGAACCCGTGTACTTTTGTTTTCAAGAGGCTGTCACTTGTAAAACCAATCTAAAATCCCAGAAAAATAGAAAAAATGCAAACTAAAATTTGTTGTGACCCTCTTGATGAACCCGACTACTTTTGCACAGATGGATGACTAGTTACAAATAAAAACTTGATCTAAAATTAATCTTTTTTTAAATAGCCCATAAATGTATCTATTGATCTAGGACAATACTGTCAATGATTTCTGGACTGTAAGCTAGTCTCTGCGTGTAAAGACTTGTGTAAAAATCTCAAGGCTAGAAACTTTCCCTACGAGTAGTTTTGTTGGATCTTGATTGATGTGCTATTTTTTGCTAAGAGTTAGTTGTTCATGCTGTTTTACTGATATTTTAGGGTTAAAACATTCACAGTAGAGTAACTTTGATGAATAAAAGCTATGGAAAAAGTTTGGAACCTTTTACTTCTGTCTAACTTGCTCATATGTCTTTAGTTAAGAAAAACTACATTAAATCAAAGTAAGAAGTTCTGGTGTTTAGAAAAATATAAAATTTTAACAAGAAACTACCTTTGAGTAGATTATCATGTTGGAAGAGTTTGAGATACAGAAACAAATCTTGATTAATGTAGATGTATCTTGAATTATTTTCTATGCTCTGAATCTTGCACTTGAAAACCTGAAAATTTGCAGTAGGCTCACCATAAGTTTAGGAGTACTCATTAAAATATTGAGCACCAGTTCTTGCATGGTTTATTCCGTATAAATAGATCTTGATCCTAGCAGTAGTTGTTTAATATATTTTCCATCATTAACCTGTTGAATGAAAATGGCTAAAAATTTTACAGTGAGTTTGCACTTAATTAACGTGCTCTGAATAAAATCCTCAACCCCAGGAACTACCTCTACGAGTAGTTTTGTTTAACCCATGCTTACTATTGAAAATGGTCGTTTATGAAATGACAAAACCACTCACTTACTTAATGAAGTTAGTTAATCCAAATAACTACTCAATAAATGACTGTCCAAAGAAAAGAAAATGAAGTGCTTGAAAACTTAACTTTAGTTTTTTTGAATGACTACTTTATAGTGAAATCGTTATTTATCTTGTACCATTAAAACCACTCATACATGTGCATTCATATAGAATCGACTACTCTCATCGACAGAACCTACGAGCTAGTGCTCGAGTCTGAGAATGAGCAGCGTGAAGCTTAAGTTAATCTAACTGAAGTTGCTGAAGACCCGAACCAAAGTTCGGAAGAATCCATGACTAGTTTTGCCCAAGAAGGCAAGCCCCGGAGCATAACCCATATTTCAAAGTTATTCAATGTTGTTATATTATGTTTTTGTGCATTAAGTTTTATGAGTTGAATGAAACCTTAGATGCATGATCCTAGGTATCCATGCTATGAATACTAGTTGAAAGGTATGATAGTTGCCATGCTAATAGGTTCGGTAAAAGTCGAGTGATTGCCTGTCACTCGCGAGAAATAGGAGTTGCTTGTTTACTTTATGTTGGAATCATAAGGTCGACGGGCGGGGCGGTGTTACGATATTCATGTTCATGTTGAGGCCTCGTCTGTATAGCGAAAATGGCTAAGGTCGCAGTTTGTGGTAGTGGTGGTTAAGCGTTTGAACGTACTAACCGCATGCTGAGAATACGGTAATCAGTAAGCTGAGTAACCGATCGGCGCGGCAAGTGGACTTTACTTTCACCCCTTGTATTTATTTGATACGCACCGGGTGCAAAGCTGGGCTCTGTAGTCGCGTGGGGTGACCCCGATCCACGACCCGGAAAGGAAGGCAAAAGGTTGCTTGGGGTGACCCTTCGGTGCTCCATGCGTGTGTGTTAGGTTTCCCTTGCAAGGTTAAGAAATTCGATTCGAATCGTCCGTTTCTCGCGGCCATTAAGACTGCTTAATACTTCTGCCGCATAGAGTAAGAAGTGGAACAATGATGATGATGAATATGGTTGGATGCAGAATTAATTCTTTCCACCATGTGTGATGTTGGATAGTTGCTCACTTAGAATTGTTAATTGAACTAGAAGTTTTGAAGCTAAAACTTGAAAGTAAGGACTCACTCTTAGTTGCTTTTCGGCAAAAATAACCCCTCAAGCCAAAAGTCTTGCAAGTCTAGGAGTCGGCTAAGTATATTCCACTAGTCGGGAAAGCCTTGCTGAGTATTAGTATACTCAGCCTTGCTTGTGGCTTTGTTTTCAGGTGCGACCTTTGAGGATATGGTTGCTAGTTTAACTTGGCCGTGTACGCTGCCTCCTGGTTGGTCGGTGGAATGGGATTCGTCGCCGGCCAACGGTGTTAACGCTGAATGATGTCATGTACGGGTGTGGCAGAACCACCTGAATTAATCCGGCTCAAGCGCGCTAACCATCACCACGAGGGCAATCAGGGCTAACTCGCACTTCAAACGGAATAATCCATTGGTCTATCAGGTAACCTCCCGATACAACCACGATTTTTGCCGATCGAAACCACACACACATGTACTCACACGAAGGTGAGCCCAGAGGATACAACATTCCACAAGATTTTACACCACAGGGTTCATCACAAATTATTATTACAACGGAGTTCAATTTTGTAAAACAAGTACTTCAGAGTTTGAAATAATTGAGTTCTTCAGAGTTCAATGCAGCGGAAAATATTAACGATAAACTACTCAACGATACAGGATGTCCTGATGAAGCCCGTACGAGACATCACTCGGCCTTATCACCATTGGCCGGGGGCGTATCCCATTCCACCGACCAACCAGGAGGAAGGGTATACGGCCAAGTCAAACTAGCAATCATATCTTCGAAAGTTTTACCTGAAAACAAGCCACAAGCTAGGCTGAGTATACTAATACTTAGCAAGGCTTACCCGACTAGTGGAATATACTTAGCCGACTCCTAGACATGCAACGCTTTTGGCTTGAGGGGTTCGTTTTTCCGAAAAGCATATATACGTAGGTCCTTACTTTCAAATTTTAGCTCCAAGTTCTAGTTCTCTTTAATCATTCTAGGTAAGCAACTATCCAATATCATACATGGTGAAAGAATTAATTTTTCATCCAACAAGATTAATCATCATCATTGTTCCTCTTCTTACTCTATGTGGTAAAAGGGTCAAGCAGTCTTAATAACCGCGAGAAACGGACGATTCGAATCGAATTTCTTAACCTTGCAAGGGAAACCTAAACACACGTCACGTGGTTACTCCCAGAGTCACACGTGCAACTTTTCCCCTTTCTTCCTGGGTTTCGGATCAGGGCCACCATACGAGACTACAGAGCCTAGCTCTGTACCCACCATGTGCGCGCATGGAACCGAAGTTGAGAGGGTGGGATGCTATCCACTTGCCGGTCCGATTAGGTACTTATGCTTACCGATTACTCGGCATGTGGTTAGTACGTTCAAAGACTTAACCACCACTACCACACACTGCGGCCTTAGCATTTTTCACTAAACAGACGGAGCCTCAATCATCAACATGAACATCGTACCATAGCCCCATCCGTCGACCTTATGATTGCAGCATGTAGTAAACATTCAACTCCTATATTCTCGCGAGTGACAGGAAATCACTCGACTTTTATCGAGTCCTATTAGCATAGCATTCTATCGAACCTTACATCTAGTGTTCAGAGCACGGGTACCTAGGGTCATGCAACTAAGTTTTCATCCAACTCCTATAAACTTAATGCACAAGTAAAGTAGAGTAATAAGTTGCATAAGTTTAGAAAAATAGGGTTCATGCCCCGGGGCTTGCCTTCTTGGGTAAAGTTAGCTTGGGGCTCGTCCGAACTCGGGCTCGGGTCTTCGAGAACTTCAGTTAGATTTACTTGAGCTTCACGCTGCTCACTCTCAGACGTGGGCACCAGCTCGTACGTTTCGTCGGCGAGAGTAGTCGATTCTATATGAATGCACAAGTGTAAGTTATAGCGATAATTTATGACGATTATTTTCCTTCACGATAAAGTTGTACTCCACAAAGCATCGATTTGATTGTGAATTTACTCAGTTAAGATTTCTTTGGGCAATTGTTATTAGAGTATAACTTAAACTATTAACTTCATTAAACAAGAAGGGGTTGTGTTATATTGGAAACTTAATTTTCTAAGCACAACATGGATTAAACACAACTTCTGAACTAGGTAACTTCTGGTGATGAAATTTTTATTTAGAGCACATTATGCAGAGGCAAAAGCACTGCAAAAATTTCAGAAATTTCTGTGCAGCAGATTAATTATGAAAAATATAATACATAGCTACTGCTAGAACCTAGTTATTTTTATACAGAACAAACCATTCAAGTATTGACATCAAAAATTTTATAGGGGATGAATCTGTCCATATATGTGTTACTGTAAATTTTTCAGATTTTACTGTGCAAGATACAAAGAATAATAAGTAGAACAAAATACACATACTTTAATAAATATTAATTTCTACAGCATGTTTTACAGGTTTTCTGAGTATGAAACTTTTTATACAGCAAGAGCTACTCTATAGTGTGCTACAGTAAAAAGTTGAACATTTTCCAAGTAGAGAAACTAATTATTTGAATTAGTGCATTTCTCCTACCACAAAATTATATAAATAGGATACAGAAAAGAAAAAGGTTCTAAACTTTTTATGTGGTATTTAGGCATCAATATAACAGCTCAGGAAAAGTTTCACTACAAGAAACACAATATAACAGCAATTACAATTTAGTTTTATTATTTCATGGCATAAACAAGGTTTAACAAAAAGTTTAGCTAGAGATGGGTTCTAGTCCTAATATTTTTACATTGGCCTACGAATGAAGCAGCCAATCTACTGTTAAATTTTAAGATTTAGCCTTTGTCTACAACAGTGGGTGCAATTAAATTCTATTAAACCTTCCATTTAATTTATAGCAAGATTTAGCAAGCAACTGAAGAAATGCATGTAACAAAAGTTGTATATTTTCATCTAAATATTCCAGAACAGTTGAGTTTGTATTTTTCTGAGTTTTTACGATTTTATATGAATTTTACAATTTCACTGACTTTGAATCTAGGGTTAAAACTTTCTTTTACAGAGGGGTCCCTGGAAACTTGCGTGCAGGCCCCTGGGAAGATTGCAATCAAAGCAATGTGGTTCCTGGAGGCGTTGGCACGGCGGCCGGCCAGATTCCGGCGAGGGGGCTGGTCGGCAGCGAGGGGAAAAGGTTCGGGGAGATCCAGGGAGGTGAGAGCTACCTTGGGATGGCCTTGGTCGGGGTTGGGGGTGGCCGGAGGTGGCTCGTCGGCGCAGAGCAGAGGGGCGGCGGCGGGGCGGAGCGTCGGCGACGGTGCTCCGGCAAGGAGGGGAGGGTATGGGCTAGTCGATGAGCTTCGCGTCGTCGAGGGGACCCCGTTTTGAAGCTTAGCTTGGACGGAGGAGCTTCGGAGTGAGCTGTCCACGGAGCAGCAAGGGAGCGGCGGCGGCGCGGGCGGCGCTGGCGGTGCTCCGGCGGTTGAGCTGGCCAGGGAAGAGACTGGTGAGCTTCAGTGGAGGGAGGCCAAGCTTGCTAGGCGATGGGTTTGGGCAGTGGGCGGCTGGGAAGTGGGGCTCCACGGGCGGGTGGTGCACGGCGGCGGTAATGGTGGCGGCAGCGGTGTTCTGGTGTTTGGGCGCACGAGGAGGGGCTCTGTGCGGCCTTTTGTAGGCAGTAGAGAGGCGGGAGGAGGGCAGGACTGGACTGCGAGGCGCGGGTGCGGGCGGCACGACGGGGGCGCATTACTAGCCGCGGCGGGCGGCGAGCAGAGCCGGCGCGGTGTGCGGCGGGCGCGGGCAGGGCATTGGGCGCTGAGGATTTGGCGTGGGGAGCGGGAGATTACACGGCGCGCGGGTTGGGCGAGGAGCTGCAGCAGCTGCCTCGCCAGGCGGCGAGCGCGGCGACTGGTGGGATGCGGCGGAGACACGGCACGGCGCGGCTTGCCCATTGGGCGCGGCGGGCGGCGAGCAGAGGCGCGAGTTGCCGGCGCGCGCGTGGCGTGCGCGGACTGGGAGGAGCGCGGTGCGGGGAGGAGCGCGGCGTGCTGGCGTGGCCAGGCATTGGCTTGGCGCTTAGCGCCGTTAGGCATCCCCGGCCAAGTGGCCTGCGGCGACTGCGCGGCGGCGATGGGTCGGGAGGAGCCGAGGGTCGGGCGAAGCGAAAGGGTCGGGCGACGCGAGGGTCGGGCGAGCGGCTGCGCGTCGGAGGGTCGGGCAAAGCGAGAAGAAGGGTCTGCAGTGTAAATAGAAGGAAAAGGCAGGGGCTGGTTTACAAATCCAACTGTTTCTCAAATTTTCGTGTTGCAACTCAAAAATCTCTGATCACGAAAGTTGTTTAAAATGAAAAGTTACACAAGTTTTGTTTCAGGCCAAAGTTCATTTGAGTTCTAGTTTAGAAGTTATTTTAAAAATTCAAAAAGTATAATTCGGAGGGCTCGTCATTTCCTGGGCAAAACTTAGCATTCACTCCTAGGCTTCAACTAGACTTTTGTTTAGCATGTCAATAACGACGTGCCTACTCAATTTTGTAGCCATGCTTGCCTCAATGTGAAAGTTATTTAAATGGCTTGATTAAAGTACATGTACTTATGCACATATACACAACTATTTTCAATTCAAGGAAAAACTAATTTATAACTCATTTCATTGAAACTTCTCTTAATTATTTATGCACCGTGTTAAGCTAAAGAGGCGTATTTTGTAATTTAAACACGTGAGGTGTTACAACGGGCTTCATCATGATATCTTGTATCGTCGTTAGATGTATCGTTTATTTTTTTCGCTGCACTATTAAACTCTGAAAGTACTTGTATATGCATGAATTCGAACTTGGTTTGTAATACTAATTCATGTTGAAGTCTCTGATATAAAATTTGTGGATTGTTGTAATCTCTAGGCTCACCTTCGTGTGGGTCGTATGTATGCATTATTTCGATCGAAATTCCAGTGGTTGCATCGGGATGTTACCAGATAGACTATCGTTTTACTCCGTTTTAAGTGCGTGTTAGCCTGGATTGCCTCTATGGTGATGGTTAGTGCACTTAAGCCGGATTAATTCGGGCGGTTCTGCCGCAGCTGGTATCAGAGCGAAAAGTGTACACCAGAGTATGCAACAAACCTTAAAAATAAGTTTTATAAAACTTGACCACAAAACTCAGATTTTAAAAATGCGTTGGACTCGTTAAGGATTATATCTAGCTTGTAAAGCCCTACGGGATATGGGAAGTAACTAGGTGGCTATCTTAACTATATTATATATAACTGACTTCCAGCATATTACTTTCTGTCAAAACTTACTTTTATGCACAACCTACCTTTAATTTCTGTAACGACGCAATCATCGCTAAGGTAAGAAGGTAAGGATCCTCAGTAAACTGAGAGAGCTTGACCCTCACGTCGGTGACGCGAACCGAACGCTGCCCTCAAGCAGTGGCTTACTTGAGGTGCTACAAATATACCAACCACTCATTGATTATATTGGGAGTAAAATATATTGCACGTACGGTGGCTTCGACGTACAAACGTCCCGTAAGGCGATTTATACGGGGAGTGAATACGTTATCACGGTAACGTATGAAGCACTGTCCATGCAGTGTCGAACGCATGGATGCCGCTACTATAGTGAGCGGTAATGTATGGGGACGCTTTCGTGAGTGCTGGCACGAAAGGTTCAATATAATTTCTATAAATCTCCTGCAGGTACACTAACCGCGATTACGTAAGCTAAGAACAGTTAGAAAAATTAGGCAATTAATATAAGGAGAGATGTATTATGTATGCCATCGAAATTAACCACATAAGACAAAAGCTATTTGGCAATTGTTTTTCTTTGTGAGGAAGAATAGGACGTGCATACATCTTGATCATACATGAAAATTAAGTGAAATTGTCCTAGGTTTATAAGGGAGTAAGTTGCACTAGAGCACGTTTGAGCACTCACTTAAGGGCTATCTAGAAATCTGTCTTTTTCTGCCATATCTAGAGAGAGGAATTAATTAGGCTTAGGGAATGACCTTATCTGAAGAGAAGCTCAATAGGGAAGTTGCTTCAAATTTAGCCCCCTTTCTGCTGCTAAATTTTGAGAATTTTTGGACTAGTGCTCAGTGGGCAATAGTAGAAACTTCCACACCTCAGTCTTTCTGAGTGTTTTGAGCACATCTATCACCTAAATTGTTTGACCCTCTTAGAGAAGTCTTCTGCAGAAGTGTTCAACATCAAACTTATTGCAAACTTACTCAATCAGCTACTGTTCAAATTTGGGAAGTTTTGGTTGAGTAGATTTTCCCTGGTGATCAAAATACTTGCTCTCTGTCCACTGAAAAACCGCCAAAACAGAGAAGCACTCGGAGATGTAGTTGAACGGGTAGAAGATGTAGTCATGGTAGTTGACGGTGTACTTGAAGCAGTCGAAAATGAAGTCATGGTGTTGGAGATGTAATCGAAGTAGCAAATATGTAGTCTAATTAGACGAAGATGTAGTCGTAAAAGACGAAGGAGTAACTAAAGCAGTCGCTGACGTAGTCTTAGTTGTCAGACATATCGTTAAAGCAGTCAGAACTATAGTTCAAGTTCTGAAGATGTAGTCGTAGTAGTCCAATGTGTAACTGAAGTAGTCGGTGACGTAGTCATAGTAGTCGAAAATACAGTTGAAGCAGATGAAGGGGCAGTCAAAGTAGTCGAAAATGCAATGTAATCGAAAAAGTAGACCATGTAGTCGGAGGTATAGCTGAAGGAGTCAAAGATACAGTCATAGTAGTCACAGATATAGATGAAGCAGTCAGAAATGCAGTCGATATAGTCAAAAATGCAGGGTAGTCGAAAACTGCAGTCGTCCTAGACAGAGGTAAAGTTGAAGCAGTTGAAGATGTAGTTGAAGCAGACAGAGATATTGTCGAAGAGATGTACTCGACGTAGACGTTGATATAGTGAAGCAGTCGGAGGTGTAGTCAAGGAAGCCGTATGCAGTCGGAGATGTAGTACGACTAGTCGAAGATGTAGTCAAAGAAGACATAGAAATAGTCGATGTACTCGAAGACGTAGTCAAAGTAATAGATGATGTAACCGTTGCAGTCGGAGAAATAGTCGTGGAAGCCGAAAATGTAGTCGATGTAGTCGGTGATGTAGCCAAATTAGTCGATGATGTAATCATAGTAGTCGGAAATGTAGTCGAAGTAGTCGCAGATGTAATAGTCAGAGGTGTAATTGAATACCAAAGTTGTAGGCCACTAAATTTCATAGTCACTGCCAAAATTTGAAAGGACTTGGATGAACAGACTTGGAGTTATGAATTTTCTTGCAACCAGTAGTATTCTGTCCATAGTTTATTTGTGAATCCTTGAGTTCTAAATCTTCCGCACTTAGGATACTAAGCCTTTGTGGTATTGGGGATTCCCGAATTTATGAAAAATTTGCACATTGCAGATGGTTCAATGGACCCGCAACACCCTGAGCGGTTTTTGTGTTAGTGGTAGCGGACAACCGCAGCAGCCCCCACCACCGCCCAACCTGGCTGAAGTAGTGGGTGCCCAGACTAAACTGCTTCGTCAACTTGTCCAAGGGAAACAAGCATTTTAGCAATTCCTGCAGCAGCAATACCATCAATGAGGTGGCCGCAATGTCCAGCAACCTCAGGTTGTGGGCTATCAAGAGCTCAATAAGGAAATAAAGGAGACAAGGGATGTTTACTCGGACTCCCTAATGCCACTATCACGACTTCCGGTGGAACTTAAGGAACCCCAAATAAAGTGTCGGACTCTGAAGCACGACACCTGCGACGTAGACTTAAGTGGATGGGAAATTACATGCACAGAAATTACACCAGCAGTAACTACTAACTCCAACACAGTCATAAGAGCAAGAACTCACTCGCCTGTTCGGGAAAAGATGGACCACGCCAGATGCACCACACCTAAGAAAAGCTCAGTAGGTATGCCAGTAAGGACATCCTTAGGTAACAAATAGCCTGGTCATCCGAGCAACGCAAATCATTGCTTTAATTATGGGAGTTCTAGCCATTTTGCACGAGAATGCTCCAGCCTAGGCAGCCAAATCACAGGCAAGGTTCTAACCAAAACAATGAGAACAAGAACAAAAGATAGATTGATCAGGTCAGGAAAGAAAGGATCAATTTCACCACACTTGCCTAGCTTCCCAAGGGTGCACCAGTGATGTCGGGTACCTTCTCTATCCACAACAAGGCTGCAATTATATTATTTGATTCTGGTGCATCCCATAGTTTTATTAGTGCAAAATTTGGTGCACAAGTGGCCTTGGATTTTTGTCACAGAAAAGGGTCATACATGATATCAACACCGGGTGGTAAAATTGCTTCCAACCAAATCATAATGCACGTATCGATCAAGTTGGGTAGTAGAACTATCAAAACCGACCTTATCCTTTTGGCACTTGAAGGCATGGACATTATTTTAGGAATGGACTGGATGGCTCTGCACGGGGTTACATTAGATATTTCTTCTCGAGCTGTGGAAATAAACTCACCCAGTCACGGAGCCACTACTTTTTACCTACCTTCTCGAGAATGCATAAATTCCTGTGCTTTCACGATGGAAAGAGTCAAACCAGCAGATATTCCAGTGGTATGAGAGTTCGCCGATGTTTTTCCGGATGACTTGCTAGGAATGCCACCGGATAGGGACATTGAGTTCATTATTGAGCTGCATCCAGGCACTGCACCTAGCTCAAAAAGACCCTATAGAATGCCACCCAAGAAGTTGGCCGAATTGAAACTACAACTACAGAAACTTTTAGATAAAGGTTTCATTCGTTCTAGTGCATCACCTTGGGGTTGCCCAGCCCTATTTGTGAAGAAGAAGGATGATAGTTTGCGGCTGTGTGTGGACTACCGACCTCTCAATGCGGTGACAATCAAAAATAAATATCCACTTCCCCGCACTGATGTTCTCTTTGATCAATTAGTGGGAGCTAGAATCTTCTCAAAAATTAATCTTCGCTCTGGCTATCATCATATCAAGATTCGTCCATGTCATATCCCTAAGACTGCCTTTTCCACACGATACGAGCTCTTCGAGTTCCTAGTCATGTCTTTTGGGCTCACGAATGCTCCTGCCTACTTCATGTATCTCATGAATTCGGTATTCTTGCCCAAACTTGACATGTTCGTTGTGGTGTTCATTCATGACATCCTTATTTATTCCAAGAATGAGGAAGATCATGCTTAGCACCTGCACATTGTTCTCCAGCATCGTAGAGACCATCAGCTTTATGCTAAGTTTTCCAAGTGTGAATTTTGGCTGGATAGTGTAAAAATTTTTGGGCCACGCTATTTCCAGCGAAGGCATAGAGGTGTGGAATGGAAACCTCCCACCTCCATCCATCAGATTCGCAATTTTCTTCGATTAGCTGGTTATTATCACGGCTTTATTCCGGATTTCTCTAGAATTGCTAAGCCTATGACCGAACTATTGAAGAAAACAGTGAAGTTTGTGTGGAGCAAGAAATGAGAAAAAGCTTTCCACACTCTTCGTGGAGCCTAGACTACAACACCAGTCTTAGCTCAACCTGACAATACCAAGCAATTTGACGTTTATTGTGACGCTTCTAGTACTGGTTTGGGCTGCGTACTTATGCAAGACAATCGGGTTATTGCCTATGCTTCACGAGCACTTCGGCCCCATGAAAAGAATTATCCAACACATGATCTTGAGTTAGCAATTTTCATTCACGCTCTCAAGATTTGGAGGCACTACCTTATGGGCATCCATTGCAATATCTATACCGATCATAAGAGTCTCAAATATATATTCACACAAGCCGACCTGAATATGAGACAAAGACGATGGTTGGAATTAATCAAAGATTATGATCTTGAGGTGCACTATCATACAGGCAAAGTTAATGTAGTAGCGGATGCACTCAGCTGCAAAGCTCATTGCAATTGCCTATCGGCTGAATCGTACAATGAGACGTTATGCTCTGAAATGCGGAAACTTAGGTTGGAAATGATTCCTCAGGGAGCTTTGAATCACATCTCTATTGAACCAACTCTTCATGACCGTATCATCATGGCGCAACTACATGATGAGGGTGTTAAGATCATAAGGCAGAAACTATCTCAGGGAGAGGAGAAGTACAAATGTTTTCGACAGGATCACAAGAGAGTTTTATGGTGTCAAAGTCGCATTGTCGTTCCGAAAAATCATGATCTCCAAAAGAAAATTCTTGATGAAGCACATCTTTCCAAATTCTCTATTCATCCAGGTAATAGCAAAATGTTACCTCAAACAAAATTTCTGGTGGACCAGGATGAAGAGAGAAATTGCCCAATATGTTACATAGTGTGACACTTGTCAGCGAGTGAAACATAGCCACTTTAAAATTAGCTGGTACACTTCAACCTCTGCCAATACCATCCTGGAAATGGAAAAACATTAGTATGGACTTCATTGTTGGTTTGGCCAATACATCTCAGAAACACGATTCTATATGGGTTATTGTTGATATGCTTACAAAGACCGCTCATTTTATTCCCGTACACACCACTAACAATTCCAAGAGATACGCTGAGATATATCTTGATTGTATTGTTTGTTTACACGGTGTACCAAAGACAATTATTTTTGATCGCAGCACTCAGTTCATAGTACGCTTTTGGGAACAATTGCAAGAACTCTTGGTACCAAACTAATCCAAAGCTCAGCTTATCATTCTCAGACCGACGACCAAATCGAAAGAATAAATCAAATTCTCGAAGACATGCTTAGAGCTTGTGTCATTCATTATAAAAAGAATTGGGACAAATGCTTCTCTTTAGTAGAGTTCTCATATAACAAGAGCTATCAAGCAAGACTAAAAATGGCACCATTCGAGGCATTGTATGGTCGAAGGTGTTGAACTCCATTGAGCTGGTCACAAACTAGAGAGCGCAAAATCTTTGGACTAGACTAGGTAGTCGAGGCAGAAGAAAAGGTGAAGGTTATCCAAGAAAATTTTAAAGCATCCCAATCTAGAAAAAAGAGCTATTTTGACAAGAGAAGGAAACCCTTGAAATTCGACGTTGGTGATCATGTTTACCTTCGGGTTTCACCAACCAAGGGTGTGCAATGATTTGGAGTGAAAGGAAAGTTAGCCCTCGTTATGTTGGTCCGTATGAAATCATTGAAGAATGTGGACCTATGGCCTGTAGAGTACGATTTCCTTCGCAACTTGCAGCCATTCATGATGTTTTCCATGTCTCTCAACTAAAGAAATCTGTTAGAGTTCCTGCCGAAATTGTTGAGCAAAAAGAAATCATGGTGGAACCAGACCTCTCTTATGTTGAGCATCCCATCAAAATCCTCGATCAGAAGGAAAGAAGTACCCGAAGAGCGCTGATTAAAATGTATAAAATTCAGTGGAACCATCACACTGAAGAAGAAGCCACATGGGAAACTGAAAGTTATCTCAATCAAAATTTTCCTGGTTTTCGTGATTCCCTCCAAAGTACACACTTTCCGCACTTAGTTATTTATCCGAATCTCGGGATGAGATTCTTTTTAAGGGGGATTGGTTGTGACACCCTGGGTGTGTAAAAGGCTAAACAAAGATCCATAACATGAAATCAGGCATAAAAGAGCAAGAAAAGTATAAAACAACCTATCAAAATCTACCTTTCAAGCAAATGTATATGTGTATATGTATATATGCATATACATGTGAACCCTTGCAAACAAACCCTTGTAAGTTTCAAAATTGATCACAAATGACCATAAAAATTTAAGCACTTCTGTCATAACAAGAGCAACAAAAGTCTAGTTGAACTCAAGGGCTAAAAGTGCAAAAATTCACATGAAATGACATGTCATTTAAATACTAGTTTTTGGAAATTCAAAATAACTTTTTATACATTGCTCAAATGAACATAGCCATGAAAGATAAAATGTATATCTTGAAAAGTTGAGCAAAAATGGTATTCAAATGTTTTCGATTTGATCTTGGGAAGAATGACTTTTAGTTCCCTTTTCACCCCAGCCCCTGCTGTTTTTGCTTTTTGCGCTTAAGTCTCTCACCTTCTCCCTCCTCTCTCCTCCCTTTGCCCTATCTTATCGCCGGCACGCCAGCTGGCCGGCGCACCCTGGCGCAACTGAGCCCGCCCAGCCACGTGGGCCCGCCCACACCCTGGAGATCTCCTGCTGGCCCACAAAATCTCGCTCTCCCCCTCAGGAAGCGTCCATGCGACAGTGAGGCAGCCGCGCCCCTCGTTTTTGACCGCCTAGTCGCGCCTCCCCCACCAGCTCGTGCCCAGGCCGCCATCCTCCCTCTCGCTCGCGCCTATAAAAGCCCCACCCAAGGCCCCCTGAGCTCGCCGCCCCCAACCCCGCTCTAGCGAGCCGCCACCAGCGCGTGATCGCACCCAACTCCACCTTCCCTTCCCTGTGCACCTATAAAAGGGTTGCACTGAGCCCCTACTCACACGCGCCCGAGTACCACCACCATCCCGCCATAAGCGCTGCCAGTTGACCTCGCCGTCGAGCCCCACTTTCCTCTCCTCCTCCGCCCAAACCGAAGCTCTAAACGGGTCGCCCTCGACCTGCTGGTTCCCCTAACTTCCCTACACCGCCCTCCCTCGCCGGACCGCCGCCGCCCACCGCCCGCACCTCGCTAGAGCTCCTGCTCATAGCCTGCAGCACAACTCCGGCCGCCCCAGCCCCAACCGAGCATACCCACAGGTTCCCCTCGACCTCCTCGTGTTCCCCCACCCCTTTCCCCTCGCCGTCGACTAGTTTCCTCGCCTGATTTTGGCCGGAAGCAGCCTAGCCCCACCTAGGGACTACATTGCAATCGTCATGTTCTTGTTAGGGACCTATCTGCGAGAACCCGAGTACTTTTGTTTTCAAGAGGCTGTCACTTGTAAAATCAATCTAAAATCCCAGAAAAATTAGAAATATGCAAACTAAAATTTGTTGTAACCCTACTTTTGCATAGATGGATGACTAGCTACAAACAAAAACTTGATCTAAAGTTAATCTTGTTTTAAATACCTCATAAATGTATCTATTGATCTAGGACAGTACTGTCAATGATTTTTGGACTGTAAGCTAGTCTCTGCATGTTAAGACTTGTGTAAAAATCTCAAGGCCAGAACGTGTCCCTACGAGTTGTTTTTGTTGGATCTTGATTGATGTGCTATTTTTTGCTAAAAGTTATTTGTTCATGCTGTTTTACTAATATTTTAGGGTTAAAACTTTTACAGTAGAGTAACTTTGATGCATAAAATCTATTGACAAAGTTTGGAACCTTTTACTTCTTTCTAACTTGCTCATATGTTTTTAGTTAAGAAAAATTACATTAAATCAAAATAACTAGTTCTGGTGCTTCGAAAAATAAGAAATTTTAACCAGAAACTACCTTTGAGCATGTTATCATGTTGGAAGAGTTTGAGACACAAAAACCTTGTAGAACTACCTATAGAAACAAATCTTGATTAATGTAGATGTATACTTATTTTCTATGCTCTGAATCGTGCACACTAAAACCTAAAATATTTACAGTAGGCTCACCATAAGTTTAGGAGCGCTCATTAAAATGTTGAGCTCTAGTTCTTGCATGGTTTGTTTCATATAAATAGATCTTGATCCTAGCAGTAGCTGTTTAATGTATTTTTCATAATTAACCTGCTGAATGTAAATGGCTAAAAATTTTACTGTGAGTTTGCACTTAATTAACGTGCTCTGCATAAAAATCTCAACCCCAGAAACTACCTCTACGAGTAGTTTTGTTTAACCCATGCTTACTATTGAAAATGGTTGTTTACGAAATGAATAAACCACTCACTTACTTAATGAAGTTAGTTAATCCAAATAGGTATTCGATAAATGACTGCCCAAGGAAAATAAAATGAAGTGCTCGACAACTTAACTTGAGTTTTGTTGAATGACTACTTTATAGTGAAATAGTTATTTATCTTGTACTATTAAAACCACTCATACATGTGCATTCATATAGAATCAACTACTCTCGCCGACGGAACCTACAAGCTGGTAGCCGAGTCTGAGAGTGAGCAGCGGGAAGCTCAAGTTAATCTAACTGAAGTTGCTGATGACCCGAACCAAAGTTCAGAAGAACCCCCACCTAGTTTTGCCCAAGAAGGCAAGCCCGGGAGCATAACCCATATTTCAAAGTTATTCAATGTTGTTATATTATGTATTTATGCATTAAGTTTTAGGAGTTGAATGAAACCTTAGATGCATGATCGTAGGTACCCATGCTATGAATACTAGTTGAAAGGTACGATAGTTGCCATGCTAATAGGTTCGGTAAAAGTTGAGTGATTGCCTGTCACTCGCGAGAAATAGGAGTTGCTTGTTTACTTTATGTTGGAATCATAAGGTCAACGGGCGTGGCGGTGTGACGATATTCATGTTCATGTTGAGGCCCTGTCTGTATAGCAAAAATGGCTAAGGTCTCAGTGTGTGATAGTGGTGGTTAGGCGTTTGAACGTACTAACCACATGCCGAGAATATGGTAATCGGTAAGCTGAGTAACCGATCGGCCCGGCAAGTGGACTTTACTTTCACCCCCTGTATTTATTTGATACGCACCGGGTGCAGAGTTGGGCTCTGTAGTCACGGGGGGTGACCCTGATCCACGACCCGGAAAGAAAGGCAAAAGGTTGCTTGGGGTGACCGTTCGGTGCTCCAAGCGTGTGTGTTAGGTTTCCCTTGCAAGGTTAAGAAATTCTATTCGAATCATCCGTTTCTCACGGCCATTGAGACTGCTTAATACTTCTGCCGCATAGAGTAAGAAGTGGAGCAATGATGATGATGAATATGGTTGGATGCAAAATTAATACTTTCCACCATGTGTGATGTTGGATAGTTGCTCACTTAGAATGGTTAATTGAACTAGAAGTTTTGAAGCTAAAACTTGAAAGTAAGGACTCACTCTTAGTTGCTTTTCGGCAAAAATAACCCCTCAAGCCAAAAGTCTTGCAAGTCTAGGAGTCGGCTAAGTATATTCCACTAGTCGGGAAAGCCTTGCTGAGTATTAGTATACTCAGCCTTGCTTGTGGCTTTGTTTTCAGGTGCGGCCTTTGAGGATATGGTTGCTAGTTTAACTTGGCCGTGTACGCTGCCTCCTGGTTGGTCGGTGGAATGGGATTCGTCCCTGGCCAACGGTGTTAACGCTGAATGATGTCATGTACGGGCTTCATCATGATATCTTGTATCGTCGTTAGAACTATCATTTATTTTTTTTGTTGCACTATTAAACTCTGAAAGTACTTGTTTATGCATGAATTCGAACTTGGTTTATAATAATAATTCATGTTGATCTCTCTGATGTAAAATTTGTGGATTGTTGTAATCTCTGGGCTCACCTTTGTGTGGGTTGTATGTATGCATTGGTTCGATCAAAATTCCAGTGGTTGCATCGGGATGTTACACGACAGATTGTCGTTTTACTCCGTTTTAAGTGCGTGTTATCCTAGATTGCCTCTATGGTGATGGTTAGTGCACTTACGTCGGATTAATTCGGGCAGTTCTACCACACTTAGATAGTCTGGGGGGACAGGACTACATGGAAGTCCTAGTCGGATACGAGACCTAGAGTCCTACCTGAGTACTTTTCTTGTAGCCCTCTACTGTATCCGACTAGTTTTACTACTGTATGTGTGGCAGAACCACCTGAATTAATCCGGCTCAAGTGTATTAACCATCACCATTAAGGCAATCTCGGTTAACCCTACACTTCAAACGGAGTAATCCACTGGTCTGTCGGGTATAACCTCCCGATACAACCACGGTAATCGGATCGAGCGCCATACATACAAATGCTCACACGACGATGAGCCCAGAGAATACCACATTCCAGCAAATATTACAAAATTACCATGAGTGAATATTACAGACCAAGTTTGAGTTTAGAAACCAAGTACTTCAGTGATCAAATCCAAAAAGTTCTTCAGAGTTTAAATTGCAGCGGAAATAAAATAACGAAAGCTACTCGACGATAAAGGATGTCTCGAAGAAGCCCGTACGAGACATCACTCGGTATTATCTTCGTTGGACGGGGGCGTATCCCATTCCACCGACCAACCAGGGGGAAGAGTACAAGGCCAAGTCAACCTAGCAATCAAATCTTCGAAGGTTTCACCTGAAAACAAGCCACAAGCAAGGCTGAGTATACTAATACTCAGCAAGGCTTACCCGACTAATGGGGTATACTTAGCCGACTCCTAGACATGCGAGGCTTTTGGCTTGAGGGGTTTGTTTTGCCAAAAAGCATCTACAAGTGGGTCCTTACTTTCAACTTTTAGCTCAAAATTCTAGTTTCATTAACCATTCTAGATATGCGGCTATTCCCTAGCATTCATGGTGAAGCATTAATTTTCATCCAACAAGTTTATTCACCATCATTGTTCCTCTTCTTACTCTGTGGGTAAAAGTGGTTAAGCAGTCTCAATAGCCGTGAGAAACGGACGATTCGAATCGAATTTCTTAACCTTGCAAGGGAAACCTAAACACACGTCACGTGGTTACTCCCTAGAGTCACACGTGCAACCTTTCCCTTCAATTCCCGCTTCACGGAACAGGCCCACCGCCCTCGACTACACCTCCCCATGGACCACGGACGCAGCCGGGCCATGGCGGCCGATGCACCCGCCATTAGCTAGATGTGAACGAATTCAAGACAGTGGGGAGTATATTCCGGCCTCGGTTCAATCCAGTACTAAGCTTACCGATTACCATATTCTCGGCATGTGGTTAGTACGTTCAAAGACTTAACCATCACTTACCACACACTGCGGCCTTAGCATTTTTCACTAGACAGACGGGCCTCAATCATCAACATAAGCATCGTACCACAGCCCGTCCGTCGTCCTTATGATTGCAGCGTGTAGTAAACAATCAACTCCTAATTTCTCGCGAGTGACAGGAAATCACTCGACTTTTACCGAGTCCTATTAGCATAGCATTCTATCGGACCTTGCATCTAGTGTTCAGAGCATGGGTACCTAGGATCATGCAACTAAATTTTCATCCAACTCCTATAAACTTAATGCACAAGTAAAGTAGAGTAATAAGTTGCATAAGTTTAGAAAATAGGGTTCATGCTCCGGGGCTTGCCTTCTTGCGAAAAGTTAGTCCGGGGCTCTTCCGAACTTGGGCTCGGGTCTTCGGCAACTTCAGTTAGATTCACTTGAGCTTCACGCTGCTCACTCTCGGACGCGGGCACCAACTCGTACGTTCCGTCGGCGAGAGTCGTCGTTTCTACATGAATGCACAAGTTTAAGTAGTGGTGATGTTAAACGACATGATTTCCTTCACGATAAGGTTGCAGTTCATAAGACATAAGTTTTGCTGTGAAGTTATTTACTTTAACATTTCCTGGGCAATCGTTAATAGAGTTTATCTTAATCTATTTAACTTCGTTAAAGGAGAAGGGGATGTGTTATATTGAAAACTTAGTTTCTTTTTAAACACAAACATGAGTTGAACACAATTACTAATCTAGTTAGCTTCTGGTAATAAAATTTTTATTCAAAGTACATTATGCAGAGATAAGATCACTGTAAAAATTTCAGACATTTTTGTGTAGCAGGTTAAATATGAAAAATGTAAAACACAGCCACTGCTAGAATCTAGTTATTTTTATACGGAACAAACCATGCAAGTATTGATGCTACAAATTTTACAGGGTGTTGCTATAACCATATTTGTGCTACTGTAAATTTTTCAGATTTTATTGTACATTATTTAGAGCATAATAAATGGGACAAGCTACGCTCATGTTATAAAAGATTATTTTCTACAGGATGTTATACAGGGTTTCTATGTTTGAAACTTTTTGTACAGGTTGATCTACTCTATGGTGTTTCATAGTAAAAAGATGAACATTTTATAAGGGCTTTACTAATTATTTTGAATTAGTGAAGTTTTCCTACCACAAATTCATGTGAACAGGTTACATATAGTAAAAATGTTTCTAAATTTTTCTATGGCCTCTAGGTATCACTACAACAACACAGAAAAAGTTTCATGACATTAAACATCACAGAACAGCAGGAATAATTAGTTCTATCACTTTATGGCATAAAGCAATGTTGGACAAAAAGTGTATCTAGAGATGGATTTTGGTCCTGATCTTTTTACACAGTCCTAAAAATTAAGCAAGTAACTCACTGCCCAAAAATTAGAGTCAGCAATGATCTACAACAGTGGGTACAAAAGAAGTCCAATTAACCTTCCATTTAATCTAGAGCAAAATATATTGAGAATCTGAGGAACTTTGTGTAACAAAAGTTGTACAGTTTCTTCTAAGGATTCCAGAACAGTTGAGTTTGCATTTTTCTGAATTTTCTACGATTTTATACGAATTTCACAAGTTCACTGATTTGGTTAAAACTTTCTTTACAGAGGGGTCCCTGAAAACTAGCAGAAAACCCCCTGGGAAGATTTGGGCGTTTGCAATGTAGTCCCTGGTCGCAATTTCACGGCGGGGTTGTCCTGTCCGGCCAAATTCCGGCGAGCTCGGTCGCCGGCGGCGAGGGCAAGGTGGGGGAGAACGGAGAGGGAACCAGGGCGCACCTATTGGTGGTCTTGGAGTGGCTTGGGATGGCCGGTGGCGGGCTGGCCGCGGAGAGCAGGGGCGGCGGCGGAGGGGCGGCGCGGACGGCGGCGCTCCGACGAGGAGGGCGGCGGGGCTCGGGCTGGGGAGCTTCAGTGCGTCGAGGGGAATCCGTTTCAGTGCTTGCCTCGGGCGGAGGTGGGCCGGAGCAAGGGAACCGCGGCGAGGTGGGGGCGCCGGCGGCAATGGAGGCGCGGTGGTTTTCCAGGCGCGCGAGGGGGGGGGGGGGGGGCTCTGTTCGGCTTTTTATAGGCGCAAGGGAGGGAGGAGGGGTCCAGGCAGGGCTGGGCCGGGCGGCACGGCGGGGGCACGCCGTTGGGCGCCTGGGCGGCGGCCAGTGGCTGGGCGGCGCGGCGGTGCAGCAGAGCCGCGGGTTGGGCAGGGGCATGCCGTGCGGGAGGGAGAAGAAAAGGCGCGGCCGCGGTTGGGCAGCGGGGGCGGGCAGCAGGCAGGGCGTCGGGGGTTGGCTCGGCGTCTGGTGCTGCGCAGGCGTCGAGGGCCAGGTGGCCGGCGGCGGTCGGGCAAGCTTGCGGTGCAGCAGAGGAGGGAGGGGTGAGGGAGGGACCGAAGTGCAAGAATTTGAAAAACTTCAGGGGGCTGGGTGCAAACAGGGCGTTTTCTCCTCTTTCTGATTTGAATTTCAAAAAATTTTGAACACGAAAGTTGTTCAAAATAAAAAGTTCTACAACTTTGGTTTCAGGCAAAATCTCATTTGGCTTATGGTTTTAAAGTTAATTTAAAAGTTTCAAATGTGTCCAAATGTGCCCAAATTTAATTTGAATTCCAATTGAACCCGGTTTAATTCTTTCCTCCCTCTCATTAGTGGTTTAAAACATAGAGTTAGGCTAATGACATTGATTTTGGAATTTTAATTACCAGGGTTGTCACAGCCTTCCCCCCTTAACAAGAATCTCGCCCCGAGATTCGGTAATTCTTAGTGTGGGCGTGGGTGCACCTACCAGTGGTTGAGATAAGGAACCCGGGGAAATGTTGGTTCAGGTAGCTCTCCGTTTCCCAGGTGGCTTCTTCTTCCGTGTGGTGATTCCATTGTACTTTATACATTCTAATCACTTTCCTCCTGGTCTCTCTTTCTTTTTGATCCAAAATCTTAACTGGGTGTTCGACATACGAGAGGTCGGGTTCCAACGATATTTCTTGTTGTTCCACAATCTCAGTAGGGACTCGAATACACTTCTTGAGTTGAGATACGTGGAAGACATCATGGGTGGCCGTGAGCTGAGGGGGCAGTCGTAGTTTGTAGGCTATGGGTCCGCAGCTCTCAATGATTTCGTAGGGACCAATATAACGGGGAGCTAGTTTGCCTTTGATTCCGAATCGTTGCACTCCCTTGGTGGGTGAAACTCGAAGATAGACATGATCGCCAACTTCGAATTTTAGGGGCTTTCTCCTTTTGTCGGAATAGCTCTTTTGTCGGGCTTGTGCGGCTTTAAGATTTGCTTGTATTACTTTTACTTTCTCCTCTGCCTCGATTACCAGGTCGGGTCCAATTATTTGACGTTCTCCGGTTTGTGACCAGCTCAAAGGAGTTCGACACCTTCGTCCGTACAGGGCCTCAAATGGTGCCATTTTCAAACTCGTTTGATAGCTGTTGTTGTACGAGAACTCTGCTAGGGGTAGGCATTTGTCCCAATTCTTGTCATAGTGGATGACGCAAGCTCTCAGCATGTCTTCAAGGATTTGGTTTACTCTTTCCGTTTGTCCATCAGTCTGAGGATGGTATGCTGAGCTGCGAATCAGTTTAGTACCAAGAGACGTTTGTAGTTGTTCCCAAAAGCGTGCTACAAACTGAGGACCACGATCAGAAATAATTGTCTTAGGTATTCCATGTAGGCAAACAATACGATCGAGGTAGATCTCGGCATATTTCTTGGCGGTATAGGTGGTGTGTACCGGAAGAAAATGTGCCGTCTTCGTGAGTCTGTCCACGATAACCCATATGGAATCATGTTTCTGGGAAGTGTTTGGTAGTCCAACGATGAAGTCCATACTTATGTCTTCCCATTTCCATGATGGTATAGGTAATGGTTGAAGTGTACCGGCTACTTTCAAGTGGCTAGCTTTTACTCTCTGGCACGTGTCACATTCCGAGACATACGTAGCAATTTCCCTTTTCATTCTAGTCCACCAGAAGTTTTGCCTTAGGTCTTGATACATTTTGCTACTGCCGGGGTGGATAGAGAATTTGGAGAGGTGTGCCTCATCAAGAATTTGCTTGCGGAGTTCACGATTCTTCGGAACGACTATACGACTTTCGAACCATAGAACTCCCTTATGGTCCTGGCGGAAACATTTGTACTTCTCCTCACCTAGAGAGAGTTTTTGTTTGATGATCTTAATTCCTTTATCATGTAGTTGTGCCATGACGATTTGGTCGTGAAGAGTGGGCTCAACTGAGATGTGATCTAGTGTGCCTTGGGAAACCATTTCCAAGTTAAGCTTCCTCATATCTGCGCACAATGTCTCATGGTAGGACTCCATGGATAGGCAATGGCAATGGGACTTGCGGCTTAGTGCATCCGCGACTACATTAGCCTTGCCGGGGTGATAGTGCACTTCAAGGTCATAATCCTTGATTAATTCTAGCCATCTCCGTTGTCTCATATTCAGATCGGCTTGTGTGAAGATGTACTTGAGACTCTTATGATCCGTGTAGATATTGCACTGTGTACCCATGAGATAGTGCCTCCATATCTTCAGAGCGTGAATGACGGCTGCAAGCTCAAGGTCATGCGTGGGGTAATTCTGTTCGTGGGGCCGAAGGGCTCGTGAGGCATATGCAATCACTCGATTCTCTTGCATAAGCACACATCCTAGACCAGTACCTGATGCGTCACAATACACATCGAATGGCTTGGTATTATCGGGTTGAGCTAACACAGGTGCGGTAGTCAGATGCTCTCTGAGAGTGTGGAAAGCTTCTTCACATTTCTCATTCCATACAAACTTTACTCCCTTCTTTAACAATTCAGTCATGGGCTTAGCAATTCGAGAGAAATCCGGGATGAAGCGACGGTAGTAACCGGCTAAGCCAAGAAAACTGCGAATCTGATGAACAGAGGTAGGGGGTTTCCAATCCATTACCTCTTGTACCTTGCTGGGGTCAACAGCTATGCCTTCGCTGGAGATCGTGTGACCTAAGAACTTTACAGTATCCAACCAGAATTCACACTTAGAAAATTTAGCATAGAGTTGATGGTCTCTGAGTCGCTGAAGAACAATGCGAAGGTGCTTGGCATGCTCTTCCTCATCCTTGGAATAGATAAGGATGTCGTCGATGAACACTACGACGAATTTGTCAAGTTCGGGCATGAATACCGAATTCATGAGATACATGAAGTAGGCAGGGGCATTGGTGAGTCCAAAGGACATGACCAAGAATTCATATAGTCCATATCGTGTGGAGAAGGCAGTCTTAGGAATATCGCACGGGCGAATCTTGATCTGATGATATCCCGAGCGAAGATCAATCTTTGAGAAGACTCTGGCTCCAGCTAATTGATCGAAGAGTACATCGATGCGAGGAAGGGGGTATTTATTTTTAACTGTTACCGCATTGAGAGGTCGGTAGTCCACACATAATCTCAAACTGTCATCCTTCTTCTTTACGAATAGGGCTGGACATCCCCAAGGTGACGCGCTAGGGCGAATAAAACCTTTGTCCAGTAGTTCTTGGAGTTGAAGTTTCAGCTCGGCCAATTCTTTAGGGGGCATCCTATACGGTCTTTTGGATATAGGTGCAGTGCCTGGTTGTAGTTCAATAACGAACTCAATATCCCTATCCGGTGGCATTCCGGGTAAGTCATCCGGAAAGACATCGGCATACTCGCATACCACTGGAATATTCTCTAGGTTGGTCCCTTCCATCACGAAAGCGCAAGAATTTGTGCACTCCCGTAACGGTAGGTAAAGGGTAGTGGCTCCGTGACTAGGTGAATTTATCTCAACGGCTCGGGAAGAAAGGTCCAGTGTGACTCCATGCCTAGTCATCCAGTTCATTCCCAAAATAATATCCATGCCGTCAAGGGGTAAAAGTACGAGATCTGTGTTGATGACTTTACTTCCCAATTTTATCGGTACCAGCCTTATGATTTGGTTGGAAGCAATTTTTCCACCCGGTGTTGATATCATATACGACCCTTTGGTGTGCCAAACATTCAAGCCTACTTTTGCACCAAACTTTGCACTAATGAAACTATGTGATGCACCAGAATCAAACAATATGACTGCAGGCTTGTTATGGATGGAGAATGTACCCGTCATTACAGGTGCTCCTTCAGGAAGTTCTGCAAGGGTGGTGAAGTTGATCCGTCCTTGTTTGACCTGGAGGGTCTGCTTCTTGCCTTTGTTCTTATTGTTCTGGTTAGAGTCCTGGCCCTGATTTGGCAGCCTGGGTTGAGGGCATTCGCGAGCGAAATGACCGGAACTCCCGCATTTGAAACAACGATTCGCGGGGCTGGGTCGAAGAGGCTGTTGCAGAGTGGGCCTCGGACCATTCTGTGGAGGCATCGGGGGTCGTACCATGCCTGGCTGTTGTGGGGGCCTGATAATCCAACGCCCTGGCTGAGGGGCCTTCGGTGGAGCTGTAGGCGCAGCATTTCGCACCAAGCGATACCTCAGTGGCTGAGCGCCCGAGGGTCCAGCTAGAGCCTTCCTCTTCTTTTCAGCACGATGAGCCTCAATACAGTCCTCTTGAGTGATGGCCATGTTGACTAGCTCATTATATGTGTCGGCTTTGACAAGATTCAGTCGTTCCTTGAGTTTAGTACTCAGACCTCTACGGAAACGATCACGCTTCTTGGCATCTGTGTCTGCGTGATAGCCCGCGTATTGGCACAGATTGTTGAAGGCCTGAGCATACTGAAGTACAGTGTGGTTATCCTGAGTGAGAGCTAAAAACTCGTTTAGCTTTCTTTCTATGAGACCTTCGGGAATATGGTGTGCCCGGAACGCAGTCTTGAATTCATCCCAGGTGACAATGTGATCAGCGGGGAGCATAGCAAAATAGTGGTCCCACCATAGACGAGCCGTACCGCGAAGCTGCTGCGCGGCAAAGCGGGCCTTGTTTTCATCCGAACATGGGGCCACAAGTAGAGAAAACTTGGACTCGATTGTGTGAATCCAAGCATCCGCATCCAAGGGTTCCTCCGTCTCGTGAAACAAGGGAGGCTGGGTCCCTAGGAAATCTGTGTATCCTGCAACTTGGGGGTGGGGGACATTTTGCCCACCCCGCTGGTGGTGTTGCTGTCCTTGCACGAGCTGGCGAAGCAACTCGGTTTGAGCGGCCATTACTTCAACCAAGCTGGGTGGTGGCGGCGGCTGTGGTTGTGATCCACTTGCGCTAGCACCAAAACCATCCGGGTTACCACGGGTTGCTCCAACCATCTGAAAAGGCGAAGGTTCTTCATTAGCAACGTGATCCATGTTGCTTCCATGACTCAAAAAGATCTAACGCGGAATAGTAGACTTCCAAAAGGTCCTGGATGGAATCACGGGCATAAATACTGTCTGCCATAAGAACCTTATAACTCCTGGTAGGTTCATCCAAAGTTCCTCATATTTTGGCAGTGGATAGGGAATTTAGGGATGTACAACTTTGATATTCAGTTAAGATGCTAAATTGATGGCTAAGATGGTCAAACGATTCGCTCTTCGCTTCGCTGGTTGGCTGTTTTTCAGCAGAACGAGTTATAGTATCTGGCCTATAACTTCAAAAGTTCTGGTCCAAAAATTCTCAACTTTTACCAGAGCATTTCTAAGGTATTTGTGCACCACTTTTCTATTCAACACTTTGGCTGGATTAGGCTCTAAGATGGCTGTTCCCTTAAGGTCTTACTTCTCGGTCTACCCAGAATTTTCAGTGAACAGGGGGCCAATATTTCGTGCACCAGGGAAAATCTACCCAGCCAAAATTTACCAAATTTTAACAGCAGCTACTGGGATAAATTTGGAACAAGTTTTATGTTGTACTATTTTACAGAAAACTGTAGGAAGGGGGCCTAAAAATTTAAGAGGCAGAAGTGCTTATTCTGGACAGAAATCTGACATTCCGTGGTTTCTGTTATTTCTTACTATCCATGAGTTCAGAATTTTTGATTTTTGAACAGGGGATAGAACACGAAATTTTGAACAATTCTTTCCACATGAACTTTACCAGAAAAGGTCATTTTCTTGGGTCAATAAATCTTTCTTTTCGGTCATGGCAGATTTGTGATAGATTCGCTAGATAGTCCTTATGCAAACCTCCCTTAGATACGCAAGAACCTTACCACTCTTATACAACGCATTTTTGATTTCAGATACACATGTTCATGATGTATGCACGTCCTATTCGTCCTCACAAAATAAAATAATCGCCAAATAGCTTTGGTCTTACGAAGATAGTTTCGGTGGCTTACACCATACGGCTCTCGCTATAATAGCTAGTCGAGTCTTTCTAATCGTTCCTTAACTTATCGTAATCGCGGTTAGTGTACCTGCAGAAAATCGACAAGCATTTATATATCATGAACCTTTCATGCCAGCACTCATGAAAGCGTCCGTAATCATTACCGTTTACTTATAGAAACGATATCTGTACAATTCCCGCCGTACAAACGACGTTAACATACGCTATCGAGATAGCGTATTCACGGGGGTACCGTCATGAGACGGGGGTATGAACAGCGATCGCCATACCCTGCGCCGAACCTTCTACTCCCAATATGTTCAACTAACAGTTGGCATATTGGCAGCACCTCAAGTAAGCCACTGCTTGAGGGCAGCGTTCGGTTCGCATCACCGACAGGAAGGCCAAGCTCCCTCAGTTGGCTGAGGATCCTTACCTTCTTACCTTAGCGACGAGTGCGTCGTTACAGAATTTAAGGTCGGTTGTGCATGAAAGTAAGTTTTGACAGAAAATAATGTGCTGGAAGTCAGTTGATACTATATATAGAAGTTAGATAGCCACCTAGTAACTTTCCCTTAAACCCTTAGGGCTTTACGAACTAGGCACCATCCTTAACGTACCAACGCATTTCGCAACACAACCTTCTAGTCAAGTTTTAGTAAAATGAGTTTTTAAGGCTTGTAGCATTCTCTGGCGTATGTATTTCGGCTCTGGTGTCCGCTGTTGCCAGCTGTGGCACCAGCTACGGCTCTGATACCAGCTGTGGCAGAACCACCTGAATTAATCCGGCTCAAGTGTATTAACCATCACCATTAAGGCAATCTCGGTTAACCCTACACTTCAAACGGAGTAATCCACTGGTCTGTCGGGTATAACCTCCCGATACAACCACGGTAATCGGATCGAGCGCCATACATACAAATGCTCACACGACGATGAGCCCAGAGAATACCACATTCCAGCAAATATTACAAAATTACCATGAGTGAATATTACAGACCAAGTTTGAGTTTAGAAACCAAGTACTTCAGTGATCAAATCCAAAAAGTTCTTCAGAGTTTAAATTGCAGCGGAAATAAAATAACGAAAGCTACTCGACGATAAAGGATGTCTCGAAGAAGCCCGTACGAGACATCACTCGGTATTATCTTCGTTGGACGGGGGCGTATCCCATTCCACCGACCAACCAGGGGGAAGAGTACAAGGCCAAGTCAACCTAGCAATCAAATCTTCGAAGGTTTCACCTGAAAACAAGCCACAAGCAAGGCTGAGTATACTAATACTCAGCAAGGCTTACCCGACTAATGGGGTATACTTAGCCGACTCCTAGACATGCGAGGCTTTTGGCTTGAGGGGTTTGTTTTGCCAAAAAGCATCTACAAGTGGGTCCTTACTTTCAACTTTTAGCTCAAAATTCTAGTTTCATTAACCATTCTAGATATGCGGCTATTCCCTAGCATTCATGGTGAAGCATTAATTTTCATCCAACAAGTTTATTCACCATCATTGTTCCTCTTCTTACTCTGTGGGTAAAAGTGGTTAAGCAGTCTCAATAGCCGTGAGAAACGGACGATTCGAATCGAATTTCTTAACCTTGCAAGGGAAACCTAAACACACGTCACGTGGTTACTCCCTAGAGTCACACGTGCAACCTTTCCCTTCAATTCCCGCTTCACGGAACAGGCCCACCGCCCTCGACTACACCTCCCCATGGACCACGGACGCAGCCGGGCCATGGCGGCCGATGCACCCGCCATTAGCTAGATGTGAACGAATTCAAGACAGTGGGGAGTATATTCCGGCCTCGGTTCAATCCAGTACTAAGCTTACCGATTACCATATTCTCGGCATGTGGTTAGTACGTTCAAAGACTTAACCATCACTTACCACACACTGCGGCCTTAGCATTTTTCACTAGACAGACGGGCCTCAATCATCAACATAAGCATCGTACCACAGCCCGTCCGTCGTCCTTATGATTGCAGCGTGTAGTAAACAATCAACTCCTAATTTCTCGCGAGTGACAGGAAATCACTCGACTTTTACCGAGTCCTATTAGCATAGCATTCTATCGGACCTTGCATCTAG
Source organism: Panicum miliaceum (assembly GCA_032594955.1). Taxonomy (NCBI): domain Eukaryota; kingdom Viridiplantae; phylum Streptophyta; class Magnoliopsida; order Poales; family Poaceae; genus Panicum; species Panicum miliaceum. Next base: position 26,018,306 of record CM064066.1, on the reverse strand, counting down.
TGTTCAGAGCATGGGTACCTAGGATCATGCAACTAAATTTTCATCCAACTCCTATAAACTTAATGCACAAGTAAAGTAGAGTAATAAGTTGCATAAGTTTAGAAAATAGGGTTCATGCTCCGGGGCTTGCCTTCTTGCGAAAAGTTAGTCCGGGGCTCTTCCGAACTTGGGCTCGGGTCTTCGGCAACTTCAGTTAGATTCACTTGAGCTTCACGCTGCTCACTCTCGGACGCGGGCACCAACTCGTACGTTCCGTCGGCGAGAGTCGTCGTTTCTACATGAATGCACAAGTTTAAGTAGTGGTGATGTTAAACGACATGATTTCCTTCACGATAAGGTTGCAGTTCATAAGACATAAGTTTTGCTGTGAAGTTATTTACTTTAACATTTCCTGGGCAATCGTTAATAGAGTTTATCTTAATCTATTTAACTTCGTTAAAGGAGAAGGGGATGTGTTATATTGAAAACTTAGTTTCTTTTTAAACACAAACATGAGTTGAACACAATTACTAATCTAGTTAGCTTCTGGTAATAAAATTTTTATTCAAAGTACATTATGCAGAGATAAGATCACTGTAAAAATTTCAGACATTTTTGTGTAGCAGGTTAAATATGAAAAATGTAAAACACAGCCACTACTAGAATCTAGTTATTTTTATACGGAACAAACCATGCAAGTATTGATGCTACAAATTTTACAGGGTGTTGCTATAACCATATTTGTGCTACTGTAAATTTTTCAGATTTTATTGTACATTATTTAGAGCATAATAAATGGGACAAGCTACGCTCATGTTATAAAAGATTATTTTCTACAGGATGTTATACAGGGTTTCTATGTTTGAAACTTTTTGTACAGGTTGATCTACTCTATGGTGTTTCATAGTAAAAAGATGAACATTTTATAAGGGCTTTACTAATTATTTTGAATTAGTGAATTTTTCCTACCACAAATTCATGTGAACAGGTTACATATAGTAAAAATGTTTCTAAATTTTTATATGGCCTCTAGGTATCACTACAACAACACAGAAAAAGTTTCATGACATTAAACATCACAGAACAGCAGGAATAATTAGTTCTATCACTTTATGGCATAAAGCAATGTTGGACAAAAAGTGTATCTAGAGATGGATTTTGGTCCTGATCTTTTTACACAGTCCTAAAAATTAAGCAAGTAACTCACTGCCCAAAAATTAGAGTCAGCAATGATCTACAACAGTGGGTACAAAAGAAGTCCAATTAACCTTCCATTTAATCTAGAGCAAAATATATTGAGAATCTGAGGAACTTTGTGTAACAAAAGTTGTACAGTTTCTTCTAAGGATTCCAGAACAGTTGAGTTTGCATTTTTCTGAATTTTCTACGATTTTATACGAATTTCACAAGTTCACTGATTTGGTTAAAACTTTCTTTACAGAGGGGTCCCTGAAAACTAGCAGAAAACCCCCTAGGAAGATTTGGGCGTTTGCAATGTAGTCCCTGGTCGCAATTTCACGGCGGGGTCGTCCTGTCCGGCCAAATTCCGGCGAGCTCGGTCGCCGGCGGCGAGGGCAAGGTGGGGGAGAACGGAGAGGGAACCAGGGCGCACCTATTGGTGGTCTTGGAGTGGCTTGGGATGGCCGGTGGCGGGCTGGCCGCGGAGAGCAGGGGCGGCGGCGGAGGGGCGGCGCGGACGGCGGCGCTCCGACGAGGAGGGCGGCGGGGCTCGGGCTGGGGAGCTTCAGTGCGTCGAGGGGAATCCGTTTCAGTGCTTGCCTCGGGCGGAGGTGGGCCGGAGCAAGGGAACCGCGGCGAGGTGGGGGCGCCGGCGGCAATGGAGGCGCGGTGGTTTTCCAGGCGCGCGAGGGGGGGGGGGGGCTCTGTTCGGCTTTTTATAGGCGCAAGGGAGGGAGGAGGGGTCCAGGCAGGGCTGGGCCGGGCGGCACGGCGGGGGCACGCCGTTGGGCGCCTGGGCGGCGGCCAGTGGCTGGGCGGCGCGGCGGTGCAGCAGAGCCGCGGGTTGGGCAGGGGCATGCCGTGCGGGAGGGAGAAGAAAAGGCGCGGCCGCGGTTGGGCAGCGGGGGCGGGCAGCAGGCAGGGCGTCGGGGGTTGGCTCGGCGTCTGGTGCTGCGCAGGCGTCGAGGGCCAGGTGGCCGGCGGCGGTCGGGCGAGCTTGCGGTGCAGCAGAGGAGGGAGGGGTGAGGGAGGGACCGAAGTGCAAGAATTTGAAAAACTTCAGGGGGCTGGGTGCAAACAGGGCGTTTTCTCCTCTTTCTGATTTGAATTTCAAAAAATTTTGAACACGAAAGTTGTTCAAAATAAAAAGTTCTACAACTTTGGTTTCAGGCAAAATCTCATTTGGCTTATGGTTTTAAAGTTAATTTAAAAGTTTCAAATGTGTCCAAATGTGCCCAAATTTAATTTGAATTCCAATTGAACCCGGTTTAATTCTTTCCTCCCTCTCATTAGTGGTTTAAAACATAGAGTTAGGCTAATGACATTGATTTTGGAATTTTAATTACCAGGGTTGTCACAGTATGAGTAGTTCTACTAAGCTACGAGTAGTTATAACCAGTGTAGGATGTGGGCCATGTCCCACCCCTTATCCTGTAAGATGTAGGTCATATGCGCAGTCCCTTATGCCCTTTTCTGACACTTAGTTACAGACATCTTATTTTCGTCACTAAACAATACTAGCCCATAGAAAACATCATAAATTAGAATGACCTTATGACGTTTTGATTAATTGTCATGAGCAGATCATCACAGAAGGTCGTATTTTTTGTAGTGTTAACATACAATCACAAGATCACTCTTTGAACCCCACTAGCGATAGTACACACTTGTTAGCTTCATTTACAACAAAGCTAGTATACATGAGAGTTCTATCATACTTCTTATGCCATTGCTTAGGTGCTTTTTGAGGCTATACGTTTATTGACGATCTACTATAAATCCATCTAGCTAATCCATATAGATCTCCTCCTCCAGCTCTTCATTTAGGAAAGCTCTCGTCTCATCGATCTAAAGAACAAGAAGGTGTTTTACCGCCACGCCAACCTAGGATTACCCACGAGTTGGTGAGTTTGTAGGTAGGGTGTTGCCGAGATCAGGAACTCGAAGGTGCAAAGGAACACAAAGTTTTAGACAGGTTCGGGCCGCTGAGAGCGTAATACCCTACGTCGTGTGTGGTTTGTATTGCCTTAGATGATGATTGTTCCCGAGGGGGTCCCTGTCCGCCCTTATATAGTCTGAGGGGACATGTTTACATGGAAGTCCTAGCCGGGTACAAGCCTAGGAGTCCTACCCGAGTACTTCTCAGGTAGTTTCCTACCATGTCCGACTAGTCTAACTACTGTATGAGTAATCCCACTTCATTACGAGTAGTTACAACAGATGTAGGGCGTGGGCCATGTCCCATCCCGTATCCTAGGAGAAGTGTGCCATGTGGACAGTCCCGTGTGCCTGGGACTGACAAGCCCCCGAGCTCTTCATAGCCGAGTACTGCAGGCGTCCGAGTACTTTTGAAGGTGTCTTTGAGTTCTCCCAAACTTTGTCTTGAAGGTGTCCATCGAGTACTTTCCTGGCTGCATCGAGGCTGTGAGGTGCTCATGCCCCGAGTAGTTGTCAAGTCTTCTTTTATATGGGGTGCGATTAAAATCGCACTCCATATGGAGTAGCCCCCGAGCCTTAGGTTGACTCGTAGAATCAGGCTGAGGGTCAATTTATTCTTGAGTCTTGTGTCCTTATCTTCCAGCAGATTTGAAAAATAAGTCACTGATGACACGTGTCCCGCAGCCCTCGTGCCTTGAATCCAAATCCCCAAGTTTTGGAATTAAGGATCAAAAGAATCGTGGCATGCAATATATGACAGCAAAGATTTGATGGTGAACATGGGCAAGTTGGTGTTGTAAATTTGAAAACCCCATTTCCTTGGATAAGTTCCCTGAAAAAATGGTGAGACAAATAACATTCCCAATAAACACCCCAAAATTACCTCTCAATCAATCTTTGTACAGTGAGCCAATGACTAAATATGTCCTCTGGGTAATAATTTGAACAAACCACTTATTTCGGAATAAAATCCCTGAAATAATGGTTAACAAACATATACCCAAGACAAATCTTAAAAAGCCTCTTGGATCAGGCGTTGTCAAGTAATTGCACAACTTCCAACATGTAAGCATGAGAGCTGCCCCTTGGGGCAAGCTGAGTGCCTTGTCACATGAAGCCCCCGAGCGAGGAGCATAAAGTAGTCATAGCAGAAAGGTAGCACTTGCCCCGAGCCCGAGCGCAGAGCAATTAGCCGCTAGTGTATGAGCAGTCAAATGAAGCCATCTAGCCAGAATCGATCCCGACTAGGATTGTAGTCAGGACAAGTAGTCAAAGTAGTCGAAAAGGTATAGAACCAGTCGTAAACAAGTAAAATTCTGGTCATGGGAGCAAGGCCCCTTCGCTAATATAATGTACAAGTCGAAAACATATGTTATAGGAAAATAAGGAAGCGAGGTCCCTTCAGCAAACTTACACATGATACCGGTCGTAAACCAGTAAAATGGAGTTTTTACTGGAAGTATTGGCACAAAGGCCCTTCAGAGACCCAAAAGACTAGTCGAACTCTAGTAATTAGGTACTGGGAGTATGGGAGCAAGGCTCCTCAGTAAACTTGCGCGTAGTACCAGTCGTAAACCGGTAAGATGGAGTTGTACTAGTATATCAACCTGTAGGCACCAATAGAAGATGTCCCCAGTCGTTTCAAGGATGAAACCGACGTAAATGTTCAATATTCCATGAATTTGGTACCTCCTGGCGATCCGGGTACTGCAGGCGATAAGATCCAGGGCCTTGTGCACAATGAAGGGTCCTTCCCATCGTGAGTTAAGCTTGTGTAACCCAGTATCATCCTGGATTCATCGAAGAACCATATCTCAAACGTTGAAAGAGCGTCGTTGAACGTTCCTATCATGGTAACGATGAACTCCTTATAAGTAGCGGGCCGACTGCATCAATGCATTGCATCGAATTTCCTTAGCTAAGTCAAGCTCAACATGTCTTGCACTGTCAGCCTCGCCTTCTTCAAACATCTCAAGTCGCGGAGACTTCCAGATCACGTCAGCTGGTAATACATCTTCAGACCCGTATACGCAAAAGAAAGGTGACTGGCCTGTGGCTTTGCTTGGTTGTGTGCGAAGCCCCCAGACTACTGATGAGATCTCGTTGATCCACTTGCCGCCCTTTTTGCTGTTCTCATCATAAAGTCTTTTCTTCAGTCCATCAAGAATCAAGCCGTTGGCGCGTTCAACCTGGCCATTGGCCCGTGGATGAGCCACCAAAACATATTTGACTTCAATGGAGCTGCATTCACAGAAATCCCAGAACTGATGCGAGTGAAAATTGGATCCCAAACCTGTGATGATAATGTTGGGGAAGCCAAAGTGGTGTAAGATGTCGCAGATGAAAGTAACCACTCGATCCACTTGGTAAACTTGTTGATGGCCACCAACACGTGTGTGAAACCTCGTGGCGCAGTTGTGAAGGGCCCTATCATGTCCAGACCCCAACATGCAAACGTCCATGAAGGTGGTATAGTTATCAGTTTATGAGCCGGAACATGAGGCTGTTTGCCAAAGAATTGGCAGTTGGTGCACTGGCGAACGAGTGCTTCGACATCTGCCAAAGTAGTCGACCAGTAGAAACTGGATCAAAATGCCTTGCCAACTAGTTTGCGAGAAGCAGCGTGGTTCCTGCACACACCTTCGTGAATCCCTTGGAGTATTTCTTTGCCCTCTTCCGTGCTGACACACTTCATGAGTATGCATGATGCCATTCCGCGCTTGTACAGATTGCCCCCAACTAGAACATATCGTTTGCTGCGCCAGAAGATGCGAGTAGCTTCAACAGTTTTTGGATCGCCACCGGGGGGTAGTTTGTGCTCCTGGATGTAGTCAATGAAGGCCACCCACCAGTCGACCTCGATCATCAAGACCTCCCAGTCGGGTTCCTTGGGACCCTAAGCAATGGAACTTGACTCTGGTGCCCTGATGGAAGGATGATGCAACTTGTGGACGAAAACTCCCGGTGGGATGTTAGCTCGATCGGAACCTAGCTTGGAGAGCACGTCCGCGCCTATATTATTGTCGCGAACCACATGATGAATTTCCAGCCCCGAGAACTTTTTCTCGAGCTTGCGTATTTCCATGACGTAGGCGTCCATGGTGTCCTTGTTGATGTCCCACTCATTATTGACTTGTTGAACCACCAGTAAGGAGTCGCCATAGACGAGTAGTCGCTTGATGCCCAGGGGGATTGCAAGGCGTAGCCCGTGCAACAATGCCTCGTACTCGGCCTCGTTGTTGGAGACCTTGAAAAGTATTTGAAACACATACTTGAGCTGTTCTCCTCTCGGGCTGATGAAAAGTAAACTGCACCACCGCCACCGAGCTTGAGTGAACTGTCAAAGTACATGACCCAATGCTCCAGCTGGTTGGTTGGGGCTTCCACTTGGTTTTCACGACACTTCGGCATGAAATCGACTAGTGGTTGCGACTTGATGGCTGTCCGGGGCTTGAAGTCGAGTGTAAGGGCTCCCAGCTCCACCACCAACTTGGAGATGTGCCCACTAGTGTCCCGATTGTGGAGGATATCTGCCAATGGGAAGTCAGAGACCACTAGGATATTGTATGCATCGAAGTAATGGCGAAGCTTCCTGGAAGTGATGAGTATACCATAAAGTATTTTTTGAATCATCGGGTAACGAACCTTAGATTCAGAGACGACTTCGCTGATGAAGTAAACTGGTCACTGCACCCCAAAGGCATGGCCTTCTTCCTGTCGTTCCACCACGATTGCCGTGCTGACGACGTGAGTAGTCGCGGCAATGTAGAGCAGCAGGTTCTCGCCTGGTTGGGGAGCCGTCAGAATGGGTGGCAACTGCAAGTGATGTTTGAGGTATTGTAGCGCCTGGTTTGCCTCCTCGATCCACTTGAACTTGTCGTGGTTCAAAGCTGCCATGCAGCCAGTGAGCTTCTGGACGTCCTTGATCGTCTTTGGAGCATCCATGGCTGTGATGGCATTAATCTTCTCTGGATTTGCTTCGATCCCGTGGTGACTGATAGTGAACCTGAGTAGTTTGCCTTGAGGAACACCAAAGACGCACTTTTTTGGGTTGAGCTTCCATCAAAACTGTCGCAAGGTGTTGAAAGTCTCCTCAAGGTCAGTGATGAACTCGTCTTGGGATCTGGTCTTGATGACCACATCATCCATGCAAGCTTCAATGTTGCGGTGTAGTTGGTCCGCAAGGCACATTTGGATGGCCCGTTGATAGGTGGCTTCTGCATTCTTCAACCCGAAAGACATTGTAGTGTAAGTATATGCTCCAAAGGGGGTGATGAACGCCATTTTGATCTGGTCTTCCTCCTTGAGAGCTATCTGATGATAGCCCGAGTAGCAGTCGAGGAAGGAGAGCAAGACGCAGTCAGTCGTGGAGTCGATGACTTGATCGATGCGTGGGAGCGCGAAGGGGTCCTTCGGGTAGTGTTTATTGAGATTAGTATAATCCACACACATCCTCCATTCATTATTATTTTTTTCAGTACAAGTATAGGGTTAGCTAACCACTTGGGGTGGTATAATTCTTTAATAAAACCAGCCGCGAGTAGTTTTGCTAGCTCTTTCTTGATGGCCTTCCTCTTATCGGGGGTGAAACGTCGTAGTTGTTGCTTCTTTGGAGTGGCTTTAGGATCGACTTTCAGGCAATGCTCGATAAACTCCTTGGGTACCCCTGGCATATCCACTGGTTTCCACGCAAATATGTCATGGTTGACCCTAAGGAAACTGACGAGCGCACTTTCCTATTTGTTGCCTAAGCCGCCTCCAATTAGAGCAGTCTTGGATGGGTCGCTTCTTGCAGGATGGTCTTGATGCCAACGTTGCTGGGGTTAGGTTTAACCCTCGACTGGCTTGGCTGTTGGTTGAAGATCTCCATCTCTGTGCTGGTCAGCTTCAGCACGGCCGTGAATACTTCTGCAGACGGTTCTGGCACGCGTGAAGTCATGGCGTACTCGATCGCCTCCTGATCGTAGTCGTACTTCTTCAGGTCCCCATGGAGTGTGAGTACACCTGTCTTGCCTGGCATCTTGAGTTGCAGGTAGACATAATGGGCCACGACCATGAATTTGGCTAGTGCCGGCCTGCCAAAGATGGCATGGTAAGACGAGTCGAAATCCGCCACCTCGACCTTGATATACTCGGTGCTCTAGTTGTCTTTTGTCCCGAAGGTGACTGGCAGGACCACTGACCCGAGTGGTGTAGCTGCGGTGCCCGGGATGATGCTGTAGAAGGGAGCTTTGCTGGGAGTAACCATCTTGGAGATGTCCAGTCCCATATGAGAGTACTCGCGAAGAGCAGATTGACGCTGCTTCCGCCGTTGATGAGTACTCGGGTGAGCTATGAGCCCACCACGACAGGGTTTGGCCTTGACTGGATCTTGGCCGTGGTGCTTTGCCCCCCGCTGGTTGCGAGGGGGTTGTTGTACTTCTTGTTCATTGTTGCCACGCGCGGACGGGTGGCCCTCATTGCGCTGGTGGTTGTCGTTCCTCTGACTCCCATGGCCTCCTCTAGGGGTGTGACTGACCAGCGCAATATCACCATGTTGCTCAGACCTCAAGAGCTGATTCCAAGTGGAAGACACTGGATGTTGCCCATCGAGTTGCACGAGCACGTGCTGGGTCAAGTACTACAGCCTTTGTATCTGAGGATTAGATGGGAGTTGTTGAGCTAAGAGTAACGCTTCTGCGATGAAGCCAATCGGCGTATGGTACTCGCAATCCGCGACTGCTGCAAAGGAGTTGTTGAGATCCCTTGGTTCACGGGCACGGTTCTGCGCGTTGCGCCTGCGTTGAGCGCGCTTGGCGTTCTTTGCCCGGCGGATCCTTCGGTGCTCCTCGTCTTCATTTTGGGGAGCGTCTGCTGTGGGCTCATCTTCCTCCACGTTGCGAAGGGAGGCCATGCAGACTTGATGATCCGGTGAGTGGTTAGCCCTAAGGCTGTACTCGAGTAGCTCTATGCTACTCTCTCCTTCTTCAACGATAGGAGAAAGAGGTCTACCCTCTTGGAAGGGTAGTTCCTGCGTGAAGGCCACAAGGCGAGACTCGTAATCGAGTAGTTCGGAGGGCTCAAAGCCCTTCCAGTACACGAAACGTCCTTGCGGCGTTGAAGTGATGGTTAAACCTAGAAAGCTACCCAAAAAAGATTTGATGCGGCTGTCGGGTTGCGAGTGGTTTTCAAGGGCGGGAGCCGCCCGACAAGCGGTGACTCCCGCATCTCCGAGTCCTTTTCGGATCTGGCTCGAAGGTGTAGTGCACGGGGAATACCCACGTCCTTCAAGTTGAGCAGCAGATCCAAATCCTCCTCCAAGTCAGAGAAGGACTTAGATCGTGAGGTAGATCAGTTTGAATCCGAGTCGAGTAGATCTGTCGCGTCACGAGTGGAAGTCGTATTGAAAATGGACATCTTTTCAATCTGGTAGGCCAGATCAGGAAGTAGCATGTCGTCGAGATTGTCGATGAAGTCATCTAGAACGCTGCTTGAAGTTGATGAAGAAGCCTCCAGCTCCTGGGGGTTGGCTAAGTGGCTGCTGAAGCCACCCAGACCATCGGCAATGCAGACCCAGGAGCCAAAGATGAAAGTCGTGCCCTCGCGGAGCACAACTCTAGTAGAGTTGAAAGATGCCATCGAGTTCTCCGGTGGATCTCCGATGAGCACCCCTACCTAGCGCGCCAACTGTTGGTGTTTTACCGCCATGCCCACCTAGAGATACCCCCGAGGTGGTGAGTTTGTAGGTATGGTGTCGCTGAGATTATGAACTCGAAGGTGCAAAGGAACACAAGTTTTTAGACAGGTTCGGGCCGCTGAGAGCGTAATACCCTACGTCCTTTGTGGTTTGTATTGCCTTGGATGATGATTGTTCCCGTGGCCCTGTCCGTCCTTATATAGTCTGGGGGGACAGGTTTACATGGAAGTCCTAGTCGGCTACAAGCCCAGGAGTCCTACCCGAGTAGTTCTCGGGTAGTTTCCTATCGTGTCTGACTAGTCTAACTACTGTAGGAGTAATCCCACTGCATTACGAGTGTTACAACAGATGTAGGGCGTGGGCCATGTCCCATCCCTACCCTAGGAGAAGTGTGCCACGTGGACAGTCCCGTGTGCCCGGGTCTGACAAGTAGCACTCGAGTTGTGGTCAATTGGGCAATAGGCGAGTAAGTATCAAAGAAATCTTCTCATTCTTTCTGAGTATAACCTTTGGCCACAAGTCTTACCTTTTACTTCTCAACAGTACCATCAAGTCTAAAGCTTTTTCTTAAGTACCTACTTACATCCTACAATTTTGCACCCATATGGATGCAACGATTTCTCAAGTTCCATTAGACCTAATAGAATCCATCTCATTGCGTATTACTTCCTTCTAATATGTCTCTTCAATGGTTCTTGGTGTATCATCCACAAGGTACCGCAATGACATAATCACCAATGGACTTTGCAGTCCTCTATCTCTTGCTCTTTCTAGGAGCTTTATTGTCATCCTCCTTAGGAATTGTCTCAAGTGTTTGCTTGTTGTGGTCTATCAAAATAGTAGGTTCATCATTCTTAGACAATTCTCTACTAGATGTGCTGTATTCCTATCTCATAGAGAAAATATACTAAAAACATAGCATCTCTAGACTCCATTATTGTACCTATCAGTGTTTTACCGGCAAGCCTACCTAGGGATACCCTAAGGTAGTAGACTTGTAAGCAGGGTGTCGCTGAGATCAGAAACTCAAAGGTGCTAGCAACACAAGGTTTAGACAGGTTCGGGCCGCGATGTGCATAATACTCTACTTCCTGTGTGGTGGTTTGTATTTTCTGGGATTGGTTATTGTTTGGAGGGGGTCTGTGCCAATCTTTACATACTCTGGGCGGGACAACATTATAGTTATCCTAGCCTGATACGAGCTTAGGAGTCCCACCCAAGTACTACTCGGGTAACTTTTCTTTTGTACCAACTAGTTCTACTCAAGTCCGAGTACATTACATCAGATATAAGATATGGGACATGCCCCATCCCTTATTCTAGAATTATCTATGCCACATAAGTAGTCCCGTGGTCCTAGGTCTAACAAGCCCCCGAGCTCTTCGTAGTCGAGTACTGTGTTGGCGGTCCTTAAATGCAAAATCCAGCCGCCAACTATATCAGGAATAAAGTAGAGCGACCTTACTTACCACATATTTGTGTAACTAACCTATTTCCACAGATGTATTGTCTATCAAGCCATTTCAGGGGTATAAGTCCAAAATAAGATGAAAACACATAGAGGAGGCAGAAGAAGTACACAGAAGATCCCATCTTGTGTCACATATACAAGAAAGGGCCCACCTGGGAGGGCAAACTGACATATTAAGGCAACAAACATGAAGAATCAAGATATGGACCCACCTGTCAGCCTTCCACGCAAAGGCAGTGCTGAAGGGGCCCCCAAGGGTCGGCCAGCCCAGGGGGCCCTGTCGGTGTTTCACCGCCACGCCACCGAGGGATACCCCCGAGGTGGTGAGTTTGTAGGTAGGGTGTCGCCGAGATCAGGAACTCGAAGGTGCAAAGGAACGCAAGGTTTTAGACAGTTTCATGCCGCTGAGAGCGTAATACCCTACGTCGTGTGTGGTTTGTATTGCCTTTGATGATGATTGTTCCCGAGGGGGTCCCTGTCCACCCTTATATAGTCTGAGGGGACAGGTTTACACTGAAGTCCTAGTCGGGTACAAGCCCAGGAGTCCTACCCGAGTACTTCTCAGGTAGTTTCCTATTGTGTCCGACTAGTCTAACTACTGTATGAGTAATCCAACTGCACTACGAGTAGTTACAACAGATGTAGGGCGTGGGCCATGTCCCATCCCGTATCCCAGGAGAAGTGTGCCACGTGGACAGTCCTGTGTGACCGGGTCTTCCTCCAAAGGGGGTGATGAACGCCGTTTTGATCTGGTCTTCCTCCTTGAGAGCGCTTTCCTATTTATCGCCTAAGCCGCCCCCGATCAAAGCAGTTTTGGACAAGTCGCCTTCTTGCAGCTGGATGGTCTTGATGCCAATGTCGCTGGGGTTGGGTTTAACCCTCGACTGGCTTGGCCACTGGTTGGAGATCTCCATCTCTGTGTTGGTCAGCTCCAGCGCGACCGCGAGTACTTCTGCAGACGGCTCTGGCACACGTGAAGTCGTGGCATACTCGATTGCCTCCTAGTCGCAGTCGTACGACATCTTCAGGTCGCCATGGAGTGTGGGTACACCTGTCTTGCCTGGCATTTTGAGTAGCAGGTAGACATAATGGGGCACGGCCATGAATTTGGCTAGTGCCGGCCTGCAAAGGATGGCATGGTACGACGAGTCAAAATCCGCCACGTCGAACTTGATGTACTCGGTGCGGTAGTTGTCTTTTGTCCCAAAGGCGACTGGCAGGACCACTGACCCGAGTGGTGTAGCCGCGTTACCCAGGACAGTGCCATAGAAAGGATCTTTGCTGGGAGTGAGCATCTTGAAGATGTCCAGTCCCATCTTCTTGAGAGTACTCGCGAAAAGTAGGTTGAGGCCGCTCCTGCCGTCGATGAGTACTCGGGTTAACTGTAAGCATGCCATGACAGGGTCTAGGATGAGGGGGAATTTTCCCAGCTCGGAGAAGCTGGTCCATTGATCATCCCTAGAGAAGGAGATCGGGACCTCGCTGTATCTCAGAGGCCTTGTTTTGGCCGGCTCCACAGAGAGTATTTCACGCAGGGTTAGCTTCTGCGCGCGCTTGGAGGGGAATCCGCTGTATACGCCGAAGATGACGTTGACGACGTTCTTCTGATCGTGGAATTCTTGAGCCCCCAACTTGTCACCTCCTTCTTCGCCATCCTCCTTGTCCTTTCACTTTTCTGCTTGAGGGAGGGGTGGTGCATTGAGTGATTTTCGTATGGTAACGCACTCGAAGAGCGTATGCCGCGACTTCGAGTGTATCATGCATTGTTTACATGACTTGCTCGTAGTCCAAGTGGTTGTTCCCTGACTTCTTGCCACGCGGATTGCGCTCGACATCCGCGACTTCATGGTCTGGCTTGCCCTTTCGGGTGTTCCCCGAGTGGTTCCGCTAGCTTTTGTCGAAGTGGCCGTTGCCATTGCCTTGCTTGTTGTGGTTGCGCTTGGTGAAGCAGTCGTTTTCCTCATCCTCCTGGTCAGCCCACCATGCCATCATGTCACGCAGCTCCACGGCAGTAGTCGGGCGGTTGCGCCTGAAGTCGTGGTACATGTTCTTCGAGAAGAGGTCGTGTTGGAAACAACAGATGACGTCCTCATCAGTGATGTTGGCGATGGTGGCGTGCGTCTCGAAGAAACACCGTGTGTAGGACCTTAGGGTCTCATTCATCTCCTGCTTCACCTGGGACAAGTCGTGGCGAGTGCCCGCCCTGATCATGGATCCCTGAAAGTGGTCGATGATGGCCCACTTGAGGTCCTTCCACGAATTGATGGAGTTTGGCTTGAGGCTTTCAAGCCAAGTGAGTGGCGCGGACTCCAAAGCTTCAATGGCGATGGAGTAGCAACGAATCCACTGGCGCGGGTCCTGCTTATCGTCATACTTGGGGATTCAGACTGGTTTTAAGTCCTTTGGGTACGACTTGTCAGTGATGCTTGTGACAACCCTGGTAAAATTTCATTTCTAAAATCAAGGTCAGTAGCCTAACCCTATGCTTAACCAACTAATAAAAGGGTGAAAAGAATTAGAACGAGTTAAGTTGAAATTCAAATTGAATTGGGCACATTTGGATACTTTTGAATTTTTAAATTAACTTTCAAACCATAAGCCAAATGAGATGTTGCCTGAAACCAAACTTGTAGAACTTTTTATTCTGAACAACTTTCATGTTCAAAAGTTTTTGAAATTCAAATTACAAAGAGGAGAAAACGCCCTGTTTGCACCCAGCCCCCTGAAGTTTTTCAAATTCTTGCAATCAGGCCCCTCGCCCCCCCTCTCTCTCTCCTCCCCGCCCGACCGCGCGCCAGGTGGCTGGCGACGCCTGACCGGCGCGAGGAGCCAGGCCAGTGGCCGCCGCGCCACTCCCCCACGCCCGGCTTTTCCCCCTCCCCACGCCGCGCTGCCCAGTGCGCGCCCGCGCGTGCGCACGCCGCTGCCGCGCCCAGCCTCGCCGCCCACCGCGCCCAACCGCCGCACCCCGCCGTGCCACCCCGGCTCCCGCGCCCCGCCCGTCGCTGCGTCGGCCCTCCGCCCAAGCCGCTGCAGCAGCTCCTTCTCCAATCCGCGCGCCACGCTATCCCCTCTTTGCCACGCCAAATCCCGGCCGCCCAGTCGCCCGCGCCCGCTCGCCGCACGCCGCGCCGGCGCCCTGCTGCCGCCCGCCGTGGCCAGTGCACGCCGTTGCCGTGCCTCCGCCCCTCGCATCGCCCCGGCCCCTCCACTCCCTCCTGCCCCTATAAAAGCCGAGCCCCGGCCGCCCGCGCGAGCCACCGCAGCCAGAACGCCGTCGCCACCGCCATTGCCGCCGCCGAGCGTCGCCCGCTCGTGGACAGCCCTCCACAGCAGCCCCCTGCCCAAATTGAAGCGCCAGCCACCACTACATCACCACACTGAAGCTCGCCGACCCGCCCAACGCCGCCCAGAACCACCGGAGCGCCGCCGCCGCCACCGCCCCTGCTCGCCGTGGACAGCTCGACCCCGACCTTCTCCGCCCCAGCCAAGCCCCTGAGCAGCTTCCCCACGCGCCACTAAAGCTCGCAGACTGGACCAGGCCACCCCAAGCCCCCCGGGGCACCGCCGTCGACGCGCGCCACCGCCGCCGCCGCCTCTGCTCCAACGCCGGCGAGCTATTCCCGGCCGTCCCCCACCTGAACAACACCCCCACGAGGTAGCCCTCGCGCCCCTGAACCTCAGTGATTTCCTGTCACTCGCGAGAAAATAGGAGTTGAATGTTTACTACACGCTGCAATCATAAGGACAACGGACGGGCTATGGTACGATGTTTACGATTGAGGCCCGTCTGTCTAGTGAAAAATGCTAAGGCCGCAGTGTGTGGTAGTGATGGTTAAGTCTTTGAACGTACTAAACACATGCCGAGATTATGGGAATCGGTAAGCTTAAGTACCTGATTGGCCCGGCAAGTGGGCAGCAACCTACCCTTTGAACTTCGGTCCCATGTGCATATGGCAAGTGCAGAGAGTGGTCACGACCCGGCGCCGAACCGTGGCGTGGGGCTCTTGTACTCTCGGAGGGTAGCCTCGATCCACGACCCGGAAAGAAAGGGGAAAAGTTGCACGTGTGACTCTAGGGAGTAACCACGTGACGTGTGTTTGGGTTTCCCTTGCAAGGTTAAGAAATTCGATTCGAATCGTCCGTTTCTCACGGCTATTGAGACTGCTTAACCGTTATTACCCACAGAGTAAGAAGAGGAACAATGAGGATGAATGAACTGGTTGGATGAAAATTTAATGCTTCACCATGTATGCTTTAGATAGCTGCTTATCTAGAATGGTTAACGAAACTAGAATCTTGAGCTAAAAGTTGAAAGTAAGGACCCACTTGTAGAAGCTTTTCGGCAAAACAAACCCCTGAGCCAAAAAGCCTTGCATGTCTAGAGTCGGTGGAGTAGATTCCACTACACGGGTAAGTCTTGCTGAGTATTAGTATACTCAGCCTTGCTTGTGGCTCGTTTTCAGGTGAGACCTTCGAAGATATGATTGCTAGCTTGACTTGGTCCTGCACTCTTCCCCCTGGTTGGTCGGTGGAATGGGATGCGCCCCCGTCCAACGGAGATAATGTCGAGTGATGTCTCGTACGGGCTTCATCGAGACATCCTTATCGTCGAGTAGCTTTCGTTATTTTATTTTCCGCTGCAACTTAAACTCTGAAGAACTTCTTAGTTATGATCACTGAAGTACTTGGTTTCTAAACTCAAAACTTGGTCTGTAATATTTACTTATGATAATGTTGTAATATTTGCTGGAATGTGGTATTCTCTGGGCTCATCGTCGCGTGAGCATTTGTATGTATGGCGCTCGATCCGCTTACCGTGGTTGTATCGGGAGGTTATACCCGACAGACCAGTGGATTACTCCGTTTGAAGTGTAAGGTTAACCGAGATTGCCTTAATGGTGATGGTTAATACACTTGAGCCGGATTAATTCAGGTGGTTCTGCCACAATGCTGGTGGTGAAGGCGGGGAAGCGGTCGCTGTCATCGTCGTCGTGGTACCTGCTGGTATGATACCTTCTCCTCACTTCAATAACAAGCCGCACGTCACGACCCTCATTGATTTTCCGCCTGAGGTCGACAGTGGGAGCATCATGGAGGTTGCCCTCGACTAGACCTTGGCTGTGGTGCCTTTTCCCACACTGGTTGCGAGGGGGTTGTTGTACTTCTTGTTCATTGTTGCCACGCGCGGACGGGTGGCCCTCATTGCACTGGCGGTTGTCGTTCCTCCCACTCCTGTGGCCTCCTCCAGGGGTGCGACTGACCAGCGCGGGATCACCATGGTGCTCAGGCCTTGAGAGCTGATTCCGAGTGGACACTAGATGTTGCCCATCGAGTTGCACGAGAGCACGCTGGGTCAAGTACTGCAGCCTTTGTATCTGAGGATTGGATGGGAGTTGTTGAGCTAAGAGTGCTGCTTCTGTGATGGGGGCGCCAATCGGCGTATGGTACTCGCGATCCACGACTTCTCCAAAAGCGTTGTTAAGATCTCTTGGTTCACGGGCGCGGTTCTGCGTGTTGTGCGTGCGTTGAGCGCGCTTGGCGTTCATTGCCTACTGGATCCTCCGGTGCTCCTCGTCTTCATCTTGGGTGGCGTCAGCTGTGGGCTCGTCGGTTTAGACGACCGCGAGTTGTTCGTTGTCGTACTGGGTGCCCAGCTCATCTTCCTCCATGTTGCGAAGGAAAGCCATGCAGACTTGACGATCCGGCAAGTGGTTAGCCCTAAGACTGTACTCGAGTAGCTCTGTGCTACTTTCTCCTTCTTCCACGATAGAAGAAAGAGGTCTACCCTCTTGGAAGGGTAGTTCCTATGTGAAGGCCACAAGGTGAGACTCGTAACCGAGTAGTTCGGAGGGCTCAAAGCCCTTCCAGTACACGAAACGTCCTTGCGGCATTGAAGTGATGGTTAAATCCAGAAGGCTACCCAAAAAAGATTCGGTGTGGCCGTCGGGTTCCGAGTGGCCGACAAGCGGTGACTTCCTTGTCTTTGAGTCCTTTTTGGATCCGGCTTGAAGGTGTAGTGCATGGGGAGTACTTTTCATCGGAATCAGAGTAGATGTCGAAAATGGGGGCCTCCCGACAAGCGGTGGCGCCCACGTCCTTGATCTTGAGCAGCAGATCCAAATCCTTCTCCAAGTCAGAGAGGGACTTAGATCGTGAGGTCTTTTCAGATCGCTTTGAATCTGACCTGAGTAGATCTGGTGCATCACGAGTAGAAATCATGTTGAAAACGGACATCTTTTTGATCTGCTGGGCCAGATCAAGAAGCAGCATGTCGTCGAGGTTGTGGATGAAGTCATCTAGATCGTTGCTTGTAGTTGATGAAGTGGCCTCCGGCTCCTTGGAGTTGGCCAGGTGGCTGTTGAAGCCACCAAACAGTCATTGACGCAGATCCAGGAGCCGAAGATGAAGGTTGTGCCCTCGTCGAGCACAGCGCTGGTGAAGTTGAAGGATGCCATTGAATTTTCAGGTGGATGCTCGAAGACCACCCCTACCTGGTGGGCCAGTTGTCGGTGTTTTACCGTCACGCCCACCGAGGGATACCCCTGAGGTGGTGAGTTTGTAGGGAGGGTGTCGCCGAGATCATGAACTCGAAGGTGCAAAGGAACGCAATGTTTTAGACAGGTTCGGGCCGCTGAGAGCGTAATACCCTACGTCCTGTGTGGTTTGTATTGCCTTTGATGATGATGTTCCCGAGGGGTTCCCTATCCGCCCTTATATAGTTTGGGTCCGGGTCTGACAGGTTAGCCGAACCTGGCCGGCTTCCCATCTCCCTCAGCCTTGGCAGGAAGATCTGTACCGCCCTTCCTACATCGGTTGTTATGGTTTCCATGTATATCTCGGCTAGGAACCGCCCTTACACTAGTATAAAAGGAGGAGGAGTACCCCCCTCTCACACACACCATACTTGAAGCCTCTCTCCCTCTCTCTAGTTGTGACTTGTAATCCTTAGGCTAGTGGTGCTAGACTAGTTCTCTCTTAGCGAATCCAAGTCGTGCTCGAGGTCATCGAGCAACCTTCGGCCCTTGGTATGGCTTTGTATCCAAGTCATCGATACTCTAGTCATAATATAGAGTTGATTCATGGTTATCTTGCTATATTTATAGTACGTTATACAATGTCTTATGCTCCCTCAAATTATATATCCATGTTTAGCTCAGCTTTAAGTCTCAACATCAGTTTGGTGTGCTTTCAGGCTTGCTCTAGTTCTATGTGTGTCCATCATCATGGTGGAGGGTCCGGTGGGGCTAGAGTAGTGATCTTGTGCACGGGCGTTGTCGGTGTTTTACCGCCAAGCCCACCGAGGGATACCCCGAGGTGGTATGTAACACCTCAGGTGTTTAACTTACGGAATAAGCCTCTTTAGCTTAACACGGTGCAGAAATAATTAAGAGAAGTTTCAATGAAATGAGTTATAAATTGGTTTTGCCTTAAATTGGAAATAGTTGTGTATATGTGCATAAGTAGATGTACTTTAATCAAGCCATTTAAATAACATTCACATTGAGGTAAATATGGCTACAAAATTCAATAGGCACATCGTTATTAACATGTAAACAAAAGTCTAGTTGAAGCCTAGGAGAGAATGCAAAGTTTTGCCTAGGAAATGACGAGCCTCCGAATTATACTTTTTGAGTTTTTGAAATAACTTCTAAACTAGAACTCAAATGAACTTTGGCCTGAAACAAAACTTGTGTAACTTTTCATTTTGAACAACTTTTGTGTTCAGAGATTTTTGAGTTGCAACACGAAAATTTTAACCCTAGATTCAAAATCAGTGACCCCTCTGTAAAAGAAAGTTTTAACCCTAGATTCAAAATCAGTGAACTTGTAAAATTCATGTAAAATCATAGAAAAATCGGACAAATACAAACTCAACTGTTCTGGAATCTTTAGATCAAAATCTACAACTTTTGTTACATGCTTTTCTTCAGTTGCTTGCTAAATCTTGTTATAAATTAAAGGGAAGGTTTAATAGACTTAAAATGTACCCCGTGTTGTAGACAAAGTCTAAACCTGAAAATTTAAGAGTAGTTTGGTTGCTGGATTTGTAGGCCAGTGTAAAAATACTAGGGCCAGAACCCTTCTCTAGCTAAACTTCTTAATAAAACTTGTTTATGATATGAAATAATAAAACTAATTTGTAACTGCTGTTGTGTTGTGATTCTTGTAATGAAACTTTTTTAGAGCTGTTGTATTAATGCCTAAGTACCACAGAAAAAGTTTGGAACCTTTTTCCTTTCTGTAACCTATTTATATGATTTTGTGATAGGGAAAAATTGCACTAATTTAAATAATTAGGTTCTGTGCTTGGAAAATGTTCAAATTTTTACTAAAGGACACTTTTGAGTAGCTCTTGCTGTATAAAAAGTTTCATACACAGAAACCCTGTAAAATATCCTGTAGAAATTAATCTTTATTAAACTAGGTGTATCTTGTCCTATTTATTATGCTTTGTGTCTTGCACAGTAAAATCTGAAAAATTTACAGTAACTCACATATGGATAGATTAACACCCTGTAAAACGTTTAGCTTCAATACATGAATGGTTTGTTCTGTATAAAAATAACTAATTTCTAGTAGTAGCTGTGTATTACATTATTCATAATTTTTCTGCTGCGTGAAAATGTCTAAAATTTTTGCAGTGCTTTTGTCTCTGCATAATGTGCTCTAAATAAAAATTTCATCACCAGGAGTTACTTAGTCCAGAAGTTGTGTTTAATCCATGTTGTGCTTAGAAAATTAAGTTTCCAATATAACACAACCCCCTTCTTGTTTAATGAAGTTAATAGTTAAGTTATACTCTATTAACAATTGCCCAAAGAAATCTTAACTAAGTAACTTCACAAACAAATTGATGTTTTGTGGATTGCAACTTTGTCGTGAAGGAAAATAATCGTCTTATACCATCACTATAACTTACACTTGTGCATTCATATAGAATCAACTACTCTCGCCGACGGAACGTACGAGCTGGTGCCCGCGTCCGAGAGTGAGCAGCGTGAAGCTCAAGTAAATCTAACTAAGCTTTCGAAGACCCCAGCCTGAGTTCGGACAAGCCCCAGACTAGCTTTTCCCAAGAAGGCAAGCCCCGGAGCATGAACCCTATTTTTCTAAACTTATGCAACTTATTACTCTACTTCACTTGTGCATTAAGTTTGTAGGAGTTGAATGGAAACTCAGTTGCATGATCCTAGGTACCCATGCTCTGAACCCTAGATGTAAGGATCGATAGAATGCTATGCTAATAGGACTCCGGTAAAAGTCGACTGATTTCCTGTCACTCGCGAGAATATAGGAGTTGAATGTTTACTACATGCTGCAATGTAAGGTCGACGGATGGGGCTATGGTACGATGTTATGTTAATGGTTGAGGCCCCGTCTGTTTAGTGAAAAATGCTAAGGCCGCAGTGTGTGGTAGTGGTGGTTAAGTCTTTGAACGTACTAACGACATGCCGAGAATATGGTAATCGATAAGCTTAAGTACCTAATCGACCGGCAAGTGGACAACATCCCACCATCTCAACTTCGGCTCCATGCGCGCACATGGTGGGTACAGAGCTAGGCTCTATAGTCTCGGATGGTGGCCCTGATCCACAACCCAGGAAGAAAGCGAAAAAGTTGCACGTGTGACTCTTTGAGTAACCACGTGATGTGTGTTTAGGTTTCCTTTGCAAGGTTAAGAAATTCGATTCGAATCGTCCGTTTCTCGCGGTTATTGAGACTGCTTGACCCTTTTACCACATAGAGTAAGAAGAGGAACAATGATGATGATTAATCTGGTTGGATGAAAAATTAATTCTTTCACCATGTATGATATTGGATAGTTGCTTACCTAGAATGGTTAAAGAAAACTAGAACTTGGAGCTAAAATTTGAAAGTAAGGACCTACTTATATACGCTTTTCAGCAAAACAAATCCCTCAAGCCAAAAGCCTTGCATGTCTAGGAGTCGGCTAAGTATATACCCATAGTCGGGTAAGCCTTTCTGAGTATTAGTATACTCAGCCTTGCTTGTGGCTTGTTTTCAGGTGAAACTTTCAAGGATATGATTGCTAGTTTGACTTGGCCTTGTACCCTTCCTCCTGGTTGGTCGGTGGAATGGGATACGCCCCTTGCCAACGGTGATAATGCCGAGTGATGTCTCGTACGGGCTTCATCGAGATATCGTGTATCGTCGAGTAGTTATCGTTATTTTTCCGCTACATTGAACTCTGAAGAACTCAATTATTTTGAACTCTGAAGTACCTTGTTTTACGAAATTGAACTCCTTTGTAATAATAATTTATGATGAACCGTGTGGTGTAAAATTGTGGAATGTTGTATACTCTGGGCTCACCTTCGTGTGAGTACATGTATGTGTGGTTTCGATCGGCAAAAACCGTGGTTGTATCGGGAGGTTACCCGACAGACCAGTGGATTATTCCGTTTGAAGTGCGAGTTAGCCCTGATTGCCCTCGTGGTGATGGTTAGCGCACTTGAGCCGGATTAATTCAGATGGTTCTGCCACAGCTGGTATCAGAGCCGAAATGTATATGCCAGAGAATGCAACAAGCCTTAAAAACTTGTTTTGATAAAACTTGACCACAAAAATTGTGTTTGGAAAATGCGTTGGTTCGTTAAGGATGGTGCCTAGTTCGTAAAGCCCTAAGGGATTATGGGAAAGTTACTAGGTGGCTATCTAACTTATGAGTATTATCAACTGACTTCCAGCACATTACTTTCTGTCAAAACTTACTTTTATGCACAACCGACCACTAAATTCCGTAACGACGCACTCATCGTTAAGGTAAGAAGGTAATAATCCTCAGCCAACTGAGAGAGCTTGGCCTTCCTGTCGGTGATGCGAGCCGAACGCTGCCCTCAAGCAGTGGCTTACTTGAGGTGCTGCCAATATACAAACTATTAGTTGATTATATTGGGAGTAGAAGGTTTGGCGCAGGGTATGGCGATCGCTGTTCATACCCCCGTCTCAAGACGGTACCCCCGTGAATACGCTATCTTGATAGCGTATGTTAACGTCGTCTGTACGGCAGGAATTGTACGGATGCCGTTTCTATAGTGAACGGTAATGAATACGGACGCTTTCATGAGTGCTGGCATGAAAGGTTCAATAGATATTTATATGCTATATCAATCTTTTGCAGGTACACTAACCACGATTACGATAAGTTTAAGAACGGCTAGAGATTTTTCGACTAGCTATTATAGTGAGAGACGTATTGTGTATGCCACCGAAACTAACTTCGTAAGACCAAAGCTATTTGGCAATTATTTGATTTTGTGAGGACGAATAGGACATGCATGCATCATGGCTATATAAATCTGAAATTGAAAATGCGATGCGTGAGAGTGGTAAGGTTCACGCGCCCACACATTTGACTTTGCATAAGGATTATCTAGCAAATCTGTCACATTTCTGCCTTATCTGAAAAGATGGATTTATTAAGCTTAGAAAATGATCCCTTCTGGAGAAGTTCATGTTAAAGATTTTGTTCCAAAACTTGTATTCTACCTCCTGTCTAAATATGAAAAATTCTGGATATATGGATAATGAGAAACAACAAAGATCTTGAGATGTCAGTTTTCTGTCCAAAACGAGCAGTTCGGCCACATAAATTTTTATGCCCCCTTACGACAGTTTTCTGCAAAAGTATTCAACACAAAACATGTTGTAAATTTTCTCAGGTAGCTACTGTTAAAATTTGGTAATTTTTGTCTTGGTAGATTTTCTCTGGTGCACGAAACATTGGCCCACTGTTCACTGAAATTTCTGGGTAGACAGTAAAGTAAAACCTTAAGAGAAAGACTACCTTAGAGGCTGATCTAGCTCTGGAGTTGACTAGCAAAGTTGTTCACAAATACCTTAGAAATGTTCTGGTAAAATTGGAGAATTTTTGGACAAGATATGTTGAAGTTATGGCTATTTTAGCGCACTGTCCAGAACCTGTTCACTATACTATTCACAGTTTTTCGCTATCTCACCCATTTGATCTTTTGTTCAGATGGCCGAGCCTGTTGTCATGATGGTGGATGAGGATGGACGCGTTCACTCGCAGTGTCTCCACTGGGAGAGCTTTCCCTCTACCTTGTGGGATGTTCTGCGTACCGCGGGCTATCCAATTCCCCCATGTTATATCGGACTGGAGTTTGCAGGAGTTTCCCAATGCCGTGTCAACGTGACCATCTTTCCGCACCCGCTACACCTGGAGTGGCCTGCCTTGGAGATTGAGGCTGTTGGTCGCCGTTTGGCTGATACTTGGGAGCTTGCTGCCATGAGGGCGCTCACCACTTTCTGTGCGCAGTGCCCCGAGGCCGTCACGCTCACTCCTATTGGTTTGTTTCCTGCTGCCCAGGCAATGACCCCTTTTGGCTCAACAGGGTGCAGCACTCACAGTACTTGGTGGACTTTCATGCCCAGGAGACCATCGAGACTACCGTGTGGTGCATGAATGCACTCTACCGACTTCAGACTCTCCAGAGTCAGGCGCTTGTGCAGCTCACTGATCTTGCACAGGCCTACCACATGATGGCAGATACCAGGGATGAGCAGATTAAGGAACTCAGTGAGGAACTTGAGGACAGAGACACCCGGATTGGCCAACTTGAGGGCCAAGTTCAGGAGCACGACACTCTCATGGGTGAGAGAGATGACATGATAGCACACTTGGAGGAGCAGCTCCATGATTTGAACCTTGAGTTGGAGGATGCTAATGAGCACATTAAGTGGCACCATGATCAGAATGCCCCTCCCGACGTGGTGGCTATGGAGGAAGATGAGGAAGAGCCACAGGAGATTGATGGTGTCTCAGGTATGGACTTTGAGGGTGAAGCACCGCAGCCACCTCCGATGGGAGCTCACTCTCCTACTCACAGCGAGTCGTCCGTCAACGACCTCGACGACTTCTAGCCGATGACCTAGGAGGACTTTGGAATATACTCCTGTTGATGCCAGATTTTGGCACGTGTTGAATCGGCGTCAGGAGGAGAAGATTGGCCGATGCGGCAGATCTGAAGGCTACAGTAAGGAATCGGCCGATAGAGGTAACAGTTGGAAATCGGCCGATTGGTGATGCAGCTTGCGCTAACAGGATGGGACTACTTCGGAGGGTCCCGGTCAAAAGTTGGTCAACAGAGCTACGCTAAGTCGGTCAGGAAGCAATTGAAAAGGTCCTGATTGGATTAGGAGACGGCGGCGGAAGATTCTGCGGGAGTCCGTTTCCTTTTTAAAAGATATTATAGATATAATAGTTTTCCTGTTTTTAAATAAGGTTGTAACAAGTCGAAATCGAACAGGAGTCCTAGTTTTTAGGGTATAAATAGGAGTCGTCAGGGCTTGGCAAGGGAGGAACACATCAATCAACAACAATACTTCTACTTTTTCCAGCAATTTACTTTCAAGTCGGCGACTTCACCAACACTTTTTCTTCTTTCACGAGTTCATACGGATTGGCAGGGCTGCATCAACTTGATCTCCGGCCAGTTGGAAGGTTCCGCTTATCGAGTAATATCCAAGCTTTAACTACGGGCGCATCGCTGTGGTTTCCTTTGGATTTATTCACCAAGTTATCGATATTTACTAGAATTGCAAGTTTTACCTGTTGTTCTAGTATTATCACCAGTTATCTAGCTTGAGATCTGAGTAATCGGCTACGTTATCGTTCTTGTTCGATTTATCATCTTACAGCCGATTAGATCTATTTCAGGTGTTGCCTCTGTAATAATTGTTTAGATCGCTCCAGGAGTCTTCTTTACAATTATTACGCGATTATCGACTGATCCATAGCCGATCATCTTTACAGCAAATCGGCCGATTCGCCGACGCGCTCTTCAGGACAGATCGGAACTCCAGCAGATCGGAGCGCCTGGATTTTAATACTCTTATTTCCTTATCAATCAACAGGTCAGATTGACTGGCACGCCGCGCGAACCGCACAAGGGCGATAACCCGAACAGGAGCTAAGCAGATCTCCCGGGTCGTGTGTCCGACGCTGAAGACCATCGGCCGATTCTTATCTGGCTGATTTTAGCGCCAACACACTTTTGACACGCCTGGAGGGACACTTCAAGGTCTGATATGTCGAAGAACGCAGAGATTACCGACAGCAACATCATCGAGGTCACAGAAGCGGATCTCAAGGACGACCAGAGGGAAGAATTAGCTAAACATCTAGAAGATTACAAGAAGATAGACCTGTAGTCGTTCAGTCACACTAGAAGCGGGGAGGCTGTCAAGAAGGCTCCTATTCCAGTTCCCCACCACATCACCATTGCTGAGGACTCGGGCAAGATGTCCGATATGATCCAACAGTCCGTCTACCAGGCATTCATCGACCAATCCTCAGTGATGACCAACACGGTGTATAACGCCGTCATCAGCTCTCTGGCCAGCGGAGCAGTTCAAGGCTATCAGGGACCAGAGTATGCCCCACCGATCACGCTGCCAGCTAGAAGCTTACCATGCACGTCCCAATCGGCTCCTCAGCCGATATTGACGCAACGCGAGGGGTACAACACTCCGTTGCCTCCAGCATCTCCAAGGTACAGCGATGCACCATGTTTCCCATCACAGACACCGCTTCAACCCGTCCAGATTGCTTCTGTACAATCGCTGCCCACAAGCTCAGTACCCTGGGGGATATCGGTGGCAACGGCTTTCCCCGATCCATCAACCGGGCATGGAAGCTATCCAATCCAGGCGCCGCACCAATCGGCCGTCCGGCCGACGGTCCCTCAGTATCAGCCAACCTCATCAGAAATCGGCAGGGGGGCAAGCGTTCAGAGGCACGGCACCAATGATGACATACGACGGAGCGGCGGATTCACTTCGCCATCAACTATCAGCTGCTCGGCAAAATTCGCCGCATGTTTCGATTCATCACCCAGCCGTACCAGCCCTTCAACATATGCCGGCGCCGCGAACAATCGTTCATCAGCAGCAGGTGGACTAGATGGCAAGAATAGTAGAAGTGATTCAGGACCAGTTTGGGTTGAAGCCAAAAATGCAGACTTACACATACAAGACGCCATACCCATCGGCCTATGACTTGCTACCGTTCCCACACCGCTACAAGGTGCCTGATTTCACCAAGTTTTCAGGGCTGGACGATACATCCACCGTGGAGCACATCAACAGATTCATCATCCAGTGCGGGGAGGCTGCTACGCAAGATGCACTGACGGTGCGTCTATTTTCATCGTCTCTGTCCGGATCGGCCTTCCAGTGGTTCACCACTTTGCCACCAAATTCTATTGTTACGTGGGCCGATCTAGAGAAGCAGTTCCACAAGTACTTCTACGCAGGGGTACTTGAGATGAAACTCTCAGATTTGTCCAGCTTCATGCAGAGGAGCGATGAACCAGTAACTGGATATATACAGAGGTTCAGAGAAATCAGAAACAAATGCTACAGTCTGGCTCTGACCGATGCACAGTTGGCTGATATCGCTTTCCAAGGCCTCCTGCCACAAATCAAGGAAAGATATGCTTCGCAGGAATTTGAAAGCCTAAGCCAGATCGTGCACCGATTGGCAGGGCAGGAAGTCCGTCCGTTTGAGCAACGGAGAAATTTCCAGAAGAAGGTGGCATATATAGAAGGATCTGAATTGGATGGGGAGGAAGAAATCGGCCTGGCAGAGTGGGTGAAAGGCAAAAAACCAATATCATGCCCTTTTGGAAAGAAAGAGCCAGAGACATTCGGCTTTGACATGTCAAAAGCCGATAAAATTTTCGACTTATTACTCCAGGAAGGGCAGATTAAACTTTCTCAGTATCATACCATCCCTATGGCCGATCAGCTCAAGAAGATGAAGTACTGCAAGTGGCACAACGCCACGTCTCATGATACAAATGAATGCAAAGTCTTGCGTCAGCAGATACAATCGGCCATCGAGCAGGGGAGGCTCAAGTTTGAAATCCCGGCTAAATCGGCAAAGCCGATGACGATAGATCAGCATCCCTTCCCGGCTAACATGGTTGACACGGGAGAAAATTCACGTCAAACCAAGGTGCTGACGTCAGAATCGGCAAGAAGGGGCAGCGCCGTCGATCCCAGGAGGCAGATTACAGCGGACGAGATCAAAAGGAACAGGCGGGGGCCAGAACGACCACGCAAACCCGTCACCTCCCAGTTCTTGCTTAGCAAATATCGGCAGCAGCAGGAACAATCAAGATACCACGACGAGATGATACGCCGGCATGAAGGTCACTGGCAATGTCCGTTCTTCATCCATTGCTGGGAGAACGACATCAGATTGCCGTCTGCCGATAACTGTCCGGAGTGTAACGGATTGAGTTGCAACGATCGCCCGAGGTCACACTCTAGGGACAGAGGATCAGAGCCGATCAGCAGAAATCGGCGCGGATGAGAAGAACAGCGCATTTCGGTGCATGATCGGCTGGGGGGCAGAGTTGACCAGTACCACCGGTCAAAAGGCAGGATCAACCAACAGGATGGACTGGGGGGCAGGATCAGCGTGCACGATCGGCTGGAAGAGATGGCTGATGATAGGATGTCAGATGAAAACCCCCTAGGAAGGGAACCGGATTGGGAACACGCCAGATCATCGGTTAAACCAGTAAACCCCAGGTGGTGTCCCGATGGTCTCTCTAGATCTCAGAAACGGAGGATCCAACGCTTGCGCCAGTGGGAACAACAAGAAGAAGAGCAGAGGCAGGTGCCGGAGAAAAGAAACGTTAAGTCTCGGGTTTGACGCCCAAAGAAAAACAACAGCCAAGGAGCAGACGATCAAAAATCGGCAGCCGACATCAACATGGTGTTCATATTGCCGATGGAATTCATGGCGCCTGACGATCGAGACAAAGCGACAAGAATGGAAGAACAAATGGCACAACTGGTGTTAGAGCCGATGACGGCTACTTTTGAGAAACCAGAAGAAGAAAAACGGCAACATCTTTCTCAAAGGTTACGTTGACGGGCGACCCGTCACCAGACTACTAGTAGATGGAGGCGCCGCAGTCAACATCATGCCGTATGCCATGTTCCACAAGCTAGGCAAGAGCGAGGAAGATCTCACCAAGATGGATATGATGTTAAAGGATTTCGAAGGCAACGTGTCTCCCACCTGCGGAGCGCTCTGCGTCGAACTCACCATCGGCAGTAAGACCCTTCCTACTACCTTTTTCGTTATTAATGGTAAGGGATCCTACAACATGCTGCTCGATCGTGACTGGATACACGCAAACTGCTGTGTCCCATCTACAATGCATCAATGCCTCGTACAATGGGTCGGCGACAACACAGAGATAGTCACCGCCGATTCCGCCTACAGCGTCGCAGCGGCTGACACGCAACAGTGGAGCTGCGAGCACGTCAAGTCTATATCTGGCAGGACTTGGGACACTGACTTCCTGAAGGTGTCCGATTTCGGTCTACAGCCGATCCAAGCATTCGGCTCTGAAGATTCAGAATAGATGGATCAGCTCGTCCGAGAAGACGGGAAGCTTGGGCATGGATTTACGTCGGCCGATTTATTGGAGATGGTAGATTTGGGAGATAGCAGCAAATCAAGGCCGACGTATATTAGTGCTAATTTGGATTCTAAGTATAAATGTAAACTGATAAGTTTATTAAAAGGAAACAGAGATTGCTTTGCTTGGGAATATCATGAGATGCCAGGTCTAGACCGGTCTATTGTTGAACACCGGTTACCTATAAAATCAGGATATCGGCCATATTAGCAACCTGCACGACGATGCAACCCCAAGATTCTACCTGATATAAAGGCCGAGATCACAAAGTTAATTGAAGCAGGATTTATTCGGCAGTGCCGCTACGCCGAATGGATTTCTAATATTGTGCCCGTGTACAAAAAGAATGGAAAGTTGCGTTTGTGCATCGATTTCAGGAACTTAAATCAGGCCACACCAATGGATGGATATCCGATGCCAATGGCCGATATCTTGATAGATGCTGCCGCAGGACACAAAGTCATCAATTTCATGGATGGTAATGCAGGGTACAATCAGATATTAATGGCCGAAGAAGATATTTCAAAAACGGCTTTCAGGTGTCCAGGTCATCTTGGTTTATTCGAATGGGTTGTGATGACGTTTGGGTTGAAGAACGCCGGTGCTACATATCAGCGGGCCATGAACTACATCTTCCACAAGCTTATCGATACATCGGTGGAAATTTATATAGATGATGTCGTGGTCAAGTCAAAAGGTCACCAAGAACATCTGGCCGATTTACAAGAAGTACTGGAATGCATGAGAAAGCATGGGCTGAAGATGAACCCAAACAAGTGTGCATTTGGTGTATCGGCCGGACAATTCTTAGGGTTCATGGTTCACGAGCGCGGAATAGAAGTTAATCGGAAGACCATAGACGCCATCAACAAAGTTGTGGCCCCACAGAATAAGACTGAGCTACAGTCCCTCATCGGCAAGGTCAATTTTATCAGAAGGTTCATATCCAACCTATCAGGGCGAATTCGAGCTTTTACCCCTCTATTGAAATTGAAGCCCGATCAAGAATTTATATGGGGAGAAGAACAACACAAGGCATTGGAAGATATTAAGCAATACCTAGTTTCACCTCCGGTGTTAGTCCCACTACAGCCTGGTAAGCCGTTCAAATTATATTTATCAGCTGATGAATAGGCCATTGGATCGGCGTTGGTACAGGAGTTCGAAGGAAAAGATCGAGTGGTATATTACGTCAGCAGAAGACTCCTGGACGCCGAAACAAGATATTCCCCGGTAGAGCGGCTGTGCTTGTGTTTATACTTCTCGTGTACCAAGCTCAGGCATTATTTGTTATCGGCAGAATGCATAGTTATATGCAAAGATGATGTGGTAAAGTATATGCTATCGTTGCCAATTTTGAAAGGACGGATTGGAAAATGGATCTTGGCTCTGTCAGAATTCGATTTAAGGTACGAATCGGCCAAAGCTATCAAAGGTCAAGTCATGGCCGATTTCGTAGCTCAGCATTGTGGACCGGAGATTGCCGTGGTCGAAACGGTTCCATGGACTCTGTATTTTGATAGTTCTTCGTGTGGGGCCGGATCAGAAATCGGCATTGTTCTTGTGTCACCTCGGGGGGCAAGTTATGATTTCTCTCTGCCGATAGAAGCTTCCGCAACCAATAATCAGGCGGGATATCAAGCCGTTCTGAAGGGCATCCAATTATTAAGGGAAGTCAAAGCTGATGCAGTCGAAAGTTTTGGAGATTCCATGCTCATTGTGGATCAATTAACGGGGCGATCTGAGTGCAAGGATGATATCTTGAGGATTTATTATGAAGATTGCCTTCAGCTTTTAGAAGAGTTCAAGTCTGCAATAATTGAGCATATCCCCAGAAATTATAATGAAGAGGCCAACAGGCTGGCCCAACATGCGTCCGGATATTGGCCGATTCAGGGAGCTATGATGTTAGAGCTCGCGACCGATGACTGGCGAAAGGAAATCGCCGATTATTTGAAGGATCCCTCCCGGAAAGTGGATCGACGAATACGTTTTCAAGCTACAAAATATGTGTTGCTTGAAGATGATTTGTTTTACCGAACGATTGATGGAGTTCTTCTCAAGTGCCTGGGAACAGAAGAGGCAAAGGTCCTGATGGGAGAAATCCATGAAGGCATATGTGGAGCCCATCAATCGGCTCACAAAATGAAATGGATGATCAGGAACAATGGGTATTACTGGCCAACTATTCTTGAGGACTGTTTCAAATATTATAAAGGATGCCAAGACTGTCAGAGGTTTGGCAATATACAGCGCGCGCCAGCATCGGCTATGAATCCAGTGATCAAGCCGTGGCCGTTCAGAGGTTGGGGAATAGATCTCATCAGACAGATTCACCCTCCATCGAGCAAAGGGCATAAGTTCATATTGGTAGCCACAGATTATTTTACTAAGTGGGTGGAGGCAGTTCCTTTAAGGAACATGACATCGGCCGATATGATTGAGTTCGTTAAGAACCATATTATGTATCGATTTGGTATTCCTCAAACCATCACAACTGACCAGGGAACAATGTTTACTTCTGGAGAATTCGGAGAGTTTGCCGCCGATATGGGGATTAAATTATTAAATTCTTCTCCATATTATGCTCAAGCCAATGGCTAAGCAGAATCATCCAATAAAGGGATAATCAAGCTAATCAAGAGAAAGATAGAAGAACAACCCAAAAAGTGGCATATGTCTTTAGCTGAATCTTTATGGGCTTATAGGATGGCTTGTCATGGAGCCACTAAGATATCTCCTTATCAGCTGGTTTATGGTCATGAGGCAGTCTTGCCTTGGGAATTAAGGATGGGGTCAAGGCGTATATCGTTTCAAGATCAGTTGACGGCCGATGACTATTCCTTCCTCATGAAGGACGAACTTGATGATTCGGCAGGTCTGCGGTTGAGGGCCCTGATCAGTATAGAAGAAAATATGAAAAGGGTGGCCAGATGGTATGACAAAAAGGTCAAAGTTAAACAATTCTCTCAGGGAGATTTGGTATGGAAGTTGGTGCTGCCGATAGGGTCTAAAGATCCCAAATTCGGTAAATGGTCACCCACTTGGGAAGGGCCATAGAGAATCGGCCGATGTGCCCCTAGAAATGCATATATTCTGGAAACTATTGAAGGGGAGGAATTCCCAAGAGCTTTAAATGGATGATATCTGAAGAGGTACTATCCAAGCATTTGGGTAGATGCATACCTTGCAGAAAGATATATCAAGACAACATGGCCGTTTTCCATCGGTTTTCGTCTGCATAGCTGATGAGAAAATGACATCGCCTGAAGAAAGAAACATTATGATTCGTTTTGACCAGTTCATTATTGGATAAAAACGGCAGAATACATGGCCGACATGGTACAAGTCGCCCTTAGAATAAAAATACCGATATATCTATTGATTACGCCTGTTCTGGATTTTTCTCTCGACACGACCCAGTTCTATCAGAAGGCGGGTCCTATTCTCCTTTAGATTCTCTACGGTGGCTCCAGTCTCAGCTTGATCGCAAAGTTCTATCAGGAGGCGGGTCTTCTTCTCCTCCAGACTCTCCATGGCGGCTTCAGTCTTGACTTGACGAGGGAGTGGAGGGTTTTTCTCATAGGGTGGTCGTTTGCAGACCAAGCGGTGAGCATCTATCAGGTCCCAATATTCCTGGACAACAGCGGGAACATGATCTCTGAGTTCTTCAGCATGAGCTCTTATCAGATCTTTGTTTGCCTGCGACAGTGGTTCATCTGAATGCATGATTTCGATCGCTCGTTCCAGACCGGGGCTGAGACGTTTTGGCTAAACAGAGATGAAGAGACTACCCAACATCAGAGCGATTGAGATGCTTAGGGGAAAGGCAGAGGAGAGTTCATACCTGGTACAATCGGTTCGTTAGAGGAAGAAGATTCAACAACTATTAATGCTCCGCTCGGACCAACTTCCTAAAAAGGCATGGAAAACAGATCCTGTGAGTATGCTATGGGTAATTGAAATAAGATGGTGTGAGAATCTTGCCATGCCTCTGTTGATCTTCCGGCCGATGTTTGTTGAGGGGTTATAGCCAGCATACCCAAATCGGCCTGCATCAGGATCGGTTAAGTCCTCTGAATATCAAGAGATTAAGGTAAGAGATCATTTACCTCGACGGGAGGAGCTGCTGGAGTTTTGGCTTCCACTTGGGACGTGGCCGATTGCTGTGGAGACTGCGTTGGAACAGCTTGTGCAGCCTGGCAAAGAGAGAGAGTTAATGTTAGTGAAGTACTTAAAGAATATATGAAATAAGCAAGATCACCTGAACAGCTTCTACTAGTAGTGATGCCGCAGCTGCCCCGACTTCGGCGGTGACTTGAGGATCGGTTATCTCGGTAGCTGGTAAGGATAAAGGAATCGGAGTCTCGGCCGATGCTACCGCCGTCTGGTCGGCCGATCCGATGCGGGCTCGCACTCGACGGCTTGTTATCTTCGAGGTTGGCCTTTTCGGTGCTCGTTTCGATTGGCCAATGGAAATGTCCTTGATGGTTGGAGCATGGAAGCCGATGAGTGGATATGGTGTATATGGATGATGACTATCTATCGGCCTGTCGCTTCGACTCCGCATCGGAGGGACCTGGCTCTCAGACTAAGAAGATAAATGTGAGTTAATGACAAGATGAAAGTATGGAAAGAGATAGTATTGAAATCGGCTGGAAGAAAAGACATACCGCTGCATTTGGGTCGATATTTTCTGGGTCCAGAATGTTGCAATAAGTTGATGGAGATTTGCAGAAAAGGTATTGCTTCCATTCTGCCCACCATAATTTAAATTGCTGAGTGGCAAAAGAGGCCACTGACCAGTTGTTCAGGTCAATAGTGCTAGAATCTGGCACTAGGTCGCACAGCCGATTGTAGTCAAGACTTGTAGTCAATCCATCTCTGAATTTTGCTTGACCGGCGAAGTAGACCTGAATTGGCAGTTGGCCAAAGCCCAGTTGCCTTGCTGTAGCTGATGGATTGTAGAACTCATATGTGGGAGAGTCCTTTCCAGAGAAGATATTGGCTGGCAGAATCCCTGGCTTGATCAAGATATCCATAAGCTCCCTGTCAAAGGTATGAGTGGAGAAGTCGTAGCTCATGGGTAATTCGAAAATTGGCTCCACTGCCTGATACGGATGCCAACTGACAGTTTCTTCACTAAGGCCATTATAGAGGCATCTGAAATATTCAGCTGTACGGGTAGCTGTAAACTGACAGCCAGGGAAGGCCGATGCCGCCTCTCCAAAGGATCTGCAGCGTCGTCGGACAGTTGGATTCTCCTCTGACTCGATATTGGGGAAAGTTTTGGTCTCTATCCGTTGCTGAGAGACCTTGCTCATATATAAATTGAGCCAGAGGGTGATGAACCACCAGGGACCGCCAGGATTCCCAATCGGCTCCCCCTTTGACAGCTTAGTGCCGATTTGATGCATCAAATGGTAGGCCGATCCCAGTAGATGTTTTCCAACGGGGATGGCCGATCCTTGTGACAAAGCTTTCGCTAAAGCTTGGGTGTTTGAAGAGGGTCCAACTGCTCTGCCACAGAAAAAGTGCTTTTCCAGCCACATCATCAGAAAAGCAATATGTTCTCTCTCTGAAATTGTTCCCGTCTTCATATTTTTGCTGATGTATCCCTTCCACCCGCCGATTCCTTTGGTCTCTAGCCGATGTGATGGCTTAATCAGATAGTTAAAAGGGACATCGGCGGAGGAGATGTCGAGGCCGGTCAACAGTAGGACATCGGCCAAAGTTGGGGTCATAGGTCCATGTCCAAAAAGAAACGCATTGAGTGCGTCAGACCAAAAGTAAGAAGCTGCTATGACCAGAGGTTCATTTTTCTCCATCTGGGACAGAGAGAGGTCTATGCATTGGCCAATTTTTTGTTCATCCCACTGAACCCTCCTAGACCTGGCTATTCTTTGGTACCATTCTCTCCAGCCGGGGGTCTCATTTGGCCAGGATCTAAAGGTACCTACCCACTGATCTAGGTCCATGGGTGATTGCTTGTATGGGACTCTGTGAGTCTCTAGATTGATCAGGTCAGTTGGATCGGGGTTCCCCATGGGGCCTAAGCAGATAAGATCAGGGGATTCTGAAAGAGGGATGGTGATCTGGTGCCTAAGTGCCTAAAGAAGGAAGAAAAGGGGAAAAACCGAGAAAGGATCCGGAAAATACTGGAGCAGTAGAAAAACAAAAGGGGGAAATTTCAAGTGTTTACCTCTGGGATGAAGATCATCGTTGCCGATTGGGTTGCCAGTGGAGCCGCCGATTGGGCCGCCGCCGCTGAGGGGATCGCCGATAGAGCCTCCATGGTTGGAGCGGTCGCCGATGGTGACGCCATTGGGAGGTTGGAGCAGGTTGCGAGTGAGATTGCCGGAGGGGGCAGTTGGAGATCGAGGGGGCTCGGAGGAAGATGAACAGTGGTTCGCTGGAAGGAGATGATAGATTTGTGGGGAAGAGTAGGCGGAGAATACCGGGAGGGCAAGGGTAAAGATGGTATTCTTGCCGCGCCGTCTACACGAATTCCAGTGGGGCGGTCGTTTCGCGCGCTCGGTCCGAGGAAATTGCAATCATTGTGCGGAAGACCACGGAACGGAAGGAGATTTTTACCGCGCCCGTTTCGGAGAAAAGGATTAAAGAAAGAGTTTCGAAGAAAAAGTTATGTTTTACTCCGAAACTGGGGGGCATGTGTTGACGTCAGATTTTGACACGTGTTGAATCGGCGTCAGGAGGAGAAGATTGGCCAATGCGGCAGATCTGAAGGCTGCAGTAAGGAATCGGCCGATTGAGGTAACAGTTGGAAATTGGCCGATTGGTGATGCAGCTTGCGCTAACAGGATGGGACTACTTCGGAGGGTCCCGGTCAAAAGTTGGTCAACAGAGCTACGCTAGGTCAGTCAGGAAGCAATTGAAAAAGTCCTGATTGGATTAGGAGACGGCGGCAGAAGATTCTGCGGGAGTCCGTTTCCTTTTTAAAAGATATTATAGATATAGTAGTTTTCCTGTTTTTAGGTAAGGTCGTAACAAGTCGTAATCGACCAGGAGTCCTAGTTTTTAGGGTATAAATAGGAGTCGTCAGGGCTTGGCAAGGGAGGAACACATCAATCAACAACAATACTTCTACTTTTTCCAGCAATTTACTTTCAAGTCGGCGACTTCGCCAACACTTTTTCTTCTTTCACGAGTTCATACGGATTGGCAGGACTGCATCAACTTGATCTCCGGGCAGTTGTTAGGTTCCGCTTATCGAGTAATATCCGAGCTTTAACTACGGGCGCATCGCTGTGGTTTCGTTTGGATTTATTCACCAAGTTATCGATATTTACTAGAATTGCAAGTTTTACCTGTTGTTCTAGTATTATCACCAGGTATCCAGCTTGAGATCAGAGTAATCGGCTTCGTTATCGTTCTTCTTCGATTTATCATCTTACAGCCGATTAGATCTATTTCAAGTGTTGCCTCTGTAATAATTGTTTAGATCGCTCCAGGAGTCTTCTTTACAATTATTACGCGATTATCGGCTGATCCATAGCCGATCATCTTTATAGCAAATCGGCCGATTCGCCGACGCGCTCTTCAGGACAGATCGGAACTCCAGCCGATCGGAGCGCCTGGAATTTAATACTCTTATTTCCTTGTCAATCAATAGGTCAGATTGACTGTCACGCCGCACGAACCGCACCAGGGCGATAACCCGAACAGGAGCTAAGCAGATCTCCCGGGTCGTGTGTCCGACGCTGAAGATCATCGGCCGATTCTTATCTGGCCGATTTTAGCGCCAACAACTCCTCGATAGTGTAGCCTAACTTTTGGCAATTTTGTAATATGCTAACTAAGAGTTGAGTACCTCTTTTGTGATGAGTACAACTTGGTGGTTTGATTGAGATATTGGAAAGCAGTTGAATCTGCAATTGCAGAAACTTGTCAGAATTTTTACCCATGTCTTTTTACATTTCTGGACTGAGTGTTGAATACCAAACTTGTCCTAAATTTTGTGATCTAGGTTCTCACAAAATTTCAACACTATTGGATCTTGCTAGTTTGAGTTATAGGCAAGATACTATAACTCGTTCTGCTGAAAAACAGCCAAACCAGCGAAGCAAAGAGTGAATCATTTGACCATCTTGGCCATCGATTTGGCGTCTAGACTGAATACCAAAGTTTTACATCACTAAATTCCCTACCCACTTCCAAGATATGAGAAATTTTGGATGAACCTACCAGGAGTTATAAATTTCTTATGGCAGACAGTTTTATGCCCTCGATTCTATCCATGATCTTTCCGAAGTCTACTGTTCCGCGTTAATCCTTTTGAATCATGGAAGAAATATGGATCATGTTGCTAATGATAAACATTCACATTTTCAGATTGTTGGAGCAACCCGTGGTAACCCGGATGGTTTTGGTGCTAGCGCAAGTGGATCACAACCACAACCACCACCACCACCCAGCTTGGTGGAAGTAATGGCCGCTCAAACAGAGTTGCTTCGCTAGCTCGTGCAAGGACAGCACCAACAACGGGGTGGACACAATGTTCACCAACCTCAAGCTGCCGGTTACACGGATTTCCTTGGGACCCAGCCTCCCTTGTTCCACAAGACGGAGGAACCCTTGGATGCGGACGCTTGGATTCGCACAATCGAGTCCAAGTTTTCTCTACTCGTGGCCCCATGTTCGGATGCAAACAAGGCTCGCTTTGCCGCGCAGCAGCTTCGCGGTACAGCTCGTCTTTGGTGGGACCATTACTTTGCTATGCTCCCTGCAGATCACGTTGTCACCTACGACGAATTCAAAACTATGTTCCGGGCACACCATATCCCAGAAGGTCTTATAGAAAGGAAGCTAAATGAGTTTCTGGCACTCACTCAGGGTCCCGCACTGTACTTCAATATGCTCAGGCCTTCAACAATCTGTGCCAGTATGCGGGCTATCACGCAGACACGGATGCTAAGAAGCATGATCGTTTCCGCAGAGGTCTGAGTACCAAACTCAAGGAACGACTGAATCTTGTCAAGGCCGATACATATAATGAGCTAGTCAACATGGCCATTACCCAAGAGGATTGTATTATGGCTCACCGTGCCGAGAAGAAGAGAAAGGCGCCCGCTGGACCCTCGGGAGCTCAGCCACCGAGGTATCGATTAGTGCAAAATGCTGCGCCTACACCTCGACAGAAGGCCCCTCAGCCAGGGCGTTGGATTATCAGGCCCCCACAGCAGCAAGGTGTTGTACGACCCCCTGTGCCTCAACAAACTGGACCAAGGCCCGCTACACAGCAGTTTCTTCAACCGAGCATCACCAATCGTTGTTTCAAGTGCGGGAGTTCCAGTCATTTTGCTCGCGAATGCCCTCAGCCTAGGCAGCCAAATCAGAGCCAAGACTCTAACCAGAACAATAAGAACAAAGGCAAGAGGCAGACCCTTCAGGTCAAACAAGGACGGATCAATTTCACCACCCTTGCCGAACTTCCTGAAGGAGCACCAGTGATGACGGGTACATTCTCTATCCATAACACGCCTGCAGTTATATTGTTTGATTCTAGTGCATCACATAGTTTCGTTAGTGCAAACTTTGTTGCAAAAGTAGGCTTGAATGTTTGTCACACAAAAGGGTGGTATATGATATCAACACCGGGTGGTAAAATTGCTTCAAATCAAATGATAAGGCAAGTACCAATCAAGTTGGGTAGTAAAATCATCAACACGGACCTTGTTCTTTTACCCCTTGACGGCACGGATATTATTTTGGGAATGAACTGGATGACTATGCATGGAGTCACACTGGACCTTTCTTCCCGTGCTGTTGAAATAAATTCACCTAGTCACGGAGCCACTACCCTATACCTATCGTTCCGGTAGTGCACGAATTCTTGTGCTTTCGTGATGGAAGGAATCAAGCTAGATGATATTCCAGTGGTATGCGAGTATGCCAATGTTTTTCCGGATGACTTACCAGGAATGCCACCAGATAGGGATATTGAGTTCGTTATTGAACTGCAACCAGGCACTGCTCCTATCTCCAAAAGACCCTATAGGATGCCACCTAAGGAATTGGCCGAACTGAAAACACAACTCCAAGAACTACTGGACAAAGGTTTCATTCGTCCTAGCGCATCACCTTGGGGATGTCCAGCCCTATTTGTAAAGAAAAAGGGTGACAATTTAAGATTATGTGTGGACTACCGACCTCTCAATGCGGTAGCCGTTAAGAATAAATACCCACTTCCCCGCATCGACGTTCTCTTTGATCAATTATCTGGAGCTAGAGTTTTCTCAAAGATTGATCTTCGATCTGAATATCACAAGATAATGATTTGTCCATGCAGTATCCCTAAGACCGCCTTTTCCACACGATATGGACTCTATGAATTCTTGGTCATGTCCTTTGGTCTCACCAATGCCCCTACCTACTTCATGTATCTCATGAATTCGGTAGTCATGCCCGAGCTCGACAAATTCGTCGTAGTTTTCATTGACGACATCCTTATCTATTCCAAGAATGAGGAAGAGCATGCTAAGAACCTGCATATTGTTCTTCAGCGTCTCAGAGACCATCAGCTCTATGCTAAATTCTCTAAGTGCGAATTCTGGTTGGATAGTGTGAAATTCTTGGGTCACACTATTTCCAGCGAAGGCATAGCCGTTGACCCCAGCAAGGTACAAGAAGTGATGGATTGGAAACCTCCTACCTTTGATCATCAGATTCGTAGTTTTCTTGGCTTAGCCGGTTACTATCGCCGTTTCATTCCAGATTTCTCCAGGATTGCTAAGCCTATGACCAAACTATTGAAAAAGGGAGTAAAGTTTGTATGGGATGGGAAGTGTGAAGAAGCTTTCCACACTCTCAGAGAACGTTTGACTACAGCCCCTGTGTTAGCTCAACTCGATAACACCAAGACGTTCGATGTCTACTGTGACGCATCTGGCACTGGTCTTGGTTGTGTGCTTATGCAAGAAAATCGAGTTATCGCCTATGCTTCCCGAGCCCTTCGGCCCCATGAGCAGAATTATCCGACCCATGACCTCGAGTTAGCAGCAGTCATTCATGCTCTAAAAATAAGGAGACATTATCTCATGGGCACTCATTGTAATATCTACACCGATCACAAGAGTCTCAAATATATCTTCACCCAAGCCGATCTGAATATGAGAAAAAGAAGATGGCTAGAATTAATCAAGGATTATGATCTCGAGGTGCAGTATCACCCCGGCAAGGCAAATGTAGTCGCGGATGCGCTCAGCCGTAAGGCCCATTGTCATTGCCTATCAGTGGAAATCTATAATGAGACATTATGTTTGGAAATGAGAAAGCTTAGTTTGGAAATGATTTCCAAAGGCACTCTGAATCACATCTTAGTCGAGCCCGCTCTTCACGACCAGATCATCATGGCACAACTACACGATGAAGGAGTTAATATCATCAAACAAAAACTCTCTCTAGGAGAAGAGAAATACAAATGTTTCTGCCAAGACCATAAGGGAGTTCTATGGTTCGAAAATCGCATAGTCATTCCGAAGAATCGTGAGCTTCATAAGAAAATTCTAGATGAGGCACACCTTTCCAAATTTTCTATTCACCCCGGCAGTAACGAAATGTATCAAGACCTTACGCAAAATTTCTGGTGGACTAGAATGAAAAGAGAAATCGCTAAATATGTCTCAGAATGCGACACATGCCAGAGAGTAAAAGCCAGCCACTTGAAAGTAGCCGGTACACTTCAACCTTTGCGTATACCCTCATGGAAATGGGAAGACATAAGTATGGATTTCATTGTTGGATTGCCAAGTACCGCACAGAAACATGATTCCATATGGGTTATCGTTGATAGACTCACAAAGATGGCACATTTTCTTCCGGTACACACCACCTATACCGCCAAGAAATATGTTGAGATTTATCTCGATCGCATTGTTTGCCTACATGGAGTACCGAAGACTATTATTTCCGATCGTGGTACTCAGTTTGTAGCGCGCTTTTGGGAACAATTGCAAGCTTCTCTTGGTACTAAATTGATTCGAAGCTCAGCCTATCATCCCCAAACTGACGGACAAACTGAAAGAGTGAACCAAATTCTTGAAGACATGCATAGAGCTTGCGTCATTCACTATGACAAGAGTTGGGACAAATGCCTATCCCTAGCAGAGTTCTCATATAACAATAGCTATAAAACGAGTTTTAAAATGGCACCATTTGAGACCTTATACGGACGAAGGTGTTGAACCCCTTTGAGTTGGTCATAGACCGGAGAACGCAAAATATTTGGATCAGACTTGGTAATCGAGGCAGAAGAAAAAGTGAGAGTAATACAAGAAAACCTTAGAGCCGCACAATCCAGGCAAAAGAGTTATTTCGACAGAAGGAGAAAGCCACTAAAATTTGAAGTTGGTGACCATGTCTACCTTCGAGTTTCACCAACCATGGGTGTACAACGATTCGGAGTCAAAGGAAAACTATCTCCCCGTTATGTTGGTCCCTACGAAATCATCGAGGCTGTGGACCCGTGGCCTATAGAATTCGACTGCCCCCTCAGCTTGCAGCCATCCATGATGTCTTTCACGTATCTCAACTCAAGAAGTGTGTTCGAGTCCCTACTGAGGTTGTCGAACAACAGGAAATATTAGTAGAGCCCGACCTCTCATATGTTGAGTACCCTATCAAAATCATGGATCAAAAAGAAAGAAGCACTAGGAGGAAAGTGATTAAAATGTATAAAATTCAATGGAATCATTACACTAAGGAAGAAGCCACATGGGAAAATGAAAGCTATCTAAACCAAAATTTCCCGGGTTTTCTCAACTCCACCGAAGGTACACACACTACCCACCCCA
This sequence comes from Panicum miliaceum, assembly GCA_032594955.1. Lineage (NCBI taxonomy): Eukaryota > Viridiplantae > Streptophyta > Magnoliopsida > Poales > Poaceae > Panicum > Panicum miliaceum. Next base: position 25,976,762 of record CM064066.1, on the reverse strand, counting down.
AGCTTATTGTCCGAATCTCGGGGCGAGATTCTTTTTAAGGGGGGAAGGCTGTAACACCTCAGGTGTTTAATTTACGGAATAAACCTCTTTAGCTTAACACGGTGCATAAATAATTAAGAGAAGTTTCAATGAAATGAGTTATAAATTGGTTTTGCCTTAAATTGGAAATAGTTGTGTATATGTGCATAAGTACATGTACTTTAATCAAGCCATTTAAATAACTTTCACATTGAGGCAAACATGGCTACAAAATTGAATAGGCACATCGTTATTAACATGTAAACAAAAGTCTAGTTGAAGCCTAGGAGAGAATGCAAAGTTTTGCACAGGAAATGACGAGCCTCCGAATTATACTTTTTGAGTTTTTAAAATAACTTCTAAACTAGAACTCAAATGAACTTTGGCCTAAAACAAAACTTGTGTAACTTTTCATTTTGAACAACTTTCGTGTTCAGAGATTTTTGAGTTGCAACACAAAAATTTGAGAAACACTTTAAATTGCAAACCAGCCCCTGCCGTTTCTTCTATTTTCACTGCAGACCCTTCTTCTTCGTGTCGCCCGACCCTTTCACTCGCCCGACCCTTTCGTCGCCCGACCCTCGGCTTCGCCAGACCCTCGCTCCGTCCGACCCTCCGTTGCCGCGCAGTCGCTGCAGGCCACTTGGCCGGCGATGCCTGACGGCACTAGACGCCAAGCCAACGCCTGACCACGCCCGCACGCCGCGCTCCTCCCCAGTCCGCGCCCGCCACGCGCGCGCTGGTGACGCGCGTCCCTGCTCGCCGCCCGCCAATCGCCACAATGGGCAAGTCGCACCGTGCCCGTGTCCCCGTCGCGTCCCGCCAATCGCCGCGCTCGCCGCCCGGCAAGGCAGCTGCGGCAGCTCCTCGCCCAACCCGCGCGTCGCGTGATCTCCCGCTCCCCACGCCAAATCCTCAGCACCCAATCCCCTGCCCGCGCCCACCGCACGCTGCGCTGGCTCTGCTCACCGCCCACCGCGGCCAGTCACGCGCCCCTCCTCCCGCCTCTTTGCTGCCTACAAATGGCCGCACTAAGTCCCCCTCGCGCGCCCAGACACCAGAACGCCGTCGCCGCCACCATTACCGCCGTCGTGCCCAGCTCACCGTGGAGCTCACCTCTCCGGCCACCCCTTGCCAGAGCTGAGTCTCCCACCACCACCGCAGCACCCCACCGCAGCTCACTGCCCCACCGGTCGTCGCCGAGAACCGCCGGAGCACCGCCAGCGTCGCCCGCGCCGCCGCCGCTCCTTGCTGCTCCGTGGACAGCTCACTCCGAAGCTCCGCCGTCCAAGCCAAGTTTCCAGGGACCCCTCTGTAAAAGAAAGTTTTTACCCTAGATTCAAAATCAGTGAACTTGAAAAATTCATGTAAAATCGTAGAAACATCGGAAAAATACAAACTCAACTGTTTTGGAATCTTTAGATGAAAATCTACAACTTTTGTTACATGCTTTTCTTCAGTTGCTTGCTAAATCTTGCAATAAATTAAATAGAAGTTTTAATAGATTTAAAATGTACCCCCTGTTGTAGACAAAGTCTAAACTTGAAAATTTAACAGTAGTTTGGTTGCTGGATTTGTAGGCCAGTGTAAAAATACTAGGGCCAGAACCCTTCTCTAGCTAAACTTCTTAATAAAACTTGTTTATGACATGAAATAATAAAACTAATTTGTAACTGCTATTGTATTATGATTCTTGTGGTGAAAATTTTTCAGAGCTGTTTTATTAATGGCTAAGTACCACAGAAAAAGTTTGGAACCTTTTTCCTTTCTGTAACCTATTTATATAATTTTGTGATAGGGAAAAATTGCACTAATTCAAATAATTAGTTTCTGTGCTTGGAAAATGTTCAACTTTTTACTGAAGCACACTTTAGAGTAGCTCTTGCTATATAAAAAGTTTCATACACAGAAACCCTGTAAAACATCCTGTAGAAATTAATCTTTATTAAACTATGTGTATCTTGTCCTATTTATTATGCTTTGTATCTTGCACAGTAAAATCTGAAAACTTTACAGTAACTCACATATGGATATATTAGCACCCTGTCAAACTTTTAGCTTCAATACATGAATGGTTTGTCCTGTATAAAAATAACTATGTTCTAGTAGTAGCTGGGTATTACCTTTTTCATAATTTTTTTGCTGCATGAAAATGTCTGAAATTTTTGTAGTGCTTTTGTCTCTGCATAATGTGCTCTAAATAAAAATTTCATCGCCAGGAGTTACTTAGTCCAGAAGTTGTGTTTAATCCATGTTGTGCTTAGAAAATTAACAATTGCCCAAAGAAATCTTAACTAAGTAACTTCACAACCAAATCGATGTTTTGTGGATTGCAACTTTGTCGTGAAGGAAAATAATCGTCTTATACCATCACTATAACTTACACTTGTGCATTCATATAGAATCAACTACTCTCGCCGAAGGAACGTATATGCTGGCGCCCGCGTCCGAGAGTGAGCAGCGTGAAGCTCAAGTAAATCTAACTGAAGCTTTCGAAGACCCGAGCCCGAGTTCGGATGAGCCCTAGACTAGCTTTTCCCAAGAAGGCAAGCCCCGGAGCATGAAGCCTATTTTTCTAAACTTATGCAACTTATTACTCTACTTCACTTGTGCATTAAGTTTGTAGGAGTTGAATGGAAACTTAGTTGCATGATCCTAGGTACCCATGCTCTGAACCCTAGATGTAAGGATCGATAGAATGCTATGCTAATAGGACTCCGGTAAAAGTCGACTGATTTCCTCTCACTCGCGAGAATATAGGAGTTGAATGTTTACTACATGCTGCAATCGTAAGGTCGACGGACGGGGCTATGGTACGATGTTATGTTGATGGTTGAGGCCCCGTCTGTTTAGTGAAAAATGCTAAGGCCACAGTGTGTGGTAGTGGTGGTTAAGTCTTTGAACGTACTAACCACATGCCGAGAATATGGTAATCGATAAGCTTAAGTACCTAATCGACCGGCAAGTGGACAACATCCCACCATCTCAACTTCGGTTCCATGCGCGCACATGGTGGGTACAGAGCTAGGCTCTATAGTCTCGGATGGTGGCCCTGATCCACAACCCAGGAAGAAAGGGGAAAACTTGCACGTGTGACTCTTTGAGTAACCACGTGACATGTGTTTAGGTTTCCCTTGCAAGGTTAAGAAATTCGATTCGAATCATCCGTTTCTCGCGGTTATTGAGACTGCTTGACTCTTTTACCACATAGAGTAAGAAGAGGAACAATGATGATGATTAATCTGGTTGGATGAAAAATTAATTCTTTCACCATGTATGATATTGGATAGTTGCTTACCTAGAATGGTTAAAGAAAACTAGAACTTGGAGCTAAAATTTGAAAGTAAGGACCTACTTATATACGCTTTTCGACAAAACAGACCCCTCAAGCCAAAAGCCTTGCATGTCTAGGAGTCGGCTAAGTATATACCAATAGTCGGGTAAGCCTTGTTGAGTATTAGTATACTCAGCCTTGCTTGTGGCTTGTTTTCAGTTGAAACTTTTAAGGATATGATTGCTAGTTTGACTTGGCCTTGTACCCTTCCTCCTGGTTGGTCGGTGGAATGGGATACGCCCCCGGCCAACGGTGATAATGCCGAGTGATGTCTCATACGGGCTTCATCGAGACATCGTGTATCGTCGAGTAGTTATCGTTATTTTTCCTCTACATTGAACTCTGAAGAACTCAATTATTTTGAACTCTGAAGTACCTTGTTTTACGAAATTGAACTCCGTTGTAATAATAATTTATGATGAACCCTGTGGTATAAAATTGTGGAATGTTGTATACTCTGGGCTCACCTTCATGTGAGTACATGTATGTGTGGTTTCGATCGGCAAAAACCATGGTTGTATCGGGAGGTTACCCGACAGACCAGTGGATTATTCCGTTTGAAGTGCGAGTTAGCCCTGATTGCCCTCGTGGTGATGGTTAGCGCGCTTGAGCCGGATTAATTCAGGTGGTTCTGCCACATGGTAGGTTTTAGATGGGGTGTCACCGAGATCTAGAACTCAAAGGTGCAAGGAACACAAAGATTTAGATAGGTTCGGGCCGCCAGAAGTGTAATACCCTACGTCTTGTGTGGTGGTTTGTATTGCCTTAGATGTGGATGGGTTTGGAGGGGGTCCCTACCTGCCCTTATATAGTCTGGGGGGATAGTGTTACAGAGATCCTAGCCATATATGATCTCAAGAGTCCTACCCGAGTACTATTCAGATAGTTTTCTTTTGTTCCGACTAGTCCTATTCGTGGCCGACTAGCTTATTCTAGAATATTCATGCCATGTGCACAATCCTGTGGCTCCGGGTCTGACAAGTCCACGAGCTCTTCGTAGCCGAGTACTGCAAGCTTCCGAGTACTTCTGAAGGCATCTTTGAGTTCTCCCGAACATTGTCTTGAAGGTGTCTTCCGAGTACTTCCTTGGCTACCTTGAGGTTGTGACGTGCTCATGCCCCAAGTAGTCTTCTTTTTATATTGGGTGCGATGAAACTCGCACTCCATATGGAGTAGGCCCCGTACCTTAGGTTGAATCAAAGAATCAGGCTGACGGTCAAATTAGTCTTGATTCTTACAGTATTTTTCTTCCAAAGAATTTGAAAAATAAGCCATTGATGACTTTGTCCTGCAGCCCCGAGCCTTGAATCCAAATCCCAAGGTTTGGAAAAAGGATCCAAGATATCGTGGCATGCATTGTAAAAGAATTTGACTTGATGGTTAAAATGGGTAAATTGGTTCAGAAATTTGAAAATCTCTTTTTTCGGAATGACATCCCTGAAAAAATGGTTAAGCAAATAACTTCCTCAAAGAAATCCCTAATTACCGCTCAAATCAAATCGTATCCCGAGAAAAACTCTTCAGCTTCTGCACAGTGACCGTTGGCCTTCCATAGTAGCACCTGCTGGTTATTTAACCGCGTGGTAAACCTAGGGTTTTCACCCTTTTACTTGCCAGCCTTCTTGACCTTGCATTTTAGATCTGCTTTCGCAAGAACCCTAGCACCGCCGTCATCCAGCCAGATCTGCCATTTCACTTTAAATTCGTAGTCACACTGCCTTGTCTCACATCTGCACAAGACAGAAACTTCTTCTCCGCGAGCTCCTGAGTGTATCCGCCTGAAGTGCCTCATCAATTTAAGAGCAAAGATGCTGAGGGCCAGCACTACTGGGAGGGGTAGAAGTAAGAGGAAAACACGCGATGGGGATCAGTCTCCGCCTTCTAAGGCTATGAGAACTTATGCTAGCGACGATGGAGGATGGAGACGATCCAAGTGCGCCGAGAAAGACCTTCTTCGGCTAGTTGCAGAGGGGCTCCTCTAGGAGAAAAGAATGGTGGAGTGGCATCCTGCTGGTAAAGATGATCCCCCCTGCGAACTCACCGGTGAAACCGTTTGTTTTACTCTCTTTGCCGAGCGGGGATTGGCCCTCCCGCCTTCTGAATCCGAACTCCATAGTTCATATTTCCATTATTGTTCACTTATGTGAAGCTTTTCTGGTCATCCAACCCCATTTCAATCTATTCTGGTACCTCATCCAGTTGAAGCCGCAGCCAGATGCGGATCATCCAAAACAAGTAGGCGGAGATGGGTTCCAAATTTGTCAGAATCTTGTAGAGAATTATATTGATTACTCGACTCCAGATAGTTTATCGGGGTGGCACGCCATGTGGTTCTATATAGGAAACAACAAATCTGGTCTACCTTAGAGAGTAGATGTCCCTCCCATGTACGAGAGCTACTAGGTGGAGGACCTTGTCGACATCCCTGAGTTGGTCCAAAGGGTCCATGCCCTCAGGGACAAAGGAGTCACCGGGGCTTCTGTCGCTTACTCCTTCTTCGAGCGCTGCATCCAGCCGCTCCAAAGGAGGGTCACCTATGGTTATGAATATCGTGAGACTGCCGACCCATCCCAGATGACCAAGGACATGCCCTCGACGGAGGAGATCATGCGGCACAGTAGGGCTTTCTGATGTATTCTGTTGCAGTTGCTCGGCCTCCTCGTCATTCTCCGGGTTCTCTGCCGCGCCTGCTGCAGTGAGTCCAGCATCAGGGGCATCTGTAGGTGCAGGCAGAGGCGCCACTTCTACTCGGCCCAGGTCTTGAGACCCGGGGGCTGGCGACTTGACTGCTGGTCATGGCGGGTGCGGGTTATGCGGTTTCGTGGGCACGCTCCTCCAGCACTACAACATCTATCTGCTCCATCGGCTGGGTGGCTGGAGTAGTCGAGGCTGTTGAGTTGGAGGCAGAGGGTCTTGACCCCTTCTTGTAGGCTCACTGCCGAACTTCTTCAAGCTCTCGCCAGCAGAGGATTTTCTGCAGAAAGAAGTCAATATCAGACAAGGCTACATCTACGGGCTCTCGAGGATTACTACTCGGGTACTTACCCTGCAAATTTCTTTAAGGGAAGCATCCTTGGGATGAAAAGTTCCTTGGGCGCGGCCAAAATATTGGGGCAAGGTGGAGTAACTTCCTTGGTCACCGAGGGCGAATCCTGCCCCGGTGCCAGGTTTCCTTCCCAGGTTTCATCTTCAACCCCTTGCCTCGGGGGCTCGGGGTTATTAGCGGCAACTCTGCCGATTTCACTCAAATCAGTACTCGGGGAGAAAAGAAGATTGATAGAAGAATCATCAACTCAACAAGATTCTCACTCGCGATACTGCTCGACGTCACTGGTAATGGATATGATAGCTTTCCGCTTTCGAGAGGCGGTGCGCTGCCAGCGTGGTGGGCTCGTGATTGCCTCATCCCGAGGGGGCCTCAACGTCTCTTGGGCGGCCGGCTCATCGTCCTCTGGGAGGGGCGGGTGCGAGACAAACCGCGCTAGATCATCCAGCATCGACAATCTGGGCAATCAAGCAACTGCCAACAAGAACTCTATAGAGTACTAAGCTCGACAACAGGTCTTAAACACTTACTGCATTTGGCGGATCCTTGGCGTTGAACAGCTTCGGAACATACGGCTCGGAGTAGCTGATCCAACTTTAGAGTTGCTTTTAGATCCTCTGCTGCATCCGAACAAGGTGTCCTATATGATGGAGTTCGGACATCGCTTCTTTGAGTACACCAAATTAAGTAGTCGTATTGTCTGTCGTATAGATGTTATTGAGAGCTGTAAGCTGATATTGTGTCATTTGCTGAGTAGGATGTTGTCTAGAGATCCAAGGAGAAATCGCAAATGTTGAGGGCCGTCGGCAGCAGACTTCAGTGATCAGGTGATCACCTGGGTAATTCCCCCTGGAGGGGGTTCCTATCCGCCCTTATATAGTCTGTGGGGACAGGTTTACATGAAAGTCCTAGTCGGATACAAGCCCTAGAGTCCTACCCGAGTACTTTTTTTGTAGTTCCCTAATGTATCTGACTAGTTTTACTACTATAAGAGTAGTCCTACTGCACTACGAATAGTTACACCAGATGTAGGGTGTGGGCCATGTCCCATCCCGTATCCTAGGAAAAGTATGCGATGTGTACAGACCCGTGTACCCGGGTCTAACAAACCCCCGAGCTTTTCGTAGTCGACTAATGCAGGCGTCCGAGTACTTCTGAAGGCATCTTCAAGTTCTCTCGAACTTCATCTTGAAGGTGTCCTCCGAGTACTTCCTTGGCTGCGTCGAGGCTGTGAGGTGCTCATGCCCCGAGTAGTTTGTCAAGTCTTCTTTTATATGGGGTGCGATTAAACTCGTACTCCATATGGAGTAGCCCCCGAGCCTTAGGTTGACTCGTAGAATCAGGCTGAGGGTCAATTTAATCTTGAGTCTTCTGTCCTTATCTTTCGCAGATTTGAAAAATAAGCCGCTGATGACACGTGTCCCGCAGCTCCCGAGCCTTGAATCCAAATCCCCAAGTTTTAGAATAAAGGATCCAAAGAATCGTGGCATGCTATCTTCATTGCTGAGAGCCGTGTGGTATTCAGCCCCTGAGCCTGGGAGCTAGATGAGACGCATAGGATATGCCTAGTAGTCGGTGGTGCCAGCCCCCGAGCTTAGGTATTGGCCAATTTGCCTCTGAATCTTGAACTGTCGATGAAGCCGACTTGTTGGAGTCGAGTCCGACTAGTTGTGTAGGCGAGACGAGTAGTCGAAGTACTCGCCAGCGTGTCGTCAAGCAGAGTCGATTCCGACTAGCTTGTAGCCGCAACGTGCAGTCAAAGTAGTCGCCAGCGTGTTGCGGTGCATTGTTGATGAACCCAGCTAGTCGGAGTCGAATCCGACGAGTAGTGGTTGTAGTTAGCGACATGTAGCCGATCGTTCTCGTGAAATCGGAGCAGTCGTTGGTGATTGTTGATGAAGCCAACTGATCGGAGTTGAACCTGACTCGCCCAACAACACGGTCCAGATCAAGTCCCCTGCAAGGTAAACATAAAAGTATGTTGTAACTGATAGACATGAAACCGTGTTAGGAGCGTTACCCTATCAATAAACTCCATGTATAACTAGTCGAAAACTAGAAAACAAAAAAATACTGAAAGTATGGGTGCGAGGGCCCTTCAGTAACATAGAGCACTAGTAGTCTGAACGTTACTGGAAGTATGGGGTTAAAACCCCTTTAGTAACATAAGATACTAGTCAGTAACTAGTAATCGGAATGTTACTGGAAGTACGGGAGCGAGGCCCCTTCAGTAAAATACGCGCAATACTAGTCGAGAACTAGTAAACGGAGTGTTACTGGAAGTATGGGAGCGAGACCCCTTCAGTAATCTACGCGTAGTACTAGTCGAGAACTAGTAAACAGAGTTATACTGGAAATTGGAAATGAAGCCCCTTCAGTAAACTACTCGTAGTACTAGTCGAGAACTGGTAAATGGAGTTGTACTGGGAGTATGGGAGCGAGGCCCCTTCAGTAAAATATGTGTAGTACTAGTCGAGAACAAGTACACTGAGTGTTACTGGAAGTATGGGAGCGAGGCCCCTTCAGTAAACTACGCGTAGTACTAGTCGAGAACTAGTAAACGGAGTATTACTGGAAGTATGGGAGCAAGGCCCTGTGACACCCTAGGTGTCTAAAAGACTAAACAAATATCCAAACCATGAAATCAGTCACAAAAAAGCAAGAGAAGTATGAAACAACCTATCAAATCTACCTTTCAAGCAAATGAATATGTGTACATGTATAAATGCATAAACATTTGAAATCTTGCAAACAAACCCTGGTAACTTTCAAAGTTGCTCACAAATGACTCCAAAAATTTAATGGCACATCTGTCATAACAAGAGCAACAAAAGTCTAGTTGAACTCAAGGGCTAACAGTGCAAATATTCACATGAAATGATGTGTCATTTAAATACTTCTTTTCAGAAATTTAAAATAACTTTTTATACATTGCTCAAATGGACATAGTCATAAAAGAGAAGATGTTTATCTTGAAAAGTTGAACAAAAATGGTATTCAAATGTTTTTGTTTTGAGCTTGGGAAGAATGAGTTTTAGCTCCTTTTTCACCTAGGCCCCTGTTGTTTTTGTTTGCTGCACATAAGACCCATCATCTTCTCCCTCCTCTCTCCTCCTCATCCCCCTGCCTCCCTGTCGCACGACCGCGGCACCACCTGGCTGCCGGCGCCAGTGAGGTAGCTGTGCCCCCGGTTTTGCCCCTGGTTTTGCCTTCCCCAGCGGCTCGAGCCCAGGCCACCATCTCTCCCCTCGCGCCTATAAAAGCCCCACCCGAGGCCCCTGAGCTCGACGCCCCAACCCCAACTCTGGCGAGATGCCACCCGTGCGTGGATGCACCACTCTGCCCAACCGGCCCTTCCCTTCGCTCTTAAGGTCGCGCCAGCTGCCCAGCTCGTTTCCCCTCCCCTCGCCCTGCCTATAAAAGGGGCAGCCGAGCCCCTTCTTGCACGAACACCCGAAACAGCTGCCATTGCTACTAGCAAGCTCGAGTTCATCTTGGAGCTCCCACCCCGGACCTCCCTCCACCCAAAATGACTCTCCAGTGAGCTTCCCCACCTCCCACTGGAGCTTCCAAGCCCGGCCACGCCACCCCTGCCCTGCTGGAACAGTGCCAGCGCCGCCACCAACTACCGCCGCCTACTGTCTACCGTGGAGGACCCTGCTCCAGCCGTCCCCGAACCCCACCAACGCCACAAATCGGTGCGCCCCGGCCCCCTCTCCGTTTCCCCCAACTTCCTCCTCGCCGCCGACTAGTTTCCTTACCGGAATTTGGCCGGCAGTCGCCGTGCCCCTATGCAAAGGACCCAATTGCTTCGATTTCAATCATTCCGAGAAGCTTTCTGTAAATCTCAGGGACTCATGTGTAAACCTGAAACTAGAACTTTGAAAACAAATCTATTAAGTTTGAAGATGCAAAACAACTCACAGAAAAACCCTAAGAACACAAACTAAGATGTTCTGGAATCCTTAAATTAAGATCTACAACTTTGTAAAAGGATCTTGGGCTGTTTCCACATAATTTTTGTTGTCGATTTAAATCAAGTTTAAATGTCTTTTAATTTTGGATGGTAGCTTCAGTACTAGGAGTATAGTCTCTCATAAAAAATTCATGCACTAAATCCAAGCATAGCTAGTTGTTTCGAGTAATTTTGTTATATGCTAGATCCAGTTTAAGCAAAAATGTTAGCCTCTGAATCTTGCATAAGAAAAATCTGCAACATTTACAGTAGACTACTCATGCAATTATGTCTGTTCAGTAAAATGTTGAGCACCAATTGTTGTAGGAGTTGTTCTGTACAAATAGATCTTAATCCTAGCAGTAGTCGTTTAATATATTTTTCATGAATAACCTACTGAATGAAAATGACTAAAATTTTTACAATGAGTTGTATTTAAGTAACAAGCTCTGCATAAAAATCTCAAACTTCCTCTACGAGTAGTTTTGCATAAAAATCTCAACCCAGAAACTACCTCTACGAGTAGTTTTGCAACCCAGAAACTACCTCAACGAGTAGTTTTGGTTAACCAATGCTTACTGTTAAGAATGGCCCTACGACTGGATAAAACCACTCACTCACTTAATGAAGATAGTCAATCCAGAAAAATACTCGATAAATGACTGCCCAGGGAAAAGAAAATAAAGTACTCAACTACTTAACTTAAGTTTTGACTACTTTCTAGTAAAATAATTATATTTTGTATCAGTAAAATCACTCATACATGTGCATGCACATAGATTCGACTACTCTCATGGACGGAACCTACAATCTAGTGCCCGAGTCCGAGAGTGAGCAGCGCGAAGCTCAAGTTAATCTAACAGAAGTCACTGAAGACCCGAACCAACGTTCGGAAGAACTCTCGACTAGTTTTCCTCAAGAAGGCAAGCCTCGGTGCATGATCTTAGTATTAAATTAATGCAACTACTGTTCCTTTTTACTTGTGCATTTAAGTTCATAGGAGTTGATTGGAACCCTAGTTGCATGATCCTAGGCACCAATGTAATGACTACTAGAACAGGAAGTTTGAGTAGTTGGTCTACTAATAGGTACGGTAAAAGTCGAGTGGTTTCCAGCCACTCGCGAGAATTATAGGAGTTGATTGATTTACCGCATACTGCAACTATAAGGTCGACGGGCGGGGCTGTGGTAAAGTACTCATAGTTGAGGCCCCGTCTAAGTAGAGAAAAATGCTAAGGCCGCAGTGTGTGGTAGCAGTGGTTAAGCGTTTGAACGTACTAACCACATGTTGAAAATAAGGTACTCGATAAGCTTACGTACCTGATTGGCCCAGCAAGTGGACTTTACTTCCACACTACTTGAACGAAGTTCTGATGGATATATACATGCGAGTGCAGAGCGTGGCTCTATAGTCGGGGAGGGTGCACCCTGATTGACAACCCGGAAAGAAAGGGGAAAAGTTGCTTGGGGTGACCCTTCGGTACTCCAAGCGTGTGTGTTAGGTTTGCCTTGCAAGGTTAAGAAATTCGATTCAAATCGTCCATTTCTCGCAGCTTAATACTCTTGCCACATAGAGTAACAAGAGGAACTATGGCTATGATGAAACTTGTTGGATGATTAAATGTTTTCCACCATGTTTGCTTAGAGATAGATGCTCACTTAGAAAGGTTAAATGAACTAGAATATTGAAAGCTAAAATATGAAATTAAGGACTCACTCTTTGTTGCTTTTCAGCAAAAAGAAACCCTAGAACCTTAGAGCCATGCATGCTTAGTAATCGGTATTTACATACCACTAGTCGGGTAAGCCTTGCTGAGTATTAGTATACTCAGCCTTGCTTGTGGAAATGTTTTCAGGTGTGTATTTTGAAGATATGATAGCTGGTTTGACTTGGCTGTGTGCTTTGCCGCCTGGTTGGTCCGTGGAGTGGGATCCATCCTTGGCCAATAATGACTCTGCCGAGTGATGCCACGTATGGGCTTCATCATGGTATCCAAATCGACGCTAGATGATCGTGATTTCTTTCCGCTGCTGTTAGACTCTAAATAAAATTTCTATGTTTGAACTCTAAAGTACTCATTTGATAAACTCGACTTGTAATAATTGATTTCTGACTTGTGAGATAAAATCTATGGAATGTTGTAATCTCTGGACTTGCCTTCGTGCCAGTTATGTGTATGCTTTGTTTTGATCGAAATATTAAGTGGTCACATCGGGATTTACCCTACAGACTGTCGGATTACTCCGTTTGAAGTGCATGGTAGCCGGTTCATCTTTATGCATGATGGTTAATGCACTTGAGCCGGGTTAATTCGGGCGGTTTTGCCACTGCTGGTATCAGAGTGAAAAGCGTACACCAGATTATTCAACATACCTTAAAATAAGTTTTCTAAAACTTGACCACAAAACTCCAATTTGAAAAATGCGTTGGACTCGTTAAGGATTATATCTAGCTCATAAAGTCCTATGGGAATATAACTAGGTGGTAATATAAATTAGGATATATATATCTATGTGTGTTTTCTACACTAACCGCAAGTACGATAGGTTAAGAACGAAGAGAGCTCGACTGGTTATTATAGGGACAGACGTACTATTTAAGCCACCGAAATAACTCTGTAAGGCCAAGTTAATGACCACTGTGAAGTTGTGAGGACGGAAAGGTCGTGCATGCTGCATATTCTTAAATTCCAATAAAAACTGAGTTATGGATGAATTGTACAAAAAAAAATCCACCCCAAAATAGCTAAATCATTGACCAAAGTTCAACTAAGTTCCTGTTGTTTTCTGTCCAATCTAAGGATATAGTTATCTTAGAGTATGATCTAGCTTTGGGTTTGACTAGCAAAGTTGTGCACGAGTACCTTAGGAATGCTCTGGTAACTTTTGCGACTAGTTGCACATCACCTGCAAAAGTTTTGCTCAGTTTTGTTGCACATCAACCCCGCGTGGCTCGCCATTGAGACAGAAGTAGCCAAAGTGGTCGAAAATGTTGTTATAGTAGTCGGATGTGAGGCTCAAGGAGCTGGAAATATAGTCGACGTATCGAAAAAGTAGTCGTACTAGTCTAAAATACAGTACAAGATGGCCATGATGTACTCGTAGTAAATAGAAGTGTAACTAAAGCAGTCGGAGACGTAGTCCTCAGAGGTAAAGATGATGCAGTCGGAGAGCAGTCGAAGCAGTCATCGATACAGTGTAGACGAAGTTGTAGTCGTACTAGACAGAGGTGCAACCAAAGCAGCCGGAGGTATAGTCGTAGTAGCCGGAGATAAGGTGGAACCAGTCGGATATGCAGTCGAGGTAGTCGAAGATACAGTGTAGTTGTACAGTTCAAGAAGTTGAAGATGTAGTCGAAGGAGTGGTAGACGTTGTCGAAGCAGTCGAAGATTTGGTCGAAGGAGTTGTAGATGTAATGAAGCAGTCAGTGATGTAGTCAAAGCAGTCGTATGGTAGTCGATGCAGTCAGAAATGTAGTCCATGTAGTCGATGAGGGAGCCGTAGCAGTCAAAGTTGTGGTCCTGGTATACGGAAATAAAGACGAAGTAGTCAAGAATGCACCCAAAGAAGTCGGATTAGTAGTCCTGGTAGTCGGAAATGCAGTCGGAGATGGAGTAGTCGGAGGTGTTTTGAATGCCACAGTTTCAGGCCACCAAATCTCCTGATCACCACCAACCTTTGTAAGTGTTCAGATAAACAGAATGTGAGTTATGGAATTTCTCATAACCAGCCGCAGATTGCATACCCATTTGTATCAAGCCTATCAAGTTCTACATTTTTCCGTACTATCTTTTTGAACCACGGGAGAATTATGAAGCCTTTGCGGATATTAAACCTCCATGTTTCAGATGGTTGGGGCAACACATGGAAATCCTGATGGATTCGGAGCGAGCGACAACAGGTCGCAGCAGACGCCGCCACTGCCACCGCCACCTAGTCTGGTGGAGGTGATGGACGCTCAAACCGAATTGCTCCGACAACTTGTTCAGGGGCAGCAATCCCATCATCAGTAGCGGGGTGCGCACAATGTAACCCAACCTCAAGTTGTTGGTTACCCGGATTTCTTTGGAATGCAGCCCCCTCTGTTTAATAAGACGGAAGAACCATTGGATGCAGACGCTTGGATTCGTACCATTGAATCCAAGTTTGCCTTATTGACACTGCCATGTTCTGAAGCCAACAAAGCTTGATTTGCCGCGCAGCAGCTTCGTGGTACTGCGCGTATATGGTGGGACAACTATTTTGCCATACTTCCAGCAGATCATGTTGTCACTTGGGATGAATTCAAAAATGCGTTCCGAGCCCACCATATCCCAGAAGGACTCATGGAAAGGAAGTTGAATGAGTTTCTGGCTCCTACTCAGGGTACCTGCACTGTGCTTCAGTACGCTCAGGCGTTCAACAACCTTTCTCAGTACGCGGGTTATCATGCTAACACGGATGCCAAGAAACGGGATCCTTTCCGCAGAGGTCTTAATACCAAGCTCAAGGAACGTCTAAATCCTATCAAAACGGACACTTAAAATGAGCTGGTTAATTTGGCAATCACCCAAGAGGATTGCATTTTGGCCCATCATGCAGAAAAGAAGAGGAAGGCTCCAGCTGTACCCTCGAGTGATCAGCCAATGAGGTATCATTTAGTGCAGAATGCAGCACCTAAAGCTCTTCAGAATGACCCTCAGCCAGGGCGATGGATTATCAGGCCCCCTCAGCAACAGGGTGTGGCAAGACCCCCTGCTCCACAACCAAATGGACAAAGGCCGAACACACATCAGCCAACCCGCCAGAATAACACAAACGGATGTTTCAACTGTGGGAGTTCAACTCACTTTGTTCGAGATTGCCCTCAGTCCAGACAGCAAGCTTAGGGCCAAGGCTCCAATACCAACAACAGAAACCAAGGTAAGAAGCAGACTATTCAGGTCAAGCGTGGGCGGATCAATTTCACCACCCTTTGCAGAGCTTCCTGATGGCGCACCAGTAATGACGGGTACATTTTCTATCCAACGCAAGCTCGCGGTTATATTATTTGACTCTAGTGCATCACATAGTTTCATTAGTGCAAAATTCGGTGCAAAAGTAGGTTTGGATTTCTGCCACACAAAAGGGTCGTATATGATAGCTACACCGGGTGGAAAAGTTACTTCAAATCAACTCACAAGAAACGTGCCAATTAAATTGGGTAGCAAAATCATCAAAACCGACTTGATTCTTTTGGCACTTGAAGGCATCGATGTTATTTTGGGAGTAGATTGGATGACTCGGCATGGAGTAACCTTAGATCTTCCCTCCCGAGCCGTGGAAATCAATTCCCCGACCCAAGGAGCTACCACTCTATATTTTCCATTCCGAGAATGCACAAATTCATGCGCTCTCATGGAGGTCCGCTCCGAAATAGAAGGAATTCCGGTGGTACGCGAGTATGCCGATGTTTTTCTGGATGACTTACCCGGCATGCCACCAGATCGAGATATAGAGTTTGTCATTGAACTGCAGCCAGGCACTGCACCTATCTCTAAACGAACCTACCGAATGCCACCCAAGGAATTAGCAGAATTAAAAATACAGTTGCAAGAACTTCTAGACAAGGCTATATTCGTCCAAGTGCTTCACCTTGGGGTTGCCCAGCCCTATTTGTGAAGAAGAAAGACAATAGTTTGAGGTTATGTGTAGACTACCAGCCTCTCAATGCTGTGACTATGAAAAAAAAATATCCACTTCCTCGCATTGTTTCCATCGATGACATTCTTATTTATTCCAAGGATGAGGAGGACCATGCTAAACATTTGCACATTGTTCTCCAACGCCTCAGTGACCATCAGTTATATGCTAAGTTCTCCAAATGTGAATTCTGGTTGGATAGTGTGAAATTTTTGGGCCACACTATCTCCATTAATGGTATCTCAGTTGACCCCAGTAAAGTTCAAGAGGTTATGGATTGGAAACCTCCCACTTCCGTTCATCAGATTCGTAGTTTTCTTGGTTTAGCCGGTTATTATCGCCGCTTCATTCCGAATTTCTCCAGAATTTCTAAACCTATGACCGAACTGTTGAAGAAGGGAGTAAAATTTTTGTGGACTTTTTCACAATCTTCATCCCACATAAATTTTACTCCCTTCTTCAACAGTTCGGTCATAGGTTTAGCAATTCTGGAGAAATTCGGAATGAAGCGGCGATAATAACCGGCTAAACCAAGAAAACTACAAATCTGATGAACGGAAGTAGGAGGTTTCCAATCCATCACCTCTTGAACTTTACTGGGGTCAACTGAGATACAATTGCTGGAGATAGTATGGTCCAAAAATTTCACACTATCGAACCAAAACTCACATTTGGAGAACTTAGCATATAACTGATGGTCTCTGAGGCGTTGGAGAACAATGTGCAAATGTTTTGCATGGTCGTCCTTTTTCTTGGAATAAATAAGAATGTTGTCGATGAAAACCACGACAAACTTGTCAAGCTCCGGCATAAAAACCGAATTCATGAGATACATGAAGTAGGCAGGAGCATTTGTGAGACCAAAAGACATGACGAAGTACTCATATAGTCCATATCGAGTGGAGAAAGCGGTCTTTGGAATATCACATGGTCGAATCTTGATTTGATGATATCCGGAACGAAAATCAATCTTGGAAAAGATTTTTGCTCCAGATAACTGATCAAAAAGAACATCAATGCGAGGATGTGGATATTTGTTTTTGATAGTCACCGCATTGAGAGGCCAGTAGTCTACACATAAGCTCAAACTATTATCTTTCTTCTTCACAAATAAGGCTGGGCAACCCAAGGTGAGGCACTTGGACGGATATAGCCTTTGTCAAGAAGTTCTTGCATCTGTATTTTTAATTCTGCTAATTCCTTGGGTGGCATTCGTAGGGTCATTTAGAGATAGGTGCAGTGCCTAGCTGCAGTTCAATGACAAACTCTATATCTTGATCTAGTGGCCTGCCGGGTAAGTCATCCGGCAAAACATCGGCATACTCGCTTACCACCGGAATTTCTTCTAATTCGAAGTGGTAGCTCCTTGGGTTGGGAATTGATTTCAACGGCTCGGGAGGAAAGATCTAAGGTTACTCCATGCCGAGTCATCCAATCTACTCCCAAAATGATATCGATGCCTTCATGTGCCAAAAGGATCAAGTCGGTGTTGATGACTTTGCTACCTAATTGAATTGTTACATTTTTTATGAGTTGATTTGAAGCAATTTATCACCCGGTGTAGCTATCATATACGACTTTCTCATGTGACAGAAATCCAAACCCACTCTTGCACTGAATTTTTCACTAATGAAACAACATGATGCACCAGAGTTAAATAATATAACTGCGGGCTTGCGGTGGATAGAAAATGTACCCGTCATTACTGGTGCGCCATCAGGAAGCTCTGCCAAGGTGATGAAATTGATCTGCCCTCGCTTGACTTGAATAGTTTGTTTCTTGCCCTAGTTTCTGTTGTTGGTATTAGAGCCTTGGCCCTGAGCCTTGGCCGAACAAAGTGAGTAGAACTCCCACATTTGAAACATCGGTTTGTGTTACTCTAGCGGGGTGGCTGCTGTGTATTCGGCCTTGGACCATTTGGCTGTGGAGCAGGGGGTCTTGCCACACCCTGTTGTTGAGGGGGCCTGAAAATCCAACGCCTTGGCTGAGAGGCATTCTGAAGAGCTTTAGGTGCTGCATTCTGCACTAAACGATACCTCGGTGGCTGAGTACTCGAGGGTCCAGCTGGAGCCTTCTTCTTCTTTTCTGCACGATGGGCTAAAATTCAATCCTCTTGGGTGATTGCCAAATTAACCACCTCATTATATGTGTCCGTTCTGATGGGATTTAGATGTTCCTTGAGCTTGGTATTAAGACCTCTGTGGAAACGATCACGTTTCTTGGCATCCGAGTCAGGATGATAACCCGCATACTGAGAAAGGTTGTTGAATGCCTGAGCGTACTAAAGTACAGTGCGGGTACCTTGAGTAAGAGCCAGGAACTCATTCAACTTCCTTTCCATGAGACCTTCTGGGATATGGTGGGCTCGGAACGTATTCTTGAATTCATTCCAAGTGACAACATGATCTGCCGGAAGCATGGCAAAATAGTTGTCCCACCATATACGCGCAGTACTGCGAAGCTGCTGTGTGGAAAATCGAGCTTTGTTGGCTTTAGAACATGTCAGTGTCAATAAGGCAAACTTGGATTCAATGGTACGAATCCAAGCGTCCGGATCCAATGGTTCCTCCGTCTTGTTAAACAGAGGTTGCTGCGTTCCAAAGAATTCCGAGTAACCAGCAACTTGAGGTTGGGGTGCATTGTGCACACCCCGCTGCTGATGACGGGATTGCTGCCCCTGAACAAGATGTCGGAGCAATTCGGTTTGAGCGGCCATCACCTCCACTAGACCAGGTGGCAGTGGCAGTGGCGGCGTCTGCTGCGACCTGCTGCCGCTCGCTCCGAACCCATTAGGATTGCCACGTGTTGCCCCAACCATCTGAAATATGGAGGTTTAATATCAACAAAGGCTTCATAATTCTCCCATGATTCAAAAGATAGTACGGGAAAATGTAGAACTTGATAGGCTTGATGCATGTCAATATGTCCATTGGCATCCTCCAAATCAATGTTGAGGTCATGGATCTGCTCTTCCAAGAACACAATCATCGCCTTGTGCTCACCCATGGTGGTATCTAGTGTCTGCACTTGGCCTTCAAGCTGGTCAATTCTACCATCTCGATCACCAATCTCCTCAACCAAGTCCTGCATCTGCTCGTCCCTCAAGTTAACTGCCCACTGGAAGAACTGAGCAAGGTCTATCACCTTTGCCATTCCTTTACTCTGAATTGCCTGCAGTCGGTAGAGTGCATTCATGCACACCGGACTGAAAAGACTTTGGTCTCGACAGGAATCTGATCTACCATGTGGCCTAGATGTGCCAATCTGTAGAGGGTCGCTCTCGCTGACTGTCGGAAACAGACCAGCTGGAGCCAAGATCACCTCCAATGGATGCTGCTCACAAAAAGTGGTGAGCGCCTTCATTGCTGCTGCCTCCCACGAGTCAATGAGGCGGTGTCCGACTACTTCTGTCTCAATGGCGAGCCACGTGGGGTTGAGTGGGTGCTAGGGAATGGTCACGCGCACACGGCACCAACGGACACCCGTCTCCATGAATTCCTGCCCCACATAAAGAGGCGGATTCGGGTACCCAGCAGCGCTCAACATGCCCCAAAAAATGGAGGGGAAGCCCTCCCAATGCAAGCACGCTAAGTGCGCATGTCCTTCCTCGTCAACCACCATAAGAACCCAATCAACCATCTGATTCAAAAGCTTAAAGGGTGAGATAACAAAAACTGTTGCTCAATAAAATAAACAGATTCTGGACAGTGCACAAAACTGAGCATAACTTCTGCAGGTGATGTGCCAAAAAGTCTCAAAAGTTACCAGAGCATACCTAAGGTACTCGTGTACAGCTTTGCTGGTCAAACCCAAAGCTAGATCAGATTCTAAGATAACTATATCCTTACATTTCTAACTTACTATCCAGTCGGAAATTCCAGAAAACTAAGGGCTAGTGTTTTGTAAACCTGGGAAAAATCTATCTGGCCAAAAATTACCAACTTTTAATAGGAGATTATTTACTCAATTTACAACAACTTTTATTTTGAACTCCTGTAGATAAGGTCATTTGTTATGGTTAATAAATGGATTTCCTTAGATGGGACAGAAAACAACAGGAACCAAGATGAGCTTTGGTTAGTGATTTTTCTATTTTGGGTGTGAATTTTGTCCAGTTCATCCATAACTCAATTTTTATTCGAATTTAAAGATATGCAGCATGCATGACCTTTCCGTCCTCACAACTTCACAGTTGCCATTAACTTGGCCTTACAGAGTTAATTCAGTGGCTTAATTTAGTACGTCTCTATAATACCTAGTCGAGCTCTCTTCGTTCTTAACCTATCGTACTCGCGGTACTCGCGGTTAGTGTACCCTCAGGAACTCTCATATATATATATATATATATATATATATATATATATATATATATATATATATATATATATATTGCCACCTAGCTATATTCCCATATTCCCATAGGGCTTTACGAGCTAGATATAATTCTTAACGAGTCCAATGCATTTTTCAAATAGGAGTTTTGTGGTCAAGTCTTATAAAATTTATTTTTAAGGTTTGTTGCATACTCTGGTGTACATTTTTCGCTCTGATACCAGATGTGGCAGAACCGTCTGAATTAACCCGGCTCAAGTGCACTAACCATCATCCATAAAGATGAATCGGCTGCCATGCACTTCAAACGGAGTAATCCGACAGTCTGTCGGGTAAATCCCAATGCGACCACTTAATATTTCAATCGAAACAAAGCGTACACATAACTCGCACGAAGGCAAGTCCAGAGATTACAACATTCCATAGCTTTTATCTCACAAGTCTGACATCACTTATTAAAAGTCGAGTTCATCAAACGAGTACTTTAGAGTTCAAACATAGAAACTTTATTCAGAGTTTAACAGCAGCGGGAAGAAAACACGATCATCTATCGTCGATTTGGATACCACGGTGAAGCCCATATGTGGCATCACTCGGCAGAGTCATTGTTGGCCGGGGACGGACCACAGACCAACCAGGCGGTAAAGTACACGGCCAAGTCAAACCAGCTATCATATCTTCAGAAGACACACCTGAAAACATTACCACAAGCAAGGCTGAGTATACTAACAAGCAAGCGAATACCGACTCCTAAGAATGCATGGCTCTAAGGTTCTAGGGTTTCCTTTTCTGAAAAGCAAAAGAGAGTAAGTCCTTAATTTCATATTTTAGCTTTCAATATTCTAGTTCATTTAACCATTCTAAGTGAGCATCTATCTC
This sequence comes from Panicum miliaceum, assembly GCA_032594955.1. NCBI lineage: Eukaryota > Viridiplantae > Streptophyta > Magnoliopsida > Poales > Poaceae > Panicum > Panicum miliaceum. Next base: position 25,955,537 of record CM064066.1, on the reverse strand, counting down.
TAAACCAAACATGGCGGAAAACATTTAATCATCCAACAAGTTTCACCATAGTCATAGTTCCTCTTGTTACTCTATGTGGTAGAAGTATTAAGCTGTCTCAATTACCGCAAGAAACGGACGATTCGAATCGAATTTCTTAACCTTGCAAGGTTAACCTAAACACACATCACGTGGTTACTCCTAGAGTCACACATGCAACTTTTCCCCTTTATTCCCATTTCATGGATTAAGGCCACCGTCCTCGAGTACAAGAGGTCCACGAACCACGGACGGCGCCGGGCCATGGCTACTCTTGCACTCACCATTGGGCCCATGGGAATAGCGTCAAGACGGTGGGAGGTCTATCCACACACCGGTTCAATCAGATACTTAAGCTTACCGATTACCATATTCTCGGCATGTGGTTAGTACGTTCAAACGCTTAACCACCACTACCACACACTGCGGCCTTAGCATTTTGCACTACTCAGACGGGGCATCAACCATGAGTACCGTACCACAGCCCCGCCTGTCGACCTTATAGTTGCAGTATGCGGTAAAACATTCAACTCCTATAATTCTCGCGAGTGGCAGGAAACCACTCGACTTTTACCGTACCTATTAGCAGAGCAACTACTTGGACTTCCTATACTAGTATTCATTACATTGGTGCCTAGGATCATGCAGCTAGGGTTCCAATCAACTCCTATAAACTTAAATAAACTTAAATGCACAGGTAAAAAAGGAACAGTAGTTGCATTAATTAAATACTAGGATCATGCACCGGGGCTTGCCTTCTTGGGCAAAACTAGTCGGGAGTTCTTCCGAATGTTGGTTTGGGTCTTCAGCGACTTCTGTTAGATTAACCTGAGCTTTGTGCTGCTCACTCTCGGACTCGGGCACCAGATCTTAGGTTTCATCGGTGAGAGTAGTCGATTCTATATGAATGCACATGTATGAGTGGTTTTACTGATACAAGATAATAATTATTGCACTATAAAGTAGTCATTCGACAGAACTCAATTTAAGTAGTCGAGCACTTTATTTTCTTTCCTCTGGGCAGTCATTTATCGAGTACTTGGCTGGCTTAACTGACTTCATTAAGTGAGCGAGTGGTTTTGTCATGTCGTATGGCCATTTTTAACAGTAAGCATTGGTTAACCTAAACTACTCGTAGAGGTAGTTTCTAGGTTGAGATTTTTATGCAGAGCTTGTGCAAAATTACTCATAGAGGTAGTTTCTGGGTTGAGATTTTATGCAAAACTACTCGTAGAGGTAGTTTCTGGGTTGAGATTTTATGCAAAACTACTCATAGAGGTAGTTTGAAATTTTTATGCAGAGCTTGTTACTTAAGTACAAACTCACTGTAAAAGTGTTAGCCTTTTTTATTCAGCAGGTTAATTATGAAAAGTTCATTAAACGGCTACTGCTAGGATCAAGATCTATTTGCACATAACAAACCATGCAAGAACTGGTGCTCAACTTTTTAGTGAACAAACCTACTCACATGAGTAGTCTACAGAAAATTTTGTAGGATTTTCCTATGCAAGAATCAGAGGCTAACATTTTAGTTTAAAAGGATCTAGCATATAACAAAAGTTCTCGAAACAACTAGTTGTGATTTGATTCAGAGCTTGAAATTTTTATGAAAGACTATACTCTTAGCACTGAAGCTACCTTCCAAAACTCATGAGCAGTTCTTTCCTGAAACTCTTGGAATGAATAAAAGACATTTAAACTTCATTTAAATCCACATCTAAAATTATGTGGAAACAGTTCAAGATCCTTTTATCAAGTTGTAGATCTTAACTTAAGGAGTCCAGAACATCTTAGTTTGTGTTCTTAGGATTTTTCTGTGAGTTGTTTTGCATCTTCAAAGTTAATAGATTGGTTTTCAAAGTTCTAGTTTTAGGTTTACAAATGAGTCCCTAAGATTTACAAAAATCTTCTCAGAAAGATTGAAATCGAAGCAAAAGGGTCCTTTGCACAGGGGAACGGCGACTGCCGGCCAAATTCCGGCGACTAGGGTCGCCGGCGGTGAGGGGTGAAGGTGGGAGAGGCAAGAGGAGAACAAACCGCACCTGTTAGAGGCCTTGGGTGGGGAAGTGGTGGACCGAGGCAGCTTGCCGATGGTGGCACAGAGCCATGCTCCGGTGAGGAAGAGGGCGCGGGGACCGGCTGTGCAGCTTCGGGTTGAGGCGGAGAAGGTGGTAGAAAAGTTGGTTTGGACAATGTGGGGGTGGAGTGGTGCATCTACGCGTAGGTGACTGCTCGCCGGAGTTGGTGTTGGGGGCGACGAGCTCAGGTACCTCTGGTAGGGCTTTTATAGGTGATGGGACAGGGCAGTGGGAGGAGACAGGAGGGAGAAGATGATGGGACTTAAGCGTGAAAAACAAAAACAACAGGGGTTTGGGTGGAAAAGGGAGCTAAAACTCATTCTTCCCAAGGTCAAATCAAAAACATTTGAATACCAACTTTGTTCAACTTTTCAAGATATACATTTTCACTTTTATGACTATGTTCATTTGAGCAATGTATAAAAAGTTATTTTGAATTTCCAAAAACAAGTATTTAAATGACACGTCATTTCATGTGAATTTTTGCATTGTTAGCCCTTGAGTTAAACTAGACCTTTGTTGCTCTTGTTATGCAGATGTACCATTAAATTTTTAGAGTCAGTTGTGATCTACTTTGAAAGTTACAAGGGTTTGTTTGCAAGAGTTCAAATGTTTATGCTTATATACATATACACATTTGCTTGAAAGGTAGATTTGATAGGTTATTTCATACTTCTCTTGCTCTTTTGTGACTGATTTCATGTGGTGGATCTTTTTTTAGTCTTTCAGACACCTAGGGTGTCACAGGCCCCTTCAGTAAACTACGTATAGTACTAGTCGAGAACTAGTAAACGTAGTGTTACTGGAAGTATGGGAGCGAGGCCCCTTCAGTAAACTACGCGTAGTACTAGTCGAGAACTAGTACACGGAGTGATACTGGAGGTATGGGAGCGAGACCCCTTCAGTAAACTACGTGTAGTACTAGTCGAGAACTAGTAAACAGAGTGTTACTGGACGTATGGGAGCGAGGCCCCTTCAGTATACTACGCGTAGTACTAGTCGAGAACTAGTAAACGGAGTGTTACTGGAAGTATGGGAGCGAGGCCCCTGCAGTACACTACGCGTAGTACTAGTTGAGAACTAGTAAACGGAGTGTCACTGGAAGTATGGGAGCGATGCCCCTTTAGTACACTACGCGTAGTACTAGTCGAGAACTAGTAAACGGAGTTATACTGGAAGTATGTGAAGGTGACTGGAAGTCAATTAGCGTGGGAGAGATGAATCTTGCTGATAGCTTCAGTCATATCCTTTGGCGGACCATGAGAATTCACATGTTGACTTGTGAAAACGTCACGGTTGGCCTTAAGGGATTGATGACAACATCCTTCATGTGAGGCGATGAGTTCCTTGGTCGGGCCAAGACAAGTCTTAAGTGCCATATAAAGATGTCTCGGTTGGCCCAAAGGAGGTGACGACGGTGTCCTGCACTTGATCTAGATCAGTTCCTTGAGCGGGCCAAGACAAGCCGTGTGTTGCCATGTAAAGATGTCTCGGTTGGCCCAAAGAAAGTGACAACGCAATCCTAGGCGGGATGACTCGGCTAGCCCTAAGGAACTCCTTGGGCGCGCCAAGACAAGTTGTATGTTGCCGTGCATAGATGTCTCGGTTAGCCTGAAGGAACTTCTTGGGAGGGCCTAAACAAGTCGCAAGTTGCCATGCGAACATGTCTCAGTTAACCCGAAGGAATACCTTGGGCGGGCCAAAACAAGTCGTACAACGCTGAAGTAAGGATGAATGAGCATGCCCAGTTTTGGGTAAACTCCCTTATCCCCTGACCGGGTGGTTGAAAGATTTCTTTGGGAAAAAACCCCATATGTCGAGATAAAACTCGAGACAATGGTTAAACAAACTCCCTAAAGATCTCCGTAAAACCTCCTTGAATCGGGTCTCAGTCTTCTCATGGGTGATTGGCGATCTTGATTCGTTGGTGATTGCCCATGAAATCATGTCGCCTGTTGATAAAGCTGCGCCGATTTGTTGATGATCCCGACTAGTCGGAATCAATTCCAACTAGTCACCTGTGGTGCGAGTCCCACTCCCGACTGGTTGTGTAGTTGAAGTAGTCGTCGGCGGGTCACCGGGTGCCCTCACGATGGCGAAGTAGTCGTCGAGGAGTCGAGGGCCCTGCCTTTTTGGAACGGTGCTAGGCCCGACAGGTAGTCGGGGTTGGTTGCGCAAAAAGGTGGGTTAAGCCGGGTAGCTTGGAGGGCTCCGTGCCCTTCCGATACCCTGGCCCTCCCTACCAAGATTGAGGCACGAAAAGGTGGGCTGAGCCGGGTAGCTTGGAGGACTCGTGCCCTTCCAATGTGTGGCTGAACCGCCCGAATTAACCCGGCTCAAGTGCACTAACCAGCATCCTTGTAGATGAACTGGCCACCAGGCACTTCAAAGGGATTAATCCGACAGTCTGTCGGGTAGATCCCGATGCAACCACTCAATATTTCGATCGAAACCAAGCATACACATAACTCGCACGAAGGCAAGTCCAGACAATACAACATTCCACAAGATTTTAAAAGCACAAGTCGGTCATGAATTATTACAAGTCGAAAGTACCACTCGAGTACTTTTGGAGTTCAACATAAAACTTTATTCAGAGTTTTTTTTTCTGCAGTAGATAAAAGACACACAATCAACTACTCGTCGGTAGGGTCAGTACTAGTCGGGGAAGGCTCCCATTCCACCGTCCAACCAGTCGGCAAGGCACTCGGCCAAGCAAGACCAGCAACCAAATCTTCAACAGACATACCTAAAAACATTGTCATAAGCAAGGCAGAGTATACAACAAAGAGTAAGTCCTTAATTTCAAATTTTAGCTTTCCATATTCTAGTTCAATTAACCAGTCTAGATGAGTATCTAATTCTAATCAAACATTGTGGAAAACAATTAATCATTCAACAAGTTTCATCATAGCCATGGTTCCTCTTGTTACCGTATGTGGCAAGAGTGTTAAGCAGTCTAAATAACCGCGAGAAATGGATGATTCGAATCGAATTTCTTAACCTTGCAAGGGAATCCTAAACACACGTCACGTGGTTACTCCCAGAGTCACACGTGCAACTTTTCCCCTTTATCCCCGGTTTATGGATCAGGGCCACCGGCCTCGAGTACAAGAAGTCCATGAACACGGACGATGCCAGAACTGACCCCTCTTGCACTCACCATTGGCCTATGGGACAGTGTCAAGACGGTGAAACCTGTCCACGCACTTAAGCTTAACGATTACCATATTCTCGGCATGTGGTTAGTACTTTCAAAAGCTTAACCACTGCTACCACACACTGCGGCCTTAGCATTTTTCACTACTCAGACAGGGCTCCAACCACGAGTACTTACCACAACCCCACATACCAACGTTATATTTGCAGCATGCGGTAAATCAATCAACTCCTATAGTTCTCGCGAGTAGCAGGAAACTACTCGACTTTTACCGTACCTATTAGCATAGCATCTACTCGATCTTCCTATTCTAGTAGTCAGTACAAAGGTACCTAGGATCATGCAGCTAGGGCTTCAATCAACTCCTATGAACTTAAATGCACAGACAAAGGAAACAATAGTTGCATAATTTAAAAACTGGGATCATGCACCGGGGCTTGCCTTCTTGTGTAAAACTAGTCGGGATCTCCTCCGAACGTTGGTCCGGGTCTTCAGCGACTTCTGTGAGATTAGCCTGAGCTTCTTGCTGCTCACTCTCGGACTCAGGTACTAGAGTGTAGATCCCATCGACGAGAGTAGTCGAGTCTATATGAATGCACAAGTATGAGTGGTTTTACTGGTACAAGATTGCTTTATAAATGTTGACGCCAGATTTTGACACGTGCTGGATCGGCATCAGGAAGAGAAGATTGGCCGATGCGGCAGATTTAAAGGCTACAGTAAGGAATCGGCCGATTGAGGTAACAGTTGGAAATCGGCCGATTGGTGATGTAGCTTGCGCCAACAGGATGGAACCACTTTGGAGGGTCCCGGTCAAAAGTTGGTCAACAGAGCAACGCTAAGTCGGTCAGGAAGCAATTGAAAAAAAAGTCGTGATTGATTAGGAAACGGCGGCGGAAGATTCTGCGGGAGTCCGTTTCCTTTAAAAGATATTATAGATATAGTATTTTTCCTATTTTTAAATAAGGTTGTAACAAGTCGTAATTGACCAGGAGTCCTAGTCTTAGGGTATAAATAGGAGTCGTCAGGGCTTTGTAAAAAAAACACATCAATCAACAACAATACTTCTACTTTTTCCAGCAATTTACTTTCAAGTCGGCGACTTCGCCAATACTTTTCTTCTTTCACGAGTTCGTACGGATTGGCAGGCCTGCATCAACTTGATCTCCGGCCAATTGGTAGGTTCCGCTTATCGAGTAATATCCGAGCTTTAACTACGGGCGCATCGCTATGGTTTCGTTTGGATTTATTCACCAGTTATCAATATTTACTAGAATTGCAAGTTTTACCTGTTGTTCTAGTATTATCACCACTTATCCAGCTTGAGATCAGAGTAATCGGCTTCGTCATCGTTCTTCTTCGATTTATCATCTTACAGCCGATTAAATCTATTTCAACTGTTGCATCCGTAATAATTGTTTAGATCGCTCCATCAGTCTTCTTTACAATTATTACGCGATTATCGGCTGATCCATAGCTGATCATCTTTACAGCAAATCGGCCGATTCGCCGACGCGCTCGTCAGGACAGATCGGAACTCCAGCCGATCGGAGCGCCTGGAATTTAATACTCTTATTTCCTTGTCAATCAACAGGTCAGATTGACTGGCACGCCGCGCGAACCGTACCAGGGCGATAACCCGAACAAGAGCTAAGCAGATTCTCTTGGGTCGTGTGTCCGACGCTGAATACCATCGGCCGATTCTTGTCTGGCCGATTTTAGCGCCAACACACTTTTGGCATGCCTGGTGGGACAAATTCAAGACCTGATATGTCGAAGAACGCAGAAATCTCCGATAGCAACATCATTGAGGTCACAGAAGCGGATCTCAAGGACGACCAGAGGGAAGAATTAGCCAAACATCTGGAAGAATACAAGAAGATGTATCTGCAGTCGTTCAGTCATACCAGAAGTGGCGAAACTGTCAAGAAAGCTCATATCCCAGTTCCTCGCCACATCACCATTGCTGAGGACTCGGGCAAGATGTCCGATATGATTCAACAGTCCGTCTACCAGGCATTCATCGATCAGTCCTCTGTGATGACCAACACGGTGTACAACGCCGTCATCAGCTCTCTTGGCAGCGGAGCGGTTCAAGGCTATCAGGGGCCAGCGTATACCCCACCAATTACGCTGCCAGCCAGGAATTTACCAGGCGCGTCCCAATCGGCTTCTCAGCTGATATTAACGCAACGCGAGGGGTACAATACTCCGTTGCCTCCAGCGTCTCCAAGATGCAGCGGTGCACCATGTTTCCCATCACAGATACCGCTTCAACCTGTCCAGATTGCTTCTGTGCAATCGCTGCCCACAAGCTCAGTACCCTGGGGGACGTCGGCGACAACGGTTTTTCCTGAGCCAACAATCGGATATAGGAGCTATCCAATCTAGGCGCCACACCAATCGGTCGTCCGGCCGACGGTCCCTAGGTATGCCAACCTTATCAGAAATCGGCAGGGGGGCAGGCGCTGAAGAATCACTCAGAAGCACGGCGCCGATGATGACGTACAATGGCGCGGCAGATTCACTTCGCCATCAACTGTCAGCTGATCAACAAAATTCGCCGCATGCTTCGATTCATCACCCAGCTGCACCACCATCAGCCCTTCAACATGTGCCGGCACCGCGAACGGTCGCTCATCAGCAGCAGGTGGACTGGACGGCAAGAATTGCAGACGTGATCCAGGACCAATTTGGGTTGAAGCCGAAAGTGCAGACTTACACATATAAGACGCCATACCCATCGTTACAAGGTACCCGATTTCACCAAGTTTTCGGGGCTGGATGACACATCCACCGTTGAGCACATTAACAAATTCATCATCCAGTGCGGAGAAGCCGCCACGCAAGATGCTCTGAGGGTGCGGCTATTTTCATCGTCTCTCTCCGGATCGCCTTTCCAGTGGTTTACCACTTTGCCGCCAAATTCTATTATTACTTGGGCCGATCTGGAGAAACAGTTCCACAAATACTTGTACGCAGGAGTACATGAGATGAAGCTCTCAGATCTGACCAGCCTCCGGCAGAGAAGCGATGAACCAGTAACGGGATATATACAGAGGTTCAGAGAAGTCAGGAACAAATGCTACAGTCTGGCTCTGACCGATGCACAGTTGGCCGATATCGCTTTCCAAGGCCTCCCGCCACAAATCAAGGAAAGATATGCTTCACAGGAGTTTGAAAGCCTAGGCCAGATCGTGCACCGATTGGCAGGATAGGAAGTCCGTCCGTTTGAGCAGCGGAGGAATTTCCAGAAGAAGGTAGCATACTTAGAAGGATCTGAATCTGATGGGGAGGAGGAAATCGGCCTGGCAGAGTGGGTAAAGGGCAAAAAACCAATATCATGCCCTTTCGGAAAGAAAGAGCCAGAGATATTCGGCTTCAACACATCAAAAGCCGATAAAATTTTCGACTTATTACTCCAGGAAGGGCAAATTAAGCTTTCTCAGTACCATACCATCCCTACAGCCGATCAGCTCAAGAAGATGAAGTACTGCAAGTGGCACAACACCACGTCTCATGATACGAATGAATGCAAAGTCTTCCGTCAGCAGATACAATCGGCCATCGAGCAGGGGAGGCTCAAATTTGAAACCCCGGCTAAATCGGCAAAGCCGATGAAGATAGATCAACATCCCTTCCCGGCTAACATGGTTGACACGGAAGGAAATTCACGTCAAAACAAGGTGCTGACGTCAGAATCGGCAAGAAGGGGCGGCGCCGTCGATCCCAGGAGGCAGGTCACGATGGAAGAAATCAAAAGAAACAGGTGGGGGTTAGAACGACCACGCAAACCCGTCACCTCCCAGTTCTTGCTCAGCAAATATCGACAGCAGCAGGAGTAATCAAGATACCACGACGAGATGATACGCCGGCATGAAGACCACAGGCAATGTCCGTTCTTCATCCATTGCTGGGAGAACGACATCAGATTGCCGTCAGCCGATAACTGTCCTGAGTGTAACGGATTGAGTTGCAACGATCACCCGAGGTCATGCTCTAGGGACAGAGGACCAGAGCCGATTAGCAGAAATCAGCGCGAACAAGAGGGACAGCGCATTTCAGTGCATGATCGGCTGGGGGGCAGAGTTGACCAGTACCACCGGTCAAAAGGCAGGATCAACCAACAGGATGGACTGGGGGGCAGGATCAGCGTGCACGATCGGCTGGAAGAGATGGCTAATGATAGGGTGTCAGATGAAAACCACCTAGGAAGGGAACCAGATTGGGAACACGCCAGGTCATCGGCCAAGCCAGTAAACCCCAGGTGGTGTCCCGATGGCCTCTCCAGATCTCAGAAACGGAGGATCCAACGCTTGCGCCAGTGGGAGCAACAAGAAGAAGAATAGAGGCAGGTGCCAGAGAAAAGAAACGTTAAGTCTCGGGCGTGGCGCCCAAAGAAAAACAACGGTCAAGGAGCAGACGATCAAGAATCGGCAGCCGACATCAACATGGTGTTCATTTTGCCGATGGAATTCATGGCGCCTAACGATCGAGACAAAGCGACAAGAATGGAAGAACAAATGGCACAACTGGTGTTAGAGCTGATGACGGCTACTTTTGAGAAACCAGAAAAAGAAAAACGGCAACATCTTAAAGCGCTGTTTCTCAAAGGCTATGTTAACGGACGACCCGTCACCAGATTGCTAGTAGATGGAGGTGCCGCGGTTAACATCATGCCGTATGCCATGTTCTGCAAGCTAGGCAAGAGCAATGAAGATCTCACCAAGACGGACATGATGCTGAAGGATTTTGAAGGCAACGTGTCTCCCGCCCGTGGAGCGCTCTGCGTCGACCTCACCATCGGCAGTAAGACCCTTCCTACCACCTTTTTCGTTATTAATGGTAAGGGATCCTACAACATGCTGCTTGGTCGCGACTGGATACATGCAAACTGCTGTGTCCCATCTACAATGCATCAATGCCTCGTGCAATGGGTCGGTGACAGCACAGAGATAGTCACCGCCGATTCCGCCTACAGCGTTGCAGCGGCCGACACGCAACAGTGGAGCTGCGAGCACGTCAAATGTATATCTGGCAGGACTTGGGACACTGTGACAACCCTGGTAAAATTTCATTTCTAAAATCAAGGTCAGTAGCCTAACCCTATGCTTAACCAACTAATAAAAGGGTGAAAAGAATTAGAACGAGTTAAGTTGAAATTCAAATTGAATTGGGCACATTTGGATACTTTTGAATTTTTAAATTAACTTTCAAACCATAAGCCAAATGAGATGTTGCCTGAAACCAAACTTGTAGAACTTTTTATTCTGAACAACTTTCATGTTCAAAATTTTTTTAAATTCAAATTAGAAAGAGGAGAAAACGCCCTGTTTGCACCCAGCCCCCTGAAGTTTTTCAAATTCTTGCAATCAGGCCCCTCGCTCCCCCCCCCCCCTCTCTCTCTCCTCCCCGCCCGACCGCGCGCCAGGTGGCCGGCGACGCCTGACCGGCGCGAGACGCCAGGCCAGTGGCCGTCGCGCCACTCCCCCACGCCCGGCTTTGCCCCCTCCCCACGCCGCGCTGCCCAGTGCGCGCCCGCGCGTGCGCACGCCGCTGCCGCGTCCAGCCTCGCCGCCCACCGCGCCCAACCGCCGCACCCCGCCGTGCCACCCCGGCTCCCGCGCCCCGCCCGTCGCTGCGTCTGCCCTCTGCCCGAGCCGCTGCAGCAGCTCCTTCTCCAATCCGCGCGCCACGCTATCCCCTCTCTGCCACGCCAAATCCCGGCCGCCCAGTCGCCCGCGCCCGCTCGCCGCACGCCGCGCCGGCGCCCTGCTGCCGCCCGCCGTGGCCACTACACGCCGTGCCGTGCCTCCGCCCCGCACATCGCCCAGGCCCCTCCACTCCCTCCTGCCCCTATAAAAGCCGCGCCCCGGCCGCCCGCGCGAGCCACCGCAGCCAGAACGCCATCGCCATCGCCATTGCCGCCGCCGAGCGCCGCCCGCTCGTGGACAGCCCTCCACAGCAGCCCCCTGCCCAAATTGAACCTCCAGCCACCACTACATCATCCCCCTGAAGCTCGCCGACCCGCCCAACGCCGCCCAGAACCACCGGAGCGCCGCCGCCCGCGCTGCCGCCGCCGCCGCCGCCCCTGCTCACCGTGGACAGCTCGACCCCGACCTTTTCCGCCCAGGCCAAGCCCCTGAGCAGCTTCCCCACGCGCCACTGAAGCTCGCAGACCGGACCAGGCCGCCCCAAGCCCGCCGGAGCACCGCCGTCGACGCGCGCGACCGCTGCCGCCGCCTCTGCTCCAACGCCGGCGAGTTATTCCCGGCCATCCCCCACCTGAACAACACCCCCACGAGGTAGCCCTCACACCCCTGAACCTTCCCCGACCCTCACCCCTCGCCGCCGGCGAGCCCCTCGCCGGAATTTCGGCCGGCCGCCGTACCCGAGCCGCCCGAGGACCCAATTGCAAGAATTTAAATCTTTAGAAGGGTCTGCGCGTAAGATTCAAGGACCCAGTTGTAAAAGAAAGTTTCAAATCTAGATTCAAATTCAGTGAACTTGTAAAATTCGTATAAAATCGTAGAAAATTCAGAAAAATGCAAACTCAACTGTTCTGGAATCCTTAGAAGAAACTCTACAACTTTTGTTACGAAAAGTTTCTCAGGTTCTCAACATATTTTTCTCTACATTAAATGGAAGCTTTAATTGACTTATTTTGTACCCATTGTTGTAGATCAGTGCTGCCCCTAAATTTTGGGCAGTAAGCTAGTTGCTTGATGATTAGGACTGTGTAAAAAGATCAGGCCCAAATTCCATCTCTAGCTACACTGTTTATTAAACTTAGTGTCATACCATAAGTGGCTAAATATTTTTATCCCTGCAGTTAGGTTATGAATTACCTAATGCAACTTTTTCTATGCTGGTGTAATAGCACCTAGAGGCCAGAGAAAAATTGGGAGACTTTATATCTCATAGGAACCTATTTATTCGATTTATGTGCTAATAACATACCTTAAATCAAGAAAATAGTATCCTAGCTTGGAAAATTCTCAAATTTGTACTAGGAGATACTCAGTGGTAGAGGTTGCTGTGTAAAAAGTTTCATGGACAAAAACCTGTGTAGAGTCCTGTAAAAATAAATCCTTGAATAACCAAGGTGTGTAGTGTCACATTTACTATGCTCTGAAAACTGCATAATAAATTCTACAAAAATTACAGTAGCTCCTGCATGCTTAAATGAAAGCTCTGTAAAAATCTTAGACTCAGATGTTGCACCATTTGTTCTGTACAAAAATAACAAAGGGCTAACAGCAACTATGTAATATATTTTTTCATAATTAATCTGTTACATGAAATTGTCTAAAAATTTTACTGTAAGCACATCTTTCCCTGATGTGCCTAAACCCAAATTTTCATGACTAGAAACTATCCACTGTAGTAATTACACTTAAATCGTGTCGTTACCATCACCACTACTTAAACTTGTGCATTCATGTAGAATCGACGACTCTCGCCGACAGAACTTACGAGCTGGTGCCTGCGTCCGAGAGTGAGCAGCGTGAAGCTCAAGTGAATCTAACTGAAGCTCTTGAAGATCCGAGCCCAAGTTCGAAAGAGCCCCAAGCTAACTGCGAAGGCAAGCCCCGGAGCATAACCCATCTCTTTCCTAAATTATGCAACTCATTACTCTCTGCTTGTGCATTAAGTTTATAGGAGTTGAATGGAAACTTAGTTGCATGATGTTAGGAACCCATGCTTGAAAACTAGACGTAAGGTTCGATAGAAGGCTGTGCTAATAGGACTCCGGTAAAAGCCGAGTGATTTCCTGTCACTTGCGAGAAAATAGGAGTTGAATGTTTACTACACGCTGCAATTATAAGGACAACGGACGGGCTATGGTACGATGTTTACGATTGAGGCCCGTCTGTCTAGTGAAAAATGCTAAGGCCGCAGTGTGTGGTAGTGATGGTTAAGTCTTTGAACGTACTAAACACATGCCGAGATTATGGGAATCGGTAAGCTTAAGTACCTGATTGGCCCGGCAAGTGGGCAGCAACCTACCCTTTGAACTTCGGTCCCATGTGCATATGGCGAGTGCAGAGAGTGGTCACAACCCGGCGCCGAACCGTGGCGTGGGGCTCTTGTACTCTCGGAGGGTAGCCTCGATCCACGACCCGGAAAGAAAGGGGAAAAGTTGCACGTGTGACTCTAGGGAGTAACCACGTGACGTGTGTTTGGGTTTCCCTTGCAAGGTTAAGAAATTCGATTCGAATCGTCCGTTTCTCACGGCTATTGAGACTGCTTAACCATTTTTACCCACAGAGTAAGAAGAGGAACAATGAGGATGAATGAACTGGTTGGATGAAAATTTAATGCTTCACCATGTATGCTATTAGATAGCTGCTTATCTAGAATGGTTAATGAAACTAGAATCTCGAGCTAAAAGTTGAAAGTAAGGACCCACTCGTAGATGCTTTTCGGCAAAACAAACCCCTGAGCCAAAAAGCCTTGCATGTCTAGAGTCGGTGGAGTAGATTCCACTACACGGGTAAGTCTTGCTGAGTATTAGTATACTCAGCCTTGCTTGTGGCTCGTTTTCAGGTGAGACCTTCGAAGACATGATTGCTAGCTTGACTTGGCCCTGCACTCTTCCCCCTGGTTGGTCGGTGGAATGGGATACGCCCCCGTCCAACGGAGATAATGTCGAGTAATGTCTCGTACGGGCTTCATCGAGACATCCTTATCGTCGAGTAGCTTTCGTTATTTTATTTTCCGCTGCAACTTAAACTCTAAAGAACTTCTTAGTTATGATCACTGAAGTACTTGGTTTCTAAACTCAAAACTTGGTCTGTAATATTTACTTATGATAATGTTGTAATATTTGCTGGGATGTGGTATTCTCTGGGCTCATCGTCGCGTGAGCATTTGTATGTATGGCGCTCGATCCGCTTACCGTGGTTGTATCGGGAGGTTATACCCGACAGACCAGTGGATTACTCCGTTTGAAGTGTAAGGTTAACCGAGATTGCCTTAATGGTGATGGTTAATACACTTGAGCCGGATTAATTCAGGTGGTTCTGCCACAGCTGGTATCAGAGCCGTAGCAGGTGCCACAGCTGGCAACAGCTGGCGCCAGAGCCGAAATGCATACGCCAGAGAATGCGACAAGCCTTAAAAACCTAATTTCATAAAACTTGACTAGAAGGATGTGTTGCGAAATACGTTGGTACGTTAAGGATGGTGCCTAGTTCGTAAAGCCCTAAGGGATTATGGGAAAAGTTACTAGGTGGCTATCTAACTTATGAAATATTATCGACTGACTTCCAGCACATTACTTTCTGTCAAAACTTACTTTCATGCACAACCGACCTTAATTTCTGTAACGACGCACTCATCGCTGAGGTAAGAAGGTAAGGATCCTCAGCCTACTGAGGGAGCTTGGCCTTCCTGTCGGTGATGCGAACCGAACGCTGCCCTCAAGCAGTGGCTTACTTGAGGTGCTGCCAATATGCCAACTGTTAGTTGAACATATTAGGAGTAGAAGGTTTGGCGCAGGGTATGGCGATCGCTGTTCATACCCCCGTCCCATGACGGTACCCCCGTGAATACGCTATCTCGATAGCGTATGTTAACGTCGTCTGTACGGCGGAAATTGTACAGATATCATTTCTATAAGTAAACGGTAATGAATACGGACGCTTTCATGAGTGCTGGCATGAAAGGTTCATGAAATATATATGTTTTGTCAATCTTCTGCAGGTACACTAACCGCGATTACGATAAGTTAAAGAACGGTTAGAAAAACTCGACTAGCTATTATAGTGAGAGCCGTATCATGTATGCCACCGAAACTATCTTCGTAAGACCAAAAGTATTTGGCAGTTATTTTATTTTGTGAGGACGAATAGGACGTGCATGCATCATGACCACATATATCTCAAATTGAAAATGCGTTGTATGAGAGTGGTAAGGTTCTTGCGTAAATAAGCGTGGTTTGCATAAGGACTATCTAGCGAATCTGTCACAAATCTGCCATGACCGAAAAGAGCGATTTATTGACCCAAGAAAATGACCTTTTCTGGTGAAGTTCATGTTGAAAGAATTGTTCCAAATTTCGTGTTCTATCCGCTGTTCAAAAATCAAAAATTCTGAACTTATGGATAGTAAGAAATAACAGAAACCATGGGATGTCAGATTTCTGTCCAGAATAAGCACTTCTGCCCCCTTAAATTTTTAGGCCCCCTTCCTGCGGTTTTCTGCAAAAGAATACAACACAAAACTTGTTCCAAATTTACCCAGGTAGCTGCTGTTAAAATTTGGTAAATTTTGGCTGGGTAGATTTTCCCTGATGCACGGAACTCTAGCCCTCTGTTCACTGAAAATTCTGGGTAGACAGAAAGGTAAAACCTGAGAAGAAAGACCCTCTTAGAGACCTATCTAGCTCTGGAGTTGACTAGAAAAGTTGTTCACAAATACCTTAGGAGTGATCTGGTGAAATTTGAGAATTTTTGGATTAGAACTGTGGAAGTTATGGTTATTTTTGCACACTATACAGAATCTGTCCCTGTGCTGTTCACAGTTTTTCCCTATCTCACTCCATTTGATCTTTTGTTCAGATGGCCGAGCCTGTTGCTATGATGGTGGATGAGGATGGACGCGTACACTCGCAGTGTCTCCACTGGGAGGGCTTTCCCTCTATTTTGTGGGATGTTCTGCGTACCGCGGGCTATCTAATTCCCCCACGTTACGCCGGACTGGAGTTTGCAGAGAATGGAGTTACCCAGTGCCGTGTCAACGTAACTGTCTCTCAACACCCGCTACACCCGGAGTGGCCCGCCTTGGAGCTTGAGGCTGTTGGTCGCCGTTTGGCCGATACTTGGGAGCTTGCAGCCATGAGGGCGCTCACCACTTTTTGTGCGCAGCGTCCCGAGGTTGTCACACTCACTCCCATTGGTTTGTTTCCTGCTGCCCAAGACAACGACCCCTTTTGGCTCAACAGGGTGCAACACGCACAGTACTTGGTAGACTTTCATGCCCAAGAAACTATTCATACCTCCGTGCGGTGCATGAGTGCACTCTACCGACTTCAGACTCTCCAGAGTTAGGCGCTTGAGCAGCTCACTGATCTTGCTCAGGCCTACCACATGATGGCAGATACCAGGAATGAGCAGATTAAGGAGCTCAGTAAGGATCTTGAGGACAGAGATGCTCAGATTGGCCATCTTGAAGGCCAAATTCAGGAGCAGGACACTCTCATGGGTGAGAGAGATGCCACGATAGCACAGTTGGAGGAGCAGCTCCATGATCTGAGCCTTGAGTTGGAGGATGCTAATGAGCACATTCAGTGGCACCATGATCAGAATGACCATCCCCATGAGGAGGACATGGAGGAAGATGAGGAGGAGCCACAGGAGATTGATGGTATTTCCGGTATGGATTTTGAGGGTGAGGTACCACAGGCACCTCAGATGGGAGCTCACTCTCCTGCTCACAGCGAGTCGTCCGTCAACGACTTGGATGACTTCTAGATGACGACCTAGGAGGACTTTTGCACATACTCCTCGATAGGGTAGCCTAACTTTTGGCAAGTGTTGTAATAGGCTAACTAAGAGTTGAGTAACTCTTTTGTAATGGGTACACCTGAACCATGTGGATACCCTCAGCATGTAAGGAACGGCGATAAACTTGGGTGATTTCGTTGTAAGTTGGTAAACGATGAAATCCACAATCGCTGAGACTTGTCGGAATTTTTATCCATGTCTCCTTGCATTTCTTGGCTGAGTGTTGAATACCAAACTTGTGCTAAATTTTGTGATCGTGGTTCTCACAAAAATTCAGCATCATTGGACCTCGCTAGTTTAAGTTATAGGCGAAACAGTACCGATCAATCTGCTGAAAAACAGCTAAGACAGTAAGGCAAAGGACGAGCCTTTCGACCACCTTAGCTATAGTTCTAGCGCCGAAGTTAAATACCAAAGTGGTGCATTACTAAATTCTCTGACTACGGCCAAAGTATGAGATATTTTGGATGGACCCACAACAAGCTATGATTTTTCTCGTAGCCAACAGAGATTCTGTCCATACTTCTAGCTGTGATTTCAGAAGTCTATGACTACACCAATCATTTATGAATCAGGGAAGTAATATGGATCGCGTTGCTAATGGTAACCTTTCACGTTTCAGATGGTTGGATCAACACGTGGCAACCCCGAGGGTTTTGGTGCCGGTGGCAGCAGATCGCGACAGTCGCCACCACCCCCGCCCAGTTTGGTGGAAGTAATGGCCGCTCAAACCGAGCTGCTGCGTCAGATCGTGCAAGGACAGCACCAGCAGAGGGGTGGGCACAATGCTCACCAACCCCAAGCTGCAGGGTACACGGATGTCCTAGGGACCCAGCCGCCCTTGTTCCATAAGACCGAGGAACCCCTGGACGCAGATGCATGGATTCGCACCATCGAATCCAAGTTCACGCTACTTGTGGCCCCATGCTCAGAAGCCAACAAAGCTCGTTTTGCCGCGCAACAGCTTCGCGGTACCGCTCGTCTGTGGTGGGACCACTATTTTGCTATGCTCCCCGCTGATCACATTGTCACCTGGGATGCATTCAAGACCGCATTCCGGGCACATCATATTCCCGAGGGTCTCATGGAGAGGAAGTTGAACGAGTTCCTGGAACTTACCCAGGGTACCCGCAACGTGCTGCAGTACGCCCAGGCGTTCAACAACTTATGCCAGTATGCGGGCTATCACGCTGATACGGATGCCAAGAAGCGTGATCGTTTCCGCCGAGGTCTGAATACCAAGCTCAAGGAACGTCTGAACCTAGCCAGGGCTGACACCTACAACGAATTGGTCAATATGGCCATTACCCAGGAAGACTGTATCATGGCACACCGGGCAGAGAAGAAGAGAAAGGCACCCGCTGGACCTTCAAGTGCTCAGCCACCCAGGTATCGCATCGTGCAAACTGCCGCCCCCACAGCTCCACCAAGGCCCCCCCAGCCAGGGAGATGGATTGCCAGACCCCCACAACAGCCAGGCATGGTACGACCCGCGATGCCTCCACAGAACGGTCCAAGGCCCACTCCGCAACAATCTCTTCGACCTAGCCCCGCGAACCGATGTTTCAAATGCGGGAGTTCTAACCACTTCGCACAGGAATGCCCTCAGTCTGGACCGCCCAACCAAGGTCAGGGATCCAACCCGAGCACCAAGAACAGGGGCAAGAGACAGACCCTGCAAGTCAAGCAAGGACGGATTAACTTCACCACGCTTGCAGAGCTTCCTGAAGGAGCCCCAGTGATGTCGGGTACATTCTCTATCCATAACAAGCCTGCAGTTATATTGTTTGATTCTGGTGCATCGCATAGTTTCATAAGTGCAAAATTCGGTGCAAAAGTAGGCTTGGATGTTTGTCACACAAAAGGGTCATATATGATATCAACACCGGTTGGTAAAATTGCTTCGAATCAAATGATCAGACAAGTACCAGTCAAGTTGGGTAGTAAAACCATCAACACAAACTTGATTCTTTTACCCCTGGACGGCATAGATCTTATTTTGGGTATGAATTGGATGGTTTTGCACAAAGTCACACTGGACCCCTCGTCCCGAGTTGTGAAAATAGATTCACCTAGTCACGGAGCCACTACCCTTTACCTACCATTCCTAGATTGCACGAATTCCTGTGCTTACAAGATGGAAGGACTTAAGCTAGAAGAAATTCCTGTGGTCAACGAGTATGCCGATGTTTTTCCGGATGACTTACCAGGAATGCCACCAGATAGGGACATTGAGTTCATCATTGAACTACAACCAGGCACTGCACCTATATCCAAAAGACCATATAGGATGCCCCCTAAAGAATTGGCCGAACTGAAAATTCAACTCCAAGAACTACTGGACAAAGGTTTCATTCGCCCTAGCGCGTCACCTTGGGGATGTCCAGCCCTATTCGTAAAGAAGAAGGATGACAGTTTAAGATTATGTGTGGACTACCGACCTCTCAATGCGGTAACTGTTAAAAATAAATACCCACTTCCCCGTATCGATGTACTCTTCGATCAATTAGCTGAAGCCAGAGTCTTCTCAAAGGTTGATCTTCGTTCGGGATATCATCAGATCAAGATTCGCCCGTGCGATATTCCTAAGACTGCCTTCTCCACACGATATGGACTGTATGAATTCTTGGTCATGTCCTTTGGACTCACAAACGCCCCTGCCTATTTCATGTATCTCATGAATTCGGTATTCATGCTCGAACTGGACAAATTCGTCGTAGTGTTCATCGACGACATCCTTATCTATTCCAAGGATGAGGAAGAGCATGCTAAGCACCTGCGCATTGTTCTTCAGCGTCTAAGAGACCATCAGCTCTATGCTAAGTTTTCGAAGTGTGAATTCTGGTTGGATACTGTAAAGTTCTTGGGTCACACGATCTCCAGCGAAGGCATAGCTGTTGACCCCGGCAAGGTACAAGAGGTGATGGATTGGAAACCCCCTACCTCTGTTCATCAGATTCGCAGTTTTCTCGGCTTAGCCGGTTACTACCGACGCTTCATCCCGGATTTCTCTCGAATTGCTAAGCCCATGACGGAACTGCTAAAGAAGGAAGTAAAGTTTGTATGGAATGAGAAATGTGAGGATGCTTTCCACACTCTCAGAGAGCATCTGACTACTGCACCTGTGTTAGCTCAACCCGATAATACCAAGTCATTCGATGTGTATTGTGACGCATCGGGTACTGGTGTAGGATGTGTGCTTATGCAAGAGAATCGAGTGATTGCATATGCCTCACGAGCCCTTCGGCCCCACGAGCAGAATTATCCCACTCATGATCTTGAGCTTGCAGCGGTCATTCACGCTCTGAAAATATGGAGGCACTATCTCATGGGTACACAGTGCAATATCTACATGGATCATAAGAGCCTCAAGTATATCTTCACACAAGCCGATCTGAATATGAGACAACGAAGATGGCTAGAATTAATCAAGGATTATGACCTTGAAGTACACTATCACCCCGGCAAGGCTAATGTAGTCGCGGATGCACTAAGCCGCAAGTCCCATTGCCATTGCTTATCCATGGAGTCCTACCATGAGACGTTGTGTGCAGAAATGAGGAAGCTTAACATGGAAATGGTTTCCCAAGGCACTCTAGATCACATCTCAGTTGAGCCCACTCTTCACGACCAAATCGTCATGGCACAACTACATGATGAAGGAATTAAGATCATCAAACAAAAACTCTCTCTAGGTGAGGAGAAGTATAAATGTTTCCGCCAGGACCATAAGGGAGTTCTATGGTTCGAAAGTCGTATAGTCGTTCCGAAGAATCATGAACTCCGCAAGCAAATTCTTGATGAGGCACACCTTTCCAAATTCTCTATCCACCCCGGCAGTAGCAAAATGTATCAAGACCTAAGGCAAAACTTCTGGTGGACTAGAATGAAAAGAGAAATTGCTACGTATGTCTCGGAATATGACACGTGCCAGAGAGTAAAAGCTAGCCACTTGAAGGTAGCCGGTACACTACAGCCGTTACCTATACCATCCTGGAAATGGGAAGACATAAGTATGGACTTCATCGTTGGACTACCAAACACTTCCCAGAAACATGATTCCATATGGGTTATCGTTGATAGACTCACAAAGACGGCACATTTTCTTCCAGTACACACCACCTATTCTACCAAGAAATATGCCGAGATTTACCTCGATCGTATTGTTTGCCTACATGGAATACCTAAGACAATTATTTCCGATCGTGGTCCTCAGTTTGTAGCACGCTTTTGGGAACAACTGCAAACGTCTCTTGGCACTAAACTGATTCGCAGCTCAGCATACCATCCTCAGACTGACGGACAAACGGAAAGAGTAAACCAAATTCTTGAAGACATGCTAAGAGCTTGCGTCATTCACTATGACAAGAATTGGGACAAATGCCTACCCCTAGCAGAGTTCTCGTACAACAACAGCTATCAAACGAGTTTGAAAATGGCACCGTTTGAGGCCCTGTACGGACGAAGGTGTCGAACTCCTTTGAGCTGGTCACAAACCGGAGAACGTAAAATAATTGGACCCGACCTGGTAATCGAGGCAGAGGAGAAAGTAAAAGTAATACAAGCCAATCTTAAAGCCGCACAAGCCCGACAAAAGAGCTATTCTGACAAAAGGAGAAAGCCCCTAAAGTTCGAAGTTGGCGATCATGTCTATCTTCGAGTTTCGCCAACCAAGGGAGTGCAAAGATTCGGAATCAAAGGCAAACTAGCTCCCCGTTATGTTGGTCCCTACAAAATCATTGAGAGCTACGGACCCGTAGCCTACAAATTACGACTGCCCCCTCAGCTCACGGCCACCCATGATGTCTTCCACGTATCTCAACTCAAGAAGTGTATTCGAGTCCCTACCGAGATTGTGGAACAACAAGAAATATCGTTGGAACCCGACCTCTCGTATGTCGAACACCCAGTTAAAATTCTGGATCAAAAAGAAAGAGAGACCAGGAGGAAAGTGATTAGAATGTATAAAGTACAATGGAATCACCACACGGAAGAAGAAGCCACCTGGGAAACCGAGAGCTACCTAAACCAAAATTTCCCTGGGTTTCTTATCTCAACAACTGGTATGTGCACCCACGCCCACACTAAGAATTACCGAATCTCGGGGCGAGATTCTTGTTAAGGGGGGAAGGCTGTGACAACCCTGGTAAAATTTCATTTCTAAAATCAAGGTCAGTAGCCTAACCCTATGCTTAACCAACTAATAAAAGGGTGAAAAGAATTAGAACGAGTTAAGTTGAAATTCAAATTGAATTGGGCACATTTGGATACTTTTGAATTTTTAAATTAACATTCAAACCATAAGCCAAATGAGATGTTGCCTGAAACCAAACTTGTAGAACTTTTTATTCTGAACAACTTTCATGTTCAAAATTTTTTGAAATTCAAATTAGAAAGAGGAGAAAACGCCCTGTTTGCACCCAGCCCCCTGAAGTTTTTCAAATTCTTGCAATCAGGCCCCTCGCTCCCCCCCCCCCCTCTCTCTCCTCCCCGCCCGACCGCGCGCCAGGTGGCCGGCGACGCCTGACCGGCGCGAGGCGCCAGGCCAGTGGCCGCCGCGCCACTCCCCGACGCCCGGCTTTGCCCCCTCCCCACGCCGCGCTGCCCAGTGCGCGCCCGCGCGTGCGCACGCCGCTGCCGCGTCCAGCCTCGCCGCCCACCGCGCCCAACCGCCGCACCCCGCCGTGCCACCCCGGCTGCCGCGCCCCGCCCGTCGCTGCGTCTGCCCTCCGCCCGAGCCACTGCAGCAGCTCCTTCTCCAATCCGCGCGCCACGCTATCCCCTCTCTGCCACGCCAAATCCCGGCCGCCCAGTCGCCCGCGCCCGCTCGCCGCACGCCGCGCCGGCGCCCTGCTGCCGCCCGCCGTGGCCACTGCACGCCGTGCCGTGCCTCCGCCCCGCGCATCGCCCAGGCCCCTCCACTCCCTCCTGCCCCTATAAAAGCCGCGCCCCGGCCGCCCGCGCGAGCCACCGCAGCCAGAACGCCATCGCCATCGCCATTGCCGCCGCCGAGCGCCGCCCGCTCGTGGACAGCCCTCCACAGCAGCCCCCTGCCCAAATTGAACCTCCAGCCACCACTACATCATCCCCCTGAAGCTCGCCGACCCGCCCAACGCCGCCCAGAACCACCGGAGCGCCGCCGCCCGCGCTGCCGCCGCCGCCGCCGCCCCTGCTCGCCGAGGACAGCTCGACCCCGACCTTCTCCGCCCAAGCCAAGCCCCTGAGCAGCTTCCGCACGCGCCACTGAAGCTCGCAGACCGGACCAGGCCGCCCCAAGCCCGCCGGACCACCGCCGTCGACGCGCGCCACCGCCGCCGCCGCCTCTGCTCCAACACCGGCGAGCTATTCCCGGCCGTCCCCCACCTGAACAACACCCCCACGAGGTAGCCCTCGCACCCCTGAACCTTCCCCGACCCTCACCCCTCGCCGCCGGCGAGCCCCTCGCCGGAATTTCGGCCGGCCGCCGTACCCGATAATGTTGTAATATTTGCTGGGATGTGGTATTCTCTGGGCTCATCGTCGCGTGAGCATTTGTATATATGGCGCTCGATCCACTTACCGTGGTTGTATCGGGAGGTTATACCCGACAGACCAGTGGATTACTCCGTTTGAAGTGTAAGGTTAACCGAGATTGCCTTAATGGTGATGGTTAATACACTTGAGCCGGATTAATTCAGGTGGTTCTGCCACAGACACTGACTTCCTGAAAGTGTCCGATTTCGGTCTACAGCCAATCCAAGAAGTCGGCTCTGAAGATTCAGAATAGATGGATCAGCTTGTCCAAGAAGACGGGAAGCTTGGGCATGGATTTACGTCGGCCGATTTATTGGAGATGGTAGATTTGGGAGATAGCAGCAAATCAAGGCCGACGTATATTAGTGCTAATTTGGATCCTGAGTATAAGTGTAAACTGATAAGTTTATTAAAAGAATTCAAGGATTGCTTTGCTTGGGAGTATCATGAGATGCCAGGTCTAGACCGGTCCATTGTTGAACACTTGTTACCTATAAAATCAGGATATCGGCCATATCAACAACCTGCACGACGGTGTAACCCCAAGATTCTACCTGATATAAAGGCCGAGATTACAAAGTTAATTGAAGCAGGATTTATTCGGCAGTGCCGCTACGCCGAATGGATTTCTAATATTGTGCCCGTGTATAAAAAGAATGGAAAGTTGCGCGTGTGCATCGATTTCAGGAACTTAAATCAGGCCACGCCAATGGATGGATATCCGATGCCAACGGCCGACATCTTGATAGATGCTGCCGCAGGACACAAAGTCATAAGTTTCATGGATGGGAATGCCGGGTACAATCAGATATTAATGGCCGAAGAAGATATCTCGAAAACGGCTTTCAGGTGTCAAGGTCATCTTGGTTTATTCGAATGCGTTGTGATGACTTTTGGGTTGAAGAATGCCGGTGCTACGTATCAGTGGGCCATGAACTATATCTTCCACAAGCTTATTGGTACATCGGTGGAGATTTATATAGACGACGTCGTGGTCAAATCAAAAAGTCACCAAGAACATCTGGCCGATTTACAAGAAGTACTGGAGTGCACAAGGAAGCATGGGTTGAAGATGAACCCGAACAAGTGTGCATTTGGTGTATCGGCCGGGCAATTCTTAGGATTCATGGTTCATGAGAGTGGGATAGAAGTCAACCGGAAGACCATAGACGCCATCAACAAAGTTGTGGCCCCACAAAATAAAACTGAGCTACAGTCCCTCATCGGCAATGTCAATTTTATCAGAAGATTCATATCCAACCTGTCAGGACGTATTCAGGCTTTTACCCCTCTGTTGAAATTAAAGCCCGACCAGGAATTCATATGGGGAGAAGAGCAACGCAAAGCATTGGAAGATATTAAGCAATATTTAGTTGCACCTCCGGTGTTAGTCCCGCCACAGCCTGGTAAGCCGTTCAAATTATATTTATCGGCTGATGAACAGGCTATTGGATCGGTGTTGGTACAGGAGTTCGAAGGAAAAGAACGAGTGGTATATTACGTCAGCAGAAGACTCCTAGGCACCAAAACAAGATATTTCCCGGTGGAGCGGCTGTGCTTGTGTTTATACTTCTCGTGTACCAAGCTCAGGCACTATTTGTTATCGGCAGAATGCATAGTTATATGCAAGGATGATGTGGTGAAGTATATGCTATCATTGCCGATTTTGAAAGGACGGATTGGAAAATGGATCCTGGCTCTGTCAGAATTCGACTTAAGGTACGAATCGGCCAAAGCTGTCAAAGGTCAAGTAATGGCCGATTTCGTGGCTCAGCATTGTGGACCAGAAATTGCCGCTGTTGAACCGGTTCCATGGACTCTGTATTTTGATGGTTCTTCGTGTGGGGTCGGATCAGGAATTGGCATTGTTCTTGTGTCGCCTCGGGGGGCAAGTTATGATTTTTCTCTGCCGATAGAAGCTTCCGCAACTAATAATCAGGCGGAATATCGAGCCGTCCTAAAGGGCATCCAATTGTTAAGGGAAGTCAAAGCTGATGCAGTCGAAATTTTTGGAGATTCCATGCTCATTGTGGATCAATTAACGAGGCTATCTGAGTGCAAGGATGATATCTTGAGGATTTATTATGAAGATTGCCTTCAGCTTTTAAAAGAATTCAAGTCTACAATAATTGAGCATATCCCCAGAAATTATAATGAAGAGGGCAACAGGCTGGCCCAACATGCCTCCGGGTATCGGCCGATTCAGGGAGCAATGATGCTAGAGCTCGCGGCCGATGACTGGCGAAAGGAAATCGCCGATTACTTGAAAGATCCATCCCGAAAAGTGGATCGGCGAATACGTTTTCAAGCTACAAAATATGTGTTGCTTGAGGATGATTTATTTTACCGGACGATTGATGGAGTTCTTCTCAAGTGCCTGGGAACAGAAGAGGCGAAGGTTCTGATGGGAGAAATCCAAGAAGGCGTGTGTGGAGCCCATCAATCGGCTCACAAAATGAAATGGATGATCCTAAACAATGGGTATTATTGGCCAAATATTCTTGAGGATTGTTTCAAATATTACAAAGGATGCCAAGACTGTCAGAGGTTTGGCAACGTACAGCGCGCGCCAGCATCGGCTATGAATCCAATAATTAAGCCGTGGCCGTTCAGAGGTTGGGGAATAGATCTCATTGGACAGATTCATCCTCCATCGAGCAAAGGGCATAAGTTCATATTGGTAGCTACAGATTATTTTACTAAGTGGGTGGAGGCAGTTCCTTTAAGGAACGCGGCATCGGCCGATATGATTGAATTTGTTAAAAGCCATATTATCTAACGATTTGGTATTCCTCAAACCATCACAACTGACCAAGGAACAATGTTTACTTCTGGAGAATTCGGAGAGTTTGCCGCCGATATGGGGATTAAATTATTAAATTCTTCTCCATATTATGCTCAAGCTAATGGCCAAGCAGAATCTCCCAATAAAGGGATAATCAAGCTAATCAAGAGGAAGATAGAAGAACAACCCAAAAAGTGGCATATGTCTTTGGCTGAATCTTTATGGGCCTATAGGATGGTTTGTCATGGAACCACTAAGATATCCCCTTATCAGTTGGTTTATGGTCATGAGGTAGTCTTGCCTTGGGAGGTAAGGACGGGGTCAAGACGTATATCGTTTCAAGATCAGTTAACGGCCGATGACTATTCCTTCCTCATGAAGGACGAACTTGATGATTCGGCAGGTTTACGGTTGAGAGCCCTGATTAGTATAGAAGAGAACAAGACGAGGGTGGCCAGATGGTATGACAAAAAGGTCAAAGTTAAACAATTCTCTAAGGGAGATTTGGTGTGGAAGTTGGTGCTGCCGATAGGATCCAAAGATCCCAAATTCGGTAAATGGTTACCCACTGGGAAGGGCCGTACAGAATCGGCCGATGTGCCCCTGGAAATGCATATATTCTGGAAACAATTGAAGGGGAGGAATTCCCAAGAGCTTTAAATGGACGATATCTGAAGAGGTACTATCCAAGCATTTGGGTAGATGCATAACTTGCAATAAAATATATCAAGACAATATGGCCAATTTTCCATCGGTTTTCATCTGCATATCTGATGCAGAGATGACGTCGCCTGAAGAAAAAAAAACATTGCGATTCATTTCGACTAGTTCACTATTGGATGAAAATAACAGAATACATGGCCGACGTGGTACAAGTCGCCCTTAGAATAAAAATACTAAGGCATCTATTGATTGCGCCTAATCTGGATTTCTCTCTCGACGCGACCCAGCTCTATCATAAGGCGGATCCTACTCTCCTTCGGATCCTCTATGGTGGCTCCAGTCTCAGCTTGATTGCAAAGTTCTATCAGGAGGCGGGTCTTCTTCTCCTCCAAACTCTCCATGGCAGTTTCAGTCTTGACTTTACAAGGGAGTGGAGGACTCTTTTCAGAAGATGGTCGTTTACGGACCAAACAGTGAGCATCTATAAGGTCCCAATATTCCTGAACAACAGCGGGAACATGATCTCTGAGTTCCTTAGCATGAGCTCTTATCAGATCTTTGTCTGCTTGTGACAGTGGTTCATCTGAATGCATAATTTCAATCGCTCGTTCTAGACCAGGGCTGAGACGTTTTGGCTAAACAGAGGTAAAAAGATTACCCAACATCAGAGCAATTAAGGTGCTTAGGGGAAAGGCGGAGGAGAGTTCATACCTGGTTGATGGAGGAAGAAGATGAAGAGGACGAAGAAGACATCATGCTGTTCGGTTTGGGATGGTAAAGAGAGAAAGAAAAGATAAGTAATGCATGTGCCTCTGGAGACGGTGAAGGGTCTACTTATAAGGAAAAGAGAGGTAGATAGATGGTGAGACACGTCATATCAGAGTAAAAGCGTACATAAATGCAAAGCTGGCTAAGGAAACAGTTCAAGATCAAGTTGGCGCAGTAGCATTAATGGAGCAATAAATGTTTACAGTATTCTTTACAGCCCAAGAAAAGCATCTATGGCCACAATAGCTTGCCGCCTAATTTGATCGGCCAAGTCTAGTACTCTCTAGTCATCATCGGCCGATCCTGGAACTTCTGATATATGGCGACGAAGCTTTATCGTTTCACGGGCCAAGTGCTGTCTTTCTTGCTTCAGCTCACTGATGATGGATGGGAGTTCTTGAAGCTTCTTTTCTTCAGCGGCTATCTCTTTGGTTATCTGCTCCATCTCCTTAGCCAGCTCTGCTCTTCTCCGTTTGAGCCGATCTATCGTGCCGACGATGTCCGGGCGACAGCTTTCGAGGAAGTTGATCTTTTGGTGTACCTCTTGAGTCCGGTGCTTGTATGAATCGGCCTCTTCCCGGGTTTTTTCCATCTGGGCGCGATCGGCCTTGTGGCCCAGCGCCCTGGAAACCGGAATATGCATATGCTCTATATAAGCAGCATGCGCCAAGTTTTCTGTTGTTTCTTCCGGGATTCGACCCTTGATATCGTTGAAAAGTCGTCGAATCGGCGAAGCGTCTTCTACCAATCAGCCGATGTCGTCTTGAAGGAGAATACGCATGCTTTCAAGCTTGGCACGGACATCATCGGAGGCAGAGCTCGACGGAATTGGGTGTGAAGCGATTTCTTCGTTATCAGGCAAAGAGACAGCAAAGGAGAAAATGCTGTTGTTCGGGGTATCTTGCTCCTGTGGGAAATAAAGAGAAGGGTTGGCAAGAAGTAAAGGGGAATCGGCCGATTCCAATGGTAAGTTTGTTACCTCCTTAAAACGAATTTCTCTTGCTTGTGCCGGTGGAAGCGTCTCCCTTGTCTCAGGGGCTGGTGCAATTGGCTCTTCAGAGGAAGAAGATTCAACAATTATCAGTGCTCCGCTTGGACCAGCTTCCTGAAAAGACACGGAAAACAGATCCTGTAAGTATGCTATGGGAAATTGAAATAAGATGGCGTGAGAAATTTGCCATGCCTCTGTTGATCTTCCAGCCGATGTTTGTTGTGGGGTTATAGCTAGCATACCCAAATCGGCCTGCATCAGAATCGGTTAAGTCTTCTGAATATCAAGGGATTAAGGTAAGAGATCATTTACCTCGACGGGAGGAGCTGCTGGAGTTTCGGCTTCCACTTGGGACGTAGCCGATTGTTGAGGAGACTGTGGTGGAATAGCTTGTGCAGCCTGGCAGAAGGAGAGAAGATCACCTGAACAGCTTCTACTAGTAATGATGCCGCAGCTGCCCCGACTTCGGCGGTGACTTGAGGATCGGCTATCTCGGTAGCTGGCAAGGATAAAGGGATCGGAATCTCGGCCGATGCCGCCGCCGTCTGGTCGGCTGATCCAATGCGGGGAGTCTTGACCGATGCTACCGCCGTCTGGTCGGCCGATCCGATGCGGGCTCGCACTCGACGGCTTGTTATCTTCGAGGTTGGCCTTTTCGGCGCTCGTTTCGATTGGCCAGTAGAGATGTCCTTGATGGTTGGAGCATGAAAGCCAATGAGTGGATATGGTGTATATGGATGATGATTATCTATCGTCCTGCCGCTTCAGCTCCGCATCAGAGGGACCTGGCTTTCAGACTAAGAAGATAAATGTGAGTTAATCACAAGATGAAAGTGTGGAAAGAAATGGTGTTGGAATCGGCTGGGAGAAAGGACATACCGCTGCATTTGGGTCGATATTTTCTGGATCCAGAATGTTGCAATAAGTTGATGGAGATTTGCAGAAAAGGTATCGCTTCCATTCTGCCCACCATAATTTAAATTGCCGGGTGGCAAAAGAGGCCACTGACCAATTATTCAGGTCAATAGTGCTAGAATCTGGCACTAGATCGCACAGCCGATTGTAGTCAAGACTTGAAGTCAGTCCATCTCTGAATTTCGCTTGACCGGCAAAGTAGACCCGAATCGGCAGTTGGCCAAAACCCAGTTGCCTTGCTGCAGCCGATGGATTGTAGAACTCATATGTGGGAGGTTGGAGCAGGTTGCGAGTGAGATTGGCGGAGGGGGCAGTTGGAGATCGAGGGGGCTCGGAGGAAGACGAACAGTGGTTCGCTGGAAGGAGATGCTAGATTTGTGGGGAAGAGTAGGCGGAGAATGCCAATACTTAAGGAAAAACCGGGAGGGCAAGGGTAAAGACGGTATTCTTGCCGCGCCGTCTACACGAATTCCAGGGGAGCGGTCATTTCGCGCGCTCGGTCCGAGGAAATTGCAATCATTGTGCGGAAGACCGCGGAACGGAAGGAGATTTTTACTGCGCCCGTTTCGGAGGAAAGGATTAAAGAAAGAGTTTTGAAGAAAAAGTTATGTTTTACTCCGAAACTGGGGGGCATGTGTTGACGCCAGATTTTGACACGTGCTGGATCGACGTCAGGAAGAGAAGATTGGCCGATGCGGCAGATCTAAAGGCTACAGTAAGGAATCGGCCGATTGAGGTAACAGTTGGAAATCGGCCGATTGGTGATGTAGCTTGCGCCAACAGGATGGAACCACTTCGGAGGGTCCCAGTCAAAAGTTGGTCAACAGAGCAATGCTAAGTCGGTCAGGAAGCAATTGAAAAAAAAAGTCCTGATTGGATTAGGAAACGGCGGCGGAAGATTCTGCGGGAGTCCGTTTCCTTTAAAAGATATTATAGATATAGTATTTTTCCTATTTTTAAATAAGGTTGTAACAAGTCGTAATCGACCAGGAGTCCTAGTCTTAGGGTATAAATAGGAGTCGTCAGGGCTTTGTAAAAAAACACATCAATCAACAACAATACTTCTACTTTTTCCAGCAATTTACTTTCAAGTCGGCGACTTCGCCAATACTTTTGTTCTTTCACGAGTTCGTACGGATTGGCAGGGCTGCATCAACTTGATCTCCGGCCAATTGGTAGGTTCCGCTTATCGAGTAATATCCGAGCTTTAACTACGGGCGCATCGCTGTGGTTTCGTTTGGATTTATTCACCAGTGATCGATATTTACTAGAATTGCAAGTTTTACCTGTTGTTCTAGTATTATCACCAGTTATCCAGCTTGAGATCAGAGTAATCGGCTTCGTCATCGTTCTTCTTCGATTTATCATCTTACAGCCGATTAAATCTATTTCAAGTGTTGCATCCATAATAATTGTTTAGATCGCTCCAGCAGTCTTCTTTACAATTATTACGCGATTATCGGAAGATCCATAGCCGATCATCTTTAGAGCAAATCGGCCGATTCGCCGACGCGCTCTTCAGGACAGATCGGAACTCCAGCCGATCGGAGCGCCTGGAATTTAATACTCTTATTTCCTTGTCAATCAACAGGTCAGATTGACTGGCACGCCGCGCGAACCGTACCAGGGCGATAACCCGAACAGGAGCTAAGCAGATTCTCCCGGGTCGTGTGTCCGACGCTGAAAACCATCGGCTGATTCCTGTCTGGCCAATTTTAGCGCCAATAATAAAGTAGTCAAAACTTAAGTTAAGTAGTCAAGTTCTTTATTTCCTTTTTCCCAGGCAGTCATTTATTGAGTACTTATCTGTATTACTGACTCCATTAAGTGAGCGGGTGGTTGTGCACGTTGTACGGTCATTTTTAACAACGAGCATTGGTTGACACAAACTACTCGCAGGGGTAGTTTCTGTGTTGAAGAACCACTCGAAAGAGCAGTTTCTAAGTTGAGATTTTTATGCAAAACTACTCGTGGAGGTAGCTCCTGAGTTGAGATTCTTAGGTAGAGCTTGTTACTTATTTACAACCTTACTGTAACAGGTTTAGCCATCTTCATTCAGCAGGTTACTCATGGAAAGCTTATTAAATAGTTATTCTTATGATTAAAATCTACCTGCATAGGACAACCATGCAAGAAACTGGTGCTCAACTCCTTATGGATCAAACCTACTTGAATGAGTAGTTTACTGCACATTTTTGTAGATTTTTCCTAAGCAAGAACCAGAGGTTAACATTTTTAGATTGAAAGGAATCTAGCTGATAACAAAAGCACTCGAAACCTTGGTTGTGCTTAGATTTAGAGCATGAAATTTTTATGAGAGACTACACTCCTAGTTCTGAAGCTACCATCCAATTTTCATGAGTAGTTCTTACTTGAATCTCTTGGAAAAATTAAAAGCCATTTAAACTTCATTTAAATCCACATCTGAAATCATGTGGAAACAGGTCCAAAGTCCAATTACAAAGTTGTAGATCTACTCTTAAGGGTTCCATGAACATCTTAGCTTGTATTTTTAGGATTTTTCTATGAGTTCTTATGCATCTTCAAAGTTAACAGATTGGTTTTTGAGTTCTTGTTCTAGGTTTACACATGAGTCCTTGTTATTTACGGAAAACTTCTCAGAAGATTTAAAACGACGCAGATGGGTCCTTGGTA
The DNA here is from genome assembly GCA_032594955.1 of Panicum miliaceum. NCBI lineage: Eukaryota > Viridiplantae > Streptophyta > Magnoliopsida > Poales > Poaceae > Panicum > Panicum miliaceum. The sequence goes on along the minus strand of CM064066.1, from coordinate 25,923,481 downwards.
CAGGGAAACAGCTACTGCCGGCCAAAATCCGGCGACTAGGGTGGCCGGTGGTGCGGTGTGAACGTGGGAGATGCAAGAGAACGATGAACCACACCTGTTTGAGGTCTCGGTTGGGGAAGGGCTGGACTGAGGCGGCCTGCCGACGGTGCCACAGAGCCGGCGGTGGGGGCAGATGGCGGGGCGACGTCCGGTGAGGGAAACGGCGCGGGGAACAGTTGTGTAGCCTTGGGGTGAGGCGGAGAAGGTGGAGGAAAGGTTGTTTTTGGCAATGCGGGGTACAATGGCGCGTCCACGCACACGGGGTGACTTGCCGGAGTTGGAGGTTGGGGCGACGAACTGAGGTACCCTAGGGTGGCTTTTATAGGCGCGGGAGGGGACAGGGCGAAGGAGCTGGGTGCGACAGAACGGAGGGAGGGGTGGGCGCAACCGGGACAGGGTCGCGACAAGGGCGCGGCTCCGCCGGTGCTTCGCGGCTCGACCGTTGGGAATCGCCGGCTGCATGGCATGCACGGGCAGGCTGGGGCGGGATACGGGGAGGAGCAAATCTCCTGTAGCAAGCTCGGTCAGGGCTGGTCGGCCCCGTTTGGGAGTCGCACCTTGGCGCGGCTCGCCGTCGCAGGGGTGCCCCGCCGCATGGCGGCGCCTCTCTGCCGGTTGGGGCCGAAACAGGGGAGGGGAGAGAAGGCTGGGGGAGGAAGAGAGAAAGGTCTTGAATTCAAAATGAATTTCCTTAAAATTTTAAACAGGAACATGAAAAACTCTAAACACGAAAGTTGTAGGGAACTTGAAAATGTACAACTTTTGTTTTAGCCCAAAGTTCATTTAAGCTATGGTTTAAAAGTTATTTTGACTTTCCTAAAACAAGCATTTAAAAGACCCGTCATTTTATGTGAATTTTTGCACTGGTAGCCTTTCAGTTCAACTAGACTTTTGTTGTTCTTGTTATGACAAAGGTGCCATTAAAATTACAGGTTCAAATGTGATCAATTTTGAAAGTTACCAGAGTTTGATTGCATGGTTTCAATTGTTTATGCATGAACACAATTTCCTTTGCCTGCAAGGTATAATTGATAGGTTGGTTCAAACTTTTCTTGCTCTTTTGATTTCAAGGTTTTTGATCTTTATTTAATCTTTTAGACACCTAGGGTGTCACAGCCTACCCCCCTTAAAAAGAATCTCGTTCCGAGATTTGGATGAAATCTAAGTGCGGGAGGTGTGTACCTTGGATGGATTTGAGAAAACCAGGAAACTTTTGGTTAAGATAATCTTCTGCCTCCCAGGTGGCTTCCTCCTCAGTGTGATGGTTCCACTGGATTTTATACATTTTAACCGCCGCTCTTCGGGTACTTCTTTCCTTCTAATCCAGGATTTTGATGGGTCGCTCAACACAAGAGTGGTCTGGTTCCACCGTGATTTCTTGCTGTTGAACAATTTCGGTAGGGACTCTGACACATTTCTTAAGTTGAGAGACATGAAAAACGTCATGGATGGTTGCAAGCTGTGAAGGAAGTCGTACTCTATAGGCCACGGGTCCACATTCCTCAATAATTTCATATGGACCAACATATCGAGGGGCTAACTTTCCTTTTACTCCAAATCGTTGCACACCCCTAGTTGGTGAAACCCGAAGGTAGACATGATCACGAACTTGAAATTTCAAAGGTTTTCTCCTTTTGTCAAAATAACTCTTTTGTCTCGATTGGGCAGCCTTAAGATTTCCTTGGACAACCTTCACCTTCTCTTCTGCCTCAACTACCAAGTCTGGTCCAAAGATTTGGTGCTCCCTAGTTTGTGACCAGCTCAACAGAGTTCGACATCTTTGACCATATAGTGCCTCGAATGGTGCCATCTTTAGGCTTGCCTGATAGCTGTTGTTATAGGAGAATTCTGCTAAAGGCAAAGATTTGTCCCAATTTTTGTCATACTGATTGACACAAGTTCTAAGCATGTCTTCGAGAATTTGATTTACTCTTTCTATTTGGCCGTCGGTCTGGGGATGATAAGATGAGCTTTGGATTAGTTTGGTACCAAGGGATTCCTGCAATTGTTCCCAAAAGCGTGCTGCGAACTTCGTACCGCAATCAGATATGATTGTCCTGGGTACACCGTGTAGACAAACAATTCAATCCAGATATATCTCAGCGTATCTTTTAGCCTTGTAAGTGGTGCGTACGGGAATAAAATGGGTTGTCTTTGTAAGCCTATCTACAATAACCGATATAGAGTCTCTGAGATGTACTAGGCAAACCAAAGATGAAGTCCATACTGATATCTTCCCATTTCCGGGATGGTATGGGCAGAGGTTGCAGTGTACCAGCTACTTTGAGGTGGCTAGCTTTCACTCGCCGACAAGTGTCACACTCTGCAACATAATGGGCAATTTCCCTCTTCATCCTGGTCCACCAAAAATTTTGCTTGAGATCCTGATACATTTTGCTACTACCTGGATGAATGGAGAATTTGGAAAGATGTGCTTCATCAAGAATCTGTTTTCGGAGTTCGCGATCTTTCGGAACGACAATGCGATTTCCAAACCATAAAATTCCTTTGTGATCCTGATGAAAACATTTGTACTTCTTCTCTCCTTGAGTTAGTTTTTGCTTGATGATCTTAACACCCTCATCGTGTGATTGGGCCGTGATGATACGGTCCTGAAGAGTGGGTTCAATAGAGATGTGATTCAAAGTTCCTTGAGGAATTATTTCCAACCTAAGTTTTCACATTTCAGAGCATATCGTCTCATTGTAGGATGCGACAGATAGGCAATTGCAATGAGCTTTGCGGCTGAGTGCATCTGTGACTACATTAGCTTTGCCTAGATGGTAGTGCACCTCAAGATGATAATTCTTGATTAATTCTAACCATCGTCTTTGTCTCATATTCAAATCGGCTTGAGTGAATATATAATTGAGACTCTTATGATCGGTGTAAATATTGCAATGGGTGCCCATAAGATAGTGCCTCCAAATCTTGAGAGCGTGAATGATAGCTGCTAACTCAAGATCATGTGTTGGTTAATTCTTTTCATGCGGCCGAAGTGCTCGGGAAGCATATGCAATAAATGTGGCAGAACCACCTGAATTAATCCGGCTCAAGTGTATTAACCATCACCATTAGGGCAATCTCGGTTAACCTTACACTTCAAACGGAATAATCCATTGGTCCATCGGGTAACCTCCCGATACAACCACGGTAAAGCGGATCGAAGCCATACATACAAATGCTCATGCGAAGATGAGCCCAGAGAATACCACATTCCAGCAGATATTACAAAATTATCATAGGTGAATATTACAAACCATGTTTGAATTTAGTAACCAAGTACTTCAGTGATCATAACCAATAAGTTCTTCAGAGTTTAAGTTGCAGCGGAAATAAGATAACGAAAGCTACTCGACGATAAGGATGTCTCGGTGAAGCCCGTACGAGACATCACTCGGCATTATCTCCATTGGCCGGGGGCGTATCCCATTCCACCGACCAACCAGGGGGAAGAGTACACGGCCAGGTCAAGCTAGCAATCATATCTTCGAAGGTCTCACCTGAAAACGAGCCACAAGCAAGGCTGAGTATACTAATACTCAGCAAGACTTACCCGTGTAGTGGTATCTACTCCACCGACTCTAGACATGCAAGGCTTTTTGGCTCAGGGGTTTGTTTTGCCGAAAAGCATCTACGAGTGGGTCCTTACTTTCAACTTTTAGCTCAAGATTCTAGTTTCATTAACCATTCTAGATAAGCAGCTATCCAATATCATACATGGTGAAGCATTAAATTTCATCCAACAAGTTTATTCATCATCATTGTTCCTCTTCTTACTCTGTGTGGTAAAAGGGATTAAGCAGTCTCAATAGCCGTGAGAAACGGACGATTCGAATCGAATTTCTTAACCTTGCAAGGGAAACCTAAACACACGTCACGTGGTTACTCCCAGAGTCACACGTGCAACTTTTCCCCTTTCTTTCCGGGTTGTGGATCGGAGCTACCCTCCGAGAGTACACGAGCCCCACGCCACGGTTCGGCGCTGGGTCGCGACCACTCGTGCACTCGCCATATGCACATGGACCGAAAGGAGCTACCCTCCGAGAGTACAAGAGCCCCACGCCACGGTTCGGCGCCGGGTCGTGACCACTCGTGCACTCGCCATATGCACATGGGACCGAAGTTCAAAGGGTAGGTTGTCGTCCACTTGTCGGGCCAATCAGGTACTTAAGGTACCGATTACCATATTCTCGGCATGTGGTTAGTACGTTCAAAGACTTAACCACCACTACCACACACTGCGGCCTTAGCATTTTTCACTAAACAGACGGGCCTCAATCATAAACATCGTACCATAGCCCGTCCGTTGTCCTTATGATTGCAGCGTGTAGTAAACATTCAACTCCTATTTTCTCGCGAGTGACAGGAAATCACTCGGCTTTTACCGGAGTTCTATTAGCACAGCATTCTATCGAACCTTACATCTAGTTTTCAAGCATGGGTTCCTAACATCATGCAACTAAGTTTTCATTCAACTCCTATAAACTTAATGCACAAGCAAAAGAGTAGTGAGTTGCATAATTTAGGAAAGGAAATGGGTTATGCTCTGGGGCTTGCCTTCTTGTGCAAAGTTAGTCCGGGGATCGTCTGAACGTTGACCCGGGTCTTCAACTGCTTCAGTTAAATTTGCCTGGGCTTCTCGCTGCTCACTCTCGGACTCGGGCACCAGCTCGTAAGTCCCGTCGGCGAGAGTAGTCGTTTCTACATGAATGCACAAGTATAAGTAGTGGTGTTGGTAAACGACATGATTTCCTTCACGATAAGGTTGCAGTTTGTAAAACATGAGTTTGTTGTGAAGTGAGTTACTTTATCATTCGTGGGCAATCGTTAATAGAGTAGAATAGTACAATAAGTGACTTTGTTAAGCAAGGTGGGGTGGGTGTTCATGGGGACTTATGTTCCTCATGGAAACATGATTTAAGTGTAACTACTACAGCGAGTAGTTTCTGGTCATGAAACCTTGGATCTAGGCACATCAGGGAAAGATATGCTTACTGTAAAATTTTCAGATATTTTCATGCAGCAGATTTATTATGAAAAATATAATACATGGTTGCTGCTAGATTATTGTTCTTTTTGTACAGAGTAAAAGGTGCAAAAACTGAGACTAAGATTTTTACAGGGCTTTCCTTTAATCATGCAGGAGCTACTGTAATTTTTGTAGGATTTATTATGCAGTTTTTAGAGCATAGTAAATATGACATTACACCCCTAGGTTATTCAAGGATTTATTTTTACAGGATCCTACACAGGGTTTTGTCCATGAAACTTTTTACACAGCATCTTCTACCACTGAGTATCTCCTAGTAAAAATATGAGAATTTTCCAAGCTAATATACTATTTTCTTGATTTAATGTATGTTATTAGCACATAAATCAAATAAATAGGTTCCTTTGAGATAAAAAGTCTCTAAATTTTTCTATGGCATCTAGGTACCACTACACCAGTATAGAAAAAAGTTTCATTAAGTGAATCACAACCTAAATGTAGAGATAATTAATTCTATCCAAACATGTTATGAAACTAAGTTTAATAAACAGTGCAGATAGAGAAGGAATTTGGGCCTGATCTTTTTAAAATGGCTTATATAACAAGTAAATCTCCTACTGTAAAATTTTCAGGACCAGTACTTGTTTACAACAATGGTTGTGAATAAAGGTCATTAAACAGCCTATTTAATTTAGAGCATAATTTAGCTAGAATCTGAGGAGATGCATGTAACAAAAGTTGTGGAGTTTATCCTAAAGGTTCCAGAACAGTTGAGTTTGCATTTTTCTGAATTTTCGACGATTTTATACGAATTTTACAATTTCACTGATTTTGAATCTAGGTTTGAATCTTTCTCTTACATCTGGGTCCTTGAAATCTTACGTGCAGACCCTTCTAAAGATTTCGATTACTGCAATTGGGTCCTTGGGCGGCTCGGGTGCGGTGGCCGGCCAAAATTCCGGCGAGGGGCTCGCCGGCGGCGAGGGGTGAGGGCCGGGGAAGGATCAGGGGTGCGAGGGCTACCTCGTGGGGGTCTTGTTTGGGTGGAGGACGGCCGGGAGTAGCTCGCCGGCGTTGGAGCAGGGGCGGCGGCGGCGGCGGTACGCGTCGACGGCGGTGCTCCGGCGGGCTTGGGGCGGTCTGGTCTGGACAGGGAGCTTCAGTGGCGCGTGGGGAAGCTGCTCCGGTACTTGGCTTGGGCGGAGGGGGTCGGGGTCGAGCTGTTCGCAATGGCCAGGGGTGGCGGCGGCGGCGACAGCGCGGGCGGCGGCGCTCCGGTGGTCCTGGGCGGCGTTGAGCGGGTCGGTGAGCTCCGGTGGGATGATGTAGTGGTGGCTGGCACTTCAATTTGGGCAGGAGGCGGCTGTGGAAGGCTGTCCACAAGCGGGTGGAGCTCGGCGACGACAATGGCGGCGGCGGGCGTTCTCTGGTGGCTGGCAGCTCGCGCGGGCGGCCTGGGGCGGCTTTTATAGGGGCAGGAGGGAGGGAGGGGTGCCGGGCGACGCGCGGGGGTGGAGGCACGGCGATGGCGTGCCACTGGCCACGGTGGGCGGCGTCTGGACACCGGCGCGGCGTGCGGAGGGCGGAGCGCGCGACTAGGCGCCAGAAATTTGCGTGGGGGAGCGAGGAGATAGCGCGGCACGAGATTGGGGGACAGCGGCTCGGGCGGAAGGCGAGCTCAGCGACGGGCGGGTCGCGGCGGGCGGCGAGCAGAGGCTGGGCAGCGCGGCGCGCGCGGCGAGCGTGGACTGGGCAGCGCGGCGGTGGGGGGGGGGGGGGGCAAAGCCACGCATGGGGGCGAGGGCCGGCGGCCACTGGCCTGGCGGCTTGCGCCGGTCAGGCATCGCCGGCCACCTGGCCGGGCTGTCGGGCGGGGAGGGGAGAGAGAGGAGGGGAAGAAGGGCCTATTTGCGAGAATTTGAAAAGTTCCAGGGGGCTGGTTGCAAACAGGATGTTTTCTCCACTTTCTAATTTGAATTTCAAAAACTTTTGAACATGAAAGTTGTTCAGAATAAAAAGTTCTACAAGTTTGGTTTCAGGAAACACCTCATTTAGCTTGTGGTTTGAAAGTTAATTTAAAATTTCAAAGGTATTCATATGTGCCCAAATTAAATTTGAATTGCAACTTAACTTGTTCTAATTCTTTTCACCCTTTTGTTAGTTGGTTAAGCATAGGGTTGGGCTAATGACATTTCTTTAGAAATGTAATTTATCAGGGTTGTTACAATAACCCGGTTGTCTAGCATAAGTACACATCCCAAACCAGTACCAGAAGCGTCACAGTAAACATCGAATGGTTTGGTAGTGTCAGGTTGAGCTAAGACTGGGGCTGTAGTCAAGTGTTCACGAAAGGTGTGGAAAGCTTTTTCACAATCTTCATCCCACACAAGTTTTTCTCCCTTCATCAACAGTTCGGTCATAGGCTTAGCAATTCTGGAGAAATCCGGACTGAAGCGGCAATAATAACCAGCTAAACCAAGAAAACTACGAATTTGATGAACAGACGTGGGAGCTTTCCACTTGAACTTTACTTGGGTCAACTGAGATACCATTACTGGAGATAGTATGGCCCAAAAATTTCACACTATCCAACCAGAATTTACACTTGGAGAACTTAGCATATAGCTGATGGTCTCTGAGACATTGGAGAACAATGCGCAAATGTTTAGCATGGTCCTCCTCGTCCTTGGAATATATAAGAATGTCGTCGATGAAGACCACTACAAACTTATCAAGCTCCGGCATAAAAACCGAATTCATGAGATACATGTAACACCTCAGGTGTTTAAATTACAAAATAAGCCTCATTAGTTTAACACGATGCATAAATAACTAAGAAAAGTTCAAAAGAAATGAATTATAAATTGGTTTTGCTTTGAATTGAAAATAGTTGTGTATATGTGCATAAGTACATGTACTTTAATCAAACAAATTAAATAACATTCACATCCATGCAAACATGGCTACAAAATTGAATAGGCACATCGTTATTGACATGATAAACAAAAGTCTAGTTGAAGCCTAGGAGAGAATGCAAATTTTTGCCGAGGAAATGACGTGCCCTCCGAATCATACTTTTTGAGTTTTTAAAATAACTTCTAAACTAGAACTCAAATGAACTTTGGCCTGAAACAAAACTTGTGTAACTTTTCATTTTGAACAACTTTCATGTTCACAGATTTTTGAGTTGCAACACAAAAATTTTAGAAACATTTGACTTTGCAAACTAGCCCCTACCTTTTCTTCTATTTTCACATCCAGTCTCTCTCCTCTCCTCTGTTTCGCCCGACGCCCGCCGCCAGTCACCGTTGGCCACCTGGCCGGCGATGCCTGCCGCCCGCGCTGCGACAAGCCAGTCGCCGGCTGTCCTCTCCACTCCCCCGACCCAGCACTGCCGCGCCCAATTGCGTGCCGCGCAATCCCTCTCTCCCCACGCCAGGATCTCAGGCCGCCAACCACGACGCGCCGCTGGCCGCACGCGACGCCGCCGCCCGGCCACCGCACGCCGCACCCAATGGACGAGCCGCGCCGTGCCCGAGCCTCCGCTCTGTCCCGCCCCTCCCCGCCCTCGCCGCCTGACAAGACGTTGTGCCGCAGCACGCCCAATCCGCTGCTCCCGCCCGCCGCTCGTCGCGCCGAGCCTCTGGCCGCCGCCCCGACGTCCAATGGCACGGCCCCATCGTGCCGCCCGCGCCCGCGCCTCACAATCTAGCCCCGCCCCTCCTCCCGCCTCTCTGCTGCCTACAAAAGGCCGCACTGAGCCCCCTCGCGCGCCCAGACACCAGAACGCCGCCGCCGCCACCATTAACGCCGCCGTGCCCAGCTCACCGTGGAGCTCACCTCTCCGGCCACCCATTGCCAGAGCTGAGTCTCCAACCACCACCACAGCACCCCACCGCAGCTCACCGCCCCGCCCATCACTGCCCAGACCCGCCGGAGTGCTGCCAGCGCCGCCTCCACCGCCGCCGCCCCTGACCGCCATGCACACCCCACCTCCGGCCCTCCTCCGCCCGAACCAAGGCTCGTAACAGGACTACATCACCCCACCGGAGCTTCCTGACCCGCCAGCGCTACCCCAACCCCGCCGGAGCACCGTCGCCGACGCTCCACACCGCCGCCGCCCCCTATTCCACGCCGACAAGCCCTTTCTGGCCACCCCGAACCCCGACGAAGGCCACCCCAAGGTAGCTCTCACCTCTCTGGATCTCCCCGACCCTTTTCCCCTCGCCGCCGACGAGCCCCCTCGCCGGAATTGGCCGACCGCCGTGCCAGCGCCGCCCAGGGACCCAATTGCAACGATTAAAATCTTTAAAAGGGTCTGCACGCAAGTTTCCAGGAGCATATCTGTAAACCTGTGTTTAAACTTTGATTTCAAAAATAGCAAACTTGTAAAATTCATATAAAATCGTAGAAAAATCAGAAAAATACAAACTCAACTATTCTGGAATCTTTAGAAGAAAATCTACAACTTTTGTTACATGGATTTCTTCATATGTTTGCTATCTTGCTCTAAATTAAATGGAAGGTTTAATAGACTTTAATTGTACCCACTGTTGTAGACCAGTTCTGAACCTGATTTTTGGACAGTAGATTGGTTGCTTGATGTGTAGGCCAGTATAAAAATATTAGGACCAGAACCCATCTCTAACTAAACTTTTTATTAAACCTTGTTTATGCCGAGTGATTTCCTGTCACTCGCGAGAATATAGGAGTTGAATGTTTACTGCATGCTACAATCATAAGGTTGACGGACGAGGCTATGGTACGATGTTTATGTTGATGATTGAGGCCCGTCTTTTTAGTGAAAAATGCTAAGGCCACAGTGTGTGTAGCGGTGGTTAAGTCTTTGAACGTACTAACCACATGCCGAGAATATGATAATCGGTAAGCTTAAGTACCGGATTGAACCGAGGTCGGAATATACTCCCCACCGTCTTGAATTCATTCACATCTAGCTAATGGCGGGTTCCTGTGCCGCCATGGCCGGGTCCATGGGGACGTGTAGTCGAGGGTGGTAGGCCTGTTCCGTGAAGCGGGAATTGAAGGGAAAAGTTGCACGTGTGACTCTAGGAGTAACCACGTGACGTGTGTTTAGGTTTCCCTTGCAAGGTTATGAAATTCGATTTGAATCGTCCGTTTCTCGCGGTTATTGAGACTGCTTGACCCTTTTACCACATAGAGTAAGAAGAGGAACAATGATGATGATTAATCTTGTTGGATGCAAATTAATTCTTCCATCATGTATGATATTGGATAGTTGCTTACCTAGAATGGTTAAAGAAAACTAGAACTTGGAGCTAAAATTTGAAAGTAAGGACCTACTTGTATATGCTTTTCGATAAAACAAACCTCAAGCCAAAAGCCTTGCATGTCTCGGAGTCGGCTAAGTATATTCCACTAGTCGGGTAAGCCTTGTTGAGTATTAGTATACTCAGCCTTACTTGTGGCTTGTTTTCAGGTGAGACTTTCGAGGATATGATCGCTAGTTTGACTTGGCCATGTACCCTTCCTCCTGGTTGGTCGGTGGAATGGGATACGCCCCCGTCCAACGATGATAATACCGAGTGATGTCTCGTAAGGGCTTCATCGAGACATCTTGTATCATCGAGTACTTTACCATTATTTTTCCGCTGCATTGAACTGTGAAGAACTCAATTATTTTGAACTCTAAAAGTACCTTGTTTTACGAATTTGAACTCAGTTGTAATAATAATTTATGACGAACCTGTGATGTAAAATTTGTGGAATGTTGTATCCTCTGGGCTCACCTTTGTGTGAGTACATGTATGTGTGGTTTCGATCGGCAAAAACTGTGGTTGTATCGGGAGGTTACCCGACAGACCAGTGGATTACTCCGTTTGAAGTGCGAGTTAGCCCTGATTGCCCTTGTGGTGATGGTTAGCGCGCTTGAGCCGGATTAATTCAGGTGGTTCTGCCACAATACATGAAATAGGCAGGAGCATTTGTGAGACTAAAAAACATGACTAAGTACTCATATAGTCCAAATCGAGTGGAGAAAGCGGTCTTTGGGATATCACAAGGTCGAATCTTGATTTGATGATATCCAGATAGAAAATCAATCTAGAAAAAGATTTTTGCTCCAGATAACTAATCGAAAAGAACATCAATGCGGGGAAGGGGATATTTGTTCTTGATAGTCAGCACATTGAGAGGTCGCATCTTTTTCTTTACAAAAAGAGTTGGGCAACCCCAAGGTGAGGCACTGGGATGAATATAGCCTTTGTCTAGAAGTTCTTGCAACTGTATTTTCAATTCTGCCAGTTCCTTCGGTGGCATTCGATATGGTCGTTTAGAGATAGGCGCTGTGCCGCGCTGCAGTTCAATGACAAACTCTATGTCTCGATCAGGTGGCATGCCGGAAAAGTCATCAGGGAAAACATCAACATACTCGCGTACCATCGGAATTTCTTCTATTTCTGAATGGACCTTAGTAAGAGCACATGAATTGGTGCATTCTCGGAGAGGCAAATATAGAGTGGTGATTCTTTGGGTTGGGGAATTGATTTCAACGGCTCGGGAGGCAATATCCAAGGTTACTCCTTGCCGAGTCATCCAATCTACTCCAAAAATAACATCGATCTCATCAAGTGCCAAGAGGATCAAGTCGGTGTTGATGACTCTGCTACCCACTTTAATTGGTACGTAAATTATGAGTTGATTTGAAGAAATTTTACCACCCGGTGTAGCTATCATATACGACTTTCTCGTGTGACAGGAATCCAAACCCACTTTTGCACTGAATTTAGCACTAATAAAACTGTGTGATGCACCAAAGTCAAATAATATAACCATGGGCTTGCGGTGGATAGAAAATGTACCCGTCATGACTGGTGCGCCATCAGGAAGTTCTGCCAGAGTGGTAAAATTTATCCGACCACGCTTGACCTGAAGTGTCTGCTTCTTGCCTTGGTTTCTGTGGTTGGTATTGCAGCCTTGGCCTTGAACTTGCTGCTTGGGTTGAGGGCAATCTCGAATAAAGTGTGTAGAACTCCCACAGTTGAAGCATCGATTGTTGTTGTTTTGGCTGGGTGGCTGCTGGGTATTCGGTCTTGGACCATTTTGCTGTGGAGCAGGGGGTCTTGCCACATTCTGTTGCTGAGGGGGCCTGATAATACAACATCTTGGCTGAGGGGCATTCTGAGGAGCTTTTGGTGCTGTGTTCTGCACAATTCAATACCTTGGTGGCTGAGCACTCGAGGGTCCGGCTGGTGCCTTCCTCTTCTTCTCAGCATGGTGAGCTGAAATACAGCCTTCCTGAGTGATTACCAGGTTGACTAGCTCATTATAAGTGTCTACCTTGAAGGGGTTTAAGCGGTCCTTGAGCTTGGTACAAAGGCCTCTGCGGAAGCGATCATGCTTCTTATCATCGGAGTCAGCGTGATAGCCCGCGTACTGACAAAGATTATTGAAAGCCTGGGCATACTGGAGTACGGTGCGGGTACCCTGAGTAAGAGCCAGAAATTCATTCAACTTCCTTTCCATAAGACCTACCGGGATATGATGGGCTCAGAATGCACTCTTGAATTCATCCCAAGTAACACCATGGTTGGCCGGAAGCATGGCAAAGTAGTTGTCCCACCATATGCATGCAATACCGTGAAGTTGCTGCGCGGCAAAACGAGCTTTGCTGGCCTCGGAACAGGGCAGCGTCAATAAGGCAAACTTGGATTCAATGGTACAAATCCTGGCATCCGCATCCAGAGGATCCTCCGTCATGTTAAACAGAGGGGGCTGCGTCCCAAGGAAATCCGAGTAGCTAGCAGCTTGAGGTTGGGGTGCATGGTGCACACCCCGCGGCTGATGGTGGTGCTACCCCTGAACAAGTTGTCGCAGCAATTCGGTTTGAGCGGTCATCACTTCCACCAGAGTGGGTGGGGGTGGTGGGGGTGACGCCTGTTGCGACCTGCTGCCGCTCGCTCTGAATCCATCAGGGTTTCCACAAGTTGCCCCAACCATCTGAAACATGGAGGTTTAATATCAGCAAAGGCTTCATAAATCTCGCATGATTCAAAAAGATAGTACGGGAAAAACAAAATATAGGACTTGATAGGCTTGCTACAAAAGGGGTACAATCTGCGGCTGGTTAGGAGACATTTCCTAGATCATGTTCTGCTTATCTGAAACCTTTCAAAGTTGGTAGCGAGAAGAAAATGTAGCGGCCTGATATAGTGGTATTCAAAACACCTCCGGCTAAACCATCTCCAACTACTTTTCCGACTATCAGGAATACCAATCCGACTACTATGGTTCCATTATCAACAATATCGACTACCCTACGGCTTCTTTGACTATATTGCCGACTGCTTCGACAACATTTTACTACCCCGTCGTCTACATCTTCGACTGCTTGAACCGTTTCAATATCGGCTATGGCTACAGTTCAAACACACGGGCCGTCAACTACCTCGACTGCATATCCGAGTGCTTTCACCTTAACTCCGGCTTCAACGACTACACCTCAGGCTGCTTTAGTCGCACCTCTGCTTAGCAGGACTACAACTCCGACTACACTGAATCGATGAATGCTGCGACTACTTAAGTTATACTTTTGTTTACTTTGACTACTCATGACCTGCTTTTAGCGCATCCACGACTCGTTCGACTATTTTTTTGATACAACGATTTCCTTTCCGGCTGCCGGGGTGACACGTCCGACTACTCTTTCTGTAATTTCGACCACTTAGACTACTTCTTCTCTGGTTTTCCAACTGCTCGTCAATATATACATCCAGTCCTTCGCTAAAGTCTACCTACTTCAAGTGCTCCTTGCTTCTAGGCTACACTCTGGTAACTGGCGGTACTCAACTCTAAGCTAGCCTATTACTACCTGCACAAAAGATAGGCTACACTAAGAGGAGTGTATAGAAAAGTACTCCTAAGTCCTCTCTTAGTAGTCATTGAGATTGTTGATAGACGACTCGCTGCGCGTAGGGGAGTGAGCTCCCATCTGTGCGTGCTGCGGGACTACCATATTGTAGTCAAGGTTAGAAACGCCCTCAATCCCTCGGGTTCCCCCTCACTGTCAATATCCATCACATCCGGTGGAGCATGAAGTGCTGCCTGCTGGGCATGATGCATGTCAATATGTTCATTAGCATCCTCCAAATCGACATTGAGGTCATGAATCTGCTCTTCCAGGAACTCAATCATGGTCTCGCACTCTCCTACAGTGGTTTCTAAGGTCTGCACTTGGCCTTCAAGCTGGCCAATTCTAGTGTCTCGATCCCCAATCTCCTCCACTAAATCGTGCATCTATTCATCCCTTAAGTTAACTGCCCACTGAAACGACTGAGCCAGGTCTATCACCTGTTCCATCCCTTTTCTTTGAAGTGCATGTAGTCGGTACAGGGCATTCATGCACCGGGCTGAAAAGATAATGATCTCGACTGGAATTTGGTCTGCCAAGTGACCTAGATGAGCAAACCTGTCCAGCCATAGCGGATCACTTTGGTTAATGGCTGGAAACAGACCCGCTAGAGCCAGAATCACCTCCAAGGGGTGCTGCTCGCAAAATGTGGTTAGAGCCTTCATGGCTATAGTCTCCCACGAGTCGATAAGGCGGTGCCCGACTACTTCCGTCTCAATAGCAAGCCATGCTGGGTTGAGTGGGTGCTGGGGAATGGTCATGCGCACTCGGCACCGAGGGACACCCGTGCTGAACACACTCCACAAGATGGAGGGGAAGCCCTCCCAATGCAGGCACGCTGAGTGGGCATGGCCCTCCTCATCAACTACCATAAGAACGGGCTCGGCCATCTGCTTCACAAGCTAAAAATGTGAGATGATGAAAATTGATGCTCACTCAAGTAAACAATTTTGTTAGCGCACAAAAATGAGCATATCCAGTCGCAAGAGTAACCAGTGCAATCCTAAAGTACTCGCGCCCACCTGACTGGTCAAACCCAAGGCTGGGTCATATTCTAAGATAACTATATCCTTAGATTGATCTGCAATACAAGAACTTAGATGAACTTTAGTTAATGGTTTAGCTGTTTTGGGTGGATTTTTCGCACAGTTCATCCATACTTGATGTCTTTATTTGAATTTTTAAGCTATGCAGCATGCACAGCCTGTCCGTCCTCACAACTTCTTAGTGGCCATCCACTTGACCTTACGGAGTTAATTTGGTGGCTTACTTAGCACGTCTCTCCCTATAAAAACTAGTCGAGCTCTCTTCGTTCTTAACCTATCGTTCTCGCAGTCAGTGTTCCCGCATGAACTTCTCATAAATACCCAAATATATATTGCCACATATACCTATTCCCAAGGGCTTCACAATCTAGATATAACCATTACGAGTCCAACGCATTTTTCGAAGAGCAGTTTTGTGGTCATGTTTTAGAAAAACTCATTTCTAAGGTTTGTTGCAGACTCTGGTGTATGCTTTTCGCTCTGATACCAGCTATGGCAAAACCGCCTGACTTAACCCGGCTCAAGTGCACTAACCAACATCCTTGTAGATGAAGTGGCCACCATGCACTTCAAACGGATTAATTCGACAGTCTGTCGGGTAGATCCCGATGCAACCACTCAATATTTCGATCGAAACCAAGCATACACATAACTCGCACGAAGGCAAGTCCTGACAACACAACATTCCACAAGATTTTAAAACACAAATCGATCGTGAATTATTACAAGTCGAAAGTACCACTCGAGTACTTTTGGAGTTCAACATAAAAATTTATTCAGAGTTTTTTTTCTGCAGTGAATAAAAGAAACACGATCAACTACTCGTCGGCAGGGTCAGTACTAGTCGGGGAAGGCTCCCATTCCACAGTCCAACCGGTCGGCAAGGCACTCGGCCAAGCCAGACCAGCAACCAAAGCTTCAACAGGCATACCTGAAAACATTGCCACAAGCAAGGCTGAGTATACTAATACTCAGCAAGGCTTACCCGACTGGTTCTATGTACAGACCGACTACTAAGTATGCATGGCTCTAAGGTTCTAGGGTTTTCTTTTTTTTTTTTGCTGAAAAGCAACAAAGAGTAAGTCCTTAATTTCACATTTTAGCTTTCCATATTCTAGTTCAATTAACCAGTCTAGATGAGCATCTAATTCTAATCAAGCATGGTAGAAAACAATTAATCATTCAACAAGTTTCATCATAACCATGGTTCCTCTTGTTACTCTATGTGGCAAGAGTGTTAAAAAGTCTCAATTACCGCGAGAAACGGACGATTTGAATCAAATTTCTTAACCTTGCAAGGGAAACCTAAACACACGTCACATGGTTACTTTTAGAGTCACACGTGCAACTTTTCCCCTTTATCCCCGGTTTATGGATCAGGGCCACCGGCCTCGAGTACAAGAAGTCCATGAACACGGACGACGCCGGAACATGACCCCTCTTGCACTCACCATTGGTCTAAGGGACAGTGTCAAGATGGTGGAACCTATCCACGCACCGGTTCATTCGAGTACTTAAGCTTACCGATTACCATATTCTCGGCATGTGGTTGGTACTTTCAAAAGCATAACCACTGCAACCACACACTGCGGACTTAGCATTTTCCACTACTCAGACGGGGCTCCAACCACGAGTACTTACCACAGCCCCGCGTGCCAACCTTATAGTTGCAGCATGCGGTAAATCAATCAACTCCTATAGTTCTCGCGAGTAGCAGGAAACTACTCGACTTTTACCATACCTATTAGCATAGCATCTACTCGATCTTCCTATTCTAGTAGTCAGTACAAAGGTGTAACACCCCAGGTGTTTAAATTGCGAAATAAGCCTCTTTACCTTAAAGCGGTGCATAAATAATTAAGAGAAATTTCAACTAAATAAGTTTTTAAAATAACTTCTAAAAACTAGACCTCAAATAAACATTGGCCTGAAGCAAAACTTGTAGAACTTTCCATTTTGAACAACTTTCGCGTTGAAGGATTGTCGAGTTGCAACACAGAAATTTGAGAAACACTTGGATTTGCGAACCAGCCCCTACCTTTTCTTCAACTTCGTTGCAGACCCTTCTGTCTCGCCCGACCCTCCCACACGCAGCCGTTTCGCCCGACCCCTTTTCGTTTCGCCCGACCCTTTTCGCTTCGCCCGACCCTCGGCTTCGCTGTGGCCCTCGCTTCGCCCGACCCTCACCGCCGCGCAGTCGCCGCAGGCCACTTGGCCGGCGATGCCTGACCGCGCTTGGTGCCAAGCCAATAACTGGCCGCGCCCGCACGCCGCGTTCCTCCCCAGTCTGCGCACGACACGCGCGCGCCGGCGACCCGCGCCCCTGCTCGCCGCCCGCCGTGCCCAATGGACGAACCGCGCCGTGCCCGTGTCTCCGCAGCATTCCACCAGTCGCCGCGCTCGCCGCCCGGCAAGGCAGCTGCTGCACCTCTTCGCCCAACCCGCGCGCCGCGTGATCTCCAGCTTCACACGCCAAATCCTCACCACCCAGTCCCCTGCCCGCGCCCGCCGCACGCCGCGCTGGCTTCTGTTCACCGCCCGCCGTGGCCAGTCGCGCGCCCCCGTCGTGCCGCCGCCCCGCGTCTCACAGTCAAGTCCCGCCCCTCCTCCTGCCTCTCTGCTGCCTATAAAAGGCCAAGCTGAGTTCGCCCTTCGCGCGCCCAAACATCAGAACACCGCCGCCGCCACCATTAACGCCGCCGTGCTCAGCTCACCTTGGAGCTCACCTCTCCGGCCACCCTTTGCTAGAGCTGAGTCTTCCACCACCACCATAGCACCCCACCGCAGCTCACTGCACCACCCATCGTCGTTCAGAGCCACCGGAGCACCGCCAGCGCCACCCGCACCGCCGCCGCTCCTTGTTGCTCAGTGGACAGCCCACACCGAAGCTCCTCCGTCCCAGACAAGCTTTGAAACGGTTTCCCCTCGACGCCGCGAAGCTACTCGACCAGCCCACGTTGATCCCTTCTCGCCGGAGCACCGCCGCCGACGTTCCGCCCCGTTGCCGCCCCTCTGCTCCGCGCCGATGAGCCACCTCTGGCCACTCCCAACCCCGACCAAGGCCACCCACGGTAGCTCTCACCTCCCTGGATCTCCCCGACCATTTTTCCATCGCTACCAACGAGCCCCCTCGCCGGAATCCGGACGGCCGCCATGCCAGCGCCGCCCAAGGACCCAACTGCTTTGGTTGAAATCTTTAAAAGAGTCTGCACGCAAGTTTCCAGGGGCATATCTGTAAACCTGTGTTCAAACTTTAAAATCAAACACAGCGAACTTGTAAAATTCATTCAAAATCGTAGAAAAATCGGAAAAATACAAACTCCACTGTTCTGGAATCGTTAGATGAAAATATACAACTTTTGTTGCATGCATTTCTTCAGTTGCTTGCTAAATCTTACTATAAGTTAAATGGAAGGTTTAATAGACTTTAAATGTACCCCCTGTTGTAGGCAAACTCTAAATCTGAAAATTTTACAGTAACACACTTATGGATAGATTAACACCCTGTAAAAGTTTTAGCTTCAATACTTGAATGGTTTATTCTGTATAAAAATATCTAGCTGCTAGCAGTGGTTGTGTTTTACTTTTTTCATAATTAATCTCTGCGTAAAAATGTCTGAAATTTTTACCGTGATTTTGTCTCTGCTTGTTGTGCTCTAAATAAAAATTTCATCACCAGGAGTTACCTAATCCAGAAGTTGTGATTAATCCATGTGTGCTTGGAAAATTCAGTTTGTATTATAACACAACCCCTTCTTGTTTAATGAAGTTAATAGTTTAAGTTATACTCTTTAACAATTGCCCACAGAAATCTCAACTATGTAACATCACAACCAAATCGATGTTTTGTGAACTACAACTTTAATGTGAATGAAAATAATCGTCATATAACCTCACTATAACTTATATTGGTGCATTCATATAGAATCGACGACTCTCGCCGACGGAACGTACGAGCTGGTTCCCGCGTCCGAGAGTGAGCAGCGTGAAGCTCAAGTACATCTAACTGAAGCTCTCGAAGACCCGAGCCCAAGTTCGGACGAGCCCCAGGCTAACTTTTCACAAGAAGGCAAGCCCCGGAGCATGAACCCTATTTTTCCAAACTTATGAACCTTATTACTCTACTTTACTTGTGCATTAAGTTTATAGGAGTTGGATGAAAACTTAGTTGCACGATCCTAGGTGCCCATGCTCTGAACACCAGATGCAAGGTTCGATAGAATGCTATGCTAATAGGACTCGGTAAAAGTCGAGTGATTTCCTGTCACTCGCGAGAAATTAGGAGTTGATTGTGTACTACATGCTGCAATCATAAGGTCGGCGGACGGGGCTATGGTACGATGTTCATGTTGATGATTGAGGCCCCGTCTGTTTAGTGAAAAATGCTAAGGCCGCAGTGTGTGGTAGTGGTGGTTAAGTCTTTGAACATACTAACCACATGCCGAGAATATGGTGATCGGTAAGCTTAAGTACTGGATTGAACCGAGGCCGGAATATACTCCCCACTGTCTTGAATTCGTTCACATCTAGCTAATGGCGGGTGCATCGGCTGCCACAGCCCGATGTACTCTGGCCTGTGGGGATGTGTAGTCGAGGGCGGTGGGCCTGTTCCGTGAAGCAAGAATTGAAGGGAAAAGTTGCACGTGTGACTCTGGGAGTAACCACGTGACGTGTGTTTAGGTTTCCCTTGCAAGGTTAAGAAATTCGATTCGAATCATCCGTTTCTCGCGGTTATTGAGACTGCTTGACCCTTTTACCACATAGAGTAAGAAGAGGAACAATGATAATGATTAATCTTGTCGGATGCAAAAATAATTCTTCCACCATGTATGATATTGGATAGTTGCTTACCTAGAATGGCTAAAGAAAGCTAGAACTTGGAGCTAAAATCTGAAAGTAAGGACCTACTATATATGCTTTTCGCCAAAACAAACCCCTCAAGCCAAAAGCCTCGCATGTTTAGGAGTCGACTAAGTATACCCCACTAGTCGGGTAAGCCTTGCTGAGTATTAGTATACTCAGCCTTGCTTGTGGCTTGTTTTCAGGTGAAACTTTCGAGGACATGATTGCTAGTTTGACTTGGCCTTGTACCCTTCCTCCTGGTTGGTCGGTGGAATGGGATACGCCCCCGGCCACTGGTGGTGATGCCAAGTGATGTCTCGTACGGGCTTCATCGAGACACCCTTTATCGTCGAGTAGTTATCGTTATCTTTTCCGCTACTTGAACTCTGAAGAACTCATTTATTTCGAAATCCGAAGTACCTTGTTTTACGAATTTGAACTCTATTGTAATGTTAATTTATGATGAACCCTGTGGTGTAAAAATGTGGAATGCTGTATACTCTGGGCTCACCTTCGTGTGAGTACATGTATGTGTGGCTTCGATCCGTAAGAACCGTGGTTGTATCGGGAGGTTTCCCGACAGACCAGTGGATTATTCCGTTTGAAGTGCGAGTTAGCCCCGATTGCCCTTGTGGTGATGAGCGCACTTGAACCGGATTAATTCAGGTGGTTCTGCCACAGCTGGTATCAGAGCCGTAGCCTGGTGCTACAGCTGGCACCAGAGTCGAAATGCATACGCCAGAAAATGCAACAAGCCTTAAAAACTTGTTTTCCTAAAACTTGACCACAAAAATTGTGTTGGAAAATGCGTTGGTTCGTTAAGGATGGTGCCTAGTTCGTAGAGCCCTAAGGGATTAATTGGGAAAGTTACTAGGTGGCTATCTAACTTATGAAATATTATCAACTGACTTCCAGCACATTACTTTTTGTCAAAACTTACTTTTATGCACAACCGACCCTTAAATTCCGTAACGACGCACTCATCGCTAAGGTAAGAAGGTAAGAATCCTCAGCCAACTGAGAGAGCTTGGCCTTCCTGTCGGTGATGCGAGCCGAACGCTGCCCTCAAGCAGTGCCTTACTTGAGGTGCTGCCAATATACCAACGTTTAGTTGATTACATTGGGAGTAGAAGGTTTGGCGCAGGGTATGGCGATCGCTATTCATACCCCGGTCTCAAGACGGTACCCCCGTGAATACGCTATTTCGATAGCGTATGTTAACGTCGTCTGTACGGCGAGAATTGTACGGAAGCCGTTTCTATAGTGAACAGTAATCAATACGGACGCTTTCATGAGTGCTGGCATGAAAGGTTCAGTGGATATATATATGCTATATCAACCTTCTGCAGGTACACTAACCGCGATTGCGATAAGTTTAAGAACGATTAGAGTTTTCTCGACTAGCTATTATAGTGAGAGCCGTATTGTGTATGTGTTGACGCCAGATTTTGACACATGTTGAATCGGCGTCAGGAGGAGAAGATTGGCCGATGCGGCAGATCTGAAGGCTACAGTAAGGAATCGGTCGATTGGGGTAACAGTTGGAAATCGGCCGATTGGTGATGCAGCTTGCGCCAACAAGATGGGACTACTTCGGAGGATCCCGGTCAAAAGTTGGTCAACAGAGCTACGCTAAGTCAGTCAGGAAGCAAATGAAAAAGTCCTGATTGGATTAGGAGACGGCGGCGGAAGATTTTGCGGGAGTCCGTTTCCTTTTTAGAAGATATTATAGATATAGTAGTTTTTCTATTTTTAAATAAGGTTATAACAAGTCGTAATCGACCAGGAGTCCTAATTTTAGGGTATAAATAGGAGTCGTCAGGGCTTTGCAAAAAATCATCACATCAATTAACAACAATACTTCTACTTTTTTCAGCAATTTACTTTCAAGTCGGCGACTTCGCCAATACTTTTCTTCTTTCACGAGTTCGTACGAATTGGCAGGGCTGCATCAACTAGATCTCCAGCCAATTGGTAGGTTCCGCTTATCGAGTAATATACGAGCTTTAACTACGGGCGCATCGCTGTGGTTTCGTTTGGATTTATTCACCAGTTATCAATATTTACTAGAATTGCAAGTTTTACTTGTTATTCTAGTATTATCACCAGTTATCTAGCTTGAGATCAGAGTAATCGGCTTCGTTATCGTTCTTCCTCGATTTATCATCTTACAACCGATTAGATCTATTTCAAGTGTTGCCTTTGTAGTAATTGTTTAGATCGCTCTAGCAGTCTTCTTTACAATTACTACACAATTATCGGCTGATCCATAGCCGATCATCTATACAGCAAATCGGCCGATTCGCCGCCGACGCGCTCCTCAGGACAGATCGGAACTCCAGCCGATCGGAGCGCCTGGAATTTAATACTTTATTTCCTTGCAATCAACAGGTCAGATTGACTGGCACGCCGCGCGAACCGTACTAGGGCGATAACCCGCACAGGAGCTAAGCAGATTCTCCCGGGTCGTGTGTCCGACGCTTAAGACCATCGGCCGATTCCTGTGTGACCGATTTTAGCGCCAACACACTTTTGGCACGCCCGATGGGACAAATCCAAGATCTGACATGTCGAAGAACGTAAAAATCTCCGATAGCAACATCATTGAGGTCACAGAAGCGGATCTCAAAGACGACCAGAGGGAAGAATTAGCTAAACATCTAGAAGATTACAAGAAGATGTACCTTCAGTCGTTCAGTCGTACCAGAAGCGGGGAGGCTGTCAAGAAGGCTCCTATTCAAGTTCCCCGCCACATCACCATTGCTGAGGACTCGGGCAAGATGTCCGATATGATCCAACAATCCGTTTATCAGGCATTCATCGACCAATCCTCAGTGATGACCAACACGGTGTATAATGCCATCGTCAGCTCTCTGGCCAGCGGAGTAGTCCAAGGCTATCAGGGACCAGCGTATACCCCGCCAGTCACGCTGCCGGCTAGAAGCTCACCATGCACGTCCCAATCGGCTCCTCAGCCGATATTAACGCAACATAAGGGATACAACACTCCGTTGCCTCCAGCGTCTCCAAGGTACAGCGGTGCACCATGTTTTCCGTCACAGACACCGTTTCAACCTGTCCAGGTCGCTTCTATACAATCGCTGCCTACAAGCTCAATACCCTGGGGATATCGGCGACAACGGCTTTCCCCGATCCAACAACCGGGCATGGAAGCTATCCAACCCAGGTAACTCACCAATCGGTCGTCCGGCCGACGGTCCCTCAGTATCAGCCGATCTCATCAGAAATCGGCAGGGGGGCAAGCGCTGTAGAAGCGTTCAGAGGCGCAGCGCCAATGATGACATATGATGGGGCGGCGGATTCACTTCGCCATCAACTATCAGCTGCTCAGCAGAATTCGCCGCATGCTTCGATTCATCACCCAGTCGTGCCAGCTCTTCAGCACATGCCCGCGCCGCGAACAGTCGTTCATCAGCAGCAGGTGGACTGGACGGCAAGAATAGCAGAAGTGATCCAGGACCAGTTTGGATTGAAGCCAAAGGTGCAAACTTACGCCTACAAGACACCGTACCCATGGGCCTATGACTTGCTGCCGTTCCCACACCGCTACAAAGTTCCCAATTTCACCAAGTTTTCGGGGACGGACGATACATCCACTGTAGAGCACATCAACCGATTCATTATCCAGTGCGGGGAGGCTGCCACACAAGATGCTCTGAGGGTGTGTTTGTTTTCATCATCTCTGTCCGGATCGGCCTTCCAGTGGTTCACCACCTTGCCACCAAATTCTATTGTTACTTGGGCCGATCTGGAGAAACAGTTCCACAAATATTTCTACGCGGGAGTACACGAGATGAAGCTCTCGGATTTGACCAGCCTCAGGCAGTGGAGCGATGAACCGGTAATGGGATATATATAGAGGTTCAGAGAAGTCAGGAACAAATGCTACAGTCTGGCTCTAACCGATGCACAGTTGGCCGATATCGCTTTCCAAGGCCTCCTGCCACAAATCAAAGAAAGATATGCTGCGCAAGAGTTTGAAAGCCTGAGCCAGATCGTCCACCGATTGTCAGGGCAGGAAGTCCGTCCATTTGAATAGCGGAGGAACTTCCAAAAGAAGGTGGCATACCTAGAAGGGTCTGAATCTGATGGGGAAGAGGAAATCGGCCCGGCAGAATGGGTGAAGGGGAAAAAACCGATATCATGCCCTTTCGGAAAGATAGAGCCAGAGACATTCGGCTTTGACACATCAAAGGCCGATAGAATTTTCAATTTATTGCTCCAGGAGGGACAGATTAAACTATCTCAACATCACACTATCCCTTCGGCCGACCAACTCAAGAAGATGAAATACTGCAAGTGGCACAACGCCACGTCTCGTGATACGAATGAATGCAAAGTCTTCCATCAGCAGATACAATCGGCCATTGAACAGGGGAGGCTTAAATTTGAAACCCCAGCTAAATCGGCAAAGCCGATGAAGATAGATCAGCATCCCTTCCCGGCCAACATGGTTGACACTGGAGGAAATTCACGCCAAACCAAGGTGCTGACGTCAGAATCGGCAAGAAGGGGCGGCGCCCTCGATCCCAGGAGGCAGGTCACGATGGAAGAAATCAAAAGGAACAGGCGAGGGCCAGAACGACCACGCAAACCCGTCACTTCCCAGTTCTTGCTCAACAAATATCGGCAGCAGCAAGAACAATCAAGGTACCACAACGAGATGATACACCGGCATGAAGATCATTGGCAATGTCCGTTCTTCATCCATTGCTGGGAGAACGACATCAGATTACCGTCTGCCAATAACTGTCCGGAGTGTAATGGATTGAGTTGCAACGATCGCCCGATGCCACACTCTAGGGACAGAGAATCGGAGCCGATCAGCAGAAATCGGCGCGGACGAGAAGAACGGCGCGTTTCGGTGCATGATCGGCTGGGGGGCAGAGTTGACCAGTACCACCGGTCAAAAGGCAGGACCAACCAACAGGATGGACTGGGGGGCAGGATCAGCATGCACGATCGGCTGGAAGAGATGGCCGATGACAGGGTGTCAGACGAGGATCCCCTAGGAAGGGAACCAGATAGGGAATACGCCAGATCATCAGCCAAACCAGTTAATCCCAGGTGGTGTCCCGATGGCCTATCCAGATCCCAGAAACGAAGGATCCAACGCCTACGCCAGTGGGAGCATCAAGAGGAAGAACAGAGGCAGATACCAGAGAAAAGAAATGTTAAGTCTCGGGTGTGGCGCCCAAAGAAAAACGATCAAGAAGCAAACAATCAAGAATTGGCAGCCGAAATCGACATGGTGTTCATATTGCCGATGAAATTCATGCGCCTGACGATCGAGACAAAGCAACAAGAATGGAAGAACAAATGGCACAACTGGTGTTAGAGCCGATGACGGCTACTTTTGAGAAACCAGAAGAAGAAAAACGGCAACATCTTAAAGCGCTGTTTCTCAAAGGCTACGTTGACGGACGACCCGTCACCAGATTACTAGTAGATGGAGGTGCCGCAGTTAACATCATGCCCTATGCCATGTTCCGCAAGCTAGGCAGGGGCGATGAAGACCTCACCAAGACGGACATGATGCTGAAGGATTTCGAAGGCAACGTGTCTCCCGCCCGTGGAGCGCTCCGCGTCGACCTCACCATCGGCAGTAAGACCCTTCCTACCACTTTCTTCGTTATTAATGGCAAGGGGTCCTACAACATGCTGCTTGGTCGCGACTGGATACATGCAAACTGCTGTGTCCCATCTACAATGCATCAATGCCTCGTGCAATGGGTCAGCGACAGCACAGAGATAGTCACCGCCGATTCCGCCTACAGCGTTGCAGCGGCCGACACGCAACAGTGGAGCTGCGAGCACGTCAGATGTATATCCGGCAGGACTAGGGACACTGACTTCCTAAAAGTGTCTGATTTCGGTCTACAGCCGATCCAAGCAGTCGGCTCTGAAGATTCAGAATAGATGGATCAGCTCGTCCGAGAAGACGTGAAACTTGGGCATGGGTTTACATCGGCCGATTTATCGGAGATGGTAGATTTGGGAGATAGCAGCAAATCAAGGCCGACGTATATTAGTGCTAATTTGGATCCTGAGTATAAGTGTAAACTAATAAATTTATTAAAAGAGTTCAAGGATTGCTTTGCTTGGGAATATCATGAGATGCCAGGTCTAGACCGGTCCATTGTTGAACACCGGTTACCTATAAAATCAGGATATCGGCCATATCAGCAACCTGCACGACGGTGTAACCCCAAGATTCTACCTGATATAAAGGCTGAAATTACAAAGTTAATTGAAGCAGGATTTATTCGGCAGTGCCGCTACGCCGAATGGATTTCTAATATTGTGCCCGTATACAAGAAGAACGGAAAGTTACGCGTGTGCATCGATTTCAGGAACTTAAATCAGGCTACGCCAATGGATGGATATCCGATGCCAACGGCCGATATCTTGATAGATCCTGCCGCAAGACACAAAGTCATAAGTTTCATGGATGGGAATGCAGGGTACAATCAGATATTAATGGCCGAAGAAGATATCTCAAAAACGGCTTTCAGGTGTCCAGGTCATCTTGGTTTATTCGAATGGGTTGTTATGACTTTTGGGTTGAAGAACGCCGGTGCTACGTATCAGCGGGCCATGAATCACATCTTCCACAAGCTCATTGGTACATCGGCGGAAATTTATATAGATGATGTCGTGGTCAAGTCAAAAGGTCACCAAGAACATTTGGCCGATTTACAAGAAGTACTGGAGTGCACAAGGAAGCATGGGTTGAAGATGAACCCAAACAAGTGTGCATTTGGTGTATCGGCTTGGCAATTCTTAGGATTCATGGTTCATGAGCGCGGGATAGAAGTCAACCGCAAGACCATAGACGCCATCAACAAAGTTGTGGCCCCACAAAATAAAACTGAGCTACAGTTCCTCATCGGCAATGTCAATTTTATCAGAAGATTCATATCCAACCTGTCAGGACGTATTCAGGCTTTTACCCCTCTGTTGAAATTAAAGCCCGACCAGGAATTCATATGGGGAGAAGAACAACGCAAAGCATTGGAAAATATCAAGCAATATCTAGTTTCATCTCCAGTGTTGGTCCCACCACAGCCTGGTAAGCCGTTCAAGTTATATTTATCGGCTGATGAACAAGCTATTGGATCGGCGTTGGTACAGGAGTTTGAGGGGAAAGAACGAGTGGTATACTACGTCAGCAGAAGACTCTTAGATACCGAAATAAGATATTCTTCGGTGGAGCGACTATGCTTGTGTTTATACTTCTCATGTACCAAGCTCAGGCACTATTTGTTATCGGCAGAATGCATAGTCGTGTGCAAGGATGATGTGGTGACATATATGCTATCGTTGCCGATTTTGAAAGGACGGATTGGGAAATGGATCCTAGCTTTGTCAGAATTCGACTTAAGGTACGAATCGGCCAAAGCCGTCAAAGGTCAAGTGATGGCCGATTTCGTAGTTCAGCATTGTGGACCAGAAATCGCCACTGTTGAACCAGTTCCATGGACTCTATATTTTGATGGTTCTTCGTGTGGGGTCGGATCAGGAATCGGCATTGTTCTTGTGTCGCCTCGGGGGGCAAGTTATAATTTCTCTCTACCGATAGAAGCTTCCGCAACTAATAATCAGGCGGAATATCGAGCCATTCTGAAAGGCATACAATTACTAAAGGAAGTCAAAGCTGATGCAGTCGAAATTTTTGGAGATTCCATGCTCATTGTGGATCAATTAACGGGGCGATCTGAGTGCAAGGATGATATCTTGAGGATTTATTATGAGGATTGCCTTCAGCTTTTAAAAGAGTTCAAGTCTGTAATAATCGAACACATCCCCAGGAATTGTAATGAAGAGGCCAACAGATTGGCCCAGCATGCTTCTGGGTATCGGCCGATTCAGGGAGCGATGACGCTAGAGCTCGCAGCCGATGATTGGCGAAAGGAAATCGCCGATTACTTGAGAAACCCATCCCAAAAAGTGGATCGACGAACACGTTTTCAGGCTACAAAATATGTGTTGCTTGAGGACGATTTGTTTTATCGGACGATTGATGGAGTTCTTCTCAAATGCTTGGGAATAGAAGAGGCAAAGGTTCTGATGGGAGAAATCCATGAGGGCGTGTGTGGAGCTCATCAATCGGCTCGCAAAATGAAATGGATGGTCCGGAACAATGGGTATTATTGGCCAACCATCCTTGAGGATTGTTTCAAGTACTACAAAGGATGCCAAGACTGTCAGAAGTTTGGCAATGTACAGCGCGCGCCAGCATCGGCTATGAATCCAATAATTAAGCCATGGCCGTTCAGAGGTTGGGGAATAGATCTCATCGGACAGATTCATCCTCCATCGAGCAAAGGGCATAAGTTCATATTGGTGGCTACAGATTATTTTACTAAGTGGGTGGAGGCAGTTCCTTTAAGGAATGTGACATCGGCCGATATGATTGAATTTGTTAAAAGCCATATTATATATCGATTTGGTATTCCTCAAACCATCACAACTGACCAAGGAACAATGTTTACTTCTGGAGAATTCGGAGAGTTTGCCGCCGATATGGGGATTAAATTATTAAATTCTTCTCCATACTATGCTCAAGCCAATGGCCAAGCAGAATCATCCAATAAAGGGATAATCAAACCAATCAAGAGGAAGATAGAAGAGCAACCCAAAAAGTGGCATATGTCTTTGGCTGAATCTTTATGGGCATATAGGATAGCTTGTCATGGAGCCACTAAGATATCCCCTTATCAGTTGGTTTATGGTCATGAGGCGGTCTTGCCTTGGGACATAAGGACGGGGTCAAGACGGATATCGTTACAAGATCAGTTAACGGCCGATGACTATTCCTTTCTCATGAAGGACGAGCTTGATGATTCGGCAGGTTTACGGTTGAGAGCCTTAATTAGTATAGAAGAAAACAAGAAAAGGGTGGCCAGATGGTATGACAAAAGGTCAAAGTTAAACAATTCTCTCAAGGAGATTTGGTATGGAAGTTGGTGCTGCCGATAGGATCCAAAGATCCCAAATTCGGTAAATGGTCACCTACATGGGAAGGGCCGTACAGAATCGGCCGATGTGCCCCTAGGAATGCATATATTCTGGAGACAGTCGAAGGGGAGGAATTCCCAAGAGCTTTAAACGGACAATATCTGAAGAGGTACTATCCAAGCATTTGGGTAGATGCATAACTTGCAATAAAATATATCAAGATAATATGGCCGATTTCTCATCGGTTTTCGTCTACACATCTGATGAAGAAAACATTGGGGTTCATTATTGGATGAAAATGACAGAGTACATGGCCGACATGGTACAAGTCGCCCTTAGAATAAAAATACCGATATGTCTACTGGTTACGCCTACGCTGGATTTCTCTCTCGATGCAACCCAGTTCTATCATAAGGCTGAGCCTTTTCTCCTTCGGGTCCTCTGCAGTGGCTCCAATTTCAGCTTGGTTGCAAAGTTCTATCAGTAGGCGGGTCTTCTTCTCCTCCAGATCCTCCATGGCAACTTCGGTTTTAGCCTTACAAGGAAGTGGAGGATTTTTTTCAGAAGATGGTCGCTTACGGACCAAAAAGTGAGCATCTATAAGGTCCCAGTATTCTTGGACAACAGCGGGGACATGATCTCTGAGTTCCTCAGCATGAGCTCTTATCAGATTTGTGTCTGCCTGTGACAGTGGTTCTTCTGAATGCATGATTTCAATCGCTCGTTCTAGACCAGGGCTGAGACGTTTTGGCTAAACAGAGATAAAAGGGGTTACCCAACATCAGAGCGATTGAGATGCTTAGGGGAAAGGTAGAGGAGAGTTCATACCTGGTTGACAGAGGAAGAAGATGAAGAGGACGAAGAAGACATCTTGCTGTTCAGTTTGGGACAATAAAGAGGGAAAGAGAAGATAAGTGATGTGTATGCCTCTGGAGATGGTGAAGGGTCTACTTATAAAGGAAGGAGAGGTGGATGGATGGTGAGACACGTCCTATCGGAGTAAATACATACATAAATGCAAAGTTGACTGAAGAAACAGTTCAAAACCAAATCGGCGCAGTAACATTGAAGGAGCAATAAATGTTTACCATGTTCTTTACAACCCAAGGAAAGCATCTATGGCTACAATAGCTTGTCGTCTAATTTGATCGGCCGAGTCTAGTACTCTCTGATCGTCATCGGCCGATCCTGGGACTTCTGACACACGGCGACCAAGCCTTATCGTTTCACGGGCTAGGTGCTGTCTTTCTTGCTTCAGCTCACTAATGATGGATGGGAGTTCTTGGAGTTTCTTTTCTTCAGTGGCTATCTCTTTGGTTATCTGCTCCATCTCCTTGGCCAGCTCTGCTCTTCTCCGTTTCAGCCGATCTATCGCGCCGACAATGTCCGGACGACAGCTTTCGAGGAAGTTGATCTTGTAGTGTACCTCCTGAGTCCGGTGCTTGTATGAATCGACCTCCTCCCGAGTTTTTGCCATCTGGGCACGATCGGCCATGTGGCGCAGCGCCCTGGAAACCGGAATATGCATATGCTCTATATAGGCAGCATGAGCCAAGTTTTTTGACACTTCTTCCGGGATTCGACCCTTGATCTCGTTGAAAAGTCATCGAATCGGTGAAGCATCTTCTACCAATCGGCCGATGTCGTCTTGAAGGAGAGTGCACATGCTTTCGAGCTTGGCGCGGACATCATCGGGGGTAGAGCTCGACGAAATTGGATGTGAAGCAATTTCCTCGCCATCAGGCAAGGAGACGGCAAAGGAGAAGATGCTGTTGTTAGGGGTGTCTTGCGCCTGTGAGGAAATAAAGTAAAGGGTAGGCAAGCAGTAAAAGGAAATCGGCCGATTCTAATGGTAAGTTTGTTACCTCCTTAAAGTGAATTTCTCTTGCCTGCGCCGGTGGAAGCGTCTCCCTTGTCTCAGGGGCTGGTGCAGTTGGCTCGTCGGAAGAGGAAGTTTCAACGATTATTAGTGCTCCGCTTGGACCAGCTTCTTGAAAAGATATGGAAAATAGATCCTGTGAGTATACTATAGGAAATTGAAATAAGATGGTGTGAGAAATTTGCCATGCCTCTGTTGATCTCCTGGCCGATGTTTGTTGTGGGGTTATAGCTAGCGTACCCAAATCGGCCTGCATCAGGATCGGTTAAGTTCTCTGAAAATTAGGAGATCAAGGTAAGAGATCATTTACCTCGACGAGAGGAGCTGTTGGAGTTTCGGCTTCCACTTGGGACGTGGCCGATTGCTGCGGAGACTGCGGTGAAATAGCTTGTGCAGCCTGGCAGAGGAAGAGAGTTAATGTCAGTGGAAGATTTGAAGAATATATGAGATAAGTAAGATTACCTGAACAACTTCTACTAATAGCGATGCTGCAGCTGCCCCGACTTCGGCGGCGACTTGGGGATCGGCCATCTTGACAACCGGCAAAGGTAAAGGGATTGGATTCTCGGCCGGTGTCACCGCCATCTGGTCGGCCGATCCGATACGGGGAGTCTCGGCCGATGCCACTGCCATCTGGTCGGCCGATCCGATACGAGGAACCTCAGCCGATGCTATTGCCGTCTGATCGGCCGATCCGATGCGAGCTCGCACTCGACGGCTGGTTATCTTCGATGTTGGCCTTTTCGGTGCTCGTTTCGATCGGCCAGTAGAGATATCCTTGATAGTTGGAGCATGGAAGCCGATAAGTGGATACAGCGTGTATTGATGGTGACTATCTATCGGCCTGCCGCTTTGGCTCCGCATCGGAGGGACATGGCTTTCAGACTGAGAAGATGAACGTGAGTTAATAACAAGATGACAATATGGAAAGAGATAGCATTGGAATCGGCTGAGAAAAAGGACATACCGCTGCATTTGGATCAATGTTTTCTGGGTCCAGAATGTTGCAATAAGATGATGGAGATTTGCAAAATAGGTGTTGCTTCCATTCTGCCCACAATAATTTGAATTGCTGGGTGGCAAAAGAGGCAATTGACCAATTATTCAGATCGATAGTACTGGAATCCGGTACTAGGTCACACAGCCGACTATAATCAAGACTTGAAGTCAGTCCATCTCTGAATTTCGCTTGACCGGCGAAGTAGACCCGGATCGGTAGTTGGCCAAAACCCAGTTGCCTTGCTGCAGCCGATGGATTGTAGAACTCATAGGTGGGAGAGTCCTTTCCTGAGAAGAAATTGGCTGGCAGAATCCCCGGCTTGATCAAGACGTCCATAAGCTCTCTGTCAAAAGTATGGGTGGAGAAGTCGTAGCTTATGGGTAATTCGAAAATGGGCTCCACCGCTTGATATGGATGCCAGCTGACGGTCTCTTCACTAAGGCCATTATAAAAGCATCTGAAGTACTCAGCTGTGCGAGTAGTAGTAAACTGGCAGCCGGGGAAGGCCGATGCCGCTTCTCCAAAAGATCTGCAGTGACGTCGGACAGATGGATTCTCCTCTGACTCAATGTTAGGAAAAGTTTTGGTCTCTATCCGTTGCTGAGAGACCTTGCTCATGTATAAATTGAGCTAGAGGGTGATAAACCACCAGGGACCGCCAGGGTTCCCAATCGGCTCCCCCTTCGACAGCTTGGTGCCGATTTGGTGCATCAGGTAGTAGGCCGATCCCAACAGATGTTTTCCAAGAGGGATGGCCGATCTTTGTGACAGAGCCTCCGCTAAAGCTTGGGTGTTTGAAGAGGGTCCAACTGCTCTGCCACAGAAAAAGTGCTTTTCTAGCCACATCATCAGAAAAGCAGTATGCTCCCTCTCTAAAACTATCCCGGTCTTCATATTTTGCTAATATATCCTTTCCACCCGCCGATTCCTTTGGTCTCTAGCCGATGTGATGGCTTGAACAGATAGTTGAAAGGGGTATCGGCGGAGGAGACATCAAGACCGGTCAACAACAGAACATCGGCCAGATTCGGGGTCATGGGTCCATGTCCGAAAAGGAATGCATTGAGTGCATCAGACCAAAAATAAGAAGCTGCCATGACCAGAGGTTCATTTCTTTCCATCTGGGACAAGGATAGGTTTATACACTGGCCGATTTTCTGTTCCTCCCACTGAACCCTCCAAGATCTGGCCGCTCTCTGGTACCATTCTCTCCAGCCAGGGGTTTCATTTGGCCAGGATCTAAAAGTACCTACCCACTGATCTAGGTCCATGGGTGACTACTTGAATGGGATTCTATGAGATTCTAGACTGATCAGGTCTGTTGGATCGGGGTTCCCCATAGGGCCCAAGCAGATGAGGTTAGGGGATTCTGAGAGTGGGATGGTGATTTGGTACCTAAGTGCCTAAAAAGGGAGAAAAGGGGAAGAAACTCAAAAAAGATCCAGAAAGTACTGAAGCAGTAGAAAAACGAAAGGAGAAAAATTTCGAGCAGTTACCTCCGGGATGGAAATCATCGTCGCCGATGGGGCTGCCAGAGGAGCTGCCGATTGGGCCGCCGCCGCTGAAGGGGTCGCCGATGGAGCTTCCGTGGATGGAGAGGTCGCCGATGGTGACGCCATTGGAGGGTTGGAACAGGTCGCAGATGAGATCGCCGGAAGGGGGGAAGCGCTTGGAGATCACGAGAACTTGGAAGAAGACGAACAGTGGTTCGTTGGAAGAGAATGCTAGATTCGTGGGGAAGAGTAGGCGGAGAAGGCCAGTACTTAAGAAAAATCGGGAGAGCGAGGGCAAAGATGGTATTTTTACCGCGCCGTCTACACGAATTCCAGGGGAGCAGTTGTTTCGCGCGCTCAGTCCGAGGAAATTTCAATCATTGTGCCGCGGAATGGAAGGAGGTTTTTACTGCGCCCGTTTCGGAGGAAAGGATTAAAGAAAGAGTTTCGAAGAAAAAGTTATGTTTTATTCCGAAACTGGGGGGCATGTGTTGACGCCAGATTTTGACACATGTTGAATCGGCGTCAGGAGGAGAAGATTGGCCGATGCGGCAGATCTGAAGGCTACAGTAAGGAATTGGCCGATTGGGGTAACAGTTGGAAATCGGTCGATTGGTGATGCAGCTTGCGCCAACAAGATGGGACTACTTCGGAGGATCCCTGTAACAACCCCGATAAATTACATTTCTAAAGCAATGTCATTAGCCCAACCCTATGCTTAACCAACTAACAAAAAGGTGAAAAGAATTAGAACAAGTTAAGTTGAAATTCAAATTTAAATAGGGCACATATGAATACCTTTGAATTTTTAAATTAACTTTCAAACCACAAGCCAAATGAGGTGTTGCCTGAAACCAAACTTGTAGAACTTTTTATTCTGAACAACTTTCATGTTCAAAAGTTTTTGAAATTCAAATTAGAAAGTGGAGAAAACATCCTGTTTGCAACCAGCCCCTTGGAACTTTCCAAATTCTCGCACATAGGTCCCTCCCTCACCTCCCCCACCTCTGCTGCACCGCCTCCCTTGCCCGACAGCCGCCGGCCACCTGGCCATCGATGCCTGCGCGGCAATAGGCGCCAAGCCAACCCCCGGCGCCCTGCAGCACCGCCCCCGCTCGCCCAACCGCGGCCGCGTCTTCTTCTCCCCCCCCCCCCCCCCCCCCCCCCGCACGCCACGGGCACGACGGCCAGTTGTGCTTCTGCTCGCCGCCCAGTCGCTGGCCGCCGCCTAGGCACCCAACGGCATGCCCCCGTCGTGCCGCCCGGCCCAGCTCTGCCTGGACCTCTCCTCCCTCCTTCGTGTCTCTCTAAAAGGCCACCCGCGCACTGGTGCTCGCACACAGAACCACCCGCGCCCGTCACCATTGCTGCCCATACCGCTGCTCCGCCGCCGGCCACCACCGCCCCACGCGGAACCGCCGTCCCGGCCCCCTCCACCCAAACCAAACTCTCAAACGGATTCCCCTCGACGCACTGAAGCTTCCCAGCCCGAGCCCCGCCGCCCAGCTCGCCGGAGTTCGCCGGAATCCCGGCCGCACCTCGACGGAGCCGCTGCTCCACGCCGCGGCACCCCTTCCCGGCCGTCCCCCACCCGAGCAAGGCCCCCACGAGGTAGCCCTCGCACCCCTAATCCTTCCCCAGCCCTCACCCCTCGCCGACCGGCCCTTCCCCTCGCCGGATTTTGAGCCAAATCGAGCTCCCAAGGGCCAGCCATGGCGCCAGGACCACATTGCAATCGCCCCGATCTTTCCAGGGGGTTTTCTGCTAGTTTTCAGGGACCCCTGTGTAAAGAAAGTTTTAACCAAATCAGTGAGCTTGTAAAATTTGTATAAAATCATAGAAAAATCACAAAAATGCAAACTAAACTGTTCTGGAATCCTTAGAAGAAACTCTACAACTTTTGTTACGTAAAGTTTCTCAGATTCTCAATATATTTTGCTCTACATTAAATGGAAGTTTTAATGGACTTCTTTTGTACCCACTGTTGTAGATCAATGCTGACTCTAAATTTTGGGCAGTGAGTTAGTTGCTTGATGTTTAGGACTGTGTAAAAAGATTGGGACCAGAAGCCATCTCTAGCTATACTTGTTTG
Source organism: Panicum miliaceum (assembly GCA_032594955.1). Lineage (NCBI taxonomy): Eukaryota > Viridiplantae > Streptophyta > Magnoliopsida > Poales > Poaceae > Panicum > Panicum miliaceum. The sequence continues at coordinate 25,888,228 of CM064066.1, read as the reverse complement.
TTAAACTTAGTTTCATACCATGTTTGGATAGAATTAATTGTCCCTGCAGTTAGGTTATGAATCACCTAATGGAACTTTTGCTGAACTTGTATAATGGTACCTAGATGCCATAGAAAAATTTAGAGACTTTTTATCTCAAAGGAACCTATTTATTTGATTTATGTGCTTATAACATACATTAAATCAAGAAAATAGTATCTTAGCTTGGAAAATTCTCATATTTTTACTAGAAGATACTCAGTGGTAGAGGATGCTGTGTAAAAAGATTCATGGACAAAATCCTGTGTAGGATCCTGTAAAAATAAATCCTTGAATAACCTAGGAGTGTAATGTCATATTTACTATGCTCTGAAAACTGCATAATAAATCCTACAAAAATTACAGTAGCTCCTGCTTGATGAAATGAAAGCCCTGTAAAAATCTTAGTCTCAGTTTTTGCACCATTTGTTCTGTACAAAAAGAACAATAGTCTAGCAGCACCCATGTATTATATTTTTCATAATTAATCTGCTGCATGAAAATATCTGAAAATTTTACAGTAAGCATATCATTCCCTGATGTGCCTAGATCCAAGGTTTCATGACCAGAAACTACTCACTGAAGAAGTTACACTTAAATCATGTTCCCATGCGGAACATAAGTTCCCGTGAATACCCACCCCACCTTGCCTAACGAAGTTACTTTTTGCACTATTCTACTCTATTAACGATTGTCCACGAATGATAAAGTAACTCACTTCACGACAAACTCATGTTTTACAAACTGCAACTTGATCGTAAAGGAAATCATGTCATTTACTATCACCACTACTTAAACTTGTGCATTCATATAGAATCGACGACTCTCGCCGACGGAACGTACGAGTTGGTACCCGCGTCCGAGAGTGAGCAGCGTGAAGCTCAAGTAAATCTAACTGAAGCTCTTGAAGACCCGAGCCCAAGTTCGGAAGAGCCCTAAGCTAACTGTTCACAAGAAGGCAAGCCCCGGAGCATGAACCCTATTTTCCAAACTTATGCAACTTATTACTCTACTTTTACTTGTGCATTAAGTTTATAGGAGTTAAATGAAAACTTAGTTGCATGATCCTAGGTACCCATGCTCTGAACACTAGATGCCAGGTTCGATAGAATGCTATGCTAATAGGACTCGGTAAAAGTCGAGTGATTTCCTGTCACTCGCGAGAAATTAGGAGTTGATTGTTTACTACATGCTGCAATCATAAGGACGACGGACGGGGCTATGGTACGATGTTTATGTTGATGATTGAGGCCCCGTCTGTTTAGTGAAAAATGCTAAGGCCGCAGTGTGTGGTAGTGGTGGTTAAGTCTTTCAACGTACTAACCACATGCCGAGAATATGGTAATCGGTAAGCTTAAGTACCGGATTGAACCGAGGCCGGAATATACTCCCCACTGTCTTGAATTCGTTCACATCTAGCTAATGGCGGGTGCATCGGCCGCCACAGCCCGACGTACCGTGGTCTGTGGGGACGTGTAGTCGAGGGCGGTGGGCCTGTTCCGTGAAGCGGGAATTGAAGGGAAAAGTTGCACGTGTGAGTCTGTGAGTAACCACGTGACGTGTGTTTAGGTTTCCCTTGCAAGGTTAAGAAATTCGATTCGAATCGTCCGTTTCTCACGGCTATTGAGACTGCTTAATCACTTTTACCCACAGAGTAAGAAGAGGAACAATGATGATGAATAAACTTGTTGGATGAAATTTAATGCTTCACCATGAATGATATTGGATAGCTGCTTATCTAGAATGGTTAATGAAACTAGAATCTTGAGCTAAAAGTTGAAAGTAAGGACCCACTCGTAGATGCTTTTCGGCAAAACAAACCCCTGAGCCAAAAAGCCTTGCATGTCTAGAGTCGGTGGAGTAGATTCCACTACACGGGTAAGTCTTGCTGAGTATTAGTATACTCAGCCTTGCTTGTGGCTCGTTTTCAGGTGAGACCTTCGAAGATATGATTGCTAGCTTGACGTGGCCCTGCACTCTTCCCCCTGGTTGGTCGGTGGAATGGGATACGCCCCCGGTCAATGGAGATAATGCCGAGTGATGTCTCGTACGGGCTTCACCGAGACATCCTGTATCGTCGAATAGCTTTCGTTATTTTATTTCCGCTGCAACTTAACTCTGAAGAACTCATTAGTTATGATCCCTGAAGTACTTGGTTACTAAACCCAAACTTGGTTTGTAATATTCACTTATGATAATTTTTATATTATCTACTGGAATGTGGTATTCTCTGGGCTCATCGTCGCATGAGCATTTGTATGTATGGCATTCGATCCGCCTTACCGTGGTTGTATCGGGAGGTTACCCGACAGACCAATGGATTACTCCGTTTGAAGTGTAAGGTTAACCGAGATTGCCCTAATGGTGATGGTTAATACACTTGAGCCAGATTAATTCAGGTGGTTCTGCCACAATCCCGGTCAAAAGTTGGTCAACAGAGCTATTCTAAGTCGGTCAGGAAGCAATTGAAAAAGTCCTCATTGGATTAGGAGACGGCGGCGGAAGATTTTGCGGGAGTCCTTTCCTTTCTAAAAGATATTATAGATATAGTACTTTTCCTGTTTTTAAATAAGGTTATAACAAGTCGTAATCGACCAGGAGTCCTAGTTTTAGGGTATAAATAGGAGTCATCAGGGCTTTGCAAAAAATCATCACATCAATCAACAACAATACTTCTACTTTTTTCAGCAATTTATTTTCAAGTCGGCGACTTCGTCAATACTTTTCTTCTTTCACGAGTTCGTACGAATTGGCAGGGCTGCATCAACTTGATCTCCGGCCAATTGGTAGGTTCCGCTTATCGAGTAATATCCGAGCTTTAACTACGGGCGCATCGCTGTGGTTTCGTTTGGATTTATTCACCAGTTATCGATATTTACTAGAATTGCAAGTTTTACCTGTTATTCTGGTATTATCACCAGTTATCCAGCTTGAGATCAGAGTAATCGGCTTCGTTATCATTCTTCCTCGATTTATCATCTTACAGCCGATTAGATCTATTTCAAGTGTTGCCTCTGTAGTAATTGTTTAGATCGCTCTAGCAGTCTTCTTTACAATTACTACACGATTATCGGCTAATCCATAGCCGATCATCTATACAGCAAATCGGCCGATTCGCCGCCGACGCGCTCCTCAGGACAGATCGGAACTCCAGCCGATCGGAGCGCCTGGAATTTAATACTTTATTTCCTTGTCAATCAACAGGTCAGATTGACTGGCACGCCGCGCGAACCGTACCAGGGCGATAACCCGAACAGGAGCTAAGCAGATTCTCCCGGGTGGTGTGTCCGACGCTGAAGACCATCGGCCGATTCCTGTCTGGCCGATTTTAGCGCCAACAGTATGCCACCGAAACTAACTTCGTAAGACCAAAGCTATTTGGCAATTGTTTATTTTGTAAGGACGAATAGGACGTGCATGCATCATGGCTATATAAATCTGAAATTACAAATGCGATGCGTGAGAGTGGCAAGGTTCATGCGCCCACACGATTGACTTGCCTAAGGATTATCTAGGAAACCGGTCACTCTCCGCCTTATCAGAAAAGATGAATTTATTAAGCTGAGAAAATGACCCTTTCTGAAGAAACTCAGGTTGAAAGCTTTGTTCCAAAATCCGTATTCTACCTCCTGTCTAAAGACCTTGGTGTGTCAGTTTCTGTCCAAAATGAGCAGTTCAGCCACATAAATTTTTATGCCCCCTTGCTTCAGTTTTCTGCAAAAGTGTTCAACACGAAACTGGTTATAAATATACTCAGGCGGCTACTATTAAAATTTGGTAAATTTTGGCTGGGTAGATTTTCCCTGGTGCACGAAATGTTGGCCCACTAATCACTAAAATTTCTGGGTAGACAGTAAGGTAAAACCTGAAAAGAAAGACCATCTTAGAGACTTATCTAGCTCTGAAGTTGACTAGCAAAGTTGTTCACAAATACCTTAGGAATGCTCTGGTAAAAGTTGAGAATTTTTGGACCAGAACTGTTGAAGTTATGGCTATTTCAGTGCACGGTCCGGAACCTGTTCACTATACTATTCACAGTTTTTCGCTATCTCACTCCATTTGATCTTTTGTTCAGATGGCCGAGCCTATTGCCATGATGGTGGATGAGGATGGACGCGTTCACTCGCAGTGTCTCCACTGGGAGGGCTTTCCTTCTATTTTGTGGGATGTTCTGCGCACCGCGGGCTATCCAATTCCCCCACGTTACGCCGGATTGGAATTTGCAGAGAATGGAGTTACCCAGTGCCGTGTCAATGTGACCATTTTTCCGCACCCGCTACACCCGGAGTGGCCCACCTTGAAGGTTGAGGCTGTTGGTCGCCGTTTGGCCGATACTTGGGAGCTTGCTGCCATGAGGGCGCTCACCACTTTCTGTGCGCAGTGCCCCGAGGCTGTCACGCTCACTCCTATTGGTTTGTTTCCTGCTGCCCAGGACAACGACCCCTTTTGGCTCAACAGGGTGCAGCACTCACAGTACTTGGTGGACTTTCATGCCCAGGAGACCATCGAGACCTCCGTGCGGTGCATGAACGCACTCTACCGACTTCAGACTCTCCAAAGTCAGGCGCTTGTGCAGCTCACTAATCTTGCCCAGGCCTACCACATGATGGCAGATACCAGGGATGAGCAAATTAAGGAACTCAATGAGGAACTCGAGGACAGAGACACCCGGATTGGCCAACTTGAGGGCTAAGTGCAGGAGCACGACACTCTCATGGGTGAGAGAAATGACATGATAGCACACTTGGAGGAGCAGCTCCATGATGTGAACCTTGAGTTGGAGGATGCTAATGAGCACATTCAGTGGCACCATGATCAGAATGCCCCTCCCGGCATGGTGGCTATGGAGGAAGATGAGGAGGAGCCACAGGAGATTGATAGTGTTTCAGGAATGGACTTTGAGGGTGAGGCACTGCAGCCACCTCCGATGGGATCTCACTCTCCTACTCACAGCGAGTCGTCCGTCAACAACCTCGACGATTTCTAGCCGATGACCTAGGAGGACTTTTGCATATACTCCTCGATAGTGTAGCCTAACTTTTGGCAAGTGTTGTAATAGGCTAACTAAGAGTTGAGTACCTCTTTTGTGGTGGGTACAACTTGACCATTGGATACTCTAATCATGTAGGCCATGGCTAAAAACTTGGTGGTTTGATTGTGATATTGGAAAGCAGTTGAATCTGCGATTGCAGAAACTTGTCGGAATTTTTACCCATGTCTCTCTACATTTCCGGGCTGAGTGTTGAATACCAAAATTGTCCTAAATTTTGTGATCTAGGTTCTCACAAAATTTCAACCCTATTGGATCTTGCTAGTTTGAGTTATAGGCCAGATACTATAACTCGTTCTGCTGAAAAACAGCCAAACCAGCGAAGCAAAGAGTGAATCGTTTGACCATCTTAGCCATCGATTTAGCATCTTGGCTGAATACCAAAGTTGTACATCTCTAAATTCCCTACCCCCTGCCAAAATATGAGAATCTTTGGATGAACATACCAGGAGTTATAAATTTCTTATGGCAGACAGTTTTATGCCCACGATTCTATCCATGACCTTTTGGAAGTCTACTGTTCCGTGTTAAATCTTTTGAATCATGGAAGCAATATGGATCACATTGCTAATGAAGAACATTCTCCTTTTCAGATGGTTGGAGCAACCCGTGGTAACCCGGATGGTTTTGGTGCTAGCGCAAGTGGATCACAACCACAGCCGCCACCACCACCCAACTTGGTGGAAGTAATGGCCGCTCAAACCGAGTTGCTTCGCCAGCTCGTGCAAGGACAGCACCAGCAGTGGGGTGGGCACAATGTTCACCAACCCCAAGCCACCGGTTACACGGATTTCCTAGGGACCCAGCCTCCCTTGTTTCACAAGACGGAGGAACCCTTGGATGCGGACGCTTGGATTCGCACAATCGAGTCCAAGTTTTCTCTACTTGTGGCCCCATGTTCGGCTGCAAACAAGACCCGCTTTGCCGCGCAGCAGCTTCGCGGTACGGCTCGTCTATGGTGGGACCACTATTTTGCTATGCTCCCCGCTGATCACGTTGTCACCTGGGACGAATTCAAAACTGCGTTTCGGGCACACCATATCCCCGAAGGTCTCATGGAAAGAAAGCTAAATGAGTTTTTAGCTCTCACTCAGGGTAACCGCACTGTACTTCAGTATGCTCAGGCCTTCAACAACCTGTGCCAATACGCGGGCTATCACGCAGACATAGATGCCAAGAAGCGTGATCGTTTCCGCAGAGGTCTGAGTACTAAACTCAAGGAACGACTGAATCTTGTCAAAGCCGATACATATAATGAGCTAGTCAACATGGCCATCACGCAAGAGAACTGTATTGAGGCTCATCGTGCTGAAAAGAAGAGGAAGGCGCCAGCTGGACCCTCGGGTGCTCAGCCACCGAGGTATCGATTGGTGCGAAATGCTGCGCCTACAATTCCACCGAAAGCCCCTCAGCCAGGGCGTTGGATTATTAGGCCCCCGCAGCAACAAGGTGTTGTATGACCTCCTATGCCTCAACAAATTGGACCCCGGCCCGCTACTCAGCAGTTTCTTCGACCGAGCATCACCAATCGTTGTTTCAAGTGCGGGAGTTCCAGTCATTTTGCTCGCGAATGCCCTCAACCCAGGCCGCCAAATCAGGGCCAGGACTCTAACCAGAACAATAAGAACAAAGGCAAGAGGCAGACCCTCCAGGTCAAACAAGGACGGATCAACTTCACCACCCTTGCAGAACTTCCTGAAGGAGCACTAGTGATGACGGGTACATTCTCTATCCATAACAAGCCTGCAGTCATATTGTTTGATTCTGGTGCATCACATAGTTTCATTAGTGCAAGGTTTGGTGCAAAAGTAGACTTGAATGTTTGTCACACAAAAGGGTCGTATATGATATCAACACCGGGTGGAAAAATTGCTTCCAACCAAATAATAAGGCTGGTACCGATAAAATTGGGAAGTAAAATCATCAATACAGACCTTGTTCTTTTACCCCTTGACAGCATGGATATTATTTTGGGAATGAACTGGATGACTATGCATGAAGTCACACTGGACCTTTCTTCCCGAGCCGTTGAGATAAATTCACCTAGTCATGGAGCCACTACCCTTTACCTACCGTTACGGGAGTGCACAAATTCTTGTGCTTTCGTAATGGAAGGGATCAACCTAGAGAATATTCCAGTGGTATGCGAGTATGCCGATGTCTTCCCGGATGACTTACCTGGACTGCCACCAGATAGGGACATTGAGTTCATTATTGAACTGCAGCCAGGCACTGCACCTATCTCCAAAAGACCCTATAGGATGCCACCTAAGGAATTGGCCGAACTGAAAACACAACTCCAAGAACTACTGAACAAAGGCTTCATTCATCCTAGCGCATCACCTTGGGGATGTCCGGCCCTTTTTGTAAAGAAAAAGGATGACAGTTTAAGATTATGTGTGGACTACCGACCTCTCAATGCGGTAACTGTTAAAAATAAATACCCACTTCCCCGCATCGACGTTCTCTTTGATCAATTATCTGGAGCTAGAGTTTTCTCCAAGATTGATCTTCGATCGGGATATCATCAGATAAAGATTCGTCCATGCGATATTCCGAAGATTGCCTTTTCCACACGATATGGACTATATGAATTCTTGGTCATGTCCTTTGGTCTCAGCAATGCCCCTGCCTACTTCATGTATCTCATGAATTCGGTATTCATGCCCGAACTCGACAAATTCGTCGTAGTTTTCATTGACGACATCCTTATCTATTCCAAGAATGAGGAAGAGCACGCTAAGCACCTGCACGTTGTTCTTCAGCGTCTAAGAGACCATCAGCTCTATGCTAAATTTTCTAAGTGCGAATTCTGGTTGGATAGTGTGCAATTCTTGGGTCACACTATTTCTAGCAAAGGCATAGCCGTTGACCCCAGCAAGGTACAAGAAGTGATGGATTGGAAACATCCCACCTCGGTTCATCAGATTCGAAGTTTTCTTGGTTTAGCCGGCTACTATCGCCGTTTCATTCCGGATTTCTCCAGGATCGCTAAGCCTATGACTGAACTATTGAAAAAGGAAGTAAAGTTTGTGTGAGATGAGAAATGTGAAGAAGCTTTCCACACTCTCAGAGAACGCTTGACTACAGCCCCTGTGTTAGCTCAACCCGATAACACCAAGCCATTCGATGTTTACTGCGACGCAGCTGGCACTGGTCTTGGTTGTGTGCTTATGCAAAAGAATCAAGTTATCGCCTATGCTTCACGAGCCCTTCGGCCACATGAGCAGAATTATCCGACCCATGATCTTGAGTTAGCAGCAGTCATTCATGCTCTAAAAATATGGAGACATTATCTCATGGGCATTCGTTGTAACATCTACACCGATCACAAGAGTCTCAAATATATCTTCACCCAAGCCGATCTGAATATGAGGCAAAGGAGATGGCTAGAATTAATCAAGGATTATGATCTCGAGGTGCACTATCACCCCGGCAAGGCTAATGTAGTCGCGGATGCGCTCAGCCGCAGGGCCCTTTGCCATTGCCTATCATTGGAAAACTATAATGAGACATTATGTTCAGAAATAAGGAAGCTTAGTTTGGAAATGATTTTCCAAGGCACTCTGAATCACATCTCAGTCGAGCCCACTTTTCACGACCAGATCATCATGGCACAACTGCACGATGAAGGAGTTAAGATCATCAAACAGAAACTCTCTCTAGGAGAAGAGAAATACAAATGTTTTCGCTAGGACCATAAGGGAGTCCTATGGTTTGAAAGTCGCATAGTCGTTCCGAAGAATCATGAACTCCGTAAGAAAATTTTGGATGAGGCACACCTTTCCAAATTTTCCATTCACCCCGGCAGTAACAAAATGTATCAAGACCTTAGGCAAAATTTCTGGTGGACTAGGATGAAAAGAGAAATCGCTAAATATGTTTCAGAATGCGACACATGTCAGAGAGTAAAAGCCAGCCACTTGAAAGTAGCCGGTACACTTCAACCGTTGCCTATACCCTCATGGAAATGGGAGGACATAAGTATGGATTTCATTGTTGGATTACCAAGTACCGCGCAGAAACACGATTCCATATGGGTTATCGTTGATAGGCTCACAAAGACGGCACATTTTCTTCCGGTACACACCACCTATACCGCCAAGAAATATGCTGAGATTTATCTCGATCGCATTGTTTGCCTACATGGAGTGCCGAGGACTATTATTTCCGATCGTGGTACTCAGTTTATAGCACGTTTTTGGGAACAATTGCAAGCTTCTCTTGGTACTAAATTGATTCGAAGCTCAGCTTATCATCCTCAAACTGACGGACAAACGGAAAGAGTAAACCAAATTCTTAAAGACATGCTTAGAGCTTGCGTCATTCACTATGACAAGAGTTGGGACAAATGCCTATCCCTAGCAGAGTTCTCATATAACAATAGCTATCAAGTGAGTTTGAAAATGGCACCATTTGAGGCCTTATACGGACGAATGTGCCGAACCCCTTTGAGTTGGTCACAGACTGGAGAATGCAAAATATTTGGACTAGACTTGGTAATCGAGGCAGAAGAAAAAGTGAAAGTAATACAAGAAAACCTCAGAGCCCCACAATCCAGACAAAAGAGCTACTTCGACAGAAGGAGAAAGCCACTGAAATTCGAAGTTGGTGACCACGTCTACCTTCGAGTTTCACCAACCAAGGGTGTCCAACGATTCGGAGTCAAAGGAAAACTATCTCCCCGTTATGTTGGTCCCTACAAAATCATCGAAAGCTGTGGACCCGTAGCCTATAGAATTCGACTGCCCCCTCAGCTTGCAGCCATCCACGATGTCTTTCATGTATCTCAACTCAAGAAGTGTGTTCGAGTCCCTACCGAGGTTATTAAACAACAGGAAATCTTGGTAGAGCCCGACCTCTCATACGTTGAGTACCCTATCAAAGTCATGGATCAAAAAGAAAGAAGCACTAGGAGGAAAGTGATTAAAATGTACAAAATTTAATGGAATCATCACACTAAGGAAGAAGCCACGTGGGAAACTGAAAGTTTTCTAAAACAGAACTTCCCGGGTTTTCTTGTGACAACCCTGGTAATTGCATTTCCAAAATCAATGTCATTAGCCTAACTCTATGTTTAAAACCAACTAATAAAAGGGTGGAAAGAATTAAAACGAGTTCAGTTGGAATTCAAATTTAATTTGAGCACATTGGGTTACTTTTGAACTTTTAAATTTAACTTTCAAACCATAAGCCAAATGAGATTTTGCCTGAAACCAAAGTTGTAGAACTTTTTATTTTGAACAACTTTCGTGTTCAAAAGTTTTTGAAATTCAAATTAGAAAGAGGAGAAAACGCCCTGTTTGCACCCAGCCCCCTGAAACTTTTCAAACTCTTGCATCCAGGCCCCTCGCCCCCCCCCCCCCTCTCTCTCCTCCGCGCCCAACCGCCGCGCGCCAGGTGGCCGGCGTCGCCTGACCGGCGCGAGGCGCCAGGCCAGTGGCCACCGCACCACCCCGCCACGGCCGGCTTTGCCCCGCCCCCATGCCGCGCGGCCAGTGAACGCCCGCGCGTGCCCGCGTCCAGCCCCGCCGCCCGGCCGCCCAGTCCCCGCGCTCCGCCGTGCCGCCCCGGCCCCCGCGCCCCGCCAGTCGACGCGCCCGCCCTCCGCCCGCGCCGCTGACGCTACTGCTCCACCACTCCGCGCCCCGCGCTATCCCACCGCGCCCACGCCATATCTCCGGCCGCCCAGTCACCGCGCCCGCGCTGCCGCACGACGCGCCGGCGTTCTGCCGCCGCCCGCCGCGCCCAGTACACGTTGTGCCGTGCCCCCGCCCCGCGCGCTGCCCAGGCCTCTCCGCACCCCCTCCGGCCCCTATAAAAGCCCCGCCCGGCCACGCGCGCGAGCCCCAGCACCCGGAACGCCCTCGCCGTCGCCATTGCCGCCGCCGAGCACCGCCCGCCCGTGGACAGCCCACCGCCGCCGCCCACTGCCCAAACTAAGCCCCCAGCCACCCCTACATCACCCCACTGAAGCTCGCCGACCCGCCCAACGCCGCCCAGAGCCACCGGAGCACCGCCGCCCGCGCTGCCGCCGCCGCCGCCGCCCCTGCTCGCCGTGGACAGCACGACCCCGACCCCCTTCCGTCCAAGCCGAGCCCCTGTGCAGCTTCCCCACGCGCTACTGAAGCTCGCCGACCGGACCACACCGCCCCAAGCCCGCCGGAGCACCGCCGTCGACGCGAGCCGCGCCGCCGCCGCCTCTGCTCCAACGCCGGCGAGCCCTTCCCGGCCGTCCCCCACCTGAACAACACCCCCACAAGGTAGCCCTTGCACCCCTGAACCTTCCCCGACCCTCACCCCTCGCCGCCGGCGAGCCCCCTCGCCGGAATTTCGGCCGGCCGCCGTACCCGAGCCGCCCGAGGACCCAATTGCAAGAATTTAAATCTTTAGAAGGGTCTGCGCGTAAGATTCAAGGACCTAGTTATAAAAGAAAGTTTCAAATCTAGATTCAAATTCAGTGAAATTGTAAAATTCGAATAAAATCGTAGGAAATTCAGAAAAATGCAAACTCAACTTTTCTGGAATCCTTAGAACAAACTCTACCACTTTTGTTACAGAAAGTTTCTCAGAATCCCAACATATTTTGCTCTACATTAAATAGAAGCTTTAATGGACTTATTTTGTACCCACTGTTGTAGGACAATGCTGACCCTAAATTTCGGGCAGTGAGTTAGTTGCTTGATGTTTAGGACTGTGTAAAAAGATCAGGCCCAAATTCCATCTCTAGCTTTACTGTTTATTAAACTTAGTTCCATACCATGTGTAAGTAAAATATTTTATCCCTGCAGATAGGTGGTGAATCACCCCATGAAACTTTTTTTTTATGCTAGTGTATTGGTACCTAGAAGCCAGAGAAAAATTAGGAGACTTTTTATCTCACAGTAACCTATTTATTTGATTTATGTGCTAATAGCATACATTAAATCAAGAAAATAGTATCTTAGCTTGGAAAATTCTCAAATGTTTACTAGGAGATACACTGTGGTAGAGGTTGCTGTGTAAAAAGTTCCATGGACAAAAACCCTGTGTAGGGTCCTATAAAAATGAATCCTTGAATAGCCTAGGTGTAGAATGTCATATTTTCTATGCTCTGAATACTGCATGATAAATCCTACAAAAATTACAGTAGCTTCTGCATGCTTAAGTGAAAGCTCTGTAAAAATCTTAGACTCATTTGTTGCACCAATTGTTCTGTACAAAAAGAACAAGGATCTAACAGCAACTATGTAATGTATTTTTCATAATTAATCTGTTACATAAAATTTGCTGAAAATTTTACAGTAAGCACATCTTTCCTTGATGTGCCTAAATCGAAAATTTCATGACCAGAAACTATCAATTGTAGTAATTACTCCCAAATCGTAATCAAGCACCATTACCACGACTTAAACTTGTGCATTCATGTAGAATCGACGACTCTCGCCGACGGAACTTATGAGCTGGTGCCCGCGACCGAGAGTGAGCAGCGTGAAGCTCAAGCGAATCTAACTGAAGCTCTTGAAGACCCGAGCCCAAGTTCGGAAGATCCCCAAGCGAACTGCGAATGCAAGCCCCGGAGCATAACCCATTCTTTCCGAAATGATGCAACTCATTACTCTTGCTTGTGCATTAAGTTTATAGGAGTTGGATGAAAACTTAGCTGCATGATATCAGGAACCCTTGCTTGAAAACTAGACGTAAGGTTCGATAGAATGCTGTGCTAATAGGACTCCGGTAAAAGTCGAGTGATTTCCTGTCACTCGCGAGAAAATAGGAGTTGAATGACTACTACCCGCTGCAATCATAAGGACACGGACGGGCTATGGAACGATGGTTACGATTGAGGCCCGTCTGTCTAGTGAAAAATGCTAAGGCCGCAGGGTGTGGTAGTGATGGTTAAGTTTTTGAACATACTAAACACATGCCGAGATTATGGGAATCGGTAAGCTTAAGTACCTGATTGGCCCAGCAAGGGGACGGCATCCTACCCTTTGAACTTCGGTCCCATGTGCATATGGCGAGTGCAGAGAGTGGTCACGACCCGGCGCCGAACCGTGGCGTGGGGCTCTTGTACTCTCGGAGGGTAGCCCCGATCCACGACCCGGAAAGAAAGGGGAAAAGTTGCACGTGTGACTCTAGGGAGTAGCCACGTGACGTGTGTTTGGGTTTCCCTTGCAAGGTTAAGAAATTCGATTCGAATCGTCCGTTTCTCACGGCTATTGAGACTGCTTAACCATTTTTACCCACAGAGTAAGAAGAGGAACAACGATGATGAATGAACTGGTTGGATGAAAAATTTAATGCTTCACCATGTATGCTTTAGATAGCTGCTTACCTAGACTGGCTAACGAAACTAGAATCTTGAGCTAAAAGTTGAAAGTAAGGACCCACTTGTAGATGCTTTTCGGCAAAACAAACCCCTGAGCCAAAAAGCCTGACATGTCTAGAGTCGGTGGAGTAGATTCCACTACTCGGGTAAGTCTTGCTGAGTATTAGTATACTCAGTCTTGCTTGTGACTCATTTCAGGTGAGACCTTCGAAGATATGATTGCTAGCTTGACTTGGCCCTGCACTCTTCCCCCTGGTTGGTCGGTGGAATGGGATACGCCCCCATCCAATGGAGATGACGCCGAGTGATGTCTCGTACGGGCTTCATCGAGACATTCTGTATCGTCGAGTAGTTTCCGTCGTTTATTTCCGCTGCAACTTAAACTCTGAAGAACTTATTTATGTTAATTGAAGTACTTGCTTCCTAAACTCAAAACTTGGTCTGAAATTTTCACTTATGCTAATGCTGTAATATTTGCTGAAATGTGGTATTCTCTGGGCTCATCGTCGCATGAGCGTTTGTATGTATGGCGCTCGATCCGATTACCGTGGTTGTATCGGGAGGTTATACCCGACAGACCAGTGGATTACTCCGTTTGAAGTGTAAGGTTAACCAAGAATGCCTTAATGGTGATGGTTAATACACTTGAGCCGGATTAATTCAGGTGGTTCTGCCACAGCTGGTATCAGAGCCGTAGCTGGTGCCACAGCTGGCAACAGCGGGCACCGGAGCCAAAATACATACGCCAGAGAATGCGACAAGCCTTAAAAACTTGTTTTCATAAAATTTTACTAGAAAGATGTGTTGTGAAATGCGTTGGTACGTTAAGGATGGTGCCTAGTTCGTAAAGCCCTAAGGGATTATGGGAAAAGTTTACTAGGTGGCTGTCTGACTTATGAAATATTATCAACTGACTTCCAGCACATTACTTTCTGTCAAAACATACTTTCATGCACAACCGACCTTAAATTCTGTAACGACGCACTCGTCGCTAAGGTAAGAAGGTAAGGATCCTCAGTCAACTGAGAGAGCTTGGCCTTCCTGTCGGTGATGCGAACCGAACGCTGCCCTCAAGCAGTGGCTTACTTGAGGTGCTGCCAATATGCCAACTGATCGTTGAACATATTGGGAGTAGAAGGTTTGGCGTAGGGTATGGCGATCGCTGTTCATACCCCCGTCTCATGACGGTACCCCCGTGAATACGCTATCTCGATAGCGTATGTTAACGTCGTCTGTACGGCGGAAATTGTACAGATATCGTTTCTATAAGTAAACGGTAATGAATACGGACGCTTTCATGAGTGCTGGCATGAAAGGTTCATAAAATGTATATGCTTTGTCAATCTTCTGCAGGTACACTAACCGCGATTACGATAAGTTAAGGAACGATTAGAAAGACTCGACTAGCTATTATAGCGAGAGCCGTATTGTGTATGCCACCGAGACTATCGTCGTAAGACCAAAAGTATTTGGCAGTTATTTTATTTTGTGAGGACGAATAGGACGTGCATGCATCATGACCATATGTATCTGAAATCGAAAATACGTTGTATGAGAGTGGTAAGGTTCTTGCGTATCTAAGCGTGGTTTGCATAAGGACTATCTAGCGAATCTGTCACAAATCTGCCATGACCAAAAAGAGCGATTTATTGACCCAAGAAAATGACCTTTTCTGGAGAAGTCCATGTTGAAAGAATTGTTCCAAATTTCGTGTTCTATCTTCTGTTCAAAAATGAAAAATTCTGAACTTATGGATAGTGAGAAATAACAGGAACCTTGGAATGTCAGAATTCTATCCAGAATAAGCCTTCTGCCTCTTAAATTTTTAGGCCCCCTTCCCCCGGTTTTCTGCAAAAGAGTACAACACAAAACTTGTTCCAAATTTACCCAGGTAGCTTCTGTTAAAAGTTGGTAAATTTTGACTGGGTAGATTTTCCCTGGTGCACGAAACTCTGGCCCTCTGTTTATTGAAAATTCTGGGTAGACAGTAAGGTAAAACCTGAAAAGAAAGACCATCTTAGAGACCTATCTAGCTCTGGAGTTGACTAGCAAAGTTGTTCACCAATACCTTAGGAGTGATCTGGTGAAATTTGAGAATTTTTGGGTTAGAACTGTGGAAGTTATGGTTATTTTTGCACACTATACAGAATCTGTCCTTGTGCTGTTCACAGTTTTTCACTATCTCACTCCATTTGATCTTTTGTTCAGATGGCCGAGCCTGTTGATATGATGGTGGATGAGGATGGACGCGTACACTCGCAGTGTCTCCACTGGGAGGGCTTCCCCTCTATTTTTTGGGATGTTCTGCGTACCGCGGGCTATCTAGTTCCCCCACGTTACGCCGGACTGGAGTTTGCAGAAAATAGAGTTACCCAGTGCCGTGTCAACGTGACTATCTTTCCGCACCCGCTACACCCGGAGTGGCCCGCCTTGGAGCTTGAGACTGTTGGTCGCCGTTTGGCCGATACTTGGGAGCTTGCAGCCATGAGGGCGCTCACCACATTTTGTGCGCAGCGTCCCGAGGTTGTCACACTCGCTCCCATTGGATTGTTTCCTGCTGCCCAGGACAACGACCCCTTTTGGCTCAACAGGGTGCAGCACGCACAGTACTTGGTAGACTTTCATGCCTAGGAAACTATTCATACCTCCGTGCGGTGCATGAGTGCACTCTACCGGCTTCAGACTCTCTAGAGTCAGGCACTTGAGCAGCTCACTGATCTTGCTCAGGCCTACCACATGATGGCAGATACCAGGGATGAGCAGATTAAGGAGCTCAGTCAGGATCTTGAGGACAGAGATGCTCAGATTGGCCAACTTGAGGGCCAAATCCAGGAGCAGGACACTCTCATGGGTGAGAGAGATGCCACAATAGCACAGTTGGAGGAGCAGCTCCATGATCTGAGCCTTGAGTTGGAGGACGCGAATGAGCACATTCAGTGGCACCATGATCAGAATGACCATCCCCATGAGGAGGACATGGAGGAGGATGAGGAGGAGCCACAGGAGATTGATGGTATCTCCGGTATGGATTTCGAGGGTGAGGTACCACAGGCACCTCAGATGGGAGCTCACTCTCCTGCTCACAGCGAGTCGTCCGTCAACGACTTGGATGATTTCTAGAGGACGACATAGGAGGACTTTTGCACATACTCCTCGATAGGGTAGCCTAACTTTTGGCAAGTGTTGTAATAGGCTAACTAGGAGTTGAGTAACTCTTTTGTGTTGGGTACATCTGAACCATGTGGATACCCTCAGCATGTAAGGAACGGCGATAAACTTGGGTGATTTCGTTGTAAGTTGGTAAACGATGAAATCCACAATCGCTGAGACTTGTCGGAATTTTTACCCATGTCTCCTTGCATTTCTTGGCTGAGTGTTGAATACCAAACTTGTGCTAAATTTTGTGATCTAGGTTCTCACAAAAATTCAGCATCATTGGACCTCGCTAGTTTAAGATATAGGCGAAACCGCACCGATCAATCTGCTGAAAAACAGCTAAGACAGTAAGGCAAAGGATGAGCTTTTCGACCACCTTAGATACAGTTCTAGCACCGAAGTTAAATACCAAAGTGGTGCATTCCTAAATTCTCTGACTACTGCAAAAGTTTGAGATGTTTTGGATGGACCCACAGCAGGCTATGATTTTTCTCGTAGCCAACAGAGATTCTGTCCATACTTCTAGCTGTGACTTCGGAAGTCTATGAATACACCAATTATTTATGAACCAAGGAAGTATTATGGATCGCGTTGCTAATGGTAACCTTTCACGTTTCAGATGGTTGGATCAACCCGTGGCAACCCCGAGGGTTTTGGTGCCGGTGGCAGCCGCTCGCGACAATCGCCACCACCCCCGCCCAGTTTGGTGGAAGTGATGGCCGCTCAAACCGAGCTGCTGCGTCAGATTGTGCAAGGACAACACCAGCAGAGGGGTGGGCACAATGCTCACCAACCCCAAGCTGCAGGATACACGGATTTCCTAGGGACCCAGCCGCCCTTGTTCCATAAGACCGAGGAACCCCTGGACGCAGATGCATGGATTCGCACCATCGAATCCAAGTTCACACTACTTGTGGCCCCATGTTCAGAGGCCAACAAAGCTCGATTTGCCGCGCAACAGCTTCGCGGTACCGCTCGTCTGTGGTGGGACCACTATTCTGCGGTGCTCCCGGCTGATCATGTAGTCGACTGGGATGAATTCAAGACCGCGTTCCGGGCACATCATATCCCCGAGGGTCTCATGGAGAGGAAGTTGAATGAGTTTCTGGCACTCACCCAGGGCACCCGCACCGTGCTGCAGTATGCCCAAGCATTCAACAACCTATGCCAGTATGCGGGCTATCACGCTGATACGGATGCCAAGAAGCGTGATCGTTTCCGCCGAGGTCTGAACACCAAGCTCAAGGAACGTCTGAACCTAGCCAAGGCTGACACCTACAACGAATTGGTCAATATGGCCATTACCCAGGAAGATTGTATCATGGCACACCGGGCCGAGAAGAAGAGAAAGGCACCCGCTGGACCATCAAGTGTCCAACCACCAAGGTATCGCATCGTGCAAAATGCCGCACCCACAGCTCCACCAAGGGCCCCGCAGCCAGGAAGATGGATTGCCAGACCCCCACAGCAGCCAGGCATGGTACGACCCCCGATGCCTCCACAGAATGGTCTGAGGCCCATTCTTCAGCAGTCTCTTCGACCTAGCCCCGCGAATCGCTGTTTCAAATGCGGGAGTTCCAGCCACTTCGCACGAGAATGCCCTCAGCCGGGACAGCCCCACCAAGGTCAAGGATCCAACCCGAACACCAAGAACAGGGGCAAGAGACAGACCCTGCAAGTCAAGCAAGGACGGATTAACTTCACCACGCTTGCAGAGCTTCCTGAAGGAGCCCCAGTGATGTCGGGTACATTCTCTATCCATAACAAGCCTGCAGTTATATTATTTGATTCTGGTGCATCGCATAGTTTCATAAGTGCAAATTTCGGTGCAAAAGTAGGCTTGGATGTTTGTCACACCAAAGGGTCGTATATGATATCAACACCGGGTGGTAAAATTACTTCAAACCAAATGGTCAGACAAGTACCAGTCAAATTGGGTAGTAAAACCATCGACACAGACCTTGTCCTTTTACCTCTTGACGGCATGGACATTATTTTGGGAATGAACTGGATGGCCATGCATGAAGTCACACTGGACCTTTCTTCCCGAGCCGTTGAGATAAATTCACCTAGTCACGGAGCCACCACCCTTTACCTATCGTTCCTAGATTGTACGAATTCCTGTGCTTATAAGATGGAAGGACTTAAGCCAGATAATATTCATGGGGTAAACGAGTATGCCGATGTTTTCCCGGAGGACTTACCAGGAATGCCACCGGATAGGGATATTGAGTTCGTTATTGAACTACAGCCAGGCACTGCACCTATATCCAAGAGACCATATAGGATGCCCCCTAAAGAATTGGCAGAGTTGAAAATTGAACTCCAAGAACTACTGGACAAAGGTTTTATTCGCCCTAGCGCGTCACCTTGGGGATGTCCAGCCCTATTCGTAAAGAAGAAGGATGACAGTTTAAGATTATGTGTGGACTACCGACCTCTCAATGCGGTAACGGTTAAAAATAAATACACACTTCCCCGTATCGATGTACTCTTCGATCAATTAGCTGGAGCCAGAGTCTTCTCAAAGATTGATCTTCGTTCGGGATATCATCAGATCAAGATTCGCCCGTGCGATATTCCTAAGACTGCCTTCTCCACACGATATGGACTATATGAATTCTTAGTCATGTCCTTTGGACTCACCAATGCCCCTGCCTACTTCATGTATCTCATGAATTCGGTATTCATGCCCGAACTCGACAAATTCGCCGTAGTGTTCATCGACGACATCCTTATCTATTCCAAGGATGAGGAAGAGCATGCCAAGCACCTTCGCATTGTTCTTCAGCGACTCAGAGACCATCAGCTCTATGCTAAGTTTTCTAAGTGTGAATTCTGGTTGGATACTGTAAAGTTCTTAGGTCACACGATCTCCAGCGAAGGCATAGTTGTTGACCCCAGCAAGGTACAAGAGGTGATGGATTGGAAACCCCCTACCTCTGTTCATCAGATTCGCAGTTTTCTCGGCTTAGCCGGTTACTACCGCCGCTTCATCCCGGATTTCTCTCGAATTGCTAAGCCCATGACTGAACTGTTAAAGAAGGAAGTAAAGTTTGTATGAAATGAAAAATGTGAAGAAGCTTTCCACACTCTCAGAGAGCATCTGACTACTGCACCTGTGTTAGCTCAACCCGATAATACCAAGTCATTCGATGTGTATTGTGACGCATCAGGTACTGGTCTAGGATGCGTGCTTATGCAAGAGAATCGAGTGATTGCATATGCCTCACGAGCCCTTCGGCCCCACGAACAGAATTATCCCACGCATGACCTTGAGCTTGCAGCCGTCATTCACGCTCTAAAAATATGGAGGCACTATCTCATGGGTACACAGTGCAATATCTACACGGATCATAAGAGTCTCAAGTATATCTTCACACAAGCCGATCTGAATATGAGACAACGGAGATGGCTAGAACTAATCAAGGATTATGACCTTGAAGTGCACTATCACCCCGGCAAGGCTAACGTAGTCGCTGATGCACTAAGCCGCAAGTCCCATTGCCATTGCTTATCCATGGAGTTCTACCATGAGACATTGTGTGCAGAGATGAGGAAGCTTAACATGGAAATGGTTTCCCAAGGCACTCTAAATCACATCTCAGTTGAGCCCACTCTTCACGACCAAATCGTCATGGCACAACTACATGATGAAGGAATTAAGATCATCAAACAGAAACTCTCTCTAGGTGAGGAGAAGTATAAGTGTTTCCGCCAGGACCATAAGGCAGTTCTATGGTTCGAAGGTCGTATAGTCGTTCCGAAGAATCGTGAACTCCGCAAGAAAATTCTCGATGAGGCACACCTTTCCAAATTCTCTATCCACCCCGGCAGTAGCAAAATGTATCAAGACCTAAGGCAAAACTTCTGGTGGACTAGAATGAAAAGAGAAGTTGCTACGTATGTCTCAGAATGTGACACGTGCCAGAGAGTGAAAGCTAGCCACTTAAAGGTAGCCGGTACGCTTCAACCGTTACCTATACCATCATGGAAATGGGAAGACTTAAGTATGGACTTCATCGTTGGACTACCAAACACTTCCCAGAAACATGATTCCATATGGGTTATCGTGGACAGACTCACGAAGACGGCACATTTTCTTCCGGTACACACCACCTATTCTACCAAGAAGTATGCCGAGATTTACCTTGATCGTATTGTTTGCCTGCATGGAATACCTAAGACAATTATTTCCGATCGTGGTCCTCAGTTTGTAGCACGATTTTGGGAACAACTGCAAACGTCTCTTGGCACTAAGCTGATTCACAGCTCAGCATACCACCCTCAGACTGAAGACATGCTGAGAGCCTGTGTCATTCATTATGACAAGAATTGGGACAAATGCCTACCCCTAGCAGAGTTCTCGTACAACAACAGCTATCAAACGAGTTTGAAAATGGCACCATTTGAGGCCCTGTACGGACGAAGGTGTCGAACTCCTTTGAGCTGGTCACAAACCGGGGAACGTAAAATAATTGGACCCGACCTGGTAATCGAGGCAGAGGAGAAAGTAAAAGTAATACAAACAAATCTTAAAGCCGCACAAGCCCGACAAAAGAGCTACTCTGTCAAAAGGAGAAAGCCCCTAAAGTTCGAAGTTGGCGATCATGTCTATCTTCGAGTTTCACCAACCAAGGGAGTGCGAAGATTTGGAATCAAAGGCAAACTAGCTCCCCGTTATATTGGTCCTTACGAAATCATTGAGAGCTGCGGACCCGTAGCCTACAAATTACGACTGCCCCCTCAGCTCACGGCCACCCATGATGTCTTCCACGTATCTAACCTCAAGAAGTGTATTCGAGTCCCTACCGAGATTGTGGAACAACAAGAAATATCGTTGGAGCCCGACCTCTCGTATGTCGAACACCCAGTTAAGATTTTGGATCAAAAAGAAAGAGAGACCAGGAGGAAAGTGATTAGAATGTATAAAATACAATGGAATCACCACACGGAAGAAGAAGCCACCTGGGAAACGGAGAGCTACCTGAACCAACATTTCCCTGGGTTTCTTGTCTCAACCACTGGTATGTGCACCCACGCCCACACTAAGAATTACCGAATCTCGGGGCGAGATTCTTGTTAAGGGGGGAAGGCTGTGACAACCCTGGTAATTGCATTTCCAAAATCAATGTCATTAGCCTAACTCTATGTTTAAAACCAACTAATGAAAGGGTGGAAAGAATTAAAACGAGTTCAGTTGGAATTCAAATTTAATTTGAGCACATTGGGTTACTTTTGAACTTTTAAATTTAACTTTCAAACCATAAGCCAAATGAGATTTTGCCTGAA
This sequence comes from Panicum miliaceum, assembly GCA_032594955.1. Taxonomy (NCBI): domain Eukaryota; kingdom Viridiplantae; phylum Streptophyta; class Magnoliopsida; order Poales; family Poaceae; genus Panicum; species Panicum miliaceum. The sequence continues at coordinate 25,866,401 of CM064066.1, read as the reverse complement.
ACCAAAGTTGTAGAACTTTTTATTTTGAACAACTTTCGTGTTCAAAAGTTTTTGAAATTCAAATCAGAAAGAGGAGAAAACGCCCTGTTTGCACCCAGCCCCCTGAAACTTTTCAAACTCTTGCATCCAGGCCCCTCGCCCCCCCCCCCCTCTCTCTCCTCCGCGCCCGACCGCCGCGCGCCAGGTGGCCGGCGTCGCCTGACCGGCGCGAGGCGCCAGGCCAGTGGCCGCCGCACCACCCCGCCACGGCCGGCTTTGCCCCGCCCCCATGCCGCGCGGCCAGTGAACGCCCGCGCGTGCCCGCGTCCAGCCCCGCCGCCCGGCCGCCCAGTCCCCGCGCTCCGCCGTGCCGCCCCGGCCCCCGCGCCCCGCCAGTCGCCGCGCCAGCCCTCCGCCCGCGCCGCTGCCGCTACTGCTCCACCACTCCGCGCCCCGCGCTATCCCACCGCGCCCACGCCATATCTCCGGCCGCCCAGTCACCGCGCCCGCGCTGCCGCACGACGCGCCGGCGTTCTGCCGCCGCCCGCCGCGCCCAGTACACGTTGTGCCGTGCCCCCGCCCCGCGCGCTGCCCAGGCCTCTCCGCACCCCCTCCGGCCCCTATAAAAGCCCCGCCCGGCCACGCGCGCGAGCCCCAGCACCCGGAACGCCCTCGCCGTCGCCATTGCCGCCGCCGAGCACCGCCCGCCCGTGGACAGCCCACCGCCGCCGCCCACTGCCCAAACTAAGCCCCCAGCCACCCCTACATCACCCCACTGAAGCTCGTCGACCCGCCCAACGCCGCCCAGAGCCACCGGAGCACCGCCGCCCGCGCTGCCGCCGCCGCCGCCGCCCCTGCTCGCCGTTGACAGCACGACCCCGACCCCCTTCCGTCCAAGCCGAGCCCCTGTGCAGCTTCCCCACGCGCTACTGAAGCTCGCCGACCGGACCACACCGCCCCAAGCCCGCCGGAGCACCGCCGTCGACGCGAGCCGCGCCGCCGTCGCCTCTGCTCCAACGCCGGCGAGCCCTTCCCGGCCGTCCCCCACCTGAACAACACCCCCACAAGGTAGCCCTTGCACCCCTGAACCTTCCCCGACCCTCACCCCTCGCCGCCGGCGAGCCCCCTCGCCGGAATTTCGGCCGGCCGCCGTACCCGAGCCGCCCGAGGACCCAATTGCAAGAATTTAAATCTTTAGAAGGGTCTGCGCGTAAGATTCAAGGACCTAGTTATAAAAGAAAGTTTCAAATCTAGATTCAAATTCAGTGAAATTATAAAATTCGAATAAAATCGTAGGAAATTCGGAAAAATGCAAACTCAACTGTTCTGGAATCCTTAGAACAAACGCTACCACTTTTGTTACAGAAAGTTTCTCAGAATTCCAACATATTTTGCTCTACATTAAATAGAAGCTTTAATGGACTTATTTTGTACCCACTGTTGTAGGACAATGCTGACCCTAAATTTTGGGCAGTGAGTTAGTTGCTTGATGTTTAGGACTGTGTAAAAAGATCAGGCCCAAATTCCATCTCTAGCTTTACTGTTTATTAAACTTAATTCCATACCATGTGTAAGTAAAATATTTTATCCCTGCAGATAGGTAGTGAATCACCCCATGAAACTTTTTTTTTATGCTAGTGTATTGGTACCTAGAAGCCAGAGAAAAATTAGGAGACTTTTTATCTCACAGTAACCTATTTATTTGATTTATGTGCTAATAACATACATTAAATCAAGAAAATAGTATCTTAGCTTGGAAAATTCTCAAATGTTTACTAGGAGATACACTGTGGTAGAGGTTGCTGTGTAAGAAGTTCCATGGACAAAAACACTGTGTAGGGTCCTATAAAAATGAATCCTTGAATAGCCTAGGTGTAGAATGTCATATTTTCTATGCTCTGAATACTGCATGATAAATCCTACAAAAATTACAGTAGCTTCTGCATGCTTAAGTAAAAGCTCTGTAAAAATCTTAGACTCATTTGTTGCACCAATTGTTCCGTACAAAAAGAACAAGGATCTAACAGCAACTATGTAATGTATTTTTCATAATTAATCTGTTACATAAAATTGGCTGAAAATTTTACAGTAAGCACATCTTTCCTTGATGTGCCTAAATCGAAAATTTCATGACCAGAAACTATCCATTGTAGTAATTACTCCCAAATCGTAATCAAGCACCATTACCACGACTTAAACTTGTGCATTCATGTAGAATCGACGACTCTCGCCGACGGAACTTACGAGCTGGTGCCCGCGACCGAGAGTGAGCAGCGTGAAGCTCAAGCGAATCTAACTGAAGCTCTTGAAGACCCGAGCCCAAGTTCGGAAGATCCCCAAGCGAACTGCGAAGGCAAGCCCCGGAGCATAACCCATTCTTTCCGAAATGATGCAACTCATTACTCTTGCTTGTGCATTAAGTTTATAGGAGTTGGATGAAAACTTAGCTGCATGATATCAGGAACCCTTGCTTGAAAACTAGACGTAAGGTTCGATAGAATGCTGTGCTAATAGGACTCCGGTAAAAGTCAAGTGATTTCCTGTCACTCGCGAGAAAATAGGAGTTGAATGACTACTACCCGCTGCAATCATAAGGACACGGACGGGCTATGGAACGATGGTTATGATTGAGGCCCGTCTGTCTAGTGAAAAATGCTAAGGCCGCAGGGTGTGGTAGTGATGGTTAAGATTTTGAACGTACTAAACACATGCCGAGATTATGGGAATCGGTAAGCTTAAGTACCTGATTGGCCCGGCAAGGGGACGGCATCCTACCCTTTGAACTTCGGTCCCATGTGCATATGGCGAGTGCAGAGAGTGGTCACGACCCGGCGCCGAACCGTGGCGTGGGGCTCTTGTACTCTCGGAGGGTAGCCCCGATCCACGACCCGGAAAGAAAGGGGAAAAGTTGCACGTGTGACTCTAGGGAGTAGCCACGTGACGTGTGTTTGGGTTTCCCTTGCAAGGTTAAGAAATTCGATTCGAATCGTCCGTTTCTCACGGCTATTGAGACTACTTAACCATTTTTACCCACAGAGTAAGAAGAGGAACAACGATGATGAATGAACTGGTTTGATGAAAAATTTAATGCTTCACCATGTATGCTTTAGATAGCTGCTTACCTAGACTGGCTAACGAAACTAGAATCTTGAGCTAAAAGTTGAAAGTAAGGACCCACTTGTAGATGCTTTTCGGCAAAACAAACCCCTGAGCCAAAAAGCCTGACATGTCTAGAGTCGGTGGGGTAGATTCCACTACTCGGGTAAGTCTTGCTGAGTATTAGTATACTCAGTCTTGCTTGTGACTCATTTCAGGTGGGACCTTCGAAGATATGATTGCTAGCTTGACTTGGCCCTGCACTCTTCCCCCTGGTTGGTCGGTGGAATGGGATACGCCCCCGTCCAATGGAGATGACGCCGAGTGATGTCTCGTACGGGCTTCATCGAGACATTTTGTATCGTCGAGTAGTTTCCGTCGTTTATTTCCGCTGCAACTTAAACTCTGAAGAACTTATTTATGTTAATTGAAGTACTTGCTTCCTAAACTCAAAACTTGGTCTGAAATTTTCACTTATGCTAATGCTGTAATATTTGCTGAAATGTGGTATTCTCTGGGCTCATCGTCGCATGAGCGTTTGTATGTATGGCGCTCGATCCGATTACCGTGGTTGTATCGGGAGGTTATACCCGACAGACCAGTGGATTACTCCGTTTGAAGTGTAAGGTTAACCAAGAATGCCTTAATGGTGATGGTTAATACACTTGAGCCGGATTAATTCAGGTGGTTCTGCCACATTTCTCAACTCCACCGAAGGTACACACCCCCTCCACCTTAAGCCTATTGTCCGAATCTCGGGGCGAGATTCTTTTTAAGGGGGGAAGGCTGTAACACCCCAGGTGTTTAAATTGCGAAATAAGCCTCTTTACCTTAAAGCGGTGCATAAATAATTAAGAGAAATTTCAACTAAATAAGTTTTTAAAGTAACTTCTAAAAACTAGACCTCAAATAAACTTTGGCCTGAAGCAAAACTTGTAGAACTTTCCATTTTGAACAACTTTCGCGTTGAAGGATTGTCGAGTTGCAACACAGAAATTTGAGAAACACTTGGATTTGCGAACCAGACCCTACCTTTTCTTCTACTTCGCTGCAGACCCTTCCGTCTCACCCGACCCTCCCACGCGCAGCCGTTTCGCCCGACCCTTTTTCGTTTCGCCCGACCCTTTTCGCTTCGCCCGACCCTCGGCTTTGCTGCGGCCCTCGCTTCGCCCGACCCTCGCCGCCGCGCAGTCGCCGCAGGCCACTTGGCCGGCGATGCCTGACCGCGGTTGGTGCCAAGCCAATGCCTGGTCGCGCCCGCACGCCGCGTTCCTCCCCAGCCCGCGCACGCCACGCACGCGCCGACGACCCGCGCCCCTGCTCGCCGCCCGCCGTGCCCAATGGACGAACTGCGCCGTGCCCGTGTCTCCGCAGCATTCTGCCAGTCGCCGCGCTCGCCACCCGGCAAGGCAGCTGCTGCACCTATTCGCCCAACCCGCGCGCCGCATGATCTCCAGCTTCACACGCATAATCCTCACCGCCCAGTCCCCTGCCCGCGCCCGCCGCACGCCGCGCTGGCTTCTGTTCACCACCCGCCGTGGCCAGTCGCGCGCCCCCGTCGTGCCGCCGCCCCGCGTCTCACAGTCAAGTCCCGCCCCTCCTCCCGCCTCTCTGCTGCCTATAAAGGGCCAAGCTGAGTTCCCCCTTCGCGCGCCCAAACACCATAACGCCGCCGCCGCCACCATTAACGCCGCCGTGCTCAGCTCACCGTGGAGCTCACCTCTCCGGCCACCCTTTGCCAGAGCTGAGTCTTCCACCACCACCACAGCACCCCACCGCAGCTCACTGGACCACCCATCGTCGTTCAGAGCCACCGGAGCACCGCCAGCGCCGCCCGCGCTGCCGCGGCTCCTTGTTGCTCCGTGGACAGCCCACACCGAAGCTCCTCCATCCCAGACAAGCTTTGAAACGGTTTCCCCTCGACGCCGCGAAGCTACTCGACCAGGCCACGTTGTTCCCTTCTAGTCGGAGCACCGCCGCCGACGTTCCGCCCCGTCGCCGCCCCTCTGCTCCGCGCCGACGAGCCACCTCCGGCCACTCCCAACCCCGACCAAGGCCACCCAAGGTAGCTCTCACCTCCCTGGATCTCCCCGACCATTTTTCCCTCGCCACCAACGAGCCCCCTCGCCGGAATCTGGACGGCCGCCATGCCAGCGCCGCCCAAGGACCCAATTGCTTTGGTTGAAATCTTTAAAAGAGTTTGCACGCAAGTTTCCAGGGGCATATCTGTAAACCTGTGTTCAAACTTTAAAATCAAACACAGCGAACTTGTAAAATTCATTCAAAATCGTAGAAAAATCAGAAAAATACAAACTCCACTGTCTAGAATCGTTAGATGAAAATCTACAACTTTTGTTGCATGCATTTCTTCAGTTGCTTGCTAAATCTTACTATAAGTTAAATGGAAGGTTTAATAGACTTTAAATGTACCCCCTGTTGTAGGCAAAGTCTAAATCTGAAAATTTTACAGTAACACACTTATGGATAGATTAACACCCTGTAAAAGTTTTAGCTTCAATACTTGAATGGTTTATTCTATATAAAAATATCTAGGTGCTAGCAGTTGTTGTGTTTTACTTTTTTCATAATTAATCTGCTACGTAAAAATGTCTGAAATTTTTACCGTGCTTTTGTCTCTGCTTGTTGTGCTCTAAATAAAAATTTCATCACCAGGAGTTACCTAATCCAGAAGTTGTGATTAATCCATGTGTGCTTGGAAAATTCAGTTTCTATTATAACACAACCCCTTCTTGTTTAATGAAGTTAATAGTTTAAGTTATACTCTTTAACAATTGCCCACAGAAATCTCAACTAAGTAACAGCACAACCAAATTGATGTTTTGTGAACTACAACTTTAACGTGAATGAAAATAATCGTCATATAACCTCACTATAACTTATATTGGTGCATTCATATAGAATCGACGACTCTCACCGACGGAACGTACGAGCTGGTGCCCGCGTCCGAGAGTGAGCAGCGTGAAGCTCAAGTACATCTAACTGAAGCTCTCGAAGACCCGAGCCCAAGTTCGGACGAGCCCCAGGCTAACTTTTCACAAGAAGGCAAGCCCCGGAGCATGAACCCTATTTTTCCAAACTTATGCAACTTATTACTCTACTTTACTTGTGCATTAAGTTTATAGGAGTTGGATGAAAACTTAGTTGCACGATCCTAGGGCGGTGGGCCTGTTCCGTGAAGCGGGAATTGAAGGGAAAAGTTGCACGTGTGACTCTGGGAGTAACCACGTGACGTGTGTTTAGGTTTCTCTTGCAAGGTTAAGAAATTCGATTCGAATCGTCCGTTTCTCGCGGTTATTGAGACTGCTTGACCCTTTTACCACATAGAGTAAGAAGAGGAACAATGATAATGATTAATCTTGTTGGATGCAAAAATAATTCTTCCACCATGTATGATATTGGATAGTTGCTTACCTAGAATGGCTAAAAAAAGCTAGAACTTGGAGCTAAAATCTGAAAGTAAGGACCTACTATATATGCTTTTCGGCAAAACAAACCCCTCAAGCCAAAAGCCTCGCATGTCTAGGAGTCGGCTAAGTATACCCCACTAGTCGGGTAAGCCTTGTTGAGTATTAGTATACTCAGCCTTGCTTGTGGCTTGTTTTCAGGTGAAACTTTCGAGGACATGATTGCTAGTTTGACTTGGCCTTGTACCCTTCCTCCTGGTTGGTCGGTGGAATGGGATACGCCCCCGGCCACTGGTGGTGATGCCGAGTGATGTCTCGTACGGGCTTCATCGAGACACCCTTTATCGTCGAGTAGTTATCGTTATCTTTTCCGCTGCTTGAACTCTAAAGAACTCATTTATTTCGAAATCCGAAGTACCTTGTTTTACGAATTTGAACTCTATTGTAATGTTAATTTATGATGAACCCCGTGGTGTAAATATGTGGAATGTTGTATACTCTGGGGTCACCTTCGTGTGAGTACATGTATGTGTGGCTTCGATCCGTAGGAACCGTGGTTGTATCGGGAGGTTACCCGACAGACCAGTGGATTATTCCGTTTGAAGTGCGAGTTAGCCCCAATTGCCCTTGTGGTGATGACTAGCGCACTCGAACCGGATTAATTCAGGTGGTTCTGCCACAAAAGGTACCTAGGATCATGTAGCTAGGGCTCCAATCAACTCCTATGAACTTAAATGCGCAGACAAAGGAAATAATAGTTGCATAATTTAAAAACTGGGATCATGCACCGGGTCTTGCATTCTTGTGTAAAACTAGCCGGGGGCTCCTCCGAACGTTGGTTCGGGTCTTCAGCGACTTCAGTGAGATTAGCCTGAGCTTCTTGCTGCTCACTCTCGGACTCAGGTACTAGATTGTAGATCCCGTCGACGAGAGTAGTCGAGTCTATATGAATGCACAAGTATGAGTGGTTTTACTGGTACAAGATTGCTTTATAAAGTAGTCAAAACTTAAGTTAAGTAGTCAAGTTCTTTATTTCCTTTTTCCTGGGCAGTCATTTATCGAGTACTTATCTGTATTACTGACTCCATTAAGTGAGCGGGTGGTTGTGCATGTTGTACGACCATTTTTAACAAGGAGCATTGGTTGACACAAACTACTCGCAAGGGTAGTTTCTGGGTTGAAGAACCACTCGAAAGAGCAGTTTCTAAGTTGAGATTTTTATGCAAAACTACTCGTAGAGGTAGCTCCTGAGTTGAGATTCTTAGGTAGAGGTTGTTACTTATTTACAACCTTACTGTAAAAAGTTTAGCCATCTTCATTCAGCAGGTTACTCATGGAAAGCTTATTAAACAATTATTCTTATGATTAAAATCTACCTGCATAGGACAACCATGCAAAAAACTGGTGCTGAACTCCTTATGGATCAAACATACTCAAATGAGTAGTTTACTGCATATTTTTGTAGATTTTTCCTAAGCAAGAATTAGAGGTTAACATTTTTAGATTGAAAGGAATCTAGTTGATAACAAAAGCACTCGAAACCCTGGTTGTGCTTGGATTTAGAGCATGAAATTTTTATGAGAGACTACACTCCTAGTTCTGAAGCTACCATCCAAGTTTCATGAGCAGTTCTTACTTGAATCTCTTGGAAAAATGAAAAGCCATTTAAATTTGATTTAAATCCACATCTAAAATCATGTGGAAACATGTCCAAAGTCCTGTTACAAAGTTGTAGATCTACTCTTAAGGGTTCCAGAACATCTTAGCTTGTATTTTTAGGATTTTTCTATGAGTTGTTATGCATCTTCAAAGTTAACAGATTGGTTTTCGAGTTCTTGTTCTAGGTTTACACATGAGTCCTTGTTATTTACAGAAAACTTCTCAGAAGATTTAAAATGACGCAGATGGGTCCTTGGTACAGGGAAACGACTACTGCCGGCCAAAATCCGGCGACTAGGGTGGCTGGTGGTGCGGTGTGAACGTGGGAGATGCAAGAGAGGGATGAACCGCACCTGTTTGAGGTCTCGGTTGGGGAAGGGGTGGACTGAGGCGGCCTGCCGACGGTGGCACAGAGCTGGCGGCGGGGGCAGATGGCGGGGCGACGGTCCCGTGAGGGAAACGGCATGGGGAACAGCTGTGTTGCCTCGGGGTGAGGCGGAGAAGGTGGAGGAAAGGTTGTGTTTGGGCAATGCGGGGGTAGGATGACGCGTCCACGCACACGGGGTGACTTGCCGGAGTTGGAGGTTGGGGCGATGAACTGAGGTACCTCGGGGTGGCTTTTATAGGCGCGGGAGGGGACAGGGCGGAGGAGCTGGGCGCAACATAATGCCACGCGGGCGCAACCGGGACAGGGTCGCGGCAAGGGCACGGCTCCGCCGGCGCGTTGTGGCTCGACCGTCGGGAATCGCCGGCCGCGTGGCACGCACGGGCAGGCTGGGGCGGGATACGGGGAGGAGCAAATCTCCTCTAGCAAGCTCAGTCGGGGGCTGGTCGGCCCGGTTTGGGAGTCGCGCCTTGGCACGGCTCGCCATCACAGGGGTGCCCCGCCGCGTGGCGGCGCCTCTCTGCCGGTTGGGGCCGAAACAGGGGAGGGGAGAGAAGGCACGGGGAGGAAGAGAGAAAGGTCTTGAATTCAAAATGAATTTCCTTAAAATTTCAAATAGGAACTTGAGAAACTCTAAACATGAAAGTTGTAGGGAACTTGAAAATCTACAACTTTTGTTTTAGCCCAAAGTTCATTTAAGCTATGGTTTAAAAGTTATTTTGACTTTCCTAAAACAAGCATTTAAAAGACCCATCATTTTATGTGAATTTTTGCACTGTTAGCCTTTGAGTTCAACTTGACTTTTGTTGTTCTTGTTATCACAAAGGTGCCATTAAAATTACAAGTTCAAATGTGATCAATTTTGAAAGTTACCAGAGTTTGATTGCATGGTTTCAATTGTTTACGCATGAACACAATTTCCTTTGCCTACAAGGTATATTCGACAGGTTGGTTCAAACTTTTCTTGCTCTTTTGATTTCAAGGTTTTGGATCTTTATTTAATCTTTTAGACACCTAGGGTGTCACACAATGCCTTGGCCCGCCCTACCAAGATTGAGGCGCAAAAAGGTTGGCTGAGCCGGGTAGCTTGGAGGACTCGTGCCCTTCCAATGCCCTGGCCCGCCCTATCAAGATTGAGGCGCAAAAAGGTGGGCTGAGCCACGTAGCTTGGAGGACTCGTGCCCTTCCAATGTCCTGGCCCGCCCTACCAAGATTGAGGCGCAAAAAGGTGGGCTGAGCCGGGTAGCTTGGAGGACTCGTGCCCTTCCAATGCCCTGGCCCGCCCGACCAAGATGGAGGCGCCATCAGGACGTGGTGGCCGTTTGGTAAAGGTATGGCATCGTTAATGAAGTCCGAGTAGTCGGCGGAGACGGAAGCCCTTCGATGGATGTTGGCTAGTCCTTCTCCGGCTTGTAGTAGACGATCCAAATCCTCCTCCGACTTGTTGTAGACGATCCAAATCCTCCTCCGACTTGTTGTAGACGATCCAAATCCTCCTCGGACTTGTTGTAGACGATCCAAATCCTCCTTCGACTTGGGGTAGTGGACCTCTAACCGAGGGTTATTCGGTTCGAGGGGTTCCGAGTTGTTGATCGAGTCATCGATTGCATGGTTGACATCCATACGTATGGTACGGGTGCTTCAGGCTACTTCTAGTCGGAAAAAATTGATTTCCGGAGAGACCATTACCAAGGTTATGCAGGAGCAAGGCCCCTTCAGTAAACTACGCGTAATACTAGTCGGAAACTAATAAACGGCGTATTAGTGGAAGTTTGGGAGTGAGGCCCCTTCAGTAACATAGAAAACTAGTCGGAAACTGGTAATCTGGGGGTTACTGATAGTTTGGGGGCGTGGTCCCTTCAGTAACATAGAAAACTAGTCGAGAACTAGTAATCTGAGCGTTTCTGGAAGTATTTGATAGACAATCACGTAGGTGCTTTATTTGGCTGATTAACGGGTTCCACTAGTCATTGCCAAACAAGGCAACCACTATTGGCAGTCGCATGGTTCGGCTGTGACAGGGTTCCCTGAGTTTAGCGAGGGAGTCGTGATTAACCCGAGTAAATGAACATAAATAGCGACCCTGACTAAGTGGTAAAAAGGGGTGCTTTTAGGTGTACGGAACCTCTTGTTTCGAGATATGTCCAAAACAATGGTTTAATCAAACGCAACACCAAAAAGACCCTAAGAAAACCCCCTTGAGCCGAGTATGAAATTTATGAGTAGATCATTATGCGGGTAGTCCCGTCGCCTTTCTTCGTAGACTTGGCGGAGCTCCAAGGGCCCTCCGAACGGCTTGATATTCAAACGCAGAATGCTTGCTCTTCGGGTGGCACGGGCATTGCCCACAGAGGGCTTCCTCGAATCGTTTCTTTGACCTAGGAGTCTTCCTTCTATGGGTGGATTGTTCCCAGCTTCTGGCTTGCACTTCCGAGTAGTCTTCAAGTAGTCGAGAGGGAGTTGATAGCGGGTGGGGCTGTAGGCTTCCACTTCTTGGCGCTCCTGCTGCCTGGCAATGATGACATTGTGGGCGTCCCTGCCAGCATTGATGATGGCACGAAGGTCGCTCGTGGAGTAGTTGTGGAGGTTACCGCTCCCTGTTGGTTCGTCTTGATGGCGCGGTGCCTGCGTTGGGTGCGCTTCGCATTGATGAGCCTGCGGCGTCCCTTCTGGATGTCATCTGCGTCTTCCACCTTGATGTTGGATAAGGATTCCCTATCCATTGTTACGTCCACATCTTCGTCAAGTGGATCAAGGAGGTAGTCGTCGTAGTCGTCTAGCTGGACCCGCGCTAGGCCTTCACAGTCCTCGTCGGCGTGAATCATGAATACTTCACGATTGGGGGCGAAGCGTTTGGCACTCCGCACTGACTGGTGTCGGTGTTTTACCACCACGCCTACCGAGGGTTACCCCCAAGGTGGTGAGTTTGTAGGTAGGGTGTTGCCGAGATCAGGAACTCGAAGGTGCAAAGGAATGAGAGGTTTTAGACAGGTTCAAGCTGCTGAGAGTGTAATACCCTACGTCCTGTGTGATTTGTATTGCCTTTGATGATGATTAGGCGATCTCCTAGGTGGTTCCCTGGTGGATCGCTCTGATTCCCCTGGAGGGGGTCCTGTCCACCCTTATATAGTCTCGGAGGACAGGTTTACATGGAGATCCTAGTCGCATACATGCCCTAGAGTCCTACCCCGAGTGGTTTTCTAGTAGTTCCTTACTGTATCCAACTAGTTTGACTACTGTAGGAGCAGTTCTACTAGGCTGCGAGTAGTTATAACAAATGTGGGGCATGGGCCATGTCCCAACCCTTATCCTAGGAAAAGTATGCCACGTGTATAGTCCCATGTACCCGGGTCTGACAAGCCCCCGAGCTCTTCGTAGCCGAGTACTGCAGGCACCCGAGTGCATCTGAAGGCGTCTTTGAGTTCTCCTGAACATCATCTTGAAGATGTCCCCCAAGTACTTCCTTAGCTGCATCGCGGCTGTGAGGTGCTCATGCCCCGAGTAGTTGTCCAGTCTTCTTTATATGGGGTGCGATTAAACTCGCACTCCATATGGAGTAGGCCCCAAGCCTTAGGTTGACTCGTAGAATCAGGTGAGGGTCAATTCAATCTTGAGTCTTCTGTCTTTATCTTCTAGCAGTTTTGAAAGACAAGTCGCTGATGACACGTGTCCCGCAGCCCTCGAGCCTTGAATCCAAATCCCCAAGTTTTGGAATAAAGGATCCAAAGAATCATGGCATGCAATCTTCATTGCTAAGAGCCGTGTCGTATCCAGCCCCCGAGCCTGAAAGCCAGATGAGTCGCAAAGGATATGCCTAATAGTTGGTGGCGCCAGCCCCCGAGCCTAGGTATTGGCCAAGTTGCTGCTCGATCTTGAACTGTCGATGAACCCGACTAGTCGGAGTTGATTCCGACTAGTTTTGTAGACGAGACTAGTAGTCGAAGTAATCGCTAGCGTGTCACCAAGCAGAGTCAATTCCGACTAGCTTGTAGGCAAAACGAGTAGTCAAAGTAATCGCCAGTGTGTCGTCGTGCATTCTTCATGAAGTCCTGTAGTCGCCGACGGCTGACGATGATCCCAACTAGTCGGAGTCGAATCTGGCGAGGTGTAGTCAAGCGTTCTCGCGAAGTAGAAGTAGTCGTGAGCGATTGTTGATGAAGCCAACTAGTCGAAGTTGAATCCGATTTGCCCAGTAGCACGGTCCACATCAGTTCCCCTGCAAGGTAAACATAAAAGTATATTGTAACTCATAGTCCTGAAACCGTGTTGAGGGCGTTGCCCTTGCAATAAACTCCATGTATAACTAGTTTAAAAACTAGTAAACGGAGAAGTATAGGAGCGAGGCCCCATCAGTAACATAAAGCACTAGTCAGAGACTAGTAGTCTCAACGTTACTGGAAATATCAGAATAAAACCCCTTCAGTAACATAGCATACTAGTCGATACTAGTAATCAGAGCATTACTGGAAGTATGGGAGCGAGGCCCCTTCAGTACACTACGCGTAGTACTAGTCGAAATCTAGTAAAACTGAGTTGTACTGGAATTATGGGAGCGAGGCCCCTTTAGTAGACTACACGTAGTACTAGTCGCAAACTAGTAAAATAGAGTGTTACTGGCAATACGGGAGCGATGCCCCTTCAGTACACTACTCATAGTACTAGTCGCGAACTAATAAAATGGAGCGTTACTGGAATTATGGGAGCGAGGCCCCTTCAGTACACTACTCGTAGTACTAGTGCAAACTAGTAAAACAGAGTGTTACTGGAAGTTGGGGAGCAAAGCCCCTTCAGTAATGAAGAATACTAGTCGAAAACGAGTAATCTTGTATAGAAAGTATGGGAAGGTGACTAGAAGTCAATGAGGGAGAAATAAATCTCGGTGGTAGCGTCAGTCACATCCTTGGGCGGACCATGAGGATGCACATGTTGACTTGTGAAAACATCACGGTTGGCCCTAAGGGATTGATGAAGAGATCTTTCACGTGAGGTGATGAGTTCCTTGGGCGGGCCAAGACAAGTCTCGGTTGGCCCAAAGGAAGGGACAACGCAATCCTGCACTTGCGTTGGTACAAAAGTAGGCGTTGAGCAAGAATGTCTCAGCTAGCCCAAAGGGAGTCCCTTGAGCGGGCCAAGACAAGTCGTGAGTTGCCATGCGAAGATGTCTCGGTTAGCCCGAAGGAGTACCTTGGGCAGGCCAAAACAAGTTTGCATGACTTTGAAGCAAGGATGAACGAGTACACCCTGATAGGGGTAAACTCCTTGATACCCTGACCGAGTGGTTGAAACGAATTCTTTGGGAAAAAACCCCAAATGTCGAGATGGAACTCGAGACAATGGTTAAACAAATTCCCTAAAGTTCTCCGTGAAACCTCCTTGAGTAGGGTCTCAGTCTTCTCGCGAGTGATTAGCGACGAAGTCGTATCGCTTGTTGATGAAGCTGCGCCGGTTTGTTGAATCCCGACTAGTCAGAATCAATTCCAGCTAGTCACTGGTTGTGTGAGTCATGCTTTCGGCTAGTTGTGCAGTCGAAGAAAGGTGGGCTAAGCCGGGTAACTTGGAGGACTTGTGCCCTTCCTGTGCCCTGGCCCGCCCGACCAAGGTGGAGACGCAAAAAGGGTGGGCTGAGCCAGGTAGCTTGGAGGACTCGTGCCGTTCCAAAGCCCTGGCCCGCCTTACCAAGATTGAGGACTCATGCCCTTCCAATGCCCTGGCTCGCCCTACCAAGATGGAGGCGCAAAAAGGTGGGCTGAGCCGGGTAGCTTGGAGGACTCATGCCTGTAACACCCTAGGTGTTTAAAATCCTAAACAAGAAAAATCTAAACATAGCATCATGCATAATAAACTAGAATCATTGAAACAATGCATCTAATTATGTGTGTGCATATGCATGTGTATGTATGAGTGTATGTGAGTTCTGTTCTTCTGTATTTATAACCTTTTCATGCTCCACATTTCAGGACAAATTTAGTATAAAAACACACTTAGATTTTAGTACCATACAATGTGTACTTCAAAACACCAATTGCAAATTCAAAATTTAACACAGGAAATGACTAGTAATTCAAATACTAGAAGTCCTGAATTTAGATTAACTTTTAAACCGTGGCTCAAATGAACTTTGGGCTAAAATAAAAGTTGTAGATTTTTAAATTGCCTACAACTTTCGTGTTCAGATTTTTCCAAGATTTGGTTTGAAATTTTGAGAAAATTTAATTTGAATCCCGGCCCTTTTCTCTCTCCCTCCCTCTGCCTTCTCTCCCCTCCCCTGTTCTGCTCCAGCCAGCAGAGAAGCACCGCCACGCGGCAGGGCATCCCTGCGCCGGCGAGGCGCGCCAAAGGACAGCGCCCCAACAGGCCCCGACCGGCCCGTGACCAAATCGCCCTCCCATGCCCGACGCGCGCGCGCCATGCGGCCGTCGATTCCCAACGGCCGAGCCACAACGCGCCGGCAACGCCGCGCCTTGCCGCGGCCTTGTCCCAGCTGCGCCTCCCTCGGTTGTGTCGCGCCCAGCTCCTCCTCCTCCCTCTGTGCGCCTATAAAAGGGCTGCACTGAGCCCCTACTCACACGCACCTGAGAACCACCACCACCGCGCCATTAACGCCGCCACCCGACCTCACCGTCGAGCCCCACTTTCCACTTCTCCTCCGCCCAAATTGAGGCTCTAAACGGGTCGCCCTCGACCTGCTGGTCCTCCCCAAACTTCCCCACGCCACCCTCCCTCGCTGGACCACCACCGCCCATCACCCGCACCTCGGCGGAGCTTCTGCTCACCGCCGGCAGCCCAACTCCGGCCACCCCTGCCCCAACCAAGCACACCAACAGGTTCCCCTCGATCTCCTCGTGCTCCACCACCCCTTTCCCCTCGCCGCCGACTAGTTCCCTAGCCGGATTTTGGCCGGGAACAGCCCAGCCACGCCCAGGGACTACATTGCAATTGCCAAGTTCTTTTTAGAGTCTTTTCTGCAAGATCCAGGGACCTATATGCGAGAACCCGAGTACTTTTGTTTTCAAAAGGCTGTCACTTGTAAAATCAATCTAAAATCATAGAAAAATCAGAAAAATGCAACTAAAATTTGTTGTAACCCTCTTGATGAACCTGGCTACTTTGGCATAGTGGGATGACTAGTTACAAGCTATAACCTTGGCTAAGATGAATCTTGTTTTAAATGGCCCATAAATGTATCTCTTGACCTAGGACAGTATTGTGAATGATTTTTGGATGGAAAACTTGTCTCTGCTTGTTAAAACTTGTGTAAAAATTTCAAGGCCAGAACATGTCTTCACGAGTAGTTTTTGTGGTATCTTGTGTGATGTGCTATTTTGCTAGAGTTGTTTGTTCATGCTGTTTTACATATATTTTAGGGTTGAAACTTTTACAATAGAGAAACCTTGATGCATAAAAGCTATGGACCAAGTTTGGAACCTTTTACTTCTATCTAACTTACTCATATGTTTTTTGTTAAGAAAAAATACATTAAATAAAGTAACTAGTTCTAGTGCTTAGAAAAATAAGAAGTTTTAACCAGAGACTACCTTTGAGTAGTTTATCATGTTGGAAAAGTTTGAGACACAGAAACCTTGTGGAACTACCTGTAGAAACAAATCTTGATTAATGTAGATGCATCTTGACTTATTTTCTATGCCCTGTGTCTTGCACAATAAAACCTGAAAAATTTACAGTAGACTCACATAAGTTTAAAAGTACTTAGTAAAATATTGAGCACCAGTTCTTGCATGATTTGTTCTGTATAAATAGATATTGATCCTAGAAGTAGCTTTTTAATGTATTTTTCATGATTAATCTACTAAATGAAAATGGTTAAAACGTTTACAGTAAGTTTGTACCTAAGTAATGTGCTCTGGATAAAAATCTCAAGCCCAGAAACTACCTCTGCGAGTAGTTTTGTTTAAATCCATGCTTCCTGTTGAAAATGGCCATTTATGAAATGACAAAACCACTCACCTACTTAATGAAGTTAGTTAATCCAGATAAGTACTCGATAAATGACTACCCAAGGAAAAGAAAATGAAGTGCTTGATAACTTAACTTGAGTTGTGTTGAATGACTACTTTTTAGTGAAATAGTTATTTATCTTGTACCATTAAAACCACTCATACATGTGCATTCATAAAGAATCGACGACTCTTGCCGACGTAACATACGAGCTGGTGCCAGAGTCCGAGAGTGAGCAGCACGAAGCTCAAGTCAATCTAACTAAAGTTGCTGAAGACCCGAACCAAAGATCAGAAGTACTCCCGACTAGTTTTTCTCAAGAAGGCAAGCCCTGGAGCATAACCCCTACTTTTAAACTTATGCAAATTTATTTATATATATATTGTATTGTGCATTAAGTTTTGAGGAGTTGATTGGAACCCTAGTTGCATGATCCTAGTACCTATGATTTGAACACAAGTTTGTGTCGGTCACTAGATTGCCATGCTAATAGGACTCCAGTAAAAGTTGAGTGGTTTCCTGCCAGTCGCGAGATATAGGAGTTGCTTGTTTTACTTATGTTGGAATCATAAGGTCGACGGACGGGGCTATGTGATGATATTCCTGTTGATGTTTGAGGCCCCGTCTGTTTAGCCAAAATGCTAAGGTCGCGGTGTGTGTTAGTGGTGGTTAAGTTTTTGAACGTACTAACCACATGCCGAGAATATGGTAATCAGTAAGCTTAAATACCTGATTGAACCGGTGCGTGGACATACCTCCCACCGGTGAGTGCAAGAGCAGCCACGACCCTGCGCCGTACCGTGGTTCGTGGACCTCTGTACTCGAGGATGGTGGCCCTGGTCCATGACACGGGAATAAAGGGGAAAGGTTGCACGTGTGACTCTGGGAGTAACCACGTGATGTGTGTTTAGGTTTCCCTTGCAAGGTTAAGAAATTCGATTCGAATCGTCCGTTTCTCGTGGCCATTGAGACTGCTTAACCCATTTACCACATAGAGTAATAAGAGGAACAATGATGATGAATAATCTGGTTGGATGCTCAGTTAATTATTCTCCACCATGTTGGATAGCTGCTTACCTAGAATGGTTAATGGACTAGAATTTGATGCTAAAACTTGAAAGTAAGGACTCATTCTTAGATGCTTTTTGGCAAAAACTACCCTCAGCCAAAAGCCTTGCATCTAGTCGGGTAAGCCTTGCTGAGTATTAGTATACTCAGCCTTGCTTGTGGTTTTGTTTTCAAGTGAGACCTTTGAGGACATGATTGCTAGTTTGACTTGGCCGTGTACTCTTCCTCTTGGTTGGTCGGTGGAATGGGATCAGTCCCCGGCCAATGGTGATAATGTTCAATGATGTCATGTACGAGCTTTATTATGATATCTTGTATCACCGATTAGAACTATCATTTATTTTTCGCTGCACTATTGAACTCTGAAAGTACTCGTTTATGCATGAATTCGAACTTGGTTTGTAATAATAATTCATGTTAAACTCTGTGATGTAAAATTGTGGATTGTTGTAATCTCTGGGCTCACCTTCGTGTGGGTTGTATGTATGCATTGTTTCGATCGAAGTTCCAATGGTTGCATCGGGATGTTACTCGATAGGCTGTCAGTTTACTCCGTTTTAAGTGCGTGTTAGCCTGGATTGCCTCTATGGTGATGGTTAGTGCACTTAAGCCGGATTAGTTCAGGCAGTTCTGCCATAGCTGGCATCAGAGCCGAAATGCATACACCAGAGAGTATAACAAGCCTTAAAAACTTGTTTTCTTAAAACCTGACAACAAAATTGCGTTTGCAAAAATGCGGCTGTTCGTTAAGGATGACGCCTAGTTCGTAAAGCCCTAGGGGATTATGGGAAGTAACTAGGTGGCTAACTTAGCTATATCATATATATAACTGATTTCCAGCACATTACTTTCTCTCAAAACTTACTTTTGTAACGACGCACTCATCGCTGAGGTAAGAAGGTAAGGATCCTCAGTCAACTGAGAGAGCTTGACCGTCACGTCGGTGACGCGAACCGAACGCTGCCCTCAAGCAGTGGCTTACTTGAGGTGCTGCCAATATACCAACCACTCGTTGATTATACTGGGAGTGAAATATGCTGCATGTACGGTGGCTTCGACGTACAAATGTCCCATAAGGCGATTTATATGGGAAGTGAATACGTTATCACGATAACGTATGAAGCACTGTCCATGCAGTGTCGATCGCATGGATGCCGCTACTATAGTGAGTGGTAATGTATGGGGATGCTTTCGTGAGTGCTGGCATGAAAGGTTCAATTTATATTGTGTCAATCTTCTGCAGGTACACTAACCGCAATTACGTAAGCTAAGAACGGTTAGAAAAATTCGGCTAGTTAATATAAGGAGAGACGTATTATATATGCCACCGAAATTAACCACATAAGACCAAAGCTATTTGGCAGTTGTTTTGCTTTGTGAGGGCGAATAAAACGTGCTTACATCATGATCATACATAAATTGAATGAAACATTGTCATGTGTTGTTTATGAGGGAGTAAGTTGCACTAGAGCATGTTTGAGCACTCACTTAAGGGCTATCTAGAAATTTGTCTTTTTGTGCCATATCTAGATAGAGGTATTAATTAGGCTTACGAAATGACCTTATCTGATGAAAAGCTTAACAGGGAAGTCGCTTCAAAGTTTGCCCTTTCTGCTGCTAAGTTTTGAGAATTTTTGGACTAGTACTCAGTGGGCACCACTAGGAACTTCCACACCTCAGTTTTCTGCCTATTTCGAGCACTCTTGTTACAAAGGAATTCGTAGACCATCTTCGTGAAGTTTTCTGCAGTCGTGTTCAACATCAAACTTGTTGCAAACTTACTCAATCAGCTATGTTCAAATTTGGAAACATTTTGGCTGAGTAGATTTTCCCTGTTGATCAAAATACTAGCACTGTATCCACTGAAAAACCGCCAAAACAGAGAAGCACTCAAAGATGTAGTCGAAGTGGTCGAACATGTAGTCGTAGTAGTCGGAAGTGTAGCTCAAGCAGTCGGAAAAGTAGTCGACGTATCGAAAAAGTAGTCGTACTAGTCGAAGATGCACTATAAGCAGTACATGAGTTAGTCGTAGTAGTCGGAAGTGTAACTGAGGCAGTCGGAGATGCAGTGGAAGCAGTCATCCATGCAGTGTAGTCGAAGTTGTAGTTGTACTAGACAATGGTGCAACTGAAGCAGTTAGAGATGTAGTCGAAGTAGTCAGAGATAAATTTGATGCAGTCGGAGAGCAGTCGAAGTAGTCGAAATTGCAGTGCAGTCAAAAATTAAGCGATAGAAGACGAAGGTACAATTCAAGCCGTCAAAATTGCAGCCGTAGTAGATGTTGTCGAAGCAGTCGGAGAGGTAGTCGAAGGGAATCGTAGATGTAATTAAGAAGTCGGTGAGGTAGTCAGAGTAGTCGTATAGCAGTCAATACAGTCGGAGATGTAGTCGAAAGAAGTCGTGGATGTAAGGAAGAAGTCGGTGATATGGTCAAAATATCCGTACAGTAGTCAATGCAGTCGGAGATGTAGTCGAAAGAAGTCGTGGATGTAAGGAAGAAGTCTGTGATATGGTTAAAGCAGCCGTATAGTAGTCAATGCAGTCAGAGATGTTGTCGATGTAGTCGATGACGAAGCCGTAGCAGTCGAAAATGTAGTCCTGGTATACGGAAATGTAGACAAAATAGTAAGTGATGCAGCCGTAGTAGTGGAGAAGTAGTCATGGTAATTGGGAATGTAGTTGAAGTAGTCGGAAATGTATTTTTTGGAGGTGTATTGGAATACCACAAATATAGGCCACTAAATTCCTAATCACCGCTAAAATTTGTAATAGTTGGATGAGTAGGCTTGGAGTTACAATTTTTCTTGCAACCAGCAGTATTCTGACCATAAGTTATCTGTGAATCCTTTGAATTCTAAATCTTCCACACTTATGACACTCAGCCTTGGTGGTATTATGAATTCCCGAATTAATGAAAAATTTGCAATGCCCTGGCTCGCCCTACCAAGATGGAGGCGCAAAAAGGTGGGCTGAGCCGGGTAGCTTGGAGGACTCATGCCCTTCCAATGCCCTGGCTCGCCCTACCAAGATTGAAACGCAAAAAAGGTGGGCTGAGCCGGGTAGGATGGAGGACTCATGCCCTTCCAATGCCCTGGCTCGCCCTACCAAGATGGAGGCGCAAAAAGGTGGGCTGAGCCGGGTAGTTTGGAGGACTCATGCCCTTCCAATGCCCTGGCTCGCCCTACCAAGATTGAGGCACCATCAGGCCGGGGTGGCCGTTTGGTAAAGGTATGGCGTTGTTGATGAATTCCGAGTAGTCGGCGGGGATGGGAGCCATTAAATAGATGCTGGCTGGTCCTTCTTCAACTTGAAGTAGACGATCCAAATCCTCCTCCGACTTGTAGTAGGCGATCCAAGTGCTTCTCCAACTTGTCGTAGGCCATCCAAATACTCCTCCGACTTGTCGTAGGCGATCCAAATCCTTCTCCGACTTGTCGTAGGTGATCCAAATCCTTCTCCAACTTGTGGTAGAGGACCTCTGACCTAGGGGGATTCAGTTCGAGGGGTTTTGAGTCATCACTTGCATGGTTTATTTCCATGCGGGTGATACGGTTGCTTCATGTTGCTTCTAGTCGTGAAAAACTGAATTCCGTCGACAACGTTGGCAAAGTTGCGCGGGAGCAAGGCCCCTTCAGTAAACTACGCGTAATACTAGTCGGAAACTAGTAAACGGAGTGTTACTGGAAATTTGGGAGCAAGGCCCCTTCAGTAACATAGCAAACTAGTCGGGAACTAGTAATCTGTACGTTACTGGAAGTGTTTGATAGATAATCACGTAAGCGCTACATTTGATTAACTGACGGGTTCCACTAGTCATTGCCAAACGAGGCAACCACTCTAGGCAGTCGCATGGTTCGGCTGTGACAGGGTTCCCTGAGTTTTGCAAGGTAGTCATGATTAACCCGAGTAGATGAAGATAAATAGCAACCCTGACTATGTGGTAAAAAGGGGTGCTTTTGGGTGTACAGAACCTCTTGTTTCGAGATATGGTCCCAAAATAATGGTTTAAACAAATGAAACACAAACAAGACCCTTAGAAAACCTCCTTGAGCCGAGTACTTAATTTATGAGTAAATCATTAGTCGGGTAGTCCCGTCACCTTTCATCGTGGACTTGACGGAGCTCCAAGGGCCCTCCAAAGGGCTTGACATTCAAAGGTAGAATGCTTGCTCTTTGGGTGGTACAGGCATTGCCCGTGGAGGACTCCTTCAAGTCGTTTCTTTGAACTGGGAGTCTTTTTCCTGCTGGTGGATTGTTCCACGGCTTCTGGCTTACGCTTCCGAGTAGTCTCCAAGTACTCAAGAGGGTGTTGGTTGCGGGTGGTGCTGTAGGCTTCGACTTGTTCGCGCTCCTCCCACCTGGCAATGATGATATGGTGGGCGTCCCGGCCAGCGTTGATGATGGCTCAAAGATCCCTGTTGGTTCGTCTTGACGGCGTGGTGCCTGTGTTGAGCGCGCTTCGCATTGATGAGCGTACCGTGTTCCTTCTGGATGTCATCTGCGTCGTCCACCTTAGTGTTGGATGAGGATTCCCTATTCGTTGATACGTCCACGTCTTCGTCGAGTGGATCAAGAAGGTAGTCGTCGTAGTCATCCAGCTAGACCCGCTCTAGGCCTTCACAGTCCTCGTCGGCGTGAATCATGAGTACTTCTCGATTGAAGAATTTGGCACGCCGCACCACTTGGCCGTCGTCTTCGTCGTCAGATGGGGGGAGGGGTCTGCCCTTTTGAAAGGGGAGTTCCCTGGGTGTGGCAATGAATCGTGGTGGACTTGATTTGAGGGACCTAGAGGGTTTCTTGCCCTTCCGCTGCCCAAATCTGCCCAACCTACCTGGTCCCCTTACCAGACCCTGGGTCACATGAGTAGATGGATCCGAGTGGTTGTCAGAAACCATAGCCCCTAACAAGCGGTGGCTTCTCCTTCTCCAAGTGGTGGAGGATGATCAAAATCCTCCTCCATAGCAGAGAGGGTCCTGGGTGGAACTGTCTCAACCTGATCCATGAGCAATTTGTTGATGGAGCCAACTAGTCGGAGTTGATTCCGACTAGTTGTCAACCGAGCGGAGCTATTTGCCGAGTAGTTTGCGACTCGGTCCCGACTGGTTTGTAGTCGAGACGGGTTGTTGAAGTTATCGTTAGCGCTGCCAAGTTGTCGAGGCAGTCGTGATTGCGGCGCGAGTCGAGTAGTCGAGGTGGTCGTGGCAGCACATCGATGTTGAGCGGAGTAGTCAAAAATTTCCGGCTCCCTGGGGTCAATTCGCCGCGGGGTGGATTGTGCCACAAGGTGGGAGTCTGATTCGAGTACCTCAGAGGGCTCTAAACCCTTCCAGTACTGGAAACAACCTTGCGGCATGGAAGTTATAGTTAAACCCGGATGACTTCCTGAAAATGACTCGGAGTAGTCGTCGGCTTGTGAGTGGATAACGAGAACTGGGCCTCCTGACAAGTGGTGGCTTCCCCGTCCTTGAGTCCTCCTCGGTCTGGAATTGTAGTTGACGGGTACTCTTTAATTGAATTTGAATCGTAGTCGAGAACGGGGGGGCCCTGACGCGTGGTGGCTCCCACGTCTCGGATCTTGAAGAGGCGATCCAAGTCCTCCGAGTCGGGGAGGGACTTGGATCGCGAGGCTTCCTCAGATCGGTTTGGATCCGATCCGTGTCCTAGTGCAACACGACTTGGAGTCGCGTTGGAAATGGACTTGTTTTTGATGTGCCTGGGTAGAACTGGGAGCAGCAACTCGTCGAGATCGTCGATGAAGGAGTCAAGGTTGCTGCGTCGAGTTGCTACAGAGACCTCCGGCTTCCTGGAGTCGGTTAGGTGGCTGTTGAAACCACCCAAACCGTTGGTGACGCAGATCCAGGAGCCGAAGATGAAGGTTGTGCCCATATCGAGCACGTTGCTGGTGAAGCAGAGAGATGCCATCGAGTTCTCCAGTGGATGCTCGATGAACACCCCTACCTGGCGCGCCAGCTGTCGGTGTTTTACCGCCACACCCACCGAGGGATACCCCCGAGGTGGTGAGTTTGAAGGTAGGGTGTCGCCGAGATTAGGAACTCGAAGGTGCAAAGGAACGCAAGGTTTCAGAAAGGTTCAAGCTGCTGAGAGCGTAATACCCTACGTCCTATGTGGTTCGTATTGCCTTTGATGATAATTAGGTGATCTCCTGGGTGGTTCCCTAGTGGATCGCTCTAATTCCCCTGGAGGGGGTCCTGTCCTCCCTTATATAGTCTGGGAGGACAGGTTTACATTGAAGTCCTAGTCGGATACATGCCCTAGAGTCCTACTCCGAGTGGTTTTCTGGTAGTTCCTTACTGTATCCGACTAGTTTGACTATTGTAGGAGCAGTTCTACTAGGCTACGAATAGTTACAACAGATGTGGGGCGTGGGCCATGTCCCAACCCTTATCCTAGGAAAAGTATGCCATGTGTACAGTCCCATGTACCTGGGTCTGACACCTGGCCCTCGTCTTCGTTGTCAGATGGGGAAAGGGGTCTGCCTTCCTAAAAAGGGACTTCCCCGGGTGTGACAATGAATCATGGTGGACTTGATTTGAGGGACCTGGAGGGTTTCATGCCCTTCTGATGCCCAAACCTGCCCAACCAATCTGATCCCCTTACCAGACCACGGGTCACACGAGTAGCTGAATCCGAGTAGTTGTCGGAAATGATAGCCCCCCGACAAGCAGTGGCTTCTCCTTCTCCGGGTGGTGGAGGATGATCAAGATCCTCTTCCAATGTGGAGAGGATCCTGGGTTGAACCGTCTCAAACCGATCTTGATCCGTGTGTGATTTGTCGATGGAGCCAACTAGTTGGAGCTGATTCTGACTAGTTGTTGACCGTGCGGAGATAGTCGCCGAGTAGTTTGCGGCTCGTTCCCAACTAGTTTCTAGTCGAGACAAGTTGTCGAAGTTGTCTTTGGCGCTGCTGATATGTCGAAGCAGTCATGACTGCGGCGAGAGTTGAGTAGTCATGGTCGTCGCTGCAGCGCGTTGATGTCGTGACACAAGGTGAAATTGAGCGGAGTAGTCGAATTCTTCCGGATCCCTGGGGTTGATACGCCGAAGGGTGGATTCTGCCACAAGGCAGGAGTCGTTTTTGAGTAACTCGGAGAGCACTAGACCCTTCCTGTACATGAAACGGCCTTGCGGCATAGATGTTATGGTTAAACCCAGATGATTACCCGAAAACAACTTGGAGTAATCATCGGGTTGCGAGTGGGTAACAAGAACTGGGGCCTCCCGACAAGCGGTGGCTCCCCCGTCCTCGAGTCCTCCTCGGCCCGGACTTGTAGTTGATGGGTCCTCTTCGTTTGAGTCAGAGTCGTAGTAGAGAACGGGGCGCCCCCAACGCGCGGTGGCTCCCTTGTCTTGAATCTTGAAGAGGCAATCCAAGTCCTCCTCCGAGTCAGGGAGGGACTTGGATCGCGAGGCTTCCTCAGATCGGTTTGGATCCGATCCACGTCCTGGTGCAGCACGACTTGGAGTCGCGTTGGAAATGGACGTCTTTTCGATCTGCCTGGGTAGATCGGGGAGCAGCAACTTGTCGAGACCGTCGATGAAGGAGTCGAGGTTTCTGGAATCGACTAGGTGGCTGATGAAGCCACCCAAGCTGTTGGCGACGCAGATCTAGGAGCCGAAGATAAAGGTTGTGCCCTCATCGAGCACGTTGCTGGTGAAGCTGAGAGATGTCATCGAGTTCTCCAGTGGATGCTTCCCGATGAACACCCTTACCTGGCGCGCCAGCTGTCGGTGTTTTACCGCCATGCCAACCGAGGGATACCACCGAGGTGGTGAGTTTGTAGGTAGTGTGTTCCCGAGATAAGGAACTCGAAGGTTGAATCGAAGAATCAGGCTGAGGGTCAAATTAGACTTGAATCTTCTATCTGCATCTTTCCAAAAATTTTGAAAAACATCTTGCAGATGACACGTGCCCCATATCCCCTAACCTTGATTCCAAATCCACAGATTGGATAAAAGGATCCCAAAGAACATGGCTAATTTTAAGGAACTGATTAGTCCAGATTTGATGGCGAAAAATAGATCTTAGGTTCAAAATTTAAAAACCCCTTCTTCGGAAAAAAATCCCTGAAAAAAATGGCTAATTAAACAAATCTCCCTGAAACTTACCCAACACACCCCACAAATCCAGCGACTCTTGGTCTTCTACAGTAACGACCCTTGGTCTTCTACAGAAAGTGCCCCAACTTAGACTTACGGCGTTTGGTCAGTGAGGGTCTCCTTCAAGATAAGGACGTGGTAGAGTGGCATCCATCCTTCCATTAATCTTTTCCCCCAGAAAACACGAATGAAATCATTCTTTTTCAGCATTTTTTTTAAAGGGTATTGGCCCTCCCCGCCTCCAACTTCTTTCGCGGCCTCCTTTATTTCCCATGTTGTTATCTTTGTCCACCTCTACGAGGCATTGCATGGGATTGAACCTCATTTCACCCTCTTGGGTTACCTATTCCGGGTAAAGCCTCAGCCCAGCACGGAGAAACAGAGAGTAGTCGGAGTGGTCGGATTTCAGCTGAATCAAAAGATGGACCAAAACTATATCGACTACAAGTTACCGAGTAGTTTGTCAGGCTGGAAGGGTCGGTGGTTCTATATTGGAAACCATAAGCTAGCTCTGTCAGAGAGGAGTGAAGGGATGTCCCAATCTCAGCCTAAATGGAATCAGAATCCTATACCGGCTGAAATGAATCAAGTCAAGGAACTGATCGATATCATCAAGGCCCCAAAGGAGATGGGAGTCACTAGCACCTCAGTAATGTTCCCTTCCTTTCGAAGGCGTATTCAACCTCTGTAGAAGAGGGATCGGTTTGGTTTCGAGTACCTTGGTACTGAAGATCCATCCCATCTATCTACAGAGAAGTTGCCAGCGAAAGAAGCCTTGAAGCGAGTTCAGTGTGTGCTGATGAATGTGCACACTGTACCATACCTTCCACAGCTTTTTAGTGTGAAGAATCCACAAAAAACACGTACAAGTAAGTCACTCGCCTTGTGTATTCTGAGTACTTTTAGTGCTTCCCTTGTACTGACACTCATGTTTTTGATCTCTTGTAGGCTAATGTGAATCTTTATCGGAGTTCACCTCCACTGCCCGAGCACATCCAGCTTGCACAACCTGAAGTGTAGCAACATGTGATGCCTCACGCGGTGATACGTAGTCAACCAGCCCTAGATGAAGAAGGGACCAAAGAAGAAGAAGTTTGGAGCTTGCCCGACAACGACAACACTAGTCTCGCCGAGCAACTCCAGGGCAAGGGGAAGGAGAAAGATGGTGCAAAAGACCCTGAGGATTCGTCGTCGGGTTCGCGCATGACATCCCCGAGCACCCCGCAGAAGCAGAGAAACACCACGCAAGTTTGCCGCACGGGTCCTTCAACCGCCAAGTCCAAGTACACACCGCTACTTGTAGTCATAGTTCGTGTTTGGCATTTTTCGAGTACTTATCCCTTTCTCTTTTAGCTCTCCTATTGGAAACCCTGAGCCCCCAAGGCTATGGAATGATGACAAAGTAGCCGGGGATGATGCCATGCCGGAACAGGAAGTTCCGTGGACCCTTTGCCAACTAGTTCCGGAGCCGTGCTGAGGCAGACATTGCCCTCAGCTACGTACCATCACTTGGGATTGCTTCGGGTGCTGCTCCGGCACCCAAGGTACTCAAGCCGAAGAAAATGATAGTGAAGAAGTGCATATTGTAAGTACCCGATTCTTCTCGAGTAGTAGGTTTGTTGATGTTTGAAATAAAGCTGATTATTGCTCTATTATGCTTAGGAAATCCTCTGCTCTGGGCTTAGAGCAGCCTGGCATGGCGTCAGCTGCTCCAACCCCCGAGCCGGAGAAGTCGACAGATACTGCAGCATCGTAGATGTAACGACCCTGATAAATTACCCTTCTAAATCAATGTCATTAGCCTAACCCTATGCTTAACCAACTAATAAAAGGGTGAAAAGAATTAGAACAAGTTAAGTTGAAATTCAAATTAAATTTGGGCACATATGAATACTTTTGAATTTTTAAATTAACTTTCAAACCATAAGCCAAATGAGATGTTGCCTGAAACCAAACTTGTAGAACTTTTTATTCTGAACAGCTTTCATGTTCAATAGTTTTTGAAATTCAAATTAGAAAGAGGAGAAAACGCCCTGTTTGCACCCAGCCCCCTGAAACTTTTCAAATTCTCGCGTTTAGGCCCCTCACTCCTCTCTCTCTCTCCCCTCCCCGCCCGACAGCGCCGCCAGGTGGCCGGCGACGCCTGATCGGCGCGAGCTGCCAGGCCAGTGGCCGCCGCGCCTCGCCCCCACGCACGGCTTTGCCCCACCCCCCACTGCCGCGCTGCCCAGTCCGCGCCCGCGCGTGCGCACGCCGTGCCGTGCCCTGGCTCGCCGCCCGCCGCGCCCAACCGCCGCGTCGCGCCGTGCCGTCCCGACCCCCGCGCCCCGCCCATCGCTGCGCCTGCCTCCCGCCTTAGCCGCTGCTGCAGCTGTGTCCCCAATCCGCACGCCGTGCTATCTCCTCGCTCCCACGCCAAATCCCCGGCCGCCAGTCGCTCGCCTCCGCCCGCCGCACGCCGCGCCGGCGTCCTGCTGCCGCCCACCGTGGCCAGTGGCACGCCCTTGCCGTCCCTCTGCCCCGCGCGTCGCCCAGGCACCCCCACCCCCTCCTGCCCCTATAAAAGCCACGCCCCCGGCCGCCCGCGCGAGCCACAGCATCCAGAGCACCTCGCCGCCGCCATTACCGCCGCCGAGCTCCGCCCGCTCGTGGACAGCCCTCCACAGCCGCCCCCTGCCCAAATTGGAGTGCCATCCACCACTACATCATCCCACTGAAGCTCGCCGACCCGCCCAACACCGCCCAGGACCGCCGGAGCGCCGCCGCCCGTGCTGTCACCGCCGCCGCCGCCCCTGCTCACCGCGGACAGCTCGACTCCGACCTCCTCCGCCCAAGCCAAGCACCCGAGCAGCTTCCCCACGCGCCACTGAAGCTTCCCGTCCAGACCAGGCCGCCCGAAGCCCGCCGGAGCACCGCCGTCGACGCGTGCCGCCGCCGCCGCCGCCTCTGCTCCAACGCTGGTGAGCTATTCCCGGCCGTCCCCCACCCGAACAAGACCCCCACGAGGTAGCCCTCGCACCCCTGATCCTTCCCCGACCCTCACCCCTCGCCGCCGGCGAGCCCCTCGCCGGAATTTTGGCCGGCCACCGTACCCGAGCCACCCGAGGACCCAATTGCAAGAATTTAAATCTTTAGAAGGGTCTGCACGTAAGATTTAAGGACCCAGTTGTAAAAGAAAGTTTCAAATCTAGATTCAAATTAAGTGAACTTGTAAAATTCGTGTAAAATCGTAGAAAAATCAGATAAATGCAAACTAAACTGTTCTGGAATCCTTAGAAGAAACTCTACAACTTTTGTTACAAAAAGTTTCTCAGATTCTCAACATATTTTGCTCCACATTAAATGGAAGTTTTAATGGACTTGTTTTGTACCCACTGTTGTAGATCAAGGCCGACCCTAAATTTTGGGCAGTGAGTTAGTTGCTTGATGTTTAGGACTGTGTAAAAAGATCAGGCCCAAATTCCATCTCTATCTGCACTGTTTATTAAACTTAGTTTCATACCATAAGTGGCTAAATATTTTTATCCCTGCAGTTAGGTTATGAATCACCTAATGAAACTTTTTCTATACTGGTGTAATGGTACCTAGATGCCAGAGAAAAATTGGGAGACTTTTTATCTCACAGGAACCTATTTAATTGATTTATGTGCTAATAACATGCATTAAATTAAGAAAATAGTATCCTAGCTTGGAAAATCCTCATATTTTTACTAGAAGATACTCAGTGGTAGAGGTTGCTGTGTAAAAAGTTTCATGGACAAAAACCCTGCGTAGGGTCTTGTAAAAATAAATCCTTGATTAACCTAGGTGTGTAATGTCATATTTACTATGCTCTGAAAACTGCATAATAAATCCTATAAAAATTACAGTAGCTCCTGCATGATTAAATGAAAGCCCTGTAAAAATCTTAGACTAATTTTTTGCACCTTTTGTTCTGTACAAGAAGAACAAAGATCTAGCAGCCACCATGTGTTATATTTTTCATAATTAATCTGCTGCTTGAAATTGTCTGAAAATTTTACAGTAAGCACATCTTTCTCTGATGTGCCTAGATCCAAGATTTCATGACCAGAAACTATCCACTGTAGTAGTTACACTTAAATCATATTTTCCATGAGGAACATAAGTTCCCCATGAACACCCACCCCACCTTGCTTAACAAAGTCACTTATTGTACTAATCTACTCTATTAACGATTGCCCACGAATGATAAAGTAACTCACTTCACAACAAACTCGTGTTTTACAAACTGCAACTTTATCGTGAAGGAAATCAAGTCGTTTACCATCACCACTACTTAAACTTGTGCATTCATGTAGAAACGACTACTCTCGCCGACGGAACGTACAAGCTGGTGCCCGCGTCCGAGAGTGAGCAGCAAGAAGCCCAGGCGAATTTAACTGAAGCAGTTGAAGACCCGGGTCAACGTTCAGACGATCCCCGGACTAACTTTTCGCAAGAAGGCAAGCCCCGGAGCATAACCCATTTCCTTTCCTAAATTATGCAACTCACTACACTTTTGCTTGTGCATTAAGTTTATAGGAGTTGAATGAAAACTTAGTTGCATGATGTTAGGAACCCATGCTTGAAAACTAGAGGTAAGGTTCGATAGAATGCTGTGCTAATAGGACTCTGATAAAAGTCGAGTGATTTCTTGTCACTCACAAGAAAATAGGAGTTGAATGTTTACTACACGCTGCAATCATAAGGACACGGACGGGCTATGGAACGATGGTTACGATTGAGGCCCGTCTGTGTGTGGTAGTGATGGTTAAGTCTTTGAACGTACTAAACACATGCCGAGAATATGGTAATCGGTAAGCTTAAGTACCTGATTGGCCCGGCAAGGGGACGGCATCCTACCCTTTGAACTTCGGTCCCATGTGCATATGGCGAGTGCAGAGAGTGGTCACGACCCGGTGCTGAACCGTGGCGTGGGGCTCTTGTACTCTCGGAGGGTAGCCCCGATCCACGACCCGGAAAGAAAGGGGAAAAGTTGCACGTGTGACTCTGGGAGTAACCACGTGACGTGTGTTTAGGTTTCCCTTGCAAGGTTAAGAAATTCGATTCGAATCGTCCGTTTCTCACGGCTATTGAGACTGCTTAACCCCCTTTACCCACGGAGTAAGAAGAGGAACAATGATGATGAATAAACTTGTTGGATGAAATTTAAATGCTTCACCATGAATGCTATTGGATAGCTGCTTATCTAGAAGGGTTAATGAAACTAGAATCTTGAGCTAAAATTTGAAAGTAAGGACCCACTTATAGATGCTTTTTCGGCAAAACAAACCCCTGAGCCAAAAAGCCTTGCATGTCTAGAGTCGGTGGAGTAGATTCCACTACGCGGGTAAGACTTGCTGAGTATCAGTATACTCAGCCTTGCTTGTGGCTCGTTTTCAGGTGAGACCTTCGAAGATATGATTGCTAGCTTGACTTGGCCCTGCACTCTTCCCCCTGGTTGGTCGGTGGAATGGGATACGCCCCCGTCCAACGGAGATAATGCCGAGTGATGTCTCATACGGGCTTCATCGAGACATCCCTTTCATCGAAGTAGCTTTCGTTGTTTTATTTTCCGCTGCAACTTAAACTCTGAAGAACTTATTAGTTATGATCACTGAAGTACTTGGTTTCTAAACTCAAACTTGGTCTGTAATATTCACTTATGGTAATTTTGTAATATTTGCTGGAATGTGGTATTCTCTCGGCTCATCGTCGCATGAGCATTTGTATGTATGGCATTCGATCCGCTCTACCGTGGTTGTATCGGGAGGTTATACCCGACAGACCAGTGGATTACTCCGTTTGAAGTGCAAGGTTAACCGAGATAGCCCTAATAGCGATGGTTAATACACTTGAGCTGGATTAATTCAGGTGGTTCAGCCACAGCTGGTATCAGAGCCGTAGCTGGTGCCACAGCTGGTAACAGCTGGCACCAGAGCCGGAATGCATACGCCAGAGAATGCGACAAGCCTTAAAAACTCGTTTTCATAAAACTTGACTAAAAGGATGTGTTGCGAAATACGTTGGTGCGCTAAGGATGGTGCCTAGTTCGTAAAGCCCTAAGGGATTATGGGAAAGTTACTAGGTGGCTATCTAACTTATGAAATATTATCAACTGACTTCCAGCACATTACTTTCTGTCAAAACTTACTTTCATGCACAACCGACCTTAAATTCTGTAACGACGCACTCATCGCTAAGGTAAGAAGGTAAGAATCCTCAGCCAACTGAGAGAGCTTGACCTTCCTGTCGGTGATGCGAACTGAACGCTGCCCTCAAGCAGTGGCTTACTTGAGGAGCTGCCAATATGCCAACTGTTAGTTGAACATATTGGGAGTAGAAGGTTTGGCGCAGGGTATGGCGATCGCTGTTCATACCCCTGTCTCATGACGGTACCCCCGTAAATACGCTATCTCGATAGCGTATGGTAACGTCGTCTGTACGGCGGAAATTGTACAGATATCGTTTCTATAAGTAAACGGTAATGAATACGGACGCTTTCATGAGTGCTGGCATGAAAGGTTCATGAAATATATATATGCTCAATCTTCTGCAGGTACACTAACCGCGATTACGATAAGTTAAGGAACGGTTAGAAAGACTCGACTAGCTATTATAGTAAGAGCCGTATTGTGTATGCCACCGAAACTATCTTCGTAAGACCAAAAGTATTTGGAAATTATTTTATTTTGTGAGGACGAATAGGACGTGCATGCATCATGACCATATGTATCTGAAATTGAAAATACGATGTATGAGAGTGGTAAGGTTCTTGCGTATCTACGCGTGGCTTGCATAAGGACTATCTAGCGAATCTGTCCCAAATCTGCCATGACCGAAAAGAGAGATTTATTGATCAGAGAAAATGACCTTTTCTGGTAAATTTCATGTTGAAAGAATTGTTCCAAATTTCGTGTTCTATCCCCTGTTCAAAAATCAAAAATTCTGAACTTATGGATAGTAAGAAATAACAGAAACCATGGAATGTCAGAATTCTGTCCAGAATGAGCACTTCTGCCTCTTAAATTTTAGGCCCCCTTCCTGCGGTTTTCTGCAAAAGAGTACAACACAAAACTTGTTTCAAATTTACCCAGGTAGCTGCTGTGAAAGTTTGGTAAATTTTGGCTGGGTAGATTTTCCCTGGTGCACGAAACTCTAGCCCTCTGTTCACTGAAAATTCTGGGTAGACAGTATGGTAAAACCTGAAAAGAAAGACCATCTTAGAAACCTATCTAGCTCTGGGGTTGACTAGCAAAGTTGTTCACAAATACCTTAGGAGTGATCTGGTGAAATTTGAGAATTTTTGGTTGAGAACTGTGGAAGTTATGGTTATTTTTGCACACTATACAAAATCTGTCCCTGTGCTGTTCACAGTTTTTCACTATCTCACACCATTTGATCTTTTGTTCAGATGGCCGAGCCTGTTGCTATGATGGTGGATGAGGATGGACGCGTACACTCGCAGTGTCTCCACTGGGAGGGCTTTCCCTCTATTTGGTGGGATGTTCTGCGCACCGCGGGCTATCTAATTCCCCCACGTTACGCCGGACTGGAGTTTGCAGAGAATGGAGTTACCCAGTGCCGTGTCAACGTGACCGTTTTTCCGCACCCGCTACACCCGGAGTGGCCCGCCTTAGAAATTGAGGCTGTTGGTCGCCGTTTGGCCGATACTTGGGAGCTTGCAGCCATGAGGGCGCTCACCACTTTTTGTGCGCAGCGTCCCGAGGTTGTCACACTCGCTCCCATTGGTTTGTTTCCTGCTGCCCAGGACAATGACCCCTTTTGGCTCAACAGGGTGCAACACGCACAGTACTTGGTAGACTTTCACGCCCAGGAAACTATCCATACCTCCGTGCGGTGCATGAATGCACTCTACCGACTACAGACTCTCCAGAGTCAGGCGCTTGAGCAGCTCACTGATCTTGCTCAGGCCTACCACATGATGGCAGATACCAGGGATGACCAGATTAAGGAGCTCAGTAAGGATCTTGAGGACAGTGATGCTCAGATTGGCCAACTTGAGGGCCAAATTCAGGAGCAGGACACTCTCATGGATGAGAGAGATGCCACGATAGCACACTTGGAGGAGCAGCTCCGTGATCTGAGCCTTGAGTTGGAGGATGCTAATGAGCACATTCAGTGACATCATGATCAGAATGACCATCCCCATGAGGGGGACATGGAGGAAGATGAGGAGGAGCCACAGGAGATTGATGGTATTTCAGGAATGGACTTCGAGGGTGAGGTACCACAGGCACCTCAGATGGGAGCTCACTCTCCTACTCACAGCGAGTCGTCCGTCAACGACTTGGATGACTTCTAGATGACGACCTAGAAGGACTTTTGCACATACTCATCGATAGGGTAGCCTAACTTTTGGCAAGTGTTGTAATAGGCTAACTAGGAGTTGAGTAACTCTTTTGTGATGGGTACACCTGAACCATGTGGATACCCTCAGCATGTAAGGAACGGCGATAAACTTGGGTGATTTCGTTGTAAGTTGGTAAACGATGAAATCCACAATCGCTGAGACTTGTCGGAATTTTTACCCATGTCTCTCTACATTTCTAGGCTGAGTGTTGAATACCAAACTTGTCCTAAATTCTGTGATCTAGGTTCTCACAAAATTTCAACCCCGTTGGATCTTGCTAAGTTAATTTATAGGCCAGATACTATAACTTGTTCTGCTGAAAAACAGCCAAAATAGGGAAGCAAAGAGTGAATCGTTGGACCATCCTAGCCATCGATTTAGCATCTGGGCTGAATACCAAAGTGGTACATCTCTAAATTCCCTAACTACTGCCAAAGTATGAGATGTTTTGGATGGACCCACAGCAAGCTGTGATTTTTCTCGTAGCAAACAGAAAATTCTATCCATACTTCTAGCTGTGATTTCGGAAGTCTATGACTACACCAATCATTTATGAATCGAGGAAGTAATATGGATCGCGTTGCTAATGAAGAACATTCGCCTTTTCAGATGGTTGGATCAACACGTGGCAACCCTGAGGGTTTTGGTGCCGGTGGCAGCAGACCGCGACAATCGCCACCACCCCCGCCCAGTTTGGTGGAAGTGATGGCCGCTCAAACCGAGCTGCTGCGTCAGCTGGTGCAAGGACAGCACCAGCAGCGGGGTGGGCACAATGTTCACCAACCCCAAGCTGCAGGATATACGGATTTTCTGGGGACCCAGCCGCCCTTGTTCCATAAGACAGAGGAACCCTTGGACGCAGACGCATGGATTTGCACCATCGAATCCAAGTTCACACTACTTGTGGCCCCATGCTCAGAGGACAACAAGGCCCGCTTTGCCGCGCAGCAGCTTCGCGGTACGGCTCATCTATGGTGGGACCACTATTTTGCTATTCTCCCCGCTGATCACCTTGTCATCTGGGATGAATTCAAGACTGCGTTCCGGGCACACCATATCCCCGAGGGTCTCATGGAGAGGAAGTTGAACAAGTTCCTGGCACTCACCCAGGGCACCCGCACCGTGCTGCAGTACGCCCAGGCGTTCAACAACCTATGCCAGTATGCGGGCTATCACGCTGATACGGATGCCAAGAAGCGTGATCATTTCCGCCGAGGTCTGAATACCAAGCTCAAGGAGCGTCTGAACCTAGTCAGGGCTGACACCTACAACGAATTGGTCAATATGGCCATTACCCAGGAAGACTGTATCATGGCACACCGGGCAGAGAAGAAGAGAAAGGCACCCGCTGGACCTTCAAGTGCTCAGCCACCAAGGTATCGCATCGTGCAAAATGCCGCACCCACAGCTCCACCTAGGGCCCCTCAGCCAGGAAGATGGATTGCCAGACCCCCGCAACAGCCAGGCATGGTACGACCCCCGATGCCTCCACAGAATGGTCCGAGGCCCATTCTTCAACAGTCTCTTCGACCCAGCCCCGCGAATCGCTGTTTCAAATGCGGGAGTTCTAACCACTTCGCACGAGAATGCCCTCAGTCTGGACCGCCCAACCAAGGTCAGGGATCCAACCCGAACACCAAGAACAGGGGCAAGAGACAGACCCTGCAGGTCAAGAAAGGACAAATTAACTTCACCACGCTTGCAGAGCTTCCTGAAGGAGCCCCAGTGATGTCGGGTACGTTCTCTATCCATAACAAGCCTGCAGTTATATTGTTTGATTCTGGTGCATCGCATAGTTTCATAAGTGCAAAATTCGGTGCAAAAGTAGGCTTGGATGTTTGTCACACAAAAGGGTCATATATGATATCAACACCGGGTGGTAAAATTGCTTCAAACCAAATGGTCAGACAAGTACCAGTCAAGTTGGGTAGTAAAACCATCGACACAGACCTTGTTCTTTTACCCCTTGACGGCATGGATATTATTTTGGGAATGAACTGGATGACTATGCATGGAGTCACGCTGGACCTTTCTTCCCGAGCCGTTGAGATAAATTCACCTAGTCACGGAGCCACTACCCTTTACCTACCATTCCTAGATTGCACGAATTCCTGTGCTTACAAGATGGAAGGACTTAAGCTAGAGAATATTCCTGTGGTCAACGAGTATGGCGACATTTTTCCGAATGACTTACCCGGAATGCCACCAGATAGGGATATTGAGTTCATCATTGAACTACAACCAGGCACTGCACCTATCTCCAAAAGACCATATAGGATGCCCCCTAAAGAATTGGCAGAGCTGAAAATTCAACTCCAAGAACTGCTGGACAAAGGTTTCATTCGCCCTAGCGCGTCACCTTGGGGATGTCCAGCCCTATTCGTAAAGAAGAAGGATGACAGTTTGAGGTTATGCGTTGACTACCGACCTCTCAATGCGGTAACTGTTAAAAATAAATACCCACTTCCCCGTATCGATGTACTCTTCGATCAATTAGCTGGAGCCAGAGTCTTCTCAAAAATTGATCTTCGTTCGGGATATCATCAGATCAAGATTCGCCCGTGCGATATTCCTAAGACTGCCTTCTCCACACGATATGGACTATATGAATTCCTGGTCATGTCCTTTGGACTCACCAATGCCCCTGCCTACTTCATGTATCTCATGAATTCGGTATTCATGCCCGAACTTGACAAATTCGTCGTAGTGTTCATCGACGACATCCTTATCTATTCCAAGAATGAGGAAGAACATGCCAAGCACCTTCACATTGTTCTTCAGCGTCTAAGAAACCATCAGCTCTATGCTAAGTTTTCTAAGTGTGAATTCTGGTTGGATACTGTAAAGTTCTTGGGTCACACGATCTCCAGTGAAGGCATAGCTGTTGACCCCAGCAAGGTACAAGAGGTGATGGATTGGAAACCCCCTACCTCTGTTCATCAGATTCGTAGTTTTCTCGGCTTAGCCGGTTACTACCGTCGCTTCATCCCGGATTTCTCTCGAATTGCTAAGCCCATGACGGAACTATTGAAGAAGGAAGTAAAGTTTGTATGGAATGAGAAATGTGAAGAAGCTTTCCACACTCTCAGAGAGCATCTGACTACTGCACCTGTGTTAGCTCAACCCGATAATACCAAGTCGTTCGATGTGTATTGTGACGCATCGGGTACTGGTCTAGGATGTGTGCTTATGCAAGAGAATCGAGTGATTGCATATGCCTCACGAGCCCTTCGGCCCCACGAACAGAATTATCCCACTCATGATCTTGAGCTTGCAGCTGTCATTCACACTCTGAAAATATGGAGGCACTATCTCATGGGTACACAGTGCAATATCTACACGGATCATAAGAGTCTCAAGTATATCTTCACACAAGCCGATCTGAATATGAGACATCGAAGATGGCTAGAATTAATCAAGGATTATGACCTTGAAGTGCACTATCACCCCGGCAAGGCTAATGTAGTCGCGGATGCACTAAGCCGCAAGTCCCATTGCCATTGCTTATCCATGGAATCCTACAATGAGACATTGTGTGCAGAAATGAGGAGGCTTAACATGGAAATGGTTTCCCAAGGCACTCTAAATCACATCTCAGTTGAGCCCACTCTTCACGACCAAATCGTCATGGCACAACTACATGATGAAGGAATTAAGATCATCAAACAAAAACTCTCTCTAGGCGAGGAGAAGTATAAATGTTTCCGCCAGGACCATAAGGGAGTTCTATGGTTCGAAAGTCGTATAGTCATTCCGAAGAATCGTGAACTCCACAAGCAAATTCTCGATGAGGCACACCTTTCCAAATTCTCTATCCACCCCGGCAGTAGCAAAATGTATCAAGACCTAAGGCAAAACTTCTGGTGGACTAGAATGAAAAGAGAAATTGCTACGTATGTCTCAGAATGTGACACGTGCCAGAGAGTAAAAGCTAGCCACTTGAAAGTAGCCGGTACCCTTCAACCGTTACCTATACCATCATGGAAATGGGAAGACATAAGTATGGACTTCATCGTTGGACTACCTAACACTTCCCAGAAACATGATTCCATATGGGTTATCGTTGATAGACTCACAAAGACGGCACATTTCCTTCCGGTACACACCACCTATTCTACCAAGAAATATGCTGAGATTTACCTCGATCGTATTGTTTGTCTACATGGAATACCTAAGACAATTATTTCTGATCATGGTCCTCAGTTTGTAGCACGCTTTTGGGAACAACTGCAAACGTCTCTTGGTACCAAACTGATTCGCAGCTCAGCATACCATCCTCAGACTGACGGACAAACGGAAAGAGTAAACCAAATTCTTGAAGACATGCTGAGAGCTTGCGTCATTCACTATGACAAGAATTGGGACAAATGCCTACCCCTAGCAGAGTTCTCGTACAACAATAGCTATCAAACGAGGTTGAAAATGGCACCATTCGAGGCCCTATACGGACGAAGGTGTCGAACTCCTTTGAGCTGGTCACAAACCGGAGAACGTAAAATAATTGGACTCGACCTGGTAATCGAGGCAGAGGAGAAAGTAAAAGTAATACAAGCAAATCTTAAAGCCGCACAAGCCCGACAAAAGAGCTATTCTGACAAAAGAAGAAAGCCCCTAAAATTCAAAGTTGGCGATCATGTCTATCTTCGAGTTTCACCAACCAAGGGAGTGCAAAGATTCGGAATCAAAGGCAAACTAGCTCCCCGTTATGTTGGTCCTTACGAAATCCTTGAGAGCTGCGCACCCGTAGCCTACAAATTACGACTGCCCCCTCAGCTCACGGCCACCCATGATGTCTTCCACGTATCTCAACTCAAGAAGTGTATTCGAGTCCATACCGAGATTGTGGAACAACAAGAAATATTGTTAGAACCCAACCTCTCGTATGTCGAACACCCAGTTAAAATTTTGGATCAAAAAGAAAGAGAGACCAGGAGGAAAGTGATTAAAATGTATAAAGTTCAATGGAATCATCACACTGAAGAAGAAGCCACCTGGGAAACCGAGAGCTAGCTAAACCAAAATTTCCCTGGTTTTCTTATCTCAACCACTGGTATGTGCACCCCCGTCCACACTAAGCTTTACCGAATCTTGGGGCGAGATTCTTGTTAAGGGGGGAAGGCTGTAACAACCCTGATAAATTACCCTTCTAAATCAATGTCATTAGCCTAACCCTATGCTTAACCAACTAATAAAAGGGTGAAAAGAATTAGAACAAGTTAAGTTGAAATTCAAATTAAATTTGGGCACATATGAATACTTTTGAATTTTTAAATTAACTTTCAAACCATAAGCCAAATGAGATGTTGCCTGAAACCAAACTTGTAGAACTTTTTATTCTGAACAGCTTTCATGTTCAAAAGTTTTTGAAATTCAAATTAGAAAGAGGAGAAAACGACCTGTTTGCACCCAGCCCCCTGAAACTTTTCAAATTCTCGCGTTTAGGCCCCTCGCTCCTCTCTCTCTCTCCCCTCCCCGCCCGACAGCGCCGCCAGGTGGCCGGCGACGCCTGACCGGCGCGAGCCGCCAGGCCAGTGGCCGCCGCGCCTCCACTGCCCGAGCACATCCAGCTTGCACAACCTGAAGTGTAGCACCATAAGCTAGCTCTGTCAGAGAGGAGTGA
This sequence comes from Panicum miliaceum, assembly GCA_032594955.1. NCBI lineage: Eukaryota > Viridiplantae > Streptophyta > Magnoliopsida > Poales > Poaceae > Panicum > Panicum miliaceum. The sequence continues at coordinate 25,826,720 of CM064066.1, read as the reverse complement.
AGGGATGTCCCAATCTCAGCCTAAATGGAATCAGAATCCTATACCGGCTGAAATGAATCAAGTCAAGGAACTGATCGATATCATCAAGGCCCCAAAGGAGATGGGAGTCACTAGCACCTCAGTAATGTTCCCTTCCTTTCGAAGGCGTATTCAACCTCTGCAGAAGAGGGATCGGTTTGGTTTCGAGTACCTTGGTACTGAAGATCCGTCCCATCTATCTATAGAGAAGTTGCCAGCGAAAGAAGCCTTGAAGCGAGTTCAGTGTGTGCTGATGAATGTGCACACTGTACCATACCTTCCACAGCTTTTTAGTGCGAAGAATCCACAAAAAACACGTACAAGTAAGTCACTCGCCTTGTGTATTCTGAGTACTTTTAGTGCTTCCCTTGTACTGACACTCATGTTTTTGATCTCTTGTAGGCTAATGTGAATCTTTATCGGAGTTCACCTCCACTGCCCGAGCACATCCAGCTTGCACAACCTGAAGTGTAGCAACATGTGATGCCTCACGCGGTGATACGTAGTCAACCAGCCCCAGATGAAGAAGGGACCAAAGAAGAAGAAGTTTGGAGCTTGCCCGACAACGACAACACTAGTCTCGCCGAGCAACTCCAGGGCAAGGGGAAGGAGAAAGATGGTGCAAAAGACCCTGAGGATTCGTCGTCGGGTTCGCGCATGACATCCCCGAGCACCCCGCAGAAGCAGAGAAACACCACGCAAGTTTGCCGCACGGGTCCTTCAACCGCCAAGTCCAAGTACACACCGCTACTTGTAGTCATAGTTCGTGTTTGGCATTTTTCGAGTACTTATCCCTTTCTCTTTTAGCTCTCCTATTGGAAACCCTGAGCCCCCAAGGCTATGGAATGATGACAAAGTAGCCGGGGATGATGCCATGCCGGAACAGGAAGTTCCGTGGACCCTTTGCCAACTAGTTCCGGAGCCGCGCTGAGGCAGACATCGCCCTCAGCTACGTACCATCACTTGGGATTGCTTCGGGTGCTGCTCCGGCACCCAAGGTACTCAAGCCGAAGAAAATGACAGTGAAGAAGTGCATATTGTAAGTACCCGATTCTTCTCGAGTAGTAGGTTTGTTGATGTTTGAAATAAAGCTGATTATTGCTCTATTATGCTTAGGAAATCCTCTGCTCTGGGCTTAGAGCAGCCTGGCATGGCGTCAGCTGCTCCAACCCCCGAGCCGGAGAGGTCGACAGATAATGCAGCATCGTAGATGTAACGACCCTGATAAATTACCCTTCTAAATCAATGTCATTAGCCTAACCCTATGCTTAACCAACTAATAAAAGGGTGAAAAGAATTAGAACAAGTTAAGTTGAAATTCAAATTAAATTTGGGCACATATGAATACTTTTGAATTTTTAAATTAACTTTCAAACCATAAGCCAAATGAGATGTTGCCTGAAACCAAACTTGTAGAACTTTTTATTCTGAACAGCTTTCATGTTCATAAGTTTTTGAAATTCAAATTAGAAAGAGGAGAAAACGCCCTGTTTGCACCCAGCCCCCTGAAACTTTTCAAATTCTCGCGTTTAGGCCCCTCGCTCCTCTCTCTCTCTCCCCTCCCCGCCCGATAGCGCCGCCAGGTGGCCGGCGACGCCTGACCGGCGCGAGCCGCCAGGCCAGTGGCCGCCGCGCCTCGCCCCCACGCTCGGCTTGCCCCCCCCCACCCCCACCGCCGTGCTGCCCAGTCCGCGCCCGCGCGTGCGCACGCCGTGCCCCGGCTCGCCACCCGCCGCGCCCAACCGCCGCGTCGCGCCGTGCCGTCCCGACCCCCGCGCCCCGCCCATCGCTGCGCCTGCCTCCCGCCTGAGCCGCTGCTGCAGCTGTGTCCCCAATCCGCACGCCGCGCTATCTCCTCGCTCCCACGCCAAATCCCCGGCCGCCAGTCGCTCGCCTCCGCCCGCCGCACGCCGCGCCGGCGTCCTGCTGCCGCCCGCCGTGGCCAGTGGCACGCCCTTGCCGTGCCTCCGCCCCGCGCGTCGCCCAGGCACCCCCACCCCCTCCTGCCCCTATAAAAGCCGCGCCCCCGGCCGCCCGCGCGAGCCATAGCAGCCAGAGCACCTCGCCGCCGCCATTACCGCCGCCGAGCTCCGCCCGCTCGTGGACAGCCCTCCACAGCCGCCCCCTGCCCAAATTGGAGTGCCAGCCACCACTACATCATCCCACTGAAGCTCGCCGACCCGCCTAACACCGCCCAGGACCGCCGGAGCGCCGCCGCCCGCGCTGTCACCCGCCGCCGCCGCCCCTGCTCACCGCGGACAGCTCGACTCCGACCTCCTCCGCCCAAGCCAAGCACCCGAGCAGCTTCCCCACGCGTCACTGAAGCTTCCCGTCCAGACCAGGCCGCCCCAAGCCCGCCGGAGCACCGCCGTCGACGCGTGCCGCCGCCGCCGCTGCCTCTGCTCCAACGCCGGCGAGCTATTCCCGGCCGTCCCCCACCCGAACAAGACCCCCACGAGGTAGCCCTCGCACCCCTGATCCTTCCCCGACCCTCACCCCTCGCCGCCGGCGAGCCCCTCACCGGAATTTTGGCCGGCCACCGTACCCGAGCTGCCCGAGGACCCAACTACAACAATTTAAATCTTTAGAAGGGTCTGCACGTAAGATTTAAGGACCCAGTTGTAAAAGAAAGTTTCAAATCTAGATTCAAATTCAGTGAACTTGTAAAATTCGTGTAAAATCGTAGAAAATTCAGAAAAATGCAAACTAAACTGTTCTGGAATCCTTAGAAGAAACTCTACAACTTTTGTTATAAAAAGTTTCTCAGGTTCTCGACATATTTTGCTCTACATTAAATGGAAGCTTTAATGGACTTATTTTGTACCCATTGTTGTAGATCAGTGCTGCCCCTAACTTTTGGGCAGTAAGCTAGTTGCTTGATGATTAGGACTGTGTAAAAAGATCAGGCCCAAATTCCATCTCTAGCTATACTGTTTATTAAACTTAGTGTCATACCATAAGTGGCTAAATATTTTTATCCCTGCAGTTAGGTTATGAATCACATAATGAAACTTTTTCTATGCTGGTGTAGAAGCACCTAGAGGCCAGAGGAAAATTGGGAGACTTTATATCTCACAGGAACCTATTTATTCGATTTATGTGCTAATAACATACCTTAAATCAAGAAAATAGTATCCTAGCTTGGAAAATTCTCAAATATTTACTAGGGGATACTCAGTGGTAGAGGTTGCTGTGTAAAAAGTTTCATGGACAAAAACCCTGCGTAGGGTCCTGTAAAAATAAATCCTTGATTAACCTAGGTGTGTAATGTCATATTTACTATGCTCTGAAAACTGCATAATAAATACTATAAAAATTACAGTAGCTCTTGCATGATCAAATGAAAGCCCTGTAAAAATCTTAGACTCATTTTTTGCACCTTTTGTTCTGTACAAGAAGAACAAAGATCTAGCAGCCACCATGTGTTATATTTTTCATAATTAATCTGCTGCTTGAAATTGTCTGAAAATTTTACAGTAAGCACATCTTTCTCTGATGTGCCTAGATCCAAGATTTCATGACCAGAAACTACACACTGTAGTAGTTACACTTAAATCATGTTTTCCATGAGGAACATAAGTTCCCCATGAACACTCACCCCACCTTGCTTAAGTAACTCACTTCACAACAAACTCGTGTTTTACAAACTGCAACTTCATCGTGAAGGAAATCAACTCGTTTACCATCACCACTACTTAAACTTGTGCATTCATGTAGAAACGACTACTCTCGCCGACGGAACGTACGAGCTGGTGCCCGCGTCCGAGAGTGAGCAGCAAGAAGCCCAGGCGAATTTAACTGAAGCAATTGAAGACCCGGGTCAACGTTCAGACGATCCCCGGACTAACTTTTCGCAAGAAGGCAAGCCCCGGAGCATAACCCATTTCCTTTCCTAAATTATGCAACTCACTACTCTTTTGCTTGTGCATTAAGTTTATAGGAGTTGAATGAAAACTTAGTTGCATGATGTTAGGAACCCATGCTTGAAAACTAGATGTAAGGTTCGATAGAATGCTGTGCTAATAGGACTCCGGTAAAAGCCGATTGATTTCCTGTCACTCGCGAGAAAATAGGAGTTGAATGTTTACTACACGCTGCAATCATAAGGACACGGACGGGCTATGGAACGATGGTTACGATTGAGGCCCGTCTGTTTAGTGAAAAATTTGCTAAGGCCGCAGTGTGTGGTAGTGATGGTTAAGTCTTTGAACGTACTAAACACATGCCGAGAATATGGTAATCGGTAAGCTTAAGTACCTGATTGGCCAGGCAAGGGGACGGCATCCTACCCTTTGAACTTCGGTCCCATGTGCATATGGCGAGTGCAGAGAGTGGTCACGACCCGGCGCCGAACCGTGGCATGGGGCTCTTGTACTCTCGGAGGGTAGCCCCGATCCACGACCCGGAAAGAAAGGGGAAAAGTTGCACGTGTGACTCTGGGAGTAACCACGTGACGTGTGTTTAGCTTTTCCTTGCAAGGTTAAGAAATTCGATTCGAATCGTCCGTTTCTCACGGCTATTGAGACTGCTTAACCCCCTTTACCTACGGAGTAAGAAGAGGAACAATGATGATGAATAAACTTGTTGGATGAAATTTAAATGCTTCACCATGAATGCTATTGGATAGCTGCTTATCTAGAAGGGTTAATGAAACTAGAATCTTGAGCTAAAAGTTGAAAGTAAGGACCCACTTATAGATGCTTTTTCGGCAAAACAAACCCCTGAGCCAAAAAGCCTTGCATGTCTAGAGTCGGTGGAGTAGATTCCACTACGCGGGTAAGTCTTGCTGAGTATCAGTATACTCAGCCTTGCTTGTGGCTCGTTTTCAGGTGAGACCTTCGAAGATATGATTGCTAGCTTGACTTGGCCCTGCACTCTTCCCCCTGGTTGGTCGGTGGAATGGGATACGCCCCCGTCCAACGGAGATAATGCCGAGTGATGTCTCGTACGGGCTTCATCGAGACATCCCTTTCGTCGAAGTAGCTTTCGTTGTTTTATTTTCCGCTGCAACTTAAACTCTGAAGAACTTATTAGTTATGATCACTGAAGTACTTGGTTTCTAAACTCAAACTTGGTCTGTAATATTCACTTATGGTAATTTTGTAATATTTGCTGGAATGTGGTATTCTCTGGGCTCATCGTCGCATGAGCATTTGTATGTATGGCATTCGATCCGCTCTACCGTGGTTGTATCGGGAGGTTATACCCGACAGACCAGTGGATTACTCCGTTTGAAGTGTAAGGTTAACCGAGATCGCCCTAATAGCGATGGTTAATACACTTGAGCCGGATTAATTCAGGTGGTTCTGCCACAGTAGATAGAGCCGACGACCACGGGTGGGGTTGTGTCGCCGGTGCCCATAAAGTCTCTTGCACCCGTCACCACTGAAGTCGAAGAAGGTGACGCGAGTACAGAGAAAAGCCAATAAAAAGAACCTAGGGTGGCTGAGCCAGCCCCTGAGCCTCTCATAGGCAAGCCAACTGAGCCGTCCCTGGTACTTTTCTTCCCGAAGCACATCTGATTGTTGCGGGCAAGGTGGCAGGTACCTTGTAGCAGCAGCAAAGTACTAAGGATACAGGTGCTGCGGGTACATCCGAGGGCACAATACTAGTTGTACCGCCAAAATATCACCATGTCATCCAAATGGATTTGATCGATGATCCGTTACTGTATCCCGCCTAGCTAAAACTGATGATGGAAATGCACCATGACCTGTACAACTACTCGAAGGTACACATTCTATTCCATGTACAACTTGATGCAATTTTGGTTGGTTTTGCTGATATTGTGTTTAATTTGGCTCTTGGTGAAATAGGCACTTGCCAATAAATTCAAAGAAAAATCCTTGAAGTTGAAAGCCGTTGAAGATGGTCTCCATCGAGTGAACGATTTGGAAGCTCAATATTCTAAACAAAAAATAGAAAGTTAATATTCTCCCGACTGCCTTGTCAAGTTTTCTTTAGCTCAGTAGTATTCTCTTAATAGTACGAGTACTTCCTCCATCGTTGCCCACGGAACTCAAAAATATGGTAAAATATAAAGAGGACTTGATGACTGACATGAAGAATTGTGTGTACCATCATTCAGAGGAGAGTGAGTGCTGCACCAAGACGCTCCAAGATGCCAACAAGAAACTTTTGGACTGTATGGAGAAGATCAAGGTCTTGAACAACGACAATGAGTTGAAGTAGAAAGAGCTTGAAGAGCTTAAGGGTGCCGCGCATGTATTCATTGTTATGGTGGATCCCCATGAGGAGGGAGTAGCCAACATAAGGAGCCTGCTGGAGCGTCTTCATGAAGCCCCGCAGAGGATATCCGGCTATGTCTCTGGGACCACCAAGACCTCGGTGACGCATGAACTTGGGCTCTTCAAGTCTTTTTAACCCAAGGCAAATGTGGGCCCATTGGCCGATGGTATGGCCACAGACTGCTATGATGAGAAGTTTGCGGAGTACCTGCAAGAAGTCAAGCTAGTGGCTGACAGGATAGTAGAAAACTTGGAGCGAGATTAGAAACATTAATCATGTAATGAACAATCTCTTGCCGCTCTTGTAATATATGTGTGTGATATATTTTTGTCTTTGATGCCTGTTGATTTGTTCAAAGTACTATTAGGCAAGTAGTACTGACAATCGTAGGACTTGGTCGAGCTATTTTGAATGTAGCAACTCTGGAATTAGTCAGTAAATAGGCGTTCGGTTAATGGCTCCTTGTTAGGGCCCTTAGGTTTTACCTGTGCCAAACGGTAGTCTAGATTTCTTGGGAGTATAGGTTCGAAGACCACTTCAGTATTTTAGGGTTCTCGTAGATACTGCCTATAGCTAGTACTCGAATCCTTACTGGAATTATGGGCTTGGTGACCCCTTCAGAGTTTGACTCTCGTAGTTAATATCTATGATAAGACTAGAACTCGGAGCTGTTACTGCAATTAATGTTGCACAAGTGCCTCTTGTGTCTTAGCCTCATAGGCTATGAAAAATGGTCTGTTAGGTAGAACTCGTGGCATAGCCTCCGAGCACTCCTTAAGATCTGGGATAGTTAGCTTGTTGTTAGTACTCGTGGCTGGAGCCCCCCGAGTTCTACAATCTAGATCAAAGAAGAAAGTGGTCATTTGGAAACTAGAAGAACTCTTTATTAATATAAAATGCTGCTATGCAGCTGACAGATTTGTGTACAAATTACATTAAGGGTAGAACCTTCGTAGGTGCTCGATATTCTAGGAGTTTGGAACCTCCTAGCCATCAGGGTACTGTAGTTGGTATGACCCTAGCCTTGTGATTTTGGAGCTGATGAAAGACCCTTCCCATTGCGAGTTGAGCTTGTGTAGCCCCGTCTCGTCCTGGATGCGATGAAGAACCAAATCGCCGATGCTGAAAGACCTCTCCTGGACATTGTGGTTGTGGTAACATTGAATGCCTTGGAGGTAACTACCTGACTGGACAAGAGCATTGCATCTGACTTTTTCAACTGAGTCCAGTTCGAGTTGTCTCGCCTCGTCGGCTTCGCCTACTTCGTACATCTCCAGTCGTGGAGAACGCCACATGATGTCCATAGGGAGGATAGTTTTTGATCCGTAGACAAGAAAGAAAGGTAATCATCCTGTGGCTTTGCAAGGTGGAGTGCATAGCCCCCAGACGACATGTGGTAACTGGTGAATCCACTTGCCACCCTTTTTGCTGTTTGCATTGTAGAGTCTTGTCTTCAGCCCGTCAAGAATCATGCTGTTCGCTAACTCAACCTGGCCGTTGGCCCTCGGGTGTGTGACCGACACATACTTGACCTCTATAGCCACGTTTTTACAGATCTCCCAGAACTGATGTGCCGTTATGATGGTATTGGGGAAACAGATCCGATGTCAGATGTTGCAAAGGAAGTCGCTACTCTATCTGCTATGAGAGTTACAATCGGCTTGCACTCGATCCACTTCGTGAACTTTTCGATTGCCACCAATATGTGCGTAAAGCCCCCTGGCGCTGTTGTTAAAGGCCCTATCATGTCGAGGCCCTAGCAAGCAAACGGCCAGGATGGTGGGATGGTGATTGTTTGCCTAAATACTGACAGTTGGGACACCGATGGACAAGGTCTTCGGCATCTGCCAAAGCTGTCAGCCAGTAGAACCCTGATCTAAATGCCTTCCCGATTAGTGTTCGTGATGCTGCATGATTGCCACAGGCCCCGTCGTAGATTTCATGGAGGATTTTGTTGCCTTCCTCCATGGTGACACACTTCATGAGGACTCCTGAGGTTGTTCCTCGTTTGTATAACTTGTCGCCAGCCAGAACGCACCCCTTGCTCCTCCTTATGATGCGTGCCGCTGTAGTCCCTTTTGGGGAGATGCTAGGGGGTAGTTTCTGTTCCTTGATGAAGTTGATGAATGGTTCCCTCCAATCTAACTCGAGCATCATGACCTCCCGATCTGGCCTAGGAGGACCTCGATCGGTGGAGTTTTGCTCTAGTGTCTTGATGGATGGGTGGTGAAGTTCATTCATGAATACACTTGCCAAGACTTCTGCTCGAGTAGATCCTAGCTTTGAGAGTACATCTGCTCCGACATTGTTGTCCCACATCAAATGGTGGATTTCCAATCCTGCAAACTTGTTTTTTAACTTGCATACTTCCATGCAATATGCGTCCATTGTTTTCTTGTTACAGTCCCACTCCTTGTTGACTTGTTGAACAACCAACAAGGAGTCACCATAGACAAGTCGTCACTTGATGACGAGAGAAATTGCTAGGCATAGCCCGTGCAGTAGAGCTTCGTACTTAGCCTAGTTGTTGGTTACCTCCCAAAGGATTTGCAGAACAAACTTCAACTGCTCGCCCTTTAGTGGTATGAAGAGAACTCCTGCGCCGCCGTCTTCGAGCTTGAGGGAACTGTCAAAGTACATGATCCAATGCTCTGGCCTGCTAGCTGGAGTCGAAATCTGGTTTTCCTACCACTCTACCATGAAATCAACTAGTTCTTGCGACTTGATGCTTGTGCGTGGCTTGAAGTCAATCGATAGAGACCCCAGTTTCACTGCCCACTTGGAGATACGTCTAGTGGCATCCCGATTCTAGAGTATGTCCGCCAATGGGAAGTCGGTGACAACTGAGATCTGGTACTCATCAAAGTAGTGGCGGAGCTTCCTGGATGTGATGAGTATAGCGTAGAGAAGTTTATGAATTGACGGGTAATGAACCTTTGATTCAGAGAGAATTCGCTGACAAAATACAGGGGCTCTGCACTTGGGATGCATGGCTTCCTTAGGGCGCTCTACCACGATAGTTGTGCCGATCACATGAGTAGTCGCGGCAATGTAGAGTAGTAGATTTTCGCCTAGTAGTGGAGCCGCGAGGATGGGGGGCGACTGTAGATGCTGCTTGAGATCTGTCTGTGCCTGCTCTGCCTCCTCTATCCACTTGAACTTGTCTTGGTGCTTTAGGAGCTTGAAGAAGGGTAGTCCCCGTTCGCCAAGCTTTGGGATGAATCTGTTTAGGGCCGCCATGCACCCTGTAAGCTTTTGGACATCCTTGGTGTTCATTGGCGCTTCCATTGCGTTGATGGCGGTGATCTTCTCCGAGTTTGCTTCGATTCCTCGGTGACTGATGATGAACCCGAGTAGTTTCCCTAACGGCACGGTGAAGACGCACATAGTCGGGTTGAGATTCCACTAGAACTTACGCAAGCTGTTGAAGGTCTCTTCGAGATTTGAGATGAACTCATCATGGTTTTTAGTCTTGATGACCGCGTCATCCACATAGGCTTCAACATTGCGGTGTAGCTGATCTGTGAAACAGAGCTGGATCGCCCGTTGGTACGTGGCACCTGCGTTCTTCAACCCGAAGGACATGGCCGTGTAAGCATACGCGCCATAGAGTGTCATGAACGCTGTCATGATCTGGTCTTCTTCCTTGAGGGCAATTTTGTGGTAGCCCGAGTAGCAATCAATGAAGCAGAGTAGTACGCAGCCGACCATGGAGTCGATTACTTGGTCGATGCGTGGGAGCCCGAAGGAATCCTTCGGGCAGCGCTTGTTGAGATCAGTATAATTGACACACATCCTCCATTCATTATTATTCTTTTTCTTTACAAGTACTGGGTTGGCTAACCACTATGGGTGGAACACCTCTTTGATGAACCTAGCCCCAGCTTCTTCGGGGTGGCTTTGGGATTGACATTTAGGGAGTGCTCGGTCAACTCCTTGGACACCCATGGCATATCTGTTGGCTTCCATGCGTATATGTCACGGTTGGCTCGAAGGAAGCTGACGAGCGCGCTTTCCAATTTGTCGTCCAGCCCTGCACAAATTAGGGTTGTGTTTGTTGGATCACCCTCTTGCAGTTGGATGGACTTCATGCCAACATCGTTGGTGGGTTTCATGTTGGACTGGCTCAACTTCTTGGTCGGGATCACCATCTTTGACTGGGAGAGTTGCTCTGCGGCCACAAGTACTTCTGTAGAAGCATATGGCACACGTGTAGTCGAGGCGTACTTGATGGCATCTTGGTCGTAGTCGTAGGACTTCTTCAAGTCGCCTTTGGAAGGTCATTACCCCATGAGGTGCCGGCATCTTGAGGAGCAGGTACGTGTAGTGGAGTACGACCATGAATTTGGCCAGAGCGGGTTTTCCAAGGATGGCATTGTATGAAGTCTTGAAGTTTGCCACCTCGAACTTGATCGACTCTATGCTATAGTTCTCCCGTGCCCCAAAGGTGACTTGCAGTGTCGCTGATCTGAGTGGTGTAGCCGAGTTCCCTGGAACAATTCCGTAGAAGGGAGACTTGCTTGGGGTGAGCATGTCGCAGACGTCCAACCCCATCTTCTTCAGGGTACTCGAGAAGAGTAGGTTGAGCCCACTGCCCCCATCGATGAGTAGCCTGGTCAGCCTGGATCTTGACACCACGGGGTCCAATACCAACGGTAATTTTCCCAGCTCAGAGAAGCTGGTCCCTTGGTTGTCCCTGTAGAAGGTGATCGGGGTCTCGGAGCATCTCAGGGGCCATGACGTGGCAGACTCGATCATCATGATCTCGCGAAGAGTGAGCTTTTGAGCCCGCTTGGAGGGGAAGCTCGAGTCGCCGCCAAAGATAACATTGACGGTATTCGACGGGTGTTGGAACCCTTCTCCCTCCAACTTGTCCCTATCGTCCTTGTCCTCCTTGTCCTTGTCCTGTCCCATCTTATTCGCGTCCTTGTCGAGGTGCGAGCGTTCAAGGACTTCCAGAGGTTGTGGACTCCCACGTCGAGTGCTTGGACATCGAGTGCCATGGGTACTACTTCTGCAGGAGCTTCTCGAACTGCTCCTGCGTGGTTTCCGACTTCTTGCCACACGGGCTGTGCTCAATAGCCATGACGACATCATTTGGCTTGCACTTTCGGGAAGGTCCCGAGTAGTCCCGCTGGCTTCTGTTGTCGTTGCGGTTGTCGCTGTTGCGCTTGCCGTCGTTATCACTACCACGCTTTTGATAGCGGTTGCGCTCCTGGTCCTCTTGGTCCGCCCAACACTACATCATGTCGTGAAGCTCCACCACGGTTTTGGGGCGGTTGTACTCAAAATTCCTAAAGACGTGCCTCTCTTAGAAGCCATTCTGGAAACAGTCGATGACGATGGTGTCAGTGATGTTCGCGATGGTGGCGCATGTCTCGAAGAAGCGACGGGTCTAAGAACTTAGGGTCTCGTTCTGCTCCTGTTTGCATTGAGACAAGTCGTGTGAGTACCTGCTCTTAGCATGGAGCCCTAGAAGTTGTCGACAAAGGCCTTCTTCCCACGAGTCGATGGAGTCCGGCTTGAGGCTCTCACCATGTGAGCAGGGTTGGCTCCAATGCCATCGGGAAGTAGAGTACTTTGGTGCTGTTGGAGCCGCCTGACACTTCTATGGCTGTGGAGTAGCAGGGCAGCTATTGCTTTGGGTCCTGCTTGTACTTGGTGAAGCCGACTGGCCTGAACTCTTTAGGGTACTCAAAGTAAGTAACCCTACGGGTGAACTCTGGAAAGCGATTGCTATCATCAGGGGCACAGAATCCCTTCTGACCAACTCGCTTCTATCGTATGGCAATGATGACGTCTCGAGCATCGCGGAAAGCGTTGATGATTTTCCTCAAGTCAGCTGAGGCAAGGTCGTGGAGTGTCCTATAGTGTCCTCGGCCTCCCGTGGGGTTGCCTTCACCTCGTGGTCTTGTGGTCTGAAGGTTTCCTTGACCACCTGTAGGTTGTGCGACCTCCTGGTGGCCTTGGCAGACCTGGAGATTGTTTCCCCGCCTTGGATTAGACCTCCCTCTAGCTGTGCGACTAGCTTCAAGGATGCTGCTCCCGTGTTGCTCGCTCCTCAAGCGACTACAGCACAAGGATGGAAGAGGTGCGCGTCCAACTTGATGAATGCGTGTTGGGCTACATCCTGTGTGGTTTGTATTTCCTTAGATGGTGATCGGGTGATCTCCTGGTGATCTGTTGCATGAGGCACGAGTTGTCCCTCTTCCTCCTTGAGGAGGGTCCCTGTCCGCCCTTATAATCTAGGGGACAGGGTTACATGAAAGTCCTAGTTGGATACGAGCCCTAGAGTCCTACCCGAGTACTTTTCTAGTAGTTCCCTACTATATCCAACTAGTGTTACTACTGTATGAGTAGTTCTACTACACTACGAGTAGTTACAACTAGTGTAGGACGTGGGCCATGTCCCACCCCTTGTCTTGTAAGATGTAGGCCATATGCTCAGCCTCTTATGCCCGGGTCTGACAAGCCCCCGAGCTCTTCGTAGTCGAGTATTGCAGGCTTCCGAGTACTTCTGAAGACGTCTTCGAGTCTTCCCGAACTCCATCTTGAAGGTGTCTTCCGAGTACTTCCTTGGCTGCATCGAGGCTGTGAGGTGCTCATGCCCCGAGTAGTTGTCAAGTCTTCTTTTATATGGGGTGCGATTGAACTCGCACTCCATATGGAGTAGCCCCCGAGCCTTAGATTGACTCGTAGAATTAGGCTGAGGGTCAATTTAGTTTTGAGTCTTCTGTCCTTATCTTTCAAAAGATTTGAAAAATAAGTCGCTGATGACATGTGTTTCGTTGCCCCCAAGCATTGAATCCAAATCCCCAAGGTTTGGAATAAAGGATCCAAAGAATCGTGGCACGCAATATGTGAAAGTAAAGATTTGATGGTTAAGATGGGCAAATTGGTTCAGTAAATTCGAAAACCTCTTTTTTCGGGATAACTTCCCTGAAAAATGGTTAAACAAATAACTTCACCAAACAGCGCCCTAAATTACCACTCAAATCAAACTTTTGTTGCTGAGAGCCGTGTCATATCCAGCCCCGGGCCTGGTAGCTAAATGAGTCGCAAAGTATATGCCTAGTAGTCAGTGGTGCCAGCCCCCGAGCCTAGGTATTGGCCAAGTTGCCACTGGATCTTGTATTGTTGATGAACCCAACTAGTCGGAGTCGATTCCAACTAGTTTTGTAGGAGAGATGAGTAGTCGAAGTAGTCACCAGCATGTCGTCAGGCATAGCCGTCTCCGACTACCCTTATATGCGAAACGAGTAGTCGAAGTAGTCGCCAGTGTGTCGCTGTGCCTTCTTCACGAAATCAAGTAGTCGCCGACGGTTGTTGATGAACCCGACTAGTCGGAGTTGAATCCGTCGAGTAGTCATTGTCTGCGGCATGTAGTCGAGCGTTCGCGCGAAGTCAAAGTAATCGTGGGCAATTGTTGATGAAGCCAACTAATCGGAGTTGAATCCGACTCGCCCTACAGCACGGTCCAGATCAGGTCCCCTGCAAGGTAAACATAAAAGTATGTTGTAACTAGTATACATGAAATCGTGTTGTGAGCAATGCCCTTGCAGTAAACTCCATTTATAACTAGTTGAAAAATAGTAAACGAAGTAGTACTGAAAGTATGGGAGCGAGGCCCCTTCAGTAACATAGAGTACTAGTCGGACACTAGTAGTCTCAACGTTACTGGAAGTCTGGCAGCGAAGCCCCTTCAGTAAACTTGCACGGATACCAGTCATGAACCAATAACCGGAGTTGTAATGGAAATATGGAACCGAAGCCCCTTTAGTAACATAGAATACTAGTCGGAAACTAGTAATCTGAGCGTTACTGGAACTATGGGAGCGAGGCCCCTTCAGTAAACTTGCACGGATACCGGTCGTGAACCAATAAATGGAGTTATACTGGAAGTATGAGAGCGAAGCCCCTTCAGTAACATAGAATACTAGTCGGAAACTAGTAATCTGAAGGTTACTGGAACTATGGGAGCAAGGCCCCTTCAGTAAACTTGCACGGATCCCGGTCGTGAACCAGTAAGCGGAGTTATACTGGAAGTATGAGAGCGAAGCCCCTTCAGTAACATAAAATACTAGTCGGAAACTAATAATTTGAACATTACTAAAACTATGGGAGCGAGGCCCCTTCAGTAAACTTGACCGGGTACCGGTCGTGAACCAATAAGCGGAGTTATACTGGAAGTATGGAAGCGAAGCCCCTTCAGTAACATAGAATACTAGTCGGAAACTAGTAATCTGTTACTGGAAATATGTGAGCGAGGCCCCTTTAGTAACACAGTATACTAGTCGAAAACTAGTAATCTGTTACTGGGAATATGGGAGTGAGGCCCCTTCAGCAAACTTGCACGTATACCAGTCATAAACCAGTAAACAGAGTTGTACTGGAAGTACGGGAGCGAAGCCCCTTCAGTAACATAGAATACTAGTCAGAAACTAGTAATTTGTTACTGGAAGTATGAGAGCAAGGCCCCTTCAGTAAACTTGCAAAGATACCAGTCGTGAACCAGTAAACGGAGTTGTACTGGAAATATGGGAGCGAGGCCCCTTCAGTAACATAGAATACTAATCGGAGACTAGTAATCTGTTACTGGAAATATGGGAGCGAGGCCCCTTTAGTAACACTGCATACTAGTCTAAAACTAGTAATCTGTTACTGGGATTATGGGAGAGAGTACTTGCGATTCACACCCGAGCTTGGACTTTGGTATTCTGCGTCTTCAGTTTTGTCTCTTCGGGGGTATTCTGATGCGGATTTTGCGGGTTGTCGTCTTGATCGTAAGTCTACTTCGGATACTTGTCAGTTTCTGGGTTCTTCGCTTGTACCGTGGTCTTCTCGCAAATAGTCTAGTGTTGCTCAATCCACTACAAAAGCCGAGTACGTTGCCGCTGCAAGCCGAGTATCCACTTTGAGAGCCTTTGGTCTTAGTTTTGAGAGAGTCCCCTTGCTATGTGATAGCACTAGTGCCATCAGTGTTGCCAAAAACCCAGTCCTCCACTCAAAAACCAAGCACATTGATGTTCGCTACCATTTCCTAAGAGATCATGAAGAAAAGGGAGACATAGAACTTATCCATGTTGAAACCCAAAACCAGCTAGCCGATATCCTCACCAAGCCCTTGGACCAAGCAACATTTGCTCGTTTGCTGGGGGAGCTTGGTGTGTGTTCTCCATTTTGAGTTGGGTTTCATTGTTACTTGTATGATATGTGAGATATTTGACCTTGATCTTGTTTTTGTACCATACATTTTCATGCATTCGTTAGCATATGTATCATAATGCATTTGTATCATACCTTGCACTAGATGAGCTTCTCTTATATACCCTGAGTATTTGCTTATACTCCTGACAACTAGTGCATAGGTTTGTGGTGATTTTGCAGTGTGCTGCTTATGCTTTTGATGTTTTCATTATATTAAAACTTGTGAGCTAAGTTTTTAAAAATAACCTGTAATGTCTATCACCCATGAGTAACTATTGGCTATGTGTTGCTCTTGCTTGAGTAGCTAGATTTATAATAACTTGTTCTCGGATTTTATGTTCTTTGCATATGGCTTATCATTGTGCTCGCACTGCATACCTTGGGGAAGCATTGATGTTGTGCTTCACTTGTGCCCAGGGGCACTTCATGCACCATGGTTGCTTAGAAGTAAAATTTTAAAAAAAAGGAAAAATGAAAGGAAAAGCAAAAGAAATGCAAAGATGTCTTTTATTTCTGTTGCTAAATTAAAACCCTCACCAGGTTGCTTTGCTGTTATATGTGTTTTGCGGGTGTTAGCAATGATCTTATGTTGAGAATATGTCATCCTTGTATGAGCTATTGTGATCTAATTTAGCTCTTGCTTGAGTGGTTCATAGCTAGTGGCATGCTCATGTGGTGATATGATTTATAAATTCCTAAACCTGAAATCTTGTTTTTGCCTCTTGATTATATCATAATATCCTCATGATAGCTATTTGCACTTGTTTATGACCCACTTCTCTTTGCATTAGATCACTTGTAGTATTTGTAAATGCTTGTGGTATATCTGGCAAGCTTTGTAGGTTTATCCTGACATAACATGCTTTCATGCTCTCTTTTGCTTTCAACAAGGGGGAGAGATTGCATTGGAAGGGAAGCATTTAGCTAGGGGGAGTTTTGTACATACATGTGAATAGCATGTTTTCAGGGGGAGTTTGAGCTTTTGTGTTGCTGTTGTATATTTCTTGCTTTCGATCTTCACATGATTGGTGTTGAGCCCGTTTTCTGCTTCTTGTTGAAGGATCATGTGATTTTGTCTCAGTTATGTCAAGCCGTTGCCCTTGTCTCAGGGGACTGAGACTTTCTCACCTCAAATGGTCTTTGTTTGCCTTTTCACTTGGTTTTTCATCATTTGAGTGAGATTTCCATTTGTTTTCTGTTTTATCCTTTCAAAAGATGAATTTAGGAGGTGTGTTATCAATGCACTCATCAAGGGGGAGATTGAGGACCAATGGTGGTCACCCTTGGATGATGAGTGATTGACAACCGTGGCGTATGATGCATCTCTTGGCATGTGAAGTGCAGGTGCTGGGTGCGACATGACGGCCGACGGTGCGAGGTGAAGGTCAAGTGAAAGGTTCAGCGTGAACGCGAGTAGACTTGGACCGAGGAAGCCAAAGAGAACGCGCGGAGTCATGGGCGATTCACATGGTGCATGGAAGAGCAAGAATGCATAGAGAAGGAGGATGGAGATGGTGTCGGCCAAGTCGAGCGGGAATGCGATGGCAAGTCAAGTAGGCGGCCCGTGCGGCGGGAGCGCGAAAGATTTAAAGGCATCAAGGCTCGGCGGAAGGTCGGACATGCGTCGACATCGAGGAGGTCGCGTAGTGGCCATGCGGAGATGGATGTTTTGGGTGATTTGGGCCTCAAAACCACCATGGAGGCTGGTTTCCCGGTTTGGGCCTCAAAACCGGGGGCGGACTCGGTGCGGCCGAGCGTCCGGGATGGAGAGCACGTGGCATCATCACGGAGCTTACTTCAAGGCGAAGGGAAGCCGTGAAGATGGCGTGTCCGTCCGATGCTTCGACAAAAATCTGGACCGTTTCGCCCCTACGTGGGTAAATATCTTAGAAATATCTTAGGGGTAGTTTAGTCTTTGTGGCAGAACCACCTGAATTAATCCGGTTCAAGCGCGCTATTCATCACCACAAGGGCAATCAGGGCTAACTCGCACTTCAAACGGAATAATCCACTGGTCTGTCGGGTAACCTCCCGATACAACCACGGTTTTTGCGGATCGAAGCCACACATACTTGTACTCACACGAAGGTGAGCCCAGAGTATACAACATTCCACAATTCACGACTCCTGTTCATCACGAATTATTATTACAATGGAGTTCAAATTCGTAAAACAAGGTACTTCGGATTTCGAAATAAATGAGTTCTTCAGAGTTCAAGCAGCGGAAAAGATAACGACAACTACTCGACGATAAAGGATGTCTCGATGAAGCCCGTACGAGGCATCACTCGGCATCACCACCATTGGCCGGGGGCGTATCCCATTCCACCGACCAACCAGGAAGAAGCCACAAGCAAGGCTGAGTATACTAATACTCAGCAAGGCTTACCCGGCTAGTGGGGTATACTTAGCCGATTCCTAGGCATGCGAGGCTTTTGGCTTGAGGGGTTTGTTTTGCCGAAAAGCATATATAGTAGGTCCTTACTTTCAGATTTTAGCTCCAAGTTCTAGCTTTCTTTAACCATTCTAGGTAAGCAACTGTCCAATATCATGCATGGTGGAAGAATTATTTTGCATCCAACAAGATTAATCATTATCATTGTTACTCTTCTTACTCTATGTGGTAAAAGGGTCAAACAGTCTCAATAACCGCGAGAAACGGACGATTCGAATCGAATTTCTTAACCTTGCAAGGGAAACCTAAACACACGTCACGTGGTTACTCCCAGAGTCACACGTGCAACTTTTCCCTTCAATTCCCGCTTCACGGAACAGGCCCACCGCCCTCGACTACACCTCCCCACAGACCACGGTACGTCGGGCTGTGGCGGCCGATGCCCCCGCCATTAGCTAGATGTGAACGAATTTAAGACAGTGGGGAGTATATTCCAGCCTCGGTTCAGTCCAGTACTTAAGCTTACCGATTACCATATTCTCGGCATGTGATTAGTACGTTCAAAGACTTAACCACCACTACCACACACTGCGGCCTTAGCATTTTTCACTAAACAGACGGGGCCTCAATCATCAACATAAACATCGTACCGTAGCCCCGTCCGTCGACTTTATGATTGCAGCATGTAGTAAAAATCAACTCCTGATTTCTCGCGAGTGACAGGAAATCACTCGACTTTTACCGAGTCATATTAGCATAGCATTCTATCGAACCTGGCATCTAGTGTTCAGAGCATGGGTACCTAGGATCATGCAACTAAGTTTTCATCCAACTCCTATAAACTTAATGCTCAAGTAAAGTAGAGTAATAAGTTGCATAAGTTTAGAAAAATAGGGTTCATGCTCCGGGGCTTGCCTTCTTGGGAAAAGCTAGCTTGGGGCTCTTCCGAACTTGGGCTCGGGTCTTTGAGAGCTTCAGTTAGATGTACTTGAGCTTTACGCTGCTCACTCTCGGACGCGGGCACCAGCTCGTATGTTCCGTCGGCGAGAGTCGTCGATTCTATATGAATGCACCAATATAAGTTATAGTGAGGGTATATGACGATTATTTTAATTCACGTCAAAGTTGTAGTTCACAAAACATCGATTTGGTTGTGAAGTTACTTAGTTGAGATTTCTGTGGGCAATTATTAAAGAGTATAACTTAAACTTTTAACTTCATTAAACAAGAAGGGGTTGTGTTATAATAGAAACTGAATTTTTCCAAGCACACATGGATTAATCACAACTTCTGGATTAGGTAACTTCTGGTGATGAAATTTTTATTTAGAGAGCATTAAGCTGAGGCAAAAGCACGGCAAAAATTTCAGATATTTTTACACAGTAGATTAATTATAAAAAATGTAAAACACAACCACTACTAGCACCGAGCTATTTTTATACAGAACAAACCATTCATGTATTGAAGCTAAAACTTTTACAGGGAGGTGAGAGCTACCTTGGGTGGCCTTGGTCGGGGTTGGGAGTGGCCGGAGGTGGCTCGTCGGCGCGGAGCAGAGGGGCGGCGACGGGGCGAAACGTCGGCGGCGGTGCTCCGGCGAGAAGGGAACAACGTGGGCGGGTCGAGTAGCTTCGCGGCGTCGAGGGGAATCCGTTTCAAAGCTTGTCTGGGACGAAGGAGCTTCAGTGTGGGCTGTCCACGGAGCAACAAGGAGCGGCGGCGGCGCGGGCGGCGCTGGCGGTGCTCCGGTGGCTCTGGGCGACGATGGGTGGTGCAGTGAGCTGCGGTGGGGTGCTGTGGTGGTGGTGGAAGACTCAGCTTTGGTAAAGGGTGGCCGGAGAGGTGAGCTCCACGGTGAGATGAGCATGACGGCGTTAATGGTGGCGGCGGCGGCGTTCTGGTGGTTGGGCGCGCGAGGGGGGGGGGGGGGGGGGGGAACTCAGCGCGGCCTTTTGTAGGCAGCAGCGAGGCGGGAGGAGGGGCGGGACTTGACTGTGAGACGCGGGTGCGGGCGGCACGACGGGGGCGCGCGACTGGCCGCGGCGGGGGGTGAACAGAAGCCAGCGCAGCGTGCGGCAGGCGCGGGCAGGGGACTGGGCACTGATGATTTGGCGTGTGAAGCTGGAGATCACGCGGCGCGTGGGTTGGGCGAAGAGGTGCAGCAGCTGCCTTGCCGGGCGGCTAGCACGGCGACTGGCGGAACGCTGCGGAGACACGGGCACGGCGCGGTTCGTCCATTGGGCACGGCGGGCGGCGAGCCGGGGCGCGGGTCGCCGGCGCGCGCGTGGCGTGCGCGCACTGGGGAGGAGCGCGGCGTGCGGGCGCGGCCAGGCATTGGCTTGGCGCCTCGCGCGGTCAGGCATCGCCGGCCAAGTGGCCTGCGGCGACTGCGCAGCGGCGAGGGTCGGGCGAAGCGAAGGGTCGGCGAGTGAAAGGGTTGGGCGAAACGGAAAGGGTCGGGCGAGACGGAAGGGTCTGCAGTGAAATAGAAGAAAAGGCAGGGGCTGGTTCGCAAATCCAAGTGTTTCTCAACTTTTTGTGTTGCAACTCGAAAATCCTTCAACGCGAAAGTTGTTCAAAATGGAAAGTTCTACAAGTTTTGCTTCAGGCCAAAGTTTATTTGAGGTCTAGTTTTTAGAAGTTATTTTAAAAACTTATTTAGTTGAAATTTCTCTTAATTATTTATGCACCGCTTTAAGGTAAAGAGGCTTATTTCGCAATTTAAACACCTGGGGTGTTATAGCCTTCCCCCCTTAAAAAGAATCTCGCCCCGAGATTCGGACAATAGGCTTAAGGTGGAGGGGTTGTGTACCTTCGGTGGAGTTGAGAAAACCCGGGAAGTTCTGTTTTAGAAAACTTTCAGTTTCCCACGTGGCTTCTTCCTCCGTGTGATGATTCCATTGAATTTTGTACATTTTAATCACTTTCCTCCTAGTGCTTCTTTCTTTTTGATCCATGATTTTGATATGGTACTCAACGTATGAGAGGTCGGGCTCTACCAAGATTTCCTGTTGTTTAATAACCTTGGTAGGGACTCGAACACACTTCTTGAGTTGAGATACGTGAAAGACATCGTGGATGCCTGCAAGCTGAGGGGGCAGTCGAATTCTATAGGCTACGGGTCCACAGCTTTCGATGATTTCGTAGGGGCCAACATAACGGGGAGATAGTTTTCCTTTGACTCCGAATCATTGGACACCATTGGTTGGTGAAACTCGAAGGTAGACGTGGTCACCAAATTCAAATTTCAGTGGCCTTCTCCTTCTATCGAAATAGCTCTTTTGTCTGGATTGTGCGGCTCCGAGGTTTTCTTGTATTACTTTCACTTTTTCTTCTGCCTCGATTACCAAGTCTGGTCCAAATATTTTGCGTTGTCCGGTCTGTGACCAACTCAAAGGGGTTCGACACCTTTGTCCGTATAAGGCCTCAAATGGTGCCATTTTCAAACTCACTTGATAGCTATTGTTATATGAGAACTCTGCTAGGGATAGGCATTTGTCCCAACTCTTGTCATAGTGAATGACGCAAGCTCTAAGCATGTCTTCGAGAATTTGGTTTACTCTTTCCGTTTGTCCGTCAGTTTGAGGATGATAAGCTGAGCTTCGAATCAATTTAGTACCAAGAGAAGCTTGCAATTGTTCCAAAAAACGTGCTATAAACTGAGTACCACGATCGGAAATAATAGTCCTCGGCACTCCATGTAGGCAAACAATGCGATCGAGATAAATCTCAGCATATTTCTTGGCGGTATAGGTGGTGTGTACCGGAAGAAAATGTGCCGTCTTTGTGAGCCTATCAACGATAACCCATATGGAATCGTGTTTCTGCGCGGTACTTGGTAATCCAACAATGAAATCCATACTTATGTCCTCCCATTTCCATGAGGGTATAGGCAACGGTTGAAGTGTACCGGCTACTTTCAAGTGGCTGGCTTTTACTCTCTGACATGTGTCGCATTCTGAAACATATTTAGCGATTTCTCTTTTCATCCTAGTCCACCAGAAATTTTGCCTAAGGTCTTGATACATTTTGTTACTGCCGGGGTGAATGGAAAATTTGGAAAGGTGTGCCTCATCCAAAATTTTCTTACGGAGTTCATGATTCTTCGGAACGACTATGCGACTTTCGAACCATAGGACTCCCTTATGGTCCTAGCGAAAACATTTGTATTTCTCTTCTCCTAGAGAGAGTTTCTGTTTGATGATCTTAACTCCTTCATCGTGCAGTTGTGCCATGATGATCTGGTCGTGAAAAGTGGGCTCGACTGAGATGTGATTCAGAGTGCCTTGGAAAATCATTTCCAAACTAAGCTTCCTTATTTCTGAACATAATGTCTCATTATAGTTTTCCAATGATAGGCAATGGCAAAGGGCCTTGCGGCTGAGCGCATCCGCGACTACATTAGCCTTGCCGGGGTGATAGTGCACCTCGAGATCATAATCCTTGATTAATTCTAGCCATCTCCTTTGCCTCATATTCAGATCGGCTTGGGTGAAGATACATTTGAGACTCTTGTGATCGGTGTAGATGTTACAACGAATGCCCATGAGATAATGTCTCCATATTTTTAGAGCATGAATGACTGCTGCTAACTCAAGATCATGGGTCGGATAATTCTGCTCATGTGGCCGAAGGGCTCGTGAAGCATAGGCGATAACTTGATTCTTTTGCATAAGCACACAACCAAGACCAGTGCCAGATGCGTCGCAGTAAACATCGAATGGTTTGGTGTTATCGGGTTGAGCTAACACAGGGGCTGTAGTCAAGCGTTCTCTGAGAGTGTGGAAAGCTTCTTCACATTTCTCATCCCACACAAACTTTACTTCCTTTTTCAATAGTTCAGTCATAGGCTTAGCGATCCTGGAGAAATCCGGAATGAAACGGCGATAGTAGCCGGCTAAACCAAGAAAACTTCGAATCTGATGAACCGAGGTGGGATGTTTCCAATCCATCACTTCTGGTACCTTGTTGGGGTCAATGGCTATGCCTTTGCTGGAAATAGTGTGACCCAAGAATTTCACACTATCCAACCAGAATTCGCACTTAGAAAATTTAGCATAGAGCTGATGGTCTCTAAGACGCTGAAGAACAACGTGCAGGTGCTTAGCGTGCTCTTCCTCATTCTTGGAATAGATCAGGATGTCGTCAATGAAAACTACGACGAATTTGTCGAGTTCGGGCATGAATACCGAATTCATGAGATACATGAAGTAGGTAGGGGCATTGGTGAGACCAAAGGACATGACCAAGAATTCATATAGTCCATATCGTGTGAAAAAGGCAGTCTTCGGAATATCGCATGGGCGAATCTTTATCTGGTGATATCCCGATCGAAGGTCAATCTTGGAGAAAACTCTAGCTCCAGATAATTGATCAAAGAGAACGTCGATGCGGGGAAGTGGGTATTTATTTTTAACAGTTACCGCATTGAGAGGTCGGTAGTCCACACATAATCTTAGATTGTCATCCTTTTTCTTCACAAAAAGGGCCGGACATCCCCAAGGTGATGCGCTAGGAGGAATGAAGCCTTTGTCCAGCAGTTCTTGGAGTTGTGTTTTTAGTTCGGCCAATTCCTTAGGTGGCATCCTATATGGTCTTTTGGAGATAGGTGCAGTGCCTGGCTGCAGTTCAATAATGAACTCAATGTCCCTATCTGGTGGCATTCCGGGTAAGTCATCCGGGAAGACATCGGCATACTCGCATACCACTGGAATATTCTCTAGGTTGATCCCTTCCATCACGAAAGCACAAGAATTTGTGCACTCCCATAACGGTAGGTAAAGGGTAGTGGCTCCGTGACTAGGTGAATTTACCTCAACGGCTCGGGAAGAAAGGTCCAGTGTGACTCCATGCATAGTCATCCAATTCATTCCTAAAATAACATCCATGCGGTCAAGGGGTAAAAGAACAAGGTCTGTGTTGATGATTTTACTTCCCAATTTTATCGGTACCAGCCTTATTATTTGGTTGGAAGCAATTTTTCCACCCGGTGTTGATATCATATACGACCCTTTGGTGTGACAAATATTCAAGCCTACTTTTGCACCAAACCTTGCACTAATGAAACTATGTGATGCACCAGAATCAAACAATATGACTGCAGGCTTGTTATGGATAGAGAATGTACCCGTCATCACTGGTGCTCCTTCAGGAATTTCTGCAACGGTGGTGAAGTTGATCCGTCCTTGTTTGACCTGAAGGGTCTGCCTCTTGCCTTTGTTCTTATTGTTCTGGTTAGAGTCCTGGCCCTGATTTGGCGGCCTGGGTTGAGGGCATTCGCGAGCAAAATGACTGGAACTCCCGCACTTGAAACAACGATTGGTGATGCTCGGTCGAAGAAACTGCTGAGTAGCGGGCCGGGGTCCAGTTTGTTGAGGCATAGGGGGTCGTACAACACCTTGTTGCTGCGGGGGCCTGATAATCCAACGCCCTAACTGAGGGGCTTTCGGTGGAGCTATAGGCGCAGCATTTCGCACCAAGCGATACCTCGGTGGCTGAGCACCCGAGGGTCCAGCTGGCACCTTCCTCTTCTTTTCAGCCCGATGAGCCTCAATACAGTCTTCTTGAGTGATGGCCATGTTGACTAGCTCATTATATGTATCGGCTTTGACAAGATTCAGTCGTTCCTTGAGTTTAGTACTCAGACCTCTGCGGAAACGATCACGCTTCTTGGCATCTGTGTCTGCGTGATAGCCCGCGTATTGGCACAGGTTGTTGAAGGCCTGAGCATACTGAAGTACAGTGCGGTTACCCTGAGTGAGAGCTAAAAACTCATTTAGCTTTCTTTCCATGAGACCTTCGGGGATATGGTGTGCCCAGAACGCAGTTTTGAATTCATCCCAGGTGACAACGTGATCAGCGGGGAGCATAGCAAAATAGTGGTCCCACCATAGATGAGCCGTATCGCAAAGCTGCTGCGCGGCAAACCGGGCCTTGTTTGCATCCGAACATGGGGCCACAAGTAGAGAAAACTTGGACTCGATTGTGCGAATCCAAGCGTCCGCATCCAAGGGTTTCTCCGTCTTGTGAAACAAGGGAGGCTGGGTCCCAAGGAAATCCGTGTAACCGGCGGCTTGAGGTTGGTGAACATTGTGGCCACCCGCTGCTGGTGCTATCCTTGCACGAGCTGGCGAAGCAACTCGGTTTGAGCGGCCATTACTTCAACCAAGCTGGGTGGTGGTGGCGGCTGTGGTTGTGATCCACTTGCGCTAGCACCAAAACCATCCGGGTTACCACGGGTTGCTCCAACCATCTGAAAAGGCGAATGTTCTTCATTAGCAACGTGATCCATATTGCTTCCATGATTCAAAAGATTTAACGCGGAACAGTAGACTTCCGAAAGGTCATGGATAGAATCGTGGGCATAAAACTGTCTGCCATAAGAAATTTATAACTCCTGGTAGGTTCATCCAAAATTTCTCATATTTTGGCAGTGGATAGGGAATTTAGAGATGTACAACTTTGGTATTCAGACAAGACACTAAATCGATGGCTAAGATGGTCAAACGATTTACTCCTTGCTTCGCTGGTTTGCCTGTTTTTCAGCAGAACGAGTTATAGCATCTTCCCTATAACTCAAACTAGCAAGATCCAATAGTGTTGAAATTTTGTGAGAACCTAGATCACAAAATTTAGGACAAGTTTGGTATTCAACACTCAGCCCAGAAATGAAAATTCCGACAAGTTTCAGCACTCGCAGATTCAACTGCTTTCCAATATCACAATTAAATTACCAAGTTTATATAGCCATGGCTACATGACTAGAGTATCCAATGGTCAAGTTGTAATCATCACAAAAGAGGTACTCAACTCTTAGTTAGCCTATTACAACTCTTTCCAAAAGTTAGGCTACACTATCGAGGAGTATATGCAAAAGTTCTCCTAGGTCATCATCTAGAAATCGTCGAGGGTGTTGACGGACGACTCGCTGTGAGTAGGAGAGTGAGCTCCCATCGGAGGTGGCTGCAGTGCCTCACCCTCAAAGTTCATTCCTGAAACACTATCAATCTCCTGTGGCTCCTCCTCATCTTCCTCCATAGCCACCACGCCGGGAGGGGCATTCTGATCATGGTGCCACTGAATGTGCTCATTAGCATCCTCCAACTCAAGGTTCAGATCATGGAGCTGCTCCTCCAAGTGTGCTATCATGTCATCTCTCTCACCCATGAGAGTGTCGTGCTCCTGCACTTGGCCCTCAAGTTGGCCAATCCATGTGTCTCTATTCTCGAGTTCCTCACTGAGTTCCTTAATCTGCTCATCCCTGGTATCTGCCATCATGTGGTAGGCCTGTGCAAGATCAGTGAGCTGCACAAGCGCCTGACTCTGGAGAGTCTGAAGTCGGTAGAGTGCATTCATGCACCGCACGGAGGTATCGATGGTTTCCTGGGCATGAAAGTCCACCAAGTACTGTGAGTGCTGCACCCTGTTGAGCCAAAAGGGGTCGTTGTCCTGGGCAGCAGGAAACAAACCCATAGGAGTGAGCGTGACAGCCTCGGGGCACTGCGCGGAGAAAGTGGTGAGCGCCCTCATGGCAGCAAGCTCCCAAGTATCGGCCAAGCGGCGACCAACAGCCTCAATCTCCAAGGCGGGCCACTCCGGGTGTAGCGGGTGCGGAAAAATGGTCACGTTGACACGACACTGGGTAACTCCATTCTCTGCAAACTCCAGTCCGGCGTAACGTGGGGGAATTGGATAGCCCGCGGTGCGCAGAACATCCCACAAAATAGAGGGAAAGCCCTCCCTGTGGAGACACTGCAAGTGAACGCGTCCATCCTCATCCACCATCATGGCAATAGGCTCGGCCATCTGAACAAAAGATCAAATGGAGTGAGATAGCGAAAAACTGTGAATAGTATAGCAAACAGGTTCCAGACCGTGCACTAAAATAGCCATAACTTCAACAGTTCTGGTCCAATAATTCTCAACTTTTACCATAGAATTCCTAAGGTATTTGTGAATAATTTTGCTAGTCAACTCCAGAGCTAGATAAGTCTCTAAGATGGTCTTTCTCTTCAGGTTTTACCTTACTGTCTACCCAGAAATTTCAGTGAACAGTGGGCCAACACTTCATGCACCAGGGAAAATCTACCCAGCCAAAAATTACCAAATTTTAACAATAGCTGCCTGAGTAAATTCACAACAAGTTTTGTGTTGAACACTTTTGCAGAAAACTGTAGTAAGGGGGCATAAAAATTTATGTGGCTGAACTGCTAATTTTGGACAGAAACTGACACACCAAGGTCTTTGTTGTTTCTCATTACCCACATGTCCAGAATTTTTTATATTTAGACAGGAGGTAGAATATGAATTTTGGAACAAGGCTTTCAACCTGAGTTTCTTTAGAAGTGTCATTTGCTCAGCTTAATAAATTCATCTTTTCAGATAAGGCGGAAAGTGACCGGTTTGCTAGATAATCCTTATGCAAGTCAATCGTGTGGGCGCATGAACCTTACCACTCTCACGCATCGCATTTTTAATTTTTTTAGATTTATATCGTCATGATGCATGCACGTCCTATTCGTCCTCACAAAATAAACAATTGCCAAATAGCTTAGGTCGTACGAAGTTAGTTTCGGTGGCATACATAATACGTCTCTCGCTATAATAGCTAGCCGAGAAAACTCTAACCATTCTTAAACTTATCGCCATCGCGGTTAGTGTACCTGCAGAAGGTTGATATAGCATATATATATCCACTGAACCTTTCATACCAGCACTCATGAAAGCGTCCGTATTCATTACCGTTCACTATAGAAACGGCATCCGTACAATTCCCGCCGTACAGACGACGTTAACATACGCTATCGAAATAGCGTATTCACGGGGGTACCGTCTTGAGACGGGGGTATGAACAGCGATCGTCATACCCTGCGCCAAACCTTCTATTCCCAATATAATCAACTAAACATTGGTATATTGGCAGCACCTCAAGTAAGCCACTGCTTGAGGGCAGCGTTCGGCTCGCATCACCGACAGGAAGGCCAAGCTCTCTCAGTTGGCTAAGGATTCTTACCTTCTTACCTTAGAGATGAGTGCGTCGTTACGGAATTTAAGGGTCGATTGTGCATAAAAGTAAATTTTGATAGAAAGTAATGTGCTGGAAGTCAGTTGATATAACTCATAAGTTAGATAGCCACCTAGTAACTTTCCCAATAATCCCTTAGGTCTTTACGAACTAGGCACCATCCTTAACGAACCAATCGCATTTTCCAACACAATTTTTGTGGTCAAGTTTTAGAAAAACAAGTTTTTAAGGCTTGTTGCATTCTCTGGCGTATGCATTTCGGCTCTGGTGCCAGCTGTGGCACCAGCTACGGCTCTGATACCAGCTGTGGCAGAACCACCTGAATTAATCCGGTTCAAGCGCGCTATTCATCACCACAAGGGCAATCAGGGCTAACTCGCACTTCAAACGGAATAATCCACTGGTCTGTCGGGTAACCTCCCGATACAACCACGGTTTTTGCGGATCGGAGCCACACATACATGTACTCACACGAAGGTGAGCCCAGAGTATACAACATTCCACAATTCACGAATCCTGTTCATCATGAATTATTATTACAATGGAGTTCAAATTCGTAAAACAAGGTTACTTCGGATTTCGAAATAAATGAGTTCTTCAGAGTTCAAGCAGCGAAAAAGGTAACGACAACTACTCGACGATAAAGGATGTCTCGATGAAGCCCGTACGAGGCATCACTCAGCATCACCACCATTGGCCGGGGGCGTATCCCATTCCACCGACCAACCAGGAGGAAGGGTATAAGGCCAAGTCAAACTAGCAATCAAATCCTCGAAAGTTTCACCTGAAAAGAAGCCACAAGCAAGGCTGAGTATACTAATACTCAGCAAGGCTTACCCGGCTAGTGGGGTATACTTAGCCGATTCCTAGGCATGCGAGGCTTTTGGCTTGAGGGGTTTGTTTCGCCGAAAAGCATATATAGTAGGTCCTTACTTTCAGATTTTAGCTCCAAGTTCTAGCTTTCTTTAACCATTCTAGGTAAGCAACTGTCCAATATCATGCATGGTGGAAGAATTATTTTGCATCCAACAAGATTAATCATTATCATTGTTACTCTTCTTACTCTATGTGGTAAAAGGGTCAAGCAGTCTCAATAACCGCGAGAAACGGACGATTCGAATCGAATTTCTTAACCTTGCAAGGGAAACCTAAACACACGTCACGTGGTTACTCCCAGAGTCACACGTGCAACTTTTCCCTTCAATTCCCGCTTCACGGAACAGGCCCACCGCCCTCGACTACACCTCCCCACAGACCACGGTACGTCGGGCTGTGGCGGCCGATGCACCCGCCATTAGCTAGATGTGAATGAATTTAAGACAATGGGGAGTATATTCCGGCCTCGGTTCGGTCCAGTACTTAAGCTTACCGATTACCATATTCTCGGCATGTGGTTAGTACGTTCAAAGACTTAACCACCACTACCACACACTGCGGCCTTAGCATTTTTCACTAAACAGACGGGGCCTCAATCATCAACATAACCATTGTACCGTAGCCCCGTCCGTCGACCTTATGATTGCAGCATGTAGTAAACAATCAACTCCTGATTTCTCGCGAGTGATAGGAAATCACTCGACTTTTACCGAGTCCTATTAGCATAGCATTCTATCGAACCTGGATCTAGTGTTCAGAGCATGGGTACCTAGGATCATGCAACTAAGTTTTCATCCAACTCCTATAAACTTAATGCACAAGTAAAGTAGAGTAATAAGTTGCATAAGTTTAGAAAAATAGGGTTCATGCTCCGGGGCTTGCCTTCTTGGGAAAAGCTAGCTTGGGGCTCTTCCGAACTTGGGCTCGGGTCTTCGAGAGCTTCAGTTAGATGTACTTGAGCTTTACGCTGCTCACTCTCGGACGCAGGCACCAGCTCGTACGTTCCGTCGGCGAGAGTCGTCGATTCTATATGAATGCACCAATACAAGTTATAGTGAGGGTATATGACGATTATTTTCATTCACGTTAAAGTTGTAGTTCACAAAACATCGATTTGGTTGTGAAGTTACTTAGTTGAGATTTCTGTGGGCAATTATTAAAGAGTATAACTTAAACTTTTAACTTCATTAAACAAGAAGTGGTTGTGTTATAATAGAAACTGAATTTTTCCAAGCACACATGGATTAATCACAACTTCTGGATTAGGTAACTTCTGATGATGAAATTTTTATTTAGAGCGCATTAAGATGAGGCAAAACCACGGCAAAAATTTCAGATATTTTTACATAGTAGATTAATTATAAAAAATGTAAAACACAACCACTGCTAGCACCTAGATATTTTTATACAGAACAAACCATTCAAGTATTGAAGCGAAAACTTGTACAGGGTGTTAATGTATCTATAAGTGTATTACTGTAAAATTTTCAGATTTAGACTTTGCCTACAACAGGGGGTACATTTAAAATCTATTAAACCTTCCATTTAACTTATAGTAAGATTTAGTAAGCAACTGAAGAACTGCATGTAACGAAAGTTGTAGATTTTCATCTAAAGATTACAGAACAGTGGAGTTTGTATTTTTCCGATTTTTCTACGATTTTAAATGAATTTTACAAGTTCGCTGTATTTGATTTTAAAGTTTGAACATAGGTTTACAGATATGCCCCTGGAAACTTGCGTGCAGACTCTTTCAAAGATTTCAACCAAAGCAATTGGGTCCCTGGGCGGCGCTGGCATGGCGGCCGTCCAGATTCAGGCAAGGGGCCTCGTCGGCGGCGATGGAAAAATGGTCGGGGAGATCCAGGGTGGTGAGAGCTACCTTGGGTGGCCTTGGTCGGGGTTGGGAGTGGCCGGAGGTGGCTCGTCGGCACGGAGCAGAGGGGCGGCGACGGGGCGGAACGTCGGCGGCGGTGCTCCGGCGAGAAGGGAACAACGTGGGCGGGTCGAGTAGCTTCGCGGCGTCGAGGGGAATCCGTTTCAAAGCTTGTCTGGGACGGAGGAGCTTCAGTGTGGGCTGTCCACGGAGCAACAAGGAGCGGCGGCGGCGCGGGCAGCGCTGGCGGTGCTCCGGTGGCTCTGGGCGACGATGGGTGGTGCAGTGAGCTGCAGTGGGGTGCTGTGGTGGTGGTGGAAGACTCAGCTTTGGTAAAGGGTGGCCGGAGAGGTGAGCTCCACGGTGAGCTGAGCACGATGGCATTAATGGTGGCGGCGGCGGCGTTCTGGTGGTTGGGCGCGCGAGGGGGGGGGGGGGCAAACTCAGCGCGGCCTTTTGTAGGCAGCAGCGAGGCGGGAGGAGGGGCGGGACTTGACTGTGAGACGCGAGTGCGGGCGGCACGACGGGGGGCGCGCGACTGGCCGCGGCGGGTGGTGAACAGAAGCCAGCGCAGCGTGTGGCAGGCGAGGGCAGGGGACTGGGCGCTAAGGATTTGGCGTGTGAAGCTGGAGATCACGCGGCGCGCGGGTTGGGCGAAGAGGTGCAGCAGCTGCCTTGCCGGGCGGCTAGCGCGGCGACTGGCGGAACGCTGCGGAGACACGGGCACGACGCGGTTCATCCATTGGGCACGGCGGGCGGCGAGCCGGGGCGCGGGTCGCCGGCGTGTGCGTGGCGTGCGCGGACTGGGGAGGAGCGCGGCGTGAGGGCGCGCGTGCGGGCGCGGCCAGGCATTGGCTTGGCGCCTCGCGCGGTCAGGCATCGCTGGCCAAGTGGCCTGCGGCGACTGCGCAGCGGCGAGGGTCGGGCGAAGCGAAGGGTCGGCGAGTGAAAGGGTCGGGCGAAACGGAAAGGGTCGGGCGAGACGGAAGGGTCTGCAGCGAAATAGAAGAAAAGGCAGGGGCTGGTTCGCAAATCCAAGTGTTTCTCAACTTTTTGTGTTGCAACTCAAAAATCCTTCAACGCAAAAGTTGTTCAAAATGGAAAGTTCAACAAGTTTTGCTTCAGGCCAAAGTTTATTTGAGGTCTAGTTTTTCGAAGTTATTTTAAAAACTTATTTAGTTGAAATTTCTCTTAATTATTTATGCACTGCTTTAAGGTAAAGAGGCTTATTTCGCAATTTAAACACCTGGGGTGTTACAGTCTTTGGTTCAGACCTTTCTATATAGCTAGATGGCTGGTTGTGGAGGTAATCTTTTTATCATTTCTAAGACAAATAGCTAGGATTTCCTTAATGGTGAGGAACTATGCTTAGGGAGTGATTACCCTTAGATTAGTGACTCTAATCTGAAGTGGGAATGGAGGCCCTAACCTCCTTTTGTCCTCCGGGCGTCAAGATCTGAGTGATCCTTGTGATCATCCTCTTTTCCTTCATGTTTTTCTTTTTCAGCAGTTTTGGGAGATATTTTTGTGGGATTTTTTATTCTTCATTTTGGCTGCGAATTGGGTCGTGTTTCTTGGTGGGATTTGGTGCTGGGACATGTGCAACAACAACTAGGGTGATTTCCTATCAAATTCTTGCACGAACACCTCGAACCATGAGTTTTCCAAAAAACCTTCATTCTAGCATTCTTGACCGAATTTGTGAAATTCGTGGTGAAGTTTTGATTCTTTGTTAAGAGATCTTTTAGGCAAAGACTCACCATGTACTAGCAAAGCTCTGGTCAAAATTTCGGAAGGTTTGGAGGTGATTTGATTGGATTTTGAGTTTTCTCATCTCTTTCTGCGCAGGCAGCTCCGGATAGTCCGGGCTTGCATCTGGATACTCCGGGCTCTAGAATCCGGATAGTCCGGGATTGCATTCGGATACTCCGGGATCTGGAATCCGGACTATCCGCCCTGTTACCCGAACAATCCGGACTTCGGCTGAGTTTTCTGTTTCTTTTTCTACTCTAAGTGATAGAGAGTCTTTCCGCTGTGCTTCCTAGTAGTTTTTCAGGGTCGGTAGCTTTCTCATAGCTACGTGATCTTAAAGTTACTAGAAGAGAGGTTCTCGGGTTCGTGTTGGGACATAGGCCAAAATTTTCGTTCGGGAAATTTTTATTGGCTCCCATTCACCCCCCCCTCTTGTCGCCATTTCGGTCCCACAACCAGTAAACGGAGTTGTACAGGAAGCACTGATGAGGACATGACAAACATGGATACGACCATATTAGTGCCTTCTTGCCCAGAGGTGAATCAACTCTATATCAAGATTAAATTCGATACATTTGAACAATTAATGCTACACTATGATTTCTGTGCATTCTCGTTTTCAGAATTACTCGACTGGTTAAAGCCGTGTGTGTAAATTACATGGAAAATATAACACTCGTGGAGAGTACATGGTGCGTCGGGTGCATATTTATTCAGATTTGAAACCTCATTTTAGAGTGAATCAAAGCGATCAGCAAATGACTTGCATTGGAACAAATTATACCATATCGAGTTTCTTTGCTATTGATAACATGTTGCGGGTCAATTTTCAAGAAGGGGAGCAAATCTTGCTGCCTTGTATTTTATTGGGAGTTTCAGGATTATATTCGAAAGAAGTTGAAAAGACTCCATTGCTGAACAACACTAATAATGCCAAACCAAGGACGATTTGCAGTCAAGAAGGGGAGAATGATGAGGACATCACTAACATGGATACGACCATATTAGTGCCTTCTCGCCCAAATGTGAATCAACTCTATATCAAGATTAAATTCGATACATTTGAACAATTAACGCTGCACTGTGATTTATGTGCATTCTCGTTTTCAGAATTACTCGACTAGATAAAGCCGTGTGTGGAAATTACATGGAAAACATGGAGGACAAAAGAAATTGATTGGGGAGCAAACCCAATTCTTCCCAATGCTCTCCACCAGGCCACCACATCACTTTCGGTGGAAGGAAAGAAAGAGTCCAAATCCAACACGTTGTGGATGTTGGATTCGGACTGCAGGATAGAACCAAGTTGTAATGGCTGCCACGACTTCATATGATTCTGATTGGGGCATTCTTGGACTTCATGGAAAGCTTATAAAGTCTACTTTCATATGGATCTGGACTCATGTCCATATCGTCTCCGAGACGGCCATAATCGTTGATTTACTACAGAGACCTTTTCAGTCCACGGTGCTGCGTCACCTGATTTTGGCCCGATAGGCGCTATATCAATTGGGGCCCAATAGGGGCGCGTCCTAGGGTTTAGGGACGACCTCCACCATGTTCTGGTCATCCTCTACCCTCTCATATACCTCCATAGCCTCCACAAACAGATGGGGGGTTTTTGATTTGTTGAAAGTTTAGCCATTGCTACTTAATTGTAGACGCGTGTGTCGGCTAGACCATCCGTTCTACTCGATTCAGAACCCCACCTTTGTGTTTTCAGATTGGTTTTTATCTCCATATTTGCAATTGAGTTGCTTGTTCTACTTGTTTTTGCTTGTTCTTCGATTGCTTGCAGGACGAGTGCCATAATGGCCGGGTGTTGCACTCCACAAGATCGCGACAGCAATTGGAGGTGGTGTATCGGTTGCTAAGGTGCATCCCTAGATGGTTGTAGTTGGGCCGTGACTGTCGTCTCCATCCCCAAGTCGAGTTATCCCATGCTTCTCATCGAAAGATCGGGAACAAACCCTAGCGGGTTCACATTAGTTGGTAATCAGAGCAAGGTTGTTCAGTGAGAGACTTCCAATCCTTCGCTGTTTTTAATCCGTATTGTCCAGAAAAGCCAAAAAGAATTTTAGTAGATTAGTTTGCCTGCAATCCTATAGACCTTTTGAGCCTTTTACTAGTACTTCTTAGTTACACTTGTTGAGTCTTCGGTTGCATCGGTTGCATTGAGTTGCTGGTCTTAGTTTTGTCCTTTAGAGTTTCGGGTTCTTATCACCTCATTTGTTTCGGAGTTTCCATTCAGCATGTGAAGAAAACTGCTGTAATTTCTATGTTCGGTCTCTGATTTGGGAGTTTTAATACAATCTAGAAAGCTTAACTCGTGCTCTTTCCAATGGATCTGACCTTGGTCATAAACTCCATCTGAGCGCTCTAGAATCGACTTGGAGATTTGTGCGTGTGGCTGTTTGAAAGAAGATTTGTCATTCTGAGTTGGTAGAGGTTGTATGCAGTAATCCTTTTGTTTTGGTTGTCAAACAAAAGATTTTAGTCCCCTGAAAAAAAAGAAAAAACAAAAGAAAAATAAAGAAGAAAAGAAAAAAGAAGAAGAGAAAAGGAAAAGGAAAGAGGCTGTTCTTTGTGTTTCTGTTTTGATTCTGGTGGTGTGTTGTGACTTCCTTTGTGTCCAGGCTCACGCCTCTAGGACGGTCTAGGCTAGGAATAGCACACTACCGCCGTTGAACGATTACTCAGCTTGCTTTTGTGACTAATGTGGTGCTAGTATTTCCTTGTGCTTATCTTTTCTTAGCCCAGCTATAGCTCCACATATCCGACTACGGCTCGATAGTTGTTGTTGCTGCAGCACCAATTCACTTCTTCTAGGTGCTTGACTTGTTGGTTGCCGACCCGTTCTGTTTTGGCTTGGTAAGAACTTGTAAGAGTTAGTTTTGTTTCCAAGTTGAGTTTGAGAGTTTTACAACCGACACATCCTAGTTGTTAACAGGAGGATACATATTATTTTTGTGTTTCTTGTTTTCTACTAATCATGGTAGGTGATACGGAGATTTTTGAGCTAATGAAACTACACCTTCAGATTCAGGATGTCATTCAACACTTGCCGCTATATGATGGTAAGTTTGATTCTAAAGGATATGTTAAATGGGAACTAGCAGTACATTTTGAATTTTGCAAACATGATTTGTCAGAAGAGCAAAGAATTCTAGCTGCTGCTGGAGTTCTTATTGATTATGCTTTGGCTGTTTGGAAGCGCTTGTGTAGACATGATAAGGTACCTAAAACATGGAATGCGTTGAAAACTGTTTTTAGAGAGTACTTTGTTCCTGAATATTATGCTGATCATTTGCTTGCTAAGCTACAAAGTTTGAAACAAGGTAGTAACACCGTAGAAACATACTACCTAGATCTCCAGATTCTTATGTTGCAATGTGGTTTGATAGAATGCGAAGATGCTACTGAAAATAGATTTTTGAGAGGGCTGAACAAAGAAATCTATGATATTCTTCTTCATGAAACATATACTTCCTTGCCTCAATTGTTAAAACTAGCTTGCACTGCTGAAAATGAGATTTTGTTAGCCTTGCATACTTGCAATGAAGAAGTGCTTTCAGCAGAGGAGCTTCCTTTTGTTCCTGTGTATGGTTCTAACAATTTGCAGGAAATTGGGCCCATCTCCAACACGGGAGATGAGCTGCCATGTGCATTGATGGATAACCAAGAAGACAAGCTTCTTCTGCCATCATCCCCTAAGGAGGCTCACATAGGTAACGTATGAAGTGCTTCAGATACTCGAGGTGAGTGCCATCAAGATCAAACGCAATTGTCTACTTATCATGCTACTAGAGAGCAACAAATAGTGGAAATCATTACTGATTTGCCTTTGTTACATGGTGATTTGCTTGTTGATCCTTGTGATAAAGAGGAGTTGTGTGATCATACTTCACTCAAATCTACCACACAACTAGTACATGGACATCTGCAATCTGATTTTAATGATGAACATGTTGTTTTCCCAGATGTTCGAAGAGCTGAAACTCATATCATCTTTGGGTTACATTGAGTTTGATATTCTTTGAAATCTAAATTGTTTAGAGAAGAAATTATTTCAGAATTGCATTTCGCCATGTTTTGATCATTGTTCATTCTATGGAATTGGAAAATATAACACTCGCATGGTGCGTCGGGTGTATATTTATTCAGATTTCAAACCTCATTTTAGTGTGTCTCAAAGCGATCAGGAAATGACTTGCATTGGAACTAATTATACCATATCGAGTTTGTTTGCTATTGATAACATGTTGCAGGTCAATGTTCAAGAAGGGGAGCAAATCTTGCTGCCTTGTATTTTATTGGGAGTTTCAGGATTATATTTGAAAGAACTTGAAAAGACTCTATTGCTGAACAACACTCATAACGCCAAACCGAGGATGGTTTGCAGTCAAGAAGGGGAGAATGATGAGGACATCACTAACATGGATACGACCATATTAGTGCCTTCTTGACCAAATGTGAATGAACTCTATATCAAGATTAAATTCGATACTTGGACAATTAACGCTGCACTATGATTTCTGTGCATTCTCGTTTTTAGAATTACTCGACTGGATAAAGTCGTGCATTGAAATTACATGGAAAACATGGAGGACAAAAGAAATTGATTGGGGACCATAAAACCCAAGTCTTTCAAATGTTCTCCACCAGGCCACCACATCACTTTTGGTGGAAGGAAAGAAAGGTCCAAATCCACCACGTTTTGGATGTTGGATTCGGACTGCAAGACAGAACCAAGTTGTAATGGCTGCCACGACTTAATACAAAATCTGATTCGGGCGTTCTTGGACTTCACGGAAAGCTTATAAAGTCTACTTTCATATGGATCTGGACTCATGTCCTTATCTTATCCGAGGTGGCCGCAATCGTTGATTTACTACAGAGAGCTTTTCTGTCCACTATGCTGCGTCACCTGATTTTGGCCCGATGGGCTCTCTATCAAGTGGGGCCTAATAGGGGCGCGTCCTAGGGTTTAGGGATGACCTCCACCACGTCCTGGTCATTCTCTACCCTCTCATATACCTCCATAGCCGCCACAAACAGATAGGGGGTTTTTGATTTGTTGAAAGTTAAGCCATTGCTACTTGCTTGTAGACGCGTGTGTTGGCTAGACCATCCGTTCTACTCGATTCAGGATCCCACCTTTGTGATTTCAGATTGGTTGTTCTCTCCATATTTGAAATTGAGTTTCTTGTTCTACTTGTTCTTCGATTGCTTGCAGGATGAGTGCCCTCGTGGCCGGGTGTTGCGCTCCACAAGATCGCGGCAGCCATTGGAGGTGGTGTATCGGTTTCTAAGGTGCATCCCTGTTAGTTGTAATCGGGCTGCGAATGTCGTCTCCATCCCCAAATTGAGTTATCCCATGCTTCTCATCGAAAGATCGGGAATAAACCCTAGCGGGTTCACATCAAGTACGGGAGCGATGCCCCTTCAGTAACATAGCATACTAGTCGGAAACTAGTAATCTGATACTGGAAGTATGGGAGCGAGACCCCTTCAGTAAACTTGCACGTAATACCAGTCGAAAACCAGTAAACGGATTTGTATTAGAAGTATGTGAAGGTGACTGGAATTGAATTAGTGACGGAAAAATAAATCTAGCTGGTAGCTTCAGTCGTATTCTTGGGCGGGCCATGAGAATTCACATGTTGACTTGCGAAAACGTCACGGTTGGCCCGAAGGGATTGATGACAGGGTCATGCACGTGGGGTGATTAGTTCCTCGAGCGAACCAAGAAAAGTCGTATGGTGCCATGCAAAGATGTTTTGGTTGGCCCGAAGGAGGTGACGACAAGGTTCTGCACTTGATCCTGATCAGTTCCTTGGGTGGGCCAAGACAAGCCGTATTTTGCCATGGGAAGATGTCTCGGATGGCCCAAAGGAAGTGATAACGCAATCCTGCACATGCGTTGTTACGAAACTAGTCGTTGTGCAAAGGTGACTTGGCTAGCCCAAAGGATCTTCTTGGGCGGGCCAAAACAAGTCGTATGTTGCCCTACGAAGATATCTTGGTTAGCCTGAAGGAATTCCTTGGGTGGGCCAAGACAGTTCGTACGGCGCCGAAATATGGATGAACGAACAAGCCCTGTTCTGGGTAAACTCCTTGATTCCCTGACCGAGTAGTTGAACGAATTCTTTGGGAAAAAACCCCTCGTGTCGAGATAAAACTCGAGACAATGGTTAAACAAATTCCCTAAAGATCTTCGTAAAACCTCCTTGAATCGGGTCTCAGTCTTCTCGTGGGTAGTTGCCCTGTTGCGCCCAGCCCTAGAGCGTAGAAACCAGACAAACATAGATTATTGGCGATATTGATTTTTATTGGTGATTGCTGACGAAGTCATGTCGCTTGTTGATGAAGCTGCGCCGGTTTGTTGATGATCCCGACTAGTCGGAATCAATTTCAACTAGACACTGGTGGTGTGAGTCCCGCTCCCGACTAGTTGTGTAGTCGAAGTAGTCATTGGCGGGTCGCCGAGTGCCCTCGCGATGGCGAAGTAGTCGAGGATCCTGCCTTTTTGGAACGATGCTAGGCCCGACAGGTTGTCGGGGTTGATGGCGCAGAAAGGTGGGCTATGCCGGGTAGCTTGGAGGACGCTGTGCCTTTCGGATACCTGAGCCTACCCGACCAAGTTGAAAACGCAGAAAGGTGGGCTGAGCCGGGTAGCTTGGTGGACTTGTGCCCTTCCAATGCCCGGGCCCACCCAACCAAGGTGTAGGCGCAGAAAGGTGGGCTGAGCCGGGTAGCTTGGAGGACTCGTGGCCTTCCAATATCCGGGCTCTCCCAACCAAATTGGAGGCGCAGGAAGGTGGGCTTAGCCGGGTAGCTTGGAGAACTCGTGCCCTTCCAATACCCGGGCCCGCCCGACCAAGTTGCAGGCGTAGAAAAGTGGGCTGAGCCGGATAGCTTGGAAGACTCGTGCCCTTTCAATGCCCGGGCCTGCCCAACCAAGATGGAGGCACCATCGGGCCCTGGTAGCCGTTTGATAAGGGTAGTGCGTCGTTGATGAAGTCCGAGTAGTCGGGGGGACGGGAGCCCTTCGATGGATGCTGGCTAGTGCTCCTCCGACTAAGAGAAGAACTTGTGGTATAGGACTGCGGGCCGAGGCGGATTCGGTTCGAGGGGTTCCGGGTTGTTGATCAAGTCATCGATTGTATAGTTGACATCCATGCTGGTGGTACGGGTGCTTCAGGCTGCTTCTAGTCAGAAAAAATTGATTTCTGGCGAGACCTTTGGCAAGGTTGTGCGGGAGCAAAGGCCCCTTCAGTAAACTATGCATAATACTAGTCGTAAACTAGTAAATGAAGTGTTACTGGAAGTTGGGAGCAAGGCCCCTTCAGTAAACTACGCGTAATACTAGTCAAAAACTAGTAAACTGAGTGTTACTGGAAGTTTGGGAGCGAGACCCCTTCAGTAACATACAGTACTAGTCAGAGACTAGTAGTCTGAATGTTACTGGAAGTATGGGAACAAAACCCCTTCAGTAACATAGAATACTAGTCGGAAACTAGGCATCTGAGCGTTACTGGGAGTTTGGGGTCAAGGCCCCATAGTAACATAGAAAACTAGCCGTGGACTAGTAATCTGAGCGTTACTGGAAGTGTTTGATAGATAATCACGTAGGTGCTTTAATTTGCTAATTAACGGGTTCCACTAGTCATTGCCATACGAGGCAACCACTTTTGGCAGTCGCATGGTTCGGCTGTGATAGGGTTCCCTGAGTTTAGCGAGGGAGGCATGATTAACTAGAAAACATGAATGGCAACCCTGATTAAGTTGTAAAAAAGGGGTGCTTTTAGGTGTACGGAACCCCTTGTTTCGAGCTACAGTCCCAAAACAATGGTTTAAAAAATGAAACACCTAAAAGACCATTAGAAAACCGTACTTAATTTATGAGTAAATCATTAGTCGGGTAGTCCCGTTGCCTTTCTTCGTAGACTTGGTGGAGCTCTCAAGGCCCTCTGAAAGGGTTTGACATTCAAACGCAGAATGTTTGCTCTTTGGGTGCCACTGGCATTGCCCGTGGAGGGCTTCCTCGAATCGTTTCTTCAAACTGAGAGTCTTCCTTTTACGGGTGGATTGTTCCCTAGCTTCTAGCTTGCGCTTCCGAGTTGTCTCCAGGTAGTCGAGAGGGAGTTGATAGCGGGTGGGGCTGTAGGCTTCCACTTCTTCGCGCTCCTGGCAATGATGACATTGCGGGCGTCCCTGCCAATGTTGATGATGGCACGAAGGTCGCCCGTGGAGGAGTCATGGAGGTTGTCGCTCCCCTGCTGGTTCGTCTCGACCGCGCGGTGCCTGCGTTGGGCGCGCTTCACATTGATGAGCCTACGACGTTCCTTCTGGATGTCATATGTGTCTTCTGCCTTGATGTTGGCTGAAGATTCGCTATCCATTGTTACGTCCACGTCTCCGTCGAGTGGATCAAGGAGGTAGTCATCGTATTTGTCTAATTGTACCCGCTCTAGGCTATCACAGTCCTTGTCGACGTGAATCATGAGTACTTCTCGATTGGGGGTGTAGCGTTTGGCACTCCGCACCACTTGGCCCTCGTCTTCATCGTTGGAAGGAGGGAGGGGTCTGCCTTCTTGAAAAGGTAGTTCGCCGGGTGTGGCAATGAATCATGGTGGACTTGATTTGAGAGACCTGGAGGGTTTCATGCCCTTCCAATGCCCAAACCTGCCCGATCAATCTGATCCCCTTACCAGACCCCGGGTCACATGAGTAGCTGAATCCGAGTAGTTGTCGGAAACAATAGCCCCCCGACGCGCAGTGGCTTCTCCTTCTTCGAGTGGTGGTAGATGATCAAAATCCTCTTCCAATGCGGAGAGGGTCCTGGGTTGAACCATCTCAAACCAATCTGGATAAGGTTTGCGGGTTTTGAGTTTGCCGATGGAGAGAGTGTGCATAGCACAAAAAGTAGGCAGCGAAGTGTGGCTTTGATCCGTGGGAGATTTGTCGATGAAGCCGACTAGTCGGAGGTGATTCCGACTAGTTGTTGACCGTGAGGAGCTAGTCACTGAGTAGTTTGAGACTCGTTCCCGACTAGTTTCTAGTCGAGACGAGTTATTGAAGTTGTTGTTGGCGCAACCGGTCTGACGAAGCAGTCATAACTGCAGCCCGAGTTGAGCAGTCGAGGTCGTAGCTGCAGCGCGTCGATGTCGTGACGCGAGGTGAAGTTGAGTGGAGTAGCCATAATCTTTCTGCTCCCTGGGGTCAATACGCCGAAGGGTGGATTCTGCCACAAGGCGAGAGTCGAATTCGAGTAACTTGGAGGGCTCTAGACCCTTCCAGTACACGAAACGGCCATGCGGCGTAGATGTTATGGTTAAACCCGGATGATTACCCGGAAACGACTCGGAGTAATCATCGGGTCACGAGTGGTTGTCGAGAACTGGAGCCTCCCGACGAGCGGTGGCTCCCCCGTCCTCGAGTCTTCCTCGGCTCGCACTTGTAGTTAACGGGTACTCTTTGTTTTCAGAGTCGAAGTCGAGAACGGGGGGGCCCCGACGCGCGGTGGCTCCCTCGTCTCGAATCTTGAAGAAGCGATCCAAGTCCTCCACCAAGTCGGAGAGGGACATGGATCGCGAAGCCTCCTCAGATCGGTTTGAATCCTATCCGAGTAGTCCTAGTGCAGCACGAGTTGAAGTCGCGTCGAAAATGGACATCCTTTCGATCTGCCTAGGTAGATCGGGGAGCAGCAACTCATCGAGGTCGCTGCTTCGAGTCGATGTAGAGGCCTTCTGCTTCCTGCAGTCTACTAGGTGGCTGTTGAAGCCACCCAAGCGATTGGCGACATAGATCCAGGAGCCAAATATGAAAGTTGTGCCCGGTCGAGCACGGTGCTGGTGAAGCTGAGCGATGCCATCGAGTTCTCCAGTGGATGCTCGACCCCTACCTGGCGCGTCAGCTGTTGGTGTTTTACCTCTATGCCCACCGAGGGACACCTCCGAGGTGGTGAATTTGTATGTAGGGTGTTGCCAAGATCAGGAGCTCGAAGGTGTAAGGAACACAAGGTTTAGACAGGTTCGAGCCGCCGAGAGCATAATACCCTACGTCCTGTGTGGTTTGTATTTCCATAGATGGTGATCGGATGATCTCCTGGTGATTTGTTGCATGAGGCATGAGTTGTCCCTCACGCTCCCTCCTTGTGGAGGGTCCCTGTCCGCCCTTATATAATCTGGTGGGACAGGGTTACATGGAAGTCCTAGTCAGATACGAGCCCTAGAGTCCTACCCAAGTACTTTTCTGGTAGTTCCCTACTATATTCGACTAGTTTTAATACTGTATGAGTAGTTCTAATACACTACGAGTAGTTACAACCAGTGTAGGGCGTGTGTCAGACCCGGGTACACGGGATTGTACACGTGGCATACTTTTCCTAGGATAAGGGTTGGGACATGACCCACGCACCACATTTGTTGTGACTACTTGTAGCCTAGTAGAACTGCTCCTACAGTAGTAAAACTAGTCGGATACAGTAGGAACTACCAGAAAAGTACTCGGGTATGACTCTAGGGCATGTATCCGACTAGGACTTCCATGTAAACCTGTCCCCACAGACTATATAAGGGCGCATAGGACCCCCTCAGGGACGATCATCCAGGGAATCACCCAGGAGATCACCCGATCACCATCAAAGGCAATACAGACCACACAGGACGTAGGGTATT
Organism: Panicum miliaceum; assembly: GCA_032594955.1. Classification (NCBI taxonomy): domain Eukaryota; kingdom Viridiplantae; phylum Streptophyta; class Magnoliopsida; order Poales; family Poaceae; genus Panicum; species Panicum miliaceum. Next base: position 25,783,641 of record CM064066.1, on the reverse strand, counting down.
ACGCTCTCGGCGGCCTGAACCTGTCTAAACCTTGTGTTCCTTGCACCTTCGAGTTCCTGATCTCGGCGACACCCTACCTACAAACTCACCACCTCGGGGGTATCCCTCGGTGGGCGTGGCGGTAAAACACCGATAGCTGGCGCGCAAGGTAGGGGTGCTCATCGAGCATCCACTGGAGAACTCAATGGCATCTCTCAGCTTCACCAGCAACGTGCTCGACAAGGGCAAAACTTTCATCTTTGGCTCCTGGATTTGCATCGCCAATGGTCTGGGTGGCTTCAACAGCCACATTGTCAACTCCAGGAAGCTGGAGGCCTCTGCAACAACTCAATGCAGCAACCTCGACTCCTTCATCGACGATCTCGATGAGTTACTACTCCTCGATCTACCCAGGCAGATCGAAAACACATTCATTTTCGACGCGACTTCAACTCGTGCCGCACCAAGACTCGAATCGGATTCAAACCGACCTGAGGAAGCTTCATGATCCAAGTCCCTCCCCGACTCGGAGGAGGACTTGGATCGCCTCTTCAAGATTCGAGACAAGGGAGCCACCACGCGTCAGGGGCCTCCTATTCTCGACTATGATTCAGACTCAAACAAAGAGTACCCGTCAATCACAATTCCGGACCGAGGAGGACTCGAGGACGGGGGAGCCACCACTTGTGGGGAGGCCCCAGTTCTCGTTATCCACTCACAACCCGATGATTATTCCGAGTCATTCTCGGGTAGTCCCCCCCTTAACCTGTAAGATGTAGGTCATATGCGCAATCCTGTATGCCCGGGTCTGACAGCCCTGGCGATGTTTACTATCGGAGTAGCGTACTCACAATCAGCAGCATCTGGAAAGGCGCCGTTGAGGTTGCGAGTAGCGGGTCAGTTTTGTCACGCTACTGCATTCCGCCTGCATTGAGCGCACTTGGCATTCTTTTCTCTCCGCGCCCTTCTCCGCTCCTCGTCTTCGTCCTGGAAGTGTTCATCGTGAGCTCGTCAGCAGAGATATCTTTAGGTACATCATTGGCGTACTGGTCTTCCATGTCTGCAATGGTGGCCATGCATACGTGGCGGTCCGCGCGAGTAGTTGTCGACGCAGGAGTTGTAGTCGACTAGGCCGTCATCGCCAGCCTCTTCTTCATCAATGGGGGAAAGGGGCCTGCCGTCCTAGAACGGTAATTCTTTGAGGAAAGCCACAAGGCAAGACTCGTCGCAGGAGAGGAGCTCTGGAGGTTCATGGCCCTTCTAGTAGACAAATCATCCTTGTGAGGTAGATGCAATCGTGAGACCACAGAGACTGCCTAGTAAAGGAGCAGAGTCATCATCTAGGTCCGAGTTGTAGTCGTCGTAGATGGGAGCCTCCCGGCCTGCGGTGGCTTCCCCTTCTTCGAGATAGAGTAGGCGATCTAAGTCCTCCTCCAATGCGGAGAGGGACTCAGACCGTGCGGCCTCCTGGTGAGCAGTGGCCGAACTATGTAGTCTGATCGGAAGTCGGGTACACTAACTCTCAGATTAGATTAGATCCGATCTGAGGTTTCCTGGTGTAGCTTGAGTGGTAGTCGGGTTGGACCGGACTCTGTGACACCTGGCCCAATTTGGATGTGGGCCAGTAGTCGCCATAAGTGTTGCGTGCACATGTTTAGTACCACCTTTATTGTTGAGCAAGGGTGGAGCCAACTTATAAGCCTTTGACCTCCAGCCATAGCACCTTAGTTGACCCTTTTACACGAAGCGAGGACGAAAGTGTAAGCAAGGTGCTATGTGTATGCGGGCCCGCCCCTCGGAAGGGCTGGGCTGTGTGGCTATGGAGGATGGGGTGTGACAGACTCCTCCTCGAGTTCCCTTACTAGGCCAGGGAGCAACATCTCACCGAGATTTCTGATGAAGTCGTCGAGCTCGTGGTGAAAAGTTGTTGAAGATGCCTCCGGCTTCATGTCGTTGACAAATTCCAACGGAAGTCGCCTACGCCGTCAGGGACGCAGACCAACGAGCCGAAGGTGAACTTAGTGCCCTCTTCGAGCACAACGTTGGTGAAGTTGAACGTCGCCATTGAGTTCGCCAGGGGATCTTTGATGAACACCCTTACCTGGTGAGTTAGTTGTCGGTGTTTTACTGTTAAGACTACCTAGGGATACCCTAAGGTAGTATACTTGTAGGCAGGGTGTCACCAAGCCCAGGAACTCGAAGGTGCTAGCAACACAAGGTTTAGACAGGTTCGGGTCATGATGTGCGTAATACCTTACGTCCTGTGTGGTGATTTGTATTGCGTGGGATTGGTTATTGTTTGGAGGGGATCCCTGCCCACCCTTATATACTCCAGGGGGACAGGGTTACAGTTATCCTAGCCTGATACGAGCTTAGAAGTCCTACCCGACTACTACTCGGGTAGTTTCCTTGTGTACTGACTGGTCCTACTCGAGTCCGAGTATATTACATTAGATATAAGTATGGGACATGCTCCATCCCTTAAGCAGTCCTGTTGTCCCTGGTCAGACGGTACCAACATGTATGTTAGGTACTCAAGATTTTATTATTAAAAATCTATATCCAATGTTGTGTATAGTGTAATCAAGAAAGACACAATCTACATTTTTAAGTCCAAGTTTACGTTTCTTAGTTACCAGCACATTGACCTTTTGCCAAATAGCCCAAGTCTGTAAATAAGAAAGTGTAAGTCTTTTCTTCTCCCACCACCGAATGGTGTTATGTCTTTTCTATTTGTAAGAACACGATTCAGGACATGACACGCTATCATATAGCCTCACCCCCACCATTCCTTGGAAAGACCCGCTGTGTCTAATATGGCGTTAACCAAATCAGTTAGAGTGTGGTTCTTTCTTTCACCAATTCCTTTTGATTGAGGTGAATAGGGAGGTATCCTCTTTTGAATTATGTTACGTTCCTAGTAGAATAAAGTGAAAAAATTTGAAAAGTACTCTCCACCATGATCTGACCTTACACATTTGATCTTTCTCACAGGATGCTTTTCTACTTCAGCTTTATGGATCTAAAACTAGTGCAATAATTCATCTTTTGACTTCAACAAATAAATATAGCAAAATTTAGTGCAATCATCTATTAATGTCATAAAATACTTCTTATTTCATTTTATTAACATGCTATTTATTTCACATAGATAGGAATGAATTAGCCCGTGCCAAGTTCCTCGCCTGCACAGCCTTGTGAGGCTTGCGAGGTTGTTTTGATTCAATACACACATGGCACATAGCTTTGACTAAGATAAACATTGGAATTAAATTCAAACCAGCCAACCTCATCAACCATCTAAAATTAATATGACAAAGTCGTGAATGCCAAATGTTTGACTCATCACTAACATTAATCACATAGTTCGCAAATTTATTACACTCATCGGATAAGGAAAAATGGAACAAACCTCCGCATTCATTACCTTTACCAACAATAGTTCCATACTTATAAAGTATACATTTATTAGATTCAAAGACAAATTTAAAACCATCTCTACAAAGTAGAGAGTCACGAACTAGATTTTTCTTGGTAGTGGGGACATGCGGCACGTTCTTTAATCGCATGGTTTTTCCCGAAGTAAGCTTCAAATCGACTGATGAGGACATCACCTGCTTGGATCTTTTGATTCTAAAGTGAAACCATTCTAGATTTCATTCATGATTGCATTCGATACATTTGATAAATTGATGTTGCGCCATGATGTGTGTTCATTATCATTTTCAGAAATACATACATGAATGAAAAAGAGTATTAAACACACACAGAAGGTATGGAGGACCAAAGAAGTTGATTGGGGACCAATTTCATGTATACCCAACATTCTCCACTAGGCCACCACGACACTTTGGCCCAAAGAAAGAAAGAGATTGAATCTAACACGTTTTGGAAGGGCTGGATTCGGACTGCAGGAAAGCGTCAACTTCTGACAGCCACCATAACTCCATCCGGACTCCGTTTTGGACGTTCAAGTACTTAATGGAAACTTTATAAAGTCTAATTCCATATGGATCTAGAGTCATATCCATATCTGCTCCGAGGCGGCCACAATCACCGATTTACTACAGAGACCTTTTCTATCCACAGTGCAGACTCACCTAATTTTGGCCCGATAAGATGGGTATCAAGTGGGGCCCAATAGGGGCGCGTCCTAGGGTTGAGGACGACCTCCACCACGTCCTGGTCGTCCCCTAACCTCTCATATACCTCCATAGCCTCCACAAACATATCGGGTTTTGTTTAGATCAAGTTTAGGCTTTGCTACTTGCTTATAAGCACGCATGCTGGAACCCCATCTTCCGAAGATCAGCCACCATCTTCTTGTCTTCGGAACCCCACATCATTGGAGATTAAGTTTGAAACCTTCATCTACATCTAGTAAATTTAGTACTTGTTTACTTGTTCTTGCTAGTTTTTCGATTGTTTGCAGGACGAGTGCCCTAGTGGTCGGGTGTTGCGCTCCACAAGATCGCGGAAGCCATTGGAGGTGGTGTATCGGTTGCTAAGGCGCAGCGTCCCTGGAAGGCTGTAGTCGGGCCATGAACATTGCCTCCATCCTCAAATCGAGTTATCCCCATTCTCTCATCAGAAATCAGGAACAAACCCTATGGGTTCACATCATCGACCATACTAACACACACTAGCATGTGGTCTATTCCCCATCAACAAGGAGGTAGCTCGCCGACCTAGTAAGAAGAAAACAAGTAAACGTCAGTACACATATGAGTATTAGCCCCTATGTCAACCCACCAATCAGGTGAATGACAAACTGAAAGAACCGTAGGTAAATAATTACCGTACCCAATGTTCCACCAATCTCGTTACTAATAATCATCTTTGCAGACTTTGGCCTTTACTTGCAGTCCTTGCACTCTTTAGCAAAGTGCCCTTCAAGACTAGTGGCGGAGCTGGCAGAATTTCATGCCTAGGGCCACTTATTTCAGTGCTTAAAGCACTCAAATGAATTCACATACCGATAATTATAATAGAGATAGCTAAAATTGCATGATTTACAGTATATCTCCAATTTCAAGTCTAATGGTACAACAAACTCGATGAAACTAGAATAAATTTAAAAAGTATCTGATTATTGCCGAGTTGGTTCGTCCCTGCGGCCCCACCTATCAATGTATCATATCTTCATCAACAGTAGGAAGTGAACCCTTCAAATTAATGGACCATTCAAAACATAGGCTCTTTTCACATGCATCCTTAATGTTTGGATGCATTTGCTCAATTGGTATGCGTAGCCCAGGATCTGCAACAATGTCACCATCATTAAGTACAACATGAGGATCATTGCTTCTGTTCCTACCGGCATCTACATAGCTAGCTCTCAATGTTGTTCAATGGAATTACAGGAGTAGGAGCAGGAGAAAAAAAAGGATCTCAAAGTCCTGGTCCTCTACATTGAGTAATTGTAGTGTGTAAAATGGGGCATAAATAATCTCATAAGTCAGTTTGTTCCATTTTACCAGACAAAAAGGAAATGAAAATTGGGAACCAGTATGTATAATCCAAGACCTGCTGGCTGCTGCCATGCGCCAGTCTGCTCCAGGGTTGCCGCGCTAGCCTCCAGGCGCCTATGTAGGCCTCGAGGAACTCTCCCTTATCGCCTCGTCTGCTCGGCACCCCGTTGGATGGCCCGTCGCAGGCACCACCAGCCTGCTAAGGTTTGGGACTTGGGAGCAGGAGACTGGGATGGCCCGTGGCCGTGTGAAGGACTGAGTGAGAGGGAGCGCTAGTCCAGTCATCCGCTCAGGCTGCATGCTTCCTTACTGGCCGCAAAGGAATTTGGACCAGCAATGAGTAAGGCCACTTCATCAAAATATATGCTGGGCTATGGAAAAAATGCATGGGTATAAGAGGTGTCTTGGGCCACGCCTAGAGCCGTGGCCCTAGGCCCTTAACCACCCCTGCTCAAGACCCAATTTTAGCACCTTCCCTTGCTCTTTTTCATCTTAAAAGTGGTTGTTTGTTTGGTCTTTGACATGTTCTCCTTCTTGTTTTTGTTCTTCTTTTTGCCATGGGAGGCATTTGAGTTGTTCTTCTGCACCAAATTAGAACTTGGAGTCCCAACAACTCCTTTCCTCGAGTATCATTTGCCCTCGTCTTCTCCTCAACATCCCAAGAAGCGATGAGATCAGCAACACTGAATTGTTGTTGTTGGCGCTAAAATCGGCCGGATAGGAATCGGCCGATGGTCTTCAGCGTCGGACACACGGCCCAGGAGAATCTGCTTAGGTCCTGTTCGGGTTATCGCCCTGGTACGGTTCGCGCGGCGTGCCAGTCAATCTGACCTGTTGATTGACAAGGAAATAAAGTATTAAATTCCAAGCGCCTCGATCGGCTGGAGTTCCGATCTGTCCTGAGGAGCGCGTCGACGGCGAATCGGCCGATTTGCCGTAGAGATGATCGGCTATGGATCAGCTGATAATCGTGTAGTAATTGTAAAGAAAACTGCGGGAGTGATCTAAACGATTACTACAGAGACAACGCTTGAAATAGATCTAATCGGCTGTAAGATGATGAATCGAAGAAGAATAACGACGAAGCCGATTACTCTGATCTCAAGCTGGATAACTGGTGATAATACTAGAATAACAGGTAAAACTTGCAATTCTAGTAAAAATCGATAACTGGTGAATAAATCCAAACGAAACCACAGCGATGCGCCCGTAGTTAAAGCTCGGATATTACTCGATAAGCGGAACCTACCAATTGGCCGGAGATCAGGTTGATGCAGCCCTGCCAATCCATACGAACTCGTGAAAGAAGAAAAATATTGGCGAAGTCGCCGGCTTGAAAGTAAATTGCTGGAAAAGTAGAATTATTGTTGTTGATTGATGTGTTGATTCTTTTGCAAGGCCCTGACGAATCCTATATATACCCTAAAACTAGGATTCCTAATCGATCACGACTTGTTACAATCATATTAAAAAACAGGAAAATTACCATATCTATAATAACTTTTAAAGGAAACGGACTCCCGCAGAATCTTTCACCGCCGTCCCCTAATCCAATCAGGATTCTTTTCAATTGCTCCTTGACTGACTTAGCGTTGCTCTGTTGACCAACTTTTGACCAAGACCCTCCAAAATAATTCTATCCTGGTGGCGCAAGCTGTATCACCAATCGGCCGATTTTCAACTGTTACCCCAATCGGCCGATTCCTTACTGTAGCCTTCAGATCTGCCGCATCGGCCAATCTTCTCCTCCTGACGCCGATTCAACACGTGTCAAAATCCGGCGTCAACACATGCCCCCCAGTTTCGGAGTAAAACATAACTTTTTCTTCAAAACTCTTTCTTTAATCTTTCCTCCGAAACGGGCGCAGTAAAATCTCCTTCTGTTCCGCGGCACAATGATTGCAATTTTCTCGGACCGAGCGCGCGAAACGACTGCTCCTCTGGAATTCGTGTAGACGGCACGGTAAAAATACCATCTTTGCCCTTGCTTCCCTGATTTTTCTTAAGTACTGGCCTTCTCCGCCTATCCTTCCCCACAAATCTAGCATTCTCTTCCAACGAACCACTGTTCGTCTTCCTCCAAGCTCTCTTGATCTCCAAGCGCTTCCCCCTTTCCGGCGATCTCATTCGCGGCCTGCTCCAACCCCCAAATGGCGTCACCATCGGCGACCGCTCCTTCTACAGAGGCTCCATCAGCAACTCCTTCGGCGGCGGCGGCCCAATCGGCGGCTTCCCCAGCAGTCCCATCGGCAACGATGATTTCTATCCCAGAGGTAAATGTTCGAAATTTTTCCTTTTCGCTTTTCTACTGCTTCAGCACTTTCCGGATTCTTTCTTAGTTTCTTCCCCTTTCCCCTTTTTTAGGCACTTAGGCACCAAATTACCATTCCACTCTCAGAATCCTCTGACCTCATCTGTTTGGGCCCTATGAGGAACCCCGATCCAACGGATCTGATCAGCCTAGAAACTCATAGAATCCCTTTTAAGCAATCATCCATGGATTTAGATCACTGGATAGGCACTTTCAGATCCTGGCCAAACGAAACCCCCGGGTGGAGAGAATGGTACCAGAGGGTGGCCAGATCCTGGAAGGTTCAGTGGGAAGAACAAAAAATTGGCCAGTGCATAGATTTGTCTCTGTCTCAGATGGAAAGAAACGAACCTCTGGTCATGGCAGCCTCTTATGTTTAGTCTGATGCACTTAATGCATTCCTTTCCGGACATGGACCTATGACCCCGACTTTGGCCGATGTTCTGCTGTTGACCGGCCTCGATGTCTCCTCCGCCGATACCCCTTTTAATTATCTGTTCAAGCCATCACATCGGCTAGAGACCAAAGGAATCGGCGGGTGGAAAGGGTATATTAGCAAAAACATGAAGACCGGGACAGTCTCACAGAGGGAGCACACTGCCTTTCTGATGATGTGGCTGGAGAAGCATCTCTTCTGTGGCAGAGCAGTTGGCCCCTCTTCAAACACCCAAGCTCTAGCAGAAGCTTTGTCACAAGGATCGGCCATCCCCCTTGGAAAACATTTGCTAGGATCGGCCTATTACCTGATGCACCAAATCGGCACCAAGCTGTCGAAGGGGGAGCCGGTCGGGAACCCTGGTGGTCCCTGGTGGTTCATCACCCTCTGGCTCAATTTACATATGAGCAAGGTCTCTCAGCAACGGATAGAGACCAAAACCTTCCCCAATATTGAGTCAGAGGAGAATCCATCAGTCCGACGCCGCTGCAGATCTTTTGGAGAAGCGGTATCGCCCTTCCCCGGCTGCCAGTTTACTGCTACCCGCACCGCTGAGTATTTCAGATGCTTTTATAATGGCCTTAGTGAAGAAACCATCAGCTGGCACCCATATCAAGCAGTGGAGCCAATTTTTGAATTACCCATAAGCTACGATTTCTCCACCCACACTTTTGACAGAGAGCTTATGGATGTCTTGATCAAGCCGAGGATTCTGCCGGCCAATTTCTTCTAAGGAAAGGATTCTCCCACCTACGAGTTCTACAATCCATCGGCTGCAGCAAGGCAACTGGGTTTTGGCCAACTGCCGATTCGGGTCTACTTCGCCGGTCAGGCGAAATTCAGAGATGGACTGACCTCAAGTCTTGATTACAGTCGGCTGTGCGATTTAGTACCCGATTCCAGTACTATTGACCTGAATAATTGGTCAGTTACCTCTTTTGCCACCCAGCAATTCAAATTATGGTGGGCAGAATGGAAGCAACATCTTTTCTGTAAATCTCCATCGTCTTACTGCAACCTCCTGGACCCAGAGAACATCGATCCAAACGCAGCGGTATGTCCTTTTTCCTCAGCCGATTCCAATGTTATTTCTTTCCACATTATCATCTCGTTATTAACTCATGTTTATTTCCTTAGTCTGAAAGCCATGTCCCTCCGATGCGGAGCCGAAGCGGCAGGCCGATAGATAGTCATCATCAATACACGCCATATCCACTTATCGGCTTCCATGCTCCAACTGTCAAAGATATCTCCACTGGCCGATCGAAGCGAGCACCGAAAAAGCTAACATCAAAGATAACCAGCCGTCGGGTGCGAGCTCGCATTGGATCGGCCGATCAGACGGCAATAGCATCGGCTGAAGTTCCCCGCATCGGATCGGCCGACCAGATGGCGGCAGTATCGGCCGAGACTTCCCGCATCGGATCGGCCGACCAAGTGACGGTGACACCGGCCGAGACTCCAATCCCTTTACCGTTGCCGGTCGTCGAGATGGCCGATCCCCAAGTCACTGCTGAAGTCGGGGCAGCTGCAACATCGCTATTAGTAGAAGCTGTTCAGGTAATCTTACTTATCTCATATATTCTTCAAATCTTCCACTGACTTTAACTCTCTTCCTCTGCCAGGCTGCGCAAGCTATTCCACCGCAATCTCCACAGCAATCGGCTACGTCCCAAGTGGGAGTCGAAACTCCAGCAGCTCCTATCATCGAGGTAAATGATCTCTTACCCTGATCTCTTGACTTTCAGAAAACTTAACCGATCTTGATGCAGGCTGATTTAGGTATGCTAACTACAACCCCACAACAGGCATCGGCCGGGAAACCCACAGAGGCATGGCAAACTTCACACACCATCTTATTTCGATTTCCCATAGCATACTCACAGGATCTTCTTTTATATCCTTTTCAGGAAGCAGGTCCAAGCGGAGCACTAATAATCGTTGAATCTTCCTCCTCCGACGAGCCAACTGCACCAGCCTCTGAGACAAGGGAAACGCTTCCACCGGCGCAGGCAAGAGAAATTCGCTTTAAGGAGGTACCAAACTTACCATTAGAATCGGCCGATTTCCCTTAACTGCTTGCCTACCTTAATACTTTATTTCCTCACAGGAACAGGACACCCCTAATAACAGCATCTTCTCCTTTGCCGTCTCCTTGCCCGATGACGAAGAAATTGCTTCACACCCAATCCCATCGAGCTCCACCTCCGATGATGTCCGCGCCAAGCTCGAAAGCATACGCACTCTCCTTCAAGACGACATCGGCTGATTGGTAGAAGATGCGTCGCCGATTCGACGACTTTTCAACGAGATCAAAGGTTGAATCCCGGAAGAAGTATCAGAAAATTTAGCGTATGCTGCCTATATAGAGCACATGCAGATTCCGGTTTCCAGGGCGCTGCGCCATATGGCCGATCGTGCTCAGATGGCAAAAACTCAGGAGGAGGTCGATTCATACAAGCACCAGACTCAGGAAGTACACCACAGGATCAACTTCCTCGAAAACTGCCGTCCGGACATCGTCGGCGCGATAGATCGGCTGAAACGGAGGAGAGCAGAGCTGGCCAAGGAGATGGAACAGATAACCAAAGAGATAGCCGCTGAAGAAAAGAAGCTCCAAGAACCCCCATCCATCATCAGCGAGCTTTCTCCGCGAAACGATAAGGCTTCGTCGCCGTGTGTCAGAAGTACCAGGATCGGCCGATGATGATCAGAGAGTACTAGACTCGGCCGATCAAATTAGACGACAAGCTATTGTAGCCATAGACGCTTTCCTTGGGTTGTAAAGAATATGTTAAACATTTATTGCTCCTTCAATGTCACTGCGCCGATTTGGTTTTGAACTGCTTCTTCAGTCAGCTTTGCATTTATGTATGTATTTACTCCGATAGGACGTGTCTTACCATCCATCTACCTCCCCTTCATTTATAAGTAGACCATTCACCATCTCCAGAGGCATACACATCACTTATATCCTCTCCCTCTTTTACTGTCCCAAACTGAACGGCAAGATGTCTTCTTCGTCCTCTTCGTCTTCTTCCTCTGTCAACCAGGTATGAACTTCTCTTCTGCCTTTCTCCCAAGCATCTTAATCGCTCTGATGTTGGGTAACCCCTTTTATCTCTGTTTAGCCGAAACGTCTCAGCCCTGGTCTAGAACGAGCGATAGAAATCATGCATTCAGAAGAGCCACTATCACGGGCAGACAGAGATCTGATAAGAGCTCATGCTGAGGAACTCAGAGATCATGTCCCCGCTGCTATCCAGGAATACTCAGACCTTATAGATGCTCACTTTTTGATCTGCAAGCGACATCTTCTGAAAAAAATCCTCCACTTCCTTGTAAAGCTAAAACCAAAGTTGCCATGGAAGATCTAGAGGAGAAGAAGACCCGCCTGCTGATAGAACTTTGCAACCAAGCTGAAACTGGAGCCACTGCAGAGGACCCGAAGGAGAAAAGACTCACCCTTATGATAGAACTGGGTCGCATCAAGAGAGAAATCCAGCGTAGGCGTAATCAGTAGACATATCGGTATTTTTATTCTAAGGGCGACTTGCACCATGTCGGCCATGTACTTTGTCATTTACATCCAATAATGAATCCCAATGTTTCCTTCACCAGATGGGTAGACAAAAACCGATGAGAAATCGGCCATGTTACCTTGATATATTTTGCTGCAAGTTATGCATCTACCCAAATGCTTGGATAGTACCTCTTCAGATATCGTCTGTTTAAAGCTCTTGGGAACTCCTCCCCTTCGACTGTCTCCAGAATATATGCATTCCCAGGGGCACATCGGCCGATTCTGTACGGCCCTTCCCAAGTGGGTGACCATTTACCGAATTTGGGATCTTTGGATCCTATCGGCAGCACCAACTTCCATACCAAATCTCCCTGAGAGAACTGTTTAACTTTGACCTTTTTGTCATACCATCTGACCACCCTTTTCTTGTTTTCTTCTATACTAATCAGGGCTCTCAACCGTAAACCTGCCGAATCGTCAAGTTCATCTTTCATGAGAAAGGAATAGTCATCGGCCGTTAGCTGATCTTGTAACGATATACGTCTTGACCCTGTCCTTATCTCCCATGGCAAGACCGCCTCATGACCATAAACCAACTGATAAGGGGATATTTTAGTGGCTACATGACAAGCCATCCTATATGCCTATAAAGATTCAGCCAAAGACATATGCCACTTCTTGGGTTGCTCTTCTATCTTCCTCTTGATTAGCTTGATTATCCCTTTATTAGACGATTTTGCTTGGCCATTGCCTTGAGCATAGTATGGAGAAGAGTTTAATAATTTAATCCCCATATCGGCGGCGAACTCTCCGAATTCTCCAGAAGTAAACATTGTCCCTTGATCAGTTGTGATGGTTTGAGGAATACCAAATCGATAAATAATATGGTTTTTAACAAATTCAATCATATCGGCCGATGTCACGTTCCTTAAAGGAACTGCCTCCACCCATTTAGTAAAATAATTTGTGGCCACCAATATGAACTTATGCCCTTTGCTTGATGGAGGATGAATCTGTCCGATGAGATCTATTCCCCAACCCCTGAACGGCCACGGCTTAATTATTGGATTCATAGCCGATGCTGGCGCGCGCTGTATATTGCCAAATTTCTGACAGTCTTGGCATCCTTTGTAGTACTTGAAACAATCCTCAAGGATGGTCGGCTAATAATACCCATTGTTCCGGATCATCCATTTCATTTTGTGAGCCGATTGATGGGCTCCGCACACGCCCTTATGGATTTCTCCCATCAGAACCTTTGCCTCTTCCGTTCCCAAGCATTTGAGAAGAACTCCATCAATCGTCCGATAAAACAAATCATCCTCAAGCAACACATATTTCGTAGCCTGAAAACATGTTCGCCGATCCACCTTTTGGGATGGATTTCTCAAGTAATCGGCGATTTCCCTTCGCCAGTCATCGGCCGCGAGCTCTAGCGTCATCGCTCTCTGAATCGGCCGATACCCGGAAGCATGTTGGGCCAGTCTGTTGACCTCTTCATTATAATTCCTGGGGATATGCTCAATTATTGCAGACTTGAACTCCTTTAAAAGCTGAAGGCAATCCTCATAATAAATCCTCAAGATATCATCCTTGCACTCAGATCGCCCCGTCAACTGATCCACAATGAGAATGGAATCTCCAAAAATTTCGACTACATCAGCTCTGACTTCCCTTAATAATTGGATGCCTTTCAGAACGGCTCGATATTCCGCCTGGTTATTAGTTGCGGAGGTTTCTATCGGTAGAGAGAAATTATAACTTGCCCCCCGAGGCGACACAAGAACAATGCCGATTCCTGATCCGACCCCACATGAAGAACCATCAAAATATAGAGTCCATGGAACTGGTTCAACAGTGGCGATTTCTGGTCCACAATGCTGAACTACGAAATCGGCCATCACTTGACCTTTGACGGCTTTGGCCGATTCGTACCTTAAGTCGAATTCTGACAAAGCTAGGATCCATTTCCCAATCCGTCCTTTCAAAATCGGCAACGATAGCATATATTTCACCACATCATCCTTGCACACGACTATGCATTCTGCCGATAACAAATAGTGCCTGAGCTTGGTACATGAGAAGTATAAACACAAGCATAGTCGCTCCACCAAGGAATATCTTATTTCGGCATCTAAGAGTCTTCTGCTGACGTAGTATACCACTCGTTCTTTCCCCTCAAACTCCTGTACCAACGCCGATCCAATAGCTTCTTCATCAGCCGATAAATATAACTTGAACGGCTTACCAGGCTGTGGTGGAACCAATACCGGAGGTGAAACCAGATACTGCTTGATATTCTCCAGTGCCTTGCGTTGTCCTTCTCCCCATATGAATTCCTGGTCGGGCTTTAATTTCAACAGAGGGGTAAAAGCCTGAATACGTCCTGACAGGTTGGATATGAATCTTCTGATAAAATTGACCTTGCCGATGAGGGACTGTAGCTCAGTTTTATTTTGTGGGGCCACCACTTTGTTGATGGCGTCTATGGTCTTGCGGTTGACTTCTATCCCGCGCTCATGGACCATGAATCCTAAGAATTGCCCAGCCGATCCACCAAATGCACACTTGATTGGGTTCATCTTCAACCCATGCTTCCTTGTGCACTCCAGTACTTCTTGTAAATCGGCAAGATGATCTTGGTGACCTTTTGACTTGACCACAACGTCATCTATATAAATTTCCACCGATGAACCAATGAGCTTGTGGAAGATGTAATTCATGGCCCGTTGATACGTAGCGCCGGCGTTCTTCAACCCAAAAGTCATAACCACCCATTCAAATAAACCAAGATGACCTGGGCACCTGAAAGCCGTTTTCGAGATATCTTCTTCGGCCATTAATATCTGATTGTACCCTGCATTCCCATCCATGAAACTTATGACTTTGTGTCCTGCGGCAGCATCTACAAAGATATCGGCTGTTGGCATCGGATATCCATCCATTGGCGTAGCCTGATTTAAGTTCCTGAAATCGATGCACACACGTAACTTTCCATTCTTTTTGTATACGGGCACAATATTAGAAATCCATTCGGCGTAGCGGCACTGCCGAATAAATCCTGCTTCAATCAACTTTGTAATTTTAGCCTTTATATCAGGTAGAATCTTGGGGTTACACAGTCGTGCAGGTTGCTGATATGGCCGATATCCTAATTTTATAGGTAACCGGTGTTCAACAATAGACCGGTCTAGTCCAGGCATCTCATGATATTCCCAAGCAAAGCAATCCTTGAACTCTTTTAATAAACTTATCAATTTACATTTGTACTCAGGATCCAAATTAGCACTAATGTACGTCGGCCTTGATTTGCTGCTATCTCCCAAATCTACTATCTCCAATAAATCAGCCGACGTAAACCCATGCCCAAGCTTCCCATCTTCTCGGACGAGCTGATCCATTTATTCTGAATCTTCAGAGCCGACTGCTTGGAACGGCTGTAGACCAAAATCGGACACTTTCAGGAAATCAGTGTCCCACGTCCTGCCAGATATACATTTGACGTGCTCGCAGCTCCACTGTTGCGTGTCGGCCGCTGCAACGCTGTAGACGGAATCGGCAGTGACTACCTCTGTGCTGTCGCTGACCCATTGCACAAGGCATTGATGCATTGTAGATGGGACACAGCAGTTTGCGTGTATCCAGTCGCGACCAAGCAGCATGTTGTAGGACCCCTTGCCATTAATAACGAAAAAAGTGGTAGGGAGGGTCTTACTGCCGATGGTGAGGTCGACGCACAGCGCTCCGCGGGCGGGAGACACGTTGCCTTTGAAATCCTTCAGCATCATGTCCGTCTTGGTGAGGTCTTCATTGCCCTTGCCTAGATTGCGGAACATGGCATACGGCATGATGTTAACTGCAGCGCCTCCATCTACTAGTAATCTGGTGACGGGTCTTCCGTTGACATAGCCTTTGAGGAACAGCGCTTTAAGATGCCGTCGTTTTTCCTCTTCTGGTCTCTCAAACGTAGCCATCATCGGCTCCAACACTAGTTGTGCCATTTGTTCTTCCTCCGTTCTTGTTACTTTATCCCGATCATTGGGCGCCATGAACTCCATCGGCAGTATGAACACCATATCGATTTCGGCTGCCGATTCTTGGTTGTTTGCTTCTTGATCGTTTTTCTTTGGGCACCACACCCAAGACTTAACATTTCTTTTCTCTGGCACCTGCCTCTGTTCTTCTTCCTGATGCTCCCACTGGCGTAGGCGTTGGATCCTTCGCTTCTGGGATCTGGATAGGCCATCGGGACACCACCTGGGATTTGCTGGTTTGGCCGATGATCTGGCGTGTTCCCAATCTGGTTCTCTTCCTAGGGGATCTTCATCCGACACCCTGTCATCGGCCATCTCTTCCAACCGATCGTGCACGCTGATCCTGCCCCCCAGTCCATCCCGCTGGCCGATCTTGCTTTTTGACCGGTGGTACTGGTCAATTCTGCCCCCCAGCCGATCATGCACTGAAACGGGCTGTTCCTCTCGTCCGCGCAGATTTCTGCTAATCGGCTCTACTCCTCTGTCCCTAGAGTGTGGCTTCGGGCGATCGTTGCAGCTCAATCCGTTACACTCCGGACAGTTATCGGCAGACGGCAATCTGATGTCATTCTCGCAGCAATGGATGAAGAACGGACATTGCCAGTGATCTTCATGCCGGCGTATCATCTCTTCCTGGTATCTTGATTGTTCTTGCTGCTGCCGATACTTACTGAATAAGAACTGGGAGGTGACGGGCTTGCGTGGTCGTTCTAGCCCCCGCCTGTTCCTTTTGATTTCTTCCGTCGTGATCTGCCTCCTGGGATCGATGGCGCCGCCCCTTTTCGCCGATTCAGACGTCAGCACCTTGGTTTGACTTGAATTTCCTCCAGCGTTAACCATGTTGGCCGGGAAGGGATGCTGATCTATCTTCATCGGTTTCGCCGATTTAGCTGGAGTTTCAAATTTAAGCCTCCCCTGCTCGATGGCCGATTGTATCTGCTGACGGAAGACTTTGCATTCATTTGTATCATGAGATGTGGCGTTGTGCCACTTGCAGTATTTCATCTTCTTAAGTTGATCGGCCGAAGGGATAGTGTGATGCTGAGATAGCTTAATCTGTCCTTCCTGAAGCAATAAATCGAAAATTTTATCGGCCTTTGACGTGTCAAAGCCAAATGTTTCTGGCTCCTTCTTTCCAAAAGGGCATGATATCGGTTTTTTCCCTTTGACCCACTCTGCCAAGCCGATTTCCTCTTCCCCATCGGATTCAGATCCTTCCAAGTATGCCACCTTCTTTTGGAAGTTCCTCCGTTGTTCAAACGGTCGGACCTCTTGTCCTGACGATCGGTGGACGATTTGGCTCAGGCTTTCAAACTCTTGGGCAGCATATCTTTCTTTGATTTGTGGCAAGAGGCCTTGGAAAGCGATATCGGCCAATTGTGCATCGGTCAGAGCCAGACTGTAGCATTTGTTCCTGACTTCTCTGAACCTCTGTATATATCCCATCACCGGTTCATCGCTCCTCTGCCTGAGGCTGGTCAAATCCGAGAGCTTCATCTCGTGTACTCCTGCATAGAAGTACTTGTGGAACTGTTTCTCCAGATCGGCCCACGTAACAATAGAATTTGGCGGCAAGGTGGTGAACCACTGGAAGGCCGATCTGGACAGAGACGACGAAAACAAACGCACCCTCAGAGCATCTTGCGTGGCAGCCTCCCCGCACTGGATGATGAATCGGTTGATATGCTCCACAGTGGATGTATCGTCTGTCCCTGAAAACTTGGTGAAATCCGGAACTTAGTAGCGGTGTGGGAACGGCAGCAAGTCATAGGCCGATGGATATGGCGTCTTGTAGGTGTTAGTTTGCACTTTTGGCTTCAATCCAAACTGGTCCTGGATTACTTCTGCTATTCTTGCCGTCTAGTCCACCTGCTGCTGATGAACAGCTGTTCGCGGTGCGGGCATGTGCTGAAGAGCTGGCACGGCTGGGTGATGAATCGGCGAACTTTGCTGAGCGGCCGATAGTTGATGGCGAAGTGAGTCCGCCCCCCCATCGTATGTCATCGTTGGCGCCGTGCCTCTGAATGCTTCTACAGCGTTTGCCCCCCTGCCGATTTCTGATGAGATCAGCTGATACTAGGGGGCCGTCGGCCGGACGGCCGATTGGTGTGGCACCTGGGTTGAATAACTCCCGTATCCGTTCGTTGGCTCGGGAAAATACGTCGTCGCCGATGTTCCCCAAGGTACTGAGCTTGTGGGCAGCAATTGCACAGAAGCAATCTAGACGGGTTGAAGCGGTGTCTGTGATGGGAGACATGGTGCACCGCTGTATCTTGGAGATGCTGGGAGTAATGGAGAGTTGTACCCCTCGCGTTGCGTCAATATCGGCTGAGGAGCCGATTGGGACGTGTATGGTAAGCTTCTGGCTGGCAGAGTTGTTGGCGGGGCATATGCTGGTCCCTGATAGCCTTGGACTGCTCCGCTGGCCAGAGAGCAAACGACGGCGTTATACACCGTGTTGGTCATCACTGAGGATTGGTCAATGAATGCCTGATAAACGGATTGTTGGATCATCTCTGACATCTTGCCCGAGTCCTCAGCAATGGTGATGTGGCGGGGAACTAGAATAGGAGCCTTCTTGACAGCCTCCCCGCTTCTGGTACGACTGAACGACTGGAGGTACATCTTCTTGTAATCTTCTAGATTTTTGGCCAATTCTTCCCTCTGGTCGTCCTTGAGATCCGCTTCTGTGACCTCAATGATGTTGCTGTCGGAGATTTCTGCGTTCCTCGACATATCAGATCTTGGATTGGTCCCACTGGGCGTGCCAAAAGTGTGTTGGCGCTAAAATTGGCCGGATAGGAATCGGCCGATGGTCTTCAGCGTCGGGCACACGACCCGGGAGAATCTGCTTAGCTCCTGTTCGGGTTATCGCCCTGGTACGGTTCGTGCGGTGTGCCAGTCAATCTGACCTGTTGATTGACAAGGAAATAAAGTATTAAATTCCAGGCGCCTCGATCAGCTGGAGTTCCGATCTGTCCTGAGGAGCGCGTCGGCGGCGAATCGGCCGATTTGCTGTAGAGATGATCGGCTATGGATCAGCCGATAATCGTGTAGTAATTGTAAAGAAAACTGCGGGAGTGATCTAAACGATTACTACAGAGACAACGCTTGAAATAGATCTAATCGGCTGTAAGATGATGAATCGAAGAAGAATAACGACGAAGCCGATTACTCTGATCTCAAGCTGGATAACTGGTGATAATACTAGAATAATAGGTAAAACTTGCAATTCTAGTAAATATCGATAACTGGTGAATAAATCCAAACGAAACCACAGCGATGCACCCGTAGTTAAAGCTTGGATATTACTCGATAAGCGGAACCTAACAATTGGCCGGAGATCAGGTTGATGCAGCCCTGCCACTCCGTACGAACTCGTGAAAGAAGAAAAATATTGGCGAAGTCGCCGGCTTGAAAGTAAATTGCTGGAAAAGTAGAAGTATTGTTGTTGATTGATGTGTTGATTCTTTTGCAAGACCCTGACGACTCCTATTTATACCCTAAAACTAGGATTCCTAGTCGATAACGACTTGTTACAATCTTATTAAAAAACAGGAAAATTATCATACCTATAATAACTTTTAAAGGAAACGGACTCCCGCAGAATCTTCCGCCGCCGTCCCCTAATCAGATCAGGATTCTTTTCAATTGCTCCTTGACCGACTTAGCATTGCCCTGTTGACCAACTTTTGACCAAGACCCTCCGAAATAATTCTATCCTGGTGGCGCAAGTTGTATCACCAATCGGCCGATTTTCAACTGTTACCTCAATCGGCCGATTCCTTACTGTAGCCTTCAGATCTGCCGCATCGGCCAATCTTCTCCTCCTGACGCCAATTCAACACGTGTCAAAATCCGGCGTCAACAGTTGTCTCTTATGTTTTAGAGAAGCTGCAAAGTCCATCCAAGAAGGTTGCAGCTTAGCAATAATGCTTCCACCCACAAACTTGTCGGGCAACTCGCACTTAAAGCCTTCGAGTTCTTTTGCCAATGACCGAATTTCATGAACTTGTTCCACTACTGGATGGTCATCAACCATATTGTAGTCGCAAAAATGTTCCATGGCATACAACTCACTACCAGCATCAGAAGCACCGAACTTGGCCTCAAGTGCATCCCAAAGCTCCATGGCATACACCTCACTACCATCCTCAGAAACACCGAACAAAGCCTCAAACGCTCTCTCCTCCTCGAGAGTTAGTGGCCCTATGGGCTTGCCACCGACAATCATAGCCATCAACCAAAGAATCATCCGCTCGCACCAATATTTGGTTTGAGCGTAGAAGCAAAGCCAGATACCGTAAGGCTATTAACACGAACAGATTTTTCAATTATTAGAAAACTAGGCATTTTACTATACATTTAATTCTGAAGATTACAAAGTAATTCATGATTTTTTTTCTATTGATCTTATGACAAAGCATGCGCAAGTGTTCATGATTAAATCCCTATTTAACACAAACAAAAACAACCAGAGAATGTTGAGAGTGTACCCTTGGGCGGGGTCGGTGCCAGGGGCACCACATGCGCTGTTACCAACTGGAGTAGACATACTCGGTTGGCCTTAGTCGATGTAGTTGATCTAACTTGATGCAATGATGAGTGGATGCAGTGAAGATTCTCGGGCAATGTTATGAACGTAGAAGTAGTCGTACGAGAGGAAGCGAGTAGTTACCTATACCGAGCAGGATCACCAAGATGGGCATGGTTCCGGAGGCCCGCTCATGCAAGTCTCTATGCGTGTAGAGCCTTGCGATAGAAATGCCAAATGTAGTAGTAGCAGAGGAAGAAGATGTGTCTCTCTTGCGCAAGCGAAGAGGAGAAGAGCTACCCCTTATATAGGCGTGCATGGAGGGAGGAGAGAATGAACCTGGACATTGTTAATATGCGCCATCAGTTACTAGTAATGGATGAGTAGTAAATATCATCAATTATTGACAACAGTCAAGACTTAATTGCTGTTTAATTAAGTTTTTAATTGAGTCATTAATCCTCATTAATAGCTCTAATTGAGCAATCCAACAGGGACCACCGCCCGACGAGCAGCAGCCAACCGCCTTGACTCCACGCGCTCGCTGGCGTGGGCGGCAGCTCCCCTATCCTCTGTTAGGAATAAACCACGCCATGGTGTGTTCTGGGCGTGTGTGTGTGTTAGTCCACTGTCCAGGACGCGTGCAAGTGCAGAGCGTTGATGTGGTCACGTTCTGGCACTGCCCATTGGTCTGTGTCACATGCGTTAGTTCGTTTGCGTGTGTAAGCAGTCAAGACGCGAGCGTACGTTGCGGGAGTGCGCCTTAAGCTCTGCATGGAGGATCGGGTCTCGCGGAAAAGCGAGTGGCTCACGAACGAGTGCAGGTCGGGTCGTCGGGCTTCAAGCGTGTGCGCGCGTGAAGGTAGCAGATGTGGGTGCGTGGGCGCCGTTGTTATAATGCTACTGCAGACGATGTGTTCGATGGCAGGAGTAGTGTATCTGTTATCAGGAATAACCAAAATACAGGCGTTCGTCACCACAAACTGAGTCTCTTCTCTGTGTTTTTGAGCTGCTGCTCTTTCCTAGCGTGTGTAGTAAGGAAGCGAGTCCTGGGCATCGCCAACATCCTCGCTCTGAAGCGGAGGAACTCCAAGCGCACATGCACGCGCAAGCATTCCCTGTGACCAACGACGTCAAGAACTCCAACCTTGTCATCGGAGTTGGAGTATTCGTTTATAGGTTGAAGTCATTAAGGTCACCGTCACCACACTCCACCATAAATGCAGCAAACTAAGATGACAAAGTGTATGTCAACGATCGCAATTGTTTTTCCTATCTAAATTCAATCTCCGATTCGATTTTCTTCTTCATTCTTCGCCATTTTGTTTGCTTCATCGGCGTGGGACAATATTGCAATTTTATCGTGAAGCTAGCATCAATTCTGAATTTGTGGCAAGGCAATGTACAGCGGTGCTTGATGGATTTTGGTCGTACTTTTGACTCATGGTCAAAACACTTTCTTATTGCTGCTGATTCTTTTTCAATTCATTTTTCCTATTCCTATTCTAGTATTTATGAGTATTTGGGCTCGATTTAATGTAGAAAAAAAATATCTTGACTAGGAGTTGTGAGTTTTGCTGTGAAACATGAAACTTTTCGGTTCTCCTTCACCTTGATTCGTGCTTACCATTCTGTTCATGTTGATTAGAGATACATATATGGGATGATCAAGACAGATGCATGATTCTTGTGCATTGGGAATCCTTTAATAGTGGTGGCTAGCACACAACTCTAGGTGCATTTAATTAGATGGAAGCTTTGACCAAATCCCAGAACATGCTGTGTAGGGGTGCAAATTGGTGATCCTTAGGTGCACCTCCAACCCTTTTAAAGAAGTATTACAAATATTTAAACTAAAAAGGGTTGGAGGTGCACCTAAGGATCATTAATTCACACCCCTAATGCTGTGCCGTTCCTATGCAACTTGCGGAGAAAGTTTAGCAAAGATTACAAGATGCAAACCCAATGTTGATATGTGAAACATTATGTTTGCAAAATCTGCTTGGTCTAAAAAACTTGCATATATTCCCATATCAAAAGCAATTGCATAGTGATTAGAGTTTTTCCAAACGACTGTCTGATGCATAATATGGTCACATTTAGGGGAGATAAGATTTCAGTTTTATATGGAAAATTTTCAATGGAAGTTCAGAATCTGTTTCATTATATTGAGGGGCGGTAGGTACAGATTAATTTTCTCGCATGATATGGTTCACCTCTCGTCCTCTCCCACCAACATACAGAATCCTTCTTTCCATTGCTCTTTGAATGGCTGTTAGACTAGGAGAAATCTCTCAGACAAAGTACATTGTAAATCTACACAGGGCAACAGCTACATCTCCATTCTAATTAAATTTTAAATTTCTCAAGCAGAGTTGCAACAGGATGGTTACCGAACACAAGAAGTTACTCGGAAAGTGAAACAAGCAGCCAGAATGTGGAACCAGCAGATGCAGCTGTGAATGACCATGCCATGGATGCTAGGGTGACAGAAACCTTGTACCGGCTGCATGAGAGATACGGGTTCACCCTGCAGAATTCGACGTCTATCGCAAGAAGAATGGCCACAGCGGTAGCGGAAGAAGCTGCTGCCAATGAGCCGATTGCCAAGATCTGTAGCGAACATACCCACATCATTAATAGTTTGAGGAAGAAAGAGTAGAGCAATATGGCATTGCAGAGTTCATTAAGCCACAGATGCGGTGGTAGGGTGAAAAAATTAGTTTCATTTTGTAATTATATCCCTCCTTGTTACTCAAAAAAATTTTGCCCCTGCTTGTCTAAAACAAAAGGATGCTGCGAAACAAAATGGATTTTGGTAACCATCTTGGTTACAGCACAACAAAAAGGTTCATTTTATTTATGCTTGATATATGATCTTGAGTGTTGTTTTGAGTTTCGACACTACTGCGATGGCATATATACTAATATAAGAAAAGAATATGACTCTGTTTTTTATGTCTACATATTTTTTGCACACGCAGAACTTTTATTTTTCACCTTTGGTTAGTGTGATAGTTCATGATGATTTTGTATGCTGCTAGCAGAACATACAAAAATGGGATGGATTGGCAGGAAAACATGCTTATTTCCCTCTCCAATATATATACGTGTGTATGGGCTATTGGGAGGAAATCATTCTACCCAAAGAAGGCCTGAACACAAATTTTTGTGTGTTTTGCAACTTTTGAATAGGATATGGTTGCATCATGAACGATCACTAAGGATGCAAGTGGGTACCCACTGGTGTTTTTTGGATCAGCTAATTAATTATGATGGCATGCCACTCTAGTTCATTTCTCCCTCCAAATTATTTGCACGGAATATCATTCTAGTTCATTTTATCAACTTTTTAGGTCGACCCAATGACCTAAAATATATATAACTTGCATCCCTAACAACCACCCAATCTAGCGGTTTTAGAAAAATTTAAATAGAAGTGAGAACATTTGAAGAGTCAAAAGCAAACGACTTACCCAGTCACCTATAACATACTTCCATAAATTCCCAGTGCTGTGAAGGTCCCAGTTAATCTTCAAAGAATGGGTATCAATACAAACAAGGATGAAACTCCAAATAAGCTGCAGGGTCATTTGAAGAACCAAGTAACTGGAAAATAAAATAATGATAGATCAGGATAGGTGATCCTCAGAAGGCATATATGATGTCAAGGATTTATATATATTAAACAAAGCACATGGTGAAGCAATGTTGAACAATAATAATACATCAAAGCCATCATCAAATATCTCATCTATGTACTGTGCTTAGCGAAACAATAATTCTATTATTATATAGCTGACAATGGTAAATATTGTCCTTCACATTCTTTTTTCATGGTGCAGGTCTATCATTGTGCAATGTGCAGTAGTCCAGTACTCCTGTCCAGCTGTTGAAACTAAAAATCCCAATTTAAAGACTACATTCCATCACCCATCAGCGTTTCTTGCTCACTTCAGTTGCCAGAATGCCAAGCTATACTGAGATGCAACCCCGAAACAGCCGAATGTCAAACATATGAAATGAAAGTCTGGGGGAAAAAGTAACTTAATTGAAAGGGAAGAAAAGGGAACTCAATCTCACAGATGAAAACTATTAGTGGCCAAAAAACAAAATAAAAACTACAAAACATAAATGCATGCATCCAAAACCAACCTCGTGAAGGCCCAATGTTTTTTTTAACGAACTGGCATGAGATTGTGCTGAAGGCCCAAAGACTAGTAATCTAAAAATTTTAATCCAAAAGCATAATAGTAGGAAGGATGAATTTTTTGCCATATCATTGGTTAACATTTTAATTTGCTAGCGAAGGTCTAAAAGTTCCACTCAGGAAGAAGAAATAAAAAGCTTCAAATTGCATCTTCAGCCACCAAATTCAGCATGCATATGCTACCTCAAACCCAGTAGTACACTTAAGAAAGAAAAAGGAAACTGGAAAGAAAAAACAGAAGCACATTCTGCCTTTATCTCGAGGTACCATTGTCAGACTAAATTGCAAGAAACGATGGCTAGACAAAACAAGAGAGCTCACAATTGTTTTACCCAAACGAAAGAGGCAGTTTGAGGCGTTACCAGAAGGCGCTGTAGTTGGAGAAGCCATAAGCGGAGAGAATGGCTGCTAGAGAGCCGGCAGCGCAGACGAACTGCAACACCCGCAGCGCCAAGCCGCCCAGCGTCCCGGGGCTCCCCATTATGTCCTTCATCTCTTCTCCTAGTAGCTAACGAGAGTTCCTGCACCACGCCTTCTGTGGCTGTAGCTGGTTGGCCGGAGCCGCGGAGGATGCTTGTGAGTTCTGCAGGAAACGTACCAGGCCGGGGAGAAGAAAGCCCTCCTTCACGCGTGAACCCGCTCTGCCTCCTACAGTGGAGTGTACTGGCCGCTGGGAAATGTTAAAGGAGCTAGCGAGGAACTGGAATGAGCCTGGGAGAGACCATGTGTGCTTTTTGTGCGCTTTTCACTGGTGGAGGGCCATCAATAAATAATGGCTTGTTGTTGGGATCACCTGCCCGGTGAAAACTCGTCGTGCTCGGTGCTTCTTTACTGGCTCTTCGATCTTACTTGGACGGCTTGGACGATGGGCAAAAAAGGATGTGCTGTTTTTTTCTCATGGCTTTAGCTTTAAGATGGATGGAGTAATCAGCAAAAACTTCTGCTTACTGGTCTGTCACATGTAGGTAACAAACAGCTTCCTTTTTTAATCCATGACGGCATTGATTACCAGAGTGTAGACGAGTTTGAATTGAAAGAACGTCACTCCTCTTCATAAAAAGTAAATTTCTCATATGCCCTGCACCTCCCCATATATAGTTAAATAAAGAAGCTAGTAGTGTACCAAATCAACCAGCATGTGTTTTTCTTAATGAAACCAATAAGTGCATTAACTGTGAGAAGTGAGTCAAATTGAGATTATTAAACTATCCACAAACCAACTCCTACATTTTTTCTTTTTTATTCATTTGTGATCTTTTTCCTATTATATCTTCTATGTTTATTCATTATTCTACGCCCACGATCTATATTTTCACCTCTGAATATACGGATGCACTAAATCACAGTAGCATGGTCCAATTGGATGTGTTGACATCCATCAACTCAACCAAAAACCATAATAGATTTGGGGTCCTTAAAACAGATACATTCCAAAAGGTAGGAGCTAGGTCTCAGTCATAGATCTACTTCAAGATCAACACCATTAATAGGAATAGTGTCAAATGCACAATTGATACACAAACATACAGGTGGGTGCACTTAGATATATCATCTCTTCGATTGCTCATTTGGGTATACTAATTTGGTAGGTGGGTTTAGATTGGTCATCAAGGTGACACGCTAGCAAAAAAAACACCATGATAGCAGCTAGTAGGGGTTAAGTTAGCATGTTAGCGCGTTCTGAAAATGATCGTGCTCATCATCTTTACTGTATAGTACCTATCATTGTCACCTAAAACGCATATAATCCTCGAACCCCTACTCAAGCCACCTAAAATGCATATAATCATACAATCCTTAAATTCAACAACTCTGCACGCCTCAACGTCCCACGCACAGTGTCGCGTTGAGGATGGAGTAGGAAGTACGACGTCGATACACAGCCCAATGTCTCTGCACAG
Source organism: Panicum miliaceum (assembly GCA_032594955.1). Taxonomy (NCBI): domain Eukaryota; kingdom Viridiplantae; phylum Streptophyta; class Magnoliopsida; order Poales; family Poaceae; genus Panicum; species Panicum miliaceum. The sequence continues at coordinate 25,757,242 of CM064066.1, read as the reverse complement.
GGTGTGACACAGCTTCACAAACTATTCCGTGATGTGTGCCATCCTATATGGGTTTCTCGTGGCCGTGGATGAGCGAGATATGTCATTGAACGCCACACTTTGCAGGAAGCTCCATGCGCTTTGCCGGGTGCGGCCATGTCACCGCACTCCCGCATCTATTTATCGGTAGCTCCTCAATAGCGCCACTAGATAGGATACGGTTTTCATCTACACCGTCTACATTGTTGCGTTCGGTACACCCATACACCTGTGTTTAGGGATGTAAATTGTACATAGGATACGGACGAATATCACTTATATCATATTTGTTTTCGGAAACAGAGTCGAACACAGATACCTATGGGATATAGATATGAATATGGATTATCTTGGTGATGGATTTGGTGATGCTCTCCCGACACTAACCGAACCATGCCATTGTTACGTGTGTAGCATAAAGGGTAACGGCTAGTTCTTTGGAGTTGGTCTATATATACATTATATATACATGTTCACCTCCTCCAAGAAATCTCTCTTGGTACCAGAAAAGTCTCATACTCATATTTGGGAGTCAAGGGCAAGTGAAGCACTAAATAAAGGGATTTTGCAAGTTGCTTAATTTAAGAGAGCAGCAAGTGTGATCCATCAATCTCTTGATCTTGTGCAGGTCAAGTAAGTTCTTTGCTTGTTACTCTTGGTGATCGGCATCACCTAAACGGCTTGTTGGTGGTGTTCTTGGTGAGCTCTTAAGGAGGTGTCTTGTGAGAAGATCCATGAAGGGTCTGCTCGGTTTGGAATCTGTCAATCCGGAGTTGGAGAATGGGTATTCACTATAGAGCGCTTTGTCAGATTCGGGCTCATGGGACTACGCACATGGCCTACATCTTACAGAATAAGGGGTGGGACATGGCCCACGCCCTACACTAGTTGTAACTGTGGCAGAACCGTCCGAATTAATCCGGCTTAAGTGCACTAACCATTATCATAGAGGCAATCTAGGCTAACACGCACTTAAAACGGAGTAAAACCATAGTCTGTTGGGTGACATTCCGATGCAACCACTGGAATTTCAATCGAAACAATGCATACATACAACCCACACGAAGGTGAGCCTAGACACTACAACAATCCACAAATTTTACTTCATAGAGTTCAACATGAATTATTATTACAAACCAAGTTTGAATTCATGCATAACCAAGTACTTTCAGAGTTTAATAGTGCAGCGGAAAATAAACGATAGTTCTAACGATGATACAAGATATCATGATGAAGTCCGCACATGACATCATTCAGAGTTAACATCGTTGGCCGGGGACGGATCCCATTCCACCGACCAACCAGGACGAAGAGTACACGGCCAAGTCAAACTAGCAACCATATCCTCAAAGGTCTCACCTGAAATAAAGCCACAAGTAAGGCTGAGTATACTAATACTCAGCAAGGCTTGCCCGACTAGTGGTATATACTTAGCCGACTCCTAGACATGCAAGGCTTTTAGCTGAGGGTTGTTTTTGCCAAAAAGCATCTAAGAGTGAGTCCTTGCTTTCAAGTTTTAGCATCAAGTTCTAGTTGATTAACCATTCTAGGTAAGCAACTATCCAGATCACACATGGTGGAAAATAATTAACTGAGCATCCAACCAGATTAATCATCATCATTATTCCTCTTCTTACTCTATGTGGTAAAAGGGTTAAACAGTCTCAATGACCGTGAGAAACGGATGATTCGAATCGAATTTCTTAACCTTGCAAGGGAAACCTAAACACACGTCTGTGGTTACTCACAGAGTTACACGTGCAACATTTCCCCTTTCTTCCCGGGTTGTGGATCAGGGCCACCCCCTTCGAGTACAGAGGTCCACGAACCACGGTACGGCGCCGGGCCATGGCTGCTCTTGCACTCACCATGTGCCCATGGGAACAAAGTCAAGAGGGTGAGGATATTGTCCACTCGCTGGTCCGATCAGGTACTTAAGCTTACCGATTACCATATTATTAGCATGTGGTTAGTACGTTAAAAAATTTAACCACCACCACCACACACCATGACCTTAGCATTTTCGCTAAACAGACGGGCCTCAATCATCAACAGGAATATCGTAACATAGCCCCGTCCGTCGACCTTATGATTCCAACATAGGTAAAACATGCAACTCCTATATCTCGCGAGTGATAGCAAATCACTCAACTTTTACCGGAGTCCTATTAGCATGGCAATCTAGCGACCGACACACACTAGTGTTCATATCATAGGCACTAGGATCATGCAACTAGGGTTTCAATCAACTCCTAAAATCTTAATGCACAATACCATATATAAATAAAAGTTGCATAAGTTTAAAACTACGGGTTATGCTCCGGAGCTTGCCTTCTTGAGCAAAACTAGTCGGGGGTTCTTCCGAACTTTGGTTCGGGTCTTCAGTAACTTCAGTTAGATTAACTTGAGCTTCGCGCTGCTCACTCTCGGACTAGGGCACCAGCTCGTAGGTTCCGTCAGCGAGAGTCGTCGATTGTATATGAATGCATATGTATGAGTGGTTTTAATGGTACAAGATAAATAACTATTTCACTGTAAAGTTGTAATTCATCAAAACTCAAGTTAAGTTGTAAAGCACTTCATTTCCTTTTCCTTGGGCAGTCATTTATCGAGTACTTATCTTATCTAGATTAACTAACTTCATTAAGGAACTGAGTGGTTTTGTCCTTCCATAAACAGCTATTTTTCAAAAGTAAGCATGGATTAAAACAAAACTACTCGTAGAGGTAGTTTCTGGTGTTGAGATTTTTATGCAGAGCACAAAACTTAAGTACAAACCCACTGTAAAATTTTTAGCCATTTTCATTCAGCAGATTAATCTTGAAAAATGCATTAAATAGCTATTGCTAGGATCAAGATCTATCTATACAGAACAAACCATGCAAGAACTGATGCTCAACATTTTACTAAGTACTCCTAAACTTATGGTGAGTCTACTGTAAATTTTTCAGGTTTAAGTGTGCAAGATACAGAGCATAGAAAATAAGTCAAGATGCATCTACATTAATCAAGATTTGTTTCTACAAGTAGTTCCACCAAGTTTCTGTGTCTTAAACTTTTCGAACATGATAATCTACTCAAAGGTAGTCTCTGGTTAAAATTTCATATTTTTCTAAGCAACAGAACTAGTTACTTTGATTTAATGTAATTTTTCTTAACAAAAATTTATGAGCAAATTAGAATGGAGTAAAAAGTTCCAAAATTTGTCCATAGCATTTATATGTCAAGTTTACTCTACTGTAAAAGTTTCAATAATAAAATATCTGTAGAAATAGCATGAAGAAATAACTCTAGCAAAATAGCACATCAAAAAAGAAACCACAAAAACTACTCGTAGGGACATGTTCTAGCCTTGAAATTTTTACACAAGTTTGAACAAGTAGAGACTAGTTTACATTCCAAAAATCATTCACAGTAATTTCCTAGATCAAGAGATACATCTATGGGCTATTTAAAACAAGATTCATTTTAGACCAAGTTATAGTTTGTAACTAGTAATCCATCTGTACAAAAGTAGTCGGATTCATCAAGAGGGTCACAATAAATTTTAGTTTGCATTTTTCTGATTTTTCTAAGATTTTAGATTGATTTTACAAGTGACAGCCTTTTGAAACAAAAAGTACTCGGGTTCTCGCAAATAGGTCCCTGGATCTAGCAGAAAGGACCCTAAAAAGAACTTCGCTAGTGCAATGTAGTCCCAGGGTGGGGCTGCCATGGTTGGCTGTCAAATCCCGGCGAGGAAACTAGTTGGCGGCAAGGGAAAAGGGGTGGGGAAGCACGAGGAGGTCGAGGGAAACCTGTAGGTGTGCTCGGTTGGGGCTGGGGTGGCCGGAACCTTCTGCGGAAGTCTTCGCGGTCACGCAAAAGCTCACCGACTCAGAGATGGAGATCTCCAGCTAGAGGCACGGCTAGTCGAGGGTAAAACCCAACCCCAGCGATGTCGGAATCAAGGCCATCCAGCTCCAAGAAGGCAACTCGTCCAAGACTACTTTGATCGGAGGTGGCTTGAGTGACAAATAGGAAAGCGCGCTTGTCAGCTTCCTTAGGGCTAACCGCGACATATTCGCGTGGAAACCAGCTGTCAGGGGGAAATATTAACGACCTCCTAATGACCGTTAAAACAACAATCATGAAGGCCCAGGCCCACCTGCGGCAAAGGCGGCCGCCGTTGGCGTAACATGGGAGGGGAGCGCCCCGCTCCGCCTCGCCCGACCAAGTGCCTCGGGGTCGGACGCTCCCGACCCCTCGGCGGCCAGACTCCGCCTCGCCTGACTAAGTGCCTAGGGGTCGGACGCTCCTGACCCCTCGATGGCCAGACTCCGCCTCGCCCGACCAAGTGCCTCGGGGTCGGGAGCGCCCGACCCCTCGCCACAAGGCTCCGCCTCGCCCGACCCGGGGCGTAGGGGGTCGGACTCACCCGGGCCCACAAGGCGAGTATCTGCCTCGGGCGCAGACTAGAAGATAGGAGTGCGTTTCTCGTGGGCCCCTGCCGATCTCACCATAAATGCGCCGCGGCTCTGGCGCGCAGAAAGGTGCCCGCGCCCCCGACGTGACCCCCCACGAGTACCCAAGCACGACCGCCCAGCACAGGCTACAGTGGCCGCAGCTTTCCCCGATTCGCTACAGGGCATTCATGGCCTGCGCCGCCCGGCACAGGAGGAAGCCCCGCCCGTCCTCGCGCCCCGCGCATCCGGCGACAGAGACACGACGTCCGTGTCCCACGGGCCATCAGCAAGGTAACAGGACCCTGGGACCGCGGCGCCTTCCCCAACGGGCACGGATGCCACGACCGAACACCATCATCATGCCTGGCGGCGACGGCCACCAGGGAAATCGTCGATAGGATCCGGAGGCAGCCGTCCTCTTCCGGTGGACGCGCTGACAGGAGCCGAAGGCCAAAGCAGGGGGCGGCGACCCGGGGACTTGGTCCTTCCCCTTGTATTCTTTATTTTACTTTCTCCTCACGCCTGGCTCATCTATAACCCCGAGCTTTCCTTGCGCTATAAAAGGAAGACGGGGAGCCCTAAGATAGGGGCCTCTGAGTCTTGGACGGACTCTCTCTTCTCCGGCAAGGAGAACACACACACACACTCACCATTAGAGCACCAGTGCACACCCAAGAGACTTGAGACCAGCTCCCTCTCTCGCCCTCCTGTAACCCCTACTACAGACCCCGCGTGGGCAACACGAGCAGCTCCTCATACTGGACATAGGGCTTCTCCTTGCCCGAACAAGTCTAAACCCCGTGTCTCCCACGCAACCAACCGAAGCCTTACGCGCATAAAAGAAATTTACTAGTCCTAGTCCAGATCTGCTAATCTTGACAACGACAGTTGGCGCGCCAGGTAGGGGACCTTTGCGCGTACTTCACCAGCTTCAGATGGCCAACCACGACGCCAGCTTCGCTCCGGGCTCCCTGGTCCGCTTCGGGAGTCTGGACTTCCTCGCCACCGGGGAGAAGATCGAGTTGATCCCTCTCCTTGTCTTGCCCGCTCGCCTCATCATCTCCGACTCCGCCGCCGGGATGGTGGCAAGCGGCCGGGCGCGCGCCGAGTGGCCTCCTTCGGAGGGGTGGCTCTTCGGGCTGCGCAATGCCGTGGCGACCTACGGTCGTCCCCTGGCGCGGTCCATGACCGTGCCGCCCGCGAGCAACAAGCTCGCGGGCGTGGCGAGGATGACCTCCTACGCCGGCTCCAACAACGGGAGCCACCACCCCTCGCGCGAGTGCTTCATGGCTGACGTGCACTCCAAGGGATCCAATGACGACGGCGCCCGAGGGAGGTAGCGGACTCCCCCACCGCGCGCCGCGGCTACGACTGGAGCCCTTGCCCGGGTCCCGGTGCTACCACGACAGCCAGAGGCGCGCGCGGCGCCCCGCCAGGAGGTCGACCGCCCCCACGACGAAGGCGGGCACGAAAGCGGGCGCACGACGTCCAGCAGCGCATTTGCGCCGACGAAGATCGCCATCAGCTCTTCGCCCGCGCCAGCCAAAACATCGCCGCAGCGGCGGCCCTACTCCGATGACTCCCCGAGCCGGCGACACCCGAGGAGCGTCAGGCGCACCGAGAGGTGCGCAACCTGCTCGAGTGCGCCACCGTCCAGCAGGCGGAAAGCTCCGCATCCCAGCAACACGGGCAAAACACCTGCAGGGCAGCGCCCACCGCACCCCCCGAGAGGCGGGGGGAGTCTGTCCACCAGCCTCCTCCTAGGGCGAACCAAGCTGCGCCCGCTTGACGGACACCGCCGCCCGCAGGAGGCGGGGCTCAGTCAATTCACCGGCGCGTCGGTCCGGTCCGCGACGCCCGCGACACCGTGGACATGCGGAGGTGCTCCCGTGCAGACAGGGAGGAGGGGGTGGACCACGGCTACCATGTCCACCGTGGCAGCCGCTAAGACAGCGAAGAAGACCGCAGCCCGAGCCCCGACCCGGCGGGGCCCCGGGCCTTCTCCGCGCGTATCCTGAACGCGTCGTTCCCGCCGCGCTTCAGGCAGCCAACGAACATGACCAAGTACTCCGGGGAGACGAATCCCGGGCTATGGCTCAGCGACTACTGGCTTGCATGTCGGGCCGGTGGGGCGGACGATGACCTATTCATCATCCGCAACCTTCCACTCTTTCTGGCCGACTCGACGCGAGCCAAGCTGGAACATATCCCTTCGTGTCGGATCCGCAGTTGGAATGACCTGAAGGAGATATTCGTGGGAAACTTCCAGGGCACGTACATGCGCCCTGGCAATTCCTGGGACCTCCGGAGCTGCCGCCAGGCGTCAGACGAGTCCCACCGAGACTACATCCGATTTTTCTCCAGGAAGCGCACCGAGCTCTCCAACATCGCGAACGCCGACGTCATAGGGGCTTTCCTGGCAGGAACTTCCTGCCGGCCTCTCGTCCACTAGCTCCTCAATATCGCCACCAGCTTCTCCTCGGGCGAAGAGGCCGTCGGAGAAATCTTCGACCGCTCCAAGGGCGAGGCAAAGCGGAAGGAGGACACCGACGAGGGCACCTCCAACCGTCAACAGAGGAAGAAGAACAAGCAACGGCGCGAGGCTCCCCTCGTGGCTGCTGTTGAGTGCAAGCGTGATGTGAACCCGCTAGGGTTTGTTCCCGATCTTTCGATGAGAGGCGGGGGATAACTCGATTTGAGATGCAGGCGACGTTCACGGCCCGACTACAGCCTTCCAAGGACGCTGCGCCTTAGCAACCGATACACCACCTCCAATGGCTGCCGCGATCTTGTGGAGCGCGACACCCGGCCACTAGGGCACCTGTCCTGCAAGCAATCGAAGAACCAGCAAGAACAAGTAGAACAAGCAACTCAATTGCAAATATGGAGATAATAACCAATCTGGAATCAACAAGGTGGGGTTCCGAATCGAGTAGAACGGATGGTCTAGTCGACACACGCGTCTACAAGGAAGTAGCAATGGCTAAACTTTCAACAAAACAAAAACCCCCCCAATCTGTTCATGGCGGCTCTAACCCTTATTAATACCTAGGAGGACGACCAAGAGGGTGTTTGAGTCGCACTCCAACCCTAGGACGCGTCCCTAATGGACCCGACTTGATACAAAGCCCATCGGGCCAAATTAAGATGTCGCAGCACCTTTAGCCAGAAAACCAGTCGGTAGTATTTTGGTCATTGCGGACGAATCAGGAGAGATATGGACTTGAGTCCGGATCCATATGAAACTAGACTTCATAAGCTTTCCACGAAGTACTTGAACGTCCCTATCCGAGTCCGTATGCGACCGTGGTGTCCGTCACAAGTTGGTGCTGTTCTGCAGTCCGAATCCAGCCTCCAAAACGTGTTGGACATGGACTCTTTCTTTCCTTGCACCAAAGGTGACGTGGTGGCCTGATGGAGAACATTGGGAAGACTTAGGCTTGGTCCCCAATCAACTTCTTTGGTCCTCCATACCTTCCATGTGTGTTTATTACATGTGGGTGTATCCATTCTGGTGATGTCCACATCATTCTCCCCTTCTTGGCTGCAAGTCGTCCTCGACTTGCTCCAACGGCATTCAAAGGTGCTTGCTTTGTTGTTGGAACATGGAGCGACGACTATGCTGCATGGGCACAACAAATAATGCTCCCGTTCTTCAGGCTGATCCTGTTGCATAAGAGAAAAACTAGAAAAACTTTGCAAGATATTATTAGTGTTAATGCAGCCCCCTATTTGCTCATGGTATTGTAGCCCAAAAGGATATTTCAGATTAGAACAGATATACACTTTATGCACCAAATATTCTCCTTTGATGTCATTTTTTCCAATTGCATGAAGCGAACAATGATTTAAACATGGCAAATTAGAATCTAATTGAACCTTCTCTTTTAGACAATTTAGATTACACTAGATTACACAGAATATTAAATTCAATATAACCCAAAGTATTTAAAGAAGACAACAATTTCAGTTCATCTTGTACACAAGTAATAGGATGAGAAGGATTATCTACAGCACACTCGTATGGTTCCAAACCAAAAATATCACACTTATTCATTAATTCTGGTATATGAGTAAAAGAAGTATTAGCACACAAGTCCTCTTTATCATAAGAAACAACAAGTAATTCATCTTGTGAAAAAGTTGAATCAGCAGCAGGTTCCACTATTCGTTGCTCTTTGTTAGCATGTAGAGTGGACAAAGTTTGGACACTATGAGTCACATCATTCTTGCAAGTATTCACAAATGAAAGAATTTCTTTTTCAGCATGGAGAGCAAGACAAAACAATTGACCAATATAGCAATAGGACTTGCCAATTAACAAGTTTCGAATTTCAGAATTGAGCCCTCTCATGAACCTATTCATAACATCTTCCATGCATTCATCCAATCCACCAAACATGACACAAATTTTAAAATCATGGTAGTATTGTTTCACAGTCCTACTACCCTGTTTTAATTTCTCTAGTTTGGTAAGCAAATGATCAACATAATATGCAGGAATATAGGCATCTCTAAAATGTATTTTGAATTCTTTCCAAGTTTGCGGAATAATGTTATGCCTACAAATATATTTCCATTCTAGCAAAGCATTTTCTGTTAAAATATTAGAGGCAATATAAATCATTTGTTTCTCCGACAGGTCATGCTCATCAAATTCATTATCTACTTTTAGCTCCCAATCAATGTAAGCTTTAGGATCAAACTCACCAGGATATAAAGGCAAGCATTGAATAATGTCCAGAATATTTTGTTGTTGTTTGCTCCGCTCAAAAATCACTGTATCACCTGTCATGATCAGTAGAAAACAAGAACACAAAAATAATATGTATCCTCCTGTCAACTACTAGAATGTGTCGGTTGTAATTCTCTCAAACTCAACTTGTTTAATACAAGCTCTTACCAGTTCTTACCAAGCAAAACAGGATGAGTCGGCAACCAACAAGTCAAGCACCTTGAAAGAAGTGTATCGGTGCCTTAGCAACAGAAAATTGTCAAGCTATAGTCGAGTATGTGGAGCTGTAGGTGGGCTGATCAAGGGAAAAATACTAGCACCACGTTAGTCAGAAAAGCAAGTTGAATAATTGTTCAACGGTGGTACTGTGCTGGTCCTAGCATAGACCATACTAGAGGCGCGAGCCTGGACACAAATGAAGTCACAAAGCACCAACCGAAACAGCAGGAACACAAAAGATGGATCAGCCCCTTTCTTCTTTTTCGTTTCTTTTCTTTTCTTTTCTGTTTTTTTTTCACTTTGTTTTCTTTTTTTTCTTCTTCTTTTTTTTTTGTAGAGGACTAAAATCCTTTGTTTGACAAACAACGCAACAGGATTACTGCATATAGCTGCTACCAACTCAGATTGACGAAACTTGTTTCACGCAGCCAGACGCACAAATCTCCAAGTCGATTCTGGAGCACTTAGATGGAGTTTGTGACCCAGGTCAGATCCGTTGGAAAGATCACGAGTTACGCTTTCCAGATTGTACTAAAACTCGCAAATCGGAGACCGGACACAGAAACAATGAAAGTTTTCTTCCACTGATGAATTGAAACTCCGAGACAAAAAGAGGTGACAAGAACTCGAAACTCTAAAGGACTAAACTAAGACCAGCAACACGACGCAACCGATGCAACCGAAAACTCAACAAGCCCTAACTAAGTAGTACCAGCAAAGGCTCAAAGGGTTTATAGGATTGCCGGCAAACTAATCTACCTTCTTTTTTGGTTTTTCTGGACTATAGGAAAAAAAATAGCAAAGATAAATCTCTCACCGATAAACCTTGCTCTGATTACCAACTGATGTGAACCCGCTAGGGTTTGTTCCCGATCTTTCGATGAGAGGCGGGGGATAACTCGATTTGAGATGGAGGCGACGTTCACGGCCCGACTACAGCCTTCCAAGGACGCTGCGCCTTAGCAACCGATACACCACCTCCAATGGCTGCCGCGATCTTGTGGAGCGCGACACCCGGCCACTAGGGCACCTGTCCTGCAAGCAATCGAAGAACCAGCAAGAACAAGTAGAACAAGCAACTCAATTGCAAATATGGAGATAATAACCAATCTGGAATCAACAAGGTGGGGTTCCGAATCGAGTAGAACGGATGGTCTAGTCGACACACGCGTCTACAAGGAAGTAGCAATGGCTAAACTTTCAACAAAACAAAAACCCCCCCAATCTGTTCATGGCGGCTCTAACCCTTATTAATACCTAGGAGGACGACCAAGAGGGTGTTTGAGTCGCACTCCAACCCTAGGACGCGTCCCTAATGGACCCGACTTGATACAAAGCCCATCGGGCCAAATTAAGATGTCGCAGCACCTTTAGCCAGAAAACCAGTCGGTAGTATTTTGGTCATTGCGGACGAATCAGGAGAGATATGGACTTGAGTCCGGATCCATATGAAACTAGACTTCATAAGCTTTCCACGAAGTACTTGAACGTCCCTATCCGAGTCCGTATGCGACCGTGGTGTCCGTCACAAGTTGGTGCTGTTCTGCAGTCCGAATCCAGCCTCCAAAACGTGTTGGACATGGACTCTTTCTTTCCTTGCACCAAAGGTGACGTGGTGGCCTGATGGAGAACATTGGGAAGACTTAGGCTTGGTCCCCAATCAACTTCTTTGGTCCTCCATACCTTCCATGTGTGTTTATTACATGTGGGTGTATCCATTCTGGTGATGTCCACATCAAAGCGGGGACAGCCGCCCCCGGAGGGCACCCCCGGCTTCTTCGACAAGCTGCTCGAGGAACCGTGCCCGAACCACGAGTTCCCCACGAAACACGCCTACAAAGACTGCAACCTCATGAAGAGGTATTTTGTAGGCAACCCGGTGAAGGGCGACCGGAGACGAAAGCCCGACGAGGAGAAAAAGGACGGCGAAGAGAAGGAAGACGGCTTCCCCAAGGTGGACAGCTGTTTCATGATCTTCAGCGGACCGGCGGCTTACGACTCCAAGCGCCGCCGAAAGCTGGAGCGCCGCGAGGTCTACGCGGCCAAGCCTGCAACACCGGCCTTCCTCGACTGGTCGGGATCTGCCATCACCTTCGACCAGTCCGACCACCCGGGGCGCGTCCTGCAGCCAGGATGCTACCCGCTCATCATCGATCCCGTCGTCGGCACGATGCGCCTAACCAAGGTGCTCATGGACGGAGGCAGCGGCCTCAACATCCTTTACGCCGAGACTCTCGACGCCATGGGGATGGACCGCTCCCGCCTCCACCCCACCAAGGCGCTGTTCCATGGCATCGTGCCGGGGAAACAGGCAATGCCTCTCGGGCAGATCGACCTGCCTGTCACTTTCGGGACTCTGTCCAACTACAAGAAGGAGATCCTCACCTTCGAGGTGGTGGGCTTCCATGGAACCTACCACGCCATCCTGGGGCAGCCGAGCTACGCCAAGTTCGTGGCCATCCCCAACTACACCTACCTCAAGCTCAACTGCCGGGGCCCAACGGGGTCATCTCGGTCGGCACGTCTTTCCTGAAGGCGTACAAGTGCGACGTAGAGTGCTGCGAATACGCCGCAGCCATCACCTTCGCGGAGGATCCGGCGGTCTAGCTCGCGGAGAGCGCCGAGGATCAGCCCGACTCCAAGCAGTCGGCCACCTCCTTCGAGGCCACCGAAGGCGTCAAGGAGGTCCCCCTCAACCCCAGCAGCTCCGATGGCTGGACCGTACGGATCGGCGCTACCCTATCTCCCAAATAGGAAGGTGCGCTCGTCGATTTCCTCCGCGCGAACAACGACATCTTCGCGTGGAAACCCTCGGACATGCCCGCCATTCCGAGGGAAGTCGCCGAGCACTCCTTGAACATCAAGGCCGGCTCCAAGCCAGTGAAGCAAGGTCTGCGCCGCTTCGATGAGGAGAGGCGCAAAGCCATCGGCGAGGAGGTCCAGAAGCTTTTGGCGGCCGGATTCATCAAGGAAGTGTACCACCCCGAGTGGCTAGCTAACCCTGTTCTTGTGCGAAAAAAGAACGGGAAATGGAGGATGTGTGTTGATTATACCGGTCTCAACAAGGCGTGCCCAAAGGATCCGTTTCCTTTGTCGCGCATAGACCAGATAGTCGACTCGACCGCTAGGTGCGAAATCCTCAGCTTCCTTGACGCGTATTCCGGCTACCATCAAATCATGATGAAAGAGTCCGACCAGCTCGCAACCTCTTTCATCACCCCCTTCTGCCCCTATTGGTACGTTAAGATGCCATTCGGCCTCAAAAACGCAGGGGCTACGTTCCAGCGATGCATGCTTAAGCGTTTCGGGGACCTCATCGGGTGGACCGTTGAGGCTTACGTCGATGACATCGTAGTCAAGTCCAAGAAGGGTGACCAGCTCATCCCCGACCTCGAACTAGCCTTCGAAAGGCTGAGTTACAAGCGCATCAAGCTCAATCCTGAAAAGTGCGTTTTCGGGGTTCCGAGGGGCATGCTGCTGGGTTTCATCATCTCCGTACGCGGCATCGAAGCCAATCCGGAGAAGATAGCGGCCATCAGCGACACGGGGCCGATTCGAAACATAAAGGGAGTTCAGCGCGTCGCGGGATGCCTGGCGGCCCTGAGCCGCTTCATCTTGCGCCTCGGCGAACGGGGGCTCCCTCTCTACCGACTCCTGAAGAAAACCGACCGCTTCGACTGGACCGCCGAGACCCAAGAGGCGCTTAACCGGACTCGAGCGTCGACTCAGGAGAGGTCGGCAACGCACCACCTGTCCCGGGCTCGGGCGCCGACCCAGGCGAGGTCGACGATGCTCCAAGTGTCCTGGACTCGGAGGCCGACCTCTCCGACCCCGAGATCATGGAGATCGATGCGAACCCAGCAGCGGGGCCCGACCCCCCGCCTGACTGGAGAGCCCCGTACCTCGACTATCTCATCGGCGAGATGCTCCCGGCGAACAAGACGGAGGCACGTAGGATTGCACGCCGCGCCAAATCCTTCGTCATCATTGACCAGGAGCTCTACAAGTGGAGCCACACCGGCATCCTCCAGCGCTGCATCCCGATCGAATAGGGAAAGGCGCTGATTCAGGACACCCACGCCGGAGCCTGCGGCCACCACGCTGCGCCAAGAACCCTCGTTGGAAACGCCTTCCAGCAGGGCTTCTACTGGTCGACGGCGGTCGTCGACGCCACCCACGTGGTCCGCACCTGCGAAGGGTGCCAATTCTTTGCGCGCCGAACTCATCTGCCCGCACAGGCGCTCCAGACCATCCCCATTACGTGGCCCTTCGCGGTCTGGGATCTGGACCTCGTCGGGCCCTTCAAGAAAGCGCCCAGGGGCTTCACCCACCTGCTTGTCGCCGTCGACAAGTTGTCCAAGTGGATCGAGGCACGACCGGTCGCGCAGATCAAGTTCGAGTAGGCGGTATAGTTCTTCACGGACATCATCCATCGCTTTGGAATCCCCAACTCCATCATCATGGACAACGGCACACAGTTCACCGGGAAGAAATTCCTCTAGTTCTGCGATGACCACCACATCCGAGTGGACTGGTCAGCCGTGGCGCACCCCCGCACGAATGGGCAGGTTGAACGAGCCAACGGCATGATACTCTAGGGTCTCAAACCACGGATCTTCGACCGCCTCAAAAAGTTCGGCAGCCGGTGGGTCGCGGAGCTCTCCGCGGTCCTATGGAGTCTAAGGACGACCCCCAGTAGGGCGACTGGCTTCTCCCTGTTCTTCATGGTCTACGGGTCCGAGGCAATCCTCCCCACCGACCTACAGTACGGATCGCCGAGGGTCAAGGTGTATGACGAACAAGGGAACCAGGCATCACTCAAAGACGCGCAAGACTAGCTCGATGAAGCGCCTGATGTGGCCCTGCTGCACTTGGCCAAGTACCAGCAGGCCTTACGACGATACCACAGTCGCAAGGTGCAAGGCCGAGCCTTCAACGTCGGCGACCTGGTGCTTCACCTCGTCCAGGACAACAGGGGTCGGCACAAGCTGACCCCTCCATGGGAAGGTCCCTTCATCGTCGCGCAAGTACTGCGGTCAGGCACGTACAAGCTGGCAACCCCTAACGGGCAGATCTTCGACAACGCCTAGAACATAGAACAGCTAAGACGCTTCTACCCTTAACTTTTGTTTCCAAGTTTGTACATACATACTTCTGCAACTTTTTAGTCCACGGAAAAAGGCAATTTTGAGTCGATCTCGTTCGAGTCTCGTCCCGAGCTCAGGGATATCCGACCCTGGCCTTGCCTCAGGGTCGCATATCCCTCGGGGGCTCTCAGGGGCTCCGGCCCAAGTCACTCGACGTCTTCTCAAAACACCTTTTCTCCGAACCGACCCTCTTCCTAAACGTTTGGGCGTGAAAAGGAGAGAGTGCGCAATCGACGCCCAGGCAAGATTGATCGGACTGCGAAAAAACCTACGCCCCAGCGGCTACGGTGCTCTCGCTCATCAGCGCTTACCGACGCATCCGACCCGCACTCTAAACTTTCCAAACCCAAAAAACAAGAAAGAGAATCAAAAACGTCTTTCGACAAATTATAGAAAAGGCCCCCGCGGCCATCACAAAAACAAGTTCAAAGTTAACTAACATATTTACATTTTGGGGTGTCCATGCCCGATGCAGCTAACGCCTCCCTGGGTCCTCCGGCGGGACGGCCTCATCCTCCAGAAGCTTCGCCAAGGCCTCCTTTGGGTTGAGCACCGACGCATCGATGTCGTCCAGCTCGGCCTCGGAGTAGCCGGAGGCGTATCCCGCGCTCATCCCGGCGAAGTTGATGCCGGAGTAGTGGGAGCCGAAGTCGCCGAAAGATCACCTCACGGCGATGTGAAGCGCCTCCCGAGCGATCTCGCGGGCCCGCCGGAACACCCCGAGGGTACGAGCCACCAACGAGCTCGTCCCTTCCCCCTGGACCACGCCGAGGCCGTCGCAGACAACACGGACCGCGTCCCGCAGGTTGCCGTGCTCGGCGCGCTCCGCGTCGAGGACCTCCCTCAGCCGGGCGAGTTCGTCTGCAAGGCCTGTCCAGAAAAACCCGCCAAATTAGAAACCATCACAACACCACAAAGGCAAAGAAAACAAGAAGAGCCTTACCCTCGGACCGAGCCTTCAGCTCACGCTCCCGGTCGAGCCCCTGGGCCATGGCGGTCTGAAGCCCCTGCACTTGCGCATGGAGCTGACCGACCTCCGCCCCGAGCTCGGCCACCAACTTCTCGGCCTCGTCCTTTCGGGCCGCCTCTGTGGCAGAACCACCTGAATTAATCCGGCTCAAGTGTATTAACCATCACCATTAAGGCATCCTCGGTTAACCTTACACTTCAAACGGAGTAATCCACTGGTCTGTCGGGTATAACCTCCCGATTCAACCACGGTGAACGGATCGAGCGCCGTACATACAAATGCTCATGCGACGATGAGCCCAGAGAATACCACATTCCAGCAATATTACATCATTAGCATAAGTAAATATTACAGACCAGGTTTTGAGTTTAGAAATCGAGTACTTCAATTAACATAAATAAGTTCTTCAGAATTAAGTTGCAGCGGAAATAAACAACGGGAACTACTCGACGATACAGGATGTGTCGATGAAGCCCGTACGAGACATCACTCGGCCTTATCTCCGTTGGACGGGGGCGTATCCCATTCCACCGACCAACCAGGGGGAAGAGTGCAGGGCCAAGTCAAGCTAGCAATCATGTCTTCGAAGGGCTCACCTGAAAACGAGTCACAAGCAAGACTGAGTATACTAATACTCAGCAAGACTTACCCGAGTAGTGGAATCTACTCCACCTACTCTAGACATGCCAGGCTTTTTGGCTCGGGGGTTTGTTTTGCCGAAAAAGCATCTACAAGTGGGTCCTTACTTTCAACTTTTAGCTCAAGATTCTAGTTTCGTTAGCCAGTCTAGATAAGCAGCTATCTAAAGCATACAGGGTGAAGCATTAAATTTTTCATCCAACCAGTTCATTCATCATCATTGTTCCTCTTCTTACTCTGTGGGTAAAAATGGTTAAGCAGTCTCAATAGCCGTGAGAAACGGACGATTCGAATCGAATTTCTTAACCTTGCAAGGGAAAACCCAAACACACGTCACGTGGTTACTCCCTAGAGTCACACGTGCAACTTTTCCCCTTTCTTTCCGGGTCGTGGATCGGGGCTACCCTCCGAGAGTACAAGAGTCCCACGCCACGGTTCGGCGCCGGGTCGTGACCACTCTCTGCACTCGCCATATGCACATGGGACCGAAGTTCAAAGGGTAGGATGCCGTCCCCTTGCCGGGCCAATCAGGTACCTAAGCTTACCGATTCCCATAATCTCGGCATGTGTTTAGTACGTTCAAAGACTTAACCATCACTACCACACCCTGCGGCCTTAGCATTTTTCACTAGACAGACGGGCCTCAATCGTAACCATCGTTACATAACCCATCCGTGTCCTTATGATTGCAGCGTGTAGTAGCCATTCAACTCCTATTTTCTCGCGAGTGACAGGAAATCACTCGACTTTTACCGGAGTCCTATTAGCACAGCGTTCTATCGAACCTTACATCTAGTTTTCAAGCAAGGGTTCCTGACATCATGCAACCAAGTTTTCATCCAACTCCTATAAACTTAATGCACAAGCAGAGAGTAATGAGTTGCATAATTTCGGAAAGAATGGGTTATGCTCCGGGGCTTGCCTTCGCAGTTCGCTTGGGGATCTTCCGAACTTGGGCTCGGGTCTTCAAAAGCTTCAGTTAGATTTGCTTGAGCTTCACGCTGCTCACTCTCGGACGCGGGCACCAGCTCGTAAGTTCCGTCGGCGAGAGTCGTCGATTCTACATGAATGCACAAGTTTAAGTCGTGGTAATGGTGCTTGATACGATTTAAGAGTAATTCCTACAAGGGATAGTTTCTGGTCATGAAATTTTGGATTTAGGCACATCAAGGAAAGATGTGTTTACTGTAAAATTTTCAGCCAATTTTATTTAACAGATTAATTATGAAAAATACATTACATAGTTGCTGTTAGATCCTTATTCTTTTTGTACAGAACAATTGGTGCAACAAATGAGTCTAAGATTTCTACAGAGCTCTCACTTAAGCATGCAGAACCTACTGTAATTTTTCTAGGATTTATCATGCAGTATTCAGAGCATAGAAAATATGACATTCTACACCTAGGCCATTCAAAGATTCATTTTTACAGGACCCTACACAGGGTTTTTGTCCATGGAACTTTTTACACAGCAACCTCTACCATAGTTTATCACCCAGTAAAAATTTGAGAATTTTCCAAGCTAAGATACTATTTTCTTGATTTAATGTATGTTATTAGCACATACATCAAATAAGTAGGTTACTGTGAGATAAAAAGTCTCCTAATTTTCCTCTGGCTTCTAGGTACCAATACATTAGCATAGGAAAAGTTTCAATGGGTGACTCACCACCTAACTGCCGGGATAAAACATTCTACTTACACATGAATTAAAACTAAGTTTAACAAACAGTAGAGCTAGAGATAGAATTTGGGCCTGATCTTTTTACACAGTCCTAAACATCAAGCAACAAATTCACTGCCAAAAATCTAGGGTCAGCATTGTTCTAGAACAGTGGGTACAAAATAAGTCCATTGAAGCTTCTATTTAATGTAGAGCAAAATATTTTGAGATACTGAGAAAACTTTTGTAACAAAAGTGGTAGAGTTTGTTCTGAGGATTCCAGAACAGTTGAGTTTGCATTTTTCTGAATTTTCTACGATTTTATACGAATTTTACAAGTTCACTGAATTTGAATCTAAGTTTGAAACTTTCTTTTACAACTAGGTCCTTGAATCTTACGCTCAGACCCTTCTAAAGATTTAAATTCTTGCAATTGGGTCCTCGGGCGGCTCGGGTACGGCGGCCGGCCAAAATTCCGGCGAGGGGGCTCGCCGGCGGCGAGGGGCGAGGGTCGGGGAAGGTTCAGGGGTGCGAGGGCTACCTTGTGGGGGTGTTGTTCAGGTGGGGGACGGCCGGGAAGGGCTCGCCGGCGTTGGAGCAGAGGCGGCGGCGGCGCGGCTCGCGTCGACGGCGGTGCTCCGGCGGGCTTGGGGCGGCGTGGTCCGGTCGGTGAGCTTCAGTGGCGCGTGGGGAAGCTACTCAGGGGCTCGGCTTGGACGGAGGGGGTCGGGGTCGTGCTGTCCACGGCGAGCAGGGGCGGCAGCGGCGGCGGCAGTGCGGGCGGCGGCGCTCCGGTGGCTCTGGGTGGCGTTGGGTGGGTCGGCGAGCTGCGGTGGGGTGATGTAGTGGTGGCTGGGGGCTCAGTTTGGGCAGTGGGCGGCGGCGGAGGGCTGTCCACGGGCGGGTGGTGCTCGGCGGCGGCGAGGCGTTCTGGGCTGCGGTGGCTCGCACGCGTGGTCGGGGCGGGGCTTTTATAGGGACAGGAGGGGGTGTGGAGGTGCCTGGGCGACGCGCGGGGCGGGGCACGGCAACGGCGTGCACTGGCTGCGGCGGGCGGCGGCAGAACGCCGGCACGACGTGCGGCAGCGCGGGCGCGGTGACTGGGCGGCCGCGATATGGCGTGAGCGCGGTGGGATAGTGCCGGGCGCGGAGTGGTGAAGTGGCAGCGGCAGCGGCTCGAGCGGAGGGCGGGCGCGGCGACTGGTGGGGCGCGGGGGGCGGGGCGGCACGGCGGAGCGCGGCTACTGGGCGCGACGGGCGGCGGGGCTGGACGCGGCTGCGTCGCGGGCACGCGCGGGCGCTAACTGGCCGCGCGGCGTGGGGGCGGGGCAAAGCCGGCCGTGGCGGGGTGGTGCGGCGGCCACTGGCCTGGCGCTTCGCGCCGGTCAGGCGACGCCGGCCACCTGGCGCGCGGCGGGCGGGCGAGCGCGCGCGGTGCGGCAGAGGAGGGGGGGGGGAAACGAGGGACCTGGATGCAAGAATTTGGAAAACTTCAGGGGGCTGGGTGCAAACAGGGCGTTTTCTCCTCTTTCTGATTTGAATTTCAAAAACTTTTGAACACGAAAGTTGTTCAAAATAAAAAGTTCTACAACTTTGGTTTCAGGCAAAATCTCATTTGGCTTATGGTTTGAAAGTTAAATTTAAAAGTTCAAAAGTAACCAAATATGCTCAAATTAAATTTGAATTCCAACTGAACTCGTTTTAATTCTTTCCACCCTTTCATTAGTTGGTTTAATCATAGAGTTAGGCTAATGACATTGATTTTGGAAATGTAATTACCAGGGTTGTCACAGCCTCGAAGTCCCTGTCCTGCCAAGCCTTCTGCCTCTTGTGCCGGATGCGCTCGGCGGTTTTCTGAAGGGCTTCATGTTCCCCCTTCAGCCGTACGAGCTCCTCGGCATCAAGGCGGGCCTTCTCAGCAGCGGCCTGGAACTCCTCGCGATCAAGGCGAGCCTTCTCGACGACAGCCTGGAACTTGTCCTCCACCCACCGCGCGTCCTCCCGCGCCGCCTGCTCGCGCCTTTGCAGGTCGTTGATGACTTGCTGGGCGGCGGCAACCTGCGCGGTCAGCTCCCCGGTCCGCTGCCTCTCCGCAGAGAAGCGTTCCCAGAGCCCCCGCTCAAGCCGGAGGAAATCGGACTTCCCCCGGCTGCACTCCTGGAGGGCCTGCAAGACAATTTATACTAAGTAACAGAGCGACAGGAGGAAAATAACCGCCAGGGAGAACACCATACCTGGCCACCAGGAACGATGACGCCGTCCAGCTCCCCCATCGACGAGGACAGGGCGGGGCCGACGTTTGCAAGTCCGCCCTGCACTGCCTGCCACTTGCCCCACTCCTCGGCGTCATCCAGCGTGAAGAGGGGTCTCTGCGGGTCATCGCGGGACATCCAGCGCAGGGTAGTCCCACTCCACGCCTTGGGAACGGAACTGACCGAGACAAGGGTAGAGGCCGCTCCGGCTGCCACCAGCGCCGCCGTCCCCGACGCCGCCGCCGGGGCAGGCACCGCCGCCTCGGATGCCACTGGCCTCGTCGACGGTCCCGGCGTGTGCGCCGCCGTCCTTGTTGAGGTTGCCGCGGCCGTCGATGAAGCCGACGCGCGTCCCGATCCGTCCGCCGCCGCCACCGTTTCCGTCGCGGCTGCCGTAGTGGGCGTTCTCGTTCCTGCCGCCGCCGCGGCATTCGTCGCGACCACCGAGGCAGGCGTCCCCGCCCCCGTCGTGGCCGCCGGAGTAGGCACCCCCGCCTCCGCCGCCGTCGTTGCCTTTGCCATGGCTTCCCGGGCGGATGTCCACGCCTCCGCCGCCGCCGCCGCCTTCGCCGCAGCCGCTGGGGCGGGCGTCCTCGCCTCCCCCGCCGCCGTTGTCCCCATCGCGGCTGCTGGGGCGGACTCTCTCTCCTCTGTCGCCACCGCCGTCCCCGTTGCGATCGCTGGGGCAAATGCCCCCGTCTCCGCCACCACCGTCGGAGCCGCACGCTCCTCCTCCACCTCGTCGTCGAGGTCTATCACCTCCCCGGTCGGAGGGCCCCCAGGGGCAATGCCCTGTCCCGCGGGGTCGGCCAAAGAGGCAGAGGGCGGAGTAGGGGTCAGACCCTGCCCCGTGCCCGGCTGCGGCACCACCCCACCGGTTGCCGCCGCAGGAGCCACATCCGCGGTAGGCCCCGCGGTCTGCCCGGCGACATCGCCGCTCGCTGCCAGCAGGGTCGCGTCCGCCCCGCGGAGGTGGACGACACCCATAACGCCTTCTTCGGCGCCAGCGGCGGGACGAGGCCTCGAGGGGCGGCGCTGTGAAACAACAAACAACATCAGCAAAAATGACTCGATGCCAGGAAAGGAATGAGACGCGCGAGGAATTTCCACTTACACTCCCCCAGCGCAAGGACGGCCGCTTGCCACTACTCCTCTGCTCCTGGGCCACAGGCAGAGGGACGGGGGTCGGCTCCGTTGGCTCCCGAGGCGCGCCTCGCGCCGACCCCTGGGGCGCGGCCCCAGAACTATGCGGGGTCGAGTTCTGGGTGGGGGGCCCGCTCGGTTTGTCCGCCGCGGCCGTTTGGGAGCGCTGCTCCCGGATGACGAGCGCGCCCGGCCGGGGGCCGGAACGAACTCCTCCTCCTCTTCCTCCTCCTCGTCTTCATCCTCCTCCTCCTTGTCGTCATCGTCATCGTCGTCATCTGATACGACCTGGCCCTTCCGCCGCCGCTGGAACTCCTTGGCGGCCTTCCTTTTCTTCCTCGCCGTCTCCTTGTCCTTGCGCTGCTTCTGCTTCTCGGCAAGGAGACGGTTCTGCTACCGCCTCTCGGCGTCCTCCGGCACCAGCGGACGCGAGTCAACAACCTTAGTCATGTGACCCTGCAGACACGAAAGCTCCGCGTCAAAGCGACGAACCAAGAAACGCAGGAAAAAGAAACGGGCGCACGAAGTCCTCACCAGATCGACGAAATCCTTGTCCGGGCGCATCGGAGGGTGGCCACGCACCGGGTAATCGGCGTCCTAATCCTCCAGCGCCTCCCGGACTCGCTGCTGGATCTCGGAGGAGGCGAGCGCACCCGTCGCAAGAACGGTGCCCTCAGTCGGCGCGCCGGGAGTCATCTCGGCAAGCGAGCGGACCCGGAGCATCAGCGGGCGCCACCCTCCGAGCATGGTACACCCCGATAACTCCGGCCCCGGTCACCCCTTCCCCTTCAGGTACTCGATGGCCTGAAGCAAGCCGGTGATCCGTTTCTTCTCCTTCTCCACCGGGCCGTACGACCACAGCTCTAGCGCCACTTCAATGACGCGGCCGGTGAACTCCGGCAAGGGGGAGTTAGAGTAGTTCTTCACATAGAACCACTACTGGTGCCACCCCTTGTGGGACGTCGCGGTCTTCATCGCCATGTACTCCTTGGCGCGGGTATGGCGGAGGTGGATTCCGGCGCACCCTATCGGCACCGGGGTTGCCCGCTACTGGCTCCCTCTCTTCTCGGCCTTCTAGTACAGGCTGACCACAAAGAAATACTTCCAAAGCGAGAAGTTGGGCTCGATGCCCAGGAACCCCTCGCACAGCGTGATGAAGGCCGCGATGTGTTGGATCCCGTTGGGATTAAGGTGTTGCAGCTCGAGCCTGTAGTAGTGCAGCAGCCCGCGGAAGAAAGGGCTCGGCGGGGTCGCGAACCCTCTCTCGTGGAAGTGGGCGAACGACACAACGTAGCCGGCGGGCGGACTCGGCACCTCCTCCATCTCGGGGAACTGCCATTCACCCCTTTCAGTCCTCTCACAAAGGAGACCCTTCCTCGTAAGGCCGTCGGCGTGCGAGGTGCCAAAGCTGGTGCGCGCCCAAGATCCCATCGCAAAGGGGTGAAAAGCTCGACGGCGGAAGGCGAGGAAGGTTGGAGCGCTGGGCGGAGGAAGACGAACGGCGCACAAGAAAGCTAAGGGCGCGCGAGGAGGTGAAAAGACTTGGGGGCAGATTGCAGGCGGAACCGGCGAGCCGGACTCCCCGTCTCATAGGAGGGCGCGTGGGAAGCAGAACAGACGCCCCCATCGCAATAAATGCGGCGCCAGGTATGCCTCGTCACGCCCGCCCTTTTTGGAAATCGTGTGCACGACCTGCTGCAGGAAACATCCTCTCCTCCCTCGCTTCGCGGGTTGGCACCTTCCGCCACTTCGCCTCCCAGAGAGTACACGCGCACAACCTCCTCCGCATCCGGCCCAAGGCCCACCAAAAAGGTAAAAAAAGGATACGGGGCTGAAAACGCCCCTACGGCCCGTTATGATCCAGGGGTTCGAAGGCTGGCCCACCATGGGTTCGACAGCCGCCCCAGGATAACCACGAGCGAGGGGTGAGAAGGGACGGGTCCGCTAGCGGCCATCACCCGGGCGCACGACAGCCTAGGGCGTCCCAACCTCACATTCGAGTCCGGACTGGCACCAGAGTTCATGGTTTTTCCCCGAAGAAAGGCAACGAGCCACCGGATCCGATCAAACGGACTCAGGAACCATATGAACTGGCCGGCCGGAATCTGGGCTATGCCACTAGCTTGGCCCGAGCCGGACCCCCCCGAACGTGGACCGGGACCCCACTCGAATCGACCCGTTTGCAGCTCAACGAGCACCATGGTTCGTCCGGCGAGGATAGCGTGGCACGGCTCACCCCCTCTGTCTCAGCGAACGGACGCTTGAGGGGTAACGTTCAAAAGTCGATCTGGCCTCCCGACCAGTCTCCTGCAACGCGCGGGAGCTCGAGGGCTGGCTTCGCAACCAATGACCACACGAATGGTCACGACCTAAGGTCTCCGGACGGAAGGCGTCCTACTAAAAACCGAGAAACTTCTCACGCCAAGACATCCACAGGGCTCTCCATCTAGTCAACTTTCCCGGCCAAGCCGAACAAACAACGCTTCCCATCCCTGATTAACTGTAGCTTGCACGACGAGCAGAGATTCCCGACGAATGACGATAACAGCCTCCGGAGGAGCGTCCCCGCTCCACCACAGGCTCGGGGGCTACTGTCAGGGGGAAATATTAACAACCTCCTAATGACCGTTAAAACAACAATCATGAAGGCCCAGGCCCACCTGCGGCAAAGGCGGCCGTCGTTGGCCTAACATGGGAGGGGAGCGCCCCGCTCTGCCTCGCCTGACCAAGTGCCTCGGGGTCGGACGCTCCCGACCCCTCGACGGCCAGACTCCGCCTCGCTCGACCAAGTGCCTAGGGGTCGAACGCTCCCGACCCCTCGACGGCCAGACTCCGCCTCGCCCGACCAAGCGCCTCAGGGTCGGGAGCGCCCGACCCCTCGCCACAAGGCTCCGCCTCGCCCGACCTGGGGCGTAGGGGGTCGGACTCACCCGGGACCACAAGGCGAGTATCCACCTCGGGCGCAGACTGGAAGATAGGAGTGCGGATCTCGTGGGCCCCCTGCCGATCTCGCCATAAATGTGCCGCGGCTCTGGCACGCAGAAAGGCGCCCGCGCCCCAGACGTGACCCGCCACAAGTACCCAAGCACGACCGCCCAGCACAGGCTACAGTGGCCGCAACTTTCCTCCATTCGCTACAGGGCACTCGTGGCCTGCGCCGCCCGGCACAGGAGGAAGCCCCGCCCGTCCTCGCGCCCCGTGCATCCGGCGACAGAGACGCGACGTCCGCGTCCCACGGGCCATCAGCAAGGTAACAGGACCCTGGGACCGCGGCGCCTTCCCCAACGGGCACGGATGCCACGACCGAACACCATCATCATGCCTGGCGGTGACGGCCACCAGGGAAATCGTCAACAGGATCCGGAGGCAGCCGTCCTCTTCCGGTGGACGCGCTGACAGGAGCCGAAGGCCGGAGCAGGGGCGGCGACCCGGGGACTTGGTCCTTCCCCTTGTATTCTATATTTTACTTTCTCCTCACACCTGGCTCATCTGTAACCCCGAGCTTCCCTTGCGCTATAAAAGGAAGACCGGGGGCCCTGAGACAGGGGGCTCTGAGTCTCCGACAGACTCTCTCTTCTCCGGCAAGGAGAACACACACACTCACTATTAGAGCACCAGTGCACACCCAAGAGACTTGGGACCAGCTCCCTCTCTCGCCCTCCTGTAACCCCTACTACAGACCCCGCGTGGGCAACACGAGCAGCTCCTCATACTGGATGTAGGGCTTCTCCTTGTCCGAACCAGTCTAAACCCCGTGTCTCCCACGCAACCATCCGAAGCCTTACGCGCATAAAAGAAATTTACTAGTCCTAGTCCAGATCTGCAAATCTTGACAACGACACCAGCGGATATGCTAGGGGTGCCCAAGGAGTTGATCGAGCATTGCCTAAAAGTGGACCCCAAAACCACTCTGAAGAAGTTACGACTACGACGCTTCGCTCCTAACAAGAGGGAGGCCATCAAGAACTAGCTAGCAAAACTACTCGTGGCTGGTTTCATTAAAGAAGTCTACCATCCCGAGTGGTTAGCCAACCCTGTACTAGTCTTGAAAAAGAACAATAATGAATAGAGGATGTGTGTGGATTACACTGATCTCAACAAACATTGCCTGAAGGATCCCTTCGCGCTCCCACGCATCCATCAAGTCATCGACTCTATGGCTGGCTGCGTTCTGCTCTCTTTCCTCAACTGCTACTTGGGTTACCACTAGATCCCTCTCAAGGAAGAAGACCAGATCAAGACAGCATTCATCACCCACTTTGGAGCATATGCCTACACAACCATGTCCTTTGGGTTGAAGAATGCAGGAGCCACCGATCAGCGAGCCATCCAATTATGCCTTGCTGATCAGCTACAACACAACGTTGAAGCCTACGTGGATGATGTGGTCATCAAGACCAGATCCCACGATGAGTTCATTCCTGATCTCGAGGAAACCTTCAACAGCTTACGCAAGTTTTGATGGAAGCTTAACCCAACCAAGTGCGTCTTCGGCGTGCCACAAGGAAAACTACTCAATTTCATCGTCAGTCACCTAGGAATTGAAGCAAACCCGGAGAAGATCACCGCCATCATAGACATGGACGCTCCACGGACAATCAAGGATGTCCACAAGATCACATGTTGTACGGCGGCCCTAAACAGATTTATCTCGTGACTTCGAGAATAGGGATTACACTTCTTCAAATTGCTCAAGCGCCACGACAAGTTCCAGTGGACCGAGGAGGCAAAGCAGGCGGTGGAAGATCTCAAGCATCATTTGCAGTCGCCTCCCATCCTAACAGCTCCACAACCAGGCGAGAACCTGCTACTCTACATCGCCGCGACTACTCACGTCATCAGCACAGCAATCGTGGTGGAACGCCAAAAGGAAGGCCATGCCTTCAGTGTGGAGCGGCCAGTCTACTTCATCAGTGAAGTCATTTCTGAATCCAAGGTTCATTACCCGACAATTCAGAACTTACTCTACGGTATACTCATCACCTCCAGGAAGCTTCGCCACTACTTCGACGCATACAACATCTCGGTGGTCACTGATTTCCTATTGGTGGATATCCTCCACAATCGGAACACCACCGGGCGCATCTCCAAGTGGCAGTGGAACTGGGGGCTGTCACCCTCGACTTCATGCCGTGGACGGCCATCAAGTCGTAGGCCCTAGTCGATTTCATGGCGGAATGGCGAGAAAACCAAGTGGAAGGCCCAGCTAACCAGCCAGAGCATTAGGTGATGTATTTCGACGGCTCACTCAAGCTTGGAGGCGGTGGCGCGGGAGTACTCTTCATCAGTCCAAAAGAAGAACAACTCAAGTATGTGTTCCAAATACTATTTGAGGTCTCCAACAATGAGGCCAAGTACGAGGCACTATTGCACGGGCTACGCCTGATAGTCTCTCTAGGCATTAAGCGACTACTTGTCTACGGTGACTCCTTGCTGGTGGTCCAACAAGTCAACAAAGAGTCGGACATCAACAAGGACACCATGGACGTGTACGTCGCGGAAATACGCAAGCTCGAGAACAAGTTCTCGGGGCTGCAAATTCATCATGTGATTCGCAACAACAATGTGTTAGCGGATGTGCTCTTGAAACTGGGTTCTGATCGAGCTAACGTCCCACTGGGAGTTTTCGTTCACGAGTTGCATCACCCATCCATCAAGACACCAGATCCAAGCACCATTGCATAGGGTTCAACGGAACCCGACCGAGAGGTCTTGATGATCGAGGTTGACTGGCGGGTGACCTTTCTCGACTTCATCAAGGAGCACAAGCTACCCCCAGCGTCGACAAGAAGAGCGCTGAGGCGCCACGCATCTTAAGGCAGAGCAAAGGGTACGTCCTGGTCAGAGACAACCTATACAAGCATGGATCAGCATCAAGCATACTCATGAAGTGTGTCCGCGCGGAGGAAGGCAGAGATATACTCCAGGAGATTCACGAAGGAGTGTGCAGGAACCATGCTGCTTCTCGCACACTAGTCGGCAAAGCTTTCAGATCCGATTTCTACTGGCCGACTGCTTTGGTAGACACCGAAGGACTCGTTCGCTGGTGCACAAACTGTCGATTCCT
This sequence comes from Panicum miliaceum, assembly GCA_032594955.1. Lineage (NCBI taxonomy): Eukaryota > Viridiplantae > Streptophyta > Magnoliopsida > Poales > Poaceae > Panicum > Panicum miliaceum. The sequence continues at coordinate 25,729,944 of CM064066.1, read as the reverse complement.
CACCAAGCAACCCCATGTCCCGGCCCACAACATTATCACCATACCATCTTCATGGTCGTTTGCATGCTAGGGCCTGGACATGATAGGGCCCTTGACAACTGTGCCAGGAGGTTTTACTCACATGTTGGTGACCATCGACAAGTTTACGAAGTAGATCGAGTACAAGCCAATCACAAAGCTTTCTGCTGATCGAGTGGTTAGCTTCATCTGTGACATCTTCCACCGATTCGGCTTCCCCAACACTATCATCATGGACCTGGGATCCAATTTTCACTCGCATCAATTTTGGGATTTCTGTGAGTGCAGTGCCATTGAGGTCAAGTACGTTTCAGTGGCTCACCCGCAGGCTAACGGCCAGGTCGAGCGTGCCAACGACTTGATTCTTGATGGCTTGAAGAAAAGACTCTACGACAAGAATAGCAAAAAGGGCGACAAGTGGATCAATGAGATCTTGTCAGTAATCTGGGGGCTTCGCACACAACCAAGCAAAGCCACAGGACAGTCACCTTTCATTCTCGTCTATGGGTCCGAAGCTATATTACCGGCTGATGTCATGTGGAAATCTCCTCGAGTGGAGATGTACGAAGAAGGCGAGGCTGATCACGCAAGACATCTCGAACTCGACTCGGCAGAAGAAGTCAGATGCAATGTTTTGCTCCAGTTGGCCCGTTACTTACAAGGCATCTGTCGTTACCACAATCGGAATGTTCAACGACGATCTTTCAATGTTGGAGATATGGTCCTTCGCCGCATCCAAGACGAAGCCGGGCTGCACAAGCCTAATTCGCGATGGGAGGGACCCTTCATCATGCACAAGGTTACAGGACCAGGGTCGTATCGCTTATAGTAAGTACTCTGATGGCCAAGAGGTCCCAAACTCCTGGAATATCGAGCATCTACAACCCTTAACCAACCAAGACATCTTCACGCGGCGTCATAAATGGAACTTCTCAACCCCACGTGAAGGACCTCGTCATCACATCCTTCGGGCCAACAGTGACGTTTTCGCATGGCAACATGTGAATTCTCATGGCCCGCCCAAGGAATCGTCTTCAGTAGGCGACTGGAGATCGATACTTCCAGTACTTCTCGGTTCTACTGGTTCACGACTGGTACTATGTGCATGTTTACTGAAGGGGCCTCGCTCCCATACTTCGACTAACGCTCAGATTACTAATTTCCGACTAGTATTCTATGTTACTAAAGGGGCCTCGCTCCCATACTTCCAGTAACGCTCAGACTACTAGTTTCTGACTAGTACTCTATGTTACTGAAGTGGCGTCGCTCCCATACTTTCAGTAACGCTCAGACTACTAGTTTCCGACTAGTACTCTATGTCACTGAAGGGGCCTCGCTCCCATACTTCCAGTACTACTCAGTTCTACTGGTTCACGACTGGTACTACGTGCATGTTACTGAAGGGTCCTTGCTCTCATACTTCCAGTAACGCTCAGACTACTAGTTTTCGACTAGTATCGTATGTTACTGAAGGGGCCTCGCTCCCATACTTCCAGTACTACTCTGTTCTACTGGTTCACGACTAGTACTACGTGCATGTTAACTGAAGGGGCCTCGCTCCCATACTTCCCGTAACGCTCAGACTATTAGTTTCTGACTAGTACTCTATGTTACTGAAGGGGCATCGCTCTCATACTTCCAGTACTACTTCGTTCTACTTGTTCACGACTGGTACTATGTGCATGTTACTGAAGGGGCCTTGCTCTCATACTTCCAGTAACGCTTAGACTACTAGTTTCCAACTAGTATTCTATGTTATTGAAGGGGCCTCGCTCCCATACTTCCACTACTACTCCGTTTACTAGTTCGCGACTAGTTATACATGGAGTTTACTACATTGGCATTTCTCCTATACACTGCGTTTACTAGTTCCCGACTAGTGTTCACGCGTCGTCAACTACTTTGACTACTCGTCTCGCCTACAAAACTAGTTAGAATCGACTCCGACTAGTCGGCTTCATCGACAGTTCAAGATCCAGCGGCAACTTGGCCAATGCCTAGGCTCGGGGGCTGGTGTCGCCGATTACTAGGTGTATCTTGTGCGACTCATCTAGCTCCCAGGATCGGGGGCTGGGTACGACATGGCTCTCAGCGAACAAGGTTCGATTTGAGCGGTAATTTAGGGCGCTTTTTGGAGAAGTTATTTGATTAACCATTTTTTCGGGGAAGTCATTCCTAAAAAAGCGGTTTTCAAATTTCTGAACCAATTTTCCCATCTTTACCATCAAATCTTTACCGTCATATATTGCATGCCACGATTCTTTGGATTCTTTATTCAAAATCCTGAGGATTTGGATTCAAGGCTCGGGGGTTGCAGGGACACGTGTCATCAGCAACTTATTTTTCAAATCTTTTGGACGATAAGGACAAAAGACTCAAGACTAAATTGACCCTCAGCCTGATTCTACGAGTCAACCTAAGGCTCGGGGGCTACTCCATATGAAGTGTGAGTTCAATCGCACCCATGTAAAAGAAGACTTGACAACTACTCGGGGCATAAGCACCTCACAGCCTCGATGCAGCCAGGGAAGTACTCGGAAGACACCTTCAAGATATAGTTCGCGAGAACTCAAAGACACCTTCAGAAGTACACGGAAGCCTGCAGTACTCGACTACAAAGAGCTCAGGGGTTTGTCAGACCCGGGCCCACGGGACTGCGCACATGACCTACATCTTACAGGATAAGGGGTGGGACATGGTTCACGCCCTACACCAGTTGTAACTACTCGTAGCGTAGTAGAACTACTCATACAGTAGTAAAACTAGTCGGAACAGAAGGAAACTACCCAAATACTACACGGGTAGGACTCCTGAGCTCGTATCTAACTAGAACTCCCATGTAACCCTGTCCCCCCAAACTATATAAGGGCGGGCAGGGACCCCCTCGAAAGAACAGATCACCCGATCACCACCTAAGGCAATACACACCAGACAAGATGTAGGGTATTATGCTCTCGGCGGTCCGAACCTATCTAAACTTTATGTTCCTTGCACCTTCGAGTTCCTGATCTCGGCGACACCCTACCTACAAACTCACCACCTCGGGGGTATCCCCCGGTGGGCGTGGTCGTAAAACACAAACATACTTTGATCTTTGCGCGGATCAAGGGGGAGCGATACCCTTGCACGGGTGCTCCAACGAGGACTAGGAGACTCTTTGATACCTCAGGAAAAATTAGCATCGTAACCCTCTATTTACTTTTGGCATTTTCAATTACTAGAATTGTCATGTTAGTATAGGATTGGAACTAGGTAGCAAAACTTGGAATGACTAGAATGTCACATTTTCTAAGGTTTAGGCACATGGGGATTAGGCTTAGGTGTACTCTCTCCATCCCAAGAAAAAAGTATTTATTTAGCCTACAAATTTAGTCCCATAAAAAATGTTCTTTTAGAAGCTAGCGAGGTCCATCTAATTAGAACAATATCAAACACCAAGAAAAAATTATATAGAGAAGGATATGGAGCCAATTAAATGCTTAGTAGATGTTATTTTTCTAGTTCCAATGCATTTGCATTTATTTAAGGATACAGAGAACCAAATAAACAACATGGTTTTCAATTAAAAACTGCTATAAGTTATTAATGGTAACGATGTCATTTCTAGTATCTGAAATTTTCTGGACGGACATTTATTTTGGATGGAGCAGGTTTTATTTTCCGCCAAAAACATTTGTACAAGCCTAATTCACCTTTTTCTGCATCTTGATCCTTTCAGCACGGTCCAAATGAGAACACTACAAAAATATATTTCATGGTAGATCTAATCGTTTCCACAAAATTGAACAATCACGATATAAATTCACTTAGGCAGGTAGAGTACGTAAATCCATTCTATATTTTATTGTCTACACGTGGTACAAAGGTTGTAATATTTGAAGAAATACTACCTACATCCTAAAAAAAATACAATTCTATATTTGAATTGAGTCAAACTTCCTTAAATTTAACTAAATTTATAGAAAATATTATTAATACTTATGACTCCAAACAAATATATTATGAAAATATATTTCATAACAAATCTAATTATAATTATTTGGTATCATAATTAATATTAATTTTTTATATATATTTGGTCAAAGTTGAGACACATCGACTTGGTAGAAAGTTTGAATTGTATTTTTTTTCTATGACGGAAGGAGTATTTTGTATATGCATATCTCGATGATCCACGCTAGTTCTTCAAAGGTCGAATCCACCTGCCCGTCTAACGAGAACAGTGGGCGTCACACCTCACGCCGTATTGTAATTGAACAACTGCTCCGCCAAAACACATTGAAAAACCCTAATGATATTCTTAATTATCACTTACTTTTCCGTCATCAATCATTGTCCATATATCAAAAGCTTGTTTGCTGTTAAGCTGATAGGTCCACTCATCAAGCATTACAGTATTGTTGTCGTTTAAGAAACGATCCACTATATAATGAGACAAACAAAACGCACGAAATCGTGCAGCTTTCTAGAGATTGACGCTCAACCTGATCTATGCGCATTGTAATTACATGAGTGCCCCCTACTCTCATCGTGCAACTGATAATGACGACAATACCGTAACATCACAGCTTTTTTTGGTTGACACAATTGCCCGCTTATATTGCTCAACCCAGAATAATTATGGCTATAGAAAGATTGGAAATACTAGCCACTAGGTTATCTCATTTGGCCACCCTCGTCATGACCTGGTGTAACCTATACGACCTAGATTCAGTGATTCACGTGTGATGCAAATGATGACTCTCCAGTGGACACCTGCCCCACAAAATACCAAATGCCCCGTTCAAAACATTAAAAAAGAAAAGAAAGAACTGCAAGTGCCAAACAAGCTCGGTGGCTGAATTGCAATTGTTTCCCAAATCGGGGGTTAGATTGGTCCAGCATTTGGTGATGATGCCACCATGCCCAATCCTTCAAGTGACTCCAAGTCAATAAACACCTTGTCAAGCACGAGCCACTGAGCCAGAGCAGGAGCACAGCAAAAGCAGAGGAAGCAGACTGCAGAGCTCCGCGTTGTGGGTGGCAATGGCTGGCGCCTGGGTAAAGGTGAGTGCCTCTCCTTTCCCAACCCTTGAAGCTTCAATTTTTCTAATTGCTTGCTCAATTCTTAGTAGCAACCATCTGCAAATTATTTTTCGGCTTGCCCTTTAAGACTTTTCTAAAGTCGGAATCGGATTTAGACTTGGTTTTGATTTGGGGAAAGTTCAGGGGAGAGATTTGTTTTTTTTTAAAGAGATTTGTTTCTGGATGCAAGATCATTTTGCTGTGGAGTGTAGTAGTCGGTACTAATGAAAAACATATTGGGTTTGAAAGTGAGCTGGCATCGGATGGTGGCAGAACCGCAGAAAGTCAGAAATTCTATGACGATTCTCGAATGGATCTTCTTGATGCCAACGCTGGTTGACAGGAAAGTCCTGTAATGGGGATCTTCTGCTCAAGTCAACAGCTGCGTCCTAACTCTTGCTGTAACAGCAATTTCAGATGATGTTAGACACTTAGACCAAAAGTTCGAGTGCAAATTGGCACAATCCCGCGATTTCAGCTAACTTTAGGACCAAATTTCAAGATGTAGGGGTCACTGTTAGCCGATCTGCCTATAGATTTATGGCTAGCTATAACCAATTCTTTATCCAGTCTACCTGACCGAAGTCACCAGGATACCCACAGTTGATATTCTCACATGCATGTTACAGCTTAGAGCTGTTTTGTTCTGCAGCTCTTATCCTGTCTCCATCGGGTTTTTCGTGCCACTCTTGTTTTCTGGTCACTTCAGCAGCTGGTCCATGCTAAAGTTATGCTTAGATTGGGTCTCAGGAGCTTGGATGAGCATAGATTTCTATCAAATTTGACATTGTAGATCAACTTGTTATTTCATTTTTCAGTTGTCCTAAAATTCACTCTGCCACTTATTAATCACCCAGCTGGAGCAGAAGGGAACCGGGCCAGGAGCAAGAAGCTCCCACGCCATCACCCTCGTCGGCGACACGGCCTACGCATTCGGCGGCGAGTTCACCCCACGCGTGCCGGTGGACAACACAATGTACGCCTTCGACCTCAAGACCCAGACCTGGTCACCCCTCGACACCACGGGCGACGTGCCACCGCCGCGCGTCGGCGTGACCATGGCGGCCGTCGGCGGCACGGTGTACATGTTCGGCGGGCGTGACCAGGAGCACAAGGAGCTCAACGAGCTCTACTCCTTCGACACGTCGACAGGCACGTGGGCCCCCCTGTCCTCCGGCGCCGACGGCCCGCCGCTCCGGAGCTACCATTCCATGGTGGCTGACGCTGTTGGCGGCTGGGTGTACGTCTTCGGTGGGTGTGGCGATGCCGGCCGCCTGAACGACCTGTGGGGATACGACGTGGCCGCCGGGCGGTGGGAGCAGCTGCCGTCCCCTGGGGATGCTTGTCGCCCCCGCGGCGGGGCCGGGCTGGCCGTTGCCGGTGGGAAACTGTGGGTGGTGTATGGCTTCGGCGGGGAGGAGCTCGACGACGTGCACTGCTACGACACGGCCACAGGCCAGTGGTCCGCGGTCGAGACCACCGGCGACAAGCCGAGCCCCCGGAGCGTGTTCTGCGCCACCGGGATCGGGGGGCACATTGTCGTGTTCGGCGGCGAGGTGGACCCCAGCGACCTGGGCCACCTCGGCGCCGGCAAGTTCTCGGCCGAGGCGTTCGCCCTGGACACGGGGACCGGCGCGTGGACACGCCTGGACGACGCCACCGGGGCCGAGCACCACCCGGGGCCTCGCGGGTGGTGCGCGTTCGCGGCAGGGGAGAAGGACGGCCGGCGAGGGCTGCTGGTGTACGGCGGGAACTCGCCGACGAACGACCGGCTCGATGACATCTACTTCTTCGCGCCTGTTCTGGAGGCCGCGTGCTAGGCGTGGCACTGGCATGTGTACATGCAGTGGCTGCGAGCTCTCTTCTCTTCGTGTGTGCATTTGCAATGTATTGCAGGGCAATCTGCAGGCTTGGTGTGATGGCTGTGTTGTTGTTTATTTTTCTTCCTTCGCTTCTGTGCTACTATGCTGTCTGATAGGAGAATAATGATGGTGGACGGATGTATTTGTGTTTGACGCTGGCTTTGCGTTTGCATTGCAGCTGTAGTAGTGTCATGCGTGGCTTTGGATCAAGTTCTAACTTGTCATAAGAGCTAAGGATCAATTGGGCACGCAGCTGTTGGCAAGTACTTGGCGGATACTTTGTTATGACAATACCAATCTAATGAACAAGAACATATTTTGTTGCTATAACTGATGAGGAAGTTCGGTCATCATGCGTGCTGGCTATTCAACGGCCAAATTTGACAGAAGCTTCACTAAAAATTTAAACCCAAACTTCTCCTATTGAATAACATGAACCACTTTTATTCAAACAAAAATAGCATGAACCACCAGGAAAGCATGAAAGGATCAACCGGACGGTTCCAAAGTTCTCAAGCTACATAGGAAGAACCAACTACTGCTACCTCAGATCCTGCTTCGTTTCGGGAAGACTAATTACAGGTCCCTTGGGCTCCTAGTTAGAAAGATTCTCTCTACCAGCTTACATTGCTTGGATCATTTCAAAGTTAATAAACAGTTGAGCTAACAGTTGAATTAACAGTGGAATAAGCTTTAACATAACATTGGCAAAAATTTCAGAACTTCAAAAATGTAACCCTCCTTTGCTCCAAGCAAATTGTTTCAGAAGATAATGCAAAATAGCAACGCCATAAAAAAAACAACCGTGACCAGTTCTGTCTCAGGCTGCAACGGATTTCCATGTAGTGCACAGAAATCCTGAGGCCCACGGTACATTTCAGTCAACAGGTATTTCACAGACTCACCAAGTGCATAGGGGGATTCATCATAGCTAAATATTAGGAGTAAATTATGTAATATGTCATTAGGACATAAAATTAACAGATTTTCACAATAGCCACTCACAGCACACACACTGAGCGGTCCAAGCTAGGCAAACTAGCAAGTAACTGATACAACTACAACAAAGGGCAGCAGGTTAAAGCTACATAGTTAGGAAAGAGCACCTGCACCTGGCTCTCTCCATTAGTGGATATACGGTACCTGGTACTGAACTGGGTAGCCATTACCATAATAAGGTGCGGGGGCAGGTTGGATCGTGTAAGGTGCTGAGCTCATCATTGGTGGATGATGGGCCTCAGCACCATACACAAACTGCCTCTCGTAAGGGTAGGAGGGATGCCTCTCTGGGGTTGCGGGATAAAAGCTCTTGTCAGTGAAGCTGGTAGCACGAGGTGCAAAGGCCGATCCATTGGCGCGAGGCCTCTTGGACTGTGGCTTCGCTGCTTCAACAGCCCTCCTCTTGTCTGCCTTTGCTTTCTCTAGCTGCAAAACCCGTTTCTGAAGTGGATCCACAGGGTAGTGCTCCTCAAGTTTGTGCTCCTCAATGCACTTAATGACAACTTTCAGTGCAGACAGCTCACGTTCATTCATCTCATTCTGAAAACATGAGCAATCATTAACAATTTACATAACATAATGTGTATTGTATATGTCACATATGCACATGCACACAACCACACAGAAAAGATAGTAGAAAAAGTAACACATGCTTTACAAGTAATTGTGGTACTGATAGGACAAAAATGCAAAAGCAGCAGGTAACTACTAAGCTATTGCAAGCAATCTAAGCTAACCTCACTCAAGCTACTTGAATCCAGCAAAAAGGAGTTCAATATTTTACCACATCTGAGGATATCAAACTCAATACCAAACTATTTCAGAATTATTTAATCAATTTTATTCAAGTAAAAACATAGAATTGGAGTAAACAGTTTCAGATTGGATCCAAATATGCAGCAAGGACTTGTTACATGCAAACTATAAAAAGGACTAGTATTCAGGAGTGACATAAAGTTGTCACCTTAACATCACTATGTCATAAGAGGCACATCAAATGAGACACAAATCGAGATCAGCAGAACATGCTTTCAGCACTGTAGGAAGGTGTTTCAAGATTTGAATCAACAACAACAACAACAACAACATAGCCTTTTGTCCCAAGCAAGTTGGGGTAGGCTAGAGAAGAAACCCATAAAAAAAAGATCACGGATGTTCAGGTACATGGATGGCGAGTCTCCAAGCGCTCCTATCCAAAGCTACCTCTTTGGAGATATTCCACTCCTTAAGATCTCTCTTCACCGACTCGTCCCAAGTCAGTTTAGATCTACCTCTACCTCTCTTTACATTTTCGGCCTGCTTTAGAACCCCACCACGCACCGGCGCCTCAGGGGATCTCCGTTGGACATGTCCAAACCATCTCAATCGATGTTGGGTAAGTTTCTCCAAAATTGGTGCCACCCCGACTCTATCCCAAATAATTTCGTTCCGGACTCTATCCCTTCGTGTGTGCCCGCAAAACCACCGCAACATCCGCATCTCTACTACACTCAGTTGTTGGACATGTCGTCTTTTTGTAGGCCAACATTCAGCACCATATAACATCGCCGGACGAATCGCTGTCCTATAGAACTTACCTTTTAACTTTTGTGGCACCCTTCTGTCACATAGGATGCCAGAAGCTTGACGCCACTTCAACCAGGCAGCTGAGATTCTATATCTAACATCTTCATCAATGTCGCCATCCTTTTGAAGCATCGATCCTAAATACCGAAAAGTATCCTTCTGGGCCACCACTTGCCCATCGAGGCTAACATCTCCATCCTCATGCCTAGTCGCGCTGAAATCGCACATCATGTATTCGGTTTAGGTCCTACTGAGTCTGAACCATTTCAACTCTAACGTGCGTCTCCACAGCTCTAACTTCCTATTAACCCCTTCTCTACTCTCGTCCACAAGCACCACATCATCAGCAAAGAGCATACACCAAGGGATATCATCTTGTATGTCTCTTGTGATCTCATCCTTCACCAAGACAAATAAATAAGGACTCAATGCTGACCCCTGATGTAGGCCTATGTTAATAGGAAAGTCAGTGGTGTCACCATCACATGTCCAGACAAACGTCACCGCATCCTTATACGTATCCTTGATGAGGGTAATGTACTTAGTTGGGACTTTGTGCTTCTCCAAGGCCCACCACATGACATTTCTCGGTATTTTATCACACGCCTTCTCAAGGTCAATAAAGACCATATGCAAGTCCTTCTTCTGCTCTCTATATCTCTCCATCAATTGTCGGATTAAGAAAATCGTCTCCATGGTCGACCTTCCAGGCATGAACCCAAACTGGTTTTGGGTCACACTTATCACTCTTCTTAGACGGTGCTCGATAACCCTCTCCCAAAGCTTCATCGTATGGCTCATCAGCTTAATCCCACGGTAGTTAGTATAACTTTGAACATCTCCTTTATTTTTGAAGATTGGTACTAATATACTTCTCCATTCTTCAGGCATCCTGCTGGACTGAAAAATAAGGTTAAAAAGCTTAGTTAACCATACTATCGCTTTGGCACCTAGGCATCTCCACACCTCAATGGGGATACCATCAGGGCCCATCGCTATACCCCCCTTCATCCTCTTCAACGCCTCCCCGATCTCAGCCTCCTGAATTCTCCTCACAAAGCGTCTGTTGGTGTCATCAAAAGAGTCATCTAACTCAAGGGTAGGGCCCTCATTCTCCCCATTAAACAACTTATCAAAATACTCTCGCCATCTGTCCTTGATCTCCTCATCCTTCACTAGAAGTCGATCTGTCCCATCCTTGATGCATTTGATTTAGTTGATATCTCTTGTCTTCCGCTCGCGGATCCTAGCCATCCTATAGATGTCCTTCTCCCCTTCCTTCGTGGCTAGCCGCCGATACATGTCATCATACGCTTTACCCTTTGCTACACTCACAGCTCGCTTTGCAACCCTCTTCGCTAAATTATAGCTCTCGATGTTGGTTGCACTCTTATCAAGGTGGAGGCACTTGAAACACTCCTTCTCCTTAATAGCCCTTTGCACCTCGTCATTCCACCACCAGGTGTCTTTCCCTTCCTGTTTGCCTCCACTACTCACGCCAAACACCTCTGAGGCCACCTTCCGAACACATGTTGTCATCTTTGGCCACATGTCTTTTGCATCTTCCCCTTCCTCCCAGGACCCCTCACCTAGCATTCTCTCCTTGAACGTTTGCGCCGCTTCCCCTCTAAGCTTCCACCACTTCGTTCTCGCAATCTTGGTGCGTTTATCTCGATGGACACGTACCCGAAAACGAAAGTCCGCCACCACAAGTTTGTGTTGAGGGACAACACACTCCCCGGGTATTACCTTACAATCTAAGCAATCCCGTCTATCCTCCCTCCTAGTAAGGATAAAGTCGATCTGGCTCGAGCGTAACCAGTTTCAACTTGGAACATATAAAAGAGCAAATAAACATCAGCCCCTCCATCCATAAATTATTGAAAAACATTCCAGGAAAAAAAAGAAGCAAATATTCTAGCCACTTTCCTATTGACAAAATAATTTATATTAGTATGAGAAAGTACTTCAAACGGAAGGTTGAGCAGGAAAGAAATTATAGTATGCTGGTACGATTACACCAACAGTAAGCAAATTACTTTATTTGACTTCCCAGATAGGAAGAGGACTTCCTATCTAAAATACTACATAGGTTTTTCATTTGGTTATGTACAGGGCAGTTTTAAATTCTACTACAGAGAACATTATAAAATTAGAAACTGAAATGACTAAAGGTTACCTGTGCTCCAGAAGACATTTTGGCATTCTTAGCATGTGACACTTTCTTAACATCCCTCAGATATGCTTTAAGCAGTTGCACTGGTTCAAACTGCTCAGTAAGCTCAAACGCATAAGCCAAATTAATTGCATCTATAGGTTTTCCAGTTTCCACCAGAACTCCAATAACACCTAATTTCAAGAAACTGCATTAGTAAAATCACTTATTTTGAAAGAGAAAACCTTCTAATATGTGAAAAATAGAATAACAAATAAAAGGGTAAAGCCATTATGTCACAAAGAAAATAGGAAAAATAAAAAAGGCAGCAGAGCAGGGGAAAAAGCCTAACAACATGAAACACATTTAGGCTTTGTACCTAAGAAAGATACAAGAGAGCAACATACTCTGAACACACTACTCCCTCTGTTTTTATATGATATTTAGTACAAGCTCATTAGTTCAAAAACGAACTAATTAGCTCTATATTTAAAAACAGAAGTACTAAACATCATATATTTAAAAATGGAGGGTGTATACAAAGGAAGATTTCATATTTCAATAGTAGAGAACATCTCCAGAAGCAATTGTACACAATATGTGAAACAATAAATTGATATCACTTAACTTTTTGTGTACGAAATCTGACCGAACGATAAGTTGGATAGTAAAATCAGTGAAAGATGGTGTGAATAAAGCATTGCTTTCTTTATAAGTACATATGATAGAGAGAGAACTATCATATGAACTAAAGATCCTCAGGTATGGAATTTAGCACAACAAATGATGTCGAGCATACTGAAGTAATGCCACACAAGACATGCAAAAGGATGGAACACATTAGGCTCAACGAAAATTATGAGGATACATTTTAGAAAGTGACTAGCTCTCAAAGAACAAGTAATCACGATAATTTTAAAATGTCTGTGGCCCTATGACAAGATAATATCTTGGGACACATTACAAGCAATAGGCATGTTATTGCAAGGAAACAGCTAGTTTTTATGGATGCAGCTTATGTGAAGTTTATATTGTTGTATTAATATTGGAAATTTTGATGTGGTAATTGTTTTGTACTGTTGACCATTCTTTGCAACATCCACAATCTAGTAAGCTAGAACGTCAAAACTATGCATAAATTAGCAGGTACAAAAAAAAGACTCCTATGAATGTCAAGCATTTCAATAAGCTGAAAGAAAACAAATCTTTCGTAGAGGTTCAATGTTTTAGGAGATAGATAAGTCAACCACAAGCACTCACCTGGCATTTTCTGTGACAACCCAAGCAAACGACAAAGTTCAGGTGTCTGACGACGACGACTGACATATGGCAGCAGTTTGCACAGGTCATCTTCATTATATTCAGCAGAAATACCAAAGGTTGCCAGGAGTTGAAGAAATGCATGAGCTTCAAGACAGTTCCCATTACTAGCATCAATGTCAAGACTATCCAACTTGGACTTCCATTCAAATGCAGTCTTTTTTGCTCGCTCTTTGATATCAGTTGTAAGCATGTGTCCCTCCGAAGAGAAACGAGTTATATTGTCAGTTTGCAGCTGTCCAAGTGATTCCATCAACATCAGGCATGTCCTTCTAACACCCAGAAGGTCTCCATCCTTTTTGCCATCCAATACAAGATTATCTCCAGCATAAAAGTCTTCCAGGGAATCCAACACCAGGCCATAAGGATGAGGTGCTTTCTTCAGTGCACTGGGAATTTCCTCCCGGATGGTTGCCAAGTTCTTCCTGTTGTCTGATATGAACTTATGAAGCCCCTTCACGTTCATTTTCTCACAGAGTGAGACAAGCTCAGAACGAGGCTTCACCGCAGCACTGTCAACTTGAAGGCACACACTCTCTTCAGAAGCCGGTTTAGGCCACTTGACACCAAGATTATCCAGTGCCTTGTCCATTGGGTTGATGGCAGGAACAGGTAAGGACAGCTTGGACTTGCTAAAGATCATAGCTAACGCAGCATCCCTTTTCTCCTGCAACCTCTCCAAAGAAGTCAGTTCCTTGGCCACAACAGCTGCCTCCCGCTGCTCCAGCATCTTCTCCGATTTCGCGACGGTCACCTGGAACTCCTTCTCCTGCTCTTTCAGCTCATCAAACTTTTTCTTGAGCGACTGCTCAAGGCCACGAAAGTGGTCCTCAAGCTGCTTCCACTTGAGGTTCATGGAGACAGCACTCTGCCTCTCAAGCTCAGCAAAAGCCTGCTGAAGCTGCTCTATCTTAGAGCTTGTCGACTCCATAAGGGCAGCCACGGACTCTAAGTCAGACATGGTGAACTCCTGAAAGGAAAGACAACACAGCTTCTTGATGTCTTCATCCAAAATAGGGTATAAAATCCATCGAATTCCAAACAGAAAAAACACGCAAGATCTTTAAATAAATAATCATATTAATTTCTCGAATTAAGTCGACTGTCTGAACACCCTCACAGAAACTACTTTAATTGCAAGAAGACACCAAAGGCATGCATCTACATGGTGTTCCTAGTTTCCACAGAAACATGTAAAAATGCGGATGGGAATGGAGCTCAGCTCCCACCGGAGAAAAATTCATTGCCGAAATCAGGCAGTGTAGCTTTTTGATGGGCTAGTTAGACGCTGAGCTTGGAAATACGTCAAGGATAGCTTGAAAAACAACCTCTAACTAACATCCTCTAGCTAAAACCATCGCAGTTCATGCCTAATGCTTCACCCAAACCGCTCAGATCTGAGATTCCAGATAAGGGATAGAAGCTACCTCGGCTTGGAGCAAGAGGATTGCGTCGTGGGGGCGGAATCCGGATGGCAGCAGACGGGTCGATGCCGCGGATGGCTCGCGTCCGGAAGGAGGAGGCGGCCCGGCGTCTGTGTTGGTGGAGCAGGGTATGGGAGGAGGCAGGCTGGCTGGGTGTGGGCGGACGTCCTGCTGCGGGAGGAAGGCGGCCCGATTCGCGCCCTCCGAGAGGCACAGGGAGGTTGGTGGTTGCGGCCGGCGGCGGGCAGGGCCGAACCCTAGTCGCCGCGCTTCCGCCCTTGGCGTCCGTCGGTGGGCGGCCGAATGAGGGGTGGGGGTGAACGGGAAGGTGAGGGATACGGCCTTTTACTGAATGGCAGGAGGCGCGTAAATAATTAAGAAGTTCAGTAGCACTTTCGTTTCTGCAAAGCCGCACAAGCCAGCAGAACTGCAGAAGCGACCCTCGCACTTTTGAGAGTTTCTATCGAGGAATTGCTTTACGGAGCTGTTAGCGCTAGAACGTGGGATGGAAAATTTTTCACTGAACCCTCTGTTGTAATATTGAAAATTTATAATGCAACATTTAAGATCACTACTTGCAACATTAAAAGTTATATATAGGAATAACTCTATCATCCGATTTTGTAATACAAAATTCTCACCGCAAATGCGATACTTTGTTAATGCAACATATAATGAGAACAATAATGTGTAAAAATAGAGTTATGTAATATCGATACTTACTTTTTGCAACATTTAAAAATTATAATTGCGATATTTTTGAACAACAATTGCAACATTTCAAAAAAATATTTTTAAAAAAAAATAATAAAACAAATAGAATTAGTCCATTAGATTAAAAATGTGCAACATGACAAATCAATTATTGAAATATTTAGAATAAATTTATGCAATATTCTAAAATAGTTGTTGCAACATCACATCGCATCTCAAATATATTGAAAATGATCACTGCAACATCACAAATCGACCCATCGAACAATCTTAAAACAATTATTGCAACATCAATAATCAACTGAAAACTCCCACTGTAACATTATTAATCAACTTAAACTTCTGTTGCAATATCATCGTATCCCTACCGTAACAAAAAGTTATGTAAAAAGTCCATCGCAACACCGGTCATTGAGATTGAAATGGCTTTCCCGCTGCAACATCATCTCATACTTATCGCAACGAAACTATGTGCAAAAAAATCCCACTGCAACATCAGTGCGTTAGGTTGGGGGAAGCAAACGAGCGGACGGGAAGTGTCCCATTTTTTTGATCGCATGGGACGCTCGAGCCGGAGCATTACCGATTGCTTTATTCCGACCAGAGGGACCAGTTGGGTCTCGTTTGGAAACGCGCGGATTAGCAGGGATCTAGGCTGAAACCCTGTCTCCCGGGAAAGCAAGCCCACGCGGGGCAAGCCTCACTTCTATTAGTACATGTTACGGTCATATAAATCCGCAAGTGTACGGATACAGTTATAATACTTCATCTGTAAGTATTTAAATGTATCTTATTTATTTTTCCGCAAGGCACTAAGTTTATGATTATATCTTAATTAAAAAACTCATGTTCAAGGAGGAATAAGTGATAATATATGGATAAAGATAGTATGACACACAAGAATACCAAACTCAGGTAAAGAGAACTACATAGGGAGAAATACAAAAGGAAGCTACAGGATCCTTACGTACTTCTAAACTAAGCACATGCACAGTTTATATGGTACACACATACACATACACAGAATTACAACTTAGTTCTATGCACCCAGGCACTATTGATAGATCGGATTATGACAGTTCCCCAAGAAAAAAAAGATAGATCGGATTATGACATGTAGCTGATCCGCCATCCTATTACAACAATTTATGAACTCTTAGCATACCCAAATGTGGAGGATTAAAAAGGATGGACACAGTTGTAACCACTTGCCGCCTACCTCTACAATCCCTGGGGCACACCTACATCCAGCAATATTTAGCTAACCAGGCACTATGTCTACACAGATAAATAATACTCTAGTACCTCGCGTGGAACCTCGACCCTCCGGATCAACAGACATTGCATTAGAGGAAACATGAAGAATACTGGAACCGATGTTGTGGCATAGATCGACTAGCTTAATCATGCAAGGTATAAAGAGCAGACATAGACTATAAAAAGGGACATATAACTAGCAAAGCATGATATGAACCACTATTGGCGGTCGATTTCCATGATATTTACCGCCAACATTTCTCTGGATTTCACACTTGTATGGCCATAATCTTGCAAAGGACATTTACCCTGATGAGTTCCACTAGTTTTGGGGTTTATTTGATTTGAGAAGCTCAACATACAAAAATTGGCCGAAATGGGAAAAATCCCAGGCCGGCCGGCCTGACATTGAGGCAAACATGCCTCAAACTTCAGTAACATGCCCACAAACACAAGTCCAAGCCATCTTGACCGGCACATCATCAAGGAAGACATGCAACGCTTTTGGCTTGAAGGGTTTGTTTCGCCTAAAAGCATCTACAAGTAGGTCCTTACTTTCAAATTTTAGCCCCAAGTTCTAGTTTCCTAAACTATTCTAGGTAAGCAACTATCCCATATCATATATGGTGAAAGAATTAATTTGTATCCAAAAAGATTAATCATCATCATTGTTTATCTTTTTACTCTATGTGGTAAAAGAGTCAAGCAGTCTCAATACCGCGAGAAATGGATGATTCGAATTGAATTTCTTAACCTTGCAAGGCAAACCTAACACACACGCCCGGAGTACCAAAGGGTCACCCCAAGTAACCTTTCCCTTCAATTCCCGCTTCACGGAACATGCCCACCGCCCTCGACTACACGTCCCCACGGACCACGGTACGACGCCGGGCCATGGCGGCACATGCACCCGCCATTAGCTAGATGTGAACAAATTCAAGATGGTGGGGAGTATATTCCGGCCTCGGTCCAATCCGGTACTTAAGCTTACCGATTACCATATTCTCAGCATGTAGTTAGTACGTTCAAACGCTTAACCACCACTACCACACACTACGACCTTAGCATTTTCGCTAAATAGACGGGGGCTCAATCATCAACATGAACATCGCACCATAGCCCCGTCCGTCGACCTTATGATTGCAGCATGTAGTAAACATTCAACTCCTATATTCTCGCGAGTGATAGGAAATCACTTGACTTCTACCGGAGTCCTATTAGCATAGCATTCTATTGAGCCTTACATCTAGTGTTCAGAGCATAGGAACCTAAGATCATGCAACTAAGTTTTAATTCAACTCCTATAAACTTAATGCACAAGTAAAATACAGTAATAAGTTGCATAATTTGGAAAATAGGGTTCATGCTCCAGGGCTTGCCTTCCTAAGCAAAGCTAGCCTTGGGCTCTTCTGAACTTTGGTTCGGGTCTTCGAAAACTTCAGTTAGATTCACTTGAGCTTCACACTGCTCACTCTCGGACTCGGGCACCAGCTCGTACGTTCCGACAGTGAGAGTAGTCGATTCTATATGAATGCACAAGTATGAGTTGTAGTGATGGTACATGACATTTATTTTCTTCACGATAAACTTGCAATCCACAAAAACATAGATTTGGTTGCAAAGTTACTTAGCTAATATTTCTTGGGCAATCGTTAATAGAGTATATCTTAAACTACTTAACTTCATTAAACAAGAAGGGGTTGTGTTATATTGGAAACTTTATTTTCTAAGCACAAGCATGGATTAAACACAACTACTGATCTACGTAACTTCTGGTGATGAAAATTTTATGCAGAGTACAACATGCAGAGACAAAACCACTGCAAAAATTTCAGACATTTTTGTGCAGCAGATTAAACATGAAAAATGTAATACACAACCAGTGCTAGAACCTAGTTATTTTTATACAGGACAAACCATGCAAGGAATGGTTCTTAAAATTTTACAGGGTGCTAATATATCCATATATTTGTTACTGTAAATTTTTCAGATTTTATTGTGCATGATACAGAGCATAAGAAATAAGACAATATACACCTACTTTAATAAAGATCAATTTCTACAGGATGTTCTACAGGGTTTCTGTGCATCAAACTTTCTATACAGCATGCCCTACTCCAATGTTTCTCATAGTAAAAAGTTGAATATTTTCCAAGCATAAAAACCAATTACTTTGATTTAATGCATTTCTCCACCACAAAAATTATATAAGTAGTTTACAGAAAGGTAAAAAAGTCCCTAACTTTTTCTGTGGCATCTAGGTATCCATGTAACAGTACAGTAAAAGTATCATAGTATGAATCATAATAGAATAGTGGGAAAAACTAATTCTATCATTCCATGGCATATAACAAAATCTATCAAGAAGTTTAGCTAGAGGTGTGTTCTGGTCATGAACATTTTACACAGGTCTACACATCAAGGAACTAACCTACTATCCAAAACTCAGGTTCAGCCTTTGTCTACAACAGTGGGTACAAATAAAGGCTATTAAATATTCCATTTAATCTAGAGCAAAATATATTGAGAAACTACGCAAGTGCATGTAACAACAATGGTAGATCTACTCATGAGGAACTCAGAGAAATTTAGTTTATATTTTTAGGACTTTTCTACTATTTGTAAACGATTTTCAACATTTGCTGTTTTGAATCTAGAGGTGGAACAGAGGGGTCCCTAGAATCTTTGCGTGTAGGCCCCTGGGAAAAATGAAATCAAAGCAATGGGTCCCTCGGCGGCCGGCCAGCGAGCTCGGGCTCGATTTTGGCGAGGGGAGGGGCCGGCGGTGAGGGGTAAGAGGGGGAGGAGCGAGAGGGAAGTGAGGGCTACCTCGGGGATGTCTCGGTTGGGGCGGAGGGGCTGGTCGGGGGAGTGGCGAGGGCGGCTGGCTACTGGCTTGGTGCCTAGCGCCGGTCAGGGATCACCGGTGACGTGGCGGCCGAGCTCTGCCATGGTCGGGTGCAGGGGAGGGGTTGAGATGAGAATACAGGAAAAGCGAGGGGCTGGATTGTAAAGCTATATTTTTCTCGCATTTTTGTGTTGCAACTCAAAATTCTCTGAAAATGAAAGTTGTTCAAAATGAAAAGTTCTACAAGTTTCATTTCAGGAAAAAGTTCATTTGAGTTATAGTTCAAAAGTTATTTTATAAACTCAAAAAGCTTGATTCGGAGGGCATATCATTTCATGGGCAAAACTTCATATTCTCCCCTGCTTCAACTAGACTTTTGTTTATCATATTACTGATGATGTGCCTATTCCATTTTGTAGCCATTATTGCATTGGTGTGAAGGTTACTTAATTTGTTTGCTTAAAGTACATGTACACATGCGCACATACATATACATGTATACATATCCTATAGAAGCAAGGTGTGAGGAATTTATTTAAAGTTTCCTTAGCTCTTCATTAATATTGCTACACTAATGATCTGGTTTTTGTTATTTTGACACCTAGATTGTCACAGCCTTCCCCCTTAAAAAGAATCTCGTCCTGTGATTCGGACAATGCACTTAGTGTGGATAGTGGGTACCTTTGGTAGGATCGAGAAAACCGGGGAAATTTTGGTTTAGATAGCTTTCAATTTCCCATGTGGCTTCTTCTTCGGTGTGATGATTCCACTGAATTTTGTATATTTTAATCACTTTCCTTCTAGTGCCTCTTTCTTTTTGATCAAGGACTTTGATAGGATACTCAACATATGAGAGGTCGGGTTCTACTAATATTTCTTGTTGTTCCACAACCTCGGTAGGAACTCGAACACACTTCTTGAGTTGAGACACATAAAAGACATCATGGATGGCTGCAAGTTGAGGGGGCAGTCGTACTCTATAGGCCACGGGTCCACAACTCTCGATGATTTCGTAGGGACCAACATATCAGGGAGCTAGTTTTCCTTTGACTCCGAATCGTTGTACACCCTTGGTTGGTGAAACCCGAAGGTAGACATGATCACCAACTTCAAATTTCAGTAGCTTTCTCCTTCTGTCGAAGTAGCTCTTTTGCCTAGATTGTGCAGCTCTAAGATTTTCTTGTATTACTCTCACTTTTTCCTCTGCCTCGATTACCAAGTCTGGTCCAAATATTTTGCGTTCTCCGGTTTGTGACCAGCTCAAAGGAGTTCGACACCTTCGACCGTACAAGGCCTCAAATGGTGCCATTTTGTTGTATGAGAACTCTGCTAGGGATAGGTATTTGTCCCAACTCTTGTCATAGTGAATGACGCAAGCTCTAAGCATGTCTTCAAGAATTTGGTTCACTCTTTCAGTTTGTCCGTCAGTTTGAGGATGATAGGCTGAGCTTCGAATCAATTTAGTACCAAGAGATGCTTGCAATTGTTCCCAAAAGCATGCTACAAACTGAGCACCGCGATCAGAAATAATTGTCTTTGGTACTCCATGTAGGCAAATAATGCGGTCGAGATAAATCTCGGCATATTTCTCGGCAGTATAGGTGGTGTGCACCGGAAGAAAATGTGCCATCTTTGTGAGCCTATCAACGATAACCCATATGGAATCATGTTTCTGTGAGGTGCTTGGCAACCCAACAATGAAATCCATACTTATGTCTTCCCATTTCCAGGAGGGTATAGGCAAAGGTTGAAGTGTACCGGCTACTTTCAAGTGGCTGGCTTTTACTCTCTGACATGTGTCACATTCTGAGACATATTTAGCAATTTCCCTTTTCATTCTAGTCCACCAGAAGTTTTGCCTAAGATCTTGATACATTTTGCTACTATCAGGGTGAATAAAAAATTTGGAAAGATGTGCCTCATCGAGAATTTGTTTGCGGAGCTCATGATTCTTCGGAACGACTATGCGACTTTCGAACCATAGAACTCCCTTATGGTCTTGGCAGAAACATTTATACTTCTCTTCTTCTAGAGAGAGTTTTTATTTGATGATCTTAACACCTTCATCATGTAGTTGCGCCATAATGATTTGATCATGGAGAGTGGGCTTAACTGAGATATGATTCAGAGTGCCTTGGGAAATCATTTCCAAACTAAGCTTCCTCATTTCTGAATATAATGTTCCATTATAGGGTTCCACTGATAGGCAATGGCAATGGGCCTTGCGGTTCAGTGCATCAGTGACTACATTAGCCTTGCTTGGGTGATAGTGCACCTCGAGATCATAATCTTTGATTAATTCTAGCCATCTTCTTTGTCTCATACTCAGATCGGCTTGGGTGAAGATATATTTGAGACTTTTATGATCGGTGTAGATATTACAGTGAGTATCCATGAGATAATGTCTCCAAATCTTAGAGAGCATGAATGACAGTTGCTAATTCGAGATCATGGGTCGGATAATTCTTCTCATAGGGCCGAAGAGCTTGTGAGGCATAAGCAATAACTCGATTATCTTGCATAAGCACACAACCAAGACCAGTGCCAGATGCGTCACAGTAAACATCAAACGGCTCGGTGTTATCGGGTTGAGCTAACACAGGGGCTGTAGTCAAATGTTCTCTGAGAGTGTGGAAAGCTTTGTCGCATTTCTCATCCCACACAAACTTTACTCCCTTTTTCAATAGTTCAGTCATAGGCTTAGCAATTCTGGAGAAATCTGGAATGAAGCGGCGATAGTAATCGGCTAAACCAAGAAAATTGCGAATATGATGAACAGAGGTAGCAGGCTTCCAATCCATCACCTCTTGTACATTGCTGGGATCAACGACTTTGCCTTCGCTGGAAATTGTGTGACCCAAGAATTTCACACTATTCAACCAGAATTCGCACTTAGAAAATTTAGCATAGAGCTGATGGTCCCTAAGACGTTGAAGAACAATGTGCAAGTCCTTAACATGCTCTTCCTCATTCTTGGAATAAATAAGGATGTCGTCAATGAAAACCATGACGAACTTGTCGAGCTCGGGCATGAATACCGAATTCATGAGATACATGAAGTAGGAAGGAGCATTTGTGAGACCAAAAGACGTGACCAAAAATTCATATAGCCCATATCGTGTGGAAAAGGCAGTCTCGCATGGACGAATCTTTATCTGATGATATCCAGAACGAAGATCAATCTTTGAGAAAAACCTAGCTCCAGATAATTGATCAAAGAGAACATCAATGCGGGGAAGGGGATATTTATTTTTGATAGTCACCACATTGAGAGGCCGGTAATCAACACACAACCTCAAGGTCTCATCCTTTTTCTTTACAAAGAGGGCTGGACAACCCCATGGTGATGCGCTAGGACGAATGAAGCCTTTATCAAGAAGCTCTTAGAGCTGGACTTTTAATTCGGCCAACTCTTTTGGTGGCATTCTATAAGGTCTTTTTGAGATAGGTGCAGTGCCTGGCTGCAGTTCAATAACGAACTCAATATCCTTATGTGGTGGCATTCCGGGCAAGTCATCCAGGAAAACATCGGCATACTTGCGTACCACTGGAATATCTTCTAGTTTGATTCCTTCCATCACGAAAGCACAAGAATTTGTGTACTCCCGGAATGGTAAGTAAAGAGTAGTGGCTCCGTGACTAGGTGAATTTATTTCAACAGCTCAGGAAGAAAGGTCCAGTGTGACTCTGTGCAGAGCCATCCAATTCATACCCAAAATAATATCCATGCCTTCAAGTGGTAAGAGAACAAGGTCCGTGTTGATGGTTTTACTACCCAATTTTATTGGTACCAGCCGTATTATTTGGTTGGAAGCAATTTTACCACCCGGTGTTGAGATCATATATGACCCTTTGGTGTGACAGAAATTGAACCCCATTTTTGCTCCAAATTTTGCACCAATAAAGCTATGCGATGCACCAGAATCAAATAATATAACTGCAGGTTTGTTATGGATAAAAATGTACCCGTCATAACTTGGGCACCCTCAGGAAGATCAGTCAGTGTAGTTTAGGTAATCCTTCCCTGTCTGACTTGGATCGTCTGCCTCTTGCCCTTGTTTTTGTTGTTCTGACCAGAGCCTTGGCCTTAATTTGGCTGCCTAGGCTGAGGGCATTCTCGAGCAAAATGACTGGAACTCCCACAATTGAAACAACGGTTTGTGATGCTCGGACGAAGAGACTACTGAGTAGCTTGCCTTGGGCCAGTTTGCTGAGGCACAGGGGGTCGTACAGCCTTGCTACTGGGGGGGACTGACAATCCAACGCTCTGGCTGAGGGGCCTTCTGAGGAGCTGTAGGTGTAGCATTTGCACTAAGCGATACCTCCGTGGCTGAGCACCCGAGGGTCCAGCTGGCGCCTTCCTCTTCTTTTCAGCACGATGAGCCACAATACAATCCTCCTGAGTGATTGCCATATTGACCAGCTCATTGTAAGTATCAGCCTTGACAAGGTTCAGTCGTTCCTTGAGCTTGGTACACAGACCTCTGCGGAAGCGATCACGCTTCTTAGTATCAGTATCAGCATGATAGCCCGCGTACTGATACAGATTTTTGAAGGCTTGAGCATACTGAAGTACAGTGCGGGTACCCTGAGTGAGAGCTAGAAACTCATTTAGCTTTCTTTCCATAAGACCTTCTGGAATACGGTGTGCCCGGAATGCAGTTTTGAATTCGTCCCAGGTGACAACGTGATCAGCAGGGAGCATAGCAAAGTAGTTGTCCCACCAAAGATGAGCTGTACCGCGAAGCTGCTGAGCGGCAAAGCGAGCCTTGTTTGCATCCGAACATGGGACCACAAGTAGAGAAAACTTGGACTCGATTGTGCGAATCCAAGTGTCTGCATCCAAGGGCTCCTCCATCTTGTGAAACAAAGGAGGCTGAGTCCCAAGGAAATCCATATAACCGGTAGCCTGAGGTTGGTGGACATTGTGCCCACCCCGCTGATGGTGCTGCTGCTGCTGGAGCCGCTGCCCATGAACAAGCTGACAAAGCAACTCAGTATCATCGGCCATTACTTCCACTAAACTGGGTGGTGGCGGTAGCGGCTGTTGCGATCCGCTATAGCACCAAAACCATCCTGGTTACCACGGGTTGCTCCAACCATCTCAAAAGATCATGGATAGAATCGTGGACAGAATACTGTTCGCTACAAGAAAATTCTTATCTCTCAGTAGGTTCATCCAAAATAGCTCATATTTTAACAGTGAGTAGGAAATTTAGAGATGTACAACTTTGGTATTCAACTCAGACGCTAAATCGATGGCCAAGATGGTCGAAAGATTCATTTTTTGCTTCTCTGTTTCGGCTGCTTTTCAGCAGAACGAGTTATAGTATCTTGCCTATAACTCAAACTAGCAAAGTCCAATAGTTCTAAAATTTTGTGAGCTTTCAGGACATGAAATTATTGACAACTTTGGTATTTAACTTGCTTCCCAGAAGGATCATCTTCAAAGGGTAAAAGTCTCGACAAGATCATGCCATAGGATATGAACTGGAGGATGAAAGTTCAATATTTCTAGAAGCAACTTCAAAACTCCATAACTCCAATTTGAGTAATCTAGAAATTCTCAATCCTCACTAAAGTGTTCCTAGGATAATTGTGCACAACTTTGCTAGTCAACTCCAGAGCTAGATCACATTCTAAGATATACATATCCTTATATCTTTGCATGACTATCTGATCTGATTTCCCAAAAAAAAAACAGAGAGCTAGTATTTTATTTGTGGTCAAAGATCTACTTAACCAAAAATTACCATATTTTAACAGTGACGTCCTTATCCAATGTGGAACAAGTTTTGTATTGAACTTTTCTGCAGATGCTGTATCTAAACTAGGCAGAAAAACTTATGGTAGTTCTTTACAAGATTATTTACTGTATATTGGTCCAAAAATTTAAGTTTTAACGGCAGAAAGTAGACAAGTTTTGAAACAAAACTCTCAACAGGCTCCCATAAAATTACAGTCATTTGCTAGGTGTATTCACTTCCTTTCCTAAGTTTCTGGCAGAAAACAATAGATTTCTAGATAACCCTTAAGAGACTTGGCTTATGTATCCAATTCACAAATCTTATTCATGCTTCTTTTTATTCGTTTTCTATTTAACATGCTGCATGCACGGTCTATTGTCCTCACAAACTGAAATAATTGCCAAATAACTTTGGACTTACGTGGTTAGTTTCGGTGGCACATATAATACGTCTCTCACTATAATATCTAGTTGAATATTTCTAACCGATCTTAACCTATCATAATTGTAGTTAGTGTACCTGCAGAAAATTCACAGAGTATATATATCTATTGGACCTTTCATGCTAGCACTCATGAAAGCATCCACATTCATTACCGTTCACTATAGAAACGGCATCCGTACAATTTCCGTCGTATAGACGATGTTAACATACGCTATCGAGATAGCGTATTCACAGGGGTACCGTCTTGAGACAGGGGCATGAACAGCGATCGCCATACCCTGCACCAAACCTTCTACTCCCAATATAATCAACTAATAGTTGGTATATTGGCAGCACCTCAAGTAGGCCACTGCTTGAGGGCAGCGTTCGGCTCGCATCACCGACAGAAAGGCCAAGCTCTTTCAGTTGGCTGAGGATTCTTACCTTCTTACCTTAGTGATGAGTGCGTCGTTACAGAAATTAAAGGTCGGTTGTGCATAAAAGTAAGTTTTAACAGAAAGTAATGTGCTGGAAGTCAATTGATAATATACATAAATTAGATAGCCACCTAGTAACTTTTCTGTAATCCCCTAGGGCTTTATGAACTACGTACCATCGTTAACGAACCATCGCATCTTGCAAACACGATTTTTGTGATCAAATTTTATGAAAACGAGTTTTTAAGGCTTGTCATACTCTCTGGTGTATGCATTTTGGCTCTGATACCAGCTGTGGCAGAACCATCTGAATTAATCCAGCTCAAGTGCGCTAACCATCACCACGAGGGCAATCAGGGCTAACTCGGACTTCAAACGGAGTAATCCATAGGTCTGTCGGGTAACCTCCCGATACAACCACGGGTTTGCCGATCGAGACAACACATACAAAGTACTCACACGAAGGCGAGTCCAGAGAATACAACATTCCACAAATTTTACATCACAGGGTTCAACACAAATTTATTATTACAGACCAAGTTCGAATTCGTAAAACAAAGTACTTCAGAGTTAAAAGTAAACGAGTTCTTCAAAGTTCATTGCAGTGGAAAACAAACGATAAACTACTCGACGATACATGATGTCTTGATGAAGCCCGTACAAGACATCACTCGGCATTATCACCATTGGCTGGGGACGCATCCCATTCCACCGACCAACCAGGAGGAAGAGTACACGGCCAAGTCAAACTAGCAATCATGTCCTCAAAAGTATCACCTGAAAACAAAGCCACAAGCAAGGCTGAGTATACTAATACTCAGCAAGGCTTACCCGACTAGTGGAATATACTTAGCCGACTCCTAGACATGCAACGCTTTTGGCATGAAGGGTTTGTTTCGCGGAAAAGCATCTACAAGTAGGTCCTTACTTTCAAATTTTAGCCCTAAGTTCTAGTTTCCTTAACTATTCCAGGTAAGCAACTATCCCATGTCATACATGGTGAAAGAATTAATTTGTATCCAACAAGATTAATCATCATCATTGTCTCTTTTTACTCTATGTGGTAAAAGGGTCAAGCAGTCTCAATACCGCGAGAAACGGACGATTCGAATCGAATTTCTTAACCTTGCAAGGCAACCCTAACACACACGCCCGGAGTACCAAAGGGTCACCCCAAGCAACCTTTCCCTTCAATTCCCGCTTCACGGAACAGGCCCACCGCCCTCGACTACACATCCCCACGGACCACGGTACGACGCCGGGCCATGGCGGCACATGCACCCACCATTAGCTAGATGTGAACAATTTTAAGATGGTGGGGAGTATATTCCGGCCTCGGTCCAATCCGGTACTTAAGCTTACCGATTACCATATTCTTAGCATGTGGTTAGTACGTTCAAATGCTTAACAACCACTACCACACACTGCGACCTTAGTATTTTCGCTAAACAGACGGGGCCTCAATCATCAACATGAACATCGCACCATAGCCCCATCCGTCGACCTTATGATTGCAGCATGTAGTAAACATTCAACTCCTATATTCTCGCGAGTGATAGAAAATCACTTGACTTCTACCGGAGTCCTGTTAGCATAGCATTCTATTGAGCATAGGAACCTAAGATCATGCAAATAAGTTTTCATTCAACTCCTATAAACTTAATGCACAAGTAAAATATAGTAATTAGTTGCATAATTTGGAAAATAGGGTTCATGCTCCAGGGCTTGCCTTCCTGAGCAAAGCTAGCCTTGGGCTCTTCCGAACTTTGGTTCGGGTCTTCGAAAACTTCAGTTAGATTCACTTGAGCTTCACGCTGCTCACTCTTGGACTTGGGCACCAGCTCGTAGGTTCCGTCAGCGAGAGTATTCGATTCTATATAATGCTCAATTATGAGTTGTAGTGATGGTACATGACATTTATTTTCTTCACAATAAACTTGCAGTCCATAAAAACATAGATTTGGTTGTAAAGTTACTTAGCTAATATTTCTTGGGCAATCATTAATGGAGTACATCTTAAACTACTTAACTTCATTAAACAAGAAGGGGTTGTGTTATATTGGAAACTTTATTTTCTAAGCACAAGCATGGATTAAACATAACTACTGATCTACGTAACTTCTGGTGATATAAATTTTATGCAGAGTACAACATGCAGAGACAAAACCACTGCAAAAATTTCAGACATTTTTGTGGAGCAGATTAAACATGAAAAATGTAATACACAACCACTGCTAGGACCTAGTTATTTTTATACAGGACAAACCATGCAAGTAATGGTGCTTAAAATCTTACAGGGTGCTAATATATCCATATATGTGTTACTGTAAATTTTTCAGATTTTATTGTGCATGATACAGAGCATAAGAAATAAGACAATATACACCTACTTTAATAAAGATCAATTTCTACAGGATGTTCTACAGGGTTTCTGTGCATCAAACTTTCTATACAACATGACCTACTCCAATGTTTCTCATAGTAAAAAGTTGAAAATTTTCCAAGCATAAAAACGAATTACTTTGATTTAGTGCATTTCTCCATCACAAAAATTATATAAGTAGTTTACAGAAAGGTAAAAAAGTCCCTAACTTTTTCTGTGGCATCTAGGTATCCATGTAACAGTACAGTAAAAGTATCATAGTTTGAATCATAATAGAATAGTGGGAAAAACTAATTCTATCAATTCATGGCATATAACAAAATCTATCAGCTAGAGGTGTGTTCTGGTCATGAACATTTTACACAGGTCAACACATCAAGGAACTAACCTATTGTCCAAAACTCATGTTCAGCCTTTGTTTACAACAGTGTGTACAAATAAAGGCTATTAAATATTCCATTTAATCTAGAGCAAAATATATTGAGAAACTAGGCAAGTGCATGTAACAACAATGGTAGATCTACTCATGAGGAACTCATAGAAATTTAGTTTATATTTTTAAGACTTTTGTACTATTTGTAAACGATTTTCAAAATTTGCTGTTTTGAATCTAGAGGTGGAACAGAGGGGTCACTGGAATCTTTGCGTGTAGGCCCCTGGGAAAAACAAAATCAAAGCAATGTGTCCCTCGGCTGCCGGCCAACGAGCTTGAGCTCGATTTCGGCGAGGGGAGGGGCCGGTGGTGAGGGGAAAGAGGGGGAGGAGCGAGAGGGAATTGAGGGCTACCCCGGGGATATCTCGGTTGTGGCGGAGGGGCTGGTCGGGGGATTGGCGAGGGCGGCTGGCTACTGGCTTGGTGCCTAGCGCCGGTCAGGCATCGCCGGCGATGTGGCGGCCGAGCTCTGCCATGGTCGGGTGCATGGGAGGGGGTTGAGACGAAAATACAGGAAAAGCGAGGGGCTGGATTGTAAAACTATGTTTTTCTCGCATTTTTGTGTTGCAACTCAAAATTCTCTGTACACGAAAGTTGTTCAAAATGAAAAGTTCTAGAAGTTTTGTTTCAGGCCAAAGTTCATTTGAGTTATAGTTTAAAAGTTATTTTAAAAACTCAAAAAGCTTGATTCGGAG
The DNA here is from genome assembly GCA_032594955.1 of Panicum miliaceum. Taxonomy (NCBI): domain Eukaryota; kingdom Viridiplantae; phylum Streptophyta; class Magnoliopsida; order Poales; family Poaceae; genus Panicum; species Panicum miliaceum. The sequence continues at coordinate 25,700,599 of CM064066.1, read as the reverse complement.
GGCATGTCATTTCATGGGCAAAACTTCATATCCTCCCCTAGGCTTCAACTAGAATTTTGTTTATCATGTTACTGATGATGTGCCTATTCCATTTCATAGACATATTTGCATTGGTGTGAAGGTTACTTAATTTGTTTGCTTAAAGTACATGTACACATGCACACATACATATACATGTATACATATCCTATAGAAGCAAGGTGTGAGGAATTTATTTAAAGTTTTCTTAGCTCTTCATTAATGTTGCTACACTAATGACCTGGTTTTTGTTATTTTGACACCTAGAGTGTCACACCGGCCTACCCCTAAAGTGCCACGTGTCCATCTTTGCATGGAAGTTACATCAACCGTCATACATGCTTACAAGACAAGCTACGCAGCAAGAACCAACCTTGAAGAGCTATAAATAGCTGCCCATACCTCCACTCTCAAGACACCATCCTTGGAGAGAAGAAGAGTTCTTAGTCTTGTTGCTCTACCTTAGTGTAGAATAGGGAGAGTGTGAGGTGAGAGTTTGGGTGAGAGCCAAGCTAGGAGAGGAGCCGGGTTTCCTAGGTCCTACTCCAACTCTATAACCACCTCGGAGGAATAAAGCTTTCTTAAGTAAGTTTCTCATTTTGTCTTCAGTATCTCGCTAGTTCTTCTCTTTACTTTTAGTTATTTGTTTAGTTACTTTATTTGATCTGCGGGATCCCCAATCTGCGTGGGTAGCAAGTTCTACCTATTTGAGTTTGCTCTCTGCCTAAGTACACGCTAGGAGTAAGTAACTCGATGGTTATAGGCATGGTGCCTAGGCTTGGTTAGTTACCTTGGGTTGTGTTCCACCCCACGGAACAGTGTGGTAGTCAACAGGTGGTGACAGCCCTGTCCGTCCCTCGTAGTCCACCATGTTCGGGTGCTTTCATAGTAGTAGTTGCAGGTTGCCGTTTGACTCCCCTCTCATCCCTTTCTGAAGTCCTTCCTCTTCCAGCCGCCGAAGTAGATCGAGTTTGTATGTAGCAAGTTATCTGGGTAACAAGCATGCTATCTGAAGATAGGCCCTCTATCCTCTTACCTCTTCTCCCCTGGTGGGTCCGGTTGAATAGTTCTAGGTCTGGTCACGCTTACCATTCCTTGGATTCGATATCCCAGGTAAACACCCTGGTGAAAGCTACATCGGTATCCGTGCACTTGAGGATTAGTTCGAATAGGCTAAGGAGTGCAACAAGCTTTCTAGAGCCATTGCCAGAAACTGTAGCAATACTAGTTTAGAACTTTTTCAGCTGTACACTTTCCGCACCTTTCCACAATCCACATGGAGTTTTCTCCTAGTTATCTGGCAGTTCCATCTCGCGTGTAATTGCAACCGCCTCCATCTTGCCACCCCATTTTTTTCTGATAGTTATGAGATCCGTCCCAGTCTCATAGCCATAGTTCGCGCACAGTCCTTTTCTGGTAGAAAGGATGAGAGTCCCTATGCTCACCTGCAGGAATTCGGGGAGAATTGCTCACTATTGACCATACCCTGTATGAATCAAAACACCCTACGTTGGAAGCTCTTCCCGTTCTCTCTGACGGAGAAGCAAAAGCTTGGTACAACCGGAAGGCAGGGAGAGTTGGAGGACATTGGATCAAGCTGAAGGATGAGTTCAGCTTATTCTTCTTTCCTGTTACCAAAGTGTTCCTGCTTTGTAATCAACTGCTAACATTCAAGCAAGGCAAAGAGTCTCTTGGAGCAGCGTGGGAAAGATTCATGCTGATGGCAAATTTTGGGCCGCCTCATGGTATTCCGAAAGAGATGCTAATGCAGCACTTCATTGGTGGTCTTAATCCAAAGAGCGCGCATTTCATGAATGTCGCCTCTGAGGGATCCGTCTTGTTGAAGACAGTTGCTGAAGTAAGAACAATATTGGAGAAGGTCCTTGACAGCACTCAGTATACGAGAGTCTTTGATGATCCACCGGAACCAACTGATCAGCCTAAAGAGAAGCAGCAAGTTCACACCTTATTAGCCGCGTCCTCTCCACCTCCACCATACATAGAGGAAATCACCGAACCAAGCAAGTCCACAGATCATGAGCCACTCCTAGAAGATATGCCAATGTTCAGCCCTGATCTCTTCATAGAAGAAGAGTATATGGAACTCGGTAATGTTTCAACCATGCCGAAGGAGCATAAGTGCATATGCTCAAGGTCTGAGGCATTCATTCTAGAAGCCACATCGCAGATTGAGGGTTTTACTGCGATTATGATCAAGGAATGGATAGATGAAGCGGAATCCAGCAGTAGTATCATACAGATCTACCGCGATTTTAGAATACTCCTCTGCACTATTGGGCACCCTGAACCGCAAAAAGTCCTTTACGATCCGAAGGTCGGGGTGAATGTGATGTCCAAGACATTGGCAGATCACATTGCACCAGAAGAGCCCCTGAGTTCTCTCGTAAACACCTGAAGTGGATCAACGGCCAGAGAGTGGAAAGTAAAGGCATTTTCCGCGTTATGTCCATGAAGATGGGACGTAACAAGATTTTCCTAAATTTTTACATCTTCGATGTCCCTGAAGGTGAACAGTTCGTCTTGACTGGACAACCAATAGAGCCACTTGTCAACCCCAACAGAGACCGAGCAACCCTCAACGTTAAGGTTGGCAAAGAAAAGATCCCGGTTAGCTTAGTACGTTCATGCAACACAATTGCAGAAGCTAGATCGGAGCAAGACCCAATGCAAGGAGCAATGAGCATTGTTCAAGAAGGGTTAATTCAACCCAATATTGAAGAAGATGCCATTCCGATGAGCATCATTTCGGATGGCTAGAGTAAGCTTATGGAAGAAGAGAAACCGCAACCTCCTCTTCCTTAGTTGTAGCCGTTGCCTCCTGGTTTGAAGTATGCTTTCCTCCACTACAACAGAAGCACGCCAGTCGTCATCAGTGATAAACTGACAGAGAGTGAGACTCGGCGGCTCATTGTAGTCTTGGAGAAGTACTGATCCGTCATTGGGTACTCTCTGCAAGACTTGAAGGGGATCAGCCCCAACTTATGCACCCATCGCATCCCAATTGAACCGGACCATAAGCCGTCAAGAGAGCATCAGCGACAGCTTAATGATGCGATGAGGGAGGGAGTAAAGTAAGAGGTTCTGAAGCTACTACACGCGGGCATCATCTACCCCGTGCAAGACAGTGAGTGGGTCAGTTCAAGTTGTTTCACAGAAGGGAGGCATGACAGTTGTCCAGAATGAGAGAAATGAGCTCATACCTCAGAGGACAGTAACTGAATGGCGGATGTGCATCGATTACCGGATGCTCAACAACGCTACCCGGAAAGATCATTTCCCTCTCCCCTTCATTGATGAGATGCTTGAACGGTTGGCAAAGCACTCATTCTTCTGCTACCTCGACGGATATTCTAGTTATCATCAAATTCCTATTCATCCGGATGACCAGAGTAAGACTACCTTCACTTGTCCCTACAATATGTTCGCCTACCGGCGAATGTTGTTTGGTCTTTACAATGCACTTGCTTCATTCCAAAGGTGTATGATGGCGATATTTTCCGAACTGATCGAGAATATCATGGAAGTATTCATGGATGACTTCTCAGTTTATGGCATGAGCCTTGAGAAGTGCCTTGAGAATTTGGACAAGGTTCTCAAGAAATGCAAAGAAATGCACTTAGTCCTTAATTGGGAGAAGTGCCACTTCATGGTCAGAGAAGGGACTGTCCTCGGACATAGAGTGTTAGAAAAAGGGATAGAAGTGGATCGGGCAAAGATCGAGGTGATTGAACAGTTGCCACCCCTAAAGGATGTCAAGGGCGTTCGAAGTTTTCTGGGGCATGCTGGCTTTTATAGGAGATTCATCAAGGATTTCTCCCATATAGCCAGGCCTCTGACAAGTCTTCTTGCAAAGAGACCCTTTCAACTTCGATGAAGATTGCCTCATAGCCTTCTATACCCTTAAAAAGGCACTCATCTTTGCACCCATCATACAACCTCCGGATTGGAATCTTCCATTCAAGATCATCTGCGATGCAAGTGACTACGCCGTCGGCGCTGTGCTGGGTCAATGCAGAGAGAAGCAACATTATGCTATATCCTATGCTAGTAAGACATTGATCGAACCCAGTTGAACTATGCGACAACGGAGAAGGAACTTCTAGCAGTGGTATTCGCCATTGACAAGTTCAGATCTTACATGGTCAGTGCTAAGGTGATTGTATATACGGATCATGCTCCACTAAAGTACCTCTTTGTCAGACCTAGGTACACGAGACTGTCCACGTGGCACACTAATCCTAGGATACGGGATGGGATATGGACCACACCCTACATCTGTTGTAACTACTCGTAATGCAGTAGGATTACTCGTACAGTAGTTAGACTAGTCGGACACGGTAGGAAACTACCCGAGAAGTATTCAGATAGGACTCCTTGACTTGTACCCGACTAGGACTCCCATGTAAACCTATCCCCCGGACTATATAAGGGCGGACAGGGACCCCCGCATGGACAATAATCATCAAAGGCAATACAAACCACACAGGATGTAGGGTATTACGCTCTCGGTGTCCCGAACCTATCTAAAACGTTGTGTTCCTTTGCACCTTTGAGTTCCTGATCTCGGCGACACCCTACCTACAAACTCACCACCTCGGGGGTATCCCTCGGTGGGCGTGGTGGTAAAACACCGACAGCTGGTGCGCCAGGTAGGGGAACTCATCGAAGATCCACTAGAGAACTCGATGGCGTCGTTCAACTCCACCAGCGTTGTGCTTGATGAGGGCATGACTTTCATCTTCGGCTCTTGGATCTGCATCGCCGATGGTTTGGGTGGCTTCAACAGCCACCTAGCCAACTCCAAGCAGCCGGAGGCTACTTCATCAACTACAAGCAGCGATCTCGACGACTTCATTGACAACCTCGATGACTCGCTGCTTCCTGATCTGGCCTAGTAGATCGAAAAGATGTCCGTTTTCAAAACAACTTCAACTCGAGACGCAGCAGATCTACTCAACTTGGATTCAAACCGATCTAAAAAGACTCCATGATCCGAATCCCTCTCTGACTTGGATGAGAATTTCGATCTACTTCTCAAGACAAAGGACGTGGGTGCCACCACCAGCTGGGAGGCCCCCATTTTCGACATCTACTCGGATTCTGACGACGAGTACTCCACGGGCGGCACTACATCTTCAAGCCGGATCCGAAAAGGACTTGGAGGCGAAGGAGCCACCACCCATCGGGCGGCCCTCACCCTTGAAAACCACTCGCAACCCGACCGCCACACCGAAACCTTCTCGGGTAGCTTACTAGGTTTAACCATCACATCAACGCCGCAAGGACGTTTCGTGTATTGGAAGGGCTTTGAGCCCTCCGAACTACTCGATTAAGAATCTCGCCTTGTGGCCTTCACGCAAGAACTACCCTTCCAAGAGGGTAGACCTCTTTCTCCTATCGCGGAAGAAGGAGAGAGTAGCATAGAGCTACTCGAGTACAGCCTTAGGGCTAACCACTCGCCGGATCGACAAGTCTGCATGGCTTCCCTTCGCAACCGGAAGAAGACGAGCTGGGCACTCAGTGTGACAATGAACAACTCGCGGACGTTTCAGCCGCTGAGCCCACAGCAGACGCTCCCCAAGAGGAGGACAAGGAGCACCGGAGGATCCGGCGGGCAAAGAATGCCAAGCGTGCTCAACGCAGGTGCAACGCGCAAAACCGCGCCCGCGAACCAAGGGATCTCAACAACGCCTTTGCAGCAGTCACGGATCGCGAGTATCGTACGTGGATTGGCGCCATTGTAGAGGCAACACTCTTACCCAACAACTCCCATCTAACCCTCAGATACAAAGGTTGCAGTACTTGACCCAGCGCGCGCTCGTGCAACTCGATGGGCAACATCCAGTGTCGTCCACTCGGAATCAGCTCTCGAGGTCTAAGCAACATGGGGATACCGCGCTGGTCAGTCGCACCTCGGAGGAGGCCAAGGGAGTTAGAGGAATGACAACCGCCAGTGCCATGAGGGCCACCCGTCCGCGCGTGGCAACAACGAACAAGAAGTACACCAACCTCCTCGAAACCAACGTGGGGCAAGGCACCACGGCCAAAAACCTGTCGAGGTCAACCTCCATGATGCTCCCACGGTCGACCTTAGGAAGAAAATCAATGAGGGCCGCGACGCGCGGCTTGTTATTGAAGCAAGGAGAAGGGACCGTCCCGGCAGGTACCACGACGACGATGACAGCGACCGTTTCCCCACCTTCACCACCAGCATCACCGACAAGTCCTACCCCAAGGACTTCAAACCAGTCGGAATCCCCAAGTACGACAGTAAGCTGGACCCGCGCCAGTGTCTTCGTTGCTACTCCGTTGCCATTGAAGTTTTAGGGGGATCCAACCCTACAAAAGCTCTCTACTTCCCGGTGGCTCTGGAGCCTGCACCCCTCACGTGGCTTGAAAGCCTCAAGCCAAACTCCATTGACTCGTGGGAGGACCTCAAGCGGGCCTTCATCGACAACTTCCAGAGATCCATGATCAGGGCAGGCACTTGTCATGACTTGTCCCAGGTGAAGCAGGAGATGAACGAGACCCTGAGGTCTTACACACGGCGTTTCTTTGAGACGCGCGCCACCATCGCCAACATCACCGATGAGGACGTCATCCGCTGCTTCCAACACGGCCTTTTCTCAAAGAACACGTACCACGACTTCGGGCGCAACCGCCCGACTACTGCTGTGGAGCTGCATGACATGATGGCAAGATGGGCTGACCAGGAGGACGAGGAAAACGACCGCTTCCCCAAGCGCAACCACGACAAACAAGGCAATGGCAATGGCCACTTCGACAAAAGCCAGCGGAACCACTCGGGGAACCCCCGAAAGCGCAAGTCAGACCTTGAAGTCGTTGTTGTTGAGCGCAACCCGCGTGGCAAGAAGTCGGGGAACAACCAGTCAGAATACGAGCAAGTCTTGCACCAGCAATGCCCGATACATCCGAAGTCACACCACATGCTCTTCGATTGCGTCACCATCCACAAATCACTCAGCGCTCCACCCCTCCATCAAGTAGGAAAGCGTAAGGACAAGGAGGACGATGAAGAAGGAGTTGTCAAGTCGGGGCCTCAAGACTTCTAGGATCCGAAGAACATCATCAATGTCATCTTCGACGGAGACGGTGGGTTCCCCTCCAAACGCGCGCAGAAGCTAACCCTGTGCGAAATACTCTCTGTGGAGCCAGCCACGACAAGGCCTTTGATATACAACGAGGTCCCGATCTCCTTTTCCAGGGATGATCAATGGACCAGCTTCTCCGAGCCGGGAAAATTCCCGCTCGTCCTAGACCCTGTCGTGGCGGGTTCACAGCTCGCCCGAGTACTCATCGACGGCGGAAGTGGCCTTCACCTGCTCTTCGCGAGTACTCTCAAGAAGATGGGACTGGACATCTCCAAGATGCTCACTCCTAGCAAAGCTCCCTTCTACGGGATCGTCCCGGGCAACGCAGCTACACCACTCGGGTCAGTGGTTCTGCAAGTCACCTTCTGGACAAAAGAAAACTACCGCACCGAGTACATCAAGTTCGAGGTGGCGGATTTCGACTCATCGTACCACGCCATTCTTGGCAGGCCGGCACTAGCCAAATTCATGGCCGTGCCCTACTAGGTGTATCTACTACTCAAGATGCCAGGAAAGACAGGCGTACTCACACTCCGTGGCAACCTGAAGAAGTCGTATGACTGCGACCAGGAGGCAATCGTGTACGCCATGACTTCACGCATGCCAGAGCCATCTGCAAAAGTACTCGCGGCCGCGCTGAAGCTGACCAACACAGAGATGGAAATCTCCAACCAGCGGCCAAGCCAATCGAGGGTTAAACCTAACCCTAGTGACGTCGGCATCAAGACCATAAAGCTGCAAGAAGGCGACCTATCCAAGACTGCTCTGATTGGAGGCGGCTTAGGTGACAAATAGGAAAGCGCGCTCATCAGCTTCCTTAGGGCCAACCGTGACATATTCGTGTGGAAACCAGTGGATATGCCAGGGGTGCCCATGGAGTTGATCGAGCACTGCCTAAAAGTCGACCCTAAAGCCACTCCGAAGAAGCAACGACTGCATCGTTTCGCCCCCGACAAGAGGGAGGCCATTAAGAAAGAGTTAGCAAAACTACTCACGGCTGGTTTTATTAAAGAAGTATACTACCCCGAGTGGCTAGCCAACCCTGTACTTGTACTCAAAAAGAATAATAATGAATGGAGGATGTGTGTGGATTATACTGATCTGATGAGGACATCACCAGCAACGATACATCCACACATACACTTGCATCTACTTCGCCAACACCACTTGGTCCTATTACTCGCGCTCCTGCTCGTCGACTTACCCATCAAGTAAGTTCACTCATAAGCTCAGATTCATCATATTTAGACAATGGAGACACGTGCACTCTAGTTTTACTCAGGAATAATGGAGTGGATTAAAAGGGAAGAGGCATTGCGCAGGCTGGATTTGGACTGCAGGATAGACACGACTTGTGACAGCTGCCATGACATCATCCGGACTCTGTTTTGGGCGTTCAAGTACTTCCTGGAAAGCTTATCAAATGTACTTTCCAACGGATCTGGAATCATCTCCATATCTGTTCGGAGTCAACCGCAATCGTCGTTTTACTACAGAATCCTTTTCAGCCCACAGTGCTGCGTCACCCTATTTTGGCCCAATGGGCCGTGTATCAAGTTGAGTCCAATTCGGACGCGTCCTTGGGTTGGGATACGACCCCAGCACCCTTGTGGTCGTTCTCCCACCTCCTTATACCTCTTAGCCGCCGCCAAGAACACTCGGATTTTGTTAGATGCAAGTTTAGCTTTTGCTACTTCCTTGTAGGAGCGCGTGCTGATCGAGCCGCCCGTCTACTTGTTTTCAGAACTCCACCATATTTGAGATTCTATTTGAGACATTCAATCACATCTCATATTTTCAGTACTTGTTCTACTTGTTCTTGCTAGTTCTTCGATTGCTTGCAGGACGAGTGCCCTAGTGGCCGGGGTGTCGCGCTCCATAAGATCGTGGCAACCATAGGAGGTGGTGTATCGGTTGCTAAGGCGCAGCGTCCTTGGAATGCTGTAGTCGGGCCGTGAATGTCATCTCCTCCATCAATCAAGTTATCCCACGCCTCTCATCAAAAGATCATGAACAAATCCTAGCGGGTTGGCATCATGATCTCAATAAACACTGCTCGAAGTACCCCTTCGCGCTCCCACGCATTGACAAAGTCATCGACTCCACGGCTGGCTACGTTCTACTCTCCTTCCTTGACTGCTACTTGGGCTATCATCAAATAGCTCTCAAGGAGGAAGACCAGATCAAAACGACGTTCATCACCCCCTTTGGAGCATATGCTTACACTACAATGTCTTTTGGATTGAAGAATGCGGGAGCCACCTATCAACGGGCCATCCAATTGTGCCTTGCAGATCAACTACACCACAACATTGAGGCTTACGTGGATGATGTGTTTATCAAGACCAGATCCCACGATGAGTTCATCACTGACCTTGAGGAGACTTTCAACAGCTTGCGACAGTTTCGATGGAAGCTCAACCCAACAAAGTCCATCTTTGGCGTCCCTCAAGGCACTACCTTTCTGCTACGACTACTTCATGCCCCTAGCTCGGGGGCTCTATATGACAAGGCACTCAACTTGCCTTAAAAGGTAGCTTTCATGCCTCCATGCCAGATGCCGTACAATTACTCGACAACTCCCGACCCAAGAGGCTTTTTAAGATTTATCTTGGGAATATGTTTCTTAACCATTATTTCAGGGACTTTATTCCGAAATAAGAGGTTTGTTCAATTTATTACCCAGAGATCTTGTTTAGTCATTGGATCAGGGCACAATGATTGGTTTGAGAGGTAATCTTGGGTGTTTGTTGGGGATGTTATTTGTCTCACCATCTTTTCAGGGAACTCATCCTTAAAAGAAAGGTTTTCAAATTTACTACACCAATTTGCCAATGTTTACTATAAAATCTTTACTATCATATTGCATGCCACGATTCTTTGGATCCTTAATTCCGAAACATATGGATTTGGATTCAAGGCTCGGGGGCTGCGGGACACGTGTCATGAGTGACTTATTTTTCAAATCCTCTGGAAGATAAGGACAGAAGACTCAAGATTAAAATTGACCCTCAGCCTAATTCTTCGAGTCAACCTAAGGCTCGGGGGCTACTCCATATGGAGTGTGAATTTAATCGCACCCCATATAAAGAAGACCGGGCAACTACTCAGCGGCTACTCCACAGCCTCGATGCTGCCAAGGAAGTACTCGAAGGGCACCTTCAAGATGGAGTTCGCGAGAACTCGAAGACGCCTTCAGAATTACTCGGACGCCTGCACTACTCGGCTACGAAGAGCTCGGGGGCTTGTCAGACCTGGGTACACGGGACTATCCACATGGCACACTTCACCTAGGATACGGGATGGGACATGGACCACGCCCTACATCTATTGTAATTACTCGTAATGCAATAGGATTACTCGTACAGTAGTTAGACTAGTCGGACACGGTAGGAAACTACCCGATAGGACTCCTTGACTTGTACCCGACTAGGACTCCCATGTAAACCTGTCCCTCAGACTATATAAGGGCGGACAGGGACCCCCTATCTCACCCGATTTCAGAAAGAAACCAGATACATCTCATGTGTGCGCCAGGATCAAGTCCACACACACATGATAAACGTCATAAGTGAAATATATCAAAGACAATGTTCAAAAAGTAAACAAGATAGAATAAATAACATTATTACACTCCAAATAAAATAGACACAAAGGTCTTAAGAGTTTCATCGATATCATAAACGAGATCTGCAATGAAGCTTCTTCCACAGGCGATTGACTGGTGAACGCACACCTAGAACTCCTCGAAGTCGCTGTAGTGTTCAACTTCCGCGGTTTCTTTTGAACAACAGTTAGGCAGGGTGAGTACTCTTATGGTTGGTACTCAACAAGTGGGGGAAGAATGCAAGGCCAACAAGAGAGGCTAAAGGCTTATAGCGGTTAGAGTTTTTAGTTGGTAAGTTTTTATTAGCAAGCACCTATTAACTAGATGTAAGTTTATACCAGCCCACTGAAGCATAAAGGAAACAACATTTTTCCAAAGCCAAAGAACTACAATTTAATTCAGTCTTTCAGTTCAATTATCATGTGAGGGTCCAAGCCGCTCGTAACCGTGAGCACGGTTGATATATCAGGTTTAGACACTCTGCAGTGGTTGTACACTTTCACCACAAATCATGTTCCCTTGAGTCGCCCGGGTTTGCAAAGCCCTTAAACACTTCCGAGGTGAGTGGCGAGGGGTTCACTACGAAGTCTTTACAAAGACATATAGAAAACTAGATAGCCTGCTAGATTTTCGATACCCTTCCTAATGGTCAGCACCTTAGCAAAGACTGCTACCCCAAGAGGACCGGGCTATACCCCAATCACCGACCCCCTCCTTGCTCTTTCGGTAAGACTACCAGTTAACTACACGTCTAATTAATCAGCTAAGGTCAGAGCCATGTGACAATGTGGTTGTACGGTTTTCTTGGGTGGTTCTCCATGTTCCATTTAAACAAAGTGATCTTGCCAATTATCCAATTATAACAACAAATAAAGCCATGTTTAATATTTCAAAGATTATAATGTAACCATCCCAAGATAAAGCATCTAAGCATTTCTACACGACAAAAAGAATTAAACCCGGTGTTCAAGGCTTAGGTGAAAAGACTAGGTAAATCCTTAATAGGTATCCCGTCAAGTTTATGCAATTTAGACATAAAGTAAAATGTATTATCATGCTATTATTGGGATAAAATAGAAAATGTAGGGGGAGAAGTCCACTTGCCTTCCTCGTCAAACTGCTGGTTCTCTTCCTCGTACTGCTGCTCTTGTCCTTCCTCGAACGTCACGTCGTCTACACTATCACACAAGCAAAAACATACGCAAAATAAGAGACCAGACAACGAACAGTACAATCATTGAAAGATAAGGAGATAAAGATATAGAGCATGCTGCAAGGATCGCGTGAGCGCAAGAATTACTGAAAACGGAGTTGAAACAAAGAAGATATGGCTAAAACAAGGTTCTAGGGACTTATTTGCGAGAGTTTAGGACTTCCAGGGCTAGGTCTGAAGAAATCAGGGGCTAAAACCTAACAAAACTTAAAACACAAGGGCTAGACTAGAAAATAGAGAGATTAGGACTGCGGGTACAAAAACTAGAAAAAATAGGGGCTAAAACAGAAAAGAAAGGACTATTTTGTAAATACTTTTGAACTGCACTGGACGGCGGGTTGGTTTCTTGGAAGCAGAGGGGTCTTTTTGTAAAGGAGACGAGGGTTGACCGGTATTGACTCTGTTGACCCGAGTTGGACTGGATCTGGATCGTTGGATCCCGATCCGACGGCGGCAGAGGATTGGGGGAGGGCTGGCGGCGGCGTTGGGTGGCCAGCGGCGAGGTTTGCGGCGGCGGGCGGCGGCGGAGTCGCCAGAGTTCACTGAATCCGGTGTTCCGGGCCTCGGTTTTCCACGGGGTCTGGCTTGGGAGCGAGAGGAGGGCCTGGGATGGCGGTGCGGTGGCCGGAGGATGCACCTGAGGGCGAGCGGCGGCCGGGGCGCACCGGTGAGTAATTGTAACACCTCAGGTGTTTTAATTGTTAAACAAGTCTTATTAGCATAATAAAATGCATCACTAACTAAGAAAATAAAAGGAATGGATTAAGTTTGGTTTTGCTTTTACCTTTAAAAGTTTGTATGTGCATAAACGCATGTACTTTAATGAAACAAATTGGATACCTTTCACATCAAAGCAAATATGGCTATGAAATTAAATGAGCACACCAGTATTAGCATGACCAATAAAAGTTTAGTTGAAGCCTAGGGAAGAAAATGAAATTTTGAAATAAAATGACGCGCCCTCCGAATAGAGTTTTCTTTAAGTTTTTAAAATAACTTTGGAACTAAAGCTCAAATGAACTTTGGCCTAAAACGAAACTTGTAGAACTTTTTATTCTGAACAACTTTCATGTTTAAAAGATTTTGAAATTCAAATTAGAAAGTGGAGAAAACGTCCTGTTTGCAACCAGCCCCCTGGAAATTTTCGAATTTTCGCACTTAGGTCCCTCCCTCACCTCTCCCTCCTCTGCTGCACCGCCCAGCTCGCCCGACCGCCGCCGGCCACCTGGCCCTCGACGCCTGCGCGGCACCAGGCGCCGAGCCAACCCCCGACGCCCTGCTGCACCGCCCACGCTCGCCCAACCGCGGCCGCGCCTCCTTCTCCCTCCCGCACGCCTTGCCCCTGCCCAATCCGAGCGCCCCGGCCGCTACAGCCGCCCAGTCGCTGGCCGCCGCCCCGCCACCCAACGGCGTGCCCCGTTGTGCCGCCCAGCTCGCCAGTAGCATGCCGCGTCGCCCGCACGCGACGTCGCGCCCCGGTGCGCGCCCAGCACACGCACGCCACGCATGGCGCGCCTCTGGTCACCGCCGCCCCGCACCAATTGCGCCCAGCCTCACCGCCCCCTCCACCCAGCGCCCGGCCGTGCCAAACCCGCCCCCATGAGCTCCACCGGCTATAAAGCCCGGCGCAGCGCCCCTCCCTCCTCTCCCTGTTCCCCTTTCTTCCCCGCAGAACAGAGCAAAGCAGAGCCGAGCTCCGCCCCACGCCGCCGTCGTGGAACTCCCTCCTCCGCCCCTCCTCGACCCGAGACAAGCGCTGAAACGGATCCTCCTCAGTGCGCTGAAGCTTCCCAGCCTGAGCCCCGCCGCCCTCATCGCCGGAGCGCCGCCGTCCGCGCGGCCCCACCGCCGCCGCCCCTGCTCTCCGCGGCCAGCCCGCCACCAGCCACCCCGAGCCACTCCAAGACCACCAATAGGTGCGCCCTGGTTCCCTCTCCGTGCTCCCCCACCTTGCCCTCGCCGCCGGCGACCCAGCTCGCCGGAATTCGGCCGGACAGATGTTCCCCCGCCGTGAATCGCGACCAGGGACCACATTGCAAATGCCCAAATCTTTCTAGGGGGTTTTCTGCTAGTTTCAGGGACCCCTCTGTAAAGAAAGTTTTAACCAAATCAGTGAACTTATAAAATTCGTATAAAATCGTATTCAGAAAAATGCAAACTCAACTGTTCTGGAATCCTTAGAAGAAACTCTACAACTTTTGTTACATAAAATTTCTCAGATTCTGAATATATTTTGCTCTAGATTAAATGGAAGGTTTAATGGACTTCTTTTGTACCCACTATTGTAGATCAATGCTGATCCTAAATTTTGGGCAGTGAGTTAGTGGCTTGATGTTTAGGACTGTGTAAAAAGATCAGGACCAAAAGCCACCTCTAGATACACCTTTTGTCCAACCTTATTTTATGCCATAAAGTGATACAACTAATTTTTCCTGCTGTTCTGTGAGGTTTAATGTCATGTAACTTTTTCTGTGTTGTTGTAGTAATACCTAGAGGCCATAGAAAAATTTAGAAACATTTTTACTATATGTAACCTGTTCATATGAATTTGTGGTAGGAAAACTTCACTAATTCAAAATAATTAGTAAAGCACTTAGAAAATGTTCATCTTTTTACTATGAAACACAATAGAGTAGCTCAAGCTGTACAAAAAGTTTCATTCATAGAAACTCTGTATAAAATCCTGTAGAAAATAATCTTTAATAACATGAGCGTAGCTTGTCCCATTTATTATGCTCTATATCATGTACAATAAAATCTGAAAAATTTACAGTAACACAAAAATGGTTATAGCAACACCCGGTAAAATTTTTAGCATCAATACTTGCGTGGTTTGTTCTGTATAAAAATAACTAGATTTTAGCAGTGGCTGTGTATTACATTTTTCATATTTAACATGCTACACAAAAATGTCTGAAATTTTTACAGTGACCTTATCTCTGCATAATGTATTTTGAATAAAAATTTTATTACCAGAAGCTAACTAGATTAGTATTTGTGTTCAACTCATGTTGGTGTTTAAATATAACACAACCACTTCTTCTTTAATGAAGTTAAATAGATTAAGATGAACTCTATTAACGATTGCCCAGGAAATGTTAAAGTAAATAACTTCACAGCAAAACCTATGTCTTATGAACTGCAACTTTATCGTGAAGGAAATAATGTCATTTACTATCACCACTACTTAAACTTGTGCATTCATGTAGAAACGACTACTCTCGCCGACGGAACGTACGAGTTGGTGCCCGCGTCCGAGAGTGAGCAGCGTGAAGCTCAAGTGAATCTAACTGAAGCTCTTGAAGACCCGAGCCCAAGTTCGGAAGAGCCCCAAGCTAACTGTTCACAAGAAGGCAAGCCCCGGAGCATGAACCCTATTTCCTAAACTTATGCAACTTATTACTCTACTTTACTTGTGCATTAAGTTTATAGGAGTTGGATGAAAACTTAGTTGCATGATCCTAGGTACCCATGCTCTGAACACTAGATGCCAGGTTCGATAGAATGCTATGCTAATAGGACTCGGTAAAAGTCGAGTGATTTCCTGTCACTCGCGAGAAATTAGGAGTTGATTGTTTACTACACGCTGCAATCATAAGGACACGGACGGGCTATGGTACGATGTTTACGATTGAGGCCCGTCTGTTTAGTGAAAAATGCTAAGGCCGCAGTGTGTGGTAGTGGTGGTTAAGTCTTTGAACGTACTAACCACATGCCGAGAATATGGTAATCGGTAAGCTTAAGTACTGGATTGAACCGAGGCCGGAATATACTCCCCACTGTCTTGAATTCGTTCACATCTAGCTAATGGCGGGTGCATGTGCCGCCATGGCCCGGCTGCGTCCATGGTCCATGGGGACGTGTAGTCGAGGGCGGTGGGCCTGTTCCGTGAAGCGGGAATTGAAGGGAAAAGTTGCACGTGTGACTCTGTGAGTAACCACGTGACGTGTGTTTAGGTTTCCCTTGCAAGGTTAAGAAATTCGATTCGAATCGTCCGTTTCTCACGGCTATTGAGACTGCTTAACCACTTTTACCCACAGAGTAAGAAGAGGAACAATGATGATGAATAAACTTGTTGGATGAAAATTTAATGCTTCACCATGTATGATATTGGATAGTTGCTTACCTAGAATGGTTAAAGAAAGCTAGAACTTGGAGCTAAAATCTGAAAGTAAGGACCTACTATATATGCTTTTTGGCAAAACAAACCCCTCAAGCCAAAAGCCTCGCATGTCTAGGAGTCGGCTAAGTATACCCCATTAGTCAGGTAAGCCTTGCTGAGTATTAGTATGCTCAGCCTTGCTTGTGGCTCGTTTTCAGGTGAAACCTTCGAAGATTTGATTGCTAGCTTGACTTGGCCCTGCACTCTTCCCCCTGGTTGGTCGGTGGAATGGGATACGCCCCCGTCCAACAAAGATAATGCCGAGTGATGTCTCGTACGGGCTTCATCGAGACATCCTTATCGTCGGAGTAGCTTTCGTTGTTTTACTTTCCGCTGCAACTTAAACTCTGAAGAACTTATTAGTTATGATCATTGAAGTACTTGGTTTCTAAACTCAAAACTTGGTCTGTAATATTCACTTATGATAATGTTGTAATATTTGCTGGAATGTGGTATTCTCTGGTCTCATCGTCGCATGAGCGTTTGTATGTATGGCGCTCGATCCGCTTACCGTGGTTGTATCGGGAGGTTATACCCGACAGACCAGTGGATTACTCCGTTTGAAGTGTAAGGTTAACCGAGATTGCCCTAATGGTGATGGTTAATACACTTGAGCCGGATTAATTCAGGTGGTTCTGCCACAGTAATTACACCTACGGGAGAGGGAGAGGGAGGGGGAAACGGAGCCGGTGACGAAGCTCAACCCGAGGCGAAGCTCCGGCGGTGGTCGTAGTCGATGAAGATGCGGCAGAGTGGCAGATCGATGGCGCGGCCGAGACCGGTGAAGATGGCGGCGGCGCAAGCGAGCGTGGAGAGAGAGAGCAGGGGCGAGGGAGCAAGACGGGATAGTGGAAGGGCATGGCAGGGTCTGCAAGTTTTATAGACCGAGGGAGGGAGCGGAGCGGCCGGGAGCAGGGGAAGGTGCGGCGAGCTCGGGCGGAAGGGGAGGTGCGAGGGGGATGTGAAGGGGGGCTCATCACGAGCATTGAAGGGAGCTTGCTCAGTGAAGGAGGGGAGGGGCGTGCGGGTGCGGCGCAACGGCCGGCGGAACGTGCATCGGTGGGGAGGCCGAGCGGCGAGAGGTGGAAGGAGGGCCTGATGGGTGGGACCCGCTTGTCCTCAAGAGGGAGGGAGGAGAGTGGGATCGGATCGGGCCGAGGCAGGCCGGTGGTGGCAGGTTGGGCCGAGCGGGGGAGATGGGCCGGGCGTGGAAAGGAGAAAAGAGAGAGGGAGGAGAAGAGGGGTTGGGTTGGGCTGGAAAGAGGGAGAGGGAGAGAAATAGAGAGATGGAGATGGGCTGAGGCTTTTTTTTTCTTTTCTTTCTTTTTTTATAAAAAGGGTGTTACACCCCCTTAGAGACAATCATCATCAAAGGCAATACAAACCACACAGGACGTAGGGTATTACGCTCTCGGCGGCCCGAACCTGTCTAAAACCTTGTGTTTCTTTGCACCTTTGAGTTCCTGATCTCGGCGACACCCTACCTACAAACTCACCACCTGGGGGGTATCCCTTGGTGGGTGTGGCGGTAA
The DNA here is from genome assembly GCA_032594955.1 of Panicum miliaceum. Taxonomy (NCBI): domain Eukaryota; kingdom Viridiplantae; phylum Streptophyta; class Magnoliopsida; order Poales; family Poaceae; genus Panicum; species Panicum miliaceum. The sequence continues at coordinate 25,682,934 of CM064066.1, read as the reverse complement.
AACACCGACACTCTTGATCAAGAAGGATGCCAAGCCACGACTCATCTGTTGGATCCTGCTACTACAATAGTTTGATTTGGAAATAAGAGACAAGAAAGGAGCAGAGAATTGTGTGCCTGATCATCTCTCAAGAATACAACTGAAAGGGTTAGATCTACCCATTGATGACTATTTGAGAGAAGATACTCTTCTGAAGGTCACTACAGCCAGTCCATGGTATGCCAACTTAGTAAACTACATGGTGACTTGGTATATACCTCCGGGAGAAGATAGAAAGAAGTTGATTCACCTCAGCAGATATCACCTTTGGGATGACTGTGGCAGAACCACCTGAATTAATCCGGCTCAAGTGCGCTAACCATCACCACGAAGGCAATCAGGGCTAACTCGCACTTCAAACGGAGTAATCCATAGGTCTGTCGGGTAACCTCCCGATACAACCACGGGTTCTCCGATCGAAACAACACATACAAAGTACTCACACGAAGGTGAGCCCAGAGAATACAACATTCCACAAATTTTACATTACAGAGTTCCACATAAACTTAGTATTACAGACCAAGTTCGAATTCGTAAAATTAGTACTTCAGAGTTTAAAAGTAAACGAGTTCTTCAGAGTTCATTGCAGCGGAAAAATAACGATAAACTACTCGACAATACATGATATCTCGATGAAGCCCGTACGAGACATCACTCGGCATTATCATCATTGGCCGGGGACGCATCCCATTCCACCGACCAACCAGGAGGAAGAGTACACAGCCAAATGAAACTAGCAACCATGTTCTCAAAAGTATCACCTGAAAACAAGCCACAAGCAAGGCTGAGTATACTAATACTCAGTAAGGCTTACCTGACTAGTGGAATATACTTAGCCGACTCCTAGACATGCAAGGCTTTTGGCTTGAGGGGTTTGTTTTGCCGAAAAGCATATACAAGTAGATCCCTACTTTCAAAATTTAGCTCCAGGTTCTAGTTTACTTAACCATTCTAGGTAAGCAACTATCCAATATCATGCATGGTGAAAGAATTAATTTGCATCCAACAAGATTAATCATCATCATTGTTCCATTTCTTACTCTATGTGGTAAAAGGGTCAAGCAGTCTCAATACCGCGAGAAACGGACGATTCGAATCGAATTTCTTAACCTCGCGAGGCAGACATAAACATACATCACGTGGTTACTCCCAGAGTCACACATGCAACCTTTCCCCTTTCTTCCCGGGTTGTGGATCAGGGCCACCATCCGAGACTACAGAGCCCGGCTCTGCACCCACCATGTGCGCGCATGGAACTGAAGTTGGGAGGGTGAGGTGTTGTCCACTTGCCGGTCCGATTAGGTACTTAAGCTTACCGATTACCATATTCTCGGCATGTGGTTAGTACGTTCAAACGCTTAACCACCACTACCACACACTGCGGCCTTAGCATTTTTCACTAAACAGACGGGGCCTCAATCACCAATATGAACATCGCACCATAGCCCCGTCCATCGACCTTATGATTGCAGCATGTAGTAAACATTCAACTCTTATATTCTCGCGAGTGACAGGAAATCACTCGACTTTTACCGGGTCCTATTAGCATAGCATTCTATCAAAACTTACATCTAGTGTTCAGAGCATGGGTACCTAGGATCATGCAACTAAGTTTTCATTCAACTCCTACAAAGCTAATGCACAAGTAAAATAGAGTATTAAGTTGCATAATTTAGAAAAATAGTGTTCATGCTCTGGGGCTTGCCTTCCTGAGCAAAGCTAGTCTTGGGCTCTTCCAAACTTTGGTTCGGGTCTTCGAAAACTTCAGTTAGATTCACTTGAGCTTCACGCTGCTCACTCTTGGACTCGGGCACCAGCTCGTACGTTCCGTCAGCGGGAGTAGTCGATTCTATAAGAATGCACAAGTATGAGTTGTACTGATGGTACGTGAAATTAATTTTCTTCACGATAAAGTTGCAGTCCACAAAATATAGATTTTGTTGTAAAGTTACTTATTTAAGATTTCTTGGGCAATCGTTAATAGAGTACAACTTAAACTAATTAACTCCATTAAACAAGAAGAGGGGGGGTTGTGTTGTTTTGGAAACTAAATTTTCTAAGCACAACATGGATTAAACAAACTCCTGGACTAGGTAACTTCTGGTGATGAAATTTTTATTTAGAGTACATTATGCAGTGACAACAGCACTGTAAAAATTTCAGAAATTTCTGTGTAGCAGATTAATTTTGAAAAATGTAATACATAGACATTTCTATAACCTAGTTATTTCTATACTGAACAAACTATACAGGTATTGTTGCTAAAAATTTGACAGGGTGTTAACCTATCCATATATGTGTTACTGTAAATTTTTCAGATTTTATTAGGCATGATACAGAGCATAATAAGTAGGACAAGATACACCTATTTTAATAAAGATTAATTTCTACAGGATGTTATACAGGGTTTCTGAGTATGAAACTTTTTATACAGCATGCTATAACTCAAAGTATCCCATAGTAAAAAGATGAACGTTTTTCAAGCAGAAAAACTAATTACTTTGATTTCATGTATTTTTCCACCCCAAAAATTATATAAGTAGGTTACAGAAAGTTAAACAGTCCCTAAATTTTTCTGTGGTATCTAGTTATAAATATAACAACACAGAAAAAGTTTCATAACATGAATCACCCTAGAATAGCAGGAAAAATTTATTTATATGTCTTCATGGCATAAAAAAAAGTTTAACAAAAAGTTTAGCTAGGGTTGGGTTCTGGTTCTAAACTTTTTACACTGGCCTACACATCAAGAAACTAAGCCACTGTCTAGAAATCAGATTCAGCACTGGTCTACAACAGTGGGCACAATTAAAAGCTATTAAACCTTCCATTTAATGTAGAACAAAATATAGCAATCATCTGAAGAAATGTATGTAACAAAAGTTGTAGATTTTCTTCTAAAGATTCCAGAACAGTTAAGTTTATATTTTTCCGGTTTTTCTACGATTTTATATGAATTTTACAAATTCGCTATTTTTGAAACTAAAGTTAAAACACTGGTTTGCGGATATGCCCCTGGAAACTTGCGTGCAGACCCTTTTAAAGATTTCAATCGTTGCAATGTGGTCCCTGGGCGGCGCTGGCATGGCGGCCGACCAATTTTCGGCGAGGGGGCTCGTCGGCGGCGAGGGAAAAAGGGTCGGGGAGAACCAGGGAGGCGAGAGCTACCTTTGATGGCCTTGGTCGAGGTTGGGGATGGCCGGAGGTGGCTCGTCGGCGTGGAGCAGGGGAGCGGCGGTGGTGCTGTGCGTCGGCGATGGTGCTCCGGTGAGCTAGAGCCTGCAGGGGTGGGTAGGTGAGCTTCGCGGCGTCGAGGGGAACCCGTTCCGAGGCTTGTCTAGGGCGGAGGAGGGTCGGAGCTGGGCTGTCCACGGCGAGGTGGGGTGCGGCGGTGGTGGAGGCAGCGGCGGGGAGCTTAGGCGCACGAGCAGGGGCCTGGGGCGGCCTTTATAGGGGTACAACGAGGGAGAGGAGGGAGTTGGGAATGGGGCTGGGCTGGGGATGCCGAGACTCGGGAGAGTGACCGGGACAGGCGGGAACGCGGCATTGGCCACCGTGGGCGGTGAGCAGAGGCACGGCGTGGCGTGCAGCGGAGCAGCGCGTCGTGCGTGCAGGGAGTGGATGCGCCGGGCAAGGCGGGCAGCAGCATTGGCTGCCGTGGGCGTGCGCGGGCCGCGGCGTCGCGTGCCAGCGGCGCGGCACGGGGTTGGCGGCCGAAGATTTGGCGTGGGGGAGGGGAGATCGCGCGGCGCGCGGGTTGAGCAAGCAGCTGCAGCAGCGGGCTTGTCGGGCGGCGAGCGCTGGGGTTGGCAGGGTGAGGCAGAGGCTTGGGCACAGCGCGGCCTCGCCATTGGGTCAGCGGGCGGCGAGCAGAGGCGCTGCGTCGCCGTCGTGCGCGTGGCATGCACGGGCTGGGCGGCTTCGCGGTGTGGGGGAGGGGCTCATGCGGCAGGGGCGCGACCAGCCATTGGCTTGGCACGACAAGGGCTGCAGGCATCGCCGGCGACGTGGCGGCCAGCTCTGCTGGCTGTCGGGGCAGAGCAGGGGAAGGGAGGGACTGAAAGGGAAAATAGAAGAAACCGAGGGGCTGAACTGAAAAACCATGTTTTTCTCCTATTTTTGTGTTGCGACTCGAAAATGTCTGAACATGAAAGTTGTTCAAAAAGAAAAGTTGCACAAGTTTGGTTTCAGGCCAAACTTCATTTGAGTTCTAGTTTGAAAGTTAATTTGAAAACTCAAAAAACTTGATTCTCCTAGGCTTCAACTAGACTTTTATTTATCATGTCACTGATGGTATGCCTATTCAATTTTGTAGCCATATTTGCTTTGATGTGAAAGTTATTTAATTTGTTTGATTAAAGTACATGTACTTATGCACATATACACATACTTTCAAATCCAAGCAAAACCAACTCATAATTTATTTCCTTTAAATTTTTCTTAGTTCGTTAAGCATATTATTATGCTAATGAGACTTGTTTAGTAATTTAAACACCTGAGGTGTCACAATGACCTTATCTATTCAAAGTCTGTGCTGATTGTTTACTCCGCCGCTACATCCCGCTATGTGAGACCCGTAAGATTCTTGAGCGTTGTCACTCCTCACCATATGGAGGGCACTACGGAGCATTCCGGACAAATGCTAAGGTTTGGCAGAGTGGATTCTTCTGGCCAAACATGTATGGAGGTGCTAAAGAGTTCGTGCGGCGATGCCCAAGATGTCAAAAACATGGGAATATCAATTCCCGAGACGCTATGACACTGAAGAGAAACATCAAGTGGAAATTTTTGACGTATGGGGAATAGACTTCATGGGTCCTTTCCCTATGTCAAAGCAGTGTGAGTACATCTTGGTGGCAGTGGACAATGTGTCCAAATGGATTGAAGCACTTCCCTGCGTTGCGGCCGACTCAGAGAACTCAAAGAGAATGTTCGAGGAAATCATATTTCCTTGCTTTGGAGTTCCCTGGGTCGTGATCAGTGATGGAGGCTCACACTTTATTGATAAGACACTTAGGAATTGTCTCAGCGTGTTGGGAGTAGACCACCGGATTGCAACTCCATACCATCCCTAGACAAGTGGCCAAGTGGAAACATCAAACAAACAAATCGATAACATTCTGCAGAAAACAGTTAATGCCACGGGGAAGGGATGGAAGAGCAAGTTAGCCGAGGCACTCAACAGCTTTCAAGACGCCGATAGGAATGACACTGTACCAACTGGTCTATGGCAAAACCTGCCATTTGCTAGTTGAACTTGAGTTTAAATCCCACTGGGCGATCAAGAGGTGGAACATGGATCTCCAATCAGCCGGAGTCAAAAGACAAATTCAATTGGCTGAATTGGATGAATGGAGGGAGAAGGCCTACCACAGTTCCAAGCTCTACAAGGAGCGAACGAAAAGATGGCATGACAAGCATATCAAGATCAATCATTTCAAGGCGGGAGATAAGGTACTACTCTTTAACTCTTGCATTCATTTATTTGGTCATGGTAAGCTCAGAAGTAAGTGGGAAGGGCCTTACCTAGTAATTAATGTTGCCAATCACAGAGCTATAACCCTCGAGGACGATGACGGGAATATTTTCAAGGCTAAACGCCAGCGATTGAAAATATTCCTCGAGCCCCGAATACCGGAACTCGAAGAAATAGATGTCTACGTGTTATTCGAGTTAGAGCCCTCGTTTATGGTCATCACTGGACCTCAAACGTGTCGTATCCTAGGCTAGATTTCTTTCCTTTTCTTCCCTTTCTTTTCTTTCCTTTTCTAGCCTATTGTGCACCCAAATACCAGAAGTAGAGGCGATGAGGAGAACATTCAAGAAGACCAGGACCCACACGTGACAAGGTGGGGCCGGCCAGGCCTCCCAGGCCGGCCGGCCTGGTCTCGAGCCGTTTTACAAAAATTCAAATTTGAATCGATCTTATTATCCAGGATCCTTTTTGTATTCCCGAGAGAATTGGGGGGGGGGGGGGGGGGGAGGAGCATCATTTTAAATCGAAAGGCCTTGGCCTGTTCTTCCTCCAGAAACCCCTCACGCTCTTCAACCTCAAACCTTCTAAGCTTTCTAAGATTCTTGACCATGGCTGCGCAATCCACCCCCACGACACCAAAATCGTTCACTATGGCCAATGCCTCTCCCTCGGCACCCTAAAAATCCAACCAAAGCCGCACATCCTTCAGTAGTGTCCGTATCATTGAGCCGTTGGTGATGGATGACGTCTTCTCTTTGCCGCCCATTGGCCAGAGGCAACAGCCTCAGCCCGGCCGACCGGCCTCACCTTCGTGCCGGTCGCCTCCGTCTCACAGGAGGTCTCCCACCAGGAGCCTAGGTGCGGGGGCCAACATGCGCACTCGCACGAAAACACCGACACGACTGACCACGGGGGTTCTTTCCCCTAGGAAGGTGATTGGGAGGCACCTCGTGCCATCCTCCTCGGGAGGGTGCGTCGCGCAAGTCGCTGCGTTGCAGATGGTGCCGCCTAAGTCGCCAAGTACACTCCCACCAGCCCAAGTCCACCACGCCACCACGTGTGTTGGCAAATGGTTGGAATTGGGAAGGTTCTCTCGCCTCCCCTGGATCCTTTTTGATGGCCTCCCTCTTGTCAGGAGAGAAACGACGCAGTCATTGCTTCTTGGGGGTGGCTTTCAGATTGACTTTTAGGCAATGCTTGATCAAATCCTTGGGCACTCCTGGCATATCTGCTGGTTTCCACGCAAATATGTCTCGGTTAGCCCTAAGGAAGTCGACGAGCGCGAGTTCCTATTTGCGATCCAGCCCAGCACTAATGAGTGCTGTCTTAGACAAGTCACCCTCCTGCAATTGGATGGTCTTCACGCCGACGTCATTGGTGTTGGGCTTCACCGTCAACTGGCCCAGCTTCTTTTATGGAGGTACGTTTGGAATCATCATCTCTGACCGGGAGAGCTGTTGTGCGGCCGCGGATACTTCAGATGAAGGCTTTGGCACGCGTGTAATTGAGGCGTATTCGATTGCCTCCTGATCGCAGTCGTAAAATTTCTTCAAGTCGCCATGGAAGGTGAGGACTCCTGTCTTGCCCGGCATCTTGAGGAGCGGGTAGACGTAATGGGGTACGGCCATGAATTTGGCCAGAGAAAGTCTGCCGAGGATGACATGGTACGAGGACTCGAAGTTTGCCACCTCGAACTTGATGTACTCTGTACGGTAGTTTTCTTTTGTCCCAAAGGTAAAGGGCAGTGTTACCAAACCGATCGTTGTAGCCGCGTTTCCTAGAACAATGCCGTAGAATGGAGCCTTACATGGGGTGAGCATCTTGGAGATGTCCAGCCCCATCTTCTTCAAAGTACTCGAGAAGAGCAGATTGAGGCCGCTCCCGCCGTAGATGATGTAACACCCTAGAGTTTAAATTGCTAAACAAGGATCATTAGCATAGCATCATGCACGAAGGACTAAGAAAAGTTTAAATAAATACCTCATATTTTGCTTGTGCATGTGTATGTGTGCATTAACAAGTAACTCTCTACAACTTTCAAATCAGTCCAAATATGTCAATGAAAATAAGTAGGCACATCACCCTTGACATGGTCAATAAATATCTAGTTGGAGTCCATGAGAGAAATCAAAGTTTTACACATAAAATGACAAGTCATTCGAATCATGGTTTTTGAGAATTTGAATTATCTTCTAAACTGTAACTCAAATGAACTTCAGCCTGAAACGAAAGTTGTAGAGTTTGAAATTTTGAAACACTTTCGTATTCAAATGTTTGTGGGCTGCTACATGAAAATTTGAGAAAATTTTAGATTTTCAATCCAGCCCTCTCTTTTCTCTCTATTTTCTCTCTCCCTCCCTCTCTCTTCTCTCCCCTCCCCTGATCTACTCCGGCCGGCAGAGAAGCACCGCCACGCGGCTGGGCATCCCTCAGTTGTGCTACGCCCAGCCTCTCCTCCCCTTCCTCTGGTGCCTATATAAGCCCATCCGGCTCCCTTCTCACGGCCAAGCAGCACAGCCGCCCGCCATGGATGCCACCTGAACCTCGCCGCCACGCCCCCACCTCTGGCCTCCCTCCGCCCCACAAAACTCCCTAGGTAGCTCGCCACCAGTCGCCTGAAGCACCCTAACCCAGCCTCCCTCGCCGCCAATACCCCTGGTCCCGTTGCCGGCCCAACTTCAGCCACCCAACACCAACCGAAGATATCACGAGGTAGCCCTCCCTTCACTCTTGCTCCCTTCCCCCTTTCCCCTCTTCGCCGGCGAGCCTCCTTGCCGGATTCCGGCAAGAAACCATGGCAGCCGCGCCCAGGGACCACATTGTAGCGATTGCACTCTTTCCAGGGTGCTTAGCATAAAAACCAGGGACCTATCTGCGAGACCCAGTTTCAAGTTTTTTTTTAAGCTGTGAACTTGTAAAATGCATTAAAAATTGTAGACAAATCGGGAAAATACAAAATAAAATGTTGAGAGTTCCTTGCGAAAAGATCGACAACTTTTGTACAGGACCGTGACCAGATTCCAAATGAATCTTGGTCTGGAATAAATGTTTGTTTTAATATTATTTAAATGTAACTCATGTTCTAGGCTAGTGCTATACTTGAGTTTTGGGCAGTAGACTATTATTTAGATGTTAAGCCTTGTGTAAAAGTTTCAGAACCAAGACATACCTCTAGCTATAATTACTATCAAATCTTGTTTCATTTTCTATTTTGCTAGATGTATTAGTTCATGATGTTATACTATAGATCTGCATATGAAATTTTTACAGTAGGTTGTACATGTTTCTTAAGTGCTATGATAAAATTGTTAGGCACATTGCTACTTTCTAGCATGCTCTTTAGATTTTGTCCATTTATAGGTGCATTAAATTCAAATAAATAGTTTCTGCACCTAGAAAACTATAATATTATTACCAGAGGACATAATTGAGTAGTTGAACATGCTAGAAAAATTTGGGGAATAGAAGCTCAGTAGATCTGCCAATAAAAATGAATCTATCATAATGTAGAAAAATGTTGCTGTATTTTTCTATGCCTTGTAACTTGCACAATAAAATATGAAAAATGCACAGTAGACTCACCATAAGTATATAAGCGCACAGTAAAATTTGGGGCACCAGTGCACGCTTAATCTGCTAGGTAAAAATGGCTGAACTTTTTAAAGTGGGTTTTTTCACTAGGAAATGTACTCTGTATAAAAATTTCAACATTAGAAACTTTATCTAATTTCAAATATAAATCCCACATGATGTCTTGTGTCTAAATATGAAAACAGAAATTTCTGCATGTAAATGAAATGAGAAAAACCCACCACTTACTTAATGGAGTTAGTTAATCTAAATAGTACTCGATAAACGACTGCCCAAGGAATTGTAAATGAAATGCTTTATAACTTAAACTTGAGTTTTGTTGGATTACAACTTTATAGTGAAATGCTCGATTTAACTTGCCATCAACACAACTCATGCATGTGCATCTCATGTAGACGGTACCGCTCTCTCTGACGGAACGTACGAGCTGATCCCCGAGTCCGAGAGTGCACAGCGTGAAGCTCAAGTGACTCTAACTGAAGTTGCTAAAGATCCAAACCAAAGTTCGGAAGAGCCCAATGCTAACCTTGCTCAGGATGGCAAGCCCCGGAGCATGAACCCTATTTTTGATATAAGCAATGTTATTACTTCTATGTATTTGTGCATTTAAGTTTATAGGTGTTTATTGAAACCTTAGCTGCATGATCCTAGTACCTATGTTTGAACACTAGTATGTGTAGGTCGCTAGATGCCATGCTAATAGGATCGGTAAAAGTCGAGTGATTGCCTATCACTCGCGGGATATAGGAGTTACTTGTTTTACTTATGTTGAAATCATAAAGTTGATGGGCAGATCTTGGTTTGATATTCATATTGTTGGTTGATGCCCCGTCTGTGTAGCGAAAATATCTAAGGTCGCAGTGTGTGGTAGTGGTGGTTATGTTTTTGAACGTACTAACCTCATGCCGAGAATATGGTAATCGGTAAGCTTAAGTACCGGGGCGTGGACTATACCACCCCATCGTCTTGACTTTGTTCCCATGCGGCCACATGATGAGTCCAGAGCGCGGCTCTGTACTTGAGGGCGGTGGCCGTGTTCCGCGAAATGGTAATAAAGGGGAAAAGTCGCACGTGTGACTCTATGAGTAACCACGTGACGTGTGTTTAGGTTTTCCTTGCAAGGTTAAGAAATTCGATTCGAATCGTCCATTTCTCGCGGCCATTGAGACTACTTGACCCTTTTACCACATGGAGTAAGAAGAGGAATAATGATGATGATTAATATTGCTAGTTGCTTAATTATTTGCTTCCACCATTTGTGATGTTGGATAGATGCTCATCTAGAATGGTTAATCAAACTAGAATCTTGAAGCTAAAATCTAAAATTAAGGACCTACTCTTTGTTGCTTTTCGGCAAAAACAAACCCCTCAAGCCAAAAGTCTTGCATGTTTAGGAGTCGGCTAAGTATATACCAATAGTCGGGTAAGCCTTGCTGAGTATTAGTATACTTAGCCTTGCTTGTGGCTCTATTTTCAGGTGAGACCTTTGAGGACATGGTTGCTAGTTTGACTTGGCCGTGTACTCTTCCTCCTGGTTGGTCGGTGGAATGGGATCCGTCCCCGGCCAACGATGTTAACTCTGAATGATGTCATGTGCGGACTTCATCATGATATCTTGTATCATCGTTAGAACTATCGTTTATTTTCCGCTGCACTATTAAACTCTGAAAGTACTTGGTTATGCATGAATTCGAACTTGGTTTGTAATAATAATTCATGTTGAACTCTATGAAGTAAAATTTGTGGATTGTTGTAATGTCTAGGCTCACCTTCGTGTGGGTTGTATGTATGCATTGTTTCGATTGAAATTCCAGTGGTTGCATCGGAATGTCACCCGACAGACTGTGGTTTTACTCCGTTTTAAGTGCGTGTTAGCCTAGATTGCCTCTATGATAATGGTTAGTGCACTTAAGCTGGATTAATTCGAACGGTTCTGCCACAGTTACAACTGGTGTAGGGCGTGGGCCATGTCCCACCCCTTATTCTGTAAGATGTAGGCCATGTGCGTAGTCCCGTGAGCCCGAATCTGACAAAGCGCTCTATAGTGAATACCCATTCTCCAACTCTGGATTGACAGATTCCAAACCGAGCAGACCCTTCATGGATCTTCTCACAAGACACCTCCTTAAGAGCTCACCAAGAACACCACCAACAAGCCGTTTAGGTGATGCCGATCACCAAGAGTAACAAGCAAAGAACTTACTTGACCTGCACAAGATCAAGAGATGGATGGATCACACTTGCTGCTCTCTTAAATTAAGCAACTTGCAAAATCCCTTTATTTAGTGCTTCACTTGCCCTTGACTCCCAAATATGAGTATGAGACTTTTCTGGTACCAAGAGAGATTTCTTGGAGGAGGAGAACATGTATATATAATGTATATATAGACCAACTCCAAAGAACTAGCCGTTACCCTTTATGCTACACACGTAACAATGGCATGGTTCGGTTACCGTCGGGAGAGCATCACCAAATCCATCACCAAGATAATCCATATTCATATCTATATCCCATAGGTATCTGTGTTCGACTCTGTTTCCGAAAACAAATATGACATAAGTGATATTCATCCGTATCCTATGTACAATTTACATCCCTAAACACAGGTGTATGGGTGTACCGAACACAACAATGTAGACGGTGTAGATGAAAACCGTATCCTATCTAGTGGCGCTATTGAGGAGCTACCGATAAATAGATGCGGGAGTGCGGTGACATGGCCGCACCCGGCAAAGCGCATGGAGCTTCCTGCAAAGTGTGGCGTTCAATGACATATCTCGCTCATCCATGGCCACGAGAAACCCATATAGGATGGCACACATCACGGAATAGTTTGTGAAGCTGTGTCGCACCCTGTGCAGAGACATTGGGCTGTGTATCGACGTCATACTTCCTACTCCATCCTCAACGCGACACTGTGCGTGGGACGTTGAGGCGTGCAGAGTTGTTGAATTTAAGGATTGTATGATTATATGCATTTTAGGTGGCTTGAGTAGGGGTTCGAGGATTATATGCGTTTTAGGTGACAATGATAGGTACTATACAGTAAAGATGATGAGCATGATCATTTTCAGAACGCGCTAACATGCTAACTTAACCCCTACTAGCTGCTAGCATGGTGTTTTTTTTGCTAGCGTGTCACCTTGATGACCAATCTAACTCACCTACCAAATTAGTATACCCAAATGAGCAATCGAAGAGATGATATATCTAAGTGCACCCACCTGTATGTTTGTGTATCAATTGTGCATTTGACACTATTCCTATTAATGGTGTTGATCTTGAAGTAGATCTATGACTGAGACCTAGCTCCTACCTTTTGGAATGTATCTGTTTTAAGGACCCCAAATCTATTATGGTTTTTGGTTGAGTTGATGGATGTCAACACATCCAATTGGACCATGCTACTGTGATTTAGTGCATCCGTTTATTCAGAGGTGAAAATATAGATCGTGGGTGTAGAATAATGAATAAACATAGAAGATATAATAGGACAAAGATCACAAATGAATAAAAAAGAAAAAATGTAGGAGTTGGTTTGTGGATAGTTTAATAATCTCAATTTGACTCACTTCTCACAGTTAATGCACTTATTTGTTTCATTAAGAAAAACACATGCTGGTTGATTTGGTACACTACTAGCTTCTTTATTTAACTATATATGGGGAGGTGCAGGGCATATGAGAAATTTACTTTTTATGAAGAGGAGTGACGTTCTTTCAATTCAAACTCGTCTACACTCTGGTAATCAATGTCGTCATCGATTAAAAAAGGAAGCTGTTTGTTACCTACATGTGACAGACCAGTAAGCAGACGTTTTTGCTGATTACTCCATCCATCTTAAAGCTAAAGCCATGAGAAAAAAAACAGCACATCCTTTTTTGCCCATCGTCCAAGCCCTCCAAGTAAGATCGAAGAGCCAGTAAAGAAGCACCGAGCACGACGAGTTTTCACCGGGCAGGTGATCCCAACAACAAGCCATTATTTATTGATGGCCCTCCACCAGTCAAAAGCGCAAAGAAAGCACACATGGTCTGTCCCAGGCTCATTCCAGTTCCTCGCTAGCTCCTTTAACATTTCCCAGCAGCCAGTACACACCACTGTAGGAGGCAGAGCGGGTTCACGCGTGAAGGAGGGCTTTCTTCTCCCCGGCCTGGTACGTTTCCTGCAGAACTCACAAGCATCCTCCGCGGCTCCGGCCAACCAGCTACAGCCACAGAAGGCGTGGTGCAGGAACTCTCGTTAGCTACTAGGAGAAGAGATGAAGGACATAATGGGGAGCCCCGGGACGCTGGGCGGCTTGGCGCTGCGGGTGTCGCAGTTCGTGTGCGCTGCCGGCTCTCTGGCAGCCATGCTCTCCGCTTATGGCTTCTCCAACTACAGCGCCTTCTGGTAACGCCTCAAACTGCCTCTTTCGTTTGGGTAAAACAATTGTGAGCTCTCTTGTTTTGTCTAGCTGTCGTTTCTTGCAATTTAGTCTGACAATGGTACCTCGAGATAAAGGCATAATGTGCTTCTGTTTTTTCTTTCCAGTTTCCTTTTTCTTTCTTAAGTGTACTACTAGGTTTGAGGTAGCATATGCATGCTGAATTTGGTGGCTGAAGATGCAATTTTGAAGCTTTTTATTTCTTCTTCCTGAGTGGAACTTTTAGACCTCGCTAGCAAATTAAAATGTTAACCAATGATATGGCAAAAAATTCATCCTTCCTACTATTATGCTTTTGGATTAAAATTTTTAGATTACTAGTCTTTGGGCCTTCAGCACAATCTCATGCCAGTTCGTTAAAAAAAACATTGGGCCTTCACGAGGTTGGTTTTGGATGCATGCATTTACGTTTTGTAGTTTTTATTTTGTTTTTTGGCCACTAATAGTTTTCATCTGTGAGATTGAGTTCCCTTTTCTTCCCTTTCAATTAAGTTACTTTTTCCCCTAGACTTTCATTTCATATGTTTGACATTCGGCTGTTTCGGGGTTGCATCTCAGTATAGCTTGGCATTCTGGCAACTGAAGTGAGCAAGAAACGCTGATGAGTGATGGAATGTAGTCTTTAAATTGGGATTTTTAGTTTCAACAGCTGGACAGGAGTACTGGACTACTGCACATTGCACAATGATAGACCTGCACCATGAAAAAAGAATGTGAAGGACAATATTTACCATTGTCAGCTATATCAAGTTCCACACATATGATAGATGATGGTGTATACCCGAAACAATATCATAACGAAAGGGAGTATTATAGTACTTTATTACATGACCGAAAGTCTTAATCTAAGCGAATAGATAAATGTTTATAACTAGCAGCGGACTTCAACTTCATAGGCAGATGATTGGGAGACATACGCCTAGACCTCCTCAAAATCTTCAGGGAACTCAGGATGATTATCATGTTCTGAGCAGCATTGGTTTAATAAAGCAAGCGTGAGTACACTTATGGTTCGTACTCAGCAAGTGGAGTAAATAATATGACATGCAAGGCCAAAATCAAGGAAAAGCTGGCAAGGTTTGACTGTGATAAGCATTTTTATTTGACCAAGTTTTATTTAGCAAGCATTAAATAAATGTAAGTTTATACCAATCCTTAAAGAAATAATAGAGATAAGTAACAACAACACAAATAAAGAAAACCAATTTAGATCATCTTTAAGTTCAATTATCATGTGAGGTTCCAAGCCTCTCTTAACTGTGAGAACGACTGATATATCAGTTTTCACTCTGCAGAGGTTGTACACTTTACCCACAACTCGTGTTTCCCTTAACGCCTGGGTTTGCAAGGCCCTTAAACACTTCCGAGGTGAGTGGCAGGGATTCACTACGAGGCCTTTACAAAGATTCCCTAACTTACGACAATCCGCTAAGGTTTCAAGTCAAAACGGTCATAACTCTCCCTAATGAGGCAGACGCCTTAACCAGGACCATATCGTACCCTCAAGAGGACCGAGCAATACCCCGATGATGCAACCCCACTTGTCCTTTCGGTAAGATTATCATAAGCTAAAGTGTCTAATTAATTAGCTAAGACCAAAGCCATGTAGTATTGTGGTTGCACTATTTTCCTGGGTGGTTCTCCATGTTCCAATTAATGCAATGATCTTAAAGTTATTGCCAATAAAGCATTCCATAACATGAAGTAAAACAAGTGTAGCGTAATTTCAAAGTTATCCATCCAAAATCTAAGTATAAGCAACTAGCATAGCTATAACATAAATAACAACTTAGGTTTAATCAAGGAAGTTCAAAAGAAACTAGGGATATCCTTAGTTTGGGATCCATCATATTATAGACACATGCATGCATATAAAGTAAAAGTGTGTAATTAGAAGTTATTAGGACTGAAATATGATCAAGGACCACTTGCTTTCTTCAAAGTACTATTGCTGCTCAGGGGCGTCTTCAAAGCCTTGCTCTTGCGGACCCTTGAACTGCGCACCGTCTTTCGCAACACACAGGTACATGCAAACAAACAAGTACAATAAATAAGAAACAATACACCAAACGATATAAACAGAGCAAAACAATGTCGTAAAGCTACTGTATACGTCGCAAGGATCGCGAGAGCACAAGAATCGATGACAACGGAGTTAAAACGGAGAAGTTATGGCAAAAACATGATTCCAGGGGCTTATTTGAAGAAAAATTGAAACAAAAAGGGCTCTGGACAAAGAAACCGAGGGCTAAAACATAATTAAACCTTAAATCTAATGTTTAGATTGAAAAACAGAGGGGCTAGGGATGGCAGGTTCTATTTTAGAAAAGGACAGGGGCTTAAACAAAAGAAAAAGGATCTACTCGTGAATACTTTAAAACTGCCATGGACTGCGGGTTGATTTCGATAGAACTCTGGGGCTAAAGCGGAAAAGCTTCTAGGGTTGACCGATACGAGGTTATTTGACCCCGGTATAGATCTAATCTAGACCGTGGGATCTAGATCGGACGGCCGGGAACAGCTTGCGGCTCGGGGGGCGGCGATGGACGCAGGCGGCGAGCCGTGCGACGGCGGCGGGGCTCGCCGGGAAATCATGTAAACACGATTCTGGCCACGTATTCGGCTCGAGTTTGGCCTGGGAGAAAGAGAGCGAGGAGGGGAACTCGTTTAGGGGCTTGGAACAGGGCGCCGGGGATCAGGGAAGGCGGACGGCGGCGAGGTGCGGCACGGTGGCGGCGGCGAGCAAACGCCGCGGCCGGAAGAGAAGAGGAAGGGGGAAAGCAGGCCGGCGAGGACCCTTACCCCACGGTGGAACTCCGGCGGTGGCTCGCAGCGACAGAGGAGCGGCGAGACGGTGACGGCGTCGGGCGGCCGAGGTGCGGCGGCGATGGGCTTGCGCGGCTAGGGTTTGCGAAGCGAGGGCGGCGGTTGTGGGTTGAGGAGATCAAGGGCACGGGACGACGGCTTTATAGGGGTGGCCGAGGGGCCTCGACGTGCGGGCCTGGGGCGCCGAGCGGGCGGAGGCGGCGTGCTGCGGCCGGACTCGGGGTCGAGCCCGAGTCTGGCTCGAGGTAGGGGAAGGACCCGACGGGCGGGTCCCGCTTGGCGGTGAGGGAGAGAGGGAGAGAGAGGGGGCGGACTGGGCCGCTGGGCCGGGGAGGGGGGCGAAGCGGCTGGCTGGGCTGGGCCGCGTGAGGAAAAGGAAAAAGGCCGGCTGGGCCGCGCGGGGGGAGGAGGAAAGAGAGGAAAGAGAGAGAGAGAGAGAGAGAGAGAGAGAGAGAGAGAGTGGGCCAGCTGGGCCGCGGGGAGAAGAAAAAGAAAGGGGAGGAAGAGAAGGAAATGGGCCGGGCCAAAAGAGAAAGAGAGGGGGGAAGAAATACATCCAAAAGCATTTGAATTTGAATTTAAAATTTAAATTCAAATGGAAGACAAGCAATAAAACAATGCAGTGCGGCATGAAATGCACAAGACCTATTTTTCCTTATATTTCATTTTATGGTTAAGTAAATTATCATTTATTCACGGTAAATGCTCTAAAATTAAAAGAACTTGAATAAAAACCTTATGGATCTTGAAGATAATCTAGAAAAATTTATTTAGGTTCCTAATTTGAAAATTAGGGTGTTACAAAACCTACCCCCCTTAAAAGGAGTCTCGTCCTCGAGATTCGGCTCAGCTAGCAAAGAGCTGGGGAAATTCTGCCTGTAACTCATCCTCTCGTTCCCAAGTAGCCTCACCCTCTGCATGGTGACTCCATTGAACCTTACACATCCGAATCCTCTTACTCCGGGTGATTCTCTCCAATGTGTCCAGGATTTTTACTGGGTTCTCTGTATAAGTCAAATTATCCTGCACATTCAACTCCTCCAGTGGCAACTGTTCCTCTGGTACCCTCAAGCACTTTTTCAACTATGATATGTGGAATACATTGTGCACATCTGACAGTCGCGCAGGTAGCTCTACCTGGTAAGCTACCTCACCTTTCCATTCCAAGATCCTGAACGGGCCAATGTAATGAGGTGACAACTTCCCTTTGACCTTGAATCTGCGCAAACCTCTGATAGGTGACACTTTCAGATACACAAATTGTCCTTCTTCAAAAGTCAGCTCCCGTCGTCGAGTATCTCGTAACTTTTCTGCCTCGACTAAGCTACTTTCAGATTCTCACGGACAACCTGTACCAGTCGTTCGACCTCTTTAATGATCTCAAGCCCGAATAACTGGCTTTCACCTGTCTCACTCCAATACAATGGAGTTCTGCACTTCGTGCCATACAATGCCTCAAACGGTGCCATCTTCAAACTGGCCTGATAAGTGTTGTTGTAAGAGAACTCTGCAAACGACAAACTCTTATCCCGGTTGCCTCCGTGTTTTAGGGCACAGGCCCTAAGCATATCCTCGAACACCTGATTTGTCCTTTCTGTCTGTTCGTGAGTCTGCGGATGATAAGCAGAGCTGAAATTCAACTTCGTGTCCATTGACTCATGCAACTTTTGCCAAAATCGAGACGTGAACTGAGTACCTCTGTCTGACACTATCTTCTTAGGTACCCCATGCAAACACACAATTCGGGAGATATATAACTCTGCTAATCATGCCCCTGTGTAGGTAGTCTTCACCAGAATGAAGTGAGCTACTTTGGTCAAACGATCCACTATGACCCATATAGAATCATAACCATCTCGTGTGCGGGGTAATTCCATGATGAAATCCATACCGATTTCTTCCCACTTCCATTCTGGCACCTTCAATGGCTGTAACAAACCGGCTGGTCTCTGATGTTCTGCCTTGACTCTCTGACACACATCACATAGTGCCACATGAGCAGCAAAATCATGCTTTATGCCATACCACCAATGTCTCTCCTTCAAATCCTGATACATCTTGGTAATGCCAGGATGGATAGAATAAGCCGAATCATGAGCTTCCTGCAAAATTTTCTCACGAAGTTGATCCACATCGGGCACACATATTCTCTTTCGGAACCACACAGTTCCATGTTCATCTTCAGTGAAGTCAGGTGCCTTGCCCGCTTCTATCATCTCTTTTATCTCCTGAATCTTAGCATCCTCAAGCTGACCCTACCGTATCTCCTGTCCGAGAGTCGGCTCCACTTCTATAGTTATCCCTTACGTATGGGCAACGAACCCAAGGTTTAGTTGTTCAAACTCTTTATACAATTCCTAAGGCATCTGGCTAACCATTGTCGCATTCACATAGCTTTTGCGACTCAAGGCATCGGCAACCACATTTGCCTTCCCTGGATGATAGTGTATCTCCAGGTCATAGTCCTTTATGAGCTCCAACCATCGCCGCTGTCTTAGGTTGAGGTCATTCTGAGTGAAAATTTACTTCAGACTCTTGTGGTCAGTGTATATCTGACATCTGTGACCCAACAAATAGTGCCTCCATATCTTCAGAGTATGTACCACTGCTGCTAACTCCAGATCGTGCGTGGGATAGTTCTATTCATGTTTCCTCAACTGACGAGACGCATATGCAATCACATGTCCCTCTTGCATCAATACACAACCAAGACCTTGTTTAGAAGCATCACAGTAGATGTCGAAACTCTTGTGAATATCAGGCATAACCAATACTGGTGCGGTAGTCAACCTCTTTCTCAACTCATCAAAGCTGTTCTGGCATGCCTCAGACCATATAAACTTCTTTTCTTTCTCTAGTAGTGATGTAAGGGGTTTCACTATCTTAGAGAAGCCTTCTATAAACCTCCTGTAATATCCTGCGAGTCCTAGGAAACTCCGGATCTCTGACACTGTTGTTGGTGGTTCCCACTTCAACACATCTCTGACCTTCCCTGGATCCACTGCAATACCTCCATCAGTGATAACATGACCAAGAAATGAGACCTCACTCAACCAGAATTCACACTTGCTGAACTTGGCATACAACTGATTTTCTCTGAGTTTCTGCAGAACAAGTCTCAAATGTTCCTTGTGTTCCTCCTCATTCCTGGAGTACACCAGAATATCATCAATGAACACCACCACGAACTTGTCAAGATACTCCATGAATACTTTATTCATCAAGTACATGAAATAAGCTGGAGCATTGGTCAACCCAAATGACATTACTGTGTATTCATAAAGCCCATATCTGGTAGTGAATGCCGTCTTGGCAATATCTGAGGGTCGTATCCTCAGCTGATGATACCCTAACCTCAAATCAATCTAAGAGAATACTCTGGCTCCCTTCAACTGATCAAATAGGTCTTCTATACGAGGCAACGGATACTTGTTCTTGATGGTAACCTCATTCGACGCTCTATAATCAACACACAAACTCTGTGTACCATCTTTCTTTTCAACAAATAGCACGGGTGCTCCCCAAGGTGAAGAACTAGGAAGAATGAACCGCTTATCTAGCAATTCTTTTAGCTATTTCTTAAGTTCCTCTAATTTACCAACTGACATTCTATATGGTCTCTTAGCAATAGGTGCAGTACCAGGTAAAAGATCTATGAGGAATTCAATGTCGCGTTTAGGTGGCATACCTGGCAAATCATCGGGGAAGACGTTCGGGTACTCACACACCACTCTGATGTCCTCAATCAAATCTGCCTTCAGCTGATTCACTGCACAATCTGTTGCGGGCGGAAGTGTTGCAACAAACTCAAATCATTCACCTTCTAGGCTCGTGAGGATCACTGACCTCTTGGCACACTGAATAACTGAGTCAACCTTGCTCAGCCATCCCATCCCGAGTATGATGTCTATTCCCTTAGAATCCAGTACTATGCAATTGGCACAAAATTCCCTGCCCACAATCTTGAAATTGACACCGAGACACTGATACATGGCCTTCATATTTTCCCCAGGTGAACTAACTAACATGTGGTTTGACATAGTATGCACGGGAATGCCATGTTTTGGGACAAATAGAGCAGAAATAAAGGAATGCGATGCTCCAGAATCAAATAAACTTATGCAGGGGCTGAGTTGACTAGGAACATACCGAACACAACATCCTGAGCCTCCTGAGCGGTCTTTGCGGCCACATGGTTCACACGCCTGCTGACGTACTTCTGCTTACCCTTGTTGTTCTGCGGCGTCTGGTTGTTGTTTCTAGGCTGTTGCTGCTGTGGAGTCTGCCTCTGTCCAATGTTGTTGAACTGGCCTGGAGTGTTCTGGGCATTTCTCTTGGGGCAACGATTGTCGTAGTGACCAGTCTCACCACATCTAAAGCACGTGTTACCACCAGTGGTAACAGGGGTATTGTTCCTCACAAGTTCCCAGTAGGGGTGTTCTGGCGATTCTGCGGAAAACTGGGATGCTGCGCTGACTGACCAGCATGCTGAGCCTGCTGCTGCTGGTGGTTCTGCTGATTGGGGCGCTGGTATTGGTTCTGCCCATAGTTGATATTCTGTCCTCTAGTGCGGAAAGGTGTTCCTTGCGAGGGCGTGAAACGTGGGCGTGAGTTGTTGCTGAACTGCCTAGGGGACTCAAACTTCCTTTTCTGCTCACCCATCTCCTTGCGAGCATGCTCCCCCATGATGGCATTGTCCACCATCTTCTGGAAGTTCCAAAGGTGTGCACTATCAGTTGATACTTGATAGGACCAATCAGACCATCCTTGAAGTGATCCTGCTTCTCTTCATCATCTGCTACATCTGCGAGAGCGTAGCAAGACAGTTGAATGAACTTGTCCCGGTACTCACTCACATACATCACTCCCTATTTCAGTGCAAGGAACTCTTGTTTCTTAAGCTTCATCAGACTTTTGGGTATGTGTTGCTCCCTGAACTTGCTCCTGAACTTCTGCCAGGTGATTGTGTTGGGGGGGTTATGAGCTGCGGTGTAAGCATCCCACCAATCTGTAGCGGTTCCTTCCAATCTGCCTGAAGCATACAAGACCTTCTCCCAGTCAGTACACTAGACGATGTTCAACATCTTCTCCACCATCTTGATCCAGTCATCAGCTTGCAGAGGATCAGGTGAGTGAGAAAATGAAGGAGGTTTGTGGCTCATGAATTCCCTGTGCTTGTCTCGAGCGGGCGGCGGCGGCGATTGTGGAGCTTGTTTCATCTGGGCCTGCATGTTGGCGATAGTATTTGCCATGTTGGCTAGCAGCTGAGTCTGGGCGGCGAGAAACTGCTCCATCCCTGCTGGTGGCACCTAGTACTGTTGACTCTACTGAGGATCGGGGTTGGTATTATTGCTTCCTTCGTGACGCGGTACTGCAGGCTGATCAACCCCTGACCCAAACTTGGTGTTCACCATCTGATCGGTTAGAAAATGAGACTCATGAAATCAATCATGGAAAAGGATAGGAGCAAGGATAAGATAAAGACAGTAAATAAAATAGATAACCCCAAGCTTTACTAAACTATCTATCTTTATTAAAAACTTGATGTAATTGTGGTCATCACTCCACAACTCATCGCAATCATTACAAAGATCCAATTCAAATTGTTCTCACAAAATCAAGCACACAAGCACATTAACTAAGACTAAACAAACTATAAAGACCGTTCGAACTAGCGATTAAAAAAGACTCTTAAGGACACTCCTAATTTAGACTCCTAGATCTAGCATCTCTAACGGTGGCGGGTGCGGTAGCCGGGCTCTCTGTAGTGGACACGCTTGCGGGGAGGTGACTATAGCAGGTAGTCGATGGACTCGTCGCTGTCGTACTCCGGGGGTAACTCCTGATCTCCCCTCAGCTGAGCTTCCAGAATCGCCTTCTCCCTGAGCGTCTTCCTCAGCTTCCTCTTGACCTCCTAGATCTCTACTCTGGCTGCATCCAAGTCAGTGCTGAGAGCGGCGACCAACTCCTTCGTGGTGTCCATGAGCAAGTTTCCTTCCCCAGGGGGTGGAGTAGGAATCTGCGCACTGGTGGCACCCTTCCTGCGGCGTGGGAACTGCTAAAACTCGGTGCCCTGGAGCTCATCCCGGTAAGCATGGCAGAGGTAGCAGAGAGCCCTCCTGGCATCTTCATTGGTCCCTACGTCCAAAGTCTTCTTGGGCTCGTTGTCAAAGTGCTTGTAGTACTCCATCCGGCTGCCATACTTCTCATCCGGAACACTGATCACCACTGCCACTAACCACTCCTCTTTCTGCTGAGCATTCTTGAATAAGGAGGCTTCATAGCATGGCATTAGTGGAAAGCCGATTCTCTGCATGGCCCTCCAGAGAAGTGTTGGGAATGGACCTTCAACAAAGTCCAAGTGATGTATTTGCTTCTCATAATGGGGCTCTGGTGGCGGCTCGTCTGCTGCGGCGGCTGGCTCTGGATCATCATCTGGGTCATCGTCACCACCATCTGGTGCAGCTGGGTCATGACCACCATCTTCTGCATCGTCTCCTCCTGCGGCACCTGGATCGGCATCGCCTCCTCCTACAGCGTCCTCATCGCTGTCTCCTGCAGCATCTGGGTGGTCCTCAGGCAGCTCCATGAGCTCCTCCTCAGTGTTGGTATCCACCCAGCCTCCTCCGTAGTAGCTATAGTAGTAGTCGTCGTCGTCATCATCGACCTCCACGAACATGGGGGCGTCCTCTGGTTGTACGAGCACCTCCTGCTCGGGCACCTCCTGAGGATGTTGGATCGGATGAGGCGGTCCACGGGTGCTCTTGCGGGCAGTCTGCATGGTTCTGGCCATCTGTAGCAAAAATGAGGACATATCAAGATAGAGGATATTTAGAAAATACTATGGGTGACCTTAAAGCAAGAAGGAGTTTGGAAAATATCAACACACTTGTGAGGCAAGCATGAAGTCAAAGATGGGATAATAGTGATATAATCAAGAATTAAGCAATTTTCAAAAGCAAGCAAGCAGAGGCTAGGTTACTAAGCAAGATAAGACTTAAAATTCGACCATTACTAACTAGGCTAACGTCCTACAGTCAACCTGGCTTTGATACCACTTCTGTCACACCCGGTTTTGAAAAGGAACCGAATGCATCTCATATGTGCGCCAGCATCAAGTTCCACACATATGGTAGATGATACAAGTGTATACCCGAAACAATGTCATAACGAAAGGGAGTATTATAGTACTTTATTACATGATCGAAAGTCTTAATCTTAAGCGAATAGATATACGTTTATAACTAGCAGCGGACTTCAACTTCACAGGTAGATGACTGGGAGAAATATGCCTAGAACTCCTCAAAATCTTCAGGGAATTCCGGACGATTATCTTGTTCTGAGCCGCATTGGTTTTAATAAAGCAAGCGTGAGTACACTTATGGTTGGTACTCAGCAAGTGGAGTAAATTATATGACATGCAAGGCCAAAATCAAGAAAAAGATGACATGGTTTGGCTGCGATAAGCATTTTTAGTTGACCAAGTTTTATTTAGCAAGCATTAACTAAATGTAAGTTTATACCAACCCTTAAATAAATAACAGTGATAAGTAACAACAACACAAATAAAGAACACCAATTAGATCATCTTTAAGTTCAATTAGCATGTGAGGGTCCAAGCCGCTCTTAACCGTGAGCACGACTGATATATCAGTTTTCACTCTGCAGAGGTTGTACACTTTACCCACAACTCGTGTTTCCCTTAACGCCCGTGTTTGTAAGGCCCTTAAACACTTCCGTGGTGAGTGGCAGGGATTCACTACGAGGCCTTTATAAAGATTCTCTAACTTATGATAATCCACTAAGGTTTCAAGTCAAAGCGGTCATAACTCTCCCTAATGAGGCAGACGCCTTAACCAGGACCATATCGTACTCTCAAGAGGACCGAGCTATACCCCGATGATGCAACCCCTCTTGCCCTTTCGGTAAGATTATCTTAAGCTAAAGTATCTAATTAATTAGCCAAGACCAGAGCCATGTAGTATTGTGGTTGCACTGTTTTCTTGGGTGGTTCTCCATGTTCCAATTAATGCAATGATCTTAAAGTTATTGCCAATAAAGCATTCGAGAACATGAAGTAAAACAAGTGTAGCGTAATTTCCAAGTTATCCATCCAAAATCTAAGTATAAGCAACTAGCATAGCTACAACATAAATAACAACCCAGGTTTAATCAAGGAAGTTCAAAAGAAACTACGCATATCCTTAGTATGGGATCCATCATATTATAGGCACATGCATGCATATAAAGTAAAAGTGTATAATTAGAAGTTATTAGGACCGAAATATGATCAAGGACCCCTTGCCTTCTTAAAAGTACTGCTGCTGCTCAGGGGTGTCTTCAAAGCCTTGCTCTTGCGGACCCTCGAACCGCGTACCATCTATCGCAACACACAGGTACATACAAACAAACAAGTACAATAAATAAGAAACAGTACACCAAACAATATAACCAGGGCAAAACAATATAAACGTGATTCTGACCATGATTTTGGCTCGGGTTTTGCCTGGGAGAAAGAGAGCGAGGAGGGGAACTCATTTATGGGCTTGGAACGGGGCGCCGGGGATCGGGGAAGGCGGACGGCGGCGAGGTGCGGCACGGTGGCAGCGGTGAGCAAACGCCGCGGCGAGACGGGAAGAGGAAGGGGGAAGTGCGACTTCGTGGCACGAACTTGTGCATTAATGGCACCAATTCAGACCGTTTTGCATCGAAGTTCGTGAATAACAAAACGGTCTGAAACGCCCCAAAACATGAGTTTGGGGTCCAATGGTGTGGATCGGGTGCGTTCGTTGCGTAAAATTCCGACACCACCTCGTTGCACAAACTTGTGCATTAATGGCACCGGTTCGGCCCATTTTGCACCCAAGTTCGTGCAGTAATGAAACGGTCCGAAACGTCTCAAAACATGAGTTTGGGGTCCAATGGGGTGGATCGGGTGCGTTCGTTGGGAAAAATTCCGATGCGACTTCGTTGCACGAACTCTTGCATTAATGGCTCCAGTTCGGCCCGTTTTGCAACAAAGTTCGTGAAATAACGAAACGGTCTGAAATGCCCCAAAACATGAGTTTGGGGTCCAATGGCGTGGATCGGGTGAGTTCTTTGCGTAAAATTCCGACGCAACATTGTTGCACGAACTTGTGCATTAATGGCATGGGTTCGGCCCATTCTGCACTGAAGTTCGTGGAGTAACGAAATGTCAGGGGGAAATAATAACGACCTCCTAATGACCGTTAAAACAACAATAATGAAGGCCCAGGCCCACCTGCGGCAAAGGCGGCCGCCGTTGGCCTAACATGGGAGGGGAGCGCCCCGCTCCGCCTCGCCCAACCAAGTGCCTCGGGGTCGGACGCTCCCGACCCCTCGACGGCCAAACTCTGCCTCGCCCGACCAAGTGCCTAGGGGTCGGACGCTCCCGACCCCTCGACGGCCAGATTCCACCTCGCCCGACCAAGTGCCTCGGGGTCGGGAGCGCCCGAGCCCTCGCCACAAGGCTCTGCCTCGCCCGACCCGGGGCGTAGGGGGTTGGACTCACCCGGGCCCACAAAGCGAGTATCCGCCTCGGGCGCAGACTGGAAGATAGGAGTGCGGATCTCGTGGGCCCCCTGCCGATCTCGCCATAAATTCGCCGCGGCTCTAGTGCGCAGAAAGGCGCCCGCGCGTCCCGACGTGACCCGCCACAAGTACCCAAGCACGACCGCCCAGCACAGGCTACAGTGGCTGCAGTTTTCCCTGATTCGCTACAGGGCACTCATGGCCTGCGCCACCCGGCACAGGAGGAAGCCCCGCCCGTCCTCGCGCCCCGCGCATCTGGCGACAGAGACGCGACGTCCGCATCCCACGGGCCATCAACAAGGTAACAGGACCCTGGGACCGCAGCTGTGACAACCCTGGTAATTACATTTCCAAAATTAATGTCATTAGCCTAACTCTATGATTAAACCAACTAATGAAAGGGTGGAAAGAATTAAAACGAGTTCAGTTGGAATTCAAATTTAATTTGAGCACATTTGGTTACTTTTGAACTTTTAAATTTAACTTTCAAACCATAAGCCAAATGAGATTTTGCCTGAAACCAAAGTTGTAGAACTTTTTATTTTGAACAACTTTCGTGTTCAAAAGTTTTTGAAATTCAAATCAGAAAGAGGAGAAAACGCCCTGTTTGCACCCAGCCCCCTGAAACTTTTCGAATTCTTGCATCCAGGCCCCTCGCCCCCCCCCCCCCCCCCTCTCTCTCCTCCGCGCCCGACCGCCGCGCGCCAGGTGGCCGGCGTCGCCTGACCGGCGCGAGGCGCCAGGCCAGTGGCCGCCGCACCACCCCGCCACGGCCGGCTTTGCCCCGCCCCCATGCCGCGCGGCCAGTGAGCGCCCGCGCGTGCACGCGACGTAGCCGCGTCCAGCCCTGCCGCACGTCGCGCCGGCGTTCTGCCGCCGCCCGCCGCGCCCAGTGCGCGTTGTGCCGTGCCCCCGCCCCGCGCGCTGCCCAGGCCCCTCCGCACCCCCTCCGGCCCCTATAAAAGCCCCGCCCGGCCACGCGCGCGAGCCCCAGCACCCAGAACGCCCTCGCCGTCGCCATTGCCGCCGCCGAGCGCCGCCCGCCCGTGGACAGCCCACCGCCGCCGCCCACTGCCCAAACTAAGCCCCCAGCCACCACTACATCATCCCCCTGAAGCTCGCCAACCCGCCCAACGCCGCCCAGAGCCACCGGAGCGCCGCCGCCCGCGCTGCCGCCGCCGCCGCCGCCCCTGCTCGCCGTGGACAGCACGACCCCGACCCCCTCCGTCCAAGCCGAGCCCCTGTGCAGCTTCCCCACGCGCTACTGAAGCTCGCCGACCGGACCACACCGCCCCAAGCCCGCCGGAGCACCACCGTCGACGCGTGCCGCGCCGCCGCCGCCTCTGCTCCAACGCCGGCGAGCCCTTCCCGGCCGTCCCCCACCTGAACAACACCCTCACAAGGTAGCCCTCGCACCCCTGAACCTTCCCCGACCCTCGCCCCTCGCCGCCGGCGAGCCCCTCGCCGGAATTTCGGCCGGCCGCCGTACCCGAGCCGCCCGAGGACCCAATTGCAAGAATTTAAATCTTTAGAAGGGTCTGCGCGTAAGATTCAAGGACCTAGTTGTAAAAGAAAGTTTCAAATCTAGATTCAAATTCAGTGAACTTGTAAAATTCGAATAAAATCGTAGGAAATTCAGAAAAATGCAAACTCAACTGTTCTGGAATCCTTAGAACAAACTCTACCACTTTTGTCACAAAAGGTTTCTCAGAAACCCAACACATTTTGCTCTACATTAAATAGAAGCTTTAAAGGACTTATTTTGTACCCACTGTTGTAGGACAATGCTGACCCTAAATTTTGGTCAGTGAGTTAGTTAATTGATGTTTAGGACTGTGTAAAAAGATCAGGCCCAAATTCCATCTCTAGCTTTACTGTTTATTAAACTTAGTTCCATACCATGTTTAAGTAAAATATTTTATCCCTGCCGTTAGGTGGTGAATCACCCAATGAAACTTTTTCTCTGCTAATATACTGGTACCTAGAAGCCAGAGAAAAATTAGGAGACTTTTTATCTCACAGTAACCTATTTATTTGATTTATGTGCTAATAACATACATTAAATCAAGAAAATAGTATCTTAGCTTGGAAAATTCTCCAATTTTTACTAGGAGATACACTGTGGTAGAGGTTGCTGTGTAAAAAGTTCCATGGACAAAAACCCTGTGTAGGGTCCCGTAAAAATGAATCCTTGAATAGTCTAGGTGTGGAATGTCATATTTTCTATGCTCTGAATACTGCATAATAAATCCTACAAAAATTACAGTAGCTTCTGCATGCTTAAGTGAAAGCTCTGTAAAAATCTTAGACTCAGTTGTTGCACCAATTGTTCTGTACAAAAAGAACAAGGATCTAACAGCAACTATGTAATATATTTTTCATAATTAATCTGTTACATAAAATTGGCTGAAAATTTTACAGTAAGCGCATCTTTCCCTGATGTGCCTAAATCCAGAATTTCATGACCAGAAACTGTCCATTGTAGTAATTACTCTTAAATCGTAGCGATTGCCATTTCCACGAATTAAACTTGTGCATTCATGTAGAATCGACGACTCTCGCCGACGGAACTTACGAGCTGGTGCCCGCGTCCGAGAGTGAGCAGCGTGAAGCTCAAGCGAATCTAACTGAAGCTCTTAAAGACCCGAGCCCAAGTTCGGAAGAGCCCCAAGCGAACTGCGAAGGCAAGCCCCGGAGCATAACCCATCTCTTTCCAAAATTATGCAACTCATCACTCTTTGCTTGTGCATTAAGTTTATAGGAGTTGGATGAAAACTTAGTTGCATGATATCAGGAACCCTTGCTTGAAAACTAGACGTAAGGTTCGATAGAATGCTGTGCTAATAGGACTCCGGTAAAAGTCGAGTGATTTCCTGTCACTCGCGAGAAAATAGGAGTTGAATGTCTACTACACGCTGCAATCATAAGGACACGGACGGGCTATGGAACGATGGTTACAATTGAGGCCCGTCTGTCTAGTGAAAAATACTAAGGCCGCAGGGTGTGGTAGTGATGGTTAAGTCTTTGAACGTACTAAACACATGCCGAGATTATGGGAATCGGTAAGCTTAAGTACCTGATTGGCCCGGCAAGGGGACGGCATCCTACCCTTTGAACTTCGGTCCCATGTGCATATGGCGAGTGCAGAGAGTGGTCGCGACCCGGCGCCGAACCGTGGCGTGGGGCTCTTGTACTCTCGGAGGGTAGCCCCGATCCACGACCCGGAAAGAAAGGGGAAAAGTTGCACGTGTGACTCTAGGGAGTAACCACGTGACGTGTGTTTGGGTTTCCCTTGCAAGGTTAAGAAATTCGATTCGAATCGTCCGTTTCTCACGGCTATTGAGACTGCTTAACTATTTTTACCCACAGAGTAAGAAGAGGAACAATGATGATGAATGAACTGGTTGGATGAAAAATTTAATGATTCACCATGTATGCTTTAGATAGCTGCTTATCTAGACTGGCTAACGAAACTAGAATCTTGAGCTAAAAGTTGAAAGTAAGGACCCACTTGTAGATGCTTTTCGGCAAAACAAACCCCTGAGCCAAAAAGCCTTGCATGTCTAGAGTCGGTGGAGTAGATTCCACTACACGGGTAAGTCTTGCTGAGTATTAGTATACTCAGTCTTGCTTGTGACTCGTTTTCAGGTGAGACCTTCGAAGATATGATTGCTAGCTTGACTTGGCCCTGCACTCTTCCCCCTGGTTGGTCGGTGGAATGGGATACGCCCCCGTCCAACGGAGATAATGCCGAGTGATGTCTCGTACGGGCTTCATCGAGACATTATGTATCGTCGAGTAGCTTCCGCTGTTTATTTTTCCGCTGCAACTTAAAACTCTGAAGAACTTATTTGTGATCATTGAAGTACTTGATTTCTAAAATCAAAACTTGGTCTGTAATCTTTACTTATGTTAATGTTGTAATATTTGCTGGAATGTGGTATTCTCTGGGCTCATCGTCGCATGAGCGTTTGTGTGTATGGCGCTCGATCCGTTCACTGTGGTTGTATCGGGAGGTTATACCCGACAGACCAGTGGATTACTCTGTTTGAAGTGTAAGGTTAACCGAGAATGCCTTAATAGTGATGGTTAATACACTTGAGCCGGATTAATTCAGGTGGTTCTGCCACAGCTGGTATCCTGAAAATTTAAGAGGCAGAAGGGCTGATTCTGGACAGAATTCTGACATTCCAAGGTTTCTGTTAATTCTCACTGTCCATAAGTTCAGAATTTTTCATTTTTGAACAGAAGATAGAACACAAAATTTGGAACAATTTCTTCAACACGAACTTGTTCCAAATTTACCCAGGTAGCTGCTGTTAAAATTTGGTAAATTTTGGCTGGGTAGATTTTCCCTGGTGTACGAAACTCTAGCCCTCTGTTCACTGAAAATTCTGGGTGGACAGTAAGGTAAAACCTGAAAAGAAAGACCATCTTAGAGACCAAATTAGCTCTGGAGTTGACTAGCAAAGTTGTTCACAAATACCTTAGGAGTGATCTGGTGAAATTTGAGAATTTTCGGATGAGAACTGTGGGAGTTATGGTTATTTTTGCACACTATACAGAATCTGTTCTTATGCTGTTCACAGTTTTTCACTATCTCACTCCATTTGATCTTTTGTTCAGATGGCCGAGCCTGTTGATATGATGGTGGATGAGGATGGACGCGTACACTCGCAGTGTCTCCACTGGGAGGGCTTTCCCTCTATTTTGTGGGAGGTTCTGCGTACCGCGAGCTATCTAGTTCCCCCACGTTACGCCGGACTGGAGTTTGCAGAAAATGGAGTTACCCAGTGCCGTGTCAACGTGACTATCTTTCAGCACCCGCTACACCCAGAGTGGCCCGCCTTGGAGCTTGAGGCTGTTGGTCGCCGTTTGGCCGATACTTGGGAGCTTGCAGCCATGAGGGCGCTCACCACGTTTTGTGCGCAGCGTCCCGAGGTTGTCACACTCACTCCCATTGGATTGTTTCCTGCTGCCCAGGACAACGACCCCTTTTGGCTCAACAGGGTGCAGCACGCACAGTACTTGGTAGACTTTCACGCCCAAGAAACTATTCATACCTCCGTGCGGTGCATGAGTGCACTCTACCGGCTTCAGACTCTCCAGAGTCAGGCACTTGAGCAGCTCACTGATCTTGCTCAGGCCTACCACATGATGGCAGATACCAGGGATGAGCAGATTAAGGAGCTCAGTCAGGATCTTGAGGACAGAGATGCTCAGATTGGCCAACTTGAGGGCCAAATCCAGGAGCAGGACACTCTCATGGGGGAGAGAGATGCCACGATAGCACAGTTGGAGGAGCAGCTCCATGATCTGAGCCTTGAGTTGGAGGATGCTAATGAGCACATTCAGTGGCACCATGATCAGAATGACCATCCCCATGAGGACGACATGTAGGAGGATGAGGAGGAGCCACAGGAGATTGATGGTATCTCCGGTATGGATTTCGAGGGTGAGGTACCACAGGCACCTCAGATGGGAGCTCACTCCCCTGCTCACAGCGAGTCGTCCGTCAACGACTTGGATGATTTCTAGATGACGACCTAGGAGGACTTTTGCACATACTCCTCGATAGGGTAGCCTAACTTTTGGCAAGTGTTGTAATAGGCTAACTAGGAGTTGAGTAACTCTTTTGTGTTGGGTACACCTGAACCATGTGGATACCCTCAGCATGTAAGGAACGGCGATAAACTTGGGTGATTTCGTTGTAATTTGGTAAACGATGAAATCCACAATCGCTGAGACTTGTCGGAATTTTTACCCATGTCTCCTTGCATTTCTTGGCTGAGTGTTGAGTACCAGACTTGTGCTAAATTTTGTGATCTGGGTTCTCACAAAAATTCAGCATCATTGGACCTCGCTAGTTTAAGATATAGGCGAAACCGCACCGATCAATCTGCTGAAAAACAGCTAAGACAGTATGGCAAAGGACGAGCTTTTCGACCACCTTAGCTATAGTTCTAGCACCGAAGTTAAATACCAAAGTGGTGCATTCCTAAATCCTCTGACTACTGCGAAAGTTTGAGATGTTTTGGATGGACCCACAGCAGGCTAGGATTTTTCTCGTAGCAAACAGAGATCCTGTCCATACTTCTAGCTGTGACTTCAGAAGTCTATGACTACACCAATTATTTATGAATCAAGGAAGTAATATGGATCGCGTTGCTAATGGTAACCTTTCACGTTTCAGATGGTTGGATCAACCCGTGGCAACCCCGAGGGTTTTGGTGCCGGTGGCAGCCGCTCGCGACAATCGCCACCACCCCCGCCCAGTTTGGTGGAAGTGATGGCCGCTCAAACCGAGCTGCTGCGTCAGCTTGTGCAAGGACAACACCAGCAGAGGGGTGGGCACAATGCTCACCAACCCCAAGCTGCAGGATACACGGATTTCCTAGGGACCCAGCCGCCCTTGTTCCATAAGACCGAGGAACCCCTGGACGCAGATGCATGGATTCGCACCATCGAATCCAAGTTCACCTTACTTGTGGCCCCGTGCTCAGAGGCCAACAAAGCTCGTTTTGCCGCGCAACAGCTTCGCGGTACCGCTCGTCTGTGGTGGGACCACTATTCTGCGATGCTCCCGGCTGACCATGTGGTCGACTGGGATGAGTTCAAGACCGCGTTCCGGGCACATCATATTCCCGAGGGTCTCAGGGAGAGGAAGTTGAACGAGTTCCTGGCACTCACCCAGGGCACCCGCACCGTGCTACAGTACGCTCAAGCATTCAACAACCTATGCCAGTATGCGGGCTATCACGCTGATACGGATGCCAAGAAGCGTGATCGTTTCCGCCGAGGTCTGAACACCAAGCTCAAGGAACGTCTGAACCTAGCCAGGGCTGACACCTACAACGAATTGGTCAATATGGCCATTACCCAGGAAGACTGTATCATGGCACACCGGGCAGAGAAGAAGAGAAAGGCACCCGCTGGACCATCAAGTGCCCAACCACCAAGGTATCGCATCGTGCAAAATGCCGCACCCACAGCTCCACCAAGGGCCCCTCAACCTGGGAGATGAATTGCCAGACCCCCACAGCAGCCAGGCATGGTACGACCCCCGATGCCTCCACAGAATGGTCCGAGGCCCATTAGCAGTCTCTTCGACCTAGCCCCGCGAATCGCTGTTTCAAATGCGGGAGTTCCAGCCACTTCGCACGAGAATGCCCTCAGCCTGGACAGCCCAACCAAGGTCAAGGATCCAACCCGAACACCAAGAACAGGGGCAAGAGACAGACCCTGCAAGTCAAGCAAGGACGGATTAACTTCACCACGCTTGCAGAGCTTCCTGAAGGAGCCCCAGTGATGTCGGGTACATTCTCTATCCATAACAAGCCTGCAGTTATATTATTTGATTCTGGTGCATCGCATAGTTTCATTAGTGCAAAATTCGGTGCAAGAGTAGGCTTGGATGTTTGTCACACAAAAGGGTCATATATGATATCAACACCGGGTGGTAAAATTGCTTCAAACCAAATGGTCAGACAAGTACCGGTCAAATTGGGTAGTAAAACCATCGACACGAACCTTGTCCTTTTACCCCTTGACGGCATGGACATTATTTTGGGAATGAACTGGATGGCTATGCATGGAGTCACACTGGACCTTTCTTCCCGAGCCGTTGAGATAAATTCACCTAGTCACGGAGCCACTACCCTTTACCTACCGTTCCTAGATTGTACGAATTCCTGTGCTTATAAGATGGAAGGACTTAAGCCAGATAATATTCCTGTGGTAAACGAGTATGCCGATGTTTTCCCGGATGACTTACCAGGAATGCCCCCGGATAGGGATATTGAGTTCGTTATTGAACTACAGCCAGGCACTGCACCTATATCCAAGAGACCATATAGGATGCCCCCTAAAGAATTGGCTGAGCTGAAAATTCAACTCCAAGAACTACTGGACAAAGGTTTTATTCGCCCTAGCGCGTCACCTTGGGGATGTCCAGCCCTATTCGTAAAGAAGAAGGATGACAGTTTAAGATTATGTGTGGACTACCGACCTCTCAATGCGGTAACTGTTAAAAATAAATACCCCCTTCCTCGCATCGATGTACTCTTCGATCAATTAGCTGGAGCCAGAGTCTTCTCAAAGATTGATCTTCGTTCGGGATATCATCAGATCAAGATTCGCCCGTGCGATGTCCCTAAGACTGCCTTCTCCACACGATATGGACTATATGAGTTTTTGGTCATGTCCTTTGGACTCACCAATGCCCCTGCCTACTTCATGTATCTCATGAATTCGGTATTCATGCCCGAACTTGACAAATTCGTCGTAGTGTTCATCGACGACATCCTTATCTATTCCAAGGATGAGGAAGAGCATGCCAAGCACCTTCGCATTGTTCTTCAGCGACTCAGAGACCATCAGCTCTATGCTAAGTTTTCCAAGTGTGAATTCTGGTTGGATACTGTAAAGTTCTTAGGTCACACGATCTCCAGCGAAGGCATAGCTGTTGACCCCAGCAAGGTACAAGAGGTGATGGATTGGAAACCCCCTACCTCTGTTCATCAGATTCGCAGTTTTCTCGGCTTAGCCGGTTACTACCGCCGCTTCATCCCGGATTTCTCTCGAATTGCTAAGCCCATGACTGAACTGTTAAAGAAGGAAGTAAAATTTGTATGGGACGAGAAATGTGAAGAAGCTTTCCACACTCTCAGAGAGCATCTGACTACTGCACCTGTGTTAGCTCAACCCGATAATACCAAGTCATTCGATGTGTATTGTGACGCATCAGGTACTGGTCTAGGATGTGTGCTTATGGAAGAGAATCAAGTGATTGCATATGCCTCACGAGCCCTTCGGCCCCACGAACAGAATTATCCCACGCATGACCTTGAGCTTGCAGCCGTCATTCACGCTCTAAAAATATGGAGGCACTATCTCATGGGTACACAGTGCCATATCTACACGGATCATAAGAGTCTCAAGTACATCTTCACACAAGCCGATCTGAATATGAGACAACGGAGATGGCTAGAATTAATCAAGGATTATGACCTTGAAGTGCACTATCACCCCGGTAAGGCTAATGTAGTCGCGGATGCACTGAGCCGCAAGTCCCATTGCCATTGCGTATCCATGGAGTCCCACCATGAGACATTGTGTGCAGAAATGAGGAAGCTTAACATGGAAATGGTTTCCCAAGGCACTCTAAATCACATCTCAGTTGAGCCCACTCTTCACGACCAAATCGTTATGGCCCAACTACAGGATGAAGGGATTAAGATCATCAAACAGAAACTCTCTCTAGGTGAGGAGAAGTATAAGTGTTTCCGCCAGGACCATAAGGGAGTTCTATGGTTCGAAGGTCGTATAGTCGTTCCGAAGAATCGTGAACTCCGCAAGAAAATTCTCGATGAGGCACACCTTTCCAAATTCTCTATCCACCCCGGCAGTAGCAAAATGTATCAAGACCTAAGGCAAAACTTCTGGTGGACTAGAATGAAAAGAGAAATTGCTACGTATGTCTCAGAATGTGACACGTGCCAGAGAGTGAAAGCTAGCCACTTAAAGGTAGCCGGTACACTTCAACCGTTACCTATACCATCATGGAAATGGGAAGACATAAGTATGGACTTCATCGTTGGACTACCAAACACTTCCCCGAGACATGATTCCATATGGGTTATCGTTGATAGACTCACGAAGACGGCACATTTTCTTCCGGTACACACCACCTATTCTACCAAGAAATATGCCGAGATTTACCTCGATCGTATTGTTTGCCTGCATGGAATACCAAAGACAATTATCTCCGATCATGGTCCCCAGTTTGTAGCACGCTTTTGGGAACAACTGCAAATGTCTCTTGGCACTAAGCTGATTCGCAGCTCAGCATACCATCCTCAGACTGATGGACAAACGGAAAGAGTAAACCAAATTCTTGAAGACATGCTGAGAGCTTGTGTCATTCACTATGATAAGAATTGGGACAAATGCCTACCCCTAGCGGAGTTCTCGTACAACAACAGCTATCAAACGAGTTTGAAAATGGCACCCTTTGAGGCCCTGTATGGACGAAGGTGTCGAACTCCTTTGAGCTGGTCACAAACCGGAGAACGTAAAATAATTGGACCCGACCTGGTGATCGAGGCAGAGGAGAAAGTAAAAGTAATACAAGCAAATCTTAGAGCCGCACAAGCTCGACAAAAGAGCTATTCTGACAGAAGGAGGAAGCCCCTAAAGTTCGAAGTTGGCGATCATGTCTATCTTCGAGTTTCACCAACCAAGGGAGTGCGAAGATTTGGAATCAAAGGCAAACTAGCTCCCCGTTATATTGGTCCTTACGAAATCATTGAGAGCTGCGGACCCGTAGCCTACAAATTACGACTGCCCCCTCAGCTCACGGCCACCCATGATGTCTTCCACGTATCTCAACTCAAGAAGTGTATTCGAGTCCCTACCGAGATTGTGGAACAACAAGAAATATCGTTGGAACCCGACCTCTCGTATGTCGAACACCCAGTTAAGATTTTGGATCAAAAAGAAAGAGAGACCAGGAGGAAAGTGATTAGAATGTATAAAATACAATGGAATCACCACACGGAAGAAGAAGCCACCTGGGAAACGGAGAGCTACCTGAACCAACATTTCCCTGGGTTTCTTATCTCAACCACTGGTATGTGCACCCACGCCCACACTAAGAATTACCGAATCTCGGGGCGAGATTCTTGTTAAGGGGGGAAGGCTGTGACAACCCTGGTAATTACATTTCCAAAATTAATGTCATTAGCCTAACTCTATGATTAAACCAACTAATGAAAGGGTGGAAAGAATTAAAACGAGTTCAGTTGGAATTCAAATTTAATTTGAGCACATTTGGTTACTTTTGAACTTTTAAATTTAACTTTCAAACCATAAGCCAAATGAGATTTTGCCTGAAACCAAAGTTGTAGAACTTTTTATTTTGAACAACTTTCGTGTTCAAAAGTTTTTGAAATTCAAATCAGAAAGAGGAGAAAACGCCCTGTTTGCACCCAGCCCCCTGAAACTTTTCGAATTCTTGCATCCAGGCCCCTCGCCCCCCCCCCCTCTCTCTCTCCTCCGCGCCCGACCGCCGCGCGCCAGGTGGCCGGCGTCGCCTGACCGGCGCGAGGCGCCAGGCCAGTGGCCGCCGCACCACCCCGCCACGGCCGGCTTTGCCCCGCCCCCATGCCGCGCGGCCAGTGAGCGCCCGCGCGTGCACGCGACGTAGCCGCGTCCAGCCCTGCCGCACGTCGCGCCGGCGTTCTGCCGCCGCCCGGCGCGCCCAGTGCGCGTTGTGCCGTGCCCCCGCCCCGCGCACTGCCCAGGCCCCTCCGCACCCCCTCCGGCCCCTATAAAAGCCCCGCCCGGCCACGCGCGCGAGCCCCAGCACCCAGAACGCCCTCGCCGTCGCCATTGCCGCCGCCGAGCGCCGCCCGCCCGTGGACAGCCCACCGCCGCCGCCCACTGCCCAAACTAAGCCCCCAGCCACCACTACATCATCCCCCTGAAGCTCGCCGACCCGCCCAACGCCGCCCAGAGCCACCGGAGCGCCGCCGCCCGCGCCGCCGCCGCCGCCGCCGCCGCCCCTGCTCGCCGTGGACAGCACGACCCCGACCCCCTCCGTCCAAGCCGAGCCCCTGTGCAGCTTCCCCACGCGCTACTGAAGCTCGCCGACCGGACCACACCGCCCCAAGCCCGCCGAAGCACCGCCGTCGACGCGTGCCGCGCCGCCGCCGCCTCTGCTCCAACGCCGGCGAGCCCTTCCCGGCTGTCCCCCACCTGAACAACACCCCCACAAGGTAGCCCTCGCACCCCTGAACCTTCCCCGACCCTCGCCCCTCGCCGCCGGCGAGCCCCTCGCCGGAATTTCGGCCGGCCGCCGTACCCGAGCCGCCCGAGGACCCAATTGCAAAAATTTAAATCTTTAGAAGGGTCTGCGCGTAAGATTCAAGGACCTAGTTGTAAAAGAAAGTTTCAAATCTAGATTCAAATTCAGTGAACTTGTAAAATTCGAATAAAATCTTAGGAAATTCAGAAAAATGCAAACTCAACTGTTCTGGAATCCTTAGAACAAACTCTACCACTTTTGTCACAAAAGGTTTCTCAGAATCCCAACACATTTTGCTCTACATTAAATAGAAGCTTTAATGGACTTATTTGGTACCCACTGTTGTAGGACAATGCTGACCCTAAATTTTGGTCAGTGAGTTAGTTTCTTGATGTTTAGGACTGTGTAAAAAGATCAGGCCCAAATTCCATCTCTAGCTTTACTGTTTATTAAACTTATTTCCATACCATGTTTAAGTAAAATATTTTATCCCTGCAGTTAGGTGGTGAATCACCCAATGAAACTTTTTCTATGCTAATATATTGGTACCTAGAAGCCAGAGAAAAATTAGGAGACTTTTTATCTCAGAGTAACCTATTTATTTGATTTATGTGCTAATAACATACATTAAATCAAGAAAATAGTATCTTAGCTTGGAAAATTCTCAAATTTTTGCTAGGAGATACACTGTGGTAGAGGTTGCTGTGTAAAAAGTTCCATGGACAAAAACCCTGTGTAGGGTCCCGTAAAAATGAATCCTTGAATAGTCTAGGTGTGGAATGTCATATTTTCTATGCTCTGAATACTGCATAATAAATCCTACAAAAATTACAGTAGCTTCTGCATGCTTAAGTGAAAGCTCTGTAAAAATCTTAGACTCAGTTGTTGCACCAATTGTTCTGTACAAAAAGAACAAGGATCTAACAGCAACTATGTAATATATTTTTCATAATTAATCTGTTACATAAAATTGGCTGAAAATTTTACAGTAAGCGCATCTTTCCCTGATGTGCCTAAATCCAGAATTTCATGACCAGAAACTATCCATTGTAGTAATTACTCCTAAATCGTAGCGATTGCCATTTCCACGAATTAAACTTGTGCATTCATGTAGAATCGACGACTCTCGCCGACGGAACTTACGAGCTGGTGCCCGCGTCCGAGAGTGAGCAGCGTGAAGCTCAAGCGAATCTAACTGAAGCTCTTGAAGACCCGAGCCCAAGTTCGGAAGAGCCCCAAGCGAACTGCGAAGGCAAGCCCCGGAGAATAACCCATCTCTTTCCGAAATTATGCAACTCATCACTCTTTGCTTGTGCATTAAGTTTATAGGAGTTGGATGAAAACTTAGTTGCATGATATCAGGAACCCTTGCTTGAAAACTAGACGTAAGGTTCGATAGAATGCTGTGCTAATAGGACTCCGGTAAAAGTCAAGTGATTTCCTGTCACTCGCGAGAAAATAGGAGTTGAATGTCTACTACACGCTGCAATCATAAGGACACGGACGGGCTATGGAACGATGGTTACAATTGAGGCCCGTCTGTCTAGTGAAAAATACTAAGGCCGCAGGGTGTGGTAGTGATGGTTAAGTCTTTGAACGTACTAAACACATGCCGAGATTATGGGAATCGGTAAGCTTAAGTACCTGATTGGCCCGGCAAGGGGACGGCATCCTACCCTTTGAACTTCGGTCCCATGTGCATATGGCGAGTGCAGAGAGTGGTCGCGACCCGGCGCCGAACCGTGGCGTGGGGCTCTTGTACTCTCGGAGGGTAGCCCCGATCCACGACCCGGAAAGAAAGGGGAAAAGTTGCACGTGTGACTCTAGGGAGTAACCACGTGACGTGTGTTTGGGTTTCCCTTGCAAGGTTAAGAAATTCGATTCGAATCGTCCGTTTCTCACGGCTATTGAGACTGCTTAACTATTTTTACCCACAGAGTAAGAAGAGGAACAATGATGATGAATGAACTGGTTGGATGAAAAATTTAATGCTTCACCATGTATGCTTTAGATAGCTGCTTATCTAGACTGGCTAACGAAACTAGAATCTTGAGCTAAAAGTTGAAAGTAAGGACCCACTTGTAGATGCTTTTCGGCAAAACAAACCCCTGAGCCAAAAAGCCTTGCATGTCTAGAGTCGGTGGAGTAGATTCCACTACACGGGTAAGTCTTGCTGAGTATTAGTATACTCAGTCTTGCTTGTGACTCGTTTTCAGGTGAGACCTTCGAAGATATGATTGCTAGCTTGACTTGGCCCTGCACTCTTCCCCCTGGTTGGTCGGTGGAATGGGATACGCCCCCGTCCAACGGAGATAATGCCGAGTGATGTCTCGTACGGGCTTCATCGAGACATTATGTATCGTCGAGTAGCTTCCGCTGTTTATTTTTCCGCTGCAACTTAAAACTCTGAAGAACTTATTTGTGATCATTGAAGTACTTGATTTCTAAAATCAAAACTTGGTCTGTAATCTTTACTTATGTTAATGTTGTAATATTTGCTGGAATGTGGTATTCTCTGGGCTCATCGTCGCATGAGCGTTTGTGTGTATGGCGCTCGATCCGTTCACCGTGGTTGTATCGGGAGGTTATACCCGACAGACCAGTGGATTACTCCGTTTGAAGTGTAAGGTTAATACACTTGAGCCGGATTAATTCAGGTGGTTCTGCCACAGCAGCGCATTCCCCGACGGGCATGGATGCCACGACCGAACACCATCATCATGCCTTGCGGCGACGGCCACCAGGGAAATCGTTGACAGGATCCGGAGGCAGCCGTCCTCTTCCGGTGGACGCGCTGACAGGAGCCGAAGGCCCGAGCAGGGGGCGGTGACCCGGGGACTTGGTCCTTCCCCTTGTATTCTATATTTTACTTTCTCTTCACACCTGGCTCATCTGTAACCCCGAGCTTCCCTTGCGCTATAAAAGGAAGACCGGGGGCCCTGAGACAAGGGCTCTGAGTCTCGGATGGACTCTCTCTTCTCCGGCAAGGAGAACACACACACACTCACCATTAGAGCACCAGTGCACACCCAAGAGACTTGGGACCAGCTCCCACTCTCGCCCTCTTGTAACCCCTACTACAGACCCTGCATGGGCAAGACGAGCAGCTCCTCATACTGGACGTAGGGCTTCTCCTTGCCCGAACCAGTCTAAACCCCGTGTCTCCCACTCAACCATCCGAAGCCTTACGCGCATAAAAGAAATTTACTAGTCCTTGTCCAGATCTACTAATCTTGACAACGACACCAGGCGCTAGTGTTCTCCCGCGACGAAGGCGGGGCATGACAGCGGGCGCGCGACGTCCAGCAGCGCATTTGCGCAGACGAAGATCGCCCTCAGCTCTTCGCCCGCACCAGCCAAAACATCGCCGCAGCGCCAGCCCTACTCCGACGACTCCCCGAGCCGGCAACACCCGAGGAGCGTCAGGCGCACCGAGAGGTGCGCAACCTGCTCGAGTGCGCCGCCGTCCAGCAGGCGGAGAGCTCTGCGTCCCGGCGACGCGGGCAAAACGCCAGCAGGGCAGCACCCACCGCACCCCCCGAGAGGCGGGGGGAGTCTGTCCACCAGCCTCCTCCTAGGGCGAACCAGGCCGCGCCCGCTCGACGGACACCACCGCCCGCATGTGGCGGGGCTCAGTCCGTTCACCGGCGCGTCGGTCCCATCCGCGACGCCCGCGACACCCTGGACGCGCGGAGGTGCTCCTGCACAGACAGGGAGGAGGGGGTGGACCGCGGCTACCACGTCCACCGTGGCGGCCCCTACGATAGTGAAGAAGACCGCAGCCCGAGCCCTGACCCGGCGGGGCCCCGGGCCTTCTCCACGCGTATCCTGAACGCGCCGTTCCCGCTGCGCTTCAGGCAGCCAACAAACGTGGCCAAGTACTCCAGGGAGACGAACCCCGGGCTATGGCTCAGCGACTACCGGCTTGCATGACAGGTCGGTGGGGCGGACGATGACCTATTCATCATCCGCAACCTTCCACTCTTTCTGGCCACTAGGCGCGAGCCTGGCTGGAACATATCCCCTCGGTTCGGATCCGCAGCTGGAATGACCTGAAGGAGATATCCGTGGGAAACTTCCAGGGCACGTACATGCGCCATGGCAATTCCTGGGACCTCCGGAGCTGCCGCCAGGCGTCAGACGAGTCCCTCCGGGACTACATCCAACGTTTCTCCAGGAAGCGCACCGAGCTCTCCAACGTCACGGACGCCGACGTCATAGGGGCTTTCCTGGCAGGAACATCCTGCCGGCCCCTCATCCACGAGCTGGGGCGCCGTGGCCCGCAGACCACGGAGGAGCTTCTCAATATCGCCACCAGCTTCGCCTCGGGCGAAGAGGCCGTCGGAGCAATCTTCGACCGCTCCAAGGGCGAGGCAAAGCGGAAGGAGGACGCCGACGAGGGCACCTCCAACCGTCAACAGAGGAAGAAGAACAAGCAACAGCGCGAGGCTCCCCTCGTGGCTGCTGTTGAGCGCAAGCGGGGACAGCCGCCCCCGGAGGGCACCCCCGGCTTCTTCGACAAGCTGCTCGAGGGACCATGCCCGAACCACGAGTTCCCCGCGAAGCACGCCTACAAAGACTGGAACCTCATGAAGAGGTATTTTGTAGGCAACCCAGTGAAGGGCGACCGGAGATGGAAGCCCGACGAGGAGAAAAAGGACGACGAAGAGAAGGAAGACGGCTTCCCCAAGGTGGACGGCTGTTTCATGATCTTCGGCGGACCGTCGGCTTAGGACTCCAAGTGCCGCCGGAAGCTGGAGCGCCGCGAGGTCTACGCGGCCAAGCCTGCAACACCGGCCTTCCTCGACTGGTCGGGATCCGCCATCACCTTCGACCGGTCCGACCACCCGGGGCGCGTCCTGCAGACAGGACGCTACCCGCTCATCGTCGATCCCGTCGTCGCCACGACGCGCCTCACCAAGGTGCTCATGGACGGAGGCAGCGGCCTCAACATCCTTTACGCCGATACTCTTGACGCCATGGGGATTGATCGCTCCCGCCTCCACCCCACCAAGGC
The DNA here is from genome assembly GCA_032594955.1 of Panicum miliaceum. Taxonomy (NCBI): domain Eukaryota; kingdom Viridiplantae; phylum Streptophyta; class Magnoliopsida; order Poales; family Poaceae; genus Panicum; species Panicum miliaceum. Next base: position 25,640,200 of record CM064066.1, on the reverse strand, counting down.
GCCGTTCCACGGCATCGTGCCGGGGAAACAGGCAATGCCTCTCTGGCAGATCGACCTGCCCGTCACTTTCGGGACTCCGTCCAACTACAGGAAGGAGATCCTCACCTTCGAGGTGATGGGCTTCCGTGGAACCTACCACGCCATCCTGGGGCGGCCGAGCTACGCCAAGTTCATGGCCATCCCCAACTACACCTACCTCAAGCTCAAGCTGCCGGGGCCCAACGGGGTCATCACCGTCGGCACGTCTTTCCAAAAGGCGTACGAGTGCGACGTAGAGTGCTGCGAATACGCCGCAGCCATCACCTTCGCGGAGGATCCGGCGGTCCAGCTCACGGAGAGTGCCAAGGATCAGCCCAACTCCAAGCAGTCGGCCACCTCCTTCGAGGCCACCGAAGGCGTCAAGGAGGTCCCCCTCGACCCCGGTAGCTCCGACGGCCGGACCGTACGGATCGGCGCTACCCTATCTCCCAAATAGGAAGGCGTGCTCATCGACTTCCTCCGCGCGAACAGCGACATCTTCGCGTGGAAACCCTCGGACATGCCCGGCATTCCGAGGGAAGTCGCCGAGCACTCCTTGAACATCAAGGCCGGCTCCAAGCCAGTGCAGCAAGGTCTGCGCCGCTTCGATGAGGAGAGGCGCAAAGCCATCAGCGAGGAGCTCCAGAAGCTTTTGGCGGCCGGATTCATCAAGGAAGTGTACCACCCCGAGTGGCTAGCTAACCCTGTTCTTGTGCGAAAAAAGAACGAGAAATGGAGAATGTTTGTTGATTATACCGGTCTCAAACAGGCATGCCCAAAGGATCCGTTTCCTTTGCCACACATAGACCAGATAGTCGACTCGACCGCCGGGTGCGAAACCCTCAGCTTCCTTGACGCGTATTCCGGCTACCATCAAATCGTGATGAAAGAGTCCGACTAGCTCGCAACCTCTTTCATCACCCCCTTCGGCCCCTATTGCTACGTTAAGATGCCATTCGGCCTAAAAATTGCGGGGGCTACGTTCCAGCGATTCATGCTTATGTGTTTTGGGGACCTCATCGGGCGGACCATTGAGGCTTACCTCGACGACATCGTAGTCAAGTCCAAGAAGGGCGACCAGCTCATCCCCGACCTCGAACTAGCCTTCGAAAGGCTGAGAGACAAGCGCATCAAGCTCAATCCTGAAAAGTGCATTTTTGGGGTTCCGAGGGGCATGCTGCTGGGTTTCATCGTCTCCGTACGCGGCATCGAAGCCAATTCGGAGAAGATAGCGGCCATCAGCGACATGGGGCCGATTCGAAACATAAAGGGAGTTCAGCGCGTTGCGGGATGCCTGGCGGTCCTGAGCCGCTTCATCTCGTGCCTCGACGAATGGGGGCTCCCTCTCTACCGACTCCTGAAGAAAACCGACCGCTTCGAGTGGACCGCCGAGGCCCAGGAGGCGCTTAACCGGCTCAAGGACCTTCTGACGAAAGCCCCGGTCCTAGTCCCGCCAACCGACGGGGAGCCCCTCCTGCTCTACATCGCGGCGACCACCCAGGTAGTCAGCGCAGCTCTGGTGGTGGAGCGAGAGGAGGAGGGACACGCCCTCAAGGTGCAGCGCCCGGTATACTTCATCAGTGAGGTCTTTTCCGAGTCCAAGGCGCGCTACCCGCAGATCCAGAAGCTCATCTACGCCGTGCTCATCACGAAGAGGAAGCTGCGCCACTACTTCACCTCCAACCCGGTGACGGTCGTTTCGTCATTCCCCCTCGGCGAAGTGATCCGGAACCAGGATGCCACGGGACGGATCGCGAAGTGGGCGCTCGAGCTCATGGACCAGGGCATCACCTATGCCCCTCGCACCACCGTCAAATCCCAGGTACTCACCGATTTTGTAGCAGAGTGGACGGAGATCCAGACGCCATCGGCGCCGGAGAAGAAGGAGTACTAGACGATGTACTTCGACGGGTCGTTGATGAAGACTCGCACCGGAGCGGGTCTAGTCTTCATCTCTCCTCTCGGCGTGCGCATGAGGTACATGATCCGCCTCCATTTTCCTGCATCTAATAATGTCACCGAGTACGAGGCTCTCCTCCACGGGCTTCGCATCGCCATCGAGCTGGGCATCCGGCGACTGGACGTCCGAGGCGACTCCCAGAGAGTTGTCGAACAAGTCATGAATGAGTGGAGCTTCCATGACCCCAAGATGGCAGCCTACTGCAACAAAGTCCGCAAGCTCGAAGACAAGTTCGACGGACTAGAGCTGAACCACGTCACAATGCGTTTCAACGAGGCGGCTGACGAACTGGCAAAGGCGGCATCCGGCCGAAAGCCCGTACCCGACGACGTCTTCGTCAGCGACCAGTTCAAGCCCTCGATCCGTTACTAGGAATCGGGGAGGGTCGGCGACGCGCCACCTGGCCCAGACTCGAGCGTCGACTCGGGAGAGGTCGGCAACGCGCCAGCTTTCCCGGGCCCGGGCGCCGACCCAGGCGAGGTCAGCGATGCTCCACCTATCCTGGACTCGGAGGCCGACCCCTCCGACCCCGAGATCATGGAGATCGATGCGAACCCAGCAGCAGGGCCCGACCTCCCGCCTGACTGGAGAGCCCCGTACCTCGACTATCTCATCCGCGAGACGCTCCCGGCGAACAAGATGGAGGCACGTAGGATTGCGCGCCGCGCCAAATCCTTCGTCATCATTGACCAGGACCTCTACAAGCGGAGCCACACCGGCATCCTCCAGTGCTGCATCACAATCGAACAGGGAAAGGCGCTGATTCAGGACACCCACGCCGGAGCCTACGGCCACCACGCCGCGCCAAGAACCCTCGTTGGAAACGCCTTTCGGCAGGGCTTCTACTGGCCGATGGCGGTCGCCGACGCCACCCACGTGGTCCGCACCTGCGAAGGGTGCCAATTCTTCGCGCGCCGAACTCATCTGCTCGCATAGGCGCTCCGGACCATCCCCATTACGTGGCCCTTCGCGGTCTGGGGTCTGGACCTCGTCGAGCCCTTCAAGAAAGCGCCCGGGGGCTTCACCCACCTGCTTGTCGCCGTCGACAAGTTCTCCAAGTGGATCGAGGCACGACCGGTCGCGCAGATCAAATCCGAACAGGTGGTACAGTTCTTCACCGACATCATCCATCGCTTCGGGATCCCCAACTCCATCATCACGGACAACGGCACGCAGTTCACCGGGAAGAAATTCCTCTAGTTCTGCGACGACCACCACATCCGTGTGGACTGGTCGGCCGTGGCACACCCCAGCACGAATGGGCAGGTTGAACGAGCCAACAGCATGATACTCCAGGGTCTCAAACCACGGATCTTCGACCGCCTCAAAAAGTTCGGCGGCCGATGGGTCGTGGAGCTCCCCACGGTCCTATGGAGTCTAAGGACGACCCCCAGTAGGGCGACTAGCTTCACCCCGTTCTTCATGGTCTACGGGTCCGACGCAATCCTCCCCACCGACCTGGAGTACGGATCGCCGAGGGTCAAGGCGTATGACGAACAAGGGAACCAGGCATCACTCGAAGACGCGCAAGACCAGCTCGATGAAGCGCGCGATGTGGCCCTGCTTGTGGCAGAACCACCTGAATTAATCCGGCTCAAGTGTATTAACCATCACCATTAGGGCAATCTCGGTTAACCTTACACTTCAAACGGAGTAATCCATGGGTCTGTCGGGTAACCTCCCGATACAACCACGGTAAAACGGATCGAATGCCATACATACGAATGCTCATGCGACGATGAGCCCAGAGAATACCACATTCCAGCAGTATTACAAAAATTATCATAGGTGAATATTACAAACTAAGTTTGAGTTTAGAAACCAAGTACTTCAGTGATCATAACTAATAAGTTCTTCAGAGTTTAAGTTGCAGCGGAAAATAAAACAACGAAAGCTACTCGACGATACAGGATGTCTCGGTGAAGCCCGTACGAGACATCACTCGGCATTATCTCCATTGGACGGGGGCGTATCCCATTCCACCGACCAACCAGGGGGAAGAGTGCAGGGCCAAGTCAAGCTAGCAATCATATCTTCGAAGGTCTCACCTGAAAACGAGCCACAAGCAAGGCTGAGTATACTAATACTCAGCAAGACTTACCCGTGTAGTGGAATCTACTCCACCGACTCTAGACATGCAAGGCTTTTTGGCTCAGGGGTTTGTTTTGTCGAAAAGCATCTACAAGTGGGTCCTTACTTTCAACTTTTAGCTCAAGATTCTAGTTTCATTAACCATTCTAGATAAGCAGCTATCCAATATCATTCATGGTGAAGCATTAATTTTTCATCCAACAAATTTATTCATCATCATTGTTCCTCTTCTTATTCTGTGGGTAAAGGGGGTTAAGCAGTCTCAATAGCCGTGAGAAACGGACGATTCGAATCGAATTTCTTAACCTTGCAAGGGAAACCTAAACACACATCACGTGGTTACTCCCAGAGTCACACGTGCAACTTTTCCCCTTTCTTTCCGGGTCGTGGATCGGGGCTACCCTCCGAGAGTACAAGAGCCCCACGCCACGGTTCGGCGCCGGGTCGTGACCACTCTCTGCACTCGCCATATGCACATGGGACCGAAGTTCAAAGGGTAGGATGCCGTCCCCTTGCCGGGCCAATCAGGTACTTAAGCTTACCGATTACCATATTCTCGGCATGTGGTTAGTACGTTCAAAGTCTTAACCACCACTACCACACACTGCGGCCTTAGCAAATTTTTCACTAAACAGACGGGCCTCAATTGTAAACATCGTTCCATAGCCCGTCCGTGTCCTTATGATTGCAGCGTGTAGTAAACATTCAACTCCTATATTCTCGCGAGTGACAGGAAATCACTCGGCTTTTACCGGAGTCCTATTAGCATAGCATTCTATCGAACCCTACATCTAGTTTTCAAGCATGGGTTCCTAACATCATGCAACTAAGTTTTCATTCAACTCCTATAAACTTAATGCACAAGCAAAAGAGTAGCGAGTTGCATAATTTAGGAAAGAAAATGGGTTATGCTCCGGGGCTTGCCTTCTTGCGAAAAGTTAGTCCGGGGATCGTCTGAACGTTGACCCGGGTCTTCAACTGCTTCAGTTAAATTTGCCTGGGCTTCTCGCTGCTCACTCTCGGACTCGGGCACCAGCTCGTAAGTCCCGTCGGCGAGAGTAGTCGTTTCTACATGAATGCACAAGTTTAAGTAGTGGTAATGGTAAACGATATGATTTCCTTCACGATAAAGTTGCAGTTTGTAAAACATGAGTTTGTCGTGAAGTGAATTACTTTATCATTCGTGGGCAATCGTTAATAGAGTAGAATAGCACAACGAGTAACTTCGTTAAGCAAGGTGAGGTGGGTGTTCATGGGAACTAATGTTCCGCATGGAAACATGATTTAAATGTAACTTCTACAGTGAGTAGTTTCTGGTCATGATATCTTGGATCTAGGCACAACAGGGAAAGATATGCTTACTGTAAAATTTTCAGCCAATTTCATGCAGCAGATTAATTATGAAAAATATATTACATGGTTTCTGCTAGACCCTTGTTCTTTTTGTACAGAACAAATGGTGCAAAAACTGAGACTAAGATTTTTACAGGGCTTTCATTTCATGAAGCAGGAGCTACTGTAATTTTTATAGGATTTATTATGCAGTTTTCCGAGCATAGTAAATATGACATTACACACCTAGGTTATTTACGGATTTATTTTTACAGGATCCTACGCAGGGTTTTTGTCCATGAAACTTTTTATACAGCATCCTCTACCACTGAGTATCTTTTAGTAAAAATATGAGAAGTTTCCAAGCTAAGTTACTATTTTCTTGATTTAATGTATGTTATTAGCACATAAATCAAATAAATAGGTTCCTGTGGGATAAAAAGTCTCTAAATTTTTCTATGGCATCTAGGTACCATTATACAAGTACAGCAAAAGTTCCATTAGGTGATTCATAACCTAACTGCAGGGACAATTAATTCTATCCAAACATGGTATGAAACTAAGTTTAATAAACAGTGTAGATAGAGATGGGATTTGGGCCTGATCTTTTTACACAGTCCTAAACATCAAGCAACTAACTTACTGCCCAAAATTTAGGGTCAGCATTGATCTACAACAGCAGGTACAAAAGAAGTCCATTAAAACTTCCATTTAATGTAGAGCAAAATATTTTGAGAATCTGAGAAACTTTAATTAACAAAAGTTGTAGAGTTTCTTCTAAGGATTCCAGAACAGTTGAGTTTGCATTTTTCTGAATTTTTTACTATTTTATACGAATTTTAGAAATTCACTGAATTTGAATCTAGATTTGAAACTTTCTTTTACAACTAGGTCCTTGAATCTTACGTGCAGACCCTTCTAAAGATTTCAATTACTGCAATTGGGTCCTCGGGCGGCTCGGGTACGGTGGCCGGCCGAAATTCCGGCGAGGGGCTCGCCGTCGGCGAGGGGTGAGGGCTGGGGAAGGATCAGGGGTGCGAGGGCTACCTCGTGGGGGTCTTGTTCGGGTGGGGGACGGCCGGGAATAGCTCGCCGGCGTTGGAGCAGGGGCGGCGGCGGTGGCGGCACGCGTCGACGGCGGTGCTCCGGCGGGCTTGGGGCGGCCTGGTCCGGACGGGGAGCTTCAGTGGCGCGTGGGGAAACTGCTCGGGTGCTTGGCTTGGGCGGAGGAGGTCGGAGTCGAGCTGTCCGCGGTGAGCAGGGGCGGCGGCGGCGGTGACAGCGCGGGCGGCGGCGCTCCAGCGGTCCTGGGCGGTGTTGGGCGGGTCGGCGAGCTTCGGTGGGGTGATGTAGTGGTGGCTGACACTTCAATTTGGGCAGGGGGCGGCTGTGGGAGGCTGTCCACGCGCGGGTGGAGCTCGGCGGCGACAATGGCGGCGGCGAGCGTGCTCTGGCTGCTGGTGGCTCGCGCGGGCGGCCTGGGGCGGTTTTTATAGGGGCAGGAGGGGGTGGGGGTGCTGGGCGACGCGCGGGGGCGGAGACATGGCAATGGCGTGCCACTGGCCACGGTGAGCGGCGTCAGGACGCCGGCGCGGCGTGCGGCGGGCGGGAGCACGCGACTGGCGGCCGGGGATTTTGCGTGGGAGCGAGGAGATAGCGCGGCAGGGGGATTGGGGGACAGCTGCAGCAGCGGCTCGGGCGGAAGGCAAGCGCAGCGACGGGCGGGTCGCGGCGGGCGGGATGGCACGGCGCGGCGCGGCGGTTGGGCAGCGGCGGGCGGCGAGCAGAGGCACGGCACGGCGTGGCGCACGCGCGAGCGCGGACTGGGCAGCGCGGCGGTGGGGGGGGGGGGGGGGCAAAGCCGGTTCGGGGGGCGAGGCACGGCGGCCACTGGCCTGGTGGCTCGCGCCGGTCAGGCGTCGCCGGCCACCTGGCCGTGCTGTCGGGCGGGGAGGGGAGAGAGAGAGAGAGCGAAGGACCTTTTTGCGAGAATTTGAAAAGTTCCAGGGGGCTGGGTGCAAACAGGATATTTTCTCCTCTTTCTAATTTGAATTTCAAAAACTTTTGAACATGAAAGTTGTTCAGAAAAAAAAGTTCTACAAGTTTGGTTTCAGGCAACATCTCATTTGGCTTATGGTTTGAAAGTTAATTTAAAAATTCAAAAGTATTCATGTGTGCCCAATTTCAATTTGAACTTCAACTTAACTTGTTCTAATTCTTTTCACCCTTTTATTAGTTGGTTAAGCATAGGGTTGGGCTAATGACATTGCTTTGGAAATGTAATTTATCAGGGTTGTTACACTGCTGCACTCAACCAAGTACCAGCAAGCCTTACGACGATAGCACAGTCGCAAGGTGCAAGGCCGAGCCTTCAACGTCGGCGACCTGGTGCTTCGCCTCGTCTAGGACAACAAGGGTCGGCACAAGCTGACCCGTTCATGGGAAGGTCCCTTCATCTTCGCGCAAGTACTGTGGTCAGGCACGTACAAGCTGGCAACACCTGACGGGCAGATCTTCGACAACGCCTGGAACATAGAACAGCTAAGACGCTTCTACCCTTAACTTTTGTTTCCAAGTTTGTACATACATACTTCTGCAACTTTTTAGTCCACGAAAAACGGCAATTTTGAGTTGATCTCGTTCGAGTCTCGTCCCGAGCTCAGGGATATCCGACCCTGGCCCTGCCTCAGGGTCGCATATCCCTCGGGGGCTATCAGGGGCTCCGGCCCAAGTCACTCGACGTCTTCTCAAAACACCTTTTCTTCGAACCGACCCTCTTCCTAAACGTTTGGGCGTGAAAAGGAGAGAGTGCACAAACGACGCCGAGGCAAAACTGATCGGACTGCGAAAAAACCTATGCCCCAGCGGCTACGGTGCACTCGCTCATCAGCGCTTACCGACGCGTCCGACCCGCACTCTTAACTTTCCAAACCCAAAAAACAGGAAAGAGGATCGAAAACGTCTTTCGACAAATTATAGAAAAGGCCCCCGCGGCCATCACAAAAACAAGTTCAAAGTTAACTAACATATTTACATTCTGGGGTGTCTAAGCCCGATGCAGCTAACCCCTCCCTAGGTCCTCCGGTGGGACGGCCTCATCCTCCAGAAGCTTCGCCAATGCCTCCGCTGGGTTGAGCACCGACGCATCGATGTCGTCCAGCTCGGCCTCGGAGTAGCTGGAGGCGTATCCCCCGCTCATCCCGGTGAAGTTGATGCCGGAATAGTGGGAGCCGAAGACGCCGAAAGCTCGCCTCACGCCGACGTGAAGCGCCTCTCGAGCGATCTCGCGGGCCCGCCGGAACACCCCAAGGGCACGAGCTGCCAACGAGCTCGTCCCTTCCCCCCGGACCACGCCGAGGCCGTCGCAGACAACACGGACCGTGTCCCGCAGGTTGCCGTGCTTGGGGCGCTCCGCGTCAAGGACCTCCCTGAGCCGGGCGAGTTCGTCTGCAAGGCCCGTCCAGAAAAACCCGCCAAATCAGAAACCATCACAACACCACAAAGGCAAAGAAACAAGAAGAGCCTTACCCTCGGACCGAGCCTTCAGCTCACGCTCCCAATCGAGCCCCTGGGCCACGGCGGTCTGAAGCCCCTGCACTCGCGCATGGAGCTGACCGACCTCCGCCCCGAGCTCGGCCACCATCTTCTCGGCCTCGTCCTTCCGGGCCTCCTCGAAGTCCCGGTCCTGCCAAGCCTTCTGCCGCTCATGCCTGATGCGCTCGGCGGTTTTCTGAAGGGCTTCATGTTCCCCCTTCAGCCGTACGAGCTCCTCGGCATCAAGGCGGGCCAGCGGCCTGGAACTCCTCGTGATCGAGGCGAGCCTTCTCGAGGACGGCCTGGAACTTGTCCTCCACCCGTCGCGAGTCCTTCCGCGCCGCCTGCTCGCGCATTTGTAGGTCGTTGATGACTTGTTGGGCCGCGGCAACCTGCGCGGTCATCTCCCCAGTCCGCTGCCTCTCCGCAGAGAAGCGTTTCCAGAGCCCCCGCTCAAGCCGGAGGAAATCGGACTTCCCCCGGCTGCACTCCTGGAGGGCCTGCAAGACAATTTATACTCAGTAAAAAAGCGACGGGAGGAAAATAACCGCTAGGGAGAACACCATACATGGCCACCAGGAACGACGACGCCGTCCAGCTCCCCCATCACCGAGGACAGGGCGGCGCGGACGTTTGCAAGTCCACCCTGCACTGCTGCCACTTGCCCCACTCCTCGGCGTCAACCAACGTGAAGAGGGGTTTCTGCGGGTCATCGCGGGACATCCAGTGCAGGGTAGTCCCACTCCACGCCTTGGGAACGAGACTGACCGAGACAATAGTAGACGCCGCTCCGGCCGCCCCCGTTGCCGCCGTCCCCGACGCCGCCACCGCCGGGGCAAGCACCGCCGCCTCGGATGCCGCTGGCCTCGTCGACGGTCGCAGCGCGTGCGCCGTCGTCCTTGTCGAGGTCGCCGCGGCCATCGACGACGCCGACGCGCGTCCCGATCGGTCCGCCGCCGCCACCGTTTCCGTCGCGGCTGCCGGAGCGGGCGTTCCCATTCCTATCGCCGCCACGGCCTTCGTCGCGACCACCGAGGCAGGCGTCCCCGCCCCCGTCATGGCCGCCAGAGTAGGCACCCCCGCCCCGCGGAGGTGGACGACACCCATAACGCCTTCTTCGGCGCCAGCGGCAGGACGAAGCCTCGAGGGGCGGCGCTGTGAGACAACAAACAACATCAGCAAAAACGACTCGATGCCAGGAAAAGAACGAGACGCGCGAGGACTTTCCACTTACACTCCCCCAGCGCAAGGACGGAGGGTGCGTTTCGCCTCCGAGCCTGACGCCGACCCCGGGGCATCTGGCAACGACCGCTTGCCGCTACTCCTTTGCTCCTGGGCCACAGACAGAGGGACGGGGGTCGGCTCCGTCAGCTCCCGAGGCGCGCCCCGCGCCGACCCCTGCGGCGCGGCCCCAGAACTTTGCGGGGTCGAGTCCCGGGCGTGCAGCCCGCTCGGTTTATCCCCCACGGCCGTTTGGGAGCGCTGCTCCCGGATGACGAGCGCGCCCGGCCGGGGGGCCGGAAAGAACTCCTCCTCCTCTTCCTCCTCCTCGTCTTCATCCTCCTCTTCTTCATTGTCATCGTCGTCGTCGTCTGATACGACCTGGCCCTTCCGCCGCCGCTGGAACTCCTTGGTGGCCTTCCTTTTCTTCCTCACCATCTCCTTAACCTTGCGTTGCTTCTGCTTCTCGGCAAGGAGACGGTTCTGCTGCCGCCGCTCGGCGTCCTCCGGCACCGGCGGACGCGAGTCGACAACCTTAGTCATGTGGCCCTGCAAACACGAAAGCTCCGCGTCAAAGCGACGAACCAAGAAATGCAGGAAAAAGAAACGGGCGCGCGAAGTCCTCACCAGATCGACAAAATCCTTGTCCGGACGCATCGGAGGGTGGCCAGGCACCGGGTAATCGGCGTCCTTATCCTCCAGCGCCTCCCAAACTCGCTGCCGGATCTCGGAGGCGGCGATCGCACCCGTCGCAAGAACGGTGCCCTCGATCGGCGTGCCGGGAGTCATCTCGGCGAGCGAGCGGACCCAGAGCATCAACGGCGCCACCCTCCGAGCATGGTACGCCCCGATAACTCCAGCCCCGGTTCAGCCCCTTCCCCTCAGGTACTCGATGGCCTGAAGCAAGCCAGTGATCCGTTTCTTCTCCTTCTCCACCGGGCCGTACGACCATAGCTCCGGCGCCACTTCAATGACGCAGCCGGTGAACTCCGGCAAGGGGGAGTTAGAGTAGTTCTTCACATAGAACCACTACTGGTGCCACCCCTTGTGGGACGCCGCGATCTTCATCGCCATGTACTCCTTGGTGCGGGTATGGCGGAGGTGGATTCCGGCGCACCCTATCGGCACCGAGGTTGCCCGCTGCTGGCTCCCTCTCTTCTCGGCCTTCTGGTACAGGCTGACCACAAAGAAATACTTCCAAAGCAAGAAGTTGGGCTCGATGCCCAGAAACCCCTCGCACAGCATGACGAACGCCGCGATGTGTTGGATCCTGTTGGGATTAAGGTGCTACAGCTCAAGTCCGTAGTAGTGCAGCAGCCCGCGGAAGAAAGGGCTCGGCGGGGTTGCGAACCCTCTCTCGTGGATGTGGGCGAACGACACAACGTAGCCGGTGGGCGGACTCGGCACCTCCTCCATCTCGGGAAACTGTCATTCGCCCCTTTCAGTCGTCTCACAAAGGAGACCCTTCCACGTAAGGCCGTCGGCGCGCGAGGTGCCAAAGCTTGTGCGCGCCCAGGATCCCATCGCAAAGGGGTGAAAAGCTCGACGGCGAAAGGCGAGGAAGGTTGGAGCGCTGGGCGGAGGAAGACAAACGACGCGCAAGAAAGCTAAGGGCGCGCGAGGAGGTGAAAAGACTTGGGGACAGATTGCGGGCGGAACCGGCGAGGCGAACTCCCCGTCTCATAGGAGGGCGTGTGGGAAGCAAAACAGACGCCCCCATCGCAATAAATGCGGCGCCAGGTACGCCCCATCACGCCCGCCCTTTTTGGAAATTGTGCGCACGACCTGCTGTAGGAAAAATCCTCTCCTCCCTCGCTTCGCGGGTCGGCACCTTCCGCCACTTCGCCTCCTAGAGAGTGCGCACAACCTCCTCCGCATCCGGCCCAAGGCCCACCAAAAAGGTAAAAAAGGGATACAGGGCTGAAAACGCCCCTACGGCCCGTTACGATCCAGGGGTTCGAAGGCTGGCCCACCATGGGTTCGATAGCCGCCCCAGGATAACCCCGAGCGAGGGGTGAGAAGGGACGGGTCCGCTAGCGGCCATCACCCGGGCGCACGACAGCCTAGGGCGTCCCAACCTCACATTCGAGTCCGGACTGGCGCCAGAGTTCATGGTTTTTCCCCGAAGAAAGGCAACGAGCCACCGGATCCGATCGAACGTACTCGGAAACCATATGAACTGGCCGGCCGAAATCTGGGGTACGCCACCAGCTTGGCCCGAGCCGGACCCCCCTGAACGGGGACCGGGACCCCACTCGAATCGACCCGTTTGCAGCTCAACGAGCACCACGGTTCGTGCGTTTTGCACCGAAGTTCGACCCGTTTTGCACCGAAGTTCGTGCAGTAACGAAATGGTCTGAAACACCGCAAAACATGAGTTTGGGGTCCAATGGAGTGGATCGGGTGCGTTCGTTGGGAAAAATGTCGATGCGACTTCGTTGCACAAACTTTTGCATCAATGGCACCGGTTCGGCCCGTTTTGCACCGAAAGTTCGTGTAGTAACGAAACGGTCTGAAACGCCGCAAAACATGAGTTTGAGGTCCAATGGCGTGGATCGGGTGCATTCGCTGCGTGAAATTCCAACGCGACTTCGTTGCACGAACTTGTGCATTAATGGCACCAGTGCGGCCCATTCTGCACCCAAGTTCGTGCAGTAACAAAACGGTCCAAAACGCCCCAAAACATGAGTTTGGCGTCCAATGGGGTGGATCGGGTGCGTTCGTTGCGAAAAATTCCGACGCCACGTCGTTGCACGAACTTGTGCATTAATGACACCGGTTTGGCCTGTTTTGCAACGAAGTCCATGCAGTAACAAAACGGTCCGAAATGTCCTAAAACATGAGTTTGGGGTCCAATGGAGTGGATCAGGTGCGTTCGTTGGGAAAAATTCCAATGCGACTTCGTTGCACGAACTCTTCAATTAATGGCCCCAGTTCGGCCCGTTTCGCAACGAATTTCGTGAAATAACGAAACGGTCTGAAACGCCCCAAAATATGAGTTTGGGGTCCAATAGCGTGGATCTGGTGCGTTCATTGCGTTAAATTCCAACGCGACATCGTTGCACGAACTTGTGCATTAATGGCACGGGTTCGTCCCGTTTTGTGCCGAAATTCGTGCAGTAACGAAATGGTCTGAAACAACCCAAAACATGAGTTTGGGGTCCAATGGGGTGGATAGGGTGCATTCATTGCGTAAAATAACGATGCGACTTCGTTGCACGAACTTGTGCATTAATGGCACCGGTTCGGCCTATTTTGCAACGATATTCTTGCAATAACGAACGGTCTGAAATGCTCGAAAACATGAGTTTGGGGTCCAATAGGGTGGATCGGGTGCGTTCGTTGCGAAAAATTCCAACGCGACTTTGTTGCACGAACTTGTGCATCAATGGCACCGATTCGGCCCGTTTTGCACCGAAGTTCGTGCAGTAACAAAACGGTCTGAAACGCTGCAAAACATGAGTTTGGGGTCCAATGGAGTGGATCGGGTGCGTTCGTTGGGAAAAATGCCGATGCGACTTCGTTGCACGAACTTTTGCATCAATGGCACCGGTTCGGCCCGTTTTGCACCGAAAGTTCGTGCAGTAACAAAATGGTCTGAAACGCCGCAAAACTGAGTTTGAGGTCCAATGGCGTGGATCGGGTGCGTTCGCTGCGTAAAATTAATGGCACCAGTTCGATCCATTTTGCATGCAAGTTCGTGCACTAACAAAACGGTCTAAAACACCCCAAAACATGTGTTTGGGGTCCAATGGGTGGATCGGGTGCGGTCGTTGCCAAAAATTCTGATGTGACATTTTGCACAAGTTCAAGAAGATTTGCACCGGTTCGTACCGTTTTGGACTGAAGTTCGTGCAATAATGAAATGGTCTGAAACGCCCCAAAATATTAGTTTGTGCTCCAATGGCGGGGATCAGGTGCGTTTGTTGCGTAAAATTCCGACGCGACATCATTGCACCAACTTGTGCATTCATTGCACGGGTTCGGCCCATTTTGCACTGAAGTTCGTGGAGTAACGAAACGATCCAAAATGCCGCAAAACATGAGTTTGGGGTCCAATAGGGTGGATCGGGTGCGTTCATTGGGAAAAATTCCGATGCAACTTTGTTGCACGAACTCTTGCATTAATGGCACCATCTCGTCCCGTTTTGCAACAAAGTTCATGAAATAACGAAACAGTATGAAACACCCCAAAACATGAGTTTGGGGTCCAATGGCGTGGATCGGGTGCGTTCTTTTAGTAAAATTCCGATGCGACATCGTTGCACGAACTTGTCCATTAATGGCACGGGTTCGGCCCATTCTGCACTGAAGTTCGTGGAGTAACGAAACGATCCAAAACTTCGCTAAACATGAGTTTGGGGTCCAATAGGGTGGATCGGGTGCGTTCGTTTCGAAAACTTCCGATGTGACTTCGTTGCACGAACTTGTGCTTTAATGGCATCGATTCGTCCCGTTCTGCACCGAAGTTCGTGCAACAACAAAACGGTCTGAAACGCCCCAAAACATGAGTTTGGATTCCATTGTGGTGGATCGGGTGCGTTCGTTGCGAAAACATCTGATGCGACTTCGTCGCACGAACTTGTGCATTAATGGCACCGGTTCGGCCCATTTTGCACTGAAGTTTATGCAATAACGAAATGGTGTGAAACGCCGCAAAACAATAGTTTGGGATCCAATGGCGTGGATCGAGAGCGTTCGTTGCGTAAAATTCCCACGCGACATCGCTGCACGAACTTGTGCATTAATGGATGGGTTCGGCCAATTTTGCACCGAAGTTCGAGGAGTAATGAAACGATCCGAAAGGCCGCAAAACATGAGTTTGGGGTCCAATAGGGTGGATCGGGTGTGTTCGTTGCGAAAAATTCCAACGCGACTTCGTTGCACAATCTTGTGCATCAATGGCACCGGTTCAGCCCGTTTTGCACCGAAGTTTGTGCAGTAACAAAACGGTTTGAAACACCGCAAAACATGAGTTTGGGGTCCAATGGAGTGGATCGCGTGCGTTCATTGGGAAAAATTCCGATGCGACTTCGCTGCACAAACTCTTGCATCAATGGCACCGGTCGGGCCCGTTTTGCACCGAAAGTTCGTGCAGTAATGAAACGGTCTGAAACGCCGCAAAACATGAGTTTGGGGTCCAATGGCGTGGATCGGGTGCGTTCGCTGCGTAAAATTTTAACGCGACTTCATTGCACTAAATCGTGCATTAATGGCACCAGTTCGACCCATTTTCCATGCAAGTTCGTGCACTAACGAAACGGTATAAAACACCCCTAAACATGTGTTTGGGGTCCAATGGGTGGATCGGGTGCGGTCGTTGCCAAAAATTCTGATGTGACGTTTTGCACAAGTTCAAGAAGATTTGCACCGGTTCGGACCATTTTGAACTGAAGTTCGTGAAATAATGAAATGGTCTGAAACGCCCCAAAATATTAGTTTAGGGTCCAATGGCGGGGATCAGGTG
Source organism: Panicum miliaceum (assembly GCA_032594955.1). Taxonomy (NCBI): domain Eukaryota; kingdom Viridiplantae; phylum Streptophyta; class Magnoliopsida; order Poales; family Poaceae; genus Panicum; species Panicum miliaceum. Next base: position 25,624,577 of record CM064066.1, on the reverse strand, counting down.
AGTTTGTTGCATAAAATTCCGACACGACATCGTTGCACCAACTTGTGCATTAATGGCACGGGTTCAGCCCATTTTTAACTTAAGTTCGTGGAGTAACGAAACGATCCAAAATGCCGCAAATCATGAGTTTGGGGTCCAATAGGGTGGATCGGGTCCGTTCGTTGGGAAAAATTCCCATACAACTTCATTGTACGAACTCTTGCATTAATGGCACCAGTTCATCCCGTTTTGCAACGAACTTCGTGAAATAACGAAACGGTCTGAAACGCCCCAAAACATGAGTTTGGGGTCCAATGGCATGGATCGGGTGCGTTCTTTGCGTAAAATTTCGACACGACATCGTTGCACGAACTTGTGCATTAATGGCAAACGAAACGATCCAAAATGCCGCAAAACATGAGTTTGGGGTCCAATAGGGTGGATCGGGTGCGTTCGTTGCGAAAACATCTGATGCGTGGCACGAACTTGTGCATTAATGGCACCGGTTTCGAATTGTTTTGCACCGAAGTTTATGCAATAACGAAATGGTGTGAAACGCCGCAAAACAATAGTTTGGGGTCCAATGGCGTGGATCGAGAGCGTTCGTTGCGTAAAATTCCCACGCGACATCGCTGCACAGACTTGTGCACTAATGGATGGGTTCGGCCAATTTTGCACCGAAGTTCGAGGAGTAATGAAACGATCCGAAAGGCCCCAAAACATGAGTTTGGGGTCCAATAGGGTGGATCGGGTGCGTTCGTTATGAAAAATTCCAACGCGACTTCGTTGCACGAACTTGTGCATCAATGGCACCGGTTCAGCCCGTTTTGCACCGAAGTTTGTGCAGTAACAAAACGGTTTGAAACGCCGTAAAACATGAGTTTGGGGTCCAATGGAGTGGATCGGGTGCGTTCGTTGGGAAAAATGCCGATGCGACTTCGTTGCACGAACTTTTGCATCAATGGCACCGGTTCAGCCCGTTTTGCACCGAAAGTTCGTGCAGTAACGAAACGGTCTGAAACGCCGTAAAACATGAGTTTGAGGTCCAATGGCGTGGATCGGGTGCATTCGCTGCGTAAAATTAATGGCACCAGTTCGATCCATTTTGCATGCAAGTTCGTGCACTAACAAAACGGTCTAAAACACCCCAAAACATGTGTTTGGGGTCCAATGGGTTGATCGGGTGCGGTCGTTGCCAAAAATTCTGATGTGACGTTTTGCACAAGTTCAAGAAGATTTGCACCGGTTCGGACCGTTTTGAACTGAAGTTTGTGCAATAATGAAATGGTCTGAAATGCCCCAACATATTAGTTTGTGGTCCAATGGCGGGGATCAGGTGCGTTTGTTGCGTAAAATTCCGACGCGACATCGTTGCACCAACTTGTGCATTCATTGCACGGGTTCGGCCCATTTTGCACTGAAGTTCGTGGAGTAACGAAACGATCCAAAATGCTGCAAAACATGAGTTTGGGGTCCAATAGGGAGGATCGGGTGCGTTCATTGGGAAAAATTCCGATGCAACTTTGTTGCACGAACTCTTGCATTAATGGCACCATCTCGTCCCGTTTTGCAACGAAGTTTATGAAATAACGAAACGGTCTGAAACACCCCAAAACTTGAGTTTGGGGTCCAATGGCGTGGATCGGGTACGTTCTTCTAGTAAAATTCCGATGTGACATCGTTGCACGAACTTGTCCATTAATGGCACGGGTTCGGCCCATTTTGCACTGAAGTTCGTGGAGTAACGAAACGATCCAAAACTTCGCAAAACATGAGTTTGGGGTCCAATAGGGTGGATCGGGTGCGTTCGTTTCGAAAACTTCCGATGTGACTTCGTTGCACGAACTTGTGCTTTAATGGCATCGATTCAGCCCGTTCTGCACCGAAGTTTGTGCAACAACAAAACGGTTTGAAACGCCCCAAAACATGAGTTTGGATTCCATTGTGGTGGATCGGGTGCATTCGTTGCGAAAACATCTGATGCGACTTCGTCGCACGAACTTGTGCATTAATGGCACCGGTTCGGCCTGTTTTGCACCGAAGTTGATGCAATAACGAAATGGTGTGAAACGCAGCAAAACAATACTTTGGGGTCCAATGGCATGGATCGGGAGCGTTCGTTGCATAAAATTCAAACGCGACATCGCTGCACGAACTTGTGCATTAATGGATGGGTTCGGCCAATTTTGCACCGAAGTTCGAGGAGTAATGAAACGATCCGAAAGGCCGCAAAACATGAGTTTGGGGTCCAATGGAGTGGATCGGGTGCGTTCATTGGGAAAAATTCCGATGCGACTTCGTTGCACGAACACTTGCATCAATGGCACCGGTTCGGCCCGTTTTGCACCGAAAGTTCGTGCAGTAATGAAACGGTCTGAAACACCGCAAAACATGAGTTTGGGGTGCAATGGCGTGGATCAGGTGCGCTCGCTGCGTAAAATTTTAACTTGACTTCGTTGCACTAAATCGTGCATTGATGGCACCAGTTCGACCCATTTTGCATGCAAGTTCGTGCACTAACGAAACGGTCTAAAACACCCCAAAACATGTGTTTGGGGTCCAATGGGTGGATCAGGTGCGGTCGTTGCCAGAAATTCTGATGTGACGTTTTGCACAAGTTCAAGAAGGTTTGCACCGGTTCGGACCGTTGTGCACTGAAGTTCGTGCAATAATTAAATGGTCTGAAACGCCCCAAAATATTAGTTTGGGGTCCAATGGCGGGGATCAGGTGCGTTTCTTGCGTAAAATTCAAACGCGACATCGTTGCATGAACTTGCGCATTAATGGCACGGGTTCGACCCATTTTGCACTTAAGTTCGTGGAGTAACGAAACGATCCAAAACGCCGCAAATCATGAGTTTGGGGTCCAATAGGGTGGATCGGGTGCGTTCGTTGGGAAACATTCCCATACAACTTCACTGCACGAACTCTTGCATTAATGGCACCAATTCATCCCGTTTTGCAACGAAGTTCGTGAAATAACGAAACGGTCTGAAACGCCCCAAAACATGAGTTTGGGGTCCAATGGCGTGGATTGGGCGCGTTCTTTGCGTAAAATTCCGACGTGACATCGTTGCATGAACTTGTGCATTAATGGCACGGGTTCGGCCCATTTTGCACTAAAGTTCGTGGACTAACGAAACGATCCAAAACGCCGCAAAACATGAGTTTGGGGTCCAATAGGGTAGATCGGGTGCGTTCGTTGGGAAAAATTTCGATGCAACTTCGTTGGACGAACTCTTGCATTAATGACACCAGTTCATCCCATTTTCCAATGAAGTTCGTGAAATAACGAAACGGTCTGAAACGCCCCAAAACATGAGTTTGGGGTCCAATGGCGTGGATTGGGTGCATTCTTTGCGTAAAATTCCGACGCGACATCGTTGCACAAACTTGTGCATTAATGGCACGGGTTCGGCCCATTCTGCACTGAAGTTCGTGGAGTAACGAAACGATCCAAAACGCCGCAAAATATGAGTCTGGGGTCCAATGGGTGGATCGGGTGCGGTCATTGCAAAAAATTCTGATGTGACTTCATCATAAGAACTTGTGCATTGATGGCACCGGTTCGGACCATTTTGCACTGAAGTTCCTGCAATAATGAAATGGTCTGAAACGCCCAAAATATTAGTTTGTGGTCCAATGGTGGGGATCAGATGCGTTTGTTGCGTAAAATTCCAATGCGACTTCGTTGCACGAACTTGTGCATTAATGGCACGGGTTCGGCCCATTTTGCACTGAAGTTCGTGGAGTAACGAAACGATCCAAAACGCCGCAAAACATGAGTTTGGGAACAAATAGGGTGGATCAGGTGCGTTCGTTGGGAAAAATTCCGATGCAACTTCATTGCACGAACTCTTGCATTGGTGGCACCAGTTTGTCCCGTTTTGCAACAATGTTCGTGAAATAATGAAACGATTTGAAATGCCCCAAAACATGAGTTTGGGGTCCAATGGCGTGGATCGGGTGCGTTCTTTGCGTAAAATTCCAACGCGACATCATTGCACGAACTTGTGCATTAATGGCACGGGTTCGGCCCATTCTGCACTGAAGTTCGTGGAGTAACGAAACGATCCAAAACGCCACAAAACATTAGTTTGGGGTGCAATAGGATGGATCGGGTGCGTTCGTTGCGAAAAATTCCAACGCGACTTCGTTGCACGAAGTCGTGCGTCATTGGCACCGGTTCGACCCGTTTTGCACCGAAGTTCCTGCAGTAACGAAACGGTCTGAAACGCCGCAAAACATGTGTTTGGGGTCCAATGGCGTGGGTTAGGTGCGTTCACTGCGTAAAATTCCAACACGACTTTGTTGCATGAACTTGTGCATTAATGGCACCAGTTCGTGATGAGGACATCCTCCACTATTACCCGCTGGCAAAGACGCAACAAAGGGGGCCGAGTGGCCCAGTTGTAGTCGGACGGCGACCGTGTGAGCCTCTGAATAATCCCATCTTGCTTAGCTTGGGAGGAGGAAGCCACCTTAAAAGGGAGAGCCACCCTTCCCCTATTGGACTAGTCTTTTAGGGAGATTGGGACTTTCCCCGAGTGGATGTGCCTAAGAACTGTTGGGGTCCGGGCAACCTTAATTTATTGGGCCTCGGCCAACCCCACCTGGGCCGGATGCATTAGTTGGTAATCAGAGCATGGTTTATCGGTGAGAGACTTCTAATTCTTCGCTGTTTTATTTTTCCTATAGTCCAGAAAAGCCAAAAAAAATAGTAGATTAGTTTACCTTCAATCCTATAAACTCGTTTGAGCTTTGCTAGCACTGCTTAGTTAGGGCTTGTTGAACTTTCGGTTGCATCGGTTGCGTCGAGTTGCTGGTCTTAGTTTTAGTCCTTTAGAGTTTCGAGTTCTTGTCATGTTCTAGTCACAACCGTGCGCTACCATACATACTCCGTGTTGGCGGAATCCGAGTCCATATTTGTGTTCAAGTCCGAGTTAGATTCTGTGTTGGTTTGTGACCGAATCGCACGCGGTGCTGTGATTCGAGTAGGGATCGATTTCTGAGTCCGAATTGGTTATTGCGTCGTGTTATAAATTCCATTGCTATTCGCACTTGTACTGCATATTTTGTAGCGCTCCAGAAAGGCAGAAGTAGTCTCGGCTTACTCAAACCGCAACTTTGCACGAATACATATAGTCTCGGCTTACTCCAGAGAGAGAGAGAGAGAGTGTGTGTGGCTCTTTTTTTACCGGAATACCCCTACCCTTTCGGGAAAAGTTTGTGTGCTGTGTGGCTCTTTTTGAAGTCTTTTAGGTTATATAATCAGTTTTGAGGATCCCCTGAAAAATAAAGAAAAAAAAAAGAAAAAAGAAAAAAAGAAAGGAAAAAAAAGAAAAGAAGAAAAAGAAGAAGAAGAAAAAGAAGGGAAGAAAAAGGGGCTGTTCTTTGTGCATCTTTTTTGTTCTTTGGTGGTGTCTCGTGACTTCATTTGTGTCCAGGCTCGCGTCTCTAGCACGGTCTAGGCTAGGACCAGCATAGTGCCGCCGTTGAACGATTCTTCAGCTTGCTTTTGTAACTAATGTGGTGCTAGTTCATCCTTGCTTCAGCCCACCTATAGCTCCACATATCCGACTACAGCTTGACAAGTCCTGTTGTTGCGGCACCGATACACTTCATCCCACGGTTGCAGACTTGTTGGTTGCCGTCCCCTCCTGTTGAGCAAGATAAGAATTGGTAAGAGCTTGTGTAACAAGTTGAGAGTGAGCGCCTTGCAGTAGCTACATCCCATTAGTTGTAGGATCTTATTTCTTCACCTATTTTCGTGTTTCCTTTGTTCATCTAACCATGACAGGATCAGAGGGTGATGGGAGTTTAGGTCACTCTCCTCGTACAAAGGGAATCATACAACACTTTGAAAATAAGATGAGGAGGCATGTAGATAGGCTTGCTGAAGATATGATGGTGTCAAATGATAAGATTGGGCAGTTGGAGGCCACGCAGCTTGCCACCAACACCAAGCTTACAAGGCTGGAGACGTCGGTCGCTCATATTGACCAAAGCCTTGCTGCTCTTTTGAGGCGTTTTGATGAGATGCATGCCAGAACTGCAAATGGGCATGAGGGAGAAAACAAGAAGGATGAGCGTGTCGAGAATAATTGGGATGATTATGTCGCTGATACTGAACTAGATAACCAAGATGCTCCTAGTCGCCAACGACTGCGAACTAATCGGAGAGGTATGGGTGGACATCGACGACGTGAGGTACATAATAATGATGATGCTTTCAGTAAAATAAAATTTAAGATACCTTCTTTCGATGGAAAATACGATCCTGATGCATACATTACTTGGGAAATTATTGTTGATCAAAAGTTTGCATGTCATGAATTTCCCGAGAATATACGTGTTAGGGCTGCTACTAGTGAATTTACTGATTTTGCCTCTGTTTGGTGGATAGAACATGCTAAGAAAAATCCTAATAATATTCCACAAACCTGGGATGCTTTGAAACGGGTCATGCGGGCTAGATTTGTTCCTTCTTACTATGCGCGTGATCTGTTACATAGGTTGCAACAATTGAGACAGGGTAATAAAAGTGTAGAAGAATACTATCAGGAATTACAAATGGGTGTGTTGCGTTGTAATTTAGTGGAGGATGAGGAACCTGCTATTGCTAGATTTTTAGGAGGTTTGAACCAAGAAATTAAGGATATTCTTGCTTATAAAGATTATACTAACGTAACCCATTTGTTCCATCTTGCTTGTAAAGCTGAAAGGGAAGTGCTGGGACGATGTGCTAGTACAAGAACTAATATTTCTGCAGGAAAACCTTCATCATGGTAGCCGCGCACATCTACCTCATTGACCGGACGAGCTCCTGCACCTTCTACATTCCCGAGTCGATCGACAATACCCGCTCCATCCAACGATAAGACACGTGCTCCCCCGACAAATTCAGCAACCACGACTGTCCAGAAACCAGCCACGAGTGCATCTTCGGTTGCCTCCACGGGAAGGACAAGAGATGTTCAGTGCCATCGATGGAAGGGCTTTGGACACGTGCAACGTGACTGCCCTAACAAGCGCGTTTTGGTGGTCAAAGGAGATGGTGGGTATTCCTCTGCTAGTGATTTTGATGAAGATACACTTGCTTTGCTTGCTGCTGACCATGCAGGTACTGAGGAACAACCAGAAGAGCAGATTGGTGCAGAGGATGCAGATCATTATGAGAGCTCATTGTGCAGCGTGTACTTAGTGCACAAATGGAAAAGGCGGAGCAAAATCAACGGCATACACTATTCCAAACAAAGTGTGTTATTAAAGAGCGTTCATGCCGTTTGATAATTGATGGAGGTAGCTGCAACAACTTGGCTAGCAGCGATATGGTCGAGAAGCTTGCACTTACAACAAAACCGCACCCACATCCATATCACATTCGGTGGCTCAACAATAGTGGTAAGGTCAAGGTAACGAGATTGGTACAAATTAATTTCGCTATTGGTTCATATCATGATGTTGTTGAATGCGATGTTGTGCCTATGGAAGCTTGTCATATTCTGCTAGGTAGACCATGGCAATTTGATACCGATAGCATGCATCATGGTAGATCAAATCAATATTCTCTTATACATCATGATAAGAAAAACGTTTTGCTTCCTATGTCACCTGAATCTATTGTGCGTGATGATGTTGCTAAAGCTAAGAGAACTAAAACTGAGATCGATAAGAATGCTAAATCTGTTAGTAGCAGGGAAGATGAGATAAGATTGAAAGGACATTGTTTGCTTGCTACTAACTCTGATATTAATGAATTGATTGCTTCCACTTCTGTTGCCTTTGCTTTGGTGTGCAAGGATGCTTTGATTTCAGTTCACGATATGCAGCATTCTTTGCCCCCAGCTGTTGCTAACCTTTTGCAGGAGTATTCTGATGTGTTCCCAAGTGAGATACCAGCGGGGCTGCTACCAATACGAGGGATTGAGCACCAAATTGACCTTATTCCTGGTGCATCGTTGCCAAACCGTGCGCCATACAGGACAAATCCAGAAGAAACTAAAGAAATTCAGCGACAAGTGCAAGAACTACTCGACAAAGGTTATGTGCGTGAGTCTCTTAGTCCTTGTGCTGTTCCGGTTATTTTAGTGCCTAAAAAGGCTGGAACATGGCGTATGTGTGTTTATTGTAGGGCTATTAATAATATCACAATTCGATATCGACACCCTATCCCACGTTTGGATGATATGCTTGATGAATTGAGTGGTGCTGTTGTGTTTTCCAAAGTTGATTTGCGTAGTGGGTACCACCAGATTCGTATGAAATTGGGAGATGAATGGAAAACTGCTTTCAAAACTAAGTTCGGGTTATATGAGTGGTTAGTCATGCCTTTTGGGTTAACTAATGCACCTAGTACTTTAATGAGATTAATGAACGAGGTTCTGCGTGCTTTCATTGGGAAATTTGTTGTTGTCTACTTTGATGATATATTGATTTACAGCAAATCTTTCGATGAACATCATGATCACTTACGTGCTGTTTTTAATGCTTTACGAGATGCACGTTTATTTGGTAACCTTGAGAAGTGCACCTTTTGCACCGATCGAGTGTCTTTTCTTGGCTATGTCGTGACTCCACAGGGAATCGAGGTTGATCAAGCCAAGGTGGAAGCTATACAGGGATGGCCTATACCGAAGGCTATCACGCAAGTGCGGAGTTTCCTAGGACTTGCTGGTTTCTATCGTCGTTTTGTGAAGGACTTCAGCACCATTGCCGCGCCTTTGAATGAGCTTACAAAGAAGGGAGTGCCTTTTAGTTGGGGTAAAACACAAGAGAACTCCTTCAACACGCTAAAAGATAAGTTGACACATGCACCTCTCCTCCAACTCCCTGATTTTAATAAAACCTTTGAGCTTGAATGTGATGCTAGTGGCATTGGTTTGGGTGGTGTTTTGTTATAAGAAGGCAAACCTGTTGCTTATTTCAATAAAAAATTGAGCGGGCCTGTTTTGAATTATTCTACTTATGATAAGGAATTGTATGCTCTTGTTCGCACATTAGAAACATGGCAGCATTATCTATGGCCCAAAGAGTTTGTTATTCATTCAGATCATGAATCTTTAAAACATATTCGTAGTCAAGGAAAATTGAACCGTAGACATGCTAAGTGGGTTGAATTTATTGAATCTTTTCCTTATGTTATTAAGCACAAGAAAGGGAAAGAGAATATAATTGCTGATGCTTTGTCTAGGAGATACACCTTGCTGAACCAACTTGATTACAAAATATTTGGATTGAAAACGATTAAAGATCAATATGTTAATGATGCTGATTTTAAAGATGTGTTGCTGCATTGTAAAGAGGGGAAGGGATGGAACAAATTCATCGTTAGTGATGGGTTTGTCTTTAGAACTAACAAGCTATGCATTCCAGCTAGCTCCGTTCGCTTGTTATTGATGCAGGAAGCGCATCGAGGTGGTTTAATGGGGCATTTTGGAGCAAAAAAAACGGAAGATATACTTGCTGGTCATTTCTTTTGGCCAAAGATGAGAAGAGATGTGGAGAGATTTGTTGCTTGCTGCACGACATGTCGAAAGGCTAAATCACGATTGAATCCACACGGTTTGTATTTGCCTCTATCTGTTCCTAGTGCTCCTTGGGAAGATATTTCTATGGATTTTGTGTTAGGATTGCCTAGGACTAGGAAGGGACGTGATAGTGTGTTTGTGGTTGTTGATAAATTTTCTAAGATGGCCCATTTCATACCATGTCATAAAACTGATGATGCTACTCACATTGCTGATTTGTTCTTTCGGAAAATTGTTCGTTTGCATGGTGTGCCCAACACAATTGTTTCTTATCGTGATGCTAAATTTCTTAGTTATTTTTGGAAGACTTTATGGGCTAAATTGGGAACTAAGTTGTTGTTTTCTACTACATGTCATCCGCAAACTGATGGTCAAACTGAAGTGGTTAATAGAACTTTATCTACTATATTAAGGGCTGTTTTAAAGAAGAACATTAAGATGTGGGAAGATTGTTCGCCTCATATTGAATTCACTTATAATCGATCGCTGCATTCTACTACAAAGATGTGCCCATTTTAGATTGTATATGGTTTCTTGCCTCGTGCTCCTATTGATTTAATGCCTTTGCCATTTTCTGAAAAACCAAATTTTGATGCTACTAAGCGTGCCGAATTGATGTTAAAACTGCATGAAACAACTAAAGAAAACATAGAGCGCATGAATACTAAATACAAGATTGCTGGTGATAAAGGTAGGAAGGAACTAAAGTTTGAACCTGGAGATTTAGTTTGGCTGCATTTGAGAAAGGAAAGGTTTCCTGAATTGAGAAAATCTAAATTGCTCCCTCGGGCTGATGGACCATTTAAAGTGTTAGAGAAAGTCAATGATAATGCATATAAGCTCGATCTGCCAGCGGATTTTGGGGTTAGTCCCATATTTAACATTGCAGATTTGAAGCCATATTTGGGAGAGGCAGATGAGCTTGAGTCGAGGACGACTCAAATGCAAGAAGGGGAGGATGATGAGGACATCAACACCAACGATACATCCACTCCGACACAGGTACCTATTGCTGGTCCTATTACTCGTGCTCGTGCGCATCAACTTAATCATCAGGTGAGTTCAAATCTAAGCTCATGTACATCATGTTTAGACCATGGAGACCCGTGTACTCTTGTTTTGCTTAGGAACCAAGGAGGCGACCGTAAGGGAAACGGATTCGCGCAGGCTGAATTCGGACTGCAGAACAGTACCAACTTGTGACGGACACCACGGTCGCATATAAACTCGGATTGGGGCGTTCAAGTACTTCATGGAAAGCTTATGAAGTCTTCTTTCAAACGGATCCGGTCTCATATCCATATCTATTACGAGTCGGCCGCAATCGTAAAATTCATACAAAGTCCTTTTCTGCACATGGTGCTGCGTCACCCTGTTTAGGCCCAATGGGCCGTGTATCAAGTTGAGTCCATTACGGACGCGTCCTAGGGTTGGAGTACGACCCCAGCACCCCTGTGGTCGTCCTCCCACGTACTTATACCCCTTAGCCGCTACCAAGGATGCTTGGGTTTTGTTTAGATCAAGTTTAGCCTTCGCTACTTGCTTGCAAGCGCGCGTGCTGGATCAGCCGCCCGTCTTCTTATCTTCGGAACCCCACCATTATTGAGATTGCGTGTGAAACCTTCATTTACATCTAGTAGATTCAGTACTTGTCATACTTGTTCTTGCTAGTTCTTCGATTGCTTGCAGGACGAGTGCCCTAGTGGCCGGGTGCCGCGCTCCACAAGATCGCGACAGCCATTGGAGGGGGTGTATCGGTTGCTAAGGCGCAACTTGGAAGGCTGTAGTCAGGCCGTGAACGTCGCCTCCATCGACCAATCGAGTTATCCACGCCTCTCATCGAAAGATCGGGAATCAAACACTAGCGGGTCGCCATTAGTTCGGCCCATTTTGCACCCAAGTTCGTGCAGTAACAAAACGGTCCAAAACGCCCCAAAACATGAGTTTGGGGTCCAATGGGGTGGATCGGGTGCATTCGTTGCGAAAAATTCCGATGCCACGTCGTTGAACGAACTTGTGCATTAATGGCACCGGTTTGGCCTTTTTTGCAACGAAGTTCATGCAGTAACGAAACGGTCTGAAACGCCCTAAAATATAAGTTTGGGGTCCAATGGGGTGGATCGGGTGCGTTCGTTGGGTAAAATTCCGAGGCGACTTCGTTGCACGAACTCTTGCATTAATGGCACCGGTTCGGCCCGTTTCGCAACGAAGTTCGTGAAGTAACGAAACGGTCTGAAACACCTCAAACCATGAGTTTGGGGTCCAATAGCGTTGATCGGGTGCGTTCATTGCGTTAAATTCCTACGAGACATCGTTGCACAAACTTGTACATTAATGGCACGGGTTCGTCCCATTTTGTGCCGAAGTTCGTGCAGTAACGAAATGGTCTGAAACAACCCAAAACATGAGTTTGGGGTCCAATGGGGTGGATAGGGTGCATTCATTACGTGAAATTCCGATGCGACTTCGTTGCACGAACGTGTGCATTAATGGCACCGGTTCGGCCTATTTTGCAACGAAGTTCTTGCAATAACGAAAGGTCTGAAATGCTCGGAAATATGAGTTTGGGGTCCAATAGCGTGGATCGGGAGCGTTCATTGCGTAAAATTCCCACGCGACATCGTTGCACGAACTTGTGCATTAATGGCATGGGTTCGGCCAATTTTGTACCGAAGTTCGGGAGAAACGAAACGATCCGAAAGGCCGCAAAACATGAGTTTGGGGTCCATTAGGGTGGATCGGGTGCGTTCGTTGCGAAAAATTCCAATGCGACTTCGTTGCACGAACTTGTGCATCAATGGCACCGGTTCAGCCCGTTTTGCACCGAAGTTTGTGCAGTAAAAAAACGGTCTGAAACGCCGCAAAACATGAGTTATGAGGACATCAACATCAACGATACATCATCTCCGACACAGGTACCTATTGCTGGTCCTATTACTCGTGCTCGTGCGCATCAACTTAATCATTAGGTGAGTTCAAATCTAAGCTCATGTACATCATGTTTAGACCATGGAGACCCGTGTACTCTTGTTTTGCTTAGGAACCAATGAGGCGACCGAAAGGGAACGGATTCGCGCAGGCTGGATTCGGACTGCAGAACAGTACCAACTTATGACGGACACCACGGTCGCATATAAACTCGGATTGGGGCGTTCAAGTACTTCGTGGAAACCTTATGAAGTCTTCTTTCAAACGGATCCGGCCTCATATCCATATCTGTTACGAGTCGGCCGCAATCGTAAAATTCATACAGAGTCCTTTTCTGCACATGGTGCTGCGTCACCCTATTTTGGCCCAATGGGCCGTGTATCAAGTTGAGTCCATTACGGACGCGTCCTAGGGTTGGAGTACGACCCCAGCACCCCTGTGGTCGTCCTCCCACGTACTTATACCCCTTAGCCGCTACCAAGGATGCTTGGGTTTTGTTTAGATCAAGTTTAGCCTTCGCTACTTGCTTGCAAGCGCGCGTGCTGGATCAGCCGCCCGTCTTCTTGTCTTCGGAACCCCACCATTATTGAGATTGCGTGTGAAACCTTCATTTACATCTAGTAGATTTAGTACTTGTCATACTTGTTCTTGCTAGTTCTTCTATTGCTTGTAGGACGAGTGCCCTAGTGGCCGGGTGCTGCGCTCCACAAGATCGCGACAGCCATTGGAGGGGGTGTATCGGTTGCTAAGGCGCAGCTTGGAAGGCTGTAGTCAGGCCGTGAACGTTGCCTCCATCGACCAATCGAGTTATCCACGCCTCTCATCGAAAGATCGGAAATCAAACCATATCGGGTCACCATCATTTGGTATCAGAGCTGGGCCCTTGTTTAAGAGGGTGGGAATGATGAGGACATCCTCCACTATTACCCGCTGGCAAAGACGTAACAAAGGGGGCCGAGTGGCCCAGTTGTAGTCGGGCGGCGACCGTGTGAGCCTCTGAATAATCCCACCTTGCTTAGCTTGGGAGGAAGAAGCCACCTTAAAAGGGAGAGCCACCCTTCCCCTATTTGACTAGTCTTTTAGGGAGATTGGGACTTTCCCCGAGTGGATGTGCCTAAAAATTGTTGGGGTCCGGGCAACCTTAATTTATTGGGCCTCGGCCAACCCCACCTGGGCCGGATGCATCAATGAGTTTGGGGTCCAATGAAGTGGATCGAGTGCGTTCATTGTGAAAAATTCCGATGCGACTTCGTTGCACGAACTCTTGCATCAATGGCATCGGTTCGGCCCGTTTTGCACCGAATGTTTGTGTAGTAGTGAAACGATCCAAAATGCCGCAAAACATGAGTTTGGGGTCCAATAGGGTGGATCGGGTGCGTTCATTGGGAAAAATTCCGATGCAACTTTGTTGCATGAACTCTTGCATTAATGGCACCAGTTCGGACCATTTTGCACCCAAGTTCGTGCAGTAACGAAACGGTCCGAAACTCCCCAAAACATGAGTTTGGGGTCCCATGGGTGGATCGAGTGTGGTCGTTGCAAAAGTTCTGATGTCATTTCATCATAAGAGCTTGTGCATTGATGGCACCGAATCGGACCGTTTTGCACTGAAGTTCGTGCAATAATTAAATGGTCTGAAACACCCCAAAATATTAGTTTGGGGTCCAATAAATATTAGTTTGGGGTCCAATGGCGGGGATCAGGTGCGTTTCTTGCGTAAAATTCCAACGCGACATCGTTGCATGAACTTGTGCATTAATGGCACGGGTTCGGCCAATTTTGCACTGAAGTTCGTGGAGTAACGAAACGATCCAAAACGCCGCAAAACATGAGTTTGGGGTCCAATAGGGTGGATCGGATGCGTTCGTTGGGAAAAATTCCGATGCAACTTCGTTGCACGAACTCTTGCATTGGTGGCACCAGTTCGACCCGTTTTGCAACGAAGTTCGTGAAATAATGAAACGGATTGAAACGCCCCAAAACATGAGTTTGGGGTCCAATGGCGTGGATCGGGTGCGTTCTTTGCGTAAAATTCCGACGCGACATCGTTGCACGAACTTGTGCGTTAATGGCACGGGTTCGGCCCATTCTGCACTGAAGTTCGTGGAGTAACGAAACGATCCAAAATGCCGCAAAACATGAGTTTGGGTCCAATAGGGTGGATCGGGTGCGTTCATTGGGAAAATTTCCAATGCAACTTCGTTGCACGAACTCTTGCATTAATGGCATCAGTTCGTCCTGTTTTGCAATGAAGTTCGTGAAATAACAAAACGGTCTGAAACACCCCAAAACATGAGTTAGGGGTCCAATGGCGGGGATCGGGTGCGTTCTTTGCGTAAAATTCCGACGCGACATCGTTGCACGAACTTGTGCATTAATAGCACCAGTTCGGACCATTCTGCACTGAAGTTTGTGGAGTAACGAAACGATCCAAAACGCCGCAAAACATGAGTTTGAGGTTCAATAGGGTGGATCGGGTGCGTTCGTTGCGGAAACTTCCGATGTGACTTCATTGCACGAACTTGTGCATTAATGGTATCGATTCGGCCCGTTCTGCATCGAAGTTCGTGCAACAACAAAACGGTCTGAAAAATGCCCTAAAACATGAGTTTGGATTCCAATGGGGTGGATCGGGTGCGTTCGTTGCGAAAACATCTGATGCGACTTCGTCGCACGAACTTGTGCATTAATGGCTCCGGTTCGGCCCGTTTCGCAACGAAATTCGTGAAATAACGAAACGGTCTTAAACGCCCCAAAATATGAGTTTGGGGTCCAATAGCGTGGATTGGGTGCGTTCATTGCGTTAAATTCCAATGCGACATCGCTGCACGAACTTGTGCATTAATGGATGGGTTCGTGCCATTTTGTGCCGAAGTTCGTGCAGTAACGAAATGGTCTGAAACAACCCAAAACATGAGTTTGGGGTCCAATGGGGTGGATAGGGTGCATTCGTTGCGTAAAATTCCGATGCGACTTCGTTGCACGAACTTGTGCATCAATGGCACCGGTTTAGCCTATTTTGCAACGAAGTTCTTGCAATAACGAACGGTCTGAAATGCTCGACAATATGAGTTTGGGGTCCGATAGCGTGGATCGGGAGCGTTCATTGCGTAAAATTCCCACGCGACATCGTTGCACAAACTTGTGAATTAATGGCATGGGTTCGTCCAATTTTGCACCGAAGTTCGGGAGAAATGAAATGATCCGAAAGGCCGCAAAATAGGAGTGTAGGGTCCAATAGGGTGGATCGGGTGCGTTCGTTGCGAAAAATTCCAACACGACTTCGTTGCACGAACTTGTGCATCAATGGCACCGGTTCGGACCGTTTTGAACTAAAGTTCGTGCAATAATGAAATGGTCTGAAACGCCCAAAAATATTAGTTTGGGGTCCAATGGCGGGGATCAGGTGCGTTTATTGCGTAAAATTCCAACGTGACATCGTTGCACTAACTTGTGCATTAAGGGCATGGGTTCGGCCCATTTTGCACTGAAGTTCGTGGAGTAACGAAACGATCCAAAATGCCGCAAAACATGAGTTTGGGGTCCAATAGGGTGGATCTGGTGCGTTCATTGGGAAAAATTCCGATGCAACTTTGTTGCATAAACTCTTGCATTAATGGCACCAGTTCGTCCTGTTTTGCAACGAAGTTCGTGAAATGACGAAACGGTCTGAAACGCCCCAAAACATGAGTTTGGGGTCCAATGGCGGGGATCGGGTGCGTTCTTTGCGTAAAATTCCGACGCGACATCGTTGCACGAACTTGTGCATTAATGGCCCAGTTCGGACCATTGTGCACTGAAGTTTGTGGAGTAACGAAACGATCCAAAACGCCGCAAAACATGAGTTTGGGGTCCAATAGGGTGGATCGGGTGCATTCGTTTTGAAAACTTCCGATGTGACTTCATTGCACGAACTTGTGCATTAATGGCATCGATTCGGCCCGTTCTGCACTGAAGTTCGTGCACCAACAAAATGGTCTGAAACGCCCCGAAACATGAGTTTGGATTCCATTGGGGTGGATCGGGTGCGTTTGTTGCGAAAACATCTGATGCGACTTCGTCGCACGAACTTGTGCATTAATGGCACCGGTTCGGCCTGTTTTGCACCGAAGTTTATGCAATAACGAAATGGTGTGAAACGCAGCAAAACAATAGTTTGGGGTCCAATGGCGTGGATCGGGAGCGTTCGTTGCAGAAAATTCCAACGCGACATCGCTGCACGAACTTGTGCATTAATGGATGGGTTCGGCCAATTTAGCACCGAAGTTCGGGGAGTAATGAAACGATCCGAAAGGCAGCAAAACATGAGTTTGGGGTCCAATAGGGTGGATCGGGTGCGTTCGTTGCGAAAAATTCCAACGCGACTTCGTTGCACGAACTTGTGCATCAATGGCACCGGTTTGGCCCATTTTGCACCGAAGTTTGTGCAGTAATAAAACGGTCTGAAAGTCCGCAAAACATGAGTTTGGGGTCCAATGGAGTGGATCGGGTGCGTTCGTTGGGAAAAATTCTGATGCGACTTCGTTGCACAAACTCTTGCATCAATGGCACCGGTTCGGCCCGTTTTGCACCGAAAGTTCGTGGAGTAATGAAACGGTCTTAAACGCCGCAAAACATGAGTTTGGGGACAATGGCGTGGATCGGGTGCGTTCGCTGCGTAAAATTTTAACGCGACTTCGTTGCACTAAATCGTGCATTATTGGCACCAGTTCGACCCATTTTGCATGCAACTTCGTGCACTAAAGAAACGGTCTAAAACACCCCAAAACATGTGTTTGGGGTCCAATGGGTGGATCGGGTGCGGTCGTTGCCAAAAATTCTGATGTGACGTTTTGCACAAGTTCAAGAAGATTTGCACCAGTTCGTACCATTTTGAACTGAATTTCGTGCAACAATGAAATGGTCTGAAACGCCCTAAAATATTAGTTTGGGGTCCAATGGCGTGGATCGGGTGCGTTCTTTGCGTAAAATTCCGACGCGACAACATTGCACGAACTTGTGCATTAATGGCACCAGTTCGGACAATTTTGCACCAAAGTTTGTGGAGTAACGAAACGATCCAAAACGCCGCAAAACACGAGTTTGAGGTCCAATAGGGTGGATCGGGTGCGTTCGTTGCGGAAACTTCCGATGTGACTTCATTGCACGAACTCTTACATTAATGGCACCAGTTCGTCCCGTTTTGCTACGAAGTTCGTGAAATAACGAAACGGTCTGAAACGCCCCAAAACATGAGTTTGGGGTCCAATGGCATGGATCGGGTGCGTTCTTTGCGTAAAATTCCGACGCGACATCGTTGCACGAACTTGTGCATTAATGGCACAGGTTCGGCCCATTCTGCACTGAAGTTCGTGGAGTAACGAAACGATCAAAAACGCCGGAAAACATGAGTTTGGGGTAAAATAGGGTGGATCGGGTGCGTTAGTTGGGAAAAATTCTGATGCGACTTCGTTGCACGAACTCTAGCATTAATGGCACCAATTCGGCCCGTTTTGCAATGAAGTTCGTGAAATAACGAAACGGTCTGAAACGCCCCAAAACATGAGTTTGGGGTACAATGGCGTGGATAGGGAGCGTTCTTTGAGTAAAAATCCAACGCGACATCGTTGCACGAACTTGTGCATTAATGGCACCAGTTCGGCCCATTTTGCACCCAAGTTCATGGAGTAACGAAACGATCCAAAACGCCGCAAAACATGAGTTTGGGGTCCAATCGGGTGGATAGGGTACGTTCATTGGGAAAAATTCCGATGCGACTTCGTTGCACGAACTCTTGCAGTAATGGCTCCAGTTCGGCCTATTTTTCAACGAAGTTCGTGAAATAACGAAACAGTCTGAAACGTCCCAAAACATGAGTTTGGGGTCCAACGGCGTGGATCGGGTGCGTTCGTTGCATAAAATTCCAACGCGACATTGTTGCAGGAACTTGTGCATTAATGGCGCCAGTTCGGACCATTTTGCACCCAAGTTCGTGCAGTAACGAAACGGTCTGAAACTCCTCAAAACATGAGTTTGGAGTCCAATGGGTGGATCGAGTGCGGTCGTTGCAAAAAGTTCTGATGTGATTTTGTCATAAGAGCTTGTGCATTGACGGCAGCGGTTCGGACCGTTTTGCACTGAAGTTCGTGCAATAATGAAATTGTCTAAAACACCCCAAAATATTAGTTTGGTGTCCAATGGCGGGGATCGGGTGCGTTGCGTAAAATTCCGATGCGACATCGTTGCGTGAACTTGTGCATTAATGGCACGGGTTCGGCCCATTTTGCACTGAAGTTCGTGGTGTAACGAAACGATCCAAAACACCACAAAACATGAGTTTGGGGTCCAATAGGGTGGATCGGGTGCATTCGTTGGGAAAAATTCCGATGCAACTTCGTTGCACAAACTCTTGCATTAATGGCACCAGTTCGTCCCGTTTTCCAATGAAGTTCGTGAAATAACGAAACGGTCTGAAACACCCCGAAACATGAGTTTGGGGTCCAATGGCGTGGATCGGGTGTGTTCTTTGCGTAAAATTTCGACGCGACATCGTTGCACGAACTTGTGCATTAATGGCACGGGTTCGGCCCATTCTGCACTGAAGTTCGTGGAGTAACGAAACGATCCAAAACGCCGCAAAACATGAGTTTGGGGTCTAATAGGGTGGATCGGGTCCGTTCATTGGGAAAAATTCCGATACCACTTCGTTGCACGAACTCTTACATTAATGGCACAAGTTCGTCCCGTTTGGCTACGAAGTTCGTGAAATAACGAAACAATCCAAAACGCCACAAAACATTAGTTTGGGGTCCAATAGGATGGATCGGGTGCGTTCATTGCGAAAAATTCCAACGCGACTTCGTTGCACGAACTTGTGCGTCATTGGCACCGGTTCGACCCGTTTTGCACCGAAGTTCATGCAGTAACGAAACGGACTGAAACGCCGCAAAACATGAGTTTGGGGACCAATGGCGTGGGTCAGGTGCGTTCACTGCGTAAAAATCCAACGCGACTTTGTTGCACGAACTTGTGCATTAATGGCACCAGTTCGGCCCATTTTGCACCCAAGTTCGTGCAGTAACGAAACGGTCCAAAACGCACCAAAACATGAGTTTAGGGTCCAATGAGTGCGGTCGTTGCAAAAAGTTCTGATGTGATTTCGTCATAAGAGCTTGTGCATTGATGGCACCGGTTCGGACCGTTTTGCACTGAAGTTCGTGCAATAATGAAATGGTCTAAAACACCCCAAAATATTAGTTTGGGGTCCAATGGCGGGGATCAGGTGCGTTTGTTGCATAAAATTCCGACGCGACATCGTTGCATGAACTTGTGCATTAATGGCACGGGTTCGGCCCATTTTGCACTGAAGTTCGTGGAGTAACGAAACGATCCAAAACACCACAAAACATGACTTAGGGGTCCAATAGGGTGGATCGGGTACGATTGTTGGGAAAAATTCTGATCCAACTTCGTTGCACGAACTCTTGCATTAATGGCACCAGTTCGTCCCATTTTCCAATGAAGCTCGTGAAATAACGAAACGGTCTGAAACGCCCCAAAATATGAGTTTGGGTCCAATGGCGTGGATCGGGTGCGTTCTTTGCGTAAAATTCCGACGCGACATCGTTGCACGAACTTGTGCATTAATGGCACGGGTCCGGCCCATTCTGCACTGAAGTTCGTGGACTAACGAAACGATCCAAAACGCCACAAAACATTAGTTTGGGGTCAAATAGGATGGATCGGGTGCGTTCGTTGCGAAAAAAAATCCAACGCGACTTCGTTGCACGAAGTTGTGCGTCATTGGCACCGGTTCGACCCGTTTTGCACCGAAGATCATGCAGTAACGAAACGGTCTGAACCGCCGCAAAACATGAGTTTGGGGTCCAATGGCGTGGGTCAGGTGCGTTCACTGCATAAAATTCCAACGCGACTTTGTTGCACGAACTTGTGCATTAATGGCACCAGTTCGGCCCATTTTGCACCCAAGTTCCAAAACGCACCAAAACATGAGTTTGGGGTCCAATGGGGTGGATCGGGTGCGTTCGTTCCGAAAAATTCCGGTGCCACGTCATTGCACAAACTTGTGCATTAATGGCACCGGTTTGGCCTGTTTTGCAACAAAGTTCATGAGGTAACAAAACGGTCCGAAACACCTTAAAACATGAGTTTGGGGACCAATGTAGTGGATCGGGTGCGTTCGTTGGGAAAAATTCCGATGCGACTTTGTTGCATGAACTACCGATTCGGCCCGTTTCGTAACGAAGTTCGTGAAATAACGGAATGGTCTGAAACGCTCCAAAACATGAGTTCGGACCATTTTGCACCCAAGTTCGTGCAGTAACGAAACGATATAAAACACCCCAAAACATGAGTTTGGGGTCCATTGGGTTGGATCGGGTGCATTCGTTGCGAAAACTTCTGGCACCGGTTTAGCCGGTTTTGCATCGAAGTTCATGCAATAATGAAACGGTGCGAAACACCCCAAAACATGAGTTTGGGGTCCCATGGCGTGGATCGGGAGCGTTCTTTGCGTAAAATTCTCACGCGACATCGTTGCACGAACTTGTGTATTAATGGCATGGGTTCGGCCAATTTTGCACCGAAGTTCGGGGAGTAACGAAACCATCAGAAACGCAGCAAAACATGAGTTTAGGGTCCAATAGGGTGAGGGTGCGTTCGTTGCGAAAAATTTCGACGCGACATCGTCGCACAAACTTGTGCATTAATGGCACCGGTTCGGGCCGTTTTGCGCCGAAGTTCGTGCAGTATCGAAATGGTCTTAAACATCCCAAAACATCAGTTTGGGGTCCAATGCGGCTGATCGGGTGCGTTCTCTGCGTAAAATTTCGATACGACTTCGTTGCATGAACTTGTGCAATAATGGCACCAATTCGGCCCATTTTGCACCGAAGTTTGTGCAATAACAAAACAGTCTGAAATGCCCCAAAACATGAGTTTGGGGTCCAATGGCGTGGATCGTGTGCGTTCGTTGCGGAAAATTCCGACGCCACATCGTTGCACGAACTTGTGCATTAATGGCACCGGTTCGGCCCAATTTGCACCCAAGTTCTTGCAGTAACGAAACGGTCCGAAACGCCCTAAAACAATAGTTTGGGGTCCAATGGGGTGGGTCGGGTGCGTTCGTTGGTAAAAATTCCGATGCGACTTCGTGGCAACAAAGTTCGTGAAATAATGAAACGGTCTGAAACGCCGAAAACATGAGTTTGGGGTCCAATGGTGTGGCACCGGTTCGGTCCATTTTTCACCCAAGTTCGTGCAGTAATGAAACAATCTAAAACACCCCAAAACATGAGTTTTGGGTCCATTGGGTTGGATCCTGTGCGTTCGTTGCGAAAACTTCTGGCACCGGTTCAGCCGGTTTTGTACTGAAGTTCATGCAATAATGAAACGGTCCGAAACTCCCCAAACCATGAATTTGGGGTCCAATGGCGTGGATCGGGAGCGTTCATTGCGTAAAATTCTTACGCGACACCGTTGCACGAACTTGTGTATTAATGGCATGGGTTCGGCCAATTTTGCACCGAAGTTCGGGGAGTAACGAAACCATCGGAAACGCCACAAAACATGAGTTTAGGGTCCAATAGGGTGGATCGGGTGCG
This sequence comes from Panicum miliaceum, assembly GCA_032594955.1. Lineage (NCBI taxonomy): Eukaryota > Viridiplantae > Streptophyta > Magnoliopsida > Poales > Poaceae > Panicum > Panicum miliaceum. The sequence continues at coordinate 25,602,538 of CM064066.1, read as the reverse complement.
TTCGTTGCGAAAAATTTTGACGCGACTTCGTCGCACAAACTTGTGCATTAATGGCACCGGTTCGGGCCGTTCTGCGCCGAAGTTCGTGCAGTATCGAAATGGTCTTAAACACCCCAAAACATGAGTTTGGGGTCCAATGGGGTAGATCGGGTGCGTTCGCTGCGTAAAATTCCGATACGACTTCGTTGGACGAACTTGTGCAATAATGGCACCAATTCGGCCTATTTTTCATCGAAGTTTGTGCAATAACAAAACGGTCTGAAACGGCCCAAAATATGAGTTTGGGGTCCAATGGGGTGGATAGGGTGCATTCGTTGCGTAAAATTCCGATGCGACTTCGTTGCACGAACGTGTGCATTAATGGCACCGGTTCGGCCTATTTTGCAACGAAGTTGTTGCAATAACAAACGGTTTGAAATGCTCGAAAATATGAGTTTGGGGTCCAAGGGCGTGGATCGGGAGCGTTCGTTGCGTAAAATTCCCACGCGACATCGTTGCACGAACCTGTGCATCAATGGCACCGGTTCTGCCCGTTTTGCACCGAAGTTCTTGCAGTAAGAAAACGGTCTAAAACGCCCCAAAACATGAGTTTGGGGTCCAATGGCGTGGATCAGGTACGTTCGTTGCGTAAAATTCCCACGCGAAATCGTTGCACGAATTTGTGCATTAATGGCATGGGTTCGGCCAATTTTGCACCGAAGTTAGGGGAGTAACGAAACGATCCTGAACGCCGCAAAACATGAGTTTGGGGTCTAATAAGGTGGATCGGGTGCGTTCGTTGCGAAAAATTCTTACGCGATTTCATTGCACGAACTTGTGCATTAATGGCACTAGTTCGGACCATTTTGCACCCAAGTTCGTGCAGTAACGAAACGATCTAAAACACCCCAAAGCATGAGTTTGGGGTCCATTGGGTTGGATCAGGTGCGTTCGTTGCGAAAACTTCTGGCACCAGTTCAGCCGGTTTTGCACCGAAGTTCATGCAATAATGAAACGTTCCGAAACTCCCCAAAACATGAGTTTGGGGTCCAATGGCGTGGATCGGAAGCGTTCGTTGCGTAAAATTCTCACACGACATCGTTGCACGAACTTGTGTATTAATGGCATGGGTTCGGCCAATTTTGCACCGAAGTTCGGGGAGTAACGAAACCATCGGAAACGCCGCAAGACATGAGTTTAGGGTCCAATAGGGTGGATCGGGTGCGTTCGTTGCGAAAAAATTTCGACGCGATTTCGTCACACATACTTGTGTATTAATGGCACCGGTTCGGGCCGTTCTGCGCCGAAGTTCGTGCATTATCGAAATTGGTCTTAAACACCCCAAAACATGACTTTGGGGTCCAATGGGGGCTGATCGGGTGCATTTGCTGCGTAAAATTCCGATACGACTTCGTTGCACGAACTTGTGCAATAATGGCACGAATTCGGCCCATTTTGCACTGAAGTTTGTGCAATAACAAAACGGTCTGCAACGCCCCGAATCATGAGTTTGGGGTCGAATGGCGTGGATCGTGTGCGTTCGTTGCGGAAAAATCCGACGCCACGTCATTGCACGAACTTGTGCATTAATGGCAACAGTTCGGCTCATTTTGCACCCAAGTTCGTGCAGTAACGAAACGGTCCGAAATGCCCTAAAACATGAGCTTGGGTTCAAATGGGGTGGGTCGGGTGCGTTCGTTGGGAAAAATTCCGCTGCGACTTCGTTGCACGAACTTGTGCGTCAATGGCACCGGTTCGGCCCGTTTTGCACCGAAGTTTGTGTAGTAACAAAACGGTCTGAAACGCCCGAAAACATGAGTTTAGGGTCCAATGGCGTGGATCGGGTGCGTTCGCTACGTAAAATTTTAACGTGACTTTGTTGCAGAAACTTGTGCATTAATGGCACCGGTCGGGCCGTTTCGCGCCGATGTTCACACAGCATCGAAACGGTCCGACACGCCCTAAAACATGAGTTTGGGGTCCAATGGGGTGGATCGGGTGCGTTTGTTAGGATAAATTCTGATGCGACTTCGTGGCACGAACTCTTGCATTAGTGGCACCGGTTTAGCCCGTTTCGCAACAAAGTTCGTGAAATAACGAAATGGTCTGAAACGCCGAAAACATGAGTTTGGGGTCCAATGGCGTGGATCGGATGCGTTCGTTGCGAAAAATTTCGATGCGACTTCGTCGCACGAACTTGTGCATTCATGGCACCGGTTCGGCCTGTTTTGCACCGAAGTTCATGCAATAATGAAATGGTGTGAAACGCCCCGAAACATGAGTTTGAGGTCTAGTGGTGTGGATCGGGAGCGTTTGCTGCGTAAAATTCCCATGTGAGGTCGTTGCACGAACTTGTGCATTAATGGCATGGGTTCGGCCAATTTTGCACCGACGTTCGGGGAGTAACGAAACCGTCGGAAATGCCGCAAAACATGAGTTTAGAGTCCAATAGGGTGGATCGGGTGCGTTCGTTGCGAAAAATTTCGACGTGATTTCGTCGCACAAACTTGTGCATTAATGGCACCGGTTCGGGCCGTTTTGCGCCAAAGTTTGTGCAGTATCGAAATGGTCTTAAACACCCCAAAACATGAGTTTGGGGTACCATGGGGTGGATCGGGTGAGTCGCTGCGTAAAATTCCGATACGACTTCGTTGCACGAACTTGTGCATAAATGGCACCAATTCGGCTCATTTTGCACCGAAGTTCGTGCAATAATAAAACGGTCTGGAGCGCCCCAAAACATGTGTTTGGGGTATAATGGTGTGGATTGTGTGCGTTCATTGCGGAAAATTCCAACGCCACATCGTTGCACGAACTTGTCCATTAGTGGCACCGGTTCGGCCCATTTTGCACCCAAGTTCGTGCAGTAACGAAACGGTCCGAAACGCCCTAAAACATGAGTTTGGGGTCAAATGGGGTGGATCTGGTGTGTTTGTTGGAAAAAATTCCGATGCGACTTCGTGGCACGAACTCTTGCATTAATGGCACTGGTTCGGCCTGTTTTGCAACGAAGTTCGTGAAATAACGAAACGGTCTGAAATGCCGAAAACATGAGTTTGGGGTCAAATGGCGTGTATCGGGTGCGTTCGTTGCGAAAACTTCTGATGCGACTTCGTCGCACGAACTTGTGCATTCATGGCACCGGTTCGACCTGTTTTGTACCGAAGTTCACGCAATAGCGAAATGGTGTGAAACGCCACGAAACATGAGTTTGGGGTCCAATGGCGTGGACCGGGAGCGTTTGTTGCGTAAAGTTCCCACGCGACGTCATTGCACGAACTTGTGTATTAATGGCATGGGTTCGGCCAATTTGCACCGAAGTTCGGGGAGTAACGAAACCATCGGAAACGCTGCAAAACATGAGTTTAGGGTCCAATAGGGTGGATCGGGTGCGTTCGTCGCGAAAAATTTTGACGCGACTTCGTCGCACAAACTTGTGCATTCATGGCACCGGTTCGGACCATTTTGCGCCGAAGTTTGTGCAGTATCGAAATGGTCTTAAACACCCCAAAACATGAGTTTGGGGTCCAATGGGGCTGATCGGGTGCATTTGCTGCGTAAAATTCTGATACGGCTTCGTTGCACGAACTTGTGAAATAATGGCACCAATTCGGCCCATTTTGCACTGAAGTTTTTGCAATAACCATACGGTCTGTAACGCCCTAAAACATGAGTTTGGGGTCTAATAGGGTGGATCGTGTGCGTTCGTTGGGGAAAATTCCGACGCCACATCGTTGCACGAACTTGTGCATTAGTGGCACCGGTTCGGCCCATTTTGCACCCATGTTCGTGCAGTTACGAAACGGTCCGGCACGCCCTAAAACATGAGTTTGGAGTCCAATGGCGTGGATCGGGTGCGTTCATTGTGAAAACTTCTGATGCGACTTCGTCGCACGAACTTGTGTAGTCATGCCACCGGTTCGGGGCGTCACCGAAGTTCGTGCAGTATCGAAATGGTCTTAAACACCACAAAACATGAGTTTGGGGTCCAATGGGGTGGATCGGGTGCGTTCGCTGCATAAAATTCCGATACGACTTCGTTGCATGAACTTGTGCACTAATGGAACCAATTCGGACCATTTTGCACCGAAGTTCATGAAATAACAAAACGGTCTGAAACGCCCCAAAACACGAGTTTGGGGTCCAATGGCGTGGATTGTGTGTGTTCGTTGCGGAAAATTCCGATGCCACGTCGTTGCATGAACTTGTGCATTAGTGGCACCGGTTCGACCCATTTTGCACCCAAGTTCGTGCAGTCACGAAATGGACCGAAACGCCCTAAAACATGAGTTTGGGGTCAAATGCGGTGGATCTGGTGCGTTCGTTGGTAAAAATTCCAATGCGACTTCGTGGCATGAACTCTTGCATTAATGGCACCAGTTCAACCCGTTTCGCAACGAAGTTCGTGAAATAACGAAACGTTCTGAAACGCCGAAAACATGAGTTTGAGGGTCCAATGGTGTGGATCGGGTGCGTTCGTTGCGAAAACTTCTGATGCAACTTTTTCGCACGAACTTGTGCATTCATGGCACCGGTTCGGCCTGTTTTGCACCGAAGTTCATGCAATAACGAAATGGTGTGAAACGCCCCGAAACATGAGTTTGGGGTCCAATGGCGTGGATCGGGAGCGTTTGTTGCGTAAAATTCCCATGCGACATCGTTGCACGAACTTGTGCATTAATGGCATGGGTTCGGCCAATTTTGCACCGATGTTCAGGGAGTAACAAATCCATCAGAAACGCCGCAAAACATGAGTTTAGGGTCCAATAAGGTGGATCGGGTGCGTTCGTTGCGAAAAATTTCGACGCGACTTCGTCGCAGAAACTTGTGCATTAATGGCACCGGTTCGGGCCGTTTTGCACTAAAGTTCGTGCAGTATCGAAATGGTCTTAAACACCCGAAAACATGAGTTTGGGGTCCAATGTGATGGATCGGGTGCGTTCGCTGCGTAAAATTCCGATACGACTTCGTTGCACGAACTTGTGCATTAATGGCATCAATTTAGACCGTTTTGCATCGAAGTTCATACAATAACAAAATGGTCTGAAATGCCCCAAAACATGAGTTTGGGGTCCAATGACGTGCATCGTGTGTGTTCGTTGCAGAAAATTCCGACGCCACGTCGTTGCATGAACTTGTGCATTAGTGGCACCGGTTCGACCCATTTTGCACCCAAGTTCGTGCAGTAACGAAACGGTCCGAAACGCCCTAAAACATGAGTTTGGGGTCCAATGGGGTCGATCTGGTATGTTCGTTGGAAAAAATTCTGATGCGACTTCGTGGCACGAACTCTTGTATTAATGGCACTGGTTCGGCCCGTTTCGCAATGAAGTTCGTGAAATAATGAAACGGTCTGAAACGCCGAAAACATGAGTTTGGGGTCCAATGGAGTGGATCGGGTGCGTTCGTTCCGAAAACATGTGATGCGACTACGTCGCACGAACTGGTGCATTCACGGCACCGGCGTTCATGCAATTGCGAAATGGTGTGAAACGCCCCGAAACATGAGTTTGGGGTCCAATGGCGTGGATCGGGAGCGTTTGTTGCGTAAAGTTCCCACGCGACGTCGTTGCACGAACTTGTGTATTAATGGCAGGGGTTCGGCCAATTTTGCACCGAAGTTCGGGGAGTAACGAAACCATCGGAAACGCCGCAAAACATGAGTTTAGGGTCCAATAGGGTGGATCGCGTGCGTTCGTCTCGAAAAATTTCGACGCGACTTCATCGCACAAACTTGTGCATTTATGGCACCGGTTCGGGCCGTTTTGAGCTGAAGTTCGTGCAGTATCGAAATGGTCTTAAACACCCCAAAACATGAGTTTGGTGTCCAATGGGGTGGATCGGGTGCGTTCGTTTCGAAAAATTCCGACGCCAGGTCGTTGCACGAACTTGTGCATTAATGGCACCGGTTCGGCCTATTTTGCAACGAAGTTCGTGCAGTAATGAAACGGTCCAAAACGCCCTAAAACATGAGTTTGGGGTCCAATAGGGTGGATCGTGTGCGTTCGTTGGGGAAAATTCCGACGCCACATCGTTGCACGAACTTGTGCATTAGTGGCACCGGTTCGGCCCATTTTGCACCCATGTTCGTGCAGTAACAAAACGGTCCGACACGGCCTAAAACATGAGTTTGGGGTCCAATGGCGTGGATCGGATGTGTTCGTTGTGAAAACTTCTGACGCGACTTCGTCGCACGAACTTGTGCATTCATGGCACCGGCTCGGCCTGTTTTGCACCGAAGTTAATGCAGTAGCGAAATGGTGTGAAACGCCCTAAAACATGAGTTTGGGGTCCAATGGCGTGGATCGGGAGCGTTTGGTGCCTAAAATTCCCACGCGACGTCGTTGCACGAACTTGTGCATTAATGGCATGGGTTCGGCCAATTTTGCACCGAAGTTCGGGGAGTAACGAAACCATCGGAAACACCACAAAACATGAGTTTAGGGTCAAATAGGGTGGATCGGGTGCGTTCGTCATGAAAAAATTTGATGCGACTTCGTCGCACAAACTTGTGCATTAATGGCACCAATTCGGCTCATTTTGCACCGAAGTTTCTGCAATAACAAAACGGTCTGAAACGCCCCAAAACATGAGTTTGGGGTCCAATGGCGTGGATCGTGTGCGTTCATTGGGGAAAATTGCGACGCCACGTCGTTGCACGAACTTGTGCATTAGTGGCACCGGTTCGGCTCATTTTGCACCCAAGTTCATGCAGTGACAAAACGGTCCAACACGCCCGAAAACATGAGTTTGGGGTCCAATGGCGTGGATCTGGTGCATTCGTTGGAAAAAATTCCGATGCGACTTCGTGGCACGAACTCTCGCATTAATGGCACCGGTTCGGCCCGTTTCGCAACGAAGTTAATGCAATAGCGAAATGGTGTGAAACGCCCCGAAACATGAGTTTGGGGTCCAATGGCGTGGATCGGGTGCATTCGTTGCGAAAACTAGTGATGCGACTTCGTCGCACGAACTTGTGCATTCATGGCACCGGTTCGGCCTTTTTTGCACCGAAGTTCATGCAAAAGCGAAATGGTGTGAAACGCCCCGAAACATGAGTTTGGGGTCCAATGGCGTGGATCGGGAGCGTTTGTTGCGTAAAGTTCCCACGTGACGTCGTTGCACGAACTTGAGCATTAATGGCATGGGTTCGGCCAATTTTGCACCGAAGTTCGGGGAGTAACGAAACCATCGGAAATGCCGAAAAACACTAGTTTAGGGTCCAATAGGGTGGATCGGGTGCGTTCGTCGCGAAAATATTCGACGCGACTTCGTCGCACAAACTTGTGCATTAATGGCACCGGTTCAGGCCGTTTTGCGCCGAAGTTCGTGCAGTATCGAAATGGTCTGAAACGCCCCAAAACATGAGTTTGGGGTCCAATGGCGTGGATCGTGTGCGTTCGTTGCGGAAAATTCCGACGCCACGCCATTGCACGAACTTGTGCATTAATGGCACCATTTCGGCCCATTTTGCACCCAAGTTCGTGAAGTAAGTAAACAGTCTGAAACGCCCTAAAATAGGTGTTTGGGGTCCAATTGGGTGGATCGGGTGCGTTCGTTGCGTACAATTGCGATACGACTTCGTTGCACGAACTTGTGCATTAATGGCACCAATTTAGCCCGTTTTGCACCAAAGTTCGTGCAATAACAAAACGGTATGAAATGCCCCAAAACATGAGTTTGGAGTCCAATGGCGTGGATCGTCTGCGTTCGTTACGAAAACTTCTGATGCGACTTCATCGCACGAACTTCTGCTTTCATGGCACCGGTTCGGCCTGTTTTGCACCGAAGTTCATGCAATAGTGAAATGGTGTGAAACGCCCCGAAACATGAGTTTGGGGTCCAATGGCGTGGATCGGGAGCGTTTGTTGCGTAAAACTCCCATGCGACGTTGTTGCACGAACTTGTGCATTAATGGCATGGGTTCGGCCAATTTTGCACCGAAGTTTGGAGAGTAACGAAACCATCGGAAACGTCGCAAAACATTAGTTTAGGGTCCAATAGGGTGGATCGGGTGCGTTCGTTGCGAAAAATTTCGACGCGATTTCGTCGCACAAACTTGTCCATTAATGGCACCGGTTCAGGCCATTTTGCGCCGAAGTTTGTGCAGTATCGAAATGGTCTTGAACATCCTAAAACATGAGTTTGGGGTCCAATGGCGTGGATGCGTTCACTGCGTAAAATTCCGATACGACTTCGTTGCACGAACTTGTGCATTAATGGCACCAATTCGGCCCATTTTACACCGCAGTTCGTGCAATAAGAAAATGGTCTCAAACGCCCCAAAACATGAGTTTGGGGTCCAATGGCGTGGATCGTGTGCGTTCGTTGCGGAAAATTCCAACGCCATGTCGTTGCACGTATTTGTGCATTAATGGCACCGGTTCGGCCCATTTTGCACCCAAGTTCATGCAGTAAGGAAACGGTCCGAAATGCCATAAAACATGAGTTTGGGATCCAATGGGGTGGATCGGGTGCGTTCGCTGCGTAAAATTCCGATACGACTTCGTTGCACGAACTTGTGCATTAATGGCACCAATTCGACTCGTTTCGCAACGAAGTTCGTGAAATAACGAAATGGTCTGAAACGCTGAAAACATGAGTTTGGGGTCCAATGGCGTGGATCGGGGGCGTTCATTATGAAAACTTCTGATGCGACTTCATCGCACGAACTTGTACATTCATGGCACCGGTTCGGCCTGTTTTGCACCGAAGTTCATGCAATAGCGAAATGGTGTGAAACGCCCCGAAACATGAGTTTGGAGTCCAATGGCGTGGATGCGTTCACTGCGTAAAATTCCGATACGACTTCGTTGCACGAACTTGTGCATTAATGGCCCCAATTCGGCCGGTTTTACACCGAAGTTCGTGCAATAAGAAAATGATCTGAAACACCCCAAAACATGAGTTTGGGGTCCAATCGCGTGGATCGTGTGTGTTCATTGCAGAAAATTCCGACGCGACGCTATTGCACGAACTTGTGCATTAATGGCACCAGTTCGGCCCATTTTGCACCCAAGTTCGTGCCGTAAGGAAACGGTCCGAAACGCCCTAAAACATGAGTTTGGGGTCCAATGGGGTGGATCTGGTGCGTTCGTTGGAAAAAATTCCGATGCGACTTCGTGGCACGAACTCTTGCATTAATGGCACCGGTTCGGCCCATTTTGCACCGAAGTTCGTGCAATAAGAAAACTGTCTGAAACGCCACAAAACATGAGTTTGGCGTCCAATGGTGTGGATCGTGTGCCTTCGTTGCGGAAAATTCCAACGCGACGCCGTTGCACGAACTTGCGCATTAATGGCACCGGTCCGGCCCATTTTCCACCCAAGTTCGTGCAGTAAGGAAACAATCTGAAACGCTCTAAAACATGAGTTTGGGGTCCAATGGGGTGGATGGGGTGCGTTCGCTGCGTAAAATTCCGATACGACTTCGTTGCATGAACTTGTGCATTAATGGCACCAATTCGGCCCGTCCTGCACCGAAGTTCGTGCAATAAGAAAACGGTCTGAAACGCCCCAAAACATGAGTTTCGGGTCCAATGGCGTGGATTGTGTGCGTTCGTTGCGGAAAATTCCGACGCCATGTCGTTGCACGAACTTGTGCATTAGTGGCACCGGTTCGGCCCATTTTGCACCCATGTTTGTGCAGTAAGGAAACGGTCCGAAACGCCCTAAAACATGAGTTTGGGGTCCAATGGGCTGGATCGGGTGCGTTCGCTGCGTAAAATTCCGATACCACTTCGTTGCACGAACTTGTGCATGAAAGGCACCAATTCAGCCCGTTTTGCACCGAAGTTCGTGCAATTAAAAAACGGTCTGAAACGCGCCAAAACATGAGTTTGGGGTCCAATGGCGTGGATCGGGTGCGTTCGCTGCGTAAAATTCCGAAACGACTTCGTTGCACGAACTTGTGCAATAATGGCACCAATTCGGCCCGTCCGGAACCGAAGTTCGTGCAATAAGAAAACGGTCTGAAATGCCCCAAAACATGAGTTTGGGGTCCAATGGCGTGATTTGTGTGCGTTCGTTGTGTAAAATTCTGATACGACTTCGTTGCACGAACTTGTGCATTTATGGCACCAAATCGGCCAATTTTGCACCAAAGTTCGAGCAATAACAAAACGGTCTGAAACGCCCCAAAACGTGAGTTTGGGGTCCAATGGCGTGGATTGTGTGTGTTCGTTGTGAAAACTTCTGATGCGACTTCATCGCACGAACTTGTGCATTCATGGCACCGGTTCGGCCTATTTTGCACCGAAGTTCATGCAATAGCGAAATGGTGTGAAACGCCCCGAAATATGAGTTTGGGGTCCAATGGCGTGGATCGGGAGCGTTTGTTGCGTAAAGTTCCCACGCGACATCGTTGCACGAACTTGTGCATTAATGGCATGGGTTCGGCGAATTGTGCAACGAAGTTTGGGGAGTAACGAAACCATCGGAAACACCGCAAAACATGAGTTTAGGGTCCAATAAGGTGGATCGAGTGCGTTCGTCCCGAAAAATTTCGACGCGATTTCGTCCCACAAACTTGTGCATTAATGGCATTGGTTTGGGCCATTTTGCGCCGAAGTTCGTGCAGTATCGAAATGTTCTTAAACACGCCAAAACATGAATTTGGGGTCCAATGGGGTGGATAGGGTGCGTTCGCTGCGTAAAATTCTGATACGACTTCGTTGCACGAACTTGTGCGTTAATAGCACCTATTGAGCCCGTTTTGCACCGAAGTTCGTGAAATAACAAAACGGTTCGAAACGTCCCAAAACAAGAGTTTGGGGTCCAATGGCGTGGATCGGGTGCGTTCGCTGCGTAAAATTCCGAAACGACTTCGTTGCACGAAGTTGTGCAATAATGGCACCAATTCGGCCCGTCCGGAACCGAAGTTCGTGCAATAAGAAAACGGTCTGAAATGCCCCAAAACATGAGTTTGGGGTCCAATGGCGTGATTTGTGTGCGTTCGATGTGGAAAATTCCGACGCCACGCCGTTGCACGAACTTGCGCATTAATGGCACCGGTTCGGCCCATTTTGCACCCAAGTTCGTGCAGTAAGGAAACAATCCGAAACGCCCTAAAACATGAGTTTGGGGTCCAATGGGGTGGATCGGGTGCGTTCGCTGCGTAAAATTCCAATACGACTTCGTTGCACGAACTTGTGCATTAATGGCACCAATTAGGCCCGTTTTGCACCGAAGTTCTTGCAATAACAAAACGGTCTGATACGCCCCAAAACATGAGTTTGGGGTCCAATGACGTGGATCGTGTGCGTTCGTTGCGGAAAATTCCGACGCCACGTCGTTGCAGGAACTTTTGCATTAGTGCAACGGTTCGGCCCATTTTGCACCCAAGTTCGTGAAGTTAGGAAACGGTCCGAAACGCCCTAAAACATGAGTTTGGGGTCCAATGGGGTGGATCGGGTGCGTTCGCTGCGTAAAATTCCAATACGACTTCGTTGCACGAACTTGTGCATTAATGGCACCAATTAGGCCCGTTTTGCACCGAAGTTCTTGCAATAACAAAACGGTCTGATACGCCCCAAAACATGAGTTTGGGGTCCAATGACGTGGATCGTGTGCGTTCGTTGCGGAAAATTCCGACGCCACGTCGTTGCAGGAACTTGTGCATTAGTGCAACGGTTCGGCCCATTTTGCACCCAAGTTCGTGAAGTTAGGAAACGGTCCGAAACGCCCTAAAACATGAGTTTGGGGTCCAATGGGGTGGATCGGGTGCGTTCGCTGCGTAAAATTCCGATACGACTTCGTTGCAAGAACTTGTGGATTAATGGCACCAATTCGGCCCGTCCTGCACCGAAGTTCGTGCAATAACAAAACGGTCTGAAACGCCCCAAAACATGAGTTTGGGGTCCAATGGCGTGGATCGTGAGCGTTCGTTGCGGAAAATTCCGACGCCACATCGTTGCACGAACTTGTGCATTAGTGGACCGGTTCGGCTCATTTTGCACCCAAGTTTGTGCAGTAAGGAAACAGTCCGAAACGCCCTAAAACATGAGTTTGGGGTCCAGTGGGGTGCATCGGGTGCATTCGCTGCGTAAAATTCCGATACGACTTCGTTCCACGAACTTGTGCATTAATGGCACCAATTCGGCCCGTCCTGCACCGAAGTTCGTGCAATAAGAAAACGGTCTGAAATGCCCCAAAACATGAGTTTGGGGTCCAATGGCGTGAATCGTGTGCGTTCGTTGTGGAAAATTCCTACGGCACGCCGTTGCACGAACTTGGGCATTAATGGCACCGGTTCGGCTCAATTTGCACCCAAGTTCGTGCAGTAAGGAAATGGTCCGAAACGCCCTAAAACATGAGTTTGGGGTCCAGTGGGGTGGATCGGATGCGTTCGCTGCGTAAAATTCCGATACGACGCTGTTGCACGAGCTTGTGCATTAATGGCACCAATTTAGCCCGTTTTGGACCGAAGTTCGTGCAATAACAAAACGGTCTGAAACGCCCCAAAACATGAGTTTGGGGTCCAATAGCGTGGATCATGTGTGTTCGTTGCGAAAACTTCTGATGCGACTTCATCGCACGAACTTGTGCATTCATGGCACCGGTTCGGCCTGATTTGCACCGAAGTTCATGCAATAGCGAAATGGTGTGAAACGCCCCGAAACATGAGTATGGGGTCCAATGGCGTGGATCGGGAGCGTTTGTTGCGTAAAGTTCCCACGCGACATTGTTGCAAGAACTTGTGCATTAATGGCATGGGTTCGGCGAATTGTGCAACGAAGTTTGGGGAGTAACGAAACCGTCGGAAACACCGCAAAACATGAGTTTAGGGTCCAATAAGGTGGATCGAGTGCGTTCGTCCCGAAAAATTTCGACGCGATTTCGTCCCACAAACTTGTGCATTAATGGCATTGGTTTGGGCCATTTTGCGCCGAAGTTCGTGCAGTATCGAAATGTTCTTAAACACGCCAAAACATGAGTTTGGGGTCCAATGGGGTGGATCGGGTGCGTTCGCTGCGTAAAATTCTGATACGACTTCGTTGCACGAACTTGTGCGTTAATAGCACCTATTGAGCCCGTTTTGCACCGAAGTTCGTGAAATAACAAAACGGTTCGAAACGTCCCAAAACATGAGTTTGGGGTCCAATGGCGTGGATCGGGTGCGTTCGCTGCGTAAAATTCCGAAACGACTTTGATGAGGACACCAACACCAACGATACATCCACTCCGACACAAGTACCTATTGCTGGTCCTATTACTCGTGCTCGTGCGCATCAACTTAATCATCAGGTGAGTTCAAATCTAAGCTCAGGTGCATCATGTTTAGACCATGGAGACCCGTGTACTCTTGTTTTGCTTAGGAACCAAGGAGGCGGCCGAAAGGGAAACGGATTCGCGCAAGCTGGATTCGGACTGCAGAACAGTACCAACTTGTGACGGACACCACGGTCGCATATGAACTCGGATTGGGGCGTTCAAGTACTTCGTGGAAAGCTTATGAAGTCTTCTTTCAAACGGATCCGGCCTCATAGCCATATCTATTACGAGTCGGCCGCAATCGTTAAATTAATACAGAGTCCTTTTCTGCCCATGGTGCTGCGTCACCCTGTTTTGGTCCAATGGGCCGTGTATCAAGTTGAGTCCATTACGGACGCGTCCTAGAGTTGGAGTACGGCCCCAACACCCCTGTGGTCGTCCTCCCACGTACTTATACCCCTTAGCCGCCGCCAAGGATGCTTGGGTTTTGTTTAGATCAAGTTTAGCCTTCGCTACTTGCCTGCAAGCGCGCGTGCTGGATCAGCCGCCCGTCTTCTTGTCTTCGGAACCCCACCATTATTGAGATTGCGTGTGAAACCTTCATTTATATCTAGTAAATTCAGTACTTGTCATACTTGTTCTTGCTAGTTCTTCGATTGCTTGCAGGACGAGTGCCCTAGTGGCCGGGTGCCGCGCTCCACAAGATCGCGACAGCCATTGGAGGGGGTGTATCGGTTGCTAAGGCGCAGCTTGGAAGGCTGTAGTCGGGCCGTGAACGTCGCCTCCATCGACCAATCGAGTTATCCACGCCTCTTATCGAAAGATCGGGAATCAAACCCTAGCGGGTCGCCATTAGTTGGTAATCAGAGCAAGGTTTATCGGTGAGAGACTTCTAATTCTTCGCTGTTTTATTTTTCCTATAGTCCAGAAAAGCCAAAAAAAATAGTAGATTAGTTTACCTTCAGTCCTATAAACTCGTTTGAGCCTTTGCTAGCACTGCTTAGTTAGGGCTTGTTGAATTTTCGGTTGCATCGGTTGCGTCGAGTTGCTGGTCTTAGTTTTAGTCCTTTAGAGTTTCGAGTTCTTGTCACGTTCTAGTCACAACCGTGCGCTACCATACATACTCCGTGTTGGTGGAATCCGAGTCCATATTCGTGTTCAAGTTCGAGTTAGATTCTGTGTTGGTTTGTGACCGAATCGCACGCGGTGCTGTGATTCGAGTAGGGATCGATTTCCTAGTCCCAATTGGTTATTGTGCCGTGTTATAAAATTCCATTGCTTTTCGCACTTGTACTGCATATTTTGTAACGCTCCAGAAAGGCAGAAGTAGTCTCGGCTTACTCAAACCACAACTTTTCACGAATACATATAGCCTCGGCTTACTCCAGAGAGAGAGAGAGAGAGAGAAAAGTTTGTGTGCTGTGTGGCTCTTTTGAAGTCTTTTAGGTTATATAATCAGTTTTGAGGATCCCCTGAAAAAAAAAAGAAAAAAAAAAGAGAAAAAAAAAGAAGGAAAAAAAAAGAAAGGAAAAAAAAGAAAAAAAAAGAAGAAGAAGAAAAGGAGGGGAAGAAAAAGGGGCTGTTCTTTGTGCATCTTTTTCGTTCTTCGGTGGTGTCTCGTGACTTCATTTGTGTCCAGGCTCGCGTCTCTAGCACGGTCTAGGCTAGGACCAGCATAGTACCGCCGTTGAACGATTTTTCAGCTTGCTTTTGTAACTAACGTGGTGCTAGTTCATCCTTGCTTCAGCCCACCTATAGCTCCACATATCCGACTACAGCTTGACAGGTCCTGTTGTTGCGGCACCGATACACTTCATCCCACGGTTGCAGACTTGTTGGTTGCCGTCCCCTCCTGTTGAGCAAGGTAAGAATTGGTAAGAGCTTGTGTAACAGGTTGAGTGTGAGCGCCTTGCAGTAGCTACATCCCATTAGTTGTAGGATCTTATTTCTTCACCTATTTTCGTGTTTCCTTTGTTCATCTAACCATGACAGGATCAGAGGGTGATGGGAGTTTAGGTCACTCTCCTCGTACAAAGGGAATCATACAACATTTTGAAAATAAGATGAGGAGGCATGTAGATGGGCTTGCTGAAGATATGCTGGTGTCAAATGATAAGATTGGGCAGTTGGAGGCCACGCAGCTTGCCACCAACACCAAGCTTACAAGGCTGGAGACGTCGGTCGCTCATATTGACCAAAGCCTTGCTGCTCTTTTGAGGCGTTTTGATGAGATGCATGCCAGAACTGCAAATGGGCATGAGGGAGAAAACAAGAAGGATGAGCGTGTCGAGGATAATTGGGATGATTATGTCGCTGATACTGAACTAGATGACCAAGATGCTCCTAGTCGCCGACGACTGCGAACTAATCGGAGAGGTATGGGTGGACATCGACGACGTGAGGTACATAATAATGATGATGCTTTCAGTAAAATAAAATTTAAGATACCTTCTTTCGATGGAAAATACGATCCTGATGCATACATTACTTGGGAAATTGCTGTTGATCAAAAGTTTGCATGTCATGAATTTCCAGAGAATATACGTGTTAGGGCTGCTACTAGTGAATTTACTGATTTTGCCTCTGTTTGGTGGATAGAACATGCTAAGAAAAATCCTAATAATATTCCACAAACCTGGGATGCCTTGAAACGGGTCATGCGGGCTAGGTTTGTTCCTTCTTACTATGCGCGTGATCTGTTACATAGATTGCAACAATTGAGACAGGGTAATAAAAGTGTAGAAGAATACTATCAGGAATTACAAATGGGTGTGTTGCGTTGTAATTTAGTGGAGGATGAGGAACCTGCTATGGCTAGATTTTTAGGAGGTTTGAATCGAGAAATTCAGGACATTCTTGCTTATAAAGATTATACTAACGTAACCCGTTTGTTCCATCTTGCTTGTAAAGCTGAAAGGGAAGTGCTGGGACGACGTGCTAGTACAAGAACTAATATTTCTGCAGGAAAACCTTCATCATGGCAGCCGCGCACATCTACCTCATTGACCGAACGAGCTCCTGCACCTTCTACATTCCCGAGTCGGTCGACAATACCCGCTCCATCCAACGATAAGACACGTGCTCCCCCGACAAATTCAGCAACCACGACTGTCCAGAAACCAGCCACGAGTGCATCTTCGGTTGCCTCCACGGGAAGGACAAGAGATATTCAGTGCCATCGATGCAAGGGCTTTGGCCACGTGCAACGTGACTGCTCTAACAAGCGCGTTTTGGTGGTCAAAGGAGATGGTGGGTATTCCTCTGCTAGTGATTTTGATGAAGATACACTTGCTTTGCTTGCTGCTGACAATGCAGGTACTAAGGAACAACCAGAAGAGCAGATTGGTGCAGAGGATGCAGATCATTATGAGAGCCTCATTGTGCAGCGTGTACTTAGTGCACAAATGGAAAAGGCGGAGCAAAATCAACGGCATACACTATTCCAAACAAAGTGTGTTATTAAAGAGCGTTCATGCCGTTTGATAATTGATGGAGGTAGCTGCAACAACTTGGCTAGCAGCGATATGGTCGAGAAGCTTGCACTTACAACAAAACCGCACCCACATCCATATCACATTCGGTGGCTCAACAATAGTGGTAAGGTCAAGGTAACGAGATTGGTACGAATTAATTTCGCTATTGGTTCATATCATGATGTTGTTGAATGCGATGTTGTGCCTATGGAAGCTTGTCATATTCTGCTAGGTAGACCATGGCAATTTGATACCGATAGCATGCATCATGGTAGATCAAATCAATATTCTCTTATACATCATGATAAGAAAATCGTTTTGCTTCCTATGTCACCTGAATCTATTGTGCGTGATGATGTTGCTAAAGCTAAGAGAACTAAAGCTGAGATCGATAAGAATGCCAAATCTGTTAGTAGCAGGGAAGATGAGATAAGATTGAAAGGACATTGCTTGCTTGCTACTAAGTCTGATATTAATGAATTGATTGCTTCCACTTCTGTTGCCTATGCTTTGGTGTGCAAGAATGCTTTGATTTCAGTTCACGATATGCAACATTCTTTGCCCCCGGCTGTTGCTAACCTTTTGCAGGAGTATTCTGATGTGTTTCCAAGTGAGATACCAGCGGGGCTGCCACCAATACGAGGGATTGAGCACCAAATTGACCTTATTCCTGGTGCATCATTGCCAAACCGTGCGCCATACAGGACAAATCCGGAAGAAACTAAGGAAATTCAGCGACAAGTGCAAGAACTACTCGACAAAGGTTATGTGCGTGAGTCTCTTAGTCCTTGTGCTGTTCCAGTTATTTTAGTGCCTAAAAAGGATGGAACATGGCGTATGTGTGTTGATTGTAGGGCTATTAATAATATTACAATTCGATATCGACACCTTATCCCTCGTTTGGATGATATGCTTGATGAATTGAGTGGTGCTATTGTGTTTTCCAAAGTTGATTTGCGTAGTGGGTACCACCAGATTCGTATGAAATTGGGAGATGAATGGAAAACTGCTTTCAAAACTAAGTTCGGGTTATATGAGTGGTTAGTCATGCCTTTTGGGTTAACTAATGCACCGAGTACTTTCATGAGATTAATGAATGAGGTTCTGCGTGCTTTCATTGGGAAATTTGTTGTTGTCTACTTTGATGATATATTGATTTACAGCAAATCTTTCGATGAACATCTTGATCACTTACGTGCTGTTTTTAATGCTTTACGAGATGCACGTTTATTTGGTAACCTTGAGAAGTGCACCTTTTGCACCGATCGAGTGTCTTTTCTTGGCTATGTCGTGACTCCACAGGGAATCGAGGTTGATCAAGCCAAGGTGGAAGCTATACATGGATGGCTTATACCGAAGACTATCACGCAAGTGCGGAGTTTCCTAGGACTTGCTGGTTTCTATCGTCGTTTTGTGAAGGACTTCAGCACCATTGCCGCGCCTTTGAATGAGCTTACAAAGAAGGGAGTGCCTTTTAGTTGGGGTAAAACACAAGAGAACTCCTTCAACACGCTGAAAGATAAGTTGACACATGCACCTCTCCTCCAACTCCCTGATTTTAATAAAACCTTTGAGCTTGAATGTGATGCTAGTGGCATTGGTTTGGGTGGTGTTTTGTTACAAGAAGGCAAACCTATTGCTTATTTCAGTGAAAAATTGAGCGGGCCTGTTCTGAATTATTCTACTTATGATAAGGAATTGTATGCTCTTGTTCGCACATTAGAAACATGGCAGCATTATCTATGGCCCAAAGAGTTTGTTATTCATTCAGATCATGAATCTTTAAAACATATTCGTAGTCAAGGAAAATTGAACCGTAGACATGCTAAGTGGGTTGAATTTATTGAATCTTTTCCTTATATTATTAAGCACAAGAAAGGGAAAGAGAATATAATTGCTGATGCATTGTCTAGGAGATACACCTTGTTGAACCAACTTGATTACAAAATATTTGGATTGGAAACGATTAAAGATCAATATGTTAATGATGCTGATTTTAAAGATGTGTTGCTGCATTGTAAAGAGGGGAAGGGATGGAACAAATTCATCGTTAGTGATGGGTTTGTCTTTAGAGCTAACAAGCTATGCATTCCAGCTAGCTCCGTTCGCTTGTTATTGTTGCAGGAAGCGCATCGAGGTGGCTTAATGGGGCATTTTGGAGCAAAGAAAACGGAAGATATACTTGCTGGTCATTTCTTTTGGCCAAAGATGAGAAGAGATGTGGAGAGATTTGTTGCTCGCTGCACGACATGTCAAAAGGCTAAATCACGATTGAATCCACATGGAGAAGAAGATGAGCTTGAGTCGAGGACGACTCAAATGCAAGAAGGGGAGGATGATGAGGACACCAACACCAACGATACATCCACTCCGACACAAGTACCTATTGCTGGTCCTATTACTCGTGCTCGTGCGCATCAACTTAATCATCAGGTGAGTTCAAATCTAAGCTCAGGTGCATCATGTTTAGACCATGGAGACCCGTGTACTCTTGTTTTGCTTAGGAACCAAGGAGGCGGCCGAAAGGGAAACGGATTCGCGCAAGCTGGATTCGGACTGCAGAACAGTACCAACTTGTGACGGACACCACGGTCGCATATGAACTCGGATTGGGGCGTTCAAGTACTTCGTGGAAAGCTTATGAAGTCTTCTTTCAAACGGATCCGGCCTCATAGCCATATCTATTACGAGTCGGCCGCAATCGTTAAATTAATACAGAGTCCTTTTCTGCCCATGGTGCTGCGTCACCCTGTTTTGGTCCAATGGGCCGTGTATCAAGTTGAGTCCATTACGGACGCGTCCTAGAGTTGGAGTACGGCCCCAACACCCCTGTGGTCGTCCTCCCACGTACTTATACCCCTTAGCCGCCGCCAAGGATGCTTGGGTTTTGTTTAGATCAAGTTTAGCCTTCGCTACTTGCCTGCAAGCGCGCGTGCTGGATCAGCCGCCCGTCTTCTTGTCTTCGGAACCCCACCATTATTGAGATTGCGTGTGAAACCTTCATTTATATCTAGTAAATTCAGTACTTGTCATACTTGTTCTTGCTAGTTCTTCGATTGCTTGCAGGACGAGTGCCCTAGTGGCCGGGTGCCGCGCTCCACAAGATCGCGACAGCCATTGGAGGGGGTGTATCGGTTGCTAAGGCGCAGCTTGGAAGGCTGTAGTCGGGCCGTGAACGTCGCCTCCATCGACCAATCGAGTTATCCACGCCTCTTATCGAAAGATCGGGAATCAAACCCTAGCGGGTCGCCATTAGACTTCGTTGCACGAACTTGTGCAATAATGGCACCAATTCGGCCCGTCCGGAACCGAAGTTCGTGCAATAAGAAAACGGTCTGAAATGCCCCAAAACATGAGTTTGGGGTCCAATGGCGTGATTTGTGTGCGTTCGTTGTGTAAAATTCTGATACGACTTCGTTGCACGAACTTGTGCATTAATGGCACCAAATCGGCCAATTTTGCACCAAAGTTCGAGCAATAACAAAACGGTCTGAAACGCCCCAAAACGTGAGTTTGGGGTCCAATGGCGTGGATTGTGTGTGTTCGTTGTGAAAACTTCTGATGCGACTTCATCGCACGAACTTGTGCATTCATGGCACCGGTTCGGCCTATTTTGCACCGAAGTTCATGCAATAGCGAAATGGTGTGAAACGCCCCGAAATATGAGTTTGGGGTCCAATGGCGTGGATCGGGAGCGTTTGTTGCGTAAAGTTCCCACGCGACATCGTTGCACGAACTTGTGCATTAATGGCATGGGTTCGGCGAATTGTGCAACGAAGTTTGGGGAGTAACGAAACCATCGGAAACACCGCAAAACATGAGTTTAGGGTCCAATAAGGTGGATCGAGTGCGTTCGTCCCGAAAAATTTCGACGCGATTTCGTCCCACAAACTTGTGCATTAATGGCATTGGTTTGGGCCATTTTGCGCCGAAGTTCGTGCAGTATCGAAATGTTCTTAAACACGCCAAAACATGAGTTTGGGGTCCAATGGGGTGGATCGGGTGCGTTCGCTGCGTAAAATTCTGATACGACTTCGTTGCACGAACTTGTGCGTTAATAGCACCTATTGAGCCCGTTTTGCACCGAAGTTCGTGAAATAACAAAACGGTTCGAAACGTCCCAAAACATGAGTTTGGGGTCCAATGGCGTGGATCGGGTGCGTTCGCTGCGTAAAATTCCGAAACGACTTCGTTGCACGAACTTGTGCAATAATGGCACCAATTCGGCCCGTCCGGAACCGAAGTTCGTGCAATAAGAAAACGGTCTGAAATGCCCCAAAGCATGAGTTTGGGGTCCAATGGCGTGATTTGTGTGCGTTCGTTGTGGAAAATTCCGACGCCACGCCGTTGCACGAACTTGCGCATTAATGGCACCGGTTCGGCCCATTTTGCACCCAAGTTCGTGCAGTAAGGAAACAATCCGAAACGCCCTAAAACATGAGTTTGGGGTCCAATGGGGTGGATCGGGTGCGTTCGCTGCGTAAAATTCCAATACGACTTCGTTGCACGAACTTGTGCATTAATGGCACCAATTAGGCCCGTTTTGCACCGAAGTTCTTGCAATAACAAAACGGTCTGATACGCCCCAAAACATGAGTTTGGGGTCCAATGGCGTGGATCGTGTGCGTTCGTTGCGGAAAATTCCGACGCCACGTCGTTGCAGGAACTTGTGCATTAGTGCAACGGTTCGGCCCATTTTGCACCCAAGTTCGTGAAGTTAGGAAACGGTCCGAAACGCCCTAAAACATGAGTTTGGGGTCCAATGGGGTGGATCGGGTGCGTTCGCTGCGTAAAATTCTGATACGACTTCGTTGCAAGAACTTGTGGATTAATGGCACCAATTCAGCCCGTCCTGCACCGAAGTTCGTGCAATAACAAAACGGTCTGAAACGCCCCAAAACATGAGTTTGGGGTCCAATGGCGTGGATCATGTGTGTTCGTTGCGAATACTTCTGATGCGACTTCATCGCACGAACTTGTGCATTCATGGCACCGGTTCGGCCTGATTTGCACCGAAGTTCATGCAATAGCGAAATGGTGTGAAACGCCCCGAAACATGAGTTTGGGGTCCAATGACGTGGATCGGGAGCGTTTGTTGCGTAAAGTTCCCACGCGACATTGTTGCAAGAACTTGTGCATTAATGGCATGGGTTCGGCGAATTGTGCAACGAAGTTTGGGGAGTAACGAAACCGTCGGAAACACCGCAAAACATGAGTTTAGGGTCCAATAAGGTGGATCGAGTGCGTTCGTCGCGAAAATTTTCGACGCGACTTCGTCGCACAAACTTGTGCATTAATGGCACCGGCTCGGGCCATTTTGCGCCGAACTTCGTGCAGTATCGAAATGTTCTTAAACACGCTAAAACATGAGTTTGGGGTCCAATGGGGTGGATCGGGCGCGTTCACTGCGTAAAATTCCAATACGACTTTGTTGCACGAACTTGTGCATTAATGGCACCAATTAGGCCCGTTTTGCACCGAAGTTCTTGCAATAACAAAACGGTCTGAAACTCCCCAAAACATGAGTTTGGGGTCCAATGGCGTGGATCGTGTGCGTTCGTTGCGGAAAATTCCGACGCCACATCGTTGCAGGAACTTGTGCATTAGTGGCAATGGTTCGGCCCATTTTGCACCCAAGTTCGTGAAGTTAGGAAACGGTCCGAAACGCCCTAAAACATGCGTTTGGGGTCCAATGGGGTGGATTGGGTGCGTTCGCTGCGTAAAATTCTGATAAGACTTCGTTGCACGAACTTGTGCATTAATGGCACCAATTCAGCCCGTCCTGCACCGAAGTTCGTGCAACAACAAAACGGTCTGAAACGCCCCAAAACATTAGTTTGGGGTCCAATGGCATGGATAGTGTGCGTTCGTTGCGGAAAATTCCGACGCCACGTCGTTGCACGAACTTGTGCATTAGTGGCACCGGCTCGGCCCATTTTGCACCCAAGTTCGTGCAGTAACGAAACGGTCCGAAACACCCTAAAACATGAGTTTGGGGTCCAATGGGGTGGATCGGGTGCGTTCGCTGCGTAAAATTCCGATACGACTTCGTTGCAAGAACTTGTGCATTAATGGCACCAATTCAGCCCCTCCTGCACCGAAGTTCGTGCAATAACAAAACGGTCTGAAATGCCCCAAAACATGAGTTTGGGGTCCAATGGCGTGGATCGTGAGCGTTCGTTGCGGAAAATTCCGACGCCACATCGTTGCACGAACTTGTGCATTAGTGGACCGGTTCGGCTCATTTTGCACCCAAGTTTGTGCAGTAAGGAAACGGTCCGAAACGCCCTAAAACATGAGTTCGGGGTCCAGTGGGGTGGATCGGGTGCATTCGCTGCGTAAAATTCCGATACGACTTCGTTGCACGAACTTGTGCATTAATGGCACCAATTCGGCCCGTCCTGCGCCGAAGTTCGTGCAATAAGAAAACGGTCTGAAATGCCCCAAAACATGAGTTTGGGGTCCAATGGCGTGAATCGTGTGCGTTCGTTGTGGAAAATTCCGACGGCACGCCGTTGCACGAACTTGGGCATTAATGGCACCGGTTCGGCTCAATTTGCACCCAAGTTCGTGCAGTAAGGAAACGGTCCGAAACGCCCTAAAACATGAGTTTGGGGTCCAATGGGGTGGATCGGGTGCG
Organism: Panicum miliaceum; assembly: GCA_032594955.1. Classification (NCBI taxonomy): domain Eukaryota; kingdom Viridiplantae; phylum Streptophyta; class Magnoliopsida; order Poales; family Poaceae; genus Panicum; species Panicum miliaceum. The sequence goes on along the minus strand of CM064066.1, from coordinate 25,579,234 downwards.
TTCCCTGCGTAAAATTCCGATACGACTCTGTTGCACGAGCTAGTGCATTAATGGCACCAATTCGGCCCATCCTGCACCGAAGTTCGTGCAATAACAAAATGGTCTGAAACGGCCCAAAACATGAGTTTGGGGTCCAATGGCGTGTATCGTGTGCGTTCGTTGTGGATAATTGCAACGCCACGCCGTTGCACGAACTTGCGCATTAATGGCACCGGTTCGGTCCAGTTTGCACCCAAGTTCGTGCAGTAAGTAAAAAAATCCGAAACGCCCTAAAATATGAGTTTGGGGTCCAATGGCGTGGATCGGGTGCGTTCGCTGCGTAAAATTCCAATATGACTTCGTTGCACGAACTTGTGCATTAATGGCACCAATTCGGACAATTTTGCACCGAAGTTCTTGCAATAATAAAACGGTCTGAAACACCCCAAAACATGAGTTTGGGGTCCAATGGCGTGGATTGTGTGCGTTCATTGCGGAAAATTCCGACGCCACGTCGTTGCACGAACTTGTGCATTAGTGGCACCGGTTCGGTCCATTTTGCACCCAAGTTCGTGAAGTTAGGAAACGGTCCGAAACGCCCTAAAACATGAGTTTGGGGTCGAATGGGGTGGATCGGGTGCGTTCGCTGCATAAAATTCCGATACGACTTCGTTGCACGAACTTGTGCATTAATGGCACCAATTCGGCCCGTCCTGCACCGAAGTTCGTGCAATAACAAAACGGTCTGAAACGCCCCAAAACATGAGTTTGGGGTCCAATGGCTTGGATCGTGTGCGTTCGTTGCGGAAAATTCCGACGCCACGTCGTTGCACGAACTTGTGCATTAGTGGCAACGGCTCGGCCCATTTTGCACCCAAGTTCGTGCAGTAAGGAAACGGTCCGAAACGCCCTAAAACATGAGTTTGGGGTCTAATGGGGTGGATCGGGTGCGTTCGCTGCGTAAAATTCCGATACGACTTCGTTGCATGAACTTGTGCATTAATGGCACCAATTCGGCCCATTTTGCACCGAAGTTCGTGCAATAACAAAACGGTCTGAAACGCCCCAAAACATGAGTTTGGGGTCCAATGGCGTGGATCGTGAGCGTTCGTTGCGGAAAATTCCGACGCCACGTCGTTGCACGAACTTCTGCATTAGTGGCACCGGTTCGGCCCATTTTGCACCCAAGTTTGTGCAGTAAGGAATCGGTCCTAAACGCCCTAAAACGTGAGTTTGGGGTCCAGTGGGGTGGATCGGGTGCGTTCGCTGCGTAAAATTCCGATACGACTTCGCTGCACGAACTTGTGCATTAATGGCACCAATTCGGCCCGTCCTGCACCGAAGTTCGTGCAATAAGAAAACGGTCTGAAATGCCCCAAAACATGAGTTTGGGGTCCAATGGCGTGGATCGTGTGCGTTCGTTGTGGAAAATTCCGGCGGCAGGCCGTTGCACGAACTTGGGCATTACTGGCACCGGTTCGGCTCAATTTGCACTCAAGTTCGTGCAGTAAGGAAACGGTCCGAAACGCCCTAAAATATGAGTTTGGGGTCCAATGGGGTGGATCGGGTGCGTTCGCTGCGTAAAATTCCGTTACGACTCTGTTGCACGAGCTTGTGCATTAAAGGCACCAATTCGGCCCGTCCTGCACCGAAGTTCGTGCAATAACAAAATGGTCTGAAACGGACCAAAACATGAGTTTGGGGTCCAATGGCGTGGATCGTGTGCGTTCGTTGTGGAAAATTCCAACGCCACGCCGTTGCACGAACATGGGCATTAATGGCACCGGTTCGGTCCAGTTTGCACCCAAGTTCGTGTAATAAGGAAACAGTCCGAAACGCCCTAAAACATGAGTTTGGCGTCCATTGGGGTGGATCGGGAGCGTTCGCTGCGTAAAATTCCGATACGACTCTGTTGCACGAGCTTGTGCATTAATGGCACCAATTCGGCCCGTCCTGCACCGAAGTTCGTGCAATAACGAAATGATCTGAAACGGTCCAAAAAATGAGTTTGGGGTTTAATGGCGTGGATCGTGTGCGTTCGTTGCGGAAAATTCCGACGCCACGTCGTTGCACGAACTTGTGCATTAGTGGCACCGGTTCGGTCCATTTTGCACGCAAGTTCGTGCAGTAACGAAACAATTCGAAACGCCCTAACACATGAGTTTCGGGTCCAATGGTGTGGATCGGGTGCGTTCGCTGCGTAAGATTCCGATACGACTTCGTTGCATGAACTTGTGCATTAATGGCACCAATTCGGCCCGTTTCGCACCGAAGTTCGTGCAATAACAAAACGGTCTGAAACGACCCAAAACATGAGTTTGGGGTCCAATGGCGTGGATCGTGAGCGTTCGTTGCGAAAAATTCCGACGCCACGTCGTTGCACGAACTTGTGCATTAGTGGCACGTGTTCGGCCCATTTTGCACCCAAGTTTGTGCAGTAAGGAAACGGTCGGAAACGCCCTAAAACATGAGTTTGGGGTCAAATGGGGTGAATCGGGTGCGTTCGCTGCGTAAAATTCCGAAACGACATCGTTGCACGAACTTGTGCATTAATGGCACCAATTTAGCCCGTTTTGCACCGAAGTTCGTGAAATAACAAAACGGTCTGAAACGCCCCAAAACATGAGTTTGGGGTCCAATGGCGTGGATCGTGTGTGTTCGTTGCGAAAACTTCTGATGCGACTTCATCGCACGAACTTGTGCATTCATGGCACCGGTTCGGCCTGTTTTGCACCGAAGTTCATGCAATAGCGAAATGGTGTGAAACGCCCCGAAATATGAGTTTGGGGTCCAATGGCGTGGATCGGGAGCGTTTGTTGCGTAAAGTTCCCACGCGACATCATTGCACGAACTTGTGCATTAATGGCATGGGTTCGGCGAATTGTGCAACGAAGTTTGGGGAGTAACGAAACCATCGGAAACACCGCAAAACATGAGTTTAGGGTCCAATAAGGTGGATCGAGTGCGTTCGTCCCGAAAAATTTCGACGCGATTTCGTCCCACAAACTTGTGCATTAATGGCATCGGTTTGGGCCATTTTGCGCCGAAGTTCGTGCAGTATCGAAATGTTCTTAAACACGCCTTCGCTGCGTAAAATTCTGATACGACTTCGTTGCACGAACTTGTGCGTTAATAGCACCTATTGAGCCCGTTTTGCACCGAAGTTCGTGAAATAATAAAACGGTTCGAAACGTCCCAAAACATGAGTTTGGGGTCCAATGGCGTGGATCGGGTGCGTTCGCTGCGTAAAATTCCGAAACGACTTCGTTGCACGAACTTGTGCAATAATGGCACGAATTCGGCCCGTCCTGGACCGAAGTTCGTGCAATAAGAAAACGGTCTGAAATGCCCCAAAACATGAGTTTGGGGTCCAATGGCGTGATTTGTGTGCGTTCGTTGTGGAAAATTCCGACGCCACGCCGTTGCACGAACTTGCGCATTAATGGCACCGGTTCGGCCCATTTTGCACGGAAGTTCGTGCAGTAAGGAAACAATCCGAAACGCCCTAAAACATGAGTTTGGGGTCCAATGGGGTGGATCGGGTGCGTTCGCTGCGTAAGATTCCGATACGACTTCATTGCACGAACTTGTGCATTAATGGCACCAATTAGGCCCGTTTTGCACCGAAGTTCTTGCAATAACAAAACGGTCTGATACGCCCCAAAACATGAGTTTGGGGTCCAATGGCGTGGATCGTGTGCGTTCGTTGCAGAAAATTCCGACGCCACGTCGTTGCAGGAACTTGTGCATTAGTGGCAACGGTTCGGCCCATTTTGCACCCAAGTTCGTGAAGTTAGGAAACGGTCCGAAACGCCCTAAAACATGAGTTTGGGGTCCAATGGGGTGGATCGGGTGCGTTCGCTGCGTAAAATTCCAATACGACTTCGTTGCAAGAACTTGTGCATTAATGGCACCAATTCAGCCCGTCCTGCACCGAAGTTCGTGCAATAACAAAACGGTCTGAAACGCCCCAAAACATGAGTTTGGGGTCCAATGGCGTGGATCGTGAGCGTTCGTTGCGGAAAATTCCGACGGCACACCGTTGCACGAACTTGGGCATTAATGGCACCGGTTCGGCTCAATTTGCACCCAAGTTCGTGAAGTTAGGAAACGGTCCGAAACGCCCTAAAACATGAGTTTGGGGTCCAATGGGGTGGATCGGTTGCGTTCGCTGCGTAAAATTCCGATACGACTTCGTTGCACGAACTTGTGCATTAATGGCACCAATTCAGCCCGTCCTGTACCGAAGTTCGTGCAATAACAAAACGGTCTGAAACGCCCCAAAACATGAGTTTGGGGTCCAATGGCATGGATCATGTGTGTTCGTTGCGAAAACTTCTGATGCGACTTCATCGCACGAACTTGTGCATTCATGGCACCGGTTCGGCCTGATTTGCACCGAAGTTCATGCAATAGCGAAATGGTGTGAAACGCCCCGAAACATGAGTTTGGGGTCCAATGGCGTGGATCGGGAGCGTTTGTTGCGTAAAGTTCCCACGCGACATTGTTGCAAGAACTTGTGCATTAATGGCATGGGTTCGGCGAATTGTGCAACAAAGTTTGGGGAGTAACGAAACCGTCGGAAACACCGCAAAACATGAGTTTAGGGTCCAATAAGGTGGATCGAGTGCGTTCGTCGCGAAAAATTTCGACGCGACTTCGTCGCACAAACTTGTGCATTAATGGCACCGGTTCGGGCCATTTCGCGCCGAAGTTCGTGCAGTATCGAAATGTTCTTAAACACGCTAAAACATGAGTTTGGGGTCCAATGGGGTGGATCGGGCGCGTTCACTGCGTAAAATTCCAATACGACTTTGTTGCACGAACTTGTGCATTAATGGCACCAATTAGGCCCGTTTTGCACCGAAGTTCTTGCAATAACAAAACGGTCTGAAACGCCCCAAAACATGAGTTTGGGGTCCAATGGCGTGGATCGTGTGCGTTCGTTGCGGAAAATTCCGACGCCACATCGTTGCAGGAACTTGTGCATTAGTGGCAATGGTTCGGCCCATTTTGCACCCTAGTTCGTGAAGTTAGGAAACGGTCCGAAACGCCCTAAAACATGCGTTTGGGGTCCAATGGGGTGGATCGGGTGCGTTCGCTGCGTAAAATTCCGATAAGACTTCGTTGCACGAACTTGTGCATTAATGGCACCAATTCAGCCCGTCCTGCACCGAAGTTCGTGCAATAACAAAACGGTCCGAAACGCCCCAAAACATGAGTTTGGGGTCCAATGGCATGGATAGTGTGCGTTCGTTGCGGAAAATTCCGACGCCACGTCGTTGCACGAACTTGTGCATTAGTGGCACCGGCTCGGCCCATTTTGCACCCAAGTTCGTGCAGTAAGGAAACGGTCCGAAACGCCCTAAAACATGAGTTTGGGGTCCAATGGGGTGGATCGGGTGCGTTCGCTGCGTAAAATTCCGATACGACTTCGTTGCATGAACTTGTGCATTAATGGCACCAATTCGGCACGTTTTGCACCGAAGTTCGTGCAATAACAAAACGGTCTGAAACGCCCCAAAACATGAGTTTTGGGTCCAATGGCGTGGATCGTGAGCGTTCGTTGTGGAAAATTCCGACGCCACATCGTTGCACGAACTTGTGCATTAGTGGCACCGGTTCGGCCCATTTTGCACCCAAGTTTGTGCAGTAAGGAAACGGTCCGAAGCGCCCTAAAACATGAGTTTGGGGTCCAGTGGGGTGGATCGGGTGCGTTCGCTGCGTAAAATTCCGATACGACTTCGTTGCACGAACTTGTGCATTAATGGCACCAATTCGGCCCGTCCTGCACCGAAGTTCGTGCAATAAGAAAATGGTCTGAAATGCCCCAAAACATGAGTTTGGGGTCCAATGGCGTGAATCGTGTGCGTTCGTTGTGGAAAATTCCGACGGCACACCGTTGCACGAACTTGGGCACTAATGGCACCGGTTCTGCTCAATTTGCACCCAAGTTCGTGCAGTAAGGAAACGGTCCGAAACGCCCTAAAACATGAGTTTGGGGTCCAATGGGGTGGATCGGGTGCGTTCCCTGCGTAAAATTCCGATACGACTCTGTTGCACGAGCTAGTGCATTAATGGCACCAATTCGGCCCATCCTGCACCGAAGTTCGTGCAATAACAAAATGGTCTGAAAACGGCCCAAAACATGAGTTTGGGGTCCAATGGCGTGTATCGTGTGCGTTCGTTGTGGATAATTGCAACGCCACGCCGTTGCACGAACTTGCGCATTAATGGCACCCCCGGTTCGGTCCAGTTTGCACCCAAGTTCGTGCAGTAAGTAAAAAAATCCGAAACGCCCTAAAATATGAGTTTGGGGTCCAATGGCGTGGATCGGGTGCGTTCGCTGCGTAAAATTCCAATACGACTTCGTTGCAAGAACTTGTGCATTAATGGCACCAATTCAGCCCGTCCTGCACCGAAGTTCGTGCAATAACAAAACGGTCTGAAACGCCCCAAAACATGAGTTTGGGGTCCAATGGCGTGGATCGTGAGCGTTCGTTGCGGAAAATTCCGACGGCACACCGTTGCACGAACTTGGGCATTAATGGCACCGGTTCGGCTCAATTTGCACCCAAGTTCGTGAAGTTAGGAAACGGTCCGAAACGCCCTAAAACATGAGTTTGGGGTCCAATGGGGTGGATCGGTTGCGTTCGCTGCGTAAAATTCCGATACGACTTCGTTGCACGAACTTGTGCATTAATGGCACCAATTCAGCCCGTCCTGTACCGAAGTTCGTGCAATAACAAAACGGTCTGAAACGCCCCAAAACATGAGTTTGGGGTCCAATGGCATGGATCATGTGTGTTCGTTGCGAAAACTTCTGATGCGACTTCATCGCACGAACTTGTGCATTCATGGCACCGGTTCGGCCTGATTTGCACCGAAGTTCATGCAATAGCGAAATGGTGTGAAACGCCCCGAAACATGAGTTTGGGGTCCAATGGCGTGGATCGGGAGCGTTTGTTGCGTAAAGTTCCCACGCGACATTGTTGCAAGAACTTGTGCATTAATGGCATGGGTTCGGCGAATTGTGCAACAAAGTTTGGGGAGTAACGAAACCGTCGGAAACACCGCAAAACATGAGTTTAGGGTCCAATAAGGTGGATCGAGTGCGTTCGTCGCGAAAAATTTCGACGCGACTTCGTCGCACAAACTTGTGCATTAATGGCACCCGGTTCGGGCCATTTCGCGCCGAAGTTCGTGCAGTATCGAAATGTTCTTAAACACGCTAAAACATGAGTTTGGGGTCCAATGGGGTGGATCGGGTGCGTTCGCTGCGTAAAATTCCGATACGACTCTGTTGCACGAGCTTGTGCATTAATGGCACCAATTCGGCCCGTCCTGCACCGAAGTTTGTGCAATAAAAAAATGGTCTGAAACAGCCCAAAACATGAGTTTGGGGTCCAATGGCATGGATCGTGGGCGTTCGTTGTGGAAAATTCCAACGCCACGCCGTTGCACGAACTTGCGCATTAATGGCACCGGTTCGATCCAGTTTGCACCCAAGTTCGTGCAGTAAGGAAAAAATCCGAAACGCCCTAAAACATGAGTTTGGGGTCCAATGGGGTGGATCGGGTGCGTTCGCTGCGTAAAATTCCAATACGACTTCGTTGCACGAACTTGTGCATTAATGGCACCAATTTAGCCCGTTTTGGACCGAAGTTCGTGCAATAACAAAACGGTCTGAAACGCCCCAAAACATGAGTTTGGGGTCCAATTGCGTGGATCGTGTGTGTTCGTTGCGAAAACTTCTGATGCGACTTCATCGCACGAACTTGTGCATTCATGGCACCGGTTCGGCCTGATTTGCACCGAAGTTCATGCAATAGCGAAATGGTGTGAAATGCCCCGAAACATGAGTTTGAGGTCCAATGGCGTGGATCGGGAGCGTTTGTTGCGTAAAGTTCCCACGCGACATCGTTGCACGAACTTGTGCATTAATGGCATGGGTCCGGCGAATTGTGCAACGAAGTTTGGGGAGTAACGAAACCATCGGAAACACCGCAAAAACATGAGTTTAGGGTCCAATAAGGTGGATCAAGTGCGTTCGTCGCGAAAAATTTCGACGCGACTTCGTCGCACAAAACTTGTGCATTAATGCACCGGTTCGGGCCATTTTGCGCCGAAGTTCGTGCAGTATCGAAATGTTCTCAAACCACGCCAAAATAGGAGTTTGGGGTCCAATGGGGTGGATCGGGCGCGTTCGCTGCGTAAAATTCCAATACGACTTTGTTGCACGAACTTGTGCATTAATGGCACCAATTCGGCCTGTTTTGCACCGAAGTTCTTGCAATAACAAAACGGTCTGAAATGCCCCAAAACATGAGTTTGGGGTCCGATGGCGTGGATCGTGTGCGTTCGTTGCGGAAAATTCCGACGCCACATCGTTGCAGGAACTTTTGCATTAGTGGCAACGGTTCGGCCCATTTTGCACCCAAGTTCGTGAAGTTAGGAAATGGTCCAAAACGCCCTAAAACATGAGTTTGGGGTCCAATGGGGTGGATCGGGTGCGTTCGCTGCGTAAAATTCCGATACGACTTCGTTGCACGAACTTGTGCATTAATGGCACCAATTCGGCCCGTTTTGCACCGAAGTTCGTGCAATAACAAAATGGTCTGAAACGCCCCAAAACATGAGTTTGGGGTCCAATGGCGTGGATCGTGAGCGTTCGTTGCGGAAAATTCCGACGCCCTCATCGTTGCACGAACTTGTGCATTAGTTGCACCGGTTCGGCCCATTTTGCACCCAAGTTTGTGCAGTAAGGAAACGGTCCGGAACGCCCTAAAACATGAGTTTGGGGTCCAATGGGGTGGATCGGGTGCGTTCGCTGTGTAAAATTCCGATACGACTTCGTTGCACGAACTTGTGCATTAATGGCACATGTTCGGCTCAATTTGCACCCAAGTTCGTGCAGTAAGGAAACGGTTCGAAACGCCCTAAAACATGAGTTTGGGGTCCAATGGGGTGGATCGTGTGCGTTCGTTGTGGAAAATTCCGATACGACTCTGTTGCACGAGCTTGTGCATTAATGGCACCAATTCGGCCCGTCCTGCACCGAAGTTCGTGCAATAACAAAACGGTCTGAAACGCCCCAAAACATGAGTTTGGGGTCCAATGGCGTGGATCGTGAGCGTTCGTTGCGGAAAATTCCGACGCCACGTCGTTGCACGAACTTTTGCATTAGTGGCACCGGTTCGGCCCATTTTGCACCCAAGTTTGTGCAGTGAGGAAAACGGTCCTAAACTCCCTAAAACATGAGTTTGGGGACCAGTGGGGTGGATCGGGTGCGTTCACTGCGTAAAATTCCGATACGACTTCGTTGCATGAACTTGTGCATTAATGCACCAATTCGGCCCGTTTTGCACCAAAGTTCATGCAATAACAAAACAGTCTGAAACGCCCGAAAACATGAGTTTGGGGTCCAATGGGGTGGATCGTGAGCGATCGTTGCGGAAAATTCCGACGCCACATCGTTGCACGAACTTGTGCATTAGTGGCACCGGTTCGGCCCAGTTTGCACCCAAGTTCGTGCAGTAAGGAAAAAATCCGAAACGCCCTAAAATATGAGTTTGGGGGTCCAATGGGGTGGATCGGGTGCGTTCGCTGCGTAAAATTCCAATATGACTTCGTTGCACGAACTTGTGCATTAATGGCACCAATTCGGACAATTTTGCACCGAAGTTCTTGCAATAACAAAACGGTCTGAAACACCCCAAAACATGAGTTTGGGGTCCAATGGCGTGGATCGTGTGCGTTCATTGCGGAAAATTCCGACGCCACGTCGTTGCAACGAACTTGTGCATTAGTGGCACCGGTTCGGTCCATTTTGCACCCAAGTTCGTGAAGTTAGGAAACGGTCCGAAACGCCCTAAAACATGAGTTTGGGGTCCAATGGGGTGAATCGGGTGCGTTCGCTGCATAAAATTCCGATACGACTTCGTTGCACGAACTTGTGCATTAATGGGACCAATTCGGCCCGTCCTGCACCGAAGTTCGTGCAATAACAAAACGGTCTGAAACGCCCCAAAACATGAGTTTGGGGTCCAATGGCGTGAATCGTGTGCGTTCGTTGTGGAAAATTCCGACGGCACACCGTTGCACCGAACTTGGGCACTAATGGCACCGGTTCTGCTCAATTTGCACCCAAGTTCGTGCAGTAAGGAAATGGTCCGAAACACCCTAAAACATGAGTTTGGGGTCCAATGGGGTGGATCGGGTGCGTTCGCTGCGTAAAATTCCGATACGACTCTGTTGCACGAGCTTGTGCATTAATGGCACCAATTCGGCCCGTCCTGCACCGAAGTTTGTGCAATAAAAAAATGGTCTGAAACAGCCCAAAACATGAGTTTGGGGTCCAATGGCGTGGATCGTGGGCGTTCGTTGTGGAAAATTCCAACGCCACGCCGTTGCACGAACTTGCGCATTAATGGCACCGGTTCGATCCAGTTTGCACCCAAGTTCGTGCAGTAAGGAAAAAATCCGAAACGCCCTAAAACATGAGTTTGGGGTCCAATGGGGTGGATCGGGTGCGTTCGCTGCGTAAAATTCCAATACGACTTCGTTGCACGAACTTGTGCATTAATGGCACCAATTTAGCCCGTTTTGGACCGAAGTTCGTGCAATAACAAAACGGTCTGAAACGCCCCAAAACATGAGTTTGGGGTCCAATTGCGTGGATCGTGTGTGTTCGTTGCGAAAACTTCTGATGCGACTTCATCGCACGAACTTGTGCATTCATGGCACCGGTTCGGCCTGATTTGCACCGAAGTTCATGCAATAGCGAAATGGTGTGAAATGCCCCGAAACATGAGTTTGAGGTCCAATGGCGTGGATCGGGAGCGTTTGTTGCGTAAAGTTCCCACGCGACATCGTTGCACGAACTTGTGCATTAATGGCATGGGTCCGGCGAATTGTGCAACGAAGTTTGGGGAGTAACGAAACCATCGGAAACACCGCAAAACATGAGTTTAGGGTCCAATAAGGTGGATCAAGTGCGTTCGTCGCGAAAAATTTCGACGCGACTTCGTCGCACAAACTTGTGCATTAATGGCACCGGTTCGGGCCATTTTGCGCCGAAGTTCGTGCAGTATCGAAATGTTCTCAAACACGCCAAAACAGGAGTTTGGGGTCCAATGGGGTGGATCGGGCGCGTTCGCTGTGTAAAATTCCAATACGACTTTGTTGCACGAACTTGTGCATTAATGGCACCAATTCGGCCCCGTTTTGCACCGAAGTTCTTGCAATAACAAAACGGTCTGAAATGCCCCAAAACATGAGTTTGGGGTCCGATGGCGTGGATCGTGTGCGTTCGTTGCGGAAAATTCCGACGCCACATCGTTGCAGGAACTTTTGCATTAGTGGCAACGGTTCGGCCCATTTTGCACCCAAGTTCGTGAAGTTAGGAAATGGTCCAAAACGCCCTAAAACATGAGTTTGGGGTCCAATGGGGTGGATCGGGTGCGTTCGCTGCGTAAAATTCCGATACGACTTCGTTGCACGAACTTGTGCATTAATGGCACCAATTCGGCCCGTTTTGCACCGAAGTTCGTGCAATAACAAAATGGTCTGAAACGCCCCAAAACATGAGTTTGGGGTCCAATGGCGTGGATCGTGAGCGTTCGTTGCGGAAAATTCCGACGCCTCATCGTTGCACGAACTTGTGCATTAGTTGCACCGGTTCGGCCCATTTTGCACCCAAGTTTGTGCAGTAAGGAAACGGTCCGGAACGCCCTAAAACATGAGTTTGGGGTCCAATGGGGTGGATCGGGTGCGTTCGCTATGTAAAATTCCGATACGATTTCGTTGCACGAACTTGTGCATTAATGGCACATGTTCGGCTCAATTTGCACCCAAGTTCGTGCAGTAAGGAAACGGTTCGAAACGCCCTAAAACATGAGTTTGGGGTCCAATGGGGTGGATCGTGTGCGTTCGTTGTGGAAAATTCTGATACGACTCTGTTGCACGAGCTTGTGCATTAATGGCACCAATTCGGCCCGTCCTGCACCGAAGTTCGTGCAATAACAAAACGGTCTGAAACGCCCCAAAACATGAGTTTGGGGTCCAATGGCGTGGATCGTGAGCGTTCGTTGCGGAAAATTCCGACGCCACGTCGTTGCACGAACTTTTGCATTAGTGGCACCGGTTCGGCCCATTTTGCACCCAAGTTTGTGCAGTGAGGAAACGGTCCTAAACTCCCTAAAACATGAGTTTGGGGACCAGTGGGGTGGATCGGGTGCGTTCACTGCGTAAAATTCCGATACGACTTCGTTGCATGAACTTGTGCATTAATGCACCAATTCGGCCCGTTTTGCACCAAAGTTCATGCAATAACAAAACGGTCTGAAACGCCCGAAAACATGAGTTTGGGGTCCAATGGGGTGGATCGTGAGCGATCGTTGCGGAAAATTCCGACGCCACATCGTTGCACGAACTTGTGCATTAGTGGCACCGGTTCGGCCCAGTTTGCACCCAAGTTCGTGCAGTAAGGAAAAAATCCGAAACGCCCTAAAATATGAGTTTGGGGTCCAATGGGGTGGATCGGGTGCGTTCGCTGCGTAAAATTCCAATATGACTTCGTTGCACGAACTTGTGCATTAATGGCACCAATTCGGACAATTTTGCACCGAAGTTCTTGCAATAACAAAACGGTCTGAAACACCCCAAAACATGAGTTTGGGGTCCAATGGCGTGGATCGTGTGCGTTCATTGCGGAAAATTCCGACGCCACGTCGTTGCACGAACTTGTGCATTAGTGGCACCGGTTCGGTCCATTTTGCACCCAAGTTCGTGAAGTTAGGAAACGGTCCGAAACGCCCTAAAACATGAGTTAGGGGTCCAATGGGGTGAATCGGGTGCGTTCGCTGCATAAAATTCCGATACGACTTCGTTGCACGAACTTGTGCATTAATGGGACCAATTCGGCCCGTCCTGCACCGAAGTTCGTGCAATAACAAAACGGTCTGAAACGCCCCAAAACATGAGTTTGGGGTCCAATGGCGTGGATCGTGAGTGTTCGTTGCGGAAAATTCCGACGCCACGTCGTTGCACGAACTTTTGCATTAGTGGCACCGGTTCGGCCCATTTTGCACCCAAGTTTGTGCAGTAAGGAAACGGTCCGGAACGCCCTAAAACATGAGTTTGGGGTCCAATGGGGTGGATCGGGTGCGTTCGCTGTGTAAAATTCCGATACGACCTCGTTGCACGAACTTGTGCATTAATGGCACATGTTCGGCTCAATTTGCACCCAAGTTCGTGCAGTAAGGAAACGGTTCGAAACGCCCTAAAACATGAGTTAGGGGTCCAATGGGGTGAATCGGGTGCGTTCGCTGCATAAAATTCCGATACGACTTCGTTGCACGAACTTGTGCATTAATGGGACCAATTCGGCCCGTCCTGCACCGAAGTTCGTGCAATAACAAAACGGTCTGAAACGCCCCAAAACATGAGTTTGGGGTCCAATGCCTCGGATCGTGCGCGTTCATTGCGGAAAATTCCGACGCCACGTCGTTGCACGAACTTGTGCATTAGTGGCAACGGCTCGGCCCATTTTGCACCCAAGTTCGTGCAGTAAGGAACGGTCCGAAACGCCCTAAAACATGAGTTTGGGGTCTAATGGATTGGATCGGGTGCGTTCGCTGCGTAAAATTCCGATACGACTTCGTTGCATGAACTTGTGCATTAATGGCACCAATTCGGCCCGTTTTGCACCAAAGTTCGTGCAATAACAAAACGGTCTGAAACGCCCCAAAACATGAGTTTGGGGTCCAATGGCGTGGATCGTGAGCGTTCGTTGCGGAAAATTCTGACGCCACGTCGTTGCACGAACTTCTGCATTAGTGGCACCGGTTCGGCCCATTTTGCACCCAAGTTGGTGCAGTAAGGAATCGGTCCTAAACGCCCTAAAAACGTGAGTTTGGGGTCTAGTGGGGTGGATCGGGTGCGTTCGCTGCGTAAAATTCCGATACAACTTCGTTGCACGAACTTGTGCATTAATGGCACCAATTCGGACAATTTTGCACCGAAGTTCTTGCAATAACAAAACGGTCTGAAACACCCCAAAACATGAGTTTGGGGTCCAATGGCGTGGATCGTGTGCGTTCATTGCGGAAAATTCCGACGCCACGTCGTTGCACGAACTTGTGCATTAGTGGCACCGGTTCGGTCCATTTTGCACCCAAGTTCGTGAAGTTAGGAAACGGTCCGAAACGCCCTAAAACATGAGTTTGGGGTCCAATGGGGTGAATCGGGTGCGTTCGCTGCATAAAATTCCGATACGACTTCGTTGCACGAACTTGTGCATTAATGGGACCAATTTGGCCCGTCCTGCACCGAAGTTCGTGCAATAACAAAACGGTCTGAAACGCCCCAAAACATGAGTTTGGGGTCCAATGCCTCGGATCGTGCGCGTTCGTTGCGGAAAATTCCGACGCCACGTCGTTGCATGAACTTGTGCATTAGTGGCAACGGCTCGGCCCATTTTGCACCCAAGTTCGTGCAGTAAGGAAACGGTCCGAAACGCCCTAAAACATGAGTTTGGGGTCTAATGGATTGGATCGGGTGCGTTCGCTGCGTAAAATTCCGATATGACTTCGTTGCATGAACTTGTGCATTAATGGCACCAATTCGGCCCGTTTTGCACCGAAGTTCGTGCAATAACAAAACGGTCTGAAACGCCCCAAAACATGAGTTTGGGGTCCAATGGCATGGATAGTGTGCGTTCGTTGCGGAAAATTCCGACGCCACGTCGTTGCACGAATTTGTGCATTAGTGGCACCGGCTCGGCCCATTTTGCACCCAAGTTCTTGCAGTAAGGAAACGGTCCGAAACGCCCTAAAATATGAGTTTGGGGTCCAATGGGGTGGATCGGGTGCGTTCGCTGCGTAAAATTCCGATACGACTTCGTTGCACGAACTTGTGCATTAATGGCACCAATTCGGCCCGTCCTCCACCGAAGTTCGTGCAATAACAAAACGGTCTGAAACGCCCCAAAACATGAGTTTGGGGTCCAATGGCTTGGATTGTGTGAGTTCGTTGCGGAAAATTCCGACGCAACGTCGTTGCACGAACTTGTGCATTAGTGGCAACGGTTCGGACCAGTTTGCACCCAAGTTCTTGCAGTAAGGAAACGGTCCGAAACGCCCTAAAACATGAGTTTGGGGTCCAATGGGGTGGATCGGGTGTGTTCGCTGCGTAAAATTCCGATACGACTTCGTTGCACGAACTTGTGCATTAATGGCACCAATTCGGCCCGTCCTGCACCGAAGTTCGTGCAATAACAAAACGGTCTGAAACGCCCCAAAACATGAGTTTGGGGTCCAATGGCTTGGATTGTGTGAGTTCGTTGCGGAAAATTCCGACGCAACGTCGTTGCACGAACTTGTGCATTAGTGGGAACGGCTCGGCCCATTTTGCACCCAAGTTCGTGAAGTAAGGAAACGGTCTGAAACGCCCTAAAACATGAGTTTGGGGTCTAATGGGGTGGATCGGGTGCGTTCGCTGCGTAAAATTCCAATACGACTTTGTTGCACGAACTTGTGCATTAATAGCACTAATTCGGCCCGTCCTGCACCGAAGTTCGTGCAATAATAAAACGGTCTGAAACGCCCCAAAACATGAGTTTGGGGTCCAATGGCGTGGATCGTGAGCGTTCGTTGCGGAAAATTCCGACGCCACGTCGTTGCACGAACTTTTGCATTAGTGGCACCGGTTCGGCCCATTTTGAACCCAAGTTTGTGCAGTGAGGAAACGGTCCTAAACTCCCTAAAACATGAGTTTGGGGACCAGTGGGGTGGATCGGGTGCGTTCACTGCGTAAAATTCCGATACGACTTCGTTGCATGAACTTG
This sequence comes from Panicum miliaceum, assembly GCA_032594955.1. Lineage (NCBI taxonomy): Eukaryota > Viridiplantae > Streptophyta > Magnoliopsida > Poales > Poaceae > Panicum > Panicum miliaceum. The sequence goes on along the minus strand of CM064066.1, from coordinate 25,563,408 downwards.
TGCATTAATGCACCAATTCGGCCCGTTTTGCACCAAAGTTCATGCAATAACAAAACAGTCTGAAACGCCCGAAAACATGAGTTTGGGGTCCAATGGGGTGGATCGTGAGCGATCGTTGCGGAAAATTCCGACGCCACATCGTTGCACGAACTTGTGCATTAGTGGCACCGGTTCGGCCCAGTTTGCACCCAAGTTCGTGCAGTAAGGAAAAAATCCGAAACGCCCTAAAATATGAGTTTGGGGTCCAATTGGGTGGATCGGGTGCGTTCGCTGCGTAAAATTCCAATATGACTTCGTTGCACGAACTTGTGCATTAATGGCACCAATTCGGACAATTTTGCACCGAAGTTCTTGCAATAACAAAACGGTCTGAAACACCCCAAACACATGAGTTTGGGGTCCAATGGTGTGGATCGTGTGCGTTCATTGCGGAAAATTCCGACGCCACGTCGTTGCACGAACTTGTGCATTAGTGGCACCGGTTCGGTCCATTTTGCACCCAAGTTCGTGAAGTTAGGAAACGGTCCGAAACGCCCTAAAACATGAGTTTGGGGTCCAATGGGGTGAATCGGGTGCGTTCGCTGCATAAAATTCCGATACGACTTCGTTGCACGAACTTGTGCATTAATGGCACCAATTCGGCCCGTCCTGCACCGAAGTTCGTGCAATAACAAAACGGTCTGAAACGCCCAAAAACATGAGTTTGGGGTCCAATGGCGTGGATCGTGAGCGTTCGTTGCGGAAAATTCTGACGCCACGTCGTTGCACGAACTTCTGCATTAGTGGCACCGGTTCGGCCCATTTTGCACCCAAGTTTGTGCAGTAAGGAATCGGTCCTAAACGCCCTAAAACCTGAGTTTGGGGTCTAGTGGGGTGGATTGGGTGCGTTCGCTGCGTAAAATTCCGATACAACTTCGTTGCACGAACTTGTGCATTAATGGCACCAATTCGGCCCGTCCTGCACCGAAGTTCGTGCAATAAGAAAACGGTCTGAAATGCCCCAAAACATGAGTTTGGGGTCCAATGTCGTGGATCGTGTGCGTTCATTGTGGAAAATTCCGACGGCAGGCCGTTTCACGAACTTGGGTATTACTGGCACCGGTTCGGCTCAATTTGCACCCAAGTTCGTGCAGTAAGGAAATGGTCCGAAACGCCCTAAAACATGAGTTTGGGGTCCAATGTGGTGGATCGGGTGCGTTCGCTGCGTAAAATTCCGATACGACTCTGTTGCACGAGCTTGTGCATTAATGGCACCAATTCGGCCCGTCCTGCACCGAAGTTCGTGCAATAACAAAATGGTCTAAAACAGCCCAAAACATGAGTTTGGGGTCCAATGGCCTGGATCGTGTGCGTTCGTTGTGGAAAATTCCAACGCCACGCCGTTGCACGAAGTTGCGCATTAATGGCTCCGGTTCGGTCCAGTTTGCACCCAAGTTCGTGCAGTAAGGAAAAAATCCGAAACGCCCTAAAACATGAATTTGGGGTCCAATGGGGTGGATCGGGTGCGTTCGCTGCGTAAAATTCCAATTCGACTTCGTTGCACGAACTTGTGCATTAATGGCACCAATTCAGCCCGTCCTGCACCGAAGTTCGTGCAATAACAAAACGGTCTGAAACGCCCCAAAACATGAGTTTTGGGTCCAATGGCATGGATCGTGTGCGTTCGTTGCGGAAAATTCCGACGCCACGTCGTTGCACGAACTTGTGCATTAGTGGCAACGGCTCGGCCCATTTTGCACCCAAGTTCGTGCAGTAAGGAAACGGTCCGAAACGCCGTAAAATATGAGTTTGGGGTCCAATGGGGTGGATCGGGTGCGTTCGCTGCGTAAAATTCCGACACGACTTCGTTGCATGAACTTGTGCATTAATGGCACCAATTCAGCCCGTCCTGCACCGAAGTTCGTGCAATAACAAAACGGTCTGAAACGCCCCAAAACATGAGTTTGGGGTCCAATGGCATGGATAGTGTGCGTTCGTTGCGGAAAATTCCGACGCCACGTTGTTGCACGAATTTGTGTATTAGTGGCACCGGCTCGGCCCATTTTGCACCCAAGTTCTTGCAGTAAGGAAATGGTCCGAAACGCCCTAAAACATGAGTTTGGGGTCCAATGGGGTGGATCGGGTGCGTTCGCTGCGTAAAATTCCGATACGACTTCGTTGCACGAACTTGTGCATTAATGGCACCAATTCGGCCCGTCCTGCACCGAAGTTCGTGCAATAACAAAACGGTCTGAAACGCCCCAAAACATGAGTTTGGGGTCCAATGGCTTGGATTGTGTGAGTTCGTTGCGGAAAATTCCGACGCAACGTCGTTGCACGAACTTGTGCATTAGTGGGAACGGCTCGGCCCATTTTGCACCCAAGTTCGTGAAGTAAGGAAACGGTCTGAAACGCCCTAAAACATGAGTTTGGGGTCTAATGGGGTGGATCGGGTGCGTTCGCTGCGTAAAATTCCGATACGACTTTGTTGCACGAACTTGTGCATTAATAGCACCAATTCGGCCCGTCCTGCACCGAAGTTCGTGCAATAACAAAACGGTCTGAAACGCCCCAAAACATGAGTTTGGGGTCCAATGGCGTGGATCGTGAGCGTTCGTTGCGGAAAATTCCGACGCCACGTCGTTGCACGAACTTTTGCATTAGTGGCACCGGTTCGGCCCATTTTGCACCCAAGTTTGTGCAGTGAGGAAACGGTCCTAAACTCCCTAAAACATGAGTTTGGGGACCAGTGGGGTGGATCGTGATGAGGACACCAACACCAACGATACATCCACTCCGACACAAGTACCTATTGCTGGTCCTATTACTCGTGCTCGTGCGCATCAACTTAATCATCAGGTGAGTTCAAATCTAAGCTCAGGTGCATCATGTTTAGACCATGGAGACCCGTGTACTCTTGTTTTGCTTAGGAACCAAGGAGGCGGCCGGAAGGGAAACGGATTCGCGCAAGCTGGATTCGGACTGCAGAACAGTACCAACTTGTGACGGACACCACGGTCGCATATGAACTCGGATTGGGGCGTTCAAGTACTTCGTGGAAAGCTTATGAAGTCTTCTTTCAAACGGATCCGGCCTCATAGCCATATCTATTACGAGTCGGCCGCAATCGGTAAATTAATACAGAGTCCTTTTCTGCCCATGGTGCTGCGTCACCCTGTTTTGGTCCAATGGGCCGTGTATCAAGTTGAGTCCATTACGGACGCGTCCTAGGGTTGGAGTACGACCCCAACACCCCTGTGGTCGTCCTCCCACGTACTTATACCCCTTAGCCGCCGCTAAGGATGCTTGGGTTTTGTTTAGATCAAGTTTAGCCTTCGCTACTTGCTTGCAAGCGCGCGTGCTGGATCAGCCGCCCGTCTTCTTGTCTTCGGAACCCCACCATTATTGAGATTGCGTGTGAAACCTTCATTTATATCTAGTAAATTCAGTACTTGTCATACTTGTTCTTGCTAGTTCTTCGATTGCTTGCAGGACGAGTGCCCTAGTGGCTGGGTGCCGCGCTCCACAAGATCGCGACAGCCATTGGAGGGGGTGTATCGGTTGCTAAGGCGCAGCTTGGAAGGCTGTAGTCGGGCCGTGAACGTCGCCTCCATCGACCAATCGAGTTATCCACGCCTCTCATCGAAAGATCGGGAATCAAACCTTAGCGGGTCGCCATTAGTTGGTAATCAGAGCAAGGTTTATCGGTGAGAGACTTCTAATTCTTCGCTGTTTTATTTTTCCTATAGTCCAGAAAAGCCAAAAAAAAATAGTAGATTAGTTTACCTTCAGTCCTATAAACTCGTTTGAGCCTTTGCTAGCACTGCTTAGTTAGGGCTTGTTGAATTTTCGGTTGCATCGGTTGCGTCGAGTTGCTGGTCTTAGTTTTAGTCCTTTAGAGTTTCGAGTTCTTGTCACGTTCTAGTCACAACCGTGCGCTACCATACATACTCCGTGTTGGTGGAATCCGAGTCCATATTCGTGTTCAAGTCCGAGTTAGATTCTGTGTTGGTTTGTGACCGAATCGCACGCGGTGCTGTGATTCGAGTAGGGATCGATTTCCTTGTCCCAATTGGTTATTGTGCCGTGTTATAAAATTCCATTGCTTTTCGCACTTGTACTGCATATTTTGTAACGCTCCAGAAAGGCAGAAGTAGTCTCGGCTTACTCAAACCACAACTTTTCACGAATACATATAGCCTCGGCTTACTCCAGAGAGAGAGAGAGAGAGAGAAAAGTTTATGTGCTGTGTGGCTCTTTTGAAGTCTTTTAGGTTATATAATCAGTTTTGAGGATCCCCTGAAAAAAAAAGAAAAAAAAGAGAAAAAAAGAAGGAAAAAAAAAGAAAGGAAAAAAAAAGAAAAAAAGAGAAAAAAAAGAAGGAAAAAAAAGAAAGGAAAAAAAAAGAAAAAAAAAGAAGAAGAAGAAAAAGAGGGGAAGAAAAAGGGGCTGTTCTTTGTGCATCTTTTTTGTTCTTCGGTGGTGTCTCGTGACTTCATTTGTGTCCAGGCTCGCGTCTCTAGCACGGTCTAGGCTAGGACCAGCATAGTACCGCCGTTGAACGATTTTTCAGCTTGCTTTTGTAACTAACGTGGTGCTAGTTCATCCTTGCTTCAGCCCACCTATAGCTCCACATATCCGACTACAGCTTGACAGGTCCTGTTGTTGCGGCACCGATACACTTCATCCCACGGTTGCAGACTTGTTGGTTGCCGTCCCCTCCTGTTGAGCAAGGTAAGAATTGGTAAGAGCTTGTGTAACAGGTTGAGTGTGAGCGCCTTGCAGTAGCTACATCCCATTAGTTGTAGGATCTTATTTCTTCACCTATTTTCGTGTTTCCTTTGTTCATCTAACCATGACAGGATCAGAGGGTGATGGGAGTTTAGGTCACTCTCCTCGTACAAAGGGAATCATACAACATTTTGAAAATAAGATGAGGAGGCATGTAGATGGGCTTGCTGAAGATATGCTGGTGTCAAATGATAAGATTGGGCAGTTGGAGGCCACGCAGCTTGCCACCAACACCAAGCTTACAAGGCTGGAGACGTCGGTCGCTCATATTGACCAAAGCCTTGCTGCTCTTTTGAGGCGTTTTGATGAGATGCATGCCAGAACTGCAAATGGGCATGAGGGAGAAAACAAGAAGTATGAGCGTGTCGAGGATAATTGGGATGATTATGTCGCTGATACTGAACTAGATGACCAAGATGCTCCTAGTCGCCGACGACTGCGAACTAATCGGAGAGGTATGGGTGGACATCGACGACGTGAGGTACATAATAATGATGATGCTTTCAGTAAAATAAAATTTAAGATACCTTCTTTCGATGGAAAATACGATCCTGATGCATACATTACTTGGGAAATTGCTGTTGATCAAAAGTTTGCATGTCATGAATTTCCAGAGAATATACGTGTTAGGGCTGCTACTAGTGAATTTACTGATTTTGCCTCTGTTTGGTGGATAGAACATGCTAAGAAAAATCCTAATAATATTCCACAAACCTGGGATGCCTTGAAACGGGTCATGCGGGCTAGATTTGTTCCTTCTTACTATGCGCGTGATCTGTTACATAGATTGCAACAATTGAGACAAGGTAATAAAAGTGTAGAAGAATACTATCAGGAATTACAAATGGGTGTGTTGCGTTGTAATTTAGTGGAGGATGAGGAACCTGCTATGGCTAGATTTTTAGGAGGTTTGAATCAAGAAATTCAGGACATTCTTGCTTATAAAGATTATACTAACGTAACCCGTTTGTTCCATCTTGCTTGTAAAGCTGAAAGGGAAGTGCTGGGACGACGTGCTAGTACAAGAACTAATATTTCTGCAGGAAAACCTTCATCATGGCAGCCGCGCACATCTACCTCATTGACCGGACGAGCTCCTGCACCTTCTACATTCCCGAGTCGGTCGACAATACCCGCTCCATCCAACGATAAGACACGTGCTCCCCCGACAAATTCAGCAACCACGACTGTCCAGAAACCAGCCACGAGTGCATCTTCGGTTGCCTCCACGGGAAGGACAAGAGATATTCAGTGCCATCGATGCAAGGGCTTTGGCCACGTGCAACGTGACTGCCCTAACAAGCGCGTTTTGGTGGTCAAAGGAGATGGTGGGTATTCCTCTGCTAGTGATTTTGATGAAGATACACTTGCTTTGCTTGCTGCTGACCATGCAGGTACTAAGGAACAACCAGAAGAGCAGATTGGTGCAGAGGATGCAGATCATTATGAGAGCCTCATTGTGCAGCGTGTACTTAGTGCACAAATGGAAAAGGCGGAGCAAAATCAACGGCATACACTATTCCAAACAAAGTGTGTTATTAAAGAGCGTTCATGCCGTTTGATAATTGATGGAGGTAGCTGCAACAACTTGGCTAGCAGCGATATGGTCGAGAAGCTTGCACTTACAACAAAACCGCACCCACATCCATATCACATTCGGTGGCTCAACAATAGTGGTAAGGTCAAGGTAACGAGATTGGTACGAATTAATTTCGCTATTGGTTCATATCATGATGTTGTTGAATGCGATGTTGTTCCTATGGAAGCTTGTCATATTCTGCTAGGTAGACCATGGCAATTTGATACCGATAGCATGCATCATGGTAGATCAAATCAATATTCTCTTATACATCATGATAAGAAAATCGTTTTGCTTCCTATGTCACCTGAATCTAATGTGCGTGATGATGTTGCTAAAGCTAAGAGAACTAAAGCTGATATCGATAAGAATGCCAAATCTGTTAGTAGCAGGGAAGATGAGATAAGATTGAAAGGACATTGCTTGCTTGCTACTAAGTCTGATATTAATGAATTGATTGCTTCCACTTCTGTTGCCTATGCTTTGGTGTGCAAGAATGCTTTGATTTCAGTTCACGATATGCAGCATTCTTTGCCCCCGGCTGTTGCTAACCTTTTGCAGGAGTATTCTGATGTGTTTCCAAGTGAGATACCAGCGGGGCTGCCACCAATACGAGGGATTGAGCACCAAATTGACCTTATTCCTGGTGCATCATTGCCAAACCGTGCGCCATACAGGACAAATCCGGAAGAAACTAAGGAAATTCAGCGACAAGTGCAAGAACTACTCGACAAAGGTTATGTGCGTGAGTCTCTTAGTCCTTGTGCTGTTCCAGTTATTTTAGTGCCTAAAAAGGATGGAACATGGCGTATGTGTGTTGATTGTAGGGCTATTAATAATATTACAATTCGATATCGACACCCTATCCCTCGTTTGGATGATATGCTTGATGAATTGAGTGGTGCTATTGTGTTTTCCAAAGTTGATTTGCGTAGTGGGTACCACCAGATTCGTATGAAATTGTGAGATGAATGGAAAACTGCTTTCAAAACTAAGTTCGGGTTATATGAGTGGTTGGTCATGCCTTTTGGGTTAACTAATGCACCGAGTACTTTCATGAGATTAATGAATGAGGTTCTGCGTGCTTTCATTGGGAAATTTGTTGTTGTCTACTTTGATGATATATTGATTTACAGCAAATCTTTCGATGAACATCTTGATCACTTACGTGCTATTTTTAATGCTTTACGAGATGCACGTTTATTTGGTAACCTTGAGAAGTGCACCTTTTGCACCGATCGAGTGTCTTTTCTTGGCTATGTCGTGACTCCACAGGGAATCGAGGTTGATCAAGCCAAGGTGGAAGCTATACATGGATGGCCTATACCGAAGACTATCACGCAAGTGCGGAGTTTCCTAGGACTTGCTGGTTTCTATCGTCGTTTTGTGAAGGACTTCAGCACCATTGCCGCGCCTTTGAATGAGCTTACAAAGAAGGGAGTGCCTTTTAGTTGGGGTAAAACACAAGAGAACTCCTTCAACACGCTGAAAGATAAGTTGACACATGCACCTCTCCTCCAACTCCCTGATTTTAATAAAACCTTTGAGCTTGAATGTGATGCTAGTGGCATTGGTTTGGGTGGTGTTTTGTTACAAGAAGGCAAACCTATTGCTTATTTCAGTGAAAAATTGAGCGGGCCTGTTCTGAATTATTCTACTTATGATAAGGAATTGTATGCTCTTGTTCGCACATTAGAAACATGGCAGCATTATCTATGGCCCAAAGAGTTTGTTATTCATTCAGATCATGAATCTTTAAAACATATTCGTAGTCAAGGAAAATTGAACCGTAGACATGCTAAGTGGGTTGAATTTATTGAATCTTTTCCTTATATTATTAAGCACAAGAAAGGGAAAGAGAATATAATTGCTGATGCATTGTCTAGGAGATACACCTTGTTGAACCAACTTGATTACAAAATATTTGGATTGGAAACGATTAAAGATCAATATGTTAATGATGCTGATTTTAAAGATGTGTTGCTGCATTGTAAAGAGGGGAAGGGATGGAACAAATTCATCGTTAGTGATGGGTTTGTCTTTAGAGCTAACAAGCTATGCATTCCAGCTAGCTCCGTTCGCTTGTTATTGTTGCAGGAAGCGCATCGAGGTGGCTTAATGGGGCATTTTGGAGCAAAGAAAACGGAAGATATACTTGCTAGTCATTTCTTTTGGCCAAAGATGAGAAGAGATGTGGAGAGATTTGTTGCTCGCTGCACGACATGTCAAAAGGCTAAATCACGATTGAATCCACATGGTTTGTATTTGCCTCTACCTGTTCCTAGTGCTCCTTGGGAAGATATTTCTATGGATTTTGTGTTAGGATTGCCTAGGACTAGGAAGGGACGTGATAGTGTGTTTGTGGTTGTTGATAGATTTTCTAAGATGGCCAATTTCATACCATGTCATAAAACTGATGATGCTTCTCACATTGCTGATTTGTTCTTTCGGGAAATTGTTCGTTTGCATGGTGTGCCCAACACAATTGTTTCTGATCGTGATGCTAAATTTCTTAGTTATTTTTGGAAGACTTTATGGGCTAAATTGGGAACTAAATTGTTGTTTTCTACTACATGTCATCCGCAAACTGATGGTCAAACTGAAGTGGTTAATAGGACTTTGTCTACTATGTTAAGGGCTGTTTTAAAGAAGAACATTAAGATGTGGGAAGATTGTTTGCCTCATATTGAATTCTCTTATAATCGATCGCTGCATTCTACTACAAAGATGTGCCCATTTCAGATTGTATATGGTTTCTTGCCTCGTGCTCCTATTGATTTAATGCCTTTGCCATTTTCTGAAAAAACGAATTTTGATGCTACTAAGCGTGCCGAATTGATGTTAAAACTGCATGAAATAACTAAAGAAAACATGGAGCGCATGAATGCTAAATACAAGATTGCTGGTGATAAAGGTAGGAAGGAACTAAAGTTTGAACCTGGAGATTTAGTTTGGCTGCATTTGAGAAAGGAAAGGTTTCCTGAATTGAGAAAATCTAAATTGCTACCTCGGGCTGATGGACCATTTAAAGTGCTAGAGAAAGTCAATGATAATGCATATAAGCTCGATCTGCCTGCGGATTTTGGGGTTAGTCCCACATTTAACATTGCAGATTTGAAGCCATATTTGGGAGAGGAAGATGAGCTTGAGTCGAGGACGACTCAAATGCAAGAAGGGGAGGATGATGAGGACACCAACACCAACGATACATCCACTCCGACACAAGTACCTATTGCTGGTCCTATTACTCGTGCTCGTGCGCATCAACTTAATCATCAGGTGAGTTCAAATCTAAGCTCAGGTGCATCATGTTTAGACCATGGAGACCCGTGTACTCTTGTTTTGCTTAGGAACCAAGGAGGCGGCCGGAAGGGAAACGGATTCGCGCAAGCTGGATTCGGACTGCAGAACAGTACCAACTTGTGACGGACACCACGGTCGCATATGAACTCGGATTGGGGCGTTCAAGTACTTCGTGGAAAGCTTATGAAGTCTTCTTTCAAACGGATCCGGCCTCATAGCCATATCTATTACGAGTCGGCCGCAATCGTTAAATTAATACAGAGTCCTTTTCTGCCCATGGTGCTGCGTCACCCTGTTTTGGTCCAATGGGCCGTGTATCAAGTTGAGTCCATTACGGACGCGTCCTAGGGTTGGAGTACGACCCCAACACCCCTGTTGTCGTCCTCCCACGTACTTATACCCCTTAGCCGCCGCTAAGGATGCTTGGGTTTTGTTTAGATCAAGTTTAGCCTTCGCTACTTGCTTGCAAGCGCGCGTGCTGGATCAGCCGCCCGTCTTCTTGTCTTCGGAACCCCACCATTATTGAGATTGCGTGTGAAACCTTCATTTATATCTAGTAAATTCAGTACTTGTCATACTTGTTCTTGCTAGTTCTTCGATTGCTTGCAGGACGAGTGCCCTAGTGGCCGGGTGCCGCGCTCCACAAGATCGCGACAGCCATTGGAGGGGGTGTATCGGTTGCTAAGGCGCAGCTTGGAAGGTTGTAGTCGGGCCGTGAACGTCGCCTCCATCGACCAATCGAGTTATCCACGCCTCTCATCGAAAGATCGGGAATCAAACCTTAGCGGGTCGCCATTAGATCGGGTGCGTTCACTGCGTAAAATTCCGATACGACTTCGTTGCATGAACTTGTGCATTAATGCACCAATTCGGCCCGTTTTGCACCAAAGTTCATGCAATAACAAAACGGTCTGAAACGCCCGAAAACATGAGTTTGGGGTCCAATGGGGTGGATCGTGAGCGATCGTTGCGGAAAATTCCGACGCCACATCGTTGCACGAACTTGTGCATTAGTGGCACCGGTTCGGCCCAGTTTGCACCCAAGTTCGTGCAGTAAGGAAAAAATCCGAAACGCCCTAAAATATGAGTTTGGGGTCCAATGGGGTGGATCGGGTGAGTTCGCTGCGTAAAATTCCAATATGACTTCGTTGCACGAACTTGTGCATTAATGGCACCAATTCGGATAATTTTGCACCGAAGTTCTTGCAATAACAAAACGGTCTGAAACACCCCAAAACATGAGTTTGGGGTCCAATGGCGTGGATCGTGTGCATTCATTGCGGAAAATTCCGACGCCACGTCGTTGCACGAACTTGTGCATTAGTGGCACCGGTTCGGTCCATTTTGCACCCAAGTTCGTGAAGTTAGGAAACGGTCCGAAACGCCCTAAAACATGAGTTTGGGGTCCAATGGGGTGGATCGGGTGCGTTCGCTGCATAAAATTCCGATACGACTTCGTTGCACGAACTTGTGCATTAATGGCACCAATTCGACCCGTCCTGCACCGAAGTTCGTGCAATAACAAAACGGTCTGAAACGCCCCAAAACATGAGTTTGGGGTCCAATGGCTTGGATCGTGTGCGTTCGTTGCGGAAAATTACGACGCCACGTCGTTGCACGAACTTGTGCATTAGTGGCAACGGCTCGGCCCATTTTGCACCCAAGTTCGTGCAGTAAGGAAACGGTCCGAAACGCCCTAAAACATTAGTTTGGGGTCTAATGGATTGGATCGGGTGCATTCGCTGCGTAAAATTCCGATACGACTTCGTTGCATGAACTTGTGCATTAATGGCACCAATTCGGCCCGTTTTGCACCGAAGTTCATGCAATAACAAAACGGTCTAAAACGCCCCAAAACATGAGTTTGGGGTCCAATGGCGTGGATCGTGAGCGTTCGTTGCGGAAAATTCCGACGCCACGTCGTTGCACGAACTTCTGCATTAGTGGCAGCGGTTCGGCCCATTTTGCACCCAAGTTTGTGCAGTAAGGAATCGGTCCTAAACGCCCTAAAACGTGAGTTTGGGGTCCAGTGGGGTGGATCGGGTGATGAGGACACCAACACCAACGATACATCCACTCCGACACAAGTACCTATTGCTGGTCCTATTACTCGTGCTCGTGCGCATCAACTTAATCATCAGGTGAGTTCAAATCTAAGCTCAGGTGCATCATGTTTAGACCATGGAGACCCGTGCACTCTTGTTTTGCTTAGGAACCAAGGAGGCGGCCGAAAGGGAAACGGATTCGCGCAAGCTGGATTCGGACTGCAGAACAGTACCAACTTGTGACGGACACCACGGTCGCATATGAACTCGGATTGGGGCGTTCAAGTACTTCGTGGAAAGCTTATGAAGTCTTCTTTCAAACGGATCCGGCCTCATAGCCATATCTATTACGAGTCGGCCGCAATCGTTAAATTAATACAGAGTCCTTTTCTGCCCATGGTGCTGCGTCACCCTGTTTTGGTCCAATGGGCCGTGTATCAAGTTGAGTCCATTACGGACGCGTCCTAGGGTTGGAGTACGACCCCAACACCCCTGTGGTCGTCCTCCCACGTACTTATACCCCTTAGCCGCCGCCAAGGATGCTTGGGTTTTGTTTAGATCAAGTTTAGCCTTCGCTACTTGCTTGCAAGCGCGCGTGCTGGATTAGCCGCCCGTCTTCTTGTCTTCGGAACCCCACCATTATTGAGATTGCGTGTGAAACCTTCATTTATATCTAGTAAATTCAGTACTTGTCATACTTGTTCTTGCTAGTTCTTCGATTGCTTGCAGGACGAGTGCCCTAGTGGCCGGGTGCCGCGCTCCACAAGATCGCGACAGCCATTGGAGGGGGTGTATCGGTTGCTAAGGCGCAGCTTGGAAGGCTGTAGTCGGGCCGTGAACGTCGCCTCCATCGACCAATCGAGTTATCCACGCCTCTCATCGAAAGATCGGGAATCAAACCTTAGCGGGTCGCCATTAGTTGGTAATCAGAGCAAGGTTTATCGGTGAGAGACTTCTAATTCTTCGCTGTTTTATTTTTCCTATAGTCCAGAAAAGCCAAAAAAAAATAGTAGATTAGTTTACCTTCAGTCCTATAAACTCGTTTGAGCCTTTGCTAGCACTGCTTAGTTAGGGCTTGTTGAATTTTCGGTTGCATCGGTTGCGTCGAGTTGCTGGTCTTAGTTTTAGTCCTTTAGAGTTTCGAGTTCTTGTCACGTTCTAGTCACAACCGTGCGCTACCATACATACTCCGTGTTGGTGGAATCCGAGTCCATATTCGTGTTCAAGTCCGAGTTAGATTCTGTGTTGATTTGTGACCGAATCGCACGCGGTGCTGTGATTCGAGTAGGGATCGATTTCCTAGTCCCAATTGGTTATTGTGCCGTGTTATAAAATTCCATTGCTTTTCGCACTTGTACTGCATATTTTGTAACGCTCCAGAAAGGCAGAAGTAGTCTCGGCTTACTCAAACCACAACTTTTCACGAATACATATAGCCTCGGCTTACTCCAGAGAGAGAGAGAGAGAGAGAAAAGTTTGTGTGCTGTGTGGCTCTTTTGAAGTCTTTTAGGTTATATAATCAGTTTTGAGGATCCCCTGAATAAAAAAAAAGAAAAAAAAGAGAAAAAAAAGAGAAAAAAAAGAAAAAAAAAAGAAAGAAAAAAAAAGAAAAAAAAAAGAAGAAGAAGAAAAAGAGGGGAAGAAAAGGGGCTGTTCTTTGTGCATCCTTTTTGTTCTTCGGTGGTGTCTCGTGACTTCATTTGTGTCCAGGCTCGCGTCTCTAGCACGGTCTAGGCTAGGACCAGCATAGTACCGCCGTTGAACGATTTTTCAGCTTGCTTTTGTAACTAACGTGGTGCTAGTTCATCCTTGCTTCAGCCCACCTATAGCTCCACATATCCGACTACAGCTTGACAGGTCCTGTTGTTGCGGCACCGATACACTTCATCCCACGGTTGCAGACTTGTTGGTTGCCGTCCCCTCCTGTTGAGCAAGGTAAGAATTGGTAAGAGCTTGTGTAACAGGTTGAGTGTGAGCGCCTTGCAGTAGCTACATCCCATTAGTTGTAGGATCTTATTTCTTCACCTATTTTCGTGTTTCCTTTGTTCATCTAACCATGACAGGATCAGAGGGTGATGGGAGTTTAGGTCACTCTCCTCGTACAAAGGGAATCATACAACATTTTGAAAATAAGATGAGGAGGCATGTAGATGGGCTTGCTGAAGATATGCTGGTGTCAAATGATAAGATTGGGCAGTTGGAGGCCACGCAGCTTGCCACCAACACCAAGCTTACAAGGCTGGAGACGTCGGTCGCTCATATTGACCAAAGCCTTGCTGCTCTTTTGAGGCGTTTTGATGAGATGCATGCCAGAACTGCAAATGGGCATGAGGGAGAAAACAAGAAGGATGAGCGTGTCGAGGATAATTGGGATGATTATGTCGCTGATACTGAACTAGATGACCAAGATGCTCCTAGTCGCCGACGACTGCGAACTAATCGGAGAGGTATGGGTGGACATCGACGACGTGAGGTACATAATAATGATGATGCTTTCAGTAAAATAAAATTTAAGATACCTTCTTTTGATGGAAAATACGATCCTGATGCATACATTACTTGGGAAATTGCTGTTGATCAAAAGTTTGCATGTCATGAATTTCCAGAGAATATACGTGTTAGGGCTGCTACTAGTGAATTTACTGATTTTGCCTCTGTTTGGTGGATAGAACATGCTAAGAAAAATCCTAATAATATTCCACAAACCTGGGATGCCTTGAAACGGGTCATGCGGGCTAGATTTGTTCCTTCTTACTATGCGCGTGATCTGTTACATAGATTGCAACAATTGAGACAGGGTAATAAAAGTGTAGAAGAATACTATCAGGAATTACAAATGGGTGTGTTGCGTTGTAATTTAGTGGAGGATGAGGAACCTGCTATGGCTAGATTTTTAGGAGGTTTGAATCGAGAAATTCAGGACATTCTTGCTTATAAAGATTATACTAACGTAACCCGTTTGTTCCATCTTGCTTGTAAAGCTGAAAGGGAAGTGCTGGGACGACGTGCTAGTACAAGAACTAATATTTCTGCAGGAAAACCTTCATCATGGCAGCCGCGCACATCTACCTCATTGACCGGACGAGCTCCTGCACCTTCTACATTCCCGAGTCGGTCGACAATACCCGCTCCATCCAACGATAAGACACGTGCTCCCCCGACAAATTCAGCAACCACGACTGTCCAGAAACCAGCCACGAGTGCATCTTCGGTTGCCTCCACGGGAAGGACAAGAGATATTCAGTGCCATCGATGCAAGGGCTTTGGCCACGTGCAACGTGACTGCCCTAACAAGCGCGTTTTGGTGGTCAAAGGAGATGGTGGGTATTCCTCTGCTAGTGATTTTGATGAAGATACACTTGCTTTGCTTGCTGCTGACCATGCAGGTACTAAGGAACAACCAGAAGAGCAGATTGGTGCAGAGGATGCAGATCATTATGAGAGCCTCATTGTGCAGCGTGTACTTAGTGCACAAATGGAAAAGGCGGAGCAAAATCAACGGCATACACTATTCCAAACAAAGTGTGTTATTAAAGAGCGTTCATGCCGTTTGATAATTGATGGAGGTAGCTGCAACAACTTGGCTAGCAGCGATATGGTCGAGAAGCTTGCACTTACAACAAAACCGCACCCACATCCATATCACATTCGGTGGCTCAACAATAGTGGTAAGGTCAAGGTAACGAGATTGGTACGAATTAATTTCGCTATTGGTTCATATCATGATGTTGTTGAATGCGATGTTGTGCCTATGGAAGCTTGTCATATTCTGCTAGGTAGACCATGGCAATTTGATACCGATAGCATGCATCATGGTAGATCAAATCAATATTCTCTTATACATCATGATAAGAAAATCGTTTTGCTTCCTATGTCACCTGAATCTATTGTGCGTGATGATGTTGCTAAAGCTAAGAGAACTAAAGCTGAGATCGATAAGAATGCCAAATCTGTTAGTAGCAGGGAAGATGAGATAAGATTGAAAGGACATTGCTTGCTTGCTACTAAGTCTGATATTAATGAATTGATTGCTTCCACTTCTGTTGCCTATGCTTTGGTGTGCAAGAATGCTTTGATTTCAGTTCACGATATGCAGCATTCTTTGCCCCCGGCTGTTGCTAACCTTTTGCAGGACTATTCTGATGTGTTTCCAAGTGAGATACCAGCGGGGCTGCCACCAATACGAGGGATTGAGCACCAAATTGACCTTATTCCTGGTGCATCATTGCCAAACCGTGCGCCATACAGGACAAATCCGGAAGAAACTAAGGAAATTCAGCGACAAGTGCAAGAACTACTCGACAAAGGTTATGTGCGTGAGTCTCTTAGTCCTTGTGCTGTTCCAGTTATTTTAGTGCCTAAAAAGGATGGAACATGGCGTATGTGTGTTGATTGTAGGGCTATTAATAATATTACAATTCGATATCGACACCCTATCCCTCGTTTGGATGATATGCTTGATGAATTGAGTGGTGCTATTGTGTTTTCCAAAGTTGATTTGCGTAGTGGGTACCACCAGATTCGTATGAAATTGGGAGATGAATGGAAAACTGCTTTCAAAACTAAGTTCGGGTTATATGAGTGGTTGGTCATGCCTTTTGGGTTAACTAATGCACCGAGTACTTTCATGAGATTAATGAATGAGGTTCTGCGTGCTTTCATTGGGAAATTTGTTGTTGTCTACTTTGATGATATATTGATTTACAGCAAATCTTTCGATGAACATCTTGATCACTTACGTGCTGTTTTTAATGCTTTACGAGATGCACGTTTATTTGGTAACCTTGAGAAGTGCACCTTTTGCACCGATCGAGTGTCTTTTCTTGGCTATGTCGTGACTCCACAGGGAATCGAGGTTGATCAAGCCAAGGTGGAAGCTATACATGGATGGCCTATACCGAAGACTATCACGCAAGTGCGGAGTTTCCTAGGACTTGCTGGTTTCTATCGTCGTTTTGTGAAGGACTTCAGCACCATTGCCGCGCCTTTGAATGAGCTTACAAAGAAGGGAGTGCCTTTTAGTTGGGGTAAAACACAAGAGAACTCCTTCAACACGCTGAAAGATAAGTTGACACATGCACCTCTCCTCCAACTCCCTGATTTTAATAAAACCTTTGAGCTTGAATGTGATGCTAGTGGCATTGGTTTGGGTGGTGTTTTGTTACAAGAAGGCAAACCTATTGCTTATTTCAGTGAAAAATTGAGCGGGCCTGTTCTGAATTATTCTACTTATGATAAGGAATTGTATGCTCTTGTTCGCACATTAGAAACATGGCAGCATTATCTATGGCCCAAAGAGTTTGTTATTCATTCAGATCATGAATCTTTAAAACATATTCGTAGTCAAGGAAAATTGAACCGTAGACATGCTAAGTGGGTTGAATTTATTGAATCTTTTCCTTATATTATTAAGCACAAGAAAGGGAAAGAGAATATAATTGCTGACGCATTGTCTAGGAGATACACCTTGTTGAACCAACTTGATTACAAAATATTTGGATTGGAAACGATTAAAGATCAATATGTTAATGATGCTGATTTTAAAGATGTGTTGCTGCATTGTAAAGAGGGGAAGGGATGGAACAAATTCATCGTTAGTGATGGGTTTGTCTTTAGAGCTAACAAGCTATGCATTCCAGCTAGCTCCGTTCGCTTGTTATTGTTGCAGGAAGCGCATCGAGGTGGCTTAATGGGGCATTTTGGAGCAAAGAAAACGGAAGATATACTTGCTGGTCATTTCTTTTGGCCAAAGATGAGAAGAGATGTGGAGAGATTTGTTGCTCGCTGCACGACATGTCAAAAGGCTAAATCACGATTGAATCCACATGGTTTGTATTTGCCTCTACCTGTTCCTAGTGCTCCTTGGGAAGATATTTCTATGGATTTTGTGTTAGGATTGCCTAGGACTAGGAAGGGACGTGATAGTGTGTTTGTGGTTGTTGATAGATTTTCTAAGATGGCCCATTTCATACCATGTCATAAAACTGATGATGCTTCTCACATTGCTGATTTGTTCTTTCGGGAAATTATTCGTTTGCATGGTGTGCCCAACACAATTGTTTCTGATCGTGATGCTAAATTTCTTAGTTATTTTTGGAAGACTTTATGGGCTAAATTGGGAACTAAATTGTTGTTTTCTACTACATGTCATCCGCAAACTGATGGTCAAACTGAAGTGGTTAATAGGACTTTGTCTACTATGTTAAGGGCTGTTTTAAAGAAGAACATTAAGATGTGGGAAGATTGTTTGCCTCATATTGAATTCGCTTATAATCGATCGCTGCATTCTACTACAAAGATGTGCCCATTTCAGATTGTATATGGTTTCTTGCCTCGTGCTCCTATTGATTTAATGCCTTTGCCATTTTCTGAAAAAATGAATTTTGATGCTACTAAGCGTGCCGAATTGATGTTAAAACTGCATGAAACAACTAAAGAAAACATAGAGCGCATGAATGCTAAATACAAGATTGCTGGTGATAAAGGTAGGAAGGAACTAAAGTTTGAACCTGGAGATTTAGTTTGGCTGCATTTGAGAAAGGAAAGGTTTCCTGAATTGAGAAAATCTAAATTGCTACCTCGGGCTGATGGACCATTTAAAGTGCTAGAGAAAGTCAATGATAATGCATATAAGCTCGATCTGCCTGCGGATTTTGGGGTTAGTCCCACATTTAACATTGCAGATTTGAAGCCATATTTGGGAGAGGAAGATGAGCTTGAGTCGAGGACGACTCAAATGCAAGAAGGGGAGGATGATGAGGACACCAACACCAACGATACATCCACTCCGACACAAGTACCTATTGCTGGTCCTATTACTCGTGCTCGTGCGCATCAACTTAATCATCAGGTGAGTTCAAATCTAAGCTCAGGTGCATCATGTTTAGACCATGGAGACCCGTGCACTCTTGTTTTGCTTAGGAACCAAGGAGGCGGCCGAAAGGGAAACGGATTCGCGCAAGCTGGATTCGGACTGCAGAACAGTACCAACTTGTGACGGACACCACGGTCGCATATGAACTCGGATTGGGGCGTTCAAGTACTTCGTGGAAAGCTTATGAAGTCTTCTTTCAAACGGATCCGGCCTCATAGCCATATCTATTACGAGTCGGCCGCAATCGTTAAATTAATACAGAGTCCTTTTCTGCCCATGGTGCTGCGTCACCCTGTTTTGGTCCAATGGGCCGTGTATCAAGTTGAGTCCATTACGGACGCGTCCTAGGGTTGGAGTACGACCCCAACACCCCTGTGGTCGTCCTCCCACGTACTTATACCCCTTAGCCGCCGCCAAGGATGCTTGGGTTTTGTTTAGATCAAGTTTAGCCTTCGCTACTTGCTTGCAAGCGCGCGTGCTGGATTAGCCGCCCGTCTTCTTGTCTTCGGAACCCCACCATTATTGAGATTGCGTGTGAAACCTTCATTTATATCTAGTAAATTCAGTACTTGTCATACTTGTTCTTGCTAGTTCTTCGATTGCTTGCAGGACGAGTGCCCTAGTGGCCGGGTGCCGCGCTCCACAAGATCGCGACAGCCATTGGAGGGGGTGTATCGGTTGCTAAGGCGCAGCTTGGAAGGCTGTAGTCGGGCCGTGAACGTCGCCTCCATCGACCAATCGAGTTATCCACGCCTCTCATCGAAAGATCGGGAATCAAACCTTAGCGGGTCGCCATTATCGGGTGCGTTCGCTGCGTAAAATTCCCATACAACTTCGTTGCACGAACTTGTGCATTAATGGCACCAATTCGGCCCGTCCTGCACCGAAGTTCGTGCAATAAGAAAACGGTCTGAAATGCCCCAAAACATGAGTTTGGGGTCCAATGGGGTGGATCGGGTGCGTTCGCTGCGTAAAATTCCGATACGACTCTGTTGCACGAGCTTGTGCATTAATGGCACCAATTCGGCCCGTCCTGCACCGAAGTTCGTGCAATAAAAAAATGGTCTAAAACAGCCCAAAACATGAGTTTGGGGTCCAATAGCCTGGATCGTGTGCGTTCGTTGTGGAAAATTCCAACGCCACGCCGTTGCACGAAGTTGCGCATTAATGGCACCGGTTCGGTCCAGTTTGCACCCAAGTTCGTGCAGTAAGGAAAAAATCCGAAACGCCCTAAAACATGAATTTGGGGTCCAATGGGGTGGATCGGGTGCGTTCGCTGCGTAAAATTCCAATTCGACTTCGTTGCACGAACTTGTGCATTAATGGCACCAATTCAGCCCGTCCTGCACCGAAGTTCGTGCAATAACCAAACGGTCTGAAACGCCCCAAAACATGAGTTTGGGGTCCAATGGCATGGATCGTGTGCGTTCGTTGCGGAAAATTCCGACGCCACGTCGTTGCACGAACTTGTGCATTAGTGGCAACGGCTCGGCCCATTTTGCACCCAAGTTCGTGCAGTAAGGAAACGGTCCGAAACGCCCTAAAATATGAGTTTGGGGTCCAATGGGGTGGATCGGGTGCGTTCGCTGCGTAAAATTCCGACACGACTTCGTTGCATGAACTTGTGCAGTAATGGCACCAATTCAGCCCGTCCTGCACCGAAGTTCGTGCAATAACAAAACGGTCTGAAACGCCCCAAAACATAAGTTTGGGGTCCAATGGCATGGATAGTGTGCGTTCGTTGCGGAAAATTCCGACGCCACGTCGTTGCACGAATTTGTGCATTAGTGGCACCGGCTCGGCCCATTTTGCACCCAAGTTCTTGCAGTAAGGAAATGGTCCGAAACGCCCTAAAACATGAGTTTGGGGTCCAATGGGGTGGATCAGGTGCGTTCGCTGCGTAAAATTCCGATACGACTTCGTTGCACGAACTTGTGCATTAATGGCACCAATTCGGCCCGTCCTGCACCGAAGTTCGTGCAATAACAAAACGGTCTGAAACGCCCCAAAACATGAGTTTGGGGTCCAATGGCTTGGATTGTGTGCGTTCGTTGCGGAAAATTCCGATGCCACGCCGTTGCACGAAGTTGCGCATTAATGGCACCGGTTCGGTCCAGTTTGCACCCAAGTTTGTGCAGTAAGGAAAAAATCCGAAACGCCCTAAAACATGAATTTGGGGTCCAATGGGGTGGATCGGGTGCGTTCGCAGCCTAAAATTCCAATTCGACTTTGTTGCACGAACTTGTGCATTAATGGCACCAATTCAGCCCGTCCTGCACCGAAGTTCGTGCAATAACAAAACGGTCTGAAACGCCCCAAAACATGAGTTTGGGGTCCAATGGCATGGATCGTGTGCGTTCGTTGCGGAAAATTCCGACGCCACGTCGTTGCACGAACTTGTGCATTAGTGGCAACGGCTCGGCCTATTTTGCACCCAAGTTTGTGCAGTAAGGAAACGGTCCGAAACGCCCTAAAACATGAGTTTCGGGTCCAATGGGGTGGATCGGGTGCGTTCGC
Source organism: Panicum miliaceum (assembly GCA_032594955.1). Taxonomy (NCBI): domain Eukaryota; kingdom Viridiplantae; phylum Streptophyta; class Magnoliopsida; order Poales; family Poaceae; genus Panicum; species Panicum miliaceum. The sequence continues at coordinate 25,542,320 of CM064066.1, read as the reverse complement.
TGCGTAAAATTCCGATACGACTCTGTTGCACGAGCTTGTGCATTAATGGCACCAATTCGGCCCGTCCTGCACCGAAGTTCGTGCAATAACAAAATGGTCTGAAACGGCCCAAAACATGAGTTTGGGGTCCAATGGCCTGGATCGTGTGTGTTCGTTGTGGAAAATTCCAATGCCACGCCGTTGCACGAAGTTGCGCATTAATGGCACCGGTTCGGTCCAGTTTGCACCCAAGTTTGTGCAGTAAGGAAAAAATCCGAAACGCCCTAAAACATGAATTTGGGGTCCAATGGGGTGGATCGGGTGCGTTCGCAGCCTAAAATTCCAATTCGACTTTGTTGCACGAACTTGTGCATTAATGGCACCAATTCAGCCCGTCCTGCACCGAAGTTCGTGCAATAACAAAACGGTCTGAAACGCCCCAAAACATGAGTTTGGGGTCCAATGGCATGGATCGTGTGCGTTCGTTGCGGAAAATTCCGACGCCACGTCGTTGCACGAACTTGTGCATTAGTGGCAACGGCTCGGCCTATTTTGCACCCAAGTTCGTGCAGTAAGGAAACGGTCCGAAACGCCCTAAAACATGAGTTTCGGGTCCAATGGGGTGGATCGGGTGCGTTCGCTGCGTAAAATTCCGATACGACTCTGTTGCACGAGCTTGTGCATTAATGGCACCAATTCGGCCCGTCCTGCACCGAAGTTCGTGCAATAACAAAATGGTCTGAAACGGCCCAAAACATGAGTTTGGGGTCCAATGGCCTGGATCGTGTGTGTTCGTTGTGGAAAATTCCAATGCCACGCCGTTGCACGAAGTTGCGCATTAATGGCACCGGTTCGGTCCAGTTTGCACCCAAGTTTGTGCAGTAAGGAAAAAATCCGAAACGCCCTAAAACATGAATTTGGGGTCCAATGGGGTGGATCGGGTGCGTTCGCAGCCTAAAATTCCAATTCGACTTTGTTGCACGAACTTGTGCATTAATGGCACCAATTCAGCCCGTCCTGCACCGAAGTTCGTGCAATAACAAAACGGTCTGAAACGCCCCAAAACATGAGTTTGGGGTCCAATGGCATGGATCGTGTGCGTTCGTTGCGGAAAATTCCGACGCCACGTCGTTGCACGAACTTGTGCATTAGTGGCAACGGCTCGGCCTATTTTGCACCCAAGTTCGTGCAGTAAGGAAACGGTCCGAAACGCCCTAAAATATGAGTTTGGGGTCCAATGGGGTGGATCGGGTGCGTTCGCTGCGTAAAATTCCGACACGACTTCGTTGCATGAACTTGTGCACTAATGGCACCAATTCGGCCCGTTTTGCACCGAAGTTCGTGCAATAACAAAACGGTCTGAAACGCCCCAAAACATGAGTTTGGGGTCCAATGGCGTGGATCGTGAGCGATCGTTGCGGAAAATTCCGACGCCACATCGTTGCACGAACTTGTGCATTAGTGGCACCGGTTCGGCCCATTTTGCACCCAAGTTTGTGCAGTAAGGAAACGGTCCGAAACGCCCTAAAACATGAGTTTGGGGTCCAGTGGGGTGGATCGGGTGCGTTCGCTGCGTAAAATTCCGATACGACTTCGCTGCATGAACTTGTGCATTAATGGCACCAATTCAGCCCGTCCTGCACCGATGTTCGTGCAATAACAAAACGGTCTGAAACGCCCCAAAACATGAGTTTGGGGTCCAATGGCATGGATCGTGTGCGTTCGTTGCGGAAAATTCCGACGCCACGTCGTTGCACGAACTTGTGCATTAGTGGCAACGGCTCGGCCCATTTTGCACCCAAGTTCGTGCAGTAAGGAAACGGTCCGAAACGCCCTAAAACATGAGTTTCGGGTCCAATGGGGTGGATCGGGTGCGTTCGCTGCGTAAAATTCCGATACGACATCGTTGCATGAACTTGTGCATTAATGGCACCAATTTGGCCCGTTTTGCACCGAAGTTCGTGCAATAACAAAACGGTCTGAAACGCCCCAAAACATGAGTTTGGGGTCCAATGGCGTGGATCGTGAGCGTTCTTTGCGGAAAATTCCGACGCCACATCGTTGCACGAACTTGTGCATTAGTGGCACCGGTTCGGCCTATTTTGCACCCAAGTTCGTCCAGTAAGGAAACGGTCCGAAACGCCCTAAAACATGAGTTTGGGGTCCAATGGGGTGGATCGGGTGCGTTCGCTGCGTAAAATTCCGATACGACTCTGTTGCACGAGCTTGTGCATTAATGGCACCAATTCGGCCCGTCCTGCACCGAAGTTCGTGCAATAACAAAATGATCTGAAACAGCCCAAAACATGAGTTTGGGGTCCAATGGCGTGGATCGTGTGCGTTCGTTGTGGAAAATTCCAACGCCACGCCGTTGTACGAACTTGCGCAATAATGGCACCGGTTCGGTCCAGTTTGCACCCAAGTTCGTGCAGTAAGGAAAAAATCCGAAACGCCCTAAAACATGAGTTTGGGGTCCAATGGGGTGGATCGGGTGCGTTCGCTGCCTAAAATTCCGATTCGACTTCGTTGCAAGAACTTGTGCATTAATGGCACCAATTCAACCCGTCCTGCACCGAAGTTCGTGCAATAACAAAACGGTCTGAAACGCCCCAAAACATGAGTTTGGGGTCAAATGGCATGGATAGTGTGCGTTCGTTGCGGAAAATTCCGACGCCACGTCGTTGCACGAATTTGTGCATTAGTGGCACCGGCTCGGCCCATTTTGCACCAAAGTTCTTGCAGTAAGGAAACGGTCCGAAACGCCCTAAAACATGAGTTTGGGGTCCAATGGGGTGGATCGGGTGCGTTCGCTGCGTAAAATTCCGATACGACTTCGTTGCACGAACTTGTGCATTAATGGCACCAATTCGGCCCGTCCTGCACCGAAGTTCGTGCAATAACAAAACGGTCTGAAACGCCCCAAAACATGAGTTTGGGGTCCAATGGCTTGGATTGTGTGCGTTCGTTGCGGAAAATTCCGACGCAACGTCGTTGCACGAACTTGTGCATTAGTGGGAACGGCTCGGCCCATTTTGCACCCAAGTTCGTGAAGTAAGAAAACGGTCGGAAACGCCCTAAAACATGAGTTTGGGGTCTAATGGGGTGGATCGGGTGCGTTCGCTGCGTAAAATTCCAATACGACTTTGTTGCATGAACTTGTGCATTAATAGCACCAATTCGGCCCGTCCTGCACCGAAGTTCGTGCAATAACAAAACGGTCTGAAACGCCCCAAAACATGAGTTTGGGGTCCAATGGCGTGGATCGTGAGCGTTCGTTGCGGAAAATTCCGACGCCACGTCGTTGCACGAACTTTTGCATTAGTGGCACCGGTTCGGCCCATTTTGCACCCAAGTTTGTTGATGTGGACATCACCAGAATGGATACACCCACATGTAATAAACACACATGGAAGGTATGGAGGACCAAAGAAGTTGATTGGGGACCAAGCCTAAGTCTTCCCAATGTTCTCCATCAGGCCACCACGTCACTTTTGGTGCAAGGAAAGAAAGAGTCCATGTCCAACACGTTTTGGAGGCTGGATTCGGACTGCAGAACAGCACCAACTTGTGACGGACACCACGGTCGCATACGGACTCGGATAGGGACGTTCAAGTACTTTGTGGAAAGCTTATGAAGTCTAGTTTCATATGGATCCGGACTCAAGTCCATATCTCTCGTGATTCGTCCGCAATGACCAAAATACTACCGACTGGTTTTCTGTCTAAAGGTGCTGCGACATCTTAATTTGGCCCGATGGGCTTTGTATCAAGTCGGGTCCATTAGGGACGCGTCCTAGGGTTGGAGTGCGACTCAAACACCCTCTTGGTCGTCCTCCTAGGTATTAATAAGGGTTAGAGCCGCCATGAACAGATTGGGGGTTTTTGTTTTGTTGAAAGTTTAGCCATTGCTACTTCCTTGTAGACGCGTGTGTCGACTAGACCATCCGTTCTACTCGATTCGGAACCCCACCTTGTTGATTCCAGATTGGTTATTATCTCCATATTTGCAATTGAGTTGCTTGTTCTACTTGTTCTTGCTGGTTCTTCGATTGCTTGCAGGACAGGTGCCCTAGTGGCCGGGTGTCGCGCTCCACAAGATCGCGGCAGCCATTGGAGGTGGTGTATCGGTTGCTAAGGCGCAGCGTCCTTGGAAGGCTGTAGTCGGGCCGTGAACGTCGCCTCCATCTCAAATCGAGTTATCCCCCGCCTCTCATCGAAAGATCGGGACAAAACCCTAGCGGGTTCACATCAGTTGGTAATCAGAGCAAGGTTTATCGGTGAGAGACTTATCTTTGCTATTTTTTTTCCTATAGTCCAGAAAAACCAAAAAAAAAGGTAGATTAGTTTGCCGGCAATCCTATAAACCCTTTGAGCCTTTGCTGGTACTACTTAGTTAGGGCTTGTTGAGTTTTCGGTTGCATCGGTTGCGTCGTGTTGCTGGTCTTAGTTTAGTCCTTTAGAGTTTCGAGTTCTTGTCACCTCTTTTTGTCTCGGAGTTTCAATTCATCAGTGGAAGAAAACTTTCATTGTTTCTGTGTCCGATCTCCGATTTGCGAGTTTTAGTACAATCTGGAAAGCGTAACTCGTGATCTTTCCAACGAATCTGACCTGGGTCACAAACTCCATCTAAGTGCTCCAGAATCGACTTGGAGATTTGTGCGTCTGGCTGCGTGAAACAAGTTTCGTCAATCTGAGTTGGTAGCAGCTATATGCAGTAATCCTGTTGCGTTGTTTGTCAAACAAAGGATTTTAGTCCTCTACAAAAAAAAGAAGAAGAAGAAAAGAAAACAAAGTGAAAAAAACAGAAAAGAAAAGAAAAGAAACGAAAAAGAAGAAAGGGGCTGATCCATCTTTTGTGTTCCTGCTGTTTCGGTTGGTGCTTTGTGACTTCATTTGTGTCCAGACTCGCGCCTCTAGTACGGTCTATGCTAGGACCAGCACAGTACCACCGTTGAACAATTATTCAGCTTGCTTTTCTGACTAACGTGGTGCTAGTATTTTCCCTTGATCAGCCCACCTACAGCTCCACATACTCGACTATAGCTTGACAGTTTTCTGTTGCTAAGGCACCGATACACTTCTTTCAAGGTGCTTGACTTGTTGGTTGCCGACTCATCCTGTTTTGCTTGGTAAGAACTGGTAAGAGCTCGTATTAAACAAGTTGAGTTTGAGAGAATTACAACCAACATATTCTAGTAGTTGACAGGAGGATACATATTATTTTTGTGTTCTTGTTTTCTACTGATCATGGCAGGTGATACAGTGATTTTTGAGCGGAGCAAACAACAACAAAATATTCTGGACATTATTCAATGCTTGCCTTTATATCCTGGTGAGTTTGATCCTAAAGCTTACATTGATTGGGAGCTAAAAGTAGATAATGAATTTGATGAGCATGACCTGTCGGAGAAACAAATGATTTATATTGCCTCTAATATTTTAACAGAAAATGCTTTGCTAGAATGGAAATATATTTGTAGGCATAACATTATTCCGCAAACTTGGAAAGAATTCAAAATACATTTTAGAGATGCCTATATTCCTGCATATTATGTTGATCATTTGCTTACCAAACTAGAGAAATTAAAACAGGGTAGTAGGACTGTGAAACAATACTACCATGATTTTAAAATTTGTATCATGTTTGGTGGATTGGATGAATGCATGGAAGATGTTATGAATAGGTTCATGAGAGGGATCAATTCTGAAATTCGAAACTTGTTAATTGGCAAGTCCTATTGCTATATCGGTCAATTGTTTTGTCTTGCTCTCCATGCTGAAAAAGAAATTCTTTCATTTGTGAATACTTGCAAGAATGATGTGACTCATAGTGTCCAAACTTTGTCCACTCTACATGCTAACAAAGAGCAACGAATAGTGGAACCTGCTGCTGATTCAACTTTTTTACAAGATAAATTACTTGTTGTTTCTTATGATAAAGAGGACTTGTGTGCTAATACTTCTTTTACTCATATACCAGAATTAATGAATAAGTGTGATATTTTTGGTTTGGAACCATACGAATGTGCTGTAGATAATCCTTCTCATCCTATTACTTGTGTACAAGATGAACTGAAATTGTTGTCTTCTTTAAATACTTTGGGTTATATTGAATTTAATATTCTGTGTAATCTAAATTGTCTAAAAGAGAAGGTTCAATTAGATTCTAATTTGCCAAGTTTAAATCATTGTTCGCTTCATGCAATTGGAAAAAATGACATCAAAGGAGAATATTTGGTGCATAAAGTGTATATCTGTTCTAATCTGAAATATCCTTTTGGGCTACAATACCATGAGCAAATAGGGGGCTGCATTAACACTAATAATATCTTGCAAAGTTTTTCTAGTTTTTCTCTTATGCAACAGGATCAGCCTGAAGAACGGGAGCATTGTTTGTTGTGCCCATGCAGCATAGTCGTCGCTCCATGTTCCAAGAACAAAGCAAGCACCTTTGAATGCCGTTGGAGCAAGTCGAGGACGACTTGCAGCCAAGAAGGGGAGAATGATGTGGACATCACCAGAATGGATACACCCACATGTAATAAACACACATGGAAGGTATGGAGGACCAAAGAAGTTGATTAGGGACCAAGCCTAAGTCTTCTCAATGTTCTCCATCAGGCCACCACGTCACTTTTGGTGCAAGGAAAGAAAGAGTCCATGTCCAACACGTTTTGGAGGCTGGATTCGGACTGCAGAACAGCACCAACTTGTGACGGACACCACGGTCGCATACGGACTCGGATAGGGACGTTCAAGTACTTTGTGGAAAGCTTATGAAGTCTAGTTTCATATGGATCCGGACTCAAGTCCATATCTCTCGTGATTCGTCCGCAATGACCAAAATACTACCGACTGGTTTTCTGTCTAAAGGTGCTGCGACATCTTAATTTGGCCCGATGGGCTTTGTATCAAGTCGGGTCCATTAGGGACGCGTCCTAGGGTTGGAGTGCGACTCAAACACCCTCTTGGTCGTCCTCCTAGGTATTAATAAGGGTTAGAGCCGCCATGAACAGATTGGGGGTTTTTGTTTTGTTGAAAGTTTAGCCATTGCTACTTCCTTGTAGACGCGTGTGTCGACTAGACCATCCGTTCTACTCGATTCGGAACCCCACCTTGTTGATTCCAGATTGGTTATTATCTCCATATTTGCAATTGAGTTGCTTGTTCTACTTGTTCTTGCTGGTTCTTCGATTGCTTGCAGGACAGGTGCCCTAGTGGCCGGGTGTCGCGCTCCACAAGATCGCGGCAGCCATTGGAGGTGGTGTATCGGTTGCTAAGGCGCAGCGTCCTTGGAAGGCTGTAGTCGGGCCGTGAACGTCGCCTCCATCTCAAATCGAGTTATCCCCCGCCTCTCATCGAAAGATCGGGACAAAACCCTAGCGGGTTCCATCATTTGTGCAGTGAGGAAACGGTCCTAAACTCCCTAAAACATGAGTTTGGGGACCAGTGGGGTGGATCGGGTGCGTTCACTGCGTAAAATTCCGATACGACTTCGTTGCATGAACTTGTGCATTAATGCACCAATTCGGCCCGTTTTGCACCAAAGTTCATGCAATAACAAAACGGTCTGAAACGCCCGAAAACATGAGTTTGGGGTCCAATGGGGTGGATCGTGAGCGATCGTTGCGGAAAATTCCGACGCCACATCGTTGCACGAACTTGTGCATTAGTGGCACCGGTTCGGCCCAGTTTCCACCCAAGTTCGTGCAGTAAGAAAAAAATCCGAAACGCCCTAAAATATGAGTTTGGGGTCCAATGGGGTGGATCGGGTCCGTTCGCTGCGTAAAATTCCAATATGACTTCATTGCACGAACTTGTGCATTAATGGCACCAATTCGGACAATTTTGCACCGAAGTTCTTGCAATAACAAAACAGTCTGAAACACCCCAAAACATGAGTTTGGGGTCCAATGGCGTGGATCGTGTGCGTTCATTGCGGAAAATTCCGACGCCACGTCGTTGCACGAACTTGTGCATTAGTGGCACCGGTTCGGTCCATTTTGCACCGAAGTTCGTGAAGTTAGGAAACGGTCCGAAACGCCCTAAAACATGAGTTTGGGGTCCAATGGGGTGGATCGGGTGCGTTCGCTGCATAAAATTCCGATACGACTTCGTTGCACGAACTTGTGCATTAATGGCACCAATTCGGCCCGTCCTGCACCGAAGTTCGTGCAATAACAAAACGGTCTGAAACGCCCCAAAACATGAGTTTGGGGTCCAATGGCTTGGATCGTGTGCGTTCGTTGCGGAAAATTCCGACGCCACGTCGTTGCACGAACTTGTGCATTAGTGGCACCGGTTCGGCCCATTTTGCACCCAAGTTTGTGCAGTAAGGAATGGGTCCTAAACGCCCTAAAACGTGAGTTTGGGGTCCAGTGGGGTGGATCGGGTGCGTTCGCTGCGTAAAATTCCGATACGACTTCGTTGCACGAACTTGTGCATTAATGGCACCAATTCGGCCCGTCCTGCACCGAAGTTCGTGCAATAAGAAAACGGTCTGAAATGCCCCAAAACATGAGTTTGGGGTCCAATGGCGTGGATCGTGTGCGTTCGTTGTGGGAAATTCCGACGGCAGGCCGTTGCACGAACTTGGGTATTACTGGCACCGGTTCGGCTCAATTTGCACCCAAGTTCGTGCAGTAAGGAAATGGTTCGAAACGCCCTAAAACATTAGTTTGGGGTCAAATGGGGTGGATCGGGTGCGTTCGCTGCGTAAAATTTCGATACGACTCTGTTGCACGAGCTTGTGCATTAATGGCACCAATTCGGCCCGTCCTGCACCGAAGTTCGTGCAATAACAAAATGGTCTGAAACGGCCCAAAACATGAGTTTGGGGTCCAATGGCGTGGATCGTGTGCGTTTGTTGTGGAAAATTCCAACGCCACGCCGTTGCACGAACTTGCGCATTAATAGCACCGGTTCGGTCCAGTTTGCACCCAAGTTCGTGCAGTAAGGAAAAAATCCGAAACGCCCTAAAACATGAATTTGGGGTCCAATGGTGTGGATCGGGTGCGTTCGCTGCCTAAAATTCCAATTCGACTTCGTTGCACGAACTTGTGCATTAATGGCACCAATTCAGCCCGTCCTGCACCGAAGTTCGTGCAATAACAAAACGGTCTGAAACGCCCCAAAACATGAGTTTGGGGTCCAATGGCATGGATCGTGTGCGTTCGTTGCGGAAAATTCCGACGCCACGTCGTTGCACGAACTTGTGCATTAGTGGCAACGGCTCGGCCCATTTTGCACCCAAGTTCGTGCAGTAAGGAAACGGTCCGAAACGCCCTAAAACATGAGTTTCGGGTCCAATGGGGTGGATCGGGTGCGTTCGCTGCGTAAAATTCCGATACGACATCGTTGCATGAACTTGTGCATTAATGGCACCAATTTGGCCCGTTTTGCACCGAAGTTCGTGCAATAACAAAACGGTCTGAAACGCCCCAAAACATGAGTTTGGGGTCCAATGGCGTGGATCGTGTGCGTTCGTTGCGGAAAATTCCGACGCCACATCGTTGCACGAACTTGTGCATTAGTGGCACCGGCTCGGCCCATTTTGCACCCAAGTTCGTGCAGTAAGGAAACGGTCCGAAACGCCCTAAAACATGAGTTTCGGGTCCAATGGGGTGGATCGGGTGCGTTCGCTGCGTAAAATTCCGATACGACATCGTTGCATGAACTTGTGCATTAATGGCACCAATTTGGCCCGTTTTGCACCGAAGTTCGTGCAATAACAAAACGGTCTGAAACGCCCCAAAACATGAGTTTGGGGTCCAATGGCGTGGATCGTGAGCGTTCGTTGCGGAAAATTCCGACGCCACATCGTTGCACGAACTTGTGCATTAGTGGCACCGGTTCGGCCTATTTTGCACCCAAGTTTGTGCAGTAAGGAAACGGTCCGAAACGCCCTAAAACATGAGTTTGGGGTCCAGTGGGGTGGATCGGGTGCATTCGCTGCGTAAAATTCCGATACGACTTTGTTGCACGAACTTGTGCATTGATGGCACCAATTCGGCCCGTCCTCCGAAGTTCGTGCAATAAGAAAACGGTCTGAAATGCCCCAAAACATGAGTTTGGGGTCCAATGGCGCGAATCGTGTGCGTTCGTTGTGGAAAATTCCGACGGCACGCCGTTGCACGAACCTGGGCATTAATGGCACCGGTTCGGCTCAATTTGCACCCAAGTTCGTGCAGTAAGGAAACGGTCCGAAACGCCCTAAAACATGAGTTTGGGGTCCAATGGGGTGGATCGGGTGCGTTCGCTGCGTAAAATTCCGATACGACTCTGTTGCACGAGCTTGTGCATTAATGGCACCAATTCGGCCCGTCCTGCACCGAAGTTCGTGCAATAACAAAATGGTCTGAAACAGCCCAAAACATGAGTTTGGGGTCCAATGGCGTGGATCGTGTGCGTTCGTTGTGGAAAATTCCAACACCACGCCGTTTGTACGAACTTGTGCAATAATGGCACCCGGTTCGGTCCAGTTTGCACCCAAGTTTGTGCAGTAAGGAAAAAATCCGAAACGCCCTAAAACATGAGTTTGGGGTCCAATGGGGTGGATCGGGTGCGTTCGCTGCCTAAAATTCCGATTCGACTTCGTTGCACGAACTTGTGCATTAATGGCACCACCAATTCAACCCCGTCCTGCACCGAAGTTCGTGCAATAACAAAACGGTCTGAAACGCCCCAAAACATGAGTTTGGGGTCCAATGGCATGGATAGTGTGCGTTCATTGCGGAAAATTCCGACGCCACGTCGTTGCACGAATTTGTGCATTAGTGGCACCAGCTCGGCCCATTTTGCACCAAAGTTCTTGCAGTAAGGAAACGGTCCGAAACGCCTAAAACATGAGTTTGGGGTCCAATGGGGTGGATCGGGTGCGTTCGCTGCGTAAAATTCCTATACGACCTTCGTTTGCACGAACTTGTGCATTAATGGCACCAATTCGGCCCTCCTGCACCGAAGTTCGTGCAATAACAAAACGGTCTGAAACGCCCCAAAACATGAGTTTGGGGTCCAATGGCTTGGATTGTGTGCGTTCGTTGCGGAAAAATTCCGACGCAACGTCGTTGCACGAACTTGTGCATTAGTGGGAACGGCTCGGCCCATTTTGCACCCAAGTTCATGAAGTAAGGAAACGGTCGGAAATGCCCTAAAACATGAGTTTGGGGTCTAATGGGGTGGATCGGGTGCGTTCGCTGCGTAAAATTCCGATACGACTTCGTTGCACGAACTTGTGCATTAATGGCACCAATTCGGCCCTCCTGCACCGAAGTTCGTGCAATAACAAAACGGTCTGAAACGCCCCAAAATACGAGTTTGGGATCCAATGGCTTGGATTGTGTGCGTTCGTTGCGGAAAATTCCGACGCAACGTCGTTGCACGAACTTGTGCATTAGTGGGAACGGCTCGGCCCATTTTGCACCCAAGTTCGTGAAGTAAGGAACGGTCGGAAACGCCCTAAAACATGAGTTTGGGGTCTAATGGGGTGGATCGGGTGCGTTCGCTGCGTAAAATTCCGATACGACTTTGTTGCACGAACTTGTGCATTAATAGCACCAATTCGGCCCGTCCTGCACCGAAGTTCGTGCAATAACAAAACGGTCTGAAACGCCCCCAAAACATGAGTTTGGGGTCCAATGGCGTGGATCATGAGCGTTCGTTGCGGAAAATTCCGACGCCACGTCGTTGCACGAACTTTTGCATTAGTGGCACCGGTTCGGCCCATTTTGCACCCAAGTTTGCGCAGTGAGGAAACGGCCCTAAACTCCCTAAAACATGAGTTTGGGGACCAGTGGGGTGGATCGGGTGCGTTCACTGCGTAAAATTCCGATACGACTTCGTTGCATGAACTTGTGCATTAATGCACCAATTCGGCCCGTCCTGCACCGAAGTTCATGCAATAACAAAAGGGTCTGAAACAGCCCAAAACATGAGTTTTGGGGTCCAATGGCGTGGATCGTGTGCGTTCGTTGTGGAAAATTCGAACGCCACGCCGTTGTACGAACTTGCGCAATAATGGCACCGGTACGGTCCAGTTTGCACCCCAAGTTCGTGCAGTAAGGAAAAATCCGAAACGACCTAAAACATGAGTTTGGGTCCAATGGGGTGGATCGGGTGTGTTCGCTGCCTAAAATTCCGATTCAACTTCGTTGCACGAACTTGTGCATTAATGGCACCCAATTCAACCCGTCTTGCACCGAAGTTCGTGCAATAACAAAACGGTCTGAAACGCCCCAAAACATGAGTTTGGGGTCCAATGGCATGGATAGTGTGCGTTCGTTGCGGAAAATTCCGACGCCACGTCGTTGCACAAATTTGTGCATTAGTGGCACCGGCTCGGCCCATTTTGCACCCAAGTTCTTGCAGTAAGGAAACGGTCTGAAACGCCCCTAAAACATGAGTTTGGGGTCCAATGGGGTGGATCGGGTGCGTTCGCTGCGTAAAATTCGATACGACTTCGTTGCACGAACTTGTGCATTAATGGCACCAATTCGGCCCGTCCTGCACCGAAGTTCGTGCAATAACAAAACGGTCTGAAACGCCCCAAAACATGAGTTTGGGGTCCAATGGCGTGGATCGTGAGCGTTCGTTGCGGAAAATTCCGACGCCACGTCGTTGCACGAACTTTTGCATTAGTGGCACCGGTTCGGCCCATTTTGCACCCAAGTTTGCGCAGTGAGGAAACGGCCCTAAACTCCCTAAAACATGAGTTTGGGGACCAGTGGGGTGGATCGGGTGCGTTCACTGCGTAAAATTCCGATACGACTTCGTTGCATGAACTTGTGCATTAATGCACCAATTCGGCCCGTTTTGCACCGAAGTTCATGCAATAACAAAACGGTCTGAAACGCCCGAAAACATGAGTTTGGGGTCCAATGGGGTGGATCGTGAGCGATCGTTGCGGAAAATTCCGACGCCACATCGTTGCACGAACTTGTGCATTAGTGGCACCGGTTCAGCCCAGTTTGCACCCAAGTTCGTGCAGTAAGAAAAAATCCGAAACGCCCTAAAATATGAGTTTGGGGTCCAATGGGGTGGATTCGGGTGCGTTCGCTGCGTAAAATTCCAATATGACTTCGTTGCACGAACTTGTGCATTAATGGCACCAATTCGACAATTTTGCACCGAAGTTCTTGCAATAACAAAACGTCTGAAACACCCCAAAACATGAGTTTGGGGTCCAATGGCGTGGATCGTGTGCGTTCATTGCGGAAAATTCCGACGCCACGTCGTTGCACGAACTTGTGCATTAGTGGCACCGGTTCGGTCCATTTTGCACCCAAGTTCGTGAAGTTAGGAAACGGTCCGAACGCCCTAAAACATGAGTTTGGGGTCCAATGGGGTGGATCGGGTGCGTTCGCTGCATAAAATTCCGATACGACTTCGTTGCACGAACTTGTGCATTAATGGCACCAATTCGGCCCGTCCTGCACCGAAGTTCGTGCAATAACAAAACGGTCTGAAACGCCCCCAAAACATGAGTTTGGGGTCCAATGGCTTGGATCGTGTGCGTTCGTTGCAGAAAATTCCGACGCCACGTCGTTTGCACGAACTTGTGCATTAGTGGCAACGGCTCGGCCCATTTTGCACCCAAGTTCGTGCAGTAAGGAAACGGTCCGAAACGCCCTAAAACATGAGTTTGGGGTCTAATGGATTGGATCGGGTGCGTTCGCTGCGTAAAATTCCGATACGACTTCGTCGCATGAACTTGTGCATTAATGGCACCAATTCGGCCCGTTTTTTCACCGAAGTTCGTGCAATAACAAAACGGTGTGAAACGCCCCCAAAACATGAGTTTGGGGTCCAATGGCGTGGATCGTGAGCGTTCGTTGCGGAAAATTCCGACGCCACATCGTTGCTCGAACTTGTGCATTAGTGGCACCGGTTCGGCCCATTTTGCACCCAAGTTTTGTGCAATAAGGAAACGTCCGAAACGCCCTAAAACATGAGTTTGGGGTCCAGTGGGGTGGATCGGGTGCGTTCGCTGCGTAAAATTCCGATACGACTTGGTCTGCATGAACTTGTGCATTAATGGCACCAATTCAGCCCGTCCTGCACCGAAGTTCGTGCAATAAGAAAACGGTCTGAAATGCCCCAAAACATGAGTTTGGGGTCCAATGGCGTGGATCGTGTGCGTTCGTTGCGGAAAATTCCGACGCCACGTCGTTGCAGGAACTTGTGCATTAGTGGCAACGGTTCGGCCCATTTTGCACCCAAGTTTGTGCAGTAAGGAACGGTCCGAAACGCCCTAAAACATGAGTTTGGGGTCCAGTGGGGTGGGATCGGGTGCGTTCGCTGCGTAAAATTCCGATACGACTTGGCTGCATGAACTTGTGCATTAATGGCACCAATTCAGCCCGTCCTGCACCGAAGTTCGTGCAATAAGAAAACGGTCTGAAATGCCCCAAAACATGAGTTTGGGGTCCAAATGGCGTGGATCGTGTGCGTTCGTTGTGGAAAATTCCGACGGCAGGCCGTTGCACGAACTTGGGCATTACTGGCACCGGTTCGGCTCAATTTGCACCCAAGTTCGTCCAGTAAGGAAACGGTCCCGAAACGCCCTAAAACATGAGTTTGGGTCCAATGGGGTGGATCGGGTGCGTTCGCTGCGTAAATTCTGTTACGACTCTGTTGCACGAGCTTGTGCATTAAAGGCACCAATTCGGCCCGTCCTGCACCGAAGTTCGTGCAATAACAAAATGGTCTGAAACGGACCAAAACATGAGTTTGGGGTCCAATGGCGTGGATCGTGTGCGTTCGTTGTGGAAAATTCGAACGCCACGCCGTTGCACGAACATAGGCATTAATGGCACCGGTTCGGTCCAGTTTGCACCCAAGTTCGTGCAGTAAGGAAAGAGTCCGAAACGCCCTAAAACATGAGTTTGGCGTCCATTGGGGTGGATCGGGAGCGTTCGCTGCGTAAAATTCCGTACGACTCTGTTGCACGAGCTTGTGCATTAATGGCACCAATTCGGCCCGTCCTACATCGAAGTTCGTGCAATAACAAAATGATCTGAAACGGTCCAAAACATGAGTTTGGGGTCCAATGGCGTGGATCGAGTGCGTTCGTTGCGGAAAATTCCGACGCCACGCCGTTGCACGAACTTTTGCATTAGTGGACCGGTTCGGCTCATTTTGCACCCAAGTTTGTGCAGTAAGGAAACGGTCTGAAACGCCCTAAAACATGAGTTTGGGGTCCAGTGGGGCGGATCGGGTGCATTCGCCTGCGTAAAATTCCGATACGACTTCGTTGCACGAACTTTTGCATTAATGGCAACAATTCGGCCCGTTTTGCACCGAAGTTCTTGCAATACAAAACGGTCTGAAACGCCCCCAAAACAAGAGTTTGGGGGTCCCAATGGCGTGGATCGTGTGCGTTCGTTGCGGAAAATTCCGACGCCACGTCGTTGCACGAACTTGTGCATTAATGGCACCGGTTTGGCCCATTTTGCACCCAAGTTCGTGAAGTTAGGAAACTGTCCGAAACGCCCTAAAACATGAGTTTGGGGTCCAATGGGGTGGATCGAATGCGTTCGCTGCGTAAAATTCCGATAGGACTTCGTTGCATGAACTTGTGAATTAATAGCACCTATTGAGCCCGATTGGAACTAAAGTTCGTGCAATAACAAAATGGTCTGAAACGCACCAAAACATGAGTTTGGGGTCCAATGGCGTGATCGGGTGCGTTCGTTGCAGAAAATTCCGACGCCACGTCGTTTGCACGAACTTGTGCATTAGTGGCACCGGTTCAGCCTATTTAGCACCCAAGTTCGTGCAGTAAGGAAACGGTCAGAAACGCCATAAAACATGAGTTTGGGGTCAAATTGGTGGTGAGATCGGGTGCGTTCGCTGCGTAAATTCTGAAACGACATCGTTGCACGATCTTGTGCATTAATGGCACAAATTTAGCCCGTTTTGCACCGAAGTTCGTGCTATAACAAAAACGGTCCGAAACGCCCCAAAACATGAGTTTGGGGT